>OW799205.2:11543589-16343589 GCA_941918905.2 Xestia sexstrigata
CCTCCTTTTTCCTTTCTTTCCCTTCGGTCCTTGAAGACGGGTAACCTCAACTCCAAGAAAAGCCCACAAACCCCAAAATGCAGAGTGGAAAAAATAATAATATTCCCCAGGTGGGTCCCGGCAACGGGGAATCCCACACCGACTCGTCGGTCTGCCCCCACCGTAATCTGGGGGGGGGGCACCAATCTGCCAACTAGCGCCGCGCCTTCTGCGCGGCTGGCCGCTTTAGCGCCAACAGCTCCGGCTGCGACCAACACGACAATGGCTGCGACTTCTGCGCCTACCGACTCTAAGACGGCTGCGACTCCTGCGCCGACTACTCTGACTACTGTTACACCTTCCACGAGGGCCTGGCAACAGAGCATCGTTCGGAACAGTGTAACGAATAATCCTGACAACGACAATGACAAAGCTAGACTCTCCAGCCTTAGCAGCGAACTCCGCGCGCTGGCACTCCAGCGCGAGAAGATCGAAGGCAAGGCTGAAAGACATAAACTCTCTCGGGACGGGAAAGGAAGCGGAATCTGGTGGTTCTGGTTTCATCTCTGTGGACGAAGTACGCATGCTGAAAACAAAGCGCGGAAAGATCCGGAACAGAGAGAGAGAACTCAACAACCGTTTGCGCTAAATCCGCGAAGGCAGTAGCCAGCGCGCAGCACAAACGGTTAGTTGTAAGGGAGTACACGACCGGCTACAGACACGCGAAGGGGAAACCCAGCGCGAAAAGCAGTCGGACGCGGAAACGTGCGGGCAGGGAACAGTACGCGAAGGGGAAACCCAGCGCGAGAAGTCACTGCCCGCACCAGGACCATCCGGAGGAAACGACCGGAACCGCGACGAGAAGACCGAAAACCGACACCGAACTAGACAGAAGCGAGGCAAGCGGTCTGGGTTCCTGCGCCGGGTGTCCCTGGCACAGAACGCTGTGCCAAGCTCCTCAGAACCGCAACCCGGTACAAGTGGCCAGGGAGCGGCGAAGAGGGAGCGCCCGGACGACACGGCCTCGCCGAGTACGCTCCAGGGGGACGCCAAGCGTGTTAGAACCCAGGCCGCTGGGGAGCAGAGAACCTACGCGCGGGCCACAAAGAATATCCCTGCGCGACTCGCCGCACTAAGGAGCATTTTGCTTTTTAAACCGGACAAAATTAATTAGCAGTTTTATTTTATTGGAAATGAATAAAAATACATAAGTGAATAAAAAAAATCGTATATTGTTACAAATATAGCTACAAAAAAACACAAAATTATTTAATTATAATGGATAGTCTTAGTCTGATTCATCTGAGTAATCAAGTCTCGATGGTTGGTCTACTTCTGTATCCAGTTCTTCTGGCTCGAACAACTCTATCGTTTCACTCATGAAAGGCTGGCTTTTGCTCGGTTTACGTTTCCGTGCACAGCTTATGAAAGGATCTGACGTGAGAAGCAGCCTGTTGAGGACATCTTCATTACATTTAATCCTCGAAAATTTTCGGGCGTAATTTTGCCGGTATGAGCGGTAGTGCTTATTACGGGCTTCAGCGGCCTCTTCGGATAGTTGTCCGATAGGGAGGATGGCGTATTTTATTATAGTTGTACCGTGCACTAGGATTTTGTGAAGAGTTGGCGTCATTGGATGCCAACCGTACAGTTGCACATACATTTTTGCAGTATCTTTGCAAAATTCTCCGAATTTTTCTGCATTTATTTTGTGTCCAGATGACATCGCTTCCAAAATCACCTTAAGTCTAATTAGAAACTCTTTATTTATGCCAGTAATTTCAGCAGCTAGATCAGGATCGGCGAAGAATCTTCTAGACGTGTTGCCTGAATTGGAATTGCCGAAACCAGGTTTCGGCATATCTATTACAAGGCCAGTCTTTTCTCTATATTGCTTTTGGATTTTTTCTTTTGTTTCTTTGACCACAGTTTTTTCTTCTACAGTTCGGGCTTGCCATTTTTGTAGAGGAAGTTTGTACGCTATGTGTAAAATCGTTTCGAAGAAACGGATTCTTGCGTGAAGAATTGACAATCCGAATCTTAATGATTGGGAATCCTCCACATTTAAATTTTCAAAGTCATTAAATGTTTTGGACGTTTTGCCACATATGTAACATCTCATAGTGGATGATGTGCCAGTGGCTGCGTTGCAAACTTTCGCATCAACCATGGTTGGGAGTAATGTATGCTGCACGAAAGTGGCTCTGTTATGATTTTCCATTTCAGTCTTTAACAGTTGTTTTGTTTGATCTTCTACATACTTTATTTCATCATTTGTAATGTCGACTGTTTCGTGAAGAAATCGAATGCGGATTGGCCGGCAAAAACGAGTAGATGAAGGTGTCGGATTTTGCCATAAAGTCTTCATTTTTCCCCCAATACGTGACTGTAATCGCAAGGGAACCAATGAACTTTGGAAAATATTTGAGTCATCATGAGAGCTGTCTAAAAACTTTTGTTGGTAGGCAGTTTGATGAGATCCATCACATCCCCATTTTGAAATGAGCTCCAGATTTTCCAATTCTTCTGTTGTACAGTTTTGGAGTACATCCTCAAGATAAAGGCAAAGTCTTTTAGCTGTGTGATCCAGTAAATCTTGGAGCACAACTTCCACACACGTCTCCGTAACTCGAACTGCCTCTGGTTTTGGATAGCATAGTTTCTTTGCTTCTCTTATAAGGGTATAACAAGGGAATAAACCCTTAGTTGCATCGTGCAGTAACTCCCACTGCTTCCTTGTAAAACCACCTTCAATAAAGATGCGCAAAGCTTCTTCAGGTGTGTACTTTATTTTTGGTTCCTGAGCGGTATTTATTACTTTTCTGTACCGTTTGGCTCTTGTTGGTGTAGAAGTTGGATCTTTTATGAGTTTTGAAGCCGCAGCATTTCCCGACGTATGTTGACTGACGCTAGCTGCGAAGGTAAGTACTTCGACTGGTACCTCTTCACGGAGTTCTTTTGTTTTCCGTCTTTTACTGCGATCAGTCAATTCTTGGAAATCCTTACTTGGGCGTCCCGGCTTAGTGTTCGGCGTCCATATATGTACTGGTATTGAAACATTCAGCCATCTTTCGTTTTTTTTCATAAACCTCTCTTCAATATAATTGCACGATGTCCATCTTTTCTTTAAATCAGATTTGAAATGAATTAAATCGTGACTTAAGGTTTGATACTCGTTTTGGGGACATTTCATAATTTCTCGGACCTTATTTTCCATAAATGATACCTTGTCATCTAATCTTCTAGCTGGGCTTTCTTTAAAAAGCATATACAACGATTTCCGAGACATCTCAATCACATTTGATGCCGAATCTGCAAAAAAACGACAAAGTTTATAAATTTGCTAAATAATTGAAAAATCCTTATATCACTTTAAAAGTACATTATTTTCAAGTGGTGGAATTATGTGGAAAAAGATTTTACTGTTTTGATGAGGTGAAACTCTATACTTTACCACAAACGTTTATTTATAACCCGATCTAACTCGGTACTATTACAAAAATACAAATTAGTAAAAAAAAACATACACAATTTTCAATTTTTTTCCCCTCTATTGATGTTGCTTCTAAAAATACGCAATAGTCACTCGTATTAGAGACAATATACATTAAAATTAAGTACATACCCTGTTCTTCAGATTCCATAGTTAAAACTTTCCACAATCCACTTCAAACCACTTTTAACACCAAGTGCAAGTTTTGAAATAATAGAACGTATCGTGAAAGTAGACGTGCGTACTCAACTGAGACTAGTTTCCGACTACCTGACCGAGGCGCGCGGCGGGTAAGGGTCCGAGGTAGGACCGGTTTTTGATAGTACCATTACTCAGGTGCAATAAAACGCCAACTGGGGTGAGATTTACAAAAGTTTGTAATTGTCACTTTTGTCCGGTTTTGAAGTCAAAATGCTCGTTAGTGCGCCGTAGCGATCTGCCTCTCGCCTTCATCCCGAGACATGACGACTGACGAGGGCGAGCACATCAAACTCAGCCTTGAAGACCTGATTGTCGACACGTGTCGAACCGACCCCTCCAAAGTCCCGGCCTTCCGCGGTTACCCAAGGGTAGCGGATGGCACGGTGCACATGTGGTGCGAGGACGACAACGCCCTGACTTGGCTGACCCAGAACGTGCCTAAGATAAGACTGCCGAACACCGACACGACACTGACAGTCATGAGACAATCCGACGTACCGACCCGGGTTCGAGCAGCGCTCTTCGTACCCAGGTACAATGGGGACATAGCGCTGCTCCAGACGGTTCTGACCTGCCAGAACCCCTGGTACGCCATCGGTAGGTGGTCCCTGTACAGGGCGACATCGGTCGGCGGAGATAACTACGGGACTTATCTGACCCTGGGTATCCCACCAGACGAGGTCGAAAAGGTCTTGGGGAGGGAGCGACGGATATCGTACCTACTTGGGTCGATATACGTGCGCTTCTTCCCCAACACCCAACCCTCTGACACCCAGAATGACAATGACTCTGAACGGACGAAACCGGCACCGACTGAACTCGACCTGACAATGACGCAACTGGAGGAGGAGATGGCCAGAACAGCGATGGCTGATGCCGACGCTGTGAGGATGCCATCCTCACCACCAGGGTGGACGGAGCAGATGTTCTCATCTTCACCGACACCTAGCGAAGACCAGCACGGGCTGGAAGACAGGGAGCAATCATCCGATGGATCCATCTCCCCCTAATTCCACCTCACCGCCGCCCACATCCCGTCCCCTAAATATCATCCAGACCAACCTCCAGCATAGCCAGACGGCTACCGCTTGCCTGCGCAGGGCACTGGAGATGGAACCCCGAACCATTGCACTCATCCAGGAGCCTTGGATCCGTAATAACAGAATATGCGGCCTTGGTAACATTGGAGGTAAGCTGATCCTCGACACACAAGGCACAGACAACGAACCTGTGCCCATATACCCAAAAATGTACCCACCACCACACTCACGCAATTATGTTCCAGAGATGTAACAGACGTCAGGCTCAAAACCGACGGCAATGCACCCGATATTTGTCCTGGCCTCGGTATACATGCCAGGCGGGGATGAAGACTGCCCACCTAAAGAAATGGCCGACCTGGTAAGGTATTTTTAAGACGCCAACCTGGACCTGGTCATCTGCACGGACTCGAACGCCCATCACCCGCTTTGGGGTTGCACCAAAGCCAACAATAGAGGTGAGGTACTATGCACATATTTGTTCTCCACTAACCTTAACATCGCAAACCGCGGCTCGGAACCCACTTGGGTCACATCCCGCGGACAAACGATCATTGACCTAACGCTGTCTTCGGAAAGCGCGGCAAAACTTATCTCTGACTGGCACGTATCCAACGAGCCTTCCTGCTCGGACCATAGAAGGATTCGCTTCTCACTAGTAGCTAACTTAAAAAAACCTGATCCTAGACGCAACCCACGCCGCACCAATGTACCCGGCTACAAACGGCTGTTGGCCTCCCTATTAATGCAGCACCAAACGCCCCAAATTCTAACAGACCCCAAACAACTTGAAGACACCGTGACAAAACTCTCAGAATTTATAATTGAAGCCTACCACGCCTGCTGCAAACTAAAAGACCCAAACACCAAGAGCAAGGGTAACTCCTGGTGGAATGCGGAACTTAGTAAGCTCAGGCATACCATGCGCAAACAATTCAACAGAGCCAAAAACTCCAGACTACCAGAATGGGACTCATACAAGAAAACACAATACACCTTCAAAAAACAAGTCAGGAATGCCAGCAGGGCTGCCTGGCGGAAATTCTGCGAAGAAATTGAATCGAACAGCGAAGCCGCGCGTGTGAGAAAGATCCTATCTACCGATCAGGATCGCAATCTCGGGTCGCTGAAAACCCCAGATAACACTAAGTCGGACCACGAAACAAGTAAAGTCCTTTTGGAAACCCACTTCCCAGACTGCAATCTCTCCGAGGACAGAACCTGGGCAAGTGAGCCAACGCACACACCAAATGACCAAGACTGGGCCAGAGCCCGCACCATAGTAACTGCAGAGAGAATAAAATGGGCAATAAAGACTTTTAAACCATATAAATCCGCAGGCTTAGACGAAATTTTCCCCGCCCTGCTACAATGGGGAGTAGACGTACTACTCCTAACGCCGTGGCTGACCGCCATCTACCGAGCCTGCATAGCACAGAAATACATACCACTTGCATGGCGAGAGGTGAAAGTTATTTTCATCCCTAAACCCGGCAAACCAGATTACACACAACCTAAGGCGTATAGACCAATAAGCCTAACATCTTTCCTACTGAAAACCCTCGAGAGACTCTGTGATCGACACATTCGGGACGGACCCCTTCGGGAGCAACCACTCCACAAACAACAACACGCGTATTCCTCAGGAAAATCAACAGAATCTGCGCTGCACAATGTGATCTCCAAGATCGAATGTGCAGTGGACCACAAATGCTCCTCCCTAGCCGTCTTCATTGACATAGAAGGTGCTTTTGACAAAACCATCTTCCATAGCATCAACGCAGCCCTCGAGGAACACGGTGTGGACTCGACCCTGCGAGGATGGATCACAAATATGCTCCGACTGAGAGCCGTACAAGTTACTGTAAACGACACCACTAGAGCCATAGTGGCGAAGGGCTGCCCCCAAGGTGGTGTCCTTTCGCCACTACTATGGAACCTCATAGTAGACAGCCTCATCAAACGTCTCAACAGCAGAGGCTATTATACGGTGGGCTATGCTGATGATCTGACCATAATAATAAACGGCACAAACGAAAACACATATGCAACCTTATGCGCCAAGCTCTAAGGATAGTAGAAGACTGGTGCAAGGAATACAGACTAGCAGTGAACCCTACCAAAACCGAACTCGTCCTCTTTACAAAGAAAAGGCAGCTGGCAACGTTACAACTACCAAGCTTCTTTGGGACAACTCTAAGCCTATCGACTGAAACCAAATACCTGGGTATCTTTTTGGACAAACAGCTGAACTGGGCAAAACACACTGACTACATAATCACAAAAGCCAGTATAGCCCTATGGCAGTGTAAGAGACTCCTCGGGAGAAATTGGGGCATAAGCCCCAAAATCACCTACTGGCTATACACCGCAGTTATCCGACCAATCATTACATACGGCTCTTTAGTTTGGTGGCCTAGGACCAACCTAAGTACAACCCAAAAGGATCTCGAGAAACTACAAAGATTTGCCTGCGTAGCAATCACCGGCAGCATGAGAACTTCCCCCACTGCTGCCTTACAGGTGATGCTGGGGCTACCACCCCTACACCTCGTCGTAAGAGAGGAGGCGGCCATAGCGTCTTTCAGACTCGAAGTATCCAGCACCCTAAGCAAGGACTCCAGAATCAAACACACACGCATCAGAGCAGATTCAATCAAAGAACAGCCGATGATGGCATCACCTATCGACAGAATCCTGAAGACCCACTGTTTCCAAAAACACTACAACATAGAGCTCACAGAGGAGTTATGTGACTACTCAGGTACAAAAGAGCTAAGGATTTACACTGACGGATCAAAAACTGATGATGGGACAGGCGTCGGGGTGTTCCCCGACGACCTAAACATTAAGATTTCCAAACCACTTGGAATGCTCAACTCTGTTTACCAAGCAGAGTGTGTAAGTATTATCCAAGCGGCACATGCTATAGAGGCCAGAGAGGTTACAGATACCAATATTCAAATACTCTCAGAGTGCCTCAGTTCTTCAATCACTAAAGAGTAATCAGATCACGTCGAGACTAACACTAGAATGCCACAAGGCCCTAGAACGTATCACGGTACTAAATCACAACACGGTAACGCTACAATGGATCAACGGTCACAGTGGATCACTTGGAAACGATGCGGCTGACGAACTTGCCAGAAGAGGATCCAGCACAAGACCTTACGGACCCGAACCCATTGTGCCCATTCCCTTCAAGCAGCTAAGAAGCTGGTTAAAACATCACACCCGAATACAAGCGGAGAAATGGTGGACCTCGACACCAGGATGCAGGCAATCCAAGGAAGCTATGCCATCCCTGGATACAAAGCTGACCAGGCGCCTTCTGCGCCTGGACAGAGATAGCCTGCGTCTGGTGGCGGGGACCATCACCGGACACTGTTCATTGAATAAACACTTCCACACCCTAGGTATTACTGACAGCCCCCTGTGCAGAGCATGCATGGAGGCGGAGGAAACGGTGGCGCATGTGCTCCTTGAGTGCACAGGCATTACCAAGATTCGCGAGGAGACCCTGGGAACACCAAGATTCTTTGCGGATGCCCTGAGGAGACCGGGAAGTTTAATCTGCTTCTGGAGGGAGGTGGGCTGGTTAGAGTAATCGGCCACCATGGCTCACGCACAATGGTCCACTTCAAGGACTAAGTGCGGAAACCAATACCCCATGATAGATAGATAGAAGGTAGTTTCTGAACTACAGGTCAAAGAGAAAAACGCTGAAAGGAACCATTCTTTGAATGCAGTTCCTATTATTTTTTTAAAATAAAAATGAAGTCTTCATTCAGTATTTTTATATCTACAGTATTTAAGGTACTTTCCTCCATGTGCCAAAGTCATGGGACACCCTGTATAACATTAAATCTCCGTGTTTTTTTTTTTCTGAAAGGAGCCATGAACTGAAACTGAAAGTTTTAGTTCATGGCTCCTTTTAGCCTTTTTCTCTATGACCATTTAGAATCTACCCATGCTGGCTAGAAAAAAAATATGGATGGTCTAATAACAAATATTATTTATTTATCTAACAATACCATGGGCGTGCGCTACGAAGATGCAATTAGACAAAGCCTACCCTACCAACGGGGGCAATTATTATAACTAATGAACTATGTAATAAAATAACACTTTGTACAAAATATTAAAAAAAGTTCAAACTCCTGTTCGAATACTTAGAGCAATTTTTCGCGCCCGTGTTACGTAACCAACACTGTACTGGAAGTTGCTACGAAGCTCGACGCTCACCCGCCGGACGCATCCTATAGGCAAATAGTCTGCTGGCCTTCAACCCATTGATAAATTTACGCACACAGCGGCAAATTGGTGCATATTTTCGTGTGTATGAACTGCACACATGTATAGATTGCAGCCATTTTTGGGCGGTAACTCCTGCGAGTGTAGCTGGGCTATAATTGGCTGCTACAACACAAGGCCAGGATTCAAGGTGAATGTTCTTCAGCCCGCGTAATTTAAATTTCCTTAGGTTTTTTGCAATTTGCAGGCCAGTGCTGGGTGTATGTTGATTAAAATAATGATTCCTGGGGGTTATTGGCGCGTATTATTATTATAATAATTAATAATATTATTGATATTATATTTTTCTTCATGGGTGTCGTTTTCGTGGTTTTTGAGTTGGTTATAATGAAAATGAGGTCAAAATGAAAATCCAAGATGGCGCCGATGAAAATTTTCAGTTTTTTTTTCATGGGTGTCATTTTCGTGGTTTTTGTGGCCGCTGATGATGAAAATGAGGTCAAAATGAAAATCCAAGATGGCGCCGATGAAAATTTTCAGTTTTTTCTTCATGGGTGTCGTTTTCGAGGTTTTTGGGGTAGCTGATAATAAAAATGAGGTCAAAATGAAAATCCAAGATGGCGCCAACGAAAATTTTCAGTTTTTTCATCATGGGTGTAATTTTCGTGGTTTTTGTGGTCGCTGATGATGAAAATTAGGTCAAAAAGAAAATCCAAGATGGCGCCGACGAAAATTTTCAGTTTTTTCATCATGGGTGTCATTTTCGTGGTTTTTGTGGTCGCTGATGATGAAAATGAGGTCAAAATGAAAATCCAAGATGGCGCCGATGAAAATTTTCAGTTTTTTCTTCATGGGTGTCGTTTTCGAGGTTTTTGGGGTCGCTGATAATGAAAATGAAGTCAAAATGAAAATCCAAGATTGCGCCAACGAAAATTTTCAGCTTTTTCTTCATGGGTGTCATTTTCGTGGTTTTAGTGGTCGCTGATGATGAAAATGAGGTCAAAATGAAAATCCAAGATGGCGCCGATGAAAATTTTCAGATTTTCCTCATGGGTGTCGTTTTCGAGGTTTTTGGGGTCGCTGATAATGAAAATGAGGTCAAAATGAAAATCCGAAATGGCGCCGACGAAAATTTTCAGTTTTTTCTTCATGGGTGTCATTATCGTGGTTTTTGGGGTCGCTGATAATGAAAATGAGGTCAAAATAAAAATCCAAAATGGCGCCGACGAAAATTTTCGGTTTTTTCTTAATGGGTGTCGTTTTCGAAAATCAAGATGGCGCAGACGAAATTTTTTTTGCTATCACTATTTCGTGGCCTACCCTTCGTGGAATACCGCTGCACGCCACTGAACAATACACATTTTTATATTATGGCAGATTGCTTGCTTGATAGATAGTAGCTATTAGAGAATAGAAATAATAATGCCTTTGCGCAGTTACAATTCCAGGTTGGTTTCTGTGTGGTGAATTAAAGAATAGCACTGTAATAGATTTATATAGTCAGTCTATGGTTCATTGTTTATGGTTAAGTATCTGCGGTAAGCTTGCTCTCTTAATCCTGACCGCCGACATGAAGCAATGTCAAAGCCTACTTATTATAAATAAATGTTATTAAAATAATAAGGAAGTTTAATGTTGTGGAAGAATTTCTGTTATCTGAAAATAATTATTTGTTAAAACAGTAACAACTTGAAGTATGTGTAGCATCGCACATCACTATGAGCGACGCACATCACTACACTCCAAGCCGCCCAGGCGCCGGAGGGGTGAAGACAGCGGCGCAGGGGCGAGAGGAAGCAGACGCTGGCAGTCGGCCGGCGCCCGCGACAGTACACTCCAAAACCCGATCGAAGCGACTCGCTGCCACTCCGCGCGACCGCGCTAGACTCGCGTCTTTGCTCTGTATAGTGTTCCGTCTGCCGCCCCTTTCTTTTCATAATACCTATGATTGTACATAGTATTAGCTACACCAATATACCTTTCTTAAAACCAGGGATTGAAAACGGTTCCAAAATACCGGTAAAATACCGGTATTTTGGGGTTCCGATACCTATACCGGAACAGGAACCAGAACCTAAATAGGAACCCCTAAGAACCTTTATTTTACCGGTTCTTAGGCAAAGCGAGTCTAAACTTGTTTTTTGAGGTGCGGTCGGGTGACCGACGCGATGCAGCGCGTGGCGGAGTGTAATGTTTGGTGGATCTTCTGTAAACAACGCGCGCGCCTCTCGCTCGTGTTTGTTTGTATTAATAAAATTATTGTTTTAAAATCATACGTACCTATTTGATTGTCTTGTTTTGTGTGTAAATTAGTTGTAATATATTAGTATAATAGGCAAAATATATTAGTATAATAATCTATTTTAAGAAGAAGACGTTACTTTAATTATTAATACGAAAACTGACAATGGGCCGAAATAAGTCGAATTTCGTCTATAAATACACACATCAACACGGTCTAGGGATATTTCATACTCAATTAAATAACTCGAAAAGTACTGGCCGCATTGGAATCTTTTATACACCGATTTGTTTGTAATTTATCTCAGACTAATTCCAAATTAAAATTTTTGAAAATTCTTTTGTTTCGGTGGCATAAAAATGTCTTGATGTATAGGAGAGGGAATTTTCATTTGTGCGAAATTTTGAAAACAATACGAATTACGTTTAGTTACAGTTTTTTTTCATTTTTAAACGAAAGATAAAGTTAAAATTGAGGTATTGTAGCCATGCAACGCCGACATTTGACGAGGGCGGAGATGTTACGAGCTGTGGGAATGCTGGAAGCTGGATCTGTTCAGCGTAATGTTGCTGAGGCCATAGGGACCCATCAAAATGTAATTTCAAGATTGTGGACACGCTATCGTGCCACAGGTGAAGTAGCGGAGAGGCACCGGGGGCCAAGTCGCATCACTACCCCCAGACAAGACCGATTTTTGCAAATTACTGCGCGAGCACAACCAAATGCAACGGCGACTCAATTGGTCCAAAGGCTGCGAGTGGAACACCAAGTGCTTGTGAGTGACCAAACTGTAAGAAGGCGACTGCATGAAAGCAATCTACGCTCTCGTAGACCACTCCGGGTCCCACCTTAGAATGGGTTCGGAACCACGTGGACTGGGGCCGTGACCAATGGTCCAATGTGCTGTTCACGGATGAATCCAGGTTCGGCTTCCATCCAGATTCACGAAGGACGCGTGTTTGGCAAGTTCCTGGACGATGGAGCCGTCTCCAGAACCCTCAGGAAGTTCACCCATACCAAGGGGGAACAATTATGGTTTGGGCAGGAATTCGTCTTGGAGGACGGACGGATCTCGTTTGGGTGCGGGGCAATATGACGGCAGAACGATACGTCCAACAGGTGCTGGGGCTCGTAATCTTGCCCCACAGAACACAAATGGGGCAAGATTTCCTGCTCATGCACGACAATGCCCGGGCACACACGGCGAGAACGGTAGCAGCTTGGTTACATACACATAATGTTAGGGCCTTAGACTGGCCTGCTCAATCGCCAGATCTAAATCCCATTGAGCATGCGTGGGATATGCTGCAAAGAAGAGCTCTGAAGGATGTTCCTGAAAATCTGGCTACAGAAGATCAACTTTTGCGCACCTCAGAAGGACATGGGACAATATTCCGCAGCAAGACATTGACAACCTTGTTCTGAGCATGCCGAATCGTTGCCGATGTGTTATGAACATCATGGGCGCTTTCTCAGACTACTAACTTCAAGTTTATAAACACAAATTAAATGATTTTTCTATTTTTTTCAGTTTTTACTCACAAATTAAAAGTTCATTCATATACGGTTTCCGTCTGATGCTTCATTTTTTTTCCATAAAATCCTGAAATTTTAATCTATACCTTAACCATTATTAAAAAATGGTAGAATATTAAATAACGTATCTTTCGTATAAGGGGTGAACCAGAAGGTTGCAAACTAGCGATCCAACCAAGCGGACCTTGGTTTGTGTGTAGTTTGTGTTGCGGCTACTTGGATGTAAACCACGCGCCAACACGTTCGGTGGTTGGGAAAACGCGCCTCCCAACCAAGGGCGTTGAAGGTCATGGATTACAACTGCTGTCTACACGGATTGAAACTAGCAAGGTCACCTTGGTTGGGACGTTGATTTGCAACCATCTGGTCACCCCTTTAGTTAGTGTAGTGGCATAAATTATAATTTTATAGGTACTAGGTTATTATTAAGGATTGAGTGGTTTCATAGTAATTATTAATACTATGAAGGGTATGTTTGAAGAACATTGCAACCCGTCCTCACGGCGTCCTCACCTTCCGCATGACGCAGGTTCTCACCGAACACGGGAAGTTCGGGAAGTTCCTGCACCGGATTCGTGCGGAAGTGACGCCCGGGTGTCGCCACTGTGCGGACCGCCCGGAGGACACGGTGGAGCACACGGTGGAGGTGTGCCCCACTTGGGTAGAGCAACGCCGTGTCCTTGTGGGGGCGATCGGCGACGGCGATCTCTCGCGAAGGGCCTTGGTACAGGCCATGGTCCGGAGCGAGGATGAGTGGCAGGCGGTCGCCTCCTTCTGCGAAGCAGTAATGCTAGCAAAGGAGGCGGCCGATCGCGTGATGCAACGGCAACGGTCCTCACTAGGGCATGCAAAACCGGTTTTGCGCAAAACCGGAATACGGCCAAAATTTTTGAAAACCGGTTTTGAGAGCCAAAACCGGAGCTCAGCTCCGGTTTTCCCATTATTGAGTAACAATTAACATTTTGATTTTTATCAACATTTTTTTCGAACAAAAATCGTTAAAAAATAATTAATTTTGAGGCATCAAATGTATCCGAACCGAACACAGCCTGCATCCACCCACTTACACGCCTCCCTCCACTACCCCCGCACCCCGCACCCGTAACCCGCCAGCCTGCGCCTGCGTTGTTGCAGTAATACCCTTACCGGGAGTGCAAGTGCGTGTCGCCTGCGACGCTAGGACAAAATGTGAGTATTTACTTAGTTATTAATTTATTATATTTTGTGTCTTTTAATGTACATTTATGTTGAGCTCGTGGATGAAACGACACGAAGGGCGCAATTACATCTAGTAGTTGCTGCGTTAGCCCGAATTATATTACATTATGGACATTATGCATAAAACAGCTTGAATGTTGTCAAACTCGCTGTTCTGTCCTTGTGCCGACGTGATGCTACGCTGCACACAGCTGACACAACATTAAAATTTATGTTTAAGAAGCTTGACGAACAAAACAGCGTTTTGAGTCTCAAGCTAGCGACTAATTTTGAGAAGTCGCATAAAGCAAAGACGTCTCCTTCTAGCAGGTGTTTTACACTATTTACATGATTGGGAAGACTTCTCCGCCCAAGGTGATGATGACACATTTCCCAAACCCAATGGTGCTGAAATAACTGAAACTATTATCAACTTGTTGCAGCAGCTAAAATATAAACCCGAGGACACAGACACCATCACCGCAGTTCTCACCGAGCAGTCCATACCTTCGCAATCGTCATCATCTGACGCTGAAGAGCTAACTCTTGAAGAGCAGCTAGAGAAGGAATTACACAAATGCAAGAGAAAGAGAACCCCCAAAAATCGGTCAGATTTCGACCTGGCTGGGTTCGTAAAAGTAGAGCAAGCCATGTATGAAAGCGGAGGGCATCGGGGTGTGTTGTGTATCTCACCAAAGCATATAATTATTTATTATGTGTTCTACCAACAAGTGTTGAGAGTGAAAGGGTGTTTTCGAGTGCTGGGTATTTCTGTAACAAAATAAGAAGTTCGCTGTCTGATCGAATGTTGGATGCACTTATATTCTTGAGATCACATTATCAAGAACAGCGATCTCTTGAAAACAAGTGATTTATGCTTTATTTAAATTAGTATACATAGTTGATTATTGATCTCTTTTTTAGTGCAATATGAATCATATTATAATAATGTTATTTTGTAGTTCGTCTTCAAAGTTACAAAAATGTTGATTTTTTTGGTAATTGTGGGTGGCTGTGTTTAATATTTGAAGATGCTGATTGTGTTTTCTATGTTTAAAATATATTATTTTTGATAGCAGACTTAATAGGTACCAAAGATACCAAAAACTTACTTGTTGTTGATTTGATCTCAGTTAATTAATCTTTATAGTATTATAAGTTCATTGTTATCTGTACAATTATTATGGTTTGGATTAAAAAGAAATGTATCATACAATTTGTTTTATTTGTAGACTTAGTGGGTATTTAAAAAAAATGGTGTTTCTATTTAAATTATACTACATTCGATTTTTTTTGCTAAAACCGGACCTAGCTCCGGTTTTCGGTTTTGGTCCCAAAAAAACGATGTTCAAAACCGGTTTTGATGACTTTCCGGTTTTGCATGCCCTAGTCCTCACGCCCCAACCGCCGCCGGGATTCCGATCCCGATTTCCGGCCACCATAGGCGCGGGCTTCGGACCGGACGGTCGGACGGCGAGCAATGGGTAGCTCGCCGTCCGACCGTCCGGACCGAGCCCAAGTCGTCGACGGCGCGTATTGTTCCACGCGTGCCTCAGGGAGATGTCAGCAAATCGTAGGGGCCCAGTAGGATCGAAGCCTACTGGGGGCCCCAGTACACTACCCATGGCCCCAGTCTGGGGCCATGGGTAGTGTCAAAACGAAACCCGAAGGCAACGAAGGAACAGGAGTAGGTTTTTAGTCAGTAAAAGTCTGACACTATCTCCCGCTCCGGATGATTTTCCCAACTAAAAAAAAAAAAACATCTTACATCTATGATCAGTGTCATCACAGTCGCAAACCTACAGTCACTGATAGACAAGGACAGAGATAAGAGCCGGCGTTGTCGTGTGAGCGAAATCGCGTTGGCTGCCGAATGAACGCAACTACAAACATTACAATGTTTGTGACTTGTGCAGCTAAACAGTGTTTTAATAATACCTACATTATTAAAACACTGTTTAGCTGCACAAGTCATTTTGAACTGTAATTATTACAAAAATAAAAATGAGTGTACTTTAGACCACACGAATGAAGTAAAACTTCACGGAAACGCATATTTGTACTTACTTTTATTATCCATCTTGGCGACAATCTATGTAGTTGTAAAGTTTCAACACACTTGTGATTATGTTGACAAACAAAGTAGACGCGGACACATGAATGGCGGCAAAATGGCAAAACAACTTGCTTTGTCTGGCTCGGCCGAGGTACGAACATCAATAAACTTCGGTTATTCAATCCTTGCTCCGAACACACATCCGTAAGGAACCTTTAAATCGGATGACAAGGAACCGGTATAACATCATCCGATTTAAAGGTTCTAGGAACCGGTATTTAGAACCGGTACATCGGAACCCAAACCGGAACCGATACCGGAACCGGAACCGTACCGAAAAGAGGAACCTTTATAAGAACCTAAAAGAAGAACCAGAACCGCAATTGGTACCGGTTTTCAATCCCTGCTTAAAACCGTTCCGGTCGCATTATTTCCGACATTACCACCAAAGTGGTGACCCGCGACTAGTAGGTAATAGGCGATTAGACTATTAGAGTAACCGCGACCACGCTGCGCATAAATCCGCATAATGACTACAGAGGAGTTTCAAGAATGCAACACGGCGTCCATGGACCGCGTCACCGTCAAGCTACCGCCATTTTGGGCCGACGACCCGGAGGTGTGGTTTTCGCAAGTCGAAGCCCAGTTCGAGACTTCTGCGATTAAATCAGACAGCACCAAATTCAATATGGTAATACAGCACCTAGAACAGAACTACGCAAAGGAGGTACGTGACGTCATCCTGCATCCACCCGCTACCGGAAAGTATGACAAGGTAAAAGCTGAATTAATTAAGCGGTTATCCATGTCCCGTGACCAGGGCATACAGCAAGCACTTTATTTAGAGGAACTAGGAGACCGTAAGCCCTCCCAGTTTTTACGTGCGCTACGATTGCTCGCAGGATCGGACGTGCAGGATGAATTTTTATTTAGCGTGTGGTCAGGCCGCCTACCTACACAAGTTAAGGCCATTTTAGCCGCTCAGAGGAGTTTGACCTTAGATGAAGCAGCTGATATGGCTGATAAAATTTGCGAGGTGATGTCGTTAAACACGCAACAAATAGCTAGTACTAGTAAGGTAAATGCTTCAATTACAAACAATTCTGATGACATGTTACAGAAGGTGGAAGAACGCGTCATGGCGCGCTTACAAAATGGCGTCTTACAACAATTAGCGCAACTAAGCGTGGGGCAGCAGACACGTGGTCGCACGCAACAAAGAGCTGGTAACAACCTCAGAAACCGATCCCGAAGCCGCAGATCGTACTCACAGAGCCGGACTCCAGGTATTTGTTGGTATCATGATAAGTTTGGCGGGAAAGCGCGCAAATGTATCGCGCCATGCAATTTTAAGGCGGGAAACGCCCCCGACAGTCAATAGAAGCGGCATCTGACTGTCTGCAATCCACCAGCCGCCTTTATATTACAGACAGAAAAACCAAGGTACAATTTTTAATAGACACCGGTTCGGATCTTTGCGTATTACCAAGGAAATTCCTGAAATCACAGGCTAAGTACACTAAATACCACTTAGTCGCCGCGAACGGAACCAACATACGAACTTACGGTTGTTTAAAGTTGCACCTGGACCTGGGACTCCGCCGCGATTTTATCTGGAATTTCGTGGTTGCTGACGTGGACAAGCCAATAATAGGCGCCGACTTTATGTCATTCTATAACTTGCTTGTTGATTGCAGAAATAAACGGTTACTGGACGGGGTAACTGACCTCTCGACACCTGGAGTGCCAACTACAGCTACATGCCACAGCATCAAGGCAATTTCAGGCACCACTGAATACCACAGGCTGCTCTCACGGTACCCAACTTTGACTAAACCTGCAGGCGTCCTAAAAGAGGTAAAGCATTCAACCATACATTATATACGCACTACTCCGGGACCACCTGTTTTCTGTACGCCTCGTCGGCTCGCCCCAGACCGTTTAAAAATAGCAAAACAACAGTTTGAAGAGATGATTGGTGACGGAACTGCTCGCAGATCTGATTCGCCTTGGGCTTCAGCACTGCACCTGGCTCCAAAAAAAAGACGGATGGAGACCTTGTGGGGACTACCGAGTACTCAATGCTCGCACGATTCCGGACCGGTACCCCATCAGACACATAGAAGATTATTCCCTGATGTTAGAAGGTAGCACCATATATTCAACTCTTGATTTAGTCAAAGCCTATCACCAAATACCGGTTTTCCAGGAAGATATTCAGAAAACTGCGATTACGACCCCTTTCGGCCTGTTCGAGTTCCCCAATATGTCGTTTGGTTTAAGGAACGCAGCCCAAACTTTTCTAAGATTCTTGGATGAGATGCTGCGAGGTCTAGACTTCTGTTTCTCATATATTGACGACATTTTGGTTTTCTCCAGGAGCAGAGCAGAACACTTAGAACACCTGGAAAAGCTTTTTGAACGTCTAAGTCAATATGGAATACTGTTGAACGAAAGTAAGTGTTCTTTCGGGAAAGACGAGGTCACATTCCTCGGTTACACCGTGTCTGCCAAAGGTACACGCCCCCTGAACGACAAGATCAAAGGAATCCAGGATTATCCGCTACCAAAAACTGCAAAAGGCTTACGTCGTTTCCTAGGCATGATTAACTTCTACAGGCGTTTCTTACCGCATGCTGCTGAAGCACAAGCTCCACTACATGATATGCTGTCCGGTCCAAACGTCAAAGGCTCAACAGCCCTGACCTGGACCACAGAACAAGCTACTGCGTTCGAGAAATGCAAAATTCAACTGTGCAACGCAACTCTGCTTTCACACCCTGTACACGATGCACCGCTTGCTTTGACTACTGATGCTTCGAACACTGCACTAGGTGCTGTCTTACAGCAAAGAATCAACGGTGAATGGCAACCACTCGCTTTCTTCTCGCAAAAACTGTCAAAATCGCAAATTAAGTAGTGCTTACGATAGGGAGTTGCTCGCAATATATGAAAGCGTAAAACACTATAAACATATGCTTGAAGGCCGACACTTTGTCATTTTTACGGATCATAAACCCATCACTTATGCATTTCAACAGAAGGACCGTAAATGTACTCCCCGCCAGTTTAATCACCTAGATCTTATTTCTCAATACACTACAGATATCCGGCACATCGCAGGCCAAGACAACCTGACTGCCGATACCCTCTCCAGAATTGAGGCCATCTCTACGCTTGATCTGACTACGCTGGTGCAAGCACAGAAAAAGGACCAGGAACTGAAGAACCTTTTATCGGGTGACACTTCTTTAGACCTACATCTGGTTCCGATCCCAGGTACGAAATTTGAACTTTATTGTGATGTCACACAAACCAAGCCACGACCTTTTGTCACAAGAGATCATCGTAGGACTATTTTTGACCAGCTTCATGGTTTGAGCCATCCAGGGGCAACCGCTACAACAAAACTGGTCACTGAAAGGTTTGTCTGGCCCTCTGTGCGGAAAGACTGCCGTGCCTGGGCTCGAACCTGCGAGGACTGCCAACGTAGCAAAGTCCAGCGCCACACTTCTACACCACTAGGAAAATTTAACCTCATTGGTACTAGGTTTTCTCATGTCCACATTGATCTTGTAGGACCACTCCCACCTTCTGCAGCCTACAAGTATTGCTTAACATTGAGCTATTGACAGGTACACCAGGTGGCCTGAGGTTACACCACTTGAAAATATCACTGCTGAGACTGTCGCCAAAGCATTCTATGAGACCTGGATTACTCGGTTCGTCTGTCCGGAAACAATAACAACTGATCAAGGCCGACAATTCACTTCCCAGATCTTCAAGGCACTGAGTGAGCTGTGTGGGGCCCAGCTGCGGCACACAACGGCTTACCACCCACAGGCCAATGGGATGGTGGAGAGACTGCACAGAACGTTGAAAGCCGCCATCATGTCACACAGCACTTCGCACTGGTCTGACGTGCTACCTAGCATTTTACTTGGCATGAGGGCGTCATGGAAAGAAGACCTACTGTGCTCGGCCGCTGAACTAGTGTATGGTGAGACCTTGAGGATGCCTGGTGAGTTCTTTCATTCTAAATCTGACACACGAGTACCACCAGCAGACTTTATACATGACCTCAGACAACACATCTCTCGCATCAGACCTACACCTGCATCTAGGCATGGAACTAAGGCAACTTTCGTTCACAAAGACCTCAAAGCCTCCAAGTTTGTTTTCCTAAGAAAAGATGCCCTTCGCGGAGCACTAGAGGCACCATACACAGGCCCACATAAGGTCACAGCAAGAACAGACAAAACAATCACTTTACTGTTGAACAGAGGACCCGTGACTGTATCCATAGACAGAGTGAAGCCAGCTTACATAATGGCTGATGATAAAAACGAAGCAAAGACTTGCAAACAGACCGATGACCCACCAGTTAGAATGACACGGTCAGGTCGCCGAGTTAATTTTCCAAATTATTTACAGGACTTTGATTCTCCAAGGAGGGTGGTGTAGCATCGCACATCACTATGAGCGACGCACATCACTACACTCCAAGCCGCCCAGGCGCCGGAGGGGTGAAGACAGCGGCGCAGGGGCGAGAGGAAGCAGACACTGGCAGTCGGCCGGCGCCCGCGACAGTACACTCCAAAACCCGATCGAAGCGACTCGCTGCCACTCCACGCGACCGCGCTAGACTCGCGTCTTTGCTCTGTATAGTGTTCCGTCTGCCGCCCCTTTCTTTTCATAATACCTATGATTGTACATAGTATTAGCTACACCAATATACCTTTCTTAAAACCGTTCCGGTCGCATTATTTCCGACATTACCACCAAATATGTATTGGAACATTCTCTGAATCAAAAAAACTATTATTAATTTATCCTTTTTCAATTTATTAACACCACTTGCCATATTATAAAAATAAAAACCGTTTTGACTCATACACTGAGGTGTCCGTAACTTCCTAGGAAGTATAAACAGTTATTTTATTTAAACAATTTTCCTTTACTTCCATATGCTATATGTATATGATGCTTTATACCTATAAATTTAGCTGGTGGGACATGATATTCTAACAAAAATTAACACTTCAATTTACTACTCGATTAACTAAACATTTTTACACTTTTGATACAGAACCATAACAATAAACTTCTAACCTGTACAAAGTTTTCTTCAGGAGCAGCATGCCTACGTAGTTTCTTAGTAGTGAAGTCCACATAAGAAGATTCTTTAAAATGTGTGTGGCACAGCATTCGATGCTCATTATAGAGCTTCATTTGGAAATCAGGTGAAGACCACTGTCCATGAGGGAAACAGAATTTCGCCCATAGTTCGCAGCTGTAAGAAACAATGAATGTTTATATGAATAATGTATCTTTTAATTATGTTTTTGTACCGGTTTTGAATTTTGGAGGGTGTATGCCTATCCCGGTGTGAGGTTAGGTTATGTTTGGTAGGTCGGTGGGTCGCCTTAGGGGCGGAGGTCTGTACAAGGTTTAGCACTGAATGTATTTTTTGAAAGGAGGTAGATGGAGGTGTCGAACCAGCAAATCATTATATTAAATAAACTGACTGATGAAAAAGGTCGGTCGCAGCTGGCATATTGATGTAGCAAATTAAAAATCTGTATTTTGTGTGTAAAATTGTAGATAAATAATTATGTAAGGGCAACAGTCTGCCAAATTTATGAAGATACGTACCGGAGATAGTTCTTACTTCCCGGTTTAGGAAACCGATGTAGAGTTATAGCTGGATTCTCACTTGAACTGCCACACATGAAGCACTTCCTTTTGTGATATTTCATCGTGGTAACCAGAAAGTACCAAAACACAATGAAATTAAACAAATTAAATTAACTAAATGAGTTGATGCAAGCACGAGCCAAACACGAAAACATTTTTAGTTTTATAAGCTGTGTTGCTATGTCACGTTTTAAACCTTCCTCAAAATCTTTCCATATTTTACTTCAAATCATTACGAAACAAAATGTATTTTATTTTGAATACCTATTCAATGGGAGTTGAGTTGTTTAAATTATTATGTCGTTTAAAAAAAATATATACTTGAAAGGTGCTACTATAAGTCTATTATAACTATTGTTATCAACGTTTTTACGAAGGAGTTAAACGATAGTTTTATCTAGGATTGAGGTAAACGTCAAAATTATAGCAACACTTAGGTTGAACAGTTTTTTTTTTTTACTTTTTGGCGGGAAGTCAAACGAGGCGGTAATTTTGATTCGATTCGTACAAATTTCCAAATATTAATATTTCGCTTTCAAAAGTTCAGACTTATTGAAAAATTTTACTGTGCAAACCCAATTAGTACGATGGGTCCTCATAGTCAGGGAGAGGACCCGGGGGGAACGAAAAAAAGACGATACCAAGATAACAACTCAGACGACGTTCCAGATCATCCAGATAAGTACAAAATATACACTAAAACAAACTACAAGAGATTATTCATAGAAAACGGGAATTCAGAATTTACCCTGTACATTGAATCCACTGAACAGGAGAAGATAGGAAATAAGAACCCTATAACAATTACCAACTTAATATCCGATAATGTAAAGGGAGTTTTAGGTATGCACCGCATAAATGCACACAAAATGGGCATTGCTTTTACAAAAGCAGCAGCTGCCAACAACTTTCTGAAAATGGAAGACTTTTTGTGGAAAAACAAGATGAAGGCTTTTATCCCATCGTATTTAACGGAAAAAATTGGTGTCTTGAGGTTTGTACCGAAAGACCTATCGAATGAAGAAATATATAAAAATATAATTTGTGATGCCGAAGTGATATCAATCAAAAGATTTATGAGAAAAGTTGAAGGAAAATTAGTTCCTCTCAACACTGTTGCAGTAACTTTTGCATCTACATCTCTCCCACAATATGCCTACATCAGACTTTTCCGTTATGAAGTGAAAGCTTATATACCTCCACTATTGCAATGTTACAAATGCCTGAAATTTAATCATTCTGCCAAGGTTTGTAGAGGTGAACAAAACTGCTCTTCTTGTGCTGATGATGAAGAGATTGTGTGCATCAACTGTTCAGGTAACCACCTTGCCATTTCACGAGATTGTCCTGTTAAAAAACAAAAAATTGAAGAAAAGAAGGCCAAATTTCGACAATTATCCTATGCCACTGCTGTGAGTTTACCCCCATCCTTTACACATAAATCTTTTCCTTCTCTTCCTAAACATTCAGAAAAAGTTAAAAACAACGATACTCTTGACATTAAACAAATAGCTTATAATGACATAATCATTAATGCAATTGTAAAGTCTCTTATCTCACTAGGCAATAAGACTGATGATGAGGGTCCAATCACTAATAAGAAAATAAAAGAAATATTTTTATCAAATTTAATTTAATGGACAATTATTTAAATATTTTACAGTATAACATACAAAGCTTTCAGAGTAAAAAGAGCCTTTTACAGAATTTGTTAATTACAAAAAATATTGATATTTGTTTACTCAATGAAACTCGGTTAAAAGATAATTCCATTATTCCACACTTTCCTTCATACAATTTCATTTACAAAAATTCCTGCAATACTCATAATGGAGTTGCTATTTTGGTGAACCATCATTTAAAATACAAATTAATTAATACTAATTTCTCTGAATCAATACAAAACATATGTATCACTATAGAAACACAATGTGGTAAAATAGCTATACTTTGTGTATACAGCCCACCCAGTACTAGATTTGACTCAACCAAGTTAAAAGCTCTAATCAATAATATACCCAAACCATGTATAATTATGGGCGATTTTAATGCTCATAATATAGCCTTTGGCTGCCATAGTGATAACACTAGAGGGAGATGTTTGTATAATATAATTGATGAATTTGACTTGTGCATTTTGAATGATGGATCACCAACAACTGTTCCTTATCCTAATAGACAAGCTTCAGCTATAGATCTAGCCCTTGTTAGCCCTTCAATTGCTCATTTGTGTAACTGGTATGTTCATGATGATGGGTAGCAATCATCTTCCAACTTTACTTGAAATAAACATTCAACCATCTGTTTATGACACATCACCTCCTGTGGATCAAGAGAAATATATTTATAGAAAAGCAGATTGGCACAAGTATTACAACCTATCAGAAACTAGCTTTTCCTACATAGATTTAATTGATGATACTCCTATCAATTCATATAATTATTTTGTTGACACATTAAGCGATTTAAGAAATAACACAATTCCAAAACGTAAATTAATTTCAAATACAGTTATAAGAAAGCCAGTACCATGGTGGAACCAAAAATGTAGTGAAGCTGTCATAAAATCGAAAGATTCACTAAAACATTATTTTTCTGAACCCACAATAGAAAATTGGATTAAGTACAAAAAGTTAGATGCAAAAAAGAAAACTATCTTAAAAGAAGAAAAACTACTTCTTGGCAAAACTTATGTAGGTAGTAGTTTTAATAGGTTAACACCTGTTTCACGGATTTGGGGATACATCAAAAAATTTTAAAAAATTGGCACAAATCGAAATAAATTTTTTAATGATGAATGGGTTCCCAGTTTTATACAAAAACTAGCAGATTCTACCCAGATAGATGAGACTAAATTAAAATATTTGTTTGAAAACGCTACAGAAAACAGAATGAATATATTTCTTAAGAATAATTCTTTAGAGGAGTTGAACACCTCTTTAATGAGTAGGAAAGATACGAGTACTACACCGGGATTGGATGACATACCTTACTTGTTAATCAAAAAGTTACATTTAAATGCCCAAATCATATTACTTAATATTTATAATAAGCTATGGGATGAATTACTTATACCTGAATCTTGGAAAACCCAATGTGTGATTCCAATATTAAAACCTAATAAACCTGTTAATAATGCATCTTCATATAGACCTGTCTCTTTATCATCTTGTTTGGGTAAACTTTTTGAAAATATGTTAAAGTTAAGATTAGAGCATTTTGTTGAATCACAAAGTTTAATTCCTTCTATACAGTTTGGCTTCAGAAAAGGCACAAGTTGTTCTGAAAGCTTTGTATCTCTATTGTCAGATTTAAAACAGGTTAAATTAAGTCACTCTAATGCAGTCTGTGTCTTTTTGGATGTAAAAGGTGCTTTTGACAATGTAAATATAGAGGAACTCATTCAAGTATCTCATGACATTGGTATACTTACCTAGTCACATTTTAAAATGGCTTTATCACTTTTTGAGAACTAGAACTGATTTTGTTAAATATAATAATAAGTTACATGGACCTGTGTCTGTCAACAAAGGCACAATGCAAGGGGCAACTTCGTCTCCTTTACTTTACAACATTTATACTTCTGAAATATTAAAATATGTAGACACAGCAGATGTAAATATCTTACAATTTGCAGATGACTTGCTTTTGTATAGCATAAATCAGAATATAGAGATAGCTATGGCTAATATCAATAAGGCTTTAAATCAATTGTACATCTATTATCATAATAAACTTAAATTAGAAATTAATCCAGACAAGAGCTCAGTTTTAATAGTGACAAAAAATTTGAATGCTCATGAAAATGTAAAAAAATTATATAACAATGTTGAAATTCCAATAGTCAAACAACATAAATTCCTAGGGGTTATTATTGATGATAAGTTGAAATTTGATGAACATATCAAGCACATAGCAAAGAAAGCATTAAATGGCATCAATATATTGAGACATTTAGCTGGAACCTTTTGGGGATCTGACCCCAAAATTATGAGTATGATATACAAAAGTATAGTGAGAAGCCATTTTGATTATAGCAGTTTAGCCTATATGAATGCCAGTGACACTTTACTTAGGAAATTAGATGTCATCCAAAATATGGGAATGAGACTTATTTGTGGGGCTATGCGCTCTACACCTATTAATTCATTAGAAATTGAGACGTCCATACCTCCCTTGGTGTTACGCAGGTTGATGTTGGCTGAGAGATTTTTCTTGTATTGTATTGTATAACGGGCTGGTGTCCGCAACTCCACGTCAAAGCGCGTATTTTGCGTAAGGGCTATAATCCACCACGCGGGCCCAGTGCGGATTGGTAGATGTCACATGTCTTCGAATTTTTGGTTCCAGGACATGCCGGTTTCCTCACGATGTTTTCCTTCACCGTTTTGAGAGCAGTGGTGATGAAATGAATTACACAAAGTAATGCGCCTGCCTGGGTTCGAACCCACGACTTACTGTTCGTAAGTCGGGGCCGCCACCACTGGGCCACCGCTGCTCTCGAGATTTTTCTTAAAAGTCCTATCATTGAATAATAATCTTTTAGTTAAGAAAATTACAATACATCCTGAAATCTTCCAGTCAATATCGTCCAATACTATCTCTGCTTCTTCTCTGGTTGGTAGAACTTTGCCTGAAATTCCAACAATTTTTAAACATGTACAAAATAATTCAAAAGGAGTTATTAAATATGATATTTGGCCTGTATATAAAAATACTTTTAATGACCTTCTTAATAGCTCTACAAACATACATTTAAACACCGTGCATAATAAATTTGATTATCTACAATTTAAAGATAATAAACCAGATCATTACATCATTTACACAGATGGGTCTAAAACAAATAATTGTGTCAAAGCAGCTTTTTATGATCCACAATTAGATTTGACTAAATGCATTCAGTTAAATGCAGCATGTAGCATTTTTACTGCAGAAAGCTATACAATTTATTGTGCACTTCAGCATGTAAACAATTTTGTAAATAATGTAAATAATATACTGATAGTGACTGATTCTAAGAGTATTTTATCTTCTTTAAAAAATGTAAATTTGTATACTATAATACTTCTAATATTATAAAATGTAAGTTTATAATATTAGAAGTAAGATTAGGGAATTAAATAATAAGATTATTAATGTAGAATTTGTATGGGTACCATCACACAGTGGCATTCCTGGAAATGAAGTAGCTGACACTGCAACTCGTTTAGACTATGATGAAGACCAATCGGAGTTCCTAAAGGTTCTATTTACTGATTACTACAGTTTTTTTAAGGAGTCGAACAGACAGTTGTGGAAGGACTACTGGAATATAACCCTGGAAACGAAAGGCAAGTGGTATGCTGATATACAGAAAGAATTACCAATAAAACCTTGGTACCATAACCTTAAAAACATCACTAGAAGATTTATCACCACCATATCACGTATGCGACTGGGACATTGTTTGACACCAGCCCACCTGAACAGAATCCATATATATGACAATAGCCGATGTCAGCACTGCGGATCTGAAGATGCTGACCTGAACCATATTATATTACAATGCACAAGTTTTAATAATCAACGGTTGATTATTGATTTTAGTGAGTGACATTTTTGACAGTAACAGTCAATTCAGTGACAGTGAACGTCAACAAAGTGCTCCCCGCCGCGTTCAGAACCTATTAATAAATGAATCGATTATTTGAGAAACCCCATAAGTCAGCTTTTTTGGAAAAATTACTTTTTTTGTAATATGCATTCTTTGGCAGTAAATACACATTACAGAGAGAAATCCCACAATTCAATGCATTAGTATGGAAATTATAACATGCTGAATATTTGGTTTATTTGAGTAACCCCTTAAGTCAGTGACTAATGGTGTTTCTCAAACAAATGAGTGGCAACACCGAATCGAAGTAAGCACATTTCTTCATCAATATTTGAAAGAAAATATGGGTGATGTTGAGCACTTGCATGTGTTTACTGATGGCTGTGGTGGACAAAATAAAAACCACACGATCGTAAGAGCTTTATCGGCGTTGGTGTCGCTCGGAATGTTTAAGACCATCGAGCAGTATTTTCCGATTCGAGGTCACTCGTTTTTACCTTGCGATCGAGACTTCGCCGTCTTGAAAAGAAAAATAAGACAAACTGATCGGATCTACACAGTGAAGGAAGTTGCAGCATTGATTCTAAGTTCAACGGCGAAAAACATTTTCTTGGTCTCATTGCCTTCGTCATATGATATAATAGACTACAAAAAGTGGTGGCCAAAATTTTACAAAAAGAATATGCTCGCGGTTGAATCAGCTGGTAGACACATACCCAAAGAACAGAAAGTGTCATTCAAGATCAGCCAATATTGCTACTTTCGCTATTCTCACGAAAGCGATGGAGTAGTGGTCGTAAGGGACTTTATTGATGGTCTGATTGAACATTCTTTCAATCTTAGGAATGCAAATAAAGAGAGACTTGTTTTGCCAACCAACAAAGCGTATCCAGAGGGTCAAATACCAATTAACAAAAAGAAAATGGAAGATTTAAATAAACTTAAAAGTTACTTGCCTCAAGATAAAGAAGTACAGGACTTTTACGAAAAAATATACGCATGGCCGGTCACAGATCGCGATACAGATGAGACTTTGGCGCAATTAATAATTCAATTATTCAGAAGATAATTATTGCTATAGAATGTTGTCTGATTAAAATTTCATGATATTTAAACCTATGAAACGTGTTTCATTTTGTTTATTGGAGAAAGCCCTTAAGTCAACGACATTCCGGCGCTATTTATTCCATGATAAGGACAAAATTTTAAGATAAAAGCATCAATTTATATAGATATCACTTCAACCATTTAAACTAAATACAAAACACATCCACTTCCATATATTTTTTTTTCACGTAGAGGTTTTTTTCGTTTCCTGTAAAGTTAGGGTCTGTTGACTTATGGGGTTTCTCAAATAAACTATTCAAATAAGAACTATTACAACGCGTTGTATAAATATTTAAGTAATACTGTAGAAAAAATTTAATGTATGTAGTTCTGGATATACTTAATAAAAAAAAAAAAAAAAAGTTTTTCTCAGAATGTAAACAGAGGACCAGAGGTTTATATAGGTAGTGAAAATGTGTGAAGTGTTTTAGTGTTTTACAGCCATAAATATTATCGATGTATGCGACTGAAAGACTTTGTATCTATGGTCATGAATAAATTATAAAAAAAAAAAAAAAAAAATATTTTTTTACGTTGCCACAAAACATTAAAAAAATATTTAATATATTTCTGGCAACATAAAATTGGCCCCATTAGGTATGTTACTGATTCGAAAGTAAGAGTCGACTACCTACCCCTGCACAGCAACACTAACATGGCCAATATTTACATGTGGTTAATGAGTTCATATAAATGTTAATTAATAATTTGTATTGGCCCTGGCAAACGGTGCATTTATTTTATTGGACAATTGTTTTTATGTTAGATTGAAGTGAAATTTCGCAGGCCCGGCATTCCTTAGTAAAGAATAAGAAATAAAATGTTGTTTATAGAAATGTATATTTGAGAAGTCAAAACTAGAAGAAGAAAAATAACAACCCATAGCAACGTAAATAAAGCAACTGGATGCGCTCTATTCTAGAAGCGCTTCCTTAACATTCCCTCTTCTTCAAGCCGAACTCTTCACAGAGCCTTACCAGTCTCGGTTTATAAACAGGCTTCGTAAAAATGTCAGCAAGTTGTTCTGCAGTCGGTACTTGCTCTATGGTTATATCCTTCTCGGATACACACTGTCGCACATAGAAGTGTTTCAGTTTTATATGTTTAGTCTTGCAATTAAGCTCGCATATAACCTGTCTGGTCATAATCAATTCCCTTCTTCTGAGAATATCCAACAGCAACTAATCGTGCTTTGTACTTATCGACAGTATCGTCAGGGTTCTTTTTTACTTTAAATACCCATTTGCATCTTAGTGCTTTTCTATTCTTAGGTAGGTTCGTCAATTCCCAGGTCTGATTATCTTGTAAAGATTTGACTTCATTGTTCATCGCTTCGATCCATTTATCTTTTTCAGAGCTTCGCAAGACGTCTTGATATGTAGTCGGTTCAGGAATAGATACAGCTTCGCTAACAAACTGCTCAAACCTTTCTGGAGGTCTGACCTGGTTTCGATCACGCAGTTGTCGTGTCATAGGTTCCGTATTTACAGGTTCATCATTTACAGGCTCATCTTCCTCTAAGGACTCATAATTTTCTTCGACGCTTTCATTCGCTTCTGAAGGTGGACGAGAGTGACTCTCTTCGTAAACAGTTTTAGAATCTGTAAGAGGCATTGGCAGCTCGTAGGTGTTTATTTTAGGTTCAGGTATTGCAGAAGTTGTGTCAATCTTAGTTTTCTCAAGTGAAGGTATGTGAAGATATACAACCTTCATTATAGTGTCGTTGGTTGGTTGCTTAGCAATGTTTGTTATATTTGTCTTGTCATCTTTACCTTAAAATATATTCCTTCTACATAGTAAAACAAAGTTTTTTTTTTTTTTTTTTCTCGTTTTGGCATTGCACTATTCGTGCTTATTGCCACTGACAATATTATAATTGATAACAAAACGTAAGAATCAAGTACTCGCGAAATGATAAATATAACAACGGAAAATTTGGAAATGGAAAGGAGATTAGTTGCTAAATATACCTAAATATAATAAAAACACGTTAACAGTAGGGAAATATAATAATACAACATAAAACTAACCTTAAAGCAACCAGGTGGCCCAACAAAAAGGCCGGCTCGGTGCCTATGAACTACATGGTAAACTATCTAACTTCTAAAAAATGTTTAAATAGCTATATCATTATTTACAAGGAAAAGAGCTATAGTTTTATAAATATCTACATTAAAATTAAATAAAATACATGAGATAGAAGTGGGTAAAGGGACTCGGAGGGAAACAAGACTTTGGAAAAGTGAGGAGTGGTCATAAAGGGGGCAAGAAAAAATAAGGTGGTTCAGATCTCCCACTTCAGCGCCACATTCACAGGCAGGGCTCTGCACAATGCCAAGCCTGGCAAGATGAGCAGGAGTGCACACGTGGCCCAATCGCATACGTATGAAAATTGTTGTAATCTTTTTGCCTAACTTGTACTTGCTAAACCAAGGTTTAACAAAAATGGATGGCTGAATATTACGATAAAATTTCCCTTTCACCGATTGCTCGGACCAAAGCTGACCCCAGGATTTCTGTAGATAAACCTTGGGCAGAGCTGCCAGATCTTGGGTGTTATTTTTGTACGGAAAAACGTCTCCACACAATACGGCATCAGCTAACTGGTCAGCTCTCTCATTACCTAAAATGCCACAATGCGAGGGTATCCACGCAAAATGCACTGAATACCCCTTAATAGAACACTTATAAAGGAGTTCACGTGTTTCAAATATAACATAGGGATTATGAGAATAGAAAGGGAATCTGGCCAAAGATTGTAAGGCACTCCTTGCATCGGTTAAAATGAGTGAATTCCGTAAGCCCATCATAAGTATATATTCGACAGCTTTGAATAGACCGTAACATTCTCCCGTAAATACAGATGATTCGGGCGGGAGCTTTATTTTTTGGACGATATTATATTGGGCGTGGCATACACCTACTCCCACACATGAGTCTCTTCCATGCTTCGAAGCATCTGTAAACAAGAGGTGGCAGCCCTTCTTCCAGTCTCTATCCATAGTGAAGTTGAAGTTAAGATTATGACATACGTCATCTCGGAAAATATTAAGGTTATAATGTATGTTTGGTGACATAATTAATGAACTGTAATTACAGTGAAATAAAGGAAGAAACTCAGATTGGTGACAAGGAGCTTCAATTAAATTGTATTTTCTAAAGCTTTTAACTAAACACGGAGTAGCTTTGTGCCTCCAGTAAGTGGATGAAATTACTTCTTCAGTGAGAATGGAAAGTTTATTTCGCAAAGGATGATACGTAAATTGCAAACACCGAGCCATAAATCTATCAGCTAAAAATTGACGTCGTAAATGAAGTGGAGGGTCTCCACATTCCACCTGAAGACAATTAATAGGACTGCTTTTCATTGCACCTGAAACCACTCTAAGTGCCTTGGACTGAACACTGTCCAGTTTCTTAAGACCAGCAACATTAGCAGGTTCCAGCAAAAAAGTCCCATAGTCCAATACACTTCTAATCAAGGTATTGTACAGTAATTTTAAGGAAAAGGGATGTGCTCCCCACCAAACACCAGCAAGACATCTAATTATGTTGATATTTCGTTCGCATTTAGCAGCTATATAATCACAGTGTGGTAAACCAGCAAGATGTGTATCCAAAATAAGACCTAAAAATTTTACCTGGTTTTTAATGGGCATAGGGATATTATTATACCTTACTGTAAATATAGGAGGCTTACGCATTCTAGTAAACAAGACAATGTTGCTTTTATCAATTGACAGGTCTAGACCATTAGTTTCTAGCCAAGTCTTCAGTAAGCCTAGAGAAGAGGTTAAGGAAGTACAAATATTTGCAACAGAGTGACCAGATAAATAAAGAAGTAAATCATCTGCATATTGAAGGACTTGTACTGACTGATTTAGAGAGGATTCCAAATCATAAGTGTAAATATTGTAGAGAATTGGACTAAGTACAGAACCTTGAGGAAGACCTTTCCACACTAAACGGGTAAATGTATACCCTTCAATATGAAGATGTAAAGATCTCTCTGAAAGCATGTTAATTATGAACTTAGACAGCATTGTTGGAACTTGTAATGAATTCAACTTTTGTTCTAGGATTGATACCAGGACATTATCGTAAGCTGAGCTAATATCCAGGAAAGCAGCAATTACAGAGTTATTAGAAGTGAAGGCTAAGCGAATATCAGTTGTGAACACACTAAGGCTGTCCATTGTACTTTTACCCTTCCTAAAACCAAACTGTGATGTAGCTAGCAAGTTTTTGCTTTCCAAGAACCACTCCAAACGATTCTTAATGAGATGTTCAGCAATTTTAGCAAGAACTGTAGAAAGTGCTATTGGTTGATAAGAAGCAACATTAGAAGAAGGTTTGTTTGGTTTCAGAATAGGAATAATTGTTTGAGCCTTCCAACTTGATGGAATGTTGCCAGATATCAAAGCTGTATTGATGAGATTTAAGTATATTAAGAGAACAGAGTCGGACAGATTAGCTATAAATGAATATGGTATAACATCTTCACCAGGAGCTGAATCCTTAACATGTGAAAGGACTCCTTTCAATTAATTTAGTGTGAAGAGAGAATTCAACTCAGAATTAGGAATAGGAACATAGGGAAAATGCATTAAAGATCTCTGTTCTGGGGCTGAAGGAGGAGCTAAATGATCCATAAACTCATTGGCTAATTCTAATGGTAGTTTTAAGGCTGTTGTGTCACTGAATGCTGACCTGAATCGCCTAATATTTTGCCATGCTAGAGATGCGTTAACTTCTGGCAAGATAGATACACAGAATCTTTGCCAACCTTCAAATTTCTTTTTCCTAAGGAGCTTACGAGTTGTACGAGCAGCTTCTAGGTATATCTCAAAATTGTGACGAGTCATAGTATGACTATAATTTTTTTCTGCTTCTTTTCTTGTTTTAATGGCTTGAGTGCACTCAGCATCCCACCAAGGTGGTGAAGGAATTTTGCCTGTAGCACCATTCTTAATAGGAAAAGTATTATCTGCCACCTCTATTAAAATTGTTGTTATTTGATTAGATAATACCTGAGGATCATGTAGTTGTAAGGAATTAGTTAAAGCAAGAATTCTTTCTTCTACACAGTTTTTGAATGTATCCCAATCTGCGTTTTGAAGTCTATACTTTAATCGTGGTGTTGGATTAAAAGCAGCTGGTTTTTTATGTAGAAAAGAAATTATTAAAGGGTAATGATCACTACCATAAGAAGATGGTAAAGGAGACCAGGATAATGTCGATGCTAAATCAGGTGTGCAGATTGAGAGGTCAGGGGCACTTACTCCTTCATCTGGATTCGTTTGGCGTGTTGGGAGACATGTATTTAAAATACACAAATTATTAGAGTCTAGAATTTCTAGTAACTTTTCCCCATAGTGGTTGGAACTAGAACTACCCCAGGACTGATGTTGTGTATTAAAGTCGCCCATTACCAAAAATGGTTTAGGTAAAACTGAAAGAAGATTACTTATTTCAGAAAGAATATTTACAGTGGGACGCGAATAATATATACATACTAAACAGATTTTATTTACAATAGCAGCGACAGCAGATATATCGTCACTGAGACTTGGAAGAGGAAAAGATTGAAAAGACAAGTTATTTTTAATAAGTATGGCGACACCGCCATACCCATCGCTTCTGTCTGTTCTTAGACACGCATAGCCAGGAATTTTAAAAGAGAACCCTGGTTTAAGCCATGTCTCACAGAGAGCGACTGCAAAGGGATCGTGTTTGTTCAATATGTAGGACAGATCAGATTTTTTATTCACAATGCTGTGACTGTTCCACTGGACAATCTTGAGTAGATTTGGATCCATTATGATCAAGGTTAAATAAGTTAGACAGCGTATCAATTAAAGTGGCAACGTTGGACGGTTCTATATTATTATTTTTAGATAAGGTATTAATTAACATGATTATTAAATTTAAAATTTGATTCTCATTATTATTTGTTGTTTTATTTTGGAATGCAACACCATTCCCTGTTGAAGAAACTTCATTACTGATTAATGTTTGATGAGCTGCCCGGTCATACCCCTTGGCTGTTTTTGGGGGATCCCGAGGTTTAAGGAATACCGTTTTTCTTTGTGATGAGACAATTGGTGTGTTACGTGATTGGGGAGGTGAATAATAAGAATTTTTAGTGTTATGTGATGGGGCAGATGTTACCACATCTGCATACAATTTTGAGATTGGTGGATGAAGCTGCGACGCTTCAGCATATGACACGCAGCTATGGGCCATATAATGCTTAATTGATTTTTGTCTTTCAAATTCTGGGCATTTTTTATTGATGGCGTAATGAATGCCACCGCAATGACAGCATTTACTATTACTCTCGTCTTCAATACTGCAAGTGTCAGCAGAATGCTTCTCCCCACACTTGAAGCACTGAGGGTTCGACCTGCATTGTACCTTTGTATGGCCAAAGCGACAACAATTATAACATTGAATTGTTGGGAATGTATACAATTCCACTGGCATGGAATTGTAACAACAAAACACACGTTTTGGTAGAATTTGTCCGTCAAAGGTGAGCACGACTGTTTGGGATGGTTTCCACACAGGGGTCGGTTCGTGTATTTTATAGTTGAGACGCCTTGCTTTGATGACTTTCCCGCATCCAGCGGGGACAGATATATTTTCCATTATCTCCTCCGGAGACCATTCGGTAGGTACGCCTTTAATAATTCCAATGCGACACACATTAATTGATGGAACAAATGCCTTCAATTTCTCCTTGGCCAAACTTGGGTCATTTATAAAGGAGTTAGCATCTACGTAACGGGAGAAGCTTAAAGATATTCTGTTTCGACCAATGCGTTTTAGAGAACCGTTAATAATATTGTTGTATCTGCGGTTTTTCAGGAAATGCCCTAAAGTTACTGGGTGTAATGTCTGAGCCGAGTTTTGTGTATCAACATTTTTTTGGATGTGTACAACGTATGGCGACAGGTCTGTGGCTTCGTACAAAGCCCTAGAAACCTGTGGTGCCTTCTGGGGAAGATCTGACTTTATAAGGTTTTCAGTCTGAGGACCATCCACAGAACGTGGAGTGGCTTCTTCGTGAACTAAAATTGAGTGTATCGGAACATTGATGTTATTTTTGGACTGACTACTGATTCATTATCACAATGACAATTTGTTTCGTTATTTATTCCTGTTGAATGATGACCACTTCGCCTTCTTTTATTACAGTTTTTGCATATTTTGCGTGGAGCTCTAGTCCTTTTTCGCTCCGATCTGGTTAAGGACGAGTCTGTATCCATACTGGATTCATATATTATAATATTATGCCCGACCGAGGGGACTGTGCCCCCCGGATCAGGCGGTTCATTGTCCATTGTGGCCAGAAAAAATAAAATATAAAAAACTTACCCTAAAAAATGAAGAATTTTACCTATAAACAATTAAATTAAATAATCTAATCAATATTTACATAAATCTACACAACTTATCTCCAATCTCAAACGTTTTATAATATTTTGAAGAAAACGAAAGAAAAATGACGCCCGCCAAATTCGATGATTCCCGCGCTTTTTCAAACAAAGTTTTATTATAATGTTTAATTCTGCATCTACGGCAACATAACAATTTTAAGCTTTAACTAAATAAAGCTTCACATGGTAGCAGAGCGATAAATGTAAGTAAGTAATGGAATAAAAACGAAAAAAGAAAAAACACGAAATGTCAATTGCAAAAATCCAACCTTTAGGAAAAGAAAACTACGATACGTGGTGTATACATGCAAAAGCATACCTAATAAAGAATAAACTATGGGCATGTGTAAAAGAATATCCAAAGGAAGATGCGTCAAAAAATTATCTTGACGATGACGAAATGGCGAAATCGGAGCTGATGTTGTTGATAGCGCCTTCAGAACTGAAACAGGTAAAAAACTGTAAATTTGCCAGAGATGTGTGGACAACTCTTGAATCTATCTATGCTAGTAAGGGTCCAGCCAGAAAGGCTACCCTACTAAAGCAACTTATATTAGCAAAACTAGAAGAAGGTTCAGATACACGCGAGCATTTAAAGAGATTTATGGATACAGTTGATAAATTAAATGATATGGATATTGATATCAACAGTGATCTATTGTCAATCATGATGCTCTATAGCCTTTCTTCAGAATACGAAAATTTCAGGACTGCAATTGAATCTCAAGACTCTCTTCCAGATTCTGAAAAGCTAAAGATTAAAATTACAGAAGAGAGTGATGCACGTCGTCGTGACATTCCTAGTACTAGCGTAAAGAATGACACTGAAGAAAGTTTCTACACTTTTTGCAAGATCTGTAAAAAGAAAGGCCATGACACGTCCAAATGCTGGTCTAAAAATAAGTATACAGGCAAGAAAAATAATAAGAAGCCTAAGAACAGCTATACCAAAAAGGACGAAAAAGAAACAAACCTCTTCAGTAGCTACTTCATAAATGACAAAACCCAAAAAAGTTGGATACTTGACAGTGGATGTACGTCACATATGACATTTTCGGATAAGCCTTTTATTGAGATAAAGAAAATTTCAAAAACCCTTAAACTCGCTTCAAAGGACAAAACTGCAGAGATAAAAGGGTCAGGGCCTGCAGAAATAGAAATTAAAGAAGGAAAAATTGGAATAGCTGATGCACTTTATGTACCAAGCCTGTGTGCTAATCTTCTATCTGTTGGGAAAATGACTGATGTAGGACTCACTGTTCTATTCACTAAGAAGAAGGCAATAATTAATGATCACAAGCGTGGAGTACAAATGCAAGCAGTGAGAGAAGACGATGGTCTATATTATCTCCATACCAAAAATAATGATGTTGACAGACATAGAGCCAATGCTACAGAATGTAGTAATGACGTAGCAAAAGAAGTGGAGTCAGATGCTATTAAACAATGGCACTGTAAAATGGGACACATGAGCGAAAGGGACTTGAAGCTCGCCTTAAAGAATGAAAGTCTGATTGGATTATACTTCAACCGTAATAGTTCTTTAGGTGAATGCGAAATATGCATAGAAGGGAAATTGAGCAGAGTGCCTAGCAAGAAGAGAGACAAAAATAATTCACGTACGAGTCAGCGTCTTGAGATCGTACATAGTGACGTCTGTGGACCACTTAAACAACCTTCACTGAATGGCAACAGGTATTTTGTAAGTTTTATTGATGACTACAGTAGATACTGCCGAGTATATTTTATTAAAAATAAAAACGAAGTATTACAAAAATTCATAGACTTCAAGGAAAAAGCAGAGAACTTCACAGGAAACAAAATTAAATGCCTACAGACCGATAACGGTACGGAATACCGGAATTTGAAGTTTGACTCATTTCTGAAGTTAAATGGTATAGCAAGAAGATTGACTGCACCATACACTCCACATCAAAATGGAATCGCTGAAAGGAAAAATAGAACCCTTATAGAAAAAGCAAGATGCATGTTTATGGGCAGAAACGGTTTATACTGCAAATTACTTGTCAAACCGCAGCATTAACCAGAGTATTGAAAACCAAACACCATTCGAAAGATGGGTAGGTAGAAAACCCTGCGTTAATCATCTATATGTATTTGGTGCTAAAACGTTCATCCTAAAGAAAGGAAAACATGAACAGAAATTTGCTTCAAAGGCAATACCAGGTATGTTCGCTGGTTATTCAGAAGTTTCAAAAGCGTTTAGAATATACGTCCCATCGAAGAAACGCATTCTTGTTTCCAAGGATGTTCGAATTTTAAAGAAAATGTTCTACGAAGATGGTAAAAATGTAATTTCTGTTCCTTTTCAAGAATTAAATGATAACAAGCGATCAAACGAGACTGAAAGTGAACTGGATAAAACAGAAATATATATAGAAGGTACAACAAAAGAAAATACTAGTAGACAACAAGAACGAAGTACCTATACAAAATGGAAATAATGAGTTGTTTTATGACACTCTCGGGATTGATGACGGTAGTGAAACTGGTGATCAACCAAATGAAAACGACATAGATGTCGATGCATCCGTTCTTGTCCCAGAAGAACGGAGGTCATACAATCTTCGTGATAGATCACAGATTGACAGACCTAAAATATTTGAGGATTATATTATGGCAGCCATGGATATGGATAATGATACAGAACCTCAAACGTTTAAAGATGCTATGAATAGCAAGGATAAGGCCAAATGGTTAGAGGCTATGCAAAATGAAATGGAATCATTGAAAGAAATGAAGACTTGGGAATTAGTCGACCCTCCGAAAAATCGTAAACCATTGCCATGTAAATGGGTTTACAAAATAAAGAACAATCCAGATGGTACAATTGAGCGACTCAAGGCCAGATTAGTAGTAAAAGGTTTTTCACAAAAACCTGGCGTTGATTATCAGAAGACTTTCAGTCCGGTAGCCCGCCTCAGTACTATAAGAGCTGTCTTAGGAATAGCTGCTCAAGAAAATTTGGTACTTCAACAGTTCGATGTATCGACTGCATTTCTAAACGGAGCTGTAAAAGAGGAAATCTTTATGAAGCAGCCAGAGGGATTCAATGATGGCACTAAGAAAGTGTGCAAACTTAAACGCAGCCTCTACGGGCTGAAACAAGCTCCTCTATGCTGGAATGTCTGCGTAACAGAGTATCTTATAAATTCAGGATTCAAGCAAAGCACAAAAGATCCTTGCCTTTACTTAAGTGAACAAGTCATAATTGCGCTTTACGTAGATGACGGTTTGGTGGCTTCAACTAGTGAAAATGCTGGAAGAAAATTTATTGAAGAGCTGAAAAAAAGGTTTAAAATAACCACAAAACCGGCGTCTTATTTCCTTGGACTTGAAATTAGTAAAACCAAAGATGGTTGTGTTACCTTAAACCAAAGGTCTTATCGTAAGAAGATACTTGAAAAGTTTGGAATGACTAACTGCAAAGCTGCTGCAACGCCGGCAGTAAAAATTGGCATAGATGAAGAAGAAGATGATGAATCAATTTCGTCATTTCCCTATCGTCAAGCTGTGGGAGCCCTAGCATACCTCATGGTCGCTACAAGGCCAGATATAAGCTATGCTGTGAGTGTTGTGTCAAGACATCTAGAAAGTCCTACTAAGTTTGATGTGATGAGAGTCAAGCGAATTTTTAGATACCTCATGGGTACTATAGACAAAGGACTTGTCTTCGCGAAAAGCCGGGAGAAGAGGCTGATATGTTTCAGTGATGCTGATTTTGGTGGTGACACAACGACTGGCCACTCGACGTCAGGGATGATTTTCCTATTCTCCGGTCCCATCATGTGGAAAAGCCAAAAACAACCAAGAGTAGCAATCTCCTCAACGGAAGCCGAACTCGTAGCCATGACAGAAACTGCGAGAGAAGCCTTATGGCTAAAAGAACTCCTGGAGGAATTAACGGACTTAACAGACCTGAATGGAAAACCAACAATTTACGTTGACAATGAGTCTGCTATAAGGTTGTCTGAGAACCCACCGTATGAGTTCCATAGGAGAACAAAACATATCAAGATAAAACATTTCTTCATTCGAGAATGTATTCAGAATGGAGACAAACAAGTCTCTACAGAATTGCAATTGGCGGACATGTTTACGAAGCCGTTGTTTGGACCAAGACTAAACATGCTAAGCTGTAGAATTGGACTTCAAGATTTGTCCAAGCTCTAAAAAGTATCGTGGATGTGAAGATATACAACCTTCATTATAGTGTCGATGGTTGGTTGCTTAGCAATGTTTGTTATATTTGTCTTGTCATCTTTACCTTAAAATATATTCCTTCTACATAGTAAAACAAAGTTTTATTATAATGTTTAATTCTGCATCTACGGCAACATAACAATTTTAAGCTTTAACTAAATAAAGCTTCACAAGGTAACTCATCAAACACAACATCTCGAGATCTGATCAGTTTCAATCCCTTTACATTGAAAATTCGATATCCTTCATCACCGTCGTACCCAATAAGAATGCCTTTCTCAGCTTTTCTGCCAACCTTACTTTCTCTCTTTAGTTTTGGGACATGCACATAGCAATCGCTTCCAATGATTTTCAAATGATTAATCTTGGGCTTCTTGCCGTACCAGAGCTCATGTGGTGACTTTTCTTCTATAGGAGTAGGTCCCGTTCTGTTTAATATGTAAACAGAGGCTTTGGCTATCTCTGCCCATAAACCCTCTGGTATCTTTTCATGAGCGTGCATTAGTGCTCTTGTCATCTCCACGATTGTACGGTTCTCTCTTTCTGAGGATCCGTTTTATTCGGGAGTGTATGGCATCGTAAATCTTTGTTTTATGCCATATTTTCTCAAAGTCTTACGTACCTTTTCGTTATAGAACTCCCCTCCATTATCGCTTAGCATCTCCATCACGACGTGTCCGGAAGTTTTTGCTTCGGCTAGAAAGTCCTTTAAGCGAGCGTGAACTTCAGACTTCTGTCTCAGGAAGTAGATCCATCGATATTTTGAGAAAGAGTCTTTGTACAAAACATAATATCTGAATTTAGAGATTGAGTAAGGGATTGGACCACATACGTCTGTACTGATTAGCTCTCCAGGTTTGTTTGCTCTTGGTCTCTCTCCAAACTTCTGCCTATGGCTCTTGCCGAAGACGCAGCCTTCACAGATATCAGCAGAACTTGAGTCCAGCTTCACTCCAAGCTCCCTTTGTATCAGTTTTGCTACATGTCTCTTGTTCTGATGTCCAAGGCGTTCATGGTAGAGTTGAGGATTCTGTGACGTCGTTAGTTGGTTTATCTCAAGCTCGGGCATCAGTACTTTTACTTTAAGTTTGTACAGACCACCATACTTGTCGCGATTCCCGACTAAAATGACTTTGTCATCGTTCTTCACATAACATGACTGAGCAGTTGACTCAAAGATGCTATTCTTTAGCGTATCTTGTGCAGCTAGCACAGAAAATAGATTGCGTTCAATGCTTGGAACATACCATACGTTTGTTAAGACCAGTAATTCTTTGTGGCCGTTTATATCAGCTTCAAGTTGAATAGAGCCTTTTCCTATGGCTTCAATCACCTCGAGTCGATCGGCTCGTCAAAAACTTCGAAGGTGCGAAATACATCTCTTCTATTAGTGACGTGGCTTGTCGCGCCATTGTCCACATACCACAAGTCTTTATCTGTTTTCTTACTATCGCAGGCTAGTGTTAGGCCTGTCAGCATCTCAATATTTGAAGATTGCTTTGGAGGTTTTGGAGGTCTACCGTCCGCAATCCACTTCTTGCAAGATGTGACTTTGTGAAAGCCTTCTCCACAGTAATTGCATTTCTTCCATTTATTTTTCTAATCCCTTGTTTTTCGTAGCGCTTCTCTCCTCTTAACATAAGAAGTCCATTGCTACTTCCGCTTTCTTCTAAATTCTTCTGATCTAAAGACCTCTCAAAAGCACATACTTGTGTCGTCAGGTTTTCTATATTTTTGTCACTCTTATTCATCAACAGCCAGCTCGACTTAAAGTTGAAATATTGCTCAGGAAGTGTATCCAATATTTTACATATCAATAAAATTTCTGGTAGATCATTTCCTTCAATCTCATTATTCAAGTCATACCAAACAGTCTTGAGAGTCGAAATATGCGTGGCCATATCATGTTCCTCGCTTTTCTGGTAGCGGAAGAACCTCATGCAGAGATCGTAACTCCTGTCTTCCTTTGCTCCATCATAAAGCCTATGAAGCTCTTTCCACATCTCACATGACGTTTCACATCGCATTACCTTTTGTAAAGTTTCTTCAGTCATATTCGTAGTAAGAATTAGAAGTGCTTGACTGTCACATTTTTGAAACATATCCATTTCATTCTTAAACTTTCGTAATTCTTCAGTTTTAGCCGTTTGTCCTGGATCTTTCGGCTTAATTAACTTGCCTTCAATTGCTTCTAGCGTACCTGGAGTACTCTTCAGTAGTAATTTCACCTTGTATCTCCATGTTTGCCAGTTAGTGATACCATCGAGTCGACCAATCTCGATTTTTACGCCGGACGATTGCATATTTGAGAACCCGTTGGTTTTTCACTATTGCAACTAAACAATGTTAATTGTTAACGCTCTGCTACCATATTAAAGAATAAGAAATAAAATGTTGTTTATAGAAATGTATATTTGAGAAGTCAAAACTAGAAGAAGAAAAATAACAACCCTTATCAACGTAAATAAAGCAACTGGATGCGCTCTATTCTAAAAGTGCTTCCTTAACATTCCATACCATTCCATACCATAGCAAAATTTGGTGGATTTTTGTTGTGTGATGCGTCGACACATTACCATTTCATTTAAATTCTAGTACACTTTACAACTTTTCACTTGGTTAGTTTATAGTAAAAGTTTTAGACATAAATACATATAAGGGTATCATCACTGCCTATCGAATTGAAAAAACATGAACCATAACCCATCTCTTATCGATTTAAGGTGAACGCAGACTTAGCCGCACCGCAGTCGCCGCATTCACATTCTTCGTATAAAGTTCTATACAATCTGTGCCTGTATTCAATCTTTGCCTATGCCTGTGTGCGAGATTCCATAGAAGAATTCGAATGCGGCGACTGCGGCGACTGCGGCGACTGCGATGCGGCTAAGTCTGCGTTCAGCTTTACCCCTTGCCGTACAATGTACAGAACACCAAACTACAACGATCTGTCCAATGATTAGGTTCAAGGTTGATTAGCAAAATAAGATAGATGGCATTGGGCAGTTTGCTGGCGTAGGTGTTGCCATGCCGCACGATTCTTGCTACAATGTAGAGATGAAGCGTATATACTAGAACAGATCTAGGCACTAGGTATTTAACAAGAATAGGTTGCACCTATTCCAACTTTTAAAATATTCGATCTACCTTGTCTCACTGCCCACGCGGCGTCCGGCACCCGCACGCGACCTGCTTGTATCGAAATCTGAAGTCCGGCGCGGGCGCGGCGAAGCGAGTTAGCATTTTGTTGCCATAGTTACTAGTCTGCTTTGCCACTCACTCGTGTTTGCCTTAAAATCATTCGTGTGCCAGTCATTTGAATTTGAACCATATTGCAATGAACATAAAAGTAACGCGACGCGCACTCATGTCTACTTACATAATTCGTGTGTTAGTCATTTGAATTTGATCCATATTCCAATACAAATAAAAGTAACGCGACGCGCACTCGTGTTGTGCAAGAATACATTCTGTCCTTTTTTAACTACATTATTCCACAGTCTTCTAGGTACTTGTAACTTGTAAATACTCGATGTGAATGAAGACTTTATGATCCACTTGCACTAGTAGCACTAGTCGAGTACAAAGACGTCAAGTATCAAATACGGACTCGTGCGGATATGATCTCGGTGACTGCCGGCTCGCCATATCGATACCTACTTGACGTCTCGTATTCGGATACGCGTATCGGACTTTACGTAAACATTTTTCGTAATAAAGTTTGATTTTAGTTTTAAGACATTAATTTAAGTAAAGCTGATTTTGTATTATTATGTAAAAATCAATAATTGTAAAAAGTGATTATAAAAAATAAAAAAGTAAAAAATCTGATTACCCTGACAAAAAAAAATTAAAACAAAGGTTGACGAAAGGTGAAAAAAAAAAAACAAAAAAGGTAAAAAAAAATGACTTAGTACTGAAAAAATAATTGAATCTTTTAAATACGCCAACAATCTACAATCTAGAGAGATACTGATAAACCTTTATGTTGACAGTCGTAAATCTGTTTAAAGTATGACGGGAAGATTACAATTCAATACTACGTACGGTCGAACAAGCTATTTGGTTTACATTTTACAATGTAATTTGTGTGTGTAACTGTAAACTAAATAGCTTGTTCGACCGTACATACGTACCCTGTACCTGCACGTATCGGTGGTACGCAAAGACTAAGCAGTAGCATACTTTAATGTATGCGTACTTAATGGACAAGCTGGAATAGGTATTTGGATTGAGTATTTATACGGAATCGGACTATATGCACTTAATACAAAATTTACCTAGTACGACTCATCACTAACAAAATGTGCAACATTTTAAATTATTGTGGCATGCGGCCTTGTGGCATGCCGCAGTGTTGCCCCGGCGCAAAACAGCATTTAGTTCCATGCACAGAACCCACAGTGTAAGTGCAAGTTCCTCGCCACAGTGAAATTGACCATAGACTAAATAGAGATACTAGGACTACTATTTTATGGCCACAGCTATGTGACAGCTGTCACGTGTTGACTGTTCTGTCTGAGTGTGTACTCAGTACTGTGACTACTGTGTTGAGTTGAGAACTTGAGACTGGTTGAGTTCATCATAATTCTTTGGTTGAGAGTTGTGTTAATTGTGTTGAACTTGTTGGTTGACGTCCATAGAGTAAAATAAGTATATGTTGACGTCTCCCAATGTCCCAAACGTCTCCTGAGAGGTTAGGCTGGTGGATCTTTTGTTTTTGGTAAAATATATTGTACAATTTGTTTTTGGTGAAATGAATGTTGATCACGTTGTAATATTGTTTGTTGAATTGAGAGGTATCTGATTTTTTGGATGAAATTCGAGCTTTGCACAATTGTTTGAAAAAATAACCAATAATATTGCAATAAAATTGAATGTTTGTAAAAATTTTGAGGGGCAATCATAAAATTCGTTCTCATGAAGGTACTGTTAGTTCCTGAGGTGTGGCTATTGCTGTAATCGTGGACACATATTGGTTCAGCACTATCTTTTTCGAGATTTGTTAGGATTCGGTGTAATAATATTTCTCAAAAGAACACAATCATGTTCAAATCTAAAGTGATCTTTTAATCTAGACTGAGAATGACTGTCCTTCACCACTACTTTGTATTATAGCTGGCTATGAAATGTGGCAGAACAACCCCATCTAGAAATTAGTTTGATTAATACTGCTGTCAGTTTGCATAATTATAGTTTTAGGCAGTATGTTGTTTCATTTTGTATGAAATTGTTTTTGTACAACTTAACCAAACTAACCTAACCTAACCAAAGAGATTTAAAAAGACTTAATATATTTGAATGTCTTTGTTGAATGCTGATGACAAAAAAAAATTGGAAAAGTGAAAAAGTGTTCAATTCCACATCGGAATGATTCACAGAATATAAACCAGTGGTGTGACACAGGCAGTCCTTGGGTTTCTTGGCTTCAGTTTTGTATAGGGGTCATTCCATGTAACAGGTGTAACAGGTTGTACACCTTCAACTAGTGATTTAACTGTTTCATTAGGAGAACATGTTTTATGACTGAATGTCAAAAGACTAGTTCGCATTAATTATTATTTTTTATTTTTGGTCGTAAAATGTGTATAAATCTTTGTTTAGAAGCCTTGTACTTTTGGGGTCACTTGGATGGTGATCCTAGCTATAGTTATTCAACATTTGCCTACCGGGTACACTAGTTGTTATAGTTTTAACACATTAAAAAAAAAACAGCCTTCAAGTAGTGTTACATGATTTTGTTATAGTAATTAGTAATGTAAGTTATAGAATCAAATCAAATCATTTATTTTTGCAGAAAACACTGTTACAGTGGTGTTATAGAAATTTACATGTTTCAAGTGATTCTACCATAAGGCATGCAAAATGTCATCATCATCTGCCTAGCATTTTCCCAACTGTATTAGGCACGGCTTCCAGTCTAACCGGATGCAGCTGAATACCAGTATTTTACATGGAGCAACTGCCTATCTGAACTCCACAACCCAGTAAGTACTGGGTAATTCGATACCCCTTGGTAATACTGGTTGTCAGACTTTTTGGGCCACTGACTACTTGTAAGGACTGTCAAAGATCTTCAAATGACAGCCGGTACCAACAGCTTAACGTGCTTTCCGAGGCACGGAGGAAACTCGGTATGTAAAGGTGGTGACCCATCCACAGACCAACCTAGGCAAGCACGGCTTAACCTAAAGATCGACCCGAGCGGCTGTTGATTATTTAGCCACAAGCTCCTCAAGGCTGAAAAATGTATACAATCATAAAATACAATCAACAAAATTAAATAAAAGGTCAGTTAATTAAATGTGAAATAAATAAAAACAATCTATACCCAAGATCTACTGTTTACTGACGAAACCCTGTGCGGTCTACCAATTACATACTTCTTAAATTAATCTTAAATGAAACAGTATAAGTAGTTCAGTACACATTTTTGTAGTATTTTTATTTTATTAAGAGGGAAAACAAAACTGAAAATTATTTTAGTCAATAAGTACTTATTTATATTAGTGTGAGCATTGCGTCTGAGCATCTTCCGCTAGATTAGCGAAATCAGGTTTGTAGTTTAAAATTGCCAACATTACAGAATCCAATGTCTGTCAAGCGAGAACGGTGTTTATTTTTTGTTTGTTTTGAGTAGGAAAATGCTGACTTAAATAAACATGTTAAACCAAAACACGAATGCAGTTGCTCAACACATTTCTTCAAATTCGGATATTTCTCGTGGGAAATCAATGCCCAGAAATCTGGATCTGAGGATGACCTTGCTTTTAGAAATATGTTGCAGTGCAGAGTAAAAATTTCGTTTTGAATTATCATGTGGTCCATTTGAAATGTATCTGCAAATTTTGTAACCATTAATTTCATAGATAAAATTCAAACAAAAATTCCCTCAAATGTCCCTCATATTTAGGGGGATTCCCCCAATCTGGCATCAGTGACAGATTATTTCATGTTCAAATCACTTTATTTATCATTTCGCTCATTTGGTGCAACAATGACGTAATTACACTTTTAGAAATTTTACAGGAGAGCCAATCAAAGATTTCTATTAAAGGTATGGGATGTTTAAGGGACTTATTATAATCGTCGTGATTTTAAAAGTAAGTTCAATATGTGTAGTTTCTATTGAAGTCCCAATCTACTCGGTACATTGTACATAACCTAAATTATAGACATAAATAAAAAAGGTACCTGTAAATACGTCACTGTTGCTTCAGAATAAAAAATAACACGTTCACTAGGAAATTTTTATTTGTGACAAAATAAAACTAAATAATTGAATTAATCAACGTAAACATTTATTTATGAATATTAATTAAATATTTAAAAACTCAAAAACACTTCTAATCTTAAAAAATTAACATTTAAAAAATACTTTCATAAAAAGCTGAATAATAGCGAGGAATAATGTTTTTTTGTAACAGTTCTTTTAGATCAATTTTCTTGTTAGCAGAAATTTCTCGTTTTGAAGTATACGCTGGAACCAAATTAATATCTTCTATAGCCTTAGTTATTCGTTGACTAGTAGATCTTTGTTTCTTTTTTTTTATTTCAGCTTCACTCCAGTTATCGTCGAATTTGAGTTTGTACTTGTATACTGCATCGTTATCTTTCGTAAATTCTATTGCTTTGATATCTGAGGTTTTAATGGTGTTCCCATCCACATCTTTGACAGTATTAAGTTCGATTTCGTCAGATAATTTTTTCAAATCATAAAAATCATCGAAATTTAGTTCTTCAATATTAAACTGGTTGCCTTTTACCTTTGCAGATCTTATTATTTGGACATACTGATCTGGTACGTAAATAGCGCCCGACTTTTTGGCTCTTTTTATAGCCTTTTCAATAATGGAGTGGGCTGCATCATCATCCCTCATTTTGGGTATGTCCCCTTATTAAAAATTTATGTGTGATTTTATTAATTCGTAGAGTTTTGACTGCATACAAGTACATGGAAAAAAAAAACCTGAAAAAAATATACAAAATATTAGACACGTGACAAAACTACAAAAACAGTTCTTAACAAATGAAACTAACCTGTTTTTTTGCTGCCCGCCACAATTGTCACTATAAAATGTGATGTTACAACCAGGGTGATTATCAGCTACACGTTGCAGGTACTTAAAGACACAGGAACCAATCTCAACTGCTCCTCTACCTCCTAGAGCCTCATGCCAAAAGTAACAATAGGTTTGTTGGTCCTTTACATCTGATACCTATAAAAAAAGACAGTTTTCAAACTATTGACAAAAAAAAAGAGAATAAAAGAATATTTTGAGCTATAATAGGTACGTACTGTAAAGTTTAAGCAGTTCAATTTTGATTTATAGTAAAAAGACGAGGACTCGCCGACTGGCACTGGCATAACTGCTTGAAGATCATAAATTGCGACTATTTCGTTACTATCTGTATTCTTACATGTTTCTATGTCAGTCTTCTTTTCCTTTCGACTAAGTACTTTCTGCCGGCAATGTTCTGCGTAGTCAGTCTCTATTTTTTCTTTTGCCTCTCCAACAGCATTTTTATATTGTTCACAGATATCGCATTGGTCTTTTTTTGGCACAAAAAAAGAAATATTAAATTCCGTATTAAATATGCGAAAATATGAATCGTAATTTGCAGCCTCTTTGTTTTCGGATTCTCTTAATCTCTTATAATCGCGATGCAGATGAGCTATTGTTAGGCCACCATCAATATATTCTCTAGTGGTGTTTGCCCGGAGATAATGGCTCTCAATTCTACTAATTGAATTTATATGATTCCGTACAGACTCTTGTAGCTCAGAACTAGTCTTTCTATGATTTCCATGGCAGCCACGTTTGTCAAGTGGTGCTACGCCGTTAGATTCATTTCTTGTCTTGGCCTCGATTACGGTACGTAAAGTACGTTCGGAAATCCCCAATGTATTTAACAAAAATAATTTGCATACCCTGAAACTCCTACCATTACACATCAAGGAACAATAAGTATTAGGTTTTCTGTTCTTTTCTACACCAGTTTTCAAACGACGTTGTGCCAATTGTAGCACAGTTATTGTTGAATTCAAAAAATCACGCTGTCTTTGAAGAGACGATAAACCCCAATACATTTTGAAAATATCATATCTTTGCTCCTCTGAGATGTGTTCTGAACATTTATGTTTGCATTTGTTAGAGCAAGGGGGCTTCATCTCTTTTGCAGGAATGATCTTGCCCGTCCGAGACAAATACTCATGACCTGAATTCTTCAGCTGAGCACGTTGATTTTTCTTCCAAGCCGCTGGATTTCTTAACCTTTTTTTTGTTTTTTTATTTGTGATTCTGGATTTTGATCAATGTCAGTAGATTTATGGTTTTGAATACTATTGTCTTCCGGTGGATCTTGACCATCTTTAACAGTACTGGGGTTGTTGTCATGGTTTGAAATTAAAGGTTGATTCTGCGACAAAATTGAAACACTTTGTTTAGAACTGTTACTAGATGATGAAGAGCTTGATGATGAGGAAGAGCTCGATGATGAGGAAGAGCTAGAAGAAGAAGAACTTGATGATAATGATCTTCGTCTACTACCTATTACTGGACATGTACGTTTAACTTTTTCAGGACAATATTCGTCTCCACTGTCGTCTGGAGAAAAATCTGCATCATCTCGTGTATCCATTTCTGGTACATCATCATAAGTCAATGACTTTGTTTCCAATTGGTTAACAGAAGTTTGTGACTCAATTGGAGCTTGAAAGTTTGATGTATGTATGTCTAAGTCAGGCACATCAATTCGTGGCATATTATTATTAACTTTTTCAGGACGATATTCATCTCCACCGTCGTGTGGATAAAAATCAGCATCATCTCGTGTATTCATTTCCGGTACATCATGATAAGTCAGTGACTTTGACTTTGTTTCCAAGGTCATAATAATATCAGAATCCATAGCTTGGTTAACAGAAGTTGGTGACTCAATTGGAGCTTGAAAGTTTGATGTATGTATGTCTAAGTCAGGCACATCATTTCGTGGCATATTATTATTAACTTTTTCAGGACAATATTTATCTCCACCGTCGTGTGGATAAAAATCAGCATCATCTCGTGTATTCATTTCCGGTACATCATGATAAGTCAGTGACTTTGACTTTGTTTCCAAGGTCATAATAATATCAGAATCCATAGCTTGGTTAACAGAAGTTGGTGACTCAATTGGAGCTTGAAAGTTTGATGTATGCATATCATTTTCATAATGAATTACTTTTTCTTTTGGTGTAAATATATCTTTATCATTTTCTGCAACAAAAATATATAATAATACTTATGTGTTTAATAAATCATAATCGAAAGTATTGTCTATCTCAACCGATTACTGCTTACTTTTAATAGATGAATGAGATAGGTACTTTTAATTGTGATTTAGTAAATAAGAATTAAGTTACATACCATCTTTGCATCGTTTACTAGCTTCGGAAGCATTCGGTTTTGCAAATGGTTGTACTTTCCTTTCCATTGTACAATAATTCACCAATCTACTTGCACGGTTTTCCATCATAAATAATATTCTCTGAAAGTTTAAATTAATATAGTCCTAGATGTATTGGCTGTTATAGGCATAAATTCTTTAATGTACAGTTGCCGGCACGTAACTTGGCAAGAGATTTTCGTAGTGGGGGAAGTTCGCGCATATAAAAATGTATGAAATTGTGCGTGCGCAAACTTCCCCCACTACAAAAACTCTTGCCAACTTACGTGCCGGTAACTGTATTTGGCTATCTCCTAGTCAGTAACTCAGCCTTAAACACACAATACACGTAAAAGTACTGGAGTAACAATGACACAGTTTTGTAATTACGTCTATTTAAAAAAAAAGGACATACTTTATTTACAACAATAACAATAACGACGTAATTACACAATTCTGACATCGTTACAACAGATTAATAATTTATCTGGAGAAAAAACGACGTAATTACTCAATTTTGTCACTGAACTATCAAAAAATACCATATTTGGAGCTACAACGACATATTTACAAAATTCCGTCGTTGTTTCACCAGAAAGATACTTTACTTGGACAAACACTGACGTAATTACGCAATTTTGTCATTATTTTATCAAGAACTTAATATTTTTTGGAGCAACAACGCCGCAATTGCTCAATTACGGCATTGTTGCACCAAAAAGTATCGGATTAAATGTCATAAATACCTTTACGTCGTTGTAGCTCCAAAACACAATCACACTCAGCGGGGCGCCCCGCGCAACTGGCCATCCCGACGTTGTAGCAGCAGAAATGGCGCCATTTTACTCAATCCTACAATGACATTCGCGCCATCTCGCGGCAAATCACTACAAATTCAATTCTGTCGATGTTTCTCCAGACGTAAATAGTCTTTCCGCACATTTTGACATATTTAACTTGTTTTTGAAAAAAAGTGTAATTACGTCATTGTTGTACCAAATGAGCGATTTATTATTAATCTTTGTCATGATTACAATCATTAAAATTAAACGAAATGTTCAAAATGGCCCCCATTCGCAGCAATACACGCTCTGCAACGTCGAATAAACGACCGTTTAAGTCGTCGGGCAAACCCGCTTTCGCTGACTTCTCTAGCTGCTGCCTGGATTCTAGTCCTCAATTGGTCAATACTTGTGATTTTTTTGCTATAGACTTTTTCTTTTAGGCAACCCCAATAAAAGAAATCTAGGGGATTTACCGGTGTCGGTAAGGTGTCGTTCCTGAAGTCCAAGAAGACATGTGGCTGCAGAACGATGGCTGTCCCGCTCACTATGCTGTTAGAGTACGAGAGCACCTTGATACAGCGTATCCAAATAGGTGGATTGGGCGCTTAGGTCCAATATTGTGGCCACCACGCTCGCCAGATCTAAATCCCCTAGATTTCTTTTATTGGGGTTGATTTGATTGTTGATTTTATTTTTGTTAAATTATTGGATCTGTTATAATGATATCATTTTGAAATCGGCATTTAGTAGGCATATTATTAAATACATGGGCACTGACAATGTGGTACGTTTTTTTTTACAAAAATCGCTCTTGAACTTGATGGTGTGTTAAAAATTTGGGTTAAAATTAGAGAAGAACGCAACTTTTTCTTCAAAAGAGCTGAATTTACATAAAACATCATAATTTATCGTGGTAGCTCTAGTATTCAGCAGTAATTAACAGAAATAAAAATGAAAGATTAATGACTTTTGTTGAAACTACAACCACATTTGTAATAAAGGGTAGAAATTTCGTAAATAAAAGACAAAAAGGAAATATTTTCGGAACCCTTGGGTATAAATGGTTTAAATTTTTAATTGTTATAGTTAATTATCTGGTTCATCGAATCCTGAACGGTGGACCACTACTTACGCCACACCCTGTATATACGCAGAGCTGTTGAGATATTGGGAAATGAGGAAATTAAATTATTAGAATATTTATATAACTTAAAATATCAGTGGGAGTAGGGGCAAGTGCGGAACATGTGGACACTTTCCAGAATTTGGAATAAAACATCTTTTAAATCTGAATTAGTTAAGTTTTATTTCGTTTTAACTTCACACAAGTCTTAAAGGATAATCAGCCTTTCTTAAACTAAAATTGTAGTCTCAATATCACTTCTTACTTATATAATAATCAACTTTTTTTTAAAACACTATTTGTCCACAGGTTCAACAGACGATTGTACCTACGTACAGTAAAATTGTACCTGGGGACGGTGTTGTACCTAGGGACGGTTCACATTGATTAGACAATAAAAAAAAAAAAACCATTTAGACTTCGAAAAACAACTTCAAAGAAATGTAACATAAGTGCTCTATTGTACCTATATTAATTTGCGTGTAATACGATACTCTTCATACAAGTTTTGACTAGATTCATCGCTATCATCATCATTGTCTAATACGAAGCATGCCATGCAAACGAAACCTTCACCCTCATCATCAGACTCAAAGTTTTCTCTGTGTGACTTCGGAACACAACAAATATGATAGCTATGATTGCAAAAACTACATTTGAGCATTTGGTTGTGGTCTTTGGAATAAATTTTACACTTTAGACATAACAAACGATAACTTCTCTTGTTTAATTATTTGAATCCCTTTTCCACCAGACTTCTCAGTGTTTTCATACGAAAGCGCGTTGGAAGGACCAGGTTCAGAAATAACATTAGCTAGCAGAGGAGTTGGATGACTTGCGTCAACTCTGGAGGAACCAGATTGTGGAAGAACTTTGGTAGTCGTTGTTTTTTGAACAAGTTTTGTGTTCTTTTTCTTGTCCGTTTTCTGGCCTGCTATTTTCTTTTTTTCAGTTTTTTTTAATGCTTCACCTAGAATTTCATCTTTCTCTGGCGTGTCAGTCAATATTCTAGTTCTTCCGGGCTTTTTTCCACGTTGAGCACCCTTTCGTGGGCCCGCTTTTTCAAATGGGCGTACGGTTTCGGGCGTTATTTGTGGATCTATAATCTTCAGTGGAGTTCGGAATACAGGTGGTTTTGGTATCAGCCGATCATCCTTCTGGGTTGACAAAACTGGTTCTGGGATGGCCTGAATAACAGAATCTCCAAACAGTTCGTTTTGATCCAAGTTACGTGGGTAGAAAATCTGGCTGGAAATCTGGTCAGCCGGTTGTTGTAAATCCAAATTAACTATTGGTGTTTCTTGATCAGTTCCGGTGACTTCATTATCAGGCTGTTCTTGATTTTCGGACGGGTTTCCGATTAAGTATTGGTTTGGGTCTGGACGATCAGTTACAAATGAGCACAAGAAATCTTCGTCTGAAAATATGTTTCTATTGTATGGATAAATACCAGAAACCTCAAAGCCTTTTACTATGTTTTTTGGTGTAAACGAAACTACATAAGCTTCGCCAGCTATTTCTGCTACGTCGTAAATGGTAATAGGTTTACCAGGATGATTGAGCATCCATCTGTCGGCTGCTTGGCTGTACTGACTCTTAAACGGTCCAAAAACTGTTCGATCTAATGGTTGCAAATGATTGGATGTATGTGGAGGCAAAGTCAATAAGACAATTCCATTCTCTCTGGCTTTGTCAATTATCTCTATCGAGATATGAGTTTCATGATTGTCCATTGTTAAGAGAACTGGATTTTCTCTTGTTGGTTTAGCAAATTTAATAAAATGATCCAAGAACTTTTAAAAAATCGGTTCTGTTGACCACCCTGATTGATTAGCTACACCCAAAGAACCGGGTGGAGCTCCTTTTAACATGTTGTCTTTGTAGAAAACCCGTGGGAATATAAACACAGGAGGCACAGCGTTTCCAACAGCATTTATGCAGCCTATCATTGTAGTGTTCACTCCTCGTTCTCCTGAAGTCATTTTCCCTAGCTGGCGAATCTCTTTAGGAGCCAATACTTTCCCTGGCTTGTGAACAGTGGAGATACCAGTCTCATCAACATTATAAATGGATCCTGGTAAAAATTCGTATCGTGTCATGACCGATTCTAAGTTGTTGAAGAAATCATCCACGTTTGCCCTGTTAAAGCTAGTTGCTCTCGCTATGCTCGTTGGTTCGGGTTTGCGAAGAGATAGTTCCGGGAAACGAAGTCGAAAATTACGAAGCCACCCGGTTCCTGCCATTTTGTGCCTTTCCCAGTTAGCAGGCAGATTTGTTTTCTGTTTAGAAACAGCGTATTGGTAAGCCAGCTCTCTACATTGTTTTGTATTTAAACCCATATGTAGAAATGCAGCTTTTCTTAAATATTTGCACAGCAACATTTCTTCTTCCGTGTCAAATACCTTTCTTACATCATTCTTCAATAGCTGAATGCTATTTCGCAAATCATTGCTTTTATGTATCTTAAAGTATTTAAAAATGGTTGACTTTGGTAGTTTATACTTTTCAGCTACTTTTCTTATCGAAATGCCGCTTTTTGCTTCTGTTACGGCTGCTGTTAGTGTATCGGGGCATATTCCCTTTCTTTTTAATCCAGTTTTACTGCGAGGCACTGAAAAAAATTAACAAAACAGATGATTAGATTTTGTGAGTAAACTTTATGAGACTTTTATACCTGTGGACAGTCCACAGGTACATTCATATATTTGTCCACAGGTACAAATTCAGACATAAAAATAAAACTTATCAAACTGTGCGGATAAAACTGACTTTTAGACAGGGAGAACAGGACTAAATAAGCAATAAACAAGACAGATCATACTGCAAATACGATTAAACCGATACCGTAAGTATTTGCACGATAAAAAATATTTAAATTAAACAAAATAACTTACTTTTTGGCGCAAAAAACTTTTATTGCCGGCGTATCAACAACCACACAGTAAACAAAGATGGCGACACGTCAAAACTGTCAACCATAGACAAAGCTTTACGGTCGCGTTCGAATTAGAATTTTAGAGTTGCTAGTTTCTTCGGAATCCATTGTGTCCACAGGTATAAGCGTCCATAGGAACAGCACTTGCCCCTACTTACTTGTTGATGCACTGGAAAAAAAATTTGGCAACAATTCTAATTAATTACATAAATCCTCCCCGTCAATATCAAATCTATTTTTAAATGTTAGTTTTTCTTGGAGCCGATAACACAATTTTTTTTCATGCATCTCTAATTTATTCTAGCATTCAATGTTTTGGAAGAGGGAAAAAACTGAATTGTGTTCCGTCAGAAAATCGAATCTCTCATTTATTTCGAGATAGCAGTGTCTAGTAGAAAAAAATAAAAACATACTTTAAATTTGTTGGTTGGGTCTAAAATGGGCTCATCTGCAGCCTCGTAATCAAAATGTCTTTTTCGGGGACGTGAACGAGCAGTTTCTTTAAATTCTGTTTCGCATTCTAATTCTCCAGCAATTCATTTTGCATCAGATAACAACTGTTCAAATGCGCTATCGGTGCGGTATTTCTCCAAATCTTTTTAACCAGATTAATCATTTTGGTAGCTTCTGAAATAGCTACGTCCAATTTTTGCTAACAATATTAATCTTTAGTAAAATATTGTACTGAGGTGTAGTATGTATGTACTTACTAGGTAAGATCTATGTTATAAAATGTATTGCATTAGTATTAAGAAGAGTAGTATTAAAGGCTGATTGATCGGTAACGGTTGTTTCAATAAACGAGTTCCCTACATGGCGACTCTTGCCAGTTATGGGGCGCGTGACGCGATCACTGTTGGCTTAGTGTTACGGCTCCGAAACATGTAAAAATAAAGATAATTACGGCGTAATACACATAATCGTATACTTGTTCGGGGAAAATCGGTGCACGATGTGTCGATCAAATGTAGAAAAGGAGACAGTCTTCTTAAACCAGAATGCTGCGGGTTCCAACAATGCCCATGTCGAAGAAATAAAGATGCACATGTCAACTATCAGTATTGTGCTGCTGGTAATTTGTACACTTTTGGGGCTTGGTGCAGCGTATTTTGTGTATAAACAATATAAAAAATGTCACCATTCATCAGGGAGCAGATTGTACAAAATAATTTTCGGCGATCGTTGAACCGTTCCAGAGGGAATCGTGGAGATGATCGAGAGGTTCATGTCCCAATGAAGTAGATGGAATCAAAAGTGCAAGTGCTTATTTAGTGAATGAGTAGTGCGGTTTCAGTATTATAAAGTGAGTGAAATAATGATCGTTAGTGATACAAACAGTTACAAACAAAGTAAGAAGTGACGAAAATATAAGAAGAAGGACCTTCAGGATTTCAATAGTGACTTTAATGTTTAAAGTACCAACTGTGTAATGGTGTTTCAGTTTCACCTTCTGAGTTGTGTTTACTATAGCGAGCAATTGCATTCCAATGTATCAACTTACGACTTTGTCCCCTACTACGGTAACTCATTACGAGAATGTGGTATGTAATTTAAATAATAATATATAATTGTGAGTCAGGGAATGGAAGAAGAATTACTTAAATGTTTAGACGAGCTTATTATAATAAGGAAATATCTAGTTAAGAAAGGAAAGTCTCGATTTAAGGGTAATGTTATAAAAAATAAATTAACAGAGACAGAAATAATATTTGAGAAAAGTAATAAACTAATACGGTTGTTGACTGCTAAGGAGGGAATAAAAACTGATATTTTGGCAAGACTAACTTCATTAAGAGAGGAAATAAAATCGAGTTATTTACAAATAGTAGATTTATGTTCCGAAACTAGGGAAGATAGTAGTAGTGGAAGTGATTTTTGTGACGTAGACTCAAATCTAGAAGTAACCATGGAATTCGATTTAAAAACCGCGTGTAGTTTGATTCCTTTAATGAACAGTAAAGAAAATAACATCAAAAGTATAATTGCCTCTGTAGAAATGTATGCAAATATGTTATCAGAAGCAGGGAAGACATTACTTATAACATTTGCCTTGAAGAGTAGACTGTCAGAAAATGCTAAATTACGAATGAACAACAGTTACACATCAGCAAACGATCTTGTAAGTGTCTATTACGACACAAAGGCTTGTCCTTCTTGAGGTATTTGGTTCTTCAATGAAAGGACTGTTATTTTGGAAATTACTTTTATATTTTAGAAGACAAAAAAAATACATGGACCGCTCGCGCGGTTAACAAGTCACCGCTCTCACAGATAATATTTTCAGATATTCTCGCACGAAGTGTCATCACTAGCACAGATAATTTAATGTTCCGCCGATATTCGCGCACACCGCGGCGATGGTTGCGTTAAGGCGATGGGTGAGCCTAAACACCCTCCCACCTGTTGAAAGGCTTGGCTTTCAACAACAAATCTTCAGCAGTGGGCAGCGGACATAGTTTGATGATAGGCCGACGTAGAACGCCTCTAATGGTTTTCAAGTCGGCGACTCGCGAAACTCCATCCGGACCAGGGAATAATTTGGTAACCCGTCCGAGGCGCCAACACAATGGAGGGACATGGTCTTCGTGGATAAGCACGAGGTCTCCGATACGTAGGGATTTTGTGTTCGACTTCCACTTCAGACGTTGCTGCAGCTCGTGTATATATTCACGCTGCCAGCGTGACCAGAACTGCTGGTGAATTTGTTGCAGCCGGGCATATCGTTGCAGGTGACTTTCCTTCAAGTTCTCTAAGCTAGGCTCTGGGAGTGCCTTCAGCGGCCTTCCAATAAGAAAGTGCCCCGGGGTCAAAGGAAGGTAGTCATCAGGAGAGGAGGATAGGAGAGGCCGTATTCAAAACGGCCTCCACTTGTGCGAAAAGTGTAGATATTTCTTCAAAGGTAAGATGGGAATTTCTCATGACTCTTTTTATATGGAATTTAGCAGATTTAACTCCGGCTTCCCAGATGCCGCCAAAGTGAGGAGCGTGAGCAGGTGAGAATACAAATTTTATATTTTCATGAGTTGCAAACTCAGTTAAGTCCCTATTATATAATTTAAAAAAAGCCCCGTTATCACAAAATATTTCATTGGGCTTGCCACGACGGGCAATAAATCTACGCAATGTCATTACGAATGCGTCCTTGGTAAGGTCACAGACCGCTTCCAAATGAACACACTTGTAACGCAAGCACACAAATATGCAAAGGTAACATTTGTTTACCCTTGCACCTCTACCTTTACGATTAATTATATAAAAAGGTCCAGCAAAATCTATGCCGACTGAATTGAATGGGAAATCTGCGCTCACACGTTGGGATGGCAAATCACCCATTTTAGGACAAAGAGTTTTGCCTCGGACACGACAACACCTCACACAATTGTGAACTGTGCGCCGAGCCAACCTTCTGCCATTTAGTGGCCATACTGATTCTCTTATCATTGATAGCAATAGCTGTGGGCCAGCATGCATGTGTCGTGAATGTTCTCTTTCAAATAAAAGTTTTGTTAAATGATGAGACGAATCGAGTAGTATTGGATGTTTTTTATCAAAACTATAAGGTGAAGCACTTATTCGTCCTCCAACTCTAATTAAATTGTTGTCATCTAAAAAAGGTGACAAAGACAACAATTTAGATTTAATATTCAAAGGTAAGTTCTTAGATAACGCCTTGTATTCAATTGGAAAACATTTAATCTGAGCAACACGACATAGATAAAGAAATGAGTCATCTAACTCATTAGCGCTGAGAGCTAAAACCGGTTTGTTATGCGGATTACGAATGTTAAAGCAAAATCTTTTAACCCATGCGACTATTTTAATGAGTTTGTTTAATTTGCTATATTTTTCAATTTCTATTATAGGTTGTAGTGTGTCATTGTTGAGGTAAGTGTTTATTTCAAAGGTTTTATTGGATGTAATTAGTGAATTTTGTGTTTTATGAGTTTTTGTGTCAGATGCCGACTGCTCTGCTTGCTTCGTCGGTGCCAAGCTTGAGACAGGCGGAGCAGATTGGACCATTTTGGGTAAGTATTTGGATTTTTTTGTAATTCTAGGTGTAGTTATAGATTTAGACGTAATTTTTGTTTCAGGTATACTATGGATAAATTGTGAACGTAGCAATAAAAATACTTACTCTATGTTTAGTGTCTATGGTATATTGTCGTTGGTTTTTACTGTGTGTGTGTACAATGGCGGATGCTCATTGTGGCCATTGTAATAATCTGCGGTTGTCTATTGTTTGCCCGAAGATTATATGCCATAATCATCATTTTCCCGAATTTCATTTACCCGAATTTCATTTGCCCGAATGTTTCATTTGCCCTAAAAGACATATGACATACTTTTAATTGCCCGAATTTTAGATACCATAAGATACGAATGCCATAAGTATTGTTTGCCTTATTTTTATGTGTCATAATAATTATTAGACATAATATTATTAAGTTTATTAAGAATAAACTTATTTATTCTGTGCATGGTTTTTTTTTCTGTGCATGGTTGATGGTGGGTTAGGTCGACGGAGCCCCGCTTCGCGGGGCTCCTACTTCTGTGTGGTTTATAAAAAAATAACCACGAAGGGGATGGCGGGGTCTATTCGCTCGCTTCGCTCGCTCACACGACCCCGCCATCCCCTTCTAACCTAACCTGTCCGAGTCGGGGTGCCCTAAAGTCCCAATTGCATCCAATTTCTCTTGATATAAACAACCGTTACACACCCGATGTCGATGGCAAATTATGTTATGGCATTTCATAATTATGGCATGTGATAATTAGGGCATGAGATAATTAGGGCTTACAATGATTATGACAAATGATGGTATGGTAAGTGACTTTATGGGAAACAATGATTCTGGCACGTGACTAATATGGCAAATGAGAGTAGAGCAAATGAGTATTATGTCGTATGAGATTATGGCTGTTGACTATTATGGCAAATGATATTAGGGCAAATAAAATTCGGGTAAACGGCGGTATACCATAATCTGCATGTTGTTCATAAATAAAGCTCTAGAACCGAAACATCTGTGTTATATTTTCAAGACCAAATAACAGGTTATGGGCCCAGATGCTCTAAACACAGATACAGAGGTGAAAACTGCAGATTGAGAGAGATTAAGTTTTCCTGTGGCGCCGGTGTAAAAACGGCAGATCGGCGGCGTGGTCAGACAACGCACGAGAGTTGTACGATTGTCGCTAGCGGAGTCTGGAGGTGGTCGTACGGAGATTGGTACAGCATCAGGCTCAAGCGGGGTGAAAATTGACACGCGTTGAAGATGGATTCCACAGCATCACCAGCTATCAAGTTATAAAAATTGGAGCGTCTGGAAATTTCAGATTTCAGTCATACTGAGAGGGGCTGATTTGTTCACAATAGTGAATGGGGAGGAAAAGCAAGCCGACAATGCAAAGATTTGGATACCAAAAGATGCAAGGGCACAAACTATCATTGTGTCCAGGCTAAGTGAAGCAGCTATGGTCCATGTGCTGACATGCGAGACGGCGGAGGCTATGTGGAAAAAGCTCAATAGTGTTTATGAAGCGAGTTCTGCAACGAGTACCTTGATGTTGCAACAACGGTTCTTTCAATTCAAATATGAAGACGGAGACTTGTCAACGCACTTATCGAAGCTACAAGAAATGGCTTGTCAACTGAAACAAGCTGGTGAGGAGGTATCGGAGAAGTTCCTTATTACTAAAGTGTTGATGTCGTTACCAGACAGTTACAGTCATTTTATCTCTGCATGGGAATCCGTGGAGAGTAATAAACAAAATTATGACGCGTTGGTTGCTCGACTTCTAGTAGAGGAAGAGAGGATAAAGGCAAGAGATACAATAAAGGGAGAAAATACAGCTTTATATGCACACCAAAATAAGAAACAGTTTATAAAGAAATGTTTTAAGTGTGGAAAGGGTGGACATTTTGCACAGCAATGCAAAAGTGAGTCTGAAAAACGTAAATGTTTCGAGTGCAATAAGATAGGACACCTAAAACATGAATGTCCTAGAGGACCAAAGCATCAAAATAACAATACAAATAGCACGAGAGAACCTGAAAAGTCGACAAAAAAGGGTCATGCATTTACGATGACAGCTATGACATCCAACTATGACAGTGACCTTTTGAGTGAAAATAAACAATCAGTCGGTCAAAGATGGTTGATAGACAGTGGAGCGAGTGAACATATGAGTAGTGAACGATCTTTGTTCACGAACTATCAATCGGTGTCAAACAGATTTGTTATTGTGGGTGACGGTCGGCGTTTAAGCGTTTTTGGGGTTGGTGAAGTTGAATTACAAATATATGATGGGGATTGTTATGCTAAATCGACACTAAATAACGTGCTTTATGTGCCAGATATGCATATTAATTTATTTTCGGTACCTTGTATTACGAGAAGAGGTTACGAAGTCAAGATGTTATCTGAACAATGTCTCATCTACAAAGATAACGAGCTGTGTGCTATTGGGAATCTGCGAGGGAAGTCATATGTACTACATGTGTTGTTTGAAGGACATGCTGCAGCTTTTTCAACATTGTCAACTTGGCACGAAAGATTATGTCACCAAAATGTCGAGTACGTTAAAAGGTTACTAAACAACAATAATATTCAGTATAAAAGCGATGACTTCCAATGTGAATCATGTTTGCAAGGTAAGTCACATAGGTTACCTTTTTCAAATAAAGTGCAGCACACCACAAAAACGTTAGAAATGGTGCACGTTGATGTATGCGGCCCCATGGAGGTTGAAAGTGTTGGTGGTTCAAGATATTTCTTATTATTGAGGGATGATTACTCAAATTATAGAGTAGTATACTTTCTAAAGAAGAAAGGAGATACTTTTTCTCAAATAAAGCAGTTTGTCGCTTGGGCAGAAACGCAAACAGAAAATAAAGTGAAAGTGATTCGTACTGACAATGGAGGGGAGTTTGTCAACAAATATATGCAAGAGTTTGTCAAAGAAAAGGGCATACAACACCAAACTACCATAGCTTATACGCCCCAGCAAAACGGCAAGGCAGAGAGGGATATGCGCACAATAGTAGAGGCGGCACGGTCCATGATAGGTACCAACTTGTCAAAGGAGTTATGGGCTGAGGCAGTGAACACTGCAATTTATGTATTGAATAGGACAACCAAAAGTAATAAAGAAGGTCAGTCACCCTATGAATCTTTTAATAATCGTAAATTTGATGTGCAGACTCTGCGTGGAATATTTGGACAGGAGGTGTATGCCCACATCTCAAAGGAAAAGAGGTTGAAGTGGGATGTGAAGGGAGAGAAGGCAATATTTGTTGGTTATGATGATTCTAAAAGATACAGACTTTATTATGAAGATAAAAAAGAAGTACATATCAAAAGAGATATTATATTCTTAGATCAGATGAGTAATAAACAACAGGAGTCAACTGACGTACAGAAAATAGAGAATGTGATTCTACTGGATATGCCAAAGGAGGATGATGAACAGGAGAGTGAGAGTGAAGAAGAGTTTTATGAGATAAATACTGACAATGAAGAGACCAGAGAAGATCAAGATGAAGAAAGGGAACAGGAAGGCGGAAATGTTAACGAAAACTTAGAGTCAGGTCAAGTAAGAAGTAAAAGTGGAAGAATAATAAAAAAACCAAAATACCTGAGAGATTATAATTTATATGCAGTAGAACCAAAGAATTACAAGGAGGCAATGATGTCATCCGAAGCTGAAAATTGGAAGGAAGCTATCAAAAAGGAACTTGATCAACTAAAAGATCAAAATACTTGGACAAAAGTAGATAAAATACCAGAAGGTAAAGAATTGATAAGCTCAAAATGGGTCCTGAAAAGAAAAGAGGGTGGTTACAAAGCTAGATTAGTGGCAAGGGGTTTTGAACAAGCTTATGTTGATGATGTGTATGCACCTGTTGCAAAACTTAATACTTTTCGTATTTTTGTGTCAGTAGCTACTAAACTTGGGTTAGAGATTAAACAAATGGATGTATGTGGAGCCTTTTTAAATGCAAAACTTGATGAAGAGTTGTACTTAAGTTTGCCTGAAGGAACTGAGTCTGTAGAGTATCAGTATGTGAAGCTTAATAAATCCATTTATGGTTTAAAAAGGTCTCCAAAATATTGGAATGATCATTTCAGGTCTGTTATGCTGTCTATGGCTTATGAACAGTCAGATAAAGATTGCTGTTTGTATTCAAAAAATAAAAATACGTATTTGCTATTGTATGTAGATGATATTTTATATTTTGAAAGTGATAAAGAAGAATTGTGTAACTTAAGGGATATATTATGTAAAACATTTAAAATGAAAGAAATAGGGGTCATAAGTAAATATCTGGGGATAGAGGTTAATCAAAACATAGATAAGGGAGTTACTATCATTTCGCAGAAAACATACTTAGAGAATTTGTTAGTTCAGTACAATGTCTGTTAAGTGTGTGGGTCAAGATAAAAAACGGTTAATGTAGAAACGAGTTATATTTTGAGAAAATTGTACAAAACTTATGCGGAGGAAGCGCGCGTTGCATTTCGCGTTCGTAATGGCACTGCGTTCCCTAGTCGTTCACAGAAAAAACATGGCGGGCGCCGACTCGCCCCTCCCCCGCTCATACCCCGCGTACTTCCTCTTACAGTTTCGTATTCGCGCCGCTAACATTCCCCACCCCAGTGCTGCCTCAGCAGCACTCTTCATCCACCGGTATCCGAGCAATGCGCGTGACCGATCTAGCCAAAATTCCAGATTGTGTTTTGACTCGAACCATTCTGACTCGGTCGTCTTTTCCTGGCATGACTTCCTGAACAATTCCTTTAGGCCAACAGTTGCGGGGACTGTCTGGGTCCACTATAAGTACAAAGTCACCCACTTGTACATTTTTGTGTTCATCTTGCCACTTCTTGCGGGGCAGCAAGTCTGGTAGTACTTCCTTGACCCATCTGCGCCAGTACATGTCAGCCAATCTTTGTGCAATTCGCCATTGTTTGCGCAGATAAATGTCTGAATCATCAAATTTTCCGATGTGAGGTAAGGCAGACGAAGATCCCAGCAGGAAATGATTAGGTGTTAACGTTTCAGGATCATTTGGGTTCACGGACACGTGAGTCAAGGGCCGGCTGTTCACCATGTTCTCAACTTCTGTCAATAGAGTGCTGAGAGTTTCATCTCTCGGCGCACGTTCTTTCAAGATTACTTTCAGGCTGGTCTTCACGCTTCTGATGAGTCTTTCCCACGCCCCACCCCAGTGGGGACTCGCAGGCGGTATGAAAGTCCATTTTGTTCCTCGATTTAAGGCCTCATCTTTCAGCACTTCTTCGTCTAGCTCCTTTATAGCTTTTTTCAGCTCCGTATTCGTTCCTCGAAGATTGGTTCCATTGTCGGAATACATATATTGAGGCCATCCTCGTCTTGCAGACATCCTTCGCAATGCCATAATAAAGGAGTCGGTTGTGAGGTTATTAACTACTTCCAGATGGATTGCTCGTACTGTTAAGCAGGTAAATAAGACGCCGTATCTTTTCTCGCGACGTCTTCCCACCGTAACATCCATGGGACCAAATAAATCCACACCGCAGTAAGTAAAAGGCCGTTCGTGATGGGCCACTCGAGCACCGGGTAAGTCTCCCATTCTTTGTACTTCTGGTTTGGATTTTCTAACTTTACAAGTTGAGCACTTAGATGTTACATGTTTAACTGTAGGTCTAAGTCTGGTGATCCAATATCTTTGTTTGATTTCATTTACTATTGTTTCTTGATTTCCGTGTGCGTAGTAGTAATGATAATACTTGACGATCAATTTAGCAATATAACTTCTTCCATCTAATATTACAGGGTTTTTAGTTTCAGGTAAAATACCAGCAGCAACACCAATGCGACCACCGACCCGCAACACTCCGTGTTCGTCCAGGCAAGGAGACAAGGTAAGTACGTTACTTGTTTTTGGTACACATCTGTTGTTTTTTACCGCAGTTAACTCCTTGTTAAACCATTCCGCTTGTGATGTTCTCAGTAATAATATTTCAGCATTCTTCATAGTGTCGTCGAACTCAAAGGTAAGCTTCTTGCATTTATTTATAAATTTGAGAACCATAGAAGCCGATCGACGTAAGCGTAGCCATGAACTAAATCGAGTAGCATCAGGTACGGGTAAGTTAAAATGTTGTGTATCTTCTTTTATTAAACTAACGCATTCCAATAGTATTTCTTTCTTTTCACCAGATATTACGTCAAGCGGCCATTCGTCCTCTTCGCAGTGTAAGAACGTTGGGCCGTACATCCATTCATTTGGCAGTACGGAGTAGGTGTAATTTTCTCTCGTAGCAATATCGGCTACGTTTAGTTTTTTTGGTACGTATCGCCATTCATTTATCTGCGTTAGCTCATCAATTTCGCCTAACCGGTTTGCTACGTAAACTTTAAAATCACGAGCATCATTTCTTATCCAGTGTAGCACTGTTGTCGAGTCGCTCCAGAATATTCGTCGCTCAGGTTTAATTGTATGTTCTCGTACAACTGAGTCTGCTAATCTAGCCCCTAAGACAGCAGCTTGAAGTTCCAAGCGCGGAATAGTTATCGGTTTATTTCCTACAACCCGACATTTACTCGCAATGAATGCTACGCGTATAATATTCTCGTCGTCAATCCATCTCCAATACGCGACGGCGCAATAAGCCTTGCTAGACGCATCACAAAATATATGCATCTGTAGGTTTGTATAACTAGCATGAGTAGGTATCTTTCTATCATTTAACATGCAACAGCTGTGTGCGACGGTCATTGGACTCGTAGCAGATTCCGCGTCCGCTACGGTCGTAGCAATCTTCGTAGCACACGTAGGCGTAGCGCTCAAGATGGATGGCGGGGGAATTTTATCTTTCTTCTCGCTCACTCCTTTGGTAGCAGCTGCATAATGCCTTGGCAAGCTAAAATCTTGTAATGTTTTCAATAAATTAATCCATTTTGACCATTTATCGAACACTGTATCAGGTGTATAATCATCCCAACTAATATTTAATTTCCAGGTTTCTTGCATAATGATTTTTCCATTTATCGTGTATGGTGCAAGGACGCCGTACACGTCGAATATAGACATCACCACAGCCAACATCTCTCGCTTGGTGGGCCTTTGCGTTCCCGATAAAATTTGTTTACGTATCCTTTTGAAGGACACGTCGAATGTCAAAGCATCGTCGCTCGGGTGCCAAATCAAACCGAGCGTGCGCTCGCCCTCACACTGCGGGCCTATTTTAAATTTGACAGCTGTATCGCCAAGTAAATCTTTAGGTATGCTCGCAAGTACTTGTTTACTGTTGCTCGTCCAATTCCGCATTTCGAAACCACCTTTCTGGTGAATGGATATGACGTCATGAATCAGCTGTATAGCGGTCTCTTCGTCAGGTAGGCTGTCTATATAGTCATCCATGTAGTGGCTTTTGTATATAGCAGAAGCTGCATCTGGCATTGATGACTCATACTGCTTCGCGTTCTTGTTCTTTACGAATTGGGCTACAAAGGGTGAACAATTAGCACCAAAAATTAGGGATGTCATTACATAGGTATCTAAAGGTCCTTCTGGTTCTTCTCTATATAGGAATCGGAAGGCGTCCTGGTCTTCTGGTCGAATTTTCACTCTGAGGAACATATCTTTAATATCTCCAGACACGGCTATTCGATTTTCTCTAAATCATAACATAATGCCGAATAACGACATAAGTAGGTCGGGGCCTTTCAATAAGTAGTCGTTAAGTGATAATCCATTTGTTTTAGCTGCCGCGTCGAAAACTAAACGCAGTTTTTTCTTGTTGGGGTTGTCGACCCCAAAGTGAGGTAAGTACCAAGTTTTCTGTGTAACATTTATATTGTTACATATTTTAGCGTAGCCGTTATCAAATAGGTGTCGTAAGCGTTCATTGTACCTATTCGCATATTCCTTGTTTCTAGTCAATTTATTTTCCACTCCTTTCAGTCTACACAGAGCCGTCGGGTACGAGTCCGGCATCACACATTTCTCGTCTCGCCAAGGTAAGCCAACATGCCATTGACCATTGATGAGTACTGAAGTTCGTTCTAAACTCTCAACAGCGCGTAAGTCTTCTGAGTTCTGTCTTGGCTTACCAGATACGCCCATAGACTCGATTGAGAACGACTTTCGCACCTCCTCCTGGATCTCGCGTAGTACATATTCTGCGTGTATGACGTCACTAGTGACAAACAATGATGAGTGACGTACAGCAGAATCAGGTAGGTAAACTTTAGGTACCCTTCCATGCAGGCACCAACCCAGAGGAGTCCGGGTGGCACAGGGTTCATCGGTTCTACCCACCCTCATTTCCAAGGGTAAGAGAAGGTGACAATTATCTTGTCCGATTAAGACTTGTGGTTGTAGTCGAGTTTCTGTACATAAATTATGGCTGATGTCACTTAGGTGCGCGTAATTTTTACTATTTACTGTGGACATACTTGGCGGTAGGTTTAATTCTTCAACGATTCGCGTATCGATTGTAAACATCTTGTTATCAGCACCACACAAAGTCACTTTTGCGCGCTGTGCGTTGCACACTAGCTCCGTGTTGTTCCACGCGCCACACACTCGAAGACACTCCAGGCGGCCGCGCAGCCCGACTTTTTCCGCCAGCGAAGTGCTAACCAACGACACAATCGAACCGTCGTCCAGCAGGGCGGTCGCGCTCACACTTCCGTTGGGTCCGTGAATGTTTATAGGTACAATCTTTAACATAACGGAACAGCTGACATTTATATTTGTTATTGTCTCGGATGGAGTTTCAGTTTCGGGTTGAACTTCGGGTTGTGCCGCTGGCACGGGTTCACTATTGTTTTGACGCGGCACATAATGTAATAATCGGTGATGAGACTGTCCACAATTATTTACGTCACAGCTGGGAGCGGTGCATGTGTCCCTACGATGATGCGCTGTTAAACACTGATAACAAATACCATTACGCTTTACGTGCAACCATCTGTCCTTTCGTAGCGATTTTTTGAACTTTTTACACTCGATTAATTTTTGGAGGTATACCGGAGTGCGGAATAATACTCGACGGTGTACTTTGTAATTACTATATTCAGCAAAGCGCAAGCGAAAGTATAACAGAGATGGAAACGAAGTTATAGCGAGAATAGAGAAGATTTAGATTAAGGAAGAATATAAACAAAGTTGTAGGTGATAGCGAGAAGAATAAATGATTTTTACGATAGGCAAAAATATAACCGCGGTAGCGAGCCAAAGCGACGTGGGTTGGCGTTGAAGGCGTCAAGTTGACTGGTCGGCGGTCCACGTTGTCTGCGGCTGGAGCGGGCTGCGGAAGGCGGTGCGGCGCGCGGCGTCCGGGGTGAGGTAAGCCAACAGGTTTCCGCGGCCGGCTGCGCTCGCGCACGTTGATGGCGCGCGCCTTCACGCCAACATGAAGTAAAAGGGTAAGCAGGACTTTTGCTGTAATAATAATAAACTTATTAAGTTTTGTGGGTCAATTAATATTTGACGCCACAGGACCCCCTTACGAATAAAAGGGCCATATTAAGGCACATATCGTTCAGGAAACTTGACTTTACGTCCTGAACGAGTAATGAGCATCGGTTGCATCTCTTGCGTATTACGACTTCGTGCCTTCATGTCCTCACGCCGGGTATAGGCAGGCTTAACTCTGTCAATTGACACCTTGACGGTTTTGTTGTTGAGCACAATGTCGATTGTCTTCGGACTTCTTGAAATGACCTTATGAGGGCCACTGTAAGGTGGTTCTAGCGATCCCCGAAGCAGATCTTGTCGTAAGAACACGTGCGTAGCGGTACGTAATTCCTTGTGCTCAAAAACTTTATGCTGCGAATGGTCGGATGCTGATCGCGGTCGTAGTTTGGACATTCTTTGTCGTAATTGACTGACGAAATCTGGGTAATCTACCTTGTCATTAGTTGCGGTGATGAACTCACCGGGGACACGTAACTGCTCTCCATACACCAATTCGGCTGGTGAGCACTGCAGATCTTCTTTGTAGGCCGTACGTAGTCCTAGGAGCACTATGGGAAGAGAACTAACCCAATCCTTCGTTCCATGTGCCATCATAGCAGCTTTGAGCGTGCGGTGGAGACGTTCAATCATGCCATTGCAAGCTGGATGATACGCTGTCGTCCTCGCCAACTTGATGCCATACGTCTCTGCTAGATTTTGGAATAAGTACGACTGGAATTGTCTACCTTGGTCCGTTATTACCTTCTTCGGGCAACCATACCGAGCGATCCACTCCGACACAAATGCCTTCGCCACAGTCTCTGCTGTCATGTCTGGAAGCGGGATCACCTCAGGCCATCTGGTGAACCTGTCGATTATAGTTAGACAGTATTTAAAATTGGATGATACTGGAAGTGGGCCAATTAGGTCCATATTGACCTCTGCGAAACGAGCATCTGGTACCTCAAATTTACCTAGAGGTGATATAGTATGCCTTGTCACCTTTGACTTCTGACACGGAATGCACTCTCTGACCCAAGCGCGAACATCTTTCCTAAGGGAAGGCCAAACATAACGCTCACTAACCATCTTGATGGATGCCTTTGCACCAGGGTGGCTTAGGCTGTGCAACGTCTCGAACACGCGGCGTCTATGGGTAGCTGCTACAAAAGGTCTGAGTTTGGACAAAGAAACATCACAATAAATTTGTACGTCTGAGCTTGGTACTTGCGTTAACTCCAGTTGCAGTGAATGGTTACCCTTCAGAAGTTCCAGTAGCTCTGGATCATCACGCTGCGCATGGGCAAGCTCCATGACGTCCACTGGCGCGGTGACTATCTCTATTCGAGACAAAGCATCTGCCACCTGGTTATCCTGCCCAGAGACGTGTTGTATGTCAGTGGTAAACTGCGAAATAAAATACAATTGATTAATCTGTCTCGGTGAACCTTGTTGGTCTTTCTTTTTAAATGCACTAATCAGCGGCTTATGATCGGTGTACACAGTAAAATTTCGTGCTTCTATCATATGCCGAAAATGTTTGATGGCCTCATAAATTGCAAGGAGTTCACGATCATAAGCGCTGTATTTTTGCTGTGTGGGGCTCATCTTCTTCGAGTAGAAAGCCAATGGCTGCCAGACGTCATCTACTCTCTGCTGTAAAACAGCTCCTATTGAAACACTTGATGCATCTACTACCAGGGCCAGCTGCGCATCTATAACTGGGTGAACCAGCAGTGCTGCATCTGATAGGCTACGCTTGCAACGCTCGAAATATTCTAGTAACTGTGGAGTCCACTTCACTGGTTTTGATCCCTTCATACCTGGGCCTGCCAACAAATCATTTAGAGGGGCCTGTAATTCGGCAGCACCCTTCAAGAAACGTCTATAAAAATTGAGCATCCCTAAAAACCTCAAGCATTTGATCGTTTGAGGCGGTGGGAAATTTTGTATGGCCTTTACCTTCTCCTCTAGGGGGCGTACTCCTCCTGCCGAAACATTGTAACCAAGAAAAGTTACCTCGGGCTGTCCGAACTTGCACTTAGCCACATTCATGACCACACCGTATTCTTGGAGGCGTGAAAACAGCTTGCGTAGATGTTCTTCGTGCTCCTGCGTACTTCTAGAAGCTACTAGAAGATCATCGATGTAAGGGAAACAAAAATCAAGATCACGTACCAGACCATCGATAAAACGTTGGAACGTTTGTGCAGCGTTTCTCAACCCAAACGACATGAAAGGAAACTCAAACAAACCAAACGGTGTCGTGATGGCTGTCTTCTCAATGTCTGCTGGATGTACTGGTATCTGCTGGTAGGCCTTGACCAAGTCTATCACCGAAAAAATGGTGCTTCCGTGTAAGTGTTGCGAAAAATCCTCTATGTGACGAACCGGGTACCTGTCTGGTACTGTCCTCGCATTCAGCGCACGATAATCTCCGCATGGTCTCCACGTGTCGTCATGCTTCGGTACCAGGTGTAACGCTGATGCCCAAGGTCCGCTGGAGCAACGAGCTGTTCCCTCCTTTACCATGGCTTGAAATTCAGCCTTGGCAATTTTCAAGCGATCTGGTGCCAAGCGTCGTGGCCTGCAGAACACGGGCGGCCCGGGAGTGGTATTAATAAAATGGACGGTAGAATGACGTACCTCTCTTGGTGCACCAGATGGTCGTGAGATGTCTGGAAACTCTCGCAATAGGTCGTGGTACCGAGAAGTACCGGTAACAGCTTTGACGCTGGGTATCTCCGTCTTCGCAACAGCTCCGTTAACAAATAGATTGGTTAGGCCATCAATCAACCTATTGTTGTAGCAATCCACTAAAAGGTTATAATGGGACAGAAAATCATACCCAATTATCGGCTTCGATACATCCGCGACGACAAACTTCCAGCTAAATTCCCTCCGTAGTCCTAAACTCAGCTGCAAATTAATATATCCGTATGTGGATATAACTGAATTATTAGCTGCGCTAAGGTCGTAATTTACTCGTACCCGCTTCTCATTTAAATAATTGCGGGGGTAGACGCACAGATCGGAACCCGTATCGATGAGAAAAAGTTTTCTAGATTGAAGATCTGTGATGAACAAACGGCTGGAAATACTGCAGCAATCGCTCGCCGTCATTAGCGACTGGCTTTGGCGTTTTCCGAGCCGAAATCGCAAGGCTTATTGCAGTGATGCGCTTTTTCCCCAAATTTGTGATGGTACCAACATAAATTACGGTTGTCCGCCATCTTGTAAGTGCGGCCTCTTGAACAACTTCTTGAACGGGAAAATCGCCGGTTACGACTCTTAACTGGCCTACCTGTACGAGATTGTCGATCCACCTTCGTAGACAGCTCATCGAATTTCCGCGTGAGACCGGCTATCTCAGCACGCACTACCTCAAGTATGCTCCCTGCAGAAGACGAAGTACTCGCGACCTGGGCCACCGGGTTCACCGGGGCTATCTCTAATACCCGGTCAGCCAGCTCCGCAACAGCTTCCAGTGGCGTGGCAACCTGGGACGCTATGATTGCCTGCAGGCTGGTGGGCAGACGGCTGGTCCAGATGGTGCGCAGGAAGTCATCGGGCACTCCACGGCCTGCCAAGCTCTGCAGGTGGCGCAGAAATGCAGACGGCTTACGGTCCCCAAGCTCCTCGTGGACAAGGAGTTGTCGCACTTTCTTTTCCTGGGAAACTGATAAACGCTTAATTAGCTCGGCTTTAAGCTTCTCGTACTTATTGGTTGCTGGTGGATTTTCTAAGACATCTTCTAGCTGGGCCATAATGGAAGGCTCTAAATTACCCACTACAGTATAGTATTTAGTTGCATCGTTTATATTGGACAGGGCAAACTGAGCTTCAATCTGAGAAAACCATACTGTAGGTTTCTCTTGCCAAAAAGGAGGAACGCGTACTCTGACCTTTGCAATCTCTGATGATCCTAGCGCTGCAACCAAAGCTTCAGTCAATTCTTCAGCCATCTTCACAATTTCTTGCAGAATAAAATTTACTCGACGTTAACGTGTCCTTCGCGAACGTTCCGGAAAGTTTTATGACGTCACGCGGTCACGCGGTCGCGCTACGATATCTACGCGCCGAATCACGTCGGGGTCACCACTTTTGGAGGTATACCGGAGTGCGGAATAATACTCGACGGTGTACTTTGTAATTACTATATTCAGCAAAGCGCAAGCGAAAGTATAACAGAGATGGAAACGAAGTTATAGCGAGAATAGAGAAGATTTAGATTAAGGAAGAATATAAATAAAGTTGTAGGTGATAGCGAGAAGAATAAATGATTTTTACGATAGGCAAAAATATAACCGCGGTAGCGAGCCAAAGCGACGTGGGTTGGCGTTGAAGGCGTCAAGTTGACTGGTCGGCGGTCCACGTTGTCTGCGGCTGGAGCGGGCTGCGGAAGGCGGTGCGGCGCGCGGCGTCCGGGGTGAGGTAAGCCAACAGGTTTCCGCGGCCGGCTGCGCTCGCGCACGTTGATGGCGCGCGCCTTCACGCCAACATGAAGTAAAAGGGTAAGCAGGACTTTTGCTGTAATAATAATAAACTTATTAAGTTTTGTGGGTCAATTAATATTTGACGCCACAAATTTGTGAGTACCGGTATGACAATAACGACACTTTTCTTCACTTTGTTCATTTTGCACTAGAATACTTTGTATATTGTTCACTTTATCACTTTGTTTACGTTTGAAACTGTCCGTTTTAGGTTGTAATAAAGTAGCACTACAGGTTGATATTTTCACAGCTTCTTCGGTGAGGAAATCTGATAGTACATTTAGTCTAGGTTTTGGTGATTCGGCGGTGATAAACGGGAAACTATAGTCTGTCCACTTCGCGAGCAGAGTGGTAGGTAGCTTAAATAAGATAATGTTAGCTACTTCCATGCCTTGTAGGTATTCATGGCGACCGAGGGCTCGTACAGCTGCGACGTAGTTCTTTATTTTGACGGAAAATGGTACTTTTTCTCGATGGTAATCTGCAGAAAGATTGTTCATCCTTTTTATGTCTGACACGATGCGAGAAAGAATGACGTCGACGTTTCCGAATTGTAGTTTCAAAGTTGACATTACGTCTGTAGATGACGCACCACTGATGAGCAGGCCGGCTACCGCTTCGTGAGCGGCGCCGCGTAAACATTTACGTAGTCGCCAAAGATTTTCTTTATCGGTGAAGTTACAAACTTCTGTGGATTCCATATAAGCTTGCTCGAAATGAAGCCACTCTTTTGGGTCGCCGCTGAAAGTAGGGAGTTCTTTCGGTGTGCTAAGACGACTTATCAGTTTGGTATTTTGTTGGATGGCGGATGACGTCACGAGTTCTTTGAATGCACTCGTGAGCTGTTGAACGGCTCCTTTTATCACTGAGTCGGTCGGGTTCGTGTGCGACTTGTGTTTATCACTGTCAAGCTGCTGTAGTTCGTGTTCACTACGCTCTAACCATTTCTCGACGTCACCCGCGCCGCCATTTTCTTCCGATGTTTCTGATGGTGGACTGTATTCTTCTTCAAGTTCGGCTAGGTCTGCCGCTAATTTTCTATCGATGAGTTCCATTTCAATGCGCGCCTTCGCCTGGGCTGCTTCTAGTTCCAGTCTCATTTTCTGTGCTTGTATCGATTGTGATGATGACGGTTTCTTGGACCTGACTGACTGACGTGATGCATGTGAAGGCGGATTTTGTTTTTCAGTTCGTTCCGATTTCACTACACTCGCGGCACAAGAACGTTTTTCTTCAAGTTCATCATCCTTTTTCTTAACTGGTGTAGGCGGTGGCATTTCCTGTGCTCCTGTTGCTGATTGTAGCTTTGCCTCCAACTCCTTCTCCTCTCGTTTTCTAGTGGTACTGCGGGTGTTTACTATCATTGACCTTGGCGGCGGAGTATTATACATTCTCGATCCGGTTCGAATGACCACTGTTAAGTGTGTGGGTCAAGATAAAAAACGGTTAATGTAGAAACGAGTTATATTTTGAGAAAATTGTACAAAACTTATGCGGAGGAAGCGCGCGTTGCATTTCGCGTTCGTAATGGCACTGCGTTCCCTAGTCGTTCACAGAAAAAACATGGCGGGCGCCGACTCGCCCCTCCCCCGCTCATACCCCGCGCACTTCCTCTTACAGTTTCGTATTCGCGCCGCTAACATTGTCTAATTGTAAAACTTTAACGTTACCAATTGATAAAAACTATAACTTTCATATTCTTAACAGAGAAATGTCAGAGAGTACATTAGTAGAAAATAAATGTAGAAAGTTAGTTGGGAGTTTGATGTATGCTGCTATGGGGACAAGGCCAGATATTTGTGCAGTGGTTAACATATTAAGTAGGTATCAGAGCTGTGCTTCTGAACTTTTATACAAACTATTGTTGAATATTTTAAGATATATAAAAGGGACACTTAATTTATGTTTACTGTACTATAGGGACTGCAATAATGATGTAATAGGCTATGTTGACAGTGACTGGGGTGGTTCTAATGATAGAAAATCAACGTCAGGGTGTATCTTCAAAGTGTTTGGAAGTTCTGTAATTTGGTTTTCGAAGAAACAGCAGACAGTAGCGTTGTCTTCGACAGAGGCGGAGTACATTGCCTTATGCTCAGCCACTAGTGAAGCTTGTTGGTTGAAAGACATTTTGAATATGTTTGGGTTTGAAATTAACATAATTCTATATGAGGATAACCAGTCAACTATCAAGATGGCTAATATGGCCACTGGTAATTCAAGAGTAAAACATTTAGCAATTAAACAAGCTTTTGTGAAAGAAAAATTAGAAAATAAAATTATTGAATTAAAATATGTGAATACCAGTGAGCAAGTTGCAGATATTTTAACAAAGACATTAGGGGGAACTTTATTTAAAAAGTTTAGAGAGAAATTGTTTAAAAATTAGTACTTTTTTTTGTTTATCCGTTAATGGAAAGTTTATGTTAATTAAAAGGAGGTTTGTTTGAATATTTTATTGAGGGGAGGTGTGAACGTAGCAGTAAAAATACTTACTCTATGTTTAGTGTCTATGGTATATTGTCGTTGGTTTTTACTGTGTGTGTGTACAATGGCGGATGCTCATTGTGGCCATTGTAATAATCTGCATGTTGTTCATAAATAAAGCTCTAGAACCGAAACATCTGTGTTATATTTCCAAGACCAAATAACATAAATATGGAGTTTAGAACTGGCCAATCGCTTTCACTATTAACTAAATAATTTGGACCTGACCACCACATACTATTATTTATTATTTGATTTACATTTATACCCCTAGAAATGAGATCGGCTGGGTTCATGTCAGTGGGAACATATCGCCATGAGAATGCGTCCGTGAGCTCGGTTATTTCAACCACCCTGTTCGCAACAAATGTTTTGAGTTTGGTTGGATCACCTCTGAGCCATGCTAGCACTACGCTTGAATCGCACCAATGAACTATTCGTGAAGGTTTGTAACGGATAGACTCAAGGACACCTTCGCATAATTTAGCAGCTAACAATGCAGCGCAAAGTTCCAATCGCGGTATGGTCATAGGATTTATACGAGCTACCTTAGATTTGGCGGCTAACAGCCGGACCGTAAAATCACGGTTGTTTTCCGTGCTTCTCACGTACACGCATGCTCCGTATGCCTTCTGTGATGCGTCACTGAATGTGTGCAATTCTATTGAATTCGGTGAGTCGCACAGCACTCTCCTAGGTATCTGTAATTTTAATAGGCAGTTCAAGTTATCAGCGAATTCTAGCCATCTTTCTGCTATCTCATGAGGAATAGCTTGGTCCCAATCTATTTTTTGTTTCCATAGGTTTTGTAGGATTATTTTAGCTGTGATTATACACGGGCTTAGCAACCCTAAAGGATCGAATATTTTAAAAGCGCTGGATAGTATGCGTCTTTTTGTTATGTTATTCTGGTTGTGAAATGGTTGAACCGGAAACTTTAAATTGTCAGACTTGGGCTCCCACCCTAAACCCAGCGTACTTGACGCTTCACTGATGGTTAGTTTCTCTTGAGTGTGTATAGACGAATTTTTAAATAAGTTTTTGGAATTAGTTTTATACTTGCGTAAATTTAAGCAGGCTGACTTTAGAGCAGAAGAAATGGAATGTTGAATTTCGGATAGCTGTTTTTTTATCATCACAACCAGTAATTAGGTCATCGACATAAAAGTCAGAGACATCGAGTACTTAAATAGCTCGCACTTGTGGTGCCATAAGTGAGAGTATTCATTTGCATCGTTCTGATGGGTAAGGACTCATCCTCTCTCCATAAAATTAATTGCAAGTTTCTACAGGATTCGTCTACTCTCAATTGTCTGTACATTTTTTTTTAATGTCACCAGTAATTAAATATTTGTATTGACGTGCTCTTATGAGTATGGAGAAAAGAGAATCCTGTATATTTGGGCCCACCATGAGAATGTCGTTGACAGATATTCCCGAGGAGGTAGGGACGGATCTATCAAAAACGACACGGACTTTGGTTGATTCGCTATTGTCCTTAAACACAGCATGGTGGCATAAGAAGTATGAGGGAAATGGTTTACTTTTTAGAACTAACTTAACTAACTTTAAAGAAAAAAACAGAATCGCTCTCATTACCCGACTTTGCGGGAAATGAGAGCCTATAAATTCCCATATGTTTAATGGGAGCTACTTAATTATTAAATCAGCCTCAAAAATTTCGTTTTCAGTCTTAAATCTGACTTGATCATATAAATTATAATATAAATGTAACCTTATAACAATTATCTTTAAGGATCCAAGCAAAAAATGCAAATATAATCAACCGGGCTGTCAGAACCAGAACATTCTTTGTGTGCCCAATTACCGCAACCTCTGCAACGGTACCACATTTCGTTATCTTTTCCTGAGTCATAGCAAATAGCACACAATGTCTCTTCTTCTGAATATTCTGATTCATCATCACAAATATTCTCAAGGTTTTCTTCTTCAGACGTGTCAGTTTCATCCTCAAAAAGTTTCTTTTTTATTCTTTTAACTTTCTCGTTTTTGTTGGTTGCGTCCTTTCGTTTTTTTCCTTTTCCTGCGGTACATATTCTTTCTTTTTTGCTGGTTTCTCCTTAGTTTTACATTTTTTCTCTAGACGTTTCTTCTCTTTCTCTTCAAATACTGTTTTCATTGGCGTGCTAGATAAAATTACTGAATGTTGTTTTCGCAAGGTCTTATTTTTGTTAGATATGTTAGGTAGTGGACTCACAACTGATAGAACTTTCGCAAAATCATTTGATATGGTTGGATCTGTACAGAGTGACTGTTCTTGAACGTCGTTTGTTGTGGACAAGGTCGTGGAAGTATTGGCAGGAGTTAGCTCGGGGGCAGTTTTATCATTCAACGAAAACGGGATTATAGAAGGGTTTGTGTTTGTTGAAAAGTTTGGTGTAGTATTTGCTATAGATGCCTCTTCTTGTAGCTCACTTAATATTGATGGACTTACAACATGGTAAATATCAGGTAACTGCTCTTTTTCAACATTTTGCGTGTATTCGACCAGGACAGAGCTAGGCATTTCCAGCTCCTGTTGAATACCACGAGATGTAGATGGAAGTGGTTCATAGTTGCCAGTACCACGAGATGTAGATGGAAGCAGTTCGAAGTGGCCAATATCACGAGATGTACACGGAAGTGGGTCAGAGTTTCCAGTAACTAGCCGTTGAGAAGTGGGTCTTTGAAACTGAACAACATCTGAGCTTGCTTGCTCATTAACTTGGCTCTGATCTCCATCCACAGCAACAAAATCGTCTTCTGAAAAAATAGCAGGATTCATGGGATATATTCCTGTGGCTTTAAAGCCAGTGATCCCTTTGTCTAAGCTTGCTACTCTGGCATAAGCTTTGTTGAACAATCCTGCAATATCGTAGGGTGTAATTTTTACCATATTCCTGGATTTCATAAACATGTCGCATTCCTTGTTGTAGCCTCTTTTGAACGGCCCAAAAAAGGTTACATCCAGAGGCTGTAACCGATGTGATGAATGTGGTGGAATTAATAGCATTACAACATGGTTGGCTTTAGCCACTTCCCAAGCTTCCAAAGTACAATGACTGTTGTGATTGTCCATAATCAGTAGAACAGGTTGTTCAGCAGCGGGTTTTGAGTACTCAATAAAATGTCGCAGCCATTTAATGAATATGCTTTCGTTTGTTCAACCATTATGAGAACATGTGTAAACAGCTCCTGGAGGACCATCTTTTTCTAGTTGCGGTGAGTGACGCTGTCGAGGGAAAATAAATAGAGGCGGAATGAAGGACCCTGAAGCACTCATAGCACAGAAAGCCGTGACGTTTTTACCTCTTTCCCAAGATGTGACTGTTCCTACACGTTTTTGTCCCTTAGGCGCTATAATTTTTTCGGTTTCCTGCACTGTCGTTACGCCAGTCTCGTCCATATTCTAAATATGAGACGGCGGGAAGTGGTATTTTGTCATGACATTTTCCAGATTTTCAAAGAACCGATCCACTTCAGCTTTATTGAACCCAAGTATCCTATTAATGCTTGTCGCTTCTGGCTTTCTAATACTTAGATTAGGATGTCGTTGGAAAAAGCCATTTAGAAAGTCTCTGCCTGCAGACTTTTTGGTTTCATTAAATCGATCTGCAACTCCAATTTTTTCAGCCATGGCGTAACATACCTTACAAAACTGAGCCCTCGTCAGTCCATAAAATTTATTTGATTTTTTTTTTAGATGCTCAGCCAGAATGGCTTCTTGTTCCACAGTGAACACAGAGGGCCTTCCTAGTTTTGGAGGACATTTGTAGCTAGTATCGTTAAATTTAGCTAACCTGAATCTCTTTTTTAAGGTGCTGTAGGGTATTCCAGTCTCTTTTGATACCTTGTATACTGATGTACCACCACGCCGAAGTTTTTCGACTGCGTTTTCTAAAGTTTCAACGGTCCAAGACGCTTTCGTAGTGGTGCGTTCCCTTTTCCTTGGCATTTTGAAATCTGAAAAAAAAAACATTATTACTAAATCGTATGGGGCAATTGGAGCCACAAAGGGGTAATCAGAGCCTAATAAGCTCCGATTACCCGACTACCACCATGTTGAAATTAAATAAAACGATATACTGAATCTAACTGGTAACGAAATTATATGCAGAGATACTCAAAATTGATAACATTAGCTATAAAATAAAACAGGTTTGATTATAATAAACGTATAACTTTATACATACCTGGCCGATGAAATTTCGTATTTCTTATAAGGGCGGACCGAAAAATCAACAAGCGTCCGTCGTCACACAACACATGGCACTGGCGAGTCTAGCGCCGCAGAGAAACACGATCGCAGCGGGCCGAAGGCGTCCGAGTAACAAACGAGTGAATACGAGCTATAGGTTTGTCTCTAGTCACACCGCTCCCATTACCCTCTGGCTCCCATTACCCTCTGTACCCTATTTATTCTCAATGAAAGATCCATCAAGTAGGCTAATTAAATTAAGGTTAGCGCTAGAAGAATACCATTATAAAATAATATATGTGAAAGGGAAAGATAACACTGTCGCAGACGCGTTGTCTAGAATAATAATAACATCAGATACCCTAAAACAAATGAATGAAGACATTATGTTAGTGATGACTAGGGCGCAGAAACGGCGTTTAGATTTAGGCAACCAAGTAGATGACACACCTGTTCTTAGTAGACCCGACGAGTCGTGGCCTGATCAACCACACGTAGTTGAGGTGCTAAGAGTGCCAAGTGAGTCTGTAGTGGATGAAATATGTATTAGATATAAGTTAGTATTGTATGGTCTGACAGGAGTCGGGAATAAATCGTCTTAGAGGTAACACGTGTCTCATTGCTCTGTCCCCTTTCCCCGCACACCGCATGGCGACCCTGCCAGGCGCTCGCGCATCGATGTAACGCGTTTTGGCGCGACGCGTTTAGACGCAGAATCAGCAGTATCGTTCGAGTGCTTCAATATTGAAACAATGGTTTTTTCCACTGCCACTTTTGAGAGCGTGCGCGACGTTACGAACAATTTATCGAGTGTGAGACTGTTTGAAACAACGATAATTCTTCGTAAAAATGGGCAAATCCTACTCTAAACAAGAGGAAAAAGAGGTTATCATTACCCAAAATGCTGTTGGTGAGGGCGGAGGTGTAGGCGAGAAGATCATCTCTACACAAACAATATACTGCTGAGCATTATTCTGGCTGTCGTTGGGATCGTAATATTGTTTATCCTGCTCAAATATTACAAGAAATGCCATCGAGGATGGATGCGGAAAGAACTTCGTGCTGAGCTCTTCCAACGAGTCCAGAGACGATTGTCGGGCCGTAACCAAGGCCAGGCGCCCCGGGATGAAGAAGCAAATATCTGAAGTCATCAACATGTCGTGGACCCGTCAGTAACCGATTATCATGAGTGCGTACATATAGTGAGGAAAAAGGCACAAGTGAGAAGTGTTAAAGTGAGAAGTGTCAAATGGTAAAAAGGTGCAAACGTGGTCACCCGTTTAAAAACTTAGTTATATGGAAATAGAAATACGTAGTATTTTAGAAACATTAGAAGATATAAGAATTACTTTAAGAAAATTAGGTCCCAAAAGAAGACAAGAAAAGATAGGGTTAGAAAAGATAGAACAAGCAAAAACTCAATATACAAATTATAAAAAGATAATAAAAGCTATAGATAGTACCCACTTGTCAGAAGAGTTATCGAAATACATTGTAGATGAATTAGATGAGAAAATACAGAAATCATTTAGCCGTATATTAGAATTTAGTGTTAAACAATTGGAGCCAGAGACCCAAAAAATGGCAGAAAAATTTGAAGTAGGAAGTCTAATTCCGGTTTTAGATGGAAAGGAGGAAACAGTCGAAAAAATGATAGAAGGCATCGAGATGTTGGATAGTATATACAAAGACGAAAATAACAAGAAGTTGTTGATTTCATTCGTATTAAAAACACGATTAAATAAAGTGGCTAAACTAAAAATTAAATCAGATTACAGCACTGTTTCAGATTTAGTAAGTGACATAAAGAAACTTTTAATAACGAAGAAATCAGCCAATTCCTTGTTAATTCAATTAAATAATATGCGACAAAACGAAATGACTGTTGATGGTTATGGTAATAAAATCGAGGAGTTGTTTACCGATCTCACAATTGCACAAGCTAAGGAAAACCAAAAAGCTAGTGAAATTTTGAGACCAATAAACGAAAGCTTAGCAATTAAAAAGTTTGCAGATGGCCTAAGGAATAAGAGGTTAAGCACTATAATCGCTGCGCGCAACTACAAAGAGCTCAAAGATGCAATCCAGGCTGCCAAGGACGAGGAACCGGACCAGTCATCGTCGTCAGGTATGATATTGAATATTAGAGGTAGAAGAAACCAGTATCCTGTACGAGGCCAGTGGAATAATCGCGGAAATAACGAGTGGCGGAATACTCGTCATAACTTTGGAACAGGTAATAATAACAATCATTTTTACAATTCTCGTGGACAGCAAACGAATTATCAGCGAGGACGAGGACACAGAGGCCGTTCTGGTACGTATCGTAATGTGTACACATGCTCAGATAATAACCAGCCAAATAATAGTAATCAATCAAATCAGATAGAAAGTAAAAATACACAGCAACAAAGACAAGATTCATCAGAATTTTTTCGAGCATAACTTATTAACTTGTGATGGTTTAACAACTTTGCAGTTAAACTTGATGGTAAAAAATGTACATTTTTACTAGATACCGGTGCAAGTTTATCTATTATTCGTAAAGACAAAGTCCCCCGTAATATAAAATTAGCATCCGATAATATAGTTATAAGAGGAATTTCCGGTTGCATAACTACAAATTATGTTGCTACGATAAACTTAGAGTCACACGACGGTGTTTTGTTTCAATATGCGTTCCACGTATTGAACGATATGCCTTGCCATGCTGACGGTATAATCGGATCCGATTTCTTGAGAAATTATAATGCGATAGTAGACTTACAGTGGCAACAAGTAACTTTACAAACAAATACACAGAGTAGCATTATAAAGCTACATATGAGTACAGATAGCAATATTTATTTAACAATGCCGGCCAGGAGCGAGTCTATACACTTTCTAAATATAGATTCTAGTTTACAATCGAATAAGGAATATCTTGTTGTTCCAAAAGAGCTAAAAAATAACATATTTTTAGCGTGTATTTTAGTTAAACCACATAACGGTAAGAAACCGGTGCGGATACTTAACGTGAGTGATAACGACGTAAAGTTGCCGATGTTTAAGCCAGAATTAGATTCTGTGTTAAACTATGACATTTGTACTTTCACCAAACCAAATAATTCGGTAGACCGAGTAAAAAAATTGTTACACACTTTAAAGTTAGATCACTTAAACCCCGACACTCGTAAACAAATAGAGTGTATTTGTGCGAAATATTCAGACATATTTCATTTAGACGGAGATAAATTAGGCACAACAAATATAATGACACAGTCAATTGAGCTGAAGCCAAACACAAACTCAATTTACGTAAAACCGTATAGATTACCACATTCGTCGAAACCGGTGAGCGATAAGGAAATAAAGAAAATGTTGGAGGATGACATTATAGAAACAACTAGTAGTGACTGGAATAGCCCAATCCTTCTAGTTTCAAAAAAAAGTGGCGATAAAGAAAAGAAATGGAGATTAGTTATAGATTACAGAATAGTGAATAATGTAATTCAAGACGATAAATTTCCTTTACCGCATATAACTGACATTTTAGACTCATTATCAGGTGCCATGTTCTTTACACATTTAGATTTGCAACAATCGTATTATCAAGCTAAATTAGACTATAATAGCAGAAAAATAACAGCGTTCACAACAAGCTCCGGTCAATACCAAATGAAAAGACTACCAATGGGTCTTAAGATATCCCCGAGTGCTTTCTCTCGCGTGATGTCTATAGCGATGTCAGGGTTAAATTATGAAAAATCAATTATATACATGGACGATATTATAGTGTTTGGACGTAATATGGAAACCCATAATAAAAAATTAATTGACGTATTCGAAAGGCTCAGAAAAGTAAACTTAAAAATTAATCCCCAAAAGTGCGACTTTTTGAAAACAGAACTATTGTATTTAGGTCATATAGTATCGGCGGAGGGAGTTAGTCCCGATCCAGAAAAAATTAGGGTGTTGGAAAGTTATCCAGAACCACAAAATTCAGATTAAGTACGGCGTTTTGTAGCATTCTGCAACTATTACAGAAAGTTCATACCGTCTTTTGCGCAAATAACAATGCCGTTAAATAATTTATGTAGAAAACATGAACCTTTTATGTGGACTTTAGAATGTAAACAAGCATTTGAATCACACTTCATTCATCTCAATCAGACTACAGAAGCTTAAGAAATAACAGTAATAATTGTTAACATTAACAGAGGCACTTTTTAAGTTAAGGTCACCTAATATCATAACAGTTCCGTTCAGATTGGAGATAATGCTCTCAACTTTGCAAAACCAAGTCATGTAGTCGCCGTCCGTTGCAGTGGGCTTTATATAGACAACACATACACATATTTTCTGGCCATAAATTGTAATTGTTGCCCACAAATCTTCGCCAGCTTCAGTCTCAAGATCGGGCCGCCGCTTCATGGTTACACCACCGGGGCGCACAGCAAGTAACACTCCACCGCCCACAGTCACTCTGTCTCTGCGTAGAATGCGCCAATCTCCAATTGATATTTCTGAGTCCTCTACTGAATTGTCCAGATTTGTCTCTATTACGGCTATTAGGTCGTGCTCGGAAAGCAACAAGCTGGATCGCCATGTTGGTAACTTGGTTTTGAGCCCACGCACATTTTGGTACAGTACCCGCAGATAGTCGTTGCAATCTGTAGAGGTAGTAAAAGCAAGAACGTTATGTGGCTTATTGGGTTTCGTTACTTTGACCACGAAAGTTGCGGCGCCATGGTTTAACACCAGATATCTTCAGCTCAGCTTTGAGCGGCCATAACTAGTTCAGCCAGCTTCGAGGGCACACCCAACTTGAAAGAAGCGTATTTGCCACGGGACTTGAGCACTTCCACCGTGCAAACATCAGTTCCACAAATGGAAATTAGGTGATCTCGTACCTGGCTATCAGATGTACCCTGCTTGACGTAGAAGAGATGCAGGTATCTCCACCTTTCTGAGGCCTCTAAATTTGTAGTACCAGGAGCCGCTGTCCCACGAAGAACATTACCGAGCGAACGGCGGGGGCGCATGTGTCGAACTTCCGTCCACCCATCCTTTGATTGTCCGTCCTTGACTGTGTCACTCATAGTAACGTCCACTGCAGGAGCTGGCAGTGGCAAGAAGACACGGGGCTTAGGAGCTGGGCGGGTTGCTGACACTACCGGTTTTCCAGGAAGATTTATATCTCGCGAGTTCGTCTCGGGGATATCTTGGTCCACCGTCTTCCCCCGTTTTGACGCAAACACTATGGGATTCTCTACTGTTCTAGCGTCGAAGTTTGGTGGAGCATAGGGTAGCTGGGAAGTTGACGGGTTTTTATTTATGTCTGGCGTTCTATCTTGACGCTTATCTTGATTCTTCCCTTTCGCTCTCATTTGGTGATTAGCTGACCTGGCTTCGGGCTCCATGGCAGTTTTTTGCATGGCCACTTTAATTTCGAAGACATCCTTAACCAGTGTGGACAGCATTGCGTCATGTTCAGCTTTCCAGGTAGACAGCTTCTGGTCATATTCTGCCCTCCATACACTCAATAGTTGCATCAGTTCGCTCTGCCATTCCCAACATGCACAAGACGAGTTCCAACGCTTGTTGCTGGGTGAGTCATCGATACGTTGCCGCTTACCCCTATTATTTACATTCACATTGGACTCCTCGCATCTGGAAGCTGAAGCAATGTCTGGAACAGATTGAGAATGACCTGGTCCGGGGGTCTTCGGAGATGTAGGAGGGGTGCGATGCATGTTGAGCAGTTAAACAAACGCAGTGGATGTATCAGACGAATGGACGTGGCTCACGTACAAAACAATAATAAAGCAATGTTCAGAAACTTGTTATTTATTATTTCTGTAGCTGGAACGTTTATGTCACGATTATCCGCTGAGTGTTGGCAGCACTGGCAACTGTCACCGGCGGCCGCGCCGCAAGTTGCGCACGCCGTAACAGCACTTATGTCCCGCACTTAACCGTGAATGTCCGTTGCACACGCGCTTGAGTCGGGATGATTATCACTTTTAGCAGATTCTCGGTATAAGTTTTAATTTATGTTATAAAACTTTGAGGAGGCTAAACGTTATACGATCACATTAGCACTGAGGTATTTCAAACTGTACTTGCATTTCGGAGACAAAACTAGCGGTAAAACTCGTAAAATAAATAAATAAACAACCGAGGCAGATTTAGTGACCGACACGTTCGCCGTGCGTTCCAGGGCTCTCTGATGATGTGCATAAGAGTGTTTGTTTCACTAGAATACCTACGACTACACGGAACTTTGAGTGTTTAACCGGCGAGCTTAAAACAGACTATGGTTCAATTAGTTTGTGTGCTGTGTATAGACCACCTGATACGAGTAAGGCCCAGTTCATTTAGGAGTTGGGTAGCATTATTAATAAATTTCCACAAAAAAACAATTTTGTTCTGTTAGGTGACATGAATATCGACTTAAAACAAATTACTTCGCTAACTAAACACTATCTAAACTCATAGTGAAATGGGCCTTGAATGCGGAATAAACCAGTTTACACGAATAGATAAGCGAGGTGAGTGCATAACAAAATCATGTATTGATCATATATTTATACGTAATGTCAACTGCCGCGCCGTAATAACAGCTGTTGTAAAAAATGCGTTAGCCGACCACTTCATAACCGGTTGCGCGATAGTCGACAACACGTATGTAAACAAAGCCAACCAATATAAAATCATTAGTAAATTGGATAATAGTAAGTTGCAAAGGGAATTAAATAATATTAATTGGAGTTTGGCGTTGGATTATGACAACCCTGAAGAGATAATGTGTTTTATATTAGATAAATTTTCTTATATATATGAGAACTGTAAGTACAGTGTAAAAATTAAACTAGGTAAAAGACAAATGTGTAAGTGGAAAAGTACTACGATAGAAAAAATGTGTGAAAAAAGAGATCAATTACTAGATATTTGGCTTAAAGATCAAAGTAATTTGGCAAATAGGCTATTGTACAATAAATACAGAAATAAAACAAATAAACATATTAATAATGTTAAGAATAATTATTTCCTGAAGGAGGTAAAATCCAATTTTCATAATTCTAAAAAAGTTTGGGAAACTATTAACAACTTATGTGGAAAAATAAATAAATCTATAGATGATATAATCACAAAACATTTTAAACTATTGCCAAATATCGTATATAATAAGTTTGCCACCAAATTCAGAGATAATGTAAATAAAACTTGCAAATTTCAGTGTAACACACCAATTCTAGATGTCAATTCATATAAGCCTTCTCCAAGATCTGCCCTCTTCCATCGCCCAGGGTCGACTTCGAGGCTTCAGACATACCAGCCACGGTCACACCACCGCATGAAGGCAAATGCGCTTCCCCAGGGAATCAGACACATTCTGTGAAAATTTCAACTGTCTACCTACACACATCAACACGGTCTAGGGATATTTTTAAAAAAGCGAATTACTATCAATGTGTTAATTATTTAAATGACATGTTTAAAAGATACGTTATTTATTATTCTACCATTTTTTAATAATGGTGTTCCAAATCATGTTTAATTTTATACATTCAAGACTGAGGGCGACATCTCGGTGTCAAGAAATAAACCTAACGATCTACGTCATAACACGTCACACGCCTTTCACTCGCGCAATTGGTTAAAATATTGTTCCCGATGACCCCTCTCCTTGACTTTTGTACACGACATTAATATAACATTCAATTTTTGCTTTTGCACCATACGCATCTTTTATTTTTACCTAACAATTCTTCGAAAATTCATTGCATCTCATCAATCAGCTTGCTTGCCTGAAAAAGCCTTCACCGCTGCTGCAACACAATTTGGTCCTTCGAGCCGGATCCAATAAATAATTTGAGCCATCTACGCCAAATCGTTAGAACAAGATCGACGAGCGACCTTTGGACTGTAGACGCCTTGTACGTGGCGGATCGAAGAAAACACTGATTTTCAACAATTGGGACGAGATTTCGAAGAAAAAGCCTGCCTAACGGACAACTGCAACCATAAGAACAGTTTGGAGGCCAAGCGCACATTGGAACTAAAGTGTTAATTGAGTTTCATCGAAAATCATACGCAAATCGGTGAGGCCAATCCTTACTTTTTTCCTTCACCTCCTATTCTATGGGTGCTATACTGTGTCTGTATTAAAATTTCAGTGGAATTGCTGCAGTGTATTCTCGGAATATTGCGATTTCTAGTCCGGTACAAATCTGGTGACGTTGCTTGCATCAGTGTCGTGTGATTGGGCTGAAGACTGTAAAACCGTGAGTACTCCTCCTTTCACTGATCACCAAAATGTCTACTGACTCTACTAGATCCCGTGATAAATCTCCTATTTTGCTTAGTGTAGATAGTAGTGATGTATTTCGTGATTTAGTTAGGAAGCGTGGAATAGTAAAAGGTAGGCTTACCAAATTCAGTACTTATTTAGACTCTTTAAAAGATGATGACCTTTCAAATCAACAACGCATTGATTTGAGGTTAAGAATTCAAGGATGTGCTAGTTTATTTGCTGAATTTAATGTTATCCAAACTAAAATAGAAGAAAAAGTTGAAGATAGTGAGTTAAATGCACAATTAACGCAACGAGAATTATTTGAAGATAGTTACTACGATTCAATATCTCGTGCTGAGTTTATGCTGAACACTGGTGAGATCGCTGACTGCTCCGGGTCATGTCATAATCATAGTCATAATAGCAATAACACAAAGTCTATCAAATTGCCTGTTATCTCCATGCCCACATTTGACGGTTCCTATGAGCGCTGGCTGGAGTTCAGAGATACATTTACCTCACTCGTTCATGATTCAAAAGATATTTCTACCATTCAAAAGTTCCACTATCTCAAATCTTCTCTAAAAGGTGACGCAGAACTAGTCATACATTCAATAGAATTTTCATCTAATAATTATCAGGTTGCGTGGGACTTATTGCTCAACCGATACAATAATTGCCATCTTTTAGTTCACAATCATGTCAAAGCTTTGTTTACTATATCCCCATTAACCAAAGAGTCCGCTTCTTTGATTAGGAACTTAATAGATACAATTTTGAAAAATTTACGCGCACTTAAAATCCTAGGGGAATGTACAGACACCTGGGATACTTTAATTATTTATATTATAGTTTCTAAATTGGACAAAGTTACCGAAAGAGAATGGGAAACTCACAAATACACATTGTCAGTGTCACCAAAGCCGAAAGAAAACAATTCTAAAACGCAATTAAAAGTTGCTGATATAATTAATTTTCTTCGTAACAAAGCGGACGTGCTGGAAGCATTACAGCGTTCACATGGTAAAGACGTACAAAACACTGATAATAAAAAACAACACACAAAATCTCACAGCACGTCACACTGCAATGTTTCCAGCGAGCCGAAGAAAACGAGCGAGAAACACGTTAGATTATGTTTTAAATGTAATGCAAAACATCGCCTGTATACGTGCAAAAAGTTTATCGAAAGTAATTTAGACAGTAAACTTAAACTTGTACGCGATCACAACTTATGCGAGAATTGTTTAAATTCGGGGCACTTGGTAATCGATTGTAAGTTTGGCCCTTGTAGATACTGTAACCAAAAACATAACTCATTATTGCATAATGATGCTAATAGTTCAGTCGCTTGCCATTCTTCAACAAACACTGAGGCGTTAAGTACGAGTAGTGCGCCGGCGCATATCCCCGCGGCCGCACTCCCCGCGGCCGCACCGGTCACCTCGAACACCGCCCATTCAATTCAAGTAAACAAGGCACACATGCAAACGGAATGTATTAAGTCTGTAGATGTGCAATCTGTGTTATTGTCAACAGCTATCGTGGAGGTAGCCGATGCCCATGGTACATACCATAAAGCGCGGGCGCTGCTAGACAATGGCAGCCAGCGTTGTTTTATTTCTAAAACATTATGCCAATTACTAAATTCACCACTTATACAGTCCACTAACGAAGTTCGAGGCGTAGGTGATTCGGTAATACATTGTTCACAAGCTTGTAATATCGTTATCAAATCCTGCGTCGATAATTCATTTACTACTCGCATTCATTGTTTTGTATTGTCTAGGATCACAGCTTCGATGCCTGCCGTATGTAAATTAAGCGCAAAGATCTGTATTCCAGATAACATACGGTTGGCCGATCCAGATTTCTTGGACTACAAAACTATTGATATTTTAATTGGTGCAGATAGGTTTTGGGATCTGTTAGAAGAGGGAAAAATTCGATTGCCTAGTGGTCCGTTTTTACATAATACCAAACTAGGCTGGATTATTTCTGGGCCTATCGTCACTAAAACGCGCAAAACTGCACCAATTCATTGCAATATTACTAATTCATTAGATACGCAACTTCGACTGTTCTGGGAGATTGAGGAACTGCCCAAGGTCAGAGACGCGCAGACTGAGGAGGAACGGGAATGCGAGAATCACTTTGTTCGCACAACCACGCGCAATAGTGAAGGGAGATTCTGCGTGCACATTCCACTTCGTCAGTCACCTGAAACCTTGGGAGACTCTTATGTCCAGGCAGAGCGTAGATTTCTAGCATTAGAAAAACGCTTGCAGCGTTCGTCAGAATATAAAAGTCTTTACACTAATTTTATGCAAGAATACCTCAGCTTAGGCCATATGACACAGGTAGATTCCTACGAATCCCCATGTTATTTTATGCCACATCATGGCGTGTTCCGCGAGCTCAGCACCACCACCAAGTTGCGCGTGGTGTTTGATGCAAGCGCGCCATCGAGCTCCGGTAAGTCCCTGAATGATTTGCAGCTGGTTGGCCCTCCTATACAGGGTGACCTTATTGCCATTCTTCTCCGATTTCGGCAGCATAAGTACGTTGCATGCGCCGATGTGGAGAAGATGTATCGGCAGTGCCTAGTGGATGAGGGTCAGCGTAGCTTGCAAATGATTCTGTGGCGTGACCATCCGTCGAAGCCTTTAGGTATTTTCAAACTGAATACCGTAACGTACGGAACTACCTCCGCACCCTTTCTTAGTGTCAGGTGTCTAAAACAATTAGCTATCGAGTCTCCTGATGCTGATGTTGCCCGAGCAATAAAAGAAGACTTTTATGTTGATGATTTTATTACGGGTCTAGATAATAAATTAAATTTACTAGATTTATGCGAAAAAACCCAGAAATCATTGCAGTCAGGCTGTTTTCCACTTAGGAAATGGGTATTTAATTTTAGGCGCGATGATGATAGTCATTCATCTAGTCTGTTTAAACCACTAAATTTAGATGACAATATTTGTTCTAAAACATTAGGTATAAGTTGGCACAATACAAGTGACAACTTTTATTTTAATTCGCAAATTCAAATTGACAATAACAAACCGATTACTAAACGAGCTATTTTATCTAAAGTTTCTCAAATTTTTGACCCCCTCGGCTTGTTAAGTCCCGCTATAATTGTGGTCAAAGTTCTTTTGCAACAATTATGGCTATTAAAAATAGGTTGGGATGACACCGTTTCTGATAACGCGGCGCACGTGTGGAACCGGTTTGTTATCTCACTGCAAGCGCTAAACACAATTCGCATTCCTCGTCATGTTATAGGTACACAGCCTATGTATATTGAGCTTCATGTTTTTAGCGATGCGTCTCAAACGGCTTACGGCGCGTGCATTTATGTTCGCACAGTTAATTCTGATCTGACGGTAACGGTTAGATTATTATTTTCTAAATCTAAGGTCGCGCCGTTAAAACCTATTAGTGTCCCTCGTCTCGAACTTTGTGGGGCTTTGTTAGGCGCCCGTCTTTATGACAAGGTACGCGACTCATTACGTTGTAAGTTCAATAAAATCGTATTTTGGACCGATTCCACGATCGTCTTAGGTTGGCTACACATGAGGCCGAACCAACTGAAGACGTTCGTTCAAAACAGGGTCGCGGAAATTCATGACCTTACACTAGTGGTCCCGTGGCGTCACGTCAGGAGTGAAAACAATCCTGCTGATCTGGCGTCGCGGGGCATCCGGTTGGAAGAACTTCCATCTTCTACCCTTTGGTGGGAGGGTCCTGAATTTCTTCGAGATCCTAACTTTTCAATAGACGATCACAGAAGTTCAGATTCATTCAAACATGTCGAGTTACCTGAGGTCAAATCATCTGTCACCGCGGTTGTAGCCCAAGATTCTTGTGAATCGTCTTTGTTTCCGTTCCATCGGTTTTCCCAATTCAAACGTATTAGGCGTGCAGCAGCCTTTATGTTGCGTTTCATTCATAATATCAGATATAAAAAAGAAAGACATGTAGGCAGTCTTAGTCTTGACGAGTTAGATTTTGCTGATAAAACATTGGCTCGATTATGCCAAATTGAATCTTATCCAATAGAATATAAGGCACTGTTTCATCATGGGACTATTAAAAATAAAAGTTGTTTGTCTAAATTGAACTTATTTATAGACGACTATAAAATATTGCGTGTGGGTGGTCGTCTAGTTAATTCAGATGAATTTATTTACGGTAAAAAACATCCTATTGTAATTTCTAGTAAACATTACTTTGCAACTTTGTTGTTTCGTCATGAGCACATCCAGCTTCTCCACGCTGCTCCTCAGGCATTACTGCTTCACCTACGCGAATCTTGGTGGCCTGTAGGAGGCAGGAATTTAGCTCGTCAGGTAGTACATAGCTGTGTCACCTGTACGCGTATTCGCGGTAAGACGCTTACCCCTATGATGGGTAACTTACCTATGGAGCGAGTTACACCTAGTCTTCCATTCGTTCGGTGTGGGGTGGATTACGCTGGGCCGGTGCTTGTTCTGAACCGCAAAGGTAGGGGCGCTAGGCTTATCAAGGGGTACATCTGTTTATTTATATGCTTCGCAACACGCGCGATCCACCTTGAGCTAGTCAGTGACCTCTCCAGTGATGCATATTTACTAACCTTAAAGCGATTTATCTCACGCCGCGGTAAACCTGCAGAAATTTATTCTGACAACGGTCGCAACTTCGTAGGTGTAATGAACGATTTTTCCAATTTCTTAAACAAATGTAGTTCAGATATTTTAGAGTTTGCAATTAGTCAAAATATTAAATTCCATTTCATTCCCCCTTATTCCCCGCATTTTGGTGGTCTGTGGGAGGCAGGAGTAAAGTCAAGTAAATACCATCTTCGACGTGTAATAGGTAACGCGCACCTTACCTTCGAAGAGTATAGCACAGTACTAGCACAAATAGAAGCCGTACTGAATTCCCGACCTCTGTCTCCTCTCTCTCCCGATCCACAGGATTTTTCTCCGCTCACTCCCGGCCATTTCTTAATTGGCCGACCACTGACTGCGCCAGCTTGTGATGACCTATGTGATGTGCCTGCCAGTCGTCTCCAGCGGTACCAGAGGGTGGAACAACTTCGCCAACACTTCTGGAGTCGGTGGGCGAAAGAATACATTTCTGAACTGCAGGTGCGGACAAAATGGACGGCGAATAAGGGCGAGCTTCAACCAGACTCCTTAGTGGTTATTAAGGATAACAACCTCCCGCCGTTGAAGTGGCATTTGGGCCGTATCCTTCGTACTATCCCAGGGACGGATGGTATATCCCGTGTGGCCGACATACAGACGTCATCGGGTGTGGTGAGACGAGCATTCGCCAAGATTTGTCCCTTACTACAGGACGTGGACCAGGATGCTGCTACTGAAGACCATTGAAAGCCTCCAAAGCTTCCAAGGCCGGGGGCATGTTCCAAATCATGTTTAATTTTATACATTCAAGACTGAGGGCGACATCTCGGTGTCAAGAAATAAACCTAACGATCTACGTCATAACACGTCACACGCCTTTCACTCGCGCAATTGGTTAAAATATTGTTCCCGATGACCCCTCTCCTTGACTTTTGTACACGACATTAATATAACATTCAATTTTTGCTTTTGCACCATACGCATCTTTTATTTTTACCTAACAATTCTTCGAAAATTCATTGCATCTCATCAATCAGCTTGCTTGCCTGAAAAAGCCTTCACCGCTGCTGCAACAATGGTTAAGGTATAGATTAAAATTTCAGGATTTTATGGAAAAAAAATGAAGCATAGACGGAAACCGTATGAATGAACTTTTAATTTGTGAGTTTTGACTGAAAAAAATAGAAAAATCATTTAATTTGTGTTTATAAACTTGAAGTTAGTAGTCTGAGAAAGCGCCCATGATGTTCATAACACATCGGCAACGATTCGGCATGCTCAGAACAAGGTTGTCAATGTCTTGCTGCGGAATATTGTCCCATGTCCTTCTGAGGTGCGCAAAAAGTTGATCTTCTGTAGCCAGATTTTCAGGAACTTCCTTCAGAGCTCTTCTTTGCAGCATATCCCACGCATGCTCAATGGGATTTAGATCTGGCGATTGAGCAGGCCAGTCTAAGGCCCTAACATTATGTGTATGTAACCAAGCTGCTACCGTTCTCGCCGTGTGTGCCCGGGCATTGTCGTGCATGAGCAGGAAATCTTGCCCCATTTGTGTTCTGTGGGGCAAGATTACGGGCCCCAGCACCTGTTGGACGTATCGTTCTGCCGTCATATTGCCCCGCACCCAAACGAGATCCGTCCGTCCTCCAAGACGAATTCCTGCTCAAACCATAATTGTTCCTCCTTGGTATGGGTGAACTTCCTGAGGGTTCTGGAGACGGCTCCATCGTCCAGGAACTCGCCAAACACGCGTCCTTCGTGAATCTGGATGGAAGCCGAACCTGGAATCATCCGTGAACAGCACATTGGACCATTGGTCACGGCCCCAGTCCACGTGGTTCCGAACCCATTCTAATCGTCGTCCACGATTGCCTCTCCGTAAAGGTGGGACCCGGAGTGGTCTACGAGAGCGTAGATTGCTTTCATGCAGTCGCCTTCTTACAGTTTGGTCACTCACAAGCACTTGGTGTTCCACTCGCAGCCTTTGGACCAATTGAGTCGCCGTTTTTTTTTTTTTTTTTTATTTTTTATTTAATCATAGTCTTAGTACAGGTTGTGTTTGTTTTGTACCATTAAACCAGACATGGTTTGTATTGGTACTCACATTCGCTAAAACAACACTGCTTAAAAAATACTAGACATAAATATAAGTAAAAATGTAGGTACATGAAAAATATTTTATGCGTAAACATCTATCAGTAAGTAGCACGGAATGTTTTGAATATGAGTCGCCAGCTGTTGGGCGCTCATAAGAAAACCGGTTCTAGTCAACGCATACAGGTTGTTTCGTTTTTATATTTTTGTATTAGTGTTTAATATTTAAGTATTGCCTTGGACTATGTTGTTTAAGCAGTTGTAATAGTATTTTTTGTATTTTTGTTTAAAGTTTTTCACGTTTATTTCATCTTTTATGGATTTAGGTATATCATTGATTATTGTGGGAATTAGAAATTTTACTGTTCGCCTACCATAAAAGTTTCTGGCCTGAGGTACTATTAGTTTATTCCTGGTGATACTTCTTGTAATTATTTTATGTGATATGGGTATTTGAATGCTTTGATTATTAAATTGCTCAATTAAGAGGGCCATGTCGACTCTAGTCTGTACTGGCAAAATTTTACAATATTTAAATAATTCGATGACATTATCTTTACTTTGGTGCTTTATTTTTCTGGGTACGATCAGTTTTAATAGTCTAACTTGCAATTTGGAAATTCTTTCAATGTATGATCTAAATGTTCGCCCATAGCTCGTAATTCCGTAAGCTATAATTGATTCCGCTAGGGCAATATACATATTGAGTAGTACTTTGAACGGAACTTTAGGTTTCAAAATGTAAAACTTTGCCAGCACAGCCCGCAACTTATCACAGACTGAGTCCACGTGGAAAGTCCAGCTAAAACGATTGTCCACGATTAATCCAAGGTAGGTGTGGTGAGTTACTTGGTCAATTGCCTCACATCGGCATGACGTACCCAATGGAGTGGAGTGAAGACAACTGTGACTGTGAGCGATTATATTAAAAGGACTAATATGCTTTTGATGGCTAGAATGGACATGGATGATTTTGGTCTTACTTGCGTTGAGGACCAGTCCAGCATCATGTGCCCACTTGGAGACTCGAGTAAAATCCTCCTGTAACCATTGAGCTGCAACTTTTACGTCTCTGTGCGTAGCTACAAGGCATGTGTCATCTGCATATTGATAGACGGAACAGTGATTCACCACATGTTCCATGTCGTTAACATAAGTCAGATAGTGTAAGGGTCCCAGTACAGAACCTTGGGCTGTTCCTTCAGTGACTTCAATGGCGTCACTGGTTTCATTACATATCTTGACATTGTATTTACGATTTCTAAGGTAGTCCTCACACCATTTGAGTATTGGTCCTCTAACTCCAGAATTATCCAATTTTGTCAGCAACGTGTCGTGTCTAAGTGTATCGAACGCCTTGCTGAAGTCGATAAATAGTAAAATTACATTATTTTTATCATTAAGAGATTCGTTGACCTCATCCGTGAATTTAGATAATAACTGTGAGGTGGACTTATTGGGTTGAAAACCGTATTGTGTGCTGGATAGCACGTCATTTTTTACATAGAAGTCTTGTATCTGGTTACAGACATATTTTTCCACTATTTTGTCGATAACGGGTAGAATAGTGACCGGTCTATAATTGTCATAGTCGGCACAACTGCCTTTTTTGTGTATTGGGCGCACTACACCAGTTTTTAGTACTTCCGGGTATTTTCCTTGTCTGACACTAGTATTGATCAATTTGACAATAACGCCTGTCATCTTGTCACAGATGGATTTTATGTCAATACACCTAATGTTATCTACTCCAGGAGCTTTATTTGTATTAAGGTTTCTAATTATTTTATTAACACTATTATTTGTAGCTTTCCTGAAGTACATGGATGCGTTATGGGGAAAAGTATATTCTGATTCGTTCAGTAGACGACGGCTACATTTGGGCAAGATCTTTTCGACACTATTTCTAAATTCTGTAGCAAACTTGTTAGCTATTGATTTTATTTCCACATTATTGTTTTTAAAGGCTCTCAAGATGGTTTCATCAACCGACTTTTTATTGCGACCTGATATATTATTTAATATTTGCCATAGCTTTCTAGGGTTCGTTTTGTTATTATTTATTTCTTCGAGATAATGTTTATTTCTAGATTTTTCAATTATTTTATGAGTTCTGTTTCTTATATTATTATATTCCAATCGCAGTATTTTATTTGTTGAATCATTTTTCCATTTTAAAAATAATAGGTCCTTTTTTTTACACATGTTATTAATTTTATTATTTATCCATGGCTGTTTATTTCTTTTACTATTATTATTAACTTTTCTAATATATTTTGATTCCTCGTAACAATTATGAAATTGATTTTTTATGTAATCGTAGATTTTGTTTGGACACTCAGTATCATCTATTTCGCTCCATTTTAAGTCGTTAAGTAAAGATTTAATTTTAACGTTATCAAATTGTTGTATTGTTTTTGTATCAACCTGTATATGTGTTGGAACTTGTCCTACGCACGACAGTATTAACATGCGGTGATCAGCCATTACAGTTCCGAGTGCGGCCGAGTAAAGATCTAACGATCGCGATCTTATAAAGATGTGATCTATACAGCTACGTGTAGTGTTATTTCCGCGCGTTTCAATTCTCGTGTAGTCAGATATCGCGCTCGTTAAGCCACACTCGGACATGCTATTAACGTAGTATTCTCGAATGTTGTCGTATGTCTTTAGGTCTATGTTTACGTCTCCCAGCAAATAAGTGTCGTCTGATTTAATAGTAGAACTGGCTAAGACACTGCTTATCTCTTTTACGAATAGATGTTTACTTTCGCTTGGTGGTCTATAAATTGCACAGATATATGCGTGATAGTTGCGAGGTGTAGTAATTTGACCAATAATACATTCACAGTGTATTAACGAGTGATTCAATGGTGTGAATACGTAGCCATCTCTGGCATAAATTATTATTCCGCCGCCTTTTCTGTTTTTACGCAACTTTCTGTGCATTTCATAGCCATCGATGTTGTACATATGAACAGTGTTTTCATTTATATTGACTTCTGTTAAGATTAGGACATCAATATTTACGTTGGATGAGCTGATTAATTGAATTACACAAGCAAAATTTTTAATTATGGATCTAATGTTTATGTGAACAATATTCAGATTACTTTTACTAATGGAGGGTATAAGATTACTAAAAACATTAATATTTGCACAGTCTAATAGTTCTTGGTGATCGGGAGAGAGATCCGAAATAACTTATTTTAAAACTATTACCGATAGGTTTGTTGACGTCCCGCCTGCGTTGTGGTCGAAAGCCGATCGATGTCCATTTCGCACCGTACGACAGTGGGCTTATCCTTTTCTTCTTTACGTAGCAGCACCTTTCCATCCTGGAACCATACATATTTGTATGCTGGACGCAATTTTTGTTGGGCTAGCCACAATAGCGATTTATTCGATTTTGTAAGGGCTCGACGCAGGATCACTTTTGTCTTGGACATTTCTATAGGAGCTTCCGGCACAATTTGTTCCAGCAGAACTTCTTCCTTTTTGGCTGCACGCACCCACGACTGTGCCTGTTCTGCTTGTTTCAACTCAACCTGGATGTTTCCTTCACGTTCATTTCGATCTTCCACACGTTTAACATTTAGTATCTGTGATTTATCCACGTTGAGTGTTTCAGCCAGCTTGACAGATATCGATCCAAGGTCTTCATTTTGAGATTTAGGAATTCCTACCACTTCTAGCACGTTATCTAGGCGCTGTTGTTCTACATTACGCACATATTGTTTTAGTGAGCTGATTTCTAGTTCAAGGTGAGTTTTTTCGTTGCTAAGGTGGGTGTACTTCTTCTCCAACTCCTGTATATGCTTATTTTGGGTTTCCACAGTTTTTGTTAGTTCGTCTACTTTCTTGCTGCAGAGGCTTACTGATACTTCGATAGGTTGTAATTCTTTTTTTAAGACTTTCTTTAGTTCGGCTGTAATGTCCTTCAGAAATTTGTCACTATCTATGTTGCAGTTACCTAGGTTCCTACTGGAGGTCCCGGCTTCTTCTATTTCGTCTTCCTCGTCCGGAATGAAGAAGGATGATTTCCTGTTAGGCGAGTTGTGACTGCATTCATCACATATCCAGTCCAGACTGTCCGCATTACGAAGTGCTGATAGTTGCTTCGCAGTGAGACCAGAGCAGGCTTTATTAGCATGAACAGTCTTATCACATGACCTGCATACCAGTCCTGGTGACTTGCTGGTTATTCCTTTATTGCAATTATCACACTTGGTCATTTTCGTTAGAGTAGGAGGTAGTTAGCGCACAAATAATTAATACGTTGGCACCGGACCGATACGTACGACAGAGCGTTAGCGAATGAATGCTATGAATGAATGCATTTGGTTGTGCTCGCGCAGTAATTTGCAAAAATCGGGCTTGTCTGGGGGTAGTGATGCGACTTGGCCCTCGGTGCCTCTCCGCTACTTCACCTGTGGCACGATAGCGTGTCCACAATCTTGAAATTACATTTTGATGGGTCCCTATGGCCTCAGCAACATTACGCTGAACAGATCCAGCTTCCAGCATTCCCACAGCTCGTAACATCTCCGCCCTCGTCAAATGTCGGCGTTGCATGGCTACAATACCTCAATTTTAACTTTATCTTTCGTTTAAAAATGAAAAAAAAACTGTAACTAAACGTAATTCGTATTGTTTTCTAAATTTCGCACAAATGAAAATTCCCTCTCCTATACATCAAGACATTTTTATGCCACCGAAACAAAATAATTTTCAAAAATTTGAATTTGGAATTAGTCTGAGATAAATTACAAACAAATCGGTGTATAAAAGATTCCAATGCGGCCAGTACTTTTCGAGTTATTTAATTGAGTATGAAATATCCCTAGACCGTGTTGATGTGTGTATATACGGATCACAAGCCAATCACCTACGCTTTCTTGCAGAACAAGCAGAAGTGCTCACCTAGACAATTTAATCATCTCGATTTCGTGTCGCAATTTACAACGGACATAAGACACATTTCGGGAAAAGACAACATCCCTGCCGATACGTTGACACGCATCGAAGCTGTAGCGTCACCTCCTACATTAGAACAACTAGCTCGTTCTCAGAAACATGACACCGAGCTACAGACTATTATCTCCAATCGCTCAACCTCATTGAAGTTGGAACAAATGACTATACCAGGTACAAGCGTCACTTTATACTGCGACGTTTCTCTGCCGAGGCCTCGACCTTTTGCTACAAAGGAGCTGCGTCGGCAGATTTTCAACTCCATTCACTCGATGAGCCATCCCGGAACGAGGTCAACTACAAAGATGGTAACTGATAGATTTATTTGGCCCTCAGCTCGAAAGGATTGTCGCGATTGGGTTCGAACTTGTGAAGCTTGCCAAAAGACCAAAGTACACCGTCATGTTTCATCTCCTCTAGGCAATTTCAAGCTGCCACAATCACGATTCAGTCACGTGCATATTGATTTAATCGGACCAATGCCATCATCTCGCGACAAATACTGTCTCACAGCTGTCGACAGATACACACGTTGGCCAGAAGTACAGCCGCTGCAGGACATTACAGCTGAAACAGTAGCAAAGGCATTCTATGAGTTATGGATTTCGCGTTTCGGTTGTCCAGAGACATTGACAACAGATAGGGGTCGTCAATTTACCTCCCACCTTTTCAAAGCTCTTACAAATTTTTGCGGAGTCCAGCTGCGCCACACGACTGCTTACCACCCTGCAGCGAATGGGATGGTTGAGAGGTTTCACCGCACTTTGAAGGCTGCCATCATGGCTCATATACAGATCATGAGATACATCCCGCTGACAGACAGACGAATGGACGGATAGGGGAGGCTTAGTAATATTGTCCCGTTGGTTACCCTTCGGGTAAGGAACCCTAATATCGAAGTCATTAAAGTCCATTCTTATAACAATCGTAGTGCACTGGGGTAATTCCGACGCGATTTTTTACGAGATGAATATAGGTCTACAGTTTAGTTAGATAAGTAAAGTAGTTTCATATTTACTACCAATAGTCTGTGACTTCTGCTAACTTATCGAAAAGATTTAACTAATGGATATATTAGATTCTTATATATGAAGTTGGATTCGATAAATAGAACATTTCGAATTATTGAGTTAAATTTTTTTGATAAAAGGGAAATTACGCACTATCTTGGGGTTATTTTGAAATAATCCAAAACTTGATTTTATTGCACTTTGACCGAAAGTTTACATTTCTTTTTCAATCGTATTTTCCCCTTACACAAAATATCATGAGTTTTTGTAATAGTATCGCTAATATCATTTCTCGTAGTTTGGTATTTCCGAATAACCCCAAGAAGAGATTGTGGTTCTCAACATTTCAGTCTAAATAAGTTAGGTTTTTCGGTTTATTCCTAGTAATTCTCACGCAGTTTATTTCTAGTAATTTTGTTTCTACTGGTGATAAGCGAGAATGAATTATCAAAGTTGCCTTCTATTTAACCTTTTGAGTGCGTAATTAGAGACAATAGTAAGACAATGGCGCGTGAACGCCGGCGTTAGATCAACAGCTTAAGTAAGCTGATACTTGACAGTTCTGACAGATCTCTTTGCGCGGAATAGTCTAATAAAGTAGTTTTTTTAATCTTTTTATCTGGCTTAAATTAATATTATAATTTTAAGCCCGATAAAAATGTATAAAAAACTGCAGATTATTACCCTTTTGACCGCCATACGTCAAAAAATAAAAAATGTGCCCTCGGCGTCAAAGTCTGTCATGTAGTCGAACTATATTAATTTACTCTTTGACCGTGGCGCGCTGGGCACATTTTGGTTTGTCATCTATATGCATGAGTGTGGCCGTCAATAGGTTAAAAATGTGTCCATTACCGAAGAGCAATCAATGTGTGTGTGTGTGTGTTCAATGTGTTTTGTCCTGCTTCCAGCAGGGTTAATGCTTTTATGAACTTTAGCGGTCAATCAAGATGAGCTAAAACTGTAGGTACTTAAATAAATAGAGCATTTTTTTATAAAGATACCTTTTATTCGGTGCTTTTTGCAAAATAATATAAACTTTCTTCATAAACATATTATTGTCTTACAAATAAATCAGTCATCCTTCAAAATGTTAGATTAAAGTAGGAACTAGGAACTCACGGTCATGAATGACCATTTTTATTTTCTTTTTGGTATAATGTACCTACCTAAGTACTTGAGTACTAACCTTATCAAATAACAAATCACAGTGAGATCATAATTTTTGTGGCATAAATTTATATATTATTCCTGCAATGCCGTTCTCTAAGAATACAGCTATGCGAGCAGCGCTGTAGACCGCGAAATTCAAATTTTCATAGAATTTAAATCAATCATGAATACAACCCTTTTGAGTTCATTGAATCTCATTGAATTACTGTTTGATGAAAAAGTCATTCAATGGGGTTAAATCAACTTAGAGGGTGGTATGGTATTGATGATTTTTATAATTCAGCAAAGCCATATAAAACCTGATACTTACCTGCAAATTCCAAAAAACGTAAGGAAATTTAAATTTCGCGTTCTACCCTGGCGCTTCCATCTTAAATTCTTTTTTTAAAGTAAGTATTACAAAATTGCCTAAGACATAGTAAAAACATTACTCTTATAAATAATATAATAAGTAAAATCACTGTTACGTAATCAGCAAAAATAAATGTTATCGTCATTATTACATAAGTAATATTCTTTGTCGTTTTTTTTTTTTTAAATCTATCTTCTTCACTATTAATGACTCTGGAACTTCATCAATATCTTTTCTTTTGGTCGTTACAAAGGTAAGGCGCTGCTGTGGTCTTATGGTTTTAAAAAAATTGATATTGAAGAATATACTTTCTTCACTTTTTATTATTTTTTCTATGATCCCCACATAATACTTCCATTTTTTTCTTACCAAATATCTGACGAGTACTGAATCATTTAATTGGTAATTTTCCTTCATAGCAAGGTTCTCTTCTCGAGTTTCGCATACTATTTGTTTACTTTCCTGTTTAAGTAACAGTTGTTCATCGTTTTCTTTTTCTTTAGAGTTTTCCCTAGTTGTCATATTTTTTTCTTTAATAAAAACATCAATATCGTATTCGAAATTTCTTTCAACATGTCTTTCCTCTTCATTTTCTTTGAATTTTTCGTCTACTTTGTTTTCTTTCCCTTTGCTTTTTTTGCCTATACCTTTACCCTTATTACAGAGAGGGTTTGAATTCTTGTTAGAGAGTATATTTTCAACGGTAAATTTTTCACAATTATTAAGTTTTTTACCATTTTTAACATCATTTGTTTTTTTTCGTGACCTTAGTTCTTCGTTACTTATTTGAAAATCATTTTCAGAGTATTCATCCGTCAATTCTTCTAAATCAACACATTCAATATCAGAATCACTATGTACGCTCATAATGTCGGATACACTAGTTATGCTGTCAAGTGAAGGCTGGCGTTTTCGTTTTTTCTTATTTCTTATGCCTGAAGGGCCTGGTTGTTGTTCTTGTTGTTGTGTTCTAAGTATTTCAGAATCTTTCTCTTTTCTTACTCTTGTTGTTCTTTTTTTGTAAATTTTACTGGTTTTTTTAGCTATCGCTTTAAAACCTTGTGCTTTTTTCGTTTCTTCTAAAATTGTCTTACCCATTTTTGCAGTTATTACTTCAGCACCTTTAGTGACACGTTTCTTTTTTGTCGGCTGATTATCTTTTTTGTCCTGTTGTATTTTTCTTAAAAGCAATTCTTCGAATGTGCATGATGGCTCGGGTAGTGGTTGGGCTTGAAGGAACTGTTGAGGTGCGTTCGAGATTATTTTTATTTTTGACAAATTTTTAGTTGGTGTTTCATTAGAATTCTGTAAACATATAGGTATTTGGGATGGCTGTTTTGCCACAAAACTCAACGTCTGAATATCAGATTTCGATACCTGAGACAACAAGGTAATCTCATCAGAGTTTGACGATTTCTTTAAACAAGGAGGTAGTTCGGTTGGCTGTTTGGCCACAAAACTCAAAGTTTGGATACTGGGCTTTGAAACTGGCAACAGTAAGGTATCGTTATCGGTGTTTGCATTTTCAAGAGCATCATTAGTGGTGGGAAGTTGATTGTTAAAGAAGCCAATACAAATTCCTTTCAGTGACTTCGGATTTTTGGGTGTTGGTTTTGTGGATGTAAAATGTATTTCTGATATCTTTTTTTGGAATCTTTTGTATGCATCTGGATCATACTTGTCCACAGGTATCACGTGCGAATTAAAAGGGAAAATCCCAGCTTTTCTAAATCCACTTTTGATTGATTATATCGGGGTTTGTTTCTTGCCAAGTATCTGCCAGCGTTTGAGCGAAAACTTTTTTTGGCATTTTTGTGCCAACATTTCTACGCTGTCACTCTACCAGCTTCGCATCCCATATTGACTTGAATGACTTGAATACTGCTATATCAAGAGGCTGCAGCAAATGTGATGTGTGTGGCGGTAGTTTAAGTATTGTGACACGGTTTCGGATTGCCAGCTCCACAACTCTAACATCGACGTGAGTTGAGTGACCATCATAAATAATAAGGACCGGGCGCTCTTCACCCAGACTTGGGATAAGAACTTTTTCCTTATAATTATAAAAAATGTCGGTTTCCATCCATCCCTTAGTACTGGCTGCATACGATAATTCGAAATCGTAATCACCACCGTCCAGTTCAGCTATCCACTGATCCCAAACAAATTTGCCTTTAAATACAATTAAAGGCGGCAACTTCTTGCCACTAGCGCTTGCTCCTGTCAACACGGTGATGTTTTCTTTTCCACTCCCATGGGTGGTCCTCGCACAAGGTTTGTTTATTTGTCCAACTACTTTTGTTCTTGATGGATCCAGGCATAACGAAGTCTCATCTAAGTTCCAAATGAATTGGGGACTTTCAAAAAGATCCAAATCTTTTAGAGTATTTTCCAGCAAATCGAAATATTCACCAATGACGAATGGATCTGTCATTTTTCTTCTTACAAATTCTACAGGCTGTGCTTTTTTAATTGATAACCGATGTCGTTTCCGGAAATTAATGAACCAATCTGTGCCTGGGACATTGTTTTTAAATGGTGTTTTAATCTTATTCACCCGCACATATTCAGCGACAAGCTCCATAATTTCAAACCTAGTTAGGCCATATCCCCATTTTTCCATAACTCTAACAGTTTCTGCTAATTTTTTCTCATCTTCTAAGTCTATAACAGTTGGCCTACCTGCATTTGGTCTGGTAGTTTCTTTACCTTGTTTTAAGTGTTCATGAAGAGTCGTCATGGGAATCTTGTACTGTTGCGCTGCTCTATATTGCGTAAGTTCTCCATTTTTTACCTTTGCGATCGCTTGAGATAAATCTTGTGGAGTGTAAGATTTAGTTTTCTTTTTTATATAAGTTCGCGGCATGATGGCTCTGAAAAAGAAATGAGTACTTACTTACCCACTTACTTAACATCATAATACCTGCCGGCGTGCCTAAATTTTACAAAAAAAAAAATGCGAATTCATTCATTCTAAATTAAAATTTTATTTAAAAAAGATACTTTAAAAACGCAATAATATAATGTGTGAAAGTGGATGCCATTTATTTGGTTTATTGGTCAATAATATAAAATCACTTTCAAACCCAAGTTTTCCTAGAAAGACCGAAATAATAATTTAATTTTGCACACTTCGTGTAATGTCATGCAAAACATCTGATCGAACAGATTGAGAATCACTGTCAATTTCTATGGAAAAACTAAGTGGGGTTATTGTGTAATGATTATACATCGGAATCACCCCAGAGGGGTTATTACGAAAAAAAAATTGAAAACAGAGCTAGGACGTTGTTTTTCTCTCACGAATTCGCTAAAAACTACAACGTATCGTAAAAACAAGCACTTATTCAAATAACTTACCATAATTCCGAGAAAATGATGTTGGGGTTATTGCGAATCAACAAAAAAGGGCGCGAAAAACACTCTTTGGTAAAAGTTGACACAACGCACGTAATGTTGACACTGGCTTCTCACGACGACTGACGTGGCAAGGAAAATAAAGATGGCGTCTAAATCAATGTTGCCAATTAGGACAAAATGGCTACGATAAGTAGAATTTTTGAACTTTCAGAATATACCCATTTTCTGAATTACCCCAGTGCACCTTACTTATAATTGTAGCTCATCAATGAGATTGCAAAAGGCCACAGATGACGTTGTATCCGTTATAATAAAACACCTAAACGAAAAAAAGTGTCCAGGTTTCGATGGCATCCGAGTCAAAGACTTAAAATACATATATAAAGAAATTACTCCCTTTATAACACATCTAATTAACACATGCATTGCGACGTCCTTGTACCCTGACCAACTAAAGGTTGGAATAGTAAGACCTATCCATAAGAATGGTTCGTTCACAGATGTTAATAACTATAGGGGGGGGGGGGGGGGGTATTTTATCATGTATTGATAAGATAATTGAGAGGTATCTCGGACGAGAAATCAACAAATTCTTGACAAAAAATGAGGTGATTAATTATAAACAATACGGATTTCAAAAAAACAAAAATACCTCGCAATTATTGTCTAAGTTTAGTAATGAGGTCAACAAGTGCCTGAACAATCGTGCACATGTACTTGTTGTCCTCATTGACTTCAGCAAAGCGTTTGATTGTTTAGAATATAAGACGCTATTTGTGCAGGAAGGTGGTCAGTCGTTGTGATGAGGATGTTAGCTTCGATGGAAAGACTTGATGACGATGAACTGAGATTTATTGTTTATAATAATTACAATGGTTTTCGTAGTTTTTAGTAGTAGCAGCAGGCCGGCCGCGGGTACGCGGTTTATATAGTCAAAAAAGAGGTGAGAGGGGAGGGCCCGATGCCCCCCGCCGCTAGTGGTTCCGCGTCGCTGTGGCCCGCGACGCTGTTGCTCGTGGTGTCCGATGGGTGGCGCCACGTACTCGTAAACATGCCCCCGGCCTTGGAAGCACCCGGTTCCAACGAAGCAGATGTCGCGATGTTGTCTTCATCAGGGAGCGGGAGTGGGCATATCTTCGAGTATGAGCGCTTGATTGTGCCCGTCGCTGTTCTTATGTTTGCAACGCGGGCTATGCCATCTTTGCCCGGGAATGTGTGTAGAATTCGTCCAAGGCGCCACTTGAGGGGAGGTAGATTGTCTTCCTTCACGAGCACGAGTGTGTCGGGAGTAAGAGTGTTCTGGTTGGTCTGCCATTTGTTTCTTTTCTGGAGTTCAGAAACATATTCCTTAGACCATCGACTCCAGAAGTTCTGACGCATCTGCTCCACACGATCATGTCGACGAAGACGGTGCGTAGCTGTTGTGGTCAAATCTTGACTGGCGGGTGCAGTGAGCGGTCGGCCAATCAGGAAATGAGCAGGAGTCAGAGGGAGAAAGTCACAGGAATCGGATGACAAAGGGAACATGGGACGGGAGTTGAGGACAGCCTCGATTTGTGCCAACACAGTACTTAATTCCTCGTAAGTCAAATGTGTATTTCCTACTACGCGAGTTAAGTGGAATTTACAGGACTTGATGCCTGCCTCCCACAGACCACCAAAATGAGGCGAATATGGCGGAATGAAAGTGAATTTAATTAAGTTATTTGCAGCATAATCCTGGATATCACTATCTTTATCTACTAGAAATTTAGCGAATTCCTTTAGGGCGCCTACAAATGTTGTACCGTTATCAGAATAGATCTGCAAAGGTTTACCTCGTCTGGAAATAAAGCGCTTTAACGCTAATAAGTATGCTTCAGTCGTGAGATTTGTGACCAACTCTAAATGTACCGCACGCGTTGTAAAACACACGAACAAACATATGTAGCATTTAGTTAACTTTGCCCCCCTTCCGGAACGGCTCAACATAAACAATGGTCCCGCATAGTCGACCCCACAGTTCATGAATGGATACCCAGGTATCAATCTTTCGTTTGGTAAATTACCCATCTGAATATTAAAAGGTTTGGCTTTCATACGAACACATTTCACACAGGTATGCACTATTTGTTTTGCTAAGTTCCGCCCTCTGAGTGGCCACCAAGATTCTCGTATCGTAGCGAGTAATAATTGGGGCCCCGCATGTAATAATTCCCTGTGTTTATATTCGAATAAAAGACGCGTGAACCTATGTCGACTGCATAACAATATAGGATGCTTTTTGTCAAATGAGAATGATTCGGAATTATCTAGTCTACCTCCTACTCTGATCATATTATGCTCGTCTAAAAATATGTTCAAGTTAGAAATATTACGAGGACACTTTAAAGTTTGTTTACTAATTAAGTTATCGCAAATAGTTGGAAAAGACTCTTGCTGTGCAATACGCGTTAATATTATTGTTGCCGTGTTTAATTCATCAACCGACAAGTTATCTATGAGGCGCTGTGATTTAAATTTTTGTTGACAATTATTTGCAAATCGAATTATGTAGGCCAACGCACGTAGCATACGATTAAAATTGGAAAACCTATCGAAAGGGAAACAACTCGGCATCGTTTGATTTACTAATGTGACTTTTGTAGGTTTTAATTCTGGTAATTCATCATAATTAATGTTTGGATTGCTACTATGTTTACCTTCCATTCCAAGAACGTGTAAGAAAGAAGGTCCGCGCCACCACAGATCGGAAGAATTTAACACATCCAATTGCACTCCGCGCGATAATAAGTCAGCTGGGTTTTGTTTACCACTAACGTGAAGCCACGCCTTATCATCTGTTAGTTCGTTCACTTCCACAACACGGTTTTGCACGAATGGTTTTAATTGACTCGGTGGCATTCTTAGCCATCCTAGTACTACAGTAGAATCTGACCAGAAATATATGTGTAGGTATGTACTCGTATTGTCGAACTTTGATCAGCGAAATGTGTGTGCTCAGACGACAAAACTGAACAACTTTTCCAAAGAAACATGGGTCAAAATCGGAAGTTTTGGCTTCTACTGCTACCGGAAAGTTACTTGTTTTGTAAGCACAATAAGTAGGTAACTACTTTGTCGTTTCACTTTTAGTTTTTTCTTAATCTTACTTAGGGCAATCGTCGACCCATATCTGGGGACACTTCTGCCAGTGTCGAGTTTAATATATACCGTAAAACCGTACAACTTTGCCCGGATTTTTTGTTCCACCTTAAATATTTTTTTAACTAATAAAACTTTTCACTTGTGATTGTGTTACATCATTCATAAATGCAATGCTCTTTGCATAGAATTATGATAATATCAAAATAATGAATGTTTAAGTGCTAAAAATCGCAGTTTTTACAGCGGACCAAATATATAGGACTTTTTACAAGTTTGCCCATTTTGCAGAAACCTCCGTTACTTCAGTATTTTCTACCTTAAGAACATCATGTTTAAGGATAATTTTAGAAAATAGTCAATCTGTCATAGGGCCTTAATATTATACGTTTAAACGTTCATATTACCTGTCAAATTTGAGTGGGTCAAGTCAAAACTTTTTTTTTGTAATTTTTCATACAAATAAAACGATGAACTAGGGTTGTCACTTTTTTATTGTTAATACTGGGGTACGCAGGTACGTTACGGTCACGTGGCTCGCTCTTAAACACTAATTTAAAAATTTGAATAATCATAATAGTAACATTTTAAAGCAAATGCTTACCAGTCTTATAGCAAACAATATATAAGATTAATTTATAACCTTAATAAAAATAATAGGAATATTGAATTTATAGACTCATACCTATAAGTGAAATAAATCTATATTCAAGATAAAGCTTTCAAAAACTAACGATATAATAATAAGTATAGATTAACAGCAACTCTTAGCATACCTAAGTAATCGGAACATTTTTAGGCTCATTAAAATATAACTCAATGATAGTTTTCCAGCAGCTAGACTAACACTAGAGTTGAAAAAAAAACAATGCAAATCGACTTATAAAATAAACTAGAAAAAATCAATAATAATCATAGACTTACTCTTAAAAAATATAGGAACATTATTTCCTGAATTTGTTTATAAGGTGGGGCAAAGTTTTCTTAAAAAAAAAACAGAATAAGAAAAAAAAAGTCAGAAATTTACATTGAAAAATTATAACAAACTGTGCACATTCTCAGAACATGTTTCGAATCTCTAAGTTTCACCTCCATAACAATAACAAACCAACATCTAAGGAGGCTTTCGTTAGGCAATAGGTTAGATTGCTACTTGGGATATTATATTATAAACTATTTTGTTACTGCATGTTGTAGGAAGGATTTAATGTAATATCAAATATTATTTGGCCTCGTCTAGAAATATTTGGTGGTGGTAATACTATTTCCACATCATCACGATTTACTTCACACACATCCTCCACGTTTGGGTACGTGAAAATCATTTTTACCATCTTTTGCATTTTTCACTTTTCTTGCAAATTTTACGGTAGGGATACTGTTTTTCACACATAAAACACAACCAACATAATGTTTTATGCTTTTTTTCGTCGCAAATTTGACAACAACCCAGTCCTCTTTTTTTAACTCTACATCGCTTGTGAAATAGCTGATATCACTGAGCCCAAATGTTGCAGTGAAATTTTCTGGCTCACAGTTTTCCTTGTTGTCCATCTCTTGCAAACATGTTGATAAATATTCATTAAATGTCTCATAATCAGAATCATCTGTGTTTGCAATACTTAGAATATCCGATTCAGAACTTGTTTCACAGTAATATGATTTCAATTTCTTCCGTTTCGTTTTCTTTATTTTTCTTCGAGTAGTTAAAGTTTTCCGTTTTCTTATATTTTTTTCATTTAATGCATTTTCATTGTTCTCTGTCTTCGCAACAATTTTCATTTGTAAAGCTGATTTTCCGGTGACTTCAGTTCCTAATTTAATCTTTTTCTTGATGTCCTTCATTTCCTTACGGGTTACTTTAACATCTGAGGTTATTACAATATTAGGTTTAGATGAACTATTCGTCATTGATCTTAAACACCCTGGAGTCTCACTTTCACCATAAGCTACAAAAGGTCGATTCTGGCTGTCACTTTTTAATTTTTTATTTAATACACATACGTCGGTTAGTTGAGCATTAATATCGTGCACTGGTAAACCTAAATGCAGGTTTATAATTTTGATACTAAGTGCATCAAGTCTGTCTGGATTATAGATTACCGGTGATAATAGGGGTCGTAGTGCTGGTTTTCCGATGATTCCAGATGAGGTCGACGGCATATCAATTGTTTCCACACTTCCTATCACTTCACCTGTAATTTCGTCTAAGTATAGATCATTTTCTGTGTCCCACTGCGCCATTACCTCTTCTGTGTCTTGCTTTCGGTTTATCTGTATTGTTTCCTCCTCAATATTTGTCCAACCGATGTTTCCAGATGAGGTCGACGGCATATTGTAATCAATCGTATCCTCCCTCCCTATCAATTCATCTGTAATTACATCTAAGTCTATATCATTTTCTGTGTCCAACAACGCCATAACCTCTTCTGTCTCTCTTTCTTGATTAGTCTTTATTGTTTTCCTAGTATTTTTTCTTACAGACGGTTGTTTTCGTGCTGTTATTTGACTATTTATTGTGGATATATCATCAGCACATACTGACTTTCCGGGTTCTGTACGTAATTTCTTACTTCTTTTCACTTGCATTGGCTTAGCAGCCCTTGACTCTTTGAGAAAATCTAATAATGTCTTATCAATTCCGTATTCTGAGTCGTCGAAATACTCCGGTATTCTCTTAAAAACATTTCGTGGATTTACAGGCCATATTCCTGTAGCTCTGAAGCCACTTATTATATTATTGCTTTCCTTATGTTTCATATTTTCTAGTAATTGGGCCAAAAGTTTTGGAATTTTTTTTTATTCAAAGTAGTCTGTCCTGGATTCTTCAATTTGTAGTCCAATAGGATCTTTTTCCATTCTCTTTTTAGTGGGCCAAAGTACGCTACGTCCAATGGTTGTGTCAGGTGAGTGGAGTTTGGCGGTAAAAATACCAACTTAATGTTGTGTTTTTGACACAACTCTACAACTTCAATATTTATGTGGGAAGATAAATTATCACCAATGACTACTTTTGGGCCAGGAATTTGTTTCCCCCACTCAACCACAATAGTTTTGAAATAATCTTCGAATGAAGCCGTATCAAACCAACCTGATTTCGAACAATTGTATCTAGTTCCAGTTGGGCCTCCTTCAAGCCATTCCGAATATAAATTTGAGGATTTATAAACCACATATGTGGGTAGACATGTCCCAGCTGCGCTTGCAATAAACATGATGGAAACGCAGCTTTTTGAGCTATTTAGAATCCTTTCAGGATGTTTGACGCCCCTTCTAAAAACACATTTTGAAGTGCCTGGATTGTCGGACAAGTTAGTCTCGTCATAGTTCAGTATGTTCGTCGGTGGTACACTATTTAGGGTTACACTTAAATTAGTATAAAATTGCTCCATTTCTTTTAATCCTTTCTCTGCCCGTACCTTTTTAATATTTTGAGTCGATCTGATGTGGAAATGTTGCCCACAAGAATCGTGTGTAATAAAGTAAACTAAACTTCCACTAGAAACGTATTTAATAGACCAGACAAAAACCGAGAACATCAAGAGAAAATTCCAGCTGTCAGACTTGTGTCCACTTGACACCTCTTCCCTATAAATAAGGATGGGCGTAGCATTCAGTGATGTGCCGCCACACCACCCCCCTTGGAGTTTGGAAAACCTGCAGAAAGATAATTAGGAAATCTAATTACGCGTCCGGACCTTGTGGTTTGTACCGGACGTTGACCATCTGGGTTTTCTATTACCGACTTCGATGCATCTTCAGATGAATCGGACAAAATAAAGGCAGGTTTGACACGATCTATTGTGACTGTCACTGGTCCTCTTTGTAATTCTACAGTGACGGTCTTATCTGTCCTCTCTAACACAGGATACGGCCCTGAATATGGCGGTTCTAAAGATCCTCGAGGTGCGCCTTTTCTAATAAAGACGTGTTTGCAAGTCTTGAGGTCCTTGTGCACAAATACAGAAGCTGGAGAGTGTCGAGCTGCTTCTTGTGGCTTCAAAAATGACATGTTATGTCTCAGTTGCGAGACAAAATCTGGCGGTCTCCCCTGGTTATTCTTAGTTGATCGGAAGAACTCACCCGGTATTCTCAAGCGCTCACCATACACCATTTCAGCGACGGAGCATTGCAGGTCTTCTTTCCAAGCTGTGCGCACGCCGAGCAGGACGACAGGTAAAACGTCTGTCCAGCTCTGCTCGCCGTGAGCCATGATGGCAGCCTTCAAAGTGCGGTGAAACCTCTCAACCATCCCATTCGCTGCAGGGTGGTAAGCAGTCGTGTGGCGCAGCTGGACTCCGCAAAAAATTGTAAGAGCTTTGAAAAGGTGGGAGGTAAATTGACGACCCCTATCTGTTGTCAATGTCTCTGGACAACCGAAACGCGAAATCCATAACTCATAGAATGCCTTTGCTACTGTTTCAGCTGTAATGTCCTGCAGCGGCTGTACTTCTGGCCAACGTGTGTATCTGTCGACAGCTGTGAGACAGTATTTGTAGTCGCGAGATGATGGCATTGGTCCGATTAAATCAATATGCACGTGACTGAATCGTGATTGTGGCAGCTTGAAATTGCCTAGAGGAGATGAAACATGACGGTGTACTTTGGTCTTTTGGCAAGCTTCACAAGTTCGAACCCAATCGCGACAATCCTTTCGAGCTGAGGGCCAAATAAATCTATCAGTTACCATCTTTGTAGTTGACCTCGTTCCGGGATGGCTCATCGAGTGAATGGAGTTGAAAATCTGCCGACGCAGCTCCTTTGTAGCAAAAGGTCGAGGCCTCGGCAGAGAAACGTCGCAGTATAAAGTGACGCTTGTACCTGGTATAGTCATTTGTTCCAACTTCAATGAGGTTGAGCGATTGGAGATAATAGTCTGTAGCTCGGTGTCATGTTTCTGAGAACGAGCTAGTTGTTCTAATGTAGGAGGTGACGCTACAGCTTCGATGCGTGTCAACGTATCGGCAGGGATGTTGTCTTTTCCCGAAATGTGTCTTATGTCCGTTGTAAATTGCGACACGAAATCGAGATGATTAAATTGTCTAGGTGAGCACTTCTGCTTGTTCTGCAAGAAAGCGTAGGTGATTGGCTTGTGATCCGTATATACATACATCAACACGGTCTAGGGATATTTCATACTCAATTAAATAACTCGAAAAGTACTGGCCGCATTGGAATCTTTTATACACCGATTTGTTTGTAATTTATCTCAGACTAATTCCAAATTCAAATTTTTGAAAATTCTTTTGTTTCGGTGGCATAAAAATGTCTTGATATATAGGAGAGGGAATTTTCATTTGTGCGAAATTTAGAAAACAATACGAATTACGTTTAGTTACAGTTTTTTTTCATTTTTAAACGAAAGATAAAGTTAAAATTGAGGTATTGTAGCCATGCAACGCCGACATTTGACTAGGGCGGAGATGTTACGAGCTGTGGGAATGCTGGAAGCTGGATCTGTTCAGCGTAATGTTGCTGAGGCCATAGGGACCCATCAAAATGTAATTTCAAGATTGTGGACACGCTATCGTGCCACAGGTGAAGTAGCGGAGAGGCACCGGGGGCCAAGTCGCATCACTACCCCCAGACAAGACCGTTTTTTGCAAATTACTGCGCGAGCACAACCAAATGCAACGGCGACTCAATTGGTCCAAAGGCTGCGAGTGGAACACCAAGTGCTTGTGAGTGACCAAACTGTAAGAAGGCGACTGCATGAAAGCAATCTACGCTCTCGTAGACCACTCCGGGTCCCACCTTTACGGAGAGGCAATCGTGGACGACGATTAGAATGGGTTCGGAACCACGTGGACTGGGGCCGTGACCAATGGTCCAATGTGCTGTTCACGGATGAATCCAGGTTCGGCTTCCATCCAGATTCACGAAGGACGCGTGTTTGGCGAGTTCCTGGACGATGGAGCCGTCTCCAGAACCCTCAGGAAGTTCACCCATACCAAGGAGGAACAATTATGGTTTGGGCAGGAATTCGTCTTGGAGGACGGACGGATCTCGTTTGGGTGCGGGGCAATATGACGGCAGAACGATACGTCCAACAGGTGCTGGGGCCCGTAATTTTGCCCCACAGAACACAAATGGGGCAAGATTTCCTGCTCATGCACGACAATGCCCGGGCACACACGGCGAGAACGGTAGCAGCTTGGTTACATACACATAATGTTAGGGCCTTAGACTGGCCTGCTCAATCGCCAGATATAAATCCCATTGAGCATGCGTGGGATATGCTGCAAAGAAGAGCTCTGAAGGAAGTTCCTGAAAATCTGGCTACAGAAGATCAACTTTTTGCGCACCTCAGAAGGACATGGGACAATATTCCGCAGCAAGACATTGACAACCTTGTTCTGAGCATGCCGAATCGTTGCCGATGTGTTATGAACATTGTAAAGGGTGGACCAGTAAAAAGAATACTCAGGCTTAATTTTGTGCAAGCGGGGTGAAGTAGGCGCGTACGTGCTCTCGTTGGATAGTTTTCTAACCGACTGAATGCGCCGCCGGCCGCGCGCACGGCGGCGTCGTGGCGCGAGCGAAGAGAACCCCGCGTGCCCCCGCGCCCCTCTAATCGTGTACGCCTCCTTGACCACGCTCCACTGTTTATTGTTAAAATCAAATCACATGCTACATTATAGGTAAGGTAAGACAGTAAAATTTACAAATTAATATTAGTTACTCGCGTCGCCTACATTCCCCTCTCCAGTGCTGACGCAGCACTCATCACCCATCGCGATTCGTGCGACGCGTGCCGCGGTCCTCCGCAGCACCCCCGTTCTCGTTTTAATATCAACGACTCTGATGCGGCCGTCTTTTCCTGGCAGTACATCTTGAATGACGCCTCTCGGCCACGTATTTCTAGGGGAATTGGGGTCGACAACCAGTGCGATATCTCCCACTTTCAATGGCCTCTGCTCTTCGTTCCACTTCTGCCTGGGTCGCATGTCTGGAAGAACTTCCCGAACCCAGCGTCTCCAATACATATCAGCCAGCCTCTGCGATATGCGCCACTGCTTTCTCAAGTATAAGTCGGAGTTATCGTAAGTACCAAGGACCGGTAAGTTTGAAGCTGCACCCACTAAGAAATGGTTGGGTGTCAATGACTCATTATTGTTGGGTTCCACCGACACATGCGTAAGTGGACGGCTATTCACAATATGCTCCACCTCGGCCATCAATGTGTGCAGTGTCTCGTAACGTGGTGCTCGTTCCTTTAAAATCACTTTCAGTGAACACTTGATGTTCCTGATTAATCTTTCCTACGCCCCTCCCCAGTGAGGACTAGCGGGGGGGATGAAGGTCCACGTTGTGCTCAAACTATAGTTGAGAGCTTCTATCTTTAATTGTTCCTCGTCCAATTCTAGGATACATTTTCTCAGCTCTGCGTCAGCGCCTTTTAGATTAGTGCCGTTATCTGAATATAGATGTCGCGGCCAGCCTCGCCTCGCCGCCATACGTCGGAGAGCCATGATGAGGGCATCTGTTGTCAGGCTAGAAACAAGCTCAATATGTACCGCCCTTACGGTTAGGCAGGTAAAAATCACGCCGTATACTTTCTCCCTGCGGCGGCCAGTAGTTATCTCCATGGGGCCAAACAGATCGACCCCCGTGAAAGTGAAGGGACGCTGATGATGGGCCATTCGCGCTTCCGGTAAGTCACCCATTCTAGGCGGACGAGGTTGTGCTTTTTTGATTCTACAGAACATGCATTTTGTAGTAATGTATTTTACTGTTGGTCTTATCCTAATAACCCAATATTTCTGTTTCAGTTCGTTTACAACCATTTCCTGATTCCCGTGGTTAGCCTTCTTGTGATAGTGTTTAACTATGAGGTGAGCAATATGACTTCGTCCGTCCAATATTACTGGTTGTTTTATATCTTTCGTTATTGCAGGAGCGGCGTTTATGCGACCGCCCACACGGAGAACGCCGTCATCATCAACGAACGGTGATAAGGTAAGCAATTTACTTTTTTTTTCTAATGCCCTTTTCTTTTGCAGGTTTTCTATGTCTTCAGGGAAGGATTTCATCTGAGAGTATTTCAGTAGCAATGCTTCTGCTCGTCCCATCATCGCGCCGTCGACGTCACCGGTAAGTTTTTTACATTTTTCTATGAAAGATAAGACGACACACGTAGACCTCAAGATGCGGAGCCAGGAGAACCTGCTAGGTTCTGGTACAACAGGTAAACATATGGGCGTAACACGAAGAGTATTTATGCATTCTAGGTCCATGTTACTAACTTCAGCTAGCTGTACTTCCGCTTCCAAAGGCCATAAACGTTCGTCCTCGTATAAAAATGCTGGTCCGTATAACCACTCATTTTCCAATGTTTCTACTTCGCAAAACTCTCGCGTGGCGGCATCATCATTCTTTTTTCTTTTCTTCTTTTTATCTTTGTAGGTATGTATCTCCAATCCTTCATCTGTGTGTACTCATCAATCTCGCCGAGTCGATGAGCAATATAGGCTTTATAGGTACGCCTATCGTTGCGAATCCAATGTAATACAGTAGCTGAGTCGCACCACATATATTTCTTTACTGTTTTTATTCTGTGTTCATTAATCAATGTTTCAGCCAATCGTGAACCAATCAATGCCGCTTGTAGTTCTAGGCGCGGCACAGACACGTACTTCACAGGTGCCACACGACATTTACTAGAGACGAACGCAACTCGAACTTGTTTATCATTAACAAGCCACCGCCAGTAAGCGACGGCGCACATCGCTTTAGTCGACGCATCGCAAAATACGTGTAGCTGTAGGTTTGTATAGCCAGAGCGCTCGTGGGTCGCGCTATTCGGTGCACATGCACTCGGGCCGTCAGCTGTCTCACTCGCCCTCGCGCCATCGTCCATAGTTGCTGTCTCCGCGCTACGCGTACTTGCCGTAGGCCGCGTAGCAGTCGCGTTATCTAATGGCGTTCACCAAATTTTAAAAGAAGAGTATGGTCTAGAACATTAAATTTTGGTAAGATGCGTTTGTCATTCCTTACAACTCGCAGTCAGTCATGTTTCCGAGGAAACGATACCGCGGAAAATTGAGTACCTGAGAAGAGAAACTTGGAATTGGTTTTGATTGTCGCCTGAACGCCGTCTCCAGTATGGAAATCATGAAAAAGTGTACCACTAGGTGGCTTTCCATAGAACCTGCCGTGCAACAAATTTTGGATCAATTGGATGAGGTAAAGCTGTTTTTTGAAATAGCCAAAAATAAAAAATAATTGATATACGACCGAAATGCTGTTTAACATGTACCCACGCAGTAAGGCATATTTGATTTATATAAAAACTCTACTTGCACAAGTACAATACGCATTAAATTCATTTGAAGGACAAAACAGTGATCCTACCAGTGAACCCTACATTACTGCTGCAATCTTTAGTGAAATTGTTAGAGGTCCTATGCGATAAAATGTATGGTTAGTGGTTACCTAATTGAACCTACCTTAAGTGAACTTCAACCAAAATTATACGAATTGCTGCATCCGTAGATATTAAATAAACCATGTAGTCCATTTCCTGTTATACCGCATCATCACACGAATTTTAAATCTTTAATAAAAGAAAAAGTAAGTATCGATGACCGGCGTTACCACTTGGCGTGAAAATGGAACTATTTTCAAGTGATCGTGATAGTGATCTTGAATTATTAGCTCAGCTGACGGATTGGGATAGTAGCGACAGCGAACAAGAGAGAGCTGTGTCCTCAAAAACTTTTCGACCAATAAACTACATGGCAAGTTTAACTGACGCAGAGTTTACATTCAGATTCAGAATGAACAAAGCGTCAGTTGAATCTGTTTTGAATGAAATAATGCCCTATATCAAAGTGAAATCAAGACGTAAGAAATTTATTTTTTTGCTCAAATTGCTTCAAAATGTATATAAACATAACCTAAAAGAACGGATACCTAACTATAGTATCATTTTCAGGAATAATGGTAGGTATACCATTGCATCAACTTTTATTGGCACTTCGATTTTATGCATTGGGTACAATGCTTAATTCAGTGGCCGATTTTGCTGGAGTATCCTTATCATCAGCTTGTAGAATAGTGGCAGACATATCTGCTGCTATCGCTAGATTGTATAACAAATACATTTTTCTGCATACTAGAACTACAGAAATTTTTTATAACTTAGCTCTTTTTCCTAGAGTATGTGGTGCTATTGATTGACTGTACACATGTACACATTCAGTCTCCATGTAGGTATACAAGTATTGATTTGTTATCAATAAAAAAATTGCAATTTACTTACATAATTGTTTAATTGTAGAAAGTTGCCATACATTTGCTACAACAAATAAAATAAAATATTATGTATTTCAGGTTCAACAATAGGAGAGGAATATAGAAATAGGAAAGGGTACTTTTCAATCAATGTCCAAGCCGTTTGTGATGCAGACCTTAAATTAATGAATGTTGTTGCTCGGTGGCCTGGTGCTGCTCATGATGCTACTATTTTTAATCATTCAGTATTAAGAGGTAATGGTGCCGATTCCCTTGTTCACAAACTAAACTAAATTTAAGTTGAATGCATCTTTTTCTTTCTATTTCATTATGAAAAGGACAGAAGATAAAATTAGTTTAATCCTGTCAAATTAGTCAGCACCTGACGTAATTTGATGTAATTTTAGTAGTCAACTTTTTAATCGCGTCTAAAAGTTGTATGGCGCTGATTAATTTGACAGAACGTAACTAAAATTTATCTTCTGTCCTTTTCTTAATGAAATAGAAAGAAAAAGATGCACGGAACTTAAATTTGGTTTAGTTTTTAAACAAGGGAATCGGCACCAATATTTGGTTTATTGCCCTTTCTAATAACATTTAAAATTATATGAATTTCTGATGTACCTATCTAACTCTCATTACAGCCCAGTGAGAAGATGGTATTCTTGGAAATCACTGGTTGCTCGGGGACAGTGCCTATCCTAACCGGCCTTACTTGCTCACACCTTTGTTAAACCCATCAACTGCCCAAGAAATAAGATACAATGAGGCACAGATAAAAACTAGAAACACAATTGAAAGGTAATATCACCATTTTATCAAGCTTTCACTATACCTACTAGAGATTATAAAGATTAAGTACCTATTCATTTACTTTTTATTAACCAAGTTCATGAAAAAATGTATTTGTTTGTTTAGGAAATTTGGAGTCTGGAAACGTCGCTTCCCAGTAATATCGTTGACCATGCGGTTGGCATTATATAACATACAAACTGTTATAATAGCTACAGCTGTTCTTCACAATATCTGCAGAAATTATAATATTGAAGACCCCGGAAGTCGAAATGCCAGACGATAGTGAAATTACTGTGACAGAGAATTCGGACAGTATTGAAAATGATATCAGAAATAGACAAGGATTAATATTAAATTATTTTTAATACGTATTACCTACCTATTTATTTTACAAAAATATGAATAGAGATAATTTGTAAATTGCTTTGAATAAATTTTTATTATTAGCACTTTGTCTTTAATAACATACCTTTTATTAGCTTCAAATTATTAAACAATGATAATTTTAGGAAATAAAATATTAATTTTTCAAAATTGTTTAATTAGTTACATAGGTACATGAAATTTATTTACTTACACGAAATTATGACTAAACAATATTATGGTACTTACTTAAAATAATATAATTTTAAAAATCCTCATGCTTCAGCTTACTTATTTCTAATCTTAATTTTTCATTTTCTAATACTAATTTTTCATTTTCTAACACTAATATTTTATTTTGTAACACTACATTTTCATTCTTCATCTCCAACATTTGTTTTTTAACAGTATAATATTCTGCCAATGCCTTGTTTCGAGCTTGACACCCATTGTCTGGCTCAGTAGCTTCCGTTTAACACCACCTGTAAAACAAAAATGCACTAACTATAGTAAATCAAAATGTTTCAAATTTCATCAAAATTCTTTCAAACTTTCACGTTTATTCATCCCCATAATCTTCATGTACCTACTTACCCGGATGAACAGTATTCTATATGTTAATCCAGGTCATAGTCTACCTGTGTTCCAAATTAACCATTTTGTTTCAGTCAATAAAGCATTATTGAGTAACAAACATACAAAGTATCACATATTATGTAATAGGATATTACCACTAGTTTTGAAAATCCTTTTTTCTTTTATATTGGGTGTATTAAAATTGCCCAGCGTCACCAACTCATCTCCAATGCTTCTGGCTGGCACTTCATGCCCATGGACACAGATGTATAATCCATGGATGACGTAGAAGGATTTTCCACAGACAATGGAGTGTCAATCAATAGCATTGGAGATATGCTATGATCAACTGGCACAATAAAAGCTGTCCCAACACTCCCATCACCATCACCAATAATTTGGGGCTCAGCATCACCACCAAACCTCACTGTGAGACCCTCTCCAGTGCTGCCCAGTAATGCTGCTACCCTATCCAGGATCTCATCAGGAGGAAAGTAACCTGGTGGCCCACATCCAGTCTGAAACATAATTTGACATAATCTAACATGTCCTGGACTACATTTACAGTACCTACTTAACTATAAGTAAAATATAACATAACATCATACCCTGTATTCCCCAACAGGTTGAGCAGCGGTAGTACACCCTGGTACACCCACATTTTGCCAGTTATGTGTTAAAGTTGCATGTCAGGGGGCAAGCCTGTTGCCATCTACCTGGCACATATCCAGACTGGGGAGCTACTGATAAATTCCTAATGGAAAATCTTAAAAACACTGCCCAACCTGAAAACACTGCCTAAGAACTCATGCTCAGCAGTCACTTACAACCAAGTCTAGTTAGCAGACTAACAAGCAGGCAAGGCTAGTCCAAGTTGTGTATTTTTAGGGTTTTTCAATTTTAGACTTAATTTACCTTGATCCGTTCCATCCGCATTTAAGCAATGCGCTTTCGTGCGTTCTTTTTTAAGTTCTCCCGCTTAAGACGCAGTTGGTTGTGGTGTACGGCGACAGGTGCCTATATTTACGTTGAAGACGCCTGCAATCCGTGTCGTTTCGAGTTTTATTTTATTATTGGTGGCATTGGTCTTCTTATTATATAATATCTTGCTCCCCTCAATTAAGGAGAGCAGCCCTTTCGTCTCTTCCTTCGAAATAGCTTTGGTTTTACTCTACAAACAAATAAAATAAAGCTCAGTAAGTTTTGTACGAAATGGCGCGAAATACCGCGTCGACGCATTTTTTACATAAAAAAATAATACATTTGTCGACTTGTCGACGTGAATGTTTATTGCACATTTATTTAGTTATAATTATTGAGTTACAGTTTCTGCCCCTGGCTCCATTTTTAACTTTTCTTCTTTCCAAGAAACAAACAAAATTGAGACTGTCTAATAAAATTGTTAATTTTGCCAATGTCAAACTGACTGTCTGACGTTTTCGATTGACTGACGTTCCGTTCCTCTTCAACAAAACTTTTATGTTTTACTAATCTCGACGTATAGGTCATAGTACTTTACCGCTGTAACTTCGCAATCAATTATTATTGTTACTGTGTATGCAGTTTCTTGTGATTATACATAAAATGGATTAGCTTTAAGAAAACTAACACCATTATACTCATTAATAATCGCTGATGTAGTTTTACTGCAAATGCGTAAAACAAAACGTTAAGGAGGGCGCAAATTTATGGCCAATCCCTTTTTTTCAATGGATTTGGAGACGAGATCGACTTATTGAAATGCAGATCCAACATCAATCGAGGGAACGGATTCAATCTGGATCAATAGAAATCTAAGATTCACGATCGAATATTGAAAGCGGCCGATAAAATAAATACAATCGGTCAAAATTGGAGGATCGCAACTAAAGATCAATAACGTTCAAAAATCGATTTGTCAAAATCAGAGATCGGTTATAGAATACACCTTACTGTCACTTTCATACAAATACCAATCTAAAAACCCGATCGGCTAGTGATGGGTAACTCGTCATTTTAAAATGAGATTGAGGGAGTACCTCATTTTACCTCGCGAGGTACTCACGAGGTACCCCTCATTTGAGGTGAGGAGTCGTCTGTCGGCGTATTCACCTCACGAGCCGAGCCCGAGCCGAACTCAGCCGACAGTTCGAGGCAGCGCTGCGGGCTGGAGGGGTGCGTCGACTCGAAAGTACTCACGATAGTCACGATTCCGATTTTGACGTCTCCCTCACACACATACTTTTCTTTCGGTCATAATTTTAAACCGCCAAAATAAACGATTCAATGTCACTTGATTACCGATCTAATGCTAACGATTTTAGAGTTCATAGTTAACGTTTAGAGTTCATAGTTAACGTTTAGAGTTCATAGTAGTAGCTGAATTAAAAATATTTTTATCTCTTTTTATTTCTTTTTTACTTTTTAAAGTGCGCCTGATCCTATTTTTACATGCAAATATGTAATTGTTTATTCCATACGATTTTTTTTACTTTTTTATCCTTTTTTTTTTTTTTTTTTTTTTTTTTCGGATGGTAAATCATCAAATGACTTCTCCCGCTCTGGGCGGAGCAGGAGGGAGTGTCAGACTTTTACTGACTAAAACCCATCCATGTTCCTTCATCGCCCTTTGTGTTCCGGGGTCACGGTATCTCTTTCGAACAGTCCCGCAACCCCGGCAGGCATCGGTCCTTGCGGACCCCTTCCCCTTGCTGACTCTCTTTGAGGCGCGCGTGGAACACGAACGCGCCGTCGACACGGCCTGTCGTCATGAGACGGACGGACGGCGAGCTAGCCCATAGCCCACCGTCCACAGGCCCGCGCCTACGGTGGCCGGGGGCCACCACGTGGCCCCCGACGCCCGGGGCGTCTCCCGCGGCGGCCGGGACGCTGTGAGGCTCTCTCCCTCTCACGTTCCGCCACCTCCTTCTCTAGCATTACTGCTTCGCAGAAGGAGGTGACGGCGTCCCATTCCGTCTCGCTCCGGACCATGGCTTGCACCAGGGCCGGACGTATTCCCGTTCGTCCCCTCGACTTCGTCCCCCGAGGGGGACGAACGGGAATTTACAAAAATAATATTTAATTTGTTCCCGATCGTCCCAATCCTAATTCAAGAGAGGACGAATGGGAATATGTTCTTCGATTAGTGCCATTCGTCCCACTAAAAAGATTTGTGCAGAAAATATGTTTATTCGATGTTTCGTAGTTTACTTTTAAATTAGTTTCTTAGTTAGATTTAATCATTATTTTACAAAATTCTTCTCTATTTTTTTATGAATTATAAAACGTATCCTAAGTTTATCATTGTTTCATTATGTTTACCTACACTAAATATAGCAACTCTGACGGGAAGCGCCGGCGATTCTGGTAGTTAACAAAAGAGTGCCGATAACATTGTGTTATTTGCGTAAATCCTATTGGTTTACCTGACATTCTCTCCCTTTCCTATCCTTAAATTAGACCGGTCGGGTTAGTGTTGACAAAACAATGAAAGTGCACGGGTGTTAATGTAATAATATATATTCGACACGAGTTCTGCGGAAAACTACTGATGTAAGTACCTACATTTTTGTAAGTTACAAATATTATTAGATTGTTTATAGTCAATACTATATTGTCTCATGTCTTATTAATTTATGCTAATAATGTACGGTATCAATATTTGTATTCAATTTTAGTATTTAATTTTATATATTAAATATCATTCTAAATTATATTAATAAGTGTGTAATTGTTGTCTCCTGTTTTTTAGAGCTTAACAATGTCACAAGAAGCGCATCCTGGTCCCTCTGGTAGTACAGGAAGCTGTTTGCAGTATATACAAAGGAAAGGTGGAATCGTGCTTCTGCGTGCTGGATACCAATTTTTAAGGAAAAGGCAAAACAAAAGTGGAGCTGTTGTATGGGAATGTCATCTTAGAAGAAAGAATAAGTGCAGTGGGACCTTAACCATAAAAGTAAGTACCTACTTTTTTGACTTCTTTTTTCATGCAAAACCAGACAATGGGTAAATAAATTATGCACGTTTATTGCAGAATGATCAAATTTTGAAAGAAACCACACACACATCCTGTACACCGGACTTCAATAAAAACATAATAGACATTCATATTGATGAATGCAAGAAAAATATAACTTCTGATGATGTACCTTGCGTACCAGCCGCCTTTAATTCAACAATTTCGAAAATTTTGGACGAAGGACTTGATAAAGTAACTTTACCCAAAGATATTCCTAAGTTTGCAAACATCAAAAGCACTTTGTATCGCCATCGAAATAGCACTTATAATATGAGTAAAATCACTTTCAATGACGTTAAAACGGTTGAGGTTCCTCAAAAATTTCAATCATTTTTGTTAGCAGATTACTGTTACGGTAACACACGCTTACTCATTTTTTGTTCCCAAGAAGCTAAAGAAAAATTGATAGTTTTAAAAAATATATTTGGTGACGGTACATTTAAGAGTTGTCCACCTCCATTCCAACAGCTCTACACCGTTCATGGTGATTTAGGAAGTAATAATCAAAGCACAGCTATGACGCCATTATTTTACGCTTTAATGTCAAACCGTAAAAAAGAAACATACGAGATACTTTTCAGACTTGTTAAATCTCAAATCAACGATTGGAATCCTACATCATTTACCAGTGATTTTGAAGAAGCAGCTATGTCTGCTATGCGTACAATTTTTCCAGAGATAAGTATCCACGGCTGTTATTACCATTTTAATAATGCTATTTGGAGGAAAGGCCGTGAATTAAATCTAACAAAAAATAAAACTTTAAGACGTCAAGTAGCCCTAAGTGCGGTGCTTCCATTATTACCAGAGGAACGTATTTTTGAAGGCTGGTTTTATATCGCTAGCGAAAGCCCCGGTGATAGCCAAAGTGAAAAATTTCGGCAATACATGCTATCGCAGTGGCTTCAATAGAATTTCGTAAAAGTGTGGTGCAGTTTTGGAAAACGACACCGTACTAATAACTTTGCCGAAGGGTGGCATTTTAAATTAAATAGTGCCATAGGCAAAAAAAAACCTAATATTTTAAAATTGCTTACGGTGTTACATCAAGACTCTAACTTATACAGCGTGAAAGCAAAACAAAATCCAAAACGGCGTAAGCTACATTCAATCTTGACAGACCAATATATTATGGATTGCCAAATGCAACTTCTTAATTCAGAAATAACTGTAGGACATTTTTTAGAAAAACTTACGTAGGTATTAATCATAATAAGTAAAGTGCTCGATGGTTGTGTACGTTGATGTAATCTCTAGGCTTTGTGTGCAATAATTATTACTGCCTACTGTTATGACCTCGACTACTTTCTTCAATACTTGTGAATTTTTTATTGTTGTTACCCTCTATGATGTTTTGTGTTCATGTTTTTTCACTTTGATTTTGTATATGTTTTTTATTTTGATTTTGAAATTGTGCTAATTGACGCTATTTATATGTAAAATTAATGTGTAACCTGTTCTGATTCCTTATACAATATGTAACACAAAAATGTGACACCGTATACCTATACATATAAGCAAATGTGACTTTTTAAAAATTAGTACGATAAGTTTTTTTTTGTTATTTTTATCTTGATTTCGTGATATTTTAGGTATTTTATTTAATTTTGCTTTTGAAAGTGTGATAATTTACTGACCCTATTTATGTGTTAAAATAATGAGTAAACTTTTCTAATCACTTACATAACGTAAAACGTAAAATCTTGCCACCATACATATAAGCAACTCTACGAAAAATAGTGACTTATATTTCAAAAGGAAACAACCTGAATGGTAAAAAGTCTGTTTGTAGTGTTTAATTGTAATATAATACAGACTTTTTTTATTGTAATCTGTATACACAGATTTTTAAATCATAATTTTTAGTTATAAGGAGAATTTTATTCATAATTAAAAAAATATTATATATAAAAATATTGCGAGTTATCGCAAAGTTGATTCTGTGATTTTTACTGTGATTTTTATTCCTTAATAAATGACTGATTTTTATTTCAATTTTGTTTTTTTACCAATTAAAACCACCAGTCTTATATTATTTAGTGGGAGCAATAGACCCAAAAAAGAATTAATAAATTATTCCCATTCGTCCCCCCAAAAAATTTTGAGGGACCATCGGGAAAATAAATAACGAATTCCCGTTCGTCCCCCTCGGGGGACGTAGTCGAGGGGACGAACGGGAATACACGATCTCAGAGGTCGCCGCCGCCAATCGCCGCTTCGAGGGCACGGCGGTGCTCCGCCCACGCGGGGCACACCTCCACCGTGTGCTCCACCGTGTCCTCCGGTCGATCCTCGCAATGGAAACACCCGGGCGTTTCCTCCCGCCCGATTCGGTGCAGGAACCTCCCGAAAACACCGTGTCCGGTGAGGACCTGGGCGGAAGGTGAGGACGCCGTGGCGTCTCTCTAGCCACTCCTCAAAGAGGGGACTTATCGCCACTATCGTGGCGTGCCCTTACTGCATACACACATTACTGCATGCAGTGTGCAGTGTAGGTATCTAATTTGCGAGTAAGGATACATAAAACTATTGGATCCCAATATTTTATGTCATTGTTGAGATTTTCAATGGCTGCTAGAATTTGTTTTGTGCTCGAAACAAAACTGCGAATATTTGCTTTGCCATGACGTTGAAATATTTGTTTTCTAGTACTGAAAAGTCCTCATCGTCTGAGGATTCACACAGGAAAAATATCTTCTTATTGAAGCTTTCGTATTCCGTGTAAAGAGACTCTAACTTAGACTTTTTAACTTTGAGGTTAGGTAACAGCATGGTTGCGACGTCCGAATCTCTACAGGACCCGCATAGTCTCGTAATGGACGCTTTAACATAGCCTCGATTACTGCGAAGTTCTTTTATTTCAGCCATCACTGAGATATCACCAGTTATTATGGCACAAAGTAGGTACAACTGTATTTGCACAAATCCGAGCGAGCACAATACTTTTACAATGATAAAATCGTTCAACACAGAAACTAGTTCCACACAATCCAAAATGTTCCAATCAATCACGCTTGCAATCGAGCTTACACAATAGACTTTGCATAGCTTAACTAAAATACAATACAATTTAAAGTCCACCGACAAATTAAAATACTAAAACTTAAAAGTACTATTGATTGGATAAAAAAAACCTGTAGCGTCGGTCGACGTCATACGACTAGTGATGGGTAACTCGTCATTTTAAAATGAGATTGAGGGAGTACCTCATTTTACCTCGCGAGGTACTCACGAGGTACCCCTCATTTGAGGTGAGGAGTCGTCTGTCGGCGTATTCACCTCACGAGCCGAGCCCGAGCCGAACTCAGCCGACAGTTCGAGGCAGCGCTGCGGGCTGGAGGGGTGCGTCGACTCGAAAGTACTCACGATAGTCACGATTCCGATTTTGACGTCTCCCTCACACAATACTTTTCTTTCGGTCATAATTTTAAACCGCCAAAATAAACGATTCAATGTCACTTGATTACCGATCTAATGCTAACGATTTTAGAGTTCATAGTTAACGTTTAGAGTTCATAGTAGTAGCTGAATTAAAAATATTTTTATCTCTTTTTATTTCTTTTTACTTTTTAAAGTGCGCCTGATCCTATTTTTACATGCAAATATGTAATTGTTTATTCCATACGATTTTTTTTACTTTTTTATCCTTTGATCTCAATGAATACACTCAGTTTTTTTTTTATTTGCTTCGTGTGTTTTATTTACCCCGCAACTCATTTAACACATTTCTTTGTATCTCTTCACAAACTAAATAAAATCCTACAAAACATCAGTATCACACACATACCAAACATCATTATTTCATTGTATACATACCAAAATAATAATGTTTGCTTTGTTTTCAAACTTTCAAGACCTCTCTTCAATCATTCTATAAATTCTGTACAAGAAATAAGTCGGTTCATTCGCTCACTCATTCACTCAATACCTCAATACTCACTCTTGCTCTCGCCTCGCACAGAAACTCTACGAGTATTCGCGACTCGCGTCAAAAGTGTCAATGTCATTTTTTAAGTGAGGCGCGTGAAAGAGTGAGGTGGTTCAATGTTGAAATTCGAGTAACTCTTTCAACTTGCGATCACGAGTACCTCAAACGAGGCAGCTCATGAGTGAGGGACACATCTCTACGATCGGCCCTCCCACAGATGAATGGAAAAAAAAGCCGATCTTTTTTTTCAATCCATACACCAACATATAACGATCCATCGATTGGTTATTGAAATACTAAAAGTAGGAAATGGATTGAAATATCAATCTCGACCAGCAAATTAGGGATTGGGATTGAATATAGAAAGCGGCCGTTAGAGTTACCCGGCGCCATATTCATTCGTTTAAGAGTTAGAACCAATTTTTCATGATGACATTTACAGAGACGCCAGCATCAGATGCCAGAGTTTTATACGATGAGGTAAAATAAAACCACACTAGGATCCCAAGTATTTTGATACTTAGGCACATTTGGCCTGAACCTAAACACAGCCATTAAAAATCGACGAACACAATCGTTTACACAAGTTTCTTTACCTAAAATAAGTGACAATGCTGATCTAAAAGAGTTTAATGTGCCATATTTGGCGCCATTCTTAAAATGTATAGTAAGAAATCTTAGTAATTCCTGTACTGTACTTTGAAAAAATCTAAATTATTGTCATAACAAAAAATAAACCATAATTTATACGCTGTATTATACTGCTGCAATGTACTATTTGATAACGACTTAATCATTATATCTGTTGCGCACAGAACGCAGTACGTGTTTTAGAATCGGGTAATTAAGTGAAAGAGTTATTTCGTAGTTAAAAGGTCCGAGGTCCTGCGGCGGCGACACGGCGGCGGCGCTCGCGGTGCGCAATGATACGTGCACTCGGTACGATGGCAGAAACGAACTGAACCGACCGGTTGGTCGTTCAAACGGGGCGCGCGAATGATCTTCGCGCTTTCATTCAAGTGAACGGCGCGGCGTACTGTACGTGTCACTGACTCTGGCAGAGCCACCATCAGGGATTTTCATTTTGAAAACACAAAAAAATTGTCGCTAATTAGTCGAAATTTGTCGCCAAATATCAGAATTTGTCGGTCACTGGTTCAAAAGATATAAGGGTTTATAGGTGGCCGATCTGGAGAGAGTCTCCCCAGCAGGGCCACATTTATATCTCAAAAACTAGGGCACCTAGCAAATATCTCTTTTCTCTCATAATTTGTCGCCAATTAGTCGGAATCAGTCGCCAAATATTTAGTATATTATAACTAAAATTCAATAGATTTGTACCTATGTAGTAAAATAAACATAGGTACATAACATAACATCACGCCTGTAATTCCCGAAGGGTTAGGCAGAGGTGTACCTAATCGTTCACCCACATATAACGTAGGTACTCAGTTAGTCCCTTTTTTACTTTCAGAAACCATAGAAAATGTCAAGACGCGGTCGCCGATTAAAAGTTAACATAGACAGCCAGAAAACCGTATATCTTGAACATAAAGATGTACTTTACCCAATACAGCCAAAAAGAAATGACGCAATTTATGATCTCCTGTTTAAAAAATTTAACAAACAAATGTCTAAGGATTCAATATTTATGAGCTTAAAGAGAAATTATGCACTTTTTTTTGTTTCAAATGTTGAAGAAGAGGAAGACAGAGAAAAACTATCGATTTCGTATAGTGGTACACAACAGGAACTCTTGTCGGAGACTGAATTTTCATCCAGAACGTCATCTTCCAAAGATAATTATGTACTAAATGATAATTTAGAAAAACAAGTAGATCATAGTGGAATTACATTTTCTATATTTATAGATGCTTATCAGTGGCGAGAAATAGAGCCTATTAAATATTTCTATCACCGTAATGATCCTAAAATACCCAATTCACGCTACAAGTCCACAAGAAGATTTCAAAAGCAAAAGTGGACTACCATTCTTCGACAAGAAATTTGGAAACAGAGCAGGAACGAATGTAGTTGGATATTTAAAAATAACACAGTTCAACCAAATGGTCACATTTTTTGCCAAGGCAAATGCAAACTATGCAAAGCAAAAATAAATATTTATTACTCAGAAAACTGCATATCATCCGAAAATTTTTATGAAATGTGTTGAGGTTTATTGAAAATAACTTGGTATTTTATTGAAACCAGAAAACTTTAATTATTAAAATTAGAACAATACTCATAGCTAGGGATGTCCACAGAGCAGTAGTGATGTGACATCAAAATTACTATTAGTCAATCGACACAGATTATAGAAGGCGAGAATTTAAACTAAATACAACACTCCTCCCAAATTAAAGCCTTCTAAACATAATAACAATAAGTAATTAAGTATTTGTGACTACATGGCAAGACCTGATTCCAAGTTTATCTCTAAGATAGCAAAATTTTGCTTTACACAAAGGCTTGGTTAAGATATCTGCAAACTGCTCATTGCTACACACATAGTTTAAATCAATTATTTTAGAATAATATTTTTCCTTAATGAAATGAAACTTAATGTCTATATGTTTGCACCGTTTGTGAAAGTTAAAGTTTTTAATTACACTTATAGCACTTTGATTGTCTAAGTTCAAACACACAGATTTTTGATTGAACACACCAATATCACACAATATTTGTTTAACCCACATAGCCTCTTTGGTTGCAGCACAAGCTGCCATGAATTCAGCCTCAGTGGTTGATAGGGCCACTGTCTGTTGTCTCTGACTGGCCCAAGTTATTGCTGCTCCATTTTTAGTAAAAACATATCCGGTGACTGAACGTCTTGTGCTTGGATCATTAGCATAATCTGCATCACTGTAGCCTATTACTGTATTATGCTCAGATGTCTTCATGTAGCACAGACCATAGTCTCTTGTTTCTTTAAGATATTTGAAAATTTTCTTTACTGCAGTCCAGTGACTTTCATTAAAAGAGTTTAAAAATCTACTCACCAGGCTCACAGCAAATGAGATATCAGGACGGCTTACTGTAGCTAAGTGCATCAGTGATCCAACCGCTTCCCGGTATGGAATATTCTTTTCCGTCTCACTCTCTCCTTTTTCCAGTTTTATGTGTGGATCAACTGGAACGCTGTTGGGTTTAGCATTGCTCAAATTAAATTTATTTAGTAACATATCAATGTACTTAGATTGGTGTATAATAATGTACTTATCACTTTTCTCTATCTCCATACCTACAAAATTGGTAAGGGAACAAGTTTTAACTTCAAAAATTGACTCTAAATCATCAATTAGTTCTTTTAGTGCTGATTTATCTTTTGAGAAGATTAATCCATCATCGACATATAAACACAGGTAACATTTTGCTCCATTAATAGTGCCAACATACACACATTGATCAGCTTTACTATTAACTAATCCAAACTTCTTTAAAACAGTATCAAATTTTGAATTCCAGCATCTAGGTGCTTGTTTTAAGCCATAGAGGAATTTGTTTAGCTTACATACCTTATTTGGATGACAGGTCACGCCTTCAGGGACAGTCATGTATATGTCTTCTTCAAGTTCACCATACAAAAATGCTGTTTTAATGTCTAACTGTATTATCTGAAAGTTATGTTGGATAGCTTCTGATAATAGTATACGAATGGAATCATACCTGACTGTTGGAGCAAATGTTTCCTGGTAATCAATACCTTTGGTTTGTGCATACCCTTTCGCACAAAGCCGAGACTTGTAGCGTGGACCAGTAGGTTCTTCTTTAATGCGAAACACCCATTTACTTCCAATTAATCGCATATTGGGAGATCTTTCCACTAATGTCCATGTATTATTTTGCTGATGGGCATCAAGTTCTTCTTTTATTGATTTTATCCATTTTGAGGCATCATCAGATTTTAATGCTTTTTCATAGTTTTCAGGAACCTCATTGTAGAACAATTGTTCATCGCAGCACAGGTAAGAACTTTCCTCTGTTTTTGCTTGATTTAATTTTTGACTTCTTGTTCTTACTGTTATGTTTCTTTCAGGTGAAGAGTCTAGACTCTCATCGGGGATGTACTCACTGTCTGATTGTGATTTATTTTCAGTCACACTGTTAAATGAGTCATCACTTGAGATTTCTTCACAGTCTTCATTGTTAATAGATTTTTCATTTGTAGTTAACTCAATGGGAACATAATCTCTTTTGATTGTTGACTCTAGAAAAATTGCATCTCTGCTTTTTATTACTGTTCTTGAGTTAGGTATTATGAACCGATATCCTTTAGTATTTTCACAGTACCCAATAAAGATTAATTTTTGTGATTTTGAGTCCCATTTCTTACGTTTTTCTCTTGGTAAATGAACCATCGCCTCACATCCAAATATACGCATATGGCTGACTTTGGGTTTTTGACCAGACCACATTTCCTCTGGTGTTTTATAAGACAGAGACTTAGTCGGAGATCGGTTGACAATGTAAGTCGCTGTATGGATTGCTTCAGCCCAATAGACTTTAGGTAAATTGGCATTTAACAACATACATCTTGCTCTCTCAACTAACGTTCTATTCATGCGTTCGGCTGTTCCGTTTTGCTCTGGTGTATACGGTGTGGTTGTTTGATGTATTATTCCAGCATCTTTGAGAAAATTTGAAAAATTTCTGTTGACATACTCAAGTCCATTGTCAGATCTGAGAATTTTGATACTACAATTTAACTGATTCTCAACCTGGTTTTTAAATTCCTTGAATTTTTCTATGACTTCTGACTTTTTATTTAGAGTATACACAAATATCTTCTTTGAGTAATCATCAAGGAATGTCACGAAATATCTAGCTCCACCTAATGACTGATTTTCCATTGGTCCACAGACATCTGAATGGATCAATTCAAGTAGGCCTTTACTCTGTGACATTTGACTTTTAAAAGGCATACGTGTTTGTTTTCCTTCTTGACACGTTATACATTTAACATTTTCTTTAACTTGACTTAAGTTTAAGTCTGCTGTATTTTCAGTCATTTTCTTCATGCTTTGAAGATTCAGATGACCCAGCCGTTGGTGCCACAGGTGAGTGTCTTGGTCAGTAATGTCAGATATGCATGCATAGCCTTCAGGCATATTCAGCCTGTACATATTATTTATCAAGTTTGCTGTTGCTACTATTAAATTTTTTCTGTTCAGAATAACACAGCCATTCTTATTAAACTTAACTTGGCCACCATTTCGAATAATTTGACTTACAGACAGCAGGTTAGCAGCTAGTCCAGGCACATATAACACATTAGTAAACAATATTTCATTGTGTTGACCTCTTTCATTATAAACACATAAGCTTAGTTTTCCTGAGCTTTGAACTGGTAGTGTTTTATTATCTGCTAATTTAATGCTTTTTATGTGTGCACTTGTTTCTTCTTTCAGAATGTTGTGTTTAGTCATGTGTACAGAAGCGCCAGAATCAACATACCAGGCATCGGAGTAGTCAGAAGAAGCGATAAATACTGCAGCATAATGAGAGCTTGTTTGCTTATTCGCATCAGTCTTCTGATCCTTTTTAGGTTTGGATTTACACTCTGGACTCTTATGACCATACCTGTTGCATGTATAGCAGCGGGGTCCTTTTGTATTTTTCTTGTTTTTATTGTGAAACTTCTGACTTGTAGCAAATGCTGATGAATCACTATCAGTGTGTTTTACATCTTGTAAAATTTTTGCTTTCACTGAGTCAGAGCTAATCTTAATACCTGAACTTTCTAGGGCTAATATCATTGGCTTGTAGCTTTCAGGTAGACCGGAGAGCAGAAGTGTACCGAGCCACTCATCATCCACTTGGAAGCCAATGTTCCGTAATTTATGCGCTGTCTTCATTATTTTGCTCACATAATCCTCTACATTTAGACATCCAGCTAATGTAGTATTGCATAAGTCACGCAGCAAACCAACTCGGCGTGTTAGCCCGGAGTCGTCGAAAGCACGGGATAAATTTTCCCACACTTGTTTTGCAGTGCTTGCTTCTTGTAAATGAACATAATTTATAGGATCAACCAAAAGTATTATCTTCGTTCTCGCTTTAGTGTCACGTTTTTGATCAACTTTACTTGGTTCTGTGCATTCCACGCAGTCCCACAACTCTTCATGCTGTAAATACGTTTTGACTGCAAAACGCCATGTATTGTAGTTTTCACGGCCCGTTAATTTTTCAATTAATGCCAATGAGTTATTTGAAGACGACATTTTAGTTGTGTGGATTCGAATTTCAAATAAAGTTCGAGAAAATTATGCACGTTGCGTTTTGAGGTTATGTCTTTTACACCGGTCTATAAAACACTGATTTTGCTGACTTTTTGCACTGATTCAATTAATCGAGCTTTCTGGGCCCATAACCTGTTGAGGTTTATTGAAAATAACTTGGTATTTTATTGAAACCAGAAAACTTTAATTATTAAAATTAGAACAATACTCATAGCTAGGGATGTCCACAGAGCAGTAGTGATGTGACATCAAAATTACTATTAGTCAATCGACACAGATTATAGAAGGCGAGAATTTAAACTAAATACAACAAAATGAAATGTTCGATATCAAATATTGACGAAAATTATAGACACAACAAGTCTGTAAAAGTTAGAGTAACAAAGTACCATAAGCAACAATTAGAAGAAATTTTAGCAAAAAACAAACCAATAATAACTAGAAATTTGCTAGCTAATCAATACATGGATATAAATGATGTAGAACCCCCTATTATACCAAATTTAGGAGCTCTACAACAAATAAGAAGTAAGATGAAACAAGCTCCCCTTCTTCACTCTTCACCTGTATTATCAGTTTGGTCTATGGCTTTTACACCACCTTACAATGAAACAATTCGACAAATTTCCTTATTTCCTTTTTTTATTCTGTACTGGTCAAGGGAACAAAATTTTTTTTATAATTTATTTTCTAAATCAGAAAGATATATAAGAGTGTCAATAGACGCGACTGGTTCTATTGTCAAAAGAAATGTATTACCGGAAGTCAATATTTTTACAAAAAACGCTAACAAGCAGAAAAAACACGTATTTTTATACGTATTGATGTGCTATCGTGAAGAAGGTAGCAGTATTCCGTTGTGCCATATGTTATCTGAAGTTAATACGCAAGAAAATATTAGTATGTTTTTATAGCAGTGGTTGAGTGGTAAATCCGCACCAAATGAATGTGTCTCTGATGATTCTGCTGCAATATTGGGTGCTGTTGTAACAAACTTTACAGGGTTTATTTCTACAAATATCTATTTACAAAATTGCTTTAACATATTAGAAGGCGATAATCACAACAATATTAGGATACCTTGTTACATTCGTCTCGATAAATCACATTTTGTTAAAAATTTATATAAACAATCATGCTTTGAACATGTAGATAATCGTGTAAAAAACTTATATGTTAGATGTGTCTTACTACTTAGACAAACTACAAGTTATAGCCAATTAAAAAATATTTTGGATGATATTATAACACTCGCCTGCAACAGATATTGTGGTGTAACAGACCAAAAAAAAGTCTCCAGGTGCAGTAATGCATTATTAAAATTACAATCAATGATCACGATTGTAGACACAGTGCCTAGTGAAATGTCTGAAGGGGATTTAACTACTGCATGCATAGAAGAATATGACGATATCGATGAAAACCCTTTGATAAGGTTTTGTAAAAACGTACAGAGACGAGAAACAGTATATAATGAAAACTTAACACCGAATTTTGATACCGAAAACCTTTACTATTTCCCTACTTTTTTAACATATTTATATCGAATTTAAAAAAAAATACCTTTGTGGGGTGAAGTTATGTCTGAATATTTTTATTTATCCAAACCTAATCCATCAAGTACAAATGTAGAGAGTTATTTCAAAGACATAAAAACTCTTTTAATGGATTCTAATAGGGAAAGATTAAGAATTGATTATTTTTTAATCCAACACATAACACAAGTAACAGGTTGCCTGAAATTAGCCATCAGCGATTTAAAACAACATAATATGGATAACACACCTGTCAAAAAAGACATAATAACTTTAGAAACAGATGATCGCAAAAGTTTTGAACAAGAATCTGTATTTTTGGACGTTCCATCTACCATGGAAAACTGGCGAGGACAGATGAAACCCAAATCAAAAAAACCTAAATCAATCCATATTTTAAAAAATGGTTCTGTAGCTAATTCTTATGTACAAAATGTTGACACCTTTAATACTTGTGCCTTTGATAGTATGTTTCAAAGTATGGCTATAGCTTATGTTGATCGACCCCATGTTAAAAAATATATAAGAGAATAAGGATGCTGAAATTTGTCATATTATTCAACAAATAGTTGAAAACAGTGGAGATAAAACCGACTTATATAGAAACCGAACTAAATTATTGTTAAAGCACTTTCGGACAGAGGATGACACAATACACCAACTTGTTAACTGCGAATGCAATACGTCTAAAATTATTGATCACATTCTTTATCCCCTATTTTATAGCACAATGCGCCAAAAGAAATGTACTAACGAGCGTTGCTCTAGTCAGAGTAATTTATTAAGGAAATGTCAGTATTTGCCGATTAATATCGATGTAATAAAGAAAGATGGTATTTCAGCATTAACTAAATCAATAAAGTTAACAATTGAAAAAGACAAAGGGATGTGCTCTGATTGCGGAAAGCAAGTGAGATTTCATTACTATTTAACGACAATATTATTTCTTGAAATGACTGGTATTTCTAAAATTAACATAACTAACATACCATTGCATATTACAGTAAAAAAAACAAAAGTTTACTGTTTTAGCGGTGATTGAGTACATACCTGGTTCTATAGGTCATTACAGAAGTTGGTGCTACCGAAAGTCTACAAAAACTTGGGAATGCTACGACGACTTACAAGATTTAATTTCATTACCTTCCACAGAAATAATACCGCATAACCTTATTTACACGTTGTAAGTAAACACATAATAATGATTAAAAGATATATGTATATATACGTAATATGTCTTAATTCCCAGGAAGGGGTAGAATTAAGGTTCAAAAATGTAAAAAAAAATATGTTGTCTAACCAACGGACCAAATAGTGCTAACATTAAGTAGGTATAATGAAAGTTCTGTGGTTTAATTTGTACTGTGTTTATATATTGTGATTAAAATTTATACTGTGATTAAAATGTATACTGTGATTAAAATTTATACTGTGATTAAAATTTAGGTATAAGTAAGTACTGTGATTAAAATTTAGGTATACTGTGATTAAAATTTATACTGTGATTAAAATGTCTATTGTAATTAGAATTTCACGATAAATGTATAATTGTAAGGATTTTCTAAAAATGTGTAAAATGTCGTACTGTTATTGATATATTTGATATTGTTTATGTTGTTGGCATGGTTAGTGCAAAGAGTAGAAATTATTTTTTGTTATTATTGTTAATTATAGTATTTAATTGTTACCTGCAAATCATTATAATTAATAATCAGGGTTGGTAGAAATTTACCTAAATAATACAGCAATAATAGTAGGTACGATGACTGTAACTTCATGTAATTATGTGGATATAAAACAACGTAATTGGACTTCATTGAGTTTCTACGGTACTTGTAGTAGATACAGCTAATGACGTCGTATCGGGTCGGTCGCGGTCGTGTCGGTGGCGAAATGAAGAATGTAGCTGTCGGTGACGTGTCGTCGAGTAGATAGGAAGGTATCGATCGGCATAGGTATTGGTTTCAAGCAGAGTCGTCCAATGAAGAAACACCCATTGAAATTTTTATTGAGAGATATAATCCATATATAGGTACCTAACTAGCTGACCCGCGCAACTTCGTCTGCGTCACAGAGATATAGAGCCAAAGAAATAATTTTCCCCGTTTTTGCAACATTTTTCATTGAGGCTCCGCTCCTATTGGTCATAACGTCATAATATTATCGGTCATAATGTTATTAGCCTAGACTAAAAGTGAAAAAAATTTCAAAATCGGATCAGTTTTACCGGAGATTACCCCTAACATCCAAAGTCACAAACTGTATCTGTTAATAATATTGAATAAGTACCTACTTATAAATGTTACAAATACCTATTTGTAACATTTTCTGAAAGTACAATAATTTTAAGGTAATAAATCATTTTATATTTCGACAACAGAAGTTTTATTATTCTAACCTCAATTAAGATAAAATAAAAACTCAACCCGTCCATACCCACAACACAACACTCGCAATCACCTCAAAATACACACCAACACAACACACATCAAACGAACTTTATGGAAATTCATTTTTATATAATAAAATTTGATTACAATTGACAATACTTTTTCAACGTTTAAGTATTTTAAACATTTTACTAAAGGTACGACATTTATTTATTATTCTAAAGTTAATTAGAGCTTAACATTGTAAAGTGGTAAAACAGTTGCATGCGACTGTACATCTTTCACCAAATAGACCAAGAGCAAGGTTTAATGTTTTCAAAGAAGTTTAAGCCACTCTAACCTAGTAATTTAAAACATAAAAACATGAATTAAATTGAGAATTTATCTCTCTCGGACATTTCTAAAGACTTTAGACCGATAAAACTAGAAGTATATTACACATATTAATAGAAATATTTTTTTCTTGGTATTTTTCGTGAACTCTTCGACCTAGCTCTTGGACTATACCTTACTAATTGAACTCATTATATCTCCTAAACTAAGATCCGATTAAATCTGTGACTTGGCGACAAATTGCGACTAATTGGCGACAAAATATGGGAGAAAACACATCTTCGCTAGGTGTCCTAGTTTTTGAGATATAAATGTGGCCCTGCTGGGGAGACTCTCTCCAGATCGGCCACCTATAAACCCTTGTATCTTTTGAACCAGTGACCGACAAACTCTGATATTTGGCGACTGATTCCGACTAATTGGCGACAAATTATGGGAGAAAAGAGATATTTGCTAGGTGCCCTAGTTTTTGAGATATAAATGTGGCCCTGCTGGGGAGACTCTCTCCAGATCGGCCACCTATAAACCCTTATATCTTTTGAACCAGTGACCGACAAATTCTGATATTTGGCGACAAATTTCGACTAATTAGCGACAATTTTTTTGTGTTTTCAAAATGAAAATCCCTGATGGTGTCTCTGCCAGAGTCAGTGACACGTACTGTACTACTGAACTATGAACGTAACGTGCAATATCGCAACGGCGGGGCCTCGGCACTTACCTATTTATTTTAAACAGAAATATAAAATAATTGACAAAATGTTTTCCATACGTAACATTCTCCCCCTCAGTGTCGACACGACACTCATAACGATAACCTAAGTTGAAAGAATTATTTTAAAATAAACTAAATTAAAATGTTATACAAGTATAAACTAAATCTAAAATATAGCTAACCTAGCCGCAGGGCGTTTAAATAAACCATTTTTAGTTTTAACGTCAACAACTCTGACGCGTCCGTCAGCACCGGGGTACACGGATTGTACGATACCTTTAGGCCAGCAGTTGCGGGGGGAGTTAGGGTCAACTATTACTACCACATCACCGATCTTCAATTGTGCGCCCTCTTCTCTCCATTTTCGGCGCGGCACTAGATCGGGGAGAACTTCCTTCACCCATCTGGCCCAAAATTGGTCAGCCAGGCGCTGGGATATACGCCATTGCTTACGGAGACATAGGTCTTTGTCTGTAAACACACCTGCGATAGGTAAATTAGACGACGAACCAATGAGAAAGTGGTTCGGCGTTAATGTTTCGTCGTCCCGAGGGTCCACGGAAACATGACCAAGAGGCCGGCTGTTGATAATATTTTCCACTTCAGCTAGGAGAGTAATCAAAGTCTCTTCGTGAGGAGCTCTCTCTTTTAGTACTACCTTGAGGGCGGTCTTGACACTGCGTACGAGACGCTCCCAAGATCCTCCCATGTGCGGACTAGCTGGCGGAATGAAGCTCCAGGAAACTCCATGGTTCAGGGCTTCGTTCATGACAGTACTTCTGTCTATGGCGTCGTAGGCTTTCTTTAGTTCAATTTCTGCGCCGCGCATATTGGTCCCGTTATCAGAATAAATCTTCTTTGGCCAGCCTCTACGTGCGGCCATTCTACGTAAAGCCATTATTAATGAATCTGCAGTGAGAGATGGCACAATCTCAATATGTACGGCGCGTACTGTCAGGCACGTAAATAAGACACCATAGCGTTTTGGTCTTGATCTTCCAACGGTGACCTCTATTGGTCCAAATAAGTCTACTCCGGTGACGGTAAACGGTCTTTGGTGATGCGTGAGTCTGCCCTCGGGCAAGTCACCAAGTCGTGGCGGCTTTGGATTAGCTTTCCTGATGCGACAGAACAAGCACTGCGTCGCCACTGTACGGACCGTAGGTCGTAAACGTAACAACCAATATTTTTGACGCAGTTCATTTACCACTAGCTCGTTGCATCCGTGGCTTGCGCGGATGTGATAATACTTGACAATGAGTCGAGCCATGTGGTCATTTCCATCCAGGATCACTGGTGATTTTGTGGACATCGCTACTTCCTTAGCTGCTCCAATTCTTCCACCAACACGCAGTAGTCCGGATTCATCCAATATGGGTGTCAAAGCGCGTAGTCTGCTATCGCGTTTTATCTCTTTATTTTGTTTCAACAGTGAGATGTCACTGGAGAAAGCTGTGGCTTGCGAGTGCTGAAGTAATAATGTTTCAGCTCGGTTCATCAACTCGTCGGTAAGTCCATTTGTGTTTATCTTCTTGCATTTATTTATGAACAACAAGACAGTTGCAGCAGTTCGGCACAATCGCAACCAACTGGAGAAGCGGGTCGGCTCTGGTACAGGTAAGTCATTTACACTATTATTTTCATTTACTATATTTATTTGCTCTAATATTTCTACATTAATTTTTGTTTTTATTTCAGGTTGTTGCGGCCAACAAGATCGCGGTTGGTGCAAGAATGACGGTCCCGTAAACCACTCTGAGTCACTACTTAATACATAATTATTATTTTTGCTTGCTAAATCTGCGACATTCACGTCGGTAGGCACATAATGCCAATCCTGTATTTGGCTTAATTCATCTATTTCGCCAAGCCTGTTAGCAATAAAGACTTTATAATTCTTACTTTGATTTTTAATCCAATGTAGTACTGTAGTCGAATCCGTCCAGTAAAAGGTCGAAGCGGGTTTCAAGCGATGCTCTCGCTTGACAATGTCGGCTAACCGGCAAGCCAATAAAGCTCCTTGTAGCTCTAATCGCGGTATTGTTACCAACTTGATGGGCGCGACGCGGCTTTTACTTGCGATAAACGTAACTATGCATGTCCCGTCCCTACGTACGTAGCGCCAATACGCCACCGCTGCGTAAGCGTCGGGGGACGCATCGCAGAATACGTGTAGTTCCAACGGCGCGGGCGTCTTACTGGCGGCTAAGTTCACACGAGATGAACACGGGTCGCAATGTTCACGAAAGAAATATCGCGGAATACGAATATCCCTTATCGATTTTAGTTGGGTCATCCACTCGACAAAGATGGTAAATAAACCCTCCGGTAATTCTTGATCCCACGAAAGATCAGCCTTAAAGGTCTTCTGCATAAGAATTTTAGCTTTGATTGTGAATGGACCTAGAAAACCGTGTATGTCGAAAATTGACATAATAATGCGTAGCGTTTCACGTTTAGTAGGTTTACGTTTTAAATGTACGATTTCACCCGGTATACGTTTCAAAGACAAATCGAAACCTAACTCATCAGTAGCAGGGTACCATAATAAGCCTAATGCTCGCTCTGACTGTTTATCAAAATTAAACTCTATTGCTATGTCATTAAGGTCGTTTTTAGGAACGTCGCGAAGTACGGTGGGTACATTACTGAGCCAATTACGCATTTGAAATCCACCTTCTTTATGAATAAATGAAACTTCTTTTATTGTTTTCCTAGCTACCTCTTCATCGGAAAAACTATCAATGTAATCATCCATGTACTGATTATTTTGTATAGCCTGAACCGCATCTGGCATCTGATGAATAAATCGTGAAGCGTTTTTATTTTGATTAATAAACTGAGCAATAAATGGTGAACAATTCGCACCGAAAATAAGTGACGTCATCACATACTTATGTACAACGTCCGAGCCTTTTTCTTTCCATAAAAATCTAAACGCATTTTGATCTTCACTACGTATTTTAATTCTTAAAAACATATCTTTGATATCTGCAATGATACCAATCGGATTTTCTCTAAATCTAAACATAATACCGAATAAGGACTGAAGCAAGTCCAGCCCTGTGAGCAAATAGTCATTGAGGGAACATCCCTGCGACCGTGCTGCTGCATCGTATACGAGGCGTAATTTCTTTTTGTTGGGGTTATCGACCCCGAAATGAGGCAAGTACCAAATGTGGTCACCTGACTCCCCCTCGTCCAACCTCCTGGCGTAGTTATTTGACAATAAGTGCTGGATCCGCTCCTGGTAACGTGACGCGTAAGAGTCATCAGCTGACATCTTTCTCTCGATCGATTTCAATCGATTTACGGCATTACTGTAAGAGTCCGGCATTACGAAATCGTCCCGCTTCCAGGGCAACCCCACATACCATTGGTTATTTATTAATTTACAAGTATTATTTAATATGGTGACAGCGCGTGCATCGTCAGCATTTTGACGCGGTGTCTTTGATATTCCAATCGACTCGAGTGTAAACGATTTTCTAACTAAATCATACAAATCAGAATCGCAACAATGTTGCGCGCTGTCATCACTAACCCTAGCAATGCAATCAGCTGATATAATGTTTACATTGTTTACAACTCCGTGAACACACCATCCTAGAGGTGTCTTTGTTACATAAGGTTCGTTTGGCTTATTGCTCTTTAAACACAAAATAGGGGCAATAAGGTCATAATTATCTTGTCCAATTAACAGTTTGGGTTGTGCATCACATTTGCACAAGTCGTAATTGTATTCATCGAAATGTGAATATTTACTAAAGTCTATACACGATACACGTTGAATAGGTAAATTCAGTTCTTTCATTTTACGAGCACATAACGTAAAACAATCACCTGTGTTATTGGAAATGTCAAAACTTACGGTTTCTGTTTGGCACACGAGCTCACCGGAGTCCCATGCGCTGCGGGCTCGCATAGTCACAGTCTTACCGTGTAGACCCGCCTGCTCGGCGAGGTCAGCAGAGATCAGTGTCACGGTGGCGCCGTCGTCAAGCAACGCATGCGTATGAATCTTGTCTTTAGGTCCGTGAACGGTAACCGGCACTATTTTTAGTAACACTTTTGGCAATGATGCACTAACACTATTGGACGCACTCGCGTGGGCAACGGTATCCTCGGGGTGCGATTCGTCGGGCGCCGAGGGGGGCGCGCGAGTTGTGTCCGCCGCTGGGCGCGCCTCCTCGGGGCGCGCGGTCGCTGCGGGCGCCGAGGGCGCTGAAGTCTTCGTCCAGTGAAGAAGGTGATGGTGTGGCTGTCCACACTCTTTGCAGTCAGTTGCGGTGCACGTGGCAGATTCAGTGTGCCGCGCACCTAAGCATTTGTAGCACAGATGTTTAGTGCGTACAAATTGCCAGCGATCACGTTTCATTGCGCGCTTGAATTTGCCACACTTTTCTAAAGCGTGTGGCGGAGTGGTACGACAAAACATACACTTAGCATCCGTTGTAGTAGTGCACGCTAACACTGAATGAGACGACTGAGTTTTCGTATGTTCGTATTTCTTCTTTAAGTCATTCTGACTATGTATGTAACTAACACCTGAAGTTGCGACGATAGTTGCTTCTTTGTACAGAAAATTTGATAATAATTCCAGTTTAGGTATGGAGCTAGTTTGATTACAGGTGTAGTATTCGGCCCACTTAGTAATAACTGCGGGCGGTAGCTTCGCGAGTATTATTGTAGTTGTTTCCGGGCTGTATAAGTATTCCGGTAGCTTGATAGCTTTCACAGCTGTTACGTAATTTTTAACCTTAATCGCGAAGTTTACTATCTCTGTGTGGTATGCAGTTGGAAGTGGCTGAATTTTCTTCAGTTGCGTGAATGTTTTGTGAATGATACACTCCGGCCTGCCGAAGCGTAGCTCCAGTGTGTCAATAATATCTTGCGGTGATGTATTGCCTATAAGTAGCGATGATACGGCCTCTTTAGCTTCACCGCGTAGGCACTTGCGTAATCGCCAAATGTTCTCCGCATCACTGTAGTTACACAGGTGTGACGATTCACGATAAGATTCCTTAAACTGCAGCCACTGCATAGGATCGCCGTCGAAGACCGGTAAATCCTTTGATGTTCCCAGGCGAGCCAGGAGTTCTCTGTTGTTGTCATTATGACTATCTCTTGTTTGTTTCCAGGTTTTATTATTATTACCTGTCGGCATTGCATCGTAAACATTTTCTGTGCAATCGCTTTTATTTGCGAGGGACGCGACGCCATCTTGTTTGTCGAGCCACGCCTCGATTTTCCTGGAATTTCTCGACACCAAGCTGCGGTTTTCATCCTGCAAGTCAGCTATATCGACTTCCAGTTTTTTCATTAGCAAGTTCTTCTTGATTTGTGCACAATCGAGGTCGATTTGTGCTTGAAGTTGAGCCGATTCATACTCAAGCCTTTTACGGGCCGCCGCTGACGAGCACGTGGTTTTAACACTTTTCACAGACTTTTCGAATAACTGTTCACTTTTACTAGTAGCCAGCTGCTCCGTGGCACGTTTACTACGTGTTACAACACCCTTCGAGGGTGTGCGAAGCAGAGACATCCCTGCATACAGGTTTTGAGTCCGACTAAAACACGTGGCCGAGATTCAAAATCGGGCTCGTAGGACCACTTAATGTTGCGCACAGAACGCAGTACGTGTTTTAGAATCGGGTAATTAAGTGAAAGAGTTATTTCGTAGTTAAAAGGTCCGAGGTCCTGCGGCGGCGACACGGCGGCGGCGCTCGCGGTGCGCAATGATACGTGCACTCGGTACGATGGCAGAAACGAACTGAACCGACCGGTTGGTCGTTCAAACGGGGCGCGCGAATGATCTTCGCGCTTTCATTCAAGTGAACGGCGCGGCGTACTGTACTACTGAACTATGAACGTAACGTGCAATATCGCAACGGCGGGGCCTCGGCACTTACCTATTTATTTTAAACAGAAATATAAAATAATTGACAAAATGTTTTCCATACGTAACAATATCTACAGTACCTATCATATTTTAGTGACTGCCTGACGAACGCTTCCCGGATAACATTGCGCACACCAGGGTAAGGCTCGGCCATAAAGGGTGCGCTGATCTGGAAGGAGATAACAATATGTTTCATCTGGTCCAAAAAATACTAATTTAGAAATGGTCAAGGATCTATACAGTGGGAACCATGGTTGACTTGGCCAATAGGGTGCTACTAGTATGCCAGTGGCTTCGTCATTCATTATTTTTCTAATACATTTTAATATAATTGGAAAGAGGGAAGGCGTAAAAAAGAAAATCGTCCCATCTTTCACCTGAGATACAGGTTTATTCCTAGATCAGGTAGAATCCAATTGTTGTATACCTATAGTTTTAAAGACCTTATTGTAATTTTTGTATTTCAATAAATAATTTCATTTCATTTTATAAACAATTTCATTTCATTTCATAAACAATTTCATTTCATCTTAGGGCAAAAGCATCTAAGTCGTAGGTATCCGGATCTCGTTTCCAAATACAAATTTTGAACATTTTTTATTAATTCGAGTTGCAAACAGATCTGTTTCTGGTTGACCGAAATCTCTTGCAATATTTCGCAAAAAAGATTCGTGTAATTCCCACTCTGTATCCATGTTCAAGAACCTCAGCCTCAGTATTTTCACATGATCTTATATAAGACGCCAATATGAGGAGCTTTCGTTCGCACTGTTGGGATCTTATTGAGTGGACTGTATAATTTGCTGGTTTGGTCGTTGGCGTCGGTGGTAGGGTAGGGTGCGTGATGACTGACTGTAAATGCAAACTCTTAACTTCTTGAAATAATATTGTATAAGTATTTGGACGAACAACTCGCGTGCTTACTTTCACAGATCTCGCTTGACCACTCACATACAATGTTGCGAGTATATAAAAATAAAAATCCTTTGTTGGTGTTGCCAACATGCTGCGCAACCACACAAGAAAACAAATTGTAACTTATTAGAAACTACATAAACTAAAAACCACTCTGTTTACATGACATTAAAGACAAGTTTTATTACGCAATTTTTAAAATTGTCTGAGGAAATTTAACTAACTCAAAACCTTATAAACAAATTATGTGTTTAATTGCACATTGAACATAACTACAAACGTTAATTATCCATTAGGGACAAATGTAACACACACAAAAATGTGTGAATGTGTTTACACATGTACTTGCTTGACAAAGAGCAAGTGTAAATGAAAAAGAACTAAAACAAATCTGGTTACATGAAAATATCTTAAGCTACTTATCATAAACAAGACAATACTTAAAATTAGGTATCTAAGGAAATGTAACTAAATCAAGTATCTTATAAATAAATTTTATGTCTAAGACATTGGATAAACACACTGTTATACTTGAACATTATTATCCTTTATGGGCAAAACAAATATACTGGACAAAGAGCGAGTATAGACTTATCCATTGGGAACTTTTACCTTTATTACTCTGACCTTGTTGTCTTTACCAGGAAAGAATTGTACTACTCTTGCCATTGGCCAAAACAAACGAGGAGCGTTTGGCTCTCTCAAAATAACTAACATACCTTCAGTTACATTAGGCAAATCATCCCGCCACTTTGGTCTACATTGTAAAGTATTTAAATAATATTTGTGCCATACATTCCAAAATTGTTGTGTTAATTTATTGCACAAGTTAAGTCCAATAATAGAAGTGTCAGTAATATTAGGTTCCGGATAAGCTACTAGAGAATTTCCTATTAAAAATGACCTGGAGTGAGATAACTAAAGTCTGCACTATCAGAAGACATAGGCATTAAAGGTCTAGAGTTTAACACAGCTTCAATTTGTGCTAAAACAGTGTTTAATTGTTCGTATGTTAATAACGCTTTTAAAACAATTCTTTTTAAATGAAATTTCATACTTTTTACGGCTGCCTCTGCGAGCCCAGCAAACACTGGCGAGTAACTCGGCACAAAATGAAATTGTATGCCTTGTTGAGCCGTATACTTTGCACCAATGTTTGATGACTCGAGGAGGTGCTCAGTTTGTACAACTCAGCTAACTGGTTACTTGCCCCATTAAAACACCCGCCGTTATCGCAAAAGACTTCACTGGGCAATCCGCGGCGAGAGATAAATCTTTTAAAGCAGGCTAAAAATGTGTCAGTTGTTAAATCTGATGCTAGCTCTAAATCAATGGCCTTTGTGACAAAACAAACAAAAACACAAACATAACCTTTAGAGACTATGGTTCGTCTTAATATCTACGGGGCCAGCGAAGTCTATGCCAACCTTGGCAAAGGGTCGAGCAGCAGTTATTCGTTGTTGAGGCAAGGAACCCATTAACTGCTTTGCGGTGCTGGCCTTCAACCTGAAACACGTTATACATTTATGTGTTATCTTTTTAATTTCTCTTACACCATTTACAATCCAATATTGTTGATTTAAATGAGCCAGCATTAATCTAGGAGCTCCATGTAATAGCCTTAAGTGTTCATGGGTAATTATGAGTTCCATTATATAAGACCTTTTAGGTAATATAATGGGATGCTTTTGAGCGTAAGAAAAATCTGTATTTTGAATTCGACCCCCTACTCTAACTAAACCCTGGCTATCTAAAAAGGGATGTAATGGTTTTAAAGGGCCATTGACCTTTGTACTACATTGTAATGCATTTATTTCCTCTTTGAAGTGAATAGCTTGTTCATTTTTAATAATTAACATTAATGCTTGTTTTAACTCAAAACTATATAGAAAAGAACTCTGAACTTTATCATTGCTTGGTTTGACATTGCGTATGAACCTTAGTACGTACGCCATTATCCTAATAATTTTATTAAGATTAGAATTTTTGCTTAGAGCTTGGAAACAGTCATGCTCTCTTTGAATGCTCAAAGAAACCGCTGCATCAGAGGGAGCTAAGCTCGCTCTCAGCTCAGGTAAGTCAGCAGGCAATGTAACATTTGCATTAGGCGCGAATGTGTACCTACTGGAATGTAAAAATGATGGTCCGTTCCACCATAAGGAACACGAAGACAGTTCACGTGCATCTACTCCTTTACTAATTAAATCAGCAGGGTTTTCTAGTGACTTGACATACTGCCAATTCCAATTTAATGTTTTTTCTTTGATCATCTTTACTCTGTTCGCAACATATGGTAACAATCTGGTTAATTCAGTTTTAATTACCGGCGCCGATGAGTCCCGACCTGCACGCCGTCGGAACTTGTCGGCTTATCAGCGCTAGTTCGGCACAAAGTCTACCGAGTACCTGCGCGGACCGGTGCCGGCCGATAAGCGCTGGCAGGTCGGCGCCGGCAGCCAGCGTTCTACGTATAGGTATTAGACGCCCTACGATACCACACTTCTATACAAGAATGTTTATCGGAGATGTAACAAATACATAAAACAACAAAGAATACTTACTTGGCAATTATATGCATTATTATAGTCCACAAAATAAAAATTTTTTGTAGTTTATTTTAAGTAAGTATACACGGTACAAAGTTTTTTAAAGTTGTGACAAGACAAACAAATGTCAATATAGCTTTTTAAAACTTTTGTTACAACGTCAAACCTTCATACAGCCTACGATGCAGATTTTTAACCCTGACCACCTAATATAACAGAACTATGTAAACTCGGTGAACTAGTGTACTTATGTTGTTTAGACAGTCCTCGGATTGGACCTGATTTTTTGTCTCACTAAAGATAGTAGGTATAGAACGTCGGCGTACAATTTGAATCAAAGAAAATATGTTTCAAAACCTGAGAAGTTCAACAAATACCAATTTCCTTTGTTGGCAATTTTCGGCAAAATTTTAAGCTAGCTTCATGGCTTCTATTGTTTCTAAATGCTTTGTTTGGATTTAGCTATTGTTTCAAAACCTGAGAAGTTCAACAAAAACCAATTCCCTTTGTTGGCAATTTTCGGCAAAATTTTAAGCTAGCTTCATGGCCTCTATTGTTTCTAAATGCTTTGTTTGGATTTAGCATTTGTTTCAAATCCTGAGAAGTTGAACAAAAACATTCCCTTTGCTTGGAAACGACAACTTACTATCATGTTAGTTATGGCCATTCAATATTATAAATGCAATGAATCTTATAAGAACTAAGTTCGACCGATCGAACCTATAAGAAATGTACGAAAAAATTGGCAGCATGACTTCCATGCCAAAAAATATATAAAAACAACACACCTCAACCAAAATAATTAGAATCCTTTGTAACAATGAAGTTTCCTATATATTTCATATTCACCTATTATCAGCTTTACCTGTTGAAAGTCTTCCCTTCATGTAAGTGAGTGTGTGTGTGAGAGTGTGATGGAAAAGAGGGTTATGACAAAAAATTAAAAAAGTTCATAGTATATTGGGGGGAGCCCTGATGAGTCGTTTGGACAAGAACGATCACCAGGGCTCCCCATAATCAAATCTCTCATGGAGCCACATGAGCCACACGCTGCGTGCTGGTGGAGGTGGTGGTGCTGGTGCCGGCCCAGGTCCGTTCCTACAAAAAAGAAATTATAAATATTATAATTACAATTCAAATTATAAATATAAAAAAGCCTAACAAATATTTTTGAATGTTTTTGGTAGATCATGTATGTGCCGTCAATCAAATAAAATATTTTACCAGGGAAACCACATATGCTGAAGGAATTATTGCCAATCTTCAATCTTATCAGTAATATGCTTTTTTGATAACAACATGTTTGATGTGGGTTTTAAACTTTTCATCGTTAAGTTCTGTAACTGACTTTGGCAACTTGTTTTATGAGCGGATACTGTTTGTAAGAAATGACTTGCTTGTTTCAGTTATTCTAAATTTGGGTACTACAATCTCATCTAAACTGAATGTATATATGTATGGAAACCACTTCTTATTTTGTAAGTCCTAAGTTATAGCGAACATACAAAATACTTTCTAAGATATACCTAAAGGGAAGGCAGAACTGTTGAGCAAGTATTTACTCACGTCATGTCCACATACTCCTCGTCCTCGGGCCGGTACACCAGCAGCGGGTCCCCAATTTCCCAAAAATCATCCATATTCTGTCGAAGTAAAACAAATAATGAAATCATATTTCTTTTGTCTAATGTGCGTACGCGTAGCGTTATGAGTGACCCTAAAACTGTGGCGTGTACTATTATTATTCCGTTTAATTTTTATAATAACCTAAAGTTGTGGCACTAATTCAATATACAATCAATAACAGTATATACCTCCACCACCTCCACCCGGACCAGTGCCTCCCGGTTTAATTCACTGACTGGTCTGAAATAAAAAAAAAACTATTTATGTACCTATTCAATACAATATTGCTTAAGCGAAATATTCATTCAAATGTTGATACTTACTCACTGGGACCAGGCCCACAACATACGACGCGGCGCCAGGCCAGCAGCCCACGCAGCGTGCTCGCCGCGTCGTGGGCCTGGTGCAGCGGCCCCAGATTTTCATAAACTGGTCTGAAATAAAAAAAAAACATAAGTACCTACCAATACAATATTGCTTACGTGAAATATTCATTCAGATGTTGATACTTACTCATCATTTTCTGGTGCGCTAGCACCAGACCCACAACATACGACGCGGCGAACGGCTCGGCTCCACGAACAGGTCAGCATTTTTGTTATAATAAGTCTTGTACAATTTAATAAAAAACGGCAAAGCTGTATGCACGAAATTTGGCGGCGTAATGTGTTAATGTCAATTTAAACTTTAACTTAAAATTTTGAACGATTGAATGAATGACAAAACAAAATAATGTTACCAATATTTTTTTTTTTAAATATACATGTTAAAATGTTAGTGACTACTAATAGTATGTGTGGAGAAATTGGTTTCGTAGTTGAATATTGTATTGATTTGTCCAAGGATGGTGAGTCTTATCACTCATATCTTCTACAACAAACCTTTTCATGACATAGGTAATATAAAGTGCCGCGCCGGGGATATAAAAGATATTATAAACAAAAGGGGTTCCGGCTGCGTCGGAATCGTTTTGTATAAAATATCTTTTATATTAATTTGACTATTGTTTGAAATAATCTTTTGTAACCAAAACTGCCGGCACCCTTTGTTTTGTTGTCCTGCAGTGGACGTCTTTCGGCTGAAAAACTCCGCCCCCACCCACGCACCCAGAGACCGAAATTAGTGTTATTAAATCACTTCTGTTTTGCTTTCGTGGTGAACAGACGTACTCTCCGTGCTTTCGATATTCTCTCTTGTTTTATATTTTGACCATTGCTTTCTTTCTGGACCCCTGATTTTCCCCGCGATTACTTTGGCTTGTGATATTGAACTCTGAAAATACCTCGTAATTACCTTGGCTTGTGATTTTGGACTTTGAAATACTTTGTGATTTGGTGTGTCGTACTGCGCTCAGTGTTTGGCAAGAACTTTGGTGTATCTTAGATCTTGTAGTGATCTTTCAGGCTGTACATGGTAAGTACCAACTATTATTAATATCTTTTACTCAATTTATTTGATCTGTCGTTCAAAAATATGGTAGCAATATCGAATATTTATTGTATATGACATCAATGTGAATGTCAAAATCAAGGGACCAAGTCTCCAATATCTGTCATACACATATAAAAAATAATACCATTAATCTACTATTTCCGTAAAAAAAATTGCATGATTCGAAAGTAGTAATTATGTATTAAATATTTATCCTTCGAAGATCGAAAATAAACCACCCATTTACCTTGAATTAAAAAAAAATGGAGTTTGGAGGGATCAACATATAATCTAGTGCCTAACCTGGTGTTAAGTTTTAGGAAGTTGAGGATATCATAAAAGGCCTTAAGCACCGAAAAGCCCCTGGCTCAGACGGAATCACCAATAGGGTGTTCAAACTCTTTTCTCCCGCCCTCATAGTGCTAATGACCGCTATCTTCAATAGCGCCATGGCAAACAACATGTTCCCTCAGTCGTGGAAACAAGCCACCGTAATAGGAATCCCCAAACCGGGTAAACCCGCCTCTTCCCCGAGTAGTTACCGTCCCATTAGTCTCCTCAATGTCCTAGGCAAAATCTACGAGAGGCTTATTTATAAGAGTCTCAAAGACTACGCCGAAGCAAAGAGTTTAATTCCTAAAGAACAGTTTGGATTTAGATCCCAACACTCTTGTGTCCAACAAGTGCACCGCATAGTCGAGCACATCAGCGCCCGCCTTCAGCGAGGCATGGCGACCGGTGCCTTGTTCTTCGATATCGCGAAAGCATTCGACAAGGTCTGGCACAACGGGCTGATATACAAGCTATACCAGCTCGGTGTGCCTGATCGTCTCGTGCTCATCCTTCGTGACTTTCTGTCAAACCGCACATTCCGTTACCGCATCGATGGTGCGCTATCAACCCCACATCCGATCCGCGCAGGAGTCCCTCAGGGATCCGTGATATCCCCATTAGCCTTCACGCTATATACCAGCGATATCCCCAAAAACAATTCAACCCAATTAGCCCTCTTCGCCGACGATACGGCCATCTATTATTCTGGCAGAAGCTATCCGCATGCATTACCCGCATTCTCCAAAAATCCGCAAACGCCTTAGGCGATTGGTTCCGGAAATGGAGAATCGAGGTCAATCCCGACAAGAGCCAGGCGGTACTTTTCTCTAGACCCCGTCGTCTCCCCCCCATCCCTCAACCGATCTCCATGTTTGGCAAGCCGATCCCTTGGGAAAAGCAAGCCAAGTACCTAGGAGTTATCTTAGACCAGCGCCTAAACTTCAGTGAGCACATTAAGACGGTGCGTTCGCGTGCCGCCTTCGCTCTCGGTAGGCTTCACTCTGTCCTGAACGCACGTAGCAAATTGTCACTTAGGTGCAAATTGCGTATTTACACCGCGTGCATTAGGCCTATCATGACATATGCATGTCCCGTTTTCGCGCATACCAAACCCTATCACCTCCATAAGATGCAGACCCTCCAAAACCGATTCTTACGAAAGGCCACGGGAGCCCAATGGTACTGATGAAATTATTGGGGTTTGGATTCATTAAATAACTGTAATACGATTATAAGCGACGGACGTAGCAAGCCTTTATTTTAAACATAGACACACACTCTTGCCAGAGCTAAAACCATAGAGTATAAGATAACTTCTAAAAATAATTGTTGCCAATTTTTCAACACCCCCTCTCAACAAATATTTTTACATTTCAATACAAAGAGAAAAAATTAAACTTAACATAGGACACATTTGCATGAACTAATACAATTTCTAAATAAACATTATTCTTAACTTTGAATTACACATTTTTCAAAATAGCATCCCTATGTTTCTCAAATAAAATTTTACCCAATGGTTTTGTTAAGAGATCGGCCAAATTATTCTCTGACATTATATAATTCAAACAAACTTTTTTATTTTCTACATTTTCCACAATATAATGATATCTTATGTCTAAATGTTTCAACCTTTTATTATTCTCTTTATGATAGGCAAGCTTTATAACTGACTGGTTGTCTTCAAAAATATTAATTTCTACCTTAATGCTAAAATCTAAAAGTAAATTTTGTAACCAAATTGACTCACAAATTGCATTACTGAGTGCTATATACTCGGACTCAGTTGAGGACAAAGAAACAGAGTTTTGTTTTTTACAATTCCAGGAAACTAAACAATTAAATAAAAAGAACATGTATCCCGAAGTTGACTTACGGGTTACAGTATCTCCTGCCCAATCTGCATCAACAAATCCAAGTATGTTTGACTGATCACTTTCAAATATTAAACCTAGATCTAAAGTCCCTTTTATATAACGCAACACTCTTTTAATACACTTATATAAATACTCACTAGCTACATGTTGATATCTAGCAAGAAAGAATACACTTGTACATAAATCTGGTCTTGTGCCACACACAGCGTACATTAAGCTACCAATCATTTGCCTACATTTTTTCTCAACTTCCTGATTCTCAGAACTTTCCCTTTTCAGAAGGTCAAAATTAAAATTTTGTTCAATTGGTGTGCTAATAACTTTACAATCTGACATATGGTACATATGTAGAATTTTTAATAAATATTTTTTCTGATTTAATATTGTTTGAGAACCTTTCTGTTTTATTTCAATGCCTAAGTAGTTAGAAGCCAAACCCATATCTTTCATTTTAAAGTTATTCTTCAACTGATTTTTGAATAAATCTATCTCATTTCCAAATAACAAAATATCATCTACATAAAGAAGAACATACATTACTGTTTTATCCTGTCTCTTCATGTACAAACATGGATCATTTTTTGATTTCAAATATTTTTGTGATATCATGAAGTCATCAAATTTTTTATTCCAATATTTTGGAGATTTTTTCAAGCCATACAGTGATCTATTTAACTTAGCAAATTGACCATTTTGAAGTTTTAGATAAACTAGCTCCTCAATGTCTCCATGAAGAAATGCTCCTACCACATCCATTTGATACACCGGATATTTAAGTTTATTTGCTACGGCCATGAATAAGCGGAATGTAGGTAATTTAGCTACAGGTGAGTACACATCGGAATCACAGTCACTCTGCTCGAATCCACGGGCAACTAACCTGGCTTTATACACTTTTTCACCATTTATTTCTTTTGTACACAACACCCACTTACTCGACACTACATCTGAACACTCCGGCACACTCTCCACTATTTCCCATGTATTATTCTCATTCAGAGTATCCAATTCCTTTTGTATCGCTTCTTTCCACTTGTTGCTTTCATCAGTACACATTGCTTCCTCATAAGTTATTGCTCCAACACTCGAGTAGCACTGATAATCCCCATACTTTTCAGGTTTCTTACGATTTCTCTTGGGATGTGAATATTTTTCTGTTTCTGACCTCTTCTCTTTACTTTCTTGTTCATCTGACGTAACTAATGTTTCGTTTTCTTTTTCAGATTCCTGGATCGACTGCTGCAACTTATTTTCTTCAGATTTTTGTGCTAACTGGTTATCTTTTTGCAGGTCTACTGGTGAATCAAGGCTTATGCACTCCGAAAACTGATCGCCGCTGTCCGTAAAATAATCGGGGATTTCTGAAGACGGATCATCACTTTCATCATCATTTTCGTGACATTTTATGTTGCAAACGTCAACAAAATTTTCCGAACATTTTGCGTTCTGAAACTCACTGCTATTTTTTGATTTTAAACTTTCATTCGATTTTAAAGCATTGTTTTTAATAAAAACCACTTCACGTTTCACAAGAACGTCGTTTTTCTTTGGAAAATAAACACGAAAACCCTTTGACGTCTCCCCATAACCTACAAAGTAACCAATCTCAGACTTCGAGTCCCACTTACGTCTTTTTTGTTTCGGAATTAGAACTGCTACACTGGAACCGAATTCCTGTAATTGGTTGATTTCAAACATTGATGTGTTGAACCACAATTCATATGGTGTGATATTCTTTACCCTACTTTTTCCTGTTCTGTTTAACACGAAAACCGCTGTATTTACGGCCTCAGCCCACATGTTCTTGTTAAAATCTGTTGACAATAACGTTGTTCTAGCGCATTCTGTTATTGTGCGAATCTCCCTCTCTGCCCTACCATTCTGTTCTGGTGTGTAAGGCACACTTGTTTGATGAATTACACCGAAACTTTCTAATAAACTTGACATTTCACGATTGACAAACTCAGTACCACAATCACTCCGTAGTATTCTTACTGAATAACCAAGATTCTTTGTCACAAAAAACAAAAAACACTTCACTTTTGCATACACTTCACTTTTTTGTTTAAGAAAATACACTGTCTTATATTTTGTGAAATCATCTTTTATTACAAGGTAGTACCTAGACCCACCTAATGATTCTACTTCCATTGGCCCACATAAATCTAAATGTAACATTTCACCCGGCTTTTCAGCATGTGACGCACTCAATGGAAACGATTGTTTATGTTGTTTACCTTCTAAACATGAAACACACGAACTTTTGTTACTCTCATTTACCTGAATATTACTTCTTTTTAAAATGTTTTTTACATGTTCTGTGTCCTGATGCCCTAACCTCTTATGCCATTCACTTAATGGAACAGAAATGGCACATGAACTGTTTGAGTACTGAAACTCCATTATAAATAAGTTACCTTTTGGTTTGGACAAAGCAACACAATCACCATTATTATTATATATTTTACAACAATTACTATCCATTTTCATAGAAAAACCTTTATTAATTACCACTGTGACAGAGAATAAATTTACCTTTAACTCTGGCACAAAAAGAACATCATGCAAAGTTGTAGCAACCCAATCAACTCCGTTGTAAGCTTGTAGTTGTATGTTTCCAAGACCAGTGGCACGGATAGTAGAGCCATCACCTATAGTGACATTTCGAGGTTCATTTAACTCTTCAAACATTAAAAATAAATCTTTATCAAAACACATATGTTCGGTGGCTCCACTGTCCATAACCCATACATTTCCTCCTGTAAAAGTTGTCAATAGAGTTGCACTTAATGCATTACCTTTTGGTTTATTTTTGAACCAACAACTGTTCTCAGTGTGATTAGATTTCTTACAAATGCTACAGACTTTACCGTCTTTACCAATAAAATTAGAATTGTTTGACTTGCACTCACTTTTATAGTGTCCCACCTTACCGCACTTGAAACACTTTCTTGTTTTCTTCGCTGACTTTGTGACTAATGCTGTTGATGAAGCCTCCTCTGCACCTCTACCCCTTGATAGATAGCGCTGCTCCTCCACTAGTAACCGAGCTGTTAGCTCTGCCATAGTTTGCTTATCTTTAGGAGCTGACTCCCACGCAGACACAAAATGACAGTAGTGTACTGGTAAACAAGTATTTACTTTAGTTATGGCCATTGAAGAAGGGATTTCTGAGCCCAAGGCCTTCAGGTTACATAACAAGTCCTCTACTCTGGCCAAAAACTCGGACATAGTCTCCTTTTCGTCATATTTTAATGCAAAGAACTTTTCCTGTACTAAATGCAATGACAATTCTCCTTTTTGCTCAAAAATGGTGTGCAGTTTTTCCCAGATTTCTTGAGCTGTTTTACAACTCACTACCTGTGATATAACTTTGTCTGATAGACGCGTAACAATGATACCTTGTGCTTTTGCGTCGCTACTGATCCACTTGGTATCCTCCTGTTTGATATTGTTGCCGTTGACATTGTCGTACAACCCTGCTGCCATCAACAGGACCCGGATTTTAAATTCCACACGCTCCAATTGTGAGGACCCTCCAGTTTGGAGTTCCCGTCGATATTATTAAAATTTATTGATGTGTCCATCTTGTTATTCTCACCGTTTTTCGTTGCGATGACGATTTGACCTCGCCGGTACCTCGCTGATTTTGATGACGATTTGACCTCGCCGACCACGCCTGCACACGCCTGAGACGCTACGATGCTCCTTTTTTTCTTTCCAAGAAAACCCGCCTGACCAAAATGGCCGCCGAATATTTTTCGATTTCAACGCTATTTACCGCGTTTTTCGCCTTGGAAATCCAAACCCAATATTATCTCAGCAGTTACAGCGTTCTGGGCCCATAACCTGATGAAATTATTGGGGTTTGGATTCATTAAATAACACTCTTGCCAGAGCTAAAACCATAGAGTATAAGATAACTTCTAAAAATAATTGTTGCCAATTTTTCAACAGGTACGTTAGGAATGAGCAACTCCATGTTGACCTCAAGATTCTCACCATAGCCCAATTCATGAAACGCCTAACAAAGGGTTTTTTCGATAAGGCCGAAAAACACCCAAGCCCCCTGATTTCCTCAGCAGCCATTTACGCCCTCTCCAAGATATCTAGAATTCGCCGTCCTAGGCTCACTCTTGCCACACCCGATGATCCCATCACCCTTCTCCAAGAAAGTTGTAGGGAAACCAGCACATTACTCAAAAACAGACACAAGAACCGATACAAACCGCGAATCCGGCCCCGCCGCCGAGGCCCTCCGCGACCCCCCAGTAACATCACTGCCCGACCCTTGCTCGACGAGCCAGCCCGCGACGCTGAGCATGTAACGACCGATTCCCCAATTAATGATCCGACCCAGCCTGTTGTCCCTTGCTGCCCTCTCATCAATGACGCACTAAGCCGAGGCCCGAACCCCACAGGGGGTGCCCTTAGTGACCGTTCATTTAATTGAAATCCTTAGTTTGTAAGCCCTGGCTGGGGGCCTTAAAGTAATTTTTGGCCACCACAGGATTGTCCGGTTAAGCAGTTAAGCAACCTTAGCGCGTTGCAACTGCGAGTGGTCCCTGTTGGCAACACCAACAAAAATATTTTTAATTTTTGGTTTTTGGCAACATTGTAAACTTCTTCTCTTCCGTTGCCTCGATCGGTGTGCGCGGCCGTACATTTTTAAAGCCTACAATTACAAATTATAGTAAAAGGACAATTTACGTGATTAAAGTGATATACCTAAATACTACTGTACTGTGTGCGTCCATGTGTTGTGAGCAATAAACTGTGCCCCTCAAGAATTTCGCCTTTCACTGTCTGACTAAGATAACCAGCCCCTAGACATCCCCGAGCTGCACATCAAGCTCCATACATTGGTCCTTCGAACCGGATTTCTTCGTCAGGCGGGCAACGAGTGCTTGGACAAAGCACCACAGCGATCTCCATTGTGAGCTGCATGCGGCGCAATCCCGCTGCAAAGGAAGACATCACTACAAAAGACGCGCAGAGGCAATTTAGGCTGCAAGGCACAAGACGGCTGCAATTTGGTTGGCCCGCGATACCTCATCGGTGCTAGCTACAGCTGTTCAGTCTACAAAAACGGAAGACCAAAAAGGCTAGTTTCAAGCTTCCACCTATGCAAGCTTTCACTTATATTTTCAATCAATCCGCATCATTCAAGATCGGCCATTTTGTCACTTCCTCGTGCGTGGCAAAACGACAAGACGATTGAGAAGACAGTTCCCGCGCATTCAAGATCGGCGAACATTCAATCAACGAACAACGACAGAGAGCTGTGGTGCAGGGTGGCAACACTGCGCAGCGCACTCAAATCAGCGGCAGCGCGCGCGTTTACTTCAGCGGCGTTACGTTGGCAGCGCGACAAGGGTCGTCCAATCACAGCGCGGATGGCGCTTCGCTTTTTGGTGGTTGGTCGTATGTAGAGATGTGTCCCTCACTCATGAGCTGCCTCGTTTGAGGTACTCGTGATCGCAAGTTGAAAGAGTTACTCGAATTTCAACATTGAACTACCTCACTCTTTCACGCGCCTCACTTAAAAAATGACATTGACACTTTTGACGCGAGTCGCGAATACTCGTAGAGTTTCTGTGCGAGGCGAGAGCGAGAGTGAGTATTGAGGTATTGAGTGAATGAGTGAGCGAATGAACCGACTTATTTCTTGTACAGAATTTATAGAATGATTGAAGAGAGGTCTTGAAAGTTTGAAAACAAAGCAAACATTATTATTTTGGTATGTATACAATGAAATAATGATGTTTGGTATGTGTGTGATACTGATGTTTTGTAGGATTTTATTTAGTTTGTGAAGAGATACAAAGAAATGTGTTAAATGAGTTGCGGGGTAAATAAAACACACGAAGCAAATAAAAAAAAAACTGAGTGTATTCATTGAGATCAAAGGATAAAAAAGTAAAAAAAATCGTATGGAATAAACAATTACATATTTGCATGTAAAAATAGGATCAGGCGCACTTTAAAAAGTAAAAAGAAATAAAAAGAGATAAAAATATTTTTAATTCAGCTACTACTATGAACTCTAAACGTTAACTATGAACTCTAAAATCGTTAGCATTAGATCGGTAATCAAGTGACATTGAATCGTTTATTTTGGCGGTTTAAAATTATGACCGAAAGAAAAGTATGTGTGTGAGGGAGACGTCAAAATCGGAATCGTGACTATCGTGAGTACTTTCGAGTCGACGCACCCCTCCAGCCCGCAGCGCTGCCTCGAACTGTCGGCTGAGTTCGGCTCGGGCTCGGCTCGTGAGGTGAATACGCCGACAGACGACTCCTCACCTCAAATGAGGGGTACCTCGTGAGTACCTCGCGAGGTAAAATGAGGTACTCCCTCAATCTCATTTTAAAATGACGAGTTACCCATCACTAGTCGTATGACGTCGACCGACGCTACAGGTTTTTTTTTATCCAATCAATAGTACTTTTAAGTTTTAGTATTTTAATTTGTCGGTTGACTTTAAATTGTATTGTATTTTAGTTAAGCTATGCAAAGTCTATTGTGTAAGCTCGATTGCAAGCGTGATTGATTGGAACATTTTGGATTGTGTGGAACTAGTTTCTGTGTTGAACGATTTTATCATTGTAAAAGTATTGTGCTCGCTCGGATTTGTGCAAATACAGTTGTACCTACTTTGTGCCATAATAACTGGTGATATCTCAGTGATGGCTGAAATAAAAGAACTTCGCAGTAATCGAGGCTATGTTAAAGCGTCCATTACGAGACTATGCGGGTCCTGTAGAGATTCGGACGTCGCAACCATGCTGTTACATAACCTCAAAGTTAAAAAGTCTAAGTTAGAGTCTCTTTACACGGAATACGAAAGCTTCAATAAGAAGATATTTTTCCTGTGTGAATCCTCAGACGATGAGGACTTTTCAGTACTAGAAAACAAATATTTCAACGTCATGGCAAAGTTGCAAGACGCGATTGAACTGAAAACTGCAAAGCATAGTGATGCTAACGATGTAACTGAATGTCACTCTCGTACTAAATTACCTACCATACAGATGTCTTGCTTCCAAGGTGAGTACTCAGAGTATCAACCCTTCATTTCACTTTTCGATTCACTTATACACAGGGACAAACATTTAGATTCCTTACAGAAATTATACTATTTGCGGTCTTATTTAAAAGGTGAACCTTACGACCTCATAAAGAACTTGCCCTTGTCTAATGAAAGTTATTTAAAAAAAAGCAAGACAATTATTAGATGAAAGATACAATAATAAATATAAAATTCAGAATGAACATATTGCACAGTTGTTAGATCTTTCAGCCATAACAAAGTCTACTTCTGCAAATATTCGCAGTTTTGTTTCGAGCACAAAACAAATTCTAGCAGCCATTGAAAATCTCAACAATGACATAAAATATTGGGATCCAATAGTTTTATGTATCCTTACTCGCAAATTAGATACCTACACTGCAAGAGCCTACCAAATGGAGCGCGACGACAACATGGAGCCAAAGGTAAAGGACTTCATCGAGTTCCTCGAGAAGAGGGCTCTCGCTATGGAGAATGCGGAGCCCACAACTTCCAAGGGCAGCAAGGTGGTGGTGAATGTAGCAGCACAGAAGACTTCTGCAACTGCCTGCTTACACTGTAAGTCTACCACGCACAAGTTATTTAATTGCAAATCTTTTAAATTCCTTCTGGAGCGATTAAACTTCACAAAGGCTCAAAGTTTGTGTCAAGTTTGTTTAAACAAACACAACGGAAAATGTAAATTCCATTTTAAGTGTGATCAGTGCAAGCAACCTCATAATTCACTGATTCACTATGATGAAACTGTTCCACCTGTCAGTTTGTTGTCCGGAGAACAAGCAAATTCTAATATTTTTCTCCCTACAGCACGAGTTAAGCTACTGACCAAGGACAAAAAGGTAATATTAGCAAAGGCGATTCTAGACACAGGTTCTCAGGCATCCCTAGCAACAGATAGTTTAATTAAACAACTAGGTTTGACCCCAACACCCAAAAATACAAATATAATTGGTGTTGGCACTGTGCCAAATATTGTATTCCTTTGCAGATACAATCAACAACTTCCTCTTACAAGAGGACAATTAACTTCCACGTTGTTCAGCAAATAACTTGCAAATTGCCACAAAATGAAATAGATATTTCAAAAATTAAAATACCCGTAGACATAGTGTTGGCTGACAAAGACTATTATGTCCCATCTAGTATTGATTTACTAATCGGTGCTGATGTATTTTTTCAGATTGTGCTGCCGTCTCAGCCGGAGGTAGAGTTGCAGTCAAATAATTTAGTCAACACCAAGCTAGGATATGTCATCGGGGGCACAATTTTGCAACAACAGGTACCTGACAATAAGGTAACCTTAATCTGTTCAACATGTGACAATACAATCAATGATGAGATTAAAAACTTTTTTGAGGTGAAGAAGGTCCCTCAGGCATACTGTGAGAAGCTGAGTGAGCATGACCTAGCTGAAGATATTTTCCAAAAATGTGTCAAATTAAATAATAATAAATTTCAGGTTGACATACCCCTCAAAGTACCTATTTCCGAAGTTAACAGCCATTTAGGTAATTCTTTTGATTTGGCATTGCACAGGTTTTTAAGCTTGGAAAAGCGGCTTCACAAAAATCCCCTTCTTTTAACAGATTATAAAAAATTCATTCAGGAATATGTTGAGCTAGGTCACGGTCAATATATTGATTTTCAGAGTTATGATCTTGAACAAGACCCTGTTTATTTCCTACCTCACCATGCAGTGGTCAACGAGACTAGCAAGACCACTCGCACAAGGGTCGTTTTTGACGCATCCATGAAAACAAATCAAAAGGTCAGCTTGAATGATTTAATGCTCAATGGTTCATTACCACAAAAAGAACTTTTTGATATAATACTTTTGTATCGAATAGGTGACTTTACTTTTTCAACTGATATCCAAAAAATGTTTAGGAATATATTAGTCAATCCAAAGCATGCAAGTCTCCAAAACATTCTATGGCGCAGCCATCCTAGTGACACAATACAATGCATGCGCTTGAACACTGTTACTTATGGTATGAAGAGTAGTAGTTTCCTGGCTACAAGATGCTTGCTTGAACTATCTAATAGGTATGGTACTGACTATCCCCTTGCTTCATTTATTTTGAACAACTGCACTTATATTGATGATATTTTATATTCAACATCTGACAAATTAGAATTACTAGAAGCCAAAAGTCAACTAGAGGCGATTTTACAGAAAGGTGGTTTTCATACACACAAGTGGGCATCCAATTCACCAGACATTTTGTCAGACATTCCATATAGTGAACAGCAATTTAATGAGTTAGAGCTACAAAAAGATAGTTGCACTATGAAAGCACTAGGATTGCATGTTGACATAAAGAATGATTGTTTTACTATGTCATGTCCAAACAATTTTGAAAACGATAAAGTAACAAAAAGATCAATTTTAAGCTACATTGCACGTTTCTACGATCCCATGGGGTTTGTGAGTCCCATCATTGTTAAGGCAAAAGTAATATTGCAAAAGCTTTGGCTTGATAAGCTAGACTGGAATGCCCCGCCCCCCGCTGCAGTCAAGGAGGAGTGGTTGAGGTTTGCTGCTGATTTATTTGCTATGGAGCCAATGTCTTTTAATAGGAACATTCCAGTCTCTAAATCTGCCGAAGCTGTTCAACTCATTGGGTTTGCCGACGCGTCAAGTTCTACTGGGTATGGATGCTGTGTCTATCTCAGAGAGGTGGACGTAACAGGTAAGGTAAACATATCTTTACTCTGTTCAAAATCGAGAATTAATTCACATAGCAAGCCACTAACCATACCGCGATTAGAACTCAATGCCGCGCTTTTATTATCGCACCTGGTCAAAAGAACGCACGATACACTTAGCTTAAAAATTGTAATAAATAATGTTTACTTATTTACTGACTCCATGATAGTGCTGGGTTGGCTTAATACCGAAATTATTAGCTTACAAGCTTACGTCGCGAACAGAGTGAAGATTATTAAAGAAATTTCTTCTCAGTATCAGTGGCGCTACGTCAACACGAAGGAAAACCCTGCCGATCTTATTAGCAGGGGGATGGATCCACAAGATCTTGCGAGCCGCTCATTATGGTGGCACGGACCATCCTTCCTACAAAATGGTAAGCATGAGTTCTGCAATGACAGTCAAAACCTCCCAACTGTTACCCTTCCTGAACTCAAGAAAGTGGCGCCATCTAGTGATCAACTTGTTACACTCTCGACGCAGGTACAAAACGATTTATTCGAATTTTTGCAGAAGTATTCTGACATACATAAGATGACACGAGTCATGGCTTATGTACTTAGGTTTTGCAACAATATAAAAACAAAAAACAATAAAATTCTCCTCAATTATTTATCTAGTGAAGAGTTAACAAAAGCTTTAAATTTAATTATCAAGCAAGAGCAATATGTTCATTTTAGCCAGGAAATTAAAACCCTAAAACAAAATAGGGACTTATTAGGTCCTCTAAAATCGTTACATCCATTCTTGGATGATCAAGGTTTACTCAGAGTAGGTGGCAGGTTCCCAAATTCCCTATGAACAAAAACATCAAATCATTTTACATAAGGAATCTAAGGTCACTGAACTCTTGATTAGGTCTGAACATCAAAGATTATTTCATGCAGGTCCTAAATTACTTCTTTCCATTTTAAATCAGAAATACTGGCTTATAAATGCCATGCGGCAAATTAAAAAAATAACTCACAAATGTCTTGTGTGTTTTAGGATGAAAGCCGAGTCTGCAAAGCAGCTAATGGGTTCATTGCCGCAACAGCGCGTTACTGCGTGCAAGCCCTTCCTAAAGGTTGGTGTGGACTTCGCAGGGCCCCCTTCTAGTTAAAAATAGTAGAATGAGGAGGTCACTGGAAACAAAAGGATACATATGTGTGTTCGTTTATTTCGTCACAAAAGCAGTGCACTTGGAGCTGTCATCAGATCTAACAACTGACTCATTTTTAGCCTGCTTCAAACGCCTCGTAGCGAGACGAGGGTTGCCCAGCGAAGTCTTCGCTGACAATGGGACTAATTTTAGGGGTGCAGCGAACCAATTGGCTGACTTGTACCGGTTGCAGGCTACCTCAGAACATCAAACACGGGTGCAATCGTTTTCGGCCCAGCAAGGTGTAAAATTTCATTTCGTGCCCAGTTACTCACCTGTGTTTGCTGGCCTGGCGGAAGCTGCGGTGAAAAGTACAAAATTTCACCTCAAAAGAATTTTGCAAAAACTAGTTCTTACCTATGAACAATTAAATACTATCTTAGTACCTATGTCCTCCGATATCAACGATTTCAGTTATTTGACCCCTGGTCATTTTTTAACAGGTAGTGCGATCATGTCTTACCCTGAAAAAGATATTTCTGACTTGCCTACTAACAGACTGAAGTTTTGGAAGGTTTGTGAACATGCAAAACAATGTTTCTGGTCCATTTGGCATAAATATTACTTAAACTCATTGCAATGTAGATCAAAATGGCAATCAAGCGTCAACCTAATGTTGCAGAAGGTATGTTGGTTATTCTTAGAGAGCCAAATTGCCCCCCGTTGCATTGGCCATTGGCTAGAGTCTCGAAAGTCTTTCCAGGCAAAGATGGGAAGGTTAGAGCGATGGAAGTTACTGCTCCTAATGGAAGAACTTACATGCGCTCCTTGTCAGGCATCTGTGTTCTACCACTATATGACAATCTAACTTAAGTATATAACTCGGTACTTTGCACAAGTCCATGCCGAAATACATTATATAGGTATATAAGGTTGTCTAGTGATAAGATAATTAAGTGTCAAGTCTTATAAGCAGTTGTTTGTAACTAATGTTTTATGGTTTAATGTGTGTTTCTTTCGATTTATATAAGTAACTAAACAGGGTTGTCTCTTAGTTTTAGTTATGTAATAAAAGTAATCAAGTTGTCTAGTGATAAGATGATAAAGTGTTAAGTTTTACTATCTAAGCAGTCGTTTGTAACAAATGTTGTATATTTTGATGTGCGTTTTCTCAGCGTTGTCTCTTAGTTAGTTATGTTATAAAAGTAAACAAAAAAGTAGGTGTAAGTACTTATAATTTTATTAAGTTATCAAAACTGTTGTTTTGTTTTTGGTTTTTTGATTTGTAACAAGTTTGTTGTAACTTTTACTGTTTATTAGTACAATATCTAGGTAACTTTGCATTGTAGAAAAGGCTTCTTTTCTGGTGGCGAACATGTTGGCAACACCAACAAAAATATTTTTAATTTTTGGTTTTTGGCAACATTGTAAACTTCTTCTCTTCCGTTGCCTCGATCGGTGTGCGCGGCCGTACATTTTTATAGCCTACAATTTATTACAAATTATAGTAAAAGGACAATTTACGTGATTAAAGTGATATACCTAAATACTACTGTACTGTGTGCGTCCATGTGTTGTGAGCAATAAACTGTGCCCCTCAAGAATTTCGCCTTTCACTGTCTGACGAAGATAACCAGCCCATCAGCCAACCAGACATCCCCGAGCTGCACATCAAGCTCCATACAGTCCCTCCTAAAAAAAAAAAAAAAAGCCAGACTCAGGCGCTGCCGCTCCGCTACCAGCGCCTTGGTCCGGCAGCTCAGGGGAGCGGCGTAGTGGCCTGATTATACTGTAAAATATAAAAAAAATATAATTTTACTGCTACTACACATAGCTGATAGATAAAATTTATTTATCTTTGAACTTTGAACTGCTGGCGGGAATAAAACTATAGTTGATCAACTATTGTATACATAACAATATACAGCCCAATATTATAAGTTGATTATTGACAATGGTCATATTTTAGTCCCACAATAAGAATAAACACTTTTTGCCCTTGCAAGATTATGTAATTAGACACCTATACATAAGCAAATCAAAATCAGTAGCTCCATGTAAAATATTTGTATTCAGACAGACACCCCCATACATAACCCACAACGTATTTACTAATCAACTAGTCATACTTACTCGCTGCGATCCGCCGCCGCCGTCCGCCACCCATCTCCTGCTCCGCCGAGGCAGTCAGCGCAGCTAAAAAATAAAGTCCACTCAAATCATGCAAGAAGAAAATCAATTACAATGTTACAAGCAGACTCAGAACCAGATTAAAGTACTATCATTAGTTTGCCCAAATGCCCAAAGCTCAAACATATTCCATTAGCACTTTCATTTGTATGCCCAAAGCCTCAAACACATTCCGGTAGCTGTCACACCATGTTAGTAAAACACTTCCCCACATAAACAATCACAGACGTTTCCTAGAACCATCAATACCATCATACTGTCGTGATTATCAGATGAGTTTGTATGGATCCGTCTGTAAAACATAAAATTCACTTGTGAAACTTTGTGAACCACGTTAAAAAAAGATGTAGGTAGACCTACCTACAGTTCTCAATAATATTATTGTAAATGAACTACCATTACCTATTTATAAAGTTTCCCATTATTAATAATGTTTTCTTCAATTAATCTGTAGTAAACAACAGTTACTTTAATAAAACAATAGCAAACCCAAAAAATCACCAGTTAAATGGACATTTCAAACTTACGTTACGACTCCGCGTTGCATTAGAAACTTTTTGAGACAGAAGTTGACAGAACTTACTAGACAAGCAGCAGTACCAATATTCAGAAAAATAAAACTTTTAATTGATTTCCTGTTTTATTTTCAACTAATACCTATACTGAATTATTAACTTAATCTCGATACCGATAGCCTATTACGTTTAGTGTATTAATTTATTAATTATTTATATACAAACGTTTGTGACGAAAGAGACATTAAAAACCAGCTATGTACAAATTTGACTTCCGTTTTGTCATAATCGGAAAGTGCCAACCTTTAGAAATTTTCTTTGCAAATTAACATACACACTAGTATTCTGATAAGGTTCAGGTCTATAGTATTTTGGCTGATTATTTTTTAATCAAGTATTACATAAAATAACTTACCTATAATTTTAACCACTTTACGACAAGAATAATCACCACCGCTAACTTCCGTTTTGACAAACAAATGTCAACTTAGCTTTTTAAATCTTATATTATATAGTATTATATAGTAAAAACTTATAGATCGACAATAGAAATATATAATTTAAGAGTGTACAGCACGTCCGCACGGTTCCGAGGCGCGAGCGCAACTTGGTGGGAGAAACGAGTGTACAGTGATGCGACAAATATCCTAAAATTTTTGAACGAAAATATTCATGTCATTTGGTGGTTGGCAGCACTGATGACCAAAGACAACCTGGCTGCCAGTAGGTACTTAACTACGTTCTACCTACATAAAATGTAAGTATTGTTCAAATTCTACTCTACTGGTCCAGGAGGGCTATCGTAAACCTAACTATCCCAACATGTAATCCTACATTTTGTTAAACTTTCAATACAGGCTGACTGTCGAGTTATATAGGTTATTATCTTCGTAAACAATCAAAGAATAGGTACCTACATAATTTCATTCAACTTTTATTTTCAGGGATGATGAAAATACTATGGAGAGCGTTTGGGTCCCGACGACGGAGGCATTGACTCCAGATGTCGAGGGCGGTGCGCTGCCCTCGACATCTGGAGGGAATAGCAGTGGGTGGGACGTGTCGGCGATGCTGCGCGCAGCCAAATTGCGCCCAATATTTAACACTGACGCGGACGATCCAGAATCGAGAGGAAGCCAGGAAGCCAGTGCCAAAAGGCAATGCACTCGTAAAGAGACTCCAAAAGGAAAGGGAGTGGGGAAAAAATCCAAAATAAATAAAAACAGTTTGTAAATTTCATTTTTTTATGGATCGCCAGTGATCCGCGCCGATTGTTCGCTGTTCGCAGTTACCGGAGATCGTCGCTGTGGAAAGTTTTTCGTCCAATTGTGCCAACACTGGGGGCACCTGGACGAAAACTTTGTCGCTCGGACCGCCTTCTAACCACTTTCCCTGTGTTCGCGCAAGTGCCTGGCACTGGTGCGAGCACAGGGGGAGCCCACTCTGCTGCCCGGTGCACCAAACACCGTTGCGGTCGCGACCTCACGTCTCGAGGGTGAGTTTTAACCAAGAAAATGCCGAAACCTGGCTCCCGCGGCTCACTAGGCCGTGAAGATGACGCCAGGAAACAGGAGCCCCTCCCGGGGTTGGACCGGGCGCTGTCGTTGCCGGCAATCGACATTGACGACGACGGAGCGACCGGCACAACGCTGGCTGGACCCCCTCCTCCTCGTAGTGAGGAGAAGAAGGGATCCAGCAAAAAACCGGCGGGGAACGCTGCCGGAGCAAGCTCGGCGGCGGCTGCGGGGGGCCCGTCGACGACGCCGGCGCCTGCCCGCGGTGCGCCGGCGCCCTCGTCGAGCCAGCCGCATGCCGTGGCCGTGCGCCCCTCCGCCTTCCGCCCGGTGCCGATACAGGCCCCGGGTCCCGCCACCGCTACTCCCGGGCGCGCGCCACACACGCGTGCCACCGCACCCACGGCGCGCGTAACAGTGCGCGATTCCGCGCCTCCCGCGCGCGCACCCGCGCCCACACCGCGAACCTCCGCGAGCACTGCTCGCCCTGCGGCGCCTGTGGCGTCCTATGTGCGCCCTACAGCGCGCACTACCACCCGTGCCGCCGCCGATCCACGGCCCGCCGCGTCGACCGCGCCCCTCGGGGCTGCGTCCGCGGTGGCCTCCACCAGCCGCGACACCACCACCCCGCGCACCGCCACCGCCGGTCCCAGCAGCAGCTTGTTGGCCGGGCCGGCCCAGGCGGAACGGGATAGACGGCCACCATCCATGCTGGCGCCTAGCGGTCGACCGACGTCCTCGGCACCGCATGCGCCCAATTCGCCAGCGCCGCCCCGCGCCTCGGCCTTCGACTCGCCGGCGGCGCTGTCGGCATGCTCGTCGCGAGCCGGCTCGAGCATGTCGATAGCGTCCGTGGGCTCAGTCGACTCCGGCCGGAGCGCATCAGGGAGGCGCACCCCTACGGCATCACCGTCGCCGTCGCTGGGATTCGGCTACGAATTCCAGCTGGAGCCACGTCCCCAGCGACGGCGCCGCAGCACCGACGAAGCCCAGGAAGAGGAGGCCATGCGGTACTGCCCGGACTCGCCGCGGCCACAGCGCGACCGCGCGCCACTGCGTGGCCAGGGCAGTGCTGCCTCACCCACCTTCGCGGAGGCGGTCAGGCGCACGCCCACAACGTCGCCGACACTGCAGACGCCCACACCCAGGACCAGTCAACAGGGGGTGAGTGTCACACAAACTGTTAATTCCCCAGCTCAGCCGGCGGCCCTTGTGGACGACGACGGGGCAACATCCCAGGCCACCTCTCAGCTCAAGCCGAAGCCACCCAAAAGGCCGAGGTATCCTCCGCTGATAGTGGATAGGCTGCCGGGTTGGGCCGCCCACTTTAGGGCTCTCAGGCAAAAGCTGGGCCACCCCCCCAATGCCCGTCCTTTGGGCAAGGGGATTCGGTTCTCGCCCGAAAGCGAGGACGAATTTAGGGTGGTCCAGAGGTACCTGACGGACCTGGAAAAGGTGGACGGCACCTCGTGGTTCGCCTACTCGCTGCCAGCGGAGCGAAGCATGAAGGTGGCGATCACAGGGTTGCCGGTAGACACCCCCCCGGAGGAGATTGAGGAGGAGCTCCGGGACATGGGATACGAGCCGGAGTACGTGCGCCACATTAAGGCGCGCGCAGGACGACCCGGCTGCGTGTTCCACGCGGTCCTGAAGAGGACATCGGAGGCCAGGTCCATCTTTGACACCACCACTTTTATGTGTATGAAGGGTGTCAAGATTGAGGCCTGGCGGGGGAAACGTGGACCAGCCCAATGCCACCGGTGCCAAAAGTTTAGGCACTCGTCGCACCACTGCCACCGGCCGCTCGCCTGTGTCCGCTGTGGAGAGGGACACGCTGCGCGGGACTGCCCCCGCCCACGCGAAGAACCGGCGACATGCGTCAACTGCGGGGGCGAGCACCCCGCCAACAACGTGCGCTGCCCCACCTTCCAGGCGGAAATCCGAAACAGGCGAGCGGGCACTGTCGCCGCCATGACCGCCTCACGCCGACCCCAAGAGGTCACCGAGGGGCATACAGACGTGGCCTCCACAGAGGTCCAAGGCGCGTCGCTTATGGCGGCGGCCAACGGGCCCACCAACAGGGGAGAAGCCCCCCCCCCCCTCCTCAAAGCGGCGGAGGAAGCGAAAGGGGAAGAAACGGAGGGGAAAAGGCAAGAAAGCCGAGCCCCCCCCCCCGCAACCAAGGAGGACACCGACCGGGACGACCCTACCTCGTCCCAGGCGCAGGTTGTACCACCACCAATGTCCCAACAGCAGCCGAAAGCAAGTGGTGGGCTGCCAGCTGGCGCCGGCATAACGCGGCCCCCAGCCCACCAACACCAACAACAACAACAGCGGCCCAAACAGGCTGCGTGCGCTGGTCCAGCTGCCGGCGCACCAACACCAACATCAACAACGACGAAGGAGTTTACAGCCTGCGCCGTCCAACTGTTAATGGACCTAATTAAGGCCATAAGACAGGGACAAGACGCGGGTTTGGTTATCCTCGACGGCCTGGCCTCCCTCCTCAAGCTATATGGCTAGGCCGTTGAGGGTAATCCACTGGAATGCCCGCGGCCTTGGAGGTAAGGTCGCCCCCCTCCGCCGCTTCCTCAGATCGGAAGACATCGACGTGGCGCTGATAAGCGAGACACACCTAGGACAGGAAGACAAGCTGCGTGTCCCTGGGTATCTCGTTTACAGGAAGGATGAAAGGTCGGCAACCAACGCCCGCTACCGTGGTCTGGCGGTACTAGTGAGGCGAAGAGTCGTCCACCAGCAGCTCCCTGTGCCGTCGCCCGGCTCGTTCTACGCGCTGGGTGTGCAGTTGCACGTTGCCGGCGAGGATCTCGCCATTTACGCCGTGTACAAGGCGCCCTCGACTAACCTGAACGCCCCGGAGTTGAGGGCCCTACTGGAAGCTAACGGCGGCGCGACGATCCTTGCCGGCGACTTGAATTGCAAGCACCCGGCGTGGAACTCGGCCGCGACCAACACGGGAGGAAGACGGCTTAGAAGAAGAGACTTCGGCTACACGGTGTCCGGCCCAGAGACGCCCACCCACTATCCGGAGAACCCAGCCTATATGCCGGACGTGCTGGACATCGTGGCCTACCGAGGGCTACACTGCCAGATCACGCAACAAGTACTAGACGACGAGATGCAGTCAGATCACCATCCTGTTCTCGTCGTCCTCTCGGGGATGCCGACCCGACTGAAGCCCACAGCGCCACGTCGCAAAACCAACTGGATGGACTTCACAGAAAGGATTGAGGCCACCACTCCGTCTCGGCCCATCGTCACCTCCGCGGACGTCGACCAGATGGCGGTGGATGTCACTGCTTGCATACAGAGCGCCTTGGAAGCGGCGACCACTGTACAGCAGGAGAGCACGGCGGCTCATCGCCAGACACCTCTACCTGCGTACCTGCAGAGGATGATCGCCGACAAGAGGCGCCTTCGCAAGCAGTGGCAACAACTAAGATGCCCCACCCTCAAGAGGAAACTCAACCGTCTCGCGGAGAGGATCAAAGCCGAGATGAGAGACAGAGAAGCCGAGAGCTGGGAGGATAGAATAGAGTCGACGGCCGGCAGCTGGCCGTCCATCCACCGACTCTGTCGCCAGCTCACGAATACCCCAGCTCCGGTGCGCCCGCTAGTGGATGGCGGAGGGGCGCTCAAATACAGAGCGGAAGACCGAGCGGAGGTCTTCGCCGAGCACCTGGAGCGTCAGTTCCAGCCGAATCCAACTACCGACCACGAAAATGTCGCAGCAGTCGAGCAACACCTTGGGGACTACTTCGCCGCGCCGATAGCTCCCGAGGAAGAGGCCATATTTTTCTCACCTGGGGCAGTCAGACGCGCCATCCTGAGGACGAGGCCTAGGAAGGCCCCCGGTGCCGACGGTATCACCAACACAGCGTTGCGCCACCTGCCGTTCCGAATGGTAGCGGCACTGGCGCGCCTGTACACGGCGATACTGCGCACCGGGGCCTTTCCCGCCTTGTGGAAGGAAGGGCGCGTCATAATGCTGCCCAAGGTGGGGAAAAACATCCTGAAGCCGGAGAGCTATCGGCCCGTCACGCTGCTACCGACCACCTCCAAGGTGTTCGAAGTACTCCTGCTGCGGCATCTCCAGCCGCACATTACGCCACGGCCGGAACAGTTCGGATTTCGGTCGGAACATAGCACGACGCTTCAGCTGTCGAGGGTACTGCACCTTCTGACGGCTGCCACCAACAAGAAGGAGGACTCCGTCGCAGTATTCCTCGACATGGAGAAGGCCTTCGATCGTGTATGGCATGACGGCCTTGTTTACAAGCTGGCCACCTCTGGAGCGCCCCGTCGCGTGGTAAGAGTGGTCCAATCTTTTCTGTCCCACAGGAGCTTCCGCGTGGTGGTCGAGGGAGCGCTCTCCAGCGCCCGCCCGGTGCTGGCGGGCGTCCCGCAGGGCAGCTGCGTGTCGCCGGCGTGTTACTCACGTTTCACCGACGACATCCCCACTACGCCACAGGTGACGCTCGCGCTGTATGCCGACGACGCCGCGTATATCGCCACCTCGCTTAACGCGGGGCACGCGGCGGTCAAAATGCAGCGCGCGCTCGATCTCCTCCCTGACTGGCTGTCAAAGTGGCGGCTGTCGGTAAACGTGGGTAAGACGCAGGCGATGGTCATCAGCTCTGCGCGCTCTCTCCCACCGCGCCTGAATCTACTTGGCGCCGACGTCGAGTGGGCACCCCAGGCCAAGTACCTGGGTGTGACTATCGACCGTCGGCTCACCATGGGGCCACATGTCCGCCAGGTCGCGGGCCGGACTAGGGCTGCCCGCGCCCAGCTCCGCCCAGCGCTCTCGTCCCGCCTCCCGGTGCGCGTCAAGTTGAGCGTATATAAGACTTATGTGCGCTCAATATTGACGTACGCCGCCCCCGCTTGGTTCGCCCTCACTAGCGAGGGGAACAAGAAAATCCTCCGCACGCAGCAGTCCCTTGCGTTGCGGACCATAGTTGGTGCCCCTCGCTACGTGAGGAATGACGTCATCCAGCGGGACCTCAGGTTCGAGAGCCTGGACGATTTTATCCGGCGCCTTGCGATGGGAATGTTCGCGCGTGCCGACGCATCCGCTTGGTCCCATATCAAGCACATAGCGCCCTGGCATGCGCGCCCCCCCGACGCGAGGCGCCGCCTCCCCCGCGACCTGGTAGCGGATGTTGACCCCCACCCACCGGACTTGACGCCTGGGTAAGCTGTTTCTCCCAGGTTACACGCAGCTTACCTACACATTTACGACTCCACATACACTACATACATCCAGCTACTCGTCCTGTGCTAAGTTAATATAGGCAGGTGCGAGTAGCTACAACCACACATGCATCCCTACACAAGCACGTAAACACACGCGTAGACTCGCGGCGCGGGCTCGCGAGCCACGCTTGCACTGGGCGGTGTTTACACAGTACAATACCGCCTATACTCACATAACGGTTCCTCGCCTGTAACGTGACCGGCTAGCTCTGGAAGCGGGGCGGGCAGGGACCATTACATCCTCCGTAGGTGCGTCGGAGTCGGCACCTCTGTCGCTGGTCGTCCCCCGCCGGGCCTCCTTCGGGTCTCACCTGGCGGTGACAGACCGCCGAGGTGTCGTGAAGAAAACAGCGCTGTATAGACAGCGCTGTAGGCGCGCCTACGGAATACTCCATAGCATCTATTCACAGGCGTGCGATATTGCGGTCGCACGCCACTAGGCCATAGCCTATAGGCAACACAAGGACGGGCCTGTTTTAACAGGTCACGGTATGGCCTCCGCGGCCAGGGGGCATAGCCCCGATGCCGCCTGCCACGCCCCCTGACGGGGGCGTAGCGATATCCCTCGTAGTAGATTTTTTTATTTAAAACGAACCACCTATCACCTGGCGCGGTGATGCCGCCACCACGACGGCACCGGGATGTCTCTGGGGGGCGAAGGACGCAGTGGCCGGTACCGTGGGACCTCCAGTGGCGGAAGCGGGGGTCTAAGGTGCCGCCACCGAAGGTCCCAGAGGCGACGCTCTATCTTCGCCCTTCGCCACAACACCACCCGGTGCTCCGCCGTTCTCATCCTGATATTTCTAAAATGGGAAATTGAATCTTTAGTACCTATAACTCAAATTTCATTAAGCCAAGCTAAAACTATTTTCGAATCTGAATATAATATAACATTATCAATTTTGATTTTCACTTATAATGTATTAAAAACTCTATCTATTAATAAGGAAAGTAAAAGAGCAGCGTTTAGTTCTAGACGCGGTACAGTGTTTTTTTTACTTATAGGATTGATTCGCTACTTTGAGCAGATTAATGAAACCGTTACCTTACCCGCTTCATCAACCACGCGTAGGTATATACAACACCCATAGCCGACAGTGCTGGAGGCGTCAGCGAAACCAATCAACTGTATTGCAACAGCAGACTCAGGAACTGGAATGTTTCTAGTCAATTCAATTGGGTGCATTTTAGACACACCTTCAAGGAATTTAAGCCAATCAATCTTTATGCTTTCAGGTGCAGCGTCATGCCAGCCTACCTTTTTTGACCAAAGCTGTTGCATAATTGCCTTAGCCTTAATTACTATAGGACTGATAAAACCCATGAGATCATAGAAACTTGCTATATAACTTAAAATATCCCTTTTAGTTGGGCTCTCATTACTAGAGAATTTAGGACACTGAATTATAAAGCAATCTTTTTCCATATTAATCGTTAACCCTAAAGCTTTCATGCTACGCTCTTTATTTTGTAATTCAAGCTCATCAAACTGCCTCTGAGACACTGGAATACCGTCCAATATTGCAGAAGAATTCGATGCCCATTTATGAGTTGTATAGTTTCCCAAGCTAAGCAATTGTTGTAGCTGCCTCCTTGCACTTAACATATTTTGTAAGCTAGAATCAGCATATAATACATCATCAACGTAACAGTTATTATCTAATATGACAGCTCCCAGAGGAAACATGGTACCAAATTGCTGGGTGAGCTCATTCAGGCAACGAGTAGCTAGGTAAGCCGAACTTTTCAAACCATAAGTGACAGTTTTCAAGCGTAAGCATTTTATTTCTTCATTTGGGTCATTGCGGAAAAGAATATTTTGAAGCGGTGTAAATTGTGAGTTAACCCTTATACATCTATACATTTTCTGCAAATCAGTTGAAAATGTATAATCACCAAAGCGAAATAAAAGAGCGATATCAAAAAGTTCCTTTTGAACAGGAGGACCAGTTAACATTAAATCATTAAGCAAAATTTTATTTTTTGTTTTCATAGATGCATCAAATACTGCTCGAACCTTTGTGGTTTTGCTGTTTTCATTAATTACAGCGTGATGTGGCAAAAAGTACACTGAATCCTTATTTAAATTGTAAGCCTTGAGATCTACATATTCAGCATGATCTAGTGTTATAAATTCATTAATAAATCGTGTATATTCACCTTGTAATTTAGGGTTTTTAGTAACTTTTTTTCTAAATTAAGAAATCTATGATATGCTGAATCTAAGGAGTTACCAAGGGTATTATTTACTTCCTCTATGGGCACCTTTAATGGTAAGTCAACATAAAATGTATTGTTTACAAGTTTGACTGAATCTCGAAAAATACTTTCAGCGAGCTCATGCTCAGTTAAATTTTCATTGAATGTCTCCGGGACATGTTCAGCCTTCCAAAATCGTGCTAATGTTTCATTAACATTAGAATTACATGTTAAGCAAAGCAAAGAGGTAACCTTATTTTTGGATGCAGGCTGCGTAGGCAATGTCCCCGCAACAATGTGTCCGAACTTTGTATTTACTATATGTGGTTGATAACTGCTAGGCTCCTCAGGCGGCAGCAGGATCTGGAAAAATACATCCGCACCAATCAGTACATCTATTTCAGATGGCGTATGGTACTGCTCATCTGCTAGCACAATGTTTGCTGGTATTTTTATTTTAGATGTATCCACCCTGACATGGGGGAGTTTACATGTTATCTGTTCAACAACCTGACAATTTATTGAGGTTTTATAATTTGATGTCAATGAATGAACATCTACAGGAACAGAGAAACTGGAAAAAATGTTTAGAATTTGTGACCCCTATGATGCTCAAATTATTTTGCACAGGTGCCAATTTCAATCGTTTGACAACCTTAGATGTGATCATGGAGGTCTGTGATGCTGAGTCCAGAATAGCCTTCACATGAACTTCAAGGTTGTCTTTACCCACAAGTTTGACCCTTGCTGTGGGAAGTAAAATTTCATTTAAATTGTTGCCGGACATCAAAGTCACCGGCGATGGTAATGGCTCGTAGTGAATGAGCGAGTTATGCTGTTTATTGCACTCATTGCACTTGAAATGATATCGACATTTATTTTCCTGAACAAACTCATATCGTTCTTTTGCTGGCAAACACTTGAAAGTTTTTACAATTAAAAATCTTGTGATCATTCACTTTACAATAAATACATGACTTGTTACCTGATGATGTGGATGCTACATTGACCACTGCCTTTTTTGCCGGAGCTGCAGGTTCAGAGCTCTCTAGAGCCAATGCTCGTTTCTCAAGGAACTCCAAAAACTGCTGGACGGAAGGTGCTGTCTCGGCATTTCGATCCAACTGGTAGGCGCGCGCAGTGTAGCTATCTAGTTTACGTAATAAAATACACAACACAATGTCATCCCAAGCATCAACTTTGGTACCTAAATTTTTTAATGCAGCTAGCCCTTGTTTTATTTTAGAAACAAAATCACGAATGTTCTGTGGTGTTGATTTTGACAGAACACTGATATCTAACAAGGAATAAATATGATCACTAACTATTCTATATTTGTTATTGTAACGTTCGTCTAATAGCCTTAGTGCTTCTATGTAGCTGTCACTAGTAAGTGGAAGATTCTTTATTAAATCCAAAGGTTCATTCTTAAGAAATGTTCTTAGATAATATAATTTAGCAACGTTATCTAGATTGCTGTCCTTGTTTATCACAGACTTGAATAAATTAACAAAGGGTGTATATTCACTGTACTTACCAGTAAAAGCCAGAATTTGAATAGCTGGTAAACGCATTTTAGAATTCGCAGGCTGAGCTTCAGCCTTTACAGAACCATGAGACTGAGTGGCACTAGACCTATCTATCTCTGCGTTAATTGAAGCGAGAGTATTGTAATATTTTTCCTCTACTTCTCCATAGTCCTCCTTATCTTCGGGGTCTAATGCTAATATTGACATGTTATAGGCTTCATAGTCTGAAAATGCTTTTACCAAGCGCTCCCTTTTGGTTAAAATACCCTGGTAGGTATCGTCCTTAAACCTTTGCACTGAAAGTCTAGTTATGTTTCCTTTCACGTATCCTCTAGACGCTATAAGATTTTTGAGCTCTGCCATGGTAAACACTTAAAGCTTTACACACAGCTATTGCCTATTTTAGGTAACTTATTATGATAACACTTAATACTTAATTAGTTTTATCTATTAATATATATCTATTCAGTACAGCAAAATATGGCGGACTTCGTAAAATAAACACTAAAGTTCACTATAGACATGGGTAGTTCGCGAACGATTGAAGGAAATTGTGCGCGACGCACCTTTTTACAGTTTTATTCTTTTTAGTATATTTTGTACAGTGTTTTTTTATATTTCGAATGCTATTTATTTTTGATACCTTTTGTCTTTTTTATTATTACACGAGTTTTCCTCCGACCAACATTGTAGCTTTTCTTTACGTAAAATAGTCCCAGAGTCCAGCAGTGGAGATACAGGCCCAGTCCGCTATATCGTGGTCCTTCGACAGCCAATCTAGTAGGTAGTAGTGATGGTGCCAAGATGGGAGCTGAAGGGAACGCTGTGGACAGGGAGCTGGAGCAACCAGGGCCCAGCTACTCACCCGCCGACGCGGCGGCCGCAGTCCAGACCCCTTCGAGGCCCGTCTCCGGCAGTCAGACCCCGCAGAGGCCCTTCACTACAATCCAGACTTCGTCGAGACCAGTAAGTAGAAGTTCATCTCGTTCTTCTGCCACAATGGTGGCTAGAAAGTTAGCCGCAGAGGCTTTACATGCTCGCCGTATGGCTGAAATAGAGCAGGAGGCAGCAGAGTTGGAACTCAAAGCGGAATTGGCGGCTATAGATGCCGATGCCAGTCATCACAGTTCGAGAAGCAAGCGTTCGGTCAATGACTGGCTGCAGAAATCGCAAGATGCTCTGAAAACTGATACAGTTGGCCTAGCTGACCCCGTTGAATTTACTTCCATTATGTCGGTTGGCCCCTCTCGCCTGGCTTTAGTTAACCCAACCCCAGTATCGCCTATAAAACCGGCTGACCAAGCTGCCATAGGTACAAACGCTAACATGCATCTCTGTTCCAGCGATTCAGACCGCCTTGTGAAGTCGTTAGGCATTCTCATAGATAATGTTAATAAAGGCGCTTGCCACCGTAGGGCTGATAGGGATTTTCCATTGCCGTTTTTCGACGGTAAATCGCATCTAGAATGGCTTTCCTTTAAAAGAGCCTTTCTAGATACGATGGACTCGCATTCTGCAGTGGAAAATCTAGCTAGGTTGAATAAAGCATTAAAGGGATGCGCACGTGAAGCGGTCATGATGCTGCTGGCAACGGCGCGCGAGCCTGGTGTAGTGCTGCGCGCGCTCGATACGCGCTTCGGCCGCCCCGAGCTTATAGTGGCTCAGGAGGCAGCTGCAATGCGCGCTTTACCGCGCGTCTCCGGTGAAGGTAAAGACCTTGCTATTTTTGCTAGTCGTGTTCGTAATTGTGTGGAAGCGATTCGGTTACTCGACCAGCCTCACTACCTAACATCGCCAGAGCTGATTCAATCGGTTATTTCTAAAGTTCCCCCACTGTTACGAGCACAATGGGTGGCCTATGCCGGCAGTCACGCGGCCAGTGGCCTACCCATGCTCGACATGTTCGTTGACTTCCTGGCCGAAATAGTCGAGCTGCAGTCTAGATTCGGTCTCCTCCCTGAATCAGCTAGTGCGCAGAGTTCGACTTCTGCTGCTAATAGTAGAGTCAGGGATAAGGTGCACGCAGTCGTTGATGGAGAGAAATCTCGTTAAAAATCAAGGCGGAGGAGAAATCCGGTTCGGGATCGGAGACCGGGACTGTCGTGTCCATTTTCTCGGAAGGAGAATCGGACGCAGCTGCGGGACGGACTATTGTTTCCGAAACAATGGCCTTCGGAACAATGGGCTCAGGCATTCTCGGAATGCCTTTGTCGGCGAGACGCGGCGAGGACGGGTAATTAGGCTCAATGGGCGCCGACTCGGGCATTCCCGGAATGACGGTGTCGGCGTCCACTGAGGCTAATGGGCTACCAGGTGCGTCGCTATATTAGGCGAACGCAGCGCGTTCGAGTTCGTCGAAAGTCGCGCCATACTTTTGTTTGAAGTACGAGTCTTCAAACAGGACCTGTCTGACAAACTTATACAAAAGTCTGTCAGCCATGATGAAAAAAGGGCCTAACACAGCTAAAAGTTAGCTGACATGAGTGAAGCTCACCTATAACCCTAACAACCTAACTAACTCCCCGGGTGGGTGGGCCCGGGGGTGTGTGGCCTCCCTGAACTTGTGCGAACAGGGAGGTGAGTACCTAAGGTGTGCCCTAAGCTTGTAAACCTGTCGCCAGTCTTATTGTGCGACAGGGCCCTAGGCCCGCAAGGGGCTCTAGTGCGAAGGGGTAGACACTCCCAACTGACACTAGGTAAGTTGCTGTGAACGAAACCAGAGACTAGGTTTGACGAGGGAAGCCCCCAAGGCCAAGGTCCTAGCTCTCGACTCCAATGGAATGCCTCACCCTGAAGGGGTTTGGCGGGTAGGATTGGGTCACCACCCTCTTGGCTTCGTTGGCACCGTAAGGTTTCCACCAAAAACCACGAAACTGTGGTTTTTCCCTGAAGGGCAAAGATACGCGAGGACGATGGAACTGTTTAGTAAATTATTGTCTTGAAAAAGACAGTTTTGTTTGACGTACCGAACCAACTACGGATGTAGATGATTCGTTACGGCGCAGCACCACTAAGTTTGTGCGCGAGGCGCAAACAGTAGTAGTGCCACGACTGGGTGTAGTCTGGGACTACTGATGACGTCACGAAGTCGTGACGAACCGGTGACAGCAGGTAGCGGCGGGCGGGACACAACGCAGGTAGCGGCACGTCCGTACGCGGCGGCGGTCAGGCGGCGAGTGATATTGAAAAATAAATATTCGTAAACACTTATGTGAATTGAGGGAAGCTAACGATAGCTTGCTTTTTAATCGAGCAACGCCATCTATCGAGCCGTGAGGAACTAAATTACACAAACATTCCTGCCGGCCAAGGACTGTGTAAGTCCTTCAAAAGAGGTTAAATTTAAAGTTAAATTGTACACAAAAAATATTACGAAACTATAAAGGTAAAGCTCAACAAAGAGAGTGCAGAACTGATAAACAAAAGGAAATTACATCATGTAAAACTGATAGAGAGATCATCCAAGTGCACAAAAGACCCTAACCCGCTTGCTACAGCAATGTGTTTATTAAACAAGAAGTATCCGATTGTAGTAGATGAGAGAAAAGCATTGCGATACCAGATGCCAAGACATCTTTTCCCTCCTGAATCAAGTGGGATGAGAAGGGACAGCCATAGACACGGAAAGATATTAGCTAAGCTGGAATCTATCGATTGGTGGATTGACCACAGCCCACTGCCAACAGAAGGAGCAAAGAAAGTCATAAATCTGTTGTTGAAACAGCAAGAAGAAGAGGTAAAGTCATATTATTCAATAAATTGGGCAAGGTCCAACATAAAGTGAGGTCCACCTATCTATCATCCAAAGACAAATGGTTAGAACGAAGCAGCCCATTATTGATCTCCCACCAAACCTAAGGACTGCGGCGTTGAAAGAAGTGCTATTCCCAGAAATTACATTACCTGATTCAAGGGTTGGAACACAAGAAATTGAGAGTGTCAAAGAAATATTTAACATAAATATGGAGGATAAAATAGGTTTGGTCAGGCAAATAAGAGTTCTTTTGAATGCCATGGACCCAAGAGAAAGGTATCTCCCCATCCTGCCTAATTCAGGGAACAAACTTATTCCTATCAAACATGCCATGTTGCACAACAACTTTGTCATGAGCAACATCGAGGTACTTGACATGGATATTAACACATCTTGGGAGCCAATATTAGGCAATTTCATAAAGTGTCTATATGTCGAAGCAAAGTTGTCAAACATAAGTTTTGCGGACTTGAAAGACATTTGTTACAACACTACAATAATGAAAAAGAGGGTTGTTGATTATCTGGATCTTGTTGGAGGAAAGAACTCATTAGAGTATGTGTGGCTAAAAGCTCTATTTGAAAGGGATCAACCTTAGAATGTAAAAGGGATGGCCTAACAACATGTTTCATGCCATCAGATTGTAGGGAGGCAACAATAGGGAATGTTGCAGGCAGTGATATAAAAGTGTTACAAGGGAATCAGATGGTGAGTTTTAAATATGGTGATATAAAAGGAAAATTTACCCATAATGGACCCTGGTTGTTAGAAATCTCCTGCAATTTCACTACTAACAGGGATTTTTTTATTTCAAATGTTTAATGAAAACGACACTTTACTTGTGGAAGAACTATAATGAAAAATTTTTTTTTTTTTTTTTTTCGAAATGGCATCTCGCAGTTCAACCTAGAGGGGTTGTCGTCTGCTTAACCGGACAATCCTGTGGGTGCCTTAAGTGTAAGGCCTCCAGCCAGGGCATGCAAGAGTATTACTTACGTATTAGAGGAGCGCACGCGGCCGTCTGCCACCGTGCGCCCGCGCGTACTAAGCAAGCCGAGCCGACGACAAGAGAAAGGAATTTGGACTCGATCGGCCGCCGCATCATTGCGCTAGCACTCGTAGGAGCGCGGCACATGCTACCGCCATTATTAATTTGTGTTAGTTATTAAGTTTGTCTATGTACCCTTATTATTATTATTTTTCTATTTCGAAATTGTATATAAGCTGCGCCTCAGAATAAATCACATAGATCGTTATTCGCCTTCTTATTTAACACGACTAGTATTGATTCCCTAAGTTAGTGATCCCTATTCACTAAAGTGGTGACCCCGCGTTCGAAATGTCTACGCACGAAGACAAACTCTTCAGCATGATAGAAGCCCTGACCAAGGAAGTAGCAGAGCTGAAAATGAATCGATCCCGCAAATTTCAACGCCGAATCCACAATTCCAGAAAACGTTCCCGCTCTAAATCTCGGGATAGAAGAAATGCCGTGTGCTACTTTCACCAGAAATTCGGCAAGGCAGCATACCGATGCAGAAGTCCGTGCAGTTTTAAAGGAATTACAAGCGAAAAGCCGGAAAACTAATGAAGACCCAAGCCGTGGCGGTGGCCGAAGTCGACGATTTATCCTCATACCGCCTATTTATTTACGACAAAACATCTGGAAAAAAGTTCCTTGTCGACACGGGTGCAAATGTTTCTGTGTTACCCGCCACAGCACGCGATAAACAGCGAACACCAACCAACTACTTGTATGCAGCAAATGGTTCAAAAATACCCACATACGGCGAGCGAACCATTGAACTCAACATTGGAATGCGGCGTGCTTACAGTTGGCGATTTATGGTAGCAACAGTCAGTAGGCCGATATTAGGCGCTGATTTCTTGCACCACCACACCCTGATGGTAGATCTCCATGGACGACGGTTGGTGGATAAAAAAACCAATTTATCGGCACGAGGTTTCCTGTCACCTGCAGCAGAAGGAAGCATCCGTACCATCGATGACAAGCTTCCCTACCACGACCTGTTAGCCGAGTACCCAGACATCACGAGACCAAACTTAAAGAAACTGGGAAATAGTGAAGTCGAACACTATCTCGAAACTACCGGCCCGCCGATATTTACCAAAGCGAGACCACTACCACCCCATAAGTACAACGCTGCAAAACAAGAATTCCAACTCATGATGAGCGAGGGAATTTGTCGACCGTCTAATAGCCCATGGGCTAGTCCATTACACATGGTTATGAAAAAGGATGGTACCTACAGATCCTGTGGTGATTATCGCAGACTCAATGCCGTAACCACACCCGATCGATACCCGATACCACGACTTCACGACTTCACACATAACCTCAAAGGAAAGAAGATTTTTTCAAAAATTGATCTGCAGAAGGCCTACTACCAAATCAAAAATAGAGAAGAAGACGTGAAGAAGACAGCCGTGATTACTCCTTTTGGCTTGTACGAGTTCACAAGGATGTGTTTTGGTTTGAAAAATGCAGGCCAGACATTCCAGCGACACATGGACAACGTGCTTCGTGGCCTACCTGTTTTTCCATTTGTCGACGACATTCTTGTAGCTTCTGAGAATCAAGAAGCACACAGAAGAGAACTACAAGAAGTTTTTAAGCGACTCAGCGACAGTGGTTTAAAAATAAACGTCGCTAAGTGTATCTTCGGCCAGTCAAAACTCGATTTCCTGGGATACACAATAAGCCCTGAAGGCATTACACCGACGGAAGAAAAGGTACAAACAATCCAGTCCTATCCATTGCCAAATACGATCCAAGATCTACGTCGATTCGTCGGAATGCTGAACTTTTATCGTTCGAGTATACCCCATGCGGCTGAACATCAAAAAGAATTGAGCAAGTACTTTCACAACGCCAAGAAAAACGATAAAACAAAAATACAGTGGACCGAAGAGGCAAAACAAGCATTCAATCAATGTAAACAAGACATCAAGAACTGCGCATTATTGTCCTATCCATCACTGAGCGAACCTTTCGCACTGATGACAGACGCATCAAACACATGTGCTGGTGCCGTTATACAACAAAAGATCAACGGCAAGTGGAGACCACTGGGATTTTTCTCCAAAAAGTTCAGTGACGCACAACAAAAATACAGTACGTACGACCGTGAATTGCTGTCAATCCACATGGCAATACGTCATTTCCGTCGAGTGTTTGAAGGACGAGAGTTAGTTGTTTACACGGACCACAAACCGCTGTGTAATGCATTAACTTCAAACAGCAAGTCAGAGACACCCCGCCGAACAAGATACCTTGAATATATCGGACAGTTCACGTCGAATATTCAACACGTAACCGGCCAGGACAACAAAGTCGCAGATGCACTATCACGAGTTGAAACAATTACATGCCCGACACCACTGGATTACACCGAGTTAGCAAGAAAACAAGACCAAGACGAAGAATTGAAAATGCTAGCAAACAAAGGAAAATACACATTCAAAAAGATTGGCATTCCCAACTCAACTGCCCAAGTTACCTGTGAGATGTCATCAAGCACTGCCCGTCCATATCTGCCACCAGATTTTCGAAAAGATGCATACCAAGCGATTCACGACCTTAGTCACCCCGGCATAAGGGCGACAAGGAAGCTAGTCACTGCCCGCTACTTTTGGCCCTCCATGAATAGTGACGTAAATGAGTGGACTAGAACATGCGACGCATGTCAGCGTGCGAAGGTGCAACAACACACGAAGACACCCACTGCAAGTTTCCAACAAGCAAACAAATTGGAGCATGTACATATGGATATTGTTGGCCCGTTACCTATTTCAGACGGCTATCGATATCTATTGACCATGATAGATAGGGCTACCAAATGGCCTGAAGCCTGCCCATTGGAAGACATAACCACAGAAAATGTTGCTAATGCATTCTATGATGGTTGGATCGCGAGATACGGTTGCCCAGTAACCATAACCACCGACCAAGGGAGGCAATTTGAGTCTGACCTCTTTAATAAATTGATGCAACGCATGGGAATTCACCGCACCCGCACCACTGCTTACCACCCGCAGTGTAACGGCGTGATAGAACGATGGCACCGCACACTCAAGACATCACTCACCGCAAGGCTAAAATCAACAACAGTAGCACTGTAGGTAGCTCACGTGACCATTCACGTGAGCTACCTACAGTGCTACTGGGACTGCGCGCTTCGGTAAAAGAAGATGTTGGTGCGAGTACAGCTGAATTGCTATATGGCCAAACGCTGCGATTACCCGGAGAATTCTATGAAGAATCCACAAAACATCGCGACACGATTTCCAACTTAATGAACAAGTTGAACGGAGCGTTAAAAAAGGCCCAGGCGCAACGGAAATCAAACCAATCACGAGCGACATTTATACACGACGACCTACATAAATGTTCGCATGTTTACCTACGCAATGACGCATCACGCAAGCCTCTGACGCCGACTTACAATGGCCCGTACGAAGTGATCAGTCGTAACGACAAGTACTTCACTATCCAGTTACGCAATAGATGCGCAAACATAACTGTTGACAGATTAAAGCCAGCTTTTCGGTTGAACACTGAGTCAGAAGCACCAGTCACAGATACGTACGCATATGCCACAAGATCACGAAGGACATCGAAGCCCTGCGTGCATTTCACTAGCGGGGGAATGATGTAGCAGCTCATACTTACGTGTCTAGGCATACGTATTAGAGGAGCGCACGCGGCCGTCTGCCACCGTGCGCCCGCGCGTACTAAGCAAGCCGAGCCGACGACAAGAGAAAGGAATTTGGACTCGATCGGCCGCCGCATCATTGCGCTAGCACTCGTAGGAGCGCGGCACATGCTACCGCCATTATTAATTTGTGTTAGTTATTAAGTTTGTCTGTGTACCCTTATTATTATTATTTTTCTATTTCGAAATTGTATATAAGCTGCGCCTCAGAATAAATCACATAGATCGTTATTCGCCTTCTTATTTAACACGACTAGTATTGATTCCCTAAGTTAGTGATCCCTATTCACTGAAAGGTTGTGAACAAAAAGTGCAAGTGCTTTCAATTTCAGTGGCGAAAGATTTCACAGGAATGTATTTTGCTTGGGTTGAGGTAGGTTTCGCTGAATCTTTCTTTGCTGTATCCCTTCTAATACTGGTGATATTTTCCATAGCTCTGAATCGGCTTTCTAGCAATGAGGCTAAAGTCTCAAAAGTTGGTATGTCTCGTGATGAACCAAGGGACTGTTCCCAAAGTTTGTGAGTTTCAATGTCAATTTTAGAGACAACAATGTGAACTACTATAGCCTCCCACGTGTTGATTTTAAGACTTTCTAGCGAATTCAAGCATTCGCGTGTGGTGTCTACAATACCTTTCAGGCTTTGAGCGCATTCGTTGGTCATTTCGCGCTGAGAAAGAAGACGATTCAGGATGTTATTGACAATTATCCTCTCATTTTCATAACGATTCTCAAGTGTCTCCCAGGCCTTATCATAAGTAGCTTCGGTAAGTGTGAAGTGTTTTAATAGCTGCTCAGCCTCGCCCGTAATACTGGACTTCAAATAATGGTGTTTCTCAATTTTTGATAGGTTATTATCATTATGAATAAGACATGTGAAGACGTCACGAAAGCTGTACCATTCAGCGTAGTTACCGGAAAACTCAGGTATGTTAATCGGTGGTAACTAAATCAAAACAGTTTTCTTCAAGAAATAGTTAAAGACACCAGTGTAAATGTTCGTAAAACAGAAGAATTGGTTAAGTCACTGTAGTTAAAGTTTTCAATTGTCCAAAACACAAAATCACAACAAAGTTTTCAAGAGATTATTTTTTTTTTAAGTTAAGTTCACTAATCTCAATATTTCTAAGTTTTTTAACTGAATTTACTAAGTCCACACAACGTAATATTTCACTAAGTTCCTGATATAAAATGTTCACAGGCTTACCCACGAGAGTCCTCCTAATACAGTCCAATCCAGTGTCACCACTTATTCACTAACACTCACAACTTACTGTCACTTCACTTTATTACGCACTGAACTTTATGCACTTTACTTTTATCCGACTTCGAAGGACCAAATGTTTAATGAAAACGACACTTTACTTGTGGAAGAACTATATTGAATTTTTTTTTTTTTTTTCGGAATGGCATCTCGCAGTTCAACCTAGAGGGGTTGTCGTCTCCGAGTAGTATTCACAACGCCCCCGCAAGGGGGCGCGGTAGGCGGTTCCGGGGCTATGCCCCCTTGCCGCGGAAGCTGTACCGCAGTCCGTTAAAACGGACCCGTCCTCGGGGTGGACACTGTCCATTGGTTAATTGGGCGCATGGTGGCAGCATGCGCCCATGTGTGTGGTTGCTATGTTGTGGACTGTAGGCGCGCCACAGCGCTGTTGCGCAGCGCTGTTTTCTTCACGGCACCACGGCGGTCTGTCCCCGCCAGGTGAGACCCGAGGGAGGCCCGGCGGAGGACGACCAGTGGCAGAGGTGCCGACTTATAGCGCACCTACAGTGGATGTGTGGTTCCCGCCCGCCCCACTAACCAGAGCTAGCCAGCAGTGGACCAGACTAAGGAACCGACGTGTGTGTGTGGGCGGTATTGTATTGTGTAACACCGCCCAGTGAGTGCGTCGGTCGCGGGCCCGCGCCGCTTTCCTTCGCGTGAGTCTACGTGAATGAAGAGACGTGCATGTGTGGTTTCACTGCGTGACGTACCTATATTAACTTAGAATACGGCACGCAGCTGGGTGCATGTAGTGGGTGGAGTCATATTGTGCAGATAAGCTGCGTGTAGCCTGGTACAGCTTACCCGGGTCAATCCGGTGGGGTGGGGTCATCGTCCGCTACCAGGTCGCGAGGTAGTCGCCTCGCGTCAGGGGGGCGCGCATGCCAGGGCGCTAGGTGCTTGACGTGTGGCCAAGCAGATGCGTCGGCACGCGCGAACATTCCCGTCGCGAGGCGTCGGATGAAGTCGTCCAGGCTCTCCATCCCGAGGTCCCGCTGGATGACATCGTTCCTCACGTAGCGAGGGGCGCCAACTATGGTCCGCAGCGCAAGCGTCTGTTGCGCGCGGAGAATCTTCTTGTTTCCCTCGCTAGTGAGGGCGAACCAGGCGGGGGCGGCGTACGTCAGTATTGAGCGTATATATGTTTTATACACGCCCAACTTGACGCGCGCCGGGAGGCGGGACGAGAGCGCTGGACGGAGCTGGGCGCGGGCGGCCCTGGTCCGGCCCGCGACCTGGCGGACGTGTGGCCCCATGGTGAGCCGGCGGTCGATGGTCACACCCAGGTACTTGGCCCGGGGCGCCCAATCGACTTCGGCACCTTGGAGAGTCAGGCGCGGTGGGAGGGAGCGCGCAGAGCTGAAAACTATCGCCTGCGTCTTACCCACGTTCACAGACAGCCGCCACTTGGACAGCCAGTCAGGGAGGAGGTCGAGCGCGCGCTGCATTTTGACCGCCGCGTGCCCCGCGTTAAGCGAGGTGGCGATGAACGCGGCGTCGTCAGCATACAGCGCGAGCTTCACCTGTGGCGTAGTGGGGATGTCGTCCGTGTAACGTGAGTAACACGCTGGCGACACGCAGCTGCCCTGCGGGACGCCCGCCAGCACCGGGCGGGCGCTGGAGAGCGCTCCCTCGACCACCACGCGGAAGCTCCTGTGGGACAGAAAGGATTGGACCACTCTTACCACGCGACGGGGCGCTCCAGAAGTGGCCAGCTTGTAAATCAGGCCGTCGTGCCATACACGGTCGAAGGCCTTCTCCATGTCGAGGAATACTGCAACGGATTCCTCTTTCTTGTTGGATGCAGCTGTCAGGTCGTGCAGTACCCTCGACAGCTGGAGCGTCGTGCTGTGTTCCGACCGAAACCCGAATTGTTCCGGCCGTGGCGTGATGTGCGGCTGGAGATGCCGCAACAGGAGTACTTCGAACACCTTGGAGGTGGTCGGCAGCAGCGTAACGGGCCGGTAGCTCTCCGGTTTCAGGGTGTTTTTCCCCGCCTTAGGCAGCATTATGACGCGCCCCTCCTTCCACAAAGCGGGGAAGGCCCCGGTGCGCAGTATCGCCGTGTACCGGCGCGCCAGCGCCGCTACCATACGGAGTGGCAGGTGGCGCAGCGCTGTGTTGGTGATACCGTCTGCACCGGGGGCCTTCCTAGGCTTTGTCCTAAGGATGGCGCGTCTGACTGCCCCAGGCGAGAAGAATATGGCGTCCTCCTCGGGAGCTACCGGCGTGGCGAAGTAGTCCCCAAGGTGTAGCTCGACTGTTGCGACATGTTCGCGGTCGGAAGACGGGTTCGGTTGGAACTGACGCTCCAGGTGCTGGGCGAAGACCTCCGCCCGGTCCTCTGCTCTGTACTTGAGCGCCCCTCCGCCATCCACTAGCGGACGCACCGGAGCTGGGGTGTTCGTGAGCTGGCGGCAGAGTCGGTGGATAGACGGCCAGCTGCCGGCCGTCGACTCTATTCTGTCCTCCCAGCTCTCGGCTTCCCTGCTTCTCATATCGGCCTTGATCTTTTCCGCGAGACGGTTTATCCTCCTTTTCAAAACAGGGCATCTCAATTGTTGCCACTGCTTGCGAAGGCGCCTCTTGTCGGCGACCATCTTCTGCAGGTACACAGGTAGAGGCGGCTGCCGTTGAGTCGCCGCGCTCTCCTGCGATACAGTTGTAGTCGCCGCTTCCAAGGCGCTCTGTATGCAAGCAGTGACATCTGCCGCCATCTGGTCCACGTCCGCGGAGGTGACGATAGGCCGAGATGGAGTGGTGGTCTCAATCCTCTCTGTGAATTCTTTCCAGTTTGTTTTGCGACGTGGCGCCGCGGGTTTCAGTCGGGTCGGCATCCCCGAGAGGACGACGAGAACAGGGTGATGGTCCGACTGCATCTCGTCGTCCAGTACTTGCTGCGTGATCTGGCAGTGTAGCCCTCGGTAGGCCACGATGTCCAGCACGTCCGGCATGTGGAGTGGGTTGTCCGGAAAATGGGTGGGCGTCTCTGGGCCGGACACCGTGTAGCCAAAGGCTTCCGCGTCCGTGAAGAGCCGTCTTCCTCCCGTGTTCGCCGCGGCCGAGTTCCACGCTGGGTGCTTGCAGTTCAAGTCGCCAGCAAGGATCGTCGCGCCGCCGCTGGCGTTTAGAAGGGCCCTCAACTCCGAAGGGTCCAGATGGGTCGAGGGCGCCTTGTATGCGGCGTAGATGGCGAGATCCTCGCCAGCAACATGCAGCTGCACACCCAGCGCGTAGAACGAGCCGGGCGACGGCACGGGGAGCTGCTGATGGACGACTCTTCGCCTCACCAGTACCGCCAGACCACGGTAACGGGTATTGGTTGCCGACCTTTCGTCCTTTCTGTAAGCGAGATACCCGGGGACTCGCAGCTTGTCTTCCTGTCCCAGATGTGTCTCGCTTATCAGCGCCACGTCGATGTCCTCTTCTCTGAGGAGGCGGCGGAGGGGGGCGACCTTGCCTTGCAGGCCGCGGGCGTTCCAGTGAATCACCCTTAACGGCCTAGCCATGGTACAAGGTTAGTAACGAGGCCAGGCCGTCAAGGATGACGAGCTCTGCGTCTTGACCCTGCCTGATGGCCTTAATAAGGTCCATCAACAACTGGATGGCGCAGGCTGTAAATTCTTTTTTCTTGGCGTCGGCAGTTGGGCCGGCGCTGGTGGTGCCACTCTTGGGCTTTTTCTGCTGCTGTTGGGCCGAGAGCCGCGCTATGCCGGCGCCAGCTGGCCTTCCAGTCTGTCTGTCCACATTCTTCGGCTGCGATGGAGCTGCTTCCGTTGTTACAGCCTGCGCCAGGGTTGTAGGCAGGTCGCCCGGGTTAACTCCCTCAGGTGCGGTGGGGGGCGCAGGTTCCTTCCCCTTGCCCCTTCGCTTCCTCTTCCTTCCCCTCCGCCGCTTCGAGGAGGTGGGGGGGGCTTCTCCCCTGTCGGTGGGCCCGTTGGCCGCCGCCATCAGTGACGCGCCTTGGACCTCGGAGTCAGCCACATCTCTTGGCCCCTCCATGGTTGGGGCCGGACGTCGTGCGGCGGTCGTGGCGGCAGCTGTGCCCGCTCGCCTGTTGGCCTTGATTTCAGCCTGGAACGAGGGACACTTAATGTTATTGGCGGGGTGGTCGCCCCCGCAGTTTGCGCACGTGGCTGGTTCGTCACGAGGGCGGGGGCAGTCCCGCGCGGTGTGCCCCTCTCCGCATCGTACACAGGCGAGCGGCCGGTGGCAATGGTGCGACGAATGCCGGAACTTTTGGCACCGGTGACATTGAGCGGGCCCACGTTTGCCCCGCCAGGCTTCGATTTTCACACCCCGCATGTATAAAAACACGGAGGTGTCGAAGATCCTACGTACTTCGGGCGTCCTTTTAAGTACGGCGTGGAACACGCAGCCGGGACGTCCCTGGCCCGCCTTGATGTGGCGGACGTATTCCGGCTCGTGCCCCAACGCGCGGAGCTCCTCCTCGATCTCTTCAGGGGTGGTATCCACAGGCAGCCCCCTGATGGCTACCTTCACACTTCGCTCCGCTGGCAATGAGTAAGCGAACCACGATGTGCCGTCCGCCTTCTCCAGCTCGGTCAGGTAGCGCTGGACCACCCTATATTCGTCTTCACTTTGGGTTGTCGTCTGCTTAACCGGACATATTGAAAAATAAATATTCGTAAACACTTATGTGAATTGAGGGAAGCTAACGATAGCTTGCTTTTTAATCGAGCAACGCCATCTATCGAGCCGTGAGAAACTAAATTACACAAACACATACAGTGGCTTTAATACGTCACTCATGTTTTTGCAAAACTTTGAATAGAAATTGACAAGGCCTAGAAAGCTCCTCAGCTGTGTAATATTATTAGGAGCTGGGGCGGCTACAATAGCTTTAATTTTTTTCTCGTCGGTGTGTAAGCCATGCTTATCAATTCTATACCCTAAGTATGTTACCGATTCTTTAAAAAATGGACACTTTGCATAATTAATCCTGAGACCATTTTGTTTTAGTCTTTGCAATACTGCTCTTAAATTAGTCATGTGTGTGGACCTATTAGTTCCACTAACGCAAATATCATCAGCAAAAACAGTTGTAAACGGTAAACCAGTTAGCGTCTCTTCCATAACTTTCTGAAAGTTCTCGGGTATGCACTTAATGCCAAATGGTACACGGTTATATACACAAATGTACCGACATGAGTCGTTATCGCTGTCATCGGCCTTGAAGATTCGTCCAACAAACATTGTTGGAAAGCATTTGATAAATCGAGCTTACTGTATAATTCCCCGCCTCCTAACGTTGCGAATAGTTCCTCGATCCGTGGCAGCGGGTAGTGAAAGTCCTTCAATCGTGGATTAATCGTTACTTTATAGTCTCCGCAAATGCGAATATCACCATAAGTTTTCACGACTGGCACAATTGGAGTACCATAATCCGACCTATCAACTTTGTAAATGACGCCTTCCCGCTGCAACCGATCAAGTTCCCTCTCAACACGCTCGCGCAGCGCCAGCGGTAACGGCCTGGCTTTTACAAAAATAGGGGTCTCATCTTTTAAATGAAGTCTTATTTGTGACTTGAATGTGCCGAGTCCTTCTGCGAAAACTTCTGGAAACTCATCCTTAAGTTTTTTTTCCAATACATTTTCGTCGAGTATACAATGGTGATTGTTACGTGCATTAAATCTTAATAAATCCAACTGTTTAATCCAGGTGCGCCCTATTAGCGGAGGGCCACCATTTTTAATAATGTACAATTTTAAAACGGTTTTTTTTCCGTCATATGAAACCGACACCATTATATATCCGAGAGTTTGAATGATGTCCCCAGTATAAGATTTAAATGTCAAAATTCTTTTAGTAATGGGTACCTTCGAAAACATTTTATCATAAAATCCTTGAGATATTGCTGATATCTTACTGCCAGTATCAATTTCAAATTTAACTAATGCGTTTTCAACACTCAATTTTACGTAATAGGGACGGTCGCTATCAAACTCACCATCACAACTATTATTATTGTTTATACGGCCTAAATTATAAAAGTTACTGTTATCTGAATCTGAATCAGATGTAGAATCAAGATAAAACTGACCTTTGTTTGTCTTCTTACCCGAATTACCACTGGTTTCAACTTCACCCCGAATGCACACGGATTTAAGATGTCCTTTAAGACCACACTTATCACACGTATAATGCTTATAACGACACCTGCCCTCCCCGTGACCGAGCTTGCCACAACGAGTGCACTTGCGGCGAGGCTCGACTGGCGACGCCGCCGGCGCAGCGGACGCAGCCGGGGCGGCCCTCGCGGCGCGCGCTCGCCCGCTGCCGGCGACGCGGTGCAGGCCGTCGCTTGCGGCGGTACCGGGGCTCGCGGCCGCAGGCCCTGCGGTCGTCGCGCTCGCCTCACTCGCATGCCGCTCCGCCGCCTCCAGGGCCAGCGCCAACTCGACAGCCCGCTTGTAGTCGATATTCTTCTCAGAAAACAGCCTGGATCGCATCTCCTCACTGTATAGGGCTGACACGAACTGATCGCGTAAATTTTCTTCCAATTTATCTCCGGAATTACAGGTTTTAGCCAAATGTTTCAAACTTTGCAAGTAAGAACGAATGCTTTCACCCTGTTGCTGCTTCCTCTGTCTGAATATGTGTCTCTCTGCTATTTCTGACCTCTCGGGTTCCAAGTGTTCCTTAACAAGTTTTACCAGTTCATCGAACGTCTTAGACTCCGGTTGTACCGGGGAACACAAATCGCACATTAAGTCGTAACAGTCCGCGCCCACTATAGTAACTAACGTGGCCACGTGCAATTCACTTTTTATTGCGTTCAACGCAATGAACTGTTTAACCCGACGAACATAAGTGTCCCAATTTTGTGTTCCGATGTTAAAATTTTCTACTTTTCCGATTGTCATATTGTAAGTTTATAACACGCGTATAATTACTGATTATAACCGTTTTCTCGTCGCCAATGTTGTGTTCGTGACAATGAAACACCGTGGTCCAAAGCAGACTGACTGACGTTTATTAAAAAGAAATACTTAATGTGGGTACATTAAGTATTTCTTTTCACATATATTTATAACATGATCCATACACAACAAAAATCACATGTTATTCTTGATGTCAATCATCATCATCAACATCGGCCTATTAATGTTCCCACTGCTGGGACACAGGCCTCCTCTCTGTGAGAGGGAAGTAAATATAGAAAAATAACAGGAAATATAAATACGAGCTTAATGAGGTTCTTCTTATCATCACAATAATGCAAAGTTACATTAAAGTTTATCTCGAATTTATATCGTACGTTCTGGAGCTATTGAACGATTTTAATCATTATTATATTTCAATCAGAGACTCCACTTTTACATGTTTAAGTCAGAATCAGAGAAATTAATTAAAACCTGCTACTTAGATGGAACTCTCCCACGTTAAGGGAACCAATGCATTTAAAATCCAATATAAGAATCCAAGGCTCTACGTGCCAATAGATAAAATATACATTGGAATATCAGCACAGGAAACATTGAATGAGATGTAACGCCAACCAAATCTTCCCGCACAATCAGACATAGACCGATTACGCCTTGACTGCATGCAGTTTTACATTGAAGCAATCAATCAAATAATAACTAGAATTGGTTTCTCTGACAGTGTGTTGTGTAATAGTCTACCAATTGTTGACCCCGCCATTAGTACAAGTTTCAATTTCCCAGAATTGACACCAGCGATCGAAAGATTTCCATTCCTAAAAGATGAATTAGATTACAAAACATTAGTTAAAGAATGGCGGGAGTTTTGCTTTATGGAGACCGATGCGCAAATGAGTAAGGATCTACCGGCGAAAAAATACTGGAAAAAAGTTTTCCAAATTAAGGATATTGCCAGGAATGTAAAATACCCAAATATGAGAAAATTTATTTAAAAACATAATTATTTCTTTTATTTCACCAAAAGCCATCATAGTACATATTGGAATGCTGTTGGTTTTACCATTTGCAAATGCAAGCGTGGAAAGAGTTTTCAGTAAAACATCATCATCATCATCATTCTAAGTAGGTTTCTGAAAAGGATCAAGACGAAAAGCGGAACCCGCCTGAACACCAATACTTTAGTATCCTAGATGGCAACGAGTTCAGGAATCAAGAATGTCGTTAAGTTTGAGTCGAGCAAAGACATGCAAAAAAAAAAAAAACAAATATTGAACATCTCCAATAATTTCACTTTTTATGTGTTTGCCCTGAAAATATAACAGTACTCACGCCATTTTAGGTATACTTTTTTTCTCATTCAATCGTAACAAATTATTATTTAACCAGACGTCCTTTTTGTCAAAAAATCGTCCCATTTCAGGTGGTGAATCGTCCGAAAGTCGACGCGGGTACTGGCGACACTGACTGTGGATATAATTTGTGAATTTTGGAGTAAATTTACTTTCTTATTGCGTTTGAATTCGGTTTGATAGTGGAAATCGTCAATAGGCTTGTGTCCTGAAAAAATATAATTAGGTAGTCCGTCAGTTAGATTATCAAAAAATATTTGACACGTATTTTTCCTTTTGTTACGTAAACCAAAATTGACGAAGATACGACGCTTTTAAAATTCTCAATACGTCACACCGTTCTATAATTTTTAGTGCGTTGTGACGTGACGAGCCCCCACTTCCGAGTATTGATGCGTTTTATCTTTGTCAATATTCATTGATTTACAAAAAAAAATATACGTGTCCATTATTTTCCAACACTCTAACTGACGGACTAAATAGATTTGCAATTTATTGATGGTGGAAACTAGCCTATTGCAAGATGGCAATCGCAATATATTCGGATGTGTTAAATATTTGTAACTGGCAACATTTATAATTTTAATAAATATAGTTTTATTGTTGTAGCAACTCTCTCGCTTGTAAGCCGGTCAAGGGCGACATTTTTTTTCTGTATCGTACAATTAAAATAAAACACGCAATAAACCAAAACGTTTTATTTCGCTCCACCTGCAAATATTAACCTCAAAAGGTTATGGGCCCAGTCACCCGGAGCGAAATAAAGGAATTATTACGTGGCAGCTCTGCTGGGTGAAAAGTTTAGACACTTTGTGTCTGCATGGGACTCTGTGCAAATAGAAAAGCGGACGCTATCGGAGTTGACAGCCAGGCTCATTATAGAAGAGCAAAGAAACAAAATGTACCAAGACGGTGAAACCAGTAGTACCACAGCGTTCAAAACTGACACTAAAACAAGAAAGTGCTTTAACTGCGGTAAAGTGGGGCATTATAAAAAAGACTATAAAGCTAAGAAGGACAACAGTGAAAAAAGGTTGTTAAAACGATAAAATTTTATTTTGTAAACAGTGTAATAAACGGGGACATACAAAGAAAAGTGTTGGTTTAATAAGAACAATAAACGAGAAAAAACGAATGACAAACAAAATGCATTTGTCATGTCAGTGTGTCAGAAACCATAAACAATGAGTGGTTCTTAGATAGTGGTGCTTCGGAGCCTAACAGCCTTATTCATAAAAAATCCTTAATTGAGGTTTGATGGGTCTGCTAGCAGTCAGCTAGCAGACTGCTGATGGGTCTGTTAGCTAGCAGACTGACGCGTTATGTTGGCCATCTTGAAAAATCAAATGACAAAAAAGTTCCGTAGCAGCAAGTAACATAATATAAAAGTTCTTGTAGTTCGTTGTAACTTTGATCGATGTTTTAATAATAGTGTTTTTTTTTAATTAAGTTAAAACCAGTTTTCGGTGGAAGTTTACATGGTACATCATATATTTTTTTTAGTTTTATCATTCTATTATTTTAGAAGTTACATGGGGGGGGGGACACATTTTACCACTTTGGAGGTGTCTCTTCTCTCTTTAACGGACAATTTTTTATTAAACTACCTCTAATTTTTAATTAATTAATAACGATTTTACTTGTGGAATGTGGTGTATTGTCTATGACCTGGAATTTTAATGTTTGTTTGTTTATTTATTTTCAGACCACGATTTCTTTTTTTTAATTTTTTTATTACTTTTTATTTCTTGTATAATATACTGACAATTTTATTTAACGTATGTATAATGTAATAATTAAGTTGATATTTTTAATGAACATTTGAATTTTATTAATTTTAAATAGTGAATTACTTTTATTTAATTAATTTAATAGGATATATAAGAATTTAAATTTTTATAATTTTATATAATGATAATGTTTGCATGCCGAATGGTGAAATATGGCAGAACTCTGATGAAAACCTACTACTACCTACTTATGTATAACCCATATTTGCAAATAAATGCTATTCTATTCTATTCTATTCTCGCGCAAACTATTCAGTTTAGAAAAATCAGAAACCTAAATATCATTTTTGAAGACCTATCCATAGAAACCTAGATACACACGTATGGGTTTGATGAAAAAAATAGTTTAGTTTCAGTTTTAAGTATGGGGAACCACCAAAATTTATTGTTTTTTTTTCTATTTTTGTGTGAAAATCTTAATGCGGTTCACAGAATACATCTACTTACCAAATAATTTCGAAAAAAGTGGCTGTGACATACGGACGGACAGACAGACAGACAGACAGACATGACGAATTCATAAAGGTTCCGTTTTTGCCATTTGGCTACGGAACCCTAAAAAAGGCCTCATCGACAATTTAAAAAAAAAATGACAGCAGTGACAGCAAATTAGCGGGAAAACGCATTTTTTACAAATACACACGAGAAAAAAGAAAATGATAAACCAATAAGAAAAGATAAAATTTGACGATACAACCCCAAGATCAACTTTTATAAAAAGGAAGGAATTACTCTGTTTGGAGTAATTCCACTTTGCCCCACCAAGCCCGCCACCCTGGTGTGGCAAAGTGGACTGCCTAAAATTTTGCAGTGGAATATGCCCCACTATTCTGATTTGATGGGGCGGATAACACTAGCATAAACACTTTGTGGATTCTGCCCCACTAGGGTTGGCACCTCAGGATTTGTGTATGAAGGTTAACATGTATTTTTACATTTGTTTGTAAAAAAAATAAATGTAACCACTGACGTTAGGATTTGACAAGTCTGAGACAAGCAAACGTAAATCTAAATACATCAAAATGGTTATTTAAACAGTGTATTAAGGTTCTACTTTTGTAAAAAACTGTCACATATTAAATCTTCCTGGATTTAAATAAATACATTATATAGTTTTGCTGTATTTATTCAATTTAGTCTGACATAGCTGTGACATTTGCTATTTGTATTCCATTTACGTTCCGATCCATCCGTTGCAAACATTAAATGATTTAAAAATATATTTAGATGTTTGCCCAGAAATTGATACATTATCACTGTTGATAACTATTAAATAACAAAAAACGAAGAATAATGTACGAGAACACTATTACTAAAGGGATAATTTAAATAATAATTATTAAAAGAAATCGTAAATACTATATTACTAGTATCGAAACGTAACGTAACCACAGATTGTGAAAGAATGCGTTCAGAAACGCTTTATGAGAGTTATAGTTTTATGTTAATTTATTAAGTCTAGTTATTAAGTCTTGTGATATGTACTTGTATTATTGTCATATTATTATTTTTTAACTTTAAATAAATCAAATACTTATTAAATAATAAAAAAATGCGTTGAAATGCATTCGAAAGTAATAAAAATATCGGAAGGATTTAAGTTTAAAAAAAATCTATATCATTTTATCCCGGCTTCGAAAAAGTAAATAAATACTAGTAATTATAAGCTCATAAAATTAGCTACGAGTCGTATGGTTACATCACTAATTACGCCGCGAACACAAAATATGTCAAAATAGGTCTATTATTTTGAGGTCCTTTACGTACAAACATCATGGCTTCATATGTTTGTTAGTATTTTTTTATTTAATCTGAGATTAAAACATGCTGTTGGAGTAAAAATGACTAAACCGGTTATGGTTCACCACTGCCTCGCCCACCGCGACTTATCGGTTATCCTTGTCTGACATTTTTTGTTTCATTCTGTTTGTTTACAAAATAGACGGACATTTGCATTTGTGGAGTGGTGGTGAGTGGTATTGAGTTTATTGTAAGTATTTTCGTATTTATTTTTCATGGATGCTGATGATTTGTGTAGATTTTTTTAATAAGATATTTTTTGTGTTTTTCAGCTTTACAAAAATGGCAGAAGACTCTGTAGCAGGAAGTTCTAGTGGGCAAACTGGCCTTGAATTTATAAATGATGGAAAATGTATTATTAGAGCTGGGCATCAATACTATTTCAAAAGAAAGTACAAAAATGCATCTGAAATTTGGGAATGCAAAAACAGAAGGAGACAAAAGTGCAATGGGTCGATTGTAGTGAAAGTAAGTCCCTACTTATTAGTAATTCTTTTTACTGACTCACTTTTAGTAATACGGGTCTAATACAATTTAAAATAATAATAATACATATACATATAATATTACTTGAAGTTGTGCTATGTTATAAATATTTTCTAATACCTACATTTTTTTGTTTTCAGGGAAATATACTTTTAAACGAAAAACCTCACCAATGTCAACCTGATTTTGACCGAAACAAAGTGACAAAATTAATGCAGAAAATAAAGAGAGAAATCACTTCAGCAGACGTGCCAAGCATTCCAGCAACATACGACAAAAATGTAGCTTCCTTATATTTAGAAAGTAGCAACAGCAATATTGTGAGTAAAATTCCTCCATTTTGTAAAGTAAAGTCTGCATTGTATAAATACAGAAACAAAAATGCTAATGTAAAAAAAATATATTACAATACATTATCAGAAATAGAAGTTCCTGAAAAATTTCATTCTTTTTTACTTGCCAAGTATATTGACGAAGATATTTCTATTTTAATATTTTGTTCAGAGCAAGCTAAGAATTTGATGAAAACCTGCAAACATTTTTTTGGCGATGGCACTTTTAAAAGTTGCCCACAACCGTTCATACAATTGTATTCGTTGCATGCTGATTTGGGTAGCTCCCAACAAACAACAAATATTGTGCCATTAGTATATGCTCTTATGAGTACTAAATCAACCAAAGCTTACACCGCTCTCTTTTCTGTAATAAAATCACAGATTCCGGATTGGCAACCACATAGTTTTCAGTCGGATTTTGAGGCAGCGGCTATGACTGGTTTTAAAAATGTCTTTAAATCAGCATCAATCAAAGGGTGTTTTTTTCATTTTTGTAAAGCAATTTGGAAAAAGGGGAAAGGGTTAGGGTTGACAAAATCTAAATATTTGCGAAAACAAGTAGCGCTTAGCGCAGTCTTACCCTTATTACCAGAAGAAAAGATTTTTGAAGGTTGGTTTTACATAGCCGCACAAAGCCCAGATGACGAAAAAAGTAAAGAATTTAGAAAATATATGCTGCGCAATTGGCTGAAAGATAACTTTTTAAAAGTGTGGTGCGTATATGGGGCAAAACACCGCACAACTAATGCCCTCGAAAGTTGGCATAATAAACTTAACAAAAAAATTCTTAAAAAAAGCCCCAGTTTATTAAGACTTCTTAATGTCTTATACGAAGACATAACGCTTTCAATAGTTAAATCTATGCAGAACCAACCTTCCAAGCTACGCCTTGATAAATATATACAAAACGATCAGAATATACAAGATGCCCAAATGGAGCTCATAAACGGCGACATTACGGTTGGACATTTTTTGGAAAAACTAAGATAGTTTTTCCAAGAAATCTATTTTAGTTTTTCCAAAAAATGTGAACTAAACAAATACAAAATCTATGATTTTAGATGATTTTAATTCTTATAAATAGTCAGTACTCAAACTAATATAGTGGCTGTTTGTTATGATAATTATTTTGTCAACAGTCAGTATTTACCTACTTTCGTTAGGATGTTTCTTATTTGTATTAATAAGACTTTTTGCTATGTAAAATTTTATCATTCTATAATTTTAGTTTTTGTTTTTTAGCCGGAAGTAATTTCGTGGCTGTTTTTTTTGCATATAAATTGTTTTTATTCATAAGGTAATACATAAGACTGTTTTATACCATGTCGATCAATCTGTGATTCTATAATCTGTGACTCTATAATCTGTGATTCTATTTTTTGTAACAAGTAATTTAGTGGCTGTTTGTATGTATATAGTTTAAATTTATTTTTATTATTTATAACGTAATCAGTAAGAAAATACCTATATCTACACAAACCATACAAAATGATGACGAATCTGTGATTTTGAATAGTTATGTAGTAAATATGTTTCGTTTTAAGAACATATCATAAGAACAAATCATTGTTTAATTTGTGATTATCAAGATTTATCTTAGTTAGTAAGATTTTATTTGTAAAAGGTATACCAAATGATGAAGAATCTGTGATTTTTAATAGTTATGTAGTAAATATGTTTCGTTTTAAGAACATATCATAAGAACAAATCATTGTTTAATTTGTGATTATCAAGATTTATCTTAGTTAGTAAAATTTTATTTGTAAAAGGTAATTAATCTGTGATTTATAAACCGATTCCTTCCAGAAATAAATAGTACATTAAAATTATTTATTTATTTTTTACTTTTATTTAAACCACTTCGCTACGTATTAAATCTAAGCTTCCAGCACTAATAACGTTTTACTTACAGATATAGGTATACATTTATTTTTTTTACAAACAAATGTAAAAATACATGTTAACCTTCATACACAAATCCTGAGGTGCCAACCCTAGTGGGGCAGAATCCACAAAGTGTTTATGCTAGTGTTATCCGCCCCATCAAATCAGAATAGTGGGGCATATTCCACTGCAAAATTTTAGACAGTCCACTTTGCCACACCAGGGTGGCGGGCTTGGTGGGGCAAAGTGGAATTACTCGATGTTTGTTTTCCCGCCATTTCAGATCCGCATGTTTATGTTGTACCTAAGTGCAAAAAGCTGTAACTATGTTAATCATGGTAATTTTATTTTTTTTCATATTTATTGTTAGTACACGTATCATCTTAAAAACCTAATTAAGAGGATTTTTAAATACAAATTTCTGAAAATAAATTTTCCTGGATTTTTTTTTAATCTGCGTAACCCTTCACTAAAATTATCTTCGGTATGGTTTTTTGCTCTTGTCAAAGTCAGCTGTTCAAATTTCCGGCGGCCATTTTGTGACTTAACAGGGAGATAAAGGAGGGTCAACGGTCCACTAACGTTAGCAGAGCCTTGATGGACTGATAGCGTTAACAGACGTTTATGAATCATGTTTTTTAGCATCGGGTCTTCAAGGAGCCTTCAAGGAGGCTCTAACTTTTTATGAATAAGGCTGTCTAACTTTAGCAGAGCCTTGATGGACTGATTAGCGTTAATAGACGTTTATGAATCATGTTTTTTAGCATCGGGCCTTCAAGAAGCCTTTAAGGAGGCTCTAACTTTTTATGAATAAGGCTGTAAGTGTTTTACAGTGGACAGTTTTATAAACTATTAGCGACCTGCCCCGGCTTCGCTCGGGACCAATTTAGAACAAAAAAAGAAGTGCGCTTACTGTAATTTTTTTTTTTGTAATGCCGGTGCCTTTATTTTCCAATAATTCCATTTTTTTTGGGTGATAAAATCATTAAATGAGTCCTCCCGTCCTGGGTGGAGCGGATGGGACTGTCGAGACTTACTGACTAAACCACACTGACTAAGACACCCTGTTCTTTCGGTTGCCTTTGAGTTCCAGGGCCCGGTACCCTGTTTAGACAGTCCCGCGACCCCGGCAGTTGCGATAACTCCTAAGATATTCATTTAAATTGAATAGTGTTTAGGGTAAATACGTTCTAAAATAGATATTGAAGATAATCTATATAGATTTACACCATACACCCTAGATAAGCTTCTAAAATAATGCATTACTTTTTACGCAAAACTTAAAAGATGAAAATGGTTAAAGTGACCAACTGTTACACTGCGACCCCATTTGTTTCGCTGAGAATGATATTCTCAGTCTAATTTATTCATTTAAATGATATACTGTAAAGGGTCATATTGATTTATATTAAATATACAATGTATTTAAGGTACTGAATTGGAAAAGAATTAATACTGTATTGCTTAAAATGCTTCGTAAATAAGCCATTATTTCTCGTAAAAAGTAAAGGATAAAAATGGTTATTGTGGGTTATTCCTAAGAGATAGACATATACCATTGCGGACTTTTTTGTAGACCTTTTTAAGGTGTACAATACTGTAGTACATTATTTTGATCTATCTCGTAGGGATCAGCCAGCGTTAGCAATGTACGCGCAAAAAAATGTGTTTATTTAAGACATCACATTAGAAAACTCTTAAATTATCAGTGTTTCTCTACTATATTATGCATGTTATATACATATAAACCTTCCTCTTGAATCACTCTATCTATTAAAACCCGCATCAAAATCCGTTGCGCAGTTTTAAAGATCTAAGCATACATAGGGACAGACAGACAGCGAGAAGTGACTTTGTTTTGTACTATGTAGTGATAAAAAGTTGTTGGTACCAAAATGTGTTGTTATTGAGGATGGAAGAATAATTAAAGCATTAGGTTATAACGAGCAGAAATGTGCAGTTGTGGTAATTAGTAAATGACCTCCTCTATATACGAATTTGCTATGGCGGGTCCAGACACAATCATCCTGTACATCGATACTCATCATATTGGATCATCGATATTAATTTGTACATATTCTGTGTACTATTTCTAGTTTACATATCCCAAAAAACTAAACATCGAGTACATGTAGGCAAATTTACGTCAGAAGGTTCATCACCTTCACTTCTTCTATCTACATAAATATCGGGTGATAACTCAATCTCTTCATTTAATTTAAGTTCAATATTTTCTCTTTGTGATGGATCGAAGACTGAGCGACTGAGCAGAGGGAGACACAAGCACCCGTTAACCACCCTTTTATCTTCGCAAGCTTCATAATTTTGTCAGAATAAAATAAGCGCGTCCATTTTGTAAAAGTCCTTTTATTACAGTAAATTATGACAGTCAGTACAGTGTTGCAAGCGTTAAAATTATTTCTAATAAATGATACCATAGTATCTACAACATCCTCCCACCGCCCAACAAAGGAAATAAAGGAATATTGATATATCAATAGATATAGATATATGTCATTCACATTACAATACACATAAAATAGCATTTCCATTAAATTCAATAATTATTAAAATTTACGTACCTAATAAGTCAATATATGTATAAATTTAAATTGTGTAAAAAATACAATGTCACATAAAATATTGTCGAAATAATTAGTCATTCATAGGTACATACACATTTAACAATAAATTAAATGGTCATTAAAATACACACATCAAAAGTATCTAGGGATCAACATATATTTTTGCAATAACTTTTCTCCTGATTGATATTAATTAAAATTTTCTTTAAGGATTCATCAAATAAAGTGTTTTCGTTTGTCACAGTAACGATAAACCAAGTCACCTTTGCATTAATAAAGAAATTTGCCATTTTCCTAATAAAGGGATTTTTGACATTTGAACCACTAACATTAAAGTTCGAAAAAAAGACTGAAATAACAGTTTTCTTTAAAATTTTATTGGGTAACTTAAACAATTAATAATCCGTGTTTCTACCGCGAACACTAACAACACAAGAACATCGGTTTGGCATACTCAAAATGAGTTCATCCAAATCACGCTGTGGAATGGCCGCCCATGTTCGTTGCAACAACAAAAAAAGGTCTTCTTGCGACTGGATACCCTCCATATTCGGCAGAGCTCTTCTCTGTAGCATATCCCATGCATGCTCAATCGGGTTCAAGTCTGGCGACTGAGCAGGCCAGGGCAGGACATTGATGTTAGCTGCGGCGAGAGTCTGTCTTACAACTCTTGCGGTGTGCGGTCGTGCATTATCATGCATTAACTGAAATAAGGGACCGATTTGCACTTGTAGAGGAACGATGACGTCTGATACAATCGTCTCAGCATAAATTTGAGCGTTGAGGTTGCCTCTGATCCAAATCAACTCAGTTCTTCCGCCGATCCAAATACCCGCCCATACCATGATGGTTCCACCACTATAAGGATGGACTTCCTGGCAGGATTTTAATCGCTGTTGGCGTCCAGGGGTTCTCCAGTGTCGTATACGTCTTGTATCCGGTCTCATACCAAAACGAGACTCATCAGAAAAGCACACGAAACGCCATTGTTCTTCTGCCCAATTTCTGTGTTCAAGAGCCCATTGATATCGAATCCTACGATTGTGCATTGCTATAGGTGGTACCCGTAGCGGTCTTCGGGAATGAAGGTTCACTTCATGCAAGCGGTTTCTGACTGTTTGGTCGCTAATTAAGTTCCCTGAAGAGTGATGAAGCCTCACGGCTAACATCATGGCGGTTATTGTTGGAGCTCTTCGAGTTAAGATTTGAATGTATCGGTCTTGTCTCCGTGTGGTGCAGCGATACCGTCCTCCATGGCGCTCAGCCACGGTACCAGTGCTTCGGTAACGTGTCCAAAGTCGACTGATAACACTCTGACTTGTATTCAGAGCTAAAGCTACAGTACGTTGCCGGGAACCAGCTTCTATCATTCCCACGGCTCTGAGCATTTCTTCCCTGCTTAAATGACGTCGCCGCTCCATAATAACGTTGGTTTTAATCAGTAGTAGGGAAACAGTAGCACTAATAATGTCTTCAATGCGTTGTATGTTTTTATAGGGAAAATATTGACAGCTTATTTTCATCTTTTACTCGAATTTGATTGAGAGTTCCTGATTCAAATTATGAAATGCACCAAAAAGGATCCATATAAATTTATAAAATCATAAATTTATTACAAAGCCACATCTCAATCTCAAGAAATCCGCATAAAAATGCTTGATCCCTAGACATTTTTGATGTGTGTAACAATAAGGTACTGCAATACTATGTGGACGCGTAACATAATATGCGGGATACAGCAACAACAGAATCGGGGTCGACAAATTTAATTACTAAAAATCGTTCTATTCTAAAAATCGTTTAGGCACTTTAATCTCTCTTCCGTGTCTAGTGACCACGGAGGGCGGTTGAGTCAAGTTGTCCAAGTCTGAGTTCGACGCTCCACCGGAGTTCAAATCCTCATTATGTAAAAAAGTCTCAGGCTTACCTGTGTTGCTGCCTGTTCTACGCCACTCCTCGGAAACAGTTGATATTTCCAGGGGATAAAGCTTTTGGCAAGCTCGTACCCATTCACCATTCGCAGTCTGTACTCTTACGGCTCTGCTGTGTCCATCAGCACCTGTTAACAATTCTTTTACTATTCCTAAAGGCCAATATAATCTCTTGGAATCTGTCTCAATTAGAACAATGTCATTAACTTTAGGAAAATTTGGTACACACTTGTTTCTACTGCAAAGCAAGGCTAAGTATTCGTTTCTAAAACGTTGTCTAATATCGGCTCGTAATTTATTTAAATATTGATAACGAATATTAATATTATTTGAATCTATTTGATCCAAATCAGGTGTATCTGTAGAATGTAGAGGATGCAAAAACATCATGGGAGAGAGCGGTTTTAATGAGTAGTCGTCTGTTGCTACATATGTCAATGGACGGCTATTTATGACTGCTTCACATTCACAAAGTAAAGTCGACAACTCAATCCATGTTACAGTCTGTTTACCCAAAATTCTCCGTAACATATCCTTTACTACCCTGACAAGACGCTCCCACCATCCTCCCCACCAAGGTGCTCTGGGTGGTAAGAACCGCCATTTGATTGGAGGTGGAACGATCGCTGTCGCAGCCTCGATTTCACACCAATTTATTTATTTCAATAAATTAGCTGAACCCTGAAAATTACTACCGCAATCAGTGTAAATGACATTCGCACGACCTCTTCGTGCTATAAAACGACGTAGAGCCATCAAAAAGCTGTTAGTAGATAAGGAATCTACCAATTCCAAATGTACTGCTCTGTAAGTTGCGCATGTAAACAGTACAATCCAGCATTTTTCTTGATTACGAAGATACATTGGTCCTGCAAGATCTATTCCCGTCACCTGGAAGACTGCAGATGCTTCCACTCTGTCCGCAGGCAACGGCGCTTCAGGAACTTCATAGTGTTTACATTTGTCCCTTTTACATACTACGCATCGCGCCAGGATCTTCTTGGCGAGACGTCTTATGTTCAAAATCCAGAAACAATTTCTGAGATTTGACAACAAGAGCTGTGTCCCTGCATGATTAAGTTTTTCGTGTCGCTGTCGTACTAGCCGTTGTATTATTTCATTTCTGCCAGGCAACAGTACTGGATTCACGAATTTCCTATCTTCATGACTCAACTCCAATCTTGTCTTTACTCTGATTACTCCTTCATCATCCATAATTGTGTTTTGATTCTTCGGTAAACCTTTTTGAGTAAAATCTTCTTTCTGTAACAATCTTATCAACGAATTCTCTGCATTTATATATTCGTCATTTGTTATATCTGATCCATGTACATTAAATTTCTTTCTTACTTTACAACTCATGCCTAAAATCCATGCTACAAGTCTGACTATACGGTTATACTTAGCAAAATACATTAACCTCCGACTAAATGGAACAGTTGTGACGTCGGTACAAATTACAGCCTTCGTACTAATTTCAGCATGCACCAACTCTTCACAGGCGTCATTCAGGTTACCTACCGATGATTTAGGCCAATCTTCGATACTGTTTTTGAGCCAAGTAGGGCCTTCCCACCACTGACTTTCTAATAATCTTTGTGCATTGCATCCTCGCGACGGCAAATCAGCCGGGTTGTGTTCGCCTGGTAAATGGTGCCAATCATTGCGATTTGTAGTTGTGCATATTTCTTTAACTCTATTGGATACAAATAATTTCCATTGTGTTTTTCTTTTTATCCATGCATACACTACTGCTGAATCAGTCCAAAAATAGGTTTTGTATTTCTTACATTGAGCCAATATTCCAGACCCCATAACTTCTTTATATAACCGAGATGCGATAAGAGCTCCCATAAGTTCTAATCTAGGTAATGACATCTTTTTGTTAGCTGGAGCCACTCTACTCTTTGCTAAAATGAGTTGTACATGTACATTTTTATGCTTTCGTGTTCTTAAGAACACACAGCCAGCATATGATGTTTGGCATGCATCACTAAATATGTGCAGACTGGTCTCACATTCTTCTATAGGTGCAACTGATACACGTCTTGGAATACGACATTGATTGATTAAATGAGCTGTTTTCAACCAATTCTTAAATTCCTGTGCCAAATTGGAAGGTATTTCTTCATCCCAGTCAAGGTTCAGTTCCCAGATTTTTTGCATAATAAGCTTGGGTATTAAAGTTGTTGGACAAACTAATCCCAGTGGATCAAACACATGTTGAGCCACAGAGATCACATACCTCTTTGTTATATGTTCTGATGAAGATACATTTATGCTCACATTACATTGTATGTCATCTTTCAATGTATTCCATGTCATTCCCAATACTGAAATTGAAACTGTGTCGTCTATTCTATGAGGAGATGTTACCCATCCACGCAGATCAAACATACCGCTTTTCATTATGGTAGCTGATTCTGTAATAAAGGTATTTAGTTCATCAATACTATCAAAACTCGCTACACAGTTGTCAACATAGAATGACTCTTTTAATTTAGTTGCTGTCTTCTTGTAGGCCTCTGTGCACAAATCCAAATGATAATTCAAAGTTGCACTTAATAAAAAAGGACTACAAGTGATTCCAAAAACAACACTCTTATGTCTGTATGTCACTATTTTATCACATGTCTCTATATTTTCCCACCAAAGGAACTTAAGATAGTCTCTGTCTTGTTCTATAACACATATTTGTAAAAATGCTTGCTTTATATCAGAGACAACTCCATAAGCACCCTTTCTAAATTGTATTAATAATTTCGGTAACAATTCTATCATATTAACACCTTTATCCAAGCAACTGTTCAGTGACCACCCATTACGGTCCTTGGTGGACGCGTCGTACACAGGGCGCACTCGAGTTGAAGTACTATGTGGTTTTATGACACCGTGATGAGGTAAGTAGTGACCCTTTTCCATATTATCATCTGTAACCTTCTCAATAATATCATCCTTCTCCCAAGTTTGTAGGACATGATTGTAAGTATTTAGGTTACCTGTCAACTTCAATTTCTTTGTAGTCGACTCCAGCCTCTTAGATGCTACTTCATAATTAGTGCCGAGCTTCGGACACCCCTCCCTCCACAGCAATGACACATTGTAACGGCCTTCTGCATTCACTGAAATATTGTTGTTAAAATTTTTAAGAACTTCAGTTTCAGTAACACCTTTGCATTGCTTTTCATAGGGGTCTTGAATACCTAATAACTCCACACTCCACAAATCAGAAAGAATTGTTTTCGAAAAGCATGAAACACTGTTAGTGTTGACTGAATTTAAATTATGTATTGGGCCTTGTAATGTCCATCCTAAATTGGTTTTGACAGCCATTAGTTTGTCATCTAAATGTACCAATTGATTACTGACTATGGACCCAAGATGATCAGACCCAATCAAGAGACCAATTTCAGTGTCTGCAAATTGAAAATCACTGATCTTAATGTTTAAGTCTCGCAATTTCTTAGATAATGCCACATTCTTAACTTTTGGTAGGTGCCCACATAAATCAGCCTGTTGTAATGCATTGATCTTAGCATGAAATGAGTTGTCTAAACTACTCACCTCTAATTCAAAGCACTTATATACCTATATACCTTTGCTGGTTGTTCTACACCTCCAAATAACATATCACCTATCTTCTCTGTGCCAGTCTGCCGCAGCCCCAATTTCTTGACCACTGCAGCTTTCACATACGACCTTTGTGATCCGCTGTCTAATAATGCTCTCACCTTCACATATTTACCATTATAGGCGACATTCACAATCAGCGTCTGTAATAAAGTCGTAGTGTTATTTCTGGCACATATAAGTACATTCTCAGATGTACTATTCTCACTGCTCTTATTATGTACGTCAGGACACAAAATAACAAAATGACGCCTTCCACATGCTATACATTTGACAAAGTTTTTACATTTATTAGCCATATGTCCCTTTCTTAGACATATGTAGCAACAGCCTTTCTTCTTAATTGCCTCCTTTTTATCATCTAAAGACATCTTACTTGCTTTTACACAACAATTACTTTTAGAATTTGAAAACTCCTTACCAGGTTTTGTGTTGGACACCAGGGCTGCTGCTGTTGGTAGACTTGATTCACTGTTAAAAGAGGATTTAGAACCCACACAAGCATCAAACTCAGACCTAGCCAACTTCACACGCTCCTCCGTGTCCACCTCACATTTTAAAAAGTTTAATAATTTGGTAAGTTGATTTGAAGACTTATTATCAACATTAATCCTATTCCAGGCAATTAAAATAGTTTCAGGTATGGCTGATTCAACTAGAGGATATAACATTGTTTCATATTTTTGCTTTACAATGCCTAAAGTTTCCAAAGATAATAAATAAGTTGACAATTTATCATATAAATTCCTGATAGATTCTTGATTTTTGTTATGATTGAGAACTAAAGCTAATAACTGTCTAACATAAACTTGAATTAATAAATCTTCACAGCCAAACCTTGCCTTTAGTTGATCAATGGCTTTGGAGTAGTTGTCCGCTGATGGGGGAAAACTTTCCACCAACGCCCGTGCATTACTGCCCTCCTTCATTGACTGGATCAAATATTGAAATTTATCTTCGTTGTTCATATCGGTGTCCGTGTGTATCTTCTTGAACTGACCCCAGAAACCTAACCAATTCTTTAGGTCATCATCAAATTTCTTGAATTCAATTTTCGGTAGTTTATAATTCTTGGCCGATTTTACCTCTTGGGATGTTACATCAGTAGTGGTTTTCTTGAAACTTGAACAGATTCCTTTAATGGTACACCATTTGTAAACGAATTCTTCAGCTTTATTAACTTCTTCTGTGTAGCTTTCTTCATTAAAATCTTCTAAGCTTAACATTCTTGCTTGAATCTGAGTGTCTAATTTAGTTAGCTGTTGAATTTTTTCTTCTAGATATGTTATTTCTATTGTTGCTTGCGAAAAATCCCGATTTTTAATATGTGATTCTACCGTTGTTGCGCTTCTGTTAAATAGTCTTCGAAGTTGATCCCGCTCCCGGATTTCTTTTAAAGCTTGTGCAGCCATCGTGGTATGATCACGCTACACGTGGACAAGCCGGGCCGGTCGGACTTCTATGTTCTTGATATTTCCCACGGTCGCCAACTATGTGATGGATCGAAGACTGAGCGACTGAGCAGAGGGAGACACAAGCACCCGTTAACCACCCTTTTATCTTCGCAAGCTTCATAATTTTGTCAGAATAAAATAAGCGCGTCCATTTTGTAAAAGTCCTTTTATTGCAGTAAATTATGACAGTCAGTACAGTGTTGCAAGCGTTAAAATTATTTCTAATAAATGATACCATAGTATCTACAACACTCTTATCTTATGACTTCTTAAAGTAATATCGCGTGGATATCGGGAGTCCACTAATTCTGGCAACAAACAATCTACATAAAATAATGCAAGCTTTTCTTTCATCTTCTTCTTCCAAAATGTAACATCTCTATTCCGTTTTTAGCGGAGAGTTCTCGTTTGACCAAGCTGCAAATAAGCACTTTGATCTATTCGTAACGTGTAGTTGCCCCTGCACTTGATTGTACCATTGGTGGTTTTTATCGATTTCTAGCCCTTTTTTGTTGTTTTCCAAAACGTCACTTTCCTTTTTTATGGCGACTTCTAACCCCCATTTGAATGCCGTTATTGCGCATGTAACTTCTACGATTGTGTCGCTACATAAACTATCCAAAAAATGGCAACTCTATCAATAAATAAACCACAAGGTTCAATTTTAATGTGTTCTTGTTTTTATAATTGCTTGAATGAACTTATTCATTGTCATTGCCATGTTTTATTGACAATGTTAGTTTTGTACAACAAATTAGTCTCGAACAAAGTTATGACAACTTGTGTCATTTAGCCGCGTGACAAATTTTCCAAAGTTCGAAGCGATTAATAATAACCTACGCAACTCTAGCCACTCGCTGCATTCACTATGTGATTAGATTACATTTTTCTTTTTTCATTAGTTCTATGATTTTTTGAACTTTTAAATCGCTTTTACTCGAATTGTCTAATTTTGAGTTATGACTGTACATGTTGTCATGTGCGATATCTTATTAGAACACGCACACAACAAAACTGTTTTGTGTCCGTGACATTACCTATACCATACCATAAGACCTTATGCGCCAAGCCCTAAGGATAGTAGAAGACTGGTGCAAGGAATACAGACTAGCAGTGAACCCTACCAAAACCGAACTCGTCCTCTTTACAAAGAAAAGGAAGCTGGCAACGTTACAACTACCAAGCTTCTTTGGGACAACTATAAGCCTATCGACTGAAACCAAATACCTGGGTATCTTTTTGGACAAACAGCTGAACTGGGCAAAACACACTGACTACATAATCACAAAAGCCAGTATAGCCCTATGGCAGTGTAAGAGACTCCTCGGGAGAAACTGGGGCATAAGCCCCAAAATCACCTACTGGCTATACACCGCAGTTATCCGACCAATCATTACATACGGCTCTTTAGTTTGGTGGCCTAGGACCAACCTAAGTACGACCCAAAAGGATCTCGAGAAACTACAAAGATTTGCCTGCGTAGCAATCACCGGCAGCATGAGAACTTCCCCCACTGCTGCCTTACAGGTGATGCTGGGGCTACCACCCCTACACCTCGTCGTAAGAGAGGAGGCGGCCATAGCGTCTTTCAGACTCGAAGTATCCGGCACCCTAAGCAAGGACTCCAGAATCAAACACACACGCATCAGAGCAGACTCAATCAAAGAACAGCCGATGATGGCATCACCTATCGACAGAATCCTGAAGACCCACTGTTTCCAAAAACACTACAACATAGAGCTCATAGAGGAGTTATGTGACTACTCAGGTACAAAAGAGCTAAGGATTTACACTGACGGATCAAAAACTGATGATGGGACAGGCGTCGGGGTGTTCTCCGACGACCTAAACATTAAGATTTCCAAACCACTTGGAATGCTCAACTCTGTTTACCAAGCAGAGTGTGTAGGTATTATCCAAGCGGCACATGCTATAGAGGCCAGGGAGGTTACAGATACCAATATTCGAATACTCTCCGACAGTGCCTCAGTTCTTCAATCCCTAAAGAGTAATCAGATCACGTCGAGACTAACACTAGAATGCCACAAGGCCCTAGAACGCATCACGGTACTAAATCACAACACGGTAACGCTACAATGGATCAAAGGTCACAGTGGATCACTTGGAAACGATGCGGCTGACGAACTTGCCAGAAGAGGATCCAGCACAAGACCTTACGGACGCGAACCCATTGTGCCCATTCCCTTCAAGCAGCTAAGAAGCTGGTTAAAAGATCACACCCGAATACAAGCGGAGAAATGGTGGACCTCGACACCAGGATGCAGGCAATCCAGGGAAGCTATGCCATCCCTGGATACAAAGCTGACCAGGCGCCTTCTGCGCCTGGACAGAGATAGCCTGCGTCTGGTGGCGGGGACCATCACCGGACACTGTTCACTGAATAAACACTTCCACACCCTAGGTATTACTGACAGCCCCCTGTGCAGAGCATGCATGGAGGCGGAGGAAACGGTGGCGCATGTGCTCCTTGAGTGCACAGGCATTACCAAGATTCGCGAGGAGACCCTGGGAACACCAAGATCCCTTGCGGATGCCCTGAGGAGACCGGGAAGTTTAATCTGCTTCTGGAGGGAGGTGGGCTGGTTAGAGTAATCGGCCACCATGGCTCACGCACAATGGTCCACTTCAAGGACTAAGTGCGGAAACCAATACCCCATGATAGATAGTGTCCGTGACATCACCATCTCAGGTCCAGTTGCAAACCAGCGTCGGGCACTAGCTGCTAGGCAGTTTGCTGAACTGGGCCTATTTGGCGCAGCCGTAAGACACACAATATTATTTCGTTTCATTTTTCTGTTTAGTTTTAAGTTTATTATTGTGTAGTTTTAAGTTTTTATTTTTATTTTTTTATTCTGATTTTGTTGTGTACACTTGTTAAGCATACCAACCTATTGCATCAGCCTGGCGACAAGAAGACTAGTGCTGAGTCGGCGCACCGTGACGTACGTCAGCGACCGGACGTCGGCGCCGCCCTTGGAGACTTCGGCTCACTTTCTACCATTAAACGTGTTCCAGCATATCGAGTTTTCTTGCACCTGTCTGCTCGACCGACATAATTGGCGCAGTCGGCAGGATTCTCGAGAATCAACGGGCACCTGTGCGCTGACGTGGCGGTCATCGAGGCCGTTCGAGTATCCGAATCTATACGTCGTGACTTGCAGCAGGGGTATTCAACCATCGATACAGCGAGAAGACCGAGATGCAATTCATGTGAGTACATTAAAATCTTTTTAGTGGATTGCTCACCCTAGTCCTTAAGTCCCCTGTACCCTCACATTTACCAAGATGTTCCATCCACGAGAATCACGGAGTGTTAGGTTAGATAGTAGGCATAGTAGAAAGTATAGTGCTCTAGATTTAAATAGAGAAATTAACTCAGACTCTAGTGTTAGGTTAGATAGTCTACAGAATAGGATGGCAGATTTAGATGGCATTTTTAGGGCCCTTCGTTTGGTGCCCGAGTTTGATGGTAACGTTAACGTATTAATTAGATTCATACAGTTATGTGACGAGCTGGAAGACGAATTTGTAAAAAAAGCAAGCCCGCCTAACAGACTTTCGGAAATTGCTCTAATTAATGGCATATTAAATAAAATAACTGGTCCCGCGGCCCGATTGATCAATTCGAACGGGATCCCATCAGATTGGACGGGTATACGCAAATCTATCGTAAATAATTTCTCAGATCAGCGCGATGAGACGGCGTTATATAATGACTTAGCGGTACTGTCACAAGGGCCTGGCAGCCCTCAGGAGTTTTATGAAAAGTGCCAGAACGCGATCAGCACGTTACATATGTCTCTCTATATGAGGAAGTAGCGACTACTATCAACGCGAAAAGAGGCCTATATAAAAAATTGACCTTGCAGGCATTTGTACGTGGGCTCAAGGACCCACTAGGTTCGCGGATTATGATTAAGACGAAATCATTAGTAACAAAAAATGCGAAAAATCCAATACGGGTCCAGTACGATTCACGGAACGTTAACCTATACGAAGATATCATACCGGCCGGTGCTTCGAAATTGGCAAAATTACCAATTAATATCCAAAACGGAGAAGTAATCATCCCGGAACAGATTATATCTAACTGTCATATTAGCGAGTGAATAACCGTAAGTCGTGGGTTCGAACCCAGACAGGCGCATTACTTTGTGTAACTTATTTCATCACCACCGATCTCAAAACGGTGAAGGAAAACATCGTGAGGAAACCGGCATGTCCTAGAACCAAAAATTCGAAGACATGTAACATCTACCAATCCGCACTGGGCCCGCGTGGTGGATTATTGCCCATTCCCTCTCATTGAGAGGAGGCCGTGTCCCAGCAGTAACATTATAGGCTGATGATGATGATGATGAATCTATTGAATACTTTTTCCAAACTGACCATATGTTTCTGTAGAGACGTAGAAAAGACTATGACGTCATCTAAATAAACGAGGCATATAGTGTTTTGTAGGTCTTTGAGAACGTTGTCCATTACACGCTGGAAAGTGGATGGACTATTTTTCAAACCCATGGGCATTCTCAAAAACCCAAAATGGCCATGTTCTACTGCGAATGCTGTTTTGGGAATGTCTGCAGAGCTCATTTCCACCTGATAAAAGCCACTGGCTAAGTATAAAGTCGTGAAATAGTTAGTTGCCTAATTTATCCAAAATATCTGCAATACTTGGTACGGGGTATTTATCATCCAGGGTTTTCTCGTTTAACTTTCGAAAATCCACTACTAATCGCCATTTAGCTTTACCTGAAGCGTCCGCCTTTTTAGGGACGTTCTCTGAATACGTCTTTTCGGATAACAACGGGAGGTTGATTGCCGATATAAATTCATCCTGCTGCGAATGCACCCCACCTATTGCAATAGTACTAGAGGCAGCGCACGTGTTAATATTTGGGTAGTTGTCACTGCAATTGTCTCTATTTATGACAAACTTTTGATTGCAAAGCCTACACCTAACCGTAAACTTTGACTGTAGACCAATTCGGGTTTCAGCTATGAGGTCAAGTTTTGTGAAGCTCCATCCAATCCGAGTGATCCATGGTTTAAAAATGCGTTTTAATTCGGAAAGAAATTGGCTGACATCAATAGTTCTACTGTTTATAATTTTTTTGTAAGATTCTGCTTCCTCTTCATACGAAATAAAAAACAAAAAAAAAAGAAAACTTTCAATGTATCAAAAAAAAAATCCAATTAGAATAATTCACGGACTGTTTTATTTCATCTGAAGCTGCTACTCATTTTAAGAAAGACTACCCTTTCCAACTTTCATCCAAGTCCAAAACACACGTGTAACGTATCAGAAACTTACCTTTTCAATGTTTTTATTGGTTTCTTTAGTATTTTCTGACTCTGTCAAGTCTGCTTTAAAGTCTTCTCCTATACTACAAAAGAAAAATATATTGCAAAAGATGATTGATATTTACACACAAAAATCAGTACATGACAAGCACCGAACCACGTAAGTACAGAATAAATGTGAATGTTCATGTTTTTAGTTTCATAACTATGGCACGCGCATGATAACGAACATTTGTGCGAAGTTTCATTTTAATTTGTTGATAAAATATATGATAATGATGAGATATTATCACTTGGCTAACTACTCACATCTTAAGCCCGCACTAATCTGTATTCACGTCGCGGATTCACGACGCGGTTCGCCCGTAAACTGTGTCCCTCCACACTCGCAAAGCTTCGCGGTCTTGTTTTCAAACTCAACGAAAATGGACGACGTGACTTATGACTTATGCTATAGTGTATTACAATTAAGTACCTTAGTATTAAACATAAGAAATACTTAAAAAATAGATGGAAAATAAGACGTTGGTGGATCATGCAAATTCATCGCAATAGAACCAGGTGCATTTCATGAATTTGTATATTTATTTTTTATTAAAATTTTACCTACTTTGCTCTTTTTTAGTGCATTTACCATAGTTGAGTGAATTAGTTGCTGAACCATCAGGAGAATTCCATAAGTTTACGAGAATATCTCAATCGGATTTTAATGACTTATTGAACAAGGTTTTACCAATGATAGCCAAACAAGACACTAAATTAAGACACGCCATCTCCAGAAGTATGTCGTACTTTGAATGTAGCCCTAAAGGAAGAAATTTAAGTAAGACAATAAGAGTAAAACAATTTATTATTATAAGTATATATTCATCGAACTCTGAAATTAAAAGCATATACAAGCATGCATGTACATATTTAATAAAGAAGCCGTTTTAAAAAAAAAAACAATCTTTATTAAACGCGTCGTCAATCGCATTTTGAACGTAACTTGTGGATTCATGAGTAGCCGGCCGAATACATTAATTTGAAGTTATGATAACCTGTGCCGCTTCGGCAGAGGTTGGGGTTCTATCGGGAATGTGGATTTCTGGAGGTGACGAGTAATATTAAATTGGTAGTAAAACCCGTTGGTAGAAATGATTTTCGAAAAACTACTATTTTTGAACATTTATTCATGCCACGTTTCATTTACATATATTTTTACATATTATTTATTAGTGTTGTAAGCCATCTGAATTAATAAGAAGTTCGTAAATAGGAAAAACATTAAAATGTTCAACGAGGATTAATGTAACTCTTAATTTGTTTAGCTGTCAAAGTCAAATGTGACATTACTGTTTACTGACGTTTATCTGTTTTTGTTTTTAACGGCCGGTGTTTTGTTATTGTATTTATTTTCATTTTGAGTGTTCTAGTTAGATTTTTGTTTGTATATTTAAATTATCTTTCACCTAAGATGACCCACTGACCGAGAAGCCTATATTTATTGATTTTATACAAAATGGTGATAATTGAGCAAATTTCGGCTCTAGTTCACCTCTAAGAAATGGTTTCACCCAAAATCGGAACTTCTACTCATTGTGTGTGCTACCAACATACCCACAATAAGTATTATGGAGCATTGAAAACAATACAACAAAAATTATAATAATTAATATAACCCCTCCATCTAAGCTTATAGGCTTGTGTATCTGTAGTTACTACTACAGATACACAAGCCTATGCCTATGCCTAGCTTGGTATCACACTTACAATCAAGATGTCAGATTCTGGCCAATGTACTCATTGGCCAGAATCTGACATCTTGATTGTAAGTGTGATACCAAGCGCTAGGTTACACAACATGCTATATCAGAAGTTGCAACTTTTGTATTAAACTTAATTTTGTTTTCACACAAACTCTGCAGAATTATAATGTCATGATAAATGATTAAATGAAACAGTGTCCATAAAAAGAGCATTAATTTATTTTAAATCATATTTTGTGCAATACTGTGGTCACTGGATCTGTAACAAAGAGGTAAATCATTTTATTAATACTTAGAGCATTTTCGTACTTCACTAGAATATTGAGGTGGGTTTACATTAAATACCTGCTAATTTAGTTTATGCATTTCTCCACAGTCTGTCAACAAGAGCCTGCTGCAGTGTCCGACCTTCAAGAAGATTGCGATTCACCCTTTAATGGTCTTGATAATTAGGTGCTGCATTATTATTTTCCTCCTTAATTATAAGACATATTAGTGATTAATGACATGACTGTTATTATTTTTATTGTGATTTGTTATTCAAATGATGATTTAAATATTGAAGATCTTTTTGATTTGTATGAAAACTGATTTTGATTTGTTATTATTATTACATTAGAAATAGGGATGCAACGATACCGATACGATAATCGTATATCGGCGATTATCGTAAACCTTTACGATCATTCGTTATCGTAAATATTACGATACGCTATTTTTACGATACATTTATTTAAAAAACTTTAAATTTTTACTCTTTCGGGTGAAACGCAGAAACGAAACGCATAACGCGTCAATTTCTGAACGCTTCGCATCCGTCACTTTTGGCATTGACAGTTTTAAGCAAAGAGTAAAGTAATATATAGAGGGGTTTTTAGGAGGAGTGAGGTTAGGTTATGTTTATTTTCCTTTGCCGATTAATTGACAAACATTGTTGTTTATTCGTGATTTTAAACGTCGATTGGTGTTTTTATTGGCAAGAAAGCATGCCGAAACGCCATGAGAGTAGTGAAATATGGAAGCACTTTAATAAAAGTATCAGTGATGTGTGTAAAGCCAATTGCAAGTACTGCACAGCAGAAATTTCAAGAGTCGGCAAAAATGCACAGGCTAAGGGCTTTACTACGACTAATATGTGGACACATATTAGACGCAGTCATCCAGAAGAGCTTACTCCACAGCCTCAGTTGGGATTGGCGCTATCCACATCTACAAATAGTTTGAATATTGAACCCGCACCTAAAAGGCAAGCTACTTTGGTTGAAATGTTAGACTGCAATAAAATGTACACCACTGATGACCCACGGGCTATGGAAATAACAAAATATATACTTGAGGCCATATGTGTGGACATGGAACCCTTAAATCTGGTAAATAAACCAGGTTTTAAAAGACTGATTAAAAAACTTAGTCCCAAGTACAACATGGTGTCTCGTACACATATAACAAAAAACCTGCTCCCAAAAATGTATGACCAAGTGAAGTTAAAAATAAAGTCTGTTTTGAATAAATTAACATACATCACATTGACAAGCGATATCTGGACGAGTAGTGCATCATCCCATTTGAATGATTTTATTAGCTTTACTGCACATGGGCTAGATAAATCCTTCAATCCGAAGTGTAGGACTTCGGATTGAAGGATTTATCTAGCCCATGTTTAGAAGTCATGCCTTTCCAAGAAGAGAATCATTCGGGTGTGAATATTGCTGAGAACATGAAAATGGCTATATTGAACTGGGAAATACTACAAAGAGTAATAGCAATTGTTACTGATAACGCACGGAATATGATATGTGCAGTGAATGAACTACGTGATAATTTAATGACAGGGAGTCAGTTTGTTCATATATGTTGTAATGCGCACACATTGCAGTTGGTTTTAGACCATGGTTTGTTTGAACGCGAATCTGTGAAGGAAGTCATTACAACTTGTAGGAAAATAGTTGGACATTTTAGCCATTCAACAGTGTCAATGAAATGCTTAAAAAAAGAGCAGGAAGACCTTGGCATACCAGACCATGTATTGATACAAGATGTTCCCACTAGGTGGGATTCTACCTATCAAATGTTGGAAAGGTTGAATGAGCAAAGAATTGCTATACAAGCAGTTTTACCAAAAATTAACTGCCAGCATGATCTGAGTAGCCAGCAGTGGACTAAAATACAAAGTATAGTCAACCTATTACATTATTTTGAACAAGCTACAAAGTCACTCAGTGCAGCAGATGTCACTCTAGCAGATGTCATTCCCATAGTGAATAGCATTTTCAAAGTACTGGATCAATCATGTTCAAACAGAGACATGACTTTAAGTATCAGAGGGTTAGCACAGGATTTAAGTATTGAAATGGAGGCACGGTTTGAGAGCTAGATAAAAACTGTTTTTTGGCTACAGCTCTGGACCCAAGGTCAAGTCAGAATTTTCAGAAAAGTTAGCTGTGACACTATCAAGGACTCTTTATGCCAAGAAATAAATGCCTCAGCTACAAGCAGAACATCTCTACAAGGCCCTACTGAACCAATGGCTAATCATAATATTACTAATCAACCGTCTACTTCGAAAGGGACCATATGGAATATATGCAAAAGCATTATCACAGAAAAAAAATTTGATGAACCACTGTCAAATTTTGCTTCAAGTGAGTACTGAATAACTTATTCACAACCTTTTTTTACTTACAATTTACATTATCACACAGTTAAAATTGACAGTTTAATAAATTAAATTGCTGTATTTTTTTTCAGATGACACCCTTAAAGAAGAAATTAAAAACTATTTGAAAACTACTAATTTAGAGATAAACGCTAGTGTTGCTGACTATTGGCACAATACAGCTTCAGCAGAGTATCCAAATTTGAAAAGGATAGCATTGAAATATTTATCCCTTAAACCTGCAACGGTGCCATCTGAAAGACTATTCTCCACAGCAGGACTGATACACAGTGATGAGAGAAACCGACTTAAGGGAAAAAACTTACAAATGTTGTGTTTTCTGAATAAGAATTTGCCAGTAATAAATTACGACTACAATTAAAATTAAATAATAGTCAGTAAATGTAACAAATAGTAACAATTTAAAAAATTAAAATATAAGTTAATGATGAAAATTGATAAAATTTATAAATACAATATTGATTAAAAATGCATAACTTTTTTATACTGTGGCGGCTTAGTAATCGTAAATTGCTGAGTTGCATTATTGACGAAGTATGTGGGAGCGGGCATCGGTTCGCTAGTCGCCTACATACCACCGCCCTGCCTCGACGCATACATAGTACGTAGTTAGCTATAACGAAGTATTGTGGAACTTGAATTAAAGTCGAAAGGTCACCAACACTGGTGACCTTTCGACGATTTTAAGATTCCGCGTTGCTATTCACAGAGCAACAGGGTAGGCGACTCAAAAAGCTTACGAGGCAGAGGCGTTTAGACCGCGTGGTGTAAAGTGAAACGTAACGTGCTTTAGCAAAGTAAAGCGACGCGTGTGTACCGTTTTCAAGATGAACCCGCAAGCGGTAATCGGCCACCCTGGGGCAGCTGCCGATGGAAACGTATCAATGGTAACAGTGCAGATGAGAGTTCCGGAATTTTGGAGAGAAATACCAAGATCATGGTTCATCCAGTTCGAGGCAATGATGGCACCGCAGAAGCAAGGCGACACCCAGAAGTACGAAATGGTGCTCGCAAAATTACCAACAGACGTTGTATGCCAGGTAACCGACACCATCGAAGCTCCGCCGGATACGGCGAAATACGAAACAATTAAAAGGCGTTTATTGTCAGTGTATGAAGAGAGTACAGATACACAATTTCACAAATTAATGCATGACACAGAACTGGGGACACAATAACCGTCCCAATTACTCAGAGAAATGTCGGCCTTGGCGAAGAAATGCAGTCTGACGGAGGAACCATTGAAGAGGCTGTGGCTGGGCAAGCTAACACCTAACGTACGCGCAATGTTAGCAATGAGCGAAGACACCAAGTTGGAGGATCTGGCTAGGAAAGCAGATAAAATATTGGAAACCTTGGGAAACGGCGAGGTCGCATCCATCACACCCAGCACATCGACAAGTGACGGTATAGCCAGCCATTTAAAGGAACTAACAATGGAAATGAAGGAACTACGCGGAGAAATAAATGAGATCAGGAGGCGAAAAGACAACTCGGGCGGCAGACGATGGCAACAACGTCCTGGATCCAAAAGCCGGACGCGGCGCACACCAGAATCTCCCGACTGGCTATGCAGACAGCATTTCCGCTACAGGAACAACGCGAGGACGTGTGAAGCACCGTGTAGCTGGACCAAGAAGCAGCAGAAGCAGGAAAACTAGACGTGGTGCAGTCAGCGTCGGTGGACGATTGTGCCGCGGGAAACCACCGACTTTGCGTGAAAGACTACAAAACGGGAATTGTGTATTTAGTGGACACGGGTGCGAATGTGTCAGTGATACCAGTGAGTAAAGTGAAAACAAAGAAAAAACAAGAGTGTACGTATAAACTTTACGCAGCAAACAACACAGAAATAAAAACCTACGGTGTAGTGACTATAGAATTAAACTTAGGACTAAATAGAAATTACAAATGGTCATTTATAGTTTGCGATGTGAAACAGCCAATCATAGGGGCAGATTTTTTAAGAGCGCACCAATTAGTCGTAGATTTACATAACAAAAGGTTGATTGACGGTCTCACTAATATAAGTAGGGTAGCAGGTATAGTGAAATGTTCCGAATTTACCATATCTAGCATTCAACATGACAACCCGTACAAAGATCTGCTCGAAAAGTTCTCAGAAATAACTAAACCAATTTCGTACAAAGAACCCCCTACCCATAATACACACCATCACATAGAAACTACAGGCCCTCCCGTGTTTTCCCGTGCTAGGCCGTTGCCACCGCATAGATATAAAATAGTACAAGAAGAATTTAGATTAATGCAAGATTTAGGCATATGTAGGCCATCAAAGAGTCCATGGGCAAGCGCGCTGCACGTCGTGCCTAAGAAGGATGGGCAGATCAGACCCTGTGGCGACTATCGTGCACTCAACGCGATCACGAAGCCGGACAGATACCCGATCCCAAGACTACAGGACTTCACCTACGGACTAGCAGGTAAGAAAAATTTTGCACGCCTAGACATAAATAGGGCCTATCATAATATTCGCGTAGCACCGCAGGACATAGAAAAAACAGCGATTATAACACCGTTCGGACTGTTCGAATTTCCGAGGATGTCATTCGGTTTGCGTAATGCAGCGCAAACATTCCAGAGGTTCATGAACAACACAGTGTTACAGGGACTGGAGTACGTAAACGGAGACCGGAAAGGGGAATGTTCATACCTATTCTGTTATATAGATGACGTAATCATCGCAAGTACTAACGCCGAAATACTTCGAAAACACTTGAGCCTCGTTTTCAACAGATTCGAACAGTTCGGAATTACTATTAATCTGTCAAAATGTTGTTTCGGTAAGCCGGAAATAGAATTTTTAGGTTACAACGTCAGCCCAGAGGGAATAAAACCCTTGAAAGATAAAGTCGAGGCGATACAAGGTTACCCGCGGCCGGAAACCGTCGAACAGCTACGACGATTTCTGGGAATGGTAAATTTTTATAGGTTACACATACAGCAAGCGGCTGAGCACCAGGCAGAGTTAAACAAGTTTTTGCATGGGGCCAAGAAAAAGGATAAGTCAAAAATAACATGGGATAATAAGGCCACGGCGGCTTTCGAGCAGTGTAAGGTAAGCCTACAAAGCGCCATCACACTGGCTCACCCAGAGGCCACAGTTAGATTGTCCCTAATGTGCGACGCATCCAATACATGTGTGGGGGCAGTGCTACAGCAAGGAGTCGCGGGAAAGGCGAGGCCCTTAGGTTATTTTTCTAAGAGACTATCAGAGGCCCAGCAAAAATACAGCACATACGATCGGGAACTGCTGGCGGTCTATTTAGCCATAACACATTTTAGAAACATGATCGAAGGACGAGAGATTACTATTTTTACAGACCACAAACCGTTAACGTATGCTTTTTCTAAAATAGGTACCGACCGAGAGACGCCACGGCGCACAAGGCAGTTATTGTATATCAGCGAATTTACGAGCGACATACAATACGTCAACGGAAACGAGAACCAAGTTGCTGACGCGCTGTCACGGGTAGAGTCCGTGTTTTGCCCGACGCAAGTCGATTTCGACGAAGTCGCCCGGGCACAGGAAACAGACGAAGAAATGGCGCGTATGTTAGCAGAATCGCAAGGTAACACTGCATTAAAACTGATTTATTCACCATTGTGCAACAAAGCAATTCTTTGTAACATTTCAGAGAACCAGGTAAGACCATACCTCCCACACAAATTTCGTAAAATAGCTTTCGATGCAGTACATAACATAAGCCACCCCGGAATTAGGGCCACACGGAAAATGATAACGAAACGTTACTTTTGGCCAGACATGAACAAAGACGTCACCAGGTGGGCCAGGGCATGCACTCACTGCCAGAAAGTAAAAGTACAGCGACATACGGTATCCAAATTAAGTAGTTTTCCGGTAGTAGATAGATTTGAGCATGTACATGTAGACATAGTCGGATCACTGCCAACGTCACAAGAAGGTTATAGGTACTGCGTCACTATGATAGATGGCCAGAAGCAATCCCAGTTACCAATATCACCGCGGACACAGTAGCTAAAGCCGTTTACGAAGGTTGGGTATGCAGATTTGGGTACTCACAATAACTAGCGATCAGGGTAGACAGTTTGAGAGCGAACTATACAAGAGCCTGTTAAACCTGTTAGGTATTAAAAAGACCCGTACAACAGCGTATCATCCGCAAGCGAACGGTATGGTTGAAAGGATGCATCGCTCACTTAAGGTCGCGATTAAGGCTAGGCTACAAGACAATAGGTCATGGGTCGAGGAACTACCGACAGCGTTGTTGGGACTTCGTGCGGCCTGTAAGAATGACGAAAATGTAAGCTCAGCAGAATTAGTATTAGGACAAACACTACGGTTACCAGGCGATTTTTATTGCGAAAACAACTCGACACAAGTAGAACATTTACCTACGTACGTAAGCAAACTCCGAAGCGTAATAAACAGTATGCGGCCACAGGCAAGGGAGAGCAGCGATTCGCGGAAAATATTTATTCATAAGAATTAAATACGTGCTCTCATGTTTTTATAAGGAACGATATGGTAAAGAGTCCACTAACCCCATCATATAACGGCCCACACAAAGAAATCAGTAGGGATAAGAAAACCTTTAAGATACAAATAGGCGACCGTCAAGCAACTATTTCCATAGACAGAATAAAACCAGCGTATACGTACGATGAGGAAAAACCGCCAGAAAACAAACGTACCGAAAATGAATGTAAATCAAATGTAGAACCAAGCGAGCAGAAATCGCTACCGCCCATGGTTAAAACCACGCGCTGTGGTCGAGTAATTAAGCAACCGGTGCGATTTCTGCTCACATGACAATAATGTAGGTACACCGTATTGAATTATTATTTTGTGAGAATAATTAAAACACCACAATTAGAATATTCACTTTAAACTTTATAACGTTTATTAATCGTTTAATTTATTTATTTGAAAGTAATGCGTCTAGCTTCTATCACACGAGCAGGATGAATGAATGGAACAATAGAGGGCATGCGTGTACAAAGCTTAGTTGAACTTGAAACTTGTTTATATTAATTTTTGTAACTAATTTATGAAGATATTCAACACGCCCCCTCAAAAATTAATTGGTAGTTATACAAACAAAAATAGATTTAAATCGACTACCTAACTAAATCACATTAACTTTCAAATACTTGCTGGGGAATTACAATTTGGTCCAACATTCGTTCGAGGGCTGAGGAAAACCCAGTAAAACCTTCAGCCAGACCAATTCAAATAAAATTACAACTTATTATAAATGACGTGTAAGTTCTTAAAATTAATTAGTCCATTTCACACTTATCTACACTGCACTGTTATTGCAGACCCATTTTACATCTCATCATTTGAAATGTACTTGCAGGTAGAGCCTTTGTTAATGCGTCGGCCAGCTGTTAACCTGTGGGAATGTAATTTAATTTTATTACATTTTTCTCAACTTGTTCCCGAGAAAAGTGATATTTTATATCAATATGTTTTGACCGTTTATGACTTGACGGGTTATTGGCTATGCTTATACATCCATTATTGTCTTCATAAATGACAATTGGTGCAGTAATTAGTATATTTATACTGGCCGCTAAAGACTTTAGCCACAATGCTTCTCTAACTGCCTCGAATAATGCCATATACTCAGCTTCAGTTGAGGAAGCCGCGACTGACAATTGTTTTCGTGTACACCAGGAGATCGTGCACTGGTCAAAGAGTTTAAACAAATACCCAGTTGTACTCTTTCTATCATGTGTATCATTGCCACCCCAGTCTGAGTCTACGTACCCACACAAAATCTCATTGTATTTACACCTTTTGTAACACAATTTAAGATCAGTTGTGCCTTTTAAGTACCTTAGTACCCTTTTAAGACATTGCCACAGTTCTTTATTATTTTTGTGTGTGTACCTACTCAATATGTTTACACTGACGCTTAAATCGGGCCTAGTACATAGCATAATATACATAAGGCATCCTATGACGTTTCGACAAGGTGCGTCATATCTCTCCTCGGAATTCAACGCGTCATAGTTTAACTTATTTTCTAAGGGGGTTGACACAGGTTTACACTCATGCATATTAAACTTAGTCAAGACTGTTTTGATGTATGCACTTTGGTCTAAATACACTTGGTCACCTTCTCTAGTGATTTTTATGCCTAGAAACAGTTTTATTTCATTTAAATCGGTCATTTCGAATTTGCTCATCAAATATCTTTTCAAATTAGTCATAGTATTTATGTCAGCGCATACTACTACTAGATCATCAACGTATAACACTACGTATATATTTTTACATATATATCCTTTATCTAGTATATATATACATCTGTCAACAGATGAATTCTGAAACCCTATTTCTTTCAAAGCATGTTCAAATACTTCGAACCAACACCTGGCGGCTTGTTTAAGCCCATATAACGCCTTTTGTAATTTACAAACATAGCCTTCTTTACACGATACACCTTCAGGAACCCTTAAATAGATTTCCTCTTTTAATTCGCCATTTAGGAAGGCGGTTTTAACGTCCAAATGATGAACTAATAAATTAAATTGATTGGCAAGGCTAATAATGAATCTAAAACTAGCTATTCTGGCGACAGGTGCAAATGTTTCATTATAGTCTGTAAGATACTCTTGACTAAAACCGCGCGCCACTAAACGCGCTTTATATCTTTGAGGATTTCCAAATTCATCATTTTTGACAGTAAATATCCATTTACAATCTACGATGTTTTTGTTTGGCGGTCGTGGTACTAAAGTCCACGTTTCATTTTTATGTAATGAATTAAGTTCCTCTTTAATTGCGCTTTCCCATTTACTTCTATCATTTCTATACTTTATTTCTGCAAATGATTTTGGTAAATTGCATAAAATAGTTTGAGCACATATCAAATAGTCTTGGTCATCAATTTCATTATATGAAACAGGGGGTTTGTCTTTAATTCTATCACTCCTCCTAAGTTCAGTATTTTTGTTTACATTTTCATCAGTAGTACTATTCTTTGAGTTATCAAAACGTACTTCGCTTAGTGTACCATGGTTCAATTTGCAAACTTTTGTAAGACATCCACATGTCTCACTAGAATTTGAACCATCTGGTTCCGTTTCGAGATAGTCTCGGGACTTACTTGACACTGATTTTGACACAATATCATTATCAGTTTTGTCATGAGAATTTCCAATATTCTCTTCAGGCTTCCAAGAAGGCCTGGACCTCAAAAAGTTAATTTCGTCCACGATAACATCTCTACTCTACAACTTTTCGCAGTTTGGGTTCCAAACTTTATAACCGTTTGGTTCATACCCCACCAAAATACCTTTCCATGATTTATCATCAAATTTAGCTTTAGTCGTTTTGTTATGCACATAAACTGTCGATCCAAAAACCTTTAAAAATTTTACTTCCGGTTTTTTATCGTGCCACATCTCATATGGTGTTTTTAAAAGTGTGAGGGCTTTAGTCGGTGTTATATTTATCAAATAAACTGCAGTCAAAACTGCCTGATCCCAAAAAACTTTATCTAATTGAGCACCACTTAAGATAGAACGAGCTTTCTCAGTAATGGTTCTTACCATTCGTTCTGAAACACCATTTTGCTGTGGAGTTCTAGGAACTGTTAAATGGTATGAAATACCCTTTTCAGCACAGAACCTTTTCATTTCGGCAGATAAGTATTCACCACCGATATCGCAATACAAGTTAATTACTTTTAAATTAAATTTAGCTTCACTTTTTGCAACAAAGTCTTTGAACGCAGCATATACGTCAGACTTGTATGTTATTAAGTATGTAACACAATAATGGGTATACTGATCAACAAACAACACGAAATAATTTTTATTATCAAGTGTCGTAGGAGTGATAGGACCACAGACATCAGAACTGACAGCAAATAGAGGTCGATTTACGTGACTTTTGTCCTTGGCGTGATTAAACGGCAGTCGGCTCTGCTTCCCATTAATGCAAGCTTCACATAATTCATCATCCGGCACTACAGCGCTTAACTCACTTATGTCCTTAAACAACTCAAGTCGTTTTATTTCGATGAATTTGTTTTTACTCATGTGACCAAGGCGCTGATGCCATAATTTGTAATTAGTTTTGTCACTAGTGCATGCTTGGGAAACAGGACGATTCTCGTTTACAGACGCCACAAAATCTACAGCAAATAAATTGTTAAAGGCCATACCTTTCATCACTGTTTTACCATTTTTGCATATTTGGGCACCATCAGTACTGAAGATGATAGTGTATCCAGCTCGCTGCATTTTGGAAACCGACAGCAAATTGTACGGAACCTCAGGGCAGTACAGAACACCGTCCAAACAGCCCTGGATACCCATGTTGCTGGTAACCTGCAGTGTACCTCTTTTCGTAGCTGAAATAAATTCACCATTTTTAGCAACTGAAATTTTCAGTGGTGTATCTAAAACAACAAAGTTAGTAAACAAGTCTTCTCTGTTGATAATGTGATGCGAAGCGCCGGAATCCAGAAGAAAGGTAACTTTGTTAAAGGTTACTTTGTTATAGTCTTGCGTTTCATATTCTCCAGTCATAAAAGCAAATCCTGAGAACTCATTCGATGCTGATTGTTTATTCTGGCTTATCTCGACTGAGTGTACTGTTCTTGGCCGGGTATTGTTTATATTATTGCCCTTTTGTTGATTCATTCGTTTGAAATAGAAACAATCATTTCGTTTATGTCCTCTACGGCCACAATGATGACATTTCATGAATTGAGAGTTCTCATTCTTTCGTTTTATATACTTATTTGACTGTTTATTATTAAATTTTCTTTTCGTCGATTTGTCACTTTTCATTTCAATTTGCAACACTTTTGCGCTCATATCGCCTGACTCGTTTTTCAGCTTAACTTCATGATCCAATAGCCGTGTTTTAACGAAAGCTAACGTCATATTATCTTCCGATAACGTCTCGATCGCTGTTATCACTCCGTCGTAAGTTGAGGGTAGACTTAGCAATAAATGAGCAACTTTATCGGTTTCTTCTAACTTCGCACCAGCGGCAAGTAGCTCTGTGATGAGGTCATCGAACGTTGTAAAGTGTTTTATGAGCGACACTTCACTTTTTAATTTTAACGACAACAACTTTTTTCTTAAAGCCAATTGAGTCGCAATGCTCTTACGTTCGTACAACGTATCTAAATTCTTCAAAATGTCTTTTGCCGATTCACCCTCCTTAGCGAAACCGAGATAAGAATCCGAAAGATATTCGATGATTACATTTTTAGCTGTACTATTATTATTTTCCCACGTTTCGTTGTGAGGTAATGAGTCGTCATCGATAACTTTTATCACATCCAATTCGTTAAGCAACGCACGAATACGAAACTTCCATACACTATACTTCTCACCGTTGAACGGCTTGATATTTCGTTTAATCTTGGAATGGTCCATTTTTCTTTACTTATTGTTCAACACAGCGGATTTTCACTCGCGCACTCTGGTCCCATAACCTATTGAATTATTATTTTGTGAGAATAATTAAAACACCACAATTAGAATATTCACTTTAAACTTTATAACGTTTATTAATCGTTTAATTAATTTATTTGAAAGTAATGCGTCTAGCTCCTATCTCACGAGCAGGATGAATGAATGGAACAATAGAGGGCATGCGTGTACAAAGCTTAGTTGAACTTGAAACTTGTTTATACTAATTTTTGTAACTAATTTATGAAGATATTCAACACACCGAATGTTGACAAGAATATTTTGTACATTTCACTTCGGCTATTTGACCAAATATACTTACTTGCAGTACAAATTAAAAACAGTTAGAATTCTAAAATGGGAAATTACCAAAATAAAGAAAACATAGCCATAGCGCAAGCCCAAGTAGTAGCAGGACAGGCGTTAGAAAACAAACTAAACTATTTCGGGATAATGTTAGTCATTATCGCCGCAATAATGGGCATATTACTATGTTACGCTATCAAGAGAGGTTGCGCGGGCCATGCGAGGGAATGGTTAAGAAAAGAAGTGCCGGGAATACTGGCAAGACAACCCGGTACAGGGGGAAACCCGGCACCGATGGCCACCGCCACGGGATACGTATAGCTAATCGACGTTGTGAAATGTGCAAGAAACAATAGTGAGTAAGAATAAGTTGATTGTCATACTTATATTGTAGTTTATTTTGTGAACGGCGTTACCATGACCAAAGCTGCCGACCCGCGAGTTGTTATTTAATTATTGCAGAGCGGAGGTCATGGCAACTACCCTTAATAATTATTGTATATTAACATGTATAATGTCAAGTCGGCTCAGAGCCCAGGCGAGGACGAGACCGCAAAATTTTTAGAAAACAAGGTGTATATAAGCTATATTTAGCGATAGGAATAAAACAATAGGCAGCATTCAACTGTTGGAATGCTGACAGGATAGAATGTTATCGTAAGCTACAATGTGACTTAGGAGACTTCTTAGCACGATAATAGTGATGTAAGCATGTACTTTACGTTAAGAATAAAATTTTTTTTGTGTAAAATTTTTTGGAGAAACTCCTTTCTCCAAAAATTTTTACACAAAAAAAATTTGGATGTGATGTGGCGGCTTAGTAATCGTAAATTGCTGAGTTGCATTATTGACGAAGTATGTGGGAGCGGGCATCGGCTCGCTTGAGTTGAGTCAAACTTTTTCAAAGTGATATTTACTGGACAAAAACTGTTTGAAGATGAACACGATTACTACAAACGTTCGAATTGACAGAAGAGTATTCGTAGAGGTTTGTAGTGGAAAAAAATTCGTTTGTAGTAAAGATACAAGCCGATTAGGAGCTCTTGAGTTGAGTTAAACTTTTTCAAAGTGATATTTACTGGACAAAAACTGTTTGAAGATGAACACGATTACTACAAACGTTCGAATTGACAGAAGAGTATTCGTAGAGGTTTGTAGTGGAATAAAATTCGTTTGTAGTAAAGATACAAGCCGATTAGGAGCTCTTGAGTTGAGTTAAACTTTTTCAAAGTGATATTTACTGGACAAAAACTGTTTGAAGATGAACACGATTACTACAAACGTTCGAATTGACAGAAGAGTATTCGTAGAGGTTTGTAGTGGAAAAAAAATCGTTTGTAGTAAAGATACAAGCCAATTAGAATTTAGAAATTAGTTTGGTTGCCTCTATGCAATTTAATACACGGTCTGCTCGGTTATATAATAGAATAAATAAAGAAATATGTATATATAAAAACCAATATTATGAATACAAAAAAAATATACTGAAATGAATCAATACTTATAATGAAACCGAAGAGCTCCTGAAACCCACGACATAACCTATATTCTCACACAGGCACACAAAACACACAAATACACGCGCACACACACACTCACTCACACACACAAAACTATACATAAGCCAATTGTCTACTTACCTGTGATAAAATAATGTTATTAATATTTTTCTTTTCTTTTTTGTTATGGAAGAGCGGAGTCTTCTAATACAGGCATTGTTTGCTTAAAAGAAGGCTCCAATCACAAACTAAGTGTTGTAATCTTGTTAAAGAAATAAACTATTTTGTTTTTTTTTTTTTTTTTTTTTTTAAATTTTACCTCATTTTCTTTATCAGCGACCCGAAAAACCACGAAAACGTCACCCATGAAGAAAAACGAATAATAAGTAGGTAAAGAATAGATGCAGAGGAAGTATAATTAAAAAAAAAAAGTGATTTTATCCTATGCAAACAAGTCAACAAAATAAATACTATAATTAAGTGTACCAAATCGACAATGGTGCCGATTCTCTTGTACACCGAACTAACCTTAACTATAACTAAAATTTCTTATTTTTAGTTCGTTGGTTTTCGTAAGTTATTCTGAAAACAAGATTCTCTTAACTTATATACACTTTTGACACAACTATAATCGGTTCGTTGGTTTTCATAAGTTATTCTGAAAACAAGATTCTCTTAACTTACATACACTTTTGACACAACTATAATCGAGTTTGACATTCGCTAAGTTGAGTAGACCATAGACCAAGATTGCAGTAGACCATAGAGAAAAGCAGAATGAAAGTGAACGAAATGATCTGAATTGCAAAAAAACCTGAGAATCAAATAGTAATTTGAAATTGTTTATCAATAATCATTAGTGAAGTACAGGGAGCATAAACAGTGATCATAGTAATCCTGCTAGGGTTGTAAATTGTAAATGATTTAAAACTTTGGCGATACTTTTTCGGTTTTCAATAAGAAAAATACCTAACATTTTATTATAATCGAGAAACCTGCCGTATTAAAAAAAAAAACAGGTAGCATGATTTATCCTGCTATTTATTATAGCTAGTTAACTAATAAAAATGAGATCTTGAGAAAAGAAAATCCGGTTTTTGGTTTAGTGAGTTGAAAATCTCCGGTATTATCGTCACAGTTGGAAAGCCCTATCAAGAACATCTTAGTTTGCAAACAATCTGTTTTTTGTTTTGTCTTGTAAATATTATTTGGTGGTCACACTTCGTATCCATATATATTTGTAAAGACAATACTTTGTATTGCTTTCATTTTGAGTTTGTATGCTATTTTTATGTTTAGTTTATGGTTATTATAAAGGGAGACATTTGACATTGATTATGTAAAAATGTGTTTTCAAAAATGAATTAATATCTAAAAGCGATAAAGAATTGTGAAGGAAAGAATAATATACTTTAAATGTCGTTTCTTTGTTAGAGCAACGCAAGTTTATTTTATTTGAATACCTTCAGAATTCAAGAAATAGTATTACATATTAATAAACTCTGCTCTGCTTCGTATTCTCACGCTCTCTGTTCTGTGTTCCTAACGAGTAGTCAGCATGCAGGCTTCAAGAAAACAAGCGAATAAACGTCAGCAGGAGCTGCTCGTGGAGCGATTTCATAATAACCGGCAAATGGCCAGAGGTAAGAAAATTTTGCGGAAAACCTGAGAGCATCAATTTACTTTTAAGTACCTGCGATGTTCATATCTATTATTGTAATTATTATGTCATCTAAAACTTCACCGCACTGAAAAAAGTATTTTACAGAACTAGTTGAGTTAATTGACAAATAGCCAAACTTTGATAACTAACAAACGAATTTCATTTACGTATTGATCAACTGCTTTTGTTGCATTTTACAAAAATATTTTAGTTATTTGAGTTGGTTATAACCTACTAAAGTTTATGTAATCTAATGCAAAATTCGGTTTCGGCACTTTGCAACATAATATGTTTTGCTATAATCAAACACACTTGTGACTTTACAGTTGACCCAACTAAAACTATTTTTTTAACGAATAACTTTTCAAATTTTTCAACTCTGTTATTAGTTTGTTTCCAGCCGTAAAGTATTGTTGAGATTTGTGTTGTAAAGTTACTACAAATAAACAAAAAATTTGACTGAGATCAACGAAAATTGATTATGTTGGTTTTAGAATATTTTTGGTCATCAATCACACAGTATACGCTGCTCTTAACGAAATGTTCTGTTCCCGTTCGCTGACAGTTTTGTCAAATCAAACTTAACGGAACGACGTGTAGAAACCTGTTCTTCTCGTGTTGCGAGGCGAGCGAGAAGAGATTTGCGTTGTATTTCGTAAGTTCTGGTTGTTTTGCATGAATAAATTTCAAAAATGGAGCTGCCGCCGGCAGACGAGGTGGGGGGAAAACAATCTCGGACTATCTGCTGTCTTAATGATTAAAAGCTTACATTCTAAAAATTTTGGGTGAGTACCTACTTTTAACTTCTATTCCTTAAATAATTAGACAATACCTAGTGTTTCATTGCTCTTCAACCGCCACCGCCGTTCTTTTTGGCCGCGTGGTGTCGGGCAAGTAGAAAAGCAAGCACCATACTACTACACATCAGGGTGTCGTACAAGGCGACTGATGTCAAGGCTTACCGCCTAATAGGTACTTTCGTAGGCCAGAAAACGGGCAGCAGCGTTTTCTACCCGGTATCTATCAGCACTACGGTCTCCAACCCACCTGCCAATCATGGAGATTATGACAATACCCCCCCAGTATTTGGAGAAGGCTTATGTTCAGCAATGGACTGTTACGAGCTGTTGTCTGACTTTTGAATCTTCAACCAACTGAGTGAACAATATAGCCCTATAAGTAGGTCTTTCTCTTTCCTAGTGTATGATATTATTAACTGCATACCTACCGCATCTGCACCTACATAACCTAGGGCCTGTCCTCTCTCAACGAACTCTGTTTTTTTTAGAAAACAAGCTGAATAGCCCACTTAGTGTGAAGATAAAAAGACAATAATAAACTTATTGTTCATGTGACTATCATCAATTTTACCAATAATTTTTGTACCTATAATAAGTATCTGCTTTTGTATGTACCAATTTTCATTAATATGTATTTCAGAAGAGTCTATTGATGTGGAGACCCTCCAAATGTTGTCAGAGGCACGGCCGAATACTGAAACGCCAATACTGAAATATAAGTGCTTCTCAAATTAAATCGTGCTCAAACACCACTCAGTTTAAAAGTCGTATACAGGAACGCTACTCAACGTTATCTAGCTGTCAAATCAACTGTCAAACTGATTTGAGCAGCCCTTAGATCTGAGAGTGGTCGCGAGGTCCCTCAAATCAAGTTAATATCTCTTGAAACTTTTCAAATAGTGATAAAAATGTCTCTATCGTCCTTGTCTTCACTTTCGGATCACGAAAGGCCAATTGTGAGGCGCAGAAATGAAGAAAAGTTGAATGCTTTTGAAAAGTACGACGACAGGGAGTTTGCTTCACGGTTCCGCATCTCGAAAGAAACTGTATTGTATTTGGACTCTGTATTCGGTAGCACTATAAAACCCTTAACAAAAAGAAACCGAGCCATACAGCCAGTGGACCAAATTCTTATAGCTCTCCGTTACTATGCGACAGGCAGCTACCAACGCGTAATAGGGGATATTTTTGAGGTTGAACAACCCACGGTGCATCGAATAGTGCATAAAGTAACAGCCAAGATAGCCAGCTTAAAGTCAACATTCATAAATATGCCAACAGCAGAAGAATTTCCAGCTGTGGCAAATGAGTTCTTTGCAATAGCAGGATTTCCAACAGTTGTGGGAGCTGTGGACTGCACTCATATTAAAATAAATTCTCCAGGTATGTACTTACCAACTTCACTGTTAATCATGTGCCCAATAATGTCTGATTATTACTAATAATACAACAAAATAGTACAACAATTAATAAGTCGTGTGTTACATTAGCAAAATAACCTTATTTGTAGAATTGTTTCTACAAAAATATGTTAGTACTGTAGTAAAGTTTATTGTCTCACAATTTAACTAGAATTTATTTGTAGGTGGTGCCCAATCTGAAGTTTATCGGAACAGGAAAGGCTATTTTTCTTTAAATGTGCAAATGGTATGTGATGCAAGACTGCACATAAGGAATGTTATTGCAAGATGGCCAGGTTCTGTACATGACAGTACCATCTTCAATGACTCACCACTATGTGCTCAATTAGAGCGTGGGGACTTTGGGACAGGCATTATTCTTAGGGACAGTGGATATCCATGTCGGCCTTATCTGCTAACTCCATTATTGAATACAAGGACGGCTGCTGAAGAAGCTTATAATCGATCCCAAATAAGTACCAGGAATCCAGTGGAAAGGCTTTTCGGTGTCCTTAAAAGAAGATTTCCATGCCTACAAAATGGGATGGGCCTTAATATAAAAAATATACCACCGGTCATTGTAGCATGTGCAGTGCTTCATAATATTGCCCTGTCACGATTGGATGAACTTTTGGAGGAGGATGTTGCTTTACCCTATGTTAAGGAGGAATTAGCAGAACAACAACCTATAGGACTTAACATAAATCAAAACTTTATTGTAAGGACCAATTTAATAAATACATATTTTTCCACTTAAAAATAGTTTTATTTCAATGCAATTTAGATTTCAGTTTCTGTAGTCTCAATTTACAAAATTGCATTTCTAGTTTGTATTTATTCATTTCCATTTTGTTTTTGTTTATGAGGTATTTGGTTTCTAATTTGGCATTTCTTAGTTTTGTCCGAAAATATTGCTGTTTCATTGTATTATGTGTAGGTTTCAATCGTTCTGAAAAATGGTACGAGTATTAGTATAACATTAATGAAAATTTCATACCATTAGCACAAAGAACATTATTTAGATAATTACCAGCAGAGGAAGGTCTTAGAAGTTTGTTTTTTTCTTGAGGTTTTTTGATGACCTTTGCAGCTCGCTGGCCATCAATTAAGTAAAGGAAATGCCTTTATAGCAAAATATCAAATTAGTTTACCATATAAACTATTACAATAATGAAAATGTTTACCAGCTATATTTATTGATGTAACTGTACAAGGTTTGCTATTATCTGCTATACTCATGTAGGCCATAGTTGGGTCTTGGTGATCTAAAAAAATATCCACTTATAGCATACAATAAATAAATTAGGGAAATAAAAAAAAATGAAACTAAATTTACCAATGGTATGGATTATGGCAGATGATGATGATAAAGATATAACTTCACTATCTGGTTTTTTTGTATAACTCTCAATGAGGACTTCTGGTTCTGTATCACCTATAAATTAAAGGATGGTATTTAAAAGTACTTCAATTTATTCCCATTTCATTTACCTAATTTTGCCTGTGTTCCACCAAATATACTGAATGTGCACCAAAATATGTTCATTATAATATGTCATAACGAGCATCTATTTAGCAACTGTTGCAAATTTGTAAAAATAGTAATACACCTAATTTTAAAAACAAGCATTTATTTTTTTAGTTTTACTTCAGATAATGCACTGCAAAATGTATTTGAATCAAACACCAATTAATGTCCAATGTAGCTTTATTAATAAAAAATGAACACATTATAAAATGTAATGCTTACTAAAAATGTTTTTTTAATACTAATCAGTACGAACCATAATAATTCAAAATGTTAAACAAAGTCTTTACTCCTACAATGTTCACATTATCAGTCCACTCAATCTCTGCAGTACTTCTTTAAATTATTGCACCAATAAAGCGCACTTTGCCTTTGTAGGACGCCCACGTTTTCGTTTTTGCCCGATGGCTATGTTTTTATCACCTATACTGTTTAATGGTATTTGGAGAACTGTTTTTTTAGTTATTTTAGAACCTGCTACGACTCCATAGCGCGCGCTCGCTTCGCTCGCATATTAAATAACACTCTGACTTCTGTCCCCGAAGTGCCGGGCCTCCGCCGGCCTCCTTCGTCGGCCTACGGCCCGGTGCCCATGCCGCCCATAAAAGAAATTCCGTAGTAAGATTGTATAATTTAGAGTGCAAGTTAGTATTTTTGATAAACAATTAGTTTTTTTGTTTTATAAATCATACATTCAGTCAAAAAAGTATCGGGAATGGATGATTTGTTTATGGTTCCAAACTCAATTTTTTGTTTTTTTGTAGTTGTTAGATTGGCACAACTGTTTTCCATTTTGGCGCGGAGTTTGAGTTGCATCTGTTATTTATATTAAATACAGTGCTGGTTTTAGTAATATCATATATAGTGTGTATTGCGAATTGCATAATGGACAAAAATATCGAACAAAGAGTTTGTCTTAAATTTTGCATCGCCAATGGAATTTCGTGTTCGGAGTCACTGAAAATGTTACAGAAGGCTTACGGTGAATCGACTTTATCAAAAACTCGTGCTTATGAGTGGTTCAAAGCGTTCAAAAGCGGTCGAGATGTGATGGAAGATTTGCCTCGCTCTGGTAGGCCGTCAACGTCTGCAACTGAAGTTAACATCGCAAAAGTGAAGAAAATAGTGACTCAAAATCCCCATTCAACTCTGAGAGAGATAGCCGCCGAACTTTCTGTATCTCACGAGTCGATCCGTACCATTTTAACTAATCATTTGGGTATGAAACATGTTGCTGCTCGGCTAGTCCCAAAAGATCTGAATTTTCTCCAAAAACTCAATCGCATGAAAGTCGCTGAGGACATGCTAGAACGAGTCAGTTCGGACCCAACATTCATGAAACGCATTGTTACTGGTGACGAGACGTGGGTTTACGAGTTTGACATGCAAACTAGTCAACAAGCTTCGGAGTGGCACCTTCCAACTGAACCGAAACCGAAAAAACCACGCCAAAGTCGATCAAAAGTCAAAGTCATGTTGACTGTTTTCTTTGACTATCGCGGTGTTGTGCACTCTGAATTCTTACCGGAAGGTCTAACGGTAAATAAAGAATATTATTTGAGCGTTATGCGGCGTTTAAGAGAGCAAATTCGACGAAAAAGGCCAGATTTGTGGAAAGAATATTCTTGGATTTTGCACCACGACAATGTGCCTTCGCACAAGGCTATCATTGTGAACGAATTTTTGACCAAACACTCAACAAATACCATCCAGCAACCACCATATTCACCAGATATGGCTCCTGCTGACTTTTTTCGTTTTCCTAAACTCAAATTACCACTTCGTGGCACCCGTTTTCAATCGATAAAAGACATAAAGGAGAATTCGCGGCGAGAACTGAACTCAATTCCGGAAGCAGCGTTTAAAAAATGTTTTGATGAATGGATTATTCGTTGGCGCAAGTGTATCGTTTCTAAAGGAGCATACTTTGAAGGTGATAAAATAAATTTGGATGAATAACAGACATTTTGTGTATTATTGATCTTTTCCCGGTACTTTCTTGACAGAGTAGTATATCCGATGTACGAACCACATTTTTGGTGTGAATTCGATACTAAAGGTCATCTCGTTTTGTGTTATTTTTTAGTTTTTTTTGCAGTACATGTTTAGTTAATCAATTGTTTTTTTTGCACAGCATTCATTTTTCTGGTATGCTTTCAGTTAATTAGTGGAGTTTCCTAAACCATTTTCAGTAAAATAAATATAAGTCTTAGAATTAATGTTTTACGAAATGCATTATTTGTTCTTCAATTATAATTATTTCAGTAACATAAAAGTTGTACAAAACCGTTTTAAATGGTACTAGGATGCATACTAAATATTTTGTGTAACATTCAGGAATATTTGGTGCACGATCAGTATTTTTCGAGGAAGAATAAAATAGTTATTGTTACAATAGAATATTTGCAGCGCACTACAATAAAAAAGTGTTAATTTGGAATTTGTTTGATGTAACATATTTTGTTGGCCGAGTAGTTTAATTATAGTAAAACAATTAAACGGGTTTAAGATCAATATTTTAGAAATGCATACATAGAGGTACCTTTAGATTTTTGGTGAACACAAAAATATTATCCTAAATTAAACAAGAATATGATAATTATTATTTTGTGATGTCAAGGTTTAGGATATACATTTTAATATTACACAAACCAAAATATATTGCAGCATCGTCATAGCAATTTGGTAACGGTTGAATTTGTGGAGCAGCTATGGCTAAAATCTGAGCATCTTGTTTAGAGAGAACACTTCTATAGGATCCACCACCAGTGCGATTGATTTCTTTCTATAAAAATAAAAATTACAATCACAAGATATTCTGTAAGGTCTATGTTACTTTTCCAGAAATATTTAATTTATACACTGAAAAAAAAGGTTTGTTGGATTTACCAAATTAGCAAAGGTTGGCTGAATTACAAGGAAACTACGATAAATATAACAAAACCTCGCTATTGAACTTACAAAACTAAAAAGGTTGAAGTCGGTACCAGAGTTTTGATGTAAATCAATAAAGAGTATTGTACATTTTACCAAACAAATGTCAACAATTTAGTCAGGTTGATTTTATCATAAAAATATGATAAATATAACAAGACCTCGCGGTTGAACTTACAAAACTACATAGGTTGCGATCAAAATATGGTCACTACCAGAGTTTACGGTGTAAATTAACAAAGAATATTGTACATTTTACCAAACAAATCTCAACAATTTAGTCAGGTTGATTTTATCATAAAAATATGATAAATATAACAAGACCTCGCGTTTGAACTTACAAAACTACATAGGTTGCGATCAAAATATAGTCACTACCAGAGTTTACGGTGTAAATTAACAAAGAATATTGTACATTTTACCAAACAAATTTCACCAATTTTATCTGGTTATTTTATAATAAAATGTGATAAATATAACAAAAACTCGTGGTTTAACTTACGAAACAAAAAAAGGTTGAGGTCAAAATATCGTCCCTACTAGAGTTCATGGTGTTTATTACCACAGAATATTGTACATTTGACTAAACAAATCTCAACAATTTAGTCTGGTTGATTTTATCATAAAAATATGCTAAATATAACAAGACCTCGCGGTGGAACCTACAGAACTAAAAAGCTTCAGGTCAAAATATAGTTTCTACCAGAGTTCATAGTGCAAATTAACAAAGAATATTGTACATTTTACCAAACAAATTTCACCAATTTTATCTGGATATTTTTATAATAAAAATGTGATAAATATAACAAGAACTCGTGGTTTAACTTACGAAACAAAAAAGGTTAAGGTCAAAATATAGTCTCTACCAGAGTTCATGGTGTAAATTAACAAAGAATATTGTACATTTTACCAAACAAATCTCAACAATTTGGTTTGGCTGATTTTATCATAAACATAATATGATAAATATAACAAGACCTCGCAGTTGAACCTACAAAACTAAAAAAGGTTGAGGTCAAAATATTGTCCCTACAAGAGTTCGTGGTGTAAATTAACAAAGAATATTGTACATTTTACTGAACAAGTCACAACCGCATAGTTTGGTTGATTGTATCATTGTTACTATGTTAGTTTCAAAGCAATTTATAGTTACATTTACCGGGACAGTTGGTAATGAGTAGCAGACTCATTTGATAAAAAATGATTCGTTTAAGTGCGAGTCAAACTCGCGCACCGAGGGTTCCGTACCAACATGTTATAATTTTTACATGTTTATTTAAAAATAAGTAAGAATTACGCTTGACTAGTTTTTATTATTTGTTGAATTATGCACTATAATCTACTCTAGAATATAAAAAAAAAACACGTTTCTTGTATGACGAGGACGCCCCCCCCTCCTTATTTTTTAATTATTTAAATTTTTAGAGTTTCGTACCTCAAAAGGAAAGAACGGAACCCTTATAGGATCACTCGTATGTCTGCCTGTCCGTCCATCTGTCACAGCCAATTTCCTCCGAAATCACTGAACCAATTGGGATGAAATTTGGTACATAATTATGTTAGTCGGTGACCTAAAGACGGACGTGTTACCATTATACCATTCGTCACCGTATCTTCGAAACTACTGGGCCTACAATTTACAGAAAATAGTTCTTTACCTATATAGATCACAGGAAAACATATAAGAAGTCTATGGTATTCAAAGTAACAATCATAGGTACGGACGGAACCCTCTCACTTGTCCGGTTTTTTATTATTTAACGATTTGTTCGCCATAACGGTTCTAAGTATATGAAAATTTCAACTATGGGTAGCTAAGAATGATTGCGATTTAAGAGAAAAAACTATTAAAGGTCGGATATACAGATAGGCAGTGTAGGCTTACTAATAGGATTTAATAACTGTAAAAATTGATTGTCTTATTAATGTGATTGTGAATTTAATAATTATTCTTGTATTTGACATTTTGATGGTTATACTAACAATATAATTTAACAAACATTTGCGCGTCTGCTTGCAGGCAGAATACTAACGACATACTATTAAGATCTCACTGTAAAATTGTATTCTTGCAAATAAATTATTGATTATGATTAGGGTTCCGTTTGACACCCTTCAGGGACGTAACCCTAAAAATCTACTGCTGATGCAAAGTGGCGCTGCAATCGCTATCAGACTTATGGTTACCTACCTATTTTTGATCAATCTGGTTGCAAATCACATGTTTTCAAAGCATAGAATCATATCTACATCTGTGGATAACACAATTGGTAAATTATATTACTTATAACAAACTAGCGACGCCCCGACTTCGCACTTGTGCAATGCTCATACTAAATATATTATGCATGTTTTATACATATAAACCTTACTCTTGAATCACTTATCTATTATAAAAAAATCCACATCATAATCCGTTGCGTAGTTTTAAAGATATAAGCATACCTACATAGGGACAGACAGACAGCGGGAAGCGACTTTGTTTTATACTATGTAGTGATTAATGAATCGTTTTGTCTTTACTTGTCGGTTCTGTCAAAAAAATATTTTTTGTGACAAGCTTTTATAGCCGACTGTACTTTTCTTTAAACATCCAGCAATTGCTCACCAAGACGATTCTGAAGAACCTAAACTCGGTATGATTGTTTTATTTATTACAGAGTTCCTAGGGCCACCTTCCGGCTACATCATCAGACCAGCCCCATGGTACCATATTATTGTATTTTCATCCAGTCAAGTAGATATGCTAAATTTCAGCTCAATCGGTTGAGGATATCTACATTCTTCAAAATTGAGTTGCAAGATTCCACCCGAAGAAATATACATAGGTGCATAGATGGTACATTGCAAATTAAAGTAATGAAAAGCTTGTAATAACAGTCTATCTTGCTTTGGTTATTACAACCTTTCGCGCCGCACAAAGTCATATTATTTTCTCCAACACAGTGTTTAAAATTAAAAGTAACCGTACTTGTCGCTGTGGTTAAAAAAGTGAAAATTACTAAACAGTATCGTAGAATTTACAAACGCATACGCAATATAGTTCCATTTCCATTCTACTCCGCCCTTCCGCACAGCCCCGCGGAGCGGTCACCTTTGTTTGCGGCCACTGCCGTAGGGTTGTCACCTTTTTCTTTGACGGATAAAATATTCTGATCTGGAAGTGAAGTTGTCAATTTCGTCAATTTTTGATTGGTGCGTTTGAGGTACGGAACCCTAAAAATGGATTGCCATTCCTTCGCTGCACAGGAATATTAAATGGTACTACTATAGATTTTTTCCCTTATTTCATTTATAAAGATTATTTCACTGTTAAAGCTATCCATCACTTTTGATCCAGGGGTATTCCGCTTCTCACAGCGGCTTATTGTTTTGCATTCATTTTCTTTTCCTATTACCACTGCTACTACTGCTAGTGCTAGCATTATCGTCAATAACGTCATCTATTTTGAAATTATTTTCACTTTATAATAAAGTACGGTTGGCAACCCTAGCCCTCGCGTCGTCGCCACCGCGCCTGCGCACGGGGTGCTGCTAAGCAGTAAGCGCGCGTGGCGTGCGTCTGCGTTCATCGTCGTTCATTTCATTTTGCGCCGGCCGGCTAGTTAGTAGTCGCTTCGCTTGTCGCTTCGCTCGCAATGGAAAGTGAAGAAGAAGAGTTAAACGTGGGGGTCGCCGAATATTTAACAGAATGGGGACTATCTAAAGACACTTTATCAAACTTTGAAGGTGAGTGCCTATTTTGATCGATATTATATACCTATGTTGTTAATAATAGTTTGTTTAGCCATGTTTAAAGATGGCGCCATGCCTCTTAAGTTGTATTGTTCATCAAATTAATTTTGGTTGTTCAATGTGTAATATTGATAGCATATTGTGCAGTGAACTAACGATTGAGTGGATGGCTAATGAAGAATTCAACTTGAAACGGATATAGGATCCTTTGTCAAGGCCCGTTAATCCACGTGTTTTTTTTGTAAATTTAATTCTACATTTATTTTTGTTCCGGTTTTGCCAATGGGTCAGAGTTTATGGAAAGGGGGGGGGCTTATTATATAGGATGCCTAGATATTGAGAAATAGTGGTTAAGTACCTACCTAATTAGCCAGGTATTTGACCTAAATAGATTTACAAAACGAACTTTAGTAAATTTAACAGATTGGTTTGGTTGGCATACATTTCATTCATTCAAGTCTTTAGCTAAGTACCTACATTGTTACATGGCCGCGACTTTAGTTGTAAAAAATCCGTTAGCTACTGTTACTTTTCTAAATTTATGGTTAACTACCGATAAAATGCGGCTAATTATCCGACTGCGACCGAGAAAAAGAGTACAGTTCTTCAAGGTAAATAATGGGCATCGACTAACTTCGTGTTTCCTAAGATGACCGACTGAAACTAGGCAACTGGATGACAGCGCTTTAATAAAATAGCGAGACGGCTATGATATTGACATTTATTTGTTTGCGAAAAAGTTTACGAGGTTCGAATGTATGAGGAAACCTCGCACAGCTCTGGTGAAAACGTAGCCCTAATGTTTATGTCTTGTTTTTTTAGTAAATCAGATTTCGTTCAAATTGCTTGACGATATACAAGAAACAGAACTGAAAGAATTAATTCCGAGTTTAAAGGAAAGAATATTATTCAAGCGAGGACTGAACAAACTCCAAAACATTATTCAGGTAAGTGTTCATATTATTTTTTTCAAAACTTTTTGGTGTCACGGCTCTTCATAACCATCAAAATTCCTTCGCGACCCCCGATCGTATAATTTTGTAAATGGTTGTGTAAGGGTTTTTTAGTTAAAGATTTACCGACGATGTTCCGGCTGACACAGCTGCAGCAGTTGAAAATCAAAGTGGTATAAATTTGATATATTTCATATATTATACAAGATTTAATTGTTATATCTAATTAGGCTGAAGCTAGACTAAACTTGATCTATTGTTTACCAGTACCTATCTAGAGAAGAATGAAGAGTTAAAACTTTGGCTGAAATACAACAAGGAGCCAGGGCCCGAAGTAATCGAGAATTGGAGGAAAACATCCACATTACGCCTGAAGGAACTACAATCCGAAAAATATGCAAACATACATGACATCGTGAATGATTGGCCCTCCTAAAAATTGAGTTTCGGATATAAGTTGGTAAGTTGTGACCCTTTTTACATGCTTTTTATTAGCTTGACCCCATATATTTGTTTGTTTTAATCTTATGAGCAATATTTGAAAATATATATATTTATATTCGTTTTTTTTTCAGATGGTGTTGGATTTCGAATCCAAGTTTACGACTGTTCAAAAATTGGCCCATATTTTTAGAGAAAGCTCTTAATCTTTTGAAAACAATTAAAGCTGTTTCTACATTAAATTGATTGAAGAAAACCCAAGTGAAGGTTGGTTATTAAATATACTTGTATCAATCAAAACTTTCACGAATTTCACACTAAAACCGAACTCGAAGTTTCGGTTTTTGTGTGAAATTAGTGAAAGTTTTGATAATAAAATCATTTATATTTATTACGTATATTTAAAGTGTATTTTTATAATAGCAAAAATAGTTTCGGAAGTTTAGCAAAAAAAAAAATTAATTACCAGCTAGCTGGATAAACTTCTTAATAAAACTAAAACTAATTAAGTCAACGAATATGCATCATAACTTATTCCATCTTTATTTTTCAGATGTTAGAGACTTCTGTTATTGCGCGGCAATTGGATATGAAATAAAGCCAAGCATTCAAGAAGCCATGAACAGTTTCATTCTTCATGCAAAGGTGTGTATAATTTCACTTTTAAGATTATTGTAAGATGACGACTTTCCATACTAACGACGATTTCCACCCCTTAAGCGTTAACCGATTTTGACACATTTTGGATACCGTCAGTCGGACCAAAATCTATGTTTGTACGTTATCTAGTTTATTAAATATCAATAAAACACTAAAACAGGAATATAATTAAATCTATTGATGATATTGAAAAAAAGCGGAACGTACAAAGTATTGTTGATAGACAGTTTTAATAAATGAAGACATCGTTTTGATTTTAAAAATAATTTGACCTGCATTCAAAGATTTTTGAATAATCGCCTATCTGAACCGGGAATCGAACCCGCCAAATTGTAAAAAAAAAATCCCGTAATTTTACGACATCGATCAAAAAGTTCAATCAGAAGCTTTATTTTTTTCCATGTAACATGGCATTTTAAATAAAAGGAAGAACATCAAATTTTACATTTAATTAAAATAATTACCTTTTGCTTAAAATTAATTTAATTTAGCAAATGCTCAAAATGTGTCCGTAGTTCATTTATTTCATAAATGGGTACCTACCTATTAATAATACTTAAAATGATAAATTCAGTAATTAGAAGCACAGCACAGTCAAAGAAAAGGCTAAGAATGTATTATTTTTCCTGAAATTAAAAGTAAAATTTCATGATCTTCTTTTTATTTAAGATGCTATGTTACGTGGAAAAAAATAAAGCATCCAATTGAGCCTTTTGATCGGTGTCGTAAAATTACGTATTTTTTTACAATTTGGCGGGTTCGATTCCCGGTTCAGATAGGCGATTATTCAAAAATCTTTGAATGCGGTTCAAATAGTTTTTAAAATCAAAATGATGTCTTCTTTCAGTAAAACTGTCTATCTACAATACTTAAGATACATTCCCTCCATGTGGCATAGCCTTGGAACAGCCTGTATAAGCACACTTCTTGCTTGAGAGCTTCGCACAGACTAATCATAAGGGTGAATTACGTTTCGAACCCCTTTAAATAAATATAATTGCAATACCTAAGCAATAAAAAATGCTCAGTGTCAACACTGACTAGGAATTATAAAAAATACGGTTAAAAGTAAACAATTCATTCTAATTTCCAGAACCAAAGTCCCCACCCAGCTGGACTATCGGCGAAAAGCCCAAACTGCTAAGGGTCTATGGTGCCAACCTATCATTATTGCTGTCGGACCAACCATCAATGCCCTAAAGGACTTTTATGTTGCGTATGATATTCTAATTCCATACTCGCCTCGATAATTTTAAGATGAGTGATTATTTAATTGTATTTATGATTGGTAAAATAAATTTTATGAGATGTACCAAAAATCTGTTTATTTTTCTTTAAACCACCGTTTTTATTAAGCCCATATTAAATAAGGTTACTGGTAATTTGACGTATTCTAGAAACAGCTGATTTTCGGCTAGCCTACATGACCTTTTTAACTGCAAATAATGAACTTTACTGCTTATCTCCCTAAAAAGGAATATGTTGAATTACCAATAATCCTGTATATTTTTGAAGTGTTTGTCAAATGGTCTTAAAACCTTTTTTTTTTCAGACCCTGTATTTGTTGTAAAGTTTTTTTTTCTACTATATTTTTAGGGTGTGCCATAAGAGACTTACTAGCTAATCTGCAATATTGCTGCCATGGTACACACGTACGTACGTACGTACGTAGTTTGGTAATCTTAACTGCAATATGATTTTACTCTCATACCACAACAGCAATATTGCCGATTAGCTACTAAGTTTCTAATTTTCAATGACACCACCCACACCCTATTAATATTCTAGAAATCAATGTTTGGTAGTATATATACCAAAAAGTCGTGTACATTTTACTAGTGTTAGTTTGATAAATTAACCAAATTAACACCAGTAAAATTTACACTATTTATTTGGTATGTTTTACCAAACTAAGCCGGTACAATCAAACAAGCACTGATAAAATATTGGTAGATATTACCAGTTAAAGTTTGGTAATAACTACAGCATAAATCTGTTAGATATTACCAAACAAATGTTAGGAAAAAATACGAAACAAATATGATAGATAATACAATATTATCTCTGATTAAAAGCACGATACACATCTGATAGATTATACTAAGCTAACCTTGATAAGAACTACATTACACATCTGGTAGATATTACCAAACTAACGCTGATAAAATACACCGAACGTGATTAGTAAATACTGCTAAATTTTGTTTGTTTGAGTTTACCAAATAAAATAGATTATACTTACGAGTTAAGTTTAGTTTTCTCTATCAAACTGATTTAATACATTCTACCATATTATAAGTGCTATCTACCAAATTTTTGTTGTAGATTTTACCAAATACCTTTGCATTGTCTATTAAACTACCTTCGGTAATTTGTACCAATAAAGGTAACAGTAGAACATACAAAATGTGTTTGGTAAAAAAACACAAGTATTTTGGGTAAAATATACAATATCTCTTTGGTAGATTGCAGCAAACTACATTGTACTTTTTTTACTAAACTACTTTGATGAATATTAGATATACAAACTTTCTGTATATGTGTCTATGGTGTAAATTTGAATTTAAGCAAAGTATGTTCTGTAGTACTTTTGTCAGCTGTGATTCCTTGTCACTTCTGTGTGTGCTTTTCTTATATAAAATGATCTCCTGAATATATTTACAACGAGTTATTATCTCCTCGTTTCTTTTATCCTACATTGGTTATGGGCCCAGACACCCAGTCATCCAGACACCCAATCGCCGAGATCGAAAGAGGGATAAGAATAACGAAGATCCAGTGAAAAGTCTGGAGAGGTACGTCAGGAGAGAAAATTTTATCCAGTAAAGTAATTATTTGTGAAAAAGGAGCGACGATGAGCAGTTTATTTAGGATCGAGTCCCTGAACAAGGAAAATTATGACAGCTGGAGAATCCAGGTCCAAGCGATCCTAATTAAAAATGATGGATGGAAATTTACTAGTGGTAAACTACCGAAACCGTCAGAAATAGGAGAAGCTAAGAATTGGGAAGCAGAGGATGAAAACGCCAAAGCGGATTTAATTTTGTCGATGTGTGGTTCTGAACTTCGACATATTAGGGGCTGTATCACTTCTAGAGAAGTTTGGCTAAAATTGGAGTCTATTTATGCTTCGAAAGGACCTGCTAAGGAGGCCACACATCTAAAGCGGCTTATGTTACACAAAATGTCGGAAACAGGTGATGTACGAGATCATTTAAATAGTTTTTTCGACGCTGTTGATAAACTGGCAGAAATGAGTATACATATTAACGACGACTTGCTGTCTATAATGTTATTATATAGTTTACCTGAAAAATTGAAAGCTTTAGATGTGCCATTGAGTCGAGAGACGAGTTGCCGAAGCCAGAGGCATTGAAGATTAAAATATTAGAAGAGCACGAATCCAGAGAGATAAATAGATCTCAAAATGAAGGCGTCATGCATACATATGTGAAAAATGGTTTTAAGAAATTAAATAAAAGCGCAAAAGTTGGAAACAAAACTAACCCAACTACCAGTAGAGAAGGATTTAAATATAAATGTTTTAAATGTCACGAACATGGACAGAAAGCATCAGAATGTCCGAACAAAAAGAAGGTACAAAAGGATGTGGCAGTAGCACATCATGTGGACGTGGACGAAGCACTAATTACTAATGTAATGTTTCAGATTTAGAAGTATGTAATGCTGTAAATGCACAAAAAGATGACTGGATTTTTGACAGTGGGTGCACGTCTCACCTTTGTAATGATGCGAGTATGTTCAGGGACACTTTAACTATTATTACCGGAGAACTTAATTTAGCTACGCATGTAAGTACTGAAGTAAAAGGTAAGGGTACTGTAAGGTTGTCGGCATGTAACAAAAACTCGAAGACCGCAATTGAATTACGCGATACACTTTATGTTCCCAACCTAAGAACAAATTTAATATCTGTAGCCAAGTTAACCAACGATGGTTGTGATGTCACATTTAAACACAGTGTAGCAAATGTGATTGACAAAAACGGCAACATTAAATTGAGTGCCCATCGCAAAGGGAACTTGTATTGTTTAAATAGGTCTGAATATTCATTTAGTTTAAGTAATGCAAATGTCGACATACGTAGTTGGCATGAACGCTTAGGACATTTAAATGGTAAGGATGTCGATAAACTTTTAACTAAATTGGGTTTCAAAAATGACACAACCAAAGTACAGAGCTTACTTGATTGCGATATATGTGCTAAAGGAAAAATGACCGCGTTACCTTTTTCTAATTCCGGGAGTCCTTGCGCTGAAAAACTTAAAATAATTCATTCTGACATTGTAGGTCCGATGAGATGTGAGTCTGTAAGAGGTGCGAAATATTTTATTACTTTTATTGATGATTGTACACGTTGGTGTGAGGTATATTTTCTAAGTACGAAAAGTAAAGCTTTAGAAGCTTTCAAGGTGTACAAAAGTCAAGTTGAGAATCTTACCGGATTAAAAATCAAATATCTTCAAAGCGACAATGGAGGTGAATATTGTAACGCTGAGTTCGACAAATATTTGAAACAAGCTGGAATAATGCGAAGACTGACAGTTGCTCGGACACCGCAACAAAATGGAATATCTGAGCGAATGAATCGGACTCTAGTAGAAATGGCTAGGTGTATGTTGCTAAGTTCAGATCTTTCCGCAGGTTTTTGGGCAGATGCAGTGGATACCGCGTGCTATATCAGGAATCGTTGTCCTACAAGCAGTCTACATGGTGATATTCCTTATGAAAGATGGCTAGAGAAACCAGTGAAGATTTATTACCTTCGAAAATTTGGAACCAAGGTACATATTTTAAATAAAGACCCAAATAAGGATAAGTTCACAGCAAGAGGAATTTCTGGTATCTTTGTTGGATATCCAAAGAATGCGAGAGGATATAGAGTATGGATTCCAGAGCGAAGAAAATTCATGGTTGCAAGAGACGTGAGATTTCACGAAAATGATTATTCATGTCACGAGATCTCGACACAAGAGCCAGGATCGTCGAATGTTAAAGAAGATACGGATAAAGAGTTCATTGAAATCGAATTTTCAAAGTGTACTCCACCGGAAGAACGTGATAATCAAATAGAACAAGTAGACGATGAGATTTGGAGCGAATGTCAAGAATACTCTGTAGAATCGAGAGGATGCGAACAGAATGCTGAGACAAATCCTTCAAATATTGATCATCATCTAGTAGAATCAAGAACGCTTGGAACGCGAGGACAAATTGAGCAACAAAGGATGATGAAAAGAGCTCCTGGTAGACCCAAATTATTACGCACAGGTAGTGCAGGCCGTCCAAGGAAAATCTATCGAATGACCGAAGTTGAACAACCAATAAATTTTACTGATTCAAATGATGCTGCAGATTTTGTTGGTTCAGCTGAAATGAGTTTGAAAAATGCTCTGAAATGTGATGATAAACCAGAGTGGGAGGAAGCTATACTATCTGAAATTAGGAGTCTAGTTCAAAAAGGGACATGGGATATCGTTAGAAGACCGAAAAACAGAAACATCATTGGTTGTCGTTACGTTTTAACGACAAAACAGAATGTCGACAAGACTTTTAAGAAGAAAGCTAGGCTTGTGGCTCAAGGTTTTAGCCAGCGATATGGGGTTGATTACGAGAAAACGTTTGCGCCTGTAGCTAGACTGGACACCGTCAGATTATTAATGGCTCTCGCTGTTGAATTGGACTTGGAAATTCACCAATTAGATATTAATACTGCTTACTTAAATGGTTCATTAGATGAAGAGATTTACATGGAAATTCCAGAACTATTAAGAGAGAGTTTAATTAAGCTTATGAATCGTGAGGGAGAAGATCCTATCGTTAGAAAGCATGCGCAGGACATGCTTAGTAAATTGGATAATGGTTGCGATTCATGCTTATTGCGGAAATCATTGTATGGTTTGAAGCAAGCTGGACGTCAATGGAATCTCAGGCTGAACAAGAAACTCACTGAAATGGGATTGAAGCAGAGTCTGAACGAACCATGCCTTTATTTTAAGCAAAATGGGAATACTTTCATAGTTGTATTAATATATGTCGACGATATTTTAATTGGGAGCCAAGAAAGAGGTTTAATCATCGATTTTAAAAATGAGCTGTCAAAGGAGTTCGACTTGAAAGATTATGGTCAGGCGAAATATATTTTAGGAATAGACATTATAAGAAATGACAATGTCATTATATTGTCACAAGAAAATTACATTAAAAAATTATTAAAACAATTTAATATGGAAAAATGTAATAAATGTGCAACACCTAGGTATGGAAATTAATTCGAAAGTAAAAACCGAAGAAAATTGTGATTCAGAAAATGACGAAATATGGCCTTATCGAGAACTAATAGGTTGCTTAAATTATCTGAGCAACGCAACTAGGCCCGATATTACAAATGCGGTGAGTAAACTAAGCCAAAAATTAACGAAACCGGAAATATGCGACTGGAAATCAGCGAAACGTTTATTACGTTACCTTAAAGGGACAATGCGACACAGTCTTGTATACAAGAGAACTGGTTATTGTGTTCAAGGGTTTTCGGATGCTGATTGGGCTAATTGTGTGTTAGATAGGCGATCATATTCTGGATATGCTTTCATTTTAGGTGGTGCGAGTATATCGTGGCAATCAAGGAAACAACGTAGCGTGGCTACATCGACTTGTGAGGCTGAATACGTAAGTCTATCTGAATGTATGAAAGAAGCAGTTTATTTGAATAGTCTTATGAGGGAGCTAGGAATTGTGAGGTACACTCAAGTAGTTGTTCATGCCGATAATCAAGGAGCAATATGTTTGGCTCAAGACCCAATGTTTCACGCACGCAGTAAACATATTGATATAAAGCATCATTATATTAGGGAAGTGCTACGAGATAACAAAGACAGTACCCACTGAATCAATGATAGCTGACGTTCTCACTAAACCATTGTGTAGTGTCAAGCACTACAAGTGCATTACTGGTTTAAGTGTTAAAGATAATTGATTTGGATATATTTTAGTGTTTTTAAATTAAAATTTATGAGGGTGTATTAGATATACAAACTTTCTGTATATGTGTCTATGGTGTAAATTTGAATTTAAGCAAAGTATGTTCTGTAGTACTTTTGTCAGCTGTGATTCCTTGTCACTTCTGTGTGTGCTTTTCTTATATAAAATGATCTCCTGAATATATTTACAACGAGTTATTATCTCCTCGTTTCTTTTATCCTACAATGAATACGTTACAAAAGTACTATGGTAAAAAATGTTACTAAAGTACTTTGTTGAAAAATGATACTAAAGTATTTTGGTAAAAATTATACCAAAGTACTTTGGTAAGAAATGTTACTAAATTACTTTGGTTAATAATGTTACTAAAGTATTTTAGTAAAAAATTATACTAAAGTACTTTGGTGAGAAATGTTACTAAATTACCTTGGTAAAAAATGTACAAAATATAGGTGTAATCTACCAAATAAATTTGGTACAACACCAACTTAATGTGTTTGGTAAAATCAACCAAAATTCGTGATAGGACCGAAATCAACCGCAAACTTTGGTTACATTTACGCAAAATCTGTTAAATCCAACCAAACATTTTTTTCAGTGTAGAAACCTTATCTATTGATGCCTTCTTTTGTACCTCCCGTGTCTCTTTTGTACCAGTGGTTTCATAAAACTGAAGACGCTTAAAAAATATTTAAAGAAATTAGTACTTAAATAAAGAAATATTATGATAAAATAGATATCATAAAAAAATCAAGTCTACATTTGCTTTGGCAATATTCTTTTTAGACCTCTGTTTGAGGTTTTCATAGAGGTGCCGGAGTTGTTGCCATGTCCTGAAGCCGCTCACAGCGATAGCATTATACTGTTGGCACACTGTATCCCAAGCCTCACGCTTCTTCAAAATAATGTTGGCATTTGTTTCTTTATTTTCTATTATATTTTGATATCTGAAATATGTAACATTTTATTTGCAACATAAAACAGTTTATGTTCATATGAACAACATAAGATCTGTAAAAATAATGTTCAACTGAGTATATGTAAACGTGCATTATCTAGCCGTATTTATACTTGTAGGAATAAAAGTACTTGTACACATACTGTGACATACATCATTTGCCAAGCCAAGCCCAAGCCTTTCAAATGGTAAGTGGTCACAAGTTTCAGTGTGTAAGTAAGTGCTTGACAGACAACGGTTGCCCTGACTAGGTACGAGTATGATAGAGGCATTTTTATGTAAACTATATTACATGCACCAGGCTCTTGCGGTTAAATAAGTTTAAAGAATAGTATTTCATTGTTTATGTAGGTACTTACTTCTTTATCAGTTCCAAGAGCATATCCTTCTCAGCAGGTGTATAATTGCATCCACGTTTCTTCTTCTCCTCCATCATGAATCAATTCAATTACTTGATGTTTACTTAAACTTGATAAATTATCGCGCGTAAAATGTCAGTGTGATGTTCCAATCTACGTCAAATTATCTAAAGAAATTTTCTTTTCATATGACGTCTTCTTTTGATATTCATCCGATTTTTATTTAAATAAATACATAATTTTAATCGTTAATCAAACCAAACTTAAATTACGCTGCTATATTTTAACTGATTAATAATTATAGAAAATATTTGTTCAGAGAAGACTGCGTAAAACGAATACGAGACGTAAACTAAATTATTTTGTAACTGAGAACGTGCTGAGAACAACTTTTGAGCAAGATGTTGCCATGATGTAAACATTTGAAGACTGCTTGGCTAATCATGGTTTCGAATTGCTTGAGTGGCGTTTGTGTATACCATTTAAATTTGAGGGATGCTTATATTTAAGTAGCTTTTAGATGATTATGAGATTTGAGTGGCGTTTCAGTATTCGGCCGTTAGTGCCAATTATTGGACACTGGGCTAAGCTGAAAATCAAAGTTTTGACCAACATAATGTCAAATGCTTTTGAGAACACTGTAAGTAATAATAACAATATATAATAATTAAGTATTAACAATTTAAGTAATAACACATAAGAATTTTTAATTTTACCTACCTATTTAGTCATTTAAATTAACAATATAATATTTAATAACTGTCATTTAAAAAACAAGTATTAATTCATTTATAGTACTCGCATGTTAGTATTGATTACTTTTTAATTTCATTGCTGTCTCTGTGGTCTAGTGGTTTGGGGCTTCGGCCCCTGATCCAGAGGTTGTGGAATCGAATTCCATGGAAAATACTTAGTGCACGAAAGTCACTTTGTGAAGTTGTTCCCAGTTTGATTAGGATAATGCAGGCCGAACCACCTAATCCAGAGTTGTTGTCTGTTAAGTAAGATGATCCTGTGCTTTGGAGAGCCATGTTCAGTCATCAGTCCCTGTCACTGTCTCTGACAGTGGTCGTTATACAAAAGCATGTAAGAGGTTGATCAGGTTATTATTTTATATTTCAGTGTCATACTACTCCGGACTCAAAAGACAAAATAAATGCTGTATACAGTGGAAGACTTGCCAGTTGTAACATACCCTGATGAGGATCCCCCTGAAATTTCTGAAACAAATGCTATAGAAGAAGACAAGTCGGAATATGATTGCGTTAGTTATTTTGACATTATTTTTAGGGTTTCGCTAAGATTTTTTAATTCTAGCTGTGGAGAGGAAATGGGGATATTTGACTCTTTTAAGACTGTATTTTACTCTTTCCAAATGTTTACATATTTATGTTTTTTTTTTCATTCTATTATTAATTATATAAAATATGTTTCCAGGAATTATATGGAATCCTAAGTTCCCCGAATAAAGGCAAAGGTCTTTTTTTGCTGCAATACCAAGTAAAAATGTCTCTTGAATAATGCAGCCAGGCATAACTATTTTTTCCCACTAGTTCCATTGGACTACACAACAGAACTAGTGCAACTATTTATTTTCACTATTTCCATTGTAGTTAATTTTTGCTAAATAATTCTAGAAAATAAAAATAGAAAGTTTGCGAGGATGTATGTATGGATGTTTACAGCATTTAGCAAAAACTAACTACAATTAAATGGAACTAGTGGGAATAAATAGTTTCACTAGTTCCGTTGTGTAGTCCAATGGAACTAGTGGGAAAAAGTAGAACAGTTGCATTAGTTCCATGAACTTCAATGAAACTGTGGAATATGAATGAAAAAGTGGGATTGATCGAATTTTTAATATTATTTTAGTGTGTCTAGCTAGGTTTGGCTAGTGTAGTGTGCTAGCTCATTGTTTGAATTTATGTGATAATTATTAATATATAAGTTCCTACTAAAATTAATTGATTTGATACTTAATAAATAAATATAATTGTAACAAATAAAGTTATTTTTCTTATTCTATGTAGGGATCTCAAGTTTGTAGCCGAAATTAGTACCGTGTACCGTATATGAGGAGTTTTAGTAGGTAAGATTTGGGGAGGGATATATCTTGCTGAAACTTCTTATAAGTAGGTATGAAAGGTGTAGACTTTTTCAGCAGGGTGCTACACCAGACTTTGTAGACTGCAGACCATAGGTAATAAACTTCAGGAATTTAGGATGATAAATAATAAGACGAATTTTGAGATGAAAGCTGCGTGTGGAGTGTAGTGCGTGTGGAGTGTAGAGGGACGGAAACTTCTTCTTTTAGTGTGTCTTCAGCAGCGGTCGAGTGAATAATAATTCAAATTTTTAGGTGCGCTATATTTATAAGAAACGCTCCTAGCGCCGTGAGCGGCGGCGTCGAGCCAACATGGAATCTTTGTTTGACCAATCGGAAACGAGTATTAAAGTTGTATATGTGTGTGTGAGACGTAATCGCATGTCTGTATGTGTGTGTAATGCAACTTTATTTATTATAAACGTAAATCGGTTACATAATATGCAGTTAATTACTTGCTTATGATAAAATCTATATATATCTACGTTATATCTTTACTTAGCGAGCTAAATCATAATAACTTGTGTGTTAGATACTAAATAAGAATTAAATGAGATTCTTATAGGTCACTAAATGAGTAACAAGATTCTAATTAGGTTTATAAACAACTAATAAAAATCTAGCAGGACTAACAACTAAAAATAACATGTTTACATAGCCATTTTCTACATGTGTCTAGCCTTATATTTAAGCTGTTATTTACAATCTTCCCCTCGTGCGCGAGCACCAAAACAAAACGTTTTTAGTCCGCTGTTGAGATCAAGATGAGGCGAGAGGCTGGGCGACGAAGTAATCCAGCTGCTGTTCGTACTTCAGTTACTCGAACTCGTCCATCTGGGCCTGGGTAAACTTTCATGATCTCACCTCGAGGCCACACTCCTCTGGGCATCGTGCCATCACATATTACGACGATGTCGCCGACCTTTAGATTTTTGTGCTGAGGATTGGAGCTGTATCGAGGCATTAAGAGAGGCCTGTATTCTGATGTCCAGCGTGCCCAAAAAGTATCGGCTAAAGCTTGAGTGGTTTTCCAGGAGTGTGAGTTCAACTGCGTGTCTTTGAACGACCCAAGTGGTGACATCCCACTCGAGCGCCCAATGAGGAAGTGATTGGGAGTCAGCGCTTCTTCATTTAAGTTGGGATTCACCGGGGTCAATGGCCTCGAGTTTATCACGTGTTCAGCTTCTAGTAACAACGTGTGAAGTACGTCGTCAGGGGGAAACTTCTCTTTGAGAGTGATTCGTAGCGCTGTTTTCACTGATCTGACCATTCTTTCCCAGGCGCCACCCATGTTTGGGGCACCAGGTGGTATCTTCTTCCAGGTGATCAGCTTCCCAGTTGCGAAAGCTTTTAGGTCATGGTCGTTGCCTTGCATGGCTTCGGCGATCTCTTTTTCGGCGCCTACGAAATTAGTTCCGTTGTCGCTGTATATCACAGTCGGAGTGCCGCGGCGAGCTATCAGTCTTCGCAGGCTCATGATCATGGAGGAGGCCGAGAGGGATGTGGCCAGCTCCAGGTGCACTGCTCGTGTGGTGAGGCATGTATATAGCGCGCCCCACCTTTTCTCTTGCCTTCGTCCGACATTGACGTGCATGGGCCCAAAATAATCCACCGCTGTTGCTGTGAAGGGTGGTTGGTTTTGGGCCAGCCTTTCTGCTGGTAAGTCGCCTAAGGGGATTTTTGAGGGAATACCCCTATAGGTCCGACACCATTGGCACTTGTTGCATATATAGCGTATAACACCGCGCAGTCCTATTATGTGGTAGCGTTGTCTCAGTTCATTCATGACAGTTTGATGGTTGCCGTGATTGAAGGTTGTGTGCGTGTGATGCACCAACAGCTGAGTGAAGCCTTCTTTGGCGTGTAGGACTGGCAGGTTGTGCTTTTCTTTTATTCTGCTATCAAGACACAGGATGCCGTTGCGGTCGATCTTCACGGAGAGCTTGTAGAACGGTGACTTCTTTGGCGGTCGTCGTCCAGCCTCAATCGTCGTGATGTCCTCGCCGAACGAGTTGAATTGACTTCTTCTTGCTAGCAATAGTTCAGCTAGTTTCATGTGGTTTGGTGCGAGTTCTTTACTTGTTATTCTTTTGAGTAGTTTGGCTTTAAATACCTCGGCGGCGAGCAGAACGGTGGCAGCAACACGTAATAATCGAGTGTATTTCGAGAAACGTTCTAAACGAGGTAAGTAATCGCTTACGTCGTGCCTAATAGTCACGTGGACTTGTTTTAATACTCTTTCCTCCCCTGAAGGGGGTGGCGGTGGCGCCGCGGCTCGCTTTTCCTGCGGCCATGATGCGGGCTCGCTGGTTATGAACTCGGGTCCACAAAACCATCTATGATTTGAGTCGAAATCGATAGGAATGCCCTTGGTCGCGTCGTCCGCGACGTTATCGGCACTGGGCACCCATCGCCAGTTATTCGGAGTAGTCAGGCTTTCGATTTCAGCCAGTCGATGTGCTACAAACGACTTGAATGTGCGCGGGTCTGATTTTATCCAGGCTAATACTGTTTTAGAGTCTGACCAATAATGGCATTTTATTATTTTATAATCCGACTCGCGCTTGACTGATTCGGCTAATCTACTGCCTAACACTGCAGCCTGAAGCTCTAGGCGAGGTATTGAGATAGGTTTCAGCGGAGCCACTTTGGCTTTACCTGCTATCAGTCGCGATGTTCTTGTACCGTTCGACATTGTACTTACGAAATAAATTGCGGCTGAATACACTTTTTCACTTGCGTCACAGAAAACGTGTAACTCCCCCTCGTTAGAGGGCGTGGCAGGTACGTACCTATCTATTTCTAATTTTTTCAGCAATTGTAAGTTTTTGATAAATGATGACCACGTCACGTGATGCTCGGTTGTGATGGGGTCGTCCCAATCTATCCCGCTGCGCCATATTTCCTGTATGAGACATTTGCCTATCATTGTAATCGGCGAAACTAAACCTAGCGGGTCGAATACCGACATGACCGCGCTAGTTACCTGTCGCTTGGTAGGCAGAGTGTCACCTTGTATGACGCTCGCGGGCGTGCTTCTTAGGTTGACGTTGAAACCTAACGTATCGCGTGCGTGGTTCCATATAAGGCCTAATGTTCGCTCTGTATCGCTTTTCCCTAGCGTGGTCGAATCGCTACGGCGCGTGTCGGTGACGTTACTTATCACTTCGGGCACGTTCGACGCCCATCCGCGTAATTCGAAAGACGCGTCTAAGTGTACTTTGTACATGGCGTTTATTACACGCTTCGCCTCGCTTTCAGTATCGAACGCGCCTAAGTAGTCGTCCATATAAAAATTACGCACTGTGGCCCTCGCGACCTCGGGGTATTTTAGGCCGTGATGTTCTGCGTTTTTATTTTTAACATAGATGGCAGTACATGGGGAGGAGGCTGCTCCGAATATTAACGACGTCATACGGTACTCCTGCGCCGGTCCTTCCCTATCTTCACCCCTCCATAAAAATCGTAGGCTATCACGGTCTTGCTGCGCGATTTTGACCTGTAAAAACATTTCTTTAATGTCGGCTACTACTGCTATTTTTCCTTCTCTAAACCTAACCAGTACACCGAATAGCGATTGCAATAAATCTGGGCCTGGTAATAACGCGTCGTTTAGGCTTTTTCCCCCATACTTTGCGGCTGCATCGAACACTAAACGTACTTTACCCTTCTGCGGGTGCACTACTGAAAAGTGCGGTAAGTACCAGCTGCGTGGCGATGTAGATGGGGTGCCTATCCTTTCGGCGTAGCCCGCTTCTAACAGGTCATTTACTTGCTTGCTATACTCGGACTTTAAGTTTGAGTTTTTGTCTAATTTATTTTCCAGACTGTACAGACGACTGAGAGCTTGTTTTTTGTTATTAGGCATTACCTCGTCGTCTGTTCGCCACAGTAATCCTGCTTCGAACCTGTTGCAGCTCACCTTCTTACACGTTTTATTTAAGATCGCTAGGGCGCGCTGATCTGGGTCAGACGTTGGCCGGCGTGGCTCTATTCCTAACGATTCTAAGCTAAAGAAATTCCTGATAAGTTCTAACGCGGGGTCGACTGTTGGCGTAGGCCGCACGTGATTCACCAACGCTACCGTGTTGCGTGGGCGTGCGTCTTGCCCGTGCAGCACCCATCCCAACTTGGTCAACGATGCTACGGGCTGGGTCTTTTGGCCGATACGTAACTGTCTAGACGTAATTAAATGCCAGTTGTCCTGGCCTATTAAAATAGTCGGTTTTCCCAACTCGTAGCACAGTTCATCCTCTAATTCCGCTAGGTGGCTGCACTGGCGCACTATATCTCTGCTTACCTCCTGCGGAGATAAATTTAAATTTCCTATGGTGTTCGCACTCATAGTTTCTAAGTTTCGACTACATATACCGCGGATTGACAATTTAACGTGACACGACTCCGTATCGTCTATACGATTGCCTCCTACTCCTTCTAGCGATAATAGTTGACCGCGACCTCTATGTATTACGCTGTCTGCCACGCCTCGTTCAACGAGCGTCATGGTTGAACCTTCATCCAGTAAGGCGTAGGTGGCAGTAGAGCCTATGGGGCCGCTTAACTCGACCGGTACTATTTTCAGGTAGGTACTAGACGTATTTACGTGATTCACCGAGCTCACGTTACCGCGGGTAGGCAGAGCTGTATTGTCGCTGCCGTGTAGCATTTTATGGTGTGACGCTTCACACCCGTTAATTCCGCATGGCACATATTTGCACCTAACCATCCGCGTGTGCGAGTTATTTAGGCACCTGAAACACAACCTATCGCGTTTAGCCACGTTCCATCGGTCGTTAATGGTTAATTTCGCGAAGTCTGCGCACTCTGCGGCGCCGTGATTTCCCGCGCAAATAACACATTTTTTATTTATATCTATTTCTACCGACGACTCGTTATTTGGTCGTGATGGGCGTGGCTTCTGCGGTTTGGACGCCTGTTTCTTTGAGCTTGACTTATTTACGGCTGCGACCGTTTTACGTGATGAGCTTGCCTCGATTTCAGAGTCCTCGCTTTCAGAGTCAGAGTGTTGACGACGCGTGCGTTCACGGGCCGTGTTCACCCCGCGCGGTTTCGTACGGTTTTTTCTCTCATCTCGCGCTGTTTCGTAGGCGAACATAGCGCCACACTGGTCGGCCATGATATTCAGAAATCGAGCCAATAACTCTAACTCGGGCGCGCCGGTGCGTTCCGATTTGAATTCGTACCATTTATATTTTAAAATTACGCTGAGTTTTTCTACGATTCGGCTTACTAACTCAGGTGAGTACAGATATTGCGGTTGATTGAGTGATTTTATCGCCGCTACTGTGTTAGATACTCTGCTCGCGAAACTACTCACATTGCGCCCGTCTTCGCTCATACGTGGCATACGTTTTATGTTTTCGAGTTCTGATAGGACGAGTAATTCCGGTCGGCCGTAACGTCTTTCTAACGTGTCTATTACTTCATACGGATCCGATACAGTGAATAATAACGCCCTAACCGTTTCGCGGGCTGCACCTCTCAGTGCTCGTCTCAAGCGGGCCACGTTTTGTACGTCAGAAAACATGCCTACTGTGTCGCTAAAGACAGATTTAAAAGCCATCCACTCGGCAATCGCTCCGTCGAAATGGGGCAGTTCGTGGATGAACTTTGGTGCCGCGGATTCGGATTTATTAGAATTTACCGCCTGCATTATCGCGTTGGCCAGCATCGCCATGTCGCTGCTACTATTCGACGTGTCGTTGCCAACGCGCGGCTCGTTCTTAGTCGCATTAGGTGGTCGCGGCGCCTGTCCCGAGGCTTGGGCGTTATCTAATACTGCTGGCCTTTCTGCTACATACTGTTCCGAAATCCAGCCCTCAACACGTGACTCTTCAACTCTGGGTGGTCGCTCCGCGTCGTTGGAGCTTTCCAGTTCTATTCTGGCTATTTCCAAGCGACTTAAGGCAATTGCGGATGCCGCCTTAGCCCGTGCTAATTCGGAATTATATAACTCTACCTCGGCTTTTAACATAGATAATCGGCTACATGCCCTATCCACGGGAACATTAATTACGGTGCCCGGCGCACTCCTAACCAACGTGTTATTTAAATCGTCGACTTGCGCGGACCTATTTTCGATTATTTTTTCGACACTATGCGTGCTGCTTTCACCGTTCGTGTCCTCTGTGCTGGTGCCCTTACTCCACGTATTTGATTCGGTCGACATTGTCTGACCGGACGCCGGCGTGGCGTCGGTGGTAGGCGTAGATTTGCCTGAACGCAATACACGTGCGTTTTCCATCGTGCACGAGGGGTCCCTAGTCCTACCAATTACTTAGAATTAACACTTTATCACTTTCACTTGCACTGTTCTTCTTGATGTGACGCCTACCTTGCCTATCAGCCTGGCCGGACTCCTAACGCGGTGATGCCGGACCAGGAATGGGAATGCAGGGGATTGGAAAGGTAGGAACCTCCCAGCAGAGGGCGCGGGCGCTCACGGGTGCATCAGAGTGTGGCGGGAAAACCAACACCGTCGTTGCGTACCAACTTGTGGCCCCAGAACGTATCCGCACCGTACCGGCGGGGTCTGACTGTTACACCTGGGATGGTGCGTGGAGCCGTCAGGTACTCCACTATGCCTCCGTACGTAAAGAATGGCCGTTAACACCGCTAGGTGGCCACGTACGTGTGATGGTGATTGCTTCCAAGTAATTAGCAGCGGTTAGGCAAGACCGACTACTAACACTCGCGCGTACTTGTTTCTTTCTTGACTGATGAAACCGGAGCTTATTCTTTCTTGAAAGATCCGGCCGAGAAGGACCATTGAAAGGTGTAGACTTTTTCAGCAGGGTGCTACACCAGACTTTGTAGACTGCAGACCATAGGTAATAAACTTCAGGAATTTAGGATGATAAATAATAAGACGAATTTTGAGATGAAAGCTGCGTGTGGAGTGTAGTGCGTGTGGAGTGTAGAGGGACGGAAACTTCTTCTTTTAGTGTGTCTTCAGCAGCGGTCGAGTGAATAATAATTCAAATTTTTAGGTGCGCTATATTTATAAGAAACGCTCCTAGCGCCGTGAGCGGCGGCGTCGAGCCAACATGGAATCTTTGTTTGACCAATCGGAAACGAGTATTAAAGTTGTATATGTGTGTGTGAGACGTAATCGCATGTCTGTATGTGTGTGTAATGCAACTTTATTTATTATAAACGTAAATCGGTTACATAATATGCAGTTAATTACTTGCTTATGATAAAATCTATATATATCTACGTTATATCTTTACTTAGCGAGCTAAATCATAATAACTTGTGTGTTAGATACTAAATAAGAATTAAATGAGATTCTTATAGGTCACTAAATGAGTAACAAGATTCTAATTAGGTTTATAAACAACTAATAAAAATCTAGCAGGACTAACAACTAAAAATAACATGTTTACATAGCCATTTTCTACATGTGTCTAGCCTTATATTTAAGCTGTTATTTACAAGGTACATATATATTAGTTTCGGCTATATGCTGAAAACCTATAAGCAAAAAAAAACACTATTAGTAACAAAAAAGTTATGTTACTTCTAACCGGAAAGTTCAGTTACAGGTAACAATTCTGTACTGTTGCAAGTAATATGAGGGGCAGCCCTCAATCATTCAACAAGTTCATTTACAGTTAACAAAATAGTTTGGTTACAATAATATTATAGTGATGTAACTAATAACTGAACAATACCAAACCCATGACCAAGTTTTAACCAAACAGTTTTGTACGCGCTAACAATAAAATGTGGCTATTTTTACATAACTCTTTTGTTCTTAATACACATATTAAGTTATTTATTCTAGAACACTTTGGTACAACGTGAATTATAAATTTGTTAGGAAGTTATAATTTTTGTCGAGCCACTAATAACAGAACTACTAATAACAAAACTGAATTTGTCTAATAAGAACTATAGTTATTTAGTCACTATTTTTTTGTAAAAGGTTACTCAATTGTTTGTTATTTGTTACTCAAAACTTTTTTCAGTGCGGTATATTATTGTCAAATTTTTATTTTTTTAGAAAATCAAGCTGATCCTGAAGTATTGGAATTTTAGGCCAACATCAGTAGCGAGCTTAAGCAACTGGGCTGCAGCAGGACTGTAGAGCAGTGGCAACATGTAAGTTTTTTCAGTCAGATGAAGCATAAGTTTCATGTGTTCTAAACTAATTTAATTTCAACAGATTTGGAGTGTGTGGGTGGCAAAAGTCAAAACAAAGGCAAGGAAAGTGAGGGATTCCATCAGAGCCACTGGTGGAAGACCAGCAGGGGCAGATCTCAATGATATTGAGAAAAAAAATCTTGATATCATTGGTTCTGCTTCTGTAGATGGTTTTGCCACTTTGGAAATGGTAATTTATTTAATAATACTAAGTAAATATTACTAGGACTGGTTTTCAAAAATTTTGTATTAATCTTCCAAGCACTGATAGAGTTCTTGTCATGTAAGTTTGCCGCTCTGAAGTAGGCTACAATTGACTGCGCAGTTGTAAAACAGCAGCCATGCCATGCGCATCGGAAAGCCTGGTTTCAGAGCGGCAAGCATATGTGACGCAAACTATAAATGTGAAAATTAATAATTATCTAATGTTCAATGAATAAGCCTTTTTTTTATTCCAAGGAAAACCTGTCTCTTCCCCACTGCCCATATCGCCTGCCCCAAATCTGAGTATGTCGCCCTCTCTACAACCCATACTGGAAGAGCAGCCTGTGGAAACCGATGGCGGGATGCTTGCAGTACCACAGCGGCAGCCAAGCCGCCGAATTTCGCGTCGTCGAACTGCCGAGGACTCCCCGCCCGCACGTACACCACAATTTGGTACAAACACTGAATGAGAATAGCCGGTTACTCGGGGACAGCATTGTGCAGGCTGCAGAAATTTTGGCAGCTGCCATTCGCTCTTCCAGTATTCAATACTAAGTGGAACATGCCCAAGACGAAGATAATGGGAATAACCCCTGATGGGTTTAATTTTCATTACTTTGTCTTGGATCTTACAACCCCATGTAACCCGCTACTCTCATTAGTGCTTGTTCCAAAGCTTTCCCAGCTCGCTACTGAGATTAGCCCAACTCTTCATGTACCTAGTATAGTAAATATTTGACTGATTATTTATTATTTTGTTGATTTTTATATTTTGTTGATTATTGTATTTTGTTAATTATTATATTTTGTTAATTATTTACTATGGAGTGGCGATTAGGTTGAGACATCAATTGAAATCACATATTTAGTACCAACATGATTTTGGGGTTATTAAAAAAAACAGCTGTTCCATACATTTTTTACGTGTAGGAAACAGCAGATTTTTATTAATAATTGACGAAAATTTTCAACGTATGCTTAGTGCGAGTTTCATACTAAAATTCGAGTAACGTCTCGATCGCGTAAACCGAGTTTACGTTAACAACTACGTCGTCGATAATGACAATAGAGTGCCTCTATGAAGGTGAGGTCCGTTTGGAGCACATCGCTAAGTTACAATTTTGACAGTTTTGACAGCACGAATACGAAAAGCGAGCGTGAAAAGTACTTAAGATACTAGTACTTAAAATTTTGTGATGAGAGTGGTGAAATAACAAAGTAAATTAAATTAATTTCATATTGTGAGTAAAACTTACCATGGAATCTCGTATAATTTCGTTTGGAGAATGTTCGAGACCGCAAAAGCACAAGATAATAATTACATAATTAACGCCACAAAAGCGTAAACACGGTTACGTAAACAAAGATAGAGCGCTCCACTACAAACCACTCGGGCATTATTAGATCATTTGCTTAGATCTCCATGCCTAAAAGTAACAAACTTAGTTTTACAAACTTCACAGATGGATCAAGGTCACTCACTACACACCAAAAGATATAAATTACACTAACTGCTCCATTTATGTCACCAGCATTTCAAATTGGGACGGGCTAGTCTTTATTTTTAACAATAATATTCAAAACTGTAACACAGACAAAACTAATGACCACAGAAAAGTAATGTCGTCTAACTTCGTTCTATAACCACCACTAATTGAATAGGCAGTCGGTTCTATTATGAACACAAAATACGAATGTCAATTTATATTGGCCAGTTATTAATGTACGCAACACTTGTGACGGTGAATTAACGCGAAACGAATGAATGTATTCTAGGATCTCACACTCGCAAGTTAACGATTGTCGATGCGGCACTCGCACTAAGTAGCTTTGGCGTATTACGCTAGATGGCGCTCACCCAGCACCATCCAAATTTGCGTAAACGTTAACGCTCTCGATACGGTGAACGATAAAAACAAAACTCGCACTAAGCATACAGAAACATGTACTGAATATGCGGTTTCAATTTGTGATACCTAATCACCACTCTTTTTAGTTTACCACTCGTTTAGGGTTAAGGATAGGTTTAAGGAAGAAAATGAAAATTTTATAAAGAAATGTCAATTATTTTAATTAAATTAAACATTTTATTTCTTTTTGCCGAATTTCCCTTGCTTCAGCAAGGATATCTGTGTTGTTGTCCTCAATAGCAATCTGCTCTATATCCTCGGGGTCATTGATATATTCTTCATCTGTAAAGAAACACTTGTATTGTATTGTATATAACGGGCTGGTGTCCGCAACTCCACGTCAAAGCGCGTATTTTGCGTATGGGCAGGTATAATCCACCACGTGGGCCTAGTGCGGATTGGATTGGTAGATGTCACATGTCTTCGAATTTTTGGTCCTAGGACATGCCGGTTTTCTCACGATGTTTTCCTTCACCGTTTTGAGAGCAGTGGTGATGAAATAAATTACACAAAGTAATGCCGCCTGCCTGGGTTTGAACCCACGACTTACTGTTCGTAAGTCGGGGCCGCCACCACTGGGCCACCGCTGCTCTACACTTATTTAGATTTCTTATTTTGCAAACAAATAAAACGGAAGAAGAATTACATAATAATATTAATAAGTAAAAAAGGTAGGTACAATTACCATCAAATGTTTCCAAAAACATATTGTACAGGGTGCAACATGCCAGAATAATTTTTGCAGCCTTTTTTGGTTGGTAGTGTAGACAGCGATGCCTGTTTAGGCACCTAAATTTGTTCTTTAGGCGCCCATTACACATTTCCACCACATTTCTTGCCCTTGTTTGGCACTAATTATATGAAGCTTCCGCTTCAGTAGTTCGCACCATAATGGGAGTCATGAGCCATGGCTGTAGTGGGTATCCCTTCCTTAATCACAAAATCCAGGAACTATAAATTCTTAAAAACTTGTTATAGCAAGTGAATTACTGCACATACCTATACATAGAGGACACAAAGCTGATCCATCCTTTAGGTGTTCGGGGATAAATTCTTCATCCCACCGAGGATTCCTTAGCTTATCCACCAAATACTCTATATTTGGTGGATCCAACATAATATTGCGTTCATTCTGCCAAAGACTGCACTCCCATAAAATGTGATGTGCTGATTGTTCATATTCGCAGTCAGATGTGGAACATTGACAAAAAGGCGAGTCAACAAGCTTGAAGGAAAATAATTTACTCTTAAAGTTACCATGACCGGTGAGAAATTGGGCAACACAGTGATCAACCTCCAACCATGTCCTGGCCAGCCGTTCACGAACGGATGGAAAGAACTGGTGGAGGTGTCGGCCCTTGATGGAATTATCCCACCTACCTTGCCATTCAGACAAAAGTCAAATCGCTTGCGTATATTTTGTAATAATATTGTTTTGCCATTTTGTGTTTCGGTTGTTTTGTGGATTATCATTTTCGGTTGAGTCGAGATTGGTTCTCCTCCCGTAGTTGTGTTGTCTTTTATCTCCGAACCACATTAAATCTTGTGTTAAATTTTGCGAAAGAGACGCTTTAGTTTTAGTGATTTTCATTAAAATGCCGAGGCGTCGTGCTTTGGGATGTACATAGAACAGTAAGTAACACAATAACTTGTAATGGTTGATAAATTAGCGGTAAAATATTGTATTAAAGGGCTAAAGTAAAACAGATAAATCTCTGCCATTAACTACAGTACCTACCTACTCAATAAAGTCATCGGCTTTAAAGAATGCCCGAGTATTGTACAATACCTGAATTAAACACATTGCCTGTGACTTTCTTTTTCACCAAGGACTTTTCTATAGTCCTATTGCCATATTGAATTACCTATAACCTGTACTACTTGGACTATGTGCTATGTACAATAACATGAAGAGAAACTTTAACGATCCCGTAGAGCTAAAAGTCACGAAGTCGTAAAATCCTGTTTTGCGATAATAAACTTTAAGGGGACTACAGGAGCTAAACGCGAGTTTTATAATGCAAAAAAGCATTATGATTCACAGCAATAAAAAAAACAGAAAAATATATGATACTCTTCAGGATATAAGCTAGTATGATAGTGTTTTGAAAGCTTAATACAACTGATTTTACTCGATAAAAAAATCACGAACTTATCTCTAAAAATTTATTTTAGCAAGTATAAACCATACTAAAATACATGCGGACATTCTGATTGTTTGGCAAATAATTCTACAAGCAACATATTAGCATGATAGTGTTTTATTTTTTTAGTCCAATGAATAGATTTTTTGATTTGCAAAAAACCACTCATTCGGCTGCGGCACGCAGTGAAGCTCCTGTCTGTAGTCACCTTAAACTGAAAAGTTTATGGACGATATATATGAGAGGTTCACAACATGGTTTACACAAGATTTTATTTTATCGAATGTGTTGGGCACATGCTAAAAACAAAATTCAGGCTCATGTAGAGAAAGATACGCGAAAAAATGTTCACAAAGATTTGTTGACAGATGTGGATTCTCTCCAAGCAGTGACTGATTCAGAAACGTTCGAGTTAGCTTCACAAGCATTCTTGAAGAAATGGGAGGATGAGACAACTTTCATCCAGTATTTTAAGGAGCAATGGCTCATACAAAACAGTAACTGGTATTTGGGGGCTCACATGGGTTCACCAGCGACTAATAATGCACTAGAATCACATAACCGAGTAATCAAAGATGAATACACGCTCCGTGAACGTTTGCCATTGTCTCGTTTTTTGACAGTTGCTTCAGAGTTTGTAAATGGATGGTCGTTAGCTGTCGATGAAGTATTTGCGACATTACCAACTATGACTCTGAAAGACTGGACAGAAGCCTACCAATGGGCTAAGTTGCCTAAAGAAGTAATACTGACGTATAGTGACGATGCTTTTAAACACTACGAAGTACCGGCTGGTAAGGCAAACAAAATACAAAACTTTGAAAATACATGGACTGATTTTGATGAATACAAAGTCCAATGGTTCAGCAAATGGAGAGTGGATCTACCGCACAATATTGATTGGATGCATGGGAAATGCAACTGCCCTGCGTTTTACAAGAAATATATGTGCAAACATATTATCGGATTAGCCATACGCTTAAAGCTGGCCAACCCCCCACCAGAAGCAAAAAATGTGCTTATCGGCCAGAAAAGAAAAAGGGGGCGCCCTTCGAAATCCAAACCAGCGCTGATTATTCAGTGATTATTGTTTTTTAAGAATAAATATTGATTATTTTAACTTTAATTAAGTGTTTTATCTATTATTCTGCTAGCCATAAGCCAGCTATTTTAAACCAGCGCTGATTGTTCAGTGGTAATTATTTTAAACAATAAATATTGATTATTTTGACTTTAATTGTTTTATTTACTACTCTGCTAAAAATTTTATTTAAATATAATTTATACTACCAGTGGAAATTTAAAACCTTGGGAGTCTAGTTAAGTAGCAGAATCTTTTGGTTGAAACGATGATGACAACCCTAATTTTTTATTTGAACTTAATGCAATTTTCTAGTAACATAATATGATTTATTGGTGATCTCTTTAAATTAGTTTGCTTAAATACTTATTAGGACACACCTATTATAATACATACAAAAACATTTATTTGGTACTAGACCTTATATCTCAGGATTTTAGGTGATTTATTGTGGAACTGATTTTGCATTGTTTGGTGACTACATTTTGGTCACATCACATCTACTATTTGGAGGACAAACCCTATTATTTAAGAAACACAAAACTAATTAAATTGGTGATAGCTTAAATGATACCCAATTAAATTAGCTAAGCAAAATATTTTTTGGCCAGGCATGTCTGAAGATATAAAAAACTTTGTAGAAAAATGTAAAATTTGCATAAAATATTCCCCATCCTTAACTAGATTCCCAATGTTGTCTCATGACATACCAATGTATCCCTTTCAATATATCTCTATGGATGTGTTCAATGTAAAACTAAATTCACAGTCTCTTAATTTCCTTATTACTGCTGACCATTACTCAAATTTTTATGAAATTGATAAACTAAAAAAATTATCTTCTAGTGAAGTTATTAATATATGTAAAAAGAACTTTGCAAGATATGGTATACCACAAAAAATATGTACTGATGGAGCTACTAATTTTGTTAACAGAGAATTTGCTATGTTTGCTGAAGAATGGGATTTTATCCATGTAACTTCCTCACCACATTATCCTCAGTCTAATGGAATTGCTGAAGCTACAGTAAAATCGGCAAAGAAACTCATTCTTAAATCATATGAGGCCGGTGAGGATTTTTGGATATCTCTGTTACACCAGAGGAATGTACCAAGTAGCGGAGATGATTGTAGTCCTGCGCAAAAATTTATATCTAGAAAAACTAGGACTTTAATGCCAAATGTACCAGAGCAACTCGTTCCTGTATTGATGACTGACATTCCAAAAAGAATCAAAGCTAAAAGAGACAAAAGTAAATGTTACTATGATAAAAAATGTAAACAACCCTTCTCTTTAAATATCGGTCAGAATGTGGCGGTGCAAATAAGTCCCGAACACACAAACACATGGAAATTAGGATTTGTTGTAGAAAAAGTTAATGAAAGGTCATATAAAGTGAATGTAGATGGGGTAATATATAGGCGAGACTTAGCACATATAAAACCATTTAAAGGGGTATTAAAGGAAAATGAGGATATTACAAACAAAAATAAAGATAAGAAGAAAACTGGTTTATTAGATAATTCTGAAAATAACAATGCAAATAAAAATAAATCTGATATGTATGATAATTCTGATTATGGTTGTGAACTAATTGTTGATAATAATGTGATTCCAAATACAGATGTTAACCTTGATACAGCTGAGCCAATTCAGAGTCAAAGTCATAGCACTAGACCTTTAAGATCGAGATGTTTACCAGTAAGGTTCAATGACTACAAACTGCATTAAATGTGTATCCATCATATATTTAGGTATGACTTAGTTACATAAGCTTAAATTGTATTGTAATTTCTAATTGATGATAAGTGTTAAATAACGTAATATAACAATATAAATATGTAAAAAGTGATTACTTATTGACTTAATATTATATAGCTATCTAATAATGATTATGATTGTAATAGACTCGTGTCAATTTGATAAAACAGAGAGGATGTTCTGTGTTGTAATTATTTATCTGTGATTTGAACAGTGGTATCTGTGGTGAAACGGAATCTGCAACTTGTGATTGATTAACTAGCTAGTGTGCATTATCGGAAAATTAAAAGAACTATAAAATAAATAGTATTTTATTAACTGGGCAAGAAACTCCATGGAAACTCTTTTGAATCAAAATATTGTTACAAAATCTTGGTTACATCATTAATTTTGAAATTATACATATATATGAGAACGATGTAGAAAGACGTGCACATTAAGAGCGTCCAGAGTAGAAAAAGACATCAATTTAACAACAAACGAATTAAAATGAACCCTGGCAGCCAAGAGATGACCAGTCCCAACTGACAGCGCCCGCTCACGAACATGACGTATGTACCGGCGCCATTCAACTCAACCATATTGAAGGGAACTAAATGACCCGACACACTCGCCACCATCAGCGAGACATTTAAGTGAACATGACATTCTCTCCGCCACCAAGGCATATTCAAGTCAATGAGAGATAAATAAATGTAAATGGTGGCTGAACAATACAAAGTACTCACACATGTGCTATGCAATTATATAATACTAAGAACAGGAATCTATATAATGCAAGCATATTTTTACAATCTTCTGCAGCTTCCACAATACATGAATATGGGAATCAATTCTTCATCTTCTTCTTTACGTGTCGATGGACTCAAATAATGCCCGACCCGAACAATCAATAAATTTGCCCCCCCCTATGGTTGTGGAGCAGGACCAGCATTTAGCCAAGCATTTTTATCATCAATGTAATCCCCCAACTTACTACTCTGTCAAGAAAGTACCGGGAAAAGATCAATAATACACAAAATGTCTGTTATTCATCTAAATTTATTTTATCACCTTCAAAGTATGCTCCTTTAGAAACGATACACTTGCGCCAACGAATAATCCATTCATCAAAACATTTTTTAAACGCTGCTTCCGGAATTGAGTTCAGTTCTCGCTGCGAATTCTCCTTTATGTCTTCTATCGATTGAAAACGGGTGCCACGAAGTGGTAATTTGAGTTTAGGAAAAAGAAAAAAGTCAGGAGGAGCCATATCTGGTGAATATGGTGGTTGCTGGATGGTATTTGTTGAGTGTTTGGTCAAAAATTCGTTCACAATGATAGCCTTGTGCGAAGGCGCATTGTCGTGGTGCAAAATCCAAGAATTTTCTTTCCACAAATCTGGCCTTTTTCGTCGAATTTGCTCTCTTAAACGCCGCATAACGCTCAAATAATATTCTTTATTTACCGTTAGACCTTCCGGTAAGAATTCAGAGTGCACAACACCGCGATAGTCAAAGAAAACAGTCAACATGACTTTGACTTTTGATCGACTTTGGCGTGGTTTTTTCGGTTTCGGTTCAGTTGGAAGGCGCCACTCCGAAGCTTGTTGACTAGTTTGCATGTAAAACAGTAGTAACAATGCGTTTCATGAATGTTGGGTCCGAACTGACTCGTTCTAGCATGTCCTCAGCGACTTTCATGCGATTGAGTTTTTGGAGAAAATTCAGATCTTTTGGGACTAGCCGAGCAGCAACATGTTTCATACCCAAATGATTAGTTAAAATGGTACGGATCGACTCGTGAGATACAGAAAGTTCGGCGGCTATCTCTCTCAGAGTTGAATGGGGATTTTCAGTCACTTTTTTCTTCACTTTTGCGATGTTAACTTCAGTTGCAGACGTTGACGGCCTACTAGAGCGAGGCAAATCTTCCATCACATCTCGACCGCTTTTGAACGCTTTGAACCACTCATAAGCACGAGTTTTTGATAAAGTCGATTCACCGTAAGCCTTCTGTAACATTTTCAGTGACTCCGAACACGAAATTCCATTGGCGATGCAAAATTTAAGACAAACTCTTTGTTCGATATTTTTGTCCATTATGAAATTCGCAATACACACTATATATGATATTACTAAAACCAGCACTGTATTTAATATAAATAACAGATGCAACTCAAACTCCGCGCCAAAATGGAAAACAGTTGTGCCAATCTAACAACTACAAAAAAACAAAAATTTGAATTTGGAACCATAAACAAATCATCCATTCCCGATACTTTTTTGTATAATGCTTGCCTACATAGTGTGCGTTTTATACAAGATTTAAATTTCGTTTCGTTCAGTTGAAGAATGTGGGGAGGTATTTTATTGTAACATTTCAAACAGTACCCCATGAAAGATGAATCTACTTTAGCAAGCCTGAAACCTGGCTGAACTAGTTGGTTCCTATTTCTAGTGTTATAGTGGTGTCTGTCACCTCTTCTACTGAAAAAATGCCGATTTTTCCTAACGTACATGATGTTTTCATAGATGTATTGACAAGGTACTGTCATGATATTAATTTCCTTAAACAGTTCTCTTAGAGAATCGCGTCTACGTAATTCATAAATGGCTCTGATGGCTCTTTTCTGCAGAATAAATATAGACTCGATGTCTGCAGCCCGTCCCCATAGTAAAATACCGTATGACATAATACTATGAAAATAACTAAAATAGACTAGCCTCGCGGTATCCCTTCGGACCCGAACCTATTGTGCCCATTCCCTTCAAGCAGCTAAGAAACTGGTTAAAGGATCACACCCGAATACAAGCGAAGAAATGGTGGACCTCGACACCAGGTTGCAGGCAATCCAAGGAAGCTATGCCATCCCTGGATACAAAGCTGACCAGGCGCCTTCTGCGCCTGGACAGAGATAGCCTGCGTCTGGTGGCGGGGACCATCACTGGACACTGCTCACTGAATAAACATTTCCACACCCTAGGAATCACTGACAGTCCCCTGTGCAGAGCGTGCATGGAGGCGGAGGAGACCGTGGTGCATGTGCTCCTCGAGTGCACAGGCGTTACCAAGATTCGCGAGGAGATCCTGGGAACGCCAAGATCACTTGCGGATGTCCTGAGGAGACCGGGAAGTTTAATCTGCTTCTGGAGGGAGGGTGGGCTGGTTGGAGTAACTGGTCGCCATGGCTCACGCACAATGGTCCACCTTAAGGACTAAGTGCGGAAACCTAAACCCCATGATAGATAGATATTGTTGATTATTCATGTTGATTCTGTGTTATTGTAATTATTGTTCGTTAATTTCGTAATTTACTAGTGTGGTAATTGACAGTTTAAAAGGAGGTTTTTCGAAAGTTCCTTCATTTTAAGTTTAGTATTTATAATAATTTATTTTACCGTATGTGAGTCTATAAAGTAAGTTCAAAGTATGATTCTTATCAAAAATGTTATTATTTTTTACTACAGGCACTTATTAATTTTTTCGTTAATTGTTAATGTAATACACACATCAACACGGTCTAGGGATATTTTAAAAAAAGCGAATTACTATCAATGTGTTAATTATTTATATGACATGTATATATTTAAAAGATACGTTATTTAATATTCTACCATTTTTTAATAATGGTTAAGGTATAGATTAAAATTTCAGGATTTTATGGAAAAAAAAAGAAACATAGACGGAAACCGTATATGAATGAACTTTTAATTTGTGAGTAAAAACTGAAAAAAATAGAAAAATCATTTAATTTGTGTTTATAAACTTGAAGTTAGTAGTCTGAGAAAGCGCCCATGATGTTCATAACACATCGGCAACGATTCGGCATGCTCAGAACAAGGTTGTCAATGTCTTGCTGCGGAATATTGTCCCATGCCCTTCTGAGGTGCGCAAAAACTTGATCTTCTGTAGCCAGATTTTCAGGAACTTCCTTCAGAGCTCTTCTTTGCAGCATATCCCACGCATGCTCAATGGGATTTAGATCTGGCGATTGAGCAGGCCAGTCTAAGGCCCTATCATTATGTGTATGTAACCAAGCTGCTACCGTTCTCGCCGTGTGTGCCCGGGCATTGTCGTGCATGAGCAGGAAATCTTGCCCCATTTGTGTTCTGTGGGGCAAGATTACGGGTCCCAGCACCTGTTGCACGTATCGTTCTGCCGTCATATTGCCCCGCACCCAAACGAGATCCGTCCGTCCTCCAAGACGAATTCCTGCCCAAACCATAATTGTTCCTCCTTGGTATGGGTGAACTTCCTGAGGGTTCTGGAGACGGCTCCATCGTCCAGGAACTCGCCAAACACGCGTTCTTCGTGAATCTGGATGGAAGCCGAACCTGGATTCATCCGTGAACAGCACATTGGACCATTGGTCACGGCCCCAGTCCACGTGGTTCCGAACCCATTCTAATCGTCGTCCACGATTGCCTCTCCGTAAAGGTGGGACCCGGAGTGGTCTACGAGAGCGTAGATTGCTTTCATGCAGTCGCCTTCTTACAGTTTGGTCACTCACAAGCACTTGGTGTTCCACTCGCAGCCTTTGGACCAATTGAGTCGCCGTTGCATTTGGTTGTGCTCGCGCAGTAATTTGCAAAAATCGGTCTTGTCTGGGGGTAGTGATGCGACTTGGCCCCCGGTGCCTCTCCGCTACTTCACCTGTGGCACGATAGCGTGTCCACAATCTTGAAATTACATTTTGATGGGTCCCTATGGCCTCAGCAACATTACGCTCCATTAGATCCAGCTTCCAGCATTCCCACAGCTCGTAACATCTCCGCCCTCGTCAAATGTCGGCGTTGCATGGCTACAATACCTCAATTTTAACTTTATCTTTCGTTTAAAAATGAAAAAAAAACTGTAACTAAACGTAATTCGTATTGTTTTCTAAAATTCGCACAAATGAAAATTCCCTCTCCTATACATCAAGACATTTTTATGCCACCGAAACAAAAGAATTTTCAAAAATTTGAATTTGGAATTAGTCTGAGATAAATTACAAACAAATCGGTGTATAAAAGATTCCAATGCGGCCAGTACTTTTCGAGTTATTTAATTGAGTATGAAATATCCCTAGACCGTGTTGATGTGTGTATATAGATTGATAACGTATTGTAAAGACTAAACTCTGATTTGACACATAGGTACCTTTTATTCTACGAAAGAGGAGCGGGAAACCTACCATATCGCAATTCGGGTTAGGTTAGGAACGATACGTCGGGTCAGGTTAGGAATAGGGTTAGGTTCGGAATAAAATTCTTTTTTTTTTTCATGTTCCTAACCTAACCCGCGACCGGGTTAGGATTTCGGGTTAGGTTCGGAATAAACCGCTCTGACGGGCATTGTCGAGTCACCGATATCCGGACGAAGAAGGGCACCACTACACGTGCATACAACAACATATGCCCTCTTCCGGTCTCTTCAACATCATCTTGAAGCCTTCTCTTCAACCGGGGAAATATGTTCCTGCGTCACATCGGACCACACCCGTCGTGGATTTTATTATCTGTGCCGTCATGGCATTATTCTATTTTTTTTTTGTATAGTCTGTGTAAGCGCACTGTGCGCGCGACACTCTCTCTCACCGACGCCCTTAGACGTGCGCACAACGGCTATCTGTAATCTGTAACCACCTATAATATCACAAATACAGCCATTTTTTTATATCAGCAAGTAGTTTTACTCCATCTTCAATATTCAAGACCACCAGCAGCACAACTGGAGCTTGATACTCAACAAGCATCAACTAGAACGCATGAAACACTAAACAGTTGTATAACACCAAAAAAAAGAACGATTGAGGAGTCTCAAACAGATAAAATCGAAGCTGAACAAGCATGTACTTGAAGGACATGCACAGACCGGCCAAAGCCTACGTAACTACCTCTCATCTATAAATGAAGGAAAAGCGCTTCTTATGAATTATGAGAAGAGTCGACTGTTAGTTAGTTGTTAGTTACGATGACTGTAATATTATAATAAACCGAAAATTACAAAAAAAACCCAGATGCAAAAATCACAAGTGAACAATTCTATCAGTAAGAATAAGAAAGAAGAAATTATAAAAATATTTAAAAAGGAGAGTGCCCCAGTCTATTTCTCATCATACATTTCCATCAGTCCGGCTCACAAAATAGCAGCAAAGGGAAAATTACTTGACACATTTAGGCAGCGGCGGAGAGTATTTTCAAAAGCTGGCCTGATCACCACAAGAAAACGAAAATCGTCAAGTTCAGAGCACTGGGACAGCCCAAAGGTCTGCATTTGGCATGTATAATTTGAATTTGATTTCCAATTCTGTGTGGATTTTGGAGAAGGCTCTGCCCAACAGTTATAGTATCTGCTTACGTTTCACTACATTTATCATACTTTTTATTAGTTTTTTCCATCTTCTTACATAATATATTTTTTCTGAAATGACTTAAAAAAAAAAACAACAACTGAACAACTGAACAACAACAACTGACAAATTCTAAATTATAATTATAAGATCTTTAACGCACTCATGGTTTATATCAAGTAGGTTTTATACGTCTTGGTTGATTATACTGACAGGAGAGATGAGTTTATGGCTGTGACGAAAATGATGAGAAAAAGATTCGGAGAACACGTTTTGAAAAACGCGAGGAACCGCGGTGTGGTAGACAGTAAAGCATGATTTTGGATGGTGGAAGAATGAAAACAGACGGAGTTCACGACGTCTACGAGTGAAGAAGTGTGAGGGTCATCGACGCTCTGACGTGACCCTAGCCTTCCCTGAATATCATCTCATTATTACGGACTTTATCTACTCCTATACTGTCGAGCTGAAGTTGCCCAGACTCCTGAACCACAAAGTTAGCCTGACCTGACAAAAACTCAAGAGTAGAATAATAAGACTTTCTCCCTTAATTCTCCCCTTGAGTGCGTTTTAGGCAAGACCTTTTATATACAATGTGGGGAGGACAATATGATCATAAATGAAACTTCGTGTAAGTCATGATATTCCCAACCGTCACACAAAAAATCAAATGAATATATCCAGTAGTTTAGCCACAGGACATTATTTTTCATTTTAAGTATTTTCTACATGATGTATTGTAAACCGGAGAGCACGCGACAGGTTAACGACACACGTTGCCAGCTCGCTACTTTAAAAACCTACGCCTTTTCTTTCAAATTTATTTTCTCAATGCAAATTATACTTTATGCCTGAGCCATAAGAGTCATAAAGCGTGTCATCACAGCTAGATAAGAAAAAATGCATGCGAAAGTTATTACTTTCCTGTTACGCACTCATGTCAATCGCAAAATATGTATGTGCGAAAGAGATAGGTAAGTTTGCTTGTTTCTACTTTGCTTACTTGTCGACGTGTCTAGGTTACGCGGTCAGTGTGTCACCTGACCTCCTTCCTGCCTGTGACGCGTTTTGTTTTTCTCTGGAATTTCGGATGCGCCCGCGCCCGTTTGAAGTCGCAGCGCGAGTGTTATCGTATCTTTGTTGTTGTGTTGTGCGAAATTTGACGCTTTGTTTTAATAGTGACAGGACACATAAACGTATTATAGGTACTTAGTTAAATAGCTAAGTAGCTTTATCATGAATGAAACCAAGCTACGTTGCCATTCTTACCGCAGGTCAGTGTACCAATTTTATAAATGGTGTTTTATTTTGTTTGCAGTTTTAAGCTGTTTAGTTTGTTAGAAAAAAATGTTTTTTTAATTTCGATGTTCGGATTTATTTGATAGTTTACAAATGTTTCTATAAACCAGTATTGCCAGTGTTTTCATTTAAAGTCATATTGTCATCTCCACATTGTATAATCACTGTATTTTTATATCTCCACTTAATAAATAACTCCATACTTTTAAATCTTAAATAAACTCATGAATTAATAATTATTTTTATAGTTGCCGAGTGATTTCAACCACCTGTATTTCGAGAATGCTGACAAACTGTTTCAAAACTGGCCACTGTACCGTGAAAACATACTTGAAGCTGCGAAGAAGAGAAATGATCCTGTGCTAAAAGAAATATTATCCTGCCTTGATGGTGAAGGCAATGTATCTACATGGTTTCTGTTACATTTATTCTTTTGACTTTTTAATTTTTCGACAACCCTGACAGATTCTATTCCCTGATTCTATTTTGTTTGAAAAAGGACGAAACAAGGCGGATAAATTTGCCACATTGAGAAAATTTCTATTGCCAATGTAAAGTATTACTCAATTTTAGTATATTTTAACTGTAATATGTTTGTGGCAAAGATGACTATAATAATTTTTGATAATTCGATTTATTTTATCCAACAATTTGGTATGGCAATCTTACCATAAGTGATGGTTGACTTTGCCATATTCGTTTTTTAGACTAAAATATCATTAATGAATGAGTAAACAATAGATATTAAACTTTATTTCAATGATCCATAAAATTTACTATTTGGCTGATTGGTTGTTTTGTATTACCTCATAGATTTTTTAAGAAAAATGTTTGCTAACTTTTTTAGCCAGCATAAAGTGGCAAAGTAGCCAGGTTTCGCGGTACAAAAATCTCACTAATAATAAATAATAATATAATAAACTAGACAACTTTTTCCTATTTGTCATAGTTTCGGTTTTGGCCCATAACAAAAGTTTTATCATTATTATTTATCATGTTTGATCAGGAGTACATGGCATTATTTATGATCAAATAATATAAATTGTTGGAAAGTACTTCATACATGTCGCCGCAAGAGGCTCTATCTGCTAAGATTTAATCTAATTAATAACACTCATAAATTCTATTCCATGTTAATATTGATGAACCTGCCATCTCTGCTTAATATTACAATTATTACATTAATTGGCAGGTGAAGCGCCATCTATTGGCTTAAATAGTACTTAGATAGTTCGTGGTTTCAAATAGTAATTTAATAAACAAGTCTCTAGCTAGATCCATAGTTAAAATTAAGATAAGCAAGTATTTTACGACAATTGGGATTTGTAATTATCATTGTCCATTTGACACTAAAGATTTGTTTATGAGGCAACACTCCACATTAAGGTGGAATATGGCGCCGAATACGATTTGATCAATAGCTCAATTTATAATTTGAAACTACAACTAAATCAGTTTCTCTCACTAAATTACAAACTAAAAAGTAACAAGATAATTTTACAGAACAATTTATTAGTGGAAGACTTCTTAGGTGTTCTTTGTATTAAATCCTTTGATTTGCCGGAAATGGTTCTTTGCAAGTTCGAATATTGTTGTAAAAAGTAATGAAGCGCTTTAACTAGATAAAACCTTTGCATTTGTATTGTATAATTATTATAATGATTAATTGTGAATTATTCTAGTATTGTTTGTAAGTTTTATTGAACCCCACTCAGTGCAGTTTACTCATTACATAATGTAATGAGTAAACTGTACTGAGTGGGAGACTTCCGCTCACTCAGGACAGGCGCGTAAGCAACGATGTGTCTCGTTTGCTTACGATGAGTAAAACAATTGAAGTATTAAGTAATTATAAGTGTTTATTGAAGTACAATATTAAGTTGTGAAAACAAGAAAAATAACACGATTTAAAAGAGTGTATGGAGTTTCTTCGTCCGTTCTTCTCCATATCAACCACATGCGAACGGACGGCTCAACTCTAGAATGTTTCTATGTGCCTGTACGTAAATGGTTTATTAGAAATAAATGTTTGGAGTTTGAGTCAAGTGTTGTGTGTGATTTCAACTACCCACCTACCTATCTACCAACAATGAAGAATCGTATCGCACGGCGATTTGATGGAAGACTGAAAGACAATACCTATGGCGGCGGATGGCGCTAATATTTGGGGACAGTGTTCCTCTAAGCTTTCCCTGCCGTGATATACACAATGTTTAATAATAGTTTTAATATTTACAATTTGCAACTGATGAAGCTACTGAAGGTAACAGAAACTTTCAGCAGCGCCATCAGGATCGAATTTGGTGTGGACAAATGTGCAGTCATGCATGTGAAGCGAGGGGAGATTATGGAATCCGTGGGAACTCAACTCTCGGATTCCATACACCTTAGATCCCTCTCCTCAACAGAAACTTACAAGTATTTGGGTATGTCGGAAGCATTAGGTATCAATACTGCCGACATGAAACAATCGTTGAGGGAGCGATTCTTCGGCCGCCTGAATAAGGTGCTAGGCAGTCTTTTGTCAGGCGGAAACAAGGTGCGCGCCTTCAACGGTTGGGTCACGCCGATTTTGATGTATTCCTTTGGCATACTCAAATGGACTCAGACTAAACTTGATGCCCTGGATAGGAGGGTACGCACACTGTTGACAGCAAATCGAATGCATCACCCAGGGTCGTCGGGGATGAGACTGTATATCCCGCGGAAGTGCGGGGGTCGTGGCTTCTTAAATGCTAAGACCCTACACAACCGTGAGGTGTGCAGTCTCAGGGAATACTTCCTAGAAGCCGACGGGGAGATGCACCGAGATGTGGTCTCAGTGGACAAGGGCCCCACCCCGCTCTCCCTGGCTAACGAGAACTGGCGCAAGCCTAAAGTATTAGACACTAATGACCGCAAGGAGGAATGGCAGGGCAAGGAGCTTTACGGACGCTTTTACCGGGCCCTATATGGCCCCGATGTAGACTTCTTAGCGTCCGTATCCTAGCTGCGGTTTGGTGACCTCTTCGGGGAAACCGAAGGTTTTGTCTGTGCAATAATGGACGAAGTTATGATGACGAATAACTACCGGAAATACATTGTGAAGGATGGCAAGGTTGATGTCGGGCATGCCACCGTCCGTGAGAATCGATCAGACACATTATTTCTGGGTGTTCTAGTCTGGCTAACGGAAAATACTTGCATAGACACAACCTCGTTGCCAGGACTATCCACCAGCAACTTGCTTTGAAGTACAACCTTGTGGAATCAGAAGTGCCATACTATAAGAATGCGCCCGACCCAGTTCTCGATAATGGTAATATCACGTAGTATTGGGATCGACCTATCACCACGGACAGGACTGTTGTTGCCAATAGGCCTGACATTGTGGTGATAGATCGATTGGAGCATCGCACAATGATTGTTGATATAACGGTCCCGCATGACGAGAACCTCGTGAAAGCAGAGAAAGATAAACAATTCAAATATCTAGTTCTGGCTTGCGAGGTTGTCGACATGTGGGACGTGAATACAGCAGTCATTGTGCCGATAGTCGTATCGGCCAATGGCTTAATACCCAAGAGCCTCGACCAACATCATAGGAGGCTCTCGCTTGACAGCTGGATCAAAAGCTTGATTCAGAAAGCAGTACTTCTGGACACGGCACGTATTGTTAGGAGGTTCCTCTCTCGAGAGCCCTGACCACCGGCAGCTCGGACCCTGTTCCCAGCGCTGGTGGGCTACTGTTTTTTATAGTGTTTTATTTAGAAATATTTAAATATGTAAAAAATATGTAAAATAATGAATAAAGTTTTAATATAATAATAATAATGCCCAACTTAGCTTGTTTTTTAATTGCTTAATTTTGTTTACAGGTCCAAACACTCCTAAAAGAGTAGTGAATCGCATAAAGATGACAAAAGAGCATAATTTATACCAAAACTTGGTAAAAATGAGAATTAAATTGTCAAAATGCCGGAAAAGAGCGCAGAAGCAATCATTGCAATTAAAAGCAGCCAAAAATTTAATGATTAGTAGCAACTTTATAGCTACTGTTAACAATTTCTCAAGTGCTGCTAAAGTTTTAACCATGTTACAGTTCAGAGAACATAAAAAGAAACAAAAAGGCAGAAGATTTTCTACTGAAGAAAAAATATTAGCTTTGGCAATGCTGAAGCAAAGCCCCAAAGGCTATCGCTTTCTGCGAAGAATGTTAGTTTTGCCTTCTCAGCAAATACTAACAACATTTTTGAACCAGGCCGAAAAACAATATTAATTATAATTTATCTTAAAATAAGAAGCAATACTGCATTTAATTTCGACTTAAAAGAAAGAGTTATAAAACTACTATATAAAGTATGGTATTAACAATAATGTATTTGCTCAACTTAAAGCAAGAGCAAATAAAATGAAGCCAGCAGACAAACTCTGCATATTAATGTTTGATGAAATGTCGCTAAAAGCTAACATTACTTATAATGAAAGAAAAGATTTGGTCATAGGTTTCGTTAATAATGGACGCGAGACAAAACCAGAATTTGCAGACCATGCACAGGTTTTAATGATTACGGGTCTCATAAGGAAATATAAACAACCTGACGCCTATACATTTGCACAGGCGGCTACTTAAGGCCCAGAGCTGGCTGTGCAAATTAAAACAATAATAGAAAATCTGCAAGAAACTGGCTTCAATGTAGTGGCTACGGTATGTGACCAAGGCACTAATAATAGACATGCCTTAAATCTGCTCCTAAATGAAACCAGGGGACATATGCTGAGAAGTGGACAAGAAGTCAGAGAAGACACGAAATTAATAATAATTAATGAAAAGAAAATTGTTCCACTATATGATCCCCCACATTTGTTAAGGTATGCGAAATAATGTTTTACAGAAGAATTTCAGGCGATTACAGGACCTAAATTAGCAACTGTACTTGTGGTGGTTCAAACTTCGTTTGAAATACTGTTAGAATAAAGTTCTTATCAGCTTGCACTTCAAAGTCGCTGCGGGCCGAATGGTGCGAACTGAGTGGTTTTTTGCGATTTACAAAAAAATCTATTGATTGGACTAAAAAAATAAAACACTATCATGCTAATATGTTGCTTGTAGAATTATTTGCCAAAAAATCAGAATAATCGCATGTATTTTAGTATGGTTTTTACTCGTTAAAAGAAATTTTTAGAGATAAGTTCGTAATTTTTTTTATCGAGTAAAATTTGTTGTATTATGTTTTCAAAACACTATCATACTAGCATAATTATATCCTGAAGAATATCATATGTATATTTTCCTGGTTTTGTTTATTGCAGTGAATCATATGCTTTTTTGAATTATAAAACTCGCGTTTAGCTCCTGTAGTCGCCTTATGGTATACAACCGATAATAAAGAAAAACTGTGGGAGAGCAGTTTCGGCTGTGCGGTGAATCTGTGGGCGGCAGTGTCTGTTAAATCGCCGAATCGGCGATCGTAGTCTATTTGTTAGTTTTTGACATAAATTGATGGTAAAACTTGTTTCTATCTCGCTCAAACTTGCACAAAGTCTAGGAGAAAGTACAAGAACGACATTTTGCCTCAGTTCAACAACGCACGACGCTTCAAACTGAACCAAATCAACCGACCCCCGCAGTCGAGATTCGGAACTAGCAAGCGAAGGTGCAGCTCGGTGATTTAATTCGTTTTCTTGTGTTCTAACTTGGATTTGTGAGTGAAGTCGGGTTTTTTTTATTTGTTTACTGAAACGTGCCTGGGTAAGTAATAAACATTTTTTACGGTAGAAACAGGGGAATTCAGCCACGTGTTTTTTTTATGTATCGTACTATAGATATTAATCGATTAATTTGAATATTATCGTATTTTTGTTGTGCTCAATTCAAAAATTTATAGTACATTACGATATTAGTGCGTTAAGATGGTTATAACATGCGAGGCGGAATTTCAGCCCGAGCCGAAGGCGAGGGCGTAATTGAGCCGAGCATGTTATAACCAATACGCACGTATATCGTACGACGTTTTTTAACACATTTGCGAGGAAACAGAAAAAAAAACATTTCACAATACAAGTACAAAGAAAAGAAAATTTGAGAAAAATGGCGCGAGGATTATTTTCTGCCGTGGCTGCGTGAAAATGTTGGCAAAGACGCTAGAGCATGCAGCCAAGTTTTTAAATTACCGAATAAACAGTTTTTTTATTTTATTTTAAATAAACTCAATCTGTGAATGCACACTGTTGCTTTCCCGTCCTTTGTAGCCTCGTGTGACATTTCTGTAGCAAACCTCAATAATCCCGCTAAAATAAATACTAAACATTTATGTTCATTCAAATCAGTGTTACAGTATTGTAACATACCACACCAAACATTTTAGTATCAAATACAAATCATAGATGGCGTAACTTGTTGATTATAGCGAGTTTGAATTACGTGCGTTGATGAAAGTGACAAGTTGAAACTCGTTGAAACTTTGAATTTTATAAAAATATACTAAAAGTGTATAAAATTGTATTGTTTTCGTCGAAACTTATAGGTAAGTGAATGATTTTGTTCATAAATCGTTATCAAAGCATATTTTTGCTTTTTTATGTGAAAAACGTAACTGTATATGTTTGTAACATTTCTGTTACATTGAGTGACGATTGAAATATTAATTGTTATTATAGTATTTGAATATTGATATAAAATTATGTCATTATTTTAGAATGGGGTCACACAAGCTGAGGGATCGTGAAATAGATGACCTATTGCACCAATATGATAGCGAAGACGGATTAGAGGACGATGATGACAGCGTCATTGATCCAGATTTTCAGCCGTTATTAGAAAGTTTAGAACTTTTTTCTGATTGTGAAGAAGATACTGCAGTTGATATAGATGAAATTATTGAAGAATCTGAACGCAGTGAGCCTGTTGCTGGCCCCTCGTCTTCAGATCCTGGACAGCAAGAGAGCCATTCAAATAAAGCTACCACAAATAAAAAAGGAAAAAAGCGGCAATTACAATGGAAAAAGAAAAACCTGATTCTAAACGACCAGCAGTTGCGATTTACAGGAAATACTACTTTACCGCCTAATTTACTTGAGCTTGATACACCAATTCAATTCTTTTTATATTTTTTTCCCAAAGAATTGATAACTTTTATTACAGCACAAACAAATCTCTACATAATACAAAAAAATCCTAACACATCCTTTCAAATTACCGATACCGATATCCAGCAGTTTATTGGTGCAACTTATCTGATGTCATTGATACAATTGCCAAGGGTAACCAGTCATTGGAACACAACTATTGGTACACCCATGATTCAAGAAATAATGCAGAAGCAAAAATTTGAAAAAATTAGACAGTATATCCATTTCAATGACAATTCTAATTTACCCCCACGTAATTCAGCTAATGGGGACAGGCTTTTCAAAATTAGACCTATCATAGAAACTTTGAATAGGACTTTTAGTACAGTTCCATTGGAGACATACCTTTGTGTGGACGAACAAATTTGCTCCACTAAGGCAAGAAGTAATTTGAAAAGATACAATCCCAAAAAACCACACAAATGGGGTTATAAGATTTTTGTACTAAGTGGGGTCTCAGGTTTCGCCTATAAAATTGAACCTGAAACAGGAGCTGAAAATGTTGTGCTTCCTGATGAACCAGATTTAGGAGCATCTTCAAACGTAGTAGTCAGAATGGCGCGAGGCATACCAAGACATCAGAATTATCAACTTTATTTTGATAATTACTTTACTTCCTTGGCATTACTGGAGTATTTAGCCAAAGAGGGTATTTTGAGTCTTGGGACAGTACGACGCAATCGCATTCCAGATTGTAAACTACCCACTGACAAGGAAGTAATGAAAAAAGAACGCGGATTTTCAGTTGAATATGTAGCGAATATGGACGGAATTGATGTGTCAAACGTTATATGGAAAGACAATAAAGTTGTAACGCTCGTATCATCTTTTGCTGGTGAATTGCCGAAGGCCCAAGTCAGACGATACGATAAGGCCAATAAAAAGTATATCAACATTGATCGCCCTCATGTCGTCGGTGAATATAATCGGCATATGGGAGGCGTAGATTTGATTGACAGCATTATGGGAAGGTATAAAATTTTGACACGAAGTAAAAGATGGCAGGTTCGGATGTTCTATCACTTATTAGACCTGACTATGGCCAATTCTTGGCTGTTATATCGAAGAGTAAGGCAGGCAAAAAACTGCAGTGACAAACAAATGTCTTCAGCAGATTTTCGCCTTGAGATCGGTGAGACTTTATGCAAGATAGGTTTGAAACCTAATATCAAGCACCGAAGGACAATTGAAAATGAAATTCAAGCCAAAAAACACAAGGGGCCAGCGCAACATGTCCCCCCAATGGCAGTAAGGCAGGATCAAATTGGCCACTGGCCGATTTGGGTAGAAAAAAGAGTTCGGTGCAAGTTTCCCAAATGTACTGGTGTATCACAAACGATTTGCGAAAAATGCGGAGTAGCGTTGTTACAATAAACAAAATAATTGCTTCAGATCTTTTCATACCACCTAAGTACATTTTCTGTTAGATTAAGTCAATGTTACAGTAATGTTACATTCCCTAAAATGTCAAATAAATAAATAATAATAAATATTTTTTAATTTTTGAGAAGTACGTGTTTTTTTATTTGTTTAAACCTGTCTTATCCCAAAATAATTTAAAATGGTATGATCTTGGGCTACAAAGGGTTAACAGCGCGCTAGCGCTGCCTACTGACTGGCGCCGCGCGGCGATTAGTTCGAAATTTGAATAGCAACAGCGCGCTGCTCACTAGCTGGAGTCGTGCGGCGGCGATCAGTTCCATATTTGAAATGGCAAATAATACTGTTATGGAATTTGTATGGACTATAACTTAACTATTTGCTTTGGTAACACACGCGTTTTTTATGACCCGCTTTACATATTTAAAACCGGTGGAATTACATCAGCTTTACGAGCAAGGGTGTTAAAAAATATATTAAAAATACCAGAACCGTTGCGATCGCGCTAGCCAATCAGAGCACCGGATTTTGAAGTCAAGGACATCGAACCCTACGATTCAATTTACAGATCGTTAAAATTATGGATGCGGCATGGTTTCATTTCAATTTGAATATTTTTTGTTGACGTTTTTTTTATTCGTGATTTTGAGTGTTGCACGTATTGAACTGAAAATTTAGTAGGTGTGTGCGTGTGTGTGTATGCATGTATGTAAATATGATATTTTTTTATCGTGATTTTAACCGACTTCAAAAAAAGGAGGTTATCAATTTAGCACGTCTCAATGTTGGAACGTATTGGAACTAAAAATTAGTAAGTGTGCGTGTGCATGCATATATACAATGTGGGGAGGACAATATGATCATAAATGAAACTTCGTATAAGTCATGATATTCCCAACCGTCACACAAAAAATCGAATGAATATATCCAGTAGTTTAGCCACAGGACATTATTTTTCATTTTAAGTATTTTCTACATGATGTATTGTAAACAGATGAGCACGCGACAGGTTAACGACAGACGTTGCCAGCTCGCTACTTTAAAAACCTACGCCTTTTCTTTCAAATTTATTTTCTCAATGCAAATTATACTTTATCCCCGAGCTATAAGAGTCATAAAGCGTGTCATCGCAGCTAGATTAGAAAAAATGCATGCGAAAGTTATTACTTTCCTGTTACGCACTCATGTCAATCGCAAAATATGTATGTGCGAAAGAGATAGGTAAGTTTGCTTGTTTCTACTTTGGTTACTTGTCGACGTGTCTAGGTTACGCGGTCAGTGTGTCACCGGACTTCCTTCCTGCTTGTGACGCGTTTTGTTTTTTTCTGGAATTTCGGATGCGCCCGCGCCCGTTTGAAGTCGCCGCGCGAGTGTTACCGTATCTTTGTTGTTGTGTTGTGTTGTGTTGTGCGAAATTTGACTCTTTGTTTTAATAGTGACAGGACACATAAACGTATTGTAGGTACTTGGTTAAATAGCTAAGTAAAATTTTCGAAATTAGACGCTTAATACTTGGTGTTTCAAGGTTTTATTATTCAATAATCATGCCTCGTTACAATTATACCGCTTCGGAGTACACCGATATGATTTTAATTTATGGGGAGTGTCACAGTAATGCCGCTTTAGCTGTACGGACATACCGTGAGAGGTATGGGAACACGCGTATGTGTCCGACCCAAGGTCGCACTATTGTACAAGCTGTTCAGAGGATACGGGAAAATCAATCCTTGATTCCGCACGTAGATGGTGTTCCTCCATGTGCAAATGTGATTTCAGACGAAAGAGTTATTAATTATTATGATCGCAATCCGACATCCAGTCTGCGTAATGCAGGTCGACATTTTCGTGTAAATCACAGAACTATTCAAAAAGTTTTGAAACGTGACAAACGCAGACCTTATAAGTACAAGAAAGTACAAGCATTGTTACCGAGAGATAAGCCAATAAGAGAAACTTTCTGTCGCTGGTTGGAAACCAAACATCTCGAGAATCCTGACTTCCTGTACAATGTGCTGTGGACTGACGAGAGTACATTCACAAGGAATGGTTTATGGAACCGACAGAACCTTCGGTACTGGAGCCGCGTGAATCCGCATCTAGTACGGGAGTCTTCGCACCAGTACAGATTTGCGGTCAATGTGTGGGCTGGCATACACAGAAATACCATTATTGGTCCGGTATTTATTGATGGCAATTTAAATGCTGTAAAGTTCATTGAACTCCTCGACGGATCCATTTCTGAGTACACGGACGAACTTTCGCTGGACGTGTACAGGCAGATGTGGTACAGGCAGTTAGATGGAGCACCAGCTCATTCAGTGGTGTCTGCAAGAGAGCGTTTGACTCAAATGTTCGGACAGCAGTGGATTGGCCGTTTTGGACCAGTGCGGTGGCCAGCGAGGTCACCAGATCTCACGCCCCTGGATTTCTTTCTGTGGGGTCTCATAAAGAATGAGGTATACTCAACAGAAGTTACTACCGTTGAGGAATTAAAAAATAGAATAATAATATCTTTTAATAAATTGAAAGAAATGGCTGCTAATGGTGACCTATTATCAAGAGTGAGAAATAACATTATACGTCGGTGTAGTTTGTGTATTCAAGAACACGGCGGACATATTGAAAATAAAAAAATTTAATGACTGGCGTCATAATTATGTGATCGAAAAGTGATTGTGGATAATAAATTGATTAGTGAATAACTCGCGGGTGAATGATGCCCGACTATTTTGTTAATATTCTGTGATTTGATTTGTGTAATTGAGCATTAATAATAATAAGAATAATGGCGCCAAACATTACGTCGCTGCATCGGCTACAGCTTTTTCATGAATGAAACCAAGCTGCGTTGCCATTCTTATCGCAGGTCAGTGAACCAATTTTATAAATGGTGTTTTATTTTGTTTGCAGTTTTAAGCTATTTACACACATCAAAAGTATCTAGGGATCAACATATATTTTTGCAATAACTTTTCTCCTGATTGATATTAATTAAAATTTTCTTTAAGGATTCATCAAATAAAGTGTTTTCGTTTGTCACAGTAACGATAAACCAAGTCACCTTTGCATTAATAAAGAAATTTGCCATTTTCCTAATAAAGGGATTTTTGACATTTGAACCACTAACATTAAAGTTCGAAAAAAAGACTGAAATAACAGTTTTCTTTAAAATTTTATTGGGTAACTTAAACAATTAATAATCCGTGTTTCTACCGCGAACACTAACAACACAAGAACATCGGTTTGGCATACTCAAAATGAGTTCATCCAAATCACGCTGTGGAATGGCCGCCCATGTTCGTTGCAACAACAAAAAAAGGTCTTCTTGCGACTGGATACCCTCCATATTCGGCAGAGCTCTTCTCTGTAGCATATCCCATGCATGCTCAATCGGGTTCAAGTCTGGCGACTGAGCAGGCCAGGGCAGGACATTGATGTTAGCTGCGGCGAGAGTCTGTCTTACAACTCTTGCGGTGTGCGGTCGTGCATTATCATGCATTAACTGAAATAAGGGACTGATTTGCACTTGTAGAGGAACGATGACGTCTGATACAATCGTCTCAGCATAAATTTGAGCGTTGAGGTTGCCTCTGATCCAAATCAACTCAGTTCTTCCGCCGATCCAAATACCCGCCCATACCATGATGGTTCCACCACTATAAGGATGGACTTCCTGGCAGGATTTTAATCGCTGTTGGCGTCCAGGGGTTCTCCAGTGTCGTATACGTCTTGTATCCGGTCTCATACCAAAACGAGACTCATCAGAAAAGCACACGAAACGCCATTGTTCTTCTGCCCAATTTCTGTGTTCAAGAGCCCATTGATATCGAATCCTACGATTGTGCATTGCTATAGGTGGTACCCGTAGCGGTCTTCGGGAATGAAGGTTCACTTCATGCAAGCGGTTTCTGACTGTTTGGTCGCTAATTAAGTTCCCTGAAGAGTGATGAAGCCTCACGGCTAACATCATGGCGGTTATTGTTGGAGCTCTTCGAGTTAAGATTTGAATGTATCGGTCTTGTCTCCGTGTGGTGCAGCGATACCGTCCTCCATGGCGCTCAGCCACGGTACCAGTGCTTCGGTAACGTGTCCAAAGTCGACTGATAACACTCTGACTTGTATTCAGAGCTAAAGCTACAGTACGTTGCCGGGAACCAGCTTCTATCATTCCCACGGCTCTGAGCATTTCTTCCCTGCTTAAATGACGTCGCCGCTCCATAATAACGTTGGTTTTAATCAGTAGTAGGGAAACAGTAGCACTAATAATGTCTTCAATGCGTTGTATGTTTTTATAGGGAAAATATTGACAGCTTATTTTCATCTTTTACTCGAATTTGATTGAGAGTTCCTGATTCAAATTATGAAATGCACCAAAAAGGATCCATATAAATTTATAAAATCATAAATTTATTACAAAGCCACATCTCAATCTCAAGAAATCCGCATAAAAATGCTTGATCCCTAGACATTTTTGATGTGTGTAGTTTGTTTGAAAAAAATGTTTTTTTAATTTCGTTGTTCGGATTTATTTGATAGTTTACAAATGTTTCTATAAACCAGTATTGCCAGTGTTTTCATTTAAAGTCATATTGTCATCTCCACATTGTATAAATATTAATTTGTTTGTTTGGTTGTCTGTCTGTATGTCACAACTTTCTCCGAAAGGCATACAAGCATGTTTTTAATTTTTCTTCGTACTCGAAGACCACGACGTGGAAGCGGACGTAAACAAGGAGGCGGACGCGGGCGCGGATCTGTGCCTCGGTCGCGGTCGCGGTCACTCCTAAATCGTCCGTCACCACTGTCATCGCCATCACCTCCGACGCCAGTGTAAGTTTCTTTTTTTACGTATTTCTTACTACTTCCTTTTCTACACAACGCTGAAGAGTTAGTTTTACAAAATTAAACCTTTCTTTTTCCACTTTTTTCACACACACACGCCTCTAATTGAATCGTTTTGAATTTTAGCCTAAACGTGTGGGACGTCGAGGACTTGCCGCTATGTCTGGAGGTCTGGAGACGCCCGTGCATGTAAGAAGGGAGCGCAGGTGGCAACCGTAAGTAGTTCTACTTGTGTATGTTGGTTGTAATACTTTCTCGCTAGCAAGTTTTGACTTTTGTTTTGAAATGTCCATCTAGTCCAGACCTGGCGCGACCGAACCCCGCACCGGCCCCCGCACTGGCGGCACCCGCACCGACACCGGCGCCGGCGTAAGTAGTTCTACTTGTGTATATTAGTTGTAATACTTACTAGCAAGCAAGTTTTTTTTTTTTAAATGTCCATCTAGTTCAGACCTGGCGGTGGACCCGGCACTATCGACGTCTTGGGCGATGGTGTACTCGCCAGCGCCACTTTCACCGTCGGTGATGGTGCCCTCGCTTTCGGCTTTGTAAGTTGCTTACTAACTTTTCTATTTATCTCTAAATATATGTGTGTATTGCAACACTTCATTTGTTCCAGTTTCGCAGAGTGTGAATGAGCAGTCAGCTCCTCCATCTCCGTCTCCAACTCTCCCTGCACCTGTAGCACCACCTCGTCACTATCGTCGGAATCTGCGTGATGCCGATGTAATGGAGCTGCTCCATTATGGTAAGTACCTGCTGAATTTAGTTTCGTTTGGGGCTGTGGCTTCTGGTTTCAACCCGATTTTAAACTAATCTATCATTTGTTACAGGAAGCGACCCAGATTCCGACGAGCGGCGACGACGACGAGGAGGTGGGGGCGTTTCCAAATGCGTTGGCCAGAACGCTGCAAAGCATATTGGAAACGCCCTTGGACGAGGACTTTGGGAGACGGTGGTGATGCCGACGCTGCTGCAGCCGAGCCCGGAGCCCCTGCCGCCGAACTTGCTGACGCTGCAGGTATCCCTCCAATGGCGACGGACCAGCCTAGGAGTTGGTATGATTTTGAATAGAAAGAGTTTCCGAATCCCCCGATTGAACCTGAATCGAGGGAAACGTTTTCCCAAATAAATGTAGGTCTGTCAACTCCACGGGACGACCCATATGCCGTTTTCCTTGACATTTGAGATTGTCCAATTATGGAGTACATAGCCTGCGAGACCAATAAATACGTTCAGCGGGTAGTGACCAAGGCGATGAGCGGCGACAGCAGCCACCACATCCATATCCGCCGCTAATAATAGCCGCTTAAATCGTTGGCAGGATACAACTGCCGATGAGTTGTATACCTACTTCGGGCTGCTATTGGCGATGGGGGTGATGGTCAAGTCGCGGCTGGACGAGTACTGGTCTGCTGCCTCTAACGTATTTTGTACGCGGATTAATGTGAAACTATACAATTCAATAATATTTTATCTGTTTAGCTGTCAAAGTCAAATGTGACATTACTGCTTACTGACGTTTTATCTGTTTTTATTTCTAGCGGCCGGTGTTTTGATTTATTTTTATTTATGTGTTTTAAATTATCCATAGTAAAGAAGCTTATATTTGTTGCAATACAAAATGGTGCTAATTGAGCAATTTTCGGCTGGAACTGTCAAAATTTTAGCAGATTACCGCGTAAGTCAGTTATTCATATGTCATTTATGTACGAGATTACCATTTTAGGCTATTTCTTTCAATGGAGTGTCAGTGGTTGATCATTGGAAAGTCATAGTGACGCCATTAAATAGTAGATTACCAATTTTGACAAAATCCACAATTATGAAATCAATGATAGATCATTGTGACACTATTGCAATAGCAGACTAGGCCCCCTGTTAGCAAATTTAATAAGGATTCCAATGGTACAACTGGTAGCGAGCTAACTAACGTAATTTCGGAGATATCGTCGTTTTAATCAGGAGCGCCGAAGCGGTCAAGTTCGACAGACAGGGCCCCACAGAGGCGCGCTATTTTTGGTCTGACCGCGCCACAGATGAGTGGTGTGGGAACACATTAAACAATTACACGAAGAAAATCCTGCATATAAAGAAATCCGATTAGTGCCTAAGTTGTCAGATAGTCATGTTGATCCGACGAGAACGTAAATTAAAGTCAAATTTTCCAGCCAAGTCTTCAATAGAACTGTGTCTTCTACTAAGGGATACCTTCCAGGTAAGATCAGTAATGTGATGTTTTTGTGTTAAAGGATCAGCTATATTTAGCTCAGCAACATTAGGTTATCCTCAAACGAAATGGCTTACTTGTATCATAATGATAAGTTCATTGTAGAAGAATTTAAATAATTCAATTCTAATTCATTATATGAATTAGAATCACCTGGCTTCAGTTAATCAGTAATTTAAAATGTATATTGGTACACCATCTATGCCAAGCATGTATTCCAAAGCATAGGTACTATGTATAATTTTATACAAATAAAGTGTGCACATAGCACAGAAATCATAAACATAATCTAATATTGTTTTAGTAATGCTTTACAGATAACGGAAACCTCCCAGCGGAATGCAAGGAGACTGCAGATGTCCTGCGCTTTTTTGACAATCTTTTTGATTACGTTAATGGCAGCTTTACAAAAAACAGATTTTCAAAACCTCTCTTAGGACCCGAACCAAATTCAAAACACCATGAGTTTTGGGCAGAATCAACAGACAATTAAAAAAATTGTCGGGTATTGCCTCAACTCTTCGTATAGTGTCACAAACTGTCTTTTTAAGTATCTCTGTTCATTGAGAGGATGTACCCAGAATGCCTTTTGCTTTTTTTTTGTCTTCTAGCAACACAAATTGCTATTGCTAGTAATTTAGTAGAAACCATTTTCACGTCTTAGTGAAGCGAAAGAATTCCTCCACAAGTCAATTTAACCTTAAGTGAATTTATTTACTTAATCCACCTAAATAAGTTACTTGGCACATTATCTCATTAAAAAACCCCATAGAATAGGTTTGGTCTGTCTTAAATTTCGCGTTTAGAGCTAGGGCCACATTTATTGCCGAGCTGAGTGTATTATTTACTTGTGACATGTGCAAGCTTTGAGAGAGTGACCTACTGATGTGGCGACATGTCAAAACATCTCGATTTCTGTGCTTTATTCAAGTTAAATTGCAAAATGTTGGAGAAAACTAAAAAAAAATATTTCTGTAGTTTAAAAAAAACTAAGCGTTTGTGAGTGTTGCCATAGAAACTTGCTGTTAACTTTTTGAATTTAACCATGTATATTTCACTAAAAACTGTTTTGATAAGGCGGACGAAGGACAATGTAGAATTTAGGGCTCGCTTGGTTTAGCTCTAAATCCTGGGTTGGTTGATATTCGGTTGATTGCTTACGGTTTGGTTGTTGGTTTATGACTGGTTAAATTATACGAAATTATATTGAGATTGGTTATAAAATGGTAAATCTAAGCTAAATTAGCACTAAGATGGTTTGCTTGATTGTTACGCGATTGTTACGCGATTGGTGTCCGAACACGCACTAACTTGGTAATACTTACGATACATGCATTTATGGAAATACACGGAGGCAAAAGTGCCGAGCTGTTCGGTTGCAAATATTGTACAGAACAGATACAAAAAGCAACTTGGTTCAATACTGTTTATGGATAAGAGATAATCGTGAAAGTCGTGTCTGAGGACCCGAGAGCTCCTGTACTGAGGCATCTCACGTGGAATCATTGTCCGCATGAAATGCCTCGTAAGTACATGAATCAATAACCGGCCTGTAATAATTATATGCTTTTCTTTGTTATTTCTTTAATTTGTTACCTACTGTGTGCTATTTCTAGCTATAATAGGATTCAGGGTGACTTCTTCTTTATTTCAATAAAAATGCGGAGATATCAAATTAATCTATTCTTGAACAAAGCGTAAAGTGAAGTAGTACAAAAATGGTAGTTGAAACTTAAAGCTAAACGTATACATGGAGCATTCGGATTGGTTACAAAAAGCAACGCGATTGGCTCTTCATGACGTGATAGGTGGTCATCATTGGTTGATGAAGATGACGTGGTTAAAGGTGCGTTCATAAGCTTGAACATCCTCCCCGGCCTTGGAAGTGGTATCTTTCAAGCGACTCCAACCAGGTGATCCCGCTGCAGCTACTCATCTCGAATTGGAAGAGGGCAGATCTTTGAAAAAGCTCGTCGTACTATGTCGATATCGGCAACCCTGGCCACTCCATCCTTGCCTGGAAAAACGTCAACAATACGTCCTAAGCCCCATTTTAGTGGAGGTTGGTTGTCATCCTTCATAAGGACAAGCGTGTTCTTCTGCAGACAATCTTGGTTTTCCCTCCATTTGCCTCTGGTCTGCAGTTCTGAAACGTACTCCTTAGACCAGCGGCTCCAGAAGTGCTGACGGATTTGTTCGACCCTCTGGTAGCGTGTCAGGCGGTGTGTAGGCACGGCGGTGACGTCAGCGCAGACAGGTGCAGTCATCGGACGGCCAACCAGAAAATGAGCGGGGCTAAGAGGGAGATAGTCATGCGGATCTGTGGACATAGGAGTCAACACCGTGCTGAGCTCCTCGAACGTTAGGTGCGCATTGCCTACTACACGTCGCAAGTGATGCTTACAACTCTTAACCCCGGCCTCCCACAGGCTTCCAAAATGACTGGCGTAAGGAGGAATCATTTTAAATTTAATATTTTGAGCTGTAGCGTACTCTTTTATATCGCCAGAACAACTGGTAAGAAATTTGTTGAAATCATTCATTAAACCAACAAAGTTCCTTCCATTATCAGAAAATATTTCAGCCGGTTTACCTCGGCGTGAAATGAAACGTTTTAATGCTAATAAATATGCTTCGGAAGTGAGATCGCTGACCAATTCTAAATGTACCGCGCGCGTCGTAAAACATATAAATAAACAAACGTATGCTTTTACGGTTCTAGCGCCTCTGCCCTTTCGGTTCAATACAAGCATTGGCCCAGCGTAGTCTACGCCGCAATGTATAAACGGGAACCCATAATCTAATCTTTCCTTTGGCAAATCAGCCATTTTTGGTGTGACTATTTTGCCCCGCATACGTACGCACTTTATGCACTTATGACAGGTCTGACGTGCGAGATTTCTACCACCTAATGGCCACCACGCTTCCCTGATAGTAAACAATAACATCTGCGGACCTGCGTGCATCAACCGGTTATGCTCATATCGGAATAACAACAATGAAAGTTGATGTTTACCAGAGATTAATATGGGGTGTTTTTTATCAAAATCAAAGTTGGGACTGTTTTTTAGACGACCTCCAACTCGAATCAATTTATTTTCATCGATAAATAAGTCTAACTTTGCTAGGTGAGTCTGTGTTTTGTTTACTTGGCCCTTTCTAAGAAGTGAATCGCGCGCATCGGGGAATGACTCACGCTGCGACAAGCTAGCGAGCGTTGTCGTAGACTTGTTTAGTCCAGATGTACTCAACGGCCCCTTCCACCGATCGTCTTTACAACGCGTGTTATGTATAAAGCGGAGTACATAAGCGGCAGCACGCTGCATGCGGTTATACTGAGAAAACCTGGAAAATGGAAATAAGTTTTCTTCAGTTGTTTGACGAGTGAGAAGTGTGTGTGCGTCGTGAATTTTGAGCTCAGGTAGGTTTTCCGTCGATATTTTTATGCGTGTTTCTTCATCTAAACTATCAAATTTAGGGTCATGTAAAAAATGTGGCCCTGACCACCATAAATTGTTGATGTTCAGTGCATCTATACTTTGACCTCGCGACACTAAGTCGGCGGGGTTATCTATACCACTAACATGTCGCCACGAATGGCCTTTTGTCAGTTCGTGTATCTCCCCGGCCCTATTCTGGACGTAGGTCTTTAGCATGTTAGGTGGAGATTGCAACCAACTTAATACAATAGTCGAATCCGTCCAGAATACGACTTTATCAAACTTGATCGCAGCGAACCTCTAATTTTTTCATATAATCTTGCGCCTACCAGCGCCCCACACAGCTCGAGCCTAGGTATAGTTATAACAGGCTTTATAGATGCGACCCTACCCTTTGAGCATAATAATCTAACTGTGACGGTTGATGCGTTATCAATCGTACGAACGTAGGCGCAGGTGCCATAGGTTGCTTGTGACGCGTCGGTAAATATGTGCAGTTCAGTGTTTACCGGGTGTTCGCACATCACAAATCGAGTTATTCGAATTTTATTGAGCATACACAAATTATTAACAAACCGCTTCCAGACTTGCGTGACGTCATCCGGTAATGGTTGATCCCAATCGAGTTTAAGCAACCAACACTTTTGCAACAATATCTTTGCTTGTGTAATAACTGGACTCAATAAACCGAGCGGGTCATAAATTTGTGATGCGCCTGATAATATTGTGCGTTTAGTGATCGGTTTTGTGTCAAAATCTAACTGTGTGTGGAAATATAATTCGTCACTATGTGGGTACCAACCTAACCCTAACGTTTTGCTGTGTACATGCTCACCTAATGAGAAATCTTTTGCGTCATTAGGCATGTCTATACTACTGGAATCTGCATTGAAATTATACACCCACTTGCGTAGCGGAAAACACCCGGTATGTAAAACTTTTGCGGTATTATTACAGATCTGAATTAATGTACGTTTATCGTTGTTTCCACAAATTAAGTCATCAAAGTAAATGTCTTCGCGAATAGTTCGTGCCACATCAGGATCGTCACATTCCTGTGCTAATTGTTTCAGACACCTGCAACTAAGAAACGGCGCAGACGCGGTACCATATGTCACCGTGTTTAACTGATAAATATTTAAGGGATCCGACTTGTTTTCGCGCCATAAAATCAACTGAAGGTCACGTTGTTCTTTATCAATCAACACCTGCCTATACATTTTTTCTATGTCTGCACAAGCTACATACTTGTTCTCTCGGAATCGCAGTAAAATAGAAATTAAATCACCTTGTATATGTCTTGTGGTCCGACGTACTGTAAATCATTTAACGACCTTCCCGACCTTGAAGCTGCGCTTGCGTTATATACAACACGCAGTTTTGTTGATGTGGCATAAGGACGAAAGACGCCGTGATGGGGCATGAAATAATGCGGGGTTCCGTATGTGGTGATACGACTCATATGACCTAAAGTTTCGTACTCGTTCATAAATTCCGTGTACAACTTTTTATATTCTGGATAACGTTCTAGCCGTTTTTCCAAAGCATAAAAACGTCGTTCAGCTTGTGCGAATGTATCACCTAACGTGTCAGGTTCATATTTGAATGGTATGCGTACGATAAATCTGCCATCAGCTGTGCGCTTCATGGTATTATGGAAATGATCCTCGCACGCACGCTCATCGTCGCTACGTGAGTCAGCTGATTTGGTGCTAATGGGTAACTCTTCGAGCTCCCAGAAGCTGCGGACTTGTTTATCTAAAGATTGAATATCTATAGATTGCGTGAAATTACAATTTACACGGTTAGATTTTCGCGGGTGATCTAAAACAGAACCTGAAATAATCCACCCTAACTTTGTGTTAATAATGTAAGGGCCATTATTTAGTTTTATTTTTCCTTCAGTCAGCAGGTCCCAAAATAGATTCGCGCCTATTAAAATATCAATTTTTTGGCTTTCATTGAAAGTGGGATCGGCTAACACAATATTGTCAGGTATACTGAACTTTTTCCGTGGCAAAGTAAAGTTTGGCAAATTGGAAGTAATTCCGGGTAAAACTAAACATTGTACATGTGTGGTACAACATTGTTTTATCCAAAGAACGCAGTTCTATATTGCAATACTTTGTGCACTGCGTCACGGAATAAGCTACTCCTTGAACATTTTGAGTTGACTTTGTTAATTGCACGTTTAATTTGTCACATAACGATTGTGTAATAAAACATCTATCACTGCCGTTGTCTAAAATTGCGCGTACTTTTTATCAGGTATTTCGACTAGAGCAGTAGATAACAACACAGATTCATATTGCTCGGGCGCAGATTCATATTGATTGCGCGTTTATGTCTGGGTGAGCATTATTTACCTGGATTGAATAGCTTTGTGACTGTGCGTGTGTATGTGACGTATTGGAACTAGAGGCGGGGAGGTCCACAGCGGTCGGCACCTCAACTACCGAGTGCAGGGCGACCGAGCGGTTGTGTTCTTGGCTCCCGACCACAATATCACATATTAACGAATTATGTTTTTTCTCACATCTTCTGCACGGACCGTACCTACACTCGGCAGCTGTGTGGTCGATACGGAAACAGTTCTCGCAAATTTCGTGCCTGCGTACCAGCTGTTTTCTGTCTTGCAAACCAAGATCGAGGAACTTTTGGCATGAATATAACGGATGCGATGCATTACACATACAACACGTTCGTTTGCGAGATTGTTTGGTTTTAGTGTTAGTGTTGGTGTCCGGTTTTTGTGTAACTATGTTACAATTAACCTTCTGTGTGGAATTATTGGAAGGTTTATTTTGTGTTGAATTAGCTTTGGGTGAACTGTGTGAGACGGAGTGTGAAAGTGTTTCTAACATATCTGCTTTCTGCCTAAGAAATTTCATTAAATTATTTAGTTTAATGCGTTTAGAATCATCCGTCACTGATAAAGAATTCTTATATTGTTCCCACTCGCGTTCAGTAGTTTGGTCGAGCTTGGAAACAACCATATGTATAATTAATATGTCCCAATGCTCGATACATTCGCCGAGTAACTTTAAAGCGCGTAAGTTTTTTAAGGTTATGTCAATAAGTTTCCTTATCTGCGGCGATGATTCTTTTGTGACTGACGGCATGGAAAATAAAGATTTGACGTGCTTCTGAGCAAGAAGTGTAGAATTATCGTAACGATTGAGAAGTAATTCCCACGCAACAATGTAGTTATCTGCAGAAAACTCAACTGAATCGATAACTAAGCGAGCAGAGCCTTTTAATGACGATTTAAGGTAGTGAAATTTCTGTATTTTAGGAATGGATCGGCAATTGTGAACTAGGGACAAAAATATATCGCGATATTCTAGCCAGTGCTCGTACGAACCGTCATATTCGGGCAGAGATATAGTAGGTAATTTAACAGAAGAAGTTTGAACTGAGTGGTTATCAGCTAATGCATTTGAATTATCAGCTTCCTCATCTTCATTGTTAATTAAACATTGCGCTTTAGCTAATATTGAATAATATTCAGAATCAAAACTATCTCGTTCTTCTAATGCTTTTGGAATGTCTGTTTCGGACGTGGTTAATATTTCAATTTTGTATTGAACGTCATCGAATAACGAGTATAGTTCTTGAATGCCTGAAACACGCAATTGCAACTCCGTACGCTGCCTAACAGTTAAAACGTTACCGTCTAGACCTTCTACATGCTTTTTAAAATTAGTGAGAGTCCTTTTGATGTGACCTCTTCTATTATTAAGCTCTCTAATTTTCTCCCTAGCGTCAGTCATTCCGGAATGGTGTGGAAGTACTCACGATTAAACAGGTGTGCGATATTCACAGCAGCTGAAGCGGTGATTGAAGCTTCGGTTTCAGCTTGAACGTGAAGTAGGCAACCGACACGTAGCGGTCACGCAGAGGTCACGCAGAGGTGGCTCAACACTGGAATTTTGCACAAAAAACCGAGATCACACAGGGGAATGGACATGTTTTGGATATTCTGGTTGGCTCGTCTCACCAAATGCGCTGCGATGCTGCTGATGATAATTAACGAGGATCTTGCGTCGATCAATGCCCAACCGTCGTCGTCGTATATCCAAATTCTTGATCGCTGATGTCCGGTTCGAAGGACCAAATTATGTGTGCTATTTCTAGCTATAATAGGATTCAGGGTGACTTCTTCTTTATTTCAATAAAAATGCGGAGATATCAAATTGATCTATTCTTGAACAAAGCGTAAAGTGAAGTAGTACAAAAATGGTAGTTGAAACTTAAAGCTAAACGTATACATGGAGCATTCGGATTGGTTACAAAAAGCTACGCGATTGGCTCTTCATGACGTGATAGGTGGTCATCATTGGTTGATAAAGATGACGTGGTTAAAGGTGCGTTCATAAGCTTGAACACCTACTAATCCTAGTGTATAAGTATTATGTGTGTACTAACAAAAATGGTTCCTAAGTTGTTCCGAAAAAAAAAAAAACAATTTATTTTACTATAATATATATACACACATCAAAAATGTCTAGGGATCAAGCATTTTTATGCGGATTTCTTGAGATTGAGATGTGGCTTTGTAATAAATTTATGATTTTATAAATTTATATGGATCCTTTTTGGTGCTTTTCATAATTTGAATCAGGAACTCTCAATCAAATTCGAGTAAAAGATGAAAATAAGCTGTCAATATTTTCCCTATAAAAACATACAACGCATTGAAGACATTATTAGTGCTACTGTTTCCCTACTACTGATTAAAACCAACGTTATTATGGAGCGGCGACGTCATTTAAGCAGGGAAGAAATGCTCAGAGCCGTGGGAATGATAGAAGCTGGTTCCCGGCAACGTACTGTAGCTTTAGCTCTGAATACAAGTCAGAGTGTTATCAGTCGACTTTGGACACGTTACCGAAGCACTGGTACCGTGGCTGAGCGCCATGGAGGACGGTATCGCTGCACCACACGGAGACAAGACCGATACATTCAAATCTTAACTCGAAGAGCTCCAACAATAACCGCCATGATGTTAGCCGTGAGGCTTCATCACTCTTCAGGGAACTTAATTAGCGACCAAACAGTCAGAAACCGCTTGCATGAAGTGAACCTTCATTCCCGAAGACCGCTACGGGTACCACCTATAGCAATGCACAATCGTAGGATTCGATATCAATGGGCTCTTGAACACAGAAATTGGGCAGAAGAACAATGGCGTTTCGTGTGCTTTTCTGATGAGTCTCGTTTTGGTATGAGACCGGATACAAGACGTATACGACACTGGAGAACCCCTGGACGCCAACAGCGATTAAAATCCTGCCAGGAAGTCCATCCTTATAGTGGTGGAACCATCATGGTATGGGCGGGTATTTGGATCGGCGGAAGAACTGAGTTGATTTGGATCAGAGGCAACCTCAACGCTCAAATTTATGCTGAGACGATTGTATCAGACGTCATCGTTCCTCTACAAGTGCAAATCGGTCCCTTATTTCAGTTAATGCATGATAATGCACGACCGCACACCGCAAGAGTTGTAAGACAGACTCTCGCCGCAGCTAACATCAATGTCCTGCCCTGGCCTGCTCAGTCGCCAGACTTGAACCCGATTGAGCATGCATGGGATATGCTACAGAGAAGAGCTCTGCCGAATATGGAGGGTATCCAGTCGCAAGAAGACCTTTTTTTGTTGTTGCAACGAACATGGGCGGCCATTCCACAGCGTGATTTGGATGAACTCATTTTGAGTATGCCAAACCGATGTTCTTGTGTTGTTAGTGTTCGCGGTAGAAACACGGATTATTAATTGTTTAAGTTACCCAATAAAATTTTAAAGAAAACTGTTATTTCAGTCTTTTTTTCGAACTTTAATGTTAGTGGTTCAAATGTCAAAAATCCCTTTATTAGGAAAATGGCAAATTTCTTTATTAATGCAAAGGTGACTTGGTTTATCGTTACTGTGACAAACGAAAACACTTTATTTGATGAATCCTTAAAGAAAATTTTAATTAATATCAATCAGGAGAAAAGTTATTGCAAAAATATATGTTGATCCCTAGATACTTTTGATGTGTGTACTTCTTAGATATAGATTTGTTTTGAATAATCTAAGACAATTATTTATTATGTACATCTTTCAGGAAAGAGTGCAACGCAGTGCCCTTCTAAAACTCACCGGTATATAAAGCAAAGTACCAAAATTGCTTCAGATAGTCTGGGTGACACAAATACTCATGTCTCCAAAATGCATCCAAAGTCGAAAACCTAGAGCTTATGCACAACTTTCAAAACCTTCCTAAGAAAGCTAAAGCTTTCTTGTTGAAGCAATTAAAACTTGCTAAAAGAAGCAAAATGGCAAGACGGTTTTCTTTAGAAGTTAAATTATTCGCCCTTGCTCTGATGAAGCAAAGTCCAAAGGGTTATAGCTTCTAGAAAAAATGTTTTCGTTCGTCGAACAAGAGAACACTGGCTAGACTCTCAAATAAAATTGAGTTTGAATGAGGAGTAAACATAAATATTTTTGAGCATATCAAACACACCAACTAAGGACTGGGACATAACAAAAAAGCTTTGCTCTTCAGTATTTGATGAGGTCGCGTTGTCACCACATCTCACCTATAATGAAAGCAAAGATAAAATTATCGGATTTGTAGCAGGAGAAAGAAAACCAAAACTGTCTGACCATGCTCTGGTTTTTATGATCAGGGGCATATGTCATTCACGGAGGCAACCCATTGCATACTATTTTAATGAGTGAACAATTTCAGCACATGAGCTCATAATTTTTTTTAATATCTTATTCGTCTGCTCGTTACAACTGTTTTAATAGCCATGAATAAAATAATTAAAGTGTCTATTTGTACACTTAGACAAAAAAACATAGATAAGTGCACAAGCACTATAAAAATGTATAGTCTGTAGAGTCACATAAAAGGGCGAACTGATGCCTCCTAAACTAGGCTAAAAGCCTGTGCCTAGAGCCAATGTTCCTGCAGATAAAATGGCATCCAAATGGCATACAAGTATAGAATGTAAAAAGCACTTGTACATTGTAACGAGTCTTTTGAGATCGTTACATGCAAGCTGATATTATCTTTGACGCACGGTCGTAGTGTTGCCATTTAGTAAAAAAAAAATAGTCGATTAGACAGTTAGAATTGATAAAGCGGCAACACTGATTTGATTGTCGATGACAGTTGGCTGTCCCTTGTGGGCTATGTTCGTATAGTTCGTTGGATTTTGATGGTGAGTTGAATTATATATGATTTCTTTGAAATCAGCCTCGTTGCAACGTCTCTGACGAAAGTTCTTGGTTAAAATTCTTCGATTTCTCATGTTGTTACAGGCAGATGGACGTAATTGTTGCCGGAGCCTAACCCTATAATGGGATTTGTTTGTTAAATTGGAAGAAAACGGTGAGTTTTGCAAAATTAATTTGATGCACATCGTGGAAGCCATATTTGTTTTCTCTTGAATGTTTGGACTGATTGAACAATTATTTTGTTGCAGCCGGACATGGCTTTTTTTTTTTTTTTTTTTCCCTACTATTAGTTTTTCTTACCAACTTTAGTTTTTCTAAATTTTCTTCATTTACATTCCCTAAATGGAATTGACACTTGACACTTGAACATTGATGCGAGGCGCTACACGTTGGTGATCCGACAGGAGCCCTTTCTACTTTGGTATCATGACCAAAATTCTATCGGTATTTTTTTATTAACTTTAAAACTTAAAAAAGTGCAATATTGACTAAGATGACATGACCATTTATTTTAAGTTTACCAATAGAATAGGTTTCTTTTATTAGAAAATTTGTACCTCAACGCTACCTACGGGTAATAAAATAGACCTTTAAATTTATGGTTGATTTTTTATTGATGCCCCCCGCTTGAAGATTAAAAGTACCAGCTTCCGCAGGTGAGTTTATCCAAGGCATAGTTTTTGTTATCATGTTGTGTGCGCCTGGCGCCCGAACTTTCTTAAATTTTATCTCTTGTGGAGCACACACGTGTTATAATATTCATTATTAATATTGATATCCTCCGGGATCATCTCACCCTTTCATTTTTTTATTTTTTTATTACATTTGTCGCCGTAGAACAGGGACTTGAAGTAGGAAAACTTGGGGTACAACTTTATATTGGTCATTGTTGCACTATTAATTAATTTAATATTTTAACTGATGAGTCTATTGTTTACAGTAATTTGTTATGTAGTTTGTTGTTAACTTTGTATTTTTTTTGTAACTTTGATAATTGGACTCATCTGTTATTTATTTTGGTAAATCTTTTGTAAACATTGTTTAGTTTTTACAATTGATAATTTTGTTTATAACATGTTTTTTTCCTTTAGCATAACCAACAATTGTATAGCATAGACCGCGTTTTGTTTGTTCTCAACAGTAAAGTTATTTTATAACTAGTTTAACTTTTAAGTAAATAATTTTAATCCTAACATTAAGTACATTATAGTACACCTGGTTTATTTAGATTTAAGCTGTTTGTAAGTGATTACTGCACTTTTTCAAGGTTAAATAACTTAGTAATTTTTCATAGAAATACCACATTGACTTTCATACTTAACCTCAAACTTAGAATTTTATTTTCAAACTTTGAAATATTTTGAAACTTTTTGAAGTTTAGTCTTGCCTTTGGCTATTATTTGTCTTGCTGCATTATTAACAATGGACAAGGGAGTTCAGTTTCCACCGCTTCAGGATACTGATGATGTTGGTACCTGCCAGACTGTTGATGCCAACGCTGCTGGGAAGGTTCATGAGATGATTGACGCACCTGAGGTTGACAATCCTTTTGAATCTAGAATCGCACATTCATCTTCGGCTTTCACAGCTCGAGCTTTGCCTTCGTTTAATTCTTTGAATGCGCTTGTGAATGAAAACATTCGGAGGAACTTTCCTCCGTTTACTAAATTGCCTGATTTAAAGAAGAGTAGAATAATTTATAATGGTAAAACTTGTGTTAGAGAATTTATTACCCAAATAGAAGAATATTTTCTTTATAAAAATTTCAATGAAAACTTGCTTGTTGGTTCTCTTTCAGATTTGCTTGATGGCATAGCACTCAAATGGTTTAGATCTGTTCGAATTCATGTTCCTTCTTGGGATGTACTTAAATTAGCTTTGCTGAAACGTTTTGATAAACCTGACTTCGATTATTTTTTAGAGAATGAGCTTCGCACCAAGAAACAGAAACATTCTGAGTCGCTTCCTGACTTCATTACTGAAATTTCGGATTTGGCAAGTCGTCTTTCAGTACCTTTGTTTGACCAAACCTTAGTTAATGTGATAAAGCACAATATGTTACCCGTTTACACACCTTTTTTGTTTCGTAGACAGATTGATTCAATTGAACAATTTCTAGAACTTGCAAAGGAATTGGAAGTTGTTGTAGACAGAAAGCCTTTCAAAGAGTCAAGTACGCCTTCCGTTAAATTTAATGCCGTTTCTAACGATTTAACTTGTTTAAAATGTAAAAAACCTGGACATACTTATAAAAGTTGCACATCCATACCAGGTGTTGTTTGTTTTAAGTGTCATAAAGCTGGAGTCACTTCTAAGACTTGTGATGTTTGCAATTCGACTACTAAAAGCTCGTCAGAGCCAAAAAACTGATTAGGCAGCATCGAGCCCACGTTTTTGATAAAACTTCGAGAGACTCGATGTGTAAGAAAATTATTAAAACTCACAAGCCTGACAATGATGCCCGTGACAAGGATTTTTCAAACTGGTTGGATTATTTAAAAACCTTTTTTAACATTTACCGTTCGGCACCTATTTTATTTACAAAACAAAATGATACTAGACCATTTTTAGAATTTACAATTAATCATAAAACTTTTTCAGGTTTATTGGATACTGGTTCCAATAAATGTGTTTTGGGCTCAAATATTCATAAACAATTTTTGCGGTTAGGATATAAAATTAAACCTACCTTTGGTACTGCTTCTACAGCTGACGGTTCCTCTCGGAGAATTATGGGTGTCATAGATCTTCCAATAACTTGTGATAATATAACCAAAATTATAGAATTCTTAATTATTCCTTCTTTTGATCCACCAATCATTTTAGGTTTCGATTTTTGGATTCAGTTTAATATAGCTAAAGACTTATGGAAAAACATTACACTTGTTCAAGATAAGAATAAAAATCAAGTTTGTACTGTTACTCCTATTTCTGATCTTTCTCCTTCTGAGAAACAGAAATTAAATAACACTATTGCTTTGTTTGAAGACATTTCTTATGAGAAAAGAGGTTTAGGTCTTACTCATTTAGTTGAACATAAAATTAACGTTACTAGTGAACCTTTTAAACAAAGATACTGGCCTTTGAGTCCTGCTAAACAAAAGGAACTTTTTGATGAAGTAAAGTTTTATTAGGAGAAGGTATTATTCAACCCTCTAAATCTCCTTGGTATTCACCTGTTTTGGCAGTGGAAAAGAAAGATGGAGGTACTAGATTGTGCCTAGATTCGAGACGTTTAAATTCTGTAACTATTAAAGATTCATATCCCCTTCCTTATACTTCTAGAATACTAGATAACCTTAGAGGTGCTAAATATATTAGTACAATAGATCTTTCTAAAGTCTTTTTGCAAATTGCACTTGAAAAATCTTCCCGTGAGAAAACTGCTTTTGTTGTTCCTGGAAAAGGACTCTACGAATTTGTTCGCATGCCTTTCGGTCTCACTAATGCACCGGCTGAGTTGCAGAGACTAGTAGATAAACTTTTTGGTCCAGAGTATGATAATTCTATATTTTGTTATTTAGATGATTTAATTAGCATAAATTCCGATTTTAATAGTCATATATAACAGTTGCATAAAATTTATAAAATATTAAGAGAGACAGGATTAACTGTAAATTTAAAGAAATGTAATTTTTGTAAAGATAGACTTCGCTATCTTGGTTTCATTGTTGACAGTAATGGTTTGCATACTGATCCTTCTAAATTAGAGACAATAGAAAACTTTCCACGACCTGAAACAGTTAAACAACTTCGAAGTTTCCTTGGTTTATGTTCTTATTATCGTAGATTCATTTGTAAATTTGCTGATGTAGCTTCACCTTTGACTAAATTGACAGCAGGTAGTAAAAATTCTAAAAAGTCGCTTACTTGGAATGACGATGCTGAAAATGCATTCCAAGAATTAAAACATTCTTTAATAACTTCCCCTGTTTTGCAATGTCCCAATTTCGAAAAACCTTTCTTTTTGCATTGTGATGCCAGTTCTGTGGGCATAGGTAGTGTTTTGAGCCAAGAGGATGAGAATGGAGATCAGCATCCCATTGCCTTTTATTCTAGATCACTTAATAAATGCGAAAGAAATTATAGTACCACTGAACGTGAATTATTAGCTATTTTAGATTCCATAGAACAATTTAGACCTTATATTGAGGGAATGAAGTTTACAGTCATTACCGACCACGCTAGTTTAAAGTGGCTTTTAGGACTTAGTAACCCTAGTGGACGGTTAGCTCGTTGGGCTGCTAGAATTTCCCAATTTACTTTCGATATAATTCATAAAAAAGGTTCATTACATTTAGTTCCAGATGCTTTATCTCGTATAGAAGTCGCTGCTATAGACGCTCAGGATAATTTAGTCTCTCTCATTTTGCACCGGTTTTCCTGATGATAATCTCCAGTCATTTTGTTAAAATTTTCTAGTTTAGTTTTGACTTTTAGTCTTTAGCTTTTTTTGTTTTGCAAGATGGTTGAATTTAGTCAGCGGCTTTGATGCCTAGCTGCACTGTTCTAGAGTTTAGGAGAGTTTAGAGTTTTTCTCTTTTCGTTTTGTTTAGTGAATTTTATAACTTATATTTCTTTCTGGTTTTTTCAGATTTCGTTTTTGACTCTTTGTCATTTACCTTTTTTTCCCCTTTTATTAAATCTTTACGACTTTGTCGTTTTACATTTTCAGGTTTAATCTTTTTTTCTTTGAATTTTTTATGACTTCTTACATTCTTGAAGTTAGTGAGTTGTCAGGATTAGTCCTATTTGTTGGGTTTTCTTTCTAATAAAAGAAAGTTCCTTTCTTTTATTTTCGGGGAGGGATGTAATGTAACGAGTCTTTTGAGATCGTTACATGCAAGCTGATATTATCTTTGACGCACGGTCGTAGTGTTGCCATTTAGTAAAAAAAAAATAGTCGATTAGACAGTTAGAATTGATAAAGCGGCAACACTGATTTGATTGTCGATGACAGTTGGCTGTCCCTTGTGGGCTATGTTCGTATAGTTCGTTGGATTTTGATGGTGAGTTGAATTATATATGATTTCTTTGAAATCAGCCTCGTTGCAACGTCTCTGACGAAAGTTCTTGGTTAAAATTCTTCGATTTCTCATGTTGTTACAGGCAGATGGACGTAATTGTTGCCGGAGCCTAACCCTATAATGGGATTTGTTTGTTAAATTGGAAGAAAACGGTGAGTTTTGCAAAATTAATTTGATGCACATCGTGGGAGCCATATTTGTTTTCTCTTGAATGTTTGGACTGATTGAACAATTATTTTGTTGCAGCCGGATATGGCGTTTTTTTTTTTTTTTTTTTTCCCTACTATTAGTTTTTCTTACCAACTTTAGTTTTTCTAAATTTTCTTCATTTACATTCCCTAAATGGAATTGACACTTGACACTTGAACATTGATGCGAGGCGCTACACGTTGGTGATCCGACAGGAGCCCTTTCTACTTTGGTATCATGACCAAAATTCTATCGGTATTTTTTTATTAACTTTAAAACTTAAAAAAGTGCAATATTGACTAAGATGACATGACCATTTATTTTAAGTTTACCAATAGAATAGGTTTCTTTTATTAGAAAATTTGTACCTCAACGCTACCTACGGGTAATAAAATAGACCTTTAAATTTATGGTTGATTTTTTATTGATGCCCCCCGCTTGAAGATTAAAAGTACCAGCTTCCGCAGGTGAGTTTATCCAAGGCATAGTTTTTGTTATCATGTTGTGTGCGCCTGGCGCCCGAACTTTCTTAAATTTTATCTCTTGTGGAGCACACACATGTGTTATAATATTCATTTTTAGTATTGATATCCTCCGGGATCATCTCACCCTTTCATTTCTTTTATTTTTTTATTACAACATATTTTTCACTAAAATTTAAATGCTCTATAGTGTATAATGTAAGTAGAATATATTTAACATTTAATTAAAACAAATTAAATATTTCAGATAAGCGGCTCAACACTGTTATAGAGACAATTGAGACTACAGCAGTAGTGGTGACATTTTTTGACGATCTATTTGATAGTGTCAATGGATCGCCAGGCAAACTTAGATGCGCAGTGAAACCAAATTCTCTTCATCGAGAATTAAACCCCAAAAAATAAAAATCACTAAAAAAATTAAAATATATTGACACCAGTAGTAAATTGGCGAGGCAGACTGCAAAGCCGAGACATGTGCGTCCTCCCTGCCTTGAAGGGTAGATTACCACGTTGCAGAGTTTCCTGGGTCTGTTCAAATTATTATTTACTGAATTTGTAGTAAAATACTTTTACCCCAGGTTAATAAATTAAGATCCTCTTGAGAATTTCTTTGGTCGCATAAGAGCCATGAATTATCGCAATGTGAATCCCGATGGAAATAGTTTTATGTACGTACGCCTTCAAGTCCTTAATTATGTTTAACATATTAATCCCTCACTCAAAATTATCAAATTGTGAAGATGACGGTGACTTATTAGTGGATTTGAATTATCTTTTTAATTGTAATGTAAAAGATAATGATGAAAATGTTTCGCCTAATGTAATTTTAAATGCGCCGGCACCGTCATCTTCAAAGGGTCCGACAGAAATCAGAGGGAACTAATAAACCCTTAAATTGGCAGTGTACTCCACCAAAGACATAAACTTTGATAAAATCCATTGTAGTAGTAATCCAAAAAAAAAAACCTTTATTTTTATTTTTAGCTTGCAATTATTGTGTATTTAGGTAGAAAAAATATTAGGATGAGGTAACATAGAAATTTATCCGTCAAATTTAAAATGTCTTCGAAGCAGTCTGGTGTCTCTGCGTCACGGGTAAGCTTTTTAAGTTTTACTACGCTTTTTTGGGTGGGACTTCTGTTTATTAGGCTTTACATTGCATAGGGATATTGTAAACAATATCATTCGTGCGTAATTTTATGTGTAAATTACGGAATCGCAGTTTTATGAGTTCGAAACTTTGTGTGTACTCCGTAAATACCGTTGCCAAGTACGTCGAAAAGGACGCAAAATAGACTTCGGTATACACGAAGTACATTGCCAAGTTGACAAAGAAATGCAAACTGGCTTTTTTTGTTTATTTTTTATATAAAATAACATCAGTTGAGGTGTGGATTGTATGTCGTATAGCATGTTCTTTTTCTTTTTCTGCAGTGCTTGAACCTGACACGCTCGCATAAGATTTTAGCTTTGATCCCGGAAGAAAATGCATGTTCCGATGACAGTTCTAGTTCGGATGACGAATCACACTTCTTTCCACCATCTTCACCAAAACTTAGATCTGACCCACCTCCATTAGACTCCTCATTTGAAAGACTGAACATTCTAGAAGACGACCACAACGACTCTGATGACTTATTTGACTGTAATATTGATGATGTACCACTAACACCAACGTTTCAAGAGGTATTTCCGTATACGTCCACTAGCAATTATAATGCCATACCAATATTGAATTCAATTCAATCATTACCCACTCCATTTGTAGAACTTCTGCAGCCTCCAGTTCCTAGCACGTCAAAAGCTTCGTCTGTGCCAATCACTAGATCTAAACGCAAAAAGCCTTCAGCAGAAGTTAAAAAAGCTAAATTTTTACTGATTTACAGCTGGAAAAATCTTATTTACACCCTTATAAGTTCCTACGTGGATTCTCATCCTATTGAAAAGATAAGGAGATACTCGAAGGAAGACAAACGCAAGGTCGATGTTGACTGCCCTCAACTTGTGAAGCAGTACAATAAGCATATGGGGGGCATGGATTTAGCAGATATACTTATATCTTTGTACCAGACTCCGTTCAAAAGCCGACGGTGGTATTTGGGTATATTTTCGCAGTTGCTGGATATATGCATAAACAACGGCTGGCTACTTTACAGGCGAGATGGAAGACTTAAAGTCTCTAAAAGAGTTTAGGCTTGATTTATTTGAGGACTACCGTCGGGCATAATATAATTCATTTGCCAATTTAAGGGTTAAAAACGTAGTTTCCGAAAAAATGAGGGTCCAAACATCGGCGTATACTGCGGGATACATATGCAGAAAAATAACTAAATAAATAAATTGTTATTCATGCACAAAAACGTATGCGATAAAAGAAATCCAGGGGATCCATGCATATATACAACACAGAGAATATAAAAGATTAAAACATAATAATTTGGCTTACCCAATTGGAAAACTACTGTGGCTGTACCATTGAGCTATTACTACTACGTATAGAGAAGACACCGCGAACAAAATCTGTGCTCCGTTCAAATGCCGTCTGCAATTCACTTAGTCTCTTGTTTTTTATTTTTTTCGAAATGGCATCTTGCAGTTCAACCAAGAGAGGTTGTTGATTGCTTAACCGGACAATCCTGTGGATGCCTGAAGTGTAAGGCCTCCAGCCAGGGCACTCAGTCGCTTGCTCGCCACAGCATTACATATACGGGGTTAGGCGCACCCCACGCGCTCCGCACTGCGCACAGATTTTGCGCTGTCTTCTCTATACGTAGTAGTAATAGCTCAATGGGCTGTACAGAGAAAATTCTCAATTAATTCATGATTTTTGTAATGAACATGGTTATAAAAATAATGTTAAAACACATCTAAAACGGCTGATTGAAAAACGCGACATGTCTTGGCTGGGCTGCAAAAAACATAACAGAGATGTAATTAAATATTATACAACGCTCATAATTCGCCTGCAATGCCACAATTGGTGTAATATAATAAATACAATTTTAAGGGGGAAGATAGAAGAAAAATACGTTTCAAAAATACAAAACACAGTTAGCATTAAGAAACTATCAAACCCATAGACAAAAGAAATAAATAAATTACTACAAAATGTATGATAATTTGTTTTATTTACCTACTTATTAGAATAATATAGATCGGACTAACTTACCTAGTGACATCCTATCCTTAAATATGTGAAGTAATTTCGTCCTCATATGATAAGTATCACAATGAGGACGTGATACAAACACTAAACCCTAACAGATTTTGTCGCTACACTACACTAAAAATTATCGATAACAGCCTAGATATTCTATTTTCTATGTGTGTGTCATGCCGCCTTCATGCCGCAGGCAAATTGAAGCGACAACAGCGCCAAAACTGATAGTGTAGGAACTAAGCTTTAGCTGTAGCTTGCTACATACTCATATAAGTAATCTGTGATATACGAGTACACTTAGTTTTTTCTAGAAATTAATCCGTTGTGGCTACTTTCCTTGATATCTCCTCTGGCGTACTTCTTCCCATACTCAGGCAAAAATTGCAACAGCTGAGTATTTCGGCTAAGATGATGCAATGCATATGTGAACTACTGCTGTCCCGTTCATTGGTTCTGAGAGTCCAGGGTGAGGAGTTCGGTGAAAGGCAGACATGGAAGGGACTCCCACAAGGGTATGTCCTCAGTCCCATACTGTACGATTTATACACGGCTGATATTGGGTCCTCCTTAAATAATAATTGCCAGATGTTACAATACGCCGATGACATTGTTTTTTTTATATGTGACAGATTCCTCCATAGTTGACGCGGCGTCATCTTTACGCCTCTCTCTGGATTGTTTGAACCATTGGCTTTTAAGCAATGGGTTGTCATTATCTGCACCAAAAAGTCCGGCAGTTATTTTTTTCTCGTAAAAGAGTAATTCCACATATTTCAGTGAACATTTTAGGCCACAATAGTTCGTAAATTTTTAGGCGTTATTTAAAATACAAAATTAACTGGCAAACATCACATAAATTTTCTTATCCAAAAATGTGAAAGAATTATTTCAATTTTAAAAGTTCGGTTATTTGGTGGGGTGCTCATCCCTACACCATGAAATTAGTTTATAATGCGTTAATGCACAGCTCAAAACATCAATCTGAATTTGTCGAATTCCAGATGTTCACTAATACTAAAGTGCACAAGCTAATCCAAAAATGTGAAAGAATTATTTCAATTTTAAAAGTTAGGTTATTTGGTGGGGTGCTCATCCCTACACCATGAAATTAGTTTATAATGCGTTAATGCACAGCTCAAAACATCAATCTGAATTTGTCGAATTCCAGGTGTTCACTAATACTAAAGTGCACAAGCTACTGCACCCCTCTCAGATACGATGGCTTTCCCTATTAGCTGTTCGATCTGAGCATTTGATAAATTGATTAATTTTGTATTAAAAATATTAAATTTCATGCGTGTATTCCCGTTCGTCCCTTCGACTTCGTCCCCCTCGGGGGACGAACGGGAATTTACAAAAATAATATTTAATTTGTTCCCGATCGTCCCAATCCTAATTCAAGAGAGGACGAATGGGAATATGTTCTTCGATTAGTGCCATTCGTCCCACTAAAAAGATTTGTGCAGAAAATATGTTTATTCGATGTTTCGTAGTTTACTTTTAAATTAGTTTCTTCGTTAGATTTAATCATTATTTTACAAAATTCTTCTCTATTTTTTTATGAACTATAAAACGTATCCTAAGTTTATCATTGTTTCATTATGTTTACCTACACTAAATATAGCAACTCTGACGGGAAGCGCCGGCGATTCTGGTAGTTAACAAAAGAGTGCCGATAACATTGTGTTATTTGCGTAAATCCTATTGGTTTACCTGACATTCTCTCCCTTTCCTATCCTTAAATTAGACCGGTCGGGTTAGTGTTGACAAAACAATGAAAGTGCACGGGTGTTAATGTAATAATATATATTCGACACGAGTTCTGCGGAAAACTACTGATGTAAGTACCTACATTTTTGTAAGTTACAAATACACACATCAAAAATGTCTAGGGATCAAGCATTTTTATGCGGATTTCTTGAGATTGAGATGTGGCTTTGTAATAAATTTATGATTTTATAAATTTATATGGATCCTTTTTGGTGCATTTCATAATTTGAATCAGGAACTCTCAATCAAATTCGAGTAAAAGATGAAAATAAGCTGTCAATATTTTCCCTATAAAAACATACAACGCATTGAAGACATTATTAGTGCTACTGTTTCCCTACTACTGATTAAAACCAACGTTATTATGGAGCGGCGACGTCATTTAAGCAGGGAAGAAATGCTCAGAGCCGTGGGAATGATAGAAGCTGGTTCCCGGCAACGTACTGTAGCTTTAGCTCTGAATACAAGTCAGAGTGTTATCAGTCGACTTTGGACACGTTACCGAAGCACTGGTACCGTGGCTGAGCGCCATGGAGGACGGTATCGCTGCACCACACGGAGACAAGACCGATACATTCAAATCTTAACTCGAAGAGCTCCAACAATAACCGCCATGATGTTAGCCGTGAGGCTTCATCACTCTTCAGGGAACTTAATTAGCGACCAAACAGTCAGAAACCGCTTGCATGAAGTGAACCTTCATTCCCGAAGACCGCTACGGGTACCACCTATAGCAATGCACAATCGTAGGATTCGATATCAATGGGCTCTTGAACACAGAAATTGGGCAGAAGAACAATGGCGTTTCGTGTGCTTTTCTGATGAGTCTCGTTTTGGTATGAGACCGGATACAAGACGTATACGACACTGGAGAACCCCTGGACGCCAACAGCGATTAAAATCCTGCCAGGAAGTCCATCCTTATAGTGGTGGAACCATCATGGTATGGGCGGGTATTTGGATCGGCGGAAGAACTGAGTTGATTTGGATCAGAGGCAACCTCAACGCTCAAATTTATGCTGAGACGATTGTATCAGACGTCATCGTTCCTCTACAAGTGCAAATCGGTCCCTTATTTCAGTTAATGCATGATAATGCACGACCGCACACCGCAAGAGTTGTAAGACAGACTCTCGCCGCAGCTAACATCAATGTCCTGCCCTGGCCTGCTCAGTCGCCAGACTTGAACCCGATTGAGCATGCATGGGATATGCTACAGAGAAGAGCTCTGCCGAATATGGAGGGTATCCAGTCGCAAGAAGACCTTTTTTTGTTGTTGCAACGAACATGGGCGGCCATTCCACAGCGTGATTTGGATGAACTCATTTTGAGTATGCCAAACCGATGTTCTTGTGTTGTTAGTGTTCGCGGTAGAAACACGGATTATTAATTGTTTAAGTTACCCAATAAAATTTTAAAGAAAACTGTTATTTCAGTCTTTTTTTCGAACTTTAATGTTAGTGGTTCAAATGTCAAAAATCCCTTTATTAGGAAAATGGCAAATTTCTTTATTAATGCAAAGGTGACTTGGTTTATCGTTACTGTGACAAACGAAAACACTTTATTTGATGAATCCTTAAAGAAAATTTTAATTAATATCAATCAGGAGAAAAGTTATTGCAAAAATATATGTTGATCCCTAGATACTTTTGATGTGTGTATTATTAGATTGTTTATAGTCAATACTATATTGTCTCATGTCTTATTAATTTATGCTAATAATGTACGGTATCAATATTTGTATTCAATTTTAGTATTTAATTTTATATATTAAATATCATTCTAAATTAAAAAAAAAAAACGTAAAATCTTGCCACCATACATATAAGCAACTCTACGAAAAATAGTGACTTATATTTCAAAAGGAAACAACCTGAATGGTAAAAAGTCTGTTTGTAGTGTTTAATTGTAATATAATACAGACTTTTTATTGTAATCTGTATACACAGATTTTTAAATCATAATTTTTAGTTATAAGGAGAATTTTATTCATAATTAAAAAAATATTATATATAAAAATATTGCGAGTTATCGCAAAGTTGATTCTGTGATTTTTACTGTGATTTTTATTCCTTAATAAATGACTGATTTTTATTTCAATTTTGTTTTTTTACCAATTAAAACCACCAGTCTTATATTATTTAGTGGGAGCAATAGACCCAAAAAAGAATTAATAAATTATTCCCATTCGTCCCCCCAAAAAATTTTGAGGGACCATCGGGAAAATAAATAACGAATTCCCGTTCGTCCCCCGAGGGGGACGAACGGGAATTTACAAAAATAATATTTAATTTGTTCCCGATCGTCCCAATCCTAATTCAAGAGAGGACGAATGGGAATATGTTCTTCGATTAGTGCCATTCGTCCCACTAAAAAGATTTGTGCAGAAAATATGTTTATTCGATGTTTCGTAGTTTACTTTTAAATTAGTTTCTTCGTTAGATTTAATCATTATTTTACAAAATTCTTCTCTATTTTTTTATGAATTATAAAACGTATCCTAAGTTTATCATTGTTTCATTATGTTTACCTACACTAAATATAGCAACTCTGACGGGAAGCGCCGGCGATTCTGGTAGTTAACAAAAGAGTGCCGATAACATTGTGTTATTTGCGTAAATCCTATTGGTTTACCTGACATTCTCTCCCTTTTATTTCTGACACTATGTTATTTAGCAAAAAATAATCCTTATGATGAAGTCTTTCGATCGGTATAATAAAGCTACAGGGTAATTATTTTTCTCGTGTAACGGGTTCGATTCCCGGTTCAACCATGGAATTATTTAAATATCTATGAATGCAGTTTAAATTGTTTTTTAAGTTCAAATAATGTCTTCTTTCAGTAAAATGTTCTACAATATTCAAGGTACTTTCCCTCCATGTGGCATATCCGTGGGACGCCCTATACAGGGTGTAAAAGACCTCATCACGAAGCCGTCAACCAAGCATTCTGTACATCAAACTAAGTAACTTTACGCAAAATTATTACTGGGAAACGACTTTTTTGTTTTGGGTGGAAAATCATGTTTTTTGGTAGAACTCAATGTAACGCACTCAAAACATTGTGCTGATGGATGGATTGAATAGTACGGGGGTCGTGGAGGTGTTTAAAAATCTTACATTTAAAACTTGTATCTAAAAAAAAACTTGTCAAAAAGTTGGAACTTTGAACCCCAATATCTCCGTAACTAGAAGGTTCCCAGGTATGGTGTAGAACAAAAAAATGATCGCAATGACGAGGAGAACAAGTGTGTTTCGGCTTCGTTAAGAGGTGTTTTACACCCTTTATACAGGGTGTGGCGTAAGTAGTGGTCCACCGTTCAGGATTCGATGAACCAGATAATTAACTATAACAATTAAAAATTTAAACCATTTATACCCAAGGGTTCCGAAAATATTTCCTTTTTGTCTTTTATTTACGAAATTTCTACCTTTTATTACAAATTTGGTTGTAGTTTCAACAAAAGTCATTATTCTTTCATTTTGACTTCTGTTAATTACTGCTGAATACTAGAGCTACCATGACAAATTATGATTTTGTATGTAAATTCAGCTCTTTTGAAGAAAAAGTTGGTTCTTCTCTAATTTTAACCCAAATTTTTAACACACCATCAAGTTTAAGAGCGATTTTTGTAAAAAAAAACGTACCACATGGTCAGTGCCCATGTATTTAATAATATGCCTACTAAATGCTGATTTCAAAATGATATCATTATAACAGATCCAATCATTTAACAAAAAGATATTCAATTTTAATTGAAGAAAAGAAGATTTTCATTAAACTACTTTTTTAAACTTTATTGCGTTAATACTATTACAAAACGTTTTAAAACTTAAAAAAGGTGTCGTTCCTGAAGTCCAAGAAGACATGTGGCTGCAGAACGATGGCTGTCCTGCTCACTATGCTGTTAGAGTACTGAGAGCACCTTGATACAGCGTATCCAAATAGGTGGATTGGGCGCTTAGGTCCAATATTGTGGCCACCACGCTCGCCAGATCTAAACGACTTAAACGGTCGTTTATTCGACGTTGCAGAGCGTGTATTGCTGCGAATGGGGGCCATTTTGAACATTTCGTTTAATTTTAATGATTGTAATCATGACAAAGATTAATAATAAATGATAAATAAAGTGATTTGTTTTTTTTTTTAATTCTTTGTTCAAATACCTGAAGTAACAGGTGTAATAGGTCAACATAACTCTGTTATAGTAGTTTTTTTTAAAAGAAATGGGCATTGACACTGTAGTGCATTTTTTAGCAAATATCGTAAGTATTAACGCAATAAAGTTTAAAAAAATAGTTTAATAAAAATCTTCTTTTCTTCAGGGTAGAAATTTCGTAAATAAAAGACAAAAAGGAAATATTTTCGGAACCCTTGGGTATAAATGGTTTAAATTTTTAATTGTTATAGTTAATTGTCTGGTTCATCCAATCCTGAACGGTGGACCACTACTTACGCCACACCCTGTATAATAAACTTCACGTGACTCTTAAGTCTTTAACTACTGGGCAACCTCTAAATTGTACGTCAAAATATAATGCTGGTTCAAGTTCTCGTCAGCTGCATTTTGTAAGTACCGAGTAGTATTATCCTTTCGAAATACCGCTCTTTCGACCCCCAAAATTTGTATATAAACCTAAGGCAGTAAGTAGAGAAATCGATTCACTTCCCGAAGATAATATGTTTGAAACACATGGCTACGTACAGCAAAATTTACTTAGTACTTCGCAGGTTCCTTTGGGGTAGCCACTGACACATCCAGTGCAGTCCACAATTGATCCAAATTATTTCATAAGATTTGTTCCAACGAACGTCCAATGGTGATCCATTCACCATTACACTTATTTAAATAACGCTAAGCAATGGCTCAGTGTAGCACGAGGCAATAAACCACAAAATGTGATGTTGCTGTTAACTAAGTTAGAAGTAAGAGCCGTGGTAATAATTTCCATGATTAATCATTCTTTTAATTGGGAATGCATAGAGACCACCTTAAAATCGGGGTGCGTTGGAACTTAATTAATTAAATTACTAGTCGAGTAAAATATTTTTTTCCTCATGATCTCGTAGAGTTGCTGGTAGAACAACCAGACATTAATGCAGCAAAGTCCAACCTGGGTCCAAAATGGGTGTTCACCCCTTAACCCTTAATTTGATAAAGTCCGGTGTGACGGACGTCAACTGAAATTAAATCCTACTAGTTTTTTATCCGATTCTCATCGATTACAAATCGACTAAATATTTTATAAATTCATAAACTATATTTTGAGTGTGACAACACTGCATTATGTCATTCGTGGCACAAAATGTCAGCGCAAAGACGACCACCTGTTTTGCTCAAGGTATTTATATTTGTTTTTCCTCTTTTTTGCCTATGAATGTCTTGAAACCTCAACTCAACTATTACAAAATCATTCTATAAATAATTATAACCTACAAACCAATACGCTCTTTTACATTTGCATGCTGTTTTTTGTTGCTAAAGTGCTTTGTCCGTCACAGCGAACATTGCTAATTTGTATAGAGATGTAGTACTTTATTACTATGTCCGCTGTGGCGGACAACGCCAAAAAGCTTTTTTTTTTTTTGGTATTGGTCTGAGTTTCTCACTATATAAAACACCATTTAAAAGTAGGAGATGGTATTTAGCTATATTCTCGCAAATGTTGGATATATGTGTGAATAACGCTTGGTTACTCTACCGCCGTAAGCATTCAAGTAACGCGAAAGCTAAAGTACCTCTAAAAGCATTCAGATACGATGTTTATGAAATATTGTTGAAGGCAAACAGAAGTGCCAAAAGAAGTAAAACTGAGACAGCAAAAATAAGCAAACCACATGTCGCCCGCCCATCGAGTCCAGTCAAATATGACAACATAGGCCATTTCCCCTCAACGATGGAAGAAGGTCGTTGCAGATACTGCCAAAAGAAGACTGTCGTATATTGCATAAAATGCAATACAAGATTATGCTTTGTAACAGGCAAAACCCCGAGAAATTGTTTTCTAAATTTTCATACCAAATAAAATAACATTTTCAGGTCAATTTCTGCGTTTTTTGTTTTGTATTTTCTTATTTTAATAAAATAAACATAATAATATTAACGTTTTTTATTTTTCCATAATTTGGCACTGTCCACCACAGCGGACATGCAAATCTACGCGTTCATCGTTAAGTTATTGGTAATGTCCGCTGTGACGGACATGAATTTTCCCAACAGTGGGCAACTCAGGATTTATTTTAACAATTTTCAAATTCGGGGCTCTTTAGCACACCCCCAAAGGCTTACAATCATTAAATTTATGTATTTCGTACTTGTTTTTCGTTGCCAAATTAAGGGTTAAGAAAAAAACTAAAAGATGACATCAATTTGAATGGGTCGGAGCGCAGTCTGCGCAGGATTTTGAATAACTTAGGCTTCTGGTGATAAAAAAGCCGAAAACATGAGAAAACTTTTAATTGGAAAATCTAACATTAGATTACTAAGGATACAGTTCCTTACAATTCTTAGTAAATATAGGGATGAAAGAAGACAGATGAGTCGTATGTTGGTTGATACATCTCATTCAGGTATGTAACAATTATCATACTTTGTTCTCGCATATTTGTGTCCTGTGAAATTGTCTGGATGTTACAAGAGATATACTTATGAAAAATAATCATTACATCTTGTTATGTCTTTGGTTTGACGTGAGCGGTGATCTAGTCGACAAACTGACGACTATTAAAACACGTTTGAGACGTACGCCAGGCCCCAGTACCCAGAGCCCTTATCAGTTGATGTTTGGCAGGGAAGTAAGGACCAGGCTGCACGCCATGCTGCTCAAAACAGAGAATTCCACTCATCACCGAACATTGCCGGATAATTTACGACAATTCAAACTGGGAGACAGGGTCCAAGCTAGGAGTTACTCGTCTCCGCATCAGAGGTGGACATTCGGTAGGATCCTGTCTCGCCTGGGACATTTACACTATGAGGTGCTTACAGATGACGGGATGTCTGGCGCCGCCATCTTGACCAGCTGTTGGCAGCACCCCAAGTGCAGCAACTGGAATCACGGCCGAGGGCTGTTATGTCTTTGGTTTGACGTTTGTCTATACAGGTTTCCTGGACAACGAATGTATCAGGATTGTCACATATAATTAAAATATACGAATAGCAAAATGTACGTTTGATATTTTATTTAATACACGCCTCTTTACAAGAACAACGTGACATCTCATAAAAACGTTTTTTTTTATTATTTGATATTCAAAACCGCGATGTCGAATTTTATTTTCTACAAAAACGCGGCATTTTAAAAGTGAATGTTCGAGGAGCTATGAGTGAAAGAGATGACACGACTGTGGCAAATGGCGTTATCACGTTGTCTCTTTCGGTATTTCGCACGACTTCGACAACGCGACGAGTTAGTTTGCCCCGCACGCGCAACGAGTGAAGTGCTCCTGCTTTTCACAAAAAACGTGGCATCACGAGTATACCACGTTTTTAGTGCAAAGGTATGTTTCTTGTTGTTATTTACTTTAACTTGAATAATGTGATATTAGTTATTTAACTCGTTCTTGTTTTAAAACTCGTGAGTATTGAGAATGAGATAATGAATATTGTCACATTATTGATAAAAAAGTTACAAGTTTTCTTTATGATATCTTTGAATGTAACCATGTTGTTGATGAATCGTTTTCAAATACTATGGGTTATTTTATTTCACCTCACTATTTTTGAAAACCTATAAGTTGGGTTTATAATTTATGCTAAAATGTAACATTATACATGCTAAAATAAACTAACATTTACGAATTTGTTTTTCAGATTTCATCACGATCTAGGAAGTTAGTTCAATTAGCTACAGGCGTTAAAAATAATTTAAGTGTACAACTAAGTGATTCAAACTCTCAGATAGATATTTTAACACAAAACGAGATGAAAATGCCAAAAGCTCTATCAACAATACATTGCAGACATCAACAGAAGGTATTTTTGTACTTGTACTTTTTTTTTCTAGTTATAAGTCATCGCAGTAGATTCCATCCGACCTCGTAGTAATTCGACTAGTAGCAGCGGTTCCTCTAGTTCTAGCAGTTCTACAAGCAGTGGCTCATCTATGTATCCAGGTAAGTTAATTTATATCCTACTATTCTCACAAAATCCGAGGGTAATTGATCAAACCAATACCACACCACTACACCTCAAAAAAATTATTACATTTATAACGTTACAGACAGCGACCACTCGGTAAAGGATACGATGTAAGGAATTCAGTAAACTAAATGAACTTAATTTAATAATTTATAATTTACAAAATAATTCAGTTGAGAGTTATGTATGGGATGAGTCTAACGCCAATAGAGGAGAGAGGAGAGTCAACGAAATAGCTACTTGTGTTTACAAATACCTAGAGAAAATTTCCGCAACGGCTGAAGACCTCGATGTTGTCTTTTATTCAGACAATTGGGCCGAACAGCAAAAAAAACTCAGATCAATTACCTCGTTATAGGACATATGCAGAACGAGAGCGATTCAGCTCAAATAGAGAGAGAAGTTAAAAGGCAACTAACATCAGGACCAATGTATACACCTGACGCATTTATCGGGGCTATAAAGGCGGCACGGAAAAAAAGCGAGCCATTTCATGTTAATGAAATGTGCTTCGATGATTTTTTTGATTGTAAAAGTATATGCACTCAAATGAACTTTGCAATAATGAAAGATGAAGACAACAATACGGTGAAACTGGCTGGACTGAAGATGATAAAAGTTCAAAGCTCTGATCTCGATGCCATATTTTTCAAAGAATCATACGCTGACGAATTATTCAAGAAAGCTATAGTGGTGACAAAAAAAGAGAAATCATAATAGCCGAAGCATTAATTTAAATTTGCAAAAGACCTATCTTCAAAACCCTGGTCTAGCAGAGAGAAAAAAAGCTGATCTCATGGATTTGGTCAATAAAAACCTCATTCCTAGATACCACAAGCCATTTTACGAATCGTTGTAATAAGACTGATTAAGTACAAAGATTTATTGAATTGTAATTTTAGAGATATTTAATTGCTACTTAAAGTCACCCAAAGCGCAATGGAGAGGGCTATGCTTGGAGTTTCCTTGCGTGATCGAATCAGGAATGAAGACATCCGCAAGAGAACCAAGGTTACCGACGTAGCCCGAAGAATTGCCAAACTTAAGTGGCAGTGGGCAGGGCACATTGCTCGCAGAACGGATGGCCGATGGGGCCGAAAAGTTCTGGAGTGGCGACCGCGAACCGGAAGACGTTGCGTTGGAAGGCCTCCCACTAGGTGGATCGATGACCTGGTGAAGGTTGCGGGAATCCGCTGGATGCGAGTCGTACGGGACCAGTCAGTGTGGCGCCACTTGGGGGAGGCCTATGTCCAGCAGTGGACGTCTTGCGGCTGAAATGATGATGATGATAATGAGGTAACTTTAAGTACAGTTAACTTTTTGATTTTTTTATTTACTACTACTACTACTACAGCCCATAACGTCCACTGCTGGACATAAGCCTCTCCCATGATGGGAGGAATTTGCCGTAATCTCCACGCTTGGCAGGCGGATTGGAGATCGCAGTGATGAAAGACTAACAGAAAACGCTGCTGCCCATTCTCTGGTCTACGGAGGCGCAAGGTGTTTTTTATTTGCATAAAAGTAAATTTTTAGTTACCATATAATTTTAATTAAAGTGAGTACTAAGTACTATGTGATTGATTGATCTCTTGTTGATTATTGTGCCTTAAACTAATTTCATAGTGTAAGTAAGCCATTGTTTTAGTAAATTTATTTTTTTAAATACAAGATCTTTATTTTGATAGTGTGTTTTATTTAACTTCTCACACTAAATTACACACACCTTACACATAAATTTAACACCTTCAATGTGACATATCAATATGTTACAAGCATTTTGTGACATACTTTCATTAAAAACGTGACATGTGTGACTGTGTTTTTTTAAATAAGTTTATTTACTTATTTCATATTGAACTGAGTTTTGTTTTGCTTATTTTGAGAAAGCACATTAATTACCGCTGCAATTTAATTGTTTTCTGACTGTAAAATTATCAATATTTTAGAATTTATCAACGCTTAAACGTTTAAAATTACTCTCCTGTAAAGTTGTGGTTTAAAAAATATCACGTTATTCTTGTAAAGAGGCGAATCTCTTGTTACAGGTTCTAAAGCGTGGTCAGATGGTTCATTAAAGGGGCTTAAAGAACCCCTTTACAAAGGGCAACGGATTTTGATAGTGCATGCTGGATCCGAAGCTGGATTTGTTCCCTCCCAATGCACTGCTCTTATTTAAATCTGGAGCAAAGGCTTTCGGGGGGGACTTTCAAGACAACATTAATTATAATAATTACACCAAGTGTCTTCGTAGCCAACTAATACCGAACGTGCCGCCAAATGCGGTGTTACGCATCGTATCATAACAAGCACTAAGATCCTGTACCTACTTCGAATGCCAAGAAAGCGGACGTGCAGGTGGTTGGCGGAAAAGGGCTTAGCATACGAGGAAAGTATGCTCAAACCTCAAATATACAAATTATAATCAATTTTACAAGCCACAATACAAAAAATACAGTATTGACCAAATACTTGCAGAACACAACCACAGTGTTCTGCAATTGCCACCCTACGATCCGGACTTAAATCCTATAGAAATGGCACGGGCGGCAATCAAAGGTTATCCAGCAAAAATGTTAAGGAGAAAGTTTCATTAATGGGCACCGATGAAATGTCGAAATTATGTGGGAGAGTTAAAAAAATGGAGCCTGATTACATCAGAACCGACCGTATTGCCGACACAGCCACTGAACGTTTCGTCATTTACACCGGTGACGACAGCGACTACTCCATGAGAAGCCAACTCCTTCCACCAGCTCAGGTAATACTTCTAATTTGATGCCAGTGGTAAGAGTATTTGCCGGGGTTGCGGGACTGTTCGAAAGAGATACCGTGACCCCGGAACACAAAGGGCGATGAAGGAACATGGATGGGTTTTAGTCAGTAAAAGTCTGACACTCCCTCCTGCTCCGCCCAGAGCGGGATAAGTCAATTGGCGGGAGAAGTCAATTGATGATTTCACATCCGAAAAAAAAAAGGGGTAAGAGTATTATTACCTGAAAGTGACGACGAGAACACATATTTTTTAATAATACTATATGCTTATTAATTTTTTCTTTACTTTTAAATGCTAATTAATATTTGTATTTTATTGATAACACCTAACAAATGTCACGAATTCCTCTCTTTTCTTTAACTTCATGATTAAAAATAAATGATGGCAATAACCACAGAATAATGACAAGCAATAAAACTAACCACATTTTTGTTCCACTAAGTCCACGATGCGCGAACTTAACTACGCCAAAACCTCGCCGAGTTACGTGCCGGGGACTGTAACTTTCAGCAACAAGCGAGTTGCCCGGCGGCATATGTCAGGCGTGGTCAGCTTTCTAAGCGGCCAATGCCTACAGTGGCAGGATTTGCAAAACAAGGATAGCGATCTACGAAAGAATGAGGTAGTCGGATTCAAAATTTACATGCTCGATTGAATATATAACTACCGTTTTGGTAGATTTTGTTATATTTTGATAAGTGAAATATTTATAGATGATGAACATTTACCGGTTTTTTTTTTAAGTAGGTAATTTGAATTTCTTTCTTTATTAAATTATATTTTAATTTAAAGTTTCTTCCTTCTCTTACGGTATTACAGTACGCGTAGCACGAATATTTGTAGGTTTCGTATCGCAAACGTATCGAGTTGTCGATACGATAACGGAATACAACGAAAGTCGGAAGCACGAAGCACTTTCGAATTAGTATCGAGAGCTCGATACCATAACGTTGGTGACGTCACACTAACGTAAGTAAGGATGGGAAAAATAGAACGAATGATCTTACAATTGAATGAATGTTTCGTTCAGAAACTGGATAAGTATTTAGTTAGTTAAAAACTTTGTGATTTTAGGGCATTTAAAACTTAAATAATGTTCAATTTATGACGCAATACGAAGAAACTGCAGAAAAAAGTTAATATTCAGTTAGATAAATGGCATAATAATTTAACTGATTACTAAAACGTTGTGTTTGGTTTGACTGTATTCCTAAACGAACGACGGATGTTCGAAGCTCATTCAAGGCCAACTTTGTTTTGAAGTGAACTTGTGTTGTGTTGTGATTTAGTTTGTGAAAAGTTTGAAACAATTTTATTTTTTTACAATGAGAACCAGCCACCCGCAGTATGCCATTATGATAGAATTTATGGAAAAGTAAGTGTATTACATTTAAGATTTTATTGTCTTATGCCGTTGATTTTTAATAGTTTCAATGGGATATTTGGAATATATTTTTGTAAAGTTTAAAAGAGCTAAAGTTTATTTGTATACTCGAGTCAAATAAAGTACGCTAGTCATGTGAAATTTGTAAAGACAAAGTTGAATAAAAACTAAAATTGAGGTATGTCCTTAATTTTTGTCAATTATGTCAGTATAAAATAGAAAGGTAACATATTATTGTAATAAATATTGGAGCACACAGTCCTTTAACTCACGTTAAATTTATTTTAGGCATGGAGACTTATCTAAACCCAGCGGAGGTCCTCGTGGTAGACATTATGTGCAGCAAAAATGGAAGGATTTAACAGATTTGCTTAATAGTGATGGCACTGGGGATTCTCGAACAGAGGAAAAGTGGCGGAAGGTAAGCCTATTAAATCCTAATTACGCTCATTTAAGGAAATAAACTTCACACAATTAGAAATACATGCATGCATTTATATTGGTGCAGAGCATCCTGCTCATGTTCATGTTTGTTAAGGTTTGGTCTGCTCAGGGTACAGGCGGTGGGCCAGCAATTCAGTTAACATTAACAGACCTTGAAAACAGGGTTTTAAATGTAATTGGAGTGCAGGCTGCTACTGGGATGCCTATACAAGAAGCTGGATTTGTACAGGTGTGATATTTTTTGCTTGGTAATGTAGTATAATATATCTCTATTTTTTTTATTTTCATAGCAATCGGTGTAATCTCAGGGAAATATAATAAAGTGATAATTAATGATTTTCGAATTATCAGAATATTTAATACCGTATTGGGACAGAATATGGTCAAAAGTTTAACTTGTCTGTAACTTATCTACCTAAGCCTGTAGGTAATAAAAAAGGGTCACCACTTGAATTTTTTTGTTAGTATTGTGACACTTAAAATTCTTGTGTGGATGACTGGCTGGGGTTTGAGTGCCACATAATGCATTTCAATTATGATTTTTGTTTATAAACAATGTCTAAACTTTGAGGTTTCTATGAGCATTAATGATTTCTGTGGGTATACTCTAGAGTAGTATTTTGTTTAATAAAAAAAAAACAGTAGGTATACTAAACAGTAAAGGTGGCCTTTACTCACAAATTTTAAGTAAGCACTAATACTCAATTATTGTTTTTATTAAAATAGGGTGTCGGTGGGGAGGAAGATGGCTTGTCAGGTCTACAAGTACCTGCCACAGAGACTATAGACGAATTGACTGTGGATGATGTTCCTTATGAATATACACCAATTGCTGAAGGTTGGCATATTTTAAATTTATCTATCATTAACTTGGTAACTAACTCATAACTCCTTTGTTTTATATAACTACTAGTAATAACAAAATATTTAAAAATAAGATCACACAAACTATTGAAGTAGGTATCAGAAAAGCACATACACACATCAAAAATGTCTAGGGATCAAGCATTTTTATGCGGATTTCTTGAGATTGAGATGTGGCTTTGTAATAAATTTATGATTTTATAAATTTATATGGATCCTTTTTGGTGCATTTCATAATTTGAATCAGGAACTCTCAATCAAATTCGAGTAAAAGATGAAAATAAGCTGTCAATATTTTCCCTATAAAAACATACAACGCATTGAAGACATTATTAGTGCTACTGTTTCCCTACAGACTACTGATTAAAACCAACGTTATTATGGAGCGGCGACGTCATTTAAGCAGGGAAGAAATGCTCAGAGCCGTGGGAATGATAGAAGCTGGTTCCCGGCAACGTACTGTAGCTTTAGCTCTGAATACAAGTCAGAGTGTTATCAGTCGACTTTGGACACGTTACCGAAGGACTGGTACCGTGGCTGAGCGCCATGGAGGACGGTATCGCTGCACCACACGGAGACAAGACCGATACATTCAAATCTTAACTCGAAGAGCTCCAACAATAACCGCCATGATGTTAGCCGTGAGGCTTCATCACTCTTCAGGGAACTTAATTAGCGACCAAACAGTCAGAAACCGCTTGCATGAAGTGAACCTTCATTCCCGAAGACCGCTACGGGTACCACCTATAGCAATGCACAATCGTAGGATTCGATATCAATGGGCTCTTGAACACAGAAATTGGGCAGAAGAACAATGGCGTTCCGTGTGCTTTTCTGATGAGTCTCGTTTTGGTATGAGACCGGATACAAGACGTATACGACACTGGAGAACCCCTGGACGCCAACAGCGATTAAAATCCTGCCAGGAAGTCCATCCTTATAGTGGTGGAACCATCATGGTATGGGCGGGTATTTGGATCGGCGGAAGAACTGAGTTGATTTGGATCAGAGGCAACCTCAACGCTCAAATTTATGCTGAGACGATTGTATCAGACGTCATCGTTCCTCTACAAGTGCAAATCGGTCCCTTATTTCAGTTAATGCATGATAATGCACGACCGCACACCGCAAGAGTTGTAAGACAGACTCTCGCCGCAGCTAACATCAATGTCCTGCCCTGGCCTGCTCAGTCGCCAGACTTGAACCCGATTGAGCATGCATGGGATATGCTACAGAGAAGAGCTCTGCCGAATATGGAGGGTATCCAGTCGCAAGAAGACCTTTTTTTGTTGTTGCAACGAACATGGGCGGCCATTCCACAGCGTGATTTGGATGAACTCATTTTGAGTATGCCAAACCGATGTTCTTGTGTTGTTAGTGTTCGCGGTAGAAACACGGATTATTAATTGTTTAAGTTACCCAATAAAATTTTAAAGAAAACTGTTATTTCAGTCTTTTTTTCGAACTTTAATGTTAGTGGTTCAAATGTCAAAAATCCCTTTATTAGGAAAATGGCAAATTTCTTTATTAATGCAAAGGTGACTTGGTTTATCGTTACTGTGACAAACGAAAACACTTTATTTGATGAATCCTTAAAGAAAATTTTAATTAATATCAATCAGGAGAAAAGTTATTGCAAAAATATATGTTGATCCCTAGATACTTTTGATGTGTGTACTTAAAGTAACAAAAAAAAATTGATAACTAAAGCTAGCAGAATAGTATTTACGTTGATTGTTCAATCACAATTTTTCCAGATGAATGGAATACTCCAGGAACAAGCACTCAGCCCACAGTCGCTCCTCTTCCTCCTTCTACTCCGCAGCCACCAGCACTTACACCACCACCAGCTCCAGTGCAAACCCAGTGGCAACCGCCAAAAAAAAAGAAGAAGCCAGAAGACTCTGTTTTAGAAATATTTAAGGAGTGTGAGGGGAAAGCTAGGGAGTATGAAAGGGAGCGTGACCGAATTGTGCTAGAATTAGAACGAGAGAGGATTCGTCAGCGTGATGTAGAGCTTCAGTTGCAAGCTCAGTGGTTAGATTTTATGAAAGAAGCGTTAGCGTTATTAAAATCATATTTAGAGAAAAGAAGTGAATAATAAAGAAGTGAATTTTTAATTTTATTTGTATTAAGGTTCATTAACAGACTTCACATACACTATTCACTTCTATTTCTTAAAAATAAAACATTTTGTATGTGTTAGAATTAAATTTATTTTGACTAATTAATAAAAATTATAATTAATTAATTTATAATTATTTTTTTTATAATTAATTAAATTTATTTTTATTTTAAACTATACTTATTCATACTTGGGGAAGGCCTATGCCCAGCAGTGGGCGTCGTACGGCTGAGATGGTGAAACAATATTCATGAAAGTAATATCTTAAATTGAAAGTATTATCTTAAATTCTGTTTCGTAAATAACTAACATATTCTCTAATGCTACCTTTTTATTATAGACTTCAACATGCTTACACAAACACCGAAATTAATTATTCACATTATGAAGCCGATTAATCCTATCTACTAACATGTTTCTCATGGCTCTACCGCGAATTAATTCATCTCTAGAACCACTTTCGCGAAAAACTTCTTCTGGAGAAGATAATGTTGAAACGTCTATTTCTGAAGAATATATTATATCATCTTCAGGATCAGTAAAATCTAATGCTAGGTTGTGTAGAACGCTACATGCCAGTATAATAGAAGCACATCTCTCAGGGGTGTAGTGTAATGTGCGGTCTTTACAAAGGCATCTCCACCTATTTTTAAGTCTTCCAAACGTATTTTCGATCACAACTCTGGCCTTCCCATGGATGGTAGTATATTTTGCCTCCGGAGTGCCTTCAGCAGCATCTGTGATTGGTGTCATCAACCAAGGCCTCTGCGGATATCCAGAATCCCCTGAAAATATATTTTTTGTATATTGAATTAAATAATCTTACAACAGACACTAACATTAAGTAGACAGTATGTCTTTATTTTATAATTAAAACAAAATACATTGGCTTGACTATTTTCCCAAATAAAAGCGTCATGGGTGGCACCTCCATACTTGGCATTAACATTTAAAATTCTGCATTCACTGTCACATATCTACAATTTAAAAAGGTAGAAAATTTATAACTGTATAACATAATAATTAATTGTTATCCTAAGTAATTGTTAGGTTATAAGTATAAATTAGTAGAGTAATATCTCACCATTTGCACATTCAGTGAGTAGAAATGCTTTCTGCAGTAAAATAAGTGTTCTATGTCTCTTTTTGGAGTGAATATATGAAAATGAGATCCATCAATGCATCCTATTACTCCAGGAATGCCAAATTTTGTATAAAATCTGTAAATAAAGTATTGTAAGTAAAATTTTCCAGTATTAGGTAGCTATCATATTTGTGATTATTCAGTTGATCCTCCTTTCGCTGTTTAACATTCTGTACTCAATTAGTTTTTATTGGCCTACATGGTTATTATAATTATTACTTACTTGTTTTTTTACAATATTTCGCTGCTCTCGTGTCGTTGGAAATTTCAAAAAATTGTTTAATATTAAAGGGTTAACAAGAGCATCAGTAACTTGCCTAACATATTTGCTCACTGTAGTTTGCCCTAAATATTTAGCCATTCCTACTATTCTTTGGTAGGATCCTGTAGCATAAAATGACAAAGCACACAGCACCTAGAAATAAAAATATTAAAGAGTTAATAGTAGTGTAGCTGTATATTATACTCACATAGTATGTATTAGTTAATGTACACAATAAAGGTATAAAATATAAAAATATTTTAGTTACAAGGGTAATTAAGTAGCTTATTTATTACACTTACTTTGTGTTCCAGGCTGATCCTTTTACTTGATTTTAGACTGGATTTTTCTTTTAATTCGCGACACAAGAACAAAAATGCTTCCTTACTTAAACGAAATCTATTTTTAAATTCTGTGTCGCTAAGGTTTTGTAGGTTAATATTTGCCAAATTCCTTCTGAGTAGAGCTCTCCTTGAGATTTCTCTGTAAATGTAATAGTTAATTTAAAAAGGTAACTTGTTTTTTATTTATAAAAATATATGGTGTTCTAAAATAAATCACTCACCTTGTTCCTCTTCGTACATTTCTACTTTCTACAATCAATCGCGCTGCGAGATAATAGTACAATGCACTACGTCGTGGGGTGCTTCTTGTTAATCTTAACATTTTCTAACAAAATATATCAACACAATCACTTAAATTATAATTTAATGCTTGAAATAAACTCCGACGAAAGTTTTCTCACTGTCAAATTTAAAGTGAATAAACATTCGTGAAACTCGTGAGCCAGCCTTCGACAACTACGATACTATCCGTCATTTTATTCCTTCGTGCTAGCTATCTTCATAGAAAGGGCTCAAGTTACTTTTCGAATTCGAAACGATGACGATACGAAACTTACATGTATTTGTTCGTGCTCTGAAAATTAGTTCAATTTACGCACACCAGAGGCGCTGTTCAAGTTCCCATACAAAATGCTTTCGAAGACGATACGAATGTTTTTTCGATAGTGATTCGTGCTAGGGGTACAGATTCTAATTAAAATTATCACAACCAAATAATTGTCGCACTTATATTTTTACGTGACGATTCAAGAGGAAGGTTTTAGTATATATTTTGTGAAGCGTGCAAAGCATAATTAGTGCAAAGTCGCAGGCATCAGCTAGTTTCTAATAAAACAAAAAAAAAAGTTTGGGCAAAATTTTGTTTTCCCAATGATGACTGGTCTTCAGATGAATCATAGGTAAAGCTTTACAAACAGCATAAGATACTATGCGGTCATTTTGAAGATTCATCATTTACTAGCAGTGCCAAAACAAGATTGAATAAATTTGCCATTCCAACAGAAGCTTAATATACACACATCAACACGGTCTAGGGATATTTCATACTCAATTAAATAACTCGAAAAGTACTGGCCGCATTGGAATCTTTTATACACCGATTTGTTTGTAATTTATCTGAGACTAATTCCAAATTCAAATTTTTGAAAATTCTTTTGTTTCGGTGGCATAAAAATGTCTTGATGTATAGGAGAGGGAATTTTCATTTGTGCGAAATTTAGAAAACAATACGAATTACGTTTAGTTACAGTTTTTTTTCATTTTTAAACGAAAGATAAAGTTAAAATTGAGGTATTGTAGCCATGCAACGCCGACATTTGACGAGGGCGGAGATGTTACGAGCTGTGGGAATGCTGGAAGCTGGATCTGTTCAGCGTAATGTTGCTGAGGCCATAGGGACCCATCAAAATGTAATTTCAAGATTGTGGACACGCTATCGTGCCACAGGTGAAGTAGCGGAGAGGCACCGGGGGCCAAGTCGCATCACTACCCCCAGACAAGACCGATTTTTGCAAATTACTGCGCGAGCACAACCAAATGCAACGGTGACTCAATTGGTCCAAAGGCTGCGAGTGGAACACCAAGTGCTTGTGAGTGACCAAACTGTAAGAAGGCGACTGCATGAAAGCAATCTACGCTCTCGTAGACCACTCCGAGTCCCACCTTTACGGAGAGGCAATCGTGGACGACGATTAGAATGGGTTGGGTTCGGAACCACGTGGACTGGGGCCGTGACCAATGGTCCAATGTGCTGTTCACGGATGAATCCAGGTTCGGCTTCCATCAGGGCTGCCAGATGTACGATTTTAATCGTACTCCTACGATTTTTTGCCATTTTTACTCATGTACGATCGCTAGACCAAGATCGTACGGAAAATGTACGATTTTTATATACCTGGCAAATCTGGCAACATTTCATAATGAAACGAACGTGCTTAACTGGCAAGTATGAGTTTCGGGGAATTCCCTAACAACCTAACGCGTACGTAGATCTTTTACTTGAATGAAGACTCTTTGTAGAGTCATTTAAAGGCTGTATTTGTTTGCATTTTTACGAAACTTATTATTTTTTTCTTTCGGTAATAATTTTTTTCTTGTCAGTCTCGCTCGATCTGTACGTTGTTTATATATCCTCTTTGAATCTGTATACTGTCTTGAGTGCTTTTTTGTGTTTGTTGTTTTTGGTCAAGCAAGAATGTGTGACAAAAGTGAAGACGAGGGACCTGCGCCAGGTACTCCAAAAAAGAAATTGGCTAAAAGAGGAGAGCTTTCTGTAGCAGAGAGGGATAAACACAGGGCACAGAAGTATCGTCCTGATTGGGAAAAACTAGACTTTTTTAAGGACTGGTTAGGGCCTGGTAAAAACCAATTTAAAGCCAGGTGCACTGTTTGTGATGTCGAAATGGTTTCAGAATATGGAGTTTTAAAATTACATTCTTCAAGGCAAAAGCATATGAAAGCCATGTCTGCAATACCAAGCAAAACAAAACAGCGTAATATCATGTCCGCATTTGTTACGAAAGGAGTTATGCCGAAAAATAAAGTTGTCACAGCGACTGAAATCAAGCTGGCGGGTTTACTAGCTGAGCATAATATTGCATTCCAAACTGCAGATCATATGTCAGATTTAATAAATGGCATATTGGAAGATTTCGGAGTGGAACATAAAATTGCTATGAAAAGAACAAAAGCTACAGCTGTAATCACCGAAGTAATTGGTGAAAGTGAAAAATCGTCTCTAGCCGAAAAACTGAAAACTGAGAAATTTAGTGCTATGTCTGACGAGTCAACAGATGTCAGCACTCACAAGGCCAGTTGCATAATTGTTAGATATTATGACGTTGAGGAAAATAAAATTGTGAGTAAGTTTTGGGATCTTTGCAAAATATTCAGCTCTGATGATGAAAAAACAGCAGAAGACGGTGCTACTGGGGAAAATTTGTTTAACATACTGATGAAGTCTTTTTCTGACCGGGATATATCGACTGAAAATATGATTGGTTTTGGTGCAGACGGTTGCAACGTGATGATGGGTGGGAATAACTCTGTGGCGAGTAGACTCAAGAAAAATTTGCCAGGTATATTTGTAATGAAATGTGTTTGCCACTCTGCACACCTTTGCGCATCTGAATCGTGCAAACAATTACCAAGGCGCTGCGAAGATTTAGCGAGAGAGATATATAGTTTCTTCAAAAATAGTTCAAAAAGGAAATTTCGCCTTCAACAGTTTCAAGAATTTGTGAGTGCTTCGCCTCACAAGATTTTGCATCCTTCACAAACCCGTTGGTTGTCATTGGTGGCGGTTGTAGATCGATTATTAGAACAATGGGATGCATTAAAATTGTTTTTTACTGACTGTTGGTTGAATGAACGACTTGTTTCAACAGAACTGATATTTAATAGTTTAAATGATCCATTCATGCAGCTTTATTACCTGTTCCTGTCTTGGATATTGCCGAAATTTACCAATTTCAATAAACTTTTTCAATCGGAAAAAGTAGTGATTACATCTTTAAACGAAAAGGTGCGCGAAATGTATAAAGATATTTTGCTATGTATTTTGGATCGTGATTATGTCAACAAAACTGAGCTTTCTACCATTGATATTGAACGACAAGAAAAATGGTTAAAAGATGATCAAATTTATTTGGGAATCCGAGTAATGAACAAAATTACACAGCCTGAATTTCGTCGTCAGATTCCTGCCACTAAGGAGTTTTTCATCGCTGTCGGCATTTTCTAATCACAAGCGCTAAAGAAATTAAAAAAAGATATGACCTAGATGATCCCATTCTATCAAAAATTGACTGTATTGAACCTACCAATGCTGCTGCTAGTAATTACAGGAATAAAGTACCTACCTGACAGCCGCTTATGATACTTGTTCCAAGAATTGTAAAACCCGACGACATTCAAATGATGCAGGCAATAGATGACGAATGGCGCAGTTTTCCCAACATTTTAGATAAAATTGATTTATCTATGAATACCGACGAGTTTTGGGGCATCATCAAAAAACAGTTTGAGAATTATAAAACACTGGCTCAATTTGCCTTAAATTTGTTATGTTTGCCCCATTCTAGTGCAGATTGTGAAAGAGCATTCAGTGAAGTAAACTTAATAAAAACAAAACTTAGAAACAGTTTATCGAATGAAACACTGAAGGGAACATTATTAGCCAAACAATTAATAAGAAGAAACGAAAATTGCACGAAGTTTAAGCCAACAAAAGAAATGTTAAGCAATATGACCACAGAAAGTTTGTATAAATCTAATAAATAGTTTTTTTAATTGTGTACTTTTAGGTTTTTATTTTAATCTTTTTTTTTTTGTTTTGTTGTGTAGGTATACATAAGGCATGTGCCAAATAAATATGTTTTCTTTCTTTGTTTCTTCTATTGCATTTTTTTTTCTAAAACTAAACGATTTTTGGTTATTTTTAATAAAAACTTTGTACTTTTAGGTTGTACGATCTTTTCATTTCAAAATATCCTTGGCATACGATTTTTTTGTAGCAGTCGTACGATCACACCATTTTTGCACCTGGCAGCCCTGGCTTCCATCCAGATTCACGAAGGACGCGTGTTTGGCGAGTTCCTGGACGATGGAGCCGTCTCCAGAACCCTCAGGAAGTTCACCCATACCAAGGAGGAACAATTATGGTTTGGGCAGGAATTCGTCTTGGAGGACGGACGGATCTCGTTTGGGTGCGGGGCAATATGACGGCAGAACGATACGTCCAACAGGTGCTGGGGCCCGTAATCTTGCCCCACAGAACACAAATGGGGCAAGATTTCCTGCTCATGCACGACAATGCCCGGGCACACACGGCGAGAACGGTAGCAGCTTGGTTACATACACATAATGTTAGGGCCTTAGACTGGCCTGCTCAATCGCCAGATCTAAATCCCATTGAGCATGCATGGGATATGCTGCAAAGAAGAGCTCTGAAGGAAGTTCCTGAAAATCTGGCTACAGAAGATCAACTTTTTGCGAACCTCAGAAGGACATGGGACAATATTCCGCAGCAAGACATTGACAACCTTGTTCTGAGCATGCCGAATCGTTGCCGATGTGTTATGAACATCATGGGTGCTTTCTCAGACTACTAACTTCAAGTTTATAAACACAAATTAAATGATTTTTCTATTTTTTTCAGTTTTTACTCACAAATTAAAAGTTCATTCATATACGGTTTCCGTCTATGCTTCATTTTTTTTCCATAAAATCCTGAAATTTTAATCTATACCTTAACCATTATTAAAAAATGGTAGAATATTAAATAACGTATCTTTTAAATATATACATGTCATATAAATAATTAACACATTGATAGTAATTCGCTTTTTTTTAAATATCCCTAGACCGTGTTGATGTGTGTATTTTGGCCCAGTTACGAGATAAGACCTAAAGAAGACATAAAACTCAAGTGAGTATTGTTTAGGGATGCCAATACGATCGCTGTTGCTCGATACGCCTTTTTGCCAATACGATACCGAAAAAAAATAAAAACCCCCCCTTAAAAAATGAAGATAAAATAAATAAAATTACAAGAAAAATATACATTTTATAGAGAGAAAGTTTATCAATAAATAATTAAAATATTTCAGTATCAGGAGACTACACAGATGCGGACCAAAGTGGAAGTTACGGCCAGTAGAACTTCGCAGTGTTCAAAATCCATAGTACACTTTAATGAAAAAAACCTTCAGAGCCCAGATTTGACCAAGGTAATTCAATAAGTAGTAATATTTTATGCGTAGATTAATTAGTATTGTTTTTCGTATATGGTAAATTTTGTTACATATCAAGTTGTAATAGTTGATCTTCAATTGAATGTCTGTCACAACAAAACATAGCAAAAGCTTTTACTATTTATAAGATCCTTAATATACGTTAGAAAAAGTAAGTTACAAAAAGTCTAGTTCATGCTACAGGCTATAAAGTCGACTATTTTGTTTGCCTAGTGTGAGTTCACTAAAGGCATTATTTTCCATTTTGGCGCGGAGTTTGAGTTGCATCTGTTATTTATATTAAATACAGTGCTGGTTTTAGTAATATCATATATAGTGTGTATTGCGAATTTCATAATTTTCGGAATTTTAATGTCTATGAATGACTGGTTGGTTAGTCTATGGTCCATAAAAAAAAAGATGTTTCGGTTTGTTATTTCAAATTAGGAAGGCAGGTTTTTCTATAGAGAAAAAAACATGTGCAGTGCAGTTGCGTAGAAGATTTGATATAGAAAATGTGTTTTAGTTATTGAGAGTTTTATTTTGATAGAGTTTAATTATGGTCTGTATTGATAAATTACACACATCAACACGGTCTAGGGATATTTTAAAAAAAGCGAATTACTATCAATGTGTTAATTATTTATATGACATGTATATATTTAAAATATACGTTATTTAATATTCTACCATTTTTTAATAATGGTTAAGGTATAGATTAAAATTTCAGGATTTTATGGAAAAAAAATGAAGCATAGACGGAAACCGTATATGAATGAACTTTTAATTTGTGAGTAAAAACTGAAAAAAATAGAAAAATCATTTATTTTGTGTTTTTACACTTGAAGTTAGTAGTTGAGAAAGCGCCCATGATGTTCATAACACATCGGCAACGATTCGGCATGCTCAGAACAAGGTTGTCAATGTCTTGCTGCGGAATATTGTCCCATGTCCTTCTGAGGTGCGCAAAAAGTTGATCTTCTGTAGCCAGATTTTCAGGAACTTCCTTCAGAGCTCTTCTTTGCAGCATATCCCACGCATGCTCAATGGGATTTAGATCTGGCGATTGAGCAGGCCAGTCTAAGGCCCTAACATTATGTGTATGTAACCAAGCTGCTACCGTTCTCGCCGTGTGTGCCCGGGCATTGTCGTGCATGAGCAGGAAATCTTGCCCCATTTGTGTTCTGTGGGGCAAGATTACGGGCCCCAGCACCTGTTGGACGTATCGTTCTGCCGTCATATTGCCCCGCACCCAAACGAGATCCGCCCGTCCTCCAAGACGAATTCCTGCCCAAACCATAATTGTTCCTCCTTGGTATGGGTGAACTTCCTGAGGGTTCTGGAGACGGCTCCATCGTCCAAGAACTCGCCAAACACGCGTCCTTCGTGAATCTGGATGGAAGCCGAACCTGGATTCATCCGTGAACAGCACATTGGACCATTGGTCACGGCCCCAGTCCACGTGGTTCCGAACCCATTCTAATCGTCGTCCACGATTGCCTCTAATCAATCTGCAATAGTTTTGATTAAAAATGGAATTTTAAATAGAAGGAGCATATTGATGTGAAATATCATTTCATTAAGGAAAAAAAGATAAAAAAATATTAGATATTCACTATTGTCCGACTAAGCATAATTTGGCAGATATACTAACTAAACCACTGGACAGAACAAAGTTTTTGAGATTGAGACAGTGTATAGTGAGTGATACGTAAAGGACATTGTGTAATGTGATGAGTTATGTAGGTTTATTAGGATATAAGTTTGTTGGAGAATTAATTTGAAATTTTAATGTAAGTTAGTTATGTAAGGTGTTTAGATTAATTAATTCTAAAGTTTGTTTGTAGTTTTTAGTTAAGTTGGGTGGGTTAATTAAGTTGGGTTTTAAAGGAGTTGATGGGAGTTATATGAGAGCTTTTACTGTTATTGTTATAAACATAAAATTCAGAGGGGATGTTGATATATGGGAATTTTAATGTCTATGAATGACTGGCTGGTTAGTCTATGGTCCATAAAAAAAAAGATGTTTCGGTTTGTTATTTCAAATTAGGAAGGCAGGTTTTTCTATAGAGAAAAAAACATGTGCAGTGCAGTTGCGTAGAAGATTTGATATAGAAAATGTGTTTTAGTTATTGAGAGTTTTATTTTGATAGTTTTATTTTGATAGATTTTAATTATGGTCTGTATTGATAAATTATAACAATTAAATTAAAGTGAACTATTGGAATGCTGCAGTGAGTTTTATTAAGAAGGATCTCGGAGTCGGAGTAAGTTTGTACAATAATTCCTACATCTACGACACCTTACTCTTAAATTTTTAAACACTTTTGGACCGTGTCCAACACTCAGAACCTCTTGACGTTTTACTCGGAGCTTACCGATTACTGTATTACGGGAGCTGCCCTGACGTCTACTCGGAGTTTACTGACTGCGGTGTTGCGGTTCTGACCTGAACCCTTTTTCCCTCCTTCCCTTTTAAACTCCTTAAGTATTTCATGTACGATCTTCAAAACTCAGATCCTCTAGACTCCACGTTTATACTCTTTTACACTCTTTTGCTATCCCTATACTGATACTTTTGATATTTTCGTATTATACCTACTCACGATTCATCTCTATCTTCTTTCCTCATTCTATAATAGAGTTATTTTCGTCTTATTAAAACTCTATTAATTTTCTAATTCATTCATCGGTTCTTAAACCATTAAAGGATTATTTTAAACCTTTTTCTTTCTCTAAACCTATTCTTTTCTTTTCTTCAAGTTAGTATGACTAATTTGTTTCTTACTACCGACTCTAAAAGTTGGTTGGAGCGGATGACAACTCCATAAAAATAAGCCCTTGTTAACTATCAACTCTAAAACTTAATTGGAGCCGCTGACAACTTCATAAAAACAAGCCCTTGTTAACTATTGACTCTAAAAGTCGATTGGAGCGGCTGACAACTCCATAAAAATAAGCCCTTGTTAACTATCAACTAAAGTTGATTAGGAGCGGATTACAACTCCGTTAAAAATAAGCCTTTGTTAAAATCTTTCTATTTCATCTCATTAGTGGTTTTAGACGCGAGCGGATTACAACTCCTAAAATAAGCCTTAAAGTTATTGACTAATCAGATTGAGTAGTGACCATTGAATGTGAATCCTACCTGACCTAACTTCGTAAGATGTCGGTGTGTATGAGTGAGTTATGTCAGTTTTGTGAATGCTGTATTACTTTAACCTTAGCAAAATTTTTGTTCTAGGCCAAAGATTTTCTCGGGGTCGTTGGGGAAATATAGTATTATGCTATACTTACACTTTATATTCATCATTTATAATACTATTTATCATCCTTTTTATTTGTTTATATTTTTACACTCAACAAATCGATGTAATTACGACTCAAACTCAAAAATTGCTGAAATAAAATATCATAATTTTTTATGTTGTGACACGCCAAATCATCGCCAAATTGTCAAACTGTCAATTACTTTTTAATTCTCTTCCTACATTAGTCTATGATGATTTTTGGTTTATAAAATTTAAATATTTTTTATCAATAGGTATGTGTTTAGCTATTGTATTATAGAGATTGTTACGATTGTTTACTAAATAACTTAAAATTAAATTATATCTAAAAAATTCTTAACGCACTCATGGATAAGTCCTGGCCGACTACACTTGTCAAATGAGTTGATGGCGACAAGAAAACTGATATTTGAAAAATTAAAAAAAAAGGAAGACTACTTGGAAAAACGAGCTGACGAACCGCTAGAGAAGGTCTACCATGGAATCTGATCTGAATCTGAATCTGCATAAGAAAACAGTTTCGTTTCTCGTACATATCTATATTACCCGGGGGATTCCACTAAAGATTCCGCCTGGTGTCTCTTCTCCCGATCTTCGGAAGTTATCTACAGATCTGGAACCTCTACTCCCGATCTTCTGAAGCTGCTACTTGTCTCGCCTGCCTTACTACAGGGCTGACCTGGAGATCTGCACGACGCCCTTCCTGCAGAGGTTTCCTGTAACGGGAACCTCGAAGTTGCCCAGGTATTGACCAGCTACCCTGACGCCTGTTCCCGTCTCTCCTACAGTGCTGAACTTCATAACCATCTAAGTGCGACACCTAAAAAAACAATCCTAGAGTGCGTGCTAGGTAGGTTTTTAATATTTAACTGTATTTTTTATCCCTAATTCTAATCTTTCACTAATTAAATTTTAATTGAACAAGTCTGCTTATCCTTTTATTTAATAGGAGCAAGTAGATTTGTTACAACCTTTCACCAGTTTTTGAATATGCAAAACAAATAGTTCCTTCCTTAGAAGTTGTACACATGTATTCTGATAGCCCCACCACACAATACAAACAGAAAAAGAACTTTTATCTTTTTAGTAAAAATGTTGAAGAGAGGACTTTGGATTATGCTTCCTGGTCCTTTTCTGAAGCATCCCATGGGAAAGGAGCGGCAGATGGGGTGGGTGGAGCAGTAAAAAGAACTTTGGATGATTTTGTATCTCGCGGAACAGACATTCCTAATGCAACCATCGCTTTCAAGATGTTGAAGGAATCAGAAAAAAAGGTGAAATATTTTTTTAAATCAGAGGAAGAAATAAGAGAAATGCAACAAAAAGTTCCAGATGAGTTGATTGCGTTGCCAGGTACAATGAGAATTCATCAGATTATCACAACTGCAAAACAAAGTTGTGTCCTATATCGAGACTTAAGTTGCTTTTGTGGCCCAAAAAAGGGTTGTTGTGAATGTTATGAACCAAAAATACATGACTTAATACCAACCCATAAGTCAGACAATGCACAAAATAAAAGCGGGAAACCCAAAAAAACTTTTAAACGCATAAACAATAAAAGATCTGGATACAACTCGTCTGACAGCGATGATTATGATGTGACGATATTCCCTATGCAGATTCAGATGATAGTACTTACTATGAGGAAGATGCTATGCTTGAAGAGATATTCGATGTAGAAGAACTTGACATAAATGCAGATAGTGTTGAGAACATTGAAAAAATTAAAACTGAGCACATTGATGAAAATGACCTGGAAATAAACACCATTGATAAATTCGATCAGATTTTAGATAATGACCTGAAGAAAACAAAGAAAGAAGAGAAACAAAAAGCCAATGAAGGGCAACTGTACCATACCCAATTGATAAACAGTCATGCAAAAGAGCTGAGAATAAAAACTAAAGGTGAAGTGAAGATGAATGTCGACGAAGAACCGGAAATGGCTGATGATGCTAACATTGATAAGATGATGATAGATCTACTAAACCAAAAAGAGAACTCACCTCCTTGTGCAAGTAGTTGCATTAGTAAGTCATGCCAAGTAACTGAGACCCCAGTGTAAATATTGACCCAACTAGCAGTAAAAATGATATTAAATGAAAAAACAGGCAATATGCAAATAATACCCGTAAAAGAAGATAATGATTAGAAGAAAACAAAAAAAGAGAAACAAAAATCCAATGAAAGGCAAATTTACAATACACAATTATTGATGGACAGTCATGCAAAAGAGCTGAGAGTGATTCAGGAAACCTAAGAACAGAAACAGACATGAAGGAAACTAAAGGAGAAGTGAAGATGAATGTCGACGAAGAACCGGAAATGGCTGATAGTGCTAAGATGATGTTAAAACTAATAAATCAAAAAGAGGACTCACCTCCTTGTGCAAGCACAAGCATTAGTAATTTAACACCGGAGAAAATATTGACTGAAGCAGCAGTAAAGAGGATATTAAATGAAAAAACAGGCAATATACAAATTATACCCGTCAAAGCAGTTGAAACTGATCCTATCATTGGAAATCAAGGTGACTTTCAGGACGAGAAAACCGAGACAAACAAATGGGAAATAAATAATACTGTATTGATCAGATATTACGTTAAAAAAATCTTTTTTTTTTCGGATTGTACATCATCAAATGACTTCTCCTCTGGAGCAGGAGGGAGTGTCAGACTTTACCTAAAACCTGGAAATATTATATCGGTACAATTGAACAGATTGATAATACTAATGAAAGTTATTCGATTCAAAAGCATCCGTCAAAAAGGTAGTTTGAAATTTACAAAGCCAAGAGTTACCAAAGATATTGATATAGTACCACAAGATTGTATTGTTAAACATGTTGAATTGTTACAAATATCGAAAGAACGTCGGGAGTTTGTATTAGCCAATGAGGAAGACACAATATTTTTTTAATTTGTATATTTTGTTTAAGTTTTATTATTTACAGTTGACCCTTAGATGGTCAATGTAGCAATGCAGCTTTTTAAAAAATAAATCAATTTTCAAATTATTTTTGTTTTTCTTTCTAGACATGGACCGTGCTAAAGTTTATAAAGATATTTCTCATAAATTACTATAGTCTGAAAATAATTAAAAGTATAACACCGTAACTACTACAATATTACTTAATTCTGAATACAACCTTACTTTTACAATTTCCTGACATTTCCTAACGAAACAATTTACTGTCATTTTTGTAACATACACATATTTTGAAAATGACTCATCAACCAGTCATGCCCAGAAAAATCCAGACAGATGGTAACCCTAATGCCTTATGCCCATTTTGACACCAAACACTTGAAATATTTAGATGACCTTAACTTTTGCTTTTTAAACATTGGTTGGCACGTCTCTTCCAGTCTTCCAGTCTCTTCCAGTTAAACATAACGAATTGAGCAAATCTTACTAAAAAAAATGCTCACTGTAGATGCTCTGGATCATTTTAGTGCAGTTTGTAAATTGGTAGGTTGCTGAGATTGGACAGTTTGTTCCTATCCCAGTCCACCATGATTGATGTTTTTATAATTTGTATTCCATTGCCATTGCTTAAAAACCATAAAACAACATGATTTTCAAATATATGTCCCGTCTGAGAGCCTAGCAAAGTTGAAGCTTATCAAGAAGCTAGATCTAGCCGAAACAGCCTACAATCTACAAATAAGAAAACAACCTGAAATGTTTGGCAATCCTTTAAAACTTTTTTTATCAGACTTGCTACAGTGCTCAGACACAAATAGTACATATTTAGCAAGTACTTAGGTTGTCCAAAAATAATTTTGAACAAAAGAAAGTACTGTAGCATGCCTCTTAACTATTAAAAAACTTTGACTAAGCAGTATTCAACCAACAAATGTGTAGATGGGGATGTTGTTCTGCCACATTTTCTATCCAGCTAACATCTAAAGAAGTGAAGGGCCAAAGTACAGATTTTCAGCCGATATTATGTAAATCACATTAGATTTCTTTTGATAAAAAGCCCTAAGAACAATCCATGTACTTTTGACCGAGTAGGTATTATTAGGAAACATTTTAACGCCGATTTTAAAACTCGAACTAGGAAGTCCTGTACCATCTAACGACTACGATTGTAGCAATAACCACACTTCAGGAACTAATTGTATCCTCATGAGAACTTGAGAAAATTCTATGACGCCCTAACCTATATCACCAAACCTAACTAAATAACAATTAACTTCACTCAGTCACTCAGTTTTGGAACATTCAGTTCTATTGCAATAATATTGTTTTTTATTTTTATACAACCGAACAAACTAACAAACAAAATAAGAACGTGATCATGATTTATGGTCTCATCTCAATCCACCAAAAATAAAAATACCGGCAGCCTAGACCTAACTAACCTCTCGTCATCTTGTGAACACAGATTAGATAATAGTAGCTAGCTCTTGTCGCCTCTTGTGAAGTCGTGAGACGTTGGCTTGGCCTACAACAAACTACAAAGGGTGCATTCCGTATTAGGAAATAATCGCTCACAGCGCTCACATCGATATTTTGCGTTCCGATTTAGTTATCACGATTATGACAGCTAAGAGCTGTCATCAATTCGGAACGCTCGTGAACGCGTTGACAGTGAACATAACCCAAACCAAAACAGTTCACAAGACCTATTTTTGAAAATGAAAATTATGTTGGTTGACTCTATCGACTCTGTTAACTCAGATTTTGAGATAGAGAACGACGATTCGTCCAGTGATGAAAAGGATGACGAAAGCGTTGCTTATAATAGCGTATTTTGCTCCCGGCAAAGATTTACCCCTTCCCACGAATTACAAATTACATAGATGCAACGGTAATTAAATTGTTCATGAGTTTGAAATTCATTTCAATTTTTTTCAATCAAACTAAACAACACAACCTGTAAAAACAAATGTCATTTTTGACAGCGCTCACGGTGATATTTATTTGGGGCATGGTCGGTGTAATCGCAAGATGGCGCATGTCATGACGTCATCTATGACGATTCAAGGGACATCGATATCGCGCTCACGGTAATTCGGAACGGGTTTGTGGACACTCAAATCGATTACAGCATAATTCGGAACGCAGCCAAAAGTAAAGTTTAAGTCATTGTCATAAGTGACACTGTGACAGCTGCCAAATACCCATAGACTAATATGAATGAGCAAATACCTGTCACCACCAATGAATGGCAGCACTATTTAATCTGTGGCCAATGTCACTGTGGCAAGATAGATGTTTAGGCGGAAAAAAGCGCGGGAAATTCGTAACCAAAGGGCGCCTTTTTTAAACAAATTTTCAAATAATTTATTTTATTAATTTATAAGACTATTTGCTTGCTTTTCTCATGATGAGGAAGAAAGGGAATCCTGAGAAAAGAAAAAAAGAAGATAATTTGTCTTCTGCTCCACCATTGGTGTCCTCTGAAGACGACGGTGGAGCCTCAAGCTCTTCAGAGGAATCTGTACCTGTTGAAGGAAAGGATAAGTATCGGGAATTTCGGATTCCTGACTACATAAGGTCATATCCTGAAAACGGAGGCAATTTTGATAGTGAATCTCTAGCCATTTTATCAGCTCTGCAGTATATACATGAAAAAAATCTTGGGCACACCACTTGGCTTATAGCGACCGACTGCATGAGTGTTCTCACGGCCTTACAAAACCCGAAACTGGACGCCAATACTGGAAATATTTTATATGAGATTCGGACTTCATACGCTGATCTTAGTTCTAGAGGATATATGATAAGTTTGTTATGGACACCCTCCCACATAGGAGTAGCAGGAAACGAAAACGCAGATTATCTTGCAAGAGTTACTAGTGACGTTGACATCCCAGCTGAGACGAGAAATGTTGCCATACCTAGTTCCGACCTGCTTATTAAATTAAATGAACAAAAGACCTGTAATTGGCATGAGAACTGGCAAGAAACACTAAGAACTAAAGGAAAATGGTATGCGAAAATAAATCCAGTCATTGGTTCTGCGCCCTGACATGGCTCTGGCCTAACATAAATTTAAAACAAGGTGTAAACTATTATGGACGAGGCTGCGGCCTTATTGACTTTTGTACAAGAAGGATAAAACTGAAGACGAGGTTTCGGCCTTACTTACTTTTGAACAAGAAGGATTAAACTGAAGACGAGGCTTTGGCCTTACTTATAAACAAGAAAGATAATAAGCACTGAAGACGAAGCGGTATGGTCCAAGACCTTAGCCTGCCCATGAAGGCCGAAGGAAAAAAAAAAAAAAAAAAAAGATGTTTAGGCGCCTACTTGTGCAGTTCTTCCAATGAAACTCGGGTGTATGTTTTAGCATCACTATATTTCTTAAATCAATCATATATATGCGTCTAGATATCGGATAAAAACAATGGTTTATATAGCTATTATGCGTTAACTATAGTAATTGCTGTAGTCCAGAAAAACTTCGTGGTTTGCTTTTATCTGACCATAGAGTCAAGCCCACTCGTCTCAGCTACTACCCAATGAAAGTCGTCGTGGGAACCATAGATAAAAAATATAGATAACTATGATTCGCCACAGATGCAATAATGCAACTCGACGCGCCTTCCTTGAGTCGTGTATGTATGTGGCAACTCGACAAGTGATGGGTGTATGGTTCCAATGGGGTGGGCAACTGGTGGAACTAATGGCGCTAGCAGCGCATGAACCAAACATCGTTATTGGTTGAATGTCTGTCAATGTCATTTTATATTTCAAAATAGATTGACCTCATTGGTCAGATTGGGTCTAAGCTATGGACGCGCTAACTACAATCAGCTTTGACCAGCCTTCCCCTTTTTTTTAATTCGATAGACAGTGTGGGTGGCGAAACCTTTACCCTGTTATGTCGCATATTATCTAAAACTTTTACTCTAGGCATATCAACCAAGTGACAAGTTGTGAAACTTTAGTTATTAAAATGTATATTTGTATTTTTGGATGCTCCACCAACACATCCAAGAATAATAAACATAAATTCGATGGTGTATGAGAACCTGCCCCTTTTGGAAGTCGGTTAAAAATTATACTATTTTCCCTTCGTAACCAAGAACATGCCCCGACTCGAAATACAATCGTTGTCGAACATATTATAATTGTCGTTAATAATTTTTACGTAGGCAGTTTCGCTGGTCACTTATTATAATTATGAATTTTATTTATTTACTTGTGTGGAATCTTATTCAAATAAAACCATTTTGGTGTAGGTATAATCAGACATGCGATACAAAACACCATGGTTTTGCATATTTCGAAAGACAGATCGTTTTAAACACTTTTTAGAGAGCACAATGTCTGCGACATAAAACTTCCATAATTATAATATTACTATACTCTTTGCATAAAACTATACACAATGGAGTCTGTCGGCGAATGAAGTAGTCGTTGTAACGTCATAGACGATACGTCTTGTGATCAATGTACAGACGCCAGCACATCAAGCTACCACAATCTGCCCAGCCAAATAAAAAAACCTTCAACTATATCGCTCGAACATTAAGTTCAAGGTAAATTAGGAAAATTTGACGGTTTTGGGTAACTTGATGTCGCCAGCACATCTGTACTTTGGCAGAGTCCAACTATGGCCAACTCTAGGGCTATTTCTAATCTATATGGCTGTAGGTGGGACCTGGTTGTATCACAGACGTAAACCTCTTTACTCTATAAATAGTGTATTTATGTCGCAGTCAAAACTGTTAATCAGTCAAAACTACTTTTGATCGGTGAAAATTAGTCCAAATTATTGTGACCGGTGAAAACTATTTGAACAGTAACTAACATTTACTTAGAAACTTGTTTTTTTTTTTGTAACCCTTTGAAAAACATCGTGTAATTCTAAAGGTAAAGGTTTTAAAGGTATTACAACTGAGGCGTTTTATAACAACATATTTTTAAAGCTGAAAACGCATTTTTCGGGTTTGACTGACACCAGTCAAAAGTGGTTTTGACCGATAAACAGTTTTGACTGTTAACCGCGTCCCAATTAGAGCCGCGTCAGGCTGGTGGCTGGTGAGGCCAAGCCGCGGGGCCGAGCGTCGTGAATTTATTATAAGTCCACACTCACGCTTAACATTTATTATATGTAGATAATTAAATGCAAAAAATTATCTGTACTGTTCACCCCATGACCCTATAGGAAGTTCTACTCTTTGGTCCACTCGCACTTTCAAAGGTCAGGGATGCCAGATCTGATTTAGCAGTAGATCTATCTGATTAAAAAAAATCTATTGATCTACTGCCTTGATTGATATTATTTGAGAAATCTACCTCCTTATTTCCAAATCAGATCGGATCATCTAGTTATTGTCGTCGTGTCGTGTCATCTGCCATAAAGGCATATGTAACATGACATTTGTTCAACAAGTTTTGTGAATTCGCGGTATTTTTGGACGACCCGAATGGCGCAGCGGTAGTGGGGCTGCCTTACGTTCTTAGGGTCCCGGCTTCGAATCCCGGTTGGAGCAAATGTTTGTGTGATGAGCATGGACATTTGTTTCCGAGTCATGGATGTTTATTTGTATAATATGGATGTATTTACAAACAAAAAGTATCTATGTAGTATATCAACTATCTGATGTCCACGACACAAGCCTCGTTGCTTAGTGTGGCACTAGAAGGCGCTGTCTGTTAATGTCCAGTGATATATTTATTTATTTATATATTTTTATCTGTAGTCTGTGCAAGACCGACCAATCACTGACAGCCGGTACTATATATTTCCTGTGGTACTACTTACTGAGTCTGCCAATCTGTTCACAAGGCAAAAACCCAGTCACAAGGCATAAAAACTCTGAAAGTACTGTAGTTGCCAATCCCATAGCTTAGATCTCTATGGAGAGAAACGGGCAAGAAACTCCATGGACACTCTTTTAAATTAAATAATTTTACAAAACCTTAGTTAGGTAAATCATTCATGTTTTGATGGTCCATTATGTGAGAACGATGTAGCAAGATAATATGCACGTTAAAAGTGTCCTTAGTAAAAATCAAATGTAAAATAAGCCGTAAAGCCATGGCAATTAAGAGAGAAGCATAGACTCAGATTAAGTTATGTAAGTACAATAAGTAAATATCCACATGATTATGTGTATTAAATGTATTATAACATACTGTTACGAGCTGGGTAGGGATAAATTAATAACTACCGAAGAAACAACAAATAACTTTAATAATCACAAAACACTTAAAACTTAATCACAAGTACACTACTGATCACTATTCGCTTAGATATCGCACTTTTAGTTCACTTCGATTCGCTTTGTGGTGTAGCTAAACTCAGACTGCCTTCTCCCGCAAACACGTCGACTATTTATATGGCGATCGAACGTTCGAGAAATATCCACGACTTCCTAGAATCTTCTAGACAATTCCATAGTGGGTCATTGTCCTTCGAGAAACTTCCACAACTTGTACAAAGGGAAGAAATAGGTACTTTATGCCCTCGGCGTACGGTCAAAATTACAATGACAATTCCTGATGTTCTTTTGTAGGTAGTTTGCGAATTTGTACCTACATTATTCGAGACTCGTTCTACCTACTACTACCTACCTACTTGTAGGTACCTACTACCGTAACTGTAGGTAAGTACGGGTACGACGTAACACTGCCCCCTCCTTAGACATGCTCGTCCCGAGCATCATTAGTCCCGTAGTATCGCGCCAATCTGTCTACATGGACAATCTTAGGCGCACCTCGTGCGGTGGAGCACACGGTGGAGGTGTGCCCCGCGTGGGTGGAGCACCGCAGACGCCCCGGGCGTCGTGGCCCCCGGCCACCGTAGGCGCGGGCCTGTGGACGGTGGGCTATGGGCTAGCTCGCCGTCCATCCGTCTCATCACGACAGGCCGTGTCGACGGCGAGTTCGTATTCCACGCGCGTCTCAAAGAGAGTCAGCAAAAAGGAAGGGGTCCATAAGGACCGATGCCTGCCGGGGTTGCGGGACTGTTCGAAACAGATACCGTGGCCCCGGAACACAAAGGGCGATGAAGGAACATGGATGGGTTTTAGTCAGTAAAAGTCTGACATTCCCTCCTGCTACGCCTAGAGCGGGAGAAGTCATGTGAAGATTTCTTATACGAAAAAAAAAAAAAAAAAGGCGCACCTCGTGGACAAGGGTCCACGAGGTGCGCCTTTTTTTTTTTTTTTTTTTTTTCACCTACCGAATACAGAAGGCTGTATTCGGTAGGTGACATCGTTGATCCTAGTCACAATTCGGTATGGTCCATCCCATTTTGCTTGCAATTTCGGAGACTTCCCCTTGCTCCGTACTGGGTTATGCAACCACACCAGTGAACTCTCGTCGAAACCCTTACTATTTGCTTTCCGGTCATAACGGGTCTTCATCTTCTCAGACATCTGTTGGCCGGATTGTCTGATATGCTTATAAACATCATTCAACTGGTTACGCAAGTCCTTCGCGTAATCTGTTACACTACTTGGAGCATCAGGGGGAGTTCCAGTGATTAAATCAGCAGGCAATCGTAATTCCCTTCCAAAGTTCGCGAAGGCTGGCGTCACAGTCGTACTTTCGTGGACTGCGCTGCGGTAGGACAAAAGAAACGGCTGAATGTGCTTGTCCCAATCCCTTTGTCTGCTTTCCACGACTTTTGCCAGATATCTCTCCAATGTTTGGTTGAATCGTTCCACCATTCCTTCAGATTGTGGGTGGTAAGAGGTGGTTCTGGTTTTGTGGGTACCCATCAATCGACAAGTCTCCTGAAATACTTGCGATTCAAAATTCCTTCCTTGATCGCTATGTATTTCTAAGGGTACTCCAAAACGACAGAAGACTTCCTGAACTAATTTATCTGCAACAGTTGTAACTTCTTGGTTAGAATTGGCGAAGACTTCTGGCCACTTTGATTAATGAAATTTTTGAGTACCAGATTCCCACTGATGAGTGCAGGGGCAGACCGGTATGCTTTTCGAACCAGCTTTTCAACTTCCAGTGCCCACTGCTGCAGGTTCTCGGCACTACGTTGTACACGATCATTCAACTTAGCACGAAATACGTGCTCCAGGTGCGCGTCGCCGTATCGGGACTCTAACGCTTCCAGCAGCTGCTCGTAGGTAACATCCTTGCCGAGCGCCTTAAGAATGTTTAGGGCCTGGTCTCGGAGGCCCAAGATGAGCGTGGTCATGGCTTGCGGTTTTGTCCATCCATTCGCCTTCATAACGGCCTCAAATTGAATTTTATAAGCAGACCACGAAGATGTTCCATCGAATGGAGGCACCTTAAAGCCCCGCGCTGAAGCCACAGTCACGCTCCACTCTTCAGTTCTCCCAAAGCCTTTTTCACCCCAGCGATCTGAACTTCGGCCTCTGAGATACGGTTCTCGTGCTGGTGAACCTGATCCTTCATCACCTTCAGATCTTTTCCAAAAGTTGCATGAAGATCCTTTATGAGGAGCATCTGTTCTTCTTGACGGCGGGCCTGCTCCTCTTTATCTTGCTGCAACTGCTCTTCCAACCGGTGAACCTGCTCCTCTTGACGGCGAGCCTGCTCCTCCTTATCTCGTTGCAACTGCTCCTGTAACTGGCGAGCCTGGTCCTCTTGACGGCGAGCCTGCTCCTGCAGCAGCGCCATTAAAGCTGACAAGTCTGGCGCCACTGATACTGCAGAAACACCGGATTGGCCAGCGACTGGCACTGACGTAGGCTGGACACCACCCGGTGTCTGTGTCGGAGAATTTTCAAACCGCCTTTGGCACATGTTCTGCTGTCGCTGACTCCTGGTACGGATACCGTCCGTGTCGTCCTTTGGTAGAATTGGCACAATTTATCAATTCAATTTGGTGTCACTTCTGACACCAAATTGTTACGAGCTGGGTATGGGATAAATTAATAACTACCGAAGAAACAACAAATAACTTTAATAATCACAAAACACTTAAAACTTAATCACAAGTACACTACTGATCACTATTCGCTTAGATATTGCACTTTTAGTTCACTTCGATTCGCTTCGTGGTGAAGCCAAACTCAGACTGCCTGCTCCTGCAAACACGTCGACTATTTATATGGCTATCGAACGTTCGAGAAATATCCACGACTTCCTAGAATCTTCTAGACAATTCCATAGTGGGTCATTGTCCTTCGAGAAACTTCCACAACTTGTACAAAGGAAAGAAATAGGTACTTTATGCCCTCGGCGTACGGTCAAAATTACAATGACAATTCCTGATGTTCTTTTGTAGGTAGTTTGCGAATTTGTACCTAAATTATTCGAGACTCGTTCTACCTACTACAACCTACCTACCTACTTGTTGCTACGACGTAACAATACTTATAATTCAAGCTCGAGTCCAATTTTCCTCATGTGGGTATGACTTTTTTTAACTACTGATTTTTCCTTCGATCAACTGCTAAAACTTTTTATTCTACTGATTTCTTGAGATTTCATTTGGCAACACTGCCCAAAGCGCCTAAAGCGCGCTCTGTGTCTGTCCCACTGACGTATAAATCCTATGGACTTCTCTGTCTACGTGGCATACCTACAAGAAACACGTGGACATACCTACATTAGAGAGAGAAAATAAAATGGCGGCTAATAGGGTAGTCCATATCGATATTTCTCTACAATAACATCGATAAAAGATTGTGAGAATGTTTTCACGTTGTCACGGTCCAATTTCAACGGGTAAGTATTTTTAACACACTTTTCTTAGCTTCACTTGTTTAGAACTAACAAAATAACTAACTAATACAAATCTTAAAAGTTATTTTTGACCCACTTCCCGGTTTTTGATTAAGCTAACATTTTAGGCTGATTCGGCAACCGTTCTCATAAGTCTATAGGACTATAGGCTATGAACTAAGTTAGAGATGTCAAACTAGTTTATGCCTTGCGCTTCACCGTGTTTTTAGTCGACGTCGACAATATTAGTTCAATTAAATGTGACACCTCTAAATTACGTCCGTCTCTTTCCCGTTTTATTAGAGAGAAATAGATAGCAATAGCCAAACAGCGAGAAAATAAAATGGCGACCCGGCCGCAAATAGGTATTTGAATAACGCTAGGAATGAAGGGTTGCTGTTATAGTAACTGTCAAAAACACTGTTATCCTTTTTCACTTATGCAAAATGATAAGGAAGTTAAAAAGAAATGACAGTATTTTATGATTTTGGTGTCGATATGCCTCACATTTGTATAACTATATTTTCTTTATCCAAACATTTCAAGTCCATGTGATATACGTCCAATTTACGTCAGTGGACACTTACTAGCTGTCAAACTTATCAAAACAAAGTGTCAAGAAGACAAGAACTCAAGATGGCCATTCATTGCACGTCGAATATGTCGACGTCGTTTATTTTAGGTTTGCTGTCTATCTTCTTTTATATAATGCAAATTGACACACTCTCAGTCTGCCGTTAGGCTTTTCAGAGATAAATAACGTTTACCTAATAATGTAATACCATTGTTCTGCGGTGAAGTGCGGTGTAGCGTAGTTTTGAAGTGTCTTGTGCATTGCTTGTTGATTGGATTTTATACCGATTTCCGCCGTCTTTTATATTGTATTTATTTTTAAAAACACTCTTTACACGGTTGTTGAGTTGGGCTAAAATTGTAGACTTCGTGTTTATATAATCAAATATAACAGAGATAAACGTGTAATGTATTAATTTGGTTAGGAACTAAAGAATGATGAAGATGCATTTGTGTTTATGACCGAGTGTGTTATTTTGAAACGTGGTCTTTTACTTCTTGTTACACTGTCTCGTCGGTAAAAAATGTGGAATTCGATTGAGAAAGACGACACTGACCGAAAATTGTCCTTGCAAAGTATTGAATTGGTTTCGTTTAGTTTCGGTCGTAAAGTATCTGGGCAAAGGCTTGGCAGTTGCTCCATGTCCATGAAATACTGGTGGTCACCTGTGTCCTGCTAAACTGATACCTATTGAGTTCTGAGTTGGGAAAAAACCTGGCATTCTAAGTCGACCCACTGACCAGTTAATGATGTTCTTTAACCAAAGTGTGAGTGACAGTAACAAAGATATCTAAAGATATTTTGTCTTCAAAGGAAACTTCAAAAGTAAAATGGTGGATGCGAACTAAGACTAATGAATATTTTTTACTCAAAATGTCATATATGTATTAATTATTTGATTTCTTGAAGTTGTAGGTAAACTTGATGTAGATATTCTACATCTAAAGTAAAGGTTTTTTTCTCAAAAGTGCACTAAATATTTATTTAGTCGATCTATTCTTTTTATTGTTGACCATTGGTAGTTTTTGTTCTGTTCATTCATTCAGTTCTCATTTAGCCTCGGGAAGCATATGCTGTTGGTCCTGGATTTGTAGATATTTGTCTGTTGTTATGGGTAGTTGGAAGCTCTTAATGTGGAACAACCAGTCTTACTAAATCTCAGTGTGTTATTTTGCCTTATTAGTGGACATGCCAGTTTTGTTTTGAAATTTCATATAATTATATTAAACCATAATGAAGCATTCTAAAAAAAATCCTGTTTTGATAATTACTTTGTTTTGGAGATAAAAATATTTTTGTTAAAGGCCATTTGGACATGTTATGCAAACTAGTAGTTACTTGGGCATTCATCTTCACCTTCATTTAGAAAATATTCTCTCAAGGCAGGCCTATCCAAAAGAAGTCTGTCTAAAGCTGGAAGCAATGATAGCCATCGTGTTGGCACATGGTGAAGAATAGATTTGTATTCCAAATGAGTGAAATCGAAGAATTCCTTAAGCTTTGCAGTTCGCTTGGCAAACGCAGAAAATTTGCTGTAAACTTTCAATACTAAAGATTCTACATCAAAGCGTAAAGTTTTTAATGCTTATTTGTTACAATTGTGTAAAATGTGGCACTTACAATTCGCTTTCAAAATATTAGATTTGTCATTCTTTAAGTTTTTGAAAAACTGAGTTATGAATTCCATAGTTGACTGAAGCATTATCTGCGGATAGGTAAGATACTGATGCCCAGGATAAGCCATTTTCCTGTAGAACTTTACAGAGCTGTGTTTTAATAGCTTCACTAGTTTCAGCAGGGTCTTGATAAAAGTCAAGTAAACCTTGTTTCAAACCATCTTTAAGCGAAAACCATTGCACAGTTACTGGAAACATTTTTAAATTTCCTTTGTTAGAAGAATCTGTGCCAATAGAAAAATATGTCGAATCATGCAATTCAGATAGCAGTATTTCTTGCGACAGCGGGGCTAGAACATTTTCACAAATAGTTGTAGCTTTAGTTCGACCACACACTATTTTTTTTTGCAACTTCTGAATTAGGAAATAAAGTTCGAAACAACTTATTATTACAGTCTTGACTTGAGTAGCTGTGATCGTGTTTAACTCCATGATATACAGATGTGATTTCTGCGGCAGTTATAAGATCTTCTTGTGAATGCTTTAGCACAAAAAAACCGGAAACGGATGGTGTTGAAGACTTATTTTTTAGAAATAACTTATGTTTCTTACCTTCCGAATGCACAATCAGAGCTCTTTTGCCTTCGTATTTTACCAAAATATCGGTTTTGCATAATTTACATTCAGCGGAGAAATCATCTCGCTTTTTAAGCCAAGAACTAAACAGAGGATCGTTCAACCAGTTTACATCAAAGCTCGTATGATATTTAACTTTTCTCTTCTTCGGCGGTGTCTGCGCCGTTGAGCCTTCCGAATCCGACATTAGGTACACTTTATTTAGAATAAAAGGCTCGCAGTTCTCGGAATTCTGTTGTATAATATTTCCGAGAACTGCATAGCATAATAATAATAATATATCATTTAATTCAGGTAACAAAAGACCCATATCATATAATACCTTACAGACTAACATACATATTTATATAAACTACAAAAACCTAATTAAACTATTGTACACGAAGAGACGGCGTCATGTTGCGCTGCGTGGTGTCGCGTAGCCTTCCGCGGAATCGCCGATACACGACACCCTTCGGCCAAAACTCTTCATTGAGGAAGGTCTCAATATGATGAGTCGGAACTAACTATAACCGAGTCAGCCGTAAAAATTCTAAAGAAAACAAATTTAAGACCACCTTGACACCTAATAATATACGATGTTTCTGGCGTAGGTAGTTATTGGATAAAAAAATAATATTAGAGAAAGACACTTACCTGGAAAATTCAAATCCATTTTTGTAACAGCCAATATTTTCTTCAGCATAGGGACTTCTTTTTTGACAGTGAAGAAACTGTTGATTATGTTTCTCAGAGCGACTAAGTCGAAACTGTCAAGATTTTTTTTTTGTGATTTTCTCTTCTTGCCAGGTGTTGACGGTTCAGTTGATGGTTCAGTTGATGGTCTGGGTAATTGGGCAGACGTCGTTGGTGTAATTGATGGTGCCACTGGTTGCACTTGCTTTTATATTCCTAATAATGTACTTTTAGATATACCAGTAGCAGCGCAAGTTCTATTTATCGGTTGATCCACCGGAATCATACATTTTTTATTCACTTTTTCATGCTCAGCAATTTCTTTAGCATTTTTGGTAGGGTCCACAGGAATCACGAATTTGCTAACTTCCTTCTCACGTTCAAAAAAAGCCAACACCTTGAGTATTAAGGCCCTTTCTTTGCTGTGTATGGTTTTTCCCATCGTATAATTTTAAACACAACAGTTACAAGAAAACGTCCAAACGTAACGATAATAACAAAAATCCAATAACAATATACAAATAAAAGGTCCAAACGTAACGATAACAAAAACTAAACAAAAATAATTATAACAGCAAACGAATGACTCCGAAACTCAAGAAAGATTACGTGCAACGGTAACAGCGATGCTAACGCTACTGAAGGACGAGAGCGGGGCCTCGCGTGGGGTAGCGGGCACTGCTAGTCGCGGCAGTGGCCCACTGTCCGCCAGCAAGCCAATAATCCGGGAGATTTTAGCTGCGTTCCTGGAGCCGGGAGATTTTAAAATCTAATGTCTGTTTTCCGGGAGAATCCCGGAATTCCGGGAGAGTTGGCATCCCTACTCGGGGCCCGTGGCATTTTGCCGACTTGCCACCCTCTAGTTACGCCACTGCTTGGCAGAATTTGTAGTGAGCTTTTAACGCATTTCGTTACAGTTCGTGGTTTTTGAGTTTTTAAACCCACGATATCTTGGCGTACACTTTGCCACTTGCTGTAAAATAGAGGAATGGAATTATCGAATTTTTTGTAATGTAGACCTTTGTTTAAACACGTCTTGCACTCGTGTGATAAACGTTTTTCGTTGAATCTGTTGCAGCAAACTTGGTTTAGAAGGTCCACGAAATTCGACACATATTATCTTAGCGTTGTATAGTGATTTCAGCATTAAATCTATATTGCTGTGTATAACACACATGCAAGTGTTACGACGGTCATAACGTGGTTGGACGACCCAAAATGGTTGGAGTTTGCAGAACATTGTGTAAGATATTTTAATGTGTGTCTTTTCCACAAAACGTTTGTGCAAGTTGATTAACGTATCTAGCATAACTCGCTTTTGCTTACGCTCGCCCTTCTTCGTTATAAAGTCTTTTTTTCCAGCACAAAGTCTACTGCTCGAATCATCTTCCATAAATTTGACTATGCACGTTTTCAAATTCTCACAGTTTTTTCTTGAGCTGCGCTTTGTGTCCATCAGTCTTAATTTCTTGCCTATTTTACTCAAAGGTTTTATTTTCATTTCTTTCGGTAAAACATTGTATTTTTTGACTATTTTCCCGCTTAACACTCTCCTGAATACTCTTTTTTCTTGGACAGTGTTGAGATTTGGAAAATTTTCATTAAATTGTTTAGTAATAACTTCACTGAAAAGCAGTTTCCTCTTTATAGTTTCTTTGTCGCCTGCACTTACTGCTGTTATATGTGAATTTACTTTGGTGTTGGGTGTGCTAATTGGTAGTTTTTTGATCCGTTGTATTTGTTTCTTGTAGCGTTGGACTGCAGACTTAAGTTGAGATATTTCAGCCTTTTGTTTTCTTATTATCAGGTTTCTTGCTTTTCTTGCTCGAATTGACTTTTGCTGTGCTGCCTGCGCTCGCCTGTTTATATTTTGAGGCGGCGGTGGGTCTTCATTATCCGAACATGGTGGTGTTTCAGAAGCATTGCTTATATCTTGGAGTGCTAATCGACGTCTACGAATTTTTGCTTTTTCTCTCCATATTTTTCTAACCTTCCGCTGCTCTCTGGGAGTCATTTGCTGAACTGTCTTAATAACTCCTTTTTCTTTCTTCTTTTCATATTTTTCCCTTTCCTTGATTTTTTATTGAGCGTACTTATCCTTGTCATTTTTAATTCTTTGGTATCTTAATCGTTCTGCTATCCTTTTTTTTTCTAGCCGTTCTTTGCGCGTCATTATTTTCTAGGTGCCATTTTATCTGTAAAAAAAAGTCATATTAAATTGCAAAGCTAAGATATACATAATGCCAAGTAAAGGTTCTGAGAAAAATGTAGAAGGATTCATGAAAACGCATACAAATGTATCTCCCCTGGACATTCAAGTATCTCCCCTGCCATCAAAAGAGCCAGGGGAAATACGCCAGGGGAGATACATTTTCGATTGATATCTTAAATAGCCGTAAAAGTGTTTCTCGTATGCAATTCAAAATCAAACGTAACAATGTATGCATTATTCATAGTGAATAATTAAGTCTATATTAGTATTTTAACAAATAATTGCTAAATAAAACTTACCAGAGGAAAGACTGCATTCACTCAACACTTCTACACCCAGCGAGCGGCGTGACTGAAATGGCCGTTAAAATGTCATTACTTAACCTTGTGTTATATTTATTGGCACTAATTATTGAAACTTTAATACTAACTTACTAACATTTAATACTAAATACTAACTTTAATACTAAAAAACTTTAAAATTATTAAAACGGCACAAAAATGACGTGTACACAGCAAATAAATACCAAGAATAGATAACTACCGAGTGTCCAACTCCATAACGTGTAAAACAAGCAGTGCCGCTCGATATATAAATACACACATCAAAAATGTCTAGGGATCAAGCATTTTTATGCGGATTTCTTGAGATTGAGATGTGGCTTTGTAATAAATTTATGATTTTATAAATTTATATGGATCCTTTTTGGTGCATTTCATAATTTGAATCAGGAACTCTCAATCAAATTCGAGTAAAAGATGAAAATAAGCTGTCAATATTTTCCCTATAAAAACATACAACGCATTGAAGACATTATTAGTGCTACTGTTTCCCTACTACTGATTAAAACCAACGTTATTATGGAGCGGCGACGTCATTTAAGCAGGGAAGAAATGCTCAGAGCCGTGGGAATGATAGAAGCTGGTTCCCGGCAACGTACTGTAGCTTTAGCTCTGAATACAAGTCAGAGTGTTATCAGTCGACTTTGGACACGTTACCGAAGCACTGGTACCGTGGCTGAGCGCCATGGAGGACGGTATCGCTGCACCACACGGAGACAAGACCGATACATTCAAATCTTAACTCGAAGAGCTCCAACAATAACCGCCATGATGTTAGCCGTGAGGCTTCATCACTCTTCAGGGAACTTAATTAGCGACCAAACAGTCAGAAACCGCTTGCATGAAGTGAACCTTCATTCCCGAAGACCGCTACGGGTACCACCTATAGCAATGCACAATCGTAGGATTCGATATCAATGGGCTCTTGAACACAGAAATTGGGCAGAAGAACAATGGCGTTTCGTGTGCTTTTCTGATGAGTCTCGTTTTGGTATGAGACCGGATACAAGACGTATACGACACTGGAGAACCCCTGGACGCCAACAGCGATTAAAATCCTGCCAGGAAGTCCATCCTTATAGTGGTGGAACCATCATGGTATGGGCGGGTATTTGGATCGGCGGAAGAACTGAGTTGATTTGGATCAGAGGCAACCTCAACGCTCAAATTTATGCTGAGACGATTGTATCAGACGTCATCGTTCCTCTACAAGTGCAAATCGGTCCCTTATTTCAGTTAATGCATGATAATGCACGACCGCACACCGCAAGAGTTGTAAGACAGACTCTCGCCGCAGCTAACATCAATGTCCTGCCCTGGCCTGCTCAGTCGCCAGACTTGAACCCGATTGAGCATGCATGGGATATGCTACAGAGAAGAGCTCTGCCGAATATGGAGGGTATCCAGTCGCAAGAAGACCTTTTTTTGTTGTTGCAACGAACATGGGCGGCCATTCCACAGCGTGATTTGGATGAACTCATTTTGAGTATGCCAAACCGATGTTCTTGTGTTGTTAGTGTTCGCGGTAGAAACACGGATTATTAATTGTTTAAGTTACCCAATAAAATTTTAAAGAAAACTGTTATTTCAGTCTTTTTTTCGAACTTTAATGTTAGTGGTTCAAATGTCAAAAATCCCTTTATTAGGAAAATGGCAAATTTCTTTATTAATGCAAAGGTGACTTGGTTTATCGTTACTGTGACAAACGAAAACACTTTATTTGATGAATCCTTAAAGAAAATTTTAATTAATATCAATCAGGAGAAAAGTTATTGCAAAAATATATGTTGATCCCTAGATACTTTTGATGTGTGTATATCAGATAAAAATCTAACTAAGATCACGCAAAACATTCGGAGTATAGGTAGAAATATGTCACAGTTCGAGGTTTTTCTTGCAAATATCGGTTTAGATTTCGACATAATTATTATGACAGAGTGTTGGATTATTAAAAACCTCCTACCACCACCCCTGCGTGACTACACCAGCTATGCGACTAAGAACTGTGCGACGCAAAACGAGGGCGTCGTAACCTATATACATTCAACACTGATGCATGAAGTATACGAACCTCAATTTACAGGTGCGAACTGCGTGGTCATAAAACTCGGAACTAAAGTAGCTTTAATAGCAATATATAGATCTCTCTCAATTCAAAATATCGATAGTTTCCTTAGCTCTTGTGATGATCTTTTAAAAATTCTATCGACATTTACTACCATAATTTTAACTGGGGACATAAACCTGAATACCAACCCTGACAATATGGATGCACGCTCGCACATGTCGCTCATTAAATTCAAAAGGGCTACATTCCAAAAACTTCATTTTTTACAGGAAAGCGTTTTGAAGTTTTGGCCGTAGTTTTTTCGTATTGTTTTGTAAATCATATTTTATATATTGTTACACCCATTAGAACAATCATATAAAATAAACAACGGTAACACAGTTTAAATGGGCATGTATTTATTTTCCTCAAGCATGTAAATACAAGCAGTATAGTATGATGGCATTTGAAATCACATGGAACGTTATAATTTTACCAGCAAACACAACAAACGGTACACAATTCAAAGCTCAAGTTAAAATAAACCTACCACAAAGGAAAACACAAATAATTGCTCATAGCTGCGAATGGTACTTTTAACATGATTAAAGCAACAACATAAATATTCAATAATTTTAACAATTCCCTATAGGTATAAATACTTAGCTTTTAAATCAGAAATAACCTGCACTGCACACTGAATAATACTTATAAACTGCCACTATTTCCTTACCTATGATTCGTTGAGATTTCAAAAGCGCACTGACTAAGAATCCTGTGGCAAAAACTCCACACCTCGTAATCCAACATCGTTGCTTCTGCCTTCCTATTGGTCGATCGCACGACGTTGGTACAACAACCGTCCACCGATGCCAGCGCCGGCACCGCCGCTTGACGACACCGCATGATGCTTGCCGCTGTTTATAGGCGCTCAGTCACGCCATCTAGCGCCTAAAGCGTGTAACTATTCACAATATACATGAGGGATATCATTCGATGCGTATTTTAAACCGTTATTTACCTTTACTATAATTTTTACTGTAACTTTCACCCAGAAACGTACAAAGTCAAATAAGTCCCTATTGTATATAAAAATTGTCAAAATGTCATGAATTTATTTAATGAAAGGCCACAAATCATACAAAAAATAAGTTCAATTTCAAATTTTAAGTAGCAGTTTTGTTAAATGTGTTAAAAAACATGAAATAAAGAATCGCACACTTGTGTTACAACGACAAAAACATACAAACATGTAAAATCAATCACAAAAATTGTTTAATTGAAAAAAAAAATGTAAGAATCTAAAAAATAATGGTTTTCATAGTGAAAATGCTATTTCTGACACTCTGTAAGTCTAGTTTGTGATGTTATTAACGTTTCAACTAAATTAATAAAGGTGACTATGTATCATTCAAATAACTAATAAAATGACTGCAAACAAAACAGGCAGCATGTTATAACTCTTACACAAAATAAAATTCTTAAAAAAAAATTACAGAACACGCCGTGTTAACAAACTATCAATGAGATCAATGTTGTTACTACGAGTAAATGCAGCAACAAACAACAACTATCACCTTTTTATTCAAGCAATGTCACTTACAAAATAAAATGCTTCTTAAAATAAAATAAAGTCGACTTAGGTAGGTACTAGTAATAAAGATGAGATCTACGATAATTTTTTTTCCGAGTCGTTACAATAAACTTTAAACATCTTCTTAAATCAGTCTGTAAAGCCATCAGTCTCAACTTACATACAATACAAGATTTTAATTGACATAACAGTTATGTTAATTAAAAACTTGTTTAATAAACAGTATCAGTCTTAAGAGACTAATAAAACATCTTATAGATTCTTATAAAAAGATTCGTAGTATTTCGGGATCACATCCTTTTCAATTAGTTTTAAGATGCCCTGTTTTTTTGTCTCAGCAACTTGTATCTTATTGTTATAAAGTTTTCTTAATGTCCGCGGAGTACCAGATGCATTTTGTCTTCTTTTTAAAGTGGTAACTTGGGCAAAAACTGTATCCTCGTAGGAAGTTTTGTATAAAAACATATTTTTATGTTCTTTGTCAATTTTCATAACTTTAATGTCGGCCCAATTACCTTTTCACCATCGTCATTGGTTGTGTAGTTTCCAACCGCCAGCAATTTAAAGTTATAAAAACTATCATGTGCAAGTTCCTTGACAGTGTAGGGTGTTCCTTTCTTCTTTGCTGTTTTTATTAATGTGATGTACTGTGCAGGTACAAAAATCGGAGAAGACTTTAGCGCTCTTGAGATGTTCCTCTGAATGACGGAGTGTACAGAGTCACCCTCATTTTGGGTATGCCCCTTGATTAAGAATTTATCGGTTATAGATTTCAGTTTCTGAAACTCATTTATGAGTGTTGATACATTGCCAACATAAATTTGTTTTTTTGTTGGCCACAGCAATTATCGCTGTAAAAAACCACGTCAAAATCTTCGGTGGATCTATCATGTAAACTTTTTAGATATTTATATACGCATGAACCTATCTCGTTGGCGCCTCGATTTCCTTCTCCTTCATGCCAAGCAAAACAAGTTGTGTTTTTAGTGCCAAGCTCAGTTATTGTAAAATTTAATAAATTCAACTTTGAGACGTAATACACACATCAAAAGTATCTAGGGATCAACATATATTTTTGCAATAACTTTTCTCCTGATTGATATTAATTAAAATTTTCTTTAAGGATTCATCAAATAAAGTGTTTTCGTTTGTCACAGTAACGATAAACCAAGTCACCTTTGCATTAATAAAGAAATTTGCCATTTTCCTAATAAAGGGATTTTTGACATTTGAACCACTAACATTAAAGTTCGAAAAAAAGACTGAAATAACAGTTTTCTTTAAAATTTTATTGGGTAACTTAAACAATTAATAATCCGTGTTTCTACCGCGAACACTAACAACACAAGAACATCGGTTTGGCATACTCAAAATGAGTTCATCCAAATCACGCTGTGGAATGGCCGCCCATGTTCGTTGCAACAACAAAAAAAGGTCTTCTTGCGACTGGATACCCTCCATATTCGGCAGAGCTCTTCTCTGTAGCATATCCCATGCATGCTCAATCGGGTTCAAGTCTGGCGACTGAGCAGGCCAGGGCAGGACATTGATGTTGCATGCGTTGATTACGCCATGATGTTAGCCGTGAGGCTTCATCACTCTTCAGGGAACTTAATTAGCGACCAAACAGTCAGAAACCGCTTGCATGAAGTGAACCTTCATTCCCGAAGACCGCTACGGGTACCACCTATAGCAATGCACAATCGTAGGATTCGATATCAATGGGCTCTTGAACACAGAAATTGGGCAGAAGAACAATGGCGTTTCGTGTGCTTTTCTGATGAGTCTCGTTTTGGTATGAGACCGGATACAAGACGTATACGACACTGGAGAACCCCTGGACGCCAACAGCGATTAAAATCCTGCCAGGAAGTCCATCCTTATAGTGGTGGAACCATCATGGTATGGGCGGGTATTTGGATCGGCGGAAGAACTGAGTTGATTTGGATCAGAGGCAACCTCAACGCTCAAATTTATGCTGAGACGATTGTATCAGACGTCATCGTTCCTCTACAAGTGCAAATCGGTCCCTTATTTCAGTTAATGCATGATAATGCACGACCGCACACCGCAAGAGTTGTAAGACAGACTCTCGCCGCAGCTAACATCAATGTCCTGCCCTGGCCTGCTCAGTCGCCAGACTTGAACCCGATTGAGCATGCATGGGATATGCTACAGAGAAGAGCTCTGCCGAATATGGAGGGTATCCAGTCGCAAGAAGACCTTTTTTTGTTGTTGCAACGAACATGGGCGGCCATTCCACAGCGTGATTTGGATGAACTCATTTTGAGTATGCCAAACCGATGTTCTTGTGTTGTTAGTGTTCGCGGTAGAAACACGGATTATTAATTGTTTAAGTTACCCAATAAAATTTTAAAGAAAACTGTTATTTCAGTCTTTTTTTCGAACTTTAATGTTAGTGGTTCAAATGTCAAAAATCCCTTTATTAGGAAAATGGCAAATTTCTTTATTAATGCAAAGGTGACTTGGTTTATCGTTACTGTGACAAACGAAAACACTTTATTTGATGAATCCTTAAAGAAAATTTTAATTAATATCAATCAGGAGAAAAGTTATTGCAAAAATATATGTTGATCCCTAGATACTTTTGATGTGTGTAGAAGCTTGATACTTCACCTCGTGGTCAAGGCATTACCGCTTGTTCGACGATTTTGTTTTTTTTTCGGAATGTGGCCCTTTTGAATTTAATGAGCGATGTATCTCAATATGCTTGCCACGCATGGGCTTTTGCCGGGACACAGCCTTCCAACCCGAGACAAAACCTGCTTAAAGTCCATTTCACGAAAGAAGTCCCGCAGACGCAGCGCTGTATTCGCGCGACATAATGTTGCCAGGGTTAATTATAGGGAAATCAGGGGAAATAATTTATCGTTCATTTACTTTCATTTTATTGACTACTACGACTCGAATATTTAGATAAAAATATTTTTTTTTTTAAATAAAATGTATTTTTAATATACCGTATATATGTACCTATTTAATGTCCATACTGCTAAGGTCAGACTAAATGCGAAATAAAATAGTGTATCGCATCCAGTGTGTTTTCATAGCACGAAACCCGTCTTCTGCCCACAAAATGCTCGACCCTAGCAAAATAAATCCTGACAAACACGACATACGCAAAAAGAACTTCCAGTACCCAACGGAGCAGCTATATAGGGATTGTATGGTTTTAACAGTTCGACAACTTTATATCAGAAGGGTTCTGCTTTTAAGCCATAAAGGCTCAACGTACGGCTCGGAAAGGATTAAATGCAAACGAAGGAAGGACCTCGTTTTCGACCTGAAACCGTGTAAAACAGACTTCTTCAAAAGACAACCGTGCTACATGGGTCCATACCTTTATAACAAAATAAGTAAAAATATACAATTACATAACTTACCGATAAAAAAACTAAAACTTACCATAGATAACTTCCTTCTCTCTCAAAATTATGTAGATACTGAAAATATATTAAAAGTATAAAATAAAATAAAAGCCACTCAGCCATTTATGAACGCAAACACACACATATGCATAAACACCCACACCACTCTCATACGCTCACTCACACAATATATTCTTACTCACACGCACGATAGTAATACCACGTACTGGCGTTTCAAACCGGTTGTCCCGCACTAGGTTTTTTTTGCACTCCGTGCAGTGCCAGGGAGATGCTATGGGACCTATTTGGTTCAATCAATCGTGATCAATGACGGTGATACCATAACACGCATTTGTTGCATTTAGCGGCATCTGCCGACGCAAGAAATTTACCGCAGGCACCGCACTTGACCATCGTGAAATAGGTACTTGATCTTGTTTGTGTTCGATCGATCTACAAGCCTTGGAACCGATAGATGGCGCTGTTTTTAATATATGCGTTTACGGCAATTTCTATGGTGTTATGGTAAGTTGTGACACCACAAGACGTAACACAGCAACTGTGCCAAGATCTGCGAACACTGAAGCTATGTCACCTAGTCTTTTCAGACACTGAGCAAAACGACTGTTATTATTTTTATGATCGGGTAGGAGACTACCACTACCAGAATGATATGGAGTTATTGATGTTTTATTTATTGTACACAGCACTGATTCGATGGATAATAGCGTCACTTGTAACTTGCACTTGATAATGATTTTTCACAATAAAGTTTTTGTAAACAAAGTACTTGTTTTTTTTTAATAACTTTAGAAATATTTCGGTACTGTCACTTGACAAAAGATCCGTTACCCTCTTCCGTCCGATCCGATCCGTTAAACTCTAATTTTACTTTCCGCAGGTAATGCACTTTTTGTTTTCAATAATTCTAATTCCTTGGAAAAGGTCTCAAGCTATAATAATAATAATAATAAGACCAGAGCCGCTGCTCGTCACGCACGCCTTTCACCTCCGGACCCGTCGCTCAGCTCCGCCTCGCCGCCGCCGGAACCCAGCCCCATCGTGAGCGCTGTGACACCGGCCGTGGCAGTTGCGTCGAGCTCGAGCGACGAGTATTTCTCTCCGCCGACGTCGCCACTACCTGTACGTCGTGCGGGGAGAGGCCGGCCACCGAAGAGCTTGGGGCTTAGGGGCCAACAGGCCCCGAGCCGGGTCCCCGCTACCGGTGGTTGTGTGCAGCGCATGAAATGGACTCAATCCATTAACGAGAACGTCATGCGCGCATACTACGGGTCTACAGAGGGGGGAACTAACCTCACTGCGTACCGTGTTAGGATGCTGTCTCTGTTCCAGGATCTTGAACCAACCGTCAACGTCTCGGCCCAACGACTATCGGATCAGGTGCGGGTCATCCAACGCAGTCACAGGTTGGACGACGCCGCGCTTGATAGGCTGCGCTCAGAAGTACTTACCTTATCGTCTTAACTCCGACACAAACCGCGGTGCAAGAGTCAGCTATTGACGCAACACCACCGCGGTTGAACCCTGCTGTTGTAGAGGAGGATGATGGAGTTGCCACGGTAAGTAGCCAGTGCAACGACCGATTGAGGAGCGCTCTAGAAAATGCGCTTCATGAATATCGGTCCACTCCTACCGAACTTAGGCCCCGATTACCACGGTTACCCATGCATAAGAAAAATAGGGCGCTGGTGTGTGCCTTGGACTCGCAACTCAAGAATATATTCGAGAGTAGCGAGAACCTCGTTGATACACACTCGATCCTGTTCTGTGGGGCTGTTACGGCATGTCGTTTAGCTAATGTCAAGTTTCCAAATTGTGACGTAGCTACTAGACCGAAACCAGCCGTACCAGCCTGGCAGCGAAGGATCGAGCGCCGTATCGACGGGGCCAGGGTACTCATCGGCAAACTATACTGCTTCAGGGAGGGCAACACACGACCACGAGTGATGCGCTTTGTGAGGCGGGCATTCTCGGGGACTGAAATCAGTCCTCAAGAATACATGTCCCGTGTCACAGAGCGCATCGACTTCCTGAAGCAGAAAGTTTATGCATGGGCGAACCGTATTCGGAGGTATAAGCGTGCAGCCATTTCCATTCGCCTCAGATGTTCGTCATCTTTTAAAAGTTTACTATGGCTTATCATGCGGCTCACATATTCTTATTGGTCCTTTCTGGGTTTTGAACTATTACCCACAATGTTGTTCATAATAAGTTTCCGTTTGGGCGCCTTCTTTGCTTGATTTATTCCGATACTTTTTGTTTTTGGCGTTTCCATGGTTGTATCATCTTCAGAGATCTTAATAGGCAATGAGTTCACACATTTTTCCATAGGAATGGCTGTGCTTTTATTATTTTGAAAGACCTGTAATTTTAAACAAAATGATAATGAACACCATGGTATGTATAAACTATAGGTACATAAATATACTAATAGATATAAAGGTTGACTGGTAGAGAATGCCTTGTGGCATTAAGTCCGCCTATGTACCACTCTTGTACATGAAGTTTAAATAAATAAATATTTCCATTATCCTTTATTTATATCCTGTAATGTACCGATTGTTTCAACACATTTATTCATTAATTATAAGTGAAAACTTGTAATTGGCCTTAAGCTTTAGTATACTAAGTTAACATGTTTTTATTAGCTGTAAGTTTTCCAAATAAAATAAAATAAAATAATATAATCTCACCGCTGAAGGAGTACATTTCTCAAAATCCACTTGAATATCAACATCTTCAATAGCTTTTATGGGCATGTTGGCTAGCTGTTGATTTTCTTTATTAGTGTTTACATCACCAATCACCATTCCATCTCGCAGTAATTCTGCGGGATTTAATAAATCTTTAATTTCTATTAAAGAGTTATCTGGAGTTGCTGGCCTTGCATCTCCACCAGTTTTGTTTACTTCTTTTGTAAACGTGCTGCATACTTTTCTTGCATTTATTTTCATTGTCTTCCACTGAATTTTCAGCTGGCTAAGCTCTCTTGGTCGACTATTTAACTCATTAAACTTTTTGTGGAATTCTTCCCAAGCTTTGGTTTTATTTTTATTTGTATTTGTGTCTAGGCTTTTATTTTCTATTATATGCGCGTAATCTTTCAAGACTGTCCTGAATAATTGCTGGAATAATAAGAAAATATTAAAAATAATCAGAGAACCGCAAATAAATAAAATAACACGCAACATGCGTGGTCTTTTCAAAATCAACATGAGAATTACCTTTTCTTCTTCATCCCAGTTTATGGAACGATTGCGCTTTTGGCTCATTTTTTTACTATATCAAGTTTAGGTTTTCGGATTAATTTAATTATCTTCGGACACACAAAATTAACTTTCTAAAAGACCTTTTGTTAATAAAACGGCACAGACGAAAAGTCAATGATTATGTCTAATGTCAATTTGACAGACAACTTCACGAGACGTCTAAGTATCATTCTTTGTTCATTCAATAGCTCACTCTTTTTACTTTTAAATTGACTGGGTTGCCATAGCATTCACACTAATATCGGTGTAAGGAATGTATTGTTACTACAAGGTTACTCCATGTTTATTAATATCAGTCTTAGTGCTTTGTTAATACTCCGTTACACTGGGATTAACTAGTCCAAGTGTAACGTAAGATGATCTTTGGAATAGATGATTTTTAATAATAAGACTGTAGTTGTTTATTTGCAACTCCTGAAACAAATTAAAAAATAGTCTTATTAGTACTCCGTAGGACTGTTACCGATTAGTAGCAAGATTGGGCTGCGACTACGTGGATTGAAAACGTTATTGGACACGATAGCTCTCGCGCACTTACCAGTCTGAACGGTTTTCCCGATTCATGCGCTGTATGCCATGGCTGTATATTCGGTACTCGCGCTTTACCCTAAACCACAACCTTTGGGTGTAGCAGAACCATTCTTGACTCTAAAAGAACACAAAATTTAGAAACCTGTACGTAACAAAAGGAGCATGTAAGGATCGGAGTAGGTGGTGTTCTATAGTTTCTGCTACCTTCCCCTACTAGAAAAGGCGTGAGATTAATAAATAAAATAATGGTAATTTAAACTTTTGCATTAGAAAAGTGTACTGTGGCTAATGTACCTCCACTTGCGCGCGGTTGTGGCTTCAAATCTGGACAAGTACCAATGAGCCTTTTTCTTTTTTGGACCTCCAAATGTTTCTAAGTTTATTTAGGACTAGTATTTGCGTGATCCGCGAGCTGCGGTTTCGTGTTTTTGAGAAGTATTCCTTACCCTTATAAAATTATGAGAATCCATGGGAAGCCTTAAATGTAATGAAAAATCCATTAGAGCACTTTAAAGATTTTGAAACCCCTTAAGAACCCGTAATGCAATCTAAAACCTTATTTAAAAACGCAGACCTTTTCCCGTTAAAAAAACATTACACTGAAGTTTGCTTGTCGTCGCCCCTGAGTTACGTTTCACCCACTTCACCTTCGTTACGCTACGGAGGTCGCCGGCTCGTTTCGCTCGCCACTTCCCCCCTTCACTCCACTCGGTCTCGCAAGTTCGCTCCACTCAGGACCTACCTACCACCGGTAAAACAGAGTAACGATTGTATGAGTAGTTAATTCTAAAATAAACTTTGATTTTCAGAGCAACACAATAGTTGTTTATTTGCAACTCCTGAAACAAATTAAGAAATTGTCTTATTAGTACTCCGTAGAACTGTTACCGATTAGTAGCAAGATTGGGCCGCGACTACGTGGATTGAACGTTATTGGACACGATAGCTCTCGCGCACTTACCAATCTAACGGTTTTCCCGATTCATGCGCTGTATGCCATCGCTGAATATTCGGTACTCGCGCTTTACTCTAAACCACAACCTTTGTGTGTAGCAGAACCATTCTTGACTCTAAAAAAATACAAAATTTTGAAACCTGTACGAAACAAAAGGAGCATGTAAGGATCGGAGTAGGTGGTGTTCTATAGTTTCTGCTTACCTTCCCCTACTAGAAAAGGCGTGAGTTTAATAAATAAAATCATGGGAATTTAAACTTTTGCATTAGAAAAGTGTCCTGTGGCTAAGGTATGTCTTATGAGTACTCCGTAGGACTGTTACCGATTAGTAGCAAGATTGGGCCGCGACTACGTGTATTGAACGTTATTGGACACGATAGCTCTCGCGCACTTACAAGTCTGAACGGTTTTCCCGATTCATGCGCTGTATGCCATCGCTGAAAATTCTCGCTTTACTCTAAACTACAACCTTTGGGTGAAGCAGAACCATTCTTGACTCTAAAAGAAGACAAAATTTAGAAACCTGTACGAAACAAAAGGAGCATGTAAGGATCGGAGTAGGTGGTGTTCTATAGTTTCTGCTTACCTTCCCCTACTAGAAAAGGCGTGAGATTAATAAATAAAATAATGGGAATTTAAACTTTTGCATTAAAAAAGTGTCCTGTGGCTAATGTACCTCCACTTGCGCGCGGTTGTGGCTTCAAATCTGGACAAGTACCAATGAGCCTTTTTCTTTTTTGGACTTCCAAATGTTTCTAAGTTTATTTAGGACTAATATTTAAGTGGTCCGCAAGCTGCGGTTTCGTGTTTTTGAGAAGTATTCCTTACCCTTATAAAATTATGAGAATCCATGGGAAGCCTTAAATGTAATGAAAAATCCATTAGAGCACTTTAAAGATTTTGAAACCCCTTAAGAACCCGTAATGCAATCTAAAACCTTATTTAAAAACTCAGACCTTTTCCCGTTAAAAAAACATTACACTGAAGTTTGCTTGTCGTCGCCCCTGAGTTACGTTTCACCCACTCCACCTTCGTTACGCTACGGAGGTCGCCGGCTCGTTTCGCTCGCCACTTCCCCCCTTCACTTCACTCGGTCTCGCAAGTTCGCTCCACTCAGAACCTACCTACCACCGGTAAAACGAGTAACGATTGTATGAGTAGTTAATTCTAAAATAAACTTTGATTTTCAGAGCAACACAATAGTTGTTTATTTGCAACTCCTGAAACAAATTAAAAAATTGTCTTATTAGTACTCCGTAGGACTGTTACCGATTAGTAGCAAGATTGGGCCGCGACTACGTGTATTGAACGTTATGGGACACGATAGCTCTCGCGCACTTACCAGTCTGAACGGTTTTCCCGATTCATGCACTGTATGCCATCGCTGAATATTCGGTACTCGCGCTTTACTCTAAACCACAACCTTTGTGTGTAGCAGAACCATTCTTGACTAATAGAACACAAAATTTAGAAACCTGTACGAAACAAAAGGAGCATGTAAGGATCGGAGTAGGTGGTGTTCTATAGTTTCTGCTTACCTTCCCCTACTAGAAAAGGCGTGAGTTTAATAAATAAAATCATGGGAATTTAAACTTTTGCATTAGAAAAGTGTCCTGTGGCTAATGTACCTCCACTTGCGCGCAGTTGTGGCTTCAAATCTGGACAAGTACCAATGAGACTTTTTCTTTTTTGGACTTCCAAATGTTTCTAAGTTTATTTAGGACTAATATTTAAGTGGTCCGCGAGCTGCGGTTTCGTGTTTTTGAGAAGTATTCCTTACCCTTATAAAATTATGAGAATCCATGGGAAGCCTTAAATGTAATGAAAAATCCATTAGAGCACTTTAAAGATTTTGAAACCCCTTAAGAACCCGTAATGCAATCTAAAACCTTATTTAAAAACTCAGACCTTTTCCCGTTAAAAAAACATTACACTGAAGTTTGCTTGTCGTCGCCCCTGAGTTACGTTTCACCCACTCCACCTTCGTTACGCTACGGAGGTCGCCGGCTCGTTTCGCTCGCCACTTCCCCCCTTCACTTCACTCGGTCTCGCAAGTTCGCTCCACTCAGAACCTACCTACCACCGGTAAAACGAGTAACGATTGTATGAGTAGTTAATTCTAAAATAAACTTTGATTTTCAGAGCAACACAATAGTTGTTTATTTGCAACTCCTGAAACAAATTAAAAAATTGTCTTATTAGTACTCCGTAGGACTGTTACCGATTAGTAGCAAGATTGGGCCGCGACTACGTGTATTGAACGTTATGGGACACGATAGCTCTCGCGCACTTACCAGTCTGAACGGTTTTCCCGATTCATGCACTGTATGCCATCGCTGAATATTCGGTACTCGCGCTTTACTCTAAACCACAACCTTTGTGTGTAGCAGAACCATTCTTGACTCTAAAAGAACACAAAATTTAGAAACCTGTACGAAACAAAAGGAGCATGTAAGGATCGGAGTAGGTGGTGTTCTATAGTTTCTGCTTACCTTCCCCTACTAGAAAAGGCGTGAGTTTAATAAATAAAATCATGGGAATTTAAACTTTTGCATTAGAAAAGTGTCCTGTGGCTAAGGTATGTCTTATGAGTACTCCGTAGGACTGTTACCGATTAGTAGCAAGATTGGGCCGCGACTACGTGGATTGAACGTTATTGGACACGATAGCTCTCGCGCACTTACCAATCTAACGGTTTTCCCGATTCATGCGCTGTATGCCATCGCTGAATATTCGGTACTCGCGCTTTACTCTAAACCACAACCTTTGTGTGTAGCAGAACCATTCTTGACTCTAAAAAAATACAAAATTTTGAAACCTGTACGAAACAAAAGGAGCATGTAAGGATCGGAGTAGGTGGTGTTCTATAGTTTCTGCTTACCTTCCCCTACTAGAAAAGGCGTGAGTTTAATAAATAAAATCATGGGAATTTAAACTTTTGCATTAGAAAAGTGTCCTGTGGCTAAGGTATGTCTTATGAGTACTCCGTAGGACTGTTACCGATTAGTAGCAAGATTGGGCCGCGACTACGTGTATTGAACGTTATTGGACACGATAGCTCTCGCGCACTTACAAGTCTGAACGGTTTTCCCGATTCATGCGCTGTATGCCATCGCTGAAAATTCTCGCTTTACTCTAAACTACAACCTTTGGGTGAAGCAGAACCATTCTTGACTCTAAAAGAAGACAAAATTTAGAAACCTGTACGAAACAAAAGGAGCATGTAAGGATCGGAGTAGGTGGTGTTCTATAGTTTCTGCTTACCTTCCCCTACTAGAAAAGGCGTGAGATTAATAAATAAAATAATGGGAATTTAAACTTTTGCATTAAAAAAGTGTCCTGTGGCTAATGTACCTCCACTTGCGCGCGGTTGTGGCTTCAAATCTGGACAAGTACCAATGAGCCTTTTTCTTTTTTGGACTTCCAAATGTTTCTAAGTTTATTTAGGACTAATATTTAAGTGGTCCGCAAGCTGCGGTTTCGTGTTTTTGAGAAGTATTCCTTACCCTTATAAAATTATGAGAATCCATGGGAAGCCTTAAATGTAATGAAAAATCCATTAGAGCACTTTAAAGATTTTGAAACCCCTTAAGAACCCGTAATGCAATCTAAAACCTTATTTAAAAACTCAGACCTTTTCCCGTTAAAAAAACATTACACTGAAGTTTGCTTGTCGTCGCCCCTGAGTTACGTTTCACCCACTCCACCTTCGTTACGCTACGGAGGTCGCCGGCTCGTTTCGCTCGCCACTTCCCCCCTTCACTTCACTCGGTCTCGCAAGTTCGCTCCACTCAGAACCTACCTACCACCGGTAAAACGAGTAACGATTGTATGAGTAGTTAATTCTAAAATAAACTTTGATTTTCAGAGCAACACAATAGTTGTTTATTTGCAACTCCTGAAACAAATTAAAAAATTGTCTTATTAGTACTCCGTAGGACTGTTACCGATTAGTAGCAAGATTGGGCCGCGACTACGTGTATTGAACGTTATGGGACACGATAGCTCTCGCGCACTTACCAGTCTGAACGGTTTTCCCGATTCATGCACTGTATGCCATCGCTGAATATTCGGTACTCGCGCTTTACTCTAAACCACAACCTTTGTGTGTAGCAGAACCATTCTTGACTAATAGAACACAAAATTTAGAAACCTGTACGAAACAAAAGGAGCATGTAAGGATCGGAGTAGGTGGTGTTCTATAGTTTCTGCTTACCTTCCCCTACTAGAAAAGGCGTGAGTTTAATAAATAAAATCATGGGAATTTAAACTTTTGCATTAGAAAAGTGTCCTGTGGCTAATGTACCTCCACTTGCGCGCAGTTGTGGCTTCAAATCTGGACAAGTACCAATGAGACTTTTTCTTTTTTGGACTTCCAAATGTTTCTAAGTTTATTTAGGACTAATATTTAAGTGGTCCGCGAGCTGCGGTTTCGTGTTTTTGAGAAGTATTCCTTACCCTTATAAAATTATGAGAATCCATGGGAAGCCTTAAATGTAATGAAAAATCCATTAGAGCACTTTAAAGATTTTGAAACCCCTTAAGAACCCGTAATGCAATCTAAAACCTTATTTAAAAACTCAGACCTTTTCCCGTTAAAAAAACATTACACTGAAGTTTGCTTGTCGTCGCCCCTGAGTTACGTTTCACCCACTCCACCTTCGTTACGCTACGGAGGTCGCCGGCTCGTTTCGCTCGCCACTTCCCCCCTTCACTTCACTCGGTCTCGCAAGTTCGCTCCACTCAGAACCTACCTACCACCGGTAAAACGAGTAACGATTGTATGAGTAGTTAATTCTAAAATAAACTTTGATTTTCAGAGCAACACAATAGTTGTTTATTTGCAACTCCTGAAACAAATTAAAAAATTGTCTTATTAGTACTCCGTAGGACTGTTACCGATTAGTAGCAAGATTGGGCCGCGACTACGTGTATTGAACGTTATGGGACACGATAGCTCTCGCGCACTTACCAGTCTGAACGGTTTTCCCGATTCATGCACTGTATGCCATCGCTGAATATTCGGTACTCGCGCTTTACTCTAAACCACAACCTTTGTGTGTAGCAGAACCATTCTTGACTCTAAAAGAACACAAAATTTAGAAACCTGTACGAAACAAAAGGAGCATGTAAGGATCGGAGTAGGTGGTGTTCTATAGTTTCTGCTTACCTTCCCCTACTAGAAAAGGCGTGAGTTTAATAAATAAAATCATGGGAATTTAAACTTTTGCATTAGAAAAGTGTCCTGTGGCTAAGGTATGTCTTATGAGTACTCCGTAGGACTGTTACCGATTAGTAGCAAGATTGGGCCGCGACTACGTGGATTGAACGTTATTGGACACGATAGCTCTCGCGCACTTATCAGTCTAACGGTTTTCCCGATTCATGCGCTGTATGTCATCGCTGAATATTCGGTACTCGCGCTTTACTCTAAACCACAACCTTTGTGTGTAGCAGAACCATTCTTGACTCTAAAAGAACACAAAATTTAGAAACCTGTACGAAACAAAAGGAGCATGTAAGGATCGGAGTAGGTGGTGTTCTATAGTTTCTGCTTACCTTCCCCTACTAGAAAAGGCGTGAGTTTAATAAATAAAATCATGGGAATTTAAACTTTTGCATTAGAAAAGTGTCCTGTGGCTAATGTACCTCCACTTGCGCGCGGTTGTGGCTTCAAATCTGGACAAGTACCAATGAGACTTTTTCTTTTTTGGACTTCCAAATGTTTCTAAGTTTATTTAGGACTAATATTTAAGTGGTCCGCGAGCTGCGGTTTCGTGTTTTTGAGAAGTATTCCTTACCCTTATAAAATTATGAGAATCCATGGGAAGCCTTAAATGTAATGAAAAATCCATTAGAGCACTTTAAAGATTTTGAAACCCCTTAAGAACCCGTAATGCAATCTAAAACCTTATTTAAAAACTCAGACCTTTTCCCGTTAAAAAAACATTACACTGAAGTTTGCTTGTCGTCGCCCCTGAGTTACGTTTCACCCACTCCACCTTCGTTACGCTACGGAGGTCGCCGGCTCGTTTCGCTCGCCACTTCCCCCCTTCACTTCACTCGGTCCCGCAAGTTCGCTCCACTCAGAACCTACCTACCACCGGTAAAACGAGTAACGATTGTATGAGTAGTTAATTCTAAAATAAACTTTGATTTTCAGAGCAACACAATAGTTGTTTATTTGCAACTCCTGAAACAAATTAAAAAATTGTCTTATTAGTACTCCGTAGGACTGTTACCGATTAGTAGCAAGATTGGGCCGCGACTACGTGTATTGAACGTTATGGGACACGATAGCTCTCGCGCACTTACCAGTCTGAACGGTTTTCCCGATTCATGCACTGTATGCCATCGCTGAATATTCGGTACTCGCGCTTTACTCTAAACCACAACCTTTGTGTGTAGCAGAACCATTCTTGACTCTAAAAGAACACAAAATTTAGAAACCTGTACGAAACAAAAGGAGCATGTAAGGATCGGAGTAGGTGGTGTTCTATAGTTTCTGCTTACCTTCCCCTACTAGAAAAGGCGTGAGTTTAATAAATAAAATCATGGGAATTTAAACTTTTGCATTAGAAAAGTGTCCTGTGGCTAAGGTATGTCTTATGAGTACTCCGTAGGACTGTTACCGATTAGTAGCAAGATTGGGCCGCGACTACGTGGATTGAACGTTATTGGACACGATAGCTCTCGCGCACTTATCAGTCTAACGGTTTTCCCGATTCATGCGCTGTATGTCATCGCTGAATATTCGGTACTCGCGCTTTACTCTAAACCACAACCTTTGTGTGTAGCAGAACCATTCTTGACTCTAAAAGAACACAAAATTTAGAAACCTGTACGAAACAAAAGGAGCATGTAAGGATCGGAGTAGGTGGTGTTCTATAGTTTCTGCTTACCTTCCCCTACTAGAAAAGGCGTGAGTTTAATAAATAAAATCATGGGAATTTAAACTTTTGCATTAGAAAAGTGTCCTGTGGCTAATGTACCTCCACTTGCGCGCGGTTGTGGCTTCAAATCTGGACAAGTACCAATGAGACTTTTTCTTTTTTGGACTTCCAAATGTTTCTAAGTTTATTTAGGACTAATATTTAAGTGGTCCGCGAGCTGCGGTTTCGTGTTTTTGAGAAGTATTCCTTACCCTTATAAAATTATGAGAATCCATGGGAAGCCTTAAATGTAATGAAAAATCCATTAGAGCACTTTAAAGATTTTGAAACCCCTTAAGAACCCGTAATGCAATCTAAATACTATTTAAAAACTCAGACCTTTTCCCGTTAAAAAAACATTACACTGAAGTTTGCTTGTCGTCGCCCCTGAGTTACGTTTCACCCACTCCACCTTCGTTACGCTACGGAGGTCGCCGGCTCGTTTCGCTCGCCACTTCCCCCCTTCACTTCACTCGGTCCCGCAAGTTCGCTCCACTCAGAACCTACCTACCACCGGTAAAACGAGTAACGATTGTATGAGTAGTTAATTCTAAAATAAACTTTGATTTTCAGAGCAACACAATAGTTGTTTATTTGCAACTCCTGAAACAAATTAAAAAATTGTCCTATTAGTACTCCGTAGGACTGTTACCGATTAGTAGCAAGATTGGGCCGCGACTACGTGTATTGAACGTTATGGGACACGATAGCTCTCGCGCACTTACCAGTCTGAACGGTTTTCCCGATTCATGCACTGTATGCCATCGCTGAATATTCGGTACTCGCGCTTTACTCTAAACCACAACCTTTGTGTGTAGCAGAACCATTCTTGACTCTAAAAGAACACAAAATTTAGAAACCTGTACGAAACAAAAGGAGCATGTAAGGATCGGAGTAGGTGGTGTTCTATAGTTTCTGCTTACCTTCCCCTACTAGAAAAGGCGTGAGTTTAATATATAAAATAATGGGAATTTAAACTTTTGCATTAGAAAAGTATCCTGTGGCTAAGGTATGTCTCCGTAGGACTGTTACCGATTAGTAGCAAGATTGGGCTGCGACTACGTGGATTGAAAACGTTATTGGACACGATAGCTCTCGCGCACTTACCAGTCTAACGGTTTTCCCGATTCATGCGCTGTATGCCATCGCTGAAAATTCGGTACTCTCGCTTTACTCTAAACTACAACCTTTGGGTGAAGCAGAACCATTCTTGACTCTAAAAGAAGACAAAATTTAGAAACCTGTACGAAACAAAAGAAGCATGTAATGATCGGAGTAGGTGGTGTTCTATAGTTTCTGCTTACCTTCCCCTACTAGAAAAGGCGTGAGTTTAATAAATAAAATAATGGGAATTTAAACTTTTGCATTAGAAAAGTGTCCTGTGGCTAAGGTATGTCTTATGAGTACTCCGTAGGACTGTTACCGATTAGTAGCAAGATTGGGCCGCGACTACGTGGATTGAACGTTATTGGACACGATAGCTCTCGCGCACTTACCAGTCTAACGGTTTTCCCGATTGATGCGCTGTATGCCATCGCTGAATATTCGGTACTCGCGCTTTGCTCTAAACCACAACAGTTGTGTGTAGCAGAACCATTCTTGACTCTAAAAGAAGACAAAATTTAGAAACCTGTACGAAACAAAATGAGCATGTAAGGATCGGAGTAGGTGGTGTTCTATAGTTTCTGCTTACCTTCCCCTACTAGAAAAGGCGTGAGTTTAATAAATAAAATAATGGGAATTTAAACTTTTGCATTAGAAAAGTGTCCTATGGCTAAGGTATGTCTTATGAGTACTCCGTAGGACTGTTACCGATTAGTAGCAAGATTGGGCCGCGACTACGTGGATTGAACGTTATTGGACACGATAGCTCTCGCGCACTTACCAGTCTAACGGTTTTCCCGATTCATGCGCTGTATGTCATCGCTGAATATTCGGTACTCGCGCTTTACTCTAAACCACAACCTTTGTGTGTAGCAGAACCATTCTTGACTCTAAAAGAACACAAAATTTAGAAACCTGTACGAAACAAAAGAAGCATGTAATGATCGGAGTAGGTGGTGTTCTATAGTTTCTGCTTACCTTCCCCTACTAGAAAAGGCGTGAGTTTAATAAATAAAATAATGGGAATTTAAACTTTTGCATTAGAAAAGTGTCCTGTGGCTAAGGTATGTCTTATGAGTACTCTGTAGGACTGTTACCGATTAGTAGCAAGATTGGGCCGCGACTACGTGGATTGAACGTTATTGGACACGATAGCTTTCGCGCACTTACCAGTCTAACGGTTTTCCCGATTTATGCGCTGTATGCCATCGCTGAATATTCGGTACTCGCGCTTTACTCTAAACCACAACCTTTGTGTGTAGCAGAACCATTCTTGACTAATAGAACACAAAATTTAGAAACCTGTACGAAACAAAAGGAGCATGTAAGGATCGGAGTAGGTGGTGTTCTATAGTTTCTGCTTACCTTCCCCTACTAGAAAAGGCGTGAGTTTAATAAATAAAATCATGGGAATTTAAACTTTTGCATTAGAAAAGTGTCCTGTGGCTAATGTACCTCCACTTGCGCGCAGTTGTGGCTTCAAATCTGGACAAGTACCAATGAGACTTTTTCTTTTTTGGACTTCCAAATGTTTCTAAGTTTATTTAGGACTAATATTTAAGTGGTCCGCGAGCTGCGGTTTCGTGTTTTTGAGAAGTATTCCTTACCCTTATAAAATTATGAGAATCCATGGGAAGCCTTAAATGTAATGAAAAATCCATTAGAGCACTTTAAAGATTTTGAAACCCCTTAAGAACCCGTAATGCAATCTAAAACCTTATTTAAAAACTCAGACCTTTTCCCGTTAAAAAAACATTACACTGAAGTTTGCTTGTCGTCGCCCCTGAGTTACGTTTCACCCACTCCACCTTCGTTACGCTACGGAGGTCGCCGGCTCGTTTCGCTCGCCACTTCCCCCCTTCACTTCACTCGGTCTCGCAAGTTCGCTCCACTCAGAACCTACCTACCACCGGTAAAACGAGTAACGATTGTATGAGTAGTTAATTCTAAAATAAACTTTGATTTTCAGAGCAACACAATAGTTGTTTATTTGCAACTCCTGAAACAAATTAAAAAATTGTCTTATTAGTACTCCGTAGGACTGTTACCGATTAGTAGCAAGATTGGGCCGCGACTACGTGTATTGAACGTTATGGGACACGATAGCTCTCGCGCACTTACCAGTCTGAACGGTTTTCCCGATTCATGCACTGTATGCCATCGCTGAATATTCGGTACTCGCGCTTTACTCTAAACCACAACCTTTGTGTGTAGCAGAACCATTCTTGACTCTAAAAGAACACAAAATTTAGAAACCTGTACGAAACAAAAGGAGCATGTAAGGATCGGAGTAGGTGGTGTTCTATAGTTTCTGCTTACCTTCCCCTACTAGAAAAGGCGTGAGTTTAATAAATAAAATCATGGGAATTTAAACTTTTGCATTAGAAAAGTGTCCTGTGGCTAAGGTATGTCTTATGAGTACTCCGTAGGACTGTTACCGATTAGTAGCAAGATTGGGCCGCGACTACGTGGATTGAACGTTATTGGACACGATAGCTCTCGCGCACTTATCAGTCTAACGGTTTTCCCGATTCATGCGCTGTATGTCATCGCTGAATATTCGGTACTCGCGCTTTACTCTAAACCACAACCTTTGTGTGTAGCAGAACCATTCTTGACTCTAAAAGAACACAAAATTTAGAAACCTGTACGAAACAAAAGGAGCATGTAAGGATCGGAGTAGGTGGTGTTCTATAGTTTCTGCTTACCTTCCCCTACTAGAAAAGGCGTGAGTTTAATAAATAAAATCATGGGAATTTAAACTTTTGCATTAGAAAAGTGTCCTGTGGCTAATGTACCTCCACTTGCGCGCGGTTGTGGCTTCAAATCTGGACAAGTACCAATGAGACTTTTTCTTTTTTGGACTTCCAAATGTTTCTAAGTTTATTTAGGACTAATATTTAAGTGGTCCGCGAGCTGCGGTTTCGTGTTTTTGAGAAGTATTCCTTACCCTTATAAAATTATGAGAATCCATGGGAAGCCTTAAATGTAATGAAAAATCCATTAGAGCACTTTAAAGATTTTGAAACCCCTTAAGAACCCGTAATGCAATCTAAAACCTTATTTAAAAACTCAGACCTTTTCCCGTTAAAAAAACATTACACTGAAGTTTGCTTGTCGTCGCCCCTGAGTTACGTTTCACCCACTCCACCTTCGTTACGCTACGGAGGTCGCCGGCTCGTTTCGCTCGCCACTTCCCCCCTTCACTTCACTCGGTCCCGCAAGTTCGCTCCACTCAGAACCTACCTACCACCGGTAAAACGAGTAACGATTGTATGAGTAGTTAATTCTAAAATAAACTTTGATTTTCAGAGCAACACAATAGTTGTTTATTTGCAACTCCTGAAACAAATTAAAAAATTGTCCTATTAGTACTCCGTAGGACTGTTACCGATTAGTAGCAAGATTGGGCCGCGACTACGTGTATTGAACGTTATGGGACACGATAGCTCTCGCGCACTTACCAGTCTGAACGGTTTTCCCGATTCATGCACTGTATGCCATCGCTGAATATTCGGTACTCGCGCTTTACTCTAAACCACAACCTTTGTGTGTAGCAGAACCATTCTTGACTCTAAAAGAACACAAAATTTAGAAACCTGTACGAAACAAAAGGAGCATGTAAGGATCGGAGTAGGTGGTGTTCTATAGTTTCTGCTTACCTTCCCCTACTAGAAAAGGCGTGAGTTTAATATATAAAATAATGGGAATTTAAACTTTTGCATTAGAAAAGTATCCTGTGGCTAAGGTATGTCTCCGTAGGACTGTTACCGATTAGTAGCAAGATTGGGCTGCGACTACGTGGATTGAAAACGTTATTGGACACGATAGCTCTCGCGCACTTACCAGTCTAACGGTTTTCCCGATTCATGCGCTGTATGCCATCGCTGAAAATTCGGTACTCTCGCTTTACTCTAAACTACAACCTTTGGGTGAAGCAGAACCATTCTTGACTCTAAAAGAAGACAAAATTTAGAAACCTGTACGAAACAAAAGAAGCATGTAATGATCGGAGTAGGTGGTGTTCTATAGTTTCTGCTTACCTTCCCCTACTAGAAAAGGCGTGAGTTTAATAAATAAAATAATGGGAATTTAAACTTTTGCATTAGAAAAGTGTCCTGTGGCTAAGGTATGTCTTATGAGTACTCCGTAGGACTGTTACCGATTAGTAGCAAGATTGGGCCGCGACTACGTGGATTGAACGTTATTGGACACGATAGCTCTCGCGCACTTACCAGTCTAACGGTTTTCCCGATTGATGCGCTGTATGCCATCGCTGAATATTCGGTACTCGCGCTTTGCTCTAAACCACAACAGTTGTGTGTAGCAGAACCATTCTTGACTCTAAAAGAAGACAAAATTTAGAAACCTGTACGAAACAAAATGAGCATGTAAGGATCGGAGTAGGTGGTGTTCTATAGTTTCTGCTTACCTTCCCCTACTAGAAAAGGCGTGAGTTTAATAAATAAAATAATGGGAATTTAAACTTTTGCATTAGAAAAGTGTCCTATGGCTAAGGTATGTCTTATGAGTACTCCGTAGGACTGTTACCGATTAGTAGCAAGATTGGGCCGCGACTACGTGGATTGAACGTTATTGGACACGATAGCTCTCGCGCACTTACCAGTCTAACGGTTTTCCCGATTCATGCGCTGTATGTCATCGCTGAATATTCGGTACTCGCGCTTTACTCTAAACCACAACCTTTGTGTGTAGCAGAACCATTCTTGACTCTAAAAGAACACAAAATTTAGAAACCTGTACGAAACAAAAGAAGCATGTAATGATCGGAGTAGGTGGTGTTCTATAGTTTCTGCTTACCTTCCCCTACTAGAAAAGGCGTGAGTTTAATAAATAAAATAATGGGAATTTAAACTTTTGCATTAGAAAAGTGTCCTGTGGCTAAGGTATGTCTTATGAGTACTCTGTAGGACTGTTACCGATTAGTAGCAAGATTGGGCCGCGACTACGTGGATTGAACGTTATTGGACACGATAGCTTTCGCGCACTTACCAGTCTAACGGTTTTCCCGATTTATGCGCTGTATGCCATCGCTGAATATTCGGTACTCGCGCTTTACTCTAAACCACAACCTTTGTGTGTAGCAGAACCATTCTTGACTCTAAAAGAACACAAAATTTAGAAACCAGTACGAAACAAAAGGAGCATGTAAGGATCGGAGTAGGTGGTGTTCTACAGTTTCTGCTTACCTACCCCTACTAGAAAATGCGTGAGTTTAATAAATAAAATAATGAGAATTTAAACTATTGCATTAGAAAAGTGTCCTGTGGCTAATGTACCTCCACTTGCGCGCGGTTGTGGCTTCAAATCTGGACAAGTACCAATGAGCCTTTTTCTTTTTTGGACTTCCAAATGTTTCTAAGTTTATTTAAGACTAGTATATAAGTGGTCCGCGAGCTGCGGTTTCGTGTTTTTGAGAAGTATTCCTTACCCTTATAAAATTATGAGAATCCATGGGAAGCCTTAAATGTAATGAAAAATCCATTAGAGCACTTTAAAGATTTTGAAACCCCTTAAGAACCCGTAATGCAATCTAAAACCTGATTTAAAAACTCAGATCTTTTCCCGTTAAAAAAAACATTACCCTGAAATTTGCTTGTCGTTGCCGCTGAGTTACGTTTCACCCACTCCACCTTCGTTACACTACGGAGGTCGCACGCTCGTTTCGCTCGCCACTTCCCCCCTTCACTCCACTCGGTCTCGCAAGTTCGCTCCACTCAGGACCTACCTACCACCGGTAAAACAGAGTAACGATTGTATGAGTAGTTAATTCTAAAATAAACTTTGATTTTCAGAGCAACACAATAGTTGTTTATTTGCAACTCCTAAAACAAATTAAAAAATTGTCTTATTAGTACTCCGTAGAACTGTTACCGATTAGTAGCAAGATTAAGCCGCGACTACGTGGATTGAACGTTATTGGACACGATAGCTCTCGCGCACTTACCAGTCTAACGGTTTTCCCGATTCATGCGCTGTATGCCATCGCTGAATATTCGGTACTCGCGCTTTACTCTAAACTACAACCTTTGTGTGTAGCAGAACCATTCTTGACTCTAAAAAAATACAAAATTTTGAAACCTGTACGAAACAAAAGGAGCATGTAAGGATCGGAGTAGGTCGTGTTCTATAGTTCCTGCTTACCTTTCTCTACTAGAAAAGGCGTGAGTTTAATAAATAAAATAATGGGAATTCAAACTTTTGCATTAGAAAAGTGTCCTGTGGCTAAGGTATGTCTTATGAGTACTCCGTAGGACTGTTACCGATTAGTAGCAAGATTGGGCCGCGACTACGTGGATTGAACGTTATTGGACACGATAGCTTTCGCGCACTTACCAGTCTAACGGTTTTCCCGATTCATGCGCTGTATGCCATCGCTGAATATTCGGTACTCGCGCTTTACTCTAAACCACAATCGTTGTGTGTAGCAGAACCATTCTTGACTCTAAAAGAACACAAAATTTAGAAACCAGTACGAAACAAAAGGAGCATGTAAGGATCGGAGTAGGTGGTGTTCTATAGTTTCTGCTTACCTTCCTCTACCAGAAAAGGCGTGAGTTTAATAAATAAAATAATGGGAATTTAAACTTTTGCATTAGAAAAGTATCCTGTGGCTAAGGTATGTCTTATGAGTACTCCGTAGGACTGTTACCGATTAGTAGCAAGATTGGGCCGCGACTACGTGTATTGAACGTTATTGGACACGATAGCTCTCGCGCACTTACAAGTCTGAACGGTTTTCCCGATTCATGCGCTGTATGCCATCGCTGAAAATTCTCGCTTTACTCTAAACTACAACCTTTGGGTGAAGCAGAACCATTCTTGACTCTAAAAGAAGACAAAATTTAGAAACCTGTACGAAACAAAAGGAGCATGTAAGGATCGGAGTAGGTGGTGTTCTATAGTTTCTGCTTACCTTCCCCTACTAGAAAAGGCGTGAGATTAATAAATAAAATAATGGGAATTTAAACTTTTGCATTAAAAAAGTGTCCTGTGGCTAATGTACCTCCACTTGCGCGCGGTTGTGGCTTCAAATCTGGACAAGTACCAATGAGCCTTTTTCTTTTTTGGACTTCCAAATGTTTCTAAGTTTATTTAGGACTAATATTTAAGTGGTCCGCAAGCTGCGGTTTCGTGTTTTTGAGAAGTATTCCTTACCCTTATAAAATTATGAGAATCCATGGGAAGCCTTAAATGTAATGAAAAATCCATTAGAGCACTTTAAAGATTTTGAAACCCCTTAAGAACCCGTAATGCAATCTAAAACCTTATTTAAAAACTCAGACCTTTTCCCGTTAAAAAAACATTACACTGAAGTTTGCTTGTCGTCGCCCCTGAGTTACGTTTCACCCACTCCACCTTCGTTACGCTACGGAGGTCGCCGGCTCGTTTCGCTCGCCACTTCCCCCCTTCACTTCACTCGGTCTCGCAAGTTCGCTCCACTCAGAACCTACCTACCACCGGTAAAACGAGTAACGATTGTATGAGTAGTTAATTCTAAAATAAACTTTGATTTTCAGAGCAACACAATAGTTGTTTATTTGCAACTCCTGAAACAAATTAAAAAATTGTCTTATTAGTACTCCGTAGGACTGTTACCGATTAGTAGCAAGATTGGGCCGCGACTACGTGTATTGAACGTTATGGGACACGATAGCTCTCGCGCACTTACCAGTCTGAACGGTTTTCCCGATTCATGCACTGTATGCCATCGCTGAATATTCGGTACTCGCGCTTTACTCTAAACCACAACCTTTGTGTGTAGCAGAACCATTCTTGACTAATAGAACACAAAATTTAGAAACCTGTACGAAACAAAAGGAGCATGTAAGGATCGGAGTAGGTGGTGTTCTATAGTTTCTGCTTACCTTCCCCTACTAGAAAAGGCGTGAGTTTAATAAATAAAATCATGGGAATTTAAACTTTTGCATTAGAAAAGTGTCCTGTGGCTAATGTACCTCCACTTGCGCGCAGTTGTGGCTTCAAATCTGGACAAGTACCAATGAGACTTTTTCTTTTTTGGACTTCCAAATGTTTCTAAGTTTATTTAGGACTAATATTTAAGTGGTCCGCGAGCTGCGGTTTCGTGTTTTTGAGAAGTATTCCTTACCCTTATAAAATTATGAGAATCCATGGGAAGCCTTAAATGTAATGAAAAATCCATTAGAGCACTTTAAAGATTTTGAAACCCCTTAAGAACCCGTAATGCAATCTAAAACCTTATTTAAAAACTCAGACCTTTTCCCGTTAAAAAAACATTACACTGAAGTTTGCTTGTCGTCGCCCCTGAGTTACGTTTCACCCACTCCACCTTCGTTACGCTACGGAGGTCGCCGGCTCGTTTCGCTCGCCACTTCCCCCCTTCACTTCACTCGGTCTCGCAAGTTCGCTCCACTCAGAACCTACCTACCACCGGTAAAACGAGTAACGATTGTATGAGTAGTTAATTCTAAAATAAACTTTGATTTTCAGAGCAACACAATAGTTGTTTATTTGCAACTCCTGAAACAAATTAAAAAATTGTCTTATTAGTACTCCGTAGGACTGTTACCGATTAGTAGCAAGATTGGGCCGCGACTACGTGTATTGAACGTTATGGGACACGATAGCTCTCGCGCACTTACCAGTCTGAACGGTTTTCCCGATTCATGCACTGTATGCCATCGCTGAATATTCGGTACTCGCGCTTTACTCTAAACCACAACCTTTGTGTGTAGCAGAACCATTCTTGACTCTAAAAGAACACAAAATTTAGAAACCTGTACGAAACAAAAGGAGCATGTAAGGATCGGAGTAGGTGGTGTTCTATAGTTTCTGCTTACCTTCCCCTACTAGAAAAGGCGTGAGTTTAATAAATAAAATCATGGGAATTTAAACTTTTGCATTAGAAAAGTGTCCTGTGGCTAAGGTATGTCTTATGAGTACTCCGTAGGACTGTTACCGATTAGTAGCAAGATTGGGCCGCGACTACGTGGATTGAACGTTATTGGACACGATAGCTCTCGCGCACTTATCAGTCTAACGGTTTTCCCGATTCATGCGCTGTATGTCATCGCTGAATATTCGGTACTCGCGCTTTACTCTAAACCACAACCTTTGTGTGTAGCAGAACCATTCTTGACTCTAAAAGAACACAAAATTTAGAAACCTGTACGAAACAAAAGGAGCATGTAAGGATCGGAGTAGGTGGTGTTCTATAGTTTCTGCTTACCTTCCCCTACTAGAAAAGGCGTGAGTTTAATAAATAAAATCATGGGAATTTAAACTTTTGCATTAGAAAAGTGTCCTGTGGCTAATGTACCTCCACTTGCGCGCGGTTGTGGCTTCAAATCTGGACAAGTACCAATGAGACTTTTTCTTTTTTGGACTTCCAAATGTTTCTAAGTTTATTTAGGACTAATATTTAAGTGGTCCGCGAGCTGCGGTTTCGTGTTTTTGAGAAGTATTCCTTACCCTTATAAAATTATGAGAATCCATGGGAAGCCTTAAATGTAATGAAAAATCCATTAGAGCACTTTAAAGATTTTGAAACCCCTTAAGAACCCGTAATGCAATCTAAAACCTTATTTAAAAACTCAGACCTTTTCCCGTTAAAAAAACATTACACTGAAGTTTGCTTGTCGTCGCCCCTGAGTTACGTTTCACCCACTCCACCTTCGTTACGCTACGGAGGTCGCCGGCTCGTTTCGCTCGCCACTTCCCCCCTTCACTTCACTCGGTCCCGCAAGTTCGCTCCACTCAGAACCTACCTACCACCGGTAAAACGAGTAACGATTGTATGAGTAGTTAATTCTAAAATAAACTTTGATTTTCAGAGCAACACAATAGTTGTTTATTTGCAACTCCTGAAACAAATTAAAAAATTGTCCTATTAGTACTCCGTAGGACTGTTACCGATTAGTAGCAAGATTGGGCCGCGACTACGTGTATTGAACGTTATGGGACACGATAGCTCTCGCGCACTTACCAGTCTGAACGGTTTTCCCGATTCATGCACTGTATGCCATCGCTGAATATTCGGTACTCGCGCTTTACTCTAAACCACAACCTTTGTGTGTAGCAGAACCATTCTTGACTCTAAAAGAACACAAAATTTAGAAACCTGTACGAAACAAAAGGAGCATGTAAGGATCGGAGTAGGTGGTGTTCTATAGTTTCTGCTTACCTTCCCCTACTAGAAAAGGCGTGAGTTTAATATATAAAATAATGGGAATTTAAACTTTTGCATTAGAAAAGTATCCTGTGGCTAAGGTATGTCTCCGTAGGACTGTTACCGATTAGTAGCAAGATTGGGCTGCGACTACGTGGATTGAAAACGTTATTGGACACGATAGCTCTCGCGCACTTACCAGTCTAACGGTTTTCCCGATTCATGCGCTGTATGCCATCGCTGAAAATTCGGTACTCTCGCTTTACTCTAAACTACAACCTTTGGGTGAAGCAGAACCATTCTTGACTCTAAAAGAAGACAAAATTTAGAAACCTGTACGAAACAAAAGAAGCATGTAATGATCGGAGTAGGTGGTGTTCTATAGTTTCTGCTTACCTTCCCCTACTAGAAAAGGCGTGAGTTTAATAAATAAAATAATGGGAATTTAAACTTTTGCATTAGAAAAGTGTCCTGTGGCTAAGGTATGTCTTATGAGTACTCCGTAGGACTGTTACCGATTAGTAGCAAGATTGGGCCGCGACTACGTGGATTGAACGTTATTGGACACGATAGCTCTCGCGCACTTACCAGTCTAACGGTTTTCCCGATTGATGCGCTGTATGCCATCGCTGAATATTCGGTACTCGCGCTTTGCTCTAAACCACAACAGTTGTGTGTAGCAGAACCATTCTTGACTCTAAAAGAAGACAAAATTTAGAAACCTGTACGAAACAAAATGAGCATGTAAGGATCGGAGTAGGTGGTGTTCTATAGTTTCTGCTTACCTTCCCCTACTAGAAAAGGCGTGAGTTTAATAAATAAAATAATGGGAATTTAAACTTTTGCATTAGAAAAGTGTCCTATGGCTAAGGTATGTCTTATGAGTACTCCGTAGGACTGTTACCGATTAGTAGCAAGATTGGGCCGCGACTACGTGGATTGAACGTTATTGGACACGATAGCTCTCGCGCACTTACCAGTCTAACGGTTTTCCCGATTCATGCGCTGTATGCCATCGCTGAATATTCGGTACTCGCGCTTTACTCTAAACTACAACCTTTGTGTGTAGCAGAACCATTCTTGACTCTAAAAAAATACAAAATTTTGAAACCTGTACGAAACAAAAGGAGCATGTAAGGATCGGAGTAGGTCGTGTTCTATAGTTCCTGCTTACCTTTCTCTACTAGAAAAGGCGTGAGTTTAATAAATAAAATAATGGGAATTTAAACTTTTGCATTAGAAAAGTGTCCTGTGGCTAAGGTATGTCTTATGAGTACTCCGTAGGACTGTTACCGATTAGTAGCAAGATTGGGCCGCGACTACGTGGACTGAACGTTATTGGACACGATAGCTTTCGCGCACTTACCAGTCTAACGGTTTTCCCGATTCATGCGCTGTATGCCATCGCTGAATATTCGGTACTCGCGCTTTACTCTAAACCACAATCGTTGTGTGTAGCAGAACCATTCTTGACTCTAAAAGAACACAAAATTTAGAAACCAGTACGAAACAAAAGGAGCATGTAAGGATCGGAGTAGGTGGTGTTCTATAGTTTCTGCTTACCTTCCTCTACCAGAAAAGGCGTGAGTTTAATAAATAAAATAATGGGAATTTAAACTTTTGCATTAGAAAAGTATCCTGTGGCTAAGGTATGTCTTATGAGTACTCCGTAGGACTGTTACCGATTAGTAGCAAGATTGGGCCGCGACTACGTGTATTGAACGTTATTGGACACGATAGCTCTCGCGCACTTACAAGTCTGAACGGTTTTCCCGATTCATGCGCTGTATGCCATCGCTGAAAATTCTCGCTTTACTCTAAACTACAACCTTTGGGTGAAGCAGAACCATTCTTGACTCTAAAAGAAGACAAAATTTAGAAACCTGTACGAAACAAAAGGAGCATGTAAGGATCGGAGTAGGTGGTGTTCTATAGTTTCTGCTTACCTTCCCCTACTAGAAAAGGCGTGAGTTTAATAAATAAAATCATGGGAATTTAAACTTTTGCATTAGAAAAGTGTCCTGTGGCTAAGGTATGTCTTATGAGTACTCCGTAGGACTGTTACCGATTAGTAGCAAGATTGGGCCGCGACTACGTGTATTGAACGTTATTGGACACGATAGCTCTCGCGCACTTACAAGTCTGAACGGTTTTCCCGATTCATGCGCTGTATGCCATCGCTGAAAATTCTCGCTTTACTCTAAACTACAACCTTTGGGTGAAGCAGAACCATTCTTGACTCTAAAAGAAGACAAAATTTAGAAACCTGTACGAAACAAAAGGAGCATGTAAGGATCGGAGTAGGTGGTGTTCTATAGTTTCTGCTTACCTTCCCCTACTAGAAAAGGCGTGAGATTAATAAATAAAATAATGGGAATTTAAACTTTTGCATTAAAAAAGTGTCCTGTGGCTAATGTACCTCCACTTGCGCGCGGTTGTGGCTTCAAATCTGGACAAGTACCAATGAGCCTTTTTCTTTTTTGGACTTCCAAATGTTTCTAAGTTTATTTAGGACTAATATTTAAGTGGTCCGCAAGCTGCGGTTTCGTGTTTTTGAGAAGTATTCCTTACCCTTATAAAATTATGAGAATCCATGGGAAGCCTTAAATGTAATGAAAAATCCATTAGAGCACTTTAAAGATTTTGAAACCCCTTAAGAACCCGTAATGCAATCTAAAACCTTATTTAAAAACTCAGACCTTTTCCCGTTAAAAAAACATTACACTGAAGTTTGCTTGTCGTCGCCCCTGAGTTACGTTTCACCCACTCCACCTTCGTTACGCTACGGAGGTCGCCGGCTCGTTTCGCTCGCCACTTCCCCCCTTCACTTCACTCGGTCTCGCAAGTTCGCTCCACTCAGAACCTACCTACCACCGGTAAAACGAGTAACGATTGTATGAGTAGTTAATTCTAAAATAAACTTTGATTTTCAGAGCAACACAATAGTTGTTTATTTGCAACTCCTGAAACAAATTAAAAAATTGTCTTATTAGTACTCCGTAGGACTGTTACCGATTAGTAGCAAGATTGGGCCGCGACTACGTGTATTGAACGTTATGGGACACGATAGCTCTCGCGCACTTACCAGTCTGAACGGTTTTCCCGATTCATGCACTGTATGCCATCGCTGAATATTCGGTACTCGCGCTTTACTCTAAACCACAACCTTTGTGTGTAGCAGAACCATTCTTGACTCTAAAAGAACACAAAATTTAGAAACCAGTACGAAACAAAAGGAGCATGTAAGGATCGGAGTAGGTGGTGTTCTATAGTTTCTGCTTACCTTCCCCTACTAGAAAAGGCGTGAGTTTAATAAATAAAATCATGGGAATTTAAACTTTTGCATTAGAAAAGTGTCCTGTGGCTAAGGTATGTCTTATGAGTACTCCGTAGGACTGTTACCGATTAGTAGCAAGATTAAGCCGCGACTACGTGGATTGAACGTTATTGGACACGATAGCTCTCGCGCACTTACCAGTCTAACGGTTTTCCCGATTCATGCGCTGTATGCCATCGCTGAATATTCGGTACTCGCGCTTTACTCTAAACTACAACCTTTGTGTGTAGCAGAACCATTCTTGACTCTAAAAAAATACAAAATTTTGAAACCTGTACGAAACAAAAGGAGCATGTAAGGATCGGAGTAGGTCGTGTTCTATAGTTCCTGCTTACCTTTCTCTACTAGAAAAGGCGTGAGTTTAATAAATAAAATAATGGGAATTTAAACTTTTGCATTAGAAAAGTGTCCTGTGGCTAAGGTATGTCTTATGAGTACTCCGTAGGACTGTTACCGATTAGTAGCAAGATTGGGCCGCGACTACGTGGACTGAACGTTATTGGACACGATAGCTTTCGCGCACTTACCAGTCTAACGGTTTTCCCGATTCATGCGCTGTATGCCATCGCTGAATATTCGGTACTCGCGCTTTACTCTAAACCACAATCGTTGTGTGTAGCAGAACCATTCTTGACTCTAAAAGAACACAAAATTTAGAAACCAGTACGAAACAAAAGGAGCATGTAAGGATCGGAGTAGGTGGTGTTCTATAGTTTCTGCTTACCTTCCTCTACCAGAAAAGGCGTGAGTTTAATAAATAAAATCATGGGAATTTAAACTTTTGCATTAGAAAAGTGTCCTGTGGCTAAGGTATGTCTTATGAGTACTCCGTAGGACTGTTACCGATTAGTAGCAAGATTAAGCCGCGACTACGTGGATTGAACGTTATTGGACACGATAGCTCTCGCGCACTTACCAGTCTAACGGTTTTCCCGATTCATGCGCTGTATGCCATCGCTGAATATTCGGTACTCGCGCTTTACTCTAAACTACAACCTTTGTGTGTAGCAGAACCATTCTTGACTCTAAAAAAATACAAAATTTTGAAACCTGTACGAAACAAAAGGAGCATGTAAGGATCGGAGTAGGTCGTGTTCTATAGTTCCTGCTTACCTTTCTCTACTAGAAAAGGCGTGAGTTTAATAAATAAAATAATGGGAATTTAAACTTTTGCATTAGAAAAGTGTCCTGTGGCTAAGGTATGTCTTATGAGTACTCCGTAGGACTGTTACCGATTAGTAGCAAGATTGGGCCGCGACTACGTGGATTGAACGTTATTGGACACGATAGCTCTCGCGCACTTATCAGTCTAACGGTTTTCCCGATTCATGCGCTGTATGTCATCGCTGAATATTCGGTACTCGCGCTTTACTCTAAACCACAACCTTTGTGTGTAGCAGAACCATTCTTGACTCTAAAAGAACACAAAATTTAGAAACCTGTACGAAACAAAAGGAGCATGTAAGGATCGGAGTAGGTGGTGTTCTATAGTTTCTGCTTACCTTCCCCTACTAGAAAAGGCGTGAGTTTAATAAATAAAATCATGGGAATTTAAACTTTTGCATTAGAAAAGTGTCCTGTGGCTAATGTACCTCCACTTGCGCGCGGTTGTGGCTTCAAATCTGGACAAGTACCAATGAGACTTTTTCTTTTTTGGACTTCCAAATGTTTCTAAGTTTATTTAGGACTAATATTTAAGTGGTCCGCGAGCTGCGGTTTCGTGTTTTTGAGAAGTATTCCTTACCCTTATAAAATTATGAGAATCCATGGGAAGCCTTAAATGTAATGAAAAATCCATTAGAGCACTTTAAAGATTTTGAAACCCCTTAAGAACCCGTAATGCAATCTAAAACCTTATTTAAAAACTCAGACCTTTTCCCGTTAAAAAAACATTACACTGAAGTTTGCTTGTCGTCGCCCCTGAGTTACGTTTCACCCACTCCACCTTCGTTACGCTACGGAGGTCGCCGGCTCGTTTCGCTCGCCACTTCCCCCCTTCACTTCACTCGGTCCCGCAAGTTCGCTCCACTCAGAACCTACCTACCACCGTTAAAACGAGTAACGATTGTATGAGTAGTTAATTCTAAAATAAACTTTGATTTTCAGAGCAACACAATAGTTGTTTATTTGCAACTCCTGAAACAAATTAAAAAATTGTCCTATTAGTACTCCGTAGGACTGTTACCGATTAGTAGCAAGATTGGGCCGCGACTACGTGTATTGAACGTTATGGGACACGATAGCTCTCGCGCACTTACCAGTCTGAACGGTTTTCCCGATTCATGCACTGTATGCCATCGCTGAATATTCGGTACTCGCGCTTTACTCTAAACCACAACCTTTGTGTGTAGCAGAACCATTCTTGACTCTAAAAGAACACAAAATTTAGAAACCTGTACGAAACAAAAGGAGCATGTAAGGATCGGAGTAGGTGGTGTTCTATAGTTTCTGCTTACCTTCCCCTACTAGAAAAGGCGTGAGTTTAATATATAAAATAATGGGAATTTAAACTTTTGCATTAGAAAAGTATCCTGTGGCTAAGGTATGTCTCCGTAGGACTGTTACCGATTAGTAGCAAGATTGGGCTGCGACTACGTGGATTGAAAACGTTATTGGACACGATAGCTCTCGCGCACTTACCAGTCTAACGGTTTTCCCGATTCATGCGCTGTATGCCATCGCTGAAAATTCGGTACTCTCGCTTTACTCTAAACTACAACCTTTGGGTGAAGCAGAACCATTCTTGACTCTAAAAGAAGACAAAATTTAGAAACCTGTACGAAACAAAAGAAGCATGTAATGATCGGAGTAGGTGGTGTTCTATAGTTTCTGCTTACCTTCCCCTACTAGAAAAGGCGTGAGTTTAATAAATAAAATAATGGGAATTTAAACTTTTGCATTAGAAAAGTGTCCTGTGGCTAAGGTATGTCTTATGAGTACTCCGTAGGACTGTTACCGATTAGTAGCAAGATTGGGCCGCGACTACGTGGATTGAACGTTATTGGACACGATAGCTCTCGCGCACTTACCAGTCTAACGGTTTTCCCGATTGATGCGCTGTATGCCATCGCTGAATATTCGGTAGTCGCGCTTTGCTCTAAACCACAACAGTTGTGTGTAGCAGAACCATTCTTGACTCTAAAAGAAGACAAAATTTAGAAACCTGTACGAAACAAAATGAGCATGTAAGGATCGGAGTAGGTGGTGTTCTATAGTTTCTGCTTACCTTCCCCTACTAGAAAAGGCGTGAGTTTAATAAATAAAATAATGGGAATTTAAACTTTTGCATTAGAAAAGTGTCCTATGGCTAAGGTATGTCTTATGAGTACTCCGTAGGACTGTTACCGATTAGTAGCAAGATTGGGCCGCGACTACGTGGATTGAACGTTATTGGACACGATAGCTCTCGCGCACTTACCAGTCTAACGGTTTTCCCGATTCATGCGCTGTATGTCATCGCTGAATATTCGGTACTCGCGCTTTACTCTAAACCACAACCTTTGTGTGTAGCAGAACCATTCTTGACTCTAAAAGAACACAAAATTTAGAAACCTGTACGAAACAAAAGAAGCATGTAATGATCGGAGTAGGTGGTGTTCTATAGTTTCTGCTTACCTTCCCCTACTAGAAAAGGCGTGAGTTTAATAAATAAAATAATGGGAATTTAAACTTTTGCATTAGAAAAGTGTCCTGTGGCTAAGGTATGTCTTATGAGTACTCTGTAGGACTGTTACCGATTAGTAGCAAGATTGGGCCGCGACTACGTGGATTGAACGTTATTGGACACGATAGCTTTCGCGCACTTACCAGTCTAACGGTTTTCCCGATTTATGCGCTGTATGCCATCGCTGAATATTCGGTACTCGCGCTTTACTCTAAACCACAACCTTTGTGTGTAGCAGAACCATTCTTGACTCTAAAAGAACACAAAATTTAGAAACCAGTACGAAACAAAAGGAGCATGTAAGGATCGGAGTAGGTGGTGTTCTACAGTTTCTGCTTACCTACCCCTACTAGAAAAGGCGTGAGTTTAATAAATAAAATAATGAGAATTTAAACTATTGCATTAGAAAAGTGTCCTGTGGCTAATGTACCTCCACTTGCGCGCGGTTGTGGCTTCAAATCTGGACAAGTACCAATGAGCCTTTTTCTTTTTTGGACTTCCAAATGTTTCTAAGTTTATTTAAGACTAGTATATAAGTGGTCCGCGAGCTGCGGTTTCGTGTTTTTGAGAAGTATTCCTTACCCTTATAAAATTATGAGAATCCATGGGAAGCCTTAAATGTAATGAAAAATCCATTAGAGCACTTTAAAGATTTTGAAACCCCTTAAGAACTCGTAATGCAATCTAAAACCTGATTTAAAAACTCAGATCTTTTCCCGTTAAAAAAAACATTACCCTGAAATTTGCTTGTCGTTGCCGCTGAGTTACGTTTCACCCACTCCACCTTCGTTACACTACGGAGGTCGCACGCTCGTTTCGCTCGCCACTTCCCCCCTTCACTCCACTCGGTCTCGCAAGTTCGCTCCACTCAGGACCTACCTACCACCGGTAAAACAGAGTAACGATTGTATGAGTAGTTAATTCTAAAAAAAACTTTGATTTTCAGAGCAACACAATAGTTGTTTATTTGCAACTCCTAAAACAAATTAAAAAATTGTCTTATTAGTACTCCGTAGAACTGTTACCGATTAGTAGCAAGATTAAGCCGCGACTACGTGGATTGAACGTTATTGGACACGATAGCTCTCGCGCACTTACCAGTCTAACGGTTTTCCCGATTCATGCGCTGTATGCCATCGCTGAATATTCGGTACTCGCGCTTTACTCTAAACTACAACCTTTGTGTGTAGCAGAACCATTCTTGACTCTAAAAAAATACAAAATTTTGAAACCTGTACGAAACAAAAGGAGCATGTAAGGATCGGAGTAGGTCGTGTTCTATAGTTCCTGCTTACCTTTCTCTACTAGAAAAGGCGTGAGTTTAATAAATAAAATAATGGTAATTTAAACTTTTGCATTAGAAAAGTGTCCTGTGGCTAAGGTATGTCTTATGAGTACTCCGTAGGACTGTTACCGATTAGTAGCAAGATTGGGCCGCGACTACGTGGATTGAACGTTATTGGACACGATAGCTTTCGCGCACTTACCAGTCTAACGGTTTTCCCGATTCATGCGCTGTATGCCATCGCTGAATATTCGGTACTCGCGCTTTACTCTAAACCACAATCGTTGTGTGTAGCAGAACCATTCTTGACTCTAAAAGAACACAAAATTTAGAAACCAGTACGAAACAAAAGGAGCATGTAAGGATCGGAGTAGGTGGTGTTCTATAGTTTCTGCTTACCTTCCTCTACCAGAAAAGGCGTGAGTTTAATAAATAAAATAATGGGAATTTAAACTTTTGCATTAGAAAAGTATCCTGTGGCTAAGGTATGTCTTATGAGTACTCCGTAGGACTGTTACCGATTAGTAGCAAGATTGGGCCGCGACTACGTGTATTGAACGTTATTGGACACGATAGCTCTCGCGCACTTACAAGTCTGAACGGTTTTCCCGATTCATGCGCTGTATGCCATCGCTGAAAATTCTCGCTTTACTCTAAACTACAACCTTTGGGTGAAGCAGAACCATTCTTGACTCTAAAAGAAGACAAAATTTAGAAACCTGTACGAAACAAAAGGAGCATGTAAGGATCGGAGTAGGTGGTGTTCTATAGTTTCTGCTTACCTTCCCCTACTAGAAAAGGCGTGAGATTAATAAATAAAATCATGGGAATTTAAACTTTTGCATTAAAAAAGTGTCCTGTGGCTAATGTACCTCCACTTGCGCGCGGTTGTGGCTTCAAATCTGGACAAGTACCAATGAGCCTTTTTCTTTTTTGGACTTCCAAATGTTTCTAAGTTTATTTAGGACTAATATTAAAGTGGTCCGCGAGCTGCGGTTTCGTGTTTTTGAGAAGTATTCCTTACCCTTATAAAATTATGAGAATCCATGGGAAGCCTTAAATGTAATGAAAAATCCATTAGAGCACTTTAAAGATTTTGAAACCCCTTAAGAACCCGTAATGCAATCTAAAACCTTATTTAAAAACTCAGACCTTTTCCCGTTAAAAAAACATTACACTGAAGTTTGCTTGTCGTCGCCCCTGAGTTACGTTTCACCCACTCCACCTTCGTTACGCTACGGAGGTCGCCGGCTCGTTTCGCTCGCCACTTCCCCCCTTCTCTTCACTCGGTCTCGCAAGTTCGCTCCACTCAGAACCTACCTACCACCGGTAAAACGAGTAACGATTGTATGAGTAGTTAATTCTAAAATAAACTTTGATTTTCAGAGCAACACAATAGTTGTTTATTTGCAACTCCTGAAACAAATTAAAAAATTGTCTTATTAGTACTCCGTAGGACTGTTACCGATTAGTAGCAAGATTGGGCCGCGACTACGTGTATTGAACGTTATGGGACACGATAGCTCTCGCGCACTTACCAGTCTGAACGGTTTTCCCGATTCATGCACTGTATGCCATCGCTGAATATTCGGTACTCGCGCTTTACTCTAAACCACAACCTTTGTGTGTAGCAGAACCATTCTTGACTCTAAAAGAACACAAAATTTAGAAACCTGTACGAAACAAAAGGAGCATGTAAGGATCGGAGTAGGTGGTGTTCTATAGTTTCTGCTTACCTTCCCCTACTAGAAAAGGCGTGAGTTTAATAAATAAAATCATGGGAATTTAAACTTTTGCATTAGAAAAGTGTCCTGTGGCTAAGGTATGTCTTATGAGTACTCCGTAGGACTGTTACCGATTAGTAGCAAGATTGGGCCGCGACTACGTGGATTGAACGTTATTGGACACGATAGCTCTCGCGCACTTATCAGTCTAACGGTTTTCCCGATTCATGCGCTGTATGTCATCGCTGAATATTCGGTACTCGCGCTTTACTCTAAACCACAACCTTTGTGTGTAGCAGAACCATTCTTGACTCTAAAAGAACACAAAATTTAGAAACCTGTACGAAACAAAAGGAGCATGTAAGGATCGGAGTAGGTGGTGTTCTATAGTTTCTGCTTACCTTCCCCTACTAGAAAAGGCGTGAGTTTAATATATAAAATAATGGGAATTTAAACTTTTGCATTAGAAAAGTATCCTGTGGCTAAGGTATGTCTCCGTAGGACTGTTACCGATTAGTAGCAAGATTGGGCTGCGACTACGTGGATTGAAAACGTTATTGGACACGATAGCTCTCGCGCACTTACCAGTCTAACGGTTTTCCCGATTCATGCGCTGTATGCCATCGCTGAAAATTCGGTACTCTCGCTTTACTCTAAACTACAACCTTTGGGTGAAGCAGAACCATTCTTGACTCTAAAAGAAGACAAAATTTAGAAACCTGTACGAAACAAAAGAAGCATGTAATGATCGGAGTAGGTGGTGTTCTATAGTTTCTGCTTACCTTCCCCTACTAGAAAAGGCGTGAGTTTAATAAATAAAATAATGGGAATTTAAACTTTTGCATTAGAAAAGTGTCCTGTGGCTAAGGTATGTCTTATGAGTACTCCGTAGGACTGTTACCGATTAGTAGCAAGATTGGGCCGCGACTACGTGGATTGAACGTTATTGGACACGATAGCTCTCGCGCACTTACCAGTCTAACGGTTTTCCCGATTGATGCGCTGTATGCCATCGCTGAATATTCGGTAGTCGCGCTTTGCTCTAAACCACAACAGTTGTGTGTAGCAGAACCATTCTTGACTCTAAAAGAAGACAAAATTTAGAAACCTGTACGAAACAAAATGAGCATGTAAGGATCGGAGTAGGTGGTGTTCTATAGTTTCTGCTTACCTTCCCCTACTAGAAAAGGCGTGAGTTTAATAAATAAAATAATGGGAATTTAAACTTTTGCATTAGAAAAGTGTCCTATGGCTAAGGTATGTCTTATGAGTACTCCGTAGGACTGTTACCGATTAGTAGCAAGATTGGGCCGCGACTACGTGGATTGAACGTTATTGGACACGATAGCTCTCGCGCACTTACCAGTCTAACGGTTTTCCCGATTCATGCGCTGTATGTCATCGCTGAATATTCGGTACTCGCGCTTTACTCTAAACCACAACCTTTGTGTGTAGCAGAACCATTCTTGACTCTAAAAGAACACAAAATTTAGAAACCTGTACGAAACAAAAGAAGCATGTAATGATCGGAGTAGGTGGTGTTCTATAGTTTCTGCTTACCTTCCCCTACTAGAAAAGGCGTGAGTTTAATAAATAAAATAATGGGAATTTAAACTTTTGCATTAGAAAAGTGTCCTGTGGCTAAGGTATGTCTTATGAGTACTCTGTAGGACTGTTACCGATTAGTAGCAAGATTGGGCCGCGACTACGTGGATTGAACGTTATTGGACACGATAGCTTTCGCGCACTTACCAGTCTAACGGTTTTCCCGATTTATGCGCTGTATGCCATCGCTGAATATTCGGTACTCGCGCTTTACTCTAAACCACAACCTTTGTGTGTAGCAGAACCATTCTTGACTCTAAAAGAACACAAAATTTAGAAACCAGTACGAAACAAAAGGAGCATGTAAGGATCGGAGTAGGTGGTGTTCTACAGTTTCTGCTTACCTACCCCTACTAGAAAAGGCGTGAGTTTAATAAATAAAATAATGAGAATTTAAACTATTGCATTAGAAAAGTGTCCTGTGGCTAATGTACCTCCACTTGCGCGCGGTTGTGGCTTCAAATCTGGACAAGTACCAATGAGCCTTTTTCTTTTTTGGACTTCCAAATGTTTCTAAGTTTATTTAGGACTAGTATTTGCGTGGTCCGCAAGCTGCGGTTTCGTGTTTTTGAGAAGTATTCCTTACCTTTATAAAATTATGAGAATCCATGGGAAGCCTTAAATGTATTGAAAAATCCATTAGAGCACTTTAAAGATTTTGAAACCCCTTAAGAACCCGTAATACAATCTAAAACCTTATTTAAACCTTTTCCCGTTAAAAAAAACATTACCCTGAAATTTGCTTGTCGTTGCCGCTGAGTTACGTTTCACCCACTCCACCTTCGTTACACTACGGAGGTCGCACGCTCGTTTCGCTCGCCACTTCCCCCCTTCACTCCACTCGGTCTCGCAAGTTCGCTCCACTCAGGACCTACCTACCACCGGTAAAACAGAGTAACGATTGTATGAGTAGTTAATTCTAAAAAAAACTTTGATTTTCAGAGCAACACAATAGTTGTTTATTTGCAACTGCTAAAACAAATTAAAAAATTGTCTTATTAGTACTCCGTAGAACTGTTACCGATTAGTAGCAAGATTAAGCCGCGACTACGTGGATTGAACGTTATTGGACACGATAGCTCTCGCGCACTTACCAGTCTAACGGTTTTCCCGATTCATGGGCTGTATGCCATCGCTGAATATTCGGTACTCGCGCTTTACTCTAAACTACAACCTTTGTGTGTAGCAGAACCATTCTTGACTCTAAAAAAATACAAAATTTTGAAACCTGTACGAAACAAAAGGAGCATGTAAGGATCGGAGTAGGTGGTGTTCTATAGTTTCTGCTTACCTTCCCCTACTAGAAAAGGCGTGAGTTTAATATATAAAATAATGGGAATTTAAACTTTTGCATTAGAAAAGTATCCTGTGGCTAAGGTATGTCTCCGTAGGACTGTTACCGATTAGTAGCAAGATTGGGCTGCGACTACGTGGATTGAAAACGTTATTGGACACGATAGCTCTCGCGCACTTACCAGTCTAACGGTTTTCCCGATTCATGCGCTGTATGCCATCGCTGAAAATTCGGTACTCTCGCTTTACTCTAAACTACAACCTTTGGGTGAAGCAGAACCATTCTTGACTCTAAAAGAAGACAAAATTTAGAAACCTGTACGAAACAAAAGAAGCATGTAATGATCGGAGTAGGTGGTGTTCTATAGTTTCTGCTTACCTTCCCCTACTAGAAAAGGCGTGAGTTTAATAAATAAAATAATGGGAATTTAAACTTTTGCATTAGAAAAGTGTCCTGTGGCTAAGGTATGTCTTATGAGTACTCCGTAGGACTGTTACCGATTAGTAGCAAGATTGGGCCGCGACTACGTGGATTGAACGTTATTGGACACGATAGCTCTCGCGCACTTACCAGTCTAACGGTTTTCCCGATTGATGCGCTGTATGCCATCGCTGAATATTCGGTAGTCGCGCTTTGCTCTAAACCACAACAGTTGTGTGTAGCAGAACCATTCTTGACTCTAAAAGAAGACAAAATTTAGAAACCTGTACGAAACAAAATGAGCATGTAAGGATCGGAGTAGGTGGTGTTCTATAGTTTCTGCTTACCTTCCCCTACTAGAAAAGGCGTGAGTTTAATAAATAAAATAATGGGAATTTAAACTTTTGCATTAGAAAAGTGTCCTATGGCTAAGGTATGTCTTATGAGTACTCCGTAGGACTGTTACCGATTAGTAGCAAGATTGGGCCGCGACTACGTGGATTGAACGTTATTGGACACGATAGCTCTCGCGCACTTACCAGTCTAACGGTTTTCCCGATTCATGCGCTGTATGTCATCGCTGAATATTCGGTACTCGCGCTTTACTCTAAACCACAACCTTTGTGTGTAGCAGAACCATTCTTGACTCTAAAAGAACACAAAATTTAGAAACCTGTACGAAACAAAAGAAGCATGTAATGATCGGAGTAGGTGGTGTTCTATAGTTTCTGCTTACCTTCCCCTACTAGAAAAGGCGTGAGTTTAATAAATAAAATAATGGGAATTTAAACTTTTGCATTAGAAAAGTGTCCTGTGGCTAAGGTATGTCTTATGAGTACTCTGTAGGACTGTTACCGATTAGTAGCAAGATTGGGCCGCGACTACGTGGATTGAACGTTATTGGACACGATAGCTTTCGCGCACTTACCAGTCTAACGGTTTTCCCGATTTATGCGCTGTATGCCATCGCTGAATATTCGGTACTCGCGCTTTACTCTAAACCACAACCTTTGTGTGTAGCAGAACCATTCTTGACTCTAAAAGAACACAAAATTTAGAAACCAGTACGAAACAAAAGGAGCATGTAAGGATCGGAGTAGGTGGTGTTCTACAGTTTCTGCTTACCTACCCCTACTAGAAAAGGCGTGAGTTTAATAAATAAAATAATGAGAATTTAAACTATTGCATTAGAAAAGTGTCCTGTGGCTAATGTACCTCCACTTGCGCGCGGTTGTGGCTTCAAATCTGGACAAGTACCAATGAGCCTTTTTCTTTTTTGGACTTCCAAATGTTTCTAAGTTTATTTAGGACTAGTATTTGCGTGGTCCGCAAGCTGCGGTTTCGTGTTTTTGAGAAGTATTCCTTACCTTTATAAAATTATGAGAATCCATGGGAAGCCTTAAATGTATTGAAAAATCCATTAGAGCACTTTAAAGATTTTGAAACCCCTTAAGAACCCGTAATACAATCTAAAACCTTATTTAAACCTTTTCCCGTTAAAAAAAACATTACCCTGAAATTTGCTTGTCGTTGCCGCTGAGTTACGTTTCACCCACTCCACCTTCGTTACACTACGGAGGTCGCACGCTCGTTTCGCTCGCCACTTCCCCCCTTCACTCCACTCGGTCTCGCAAGTTCGCTCCACTCAGGACCTACCTACCACCGGTAAAACAGAGTAACGATTGTATGAGTAGTTAATTCTAAAAAAAACTTTGATTTTCAGAGCAACACAATAGTTGTTTATTTGCAACTGCTAAAACAAATTAAAAAATTGTCTTATTAGTACTCCGTAGAACTGTTACCGATTAGTAGCAAGATTAAGCCGCGACTACGTGGATTGAACGTTATTGGACACGATAGCTCTCGCGCACTTACCAGTCTAACGGTTTTCCCGATTCATGGGCTGTATGCCATCGCTGAATATTCGGTACTCGCGCTTTACTCTAAACTACAACCTTTGTGTGTAGCAGAACCATTCTTGACTCTAAAAAAATACAAAATTTTGAAACCTGTACGAAACAAAAGGAGCATGTAAGGATCGGAGTAGGTCGTGTTCTATAGTTCCTGCTTACCTTTCTCTACTAGAAAAGGCGTGAGTTTAATAAATAAAATAATGGGAATTTCAACTTTTGCATTAGAAAAGTGTCCTGTGGCTAAGGTATGTCTTATGAGTACTCCGTAGGACTGTTACCGATTAGTAGCAAGATTGGGCCGCGACTACGTGGATTGAAAACGTTATTGGACACGATAGCTCTCGCGCACTTACCAGTCTAACGGTTTTCCCGATTCATGCGCTGTATGCCATCGCTGAAAATTCGGTACTCTCGCTTTACTCTAAACCACAACCTTTGTGTGTAGCAGAACCATTCTTGACTCTAAAAGAACACAAAATTTAGAAACCAGTACGAAACAAAAGGAGCATGTAAGGATCGGAGTAGGTGGTGTTCTACATTTTCTGCTTACCTTCCCCTACTAGAAAAGGCGTGAGTTTAATAAATAAAATAATGGGAATTTAATTTATTGCATTAGAAACGTGTCCTGTGGCTAAGGTATGTCTTATGAGTACTCCGTAGGACTGTTACCGATTAGTAGCAAGATTGGGCCGCGACTACGTGGATTGAACGTTATTGGACACGATAGCTCTCGCGCACTTACCAGTGTAACGGTTTTCCCGATTCATGCGCTGTATGCCATCGCTGAATATTCGGTACTCGCGCTTTACTCTAAACCACAACCTTTGTGTGTAGCAGAACCATTCTTGACTCTAAAAGAACACAAAATTTAGAAACCAGTACGAAACAAAAGGAGCATGTAAGGATCGGAGTAGGTGGTGTTCTACATTTTCTGCTTACCTTCCCCTACTAGAAAAGGCGTGAGTTTAATAAATAAAATAATGGGAATTTAATTTATTGCATTAGAAACGTGTCCTGTGGCTAAGGTATGTCTTATGAGTACTCCGTAGGACTGTTACCGATTAGTAGCAAGATTGGGCCGCGACTACGTGGATTGAACGTTATTGGACACGATAGCTCTCGCGCACTTACCAGTCTAACGGTTTTCCCGATTCATGCGCTGTATGCCATCGCTGAATATTCGGTACTCGCGCTTTACTCTAAACCACAATCGTTGTGTGTAGCAGAACCATTCTTGACTCTAAAAGAACACAAAATTTAGAAACCAGTACGAAACAAAAGGAGCATGTAAGGATCGGAGTAGGTGGTGTTCTATAGTTTCTGCTTACCTTCCTCTACCAGAAAAGGCGTGAGTTTAATAAATAAAATAATGGGAATTTAAACTTTTGCATTAGAAAAGTATCCTGTGGCTAAGGTATGTCTTATGAGTACTCCGTAGGACTGTTACCGATTAGTAGCAAGATTGGGCCGCGACTACGTGTATTGAACGTTATTGGACACGATAGCTCTCGCGCACTTACAAGTCTGAACGGTTTTCCCGATTCATGCGCTGTATGCCATCGCTGAAAATTCTCGCTTTACTCTAAACTACAACCTTTGGGTGAAGCAGAACCATTCTTGACTCTAAAAGAAGACAAAATTTAGAAACCTGTACGAAACAAAAGGAGCATGTAAGGATCGGAGTAGGTGGTGTTCTATAGTTTCTGCTTACCTTCCCCTACTAGAAAAGGCGTGAGATTAATAAATAAAATAATGGGAATTTAAACTTTTGCATTAAAAAAGTGTCCTGTGGCTAATGTACCTCCACTTGCGCGCGGTTGTGGCTTCAAATCTGGACAAGTACCAATGAGCCTTTTTCTTTTTTGGACTTCCAAATGTTTCTAAGTTTATTTAGGACTAATATTAAAGTGGTCCGCGAGCTGCGGTTTCGTGTTTTTGAGAAGTATTCCTTACCCTTATAAAATTGTGAGAATCCATGGGAAGCCTTAAATGTAATGAAAAATCCATTAGAGCACTTTAAAGATTTTGAAACCCCTTAAGAACCCGTAATGCAATCTAAAACCTTATTTAAAAACTCAGACCTTTTCCCGTTAAAAAAACATTACACTGAAGTTTGCTTGTCGTCGCCCCTGAGTTACGTTTCACCCACTCCACCTTCGTTACGCTACGGAGGTCGCCGGCTCGTTTCGCTCGCCACTTCCCCCCTTCATTTCACTTGGTCTCGCAAGTTCGCTCCACTCAGAACCTACCTACCACCGGTAAAACGAGTAACGATTGTATGAGTAGTTAATTCTAAAATAAACTTTGATTTTCAGAGCAACACAATAGTTGTTTATTTGCAACTCCTGAAACAAATTAAAAAATTGTCTTATTAGTACTCCGTAGGACTGTTACCGATTAGTAGCAAGATTAAGCCGCGATTACGTGGATTGAACGTTATTGGACACGATAGCTCTCGCGCACTTACCAGTCTAACGGTTTTCCCGATTCATGCGCTGTATGCCATCGCTGAATATTCGGTACTCGCGCTTTACTCTAAACCACAACTTTTGTGTGTAGCAGAACCATTCTTGACTCTAAAAGAACACAAAATTTAGAAACCAGTACGAAACAAAAGGAGCATGTAAGGATCGGAGTAGGTGGTGTTCTATAGTTTCTGCTTACCTTCCTCTACCAGAAAAGGCGTGAGTTTAATAAATAAAATAATGGGAATTTAAACTTTTGCATTAGAAAAGTATCCTGTGGCTAAGGTATGTCTTATGAGTACTCCGTAGGACTGTTACCGATTAGTAGCAAGATTGGGCCGCGACTACGTGGATTGAACGTTATTGGACACGATAGCTCTCGCGCACTTACCAGTCTAACGGTTTTCCCGATTCATGCGCTGTATGCCATCGCTGAATATTCGGTACTCGCGCTTTACTCTAAACCACAACAGTTGTGTGTAGCAGAACCATTCTTGACTCTAAAAGAACACAAAATTTAGAAACCTGTACGAAACAAAAGGAGCATGTAAGGATCGGAGTAGGTGGTGTTCTATAGTTTCTGCTTACCTTCCCCTACTAGAAAAGGCGTGAGATTAATAAATAAAATAATGAAATTTAAACTTTTGCATTAGAAAAGTTTCCTGTGGCTAATGTACCTCCACTTGCGCGCGGTTGTGGCTTTAAATCTGGACAAGTACCAATGAGCCTTTTTCTTTTTTGGACTTCCAAATGTTTCTAAGTTTATTTAGGACTAGTATTTGCGTGGTCCGCAAGCTGCGGTTTCGTGTTTTTGAGAAGTATTCCTTACCTTTATAAAATTATGAGAATCCATGGGAAGCCTTAAATGTATTGAAAAATCCATTAGAGCACTTTAAAGATTTTGAAACCCCTTAAGAACCCGTAATACAATCTAAAACCTTATTTAAACCTTTTCCCGTTAAAAAAAACATTACCCTGAAATTTGCTTGTCGTTGCCGCTGAGTTACGTTTCACCCACTCCACCTTCGTTACACTACGGAGGTCGCACGCTCGTTTCGCTGGCCACTTCCCCCCTTCACTCCACTCGGTCTCGCAAGTTCGCTCCACTCAGGACCTACCTACCACCGGTAAAACAGAGTAACGATTGTATGAGTAGTTAATTCTAAAATAAACTTTGATTTTCAGAGCAACACAATAGTTGTTTATTTGCAACTCCTGAAACAAATTAAAAAATTGTCTTATTAGTACTCCGTAGAACTGTTACCGATTAGTAGCAAGATTGGGCCGCGACTACGTGGATTGAACGTTACTGGACACGATAGCTCTCGCGCACTTACCAGTCTAACGGTTTTCCCGATTCATGCGCTGTATGCCATCGCTGAATATTCGGTACTCGCGCTTTACACTAAACCACAACCTTTGTGTGTAGCAGAACCATTCTTGACTCTAACAAAATACAAAATTTTGAAACCTGTACGAAACAAAAGGAGCATGTAAGGATCGGAGTAGGTGGTGTTCTATAGTTTCTGCTTACCTTTCTCTACTAGAAAAGGTGTGAGTTTAATAAATAAAATAATGGGAATTTAAACTTTTGCATTAGAAAAGTGTCCTGTGGCTAAGGTATGTCTTATGAGTACTCCGTAGGACTGTTACCGATTAGTAGCAAGATTGGGCCGCGACTACGTGGATTGAACGTTATTGGACACGATAGCTTTCGCGCACTTACCAGTCTAACGGTTTTCCCGATTCATGCGCTGTATGCCATCGCTGAATATTCGGTACTCGCGCTTTACTCTAAACCACAACCTTTGTGTGTAGCAGAACCATTCTTGACTCTAAAAGAACACAAAATTTAGAAACCAGTACGAAACAAAAGGAGCATGTAAGGATCGGAGTAGGTGGTGTTCTACATTTTCTGCTTACCTTCCCCTACTAGAAAAGGCGTGAGTTTAATAAATAAAATAATGGGAATTTAATTTATTGCATTAGAAACGTGTCCTGTGGCTAAGGTATGTCTTATGAGTACTCCGTAGGACTGTTACCGATTAGTAGGAAGATTGGGCCGCGACTACGTGGATTGAACGTTATTGGACACGATAGCTCTCGCGCACTTACCAGTGTAACGGTTTTCCCGATTCATGCGCTGTATGCCATCGCTGAATATTCGGTACTCGCGCTTTACTCTAAACCACAACCTTTGTGTGTAGCAGAACCATTCTTGACTCTAAAAGAACACAAAATTTAGAAACCAGTACGAAACAAAAGGAGCATGTAAGGATCGGAGTAGGTGGTGTTCTACATTTTCTGCTTACCTTCCCCTACTAGAAAAGGCGTGAGTTTAATAAATAAAATAATGGGAATTTAATTTATTGCATTAGAAACGTGTCCTGTGGCTAAGGTATGTCTTATGAGTACTCCGTAGGACTGTTACCGATTAGTAGCAAGATTGGGCCGCGACTACGTGGATTGAACGTTATTGGACACGATAGCTTTCGCGCACTTACCAGTCTAACGGTTTTCCCGATTCATGCGCTGTATGCCATCGCTGAATATTCGGTACTCGCGCTTTACTCTAAACCACAACTTTTGTGTGTAGCAGAACCATTCTTGACTCTAAAAGAACACAACATTTAGAAACCAGTACGAAACAAAAGGAGCATGTAAGGATCGGAGTAGGTGGTGTTCTATAGTTTCTGCTTACCTTTCTCTACTAGAAAAGGTGTGAGTTTAATAAATAAAATAATGGGAATTTAAACTTTTGCATTAGAAAAGTGTCCTGTGGCTAAGGTATGTCTTATGAGTACTCCGTAGGACTGTTACCGATTAGTAGCAAGATTGGGCCGCGACTACGTGGATTGAACGTTATTGGACACGATAGCTTTCGCGCACTTACCAGTCTAACGGTTTTCCCGATTCATGCGCTGTATGCCATCGCTGAATATTCGGTACTCGCGCTTTACTCTAAACCACAACCTTTGTGTGTAGCAGAACCATTCTTGACTCTAAAAGAACACAAAATTTAGAAACCAGTACGAAAATAAAGGAGCATGTAAGGATCGGAGTAGGTGGTGTTCTATAGTTTCTGCTTACCTTCCTTTACTAGAAAAGGCGTGAGTTTAATAAATAAAATAATGGGAATTTAAACTTTTGCATTAGAAAAGTATCCTGTGGCTAAGGTATGTCTTATGAGTACTCCGTAGGACTGTTACCGATTAGTAGCAAGATTGGGCCGCGACTACGTGGATTGAACGTTACTGGACACGATAGCTCTCGCGCACTTACCAGTCTAACGGTTTTCCCGATTCATGCGCTGTATGCCATCGCTGAATATTCGGTACTCGCGCTTTACACTAAACCACAACCTTTGTGTGTAGCAGAACCATTCTTGACTCTAACAAAATACAAAATTTTGAAACCTGTACGAAACAAAAGGAGCATGTAAGGATCGGAGTAGGTGGTGTTCTATAGTTTCTGCTTACCTTCCTCTACTAGAAAAGGCGTGAGTTCAATAAATAAAATAATGGGAATTTAAACTTTTGCATTAGAAAAGTGTCCTGTGGCTAAGGTATGTCTTATGAGTACTCCGTAGGACTGTTACCGATTAGTAGCAAGATTGGGCCGCGACTACGTGGATTGAACGTTATTGGACACGATAGCTTTCGCGCACTTACCAGTCTAACGGTGTTCCCGATTCATGCGCTGTATGCCATCGCTGAATATTCGGTACTCGCGCTTTACTCTAAACCACAACCTTTGTGTGTAGCAGAACCATTCTTGACTCTAAAAGAACACAAAATTTAGAAACCAGTACGAAACAAAAGGAGCATGTTAGGATCGGAGTAGGCGGTGTTCTACAGTTTCTGCTTACCTTCCCCTACTAGAAAAGGCGTGAGTTTAATAAATAAAATAATGGGAATTTAAACTATTGCATTAGAAACGTGTCCTGTGGCTAAGGTATGTCTTATGAGTACTCCGTAGGACTGTTACCGATTAGTAGCAAGATTGGGCCGCGACTACGTGGATTGAACGTTATTGGACACGATAGCTCTCGCGCACTTACCAGTCTAACGGTTTTCCCGATTCATGCGCTGTATGCCATCGCTGAATATTCGGTACTCGCGCTTTACTCTAAACTACAACCTTTGTGTGTAGCAGAACCATTCTTGACTCTAAAAGAACACAAAATTTAGAAACCAGTACGAAACAAAAGGAGCATGTAAGGATCGGAGTAGGTGGTGTTCTACATTTTCTGCTTACCTTCCCCTACTAGAAAAGGCGTGAGTTTAATAAATAAAATAATGGGAATTTAATTTATTGCATTAGAAACGTGTCCTGTGGCTAAGGTATGTCTTATGAGTACTCCGTAGGACTGTTACCGATTAGTAGCAAGATTGGGCCGCGACTACGTGGATTGAACGTTATTGGACACGATAGCTCTCGCGCACTTACCAGTGTAACGGTTTTCCCGATTCATGCGCTGTATGCCATCGCTGAATATTCGGTACTCGCGCTTTACTCTAAACCACAACCTTTGTGTGTAGCAGAACCATTCTTGACTCTAAAAGAACACAAAATTTAGAAACCAGTACGAAACAAAAGGAGCATGTAAGGATCGGAGTAGGTGGTGTTCTACATTTTCTGCTTACCTTCCCCTACTAGAAAAGGCGTGAGTTTAATAAATAAAATAATGGGAATTTAATTTATTGCATTAGAAACGTGTCCTGTGGCTAAGGTATGTCTTATGAGTACTCCGTAGGACTGTTACCGATTAGTAGCAAGATTGGGCCGCGACTACGTGGATTGAACGTTATTGGACACGATAGCTCTCGCGCACTTACCAGTCTAACGGTTTTCCCGATTCATGCGCTGTATGCCATCGCTGAATATTCGGTACTCGCGCTTTACTCTAAACCACAATCGTTGTGTGTAGCAGAACCATTCTTGACTCTAAAAGAACACAAAATTTAGAAACCAGTACGAAACAAAAGGAGCATGTAAGGATCGGAGTAGGTGGTGTTCTATAGTTTCTGCTTACCTTCCTCTACCAGAAAAGGCGTGAGTTTAATAAATAAAATAATGGGAATTTAAACTTTTGCATTAGAAAAGTATCCTGTGGCTAAGGTATGTCTTATGAGTACTCCGTAGGACTGTTACCGATTAGTAGCAAGATTGGGCCGCGACTACGTGGATTGAACGTTATTGGACACGATAGCTTTCGCGCACTTACCAGTCTAACGGTTTTCCCGATTCATGCGCTGTATGCCATCGCTGAATATTCGGTACTCGCGCTTTACTCTAAACCACAACTTTTGTGTGTAGCAGAACCATTCTTGACTCTAAAAGAACACAAAATTTAGAAACCAGTACGAAACAAAAGGAGCATGTAAGGATCGGAGTAGGTGGTGTTCTACAGTTTCTGCTTACCTTCCCCTACTAGAAAAGGCGTGAGTTTAATAAATAAAATAATGGGAATTTAAACTTTTGCATTAGAAAAGTATCCTGTGGCTAAGGTATGTCTTATGAGTACTCCGTAGGACTGTTACCGATTAGTAGCAAGATTGGGCCGCGACTACGTGGATTGAACGTTATTGGACACGATAGCTTTCGCGCACTTACCAGTCTAACGGTTTTCCCGATTCATGCGCTGTATGCCATCGCTGAATATTCGGTACTCGCGCTTTACTCTAAACCACAACCTTTGTGTGTAGCAGAACCATTCTTGACTCTAAAAGAACACAAAATTTAGAAACCAGTACGAAAATAAAGGAGCATGTAAGGATCGGAGTAGGTGGTGTTCTATAGTTTCTGCTTACCTTCCTCTACTAGAAAAGGCGTGAGTTTAATAAATAAAATAATGGGAATTTAAACTTTTGCATTAGAAAAGTATCCTGTGGCTAAGGTATGTCTTATGAGTACTCCGTAGGACTGTTACCGATTAGTAGCAAGATTGGGCCGCGACTACGTGGATTGAACGTTACTGGACACGATAGCTCTCGCGCACTTACCAGTCTAACGGTTTTCCCGATTCATGCGCTGTATGCCATCGCTGAATATTCGGTACTCGCGCTTTACACTAAACCACAACCTTTGTGTGTAGCAGAACCATTCTTGACTCTAACAAAATACAAAATTTTGAAACCTGTACGAAACAAAAGGAGCATGTAAGGATCGGAGTAGGTGGTGTTCTATAGTTTCTGCTTACCTTCCTCTACCAGAAAAGGCGTGAGTTTAATAAATAAAATAATGGGAATTTAAACTTTTGCATTAGAAAAGTATCCTGTGGCTAAGGTATGTCTTATGAGTACTCCGTAGGACTGTTACCGATTAGTAGCAAGATTGGGCCGCGACTACGTGTATTGAACGTTATTGGACACGATAGCTCTCGCGCACTTACAAGTCTGAACGGTTTTCCCGATTCATGCGCTGTATGCCATCGCTGAAAATTCTCGCTTTACTCTAAACTACAACCTTTGGGTGAAGCAGAACCATTCTTGACTCTAAAAGAAGACAAAATTTAGAAACCTGTACGAAACAAAAGGAGCATGTAAGGATCGGAGTAGGTGGTGTTCTATAGTTTCTGCTTACCTTCCCCTACTAGAAAAGGCGTGAGATTAATAAATAAAATAATGGGAATTTAAACTTTTGCATTAAAAAAGTGTCCTGTGGCTAATGTACCTCCACTTGCGCGCGGTTGTGGCTTCAAATCTGGGTAAGTACCAATGAGCCTTTTTCTTTTTTGGACTTCCAAATGTTTCTAAGTTTATTTAGGACTAATATTAAAGTGGTCCGCGAGCTGCGGTTTCGTGTTTTTGAGAAGTATTCCTTACCCTTATAAAATTATGAGAATCCATGGGAAGCCTTAAATGTAATGAAAAATCCATTAGAGCACTTTAAAGATTTTGAAACCCCTTAAGAACCCGTAATGCAATCTAAAACCTTATTTAAAAACTCAGACCTTTTCCCGTTAAAAAAACATTACACTGAAGTTTGCTTGTCGTCGCCCCTGAGTTACGTTTCACCCACTCCACCTTCGTTACGCTACGGAGGTCGCCGGCTCGTTTCGCTCGCCACTTCCCCCCTTCATTTCACTTGGTCTCGCAAGTTCGCTCCACTCAGAACCTACCTACCACCGGTAAAACGAGTAACGATTGTATGAGTAGTTAATTCTAAAATAAACTTTGATTTTCAGAGCAACACAATAGTTGTTTATTTGCAACTCCTGAAACAAATTAAAAAATTGTCTTATTAGTACTCCGTAGGACTGTTACCGATTAGTAGCAAGATTAAGCCGCGATTACGTGGATTGAACGTTATTGGACACGATAGCTCTCGCGCACTTACCAGTCTAACGGTTTTCCCGATTCATGCGCTGTATGCCATCGCTGAATATTCGGTACTCGCGCTTTACTCTAAACCACAACTTTTGTGTGTAGCAGAACCATTCTTGACTCTAAAAGAACACAAAATTTAGAAACCAGTACGAAACAAAAGGAGCATGTAAGGATCGGAGTAGGTGGTGTTCTATAGTTTCTGCTTACCTTCCTCTACCAGAAAAGGCGTGAGTTTAATAAATAAAATAATGGGAATTTAAACTTTTGCATTAGAAAAGTATCCTGTGGCTAAGGTATGTCTTATGAGTACTCCGTAGGACTGTTACCGATTAGTAGCAAGATTGGGCCGCGACTACGTGGATTGAACGTTATTGGACACGATAGCTCTCGCGCACTTACCAGTCTAACGGTTTTCCCGATTCATGCGCTGTATGCCATCGCTGAATATTCGGTACTCGCGCTTTACTCTAAACCACAACAGTTGTGTGTAGCAGAACCATTCTTGACTCTAAAAGAACACAAAATTTAGAAACCTGTACGAAACAAAAGGAGCATGTAAGGATCGGAGTAGGTGGTGTTCTATAGTTTCTGCTTACCTTCCCCTACTAGAAAAGGCGTGAGATTAATAAATAAAATAATGAAATTTAAACTTTTGCATTAGAAAAGTTTCCTGTGGCTAATGTACCTCCACTTGCGCGCGGTTGTGGCTTTAAATCTGGACAAGTACCAATGAGCCTTTTTCTTTTTTGGACTTCCAAATGTTTCTAAGTTTATTTAGGACTAGTATTTGCGTGGTCCGCAAGCTGCGGTTTCGTGTTTTTGAGAAGTATTCCTTACCTTTATAAAATTATGAGAATCCATGGGAAGCCTTAAATGTATTGAAAAATCCATTAGAGCACTTTAAAGATTTTGAAACCCCTTAAGAACCCGTAATACAATCTAAAACCTTATTTAAACCTTTTCCCGTTAAAAAAAACATTACCCTGAAATTTGCTTGTCGTTGCCGCTGAGTTACGTTTCACCCACTCCACCTTCGTTACACTACGGAGGTCGCACGCTCGTTTCGCTGGCCACTTCCCCCCTTCACTCCACTCGGTCTCGCAAGTTCGCTCCACTCAGGACCTACCTACCACCGGTAAAACAGAGTAACGATTGTATGAGTAGTTAATTCTAAAATAAACTTTGATTTTCAGAGCAACACAATAGTTGTTTATTTGCAACTCCTGAAACAAATTAAAAAATTGTCTTATTAGTACTCCGTAGAACTGTTACCGATTAGTAGCAAGATTGGGCCGCGACTACGTGGATTGAACGTTACTGGACACGATAGCTCTCGCGCACTTACCAGTCTAACGGTTTTCCCGATTCATGCGCTGTATGCCATCGCTGAATATTCGGTACTCGCGCTTTACACTAAACCACAACCTTTGTGTGTAGCAGAACCATTCTTGACTCTAACAAAATACAAAATTTTGAAACCTGTACGAAACAAAAGGAGCATGTAAGGATCGGAGTAGGTGGTGTTCTATAGTTTCTGCTTACCTTTCTCTACTAGAAAAGGTGTGAGTTTAATAAATAAAATAATGGGAATTTAAACTTTTGCATTAGAAAAGTGTCCTGTGGCTAAGGTATGTCTTATGAGTACTCCGTAGGACTGTTACCGATTAGTAGCAAGATTGGGCCGCGACTACGTGGATTGAACGTTATTGGACACGATAGCTTTCGCGCACTTACCAGTCTAACGGTTTTCCCGATTCATGCGCTGTATGCCATCGCTGAATATTCGGTACTCGCGCTTTACTCTAAACCACAACCTTTGTGTGTAGCAGAACCATTCTTGACTCTAAAAGAACACAAAATTTAGAAACCAGTACGAAACAAAAGGAGCATGTAAGGATCGGAGTAGGTGGTGTTCTACATTTTCTGCTTACCTTCCCCTACTAGAAAAGGCGTGAGTTTAATAAATAAAATAATGGGAATTTAATTTATTGCATTAGAAACGTGTCCTGTGGTTAAGGTATGTCTTATGAGTACTCCGTAGGACTGTTACCGATTAGTAGGAAGATTGGGCCGCGACTACGTGGATTGAACGTTATTGGACACGATAGCTCTCGCGCACTTACCAGTGTAACGGTTTTCCCGATTCATGCGCTGTATGCCATCGCTGAATATTCGGTACTCGCGCTTTACTCTAAACCACAACCTTTGTGTGTAGCAGAACCATTCTTGACTCTAAAAGAACACAAAATTTAGAAACCAGTACGAAACAAAAGGAGCATGTAAGGATCGGAGTAGGTGGTGTTCTACATTTTCTGCTTACCTTCCCCTACTAGAAAAGGCGTGAGTTTAATAAATAAAATAATGGGAATTTAATTTATTGCATTAGAAACGTGTCCTGTGGCTAAGGTATGTCTTATGAGTACTCCGTAGGACTGTTACCGATTAGTAGCAAGATTGGGCCGCGACTACGTGGATTGAACGTTATTGGACACGATAGCTTTCGCGCACTTACCAGTCTAACGGTTTTCCCGATTCATGCGCTGTATGCCATCGCTGAATATTCGGTACTCGCGCTTTACTCTAAACCACAACTTTTGTGTGTAGCAGAACCATTCTTGACTCTAAAAGAACACAACATTTAGAAACCAGTACGAAACAAAAGGAGCATGTAAGGATCGGAGTAGGTGGTGTTCTATAGTTTCTGCTTACCTTTCTCTACTAGAAAAGGTGTGAGTTTAATAAATAAAATAATGGGAATTTAAACTTTTGCATTAGAAAAGTGTCCTGTGGCTAAGGTATGTCTTATGAGTACTCCGTAGGACTGTTACCGATTAGTAGCAAGATTGGGCCGCGACTACGTGGATTGAACGTTATTGGACACGATAGCTTTCGCGCACTTACCAGTCTAACGGTTTTCCCGATTCATGCGCTGTATGCCATCGCTGAATATTCGGTACTCGCGCTTTACTCTAAACCACAACCTTTGTGTGTAGCAGAACCATTCTTGACTCTAAAAGAACACAAAATTTAGAAACCAGTACGAAAATAAAGGAGCATGTAAGGATCGGAGTAGGTGGTGTTCTATAGTTTCTGCTTACCTTCCTTTACTAGAAAAGGCGTGAGTTTAATAAATAAAATAATGGGAATTTAAACTTTTGCATTAGAAAAGTATCCTGTGGCTAAGGTATGTCTTATGAGTACTCCGTAGGACTGTTACCGATTAGTAGCAAGATTGGGCCGCGACTACGTGGATTGAACGTTACTGGACACGATAGCTCTCGCGCACTTACCAGTCTAACGGTTTTCCCGATTCATGCGCTGTATGCCATCGCTGAATATTCGGTACTCGCGCTTTACACTAAACCACAACCTTTGTGTGTAGCAGAACCATTCTTGACTCTAACAAAATACAAAATTTTGAAACCTGTACGAAACAAAAGGAGCATGTAAGGATCGGAGTAGGTGGTGTTCTATAGTTTCTGCTTACCTTCCTCTACTAGAAAAGGCGTGAGTTCAATAAATAAAATAATGGGAATTTAAACTTTTGCATTAGAAAAGTGTCCTGTGGCTAAGGTATGTCTTATGAGTACTCCGTAGGACTGTTACCGATTAGTAGCAAGATTGGGCCGCGACTACGTGGATTGAACGTTATTGGACACGATAGCTTTCGCGCACTTACCAGTCTAACGGTGTTCCCGATTCATGCGCTGTATGCCATCGCTGAATATTCGGTACTCGCGCTTTACTCTAAACCACAACCTTTGTGTGTAGCAGAACCATTCTTGACTCTAAAAGAACACAAAATTTAGAAACCAGTACGAAACAAAAGGAGCATGTAAGGATCGGAGTAGGTGGTGTTCTACAGTTTCTGCTTACCTTCCCCTACTAGAAAAGGCGTGAGTTTAATAAATAAAATAATGGGAATTTAAACTATTGCATTAGAAACGTGTCCTGTGGCTAAGGTATGTCTTATGAGTACTCCGTAGGACTGTTACCGATTAGTAGCAAGATTGGGCCGCGACTACGTGGATTGAACGTTATTGGACACGATAGCTCTCGCGCACTTACCAGTCTAACGGTTTTCCCGATTCATGCGCTGTATGCCATCGCTGAATATTCGGTACTCGCGCTTTACTCTAAACTACAACCTTTGTGTGTAGCAGAACCATTCTTGACTCTAAAAGAACACAAAATTTAGAAACCAGTACGAAACAAAAGGAGCATGTAAGGATCGGAGTAGGTGGTGTTCTACATTTTCTGCTTACCTTCCCCTACTAGAAAAGGCGTGAGTTTAATAAATAAAATAATGGGAATTTAATTTATTGCATTAGAAACGTGTCCTGTGGCTAAGGTATGTCTTATGAGTACTCCGTAGGACTGTTACCGATTAGTAGCAAGATTGGGCCGCGACTACGTGGATTGAACGTTATTGGACACGATAGCTCTCGCGCACTTACCAGTGTAACGGTTTTCCCGATTCATGCGCTGTATGCCATCGCTGAATATTCGGTACTCGCGCTTTACTCTAAACCACAACCTTTGTGTGTAGCAGAACCATTCTTGACTCTAAAAGAACACAAAATTTAGAAACCAGTACGAAACAAAAGGAGCATGTAAGGATCGGAGTAGGTGGTGTTCTACATTTTCTGCTTACCTTCCCCTACTAGAAAAGGCGTGAGTTTAATAAATAAAATAATGGGAATTTAATTTATTGCATTAGAAACGTGTCCTGTGGCTAAGGTATGTCTTATGAGTACTCCGTAGGACTGTTACCGATTAGTAGCAAGATTGGGCCGCGACTACGTGGATTGAACGTTATTGGACACGATAGCTCTCGCGCACTTACCAGTCTAACGGTTTTCCCGATTCATGCGCTGTATGCCATCGCTGAATATTCGGTACTCGCGCTTTACTCTAAACCACAATCGTTGTGTGTAGCAGAACCATTCTTGACTCTAAAAGAACACAAAATTTAGAAACCAGTACGAAACAAAAGGAGCATGTAAGGATCGGAGTAGGTGGTGTTCTATAGTTTCTGCTTACCTTCCTCTACCAGAAAAGGCGTGAGTTTAATAAATAAAATAATGGGAATTTAAACTTTTGCATTAGAAAAGTATCCTGTGGCTAAGGTATGTCTTATGAGTACTCCGTAGGACTGTTACCGATTAGTAGCAAGATTGGGCCGCGACTACGTGGATTGAACGTTATTGGACACGATAGCTTTCGCGCACTTACCAGTCTAACGGTTTTCCCGATTCATGCGCTGTATGCCATCGCTGAATATTCGGTACTCGCGCTTTACTCTAAACCACAACTTTTGTGTGTAGCAGAACCATTCTTGACTCTAAAAGAACACAAAATTTAGAAACCAGTACGAAACAAAAGGAGCATGTAAGGATCGGAGTAGGTGGTGTTCTACAGTTTCTGCTTACCTTCCCCTACTAGAAAAGGCGTGAGTTTAATAAATAAAATAATGGGAATTTAAACTTTTGCATTAGAAAAGTATCCTGTGGCTAAGGTATGTCTTATGAGTACTCCGTAGGACTGTTACCGATTAGTAGCAAGATTGGGCCGCGACTACGTGGATTGAACGTTATTGGACACGATAGCTTTCGCGCACTTACCAGTCTAACGGTTTTCCCGATTCATGCGCTGTATGCCATCGCTGAATATTCGGTACTCGCGCTTTACTCTAAACCACAACCTTTGTGTGTAGCAGAACCATTCTTGACTCTAAAAGAACACAAAATTTAGAAACCAGTACGAAAATAAAGGAGCATGTAAGGATCGGAGTAGGTGGTGTTCTATAGTTTCTGCTTACCTTCCTCTACTAGAAAAGGCGTGAGTTTAATAAATAAAATAATGGGAATTTAAACTTTTGCATTAGAAAAGTATCCTGTGGCTAAGGTATGTCTTATGAGTACTCCGTAGGACTGTTACCGATTAGTAGCAAGATTGGGCCGCGACTACGTGGATTGAACGTTACTGGACACGATAGCTCTCGCGCACTTACCAGTCTAACGGTTTTCCCGATTCATGCGCTGTATGCCATCGCTGAATATTCGGTACTCGCGCTTTACACTAAACCACAACCTTTGTGTGTAGCAGAACCATTCTTGACTCTAACAAAATACAAAATTTTGAAACCTGTACGAAACAAAAGGAGCATGTAAGGATCGGAGTAGGCGGTGTTCTATAGTTTCTGCTTACCTTCCTCTACTAGAAAAGGCGTGAGTTCAATAAATAAAATAATGGGAATTTAAACTTTTGCATTAGAAAAGTGTCCTGTGGCTAAGGTATGTCTTATGAGTACTCCGTAGGACTGTTACCGATTAGTAGCAAGATTGGGCCGCGACTACGTGGATTGAACGTTATTGGACACGATAGCTTTCGCGCACTTACCAGTCTAACGGTGTTCCCGATTCATGCGCTGTATGCCATCGCTGAATATTCGGTACTCGCGCTTTACTCTAAACCACAACCTTTGTGTGTAGCAGAACCATTCTTGACTCTAAAAGAACACAAAATTTAGAAACCAGTACGAAACAAAAGGAGCATGTAAGGATCGGAGTAGGTGGTGTTCTACAGTTTCTGCTTACCTTCCCCTACTAGAAAAGGCGTGAGTTTAATAAATAAAATAATGGGAATTTAAACTATTGCATTAGAAACGTGTCCTGTGGCTAAGGTATGTCTTATGAGTACTCCGTAGGACTGTTACCGATTAGTAGCAAGATTGGGCCGCGACTACGTGGATTGAACGTTATTGGACACGATAGCTCTCGCGCACTTACCAGTCTAACGGTTTTCCCGATTCATGCGCTGTATGCCATCGCTGAATATTCGGTACTCGCGCTTTACTCTAAACTACAACCTTTGTGTGTAGCAGAACCATTCTTGACTCTAAAAGAACACAAAATTTAGAAACCAGTACGAAACAAAAGGAGCATGTAAGGATCGGAGTAGGTGGTGTTCTACATTTTCTGCTTACCTTCCCCTACTAGAAAAGGCGTGAGTTTAATAAATAAAATAATGGGAATTTAATTTATTGCATTAGAAACGTGTCCTGTGGCTAAGGTATGTCTTATGAGTACTCCGTAGGACTGTTACCGATTAGTAGCAAGATTGGGCCGCGACTACGTGGATTGAACGTTATTGGACACGATAGCTCTCGCGCACTTACCAGTGTAACGGTTTTCCCGATTCATGCGCTGTATGCCATCGCTGAATATTCGGTACTCGCGCTTTACTCTAAACCACAACCTTTGTGTGTAGCAGAACCATTCTTGACTCTAAAAGAACACAAAATTTAGAAACCAGTACGAAACAAAAGGAGCATGTAAGGATCGGAGTAGGTGGTGTTCTACATTTTCTGCTTACCTTCCCCTACTAGAAAAGGCGTGAGTTTAATAAATAAAATAATGGGAATTTAATTTATTGCATTAGAAACGTGTCCTGTGGCTAAGGTATGTCTTATGAGTACTCCGTAGGACTGTTACCGATTAGTAGCAAGATTGGGCCGCGACTACGTGGATTGAACGTTATTGGACACGATAGCTCTCGCGCACTTACCAGTCTAACGGTTTTCCCGATTCATGCGCTGTATGCCATCGCTGAATATTCGGTACTCGCGCTTTACTCTAAACCACAATCGTTGTGTGTAGCAGAACCATTCTTGACTCTAAAAGAACACAAAATTTAGAAACCAGTACGAAACAAAAGGAGCATGTAAGGATCGGAGTAGGTGGTGTTCTATAGTTTCTGCTTACCTTCCTCTACCAGAAAAGGCGTGAGTTTAATAAATAAAATAATGGGAATTTAAACTTTTGCATTAGAAAAGTATCCTGTGGCTAAGGTATGTCTTATGAGTACTCCGTAGGACTGTTACCGATTAGTAGCAAGATTGGGCCGCGACTACGTGGATTGAACGTTATTGGACACGATAGCTTTCGCGCACTTACCAGTCTAACGGTTTTCCCGATTCATGCGCTGTATGCCATCGCTGAATATTCGGTACTCGCGCTTTACTCTAAACCACAACTTTTGTGTGTAGCAGAACCATTCTTGACTCTAAAAGAACACAAAATTTAGAAACCAGTACGAAACAAAAGGAGCATGTAAGGATCGGAGTAGGTGGTGTTCTACAGTTTCTGCTTACCTTCCCCTACTAGAAAAGGCGTGAGTTTAATAAATAAAATAATGGGAATTTAAACTTTTGCATTAGAAAAGTATCCTGTGGCTAAGGTATGTCTTATGAGTACTCCGTAGGACTGTTACCGATTAGTAGCAAGATTGGGCCGCGACTACGTGGATTGAACGTTATTGGACACGATAGCTTTCGCGCATTTACCAGTCTAACGGTTTTCCCGATTCATGCGCTGTATGCCATCGCTGAATATTCGGTACTCGCGCTTTACTCTAAACCACAACCTTTGTGTGTAGCAGAACCATTCTTGACTCTAAAAGAACACAAAATTTAGAAACCAGTACGAAAATAAAGGAGCATGTAAGGATCGGAGTAGGTGGTGTTCTATAGTTTCTGCTTACCTTCCTCTACTAGAAAAGGCGTGAGTTTAATAAATAAAATAATGGGAATTTAAACTTTTGCATTAGAAAAGTATCCTGTGGCTAAGGTATGTCTTATGAGTACTCCGTAGGACTGTTACCGATTAGTAGCAAGATTGGGCCGCGACTACGTGGATTGAACGTTACTGGACACGATAGCTCTCGCGCACTTACCAGTCTAACGGTTTTCCCGATTCATGCGCTGTATGCCATCGCTGAATATTCGGTACTCGCGCTTTACACTAAACCACAACCTTTGTGTGTAGCAGAACCATTCTTGACTCTAACAAAATACAAAATTTTGAAACCTGTACGAAACAAAAGGAGCATGTAAGGATCGGAGTAGGCGGTGTTCTATAGTTTCTGCTTACCTTCCTCTACTAGAAAAGGCGTGAGTTCAATAAATAAAATAATGGAAATTTAAACTTTTGCATTAGAAAAGTGTCCTGTGGCTAAGGTATGTCTTATGAGTACTCCGTAGGACTGTTACCGATTAGTAGCAAGATTGGGCCGCGACTACGTGGATTGAACGTTATTGGACACGATAGCTTTCGCGCACTTACCAGTCTAACGGTTTTCCCGATTCATGCGCTGTATGCCATCGCTGAATATTCGGTACTCGCGCTTTACTCTAAACCACAACCTTTGTGTGTAGCAGAACCATTCTTGACTCTAAAAGAACACAAAATTTAGAAACCAGTACGAAACAAAAGGAGCATGTAAGGATCGGAGTAGGTGGTGTTCTACAGTTTCTGCTTACCTTCCCCTACTAGAAAAGGCGTGAGTTTAATAAATAAAATAATGGGAATTTAAACTATTGCATTAGAAACGTGTCCTGTGGCTAAGGTATGTCTTATGAGTACTCCGTAGGACTGTTACCGATTAGTAGCAAGATTGGGCCGCGACTACGTGGATTGAACGTTATTGGACACGATAGCTCTCGCGCACTTACCAGTCTAACGGTTTTCCCGATTCATGCGCTGTATGCCATCGCTGAATATTCGGTACTCGCGCTTTACTCTAAACCACAACCTTTGTGTGTAGCAGAACCATTCTTGACTCTAAAAGAACACAAAATTTAGAAACCAGTACGAAACAAAAGGAGCATGTAAGGATCGGAGTAGGTGGTGTTCTACATTTTCTGCTTACCTTCCCCTACTAGAAAAGGCGTGAGTTTAATAAATAAAATAATGGGAATTTAATTTATTGCATTAGAAACGTGTCCTGTGGCTAAGGTATGTCTTATGAGTACTCCGTAGGACTGTTACCGATTAGTAGCAAGATTGGGCCGCGACTACGTGGATTGAACGTTATTGGACACGATAGCTCTCGCGCACTTACCAGTCTAACGGTTTTCCCGATTCATGCGCTGTATGTCATCGCTGAATACTCGGTACTCGCGCTTTACTCTAAACCACAACCTTTGTGTGTAGCAGAACCATTCTTGACTCTAAAAGAATACAAAATTTTTAAACCTGTACGAAACAAAAGGAGCATGTAAGAATCGGAGTAGGTGGTGTTCTATAGTTTCTGCTTACCTTCCCCTACTAGAAAAGGCGTGAGATTAATAAATAAAATAATGGGAATTTAAACTATTGCATTAGAAAAGTGTCCTGTGGCTAAGGTATGTCTTATGAGTACTCCGTAGGACTGTTACCGATTAGTAGCAAGATTGGGCCGCGACTACGTGGATTGAACGTTATTGGACACGATAGCTTTCGCGCACTTACCAGTCTAACGGTGTTCCCGATTCATGCGCTGTATGCCAGCGCTGAATATTTGGTACTCGCGCTTTACTCTAAACCACAACCTTTGTGTGTAGCAGAACCATTCTTGACTCTAAAAGAACACAAAATTTAGAAACCAGTACGAAACAAAAGGAGCATGTAAGGATCGGAGTAGGTGGTGTTCTACAGTTTCTGCTTACCTTCCCCTACTAGAAAAGGCGTGAGTTTAATAAATAAAATAATGGGAATTTAAACTATTGCATTAGAAACGTGTCCTGTGGCTAAGGTATGTCTTATGAGTACTCCGTAGGACTGTTACCGATTAGTAGCAAGATTGGGCCGCGACTACGTAGATTGAACGTTATTGGACACGATAGCTCTCGCGCACTTACCAGTCTAACGGTTTTCCCGATTCATGCGCTGTATGCCATCGCTGAATATTCGGTACTCGCGCTTTACTCTAAACCACAACCTTTGTGTGTAGCAGAACCATTCTTGACTCTAAAAGAACACAAAATTTAGAAACCAGTACGAAACAAAAGGAGCATGTAAGGATCGGAGTAGGTGGTGTTCTACATTTTCTGCTTACCTTCCCCTACTAGAAAAGGCGTGAGTTTAATAAATAAAATAATGGGAATTTAATTTATTGCATTAGAAACGTGTCCTGTGGCTAAGGTATGTCTTATGAGTACTCCGTAGGACTGTTACCGATTAGTAGCAAGATTGGGCCGCGACTACGTGGATTGAACGTTATTGGACACGATAGCTCTCGCGCACTTACCAGTCTAACGGTTTTCCCGATTCATGCGCTGTATGTCATCGCTGAATACTCGGTACTCGCGCTTTACTCTAAACCACAACCTTTGTGTGTAGCAGAACCATTCTTGACTCTAAAAGAATACAAAATTTTTAAACCTGTACGAAACAAAAGGAGCATGTAAGAATCGGAGTAGGTGGTGTTCTATAGTTTCTGCTTACCTTCCCCTACTAGAAAAGGCGTGAGATTAATAAATAAAATAATGGGAATTTAAACTATTGCATTAGAAAAGTGTCCTGTGGCTAATGTACCTCCACTTGCGCGCGGTTGTGGCTTCAAATCTGGACAAGTACCAATGAGCCTTTTTCTTTTTTGGACTTCCAAATGTTTCTAAGTTTATTTAAGACTAGTATTTAAGTGGTCCGCGAGCTGCGTTTTCGTGTTTTTGAGAAGTATTCCTTACCCTTATAAAATTATGAGAATCCATGGGAAGCCTTAAATGTAATGAAAAATCCATTAGAGCACTTTAAAGATTTTGAAACCCCTTAAGAACCCGTAATGCAATCTAAAACCTTATTTAAAAACTCAGACCTTTTCCCGTTAAAAAAAACATTACCCTGAAATTTGCTTGTCGTTGCCGCTGAGTTACGTTTCACCCACTCCACCTTCGTTACACTACGGAGGTCGCACGCTCGTTTCGCTCGCCACTTCCCCCCTTCACTCCACTCGGTCTCGCAAGTTCGCTCCACTCAGGACCTACCTACCACCGGTAAAACAGAGTAACGATTGTATGAGTAGTTAATTCTAAAATAAACTTTGATTTTCAGAGCAACACAATAGTTGTTTATTTGCAACTCCTGAAACAAATTAAAAAATTGTCTTATTAGTACTCCGTAGAACTGTTACCGATTAGTAGCAAGATTGGGCCGCGACTACGTGGATTGAACGTTATTGGACACGATAGCTCTCGCGCACTTAACAGGCTAACGGTTTTCCCGATTCATGCGCTGTATGCCATCGCTGAATATTCGGTACTCGCGCTTTACTCTAAACCACAACTTTTGTGTGTAGCAGAACCATTCTTGACTCTAAAAAAATACAAAATTTTGAAACCTGTACGAAACAAAAGGAGCATGTAAGGATCGGAGTAGGTGGTGTTCTATAGTTTCTGCTTACCTTTCTCTACTAGAAAAGGCGTGAGTTTAATAAATAAAATAATGGGAATTTAAACTTTTGCATTAGAAAAGTGTCCTGTGGCTAAGGTATGTCTTATGAGTACTCCGTAGGACTGTTACCGATTAGTAGCAAGATTGGGCCGCGACTACGTGGATTGGACGTTATTGGACACGATAGCTCTCGCGCACTTACCAGTCTAACGGTTTTCCCGATTCATGCGCTGTATGCCATCGCTGAATATTCGGTACTCGCGCTTTACTCTAAACCACAACCTTTGTGTGTAGCAGAACCATTCTTGACTCTAAAAGAACACAAAATTTAGAAACCAGTACGAAACAAAAGGAGCATGTAAGGATCGGAGTAGGTGGTGTTCTACAGTTTCTGCTTACCTTCCCCTACTAGAAAAGGCGTGAGTTTAATAAATAAAATAATGGGAATTTAAACTATTGCATTAGAAACGTGTCCTGTGGCTAAGGTATGTCTTATGAGTACTCCGTAGGACTGTTACCGATTAGTAGCAAGATTGGGCCGCGACTACGTGGATTGAACGTTATTGGACACGATAGCTCTCGCGCACTTACCAGTCTAACGGTTTTCCCGATTCATGCGCTGTATGCCATCGCTGAATATTCGGTACTCGCGCTTTACTCTAAACCACAACCTTTGTGTGTAGCAGAACCATTCTTGACTCTAAAAAAATACAAAATTTAGAAACCTGTACGAAACAAAAGGAGCATGTAAGGATCGGAGTAGGTGGTGTTCTATAGTTTCTGCTTACCTTTCTCTACTAGAAAAGGCGTGAGTTTAATAAATAAAATAATGGGAATTTAAACTTTTGCATTAGAAAAGTGTCCTGTGGCTAAGGTATGTCTTATGAGTACTCCGTAGGAATGTTACCGATTAGTAGCAAGATTGGGCCGCGACTACGTGGATTGAACGTTATTGGACACGATAGCTCTCGCGCACTTACCAGTCTAACGGTTTTCCCGATTCATGCGCTGTATGCCATCGCTGAATATTCGGTACTCGCGCTTTACTCTAAACCACAACCTTTGTGTGTAGCAGAACCATTCTTGATTCTAAAAGAACACAAAATTTAGAAACCAGTACGAAAAAAAAGGAGCATGTAAGGATCGGAGTAGGTGGTGTTCTATAGTTTCTGCTTACCTTCCTTTTACTAGAAAAGGCGTGAGTTTAATAAATAAAATAATGGGAATTTAAACTTTTGCATTAGAAAAGTGTCCTGTGGCTAAGGTATGTCTTATGAGTACTCCGTAGGACTGTTACCGATTAGTAGCAAGATTGGGCCGCGACTACGTGGATTGAACGTTATTGGACACGATAGCTCTCGCGCACTTACCAGTCTAACGGTTTTCCCGATTCATGCGCTGTATGCCATCGCTGAATATTCGGTACTCGCGCTTTACTCTAAACCACAACCTTTGTGTGTAGCAGAACCATTCTTGACTCTAAAAGAACACAAAATTTAGAAACCAGTACGAAACAAAAGGAGCATGTAAGGATCGGAGTAGGTGGTGTTCTACAGTTTCTGCTTACCTTCCCCTACTAGAAAAGGCGTGAGTTTAATAAATAAAATAATGGGAATTTAAACTATTGCATTAGAAACGTGTCCTGTGGCTAAGGTATGTCTTATGAGTACTCCGTAGGACTGTTACCGATTAGTAGCAAGATTGGGCCGCGACTACGTGGATTGAACGTTATTGGACACGATAGCTCTCGCGCACTTACCAGTCTAACGGTTTTCCCGATTCATGCGCTGTATGCCATCGCTGAATATTCGGTACTCGCGCTTTACTCTAAACCACAACCGTTGTGTGTAGCAGAACCATTCTTGACTCTAAAATAACACAAAATTTAGAAACCTGTACGAAACAAAAGGAGCATGTAAGGATCGGAGTAGGTGGTGTTCTATAGTTTTTGCTTACCTTCCCCTACTAGAAAAGGCGTGAGATTAATAAATAAAATAATGGGAATTTAAACTATTGCATTAGAAAAGTGTCCTGTGGCTAATGTACCTCCACTTGCGCGCGGTTGTGGCTTCAAATCTGGACAAGTACCAATGAGCCTTTTTCTTTTTTGGACTTCCAAATGTTTCTAAGTTTATTTAAGACTAGTATTTAAGTGGTCCGCGAGCTGCGGTTTCGTGTTTTTGAGAAGTATTCCTTACCCTTATAAAATTATGAGAATCCATGGGAAGCCTTAAATGTAATGAAAAATCCATTAGAGCACTTTAAAGATTTTGAAACCCCTTAAGAACCCGTAATGCAATCTAAAACCTTATTTAAAAACTCAGACCTTTTCCCGTTAAAAAAAACATTACCCTGAAATTTGCTTGTCGTTGCCGCTGAGTTACGTTTCACCCACTCCACCTTCGTTACACTACGGAGGTCGCACGCTCGTTTCGCTCGCCACTTCCCCCCTTCACTCCACTCGGTCTCGCAAGTTCGCTCCACTCAGGACCTACCTACCACCGGTAAAACAGAGTAACGATTGTATGAGTAGTTAATTCTAAAATAAACTTTGATTTTCAGAGCAACACAATAGTTGTTTATTTGCAACTCCTGAAACAAATTAAAAAATTGTCTTATTAGTACTCCGTAGAACTGTTACCGATTAGTAGCAAGATTGGGCCGCGACTACGTGGATTGAACGTTATTGGACACGATAGCTCTCGCGCACTTAACAGGCTAACGGTTTTCCCGATTCATGCGCTGTATGCCATCGCTGAATATTCGGTACTCGCGCTTTACTCTAAACCACAACAGTTGTGTGTAGCAGAACCATTCTTGACTCTAAAAGAACACAAAATTTAGAAACCTGTACGAAACAAAAGGAGCATGTAAGGATCGGAGTAGGTGGTGTTCTATAGTTTCTGCTTACCTTCCCCTAGTAGAAAAGGCGTGAGATTAATAAATAAAATAATGAAATTTAAACTTTTGCATTAGAAAAGTTTCCTGTGGCTAATGTACCTCCACTTGCGCGCGGTTGTGGCTTCAAATCTGGACAAGTACCAATGAGCCTTTTTCTTTTTTGGACTTCCAAATGTTTCTAAGTTTATTTAGGACTAGTATTTGCGTGGTCCGCAAGCTGCGGTTTCGTGTTTTTGAGAAGTATTCCTTACCTTTATAAAATTATGAGAATCCATGGGAAGCCTTAAATGTAATGAAAAATCCATTAGAGCACTTTAAAGATTTTGAAACCCCTTAAGAACCCGTAATACAATCTAAAACCTTATTTAAACCTTTTCCCGTTAAAAAAAACATTACCCTGAAATTTGCTTGTCGTTGCCGCTGAGTTACGTTTCACCCACTCCACCTTCGTTACACTACGGAGGTCGCACGCTCGTTTCGCTCGCCACTTCCCCCCTTCACTCCACTCGGTCTCGCAAGTTCGCTCCACTCAGGACCTACGTACCACCGGTAAAACAGAGTAACGATTGTATGAGTAGTTAATTCTAAAATAAACTTTGATTTTCAGAGCAACACAATAGTTGTTTATTTGCAACTCCTGAAACAAATTAAAAAATTGTCTTATTAGTACTCCGTAGAACTGTTACCGATTAGTAGCAAGATTGGGCCGCGACTACGTGGATTGAACGTTATTGGACACGATAGCTCTCGCGCACTTAACAGGCTAACGGTTTTCCCGATTCATGCGCTGTATGCCATCGCTGAATATTCGGTACTCGCGCTTTACTCTAAACCACAACAGTTGTGTGTAGCAGAACCATTCTTGACTCTAAAAGAACACAAAATTTAGAAACCTGTACGAAACAAAAGGAGCATGTAAGGATCGGAGTAGGTGGTGTTCTATAGTTTCTGCTTACCTTTCTCTACTAGAAAAGGTGTGAGTTTAATAAATAAAATAATGGGAATTTAAACTTTTGCATTAGAAACGTGTCCTGTGGCTAAGGTATGTCTTATGAGTACTCCGTAGGACTGTTACCGATTAGTAGCAAGATTGGGCCGCGACTACGTGGATTGAACGTTATTGGACACGATAGCTCTCGCGCACTTACCAGTCTAACGGTTTTCCCGATTCATGCGCTGTATGCCATCGCTGAATATTCGGTACTCGCGCTTTACTCTAAACCACAACCTTTGTGTGTAGCAGAACCATTCTTGACTCTAAAAGAACACAAAATTTAGAAACCAGTACGAAACAAAAGGAGCATGTAAGGATCGGAGTAGGTGGTGTTGTACATTTTCTGCTTACCTTCCCCTACTAGAAAAGGCGTGAGTTTAATAAATAAAATAATGGGAATTTAATTTATTGCATTAGAAACGTGTCCTGTGGCTAAGGTATGTCTTATGAGTACTCCGTAGGACTGTTACCGATTAGTAGCAAGATTGGGCCGCGACTACGTGGATTGAACGTTATTGGACACGATAGCTCTCGCGCACTTACCAGTGTAACGGTTTTCCCGATTCATGCGCTGTATGCCATCGCTGAATATTCGGTACTCGCGCTTTACTCTAAACCACAACCTTTGTGTGTAGCAGAACCATTCTTGACTCTAAAAGAACACAAAATTTAGAAACCAGTACGAAACAAAAGGAGCATGTAAGGATCGGAGTAGGTGGTGTTCTACAGTTTCTGCTTACCTTCCCCTACTAGAAAAGGCGTGAGTTTAATAAATAAAATAATGGGAATTTAAACTATTGCATTAGAAACGTGTCCTGTGGCTAAGGTATGTCTTATGAGTACTCCGTAGGACTGTTACCGATTAGTAGCAAGATTGGGCTGCGACTACGTGGATTGAACGTTATTGGACACGATAGCTCTCGCGCACTTACCAGTCTAACGGTTTTCCCGATTCATGCGCTGTATGCCATCGCTGAATATTCGGTACTCGCGCTTTACTCTAAACCACAACAGTTGTGTGTAGCAGAACCATTCTTGACTCTAAAAGAACACAAAATTTAGAAACCTGTACGAAACAAAAGGAGCATGTAAGGATCGGAGTAGGTGGTGTTCTATAGTTTCTGCTTACCTTCCCCTACTAGAAAAGGCGTGAGATTAATAAATAAAATAATGAAATTTAAACTTTTGCATTAGAAAAGTTTCCTGTGGCTAATGTACCTCCACTTGCGCGCGGTTGTGGCTTCAAATCTGGACAAGTACCAATGAGCCTTTTTCTTTTTTGGACTTCCAAATGTTTCTAAGTTTATTTAGGACTAGTATTTGCGTGGTCCGCAAGCTGCGGTTTCGTGTTTTTGAGAAGTATTCCTTACCTTTATAAAATTATGAGAATCCATGGGAAGCCTTAAATGTAATGAAAAATCCATTAGAGCACTTTAAAGATTTTGAAACCCCTTAAGAACCCGTAATACAATCTAAAACCTTATTTAAACCTTTTCCCGTTAAAAAAAACATTACCCTGAAATTTGCTTGTCGTTGCCGCTGAGTTACGTTTCACCCACTCCACCTTCGTTACACTACGGAGGTCGCACGCTCGTTTCGCTCGCCACTTCCCCCCTTCACTCCACTCGGTCTCGCAAGTTCGCTCCACTCAGGACCTACCTACCACCGGTAAAACAGAGTAACGATTGTATGAGTAGTTAATTCTAAAATAAACTTTGATTTTCAGAGCAACACAATAGTTGTTTATTTGCAACTCCTGAAACAAATTAAAAAATTGTCTTATTAGTACTCCGTAGAACTGTTACCGATTAGTAGCAAGATTGGGCCGCGACTACGTGGATTGAACGTTACTGGACACGATAGCTCTCGCGCACTTACCAGTCTAACGGTTTTCCCGATTCATGCGCTGTATGCCATCGCTGAATATTCGGTACTCGCGCTTTACACTAAACCACAACCTTTGTGTGTAGCAGAACCATTCTTGACTCTAACAAAATACAAAATTTTGAAACCTGTACGAAACAAAAGGAGCATGTAAGGATCGGAGTAGGTGGTGTTCTATAGTTTCTGCTTACCTTTCTCTACTAGAAAAGGTGTGAGTTTAATAAATAAAATAATGGGAATTTAAACTTTTGCATTAGAAACGTGTCCTGTGGCTAAGGTATGTCTTATGAGTACTCCGTAGGACTGTTACCGATTAGTAGCAAGATTGGGCCGCGACTACGTGGATTGAACGTTATTGGACACGATAGCTCTCGCGCACTTACCAGTCTAACGGTTTTCCCGATTCATGCGCTGTATGCCATCGCTGAATATTCGGTACTCGCGCTTTACTCTAAACCACAACCTTTGTGTGTAGCAGAACCATTCTTGACTCTAAAAGAACACAAAATTTAGAAACCAGTACGAAACAAAAGGAGCATGTAAGGATCGGAGTAGGTGTTGTTCTACATTTTCTGCTTACCTTCCCCTACTAGAAAAGGCGTGAGTTTAATAAATAAAATAATGGGAATTTAATTTATTGCATTAGAAACGTGTCCTGTGGCTAAGGTATGTCTTATGAGTACTCCGTAGGACTGTTACCGATTAGTAGCAAGATTGGGCCGCGACTACGTGGATTGAACGTTATTGGACACGATAGCTCTCGCGCACTTACCAGTGTAACGGTTTTCCCGATTCATGCGCTGTATGCCATCGCTGAATATTCGGTACTCGCGCTTTACTCTAAACCACAACCTTTGTGTGTAGCAGAACCATTCTTGACTCTAAAAGAACACAAAATTTAGAAACCAGTACGAAACAAAAGGAGCATGTAAGGATCGGAGTAGGTGGTGTTCTACATTTTCTGCTTACCTTCCCCTACTAGAAAAGGCGTGAGTTTAATAAATAAAATAATGGGAATTTAATTTATTGCATTAGAAACGTGTCCTGTGGCTAAGGTATGTCTTATGAGTACTCCGTAGGACTGTTACCGATTAGTAGCAAGATTGGGCCGCGACTACGTGGATTGAACGTTATTGGACACGATAGCTCTCGCGCACTTACCAGTCTAACGGTTTTCCCGATTCATGCGCTGTATGCCATCGCTGAATATTCGGTACTCGCGCTTTACTCTAAACCACAATCGTTGTGTGTAGCAGAACCATTCTTGACTCTAAAAGAACACAAAATTTAGAAACCAGTACGAAACAAAAGGAGCATGTAAGGATCGAAGTAGGTGGTGTTCTATAGTTTCTGCTTACCTTCCTCTACCAGAAAAGGCGTGAGTTTAATAAATAAAATAATGGGAATTTAAACTTTTGCATTAGAAAAGTATCCTGTGGCTAAGGTATGTCTTATGAGTACTCCGTAGGACTGTTACCGATTAGTAGCAAGATTGGGCCGCGACTACGTGGATTGAACGTTATTGGACACGATAGCTTTCGCGCACTTACCAGTCTAACGGTTTTCCCGATTCATGCGCTGTATGCCATCGCTGAATATTCGGTACTCGCGCTTTACTCTAAACACAACTTTTGTGTGTAGCAGAACCATTCTTGACTCTAAAAGAACACAAAATTTAGAAACCAGTACGAAACAAAAGGAGCATGTAAGGATCGGAGTAGGTGGTGTTCTACAGTTTCTGCTTACCTTCCCCTACTAGAAAAGGCGTGAGTTTAATAAATAAAATAATGGGAATTTAAACTATTGCATTAGAAACGTGTCCTGTGGCTAAGGTATGTCTTATGAGTACTCCGTAGGACTGTTACCGATTAGTAGCAAGATTGGGCTGCGACTACGTGGATTGAACGTTATTGGACACGATAGCTCTCGCGCACTTACCAGTCTAACGGTTTTCCCGATTCATGCGCTGTATGCCATCGCTGAATATTCGGTACTCGCGCTTTACTCTAAACCACAACAGTTGTGTGTAGCAGAACCATTCTTGACTCTAAAAGAACACAAAATTTAGAAACCTGTACGAAACAAAAGGAGCATGTAAGGATCGGAGTAGGTGGTGTTCTATAGTTTCTGCTTACCTTCCCCTACTAGAAAAGGCGTGAGATTAATAAATAAAATAATGAAATTTAAACTTTTGCATTAGAAAAGTTTCCTGTGGCTAATGTACCTCCACTTGCGCGCGGTTGTGGCTTCAAATCTGGACAAGTACCAATGAGCCTTTTTCTTTTTTGGACTTCCAAATGTTTCTAAGTTTATTTAGGACTAGTATTTGCGTGGTCCGCAAGCTGCGGTTTCGTGTTTTTGAGAAGTATTCCTTACCTTTATAAAATTATGAGAATCCATGGGAAGCCTTAAATGTAATGAAAAATCCATTAGAGCACTTTAAAGATTTTGAAACCCCTTAAGAACCCGTAATACAATCTAAAACCTTATTTAAACCTTTTCCCGTTAAAAAAAACATTACCCTGAAATTTGCTTGTCGTTGCCGCTGAGTTACGTTTCACCCACTCCACCTTCGTTACACTACGGAGGTCGCACGCTCGTTTCGCTCGCCACTTCCCCCCTTCACTCCACTCGGTCTCGCAAGTTCGCTCCACTCAGGACCTACCTACCACCGGTAAAACAGAGTAACGATTGTATGAGTAGTTAATTCTAAAATAAACTTTGATTTTCAGAGCAACACAATAGTTGTTTATTTGCAACTCCTGAAACAAATTAAAAAATTGTCTTATTAGTACTCCGTAGAACTGTTACCGATTAGTAGCAAGATTGGGCCGCGACTACGTGGATTGAACGTTACTGGACACGATAGCTCTCGCGCACTTACCAGTCTAACGGTTTTCCCGATTCATGCGCTGTATGCCATCGCTGAATATTCGGTACTCGCGCTTTACACTAAACCACAACCTTTGTGTGTAGCAGAACCATTCTTGACTCTAACAAAATACAAAATTTTGAAACCTGTACGAAACAAAAGGAGCATGTAAGGATCGGAGTAGGTGGTGTTCTATAGTTTCTGCTTACCTTCCTCTACTAGAAAAGGCGTGAGTTCAATAAATAAAATAATGGGAATTTAAACTTTTGCATTAGAAAAGTGTCCTGTGGCTAAGGTATGTCTTATGAGTACTCCGTAGGACTGTTACCGATTAGTAGCAAGATTGGGCCGCGACTACGTGGATTGAACGTTATTGGACACGATAGCTCTCGCGCACTTACCAGTCTAACGGTTTTCCCGATTCATGCGCTGTATGCCATCGCTGAATATTCGGTACTCGCGCTTTACTCTAAACCACAACCTTTGTGTGTAGCAGAACCATTCTTGACTCTAAAAGAACACAAAATTTAGAAACCAGTACGAAAAAAAAGGAGCATGTAAGGATCGGAGTAGGTGGTGTTCTATAGTTTCTGCTTACCTTCCTTTTACTAGAAAAGGCGTGAGTTTAATAAATAAAATAATGGGAATTTAAACTTTTGCATTAGAAAAGTGTCCTGTGGCTAAGGTATGTCTTATGAGTACTCCGTAGGACTGTTACCGATTAGTAGCAAGATTGGGCCGCGACTACGTGGATTGAACGTTATTGGACACGATAGCTCTCGCGCACTTACCAGTCTAACGGTTTTCCCGATTCATGCGCTGTATGCCATCGCTGAATATTCGGTACTCGCGCTTTACTCTAAACCACAACCTTTGTGTGTAGCAGAACCATTCTTGACTCTAAAAGAACACAAAATTTAGAAACCAGTACGAAACAAAAGGAGCATGTAAGGATCGGAGTAGGTGGTGTTCTATAGTTTCTGCTTACCTTCCTCTACTAGAAAAGGCGTGAGTTTAATAAATAAAATAATGGGAATTTAAACTTTTGCATTAGAAAAGTATCCTGTGGCTAAGGTATGTCTTATGAGTACTCCGTAGGACTGTTACCGATTAGTAGCAAGATTGGGCCGCGACTACGTGGATTGAACGTTATTGGACACGATAGCTTTCGCGCACTTACCAGTCTAACGGTTTTCCCGATTCATGCGCTGTATGCCATCGCTGAATATTCGGTACTCGCGCTTTACTCTAAACCACAACCTTTGTGTGTAGCAGAACCATTCTTGACTCTAAAAGAACACAAAATTTAGAAACCAGTACGAAACAAAAGGAGCATGTAAGGATCGGAGTAGGTGGTGTTCTATAGTTTCTGCTTACCTTCCTCTACTAGAAAAGGCGTGAGTTTAATAAATAAAATAATGGGAATTTAAACTTTTACATTAGAAAAGTATCCTGTGGCTAAGGTATGTCTTATGAGTACTCCGTAGGACTGTTACCGATTAGTAGCAAGATTGGGCCGCGACTACGTGGATTGAACGTTATTGGACACGATAGCTTTCGCGCACTTACCAGTCTAACGGTTTTCCCGATTCATGCGCTGTATGCCATCGCTGAATATTCGGTACTCGCGCTTTACTCTAAACCACAACCTTTGTGTGTAGCAGAACCATTCTTGACTCTAAAAGAACACAAAATTTAGAAACCAGTACGAAACAAAAGGAGCATGTAAGGATCGGAGTAGGTGGTGTTCTACAGTTTCTGCTTACCTTCCCCTACTAGAAAAGGCGTGAGTTTAATAAATAAAATAATGGGAATTTAAACTATTGCATTAGAAACGTGTCCTGTGGCTAAGGTATGTCTTATGAGTACTCCGTAGGACTGTTACCGATTAGTAGCAAGATTGGGCCGCGACTACGTGGATTGAACGTTATTGGACACGATAGCTCTCGCGCACTTACCAGTCTAACGGTTTTCCCGATTCATGCGCTGTATGCCATCGCTGAATATTCGGTACTCGCGCTTTACTCTAAACCACAACCGTTGTGTGTAGCAGAACCATTCTTGACTCTAAAATAACACAAAATTTAGAAACCTGTACGAAACAAAAGGAGCATGTAAGGATCGGAGTAGGTGGTGTTCTATAGTTTCTGCTTACCTTCCCCTACTAGAAAAGGCGTGAGATTAATAAATAAAATAATGGGAATTTAAACTATTGCATTAGAAAAGTGTCCTGTGGCTAATGTACCTCCACTTGCGCGCGGTTGTGGCTTCAAATCTGGACAAGTACCAATGAGCCTTTTTCTTTTTTGGACTTCCAAATGTTTCTAAGTTTATTTAAGACTAGTATTTAAGTGGTCCGCGAGCTGCGGTTTCGTGTTTTTGAGAAGTATTCCTTACCCTTATAAAATTATGAGAATCCATGGGAAGCCTTAAATGTAATGAAAAATCCATTAGAGCACTTTAAAGATTTTGAAACCCCTTAAGAACCCGTAATGCAATCTAAAACCTTATTTAAAAACTCAGACCTTTTCCCGTTAAAAAAAACATTACCCTGAAATTTGCTTGTCGTTGCCGCTGAGTTACGTTTCACCCACTCCACCTTCGTTACACTACGGAGGTCGCACGCTCGTTTCGCTCGCCACTTCCCCCCTTCACTCCACTCGGTCTCGCAAGTTCGCTCCACTCAGGACCTACCTACCACCGGTAAAACAGAGTAACGATTGTATGAGTAGTTAATTCTAAAATAAACTTTGATTTTCAGAGCAACACAATAGTTGTTTATTTGCAACTCCTGAAACAAATTAAAAAATTGTCTTATTAGTACTCCGTAGAACTGTTACCGATTAGTAGCAAGATTGGGCCGCGACTACGTGGATTGAACGTTATTGGACACGATAGCTTTCGCGCACTTACCAGTCTAACGGTTTTCCCGATTCATGCGCTGTATGCCATCGCTGAATATTCGGTACTCGCGCTTTACTCTAAACCACAACCTTTGTGTGTAGCAGAACCATTCTTGACTCTAAAAGAACACAAAATTTAGAAACCAGTACGAAACAAAAGGAGCATGTAAGGATCGGAGTAGGTGGTGTTCTACAGTTTCTGCTTACCTTCCCCTACTAGAAAAGGCGTGAGTTTAATAAATAAAATAATGGGAATTTAAACTATTGCATTAGAAACGTGTCCTGTGGCTAAGGTATGTCTTATGAGTACTCCGTAGGACTGTTACCGATTAGTAGCAAGATTGGGCCGCGACTACGTGGATTGAACGTTATTGGACACGATAGCTCTCGCGCACTTACCAGTCTAACGGTTTTCCCGATTCATGCGCTGTATGCCATCGCTGAATATTCGGTACTCGCGCTTTACTCTAAACCACAACCGTTGTGTGTAGCAGAACCATTCTTGACTCTAAAATAACACAAAATTTAGAAACCTGTACGAAACAAAAGGAGCATGTAAGGATCGGAGTAGGTGGTGTTCTATAGTTTCTGCTTACCTTCCCCTACTAGAAAAGGCGTGAGATTAATAAATAAAATAATGGGAATTTAAACTATTGCATTAGAAAAGTGTCCTGTGGCTAATGTACCTCCACTTGCGCGCGGTTGTGGCTTCAAATCTGGACAAGTACCAATGAGCCTTTTTCTTTTTTGGACTTCCAAATGTTTCTAAGTTTATTTAAGACTAGTATTTAAGTGGTCCGCGAGCTGCGGTTTCGTGTTTTTGAGAAGTATTCCTTACCCTTATAAAATTATGAGAATCCATGGGAAGCCTTAAATGTAATGAAAAATCCATTAGAGCACTTTAAAGATTTTGAAACCCCTTAAGAACCCGTAATGCAATCTAAAACCTTATTTAAAAACTCAGACCTTTTCCCGTTAAAAAAAACATTACCCTGAAATTTGCTTGTCGTTGCCGCTGAGTTACGTTTCACCCACTCCACCTTCGTTACACTACGGAGGTCGCACGCTCGTTTCGCTCGCCACTTCCCCCCTTCACTCCACTCGGTCTCGCAAGTTCGCTCCACTCAGGACCTACGTACCACCGGTAAAACAGAGTAACGATTGTATGAGTAGTTAATTCTAAAATAAACTTTGATTTTCAGAGCAACACAATAGTTGTTTATTTGCAACTCCTGAAACAAATTAAAAAATTGTCTTATTAGTACTCCGTAGAACTGTTACCGATTAGTAGCAAGATTGGGCCGCGACTACGTGGATTGAACGTTATTGGACACGATAGCTCTCGCGCACTTAACAGGCTAACGGTTTTCCCGATTCATGCGCTGTATGCCATCGCTGAATATTCGGTACTCGCGCTTTACTCTAAACCACAACAGTTGTGTGTAGCAGAACCATTCTTGACTCTAAAAGAACACAAAATTTAGAAACCTGTACGAAACAAAAGGAGCATGTAAGGATCGGAGTAGGTGGTGTTCTATAGTTTCTGCTTACCTTCCCCTACTAGAAAAGGCGTGAGATTAATAAATAAAATAATGAAATTTAAACTTTTGCATTAGAAAAGTTTCCTGTGGCTAATGTACCTCCACTTGCGCGCGGTTGTGGCTTCAAATCTGGACAAGTACCAATGAGCCTTTTTCTTTTTTGGACTTCCAAATGTTTCTAAGTTTATTTAGGACTAGTATTTGCGTGGTCCGCAAGCTGCGGTTTCGTGTTTTTGAGAAGTATTCCTTACCTTTATAAAATTATGAGAATCCATGGGAAGCCTTAAATGTAATGAAAAATCCATTAGAGCACTTTAAAGATTTTGAAACCCCTTAAGAACCCGTAATACAATCTAAAACCTTATTTAAACCTTTTCCCGTTAAAAAAAACATTACCCTGAAATTTGCTTGTCGTTGCCGCTGAGTTACGTTTCACCCACTCCACCTTCGTTACACTACGGAGGTCGCACGCTCGTTTCGCTCGCCACTTCCCCCCTTCACTCCACTCGGTCTCGCAAGTTCGCTCCACTCAGGACCTACCTACCACCGGTAAAACAGAGTAACGATTGTATGAGTAGTTAATTCTAAAATAAACTTTGATTTTCAGAGCAACACAATAGTTGTTTATTTGCAACTCCTGAAACAAATTAAAAAATTGTCTTATTAGTACTCCGTAGAACTGTTACCGATTAGTAGCAAGATTGGGCCGCGACTACGTGGATTGAACGTTACTGGACACGATAGCTCTCGCGCACTTACCAGTCTAACGGTTTTCCCGATTCATGCGCTGTATGCCATCGCTGAATATTCGGTACTCGCGCTTTACACTAAACCACAACCTTTGTGTGTAGCAGAACCATTCTTGACTCTAACAAAATACAAAATTTTGAAACCTGTACGAAACAAAAGGAGCATGTAAGGATCGGAGTAGGTGGTGTTCTATAGTTTCTGCTTACCTTTCTCTACTAGAAAAGGTGTGAGTTTAATAAATAAAATAATGGGAATTTAAACTTTTGCATTAGAAACGTGTCCTGTGGCTAAGGTATGTCTTATGAGTACTCCGTAGGACTGTTACCGATTAGTAGCAAGATTGGGCCGCGACTACGTGGATTGAACGTTATTGGACACGATAGCTCTCGCGCACTTACCAGTGTAACGGTTTTCCCGATTCATGCGCTGTATGCCATCGCTGAATATTCGGTACTCGCGCTTTACTCTAAACCACAACCTTTGTGTGTAGCAGAACCATTCTTGACTCTAAAAGAACACAAAATTTAGAAACCAGTACGAAACAAAAGGAGCATGTAAGGATCGGAGTAGGTGGTGTTCTACATTTTCTGCTTACCTTCCCCTACTAGAAAAGGCGTGAGTTTAATAAATAAAATAATGGGAATTTAATTTATTGCATTAGAAACGTGTCCTGTGGCTAAGGTATGTCTTATGAGTACTCCGTAGGACTGTTACCGATTAGTAGCAAGATTGGGCCGCGACTACGTGGATTGAACGTTATTGGACACGATAGCTCTCGCGCACTTACCAGTGTAACGGTTTTCCCGATTCATGCGCTGTATGCCATCGCTGAATATTCGGTACTCGCGCTTTACTCTAAACCACAACCTTTGTGTGTAGCAGAACCATTCTTGACTCTAAAAGAACACAAAATTTAGAAACCAGTACGAAACAAAAGGAGCATGTAAGGATCGGAGTAGGTGGTGTTCTACATTTTCTGCTTACCTTCCCCTACTAGAAAAGGCGTGAGTTTAATAAATAAAATAATGGGAATTTAATTTATTGCATTAGAAACGTGTCCTGTGGCTAAGGTATGTCTTATGAGTACTCCGTAGGACTGTTACCGATTAGTAGCAAGATTGGGCCGCGACTACGTGGATTGAACGTTATTGGACACGATAGCTCTCGCGCACTTACCAGTCTAACGGTTTTCCCGATTCATGCGCTGTATGCCATCGCTGAATATTCGGTACTCGCGCTTTACTCTAAACCACAATCGTTGTGTGTAGCAGAACCATTCTTGACTCTAAAAGAACACAAAATTTAGAAACCAGTACGAAACAAAAGGAGCATGTAAGGATCGAAGTAGGTGGTGTTCTATAGTTTCTGCTTACCTTCCTCTACCAGAAAAGGCGTGAGTTTAATAAATAAAATAATGGGAATTTAAACTTTTGCATTAGAAAAGTATCCTGTGGCTAAGGTATGTCTTATGAGTACTCCGTAGGACTGTTACCGATTAGTAGCAAGATTGGGCCGCGACTACGTGGATTGAACGTTATTGGACACGATAGCTTTCGCGCACTTACCAGTCTAACGGTTTTCCCGATTCATGCGCTGTATGCCATCGCTGAATATTCGGTACTCGCGCTTTACTCTAAACACAACTTTTGTGTGTAGCAGAACCATTCTTGACTCTAAAAGAACACAAAATTTAGAAACCAGTAAGAAACAAAAGGAGCATGTAAGGATCGGAGTAGGTGGTGTTCTACAGTTTCTGCTTACCTTCCCCTACTAGAAAAGGCGTGAGATTAATAAATAAAATAATGAAATTTAAACTTTTGCATTAGAAAAGTTTCCTGTGGCTAATGTACCTCCACTTGCGCGCGGTTGTGGCTTCAAATCTGGACAAGTACCAATGAGCCTTTTTCTTTTTTGGACTTCCAAATGTTTCTAAGTTTATTTAGGACTAGTATTTGCGTGGTCCGCAAGCTGCGGTTTCGTGTTTTTGAGAAGTATTCCTTACCTTTATAAAATTATGAGAATCCATGGGAAGCCTTAAATGTAATGAAAAATCCATTAGAGCACTTTAAAGATTTTGAAACCCCTTAAGAACCCGTAATACAATCTAAAACCTTATTTAAACCTTTTCCCGTTAAAAAAAACATTACCCTGAAATTTGCTTGTCGTTGCCGCTGAGTTACGTTTCACCCACTCCACCTTCGTTACACTACGGAGGTCGCACGCTCGTTTCGCTCGCCACTTCCCCCCTTCACTCCACTCGGTCTCGCAAGTTCGCTCCACTCAGGACCTACCTACCACCGGTAAAACAGAGTAACGATTGTATGAGTAGTTAATTCTAAAATAAACTTTGATTTTCAGAGCAACACAATAGTTGTTTATTTGCAACTCCTGAAACAAATTAAAAAATTGTCTTATTAGTACTCCGTAGAACTGTTACCGATTAGTAGCAAGATTGGGCCGCGACTACGTGGATTGAACGTTACTGGACACGATAGCTCTCGCGCACTTACCAGTCTAACGGTTTTCCCGATTCATGCGCTGTATGCCATCGCTGAATATTCGGTACTCGCGCTTTACACTAAACCACAACCTTTGTGTGTAGCAGAACCATTCTTGACTCTAACAAAATACAAAATTTTGAAACCTGTACGAAACAAAAGGAGCATGTAAGGATCGGAGTAGGTGGTGTTCTATAGTTTCTGCTTACCTTTCTCTACTAGAAAAGGTGTGAGTTTAATAAATAAAATAATGGGAATTTAAACTTTTGCATTAGAAACGTGTCCTGTGGCTAAGGTATGTCTTATGAGTACTCCGTAGGACTGTTACCGATTAGTAGCAAGATTGGGCCGCGACTACGTGGATTGAACGTTATTGGACACGATAGCTCTCGCGCACTTACCAGTCTAACGGTTTTCCCGATTCATGCGCTGTATGCCATCGCTGAATATTCGGTACTCGCGCTTTACTCTAAACCACAACCTTTGTGTGTAGCAGAACCATTCTTGACTCTAAAAGAACACAAAATTTAGAAACCAGTACGAAACAAAAGGAGCATGTAAGGATCGGAGTAGGTGTTGTTCTACATTTTCTGCTTACCTTCCCCTACTAGAAAAGGCGTGAGTTTAATAAATAAAATAATGGGAATTTAATTTATTGCATTAGAAACGTGTCCTGTGGCTAAGGTATGTCTTATGAGTACTCCGTAGGACTGTTACCGATTAGTAGCAAGATTGGGCCGCGACTACGTGGATTGAACGTTATTGGACACGATAGCTCTCGCGCACTTACCAGTGTAACGGTTTTCCCGATTCATGCGCTGTATGCCATCGCTGAATATTCGGTACTCGCGCTTTACTCTAAACCACAACCTTTGTGTGTAGCAGAACCATTCTTGACTCTAAAAGAACACAAAATTTAGAAACCAGTACGAAACAAAAGGAGCATGTAAGGATCGGAGTAGGTGGTGTTCTACATTTTCTGCTTACCTTCCCCTACTAGAAAAGGCGTGAGTTTAATAAATAAAATAATGGGAATTTAATTTATTGCATTAGAAACGTGTCCTGTGGCTAAGGTATGTCTTATGAGTACTCCGTAGGACTGTTACCGATTAGTAGCAAGATTGGGCCGCGACTACGTGGATTGAACGTTATTGGACACGATAGCTCTCGCGCACTTACCAGTCTAACGGTTTTCCCGATTCATGCGCTGTATGCCATCGCTGAATATTCGGTACTCGCGCTTTACTCTAAACCACAATCGTTGTGTGTAGCAGAACCATTCTTGACTCTAAAAGAACACAAAATTTAGAAACCAGTACGAAACAAAAGGAGCATGTAAGGATCGAAGTAGGTGGTGTTCTATAGTTTCTGCTTACCTTCCTCTACCAGAAAAGGCGTGAGTTTAATAAATAAAATAATGGGAATTTAAACTTTTGCATTAGAAAAGTATCCTGTGGCTAAGGTATGTCTTATGAGTACTCCGTAGGACTGTTACCGATTAGTAGCAAGATTGGGCCGCGACTACGTGGATTGAACGTTATTGGACACGATAGCTTTCGCGCACTTACCAGTCTAACGGTTTTCCCGATTCATGCGCTGTATGCCATCGCTGAATATTCGGTACTCGCGCTTTACTCTAAACACAACTTTTGTGTGTAGCAGAACCATTCTTGACTCTAAAAGAACACAAAATTTAGAAACCAGTACGAAACAAAAGGAGCATGTAAGGATCGGAGTAGGTGGTGTTCTACAGTTTCTGCTTACCTTCCCCTACTAGAAAAGGCGTGAGTTTAATAAATAAAATAATGGGAATTTAAACTATTGCATTAGAAACGTGTCCTGTGGCTAAGGTATGTCTTATGAGTACTCCGTAGGACTGTTACCGATTAGTAGCAAGATTGGGCTGCGACTACGTGGATTGAACGTTATTGGACACGATAGCTCTCGCGCACTTACCAGTCTAACGGTTTTCCCGATTCATGCGCTGTATGCCATCGCTGAATATTCGGTACTCGCGCTTTACTCTAAACCACAACAGTTGTGTGTAGCAGAACCATTCTTGACTCTAAAAGAACACAAAATTTAGAAACCTGTACGAAACAAAAGGAGCATGTAAGGATCGGAGTAGGTGGTGTTCTATAGTTTCTGCTTACCTTCCCCTACTAGAAAAGGCGTGAGATTAATAAATAAAATAATGAAATTTAAACTTTTGCATTAGAAAAGTTTCCTGTGGCTAATGTACCTCCACTTGCGCGCGGTTGTGGCTTCAAATCTGGACAAGTACCAATGAGCCTTTTTCTTTTTTGGACTTCCAAATGTTTCTAAGTTTATTTAGGACTAGTATTTGCGTGGTCCGCAAGCTGCGGTTTCGTGTTTTTGAGAAGTATTCCTTACCTTTATAAAATTATGAGAATCCATGGGAAGCCTTAAATGTAATGAAAAATCCATTAGAGCACTTTAAAGATTTTGAAACCCCTTAAGAACCCGTAATACAATCTAAAACCTTATTTAAACCTTTTCCCGTTAAAAAAAACATTACCCTGAAATTTGCTTGTCGTTGCCGCTGAGTTACGTTTCACCCACTCCACCTTCGTTACACTACGGAGGTCGCACGCTCGTTTCGCTCGCCACTTCCCCCCTTCACTCCACTCGGTCTCGCAAGTTCGCTCCACTCAGGACCTACCTACCACCGGTAAAACAGAGTAACGATTGTATGAGTAGTTAATTCTAAAATAAACTTTGATTTTCAGAGCAACACAATAGTTGTTTATTTGCAACTCCTGAAACAAATTAAAAAATTGTCTTATTAGTACTCCGTAGAACTGTTACCGATTAGTAGCAAGATTGGGCCGCGACTACGTGGATTGAACGTTACTGGACACGATAGCTCTCGCGCACTTACCAGTCTAACGGTTTTCCCGATTCATGCGCTGTATGCCATCGCTGAATATTCGGTACTCGCGCTTTACACTAAACCACAACCTTTGTGTGTAGCAGAACCATTCTTGACTCTAACAAAATACAAAATTTTGAAACCTGTACGAAACAAAAGGAGCATGTAAGGATCGGAGTAGGTGGTGTTCTATAGTTTCTGCTTACCTTCCTCTACTAGAAAAGGCGTGAGTTCAATAAATAAAATAATGGGAATTTAAACTTTTGCATTAGAAAAGTGTCCTGTGGCTAAGGTATGTCTTATGAGTACTCCGTAGGACTGTTACCGATTAGTAGCAAGATTGGGCCGCGACTACGTGGATTGAACGTTATTGGACACGATAGCTCTCGCGCACTTACCAGTCTAACGGTTTTCCCGATTCATGCGCTGTATGCCATCGCTGAATATTCGGTACTCGCGCTTTACTCTAAACCACAACCTTTGTGTGTAGCAGAACCATTCTTGACTCTAAAAGAACACAAAATTTAGAAACCAGTACGAAAAAAAAGGAGCATGTAAGGATCGGAGTAGGTGGTGTTCTATAGTTTCTGCTTACCTTCCTTTTACTAGAAAAGGCGTGAGTTTAATAAATAAAATAATGGGAATTTAAACTTTTGCATTAGAAAAGTGTCCTGTGGCTAAGGTATGTCTTATGAGTACTCCGTAGGACTGTTACCGATTAGTAGCAAGATTGGGCCGCGACTACGTGGATTGAACGTTATTGGACACGATAGCTCTCGCGCACTTACCAGTCTAACGGTTTTCCCGATTCATGCGCTGTATGCCATCGCTGAATATTCGGTACTCGCGCTTTACTCTAAACCACAACCTTTGTGTGTAGCAGAACCATTCTTGACTCTAAAAGAACACAAAATTTAGAAACCAGTACGAAACAAAAGGAGCATGTAAGGATCGGAGTAGGTGGTGTTCTATAGTTTCTGCTTACCTTCCTCTACTAGAAAAGGCGTGAGTTTAATAAATAAAATAATGGGAATTTAAACTTTTGCATTAGAAAAGTATCCTGTGGCTAAGGTATGTCTTATGAGTACTCCGTAGGACTGTTACCGATTAGTAGCAAGATTGGGCCGCGACTACGTGGATTGAACGTTATTGGACACGATAGCTTTCGCGCACTTACCAGTCTAACGGTTTTCCCGATTCATGCGCTGTATGCCATCGCTGAATATTCGGTACTCGCGCTTTACTCTAAACCACAACCTTTGTGTGTAGCAGAACCATTCTTGACTCTAAAAGAACACAAAATTTAGAAACCAGTACGAAACAAAAGGAGCATGTAAGGATCGGAGTAGGTGGTGTTCTATAGTTTCTGCTTACCTTCCTCTACTAGAAAAGGCGTGAGTTTAATAAATAAAATAATGGGAATTTAAACTTTTACATTAGAAAAGTATCCTGTGGCTAAGGTATGTCTTATGAGTACTCCGTAGGACTGTTACCGATTAGTAGCAAGATTGGGCCGCGACTACGTGGATTGAACGTTATTGGACACGATAGCTTTCGCGCACTTACCAGTCTAACGGTTTTCCCGATTCATGCGCTGTATGCCATCGCTGAATATTCGGTACTCGCGCTTTACTCTAAACCACAACCTTTGTGTGTAGCAGAACCATTCTTGACTCTAAAAGAACACAAAATTTAGAAACCAGTACGAAACAAAAGGAGCATGTAAGGATCGGAGTAGGTGGTGTTCTACAGTTTCTGCTTACCTTCCCCTACTAGAAAAGGCGTGAGTTTAATAAATAAAATAATGGGAATTTAAACTATTGCATTAGAAACGTGTCCTGTGGCTAAGGTATGTCTTATGAGTACTCCGTAGGACTGTTACCGATTAGTAGCAAGATTGGGCCGCGACTACGTGGATTGAACGTTATTGGACACGATAGCTCTCGCGCACTTACCAGTCTAACGGTTTTCCCGATTCATGCGCTGTATGCCATCGCTGAATATTCGGTACTCGCGCTTTACTCTAAACCACAACCGTTGTGTGTAGCAGAACCATTCTTGACTCTAAAATAACACAAAATTTAGAAACCTGTACGAAACAAAAGGAGCATGTAAGGATCGGAGTAGGTGGTGTTCTATAGTTTCTGCTTACCTTCCCCTACTAGAAAAGGCGTGAGATTAATAAATAAAATAATGGGAATTTAAACTATTGCATTAGAAAAGTGTCCTGTGGCTAATGTACCTCCACTTGCGCGCGGTTGTGGCTTCAAATCTGGACAAGTACCAATGAGCCTTTTTCTTTTTTGGACTTCCAAATGTTTCTAAGTTTATTTAAGACTAGTATTTAAGTGGTCCGCGAGCTGCGGTTTCGTGTTTTTGAGAAGTATTCCTTACCCTTATAAAATTATGAGAATCCATGGGAAGCCTTAAATGTAATGAAAAATCCATTAGAGCACTTTAAAGATTTTGAAACCCCTTAAGAACCCGTAATGCAATCTAAAACCTTATTTAAAAACTCAGACCTTTTCCCGTTAAAAAAAACATTACCCTGAAATTTGCTTGTCGTTGCCGCTGAGTTACGTTTCACCCACTCCACCTTCGTTACACTACGGAGGTCGCACGCTCGTTTCGCTCGCCACTTCCCCCCTTCACTCCACTCGGTCTCGCAAGTTCGCTCCACTCAGGACCTACCTACCACCGGTAAAACAGAGTAACGATTGTATGAGTAGTTAATTCTAAAATAAACTTTGATTTTCAGAGCAACACAATAGTTGTTTATTTGCAACTCCTGAAACAAATTAAAAAATTGTCTTATTAGTACTCCGTAGAACTGTTACCGATTAGTAGCAAGATTGGGCCGCGACTACGTGGATTGAACGTTATTGGACACGATAGCTTTCGCGCACTTACCAGTCTAACGGTTTTCCCGATTCATGCGCTGTATGCCATCGCTGAATATTCGGTACTCGCGCTTTACTCTAAACCACAACCTTTGTGTGTAGCAGAACCATTCTTGACTCTAAAAGAACACAAAATTTAGAAACCAGTACGAAACAAAAGGAGCATGTAAGGATCGGAGTAGGTGGTGTTCTACAGTTTCTGCTTACCTTCCCCTACTAGAAAAGGCGTGAGTTTAATAAATAAAATAATGGGAATTTAAACTATTGCATTAGAAACGTGTCCTGTGGCTAAGGTATGTCTTATGAGTACTCCGTAGGACTGTTACCGATTAGTAGCAAGATTGGGCCGCGACTACGTGGATTGAACGTTATTGGACACGATAGCTCTCGCGCACTTACCAGTCTAACGGTTTTCCCGATTCATGCGCTGTATGCCATCGCTGAATATTCGGTACTCGCGCTTTACTCTAAACCACAACCGTTGTGTGTAGCAGAACCATTCTTGACTCTAAAATAACACAAAATTTAGAAACCTGTACGAAACAAAAGGAGCATGTAAGGATCGGAGTAGGTGGTGTTCTATAGTTTCTGCTTACCTTCCCCTACTAGAAAAGGCGTGAGATTAATAAATAAAATAATGGGAATTTAAACTATTGCATTAGAAAAGTGTCCTGTGGCTAATGTACCTCCACTTGCGCGCGGTTGTGGCTTCAAATCTGGACAAGTACCAATGAGCCTTTTTCTTTTTTGGACTTCCAAATGTTTCTAAGTTTATTTAAGACTAGTATTTAAGTGGTCCGCGAGCTGCGGTTTCGTGTTTTTGAGAAGTATTCCTTACCCTTATAAAATTATGAGAATCCATGGGAAGCCTTAAATGTAATGAAAAATCCATTAGAGCACTTTAAAGATTTTGAAACCCCTTAAGAACCCGTAATGCAATCTAAAACCTTATTTAAAAACTCAGACCTTTTCCCGTTAAAAAAAACATTACCCTGAAATTTGCTTGTCGTTGCCGCTGAGTTACGTTTCACCCACTCCACCTTCGTTACACTACGGAGGTCGCACGCTCGTTTCGCTCGCCACTTCCCCCCTTCACTCCACTCGGTCTCGCAAGTTCGCTCCACTCAGGACCTACGTACCACCGGTAAAACAGAGTAACGATTGTATGAGTAGTTAATTCTAAAATAAACTTTGATTTTCAGAGCAACACAATAGTTGTTTATTTGCAACTCCTGAAACAAATTAAAAAATTGTCTTATTAGTACTCCGTAGAACTGTTACCGATTAGTAGCAAGATTGGGCCGCGACTACGTGGATTGAACGTTATTGGACACGATAGCTCTCGCGCACTTAACAGGCTAACGGTTTTCCCGATTCATGCGCTGTATGCCATCGCTGAATATTCGGTACTCGCGCTTTACTCTAAACCACAACAGTTGTGTGTAGCAGAACCATTCTTGACTCTAAAAGAACACAAAATTTAGAAACCTGTACGAAACAAAAGGAGCATGTAAGGATCGGAGTAGGTGGTGTTCTATAGTTTCTGCTTACCTTCCCCTACTAGAAAAGGCGTGAGATTAATAAATAAAATAATGAAATTTAAACTTTTGCATTAGAAAAGTTTCCTGTGGCTAATGTACCTCCACTTGCGCGCGGTTGTGGCTTCAAATCTGGACAAGTACCAATGAGCCTTTTTCTTTTTTGGACTTCCAAATGTTTCTAAGTTTATTTAGGACTAGTATTTGCGTGGTCCGCAAGCTGCGGTTTCGTGTTTTTGAGAAGTATTCCTTACCTTTATAAAATTATGAGAATCCATGGGAAGCCTTAAATGTAATGAAAAATCCATTAGAGCACTTTAAAGATTTTGAAACCCCTTAAGAACCCGTAATACAATCTAAAACCTTATTTAAACCTTTTCCCGTTAAAAAAAACATTACCCTGAAATTTGCTTGTCGTTGCCGCTGAGTTACGTTTCACCCACTCCACCTTCGTTACACTACGGAGGTCGCACGCTCGTTTCGCTCGCCACTTCCCCCCTTCACTCCACTCGGTCTCGCAAGTTCGCTCCACTCAGGACCTACCTACCACCGGTAAAACAGAGTAACGATTGTATGAGTAGTTAATTCTAAAATAAACTTTGATTTTCAGAGCAACACAATAGTTGTTTATTTGCAACTCCTGAAACAAATTAAAAAATTGTCTTATTAGTACTCCGTAGAACTGTTACCGATTAGTAGCAAGATTGGGCCGCGACTACGTGGATTGAACGTTACTGGACACGATAGCTCTCGCGCACTTACCAGTCTAACGGTTTTCCCGATTCATGCGCTGTATGCCATCGCTGAATATTCGGTACTCGCGCTTTACACTAAACCACAACCTTTGTGTGTAGCAGAACCATTCTTGACTCTAACAAAATACAAAATTTTGAAACCTGTACGAAACAAAAGGAGCATGTAAGGATCGGAGTAGGTGGTGTTCTATAGTTTCTGCTTACCTTTCTCTACTAGAAAAGGTGTGAGTTTAATAAATAAAATAATGGGAATTTAAACTTTTGCATTAGAAACGTGTCCTGTGGCTAAGGTATGTCTTATGAGTACTCCGTAGGACTGTTACCGATTAGTAGCAAGATTGGGCCGCGACTACGTGGATTGAACGTTATTGGACACGATAGCTCTCGCGCACTTACCAGTGTAACGGTTTTCCCGATTCATGCGCTGTATGCCATCGCTGAATATTCGGTACTCGCGCTTTACTCTAAACCACAACCTTTGTGTGTAGCAGAACCATTCTTGACTCTAAAAGAACACAAAATTTAGAAACCAGTACGAAACAAAAGGAGCATGTAAGGATCGGAGTAGGTGGTGTTCTACATTTTCTGCTTACCTTCCCCTACTAGAAAAGGCGTGAGTTTAATAAATAAAATAATGGGAATTTAATTTATTGCATTAGAAACGTGTCCTGTGGCTAAGGTATGTCTTATGAGTACTCCGTAGGACTGTTACCGATTAGTAGCAAGATTGGGCCGCGACTACGTGGATTGAACGTTATTGGACACGATAGCTCTCGCGCACTTACCAGTGTAACGGTTTTCCCGATTCATGCGCTGTATGCCATCGCTGAATATTCGGTACTCGCGCTTTACTCTAAACCACAACCTTTGTGTGTAGCAGAACCATTCTTGACTCTAAAAGAACACAAAATTTAGAAACCAGTACGAAACAAAAGGAGCATGTAAGGATCGGAGTAGGTGGTGTTCTACATTTTCTGCTTACCTTCCCCTACTAGAAAAGGCGTGAGTTTAATAAATAAAATAATGGGAATTTAATTTATTGCATTAGAAACGTGTCCTGTGGCTAAGGTATGTCTTATGAGTACTCCGTAGGACTGTTACCGATTAGTAGCAAGATTGGGCCGCGACTACGTGGATTGAACGTTATTGGACACGATAGCTCTCGCGCACTTACCAGTCTAACGGTTTTCCCGATTCATGCGCTGTATGCCATCGCTGAATATTCGGTACTCGCGCTTTACTCTAAACCACAATCGTTGTGTGTAGCAGAACCATTCTTGACTCTAAAAGAACACAAAATTTAGAAACCAGTACGAAACAAAAGGAGCATGTAAGGATCGAAGTAGGTGGTGTTCTATAGTTTCTGCTTACCTTCCTCTACCAGAAAAGGCGTGAGTTTAATAAATAAAATAATGGGAATTTAAACTTTTGCATTAGAAAAGTATCCTGTGGCTAAGGTATGTCTTATGAGTACTCCGTAGGACTGTTACCGATTAGTAGCAAGATTGGGCCGCGACTACGTGGATTGAACGTTATTGGACACGATAGCTTTCGCGCACTTACCAGTCTAACGGTTTTCCCGATTCATGCGCTGTATGCCATCGCTGAATATTCGGTACTCGCGCTTTACTCTAAACACAACTTTTGTGTGTAGCAGAACCATTCTTGACTCTAAAAGAACACAAAATTTAGAAACCAGTAAGAAACAAAAGGAGCATGTAAGGATCGGAGTAGGTGGTGTTCTACAGTTTCTGCTTACCTTCCCCTACTAGAAAAGGCGTGAGATTAATAAATAAAATAATGAAATTTAAACTTTTGCATTAGAAAAGTTTCCTGTGGCTAATGTACCTCCACTTGCGCGCGGTTGTGGCTTCAAATCTGGACAAGTACCAATGAGCCTTTTTCTTTTTTGGACTTCCAAATGTTTCTAAGTTTATTTAGGACTAGTATTTGCGTGGTCCGCAAGCTGCGGTTTCGTGTTTTTGAGAAGTATTCCTTACCTTTATAAAATTATGAGAATCCATGGGAAGCCTTAAATGTAATGAAAAATCCATTAGAACACTTTAAAGATTTTGAAACCCCTTAAGAACCCGTAATACAATCTAAAACCTTATTTAAACCTTTTCCCGTTAAAAAAAACATTACCCTGAAATTTGCTTGTCGTTGCCGCTGAGTTACGTTTCACCCACTCCACCTTCGTTACACTACGGAGGTCGCACGCTCGTTTCGCTCGCCACTTCCCCCCTTCACTCCACTCGGTCTCGCAAGTTCGCTCCACTCAGGACCTACCTACCACCGGTAAAACAGAGTAACGATTGTATGAGTAGTTAATTCTAAAATAAACTTTGATTTTCAGAGCAACACAATAGTTGTTTATTTGCAACTCCTGAAACAAATTAAAAAATTGTCTTATTAGTACTCCGTAGAACTGTTACCGATTAGTAGCAAGATTGGGCCGCGACTACGTGGATTGAACGTTACTGGACACGATAGCTCTCGCGCACTTACCAGTCTAACGGTTTTCCCGATTCATGCGCTGTATGCCATCGCTGAATATTCGGTACTCGCGCTTTACACTAAACCACAACCTTTGTGTGTAGCAGAACCATTCTTGACTCTAACAAAATACAAAATTTTGAAACCTGTACGAAACAAAAGGAGCATGTAAGGATCGGAGTAGGTGGTGTTCTATAGTTTCTGCTTACCTTTCTCTACTAGAAAAGGTGTGAGTTTAATAAATAAAATAATGGGAATTTAAACTTTTGCATTAGAAAAGTGTCCTGTGGCTAAGGTATGTCTTATGAGTACTCCGTAGGACTGTTACCGATTAGTAGCAAGATTGGGCCGCGACTACGTGGATTGAACGTTATTGGACACGATAGCTTTCGCGCACTTACCAGTCTAACGGTTTTCCCGATTCATGCGCTGTATGCCATCGCTGAATATTCGGTACTCGCGCTTTACTCTAAACCACAACCTTTGTGTGTAGCAGAACCATTCTTGACTCTAAAAGAACACAAAATTTAGAAACCAGTACGAAAATAAAGGAGCATGTAAGGATCGGAGTAGGTGGTGTTCTATAGTTTCTGCTTACCTTCCTCTACTAGAAAAGGCGTGAGTTTAATAAATAAAATAATGGGAATTTAAACTTTTGCATTAGAAAAGTATCCTGTGGCTAAGGTATGTCTTATGAGTACTCCGTAGGACTGTTACCGATTAGTAGCAAGATTGGGCCGCGACTACGTGGATTGAACGTTACTGGACACGATAGCTCTCGCGCACTTACCAGTCTAACGGTTTTCCCGATTCATGCGCTGTATGCCATCGCTGAATATTCGGTACTCGCGCTTTACACTAAACCACAACCTTTGTGTGTAGCAGAACCATTCTTGACTCTAACAAAATACAAAATTTTGAAACCTGTACGAAACAAAAGGAGCATGTAAGGATCGGAGTAGGTGGTGTTCTATAGTTTCTGCTTACCTTCCTCTACTAGAAAAGGCGTGAGTTCAATAAATAAAATAATGGGAATTTAAACTTTTGCATTAGAAAAGTGTCCTGTGGCTAAGGTATGTCTTATGAGTACTCCGTAGGACTGTTACCGATTAGTAGCAAGATTGGGCCGCGACTACGTGGATTGAACGTTATTGGACACGATAGCTTTCGCGCACTTACCAGTCTAACGGTGTTCCCGATTCATGCGCTGTATGCCATCGCTGAATATTCGGTACTCGCGCTTTACTCTAAACCACAACCTTTGTGTGTAGCAGAACCATTCTTGACTCTAAAAGAACACAAAATTTAGAAACCAGTACGAAACAAAAGGAGCATGTAAGGATCGGAGTAGGTGGTGTTCTACAGTTTCTGCTTACCTTCCCCTACTAGAAAAGGCGTGAGTTTAATAAATAAAATAATGGGAATTTAAACTATTGCATTAGAAACGTGTCCTGTGGCTAAGGTATGTCTTATGAGTACTCCGTAGGACTGTTACCGATTAGTAGCAAGATTGGGCCGCGACTACGTGGATTGAACGTTACTGGACACGATAGCTCTCGCGCACTTACCAGTCTAACGGTTTTCCCGATTCTTGCGCTGTATGCCATCGCTGAATATTCGGTACTCGCGCTTTACACTAAACCACAACCTTTGTGTGTAGCAGAACCATTCTTGACTCTAACAAAATACAAAATTTTGAAACCTGTACGAAACAAAAGGAGCATGTAAGGATCGGAGTAGGTGGTGTTCTATAGTTTCTGCTTACCTTCCTCTACTAGAAAAGGCGTGAGTTCAATAAATAAAATAATGGGAATTTAAACTTTTGCATTAGAAAAGTGTCCTGTGGCTAAGGTATGTCTTATGAGTACTCCGTAGGACTGTTACCGATTAGTAGCAAGATTGGGCCGCGACTACGTGGATTGAACGTTATTGGACACGATAGCTTTCGCGCACTTACCAGTCTAACGGTGTTCCCGATTCATGCGCTGTATGCCATCGCTGAATATTCGGTACTCGCGCTTTACTCTAAACCACAACCTTTGTGTGTAGCAGAACCATTCTTGACTCTAAAAAAATACAAAATTTAGAAACCAGTACGAAACAAAAGGAGCATGTAAGGATCGGAGTAGGTGGTGTTCTATAGTTTCTGCTTACCTTCCTCTACTAGAAAAGGCGTGAGTTTAATAAATAAAATAATGGGAATTTAAACTTTTGCATTAGAAAAGTATCCTGTGGCTAAGGTATGTCTTATGAGTACTCCGTAGGACTGTTACCGATTAGTAGCAAGATTGGGCCGCGACTACGTGGATTGAACGTTATTGGACACGATAGCTTTCGCGCACTTACCAGTCTAACGGTTTTCCCGATTCATGCGCTGTATGCCATCGCTGAATATTCGGTACTCGCGCTTTACTCTAAACCACAACCTTTGTGTGTAGCAGAACCATTCTTGACTCTAAAAGAACACAAAATTTAGAAACCAGTACGAAACAAAAGGAGCATGTAAGGATCGGAGTAGGTGGTGTTCTATAGTTTCTGCTTACCTTCCTCTACTAGAAAAGGCGTGAGTTTAATAAATAAAATAATGGGAATTTAAACTTTTGCATTAGAAAAGTATCCTGTGGCTAAGGTATGTCTTATGAGTACTCCGTAGGACTGTTACCGATTAGTAGCAAGATTGGGCCGCGACTACGTGGATTGAACGTTATTGGACACGATAGCTTTCGCGCACTTACCAGTCTAACGGTTTTCCCGATTCATGCGCTGTATGCCATCGCTGAATATTCGGTACTCGCGCTTTACTCTAAACCACAACCTTTGTGTGTAGCAGAACCATTCTTGACTCTAAAAGAACACAAAATTTAGAAACCAGTACGAAACAAAAGGAGCATGTAAGGATCGGAGTAGGTGGTGTTCTACAGTTTCTGCTTACCTTCCCCTACTAGAAAAGGCGTGAGTTTAATAAATAAAATAGTGGGAATTTAAACTATTGCATTAGAAACGTGTCCTGTGGCTAAGGTATGTCTTATGAGTACTCCGTAGGACTGTTACCGATTAGTAGCAAGATTGGGCCGCGACTACGTGGATTGAACGTTATTGGACACGATAGCTCTCGCGCACTTACCAGTCTAACGGTTTTCCCGATTCATGCGCTGTATGCCATCGCTGAATATTCGGTACTCGCGCTTTACTCTAAACCACAACCGTTGTGTGTAGCAGAACCATTCTTGACTCTAAAATAACACAAAATTTAGAAACCTGTACGAAACAAAAGGAGCATGTAAGGATCGGAGTAGGTGGTGTTCTATAGTTTCTGCTTACCTTCCCCTACTAGAAAAGGCGTGAGATTAATAAATAAAATAATGGGAATTTAAACTATTGCATTAGAAAAGTGTCCTGTGGCTAATGTACCTCCACTTGCGCGCGGTTGTGGCTTCAAATCTGGACAAGTACCAATGAGCCTTTTTCTTTTTTGGACTTCCAAATGTTTCTAAGTTTATTTAAGACTAGTATTTAAGTGGTCCGCGAGCTGCGGTTTCGTGTTTTTGAGAAGTATTCCTTACCCTTATAAAATTATGAGAATCCATGGGAAGCCTTAAATGTAATGAAAAATCCATTAGAGCACTTTAAAGATTTTGAAACCCCTTAAGAACCCGTAATGCAATCTAAAACCTTATTTAAAAACTCAGACCTTTTCCCGTTAAAAAAAACATTACCCTGAAATTTGCTTGTCGTTGCCGCTGAGTTACGTTTCACCCACTCCACCTTCGTTACACTACGGAGGTCGCACGCTCGTTTCGCTCGCCACTTCCCCCCTTCACTCCACTCGGTCTCGCAAGTTCGCTCCACTCAGGACCTACCTACCACCGGTAAAACAGAGTAACGATTGTATGAGTAGTTAATTCTAAAATAAACTTTGATTTTCAGAGCAACACAATAGTTGTTTATTTGCAACTCCTGAAACAAATTAAAAAATTGTCTTATTAGTACTCCGTAGAACTGTTACCGATTAGTAGCAAGATTGGGCCGCGACTACGTGGATTGAACGTTATTGGACACGATAGCTCTCGCGCACTTAACAGGCTAACGGTTTTCCCGATTCATGCGCTGTATGCCATCGCTGAATATTCGGTACTCGCGCTTTACTCTAAACCACAACAGTTGTGTGTAGCAGAACCATTCTTGACTCTAAAAGAACACAAAATTTAGAAACCTGTACGAAACAAAAGGAGCATGTAAGGATCGGAGTAGGTTGTGTTCTATAGTTTCTGCTTACCTTCCCCTACTAGAAAAGGCGTGAGATTAATAAATAAAATAATGAAATTTAAACTTTTGCATTAGAAAAGTTTCCTGTGGCTAATGTACCTCCACTTGCGCGCGGTTGTGGCTTCAAATCTGGACAAGTACCAATGAGCCTTTTTCTTTTTTGGACTTCCAAATGTTTCTAAGTTTATTTAGGACTAGTATTTGCGTGGTCCGCAAGCTGCGGTTTCGTGTTTTTGAGAAGTATTCCTTACCTTTATAAAATTATGAGAATCCATGGGAAGCCTTAAATGTAATGAAAAATCCATTAGAGCACTTTAAAGATTTTGAAACCCCTTAAGAACCCGTAATACAATCTAAAACCTTATTTAAACCTTTTCCCGTTAAAAAAAACATTACCCTGAAATTTGCTTGTCGTTGCCGCTGAGTTACGTTTCACCCACTCCACCTTCGTTACACTACGGAGGTCGCACGCTCGTTTCGCTCGCCACTTCCCCCCTTCACTCCACTCGGTCTCGCAAGTTCGCTCCACTCAGGACCTACCTACCACCGGTAAAACAGAGTAACGATTGTATGAGTAGTTAATTCTAAAATAAACTTTGATTTTCAGAGCAACACAATAGTTGTTTATTTGCAACTCCTGAAACAAATTAAAAAATTGTCTTATTAGTACTCCGTAGAACTGTTACCGATTAGTAGCAAGATTGGGCCGCGACTACGTGGATTGAACGTTACTGGACACGATAGCTCTCGCGCACTTACCAGTCTAACGGTTTTCCCGATTCATGCGCTGTATGCCATCGCTGAATATTCGGTACTCGCGCTTTACACTAAACCACAACCTTTGTGTGTAGCAGAACCATTCTTGACTCTAACAAAATACAAAATTTTGAAACCTGTACGAAACAAAAGGAGCATGTAAGGATCGGAGTAGGTGGTGTTCTATAGTTTCTGCTTACCTTTCTCTACTAGAAAAGGTGTGAGTTTAATAAATAAAATAATGGGAATTTAAACTTTTGCATTAGAAACGTGTCCTGTGGCTAAGGTATGTCTTATGAGTACTCCGTAGGACTGTTACCGATTAGTAGCAAGATTGGGCCGCGACTACGTGGATTGAACGTTATTGGACACGATAGCTCTCGCGCACTTACCAGTCTAACGGTTTTCCCGATTCATGCGCTGTATGCCATCGCTGAATATTCGGTACTCGCGCTTTACTCTAAACCACAACCTTTGTGTGTAGCAGAACCATTCTTGACTCTAAAAGAACACAAAATTTAGAAACCAGTACGAAACAAAAGGAGCATGTAAGGATCGGAGTAGGTGGTGTTCTACATTTTCTGCTTACCTTCCCCTACTAGAAAAGGCGTGAGTTTAATAAATAAAATAATGGGAATTTAATTTATTGCATTAGAAACGTGTCCTGTGGCTAAGGTATGTCTTATGAGTACTCCGTAGGACTGTTACCGATTAGTAGCAAGATTGGGCCGCGACTACGTGGATTGAACGTTATTGGACACGATAGCTTTCGCGCACTTACCAGTCTAACGGTGTTCCCGATTCATGCGCTGTATGCCATCGCTGAATATTCGGTACTCGCGCTTTACTCTAAACCACAACCTTTGTGTGTAGCAGAACCATTCTTGACTCTAAAAGAACACAAAATTTAGAAACCAGTACGAAACAAAAGGAGCATGTAAGGATCGGAGTAGGTGGTGTTCTACAGTTTCTGCTTACCTTCCCCTACTAGAAAAGGCGTGAGTTTAATAAATAAAATAATGGGAATTTAAACTATTGCATTAGAAACGTGTCCTGTGGCTAAGGTATGTCTTATGAGTACTCCGTAGGACTGTTACCGATTAGTAGCAAGATTGGGCCGCGACTACGTGGATTGAACGTTACTGGACACGATAGCTCTCGCGCACTTACCAGTCTAACGGTTTTCCCGATTCTTGCGCTGTATGCCATCGCTGAATATTCGGTACTCGCGCTTTACACTAAACCACAACCTTTGTGTGTAGCAGAACCATTCTTGACTCTAACAAAATACAAAATTTTGAAACCTGTACGAAACAAAAGGAGCATGTAAGGATCGGAGTAGGTGGTGTTCTATAGTTTCTGCTTACCTTCCTCTACTAGAAAAGGCGTGAGTTCAATAAATAAAATAATGGGAATTTAAACTTTTGCATTAGAAAAGTGTCCTGTGGCTAAGGTATGTCTTATGAGTACTCCGTAGGACTGTTACCGATTAGTAGCAAGATTGGGCCGCGACTACGTGGATTGAACGTTATTGGACACGATAGCTTTCGCGCACTTACCAGTCTAACGGTGTTCCCGATTCATGCGCTGTATGCCATCGCTGAATATTCGGTACTCGCGCTTTACTCTAAACCACAACCTTTGTGTGTAGCAGAACCATTCTTGACTCTAAAAAAATACAAAATTTTGAAACCTGTACGAAACAAAAGGAGCATGTAAGGATCGGAGTAGGTGGTGTTCTATAGTTTCTGCTTACCTTTCTCTACTAGAAAAGGCGTGAGTTTAATAAATAAAATAATGGGAATTTAAACTTTTGCATTAGAAAAGTGTCCTGTGGCTAAGGTATGTCTTATGAGTACTCCGTAGGACTGTTACCGATTAGTAGCAAGATTGGGCCGCGACTACGTGGATTGAACGTTATTGGACACGATAGCTCTCGCGCACTTACCAGTCTAACGGTTTTCCCGATTCATGCGCTGTATGCCATCGCTGAATATTCGGTACTCGCGCTTTACTCTAAACCACAACCTTTGTGTGTAGCAGAACCATTCTTGACTCTAAAAGAACACAAAATTTAGAAACCAGTACGAAACAAAAGGAGCATGTAAGGATCGGAGTAGGTGGTGTTCTACAGTTTCTGCTTACCTTCCCCTACTAGAAAAGGCGTGAGTTTAATAAATAAAATAATGGGAATTTAAACTATTGCATTAGAAACGTGTCCTGTGGCTAAGGTATGTCTTATGAGTACTCCGTAGGACTGTTACCGATTAGTAGCAAGATTGGGCCGCGACTACGTGGATTGAACGTTATTGGACACGATAGCTCTCGCGCACTTACCAGTCTAACGGTTTTCCCGATTCATGCGCTGTATGCCATCGCTGAATATTCGGTACTCGCGCTTTACTCTAAACCACAACCTTTGTGTGTAGCAGAACCATTCTTGACTCTAAAAAAATACAAAATTTAGAAACCAGTACGAAACAAAAGGAGCATGTAAGGATCGGAGTAGGTGGTGTTCTATAGTTTCTGCTTACCTTCCTCTACTAGAAAAGGCGTGAGTTTAATAAATAAAATAATGGGAATTTAAACTTTTGCATTAGAAAAGTATCCTGTGGCTAAGGTATGTCTTATGAGTACTCCGTAGGACTGTTACCGATTAGTAGCAAGATTGGGCCGCGACTACGTGGATTGAACGTTATTGGACACGATAGCTTTCGCGCACTTACCAGTCTAACGGTTTTCCCGATTCATGCGCTGTATGCCATCGCTGAATATTCGGTACTCGCGCTTTACTCTAAACCACAACCTTTGTGTGTAGCAGAACCATTCTTGACTCTAAAAGAACACAAAATTTAGAAACCAGTACGAAACAAAAGGAGCATGTAAGGATCGGAGTAGGTGGTGTTCTATAGTTTCTGCTTACCTTCCTCTACTAGAAAAGGCGTGAGTTTAATAAATAAAATAATGGGAATTTAAACTTTTGCATTAGAAAAGTATCCTGTGGCTAAGGTATGTCTTATGAGTACTCCGTAGGACTGTTACCGATTAGTAGCAAGATTGGGCCGCGACTACGTGGATTGAACGTTATTGGACACGATAGCTTTCGCGCACTTACCAGTCTAACGGTTTTCCCGATTCATGCGCTGTATGCCATCGCTGAATATTCGGTACTCGCGCTTTACTCTAAACCACAACCTTTGTGTGTAGCAGAACCATTCTTGACTCTAAAAGAACACAAAATTTAGAAACCAGTACGAAACAAAAGGAGCATGTAAGGATCGGAGTAGGTGGTGTTCTACAGTTTCTGCTTACCTTCCCCTACTAGAAAAGGCGTGAGTTTAATAAATAAAATAGTGGGAATTTAAACTATTGCATTAGAAACGTGTCCTGTGGCTAAGGTATGTCTTATGAGTACTCCGTAGGACTGTTACCGATTAGTAGCAAGATTGGGCCGCGACTACGTGGATTGAACGTTATTGGACACGATAGCTCTCGCGCACTTACCAGTCTAACGGTTTTCCCGATTCATGCGCTGTATGCCATCGCTGAATATTCGGTACTCGCGCTTTACTCTAAACCACAACCGTTGTGTGTAGCAGAACCATTCTTGACTCTAAAATAACACAAAATTTAGAAACCAGTACGAAAATAAAGGAGCATGTAAGGATCGGAGTAGGTGGTGTTCTATAGTTTCTGCTTACCTTCCTCTACTAGAAAAGGCGTGAGTTTAATAAATAAAATAATGGGAATTTAAACTTTTGCATTAGAAAAGTATCCTGTGGCTAAGGTATGTCTTATGAGTACTCCGTAGGACTGTTACCGATTAGTAGCAAGATTGGGCCGCGACTACGTGGATTGAACGTTACTGGACACGATAGCTCTCGCGCACTTACCAGTCTAACGGTTTTCCCGATTCATGCGCTGTATGCCATCGCTGAATATTCGGTACTCGCGCTTTACACTAAACCACAACCTTTGTGTGTAGCAGAACCATTCTTGACTCTAACAAAATACAAAATTTTGAAACCTGTACGAAACAAAAGGAGCATGTAAGGATCGGAGTAGGTGGTGTTCTATAGTTTCTGCTTACCTTCCTCTACTAGAAAAGGCGTGAGTTCAATAAATAAAATAATGGGAATTTAAACTTTTGCATTAGAAAAGTGTCCTGTGGCTAAGGTATGTCTTATGAGTACTCCGTAGGACTGTTACCGATTAGTAGCAAGATTGGGCCGCGACTACGTGGATTGAACGTTATTGGACACGATAGCTCTCGCGCACTTACCAGTCTAACGGTTTTCCCGATTCATGCGCTGTATGCCATCGCTGAATATTCGGTACTCGCGCTTTACTCTAAACCACAACAGTTGTGTGTAGCAGAACCATTCTTGACTCTAAAAGAACACAAAATTTAGAAACCTGTACGAAACAAAAGGAGCATGTAAGGATCGGAGTAGGTGGTGTTCTATAGTTTCTGCTTACCTTCCCCTACTAGAAAAGGCGTGAGATTAATAAATAAAATAATGAAATTTAAACTTTTGCATTAGAAAAGTTTCCTGTGGCTAATGTACCTCCACTTGCGCGCGGTTGTGGCTTCAAATCTGGACAAGTACCAATGAGCCTTTTTCTTTTTTGGACTTCCAAATGTTTCTAAGTTTATTTAGGACTAGTATTTGCGTGGTCCGCAAGCTGCGGTTTCGTGTTTTTGAGAAGTATTCCTTACCTTTATAAAATTATGAGAATCCATGGGAAGCCTTAAATGTAATGAAAAATCCATTAGAGCACTTTAAAGATTTTGAAACCCCTTAAGAACCCGTAATACAATCTAAAACCTTATTTAAACCTTTTCCCGTTAAAAAAAACATTACCCTGAAATTTGCTTGTCGTTGCCGCTGAGTTACGTTTCACCCACTCCACCTTCGTTACACTACGGAGGTCGCACGCTCGTTTCGCTCGCCACTTCCCCCCTTCACTCCACTCGGTCTCGCAAGTTCGCTCCACTCAGGACCTACCTACCACCGGTAAAACAGAGTAACGATTGTATGAGTAGTTAATTCTAAAATAAACTTTGATTTTCAGAGCAACACAATAGTTGTTTATTTGCAACTCCTGAAACAAATTAAAAAATTGTCTTATTAGTACTCCGTAGAACTGTTACCGATTAGTAGCAAGATTGGGCCGCGACTACGTGGATTGAACGTTACTGGACACGATAGCTCTCGCGCACTTACCAGTCTAACGGTTTTCCCGATTCATGCGCTGTATGCCATCGCTGAATATTCGGTACTCGCGCTTTACACTAAACCACAACCTTTGTGTGTAGCAGAACCATTCTTGACTCTAACAAAATACAAAATTTTGAAACCTGTACGAAACAAAAGGAGCATGTAAGGATCGGAGTAGGTGGTGTTCTATAGTTTCTGCTTACCTTTCTCTACTAGAAAAGGTGTGAGTTTAATAAATAAAATAATGGGAATTTAAACTTTTGCATTAGAAACGTGTCCTGTGGCTAAGGTATGTCTTATGAGTACTCCGTAGGACTGTTACCGATTAGTAGCAAGATTGGGCCGCGACTACGTGGATTGAACGTTATTGGACACGATAGCTCTCGCGCACTTACCAGTCTAACGGTTTTCCCGATTCATGCGCTGTATGCCATCGCTGAATATTCGGTACTCGCGCTTTACTCTAAACCACAACCTTTGTGTGTAGCAGAACCATTCTTGACTCTAAAAGAACACAAAATTTAGAAACCAGTACGAAACAAAAGGAGCATGTAAGGATCGGAGTAGGTGGTGTTCTACATTTTCTGCTTACCTTCCCCTACTAGAAAAGGCGTGAGTTTAATAAATAAAATAATGGGAATTTAATTTATTGCATTAGAAACGTGTCCTGTGGCTAAGGTATGTCTTATGAGTACTCCGTAGGACTGTTACCGATTAGTAGCAAGATTGGGCCGCGACTACGTGGATTGAACGTTATTGGACACGATAGCTCTCGCGCACTTACCAGTGTAACGGTTTTCCCGATTCATGCGCTGTATGCCATCGCTGAATATTCGGTACTCGCGCTTTACTCTAAACCACAACCTTTGTGTGTAGCAGAACCATTCTTGACTCTAAAAGAACACAAAATTTAGAAACCAGTACGAAACAAAAGGAGCATGTAAGGATCGGAGTAGGTGGTGTTCTACATTTTCTGCTTACCTTCCCCTACTAGAAAAGGCGTGAGTTTAATAAATAAAATAATGGGAATTTAATTTATTGCATTAGAAACGTGTCCTGTGGCTAAGGTATGTCTTATGAGTACTCCGTAGGACTGTTACCGATTAGTAGCAAGATTGGGCCGCGACTACGTGGATTGAACGTTATTGGACACGATAGCTCTCGCGCACTTACCAGTCTAACGGTTTTCCCGATTCATGCGCTGTATGCCATCGCTGAATATTCGGTACTCGCGCTTTACTCTAAACCACAATCGTTGTGTGTAGCAGAACCATTCTTGACTCTAAAAGAACACAAAATTTAGAAACCAGTACGAAACAAAAGGAGCATGTAAGGATCGAAGTAGGTGGTGTTCTATAGTTTCTGCTTACCTTCCTCTACCAGAAAAGGCGTGAGTTTAATAAATAAAATAATGGGAATTTAAACTTTTGCATTAGAAAAGTGTCCTGTGGCTAAGGTATGTCTTATGAGTACTCCGTAGGACTGTTACCGATTAGTAGCAAGATTGGGCCGCGACTACGTGGATTGAACGTTATTGGACACGATAGCTTTCGCGCACTTACCAGTCTAACGGTTTTCCCGATTCATGCGCTGTATGCCATCGCTGAATATTCGGTACTCGCGCTTTACTCTAAACACAACTTTTGTGTGTAGCAGAACCATTCTTGACTCTAAAAGAACACAAAATTTAGAAACCAGTACGAAACAAAAGGAGCATGTAAGGATCGGAGTAGGTGGTGTTCTACAGTTTCTGCTTACCTTCCCCTACTAGAAAAGGCGTGAGTTTAATAAATAAAATAATGGGAATTTAAACTATTGCATTAGAAACGTGTCCTGTGGCTAAGGTATGTCTTATGAGTACTCCGTAGGACTGTTACCGATTAGTAGCAAGATTGGGCTGCGACTACGTGGATTGAACGTTATTGGACACGATAGCTCTCGCGCACTTACCAGTCTAACGGTTTTCCCGATTCATGCGCTGTATGCCATCGCTGAATATTCGGTACTCGCGCTTTACTCTAAACCACAACAGTTGTGTGTAGCAGAACCATTCTTGACTCTAAAAGAACACAAAATTTAGAAACCTGTACGAAACAAAAGGAGCATGTAAGGATCGGAGTAGGTGGTGTTCTATAGTTTCTGCTTACCTTCCCCTACTAGAAAAGGCGTGAGATTAATAAATAAAATAATGAAATTTAAACTTTTGCATTAGAAAAGTTTCCTGTGGCTAATGTACCTCCACTTGCGCGCGGTTGTGGCTTCAAATCTGGACAAGTACCAATGAGCCTTTTTCTTTTTTGGACTTCCAAATGTTTCTAAGTTTATTTAGGACTAGTATTTGCGTGGTCCGCAAGCTGCGGTTTCGTGTTTTTGAGAAGTATTCCTTACCTTTATAAAATTATGAGAATCCATGGGAAGCCTTAAATGTAATGAAAAATCCATTAGAGCACTTTAAAGATTTTGAAACCCCTTAAGAACCCGTAATACAATCTAAAACCTTATTTAAACCTTTTCCCGTTAAAAAAAACATTACCCTGAAATTTGCTTGTCGTTGCCGCTGAGTTACGTTTCACCCACTCCACCTTCGTTACACTACGGAGGTCGCACGCTCGTTTCGCTCGCCACTTCCCCCCTTCACTCCACTCGGTCTCGCAAGTTCGCTCCACTCAGGACCTACCTACCACCGGTAAAACAGAGTAACGATTGTATGAGTAGTTAATTCTAAAATAAACTTTGATTTTCAGAGCAACACAATAGTTGTTTATTTGCAACTCCTGAAACAAATTAAAAAATTGTCTTATTAGTACTCCGTAGAACTGTTACCGATTAGTAGCAAGATTGGGCCGCGACTACGTGGATTGAACGTTACTGGACACGATAGCTCTCGCGCACTTACCAGTCTAACGGTTTTCCCGATTCATGCGCTGTATGCCATCGCTGAATATTCGGTACTCGCGCTTTACTCTAAACCACAATCGTTGTGTGTAGCAGAACCATTCTTGACTCTAAAAGAACACAAAATTTAGAAACCAGTACGAAACAAAAGGAGCATGTAAGGATCGAAGTAGGTGGTGTTCTATAGTTTCTGCTTACCTTCCTCTACCAGAAAAGGCGTGAGTTTAATAAATAAAATAATGGGAATTTAAACTTTTGCATTAGAAAAGTGTCCTGTGGCTAAGGTATGTCTTATGAGTACTCCGTAGGACTGTTACCGATTAGTAGCAAGATTGGGCCGCGACTACGTGGATTGAACGTTATTGGACACGATAGCTCTCGCGCACTTACCAGTCTAACGGTTTTCCCGATTCATGCGCTGTATGCCATCGCTGAATATTCGGTACTCGCGCTTTACTCTAAACCACAATCGTTGTGTGTAGCAGAACCATTCTTGACTCTAAAAGAACACAAAATTTAGAAACCAGTACGAAACAAAAGGAGCATGTAAGGATCGAAGTAGGTGGTGTTCTATAGTTTCTGCTTACCTTCCTCTACCAGAAAAGGCGTGAGTTTAATAAATAAAATAATGGGAATTTAAACTTTTGCATTAGAAAAGTGTCCTGTGGCTAAGGTATGTCTTATGAGTACTCCGTAGGACTGTTACCGATTAGTAGCAAGATTGGGCCGCGACTACGTGGATTGAACGTTATTGGACACGATAGCTTTCGCGCACTTACCAGTCTAACGGTTTTCCCGATTCATGCGCTGTATGCCATCGCTGAATATTCGGTACTCGCGCTTTACTCTAAACACAACTTTTGTGTGTAGCAGAACCATTCTTGACTCTAAAAGAACACAAAATTTAGAAACCAGTACGAAACAAAAGGAGCATGTAAGGATCGGAGTAGGTGGTGTTCTACAGTTTCTGCTTACCTTCCCCTACTAGAAAAGGCGTGAGTTTAATAAATAAAATAATGGGAATTTAAACTATTGCATTAGAAACGTGTCCTGTGGCTAAGGTATGTCTTATGAGTACTCCGTAGGACTGTTACCGATTAGTAGCAAGATTGGGCTGCGACTACGTGGATTGAACGTTATTGGACACGATAGCTCTCGCGCACTTACCAGTCTAACGGTTTTCCCGATTCATGCGCTGTATGCCATCGCTGAATATTCGGTACTCGCGCTTTACTCTAAACCACAACAGTTGTGTGTAGCAGAACCATTCTTGACTCTAAAAGAACACAAAATTTAGAAACCTGTACGAAACAAAAGGAGCATGTAAGGATCGGAGTAGGTGGTGTTCTATAGTTTCTGCTTACCTTCCCCTACTAGAAAAGGCGTGAGATTAATAAATAAAATAATGAAATTTAAACTTTTGCATTAGAAAAGTTTCCTGTGGCTAATGTACCTCCACTTGCGCGCGGTTGTGGCTTCAAATCTGGACAAGTACCAATGAGCCTTTTTCTTTTTTGGACTTCCAAATGTTTCTAAGTTTATTTAGGACTAGTATTTGCGTGGTCCGCAAGCTGCGGTTTCGTGTTTTTGAGAAGTATTCCTTACCTTTATAAAATTATGAGAATCCATGGGAAGCCTTAAATGTAATGAAAAATCCATTAGAGCACTTTAAAGATTTTGAAACCCCTTAAGAACCCGTAATACAATCTAAAACCTTATTTAAACCTTTTCCCGTTAAAAAAAACATTACCCTGAAATTTGCTTGTCGTTGCCGCTGAGTTACGTTTCACCCACTCCACCTTCGTTACACTACGGAGGTCGCACGCTCGTTTCGCTCGCCACTTCCCCCCTTCACTCCACTCGGTCTCGCAAGTTCGCTCCACTCAGGACCTACCTACCACCGGTAAAACAGAGTAACGATTGTATGAGTAGTTAATTCTAAAATAAACTTTGATTTTCAGAGCAACACAATAGTTGTTTATTTGCAACTCCTGAAACAAATTAAAAAATTGTCTTATTAGTACTCCGTAGAACTGTTACCGATTAGTAGCAAGATTGGGCCGCGACTACGTGGATTGAACGTTACTGGACACGATAGCTCTCGCGCACTTACCAGTCTAACGGTTTTCCCGATTCATGCGCTGTATGCCATCGCTGAATATTCGGTACTCGCGCTTTACACTAAACCACAACCTTTGTGTGTAGCAGAACCATTCTTGACTCTAACAAAATACAAAATTTTGAAACCTGTACGAAACAAAAGGAGCATGTAAGGATCGGAGTAGGTGGTGTTCTATAGTTTCTGCTTACCTTTCTCTACTAGAAAAGGTGTGAGTTTAATAAATAAAATAATGGGAATTTAAACTTTTGCATTAGAAAAGTGTCCTGTGGCTAAGGTATGTCTTATGAGTACTCCGTAGGACTGTTACCGATTAGTAGCAAGATTGGGCCGCGACTACGTGGATTGAACGTTATTGGACACGATAGCTTTCGCGCACTTACCAGTCTAACGGTTTTCCCGATTCATGCGCTGTATGCCATCGCTGAATATTCGGTACTCGCGCTTTACTCTAAACCACAACCTTTGTGTGTAGCAGAACCATTCTTGACTCTAAAAGAACACAAAATTTAGAAACCAGTACGAAAATAAAGGAGCATGTAAGGATCGGAGTAGGTGGTGTTCTATAGTTTCTGCTTACCTTCCTCTACTAGAAAAGGCGTGAGTTTAATAAATAAAATAATGGGAATTTAAACTTTTGCATTAGAAAAGTATCCTGTGGCTAAGGTATGTCTTATGAGTACTCCGTAGGACTGTTACCGATTAGTAGCAAGATTGGGCCGCGACTACGTGGATTGAACGTTACTGGACACGATAGCTCTCGCGCACTTACCAGTCTAACGGTTTTCCCGATTCATGCGCTGTATGCCATCGCTGAATATTCGGTACTCGCGCTTTACACTAAACCACAACCTTTGTGTGTAGCAGAACCATTCTTGACTCTAACAAAATACAAAATTTTGAAACCTGTACGAAACAAAAGGAGCATGTAAGGATCGGAGTAGGTGGTGTTCTATAGTTTCTGCTTACCTTCCTCTACTAGAAAAGGCGTGAGTTCAATAAATAAAATAATGGGAATTTAAACTTTTGCATTAGAAAAGTGTCCTGTGGCTAAGGTATGTCTTATGAGTACTCCGTAGGACTGTTACCGATTAGTAGCAAGATTGGGCCGCGACTACGTGGATTGAACGTTATTGGACACGATAGCTCTCGCGCACTTACCAGTCTAACGGTTTTCCCGATTCATGCGCTGTATGCCATCGCTGAATATTCGGTACTCGCGCTTTACTCTAAACCACAACCTTTGTGTGTAGCAGAACCATTCTTGACTCTAAAAGAACACAAAATTTAGAAACCAGTACGAAAAAAAAGGAGCATGTAAGGATCGGAGTAGGTGGTGTTCTATAGTTTCTGCTTACCTTCCTTTTACTAGAAAAGGCGTGAGTTTAATAAATAAAATAATGGGAATTTAAACTTTTGCATTAGAAAAGTGTCCTGTGGCTAAGGTATGTCTTATGAGTACTCCGTAGGACTGTTACCGATTAGTAGCAAGATTGGGCCGCGACTACGTGGATTGAACGTTATTGGACACGATAGCTCTCGCGCACTTACCAGTCTAACGGTTTTCCCGATTCATGCGCTGTATGCCATCGCTGAATATTCGGTACTCGCGCTTTACTCTAAACCACAACCTTTGTGTGTAGCAGAACCATTCTTGACTCTAAAAGAACACAAAATTTAGAAACCAGTACGAAACAAAAGGAGCATGTAAGGATCGGAGTAGGTGGTGTTCTATAGTTTCTGCTTACCTTCCTCTACTAGAAAAGGCGTGAGTTTAATAAATAAAATAATGGGAATTTAAACTTTTGCATTAGAAAAGTATCCTGTGGCTAAGGTATGTCTTATGAGTACTCCGTAGGACTGTTACCGATTAGTAGCAAGATTGGGCCGCGACTACGTGGATTGAACGTTATTGGACACGATAGCTTTCGCGCACTTACCAGTCTAACGGTTTTCCCGATTCATGCGCTGTATGCCATCGCTGAATATTCGGTACTCGCGCTTTACTCTAAACCACAACCTTTGTGTGTAGCAGAACCATTCTTGACTCTAAAAGAACACAAAATTTAGAAACCAGTACGAAACAAAAGGAGCATGTAAGGATCGGAGTAGGTGGTGTTCTATAGTTTCTGCTTACCTTCCTCTACTAGAAAAGGCGTGAGTTTAATAAATAAAATAATGGGAATTTAAACTTTTGCATTAGAAAAGTATCCTGTGGCTAAGGTATGTCTTATGAGTACTCCGTAGGACTGTTACCGATTAGTAGCAAGATTGGGCCGCGACTACGTGGATTGAACGTTATTGGACACGATAGCTTTCGCGCACTTACCAGTCTAACGGTTTTCCCGATTCATGCGCTGTATGCCATCGCTGAATATTCGGTACTCGCGCTTTACTCTAAACCACAACCTTTGTGTGTAGCAGAACCATTCTTGACTCTAAAAGAACACAAAATTTAGAAACCAGTACGAAACAAAAGGAGCATGTAAGGATCGGAGTAGGTGGTGTTCTACAGTTTCTGCTTACCTTCCCCTACTAGAAAAGGCGTGAGTTTAATAAATAAAATAATGGGAATTTAAACTATTGCATTAGAAACGTGTCCTGTGGCTAAGGTATGTCTTATGAGTACTCCGTAGGACTGTTACCGATTAGTAGCAAGATTGGGCCGCGACTACGTGGATTGAACGTTATTGGACACGATAGCTCTCGCGCACTTACCAGTCTAACGGTTTTCCCGATTCATGCGCTGTATGCCATCGCTGAATATTCGGTACTCGCGCTTTACTCTAAACCACAACCGTTGTGTGTAGCAGAACCATTCTTGACTCTAAAATAACACAAAATTTAGAAACCTGTACGAAACAAAAGGAGCATGTAAGGATCGGAGTAGGTGGTGTTCTATAGTTTCTGCTTACCTTCCCCTACTAGAAAAGGCGTGAGATTAATAAATAAAATAATGGGAATTTAAACTATTGCATTAGAAAAGTGTCCTGTGGCTAATGTACCTCCACTTGCGCGCGGTTGTGGCTTCAAATCTGGACAAGTACCAATGAGCCTTTTTCTTTTTTGGACTTCCAAATGTTTCTAAGTTTATTTAAGACTAGTATTTAAGTGGTCCGCGAGCTGCGGTTTCGTGTTTTTGAGAAGTATTCCTTACCCTTATAAAATTATGAGAATCCATGGGAAGCCTTAAATGTAATGAAAAATCCATTAGAGCACTTTAAAGATTTTGAAACCCCTTAAGAACCCGTAATGCAATCTAAAACCTTATTTAAAAACTCAGACCTTTTCCCGTTAAAAAAAACATTACCCTGAAATTTGCTTGTCGTTGCCGCTGAGTTACGTTTCACCCACTCCACCTTCGTTACACTACGGAGGTCGCACGCTCGTTTCGCTCGCCACTTCCCCCCTTCACTCCACTCGGTCTCGCAAGTTCGCTCCACTCAGGACCTACCTACCACCGGTAAAACAGAGTAACGATTGTATGAGTAGTTAATTCTAAAATAAACTTTGATTTTCAGAGCAACACAATAGTTGTTTATTTGCAACTCCTGAAACAAATTAAAAAATTGTCTTATTAGTACTCCGTAGAACTGTTACCGATTAGTAGCAAGATTGGGCCGCGACTACGTGGATTGAACGTTATTGGACACGATAGCTTTCGCGCACTTACCAGTCTAACGGTTTTCCCGATTCATGCGCTGTATGCCATCGCTGAATATTCGGTACTCGCGCTTTACTCTAAACCACAACCTTTGTGTGTAGCAGAACCATTCTTGACTCTAAAAGAACACAAAATTTAGAAACCAGTACGAAACAAAAGGAGCATGTAAGGATCGGAGTAGGTGGTGTTCTACAGTTTCTGCTTACCTTCCCCTACTAGAAAAGGCGTGAGTTTAATAAATAAAATAATGGGAATTTAAACTATTGCATTAGAAACGTGTCCTGTGGCTAAGGTATGTCTTATGAGTACTCCGTAGGACTGTTACCGATTAGTAGCAAGATTGGGCCGCGACTACGTGGATTGAACGTTATTGGACACGATAGCTCTCGCGCACTTACCAGTCTAACGGTTTTCCCGATTCATGCGCTGTATGCCATCGCTGAATATTCGGTACTCGCGCTTTACTCTAAACCACAACCGTTGTGTGTAGCAGAACCATTCTTGACTCTAAAATAACACAAAATTTAGAAACCTGTACGAAACAAAAGGAGCATGTAAGGATCGGAGTAGGTGGTGTTCTATAGTTTCTGCTTACCTTCCCCTACTAGAAAAGGCGTGAGATTAATAAATAAAATAATGGGAATTTAAACTATTGCATTAGAAAAGTGTCCTGTGGCTAATGTACCTCCACTTGCGCGCGGTTGTGGCTTCAAATCTGGACAAGTACCAATGAGCCTTTTTCTTTTTTGGACTTCCAAATGTTTCTAAGTTTATTTAAGACTAGTATTTAAGTGGTCCGCGAGCTGCGGTTTCGTGTTTTTGAGAAGTATTCCTTACCCTTATAAAATTATGAGAATCCATGGGAAGTCTTAAATGTAATGAAAAATCCATTAGAGCACTTTAAAGATTTTGAAACCCCTTAAGAACCCGTAATGCAATCTAAAACCTTATTTAAAAACTCAGACCTTTTCCCGTTAAAAAAAACATTACCCTGAAATTTGCTTGTCGTTGCCGCTGAGTTACGTTTCACCCACTCCACCTTCGTTACACTACGGAGGTCGCACGCTCGTTTCGCTCGCCACTTCCCCCCTTCACTCCACTCGGTCTCGCAAGTTCGCTCCACTCAGGACCTACCTACCACCGGTAAAACAGAGTAACGATTGTATGAGTAGTTAATTCTAAAATAAACTTTGATTTTCAGAGCAACACAATAGTTGTTTATTTGCAACTCCTGAAACAAATTAAAAAATTGTCTTATTAGTACTCCGTAGAACTGTTACCGATTAGTAGCAAGATTGGGCCGCGACTACGTGGATTGAACGTTATTGGACACGATAGCTCTCGCGCACTTAACAGGCTAACGGTTTTCCCGATTCATGCGCTGTATGCCATCGCTGAATATTCGGTACTCGCGCTTTACTCTAAACCACAACAGTTGTGTGTAGCAGAACCATTCTTGACTCTAAAAGAACACAAAATTTAGAAACCTGTACGAAACAAAAGGAGCATGTAAGGATCGGAGTAGGTGGTGTTCTATAGTTTCTGCTTACCTTCCCCTACTAGAAAAGGCGTGAGATTAATAAATAAAATAATGAAATTTAAACTTTTGCATTAGAAAAGTTTCCTGTGGCTAATGTACCTCCACTTGCGCGCGGTTGTGGCTTCAAATCTGGACAAGTACCAATGAGCCTTTTTCTTTTTTGGACTTCCAAATGTTTCTAAGTTTATTTAGGACTAGTATTTGCGTGGTCCGCAAGCTGCGGTTTCGTGTTTTTGAGAAGTATTCCTTACCTTTATAAAATTATGAGAATCCATGGGAAGCCTTAAATGTAATGAAAAATCCATTAGAGCACTTTAAAGATTTTGAAACCCCTTAAGAACCCGTAATACAATCTAAAACCTTATTTAAACCTTTTCCCGTTAAAAAAAACATTACCCTGAAATTTGCTTGTCGTTGCCGCTGAGTTACGTTTCACCCACTCCACCTTCGTTACACTACGGAGGTCGCACGCTCGTTTCGCTCGCCACTTCCCCCCTTCACTCCACTCGGTCTCGCAAGTTCGCTCCACTCAGGACCTACCTACCACCGGTAAAACAGAGTAACGATTGTATGAGTAGTTAATTCTAAAATAAACTTTGATTTTCAGAGCAACACAATAGTTGTTTATTTGCAACTCCTGAAACAAATTAAAAAATTGTCTTATTAGTACTCCGTAGAACTGTTACCGATTAGTAGCAAGATTGGGCCGCGACTACGTGGATTGAACGTTACTGGACACGATAGCTCTCGCGCACTTACCAGTCTAACGGTTTTCCCGATTCATGCGCTGTATGCCATCGCTGAATATTCGGTACTCGCGCTTTACACTAAACCACAACCTTTGTGTGTAGCAGAACCATTCTTGACTCTAACAAAATACAAAATTTTGAAACCTGTACGAAACAAAAGGAGCATGTAAGGATCGGAGTAGGTGGTGTTCTATAGTTTCTGCTTACCTTTCTCTACTAGAAAAGGTGTGAGTTTAATAAATAAAATAATGGGAATTTAAACTTTTGCATTAGAAACGTGTCCTGTGGCTAAGGTATGTCTTATGAGTACTCCGTAGGACTGTTACCGATTAGTAGCAAGATTGGGCCGCGACTACGTGGATTGAACGTTATTGGACACGATAGCTCTCGCGCACTTACCAGTCTAACGGTTTTCCCGATTCATGCGCTGTATGCCATCGCTGAATATTCGGTACTCGCGCTTTACTCTAAACCACAACCTTTGTGTGTAGCAGAACCATTCTTGACTCTAAAAGAACACAAAATTTAGAAACCAGTACGAAACAAAAGGAGCATGTAAGGATCGGAGTAGGTGGTGTTCTACATTTTCTGCTTACCTTCCCCTACTAGAAAAGGCGTGAGTTTAATAAATAAAATAATGGGAATTTAATTTATTGCATTAGAAACGTGTCCTGTGGCTAAGGTATGTCTTATGAGTACTCCGTAGGACTGTTACCGATTAGTAGCAAGATTGGGCCGCGACTACGTGGATTGAACGTTATTGGACACGATAGCTCTCGCGCACTTACCAGTGTAACGGTTTTCCCGATTCATGCGCTGTATGCCATCGCTGAATATTCGGTACTCGCGCTTTACTCTAAACCACAACCTTTGTGTGTAGCAGAACCATTCTTGACTCTAAAAGAACACAAAATTTAGAAACCAGTACGAAACAAAAGGAGCATGAAAGGATCGGAGTAGGTGGTGTTCTACATTTTCTGCTTACCTTCCCCTACTAGAAAAGGCGTGAGTTTAATAAATAAAATAATGGGAATTTAATTTATTGCATTAGAAACGTGTCCTGTGGCTAAGGTATGTCTTATGAGTACTCCGTAGGACTGTTACCGATTAGTAGCAAGATTGGGCCGCGACTACGTGGATTGAACGTTATTGGACACGATAGCTCTCGCGCACTTACCAGTCTAACGGTTTTCCCGATTCATGCGCTGTATGCCATCGCTGAATATTCGGTACTCGCGCTTTACTCTAAACCACAATCGTTGTGTGTAGCAGAACCATTCTTGACTCTAAAAGAACACAAAATTTAGAAACCAGTACGAAACAAAAGGAGCATGTAAGGATCGAAGTAGGTGGTGTTCTATAGTTTCTGCTTACCTTCCTCTACCAGAAAAGGCGTGAGTTTAATAAATAAAATAATGGGAATTTAAACTTTTGCATTAGAAAAGTATCCTGTGGCTAAGGTATGTCTTATGAGTACTCCGTAGGACTGTTACCGATTAGTAGCAAGATTGGGCCGCGACTACGTGGATTGAACGTTATTGGACACGATAGCTTTCGCGCACTTACCAGTCTAACGGTTTTCCCGATTCATGCGCTGTATGCCATCGCTGAATATTCGGTACTCGCGCTTTACTCTAAACCACAACCTTTGTGTGTAGCAGAACCATTCTTGACTCTAAAAGAACACAAAATTTAGAAACCAGTACGAAACAAAAGGAGCATGTAAGGATCGGAGTAGGTGGTGTTCTATAGTTTCTGCTTACCTTCCTCTACTAGAAAAGGCGTGAGTTTAATAAATAAAATAATGGGAATTTAAACTTTTGCATTAGAAAAGTATCCTGTGGCTAAGGTATGTCTTATGAGTACTCCGTAGGACTGTTACCGATTAGTAGCAAGATTGGGCCGCGACTACGTGGATTGAACGTTATTGGACACGATAGCTTTCGCGCACTTACCAGTCTAACGGTTTTCCCGATTCATGCGCTGTATGCCATCGCTGAATATTCGGTACTCGCGCTTTACTCTAAACCACAACCTTTGTGTGTAGCAGAACCATTCTTGACTCTAAAAGAACACAAAATTTAGAAACCAGTACGAAACAAAAGGAGCATGTAAGGATCGGAGTAGGTGGTGTTCTACAGTTTCTGCTTACCTTCCCCTACTAGAAAAGGCGTGAGTTTAATAAATAAAATAATGGGAATTTAAACTATTGCATTAGAAACGTGTCCTGTGGCTAAGGTATGTCTTATGAGTACTCCGTAGGACTGTTACCGATTAGTAGCAAGATTGGGCCGCGACTACGTGGATTGAACGTTATTGGACACGATAGCTCTCGCGCACTTACCAGTCTAACGGTTTTCCCGATTCATGCGCTGTATGCCATCGCTGAATATTCGGTACTCGCGCTTTACTCTAAACCACAACCGTTGTGTGTAGCAGAACCATTCTTGACTCTAAAATAACACAAAATTTAGAAACCTGTACGAAACAAAAGGAGCATGTAAGGATCGGAGTAGGTGGTGTTCTATAGTTTCTGCTTACCTTCCCCTACTAGAAAAGGCGTGAGATTAATAAATAAAATAATGGGAATTTAAACTATTGCATTAGAAAAGTGTCCTGTGGCTAATGTACCTCCACTTGCGCGCGGTTGTGGCTTCAAATCTGGACAAGTACCAATGAGCCTTTTTCTTTTTTGGACTTCCAAATGTTTCTAAGTTTATTTAAGACTAGTATTTAAGTGGTCCGCGAGCTGCGGTTTCGTGTTTTTGAGAAGTATTCCTTACCCTTATAAAATTATGAGAATCCATGGGAAGCCTTAAATGTAATGAAAAATCCATTAGAGCACTTTAAAGATTTTGAAACCCCTTAAGAACCCGTAATGCAATCTAAAACCTTATTTAAAAACTCAGACCTTTTCCCGTTAAAAAAAACATTACCCTGAAATTTGCTTGTCGTTGCCGCTGAGTTACGTTTCACCCACTCCACCTTCGTTACACTACGGAGGTCGCACGCTCGTTTCGCTCGCCACTTCCCCCCTTCACTCCACTCGGTCTCGCAAGTTCGCTCCACTCAGGACCTACCTACCACCGGTAAAACAGAGTAACGATTGTATGAGTAGTTAATTCTAAAATAAACTTTGATTTTCAGAGCAACACAATAGTTGTTTATTTGCAACTCCTGAAACAAATTAAAAAATTGTCTTATTAGTACTCCGTAGAACTGTTACCGATTAGTAGCAAGATTGGGCCGCGACTACGTGGATTGAACGTTATTGGACACGATAGCTTTCGCGCACTTACCAGTCTAACGGTTTTCCCGATTCATGCGCTGTATGCCATCGCTGAATATTCGGTACTCGCGCTTTACTCTAAACCACAACCTTTGTGTGTAGCAGAACCATTCTTGACTCTAAAAGAACACAAAATTTAGAAACCAGTACGAAACAAAAGGAGCATGTAAGGATCGGAGTAGGTGGTGTTCTACAGTTTCTGCTTACCTTCCCCTACTAGAAAAGGCGTGAGTTTAATAAATAAAATAATGGGAATTTAAACTATTGCATTAGAAACGTGTCCTGTGGCTAAGGTATGTCTTATGAGTACTCCGTAGGACTGTTACCGATTAGTAGCAAGATTGGGCCGCGACTACGTGGATTGAACGTTATTGGACACGATAGCTCTCGCGCACTTACCAGTCTAACGGTTTTCCCGATTCATGCGCTGTATGCCATCGCTGAATATTCGGTACTCGCGCTTTACTCTAAACCACAACCGTTGTGTGTAGCAGAACCATTCTTGACTCTAAAATAACACAAAATTTAGAAACCTGTACGAAACAAAAGGAGCATGTAAGGATCGGAGTAGGTGGTGTTCTATAGTTTCTGCTTACCTTCCCCTACTAGAAAAGGCGTGAGATTAATAAATAAAATAATGGGAATTTAAACTATTGCATTAGAAAAGTGTCCTGTGGCTAATGTACCTCCACTTGCGCGCGGTTGTGGCTTCAAATCTGGACAAGTACCAATGAGCCTTTTTCTTTTTTGGACTTCCAAATGTTTCTAAGTTTATTTAAGACTAGTATTTAAGTGGTCCGCGAGCTGCGGTTTCGTGTTTTTGAGAAGTATTCCTTACCCTTATAAAATTATGAGAATCCATGGGAAGTCTTAAATGTAATGAAAAATCCATTAGAGCACTTTAAAGATTTTGAAACCCCTTAAGAACCCGTAATGCAATCTAAAACCTTATTTAAAAACTCAGACCTTTTCCCGTTAAAAAAAACATTACCCTGAAATTTGCTTGTCGTTGCCGCTGAGTTACGTTTCACCCACTCCACCTTCGTTACACTACGGAGGTCGCACGCTCGTTTCGCTCGCCACTTCCCCCCTTCACTCCACTCGGTCTCGCAAGTTCGCTCCACTCAGGACCTACCTACCACCGGTAAAACAGAGTAACGATTGTATGAGTAGTTAATTCTAAAATAAACTTTGATTTTCAGAGCAACACAATAGTTGTTTATTTGCAACTCCTGAAACAAATTAAAAAATTGTCTTATTAGTACTCCGTAGAACTGTTACCGATTAGTAGCAAGATTGGGCCGCGACTACGTGGATTGAACGTTATTGGACACGATAGCTCTCGCGCACTTAACAGGCTAACGGTTTTCCCGATTCATGCGCTGTATGCCATCGCTGAATATTCGGTACTCGCGCTTTACTCTAAACCACAACAGTTGTGTGTAGCAGAACCATTCTTGACTCTAAAAGAACACAAAATTTAGAAACCTGTACGAAACAAAAGGAGCATGTAAGGATCGGAGTAGGTGGTGTTCTATAGTTTCTGCTTACCTTCCCCTACTAGAAAAGGCGTGAGATTAATAAATAAAATAATGAAATTTAAACTTTTGCATTAGAAAAGTTTCCTGTGGCTAATGTACCTCCACTTGCGCGCGGTTGTGGCTTCAAATCTGGACAAGTACCAATGAGCCTTTTTCTTTTTTGGACTTCCAAATGTTTCTAAGTTTATTTAGGACTAGTATTTGCGTGGTCCGCAAGCTGCGGTTTCGTGTTTTTGAGAAGTATTCCTTACCTTTATAAAATTATGAGAATCCATGGGAAGCCTTAAATGTAATGAAAAATCCATTAGAGCACTTTAAAGATTTTGAAACCCCTTAAGAACCCGTAATACAATCTAAAACCTTATTTAAACCTTTTCCCGTTAAAAAAAACATTACCCTGAAATTTGCTTGTCGTTGCCGCTGAGTTACGTTTCACCCACTCCACCTTCGTTACACTACGGAGGTCGCACGCTCGTTTCGCTCGCCACTTCCCCCCTTCACTCCACTCGGTCTCGCAAGTTCGCTCCACTCAGGACCTACCTACCACCGGTAAAACAGAGTAACGATTGTATGAGTAGTTAATTCTAAAATAAACTTTGATTTTCAGAGCAACACAATAGTTGTTTATTTGCAACTCCTGAAACAAATTAAAAAATTGTCTTATTAGTACTCCGTAGAACTGTTACCGATTAGTAGCAAGATTGGGCCGCGACTACGTGGATTGAACGTTACTGGACACGATAGCTCTCGCGCACTTACCAGTCTAACGGTTTTCCCGATTCATGCGCTGTATGCCATCGCTGAATATTCGGTACTCGCGCTTTACACTAAACCACAACCTTTGTGTGTAGCAGAACCATTCTTGACTCTAACAAAATACAAAATTTTGAAACCTGTACGAAACAAAAGGAGCATGTAAGGATCGGAGTAGGTGGTGTTCTATAGTTTCTGCTTACCTTTCTCTACTAGAAAAGGTGTGAGTTTAATAAATAAAATAATGGGAATTTAAACTTTTGCATTAGAAACGTGTCCTGTGGCTAAGGTATGTCTTATGAGTACTCCGTAGGACTGTTACCGATTAGTAGCAAGATTGGGCCGCGACTACGTGGATTGAACGTTATTGGACACGATAGCTCTCGCGCACTTACCAGTCTAACGGTTTTCCCGATTCATGCGCTGTATGCCATCGCTGAATATTCGGTACTCGCGCTTTACTCTAAACCACAACCTTTGTGTGTAGCAGAACCATTCTTGACTCTAAAAGAACACAAAATTTAGAAACCAGTACGAAACAAAAGGAGCATGTAAGGATCGGAGTAGGTGGTGTTCTACATTTTCTGCTTACCTTCCCCTACTAGAAAAGGCGTGAGTTTAATAAATAAAATAATGGGAATTTAATTTATTGCATTAGAAACGTGTCCTGTGGCTAAGGTATGTCTTATGAGTACTCCGTAGGACTGTTACCGATTAGTAGCAAGATTGGGCCGCGACTACGTGGATTGAACGTTATTGGACACGATAGCTCTCGCGCACTTACCAGTGTAACGGTTTTCCCGATTCATGCGCTGTATGCCATCGCTGAATATTCGGTACTCGCGCTTTACTCTAAACCACAACCTTTGTGTGTAGCAGAACCATTCTTGACTCTAAAAGAACACAAAATTTAGAAACCAGTACGAAACAAAAGGAGCATGAAAGGATCGGAGTAGGTGGTGTTCTACATTTTCTGCTTACCTTCCCCTACTAGAAAAGGCGTGAGTTTAATAAATAAAATAATGGGAATTTAATTTATTGCATTAGAAACGTGTCCTGTGGCTAAGGTATGTCTTATGAGTACTCCGTAGGACTGTTACCGATTAGTAGCAAGATTGGGCCGCGACTACGTGGATTGAACGTTATTGGACACGATAGCTCTCGCGCACTTACCAGTCTAACGGTTTTCCCGATTCATGCGCTGTATGCCATCGCTGAATATTCGGTACTCGCGCTTTACTCTAAACCACAATCGTTGTGTGTAGCAGAACCATTCTTGACTCTAAAAGAACACAAAATTTAGAAACCAGTACGAAACAAAAGGAGCATGTAAGGATCGAAGTAGGTGGTGTTCTATAGTTTCTGCTTACCTTCCTCTACCAGAAAAGGCGTGAGTTTAATAAATAAAATAATGGGAATTTAAACTTTTGCATTAGAAAAGTATCCTGTGGCTAAGGTATGTCTTATGAGTACTCCGTAGGACTGTTACCGATTAGTAGCAAGATTGGGCCGCGACTACGTGGATTGAACGTTATTGGACACGATAGCTTTCGCGCACTTACCAGTCTAACGGTTTTCCCGATTCATGCGCTGTATGCCATCGCTGAATATTCGGTACTCGCGCTTTACTCTAAACACAACTTTTGTGTGTAGCAGAACCATTCTTGACTCTAAAAGAACACAAAATTTAGAAACCAGTAAGAAACAAAAGGAGCATGTAAGGATCGGAGTAGGTGGTGTTCTACAGTTTCTGCTTACCTTCCCCTACTAGAAAAGGCGTGAGATTAATAAATAAAATAATGAAATTTAAACTTTTGCATTAGAAAAGTTTCCTGTGGCTAATGTACCTCCACTTGCGCGCGGTTGTGGCTTCAAATCTGGACAAGTACTAATGAGCCTTTTTCTTTTTTGGACTTCCAAATGTTTCTAAGTTTATTTAGGACTAGTATTTGCGTGGTCCGCAAGCTGCGGTTTCGTGTTTTTGAGAAGTATTCCTTACCTTTATAAAATTATGAGAATCCATGGGAAGCCTTAAATGTAATGAAAAATCCATTAGAACACTTTAAAGATTTTGAAACCCCTTAAGAACCCGTAATACAATCTAAAACCTTATTTAAACCTTTTCCCGTTAAAAAAAACATTACCCTGAAATTTGCTTGTCGTTGCCGCTGAGTTACGTTTCACCCACTCCACCTTCGTTACACTACGGAGGTCGCACGCTCGTTTCGCTCGCCACTTCCCCCCTTCACTCCACTCGGTCTCGCAAGTTCGCTCCACTCAGGACCTACCTACCACCGGTAAAACAGAGTAACGATTGTATGAGTAGTTAATTCTAAAATAAACTTTGATTTTCAGAGCAACACAATAGTTGTTTATTTGCAACTCCGGAAACAAATTAAAAAATTGTCTTATTAGTACTCCGTAGAACTGTTACCGATTAGTAGCAAGATTGGGCCGCGACTACGTGGATTGAACGTTACTGGACACGATAGCTCTCGCGCACTTACCAGTCTAACGGTTTTCCCGATTCATGCGCTGTATGCCATCGCTGAATATTCGGTACTCGCGCTTTACACTAAACCACAACCTTTGTGTGTAGCAGAACCATTCTTGACTCTAACAAAATACAAAATTTTGAAACCTGTACGAAACAAAAGGAGCATGTAAGGATCGGAGTAGGTGGTGTTCTATAGTTTCTGCTTACCTTTCTCTACTAGAAAAGGTGTGAGTTTAATAAATAAAATAATGGGAATTTAAACTTTTGCATTAGAAAAGTGTCCTGTGGCTAAGGTATGTCTTATGAGTACTCCGTAGGACTGTTACCGATTAGTAGCAAGATTGGGCCGCGACTACGTGGATTGAACGTTATTGGACACGATAGCTTTCGCGCACTTACCAGTCTAACGGTTTTCCCGATTCATGCGCTGTATGCCATCGCTGAATATTCGGTACTCGCGCTTTACTCTAAACCACAACCTTTGTGTGTAGCAGAACCATTCTTGACTCTAAAAGAACACAAAATTTAGAAACCAGTACGAAAATAAAGGAGCATGTAAGGATCGGAGTAGGTGGTGTTCTATAGTTTCTGCTTACCTTCCTCTACTAGAAAAGGCGTGAGTTTAATAAATAAAATAATGGGAATTTAAACTTTTGCATTAGAAAAGTATCCTGTGGCTAAGGTATGTCTTATGAGTACTCCGTAGGACTGTTACCGATTAGTAGCAAGATTGGGCCGCGACTACGTGGATTGAACGTTACTGGACACGATAGCTCTCGCGCACTTACCAGTCTAACGGTTTTCCCGATTCATGCGCTGTATGCCATCGCTGAATATTCGGTACTCGCGCTTTACACTAAACCACAACCTTTGTGTGTAGCAGAACCATTCTTGACTCTAACAAAATACAAAATTTTGAAACCTGTACGAAACAAAAGGAGCATGTAAGGATCGGAGTAGGTGGTGTTCTATAGTTTCTGCTTACCTTCCTCTACTAGAAAAGGCGTGAGTTCAATAAATAAAATAATGGGAATTTAAACTTTTGCATTAGAAAAGTGTCCTGTGGCTAAGGTATGTCTTATGAGTACTCCGTAGGACTGTTACCGATTAGTAGCAAGATTGGGCCGCGACTACGTGGATTGAACGTTATTGGACACGATAGCTTTCGCGCACTTACCAGTCTAACGGTGTTCCCGATTCATGCGCTGTATGCCATCGCTGAATATTCGGTACTCGCGCTTTACTCTAAACCACAACCTTTGTGTGTAGCAGAACCATTCTTGACTCTAAAAGAACACAAAATTTAGAAACCAGTACGAAACAAAAGGAGCATGTAAGGATCGGAGTAGGTGGTGTTCTACAGTTTCTGCTTACCTTCCCCTACTAGAAAAGGCGTGAGTTTAATAAATAAAATAATGGGAATTTAAACTATTGCATTAGAAACGTGTCCTGTGGCTAAGGTATGTCTTATGAGTACTCCGTAGGACTGTTACCGATTAGTAGCAAGATTGGGCCGCGACTACGTGGATTGAACGTTACTGGACACGATAGCTCTCGCGCACTTACCAGTCTAACGGTTTTCCCGATTCTTGCGCTGTATGCCATCGCTGAATATTCGGTACTCGCGCTTTACACTAAACCACAACCTTTGTGTGTAGCAGAACCATTCTTGACTCTAACAAAATACAAAATTTTGAAACCTGTACGAAACAAAAGGAGCATGTAAGGATCGGAGTAGGTGGTGTTCTATAGTTTCTGCTTACCTTCCTCTACTAGAAAAGGCGTGAGTTCAATAAATAAAATAATGGGAATTTAAACTTTTGCATTAGAAAAGTGTCCTGTGGCTAAGGTATGTCTTATGAGTACTCCGTAGGACTGTTACCGATTAGTAGCAAGATTGGGCCGCGACTACGTGGATTGAACGTTATTGGACACGATAGCTTTCGCGCACTTACCAGTCTAACGGTGTTCCCGATTCATGCGCTGTATGCCATCGCTGAATATTCGGTACTCGCGCTTTACTCTAAACCACAACCTTTGTGTGTAGCAGAACCATTCTTGACTCTAAAAAAATACAAAATTTTGAAACCTGTACGAAACAAAAGGAGCATGTAAGGATCGGAGTAGGTGGTGTTCTATAGTTTCTGCTTACCTTTCTCTACTAGAAAAGGCGTGAGTTTAATAAATAAAATAATGGGAATTTAAACTTTTGCATTAGAAAAGTGTCCTGTGGCTAAGGTATGTCTTATGAGTACTCCGTAGGACTGTTACCGATTAGTAGCAAGATTGGGCCGCGACTACGTGGATTGAACGTTATTGGACACGATAGCTCTCGCGCACTTACCAGTCTAACGGTTTTCCCGATTCATGCGCTGTATGCCATCGCTGAATATTCGGTACTCGCGCTTTACTCTAAACCACAACCTTTGTGTGTAGCAGAACCATTCTTGACTCTAAAAGAACACAAAATTTAGAAACCAGTACGAAACAAAAGGAGCATGTAAGGATCGGAGTAGGTGGTGTTCTACAGTTTCTGCTTACCTTCCCCTACTAGAAAAGGCGTGAGTTTAATAAATAAAATAATGGGAATTTAAACTATTGCATTAGAAACGTGTCCTGTGGCTAAGGTATGTCTTATGAGTACTCCGTAGGACTGTTACCGATTAGTAGCAAGATTGGGCCGCGACTACGTGGATTGAACGTTATTGGACATGATAGCTCTCGCGCACTTACCAGTCTAACGGTTTTCCCGATTCATGCGCTGTATGCCATCGCTGAATATTCGGTACTCGCGCTTTACTCTAAACCACAACCTTTGTGTGTAGCAGAACCATTCTTGACTCTAAAAAAATACAAAATTTAGAAACCAGTACGAAACAAAAGGAGCATGTAAGGATCGGAGTAGGTGGTGTTCTATAGTTTCTGCTTACCTTCCTCTACTAGAAAAGGCGTGAGTTTAATAAATAAAATAATGGGAATTTAAACTTTTGCATTAGAAAAGTATCCTGTGGCTAAGGTATGTCTTATGAGTACTCCGTAGGACTGTTACCGATTAGTAGCAAGATTGGGCCGCGACTACGTGGATTGAACGTTATTGGACACGATAGCTTTCGCGCACTTACCAGTCTAACGGTTTTCCCGATTCATGCGCTGTATGCCATCGCTGAATATTCGGTACTCGCGCTTTACTCTAAACCACAACCTTTGTGTGTAGCAGAACCATTCTTGACTCTAAAAGAACACAAAATTTAGAAACCAGTACGAAACAAAAGGAGCATGTAAGGATCGGAGTAGGTGGTGTTCTATAGTTTCTGCTTACCTTCCTCTACTAGAAAAGGCGTGAGTTTAATAAATAAAATAATGGGAATTTAAACTTTTGCATTAGAAAAGTATCCTGTGGCTAAGGTATGTCTTATGAGTACTCCGTAGGACTGTTACCGATTAGTAGCAAGATTGGGCCGCGACTACGTGGATTGAACGTTATTGGACACGATAGCTTTCGCGCACTTACCAGTCTAACGGTTTTCCCGATTCATGCGCTGTATGCCATCGCTGAATATTCGGTACTCGCGCTTTACTCTAAACCACAACCTTTGTGTGTAGCAGAACCATTCTTGACTCTAAAAGAACACAAAATTTAGAAACCAGTACGAAACAAAAGGAGCATGTAAGGATCGGAGTAGGTGGTGTTCTACAGTTTCTGCTTACCTTCCCCTACTAGAAAAGGCGTGAGTTTAATAAATAAAATAGTGGGAATTTAAACTATTGCATTAGAAACGTGTCCTGTGGCTAAGGTATGTCTTATGAGTACTCCGTAGGACTGTTACCGATTAGTAGCAAGATTGGGCCGCGACTACGTGGATTGAACGTTATTGGACACGATAGCTCTCGCGCACTTACCAGTCTAACGGTTTTTCCGATTCATGCGCTGTATGCCATCGCTGAATATTCGGTACTCGCGCTTTACTCTAAACCACAACCGTTGTGTGTAGCAGAACCATTCTTGACTCTAAAATAACACAAAATTTAGAAACCTGTACGAAACAAAAGGAGCATGTAAGGATCGGAGTAGGTGGTGTTCTATAGTTTCTGCTTACCTTCCCCTACTAGAAAAGGCGTGAGATTAATAAATAAAATAATGGGAATTTAAACTATTGCATTAGAAAAGTGTCCTGTGGCTAATGTACCTCCACTTGCGCGCGGTTGTGGCTTCAAATCTGGACAAGTACCAATGAGCCTTTTTCTTTTTTGGACTTCCAAATGTTTCTAAGTTTATTTAAGACTAGTATTTAAGTGGTCCGCGAGCTGCGGTTTCGTGTTTTTGAGAAGTATTCCTTACCCTTATAAAATTATGAGAATAAATGGGAAGCCTTAAATGTAATGAAAAATCCATTAGAGCACTTTAAAGATTTTGAAACCCCTTAAGAACCCGTAATGCAATCTAAAACCTTATTTAAAAACTCAGACCTTTTCCCGTTAAAAAAAACATTACCCTGAAATTTGCTTGTCGTTGCCGCTGAGTTACGTTTCACCCACTCCACCTTCGTTACACTACGGAGGTCGCACGCTCGTTTCGCTCGCCACTTCCCCCCTTCACTCCACTCGGTCTCGCAAGTTCGCTCCACTCAGGACCTACCTACCACCGGTAAAACAGAGTAACGATTGTATGAGTAGTTAATTCTAAAATAAACTTTGATTTTCAGAGCAACACAATAGTTGTTTATTTGCAACTCCTGAAACAAATTAAAAAATTGTCTTATTAGTACTCCGTAGAACTGTTACCGATTAGTAGCAAGATTGGGCCGCGACTACGTGGATTGAACGTTATTGGACACGATAGCTCTCGCGCACTTAACAGGCTAACGGTTTTCCCGATTCATGCGCTGTATGCCATCGCTGAATATTCGGTACCCGCGCTTTACTCTAAACCACAACAGTTGTGTGTAGCAGAACCATTCTTGACTCTAAAAGAACACAAAATTTAGAAACCTGTACGAAACAAAAGGAGCATGTAAGGATCGGAGTAGGTTGTGTTCTATAGTTTCTGCTTACCTTCCCCTACTAGAAAAGGCGTGAGATTAATAAATAAAATAATGAAATTTAAACTTTTGCATTAGAAAAGTTTCCTGTGGCTAATGTACCTCCACTTGCGCGCGGTTGTGGCTTCAAATCTGGACAAGTACCAATGAGCCTTTTTCTTTTTTGGACTTCCAAATGTTTCTAAGTTTATTTAGGACTAGTATTTGCGTGGTCCGCAAGCTGCGGTTTCGTGTTTTTGAGAAGTATTCCTTACCTTTATAAAATTATGAGAATCCATGGGAAGCCTTAAATGTAATGAAAAATCCATTAGAGCACTTTAAAGATTTTGAAACCCCTTAAGAACCCGTAATACAATCTAAAACCTTATTTAAACCTTTTCCCGTTAAAAAAAACATTACCCTGAAATTTGCTTGTCGTTGCCGCTGAGTTACGTTTCACCCACTCCACCTTCGTTACACTACGGAGGTCGCACGCTCGTTTCGCTCGCCACTTCCCCCCTTCACTCCACTCGGTCTCGCAAGTTCGCTCCACTCAGGACCTACCTACCACCGGTAAAACAGAGTAACGATTGTATGAGTAGTTAATTCTAAAATAAACTTTGATTTTCAGAGCAACACAATAGTTGTTTATTTGCAACTCCTGAAACAAATTAAAAAATTGTCTTATTAGTACTCCGTAGAACTGTTACCGATTAGTAGCAAGATTGGGCCGCGACTACGTGGATTGAACGTTACTGGACACGATAGCTCTCGCGCACTTACCAGTCTAACGGTTTTCCCGATTCATGCGCTGTATGCCATCGCTGAATATTCGGTACTCGCGCTTTACACTAAACCACAACCTTTGTGTGTAGCAGAACCATTCTTGACTCTAACAAAATACAAAATTTTGAAACCTGTACGAAACAAAAGGAGCATGTAAGGATCGGAGTAGGTGGTGTTCTATAGTTTCTGCTTACCTTTCTCTACTAGAAAAGGTGTGAGTTTAATAAATAAAATAATGGGAATTTAAACTTTTGCATTAGAAACGTGTCCTGTGGCTAAGGTATGTCTTATGAGTACTCCGTAGGACTGTTACCGATTAGTAGCAAGATTGGGCCGCGACTACGTGGATTGAACGTTATTGGACACGATAGCTCTCGCGCACTTACCAGTCTAACGGTTTTCCCGATTCATGCGCTGTATGCCATCGCTGAATATTCGGTACTCGCGCTTTACTCTAAACCACAACCTTTGTGTGTAGCAGAACCATTCTTGACTCTAAAAGAACACAAAATTTAGAAACCAGTACGAAACAAAAGGAGCATGTAAGGATCGGAGTAGGTGGTGTTCTACATTTTCTGCTTACCTTCCCCTACTAGAAAAGGCGTGAGTTTAATAAATAAAATAATGGGAATTTAATTTATTGCATTAGAAAAGTGTCCTGTGGCTAAGGTATGTCTTATGAGTACTCCGTAGGACTGTTACCGATTAGTAGCAAGATTGGGCCGCGACTACGTGGATTGAACGTTATTGGACACGATAGCTCTCGCGCACTTACCAGTGTAACGGTTTTCCCGATTCATGCGCTGTATGCCATCGCTGAATATTCGGTACTCGCGCTTTACTCTAAACCACAACCTTTGTGTGTAGCAGAACCATTCTTGACTCTAAAAGAACACAAAATTTAGAAACCAGTACGAAACAAAAGGAGCATGTAAGGATCGGAGTAGGTGGTGTTCTACATTTTCTGCTTACCTTCCCCTACTAGAAAAGGCGTGAGTTTAATAAATAAAATAATGGGAATTTAATTTATTGCATTAGAAACGTGTCCTGTGGCTAAGGTATGTCTTATGAGTACTCCGTAGGACTGTTACCGATTAGTAGCAAGATTGGGCCGCGACTACGTGGATTGAACGTTATTGGACACGATAGCTCTCGCGCACTTACCAGTCTAACGGTTTTCCCGATTCATGCGCTGTATGCCATCGCTGAATATTCGGTACTCGCGCTTTACTCTAAACCACAATCGTTGTGTGTAGCAGAACCATTCTTGACTCTAAAAGAACACAAAATTTAGAAACCAGTACGAAACAAAAGGAGCATGTAAGGATCGAAGTAGGTGGTGTTCTATAGTTTCTGCTTACCTTCCTCTACCAGAAAAGGCGTGAGTTTAATAAATAAAATAATGGGAATTTAAACTTTTGCATTAGAAAAGTATCCTGTGGCTAAGGTATGTCTTATGAGTACTCCGTAGGACTGTTACCGATTAGTAGCAAGATTGGGCCGCGACTACGTGGATTGAACGTTATTGGACACGATAGCTTTCGCGCACTTACCAGTCTAACGGTTTTCCCGATTCATGCGCTGTATGCCATCGCTGAATATTCGGTACTCGCGCTTTACTCTAAACACAACTTTTGTGTGTAGCAGAACCATTCTTGACTCTAAAAGAACACAAAATTTAGAAACCAGTACGAAACAAAAGGAGCATGTAAGGATCAGAGTAGGTGGTGTTCTACAGTTTCTGCTTACCTTCCCCTACTAGAAAAGGCGTGAGTTTAATAAATAAAATAATGGGAATTTAAACTATTGCATTAGAAACGTGTCCTGTGGCTATGGTATGTCTTATGAGTACTCCGTAGGACTGTTACCGATTAGTAGCAAGATTGGGCCGCGACTACGTGGATTGAACGTTATTGGACACGATAGCTCTCGCGCACTTACCAGTCTAACGGTTTTCCCGATTCATGCGCTGTATGCCATCGCTGAATATTCGGTACTCGCGCTTTACTCTAAACCACAACAGTTGTGTGTAGCAGAACCATTCTTGACTCTAAAAGAACACAAAATTTAGAAACCTGTACGAAACAAAAGGAGCATGTAAGGATCGGAGTAGGTGGTGTTCTATAGTTTCTGCTTACCTTCCCCTACTAGAAAAGGCGTGAGATTAATAAAAAAAAATAATAAAATAATGAAATTTAAACTTTTGCATTAGAAAAGTTTCCTGTGGCTAATGTACCTCCACTTGCGCGCGGTTGTGGCTTCAAATCTGGACAAGTACCAATGAGCCTTTTTCTTTTTTGGACTTCCAAATGTTTCTAAGTTTATTTAGGACTAGTATTTGCGTGGTCCGCAAGCTGCGGTTTCGTGTTTTTGAGAAGTATTCCTTACCTTTATAAAATTATGAGAATCCATGGGAAGCCTTAAATGTAATGAAAAATCCATTAGAACACTTTAAAGATTTTGAAACCCCTTAAGAACCCGTAATACAATCTAAAACCTTATTTAAACCTTTTCCCGTTAAAAAAAACATTACCCTGAAATTTGCTTGTCGTTGCCGCTGAGTTACGTTTCACCCACTCCACCTTCGTTACACTACGGAGGTCGCACGCTCGTTTCGCTCGCCACTTCCCCCCTTCACTCCACTCGGTCTCGCAAGTTCGCTCCACTCAGGACCTACCTACCACCGGTAAAACAGAGTAACGATTGTATGAGTAGTTAATTCTAAAATAAACTTTGATTTTCAGAGCAACACAATAGTTGTTTATTTGCAACTCCTGAAACAAATTAAAAAATTGTCTTATTAGTACTCCGTAGAACTGTTACCGATTAGTAGCAAGATTGGGCCGCGACTACGTGGATTGAACGTTACTGGACACGATAGCTCTCGCGCACTTACCAGTCTAACGGTTTTCCCGATTCATGCGCTGTATGCCATCGCTGAATATTCGGTACTCGCGCTTTACACTAAACCACAACCTTTGTGTGTAGCAGAACCATTCTTGACTCTAACAAAATACAAAATTTTGAAACCTGTACGAAACAAAAGGAGCATGTAAGGATCGGAGTAGGTGGTGTTCTATAGTTTCTGCTTACCTTTCTCTACTAGAAAAGGTGTGAGTTTAATAAATAAAATAATGGGAATTTAAACTTTTGCATTAGAAAAGTGTCCTGTGGCTAAGGTATGTCTTATGAGTACTCCGTAGGACTGTTACCGATTAGTAGCAAGATTGGGCCGCGACTACGTGGATTGAACGTTATTGGACACGATAGCTTTCGCGCACTTACCAGTCTAACGGTTTTCCCGATTCATGCGCTGTATGCCATCGCTGAATATTCGGTACTCGCGCTTTACTCTAAACCACAACCTTTGTGTGTAGCAGAACCATTCTTGACTCTAAAAGAACACAAAATTTAGAAACCAGTACGAAAATAAAGGAGCATGTAAGGATCGGAGTAGGTGGTGTTCTATAGTTTCTGCTTACCTTCCTCTACTAGAAAAGGCGTGAGTTTAATAAATAAAATAATGGGAATTTAAACTATTGCATTAGAAACGTGTCCTGTGGCTAAGGTATGTCTTATGAGTACTCCGTAGGACTGTTACCGATTAGTAGCAAGATTGGGCCGCGACTACGTGGATTGAACGTTATTGGACACGATAGCTCTCGCGCACTTACCAGTCTAACGGTTTTCCCGATTCATGCGCTGTATGCCATCGCTGAATATTCGGTACTCGCGCTTTACTCTAAACCACAACCTTTGTGTGTAGCAGAACCATTCTTGACTCTAAAAAAATACAAAATTTAGAAACCAGTACGAAACAAAAGGAGCATGTAAGGATCGGAGTAGGTGGTGTTCTATAGTTTCTGCTTACCTTCCTCTACTAGAAAAGGCGTGAGTTTAATAAATAAAATAATGGGAATTTAAACTTTTGCATTAGAAAAGTATCCTGTGGCTAAGGTATGTCTTATGAGTACTCCGTAGGACTGTTACCGATTAGTAGCAAGATTGGGCCGCGACTACGTGGATTGAACGTTATTGGACACGATAGCTTTCGCGCACTTACCAGTCTAACGGTTTTCCCGATTCATGCGCTGTATGCCATCGCTGAATATTCGGTACTCGCGCTTTACTCTAAACCACAACCTTTGTGTGTAGCAGAACCATTCTTGACTCTAAAAGAACACAAAATTTAGAAACCAGTACGAAACAAAAGGAGCATGTAAGGATCGGAGTAGGTGGTGTTCTATAGTTTCTGCTTACCTTCCTCTACTAGAAAAGGCGTGAGTTTAATAAAAATAATGGGAATTTAAACTTTTGCATTAGAAAAGTATCCTGTGGCTAAGGTATGTCTTATGAGTACTCCGTAGGACTGTTACCGATTAGTAGCAAGATTGGGCCGCGACTACGTGGATTGAACGTTATTGGACACGATAGCTTTCGCGCACTTACCAGTCTAACGGTTTTCCCGATTCATGCGCTGTATGCCATCGCTGAATATTCGGTACTCGCGCTTTACTCTAAACCACAACCTTTGTGTGTAGCAGAACCATTCTTGACTCTAAAAGAACACAAAATTTAGAAACCAGTACGAAACAAAAGGAGCATGTAAGGATCGGAGTAGGTGGTGTTCTACAGTTTCTGCTTACCTTCCCCTACTAGAAAAGGCGTGAGTTTAATAAATAAAATAATGGGAATTTAAACTATTGCATTAGAAACGTGTCCTGTGGCTAAGGTATGTCTTATGAGTACTCCGTAGGACTGTTACCGATTAGTAGCAAGATTGGGCTGCGACTACGTGGATTGAACGTTATTGGACACGATAGCTCTCGCGCACTTACCAGTCTAACGGTTTTCCCGATTCATGCGCTGTATGCCATCGCTGAATATTCGGTACTCGCGCTTTACTCTAAACCACAACCGTTGTGTGTAGCAGAACCATTCTTGACTCTAAAATAACACAAAATTTAGAAACCTGTACGAAACAAAAGGAGCATGTAAGGATCGGAGTAGGTGGTGTTCTATAGTTTCTGCTTACCTTCCCCTACTAGAAAAGGCGTGAGATTAATAAATAAAATAATGGGAATTTAAACTATTGCATTAGAAAAGTGTCCTGTGGCTAATGTACCTCCACTTGCGCGCGGTTGTGGCTTTAAATCTGGACAAGTACCAATGAGCCTTTTTCTTTTTTGGACTTCCAAATGTTTCTAAGTTTATTTAAGACTAGTATTTAAGTGGTCCGCGAGCTGCGGTTTCGTGTTTTTGAGAAGTATTCCTTACCCTTATAAAATTATGAGAATCCATGGGAAGCCTTAAATGTAATGAAAAATCCATTAGAGCACTTTAAAGATTTTGAAACCCCTTAAGAACCCGTAATGCAATCTAAAACCTTATTTAAAAACTCAGACCTTTTCCCGTTAAAAAAAACATTACCCTGAAATTTGCTTGTCGTTGCCGCTGAGTTACGTTTCACCCACTCCACCTTCGTTACACTACGGAGGTCGCACCCTCGTTTCGCTCGCCACTTCCCCCCTTCACTCCACTCGGTCTCGCAAGTTCGCTCCACTCGGGACCTACCTACCACCGGTAAAACAGAGTAACGATTGTATGAGTAGTTAATTCTAAAATAAACTTTGATTTTCAGAGCAACACAATAGTTGTTTATTTGCAACTCCTGAAACAAATTAAAAAATTGTCTTATTAGTACTCCGTAGAACTGTTACCGATTAGTAGCAAGATTGGGCCGCGACTACGTGGATTGAACGTTATTGGACACGATAGCTCTCGCGCACTTAACAGGCTAACGGTTTTCCCGATTCATGCGCTGTATGCCATCGCTGAATATTCGGTACCCGCGCTTTACTCTAAACCACAACAGTTGTGTGTAGCAGAACCATTCTTGACTCTAAAAGAACACAAAATTTAGAAACCTGTACGAAACAAAAGGAGCATGTAAGGATCGGAGTAGGTTGTGTTCTATAGTTTCTGCTTACCTTCCCCTACTAGAAAAGGCGTGAGATTAATAAATAAAATAATGAAATTTAAACTTTTGCATTAGAAAAGTTTCCTGTGGCTAATGTACCTCCACTTGCGCGCGGTTGTGGCTTCAAATCTGGACAAGTACCAATGAGCCTTTTTCTTTTTTGGACTTCCAAATGTTTCTAAGTTTATTTAGGACTAGTATTTGCGTGGTCCGCAAGCTGCGGTTTCGTGTTTTTGAGAAGTATTCCTTACCTTTATAAAATTATGAGAATCCATGGGAAGCCTTAAATGTAATGAAAAATCCATTAGAGCACTTTAAAGATTTTGAAACCCCTTAAGAACCCGTAATACAATCTAAAACCTTATTTAAACCTTTTCCCGTTAAAAAAAACATTACCCTGAAATTTGCTTGTCGTTGCCGCTGAGTTACGTTTCACCCACTCCACCTTCGTTACACTACGGAGGTCGCACGCTCGTTTCGCTCGCCACTTCCCCCCTTCACTCCACTCGGTCTCGCAAGTTCGCTCCACTCAGGACCTACCTACCACCGGTAAAACAGAGTAACGATTGTATGAGTAGTTAATTCTAAAATAAACTTTGATTTTCAGAGCAACACAATAGTTGTTTATTTGCAACTCCTGAAACAAATTAAAAAATTGTCTTATTAGTACTCCGTAGAACTGTTACCGATTAGTAGCAAGATTGGGCCGCGACTACGTGGATTGAACGTTACTGGACACGATAGCTCTCGCGCACTTACCAGTCTAACGGTTTTCCCGATTCATGCGCTGTATGCCATCGCTGAATATTCGGTACTCGCGCTTTACACTAAACCACAACCTTTGTGTGTAGCAGAACCATTCTTGACTCTAACAAAATACAAAATTTTGAAACCTGTACGAAACAAAAGGAGCATGTAAGGATCGGAGTAGGTGGTGTTCTATAGTTTCTGCTTACCTTTCTCTACTAGAAAAGGTGTGAGTTTAATAAATAAAATAATGGGAATTTAAACTTTTGCATTAGAAACGTGTCCTGTGGCTAAGGTATGTCTTATGAGTACTCCGTAGGACTGTTACCGATTAGTAGCAAGATTGGGCCGCGACTACGTGGATTGAACGTTATTGGACACGATAGCTCTCGCGCACTTACCAGTCTAACGGTTTTCCCGATTCATGCGCTGTATGCCATCGCTGAATATTCGGTACTCGCGCTTTACTCTAAACCACAACCTTTGTGTGTAGCAGAACCATTCTTGACTCTAAAAGAACACAAAATTTAGAAACCAGTACGAAACAAAAGGAGCATGTAAGGATCGGAGTAGGTGGTGTTCTACATTTTCTGCTTACCTTCCCCTACTAGAAAAGGCGTGAGTTTAATAAATAAAATAATGGGAATTTAATTTATTGCATTAGAAAAGTGTCCTGTGGCTAAGGTATGTCTTATGAGTACTCCGTAGGACTGTTACCGATTAGTAGCAAGATTGGGCCGCGACTACGTGGATTGAACGTTATTGGACACGATAGCTCTCGCGCACTTACCAGTGTAACGGTTTTCCCGATTCATGCGCTGTATGCCATCGCTGAATATTCGGTACTCGCGCTTTACTCTAAACCACAACCTTTGTGTGTAGCAGAACCATTCTTGACTCTAAAAGAACACAAAATTTAGAAACCAGTACGAAACAAAAGGAGCATGTAAGGATCGGAGTAGGTGGTGTTCTACATTTTCTGCTTACCTTCCCCTACTAGAAAAGGCGTGAGTTTAATAAATAAAATAATGGGAATTTAATTTATTGCATTAGAAACGTGTCCTGTGGCTAAGGTATGTCTTATGAGTACTCCGTAGGACTGTTACCGATTAGTAGCAAGATTGGGCCGCGACTACGTGGATTGAACGTTATTGGACACGATAGCTCTCGCGCACTTACCAGTCTAACGGTTTTCCCGATTCATGCGCTGTATGCCATCGCTGAATATTCGGTACTCGCGCTTTACTCTAAACCACAATCGTTGTGTGTAGCAGAACCATTCTTGACTCTAAAAGAACACAAAATTTAGAAACCAGTACGAAACAAAAGGAGCATGTAAGGATCGAAGTAGGTGGTGTTCTATAGTTTCTGCTTACCTTCCTCTACCAGAAAAGGCGTGAGTTTAATAAATAAAATAATGGGAATTTAAACTTTTGCATTAGAAAAGTATCCTGTGGCTAAGGTATGTCTTATGAGTACTCCGTAGGACTGTTACCGATTAGTAGCAAGATTGGGCCGCGACTACGTGGATTGAACGTTATTGGACACGATAGCTTTCGCGCACTTACCAGTCTAACGGTTTTCCCGATTCATGCGCTGTATGCCATCGCTGAATATTCGGTACTCGCGCTTTACTCTAAACACAACTTTTGTGTGTAGCAGAACCATTCTTGACTCTAAAAGAACACAAAATTTAGAAACCAGTACGAAACAAAAGGAGCATGTAAGGATCAGAGTAGGTGGTGTTCTACAGTTTCTGCTTACCTTCCCCTACTAGAAAAGGCGTGAGTTTAATAAATAAAATAATGGGAATTTAAACTATTGCATTAGAAACGTGTCCTGTGGCTATGGTATGTCTTATGAGTACTCCGTAGGACTGTTACCGATTAGTAGCAAGATTGGGCCGCGACTACGTGGATTGAACGTTATTGGACACGATAGCTCTCGCGCACTTACCAGTCTAACGGTTTTCCCGATTCATGCGCTGTATGCCATCGCTGAATATTCGGTACTCGCGCTTTACTCTAAACCACAACAGTTGTGTGTAGCAGAACCATTCTTGACTCTAAAAGAACACAAAATTTAGAAACCTGTACGAAACAAAAGGAGCATGTAAGGATCGGAGTAGGTGGTGTTCTATAGTTTCTGCTTACCTTCCCCTACTAGAAAAGGCGTGAGATTAATAAAAAAAAATAATAAAATAATGAAATTTAAACTTTTGCATTAGAAAAGTTTCCTGTGGCTAATGTACCTCCACTTGCGCGCGGTTGTGGCTTCAAATCTGGACAAGTACCAATGAGCCTTTTTCTTTTTTGGACTTCCAAATGTTTCTAAGTTTATTTAGGACTAGTATTTGCGTGGTCCGCAAGCTGCGGTTTCGTGTTTTTGAGAAGTATTCCTTACCTTTATAAAATTATGAGAATCCATGGGAAGCCTTAAATGTAATGAAAAATCCATTAGAACACTTTAAAGATTTTGAAACCCCTTAAGAACCCGTAATACAATCTAAAACCTTATTTAAACCTTTTCCCGTTAAAAAAAACATTACCCTGAAATTTGCTTGTCGTTGCCGCTGAGTTACGTTTCACCCACTCCACCTTCGTTACACTACGGAGGTCGCACGCTCGTTTCGCTCGCCACTTCCCCCCTTCACTCCACTCGGTCTCGCAAGTTCGCTCCACTCAGGACCTACCTACCACCGGTAAAACAGAGTAACGATTGTATGAGTAGTTAATTCTAAAATAAACTTTGATTTTCAGAGCAACACAATAGTTGTTTATTTGCAACTCCTGAAACAAATTAAAAAATTGTCTTATTAGTACTCCGTAGAACTGTTACCGATTAGTAGCAAGATTGGGCCGCGACTACGTGGATTGAACGTTACTGGACACGATAGCTCTCGCGCACTTACCAGTCTAACGGTTTTCCCGATTCATGCGCTGTATGCCATCGCTGAATATTCGGTACTCGCGCTTTACACTAAACCACAACCTTTGTGTGTAGCAGAACCATTCTTGACTCTAACAAAATACAAAATTTTGAAACCTGTACGAAACAAAAGGAGCATGTAAGGATCGGAGTAGGTGGTGTTCTATAGTTTCTGCTTACCTTTCTCTACTAGAAAAGGTGTGAGTTTAATAAATAAAATAATGGGAATTTAAACTTTTGCATTAGAAAAGTGTCCTGTGGCTAAGGTATGTCTTATGAGTACTCCGTAGGACTGTTACCGATTAGTAGCAAGATTGGGCCGCGACTACGTGGATTGAACGTTATTGGACACGATAGCTTTCGCGCACTTACCAGTCTAACGGTTTTCCCGATTCATGCGCTGTATGCCATCGCTGAATATTCGGTACTCGCGCTTTACTCTAAACCACAACCTTTGTGTGTAGCAGAACCATTCTTGACTCTAAAAGAACACAAAATTTAGAAACCAGTACGAAAATAAAGGAGCATGTAAGGATCGGAGTAGGTGGTGTTCTATAGTTTCTGCTTACCTTCCTCTACTAGAAAAGGCGTGAGTTTAATAAATAAAATAATGGGAATTTAAACTATTGCATTAGAAACGTGTCCTGTGGCTAAGGTATGTCTTATGAGTACTCCGTAGGACTGTTACCGATTAGTAGCAAGATTGGGCCGCGACTACGTGGATTGAACGTTATTGGACACGATAGCTCTCGCGCACTTACCAGTCTAACGGTTTTCCCGATTCATGCGCTGTATGCCATCGCTGAATATTCGGTACTCGCGCTTTACTCTAAACCACAACCTTTGTGTGTAGCAGAACCATTCTTGACTCTAAAAAAATACAAAATTTAGAAACCAGTACGAAACAAAAGGAGCATGTAAGGATCGGAGTAGGTGGTGTTCTATAGTTTCTGCTTACCTTCCTCTACTAGAAAAGGCGTGAGTTTAATAAATAAAATAATGGGAATTTAAACTTTTGCATTAGAAAAGTATCCTGTGGCTAAGGTATGTCTTATGAGTACTCCGTAGGACTGTTACCGATTAGTAGCAAGATTGGGCCGCGACTACGTGGATTGAACGTTATTGGACACGATAGCTTTCGCGCACTTACCAGTCTAACGGTTTTCCCGATTCATGCGCTGTATGCCATCGCTGAATATTCGGTACTCGCGCTTTACTCTAAACCACAACCTTTGTGTGTAGCAGAACCATTCTTGACTCTAAAAGAACACAAAATTTAGAAACCAGTACGAAACAAAAGGAGCATGTAAGGATCGGAGTAGGTGGTGTTCTATAGTTTCTGCTTACCTTCCTCTACTAGAAAAGGCGTGAGTTTAATAAAAATAATGGGAATTTAAACTTTTGCATTAGAAAAGTATCCTGTGGCTAAGGTATGTCTTATGAGTACTCCGTAGGACTGTTACCGATTAGTAGCAAGATTGGGCCGCGACTACGTGGATTGAACGTTATTGGACACGATAGCTTTCGCGCACTTACCAGTCTAACGGTTTTCCCGATTCATGCGCTGTATGCCATCGCTGAATATTCGGTACTCGCGCTTTACTCTAAACCACAACCTTTGTGTGTAGCAGAACCATTCTTGACTCTAAAAGAACACAAAATTTAGAAACCAGTACGAAACAAAAGGAGCATGTAAGGATCGGAGTAGGTGGTGTTCTACAGTTTCTGCTTACCTTCCCCTACTAGAAAAGGCGTGAGTTTAATAAATAAAATAATGGGAATTTAAACTATTGCATTAGAAACGTGTCCTGTGGCTAAGGTATGTCTTATGAGTACTCCGTAGGACTGTTACCGATTAGTAGCAAGATTGGGCTGCGACTACGTGGATTGAACGTTATTGGACACGATAGCTCTCGCGCACTTACCAGTCTAACGGTTTTCCCGATTCATGCGCTGTATGCCATCGCTGAATATTCGGTACTCGCGCTTTACTCTAAACCACAACCGTTGTGTGTAGCAGAACCATTCTTGACTCTAAAATAACACAAAATTTAGAAACCTGTACGAAACAAAAGGAGCATGTAAGGATCGGAGTAGGTGGTGTTCTATAGTTTCTGCTTACCTTCCCCTACTAGAAAAGGCGTGAGATTAATAAATAAAATAATGGGAATTTAAACTATTGCATTAGAAAAGTGTCCTGTGGCTAATGTACCTCCACTTGCGCGCGGTTGTGGCTTTAAATCTGGACAAGTACCAATGAGCCTTTTTCTTTTTTGGACTTCCAAATGTTTCTAAGTTTATTTAAGACTAGTATTTAAGTGGTCCGCGAGCTGCGGTTTCGTGTTTTTGAGAAGTATTCCTTACCCTTATAAAATTATGAGAATCCATGGGAAGCCTTAAATGTAATGAAAAATCCATTAGAGCACTTTAAAGATTTTGAAACCCCTTAAGAACCCGTAATGCAATCTAAAACCTTATTTAAAAACTCAGACCTTTTCCCGTTAAAAAAAACATTACCCTGAAATTTGCTTGTCGTTGCCGCTGAGTTACGTTTCACCCACTCCACCTTCGTTACACTACGGAGGTCGCACCCTCGTTTCGCTCGCCACTTCCCCCCTTCACTCCACTCGGTCTCGCAAGTTCGCTCCACTCGGGACCTACCTACCACCGGTAAAACAGAGTAACGATTGTATGAGTAGTTAATTCTAAAATAAACTTTGATTTTCAGAGCAACACAATAGTTGTTTATTTGCAACTCCTGAAACAAATTAAAAAATTGTCTTATTAGTACTCCGTAGAACTGTTACCGATTAGTAGCAAGATTGGGCCGCGACTACGTGGATTGAACGTTATTGGACACGATAGCTCTCGCGCACTTAACAGGCTAACGGTTTTCCCGATTCATGCGCTGTATGCCATCGCTGAATATTCGGTACTCGCGCTTTACTCTAAACCACAACAGTTGTGTGTAGCAGAACCATTCTTGACTCTAAAAGAACACAAAATTTAGAAACCTGTACGAAACAAAAGGAGCATGTAAGGATCGGAGTAGGTTGTGTTCTATAGTTTCTGCTTACCTTCCCCTACTAGAAAAGGCGTGAGATTAATAAATAAAATAATGAAATTTAAACTTTTGCATTAGAAAAGTTTCCTGTGGCTAATGTACCTCCACTTGCGCGCGGTTGTGGCTTCAAATCTGGACAAGTACCAATGAGCCTTTTTCTTTTTTGGACTTCCAAATGTTTCTAAGTTTATTTAGGACTAGTATTTGCGTGGTCCGCAAGCTGCGGTTTCGTGTTTTTGAGAAGTATTCCTTACCTTTATAAAATTATGAGAATCCATGGGAAGCCTTAAATGTAATGAAAAATCCATTAGAGCACTTTAAAGATTTTGAAACCCCTTAAGAACCCGTAATACAATCTAAAACCTTATTTAAACCTTTTCCCGTTAAAAAAAACATTACCCTGAAATTTGCTTGTCGTTGCCGCTGAGTTACGTTTCACCCACTCCACCTTCGTTACACTACGGAGGTCGCACGCTCGTTTCGCTCGCCACTTCCCCCCTTCACTCCACTCGGTCTCGCAAGTTCGCTCCACTCAGGACCTACCTACCACCGGTAAAACAGAGTAACGATTGTATGAGTAGTTAATTCTAAAATAAACTTTGATTTTCAGAGCAACACAATAGTTGTTTATTTGCAACTCCTGAAACAAATTAAAAAATTGTCTTATTAGTACTCCGTAGAACTGTTACCGATTAGTAGCAAGATTGGGCCGCGACTACGTGGATTGAACGTTACTGGACACGATAGCTCTCGCGCACTTACCAGTCTAACGGTTTTCCCGATTCATGCGCTGTATGCCATCGCTGAATATTCGGTACTCGCGCTTTACACTAAACCACAACCTTTGTGTGTAGCAGAACCATTCTTGACTCTAACAAAATACAAAATTTTGAAACCTGTACGAAACAAAAGGAGCATGTAAGGATCGGAGTAGGTGGTGTTCTATAGTTTCTGCTTACCTTTCTCTACTAGAAAAGGTGTGAGTTTAATAAATAAAATAATGGGAATTTAAACTTTTGCATTAGAAACGTGTCCTGTGGCTAAGGTATGTCTTATCAGTACTCCGTAGGACTGTTACCGATTAGTAGCAAGATTGGGCCGCGACTACGTGGATTGAACGTTATTGGACACGATAGCTCTCGCGCACTTACCAGTCTAACGGTTTTCCCGATTCATGCGCTGTATGCCATCGCTGAATATTCGGTACTCGCGCTTTACTCTAAACCACAACCTTTGTGTGTAGCAGAACCATTCTTGACTCTAAAAGAACACAAAATTTAGAAACCAGTACGAAACAAAAGGAGCATGTAAGGATCGGAGTAGGTGGTGTTCTACATTTTCTGCTTACCTTCCCCTACTAGAAAAGGCGTGAGTTTAATAAATAAAATAATGGGAATTTAATTTATTGCATTAGAAACGTGTCCTGTGGCTAAGGTATGTCTTATGAGTACTCCGTAGGACTGTTACCGATTAGTAGCAAGATTGGGCCGCGACTACGTGGATTGAACGTTATTGGACACGATAGCTTTCGCGCACTTACCAGTCTAACGGTTTTCCCGATTCATGCGCTGTATGCCATCGCTGAATATTCGGTACTCGCGCTTTACTCTAAACACAACTTTTGTGTGTAGCAGAACCATTGTTGACTCTAAAAGAACACAAAATTTAGAAACCAGTACGAAACAAAAGGAGCATGTAAGGATCGGAGTAGGTGGTGTTCTACAGTTTCTGCTTACCTTCCCCTACTAGAAAAGGCGTGAGTTTAATAAATAAAATAATGGGAATTTAAACTATTGCATTAGAAACGTGTCCTGTGGCTAAGGTATGTCTTATGAGTACTCCGTAGGACTGTTACCGATTAGTAGCAAGATTGGGCCGCGACTACGTGGATTGAACGTTATTGGACACGATAGCTCTCGCGCACTTACCAGTCTAACGGTTTTCCCGATTCATGCGCTGTATGCCATCGCTGAATATTCGGTACTCGCGCTTTACTCTAAACCACAACAGTTGTGTGTAGCAGAACCATTCTTGACTCTAAAAGAACACAAAATTTAGAAACCTGTACGAAACAAAAGGAGCATGTAAGGATCGGAGTAGGTGGTGTTCTATAGTTTCTGCTTACCTTCCCCTACTAGAAAAGGCGTGAGATTAATAAATAAAATAATGAAATTTAAACTTTTGCATTAGAAAAGTTTCCTGTGGCTAATGTACCTCCACTTGCGCGCGGTTGTGGCTTCAAATCTGGACAAGTACCAATGAGCCTTTTTCTTTTTTGGACTTCCAAATGTTTCTAAGTTTATTTAGGACTAGTATTTGCGTGGTCCGCAAGCTGCGGTTTCGTGTTTTTGAGAAGTATTCCTTACCTTTATAAAATTATGAGAATCCATGGGAAGCCTTAAATGTAATGAAAAATCCATTAGAACACTTTAAAGATTTTGAAACCCCTTAAGAACCCGTAATACAATCTAAAACCTTATTTAAACCTTTTCCCGTTAAAAAAAACATTACCCTGAAATTTGCTTGTCGTTGCCGCTGAGTTACGTTTCACCCACTCCACCTTCGTTACACTACGGAGGTCGCACGCTCGTTTCGCTCGCCACTTCCCCCCTTCACTCCACTCGGTCTCGCAAGTTCGCTCCACTCAGGACCTACCTACCACCGGTAAAACAGAGTAACGATTGTATGAGTAGTTAATTCTAAAATAAACTTTGATTTTCAGAGCAACACAATAGTTGTTTATTTGCAACTCCTGAAACAAATTAAAAAATTGTCTTATTAGTACTCCGTAGAACTGTTACCGATTAGTAGCAAGATTGGGCCGCGACTACGTGGATTGAACGTTATTGGACACGATAGCTCTCGCGCACTTAACAGGGTAACGGTTTTCCCGATTCATGCGCTGTATGCCATCGCTGAATATTCGGTACTCGCGCTTTACTCTAAACCACAACTTTTGTGTGTAGCAGAACCATTCTTGACTCTAAAAAAATACAAAATTTTGAAACCTGTACGAAACAAAAGGAGCATGTAAGGATCGGAGTAGGTGGTGTTCTATAGTTTCTGCTTACCTTTCTCTACTAGAAAAGGCGTGAGTTTAATAAATAAAATAATGGGAATTTAAACTTTTGCATTAGAAAAGTGTCCTGTGGCTAAGGTATGTCTTATGAGTACTCCGTAGGACTGTTACCGATTAGTAGCAAGATTGGGCCGCGACTACGTGGATTGAACGTTATTGGACACGATAGCTCTCGCGCACTTACCAGTCTAACGGTTTTCCCGATTCATGCGCTGTATGCCATCGCTGAATATTCGGTACTCGCGCTTTACTCTAAACCACAATCGTTGTGTGTAGCAGAACCATTCTTGACTCTAAAAGAACACAAAATTTAGAAACCTGTACGAAACAAAAGGAGCATGTAAGGATCGGAGTAGGTGGTGTTCTATAGTTTCTGCTTACCTTCCCCTACTAGAAAAGGCGTGAGATTAATAAATAAAATAATGAAATTTAAACTTTTGCATTAGAAAAGTTTCCTGTGGCTAATGTACCTCCACTTGCGCGCGGTTGTGGCTTCAAATCTGGACAAGTACCAATGAGCCTTTTTCTTTTTTGGACTTCCAAATGTTTCTAAGTTTATTTAGGACTAGTATTTGCGTGGTCCGCAAGCTGCGGTTTCGTGTTTTTGAGAAGTATTCCTTACCTTTATAAAATTATGAGAATCCATGGGAAGCCTTAAATGTAATGAAAAATCCATTAGAGCACTTTAAAGATTTTGAAACCCCTTAAGAACCCGTAATACAATCTAAAACCTTATTTAAACCTTTTCCCGTTAAAAAAAACATTACCCTGAAATTTGCTTGTCGTTGCCGCTGAGTTACGTTTCACCCACTCCACCTTCGTTACACTACGGAGGTCGTACGCTCGTTTCGCTCGCCACTTCCCCCCTTCACTCCACTCGGTCTCGCAAGTTCGCTCCACTCAGGACCTACCTACCACCGGTAAAACAGAGTAACGATTGTATGAGTAGTTAATTCTAAAATAAACTTTGATTTTCAGAGCAACACAATAGTTGTTTATTTGCAACTCCTGAAACAAATTAAAAAATTGTCTTATTAGTACTCCGTAGAACTGTTACCGATTAGTAGCAAGATTGGGCCGCGACTACGTGGATTGAACGTTACTGGACACGATAGCTCTCGCGCACTTACCAGTCTAACGGTTTTCCCGATTCATGCGCTGTATGCCATCGCTGAATATTCGGTACTCGCGCTTTACACTAAACCACAACCTTTGTGTGTAGCAGAACCATTCTTGACTCTAACAAAATACAAAATTTTGAAACCTGTACGAAACAAAAGGAGCATGTAAGGATCGGAGTAGGTGGTGTTCTATAGTTTCTGCTTACCTTTCTCTACTAGAAAAGGTGTGAGTTTAATAAATAAAATAATGGGAATTTAAACTTTTGCATTAGAAAAGTGTCCTGTGGCTAAGGTATGTCTTATGAGTACTCCGTAGGACTGTTACCGATTAGTAGCAAGATTGGGCCGCGACTACGTGGATTGAACGTTATTGGACACGATAGCTTTCGCGCACTTACCAGTCTAACGGTTTTCCCGATTCATGCGCTGTATGCCATCGCTGAATATTCGGTACTCGCGCTTTACTCTAAACCACAACCTTTGTGTGTAGCAGAACCATTCTTGACTCTAAAAGAACACAAAATTTAGAAACCAGTACGAAAATAAAGGAGCATGTAAGGATCGGAGTAGGTGGTGTTCTATAGTTTCTGCTTACCTTCCTCTACTAGAAAAGGCGTGAGTTTAATAAATAAAATAATGGGAATTTAAACTTTTGCATTAGAAAAGTATCCTGTGGCTAAGGTATGTCTTATGAGTACTCCGTAGGACTGTTACCGATTAGTAGCAAGATTGGGCCGCGACTACGTGGATTGAACGTTACTGGACACGATAGCTCTCGCGCACTTACCAGTCTAACGGTTTTCCCGATTCATGCGCTGTATGCCATCGCTGAATATTCGGTACTCGCGCTTTACACTAAACCACAACCTTTGTGTGTAGCAGAACCATTCTTGACTCTAACAAAATACAAAATTTTGAAACCTGTACGAAACAAAAGGAGCATGTAAGGATCGGAGTAGGTGGTGTTCTATAGTTTCTGCTTACCTTCCTCTACTAGAAAAGGCGTGAGTTCAATAAATAAAATAATGGGAATTTAAACTTTTGCATTAGAAAAGTGTCCTGTGGCTAAGGTATGTCTTATGAGTACTCCGTAGGACTGTTACCGATTAGTAGCAAGATTGGGCCGCGACTACGTGGATTGAACGTTATTGGACACGATAGCTTTCGCGCACTTACCAGTCTAACGGTGTTCCCGATTCATGCGCTGTATGCCATCGCTGAATATTCGGTACTCGCGCTTTACTCTAAACCACAACCTTTGTGTGTAGCAGAACCATTCTTGACTCTAAAAAAATACAAAATTTTGAAACCTGTACGAAACAAAAGGAGCATGTAAGGATCGGAGTAGGTGGTGTTCTATAGTTTCTGCTTACCTTTCTCTACTAGAAAAGGCGTGAGTTTAATAAATAAAATAATGGGAATTTAAACTTTTGCATTAGAAAAGTGTCCTGTGGCTAAGGTATGTCTTATGAGTACTCCGTAGGACTGTTACCGATTAGTAGCAAGATTGGGCCGCGACTACGTGGATTGAACGTTATTGGACACGATAGCTCTCGCGCACTTACCAGTCTAACGGTTTTCCCGATTCATGCGCTGTATGCCATCGCTGAATATTCGGTACTCGCGCTTTACTCTAAACCACAACCTTTGTGTGTAGCAGAACCATTCTTGACTCTAAAAGAACACAAAATTTAGAAACCAGTACGAAACAAAAGGAGCATGTAAGGATCGGAGTAGGTGGTGTTCTACAGTTTCTGCTTACCTTCCCCTACTAGAAAAGGCGTGAGTTTAATAAATAAAATAATGGGAATTTAAACTATTGCATTAGAAACGTGTCCTGTGGCTAAGGTATGTCTTATGAGTACTCCGTAGGACTGTTACCGATTAGTAGCAAGATTGGGCCGCGACTACGTGGATTGAACGTTATTGGACATGATAGCTCTCGCGCACTTACCAGTCTAACGGTTTTCCCGATTCATGCGCTGTATGCCATCGCTGAATATTCGGTACTCGCGCTTTACTCTAAACCACAACCTTTGTGTGTAGCAGAACCATTCTTGACTCTAAAAAAATACAAAATTTAGAAACCAGTACGAAACAAAAGGAGCATGTAAGGATCGGAGTAGGTGGTGTTCTATAGTTTCTGCTTACCTTCCTCTACTAGAAAAGGCGTGAGTTTAATAAATAAAATAATGGGAATTTAAACTTTTGCATTAGAAAAGTATCCTGTGGCTAAGGTATGTCTTATGAGTACTCCGTAGGACTGTTACCGATTAGTAGCAAGATTGGGCCGCGACTACGTGGATTGAACGTTATTGGACACGATAGCTTTCGCGCACTTACCAGTCTAACGGTTTTCCCGATTCATGCGCTGTATGCCATCGCTGAATATTCGGTACTCGCGCTTTACTCTAAACCACAACCTTTGTGTGTAGCAGAACCATTCTTGACTCTAAAAGAACACAAAATTTAGAAACCAGTACGAAACAAAAGGAGCATGTAAGGATCGGAGTAGGTGGTGTTCTATAGTTTCTGCTTACCTTCCTCTACTAGAAAAGGCGTGAGTTTAATAAATAAAATAATGGGAATTTAAACTTTTGCATTAGAAAAGTATCCTGTGGCTAAGGTATGTCTTATGAGTACTCCGTAGGACTGTTACCGATTAGTAGCAAGATTGGGCCGCGACTACGTGGATTGAACGTTATTGGACACGATAGCTTTCGCGCACTTACCAGTCTAACGGTTTTCCCGATTCATGCGCTGTATGCCATCGCTGAATATTCGGTACTCGCGCTTTACTCTAAACCACAACCTTTGTGTGTAGCAGAACCATTCTTGACTCTAAAAGAACACAAAATTTAGAAACCAGTACGAAACAAAAGGAGCATGTAAGGATCGGAGTAGGTGGTGTTCTACAGTTTCTGCTTACCTTCCCCTACTAGAAAAGGCGTGAGTTTAATAAATAAAATAGTGGGAATTTAAACTATTGCATTAGAAACGTGTCCTGTGGCTAAGGTATGTCTTATGAGTACTCCGTAGGACTGTTACCGATTAGTAGCAAGATTGGGCCGCGACTACGTGGATTGAACGTTATTGGACACGATAGCTCTCGCGCACTTACCAGTCTAACGGTTTTCCCGATTCATGCGCTGTATGCCATCGCTGAATATTCGGTACTCGCGCTTTACTCTAAACCACAACCGTTGTGTGTAGCAGAACCATTCTTGACTCTAAAATAACACAAAATTTAGAAACCAGTACGAAAATAAAGGAGCATGTAAGGATCGGAGTAGGTGGTGTTCTATAGTTTCTGCTTACCTTCCTCTACTAGAAAAGGCGTGAGTTTAATAAATAAAATAATGGGAATTTAAACTTTTGCATTAGAAAAGTATCCTGTGGCTAAGGTATGTCTTATGAGTACTCCGTAGGACTGTTACCGATTAGTAGCAAGATTGGGCCGCGACTACGTGGATTGAACGTTACTGGACACGATAGCTCTCGCGCACTTACCAGTCTAACGGTTTTCCCGATTCATGCGCTGTATGCCATCGCTGAATATTCGGTACTCGCGCTTTACACTAAACCACAACCTTTGTGTGTAGCAGAACCATTCTTGACTCTAACAAAATACAAAATTTTGAAACCTGTACGAAACAAAAGGAGCATGTAAGGATCGGAGTAGGTGGTGTTCTATAGTTTCTGCTTACCTTCCTCTACTAGAAAAGGCGTGAGTTCAATAAATAAAATAATGGGAATTTAAACTTTTGCATTAGAAAAGTGTCCTGTGGCTAAGGTATGTCTTATGAGTACTCCGTAGGACTGTTACCGATTAGTAGCAAGATTGGGCCGCGACTACGTGGATTGAACGTTATTGGACACGATAGCTCTCGCGCACTTACCAGTCTAACGGTTTTCCCGATTCATGCGCTGTATGCCATCGCTGAATATTCGGTACTCGCGCTTTACTCTAAACACAACTTTTGTGTGTAGCAGAACCATTCTTGACTCTAAAAGAACACAAAATTTAGAAACCAGTACGAAACAAAAGGAGCATGTAAGGATCGGAGTAGGTGGTGTTCTACAGTTTCTGCTTACCTTCCCCTACTAGAAAAGGCGTGAGTTTAATAAATAAAATAATGGGAATTTAAACTATTGCATTAGAAACGTGTCCTGTGGCTAAGGTATGTCTTATGAGTACTCCGTAGGACTGTTACCGATTAGTAGCAAGATTGGGCTGCGACTACGTGGATTGAACGTTATTGGACACGATAGCTCTCGCGCACTTACCAGTCTAACGGTTTTCCCGATTCATGCGCTGTATGCCATCGCTGAATATTCGGTACTCGCGCTTTACTCTAAACCACAACAGTTGTGTGTAGCAGAACCATTCTTGACTCTAAAAGAACACAAAATTTAGAAACCTGTACGAAACAAAAGGAGCATGTAAGGATCGGAGTAGGTGGTGTTCTATAGTTTCTGCTTACCTTCCCCTACTAGAAAAGGCGTGAGATTAATAAATAAAATAATGAAATTTAAACTTTTGCATTAGAAAAGTTTCCTGTGGCTAATGTACCTCCACTTGCGCGCGGTTGTGGCTTCAAATCTGGACAAGTACCAATGAGCCTTTTTCTTTTTTGGACTTCCAAATGTTTCTAAGTTTATTTAGGACTAGTATTTGCGTGGTCCGCAAGCTGCGGTTTCGTGTTTTTGAGAAGTATTCCTTACCTTTATAAAATTATGAGAATCCATGGGAAGCCTTAAATGTAATGAAAAATCCATTAGAGCACTTTAAAGATTTTGAAACCCCTTAAGAACCCGTAATACAATCTAAAACCTTATTTAAACCTTTTCCCGTTAAAAAAAACATTACCCTGAAATTTGCTTGTCGTTGCCGCTGAGTTACGTTTCACCCACTCCACCTTCGTTACACTACGGAGGTCGCACGCTCGTTTCGCTCGCCACTTCCCCCCTTCACTCCACTCGGTCTCGCAAGTTCGCTCCACTCAGGACCTACCTACCACCGGTAAAACAGAGTAACGATTGTATGAGTAGTTAATTCTAAAATAAACTTTGATTTTCAGAGCAACACAATAGTTGTTTATTTGCAACTCCTGAAACAAATTAAAAAATTGTCTTATTAGTACTCCGTAGAACTGTTACCGATTAGTAGCAAGATTGGGCCGCGACTACGTGGATTGAACGTTACTGGACACGATAGCTCTCGCGCACTTACCAGTCTAACGGTTTTCCCGATTCATGCGCCGTATGCCATCGCTGAATATTCGGTACTCGCGCTTTACACTAAACCACAACCTTTGTGTGTAGCAGAACCATTCTTGACTCTAACAAAATACAAAATTTTGAAACCTGTACGAAACAAAAGGAGCATGTAAGGATCGGAGTAGGTGGTGTTCTATAGTTTCTGCTTACCTTTCTCTACTAGAAAAGGTGTGAGTTTAATAAATAAAATAATGGGAATTTAAACTTTTGCATTAGAAACGTGTCCTGTGGCTAAGGTATGTCTTATGAGTACTCCGTAGGACTGTTACCGATTAGTAGCAAGATTGGGCCGCGACTACGTGGATTGAACGTTATTGGACACGATAGCTCTCGCGCACTTACCAGTCTAACGGTTTTCCCGATTCATGCGCTGTATGCCATCGCTGAATATTCGGTACTCGCGCTTTACTCTAAACCACAACCTTTGTGTGTAGCAGAACCATTCTTGACTCTAAAAGAACACAAAATTTAGAAACCAGTACGAAACAAAAGGAGCATGTAAGGATCGGAGTAGGTGGTGTTCTACATTTTCTGCTTACCTTCCCCTACTAGAAAAGGCGTGAGTTTAATAAATAAAATAATGGGAATTTAATTTATTGCATTAGAAACGTGTCCTGTGGCTAAGGTATGTCTTATGAGTACTCCGTAGGACTGTTACCGATTAGTAGCAAGATTGGGCCGCGACTACGTGGATTGAACGTTATTGGACACGATAGCTCTCGCGCACTTACCAGTGTAACGGTTTTCCCGATTCATGCGCTGTATGCCATCGCTGAATATTCGGTACTCGCGCTTTACTCTAAACCACAACCTTTGTGTGTAGCAGAACCATTCTTGACTCTAAAAGAACACAAAATTTAGAAACCAGTACGAAACAAAAGGAGCATGTAAGGATCGGAGTAGGTGGTGTTCTACATTTTCTGCTTACCTTCCCCTACTAGAAAAGGCGTGAGTTTAATAAATAAAATAATGGGAATTTAATTTATTGCATTAGAAACGTGTCCTGTGGCTAAGGTATGTCTTATGAGTACTCCGTAGGACTGTTACCGATTAGTAGCAAGATTGGGCCGCGACTACGTGGATTGAACGTTATTGGACACGATAGCTCTCGCGCACTTACCAGTCTAAATAATGGGAATTTAAACTTTTGCATTAGAAAAGTGTCCTGTGGCTAAGGTATGTCTTATGAGTACTCCGTAGGACTGTTACCGATTAGTAGCAAGATTGGGCCGCGACTACGTGGATTGAACGTTATTGGACACGATAGCTTTCGCGCACTTACCAGTCTAACGGTTTTCCCGATTCATGCGCTGTATGCCATCGCTGAATATTCGGTACTCGCGCTTTACTCTAAACCACAACCTTTGTGTGTAGCAGAACCATTCTTGACTCTAAAAGAACACAAAATTTAGAAACCAGTACGAAAATAAAGGAGCATGTAAGGATCGGAGTAGGTGGTGTTCTATAGTTTCTGCTTACCTTCCTCTACTAGAAAAGGCGTGAGTTTAATAAATAAAATAATGGGAATTTAAACTTTTGCATTAGAAAAGTATCCTGTGGCTAAGGTATGTCTTATGAGTACTCCGTAGGACTGTTACCGATTAGTAGCAAGATTGGGCCGCGACTACGTGGATTGAACGTTATTGGACACGATAGCTCTCGCGCACTTACCAGTCTAACGGTTTTCCCGATTCATGCGCTGTATGCCATCGCTGAATATTCGGTACTCGCGCTTTACTCTAAACCACAACCTTTGTGTGTAGCAGAACCATTCTTGACTCTAAAAGAACACAAAATTTAGAAACCAGTACGAAAAAAAAGGAGCATGTAAGGATCGGAGTAGGTGGTGTTCTATAGTTTCTGCTTACCTTCCTTTTACTAGAAAAGGCGTGAGTTTAATAAATAAAATAATGGGAATTTAAACTTTTGCATTAGAAAAGTGTCCTGTGGCTAAGGTATGTCTTATGAGTACTCCGTAGGACTGTTACCGATTAGTAGCAAGATTGGGCCGCGACTACGTGGATTGAACGTTATTGGACACGATAGCTCTCGCGCACTTACCAGTCTAACGGTTTTCCCGATTCATGCGCTGTATGCCATCGCTGAATATTCGGTACTCGCGCTTTACTCTAAACCACAACCTTTGTGTGTAGCAGAACCATTCTTGACTCTAAAAGAACACAAAATTTAGAAACCAGTACGAAACAAAAGGAGCATGTAAGGATCGGAGTAGGTGGTGTTCTATAGTTTCTGCTTACCTTCCTCTACTAGAAAAGGCGTGAGTTTAATAAATAAAATAATGGGAATTTAAACTTTTGCATTAGAAAAGTATCCTGTGGCTAAGGTATGTCTTATGAGTACTCCGTAGGACTGTTACCGATTAGTAGCAAGATTGGGCCGCGACTACGTGGATTGAACGTTATTGGACACGATAGCTTTCGCGCACTTACCAGTCTAACGGTTTTCCCGATTCATGCGCTGTATGCCATCGCTGAATATTCGGTACTCGCGCTTTACTCTAAACCACAACCTTTGTGTGTAGCAGAACCATTCTTGACTCTAAAAGAACACAAAATTTAGAAACCAGTACGAAACAAAAGGAGCATGTAAGGATCGGAGTAGGTGGTGTTCTATAGTTTCTGCTTACCTTCCTCTACTAGAAAAGGCGTGAGTTTAATAAATAAAATAATGGGAATTTAAACTTTTGCATTAGAAAAGTATCCTGTGGCTAAGGTATGTCTTATGAGTACTCCGTAGGACTGTTACCGATTAGTAGCAAGATTGGGCCGCGACTACGTGGATTGAACGTTATTGGACACGATAGCTTTCGCGCACTTACCAGTCTAACGGTTTTCCCGATTCATGCGCTGTATGCCATCGCTGAATATTCGGTACTCGCGCTTTACTCTAAACCACAACCTTTGTGTGTAGCAGAACCATTCTTGACTCTAAAAGAACACAAAATTTAGAAACCAGTACGAAACAAAAGGAGCATGTAAGGATCGGAGTAGGTGGTGTTCTACAGTTTCTGCTTACCTTCCCCTACTAGAAAAGGCGTGAGTTTAATAAATAAAATAATGGGAATTTAAACTATTGCATTAGAAACGTGTCCTGTGGCTAAGGTATGTCTTATGAGTACTCCGTAGGACTGTTACCGATTAGTAGCAAGATTGGGCCGCGACTACGTGGATTGAACGTTATTGGACACGATAGCTCTCGCGCACTTACCAGTCTAACGGTTTTCCCGATTCATGCGCTGTATGCCATCGCTGAATATTCGGTACTCGCGCTTTACTCTAAACCACAACCGTTGTGTGTAGCAGAACCATTCTTGACTCTAAAATAACACAAAATTTAGAAACCTGTACGAAACAAAAGGAGCATGTAAGGATCGGAGTAGGTGGTGTTCTATAGTTTCTGCTTACCTTCCCCTACTAGAAAAGGCGTGAGATTAATAAATAAAATAATGGGAATTTAAACTATTGCATTAGAAAAGTGTCCTGTGGCTAATGTACCTCCACTTGCGCGCGGTTGTGGCTTCAAATCTGGACAAGTACCAATGAGCCTTTTTCTTTTTTGGACTTCCAAATGTTTCTAAGTTTATTTAAGACTAGTATTTAAGTGGTCCGCGAGCTGCGGTTTCGTGTTTTTGAGAAGTATTCCTTACCCTTATAAAATTATGAGAATCCATGGGAAGCCTTAAATGTAATGAAAAATCCATTAGAGCACTTTAAAGATTTTGAAACCCCTTAAGAACCCGTAATGCAATCTAAAACCTTATTTAAAAACTCAGACCTTTTCCCGTTAAAAAAAACATTACCCTGAAATTTGCTTGTCGTTGCCGCTGAGTTACGTTTCACCCACTCCACCTTCGTTACACTACGGAGGTCGCACGCTCGTTTCGCTCGCCACTTCCCCCCTTCACTCCACTCGGTCTCGCAAGTTCGCTCCACTCAGGACCTACCTACCACCGGTAAAACAGAGTAACGATTGTATGAGTAGTTAATTCTAAAATAAACTTTGATTTTCAGAGCAACACAATAGTTGTTTATTTGCAACTCCTGAAACAAATTAAAAAATTGTCTTATTAGTACTCCGTAGAACTGTTACCGATTAGTAGCAAGATTGGGCCGCGACTACGTGGATTGAACGTTATTGGACACGATAGCTTTCGCGCACTTACCAGTCTAACGGTTTTCCCGATTCATGCGCTGTATGCCATCGCTGAATATTCGGTACTCGCGCTTTACTCTAAACCACAACCTTTGTGTGTAGCAGAACCATTCTTGACTCTAAAAGAACACAAAATTTAGAAACCAGTACGAAACAAAAGGAGCATGTAAGGATCGGAGTAGGTGGTGTTCTACAGTTTCTGCTTACCTTCCCCTACTAGAAAAGGCGTGAGTTTAATAAATAAAATAATGGGAATTTAAACTATTGCATTAGAAACGTGTCCTGTGGCTAAGGTATGTCTTATGAGTACTCCGTAGGACTGTTACCGATTAGTAGCAAGATTGGGCCGCGACTACGTGGATTGAACGTTATTGGACACGATAGCTCTCGCGCACTTACCAGTCTAACGGTTTTCCCGATTCATGCGCTGTATGCCATCGCTGAATATTCGGTACTCGCGCTTTACTCTAAACCACAACCGTTGTGTGTAGCAGAACCATTCTTGACTCTAAAATAACACAAAATTTAGAAACCTGTACGAAACAAAAGGAGCATGTAAGGATCGGAGTAGGTGGTGTTCTATAGTTTCTGCTTACCTTCCCCTACTAGAAAAGGCGTGAGATTAATAAATAAAATAATGGGAATTTAAACTATTGCATTAGAAAAGTGTCCTGTGGCTAATGTACCTCCACTTGCGCGCGGTTGTGGCTTCAAATCTGGACAAGTACCAATGAGCCTTTTTCTTTTTTGGACTTCCAAATGTTTCTAAGTTTATTTAAGACTAGTATTTAAGTGGTCCGCGAGCTGCGGTTTCGTGTTTTTGAGAAGTATTCCTTACCCTTATAAAATTATGAGAATCCATGGGAAGTCTTAAATGTAATGAAAAATCCATTAGAGCACTTTAAAGATTTTGAAACCCCTTAAGAACCCGTAATGCAATCTAAAACCTTATTTAAAAACTCAGACCTTTTCCCGTTAAAAAAAACATTACCCTGAAATTTGCTTGTCGTTGCCGCTGAGTTACGTTTCACCCACTCCACCTTCGTTACACTACGGAGGTCGCACGCTCGTTTCGCTCGCCACTTCCCCCCTTCACTCCACTCGGTCTCGCAAGTTCGCTCCACTCAGGACCTACCTACCACCGGTAAAACAGAGTAACGATTGTATGAGTAGTTAATTCTAAAATAAACTTTGATTTTCAGAGCAACACAATAGTTGTTTATTTGCAACTCCTGAAACAAATTAAAAAATTGTCTTATTAGTACTCCGTAGAACTGTTACCGATTAGTAGCAAGATTGGGCCGCGACTACGTGGATTGAACGTTATTGGACACGATAGCTCTCGCGCACTTAACAGGCTAACGGTTTTCCCGATTCATGCGCTGTATGCCATCGCTGAATATTCGGTACTCGCGCTTTACTCTAAACCACAACAGTTGTGTGTAGCAGAACCATTCTTGACTCTAAAAGAACACAAAATTTAGAAACCTGTACGAAACAAAAGGAGCATGTAAGGATCGGAGTAGGTGGTGTTCTATAGTTTCTGCTTACCTTCCCCTACTAGAAAAGGCGTGAGATTAATAAATAAAATAATGAAATTTAAACTTTTGCATTAGAAAAGTTTCCTGTGGCTAATGTACCTCCACTTGCGCGCGGTTGTGGCTTCAAATCTGGACAAGTACCAATGAGCCTTTTTCTTTTTTGGACTTCCAAATGTTTCTAAGTTTATTTAGGACTAGTATTTGCGTGGTCCGCAAGCTGCGGTTTCGTGTTTTTGAGAAGTATTCCTTACCTTTATAAAATTATGAGAATCCATGGGAAGCCTTAAATGTAATGAAAAATCCATTAGAGCACTTTAAAGATTTTGAAACCCCTTAAGAACCCGTAATACAATCTAAAACCTTATTTAAACCTTTTCCCGTTAAAAAAAACATTACCCTGAAATTTGCTTGTCGTTGCCGCTGAGTTACGTTTCACCCACTCCACCTTCGTTACACTACGGAGGTCGCACGCTCGTTTCGCTCGCCACTTCCCCCCTTCACTCCACTCGGTCTCGCAAGTTCGCTCCACTCAGGACCTACCTACCACCGGTAAAACAGAGTAACGATTGTATGAGTAGTTAATTCTAAAATAAACTTTGATTTTCAGAGCAACACAATAGTTGTTTATTTGCAACTCCTGAAACAAATTAAAAAATTGTCTTATTAGTACTCCGTAGAACTGTTACCGATTAGTAGCAAGATTGGGCCGCGACTACGTGGATTGAACGTTACTGGACACGATAGCTCTCGCGCACTTACCAGTCTAACGGTTTTCCCGATTCATGCGCTGTATGCCATCGCTGAATATTCGGTACTCGCGCTTTACACTAAACCACAACCTTTGTGTGTAGCAGAACCATTCTTGACTCTAACAAAATACAAAATTTTGAAACCTGTACGAAACAAAAGGAGCATGTAAGGATCGGAGTAGGTGGTGTTCTATAGTTTCTGCTTACCTTTCTCTACTAGAAAAGGTGTGAGTTTAATAAATAAAATAATGGGAATTTAAACTTTTGCATTAGAAACGTGTCCTGTGGCTAAGGTATGTCTTATGAGTACTCCGTAGGACTGTTACCGATTAGTAGCAAGATTGGGCCGCGACTACGTGGATTGAACGTTATTGGACACGATAGCTCTCGCGCACTTACCAGTCTAACGGTTTTCCCGATTCATGCGCTGTATGCCATCGCTGAATATTCGGTACTCGCGCTTTACTCTAAACCACAACCTTTGTGTGTAGCAGAACCATTCTTGACTCTAAAAGAACACAAAATTTAGAAACCAGTACGAAACAAAAGGAGCATGTAAGGATCGGAGTAGGTGGTGTTCTACATTTTCTGCTTACCTTCCCCTACTAGAAAAGGCGTGAGTTTAATAAATAAAATAATGGGAATTTAATTTATTGCATTAGAAACGTGTCCTGTGGCTAAGGTATGTCTTATGAGTACTCCGTAGGACTGTTACCGATTAGTAGCAAGATTGGGCCGCGACTACGTGGATTGAACGTTATTGGACACGATAGCTCTCGCGCACTTACCAGTGTAACGGTTTTCCCGATTCATGCGCTGTATGCCATCGCTGAATATTCGGTACTCGCGCTTTACTCTAAACCACAACCTTTGTGTGTAGCAGAACCATTCTTGACTCTAAAAGAACACAAAATTTAGAAACCAGTACGAAACAAAAGGAGCATGTAAGGATCGGAGTAGGTGGTGTTCTACATTTTCTGCTTACCTTCCCCTACTAGAAAAGGCGTGAGTTTAATAAATAAAATAATGGGAATTTAATTTATTGCATTAGAAACGTGTCCTGTGGCTAAGGTATGTCTTATGAGTACTCCGTAGGACTGTTACCGATTAGTAGCAAGATTGGGCCGCGACTACGTGGATTGAACGTTATTGGACACGATAGCTCTCGCGCACTTACCAGTCTAACGGTTTTCCCGATTCATGCGCTGTATGCCATCGCTGAATATTCGGTACTCGCGCTTTACTCTAAACCACAATCGTTGTGTGTAGCAGAACCATTCTTGACTCTAAAAGAACACAAAATTTAGAAACCAGTACGAAACAAAAGGAGCATGTAAGGATCGAAGTAGGTGGTGTTCTATAGTTTCTGCTTACCTTCCTCTACCAGAAAAGGCGTGAGTTTAATAAATAAAATAATGGGAATTTAAACTTTTGCATTAGAAAAGTATCCTGTGGCTAAGGTATGTCTTATGAGTACTCCGTAGGACTGTTACCGATTAGTAGCAAGATTGGGCCGCGACTACGTGGATTGAACGTTATTGGACACGATAGCTTTCGCGCACTTACCAGTCTAACGGTTTTCCCGATTCATGCGCTGTATGCCATCGCTGAATATTCGGTACTCGCGCTTTACTCTAAACACAACTTTTGTGTGTAGCAGAACCATTCTTGACTCTAAAAGAACACAAAATTTAGAAACCAGTAAGAAACAAAAGGAGCATGTAAGGATCGGAGTAGGTGGTGTTCTACAGTTTCTGCTTACCTTCCCCTACTAGAAAAGGCGTGAGATTAATAAATAAAATAATGAAATTTAAACTTTTGCATTAGAAAAGTTTCCTGTGGCTAATGTACCTCCACTTGCGCGCGGTTGTGGCTTCAAATCTGGACAAGTACCAATGAGCCTTTTTCTTTTTTGGACTTCCAAATGTTTCTAAGTTTATTTAGGACTAGTATTTGCGTGGTCCGCAAGCTGCGGTTTCGTGTTTTTGAGAAGTATTCCTTACCTTTATAAAATTATGAGAATCCATGGGAAGCCTTAAATGTAATGAAAAATCCATTAGAACACTTTAAAGATTTTGAAACCCCTTAAGAACCCGTAATACAATCTAAAACCTTATTTAAACCTTTTCCCGTTAAAAAAAACATTACCCTGAAATTTGCTTGTCGTTGCCGCTGAGTTACGTTTCACCCACTCCACCTTCGTTACACTACGGAGGTCGCACGCTCGTTTCGCTCGCCACTTCCCCCCTTCACTCCACTCGGTCTCGCAAGTTCGCTCCACTCAGGACCTACCTACCACCGGTAAAACAGAGTAACGATTGTATGAGTAGTTAATTCTAAAATAAACTTTGATTTTCAGAGCAACACAATAGTTGTTTATTTGCAACTCCTGAAACAAATTAAAAAATTGTCTTATTAGTACTCCGTAGAACTGTTACCGATTAGTAGCAAGATTGGGCCGCGACTACGTGGATTGAACGTTACTGGACACGATAGCTCTCGCGCACTTACCAGTCTAACGGTTTTCCCGATTCATGCGCTGTATGCCATCGCTGAATATTCGGTACTCGCGCTTTACACTAAACCACAACCTTTGTGTGTAGCAGAACCATTCTTGACTCTAACAAAATACAAAATTTTGAAACCTGTACGAAACAAAAGGAGCATGTAAGGATCGGAGTAGGTGGTGTTCTATAGTTTCTGCTTACCTTTCTCTACTAGAAAAGGTGTGAGTTTAATAAATAAAATAATGGGAATTTAAACTTTTGCATTAGAAAAGTGTCCTGTGGCTAAGGTATGTCTTATGAGTACTCCGTAGGACTGTTACCGATTAGTAGCAAGATTGGGCCGCGACTACGTGGATTGAACGTTATTGGACACGATAGCTTTCGCGCACTTACCAGTCTAACGGTTTTCCCGATTCATGCGCTGTATGCCATCGCTGAATATTCGGTACTCGCGCTTTACTCTAAACCACAACCTTTGTGTGTAGCAGAACCATTCTTGACTCTAAAAGAACACAAAATTTAGAAACCAGTACGAAAATAAAGGAGCATGTAAGGATCGGAGTAGGTGGTGTTCTATAGTTTCTGCTTACCTTCCTCTACTAGAAAAGGCGTGAGTTTAATAAATAAAATAATGGGAATTTAAACTTTTGCATTAGAAAAGTATCCTGTGGCTAAGGTATGTCTTATGAGTACTCCGTAGGACTGTTACCGATTAGTAGCAAGATTGGGCCGCGACTACGTGGATTGAACGTTACTGGACACGATAGCTCTCGCGCACTTACCAGTCTAACGGTTTTCCCGATTCATGCGCTGTATGCCATCGCTGAATATTCGGTACTCGCGCTTTACACTAAACCACAACCTTTGTGTGTAGCAGAACCATTCTTGACTCTAACAAAATACAAAATTTTGAAACCTGTACGAAACAAAAGGAGCATGTAAGGATCGGAGTAGGTGGTGTTCTATAGTTTCTGCTTACCTTCCTCTACTAGAAAAGGCGTGAGTTCAATAAATAAAATAATGGGAATTTAAACTTTTGCATTAGAAAAGTGTCCTGTGGCTAAGGTATGTCTTATGAGTACTCCGTAGGACTGTTACCGATTAGTAGCAAGATTGGGCCGCGACTACGTGGATTGAACGTTATTGGACACGATAGCTTTCGCGCACTTACCAGTCTAACGGTGTTCCCGATTCATGCGCTGTATGCCATCGCTGAATATTCGGTACTCGCGCTTTACTCTAAACCACAACCTTTGTGTGTAGCAGAACCATTCTTGACTCTAAAAAAATACAAAATTTTGAAACCTGTACGAAACAAAAGGAGCATGTAAGGATCGGAGTAGGTGGTGTTCTATAGTTTCTGCTTACCTTTCTCTACTAGAAAAGGCGTGAGTTTAATAAATAAAATAATGGGAATTTAAACTTTTGCATTAGAAAAGTGTCCTGTGGCTAAGGTATGTCTTATGAGTACTCCGTAGGACTGTTACCGATTAGTAGCAAGATTGGGCCGCGACTACGTGGATTGAACGTTATTGGACACGATAGCTCTCGCGCACTTACCAGTCTAACGGTTTTCCCGATTCATGCGCTGTATGCCATCGCTGAATATTCGGTACTCGCGCTTTACTCTAAACCACAACCTTTGTGTGTAGCAGAACCATTCTTGACTCTAAAAGAACACAAAATTTAGAAACCAGTACGAAACAAAAGGAGCATGTAAGGATCGGAGTAGGTGGTGTTCTACAGTTTCTGCTTACCTTCCCCTACTAGAAAAGGCGTGAGTTTAATAAATAAAATAATGGGAATTTAAACTATTGCATTAGAAACGTGTCCTGTGGCTAAGGTATGTCTTATGAGTACTCCGTAGGACTGTTACCGATTAGTAGCAAGATTGGGCCGCGACTACGTGGATTGAACGTTATTGGACATGATAGCTCTCGCGCACTTACCAGTCTAACGGTTTTCCCGATTCATGCGCTGTATGCCATCGCTGAATATTCGGTACTCGCGCTTTACTCTAAACCACAACCTTTGTGTGTAGCAGAACCATTCTTGACTCTAAAAAAATACAAAATTTAGAAACCAGTACGAAACAAAAGGAGCATGTAAGGATCGGAGTAGGTGGTGTTCTATAGTTTCTGCTTACCTTCCTCTACTAGAAAAGGCGTGAGTTTAATAAATAAAATAATGGGAATTTAAACTTTTGCATTAGAAAAGTATCCTGTGGCTAAGGTATGTCTTATGAGTACTCCGTAGGACTGTTACCGATTAGTAGCAAGATTGGGCCGCGACTACGTGGATTGAACGTTATTGGACACGATAGCTTTCGCGCACTTACCAGTCTAACGGTTTTCCCGATTCATGCGCTGTATGCCATCGCTGAATATTCGGTACTCGCGCTTTACTCTAAACCACAACCTTTGTGTGTAGCAGAACCATTCTTGACTCTAAAAGAACACAAAATTTAGAAACCAGTACGAAACAAAAGGAGCATGTAAGGATCGGAGTAGGTGGTGTTCTATAGTTTCTGCTTACCTTCCTCTACTAGAAAAGGCGTGAGTTTAATAAATAAAATAATGGGAATTTAAACTTTTGCATTAGAAAAGTATCCTGTGGCTAAGGTATGTCTTATGAGTACTCCGTAGGACTGTTACCGATTAGTAGCAAGATTGGGCCGCGACTACGTGGATTGAACGTTATTGGACACGATAGCTTTCGCGCACTTACCAGTCTAACGGTTTTCCCGATTCATGCGCTGTATGCCATCGCTGAATATTCGGTACTCGCGCTTTACTCTAAACCACAACCTTTGTGTGTAGCAGAACCATTCTTGACTCTAAAAGAACACAAAATTTAGAAACCAGTACGAAACAAAAGGAGCATGTAAGGATCGGAGTAGGTGGTGTTCTACAGTTTCTGCTTACCTTCCCCTACTAGAAAAGGCGTGAGTTTAATAAATAAAATAGTGGGAATTTAAACTATTGCATTAGAAACGTGTCCTGTGGCTAAGGTATGTCTTATGAGTACTCCGTAGGACTGTTACCGATTAGTAGCAAGATTGGGCCGCGACTACGTGGATTGAACGTTATTGGACACGATAGCTCTCGCGCACTTACCAGTCTAACGGTTTTCCCGATTCATGCGCTGTATGCCATCGCTGAATATTCGGTACTCGCGCTTTACTCTAAACCACAACCGTTGTGTGTAGCAGAACCATTCTTGACTCTAAAATAACACAAAATTTAGAAACCAGTACGAAAATAAAGGAGCATGTAAGGATCGGAGTAGGTGGTGTTCTATAGTTTCTGCTTACCTTCCTCTACTAGAAAAGGCGTGAGTTTAATAAATAAAATAATGGGAATTTAAACTTTTGCATTAGAAAAGTATCCTGTGGCTAAGGTATGTCTTATGAGTACTCCGTAGGACTGTTACCGATTAGTAGCAAGATTGGGCCGCGACTACGTGGATTGAACGTTACTGGACACGATAGCTCTCGCGCACTTACCAGTCTAACGGTTTTCCCGATTCATGCGCTGTATGCCATCGCTGAATATTCGGTACTCGCGCTTTACACTAAACCACAACCTTTGTGTGTAGCAGAACCATTCTTGACTCTAACAAAATACAAAATTTTGAAACCTGTACGAAACAAAAGGAGCATGTAAGGATCGGAGTAGGTGGTGTTCTATAGTTTCTGCTTACCTTCCTCTACTAGAAAAGGCGTGAGTTCAATAAATAAAATAATGGGAATTTAAACTTTTGCATTAGAAAAGTGTCCTGTGGCTAAGGTATGTCTTATGAGTACTCCGTAGGACTGTTACCGATTAGTAGCAAGATTGGGCCGCGACTACGTGGATTGAACGTTATTGGACACGATAGCTCTCGCGCACTTACCAGTCTAACGGTTTTCCCGATTCATGCGCTGTATGCCATCGCTGAATATTCGGTACTCGCGCTTTACTCTAAACACAACTTTTGTGTGTAGCAGAACCATTCTTGACTCTAAAAGAACACAAAATTTAGAAACCAGTACGAAACAAAAGGAGCATGTAAGGATCGGAGTAGGTGGTGTTCTACAGTTTCTGCTTACCTTCCCCTACTAGAAAAGGCGTGAGTTTAATAAATAAAATAATGGGAATTTAAACTATTGCATTAGAAACGTGTCCTGTGGCTAAGGTATGTCTTATGAGTACTCCGTAGGACTGTTACCGATTAGTAGCAAGATTGGGCTGCGACTACGTGGATTGAACGTTATTGGACACGATAGCTCTCGCGCACTTACCAGTCTAACGGTTTTCCCGATTCATGCGCTGTATGCCATCGCTGAATATTCGGTACTCGCGCTTTACTCTAAACCACAACAGTTGTGTGTAGCAGAACCATTCTTGACTCTAAAAGAACACAAAATTTAGAAACCTGTACGAAACAAAAGGAGCATGTAAGGATCGGAGTAGGTGGTGTTCTATAGTTTCTGCTTACCTTCCCCTACTAGAAAAGGCGTGAGATTAATAAATAAAATAATGAAATTTAAACTTTTGCATTAGAAAAGTTTCCTGTGGCTAATGTACCTCCACTTGCGCGCGGTTGTGGCTTCAAATCTGGACAAGTACCAATGAGCCTTTTTCTTTTTTGGACTTCCAAATGTTTCTAAGTTTATTTAGGACTAGTATTTGCGTGGTCCGCAAGCTGCGGTTTCGTGTTTTTGAGAAGTATTCCTTACCTTTATAAAATTATGAGAATCCATGGGAAGCCTTAAATGTAATGAAAAATCCATTAGAGCACTTTAAAGATTTTGAAACCCCTTAAGAACCCGTAATACAATCTAAAACCTTATTTAAACCTTTTCCCGTTAAAAAAAACATTACCCTGAAATTTGCTTGTCGTTGCCGCTGAGTTACGTTTCACCCACTCCACCTTCGTTACACTACGGAGGTCGCACGCTCGTTTCGCTCGCCACTTCCCCCCTTCACTCCACTCGGTCTCGCAAGTTCGCTCCACTCAGGACCTACCTACCACCGGTAAAACAGAGTAACGATTGTATGAGTAGTTAATTCTAAAATAAACTTTGATTTTCAGAGCAACACAATAGTTGTTTATTTGCAACTCCTGAAACAAATTAAAAAATTGTCTTATTAGTACTCCGTAGAACTGTTACCGATTAGTAGCAAGATTGGGCCGCGACTACGTGGATTGAACGTTACTGGACACGATAGCTCTCGCGCACTTACCAGTCTAACGGTTTTCCCGATTCATGCGCCGTATGCCATCGCTGAATATTCGGTACTCGCGCTTTACACTAAACCACAACCTTTGTGTGTAGCAGAACCATTCTTGACTCTAACAAAATACAAAATTTTGAAACCTGTACGAAACAAAAGGAGCATGTAAGGATCGGAGTAGGTGGTGTTCTATAGTTTCTGCTTACCTTTCTCTACTAGAAAAGGTGTGAGTTTAATAAATAAAATAATGGGAATTTAAACTTTTGCATTAGAAACGTGTCCTGTGGCTAAGGTATGTCTTATGAGTACTCCGTAGGACTGTTACCGATTAGTAGCAAGATTGGGCCGCGACTACGTGGATTGAACGTTATTGGACACGATAGCTCTCGCGCACTTACCAGTCTAACGGTTTTCCCGATTCATGCGCTGTATGCCATCGCTGAATATTCGGTACTCGCGCTTTACTCTAAACCACAACCTTTGTGTGTAGCAGAACCATTCTTGACTCTAAAAGAACACAAAATTTAGAAACCAGTACGAAACAAAAGGAGCATGTAAGGATCGGAGTAGGTGGTGTTCTACATTTTCTGCTTACCTTCCCCTACTAGAAAAGGCGTGAGTTTAATAAATAAAATAATGGGAATTTAATTTATTGCATTAGAAACGTGTCCTGTGGCTAAGGTATGTCTTATGAGTACTCCGTAGGACTGTTACCGATTAGTAGCAAGATTGGGCCGCGACTACGTGGATTGAACGTTATTGGACACGATAGCTCTCGCGCACTTACCAGTGTAACGGTTTTCCCGATTCATGCGCTGTATGCCATCGCTGAATATTCGGTACTCGCGCTTTACTCTAAACCACAACCTTTGTGTGTAGCAGAACCATTCTTGACTCTAAAAGAACACAAAATTTAGAAACCAGTACGAAACAAAAGGAGCATGTAAGGATCGGAGTAGGTGGTGTTCTACATTTTCTGCTTACCTTCCCCTACTAGAAAAGGCGTGAGTTTAATAAATAAAATAATGGGAATTTAATTTATTGCATTAGAAACGTGTCCTGTGGCTAAGGTATGTCTTATGAGTACTCCGTAGGACTGTTACCGATTAGTAGCAAGATTGGGCCGCGACTACGTGGATTGAACGTTATTGGACACGATAGCTCTCGCGCACTTACCAGTCTAAATAATGGGAATTTAAACTTTTGCATTAGAAAAGTGTCCTGTGGCTAAGGTATGTCTTATGAGTACTCCGTAGGACTGTTACCGATTAGTAGCAAGATTGGGCCGCGACTACGTGGATTGAACGTTATTGGACACGATAGCTTTCGCGCACTTACCAGTCTAACGGTTTTCCCGATTCATGCGCTGTATGCCATCGCTGAATATTCGGTACTCGCGCTTTACTCTAAACCACAACCTTTGTGTGTAGCAGAACCATTCTTGACTCTAAAAGAACACAAAATTTAGAAACCAGTACGAAAATAAAGGAGCATGTAAGGATCGGAGTAGGTGGTGTTCTATAGTTTCTGCTTACCTTCCTCTACTAGAAAAGGCGTGAGTTTAATAAATAAAATAATGGGAATTTAAACTTTTGCATTAGAAAAGTATCCTGTGGCTAAGGTATGTCTTATGAGTACTCCGTAGGACTGTTACCGATTAGTAGCAAGATTGGGCCGCGACTACGTGGATTGAACGTTACTGGACACGACAGCTCTCGCGCACTTACCAGTCTAACGGTTTTCCCGATTCATGCGCTGTATGCCATCGCTGAATATTCGGTACTCGCGCTTTACACTAAACCACAACCTTTGTGTGTAGCAGAACCATTCTTGACTCTAACAAAATACAAAATTTTGAAACCTGTACGAAACAAAAGGAGCATGTAAGGATCGGAGTAGGTGGTGTTCTATAGTTTCTGCTTACCTTCCTCTACTAGAAAAGGCGTGAGTTCAATAAATAAAATAATGGGAATTTAAACTTTTGCATTAGAAAAGTGTCCTGTGGCTAAGGTATGTCTTATGAGTACTCCGTAGGACTGTTACCGATTAGTAGCAAGATTGGGCCGCGACTACGTGGATTGAACGTTATTGGACACGATAGCTCTCGCGCACTTACCAGTCTAACGGTTTTCCCGATTCATGCGCTGTATGCCATCGCTGAATATTCGGTACTCGCGCTTTACTCTAAACCACAACCTTTGTGTGTAGCAGAACCATTCTTGACTCTAAAAGAACACAAAATTTAGAAACCAGTACGAAAAAAAAGGAGCATGTAAGGATCGGAGTAGGTGGTGTTCTATAGTTTCTGCTTACCTTCCTTTTACTAGAAAAGGCGTGAGTTTAATAAATAAAATAATGGGAATTTAAACTTTTGCATTAGAAAAGTGTCCTGTGGCTAAGGTATGTCTTATGAGTACTCCGTAGGACTGTTACCGATTAGTAGCAAGATTGGGCCGCGACTACGTGGATTGAACGTTATTGGACACGATAGCTCTCGCGCACTTACCAGTCTAACGGTTTTCCCGATTCATGCGCTGTATGCCATCGCTGAATATTCGGTACTCGCGCTTTACTCTAAACCACAACCTTTGTGTGTAGCAGAACCATTCTTGACTCTAAAAGAACACAAAATTTAGAAACCAGTACGAAACAAAAGGAGCATGTAAGGATCGGAGTAGGTGGTGTTCTATAGTTTCTGCTTACCTTCCTCTACTAGAAAAGGCGTGAGTTTAATAAATAAAATAATGGGAATTTAAACTTTTGCATTAGAAAAGTATCCTGTGGCTAAGGTATGTCTTATGAGTACTCCGTAGGACTGTTACCGATTAGTAGCAAGATTGGGCCGCGACTACGTGGATTGAACGTTATTGGACACGATAGCTTTCGCGCACTTACCAGTCTAACGGTTTTCCCGATTCATGCGCTGTATGCCATCGCTGAATATTCGGTACTCGCGCTTTACTCTAAACCACAACCTTTGTGTGTAGCAGAACCATTCTTGACTCTAAAAGAACACAAAATTTAGAAACCAGTACGAAACAAAAGGAGCATGTAAGGATCGGAGTAGGTGGTGTTCTATAGTTTCTGCTTACCTTCCTCTACTAGAAAAGGCGTGAGTTTAATAAATAAAATAATGGGAATTTAAACTTTTGCATTAGAAAAGTATCCTGTGGCTAAGGTATGTCTTATGAGTACTCCGTAGGACTGTTACCGATTAGTAGCAAGATTGGGCCGCGACTACGTGGATTGAACGTTATTGGACACGATAGCTTTCGCGCACTTACCAGTCTAACGGTTTTCCCGATTCATGCGCTGTATGCCATCGCTGAATATTCGGTACTCGCGCTTTACTCTAAACCACAACCTTTGTGTGTAGCAGAACCATTCTTGACTCTAAAAGAACACAAAATTTAGAAACCAGTACGAAACAAAAGGAGCATGTAAGGATCGGAGTAGGTGGTGTTCTACAGTTTCTGCTTACCTTCCCCTACTAGAAAAGGCGTGAGTTTAATAAATAAAATAATGGGAATTTAAACTATTGCATTAGAAACGTGTCCTGTGGCTAAGGTATGTCTTATGAGTACTCCGTAGGACTGTTACCGATTAGTAGCAAGATTGGGCCGCGACTACGTGGATTGAACGTTATTGGACACGATAGCTCTCGCGCACTTACCAGTCTAACGGTTTTCCCGATTCATGCGCTGTATGCCATCGCTGAATATTCGGTACTCGCGCTTTACTCTAAACCACAACCGTTGTGTGTAGCAGAACCATTCTTGACTCTAAAATAACACAAAATTTAGAAACCTGTACGAAACAAAAGGAGCATGTAAGGATCGGAGTAGGTGGTGTTCTATAGTTTCTGCTTACCTTCCCCTACTAGAAAAGGCGTGAGATTAATAAATAAAATAATGGGAATTTAAACTATTGCATTAGAAAAGTGTCCTGTGGCTAATGTACCTCCACTTGCGCGCGGTTGTGGCTTCAAATCTGGACAAGTACCAATGAGCCTTTTTCTTTTTTGGACTTCCAAATGTTTCTAAGTTTATTTAAGACTAGTATTTAAGTGGTCCGCGAGCTGCGGTTTCGTGTTTTTGAGAAGTATTCCTTACCCTTATAAAATTATGAGAATCCATGGGAAGCCTTAAATGTAATGAAAAATCCATTAGAGCACTTTAAAGATTTTGAAACCCCTTAAGAACCCGTAATGCAATCTAAAACCTTATTTAAAAACTCAGACCTTTTCCCGTTAAAAAAAACATTACCCTGAAATTTGCTTGTCGTTGCCGCTGAGTTACGTTTCACCCACTCCACCTTCGTTACACTACGGAGGTCGCACGCTCGTTTCGCTCGCCACTTCCCCCCTTCACTCCACTCGGTCTCGCAAGTTCGCTCCACTCAGGACCTACCTACCACCGGTAAAACAGAGTAACGATTGTATGAGTAGTTAATTCTAAAATAAACTTTGATTTTCAGAGCAACACAATAGTTGTTTATTTGCAACTCCTGAAACAAATTAAAAAATTGTCTTATTAGTACTCCGTAGAACTGTTACCGATTAGTAGCAAGATTGGGCCGCGACTACGTGGATTGAACGTTATTGGACACGATAGCTTTCGCGCACTTACCAGTCTAACGGTTTTCCCGATTCATGCGCTGTATGCCATCGCTGAATATTCGGTACTCGCGCTTTACTCTAAACCACAACCTTTGTGTGTAGCAGAACCATTCTTGACTCTAAAAGAACACAAAATTTAGAAACCAGTACGAAACAAAAGGAGCATGTAAGGATCGGAGTAGGTGGTGTTCTACAGTTTCTGCTTACCTTCCCCTACTAGAAAAGGCGTGAGTTTAATAAATAAAATAATGGGAATTTAAACTATTGCATTAGAAACGTGTCCTGTGGCTAAGGTATGTCTTATGAGTACTCCGTAGGACTGTTACCGATTAGTAGCAAGATTGGGCCGCGACTACGTGGATTGAACGTTATTGGACACGATAGCTCTCGCGCACTTACCAGTCTAACGGTTTTCCCGATTCATGCGCTGTATGCCATCGCTGAATATTCGGTACTCGCGCTTTACTCTAAACCACAACCGTTGTGTGTAGCAGAACCATTCTTGACTCTAAAATAACACAAAATTTAGAAACCTGTACGAAACAAAAGGAGCATGTAAGGATCGGAGTAGGTGGTGTTCTATAGTTTCTGCTTACCTTCCCCTACTAGAAAAGGCGTGAGATTAATAAATAAAATAATGGGAATTTAAACTATTGCATTAGAAAAGTGTCCTGTGGCTAATGTACCTCCACTTGCGCGCGGTTGTGGCTTCAAATCTGGACAAGTACCAATGAGCCTTTTTCTTTTTTGGACTTCCAAATGTTTCTAAGTTTATTTAAGACTAGTATTTAAGTGGTCCGCGAGCTGCGGTTTCGTGTTTTTGAGAAGTATTCCTTACCCTTATAAAATTATGAGAATCCATGGGAAGTCTTAAATGTAATGAAAAATCCATTAGAGCACTTTAAAGATTTTGAAACCCCTTAAGAACCCGTAATGCAATCTAAAACCTTATTTAAAAACTCAGACCTTTTCCCGTTAAAAAAAACATTACCCTGAAATTTGCTTGTCGTTGCCGCTGAGTTACGTTTCACCCACTCCACCTTCGTTACACTACGGAGGTCGCACGCTCGTTTCGCTCGCCACTTCCCCCCTTCACTCCACTCGGTCTCGCAAGTTCGCTCCACTCAGGACCTACCTACCACCGGTAAAACAGAGTAACGATTGTATGAGTAGTTAATTCTAAAATAAACTTTGATTTTCAGAGCAACACAATAGTTGTTTATTTGCAACTCCTGAAACAAATTAAAAAATTGTCTTATTAGTACTCCGTAGAACTGTTACCGATTAGTAGCAAGATTGGGCCGCGACTACGTGGATTGAACGTTATTGGACACGATAGCTCTCGCGCACTTAACAGGCTAACGGTTTTCCCGATTCATGCGCTGTATGCCATCGCTGAATATTCGGTACTCGCGCTTTACTCTAAACCACAACAGTTGTGTGTAGCAGAACCATTCTTGACTCTAAAAGAACACAAAATTTAGAAACCTGTACGAAACAAAAGGAGCATGTAAGGATCGGAGTAGGTGGTGTTCTATAGTTTCTGCTTACCTTCCCCTACTAGAAAAGGCGTGAGATTAATAAATAAAATAATGAAATTTAAACTTTTGCATTAGAAAAGTTTCCTGTGGCTAATGTACCTCCACTTGCGCGCGGTTGTGGCTTCAAATCTGGACAAGTACCAATGAGCCTTTTTCTTTTTTGGACTTCCAAATGTTTCTAAGTTTATTTAGGACTAGTATTTGCGTGGTCCGCAAGCTGCGGTTTCGTGTTTTTGAGAAGTATTCCTTACCTTTATAAAATTATGAGAATCCATGGGAAGCCTTAAATGTAATGAAAAATCCATTAGAGCACTTTAAAGATTTTGAAACCCCTTAAGAACCCGTAATACAATCTAAAACCTTATTTAAACCTTTTCCCGTTAAAAAAAACATTACCCTGAAATTTGCTTGTCGTTGCCGCTGAGTTACGTTTCACCCACTCCACCTTCGTTACACTACGGAGGTCGCACGTTCGTTTCGCTCGCCACTTCCCCCCTTCACTCCACTCGGTCTCGCAAGTTCGCTCCACTCAGGACCTACCTACCACCGGTAAAACAGAGTAACGATTGTATGAGTAGTTAATTCTAAAATAAACTTTGATTTTCAGAGCAACACAATAGTTGTTTATTTGCAACTCCTGAAACAAATTAAAAAATTGTCTTATTAGTACTCCGTAGAACTGTTACCGATTAGTAGCAAGATTGGGCCGCGACTACGTGGATTGAACGTTACTGGACACGATAGCTCTCGCGCACTTACCAGTCTAACGGTTTTCCCGATTCATGCGCTGTATGCCATCGCTGAATATTCGGTACTCGCGCTTTACACTAAACCACAACCTTTGTGTGTAGCAGAACCATTCTTGACTCTAACAAAATACAAAATTTTGAAACCTGTACGAAACAAAAGGAGCATGTAAGGATCGGAGTAGGTGGTGTTCTATAGTTTCTGCTTACCTTTCTCTACTAGAAAAGGTGTGAGTTTAATAAATAAAATAATGGGAATTTAAACTTTTGCATTAGAAACGTGTCCTGTGGCTAAGGTATGTCTTATGAGTACTCCGTAGGACTGTTACCGATTAGTAGCAAGATTGGGCCGCGACTACGTGGATTGAACGTTATTGGACACGATAGCTCTCGCGCACTTACCAGTCTAACGGTTTTCCCGATTCATGCGCTGTATGCCATCGCTGAATATTCGGTACTCGCGCTTTACTCTAAACCACAACCTTTGTGTGTAGCAGAACCATTCTTGACTCTAAAAGAACACAAAATTTAGAAACCAGTACGAAACAAAAGGAGCATGTAAGGATCGGAGTAGGTGGTGTTCTACATTTTCTGCTTACCTTCCCCTACTAGAAAAGGCGTGAGTTTAATAAATAAAATAATGGGAATTTAATTTATTGCATTAGAAACGTGTCCTGTGGCTAAGGTATGTCTTATGAGTACTCCGTAGGACTGTTACCGATTAGTAGCAAGATTGGGCCGCGACTACGTGGATTGAACGTTATTGGACACGATAGCTCTCGCGCACTTACCAGTGTAACGGTTTTCCCGATTCATGCGCTGTATGCCATCGCTGAATATTCGGTACTCGCGCTTTACTCTAAACCACAACCTTTGTGTGTAGCAGAACCATTCTTGACTCTAAAAGAACACAAAATTTAGAAACCAGTACGAAACAAAAGGAGCATGTAAGGATCGGAGTAGGTGGTGTTCTACATTTTCTGCTTACCTTCCCCTACTAGAAAAGGCGTGAGTTTAATAAATAAAATAATGGGAATTTAATTTATTGCATTAGAAACGTGTCCTGTGGCTAAGGTATGTCTTATGAGTACTCCGTAGGACTGTTACCGATTAGTAGCAAGATTGGGCCGCGACTACGTGGATTGAACGTTATTGGACACGATAGCTCTCGCGCACTTACCAGTCTAACGGTTTTCCCGATTCATGCGCTGTATGCCATCGCTGAATATTCGGTACTCGCGCTTTACTCTAAACCACAATCGTTGTGTGTAGCAGAACCATTCTTGACTCTAAAAGAACACAAAATTTAGAAACCAGTACGAAACAAAAGGAGCATGTAAGGATCGAAGTAGGTGGTGTTCTATAGTTTCTGCTTACCTTCCTCTACCAGAAAAGGCGTGAGTTTAATAAATAAAATAATGGGAATTTAAACTTTTGCATTAGAAAAGTATCCTGTGGCTAAGGTATGTCTTATGAGTACTCCGTAGGACTGTTACCGATTAGTAGCAAGATTGGGCCGCGACTACGTGGATTGAACGTTATTGGACACGATAGCTTTCGCGCACTTACCAGTCTAACGGTTTTCCCGATTCATGCGCTGTATGCCATCGCTGAATATTCGGTACTCGCGCTTTACTCTAAACACAACTTTTGTGTGTAGCAGAACCATTCTTGACTCTAAAAGAACACAAAATTTAGAAACCAGTAAGAAACAAAAGGAGCATGTAAGGATCGGAGTAGGTGGTGTTCTACAGTTTCTGCTTACCTTCCCCTACTAGAAAAGGCGTGAGATTAATAAATAAAATAATGAAATTTAAACTTTTGCATTAGAAAAGTTTCCTGTGGCTAATGTACCTCCACTTGCGCGCGGTTGTGGCTTCAAATCTGGACAAGTACCAATGAGCCTTTTTCTTTTTTGGACTTCCAAATGTTTCTAAGTTTATTTAGGACTAGTATTTGCGTGGTCCGCAAGCTGCGGTTTCGTGTTTTTGAGAAGTATTCCTTACCTTTATAAAATTATGAGAATCCATGGGAAGCCTTAAATGTAATGAAAAATCCATTAGAACACTTTAAAGATTTTGAAACCCCTTAAGAACCCGTAATACAATCTAAAACCTTATTTAAACCTTTTCCCGTTAAAAAAAACATTACCCTGAAATTTGCTTGTCGTTGCCGCTGAGTTACGTTTCACCCACTCCACCTTCGTTACACTACGGAGGTCGCACGCTCGTTTCGCTCGCCACTTCCCCCCTTCACTCCACTCGGTCTCGCAAGTTCGCTCCACTCAGGACCTACCTACCACCGGTAAAACAGAGTAACGATTGTATGAGTAGTTAATTCTAAAATAAACTTTGATTTTCAGAGCAACACAATAGTTGTTTATTTGCAACTCCTGAAACAAATTAAAAAATTGTCTTATTAGTACTCCGTAGAACTGTTACCGATTAGTAGCAAGATTGGGCCGCGACTACGTGGATTGAACGTTACTGGACACGATAGCTCTCGCGCACTTACCAGTCTAACGGTTTTCCCGATTCATGCGCTGTATGCCATCGCTGAATATTCGGTACTCGCGCTTTACACTAAACCACAACCTTTGTGTGTAGCAGAACCATTCTTGACTCTAACAAAATACAAAATTTTGAAACCTGTACGAAACAAAAGGAGCATGTAAGGATCGGAGTAGGTGGTGTTCTATAGTTTCTGCTTACCTTTCTCTACTAGAAAAGGTGTGAGTTTAATAAATAAAATAATGGGAATTTAAACTTTTGCATTAGAAAAGTGTCCTGTGGTAAGGTATGTCTTATGAGTACTCCGTAGGACTGTTACCGATTAGTAGCAAGATTGGGCCGCGACTACGTGGATTGAACGTTATTGGACACGATAGCTTTCGCGCACTTACCAGTCTAACGGTTTTCCCGATTCATGCGCTGTATGCCATCGCTGAATATTCGGTACTCGCGCTTTACTCTAAACCACAACCTTTGTGTGTAGCAGAACCATTCTTGACTCTAAAAGAACACAAAATTTAGAAACCAGTACGAAAATAAAGGAGCATGTAAGGATCGGAGTAGGTGGTGTTCTATAGTTTCTGCTTACCTTCCTCTACTAGAAAAGGCGTGAGTTTAATAAATAAAATAATGGGAATTTAAACTATTGCATTAGAAACGTGTCCTGTGGCTAAGGTATGTCTTATGAGTACTCCGTAGGACTGTTACCGATTAGTAGCAAGATTGGGCCGCGACTACGTGGATTGAACGTTATTGGACACGATAGCTCTCGCGCACTTACCAGTCTAACGGTTTTCCCGATTCATGCGCTGTATGCCATCGCTGAATATTCGGTACTCGCGCTTTACTCTAAACCACAACCTTTGTGTGTAGCAGAACCATTCTTGACTCTAAAAAAATACAAAATTTAGAAACCAGTACGAAACAAAAGGAGCATGTAAGGATCGGAGTAGGTGGTGTTCTATAGTTTCTGCTTACCTTCCTCTACTAGAAAAGGCGTGAGTTTAATAAATAAAATAATGGGAATTTAAACTTTTGCATTAGAAAAGTATCCTGTGGCTAAGGTATGTCTTATGAGTACTCCGTAGGACTGTTACCGATTAGTAGCAAGATTGGGCCGCGACTACGTGGATTGAACGTTATTGGACACGATAGCTTTCGCGCACTTACCAGTCTAACGGTTTTCCCGATTCATGCGCTGTATGCCATCGCTGAATATTCGGTACTCGCGCTTTACTCTAAACCACAACCTTTGTGTGTAGCAGAACCATTCTTGACTCTAAAAGAACACAAAATTTAGAAACCAGTACGAAACAAAAGGAGCATGTAAGGATCGGAGTAGGTGGTGTTCTATAGTTTCTGCTTACCTTCCTCTACTAGAAAAGGCGTGAGTTTAATAAAAATAATGGGAATTTAAACTTTTGCATTAGAAAAGTATCCTGTGGCTAAGGTATGTCTTATGAGTACTCCGTAGGACTGTTACCGATTAGTAGCAAGATTGGGCCGCGACTACGTGGATTGAACGTTATTGGACACGATAGCTCTCGCGCACTTACCAGTCTAACGGTTTTCCCGATTCATGCGCTGTATGCCATCGCTGAATATTCGGTACTCGCGCTTTACTCTAAACCACAATCGTTGTGTGTAGCAGAACCATTCTTGACTCTAAAAGAACACAAAATTTAGAAACCAGTACGAAACAAAAGGAGCATGTAAGGATCGAAGTAGGTGGTGTTCTATAGTTTCTGCTTACCTTCCTCTACCAGAAAAGGCGTGAGTTTAATAAATAAAATAATGGGAATTTAAACTTTTGCATTAGAAAAGTATCCTGTGGCTAAGGTATGTCTTATGAGTACTCCGTAGGACTGTTACCGATTAGTAGCAAGATTGGGCCGCGACTACGTGGATTGAACGTTATTGGACACGATAGCTTTCGCGCACTTACCAGTCTAACGGTTTTCCCGATTCATGCGCTGTATGCCATCGCTGAATATTCGGTACTCGCGCTTTACTCTAAACACAACTTTTGTGTGTAGCAGAACCATTCTTGACTCTAAAAGAACACAAAATTTAGAAACCAGTAAGAAACAAAAGGAGCATGTAAGGATCGGAGTAGGTGGTGTTCTACAGTTTCTGCTTACCTTCCCCTACTAGAAAAGGCGTGAGATTAATAAATAAAATAATGAAATTTAAACTTTTGCATTAGAAAAGTTTCCTGTGGCTAATGTACCTCCACTTGCGCGCGGTTGTGGCTTCAAATCTGGACAAGTACCAATGAGCCTTTTTCTTTTTTGGACTTCCAAATGTTTCTAAGTTTATTTAGGACTAGTATTTGCGTGGTCCGCAAGCTGCGGTTTCGTGTTTTTGAGAAGTATTCCTTACCTTTATAAAATTATGAGAATCCATGGGAAGCCTTAAATGTAATGAAAAATCCATTAGAACACTTTAAAGATTTTGAAACCCCTTAAGAACCCGTAATACAATCTAAAACCTTATTTAAACCTTTTCCCGTTAAAAAAAACATTACCCTGAAATTTGCTTGTCGTTGCCGCTGAGTTACGTTTCACCCACTCCACCTTCGTTACACTACGGAGGTCGCACGCTCGTTTCGCTCGCCACTTCCCCCCTTCACTCCACTCGGTCTCGCAAGTTCGCTCCACTCAGGACCTACCTACCACCGGTAAAACAGAGTAACGATTGTATGAGTAGTTAATTCTAAAATAAACTTTGATTTTCAGAGCAACACAATAGTTGTTTATTTGCAACTCCTGAAACAAATTAAAAAATTGTCTTATTAGTACTCCGTAGAACTGTTACCGATTAGTAGCAAGATTGGGCCGCGACTACGTGGATTGAACGTTACTGGACACGATAGCTCTCGCGCACTTACCAGTCTAACGGTTTTCCCGATTCATGCGCTGTATGCCATCGCTGAATATTCGGTACTCGCGCTTTACACTAAACCACAACCTTTGTGTGTAGCAGAACCATTCTTGACTCTAACAAAATACAAAATTTTGAAACCTGTACGAAACAAAAGGAGCATGTAAGGATCGGAGTAGGTGGTGTTCTATAGTTTCTGCTTACCTTTCTCTACTAGAAAAGGTGTGAGTTTAATAAATAAAATAATGGGAATTTAAACTTTTGCATTAGAAAAGTGTCCTGTGGTAAGGTATGTCTTATGAGTACTCCGTAGGACTGTTACCGATTAGTAGCAAGATTGGGCCGCGACTACGTGGATTGAACGTTATTGGACACGATAGCTTTCGCGCACTTACCAGTCTAACGGTTTTCCCGATTCATGCGCTGTATGCCATCGCTGAATATTCGGTACTCGCGCTTTACTCTAAACCACAACCTTTGTGTGTAGCAGAACCATTCTTGACTCTAAAAGAACACAAAATTTAGAAACCAGTACGAAAATAAAGGAGCATGTAAGGATCGGAGTAGGTGGTGTTCTATAGTTTCTGCTTACCTTCCTCTACTAGAAAAGGCGTGAGTTTAATAAATAAAATAATGGGAATTTAAACTATTGCATTAGAAACGTGTCCTGTGGCTAAGGTATGTCTTATGAGTACTCCGTAGGACTGTTACCGATTAGTAGCAAGATTGGGCCGCGACTACGTGGATTGAACGTTATTGGACACGATAGCTCTCGCGCACTTACCAGTCTAACGGTTTTCCCGATTCATGCGCTGTATGCCATCGCTGAATATTCGGTACTCGCGCTTTACTCTAAACCACAACCTTTGTGTGTAGCAGAACCATTCTTGACTCTAAAAAAATACAAAATTTAGAAACCAGTACGAAACAAAAGGAGCATGTAAGGATCGGAGTAGGTGGTGTTCTATAGTTTCTGCTTACCTTCCTCTACTAGAAAAGGCGTGAGTTTAATAAATAAAATAATGGGAATTTAAACTTTTGCATTAGAAAAGTATCCTGTGGCTAAGGTATGTCTTATGAGTACTCCGTAGGACTGTTACCGATTAGTAGCAAGATTGGGCCGCGACTACGTGGATTGAACGTTATTGGACACGATAGCTTTCGCGCACTTACCAGTCTAACGGTTTTCCCGATTCATGCGCTGTATGCCATCGCTGAATATTCGGTACTCGCGCTTTACTCTAAACCACAACCTTTGTGTGTAGCAGAACCATTCTTGACTCTAAAAGAACACAAAATTTAGAAACCAGTACGAAACAAAAGGAGCATGTAAGGATCGGAGTAGGTGGTGTTCTATAGTTTCTGCTTACCTTCCTCTACTAGAAAAGGCGTGAGTTTAATAAAAATAATGGGAATTTAAACTTTTGCATTAGAAAAGTATCCTGTGGCTAAGGTATGTCTTATGAGTACTCCGTAGGACTGTTACCGATTAGTAGCAAGATTGGGCCGCGACTACGTGGATTGAACGTTATTGGACACGATAGCTTTCGCGCACTTACCAGTCTAACGGTTTTCCCGATTCATGCGCTGTATGCCATCGCTGAATATTCGGTACTCGCGCTTTACTCTAAACCACAACCTTTGTGTGTAGCAGAACCATTCTTGACTCTAAAAGAACACAAAATTTAGAAACCAGTACGAAACAAAAGGAGCATGTAAGGATCGGAGTAGGTGGTGTTCTACAGTTTCTGCTTACCTTCCCCTACTAGAAAAGGCGTGAGTTTAATAAATAAAATAATGGGAATTTAAACTATTGCATTAGAAACGTGTCCTGTGGCTAAGGTATGTCTTATGAGTACTCCGTAGGACTGTTACCGATTAGTAGCAAGATTGGGCCGCGACTACGTGGATTGAACGTTATTGGACACGATAGCTCTCGCGCACTTACCAGTCTAACGGTTTTCCCGATTCATGCGCTGTATGCCATCGCTGAATATTCGGTACTCGCGCTTTACTCTAAACCACAACCGTTGTGTGTAGCAGAACCATTCTTGACTCTAAAATAACACAAAATTTAGAAACCTGTACGAAACAAAAGGAGCATGTAAGGATCGGAGTAGGTGGTGTTCTATAGTTTCTGCTTACCTTCCCCTACTAGAAAAGGCGTGAGATTAATAAATAAAATAATGGGAATTTAAACTATTGCATTAGAAAAGTGTCCTGTGGCTAATGTACCTCCACTTGCGCGCGGTTGTGGCTTTAAATCTGGACAAGTACCAATGAGCCTTTTTCTTTTTTGGACTTCCAAATGTTTCTAAGTTTATTTAAGACTAGTATTTAAGTGGTCCGCGAGCTGCGGTTTCGTGTTTTTGAGAAGTATTCCTTACCCTTATAAAATTATGAGAATCCATGGGAAGCCTTAAATGTAATGAAAAATCCATTAGAGCACTTTAAAGATTTTGAAACCCCTTAAGAACCCGTAATGCAATCTAAAACCTTATTTAAAAACTCAGACCTTTTCCCGTTAAAAAAAACATTACCCTGAAATTTGCTTGTCGTTGCCGCTGAGTTACGTTTCACCCACTCCACCTTCGTTACACTACGGAGGTCGCACCCTCGTTTCGCTCGCCACTTCCCCCCTTCACTCCACTCGGTCTCGCAAGTTCGCTCCACTCAGGACCTACCTACCACCGGTAAAACAGAGTAACGATTGTATGAGTAGTTAATTCTAAAATAAACTTTGATTTTCAGAGCAACACAATAGTTGTTTATTTGCAACTCCTGAAACAAATTAAAAAATTGTCTTATTAGTACTCCGTAGAACTGTTACCGATTAGTAGCAAGATTGGGCCGCGACTACGTGGATTGAACGTTATTGGACACGATAGCTCTCGCGCACTTAACAGGCTAACGGTTTTCCCGATTCATGCGCTGTATGCCATCGCTGAATATTCGGTACTCGCGCTTTACTCTAAACCACAACAGTTGTGTGTAGCAGAACCATTCTTGACTCTAAAAGAACACAAAATTTAGAAACCTGTACGAAACAAAAGGAGCATGTAAGGATCGGAGTAGGTTGTGTTCTATAGTTTCTGCTTACCTTCCCCTACTAGAAAAGGCGTGAGATTAATAAATAAAATAATGAAATTTAAACTTTTGCATTAGAAAAGTTTCCTGTGGCTAATGTACCTCCACTTGCGCGCGGTTGTGGCTTCAAATCTGGACAAGTACCAATGAGCCTTTTTCTTTTTTGGACTTCCAAATGTTTCTAAGTTTATTTAGGACTAGTATTTGCGTGGTCCGCAAGCTGCGGTTTCGTGTTTTTGAGAAGTATTCCTTACCTTTATAAAATTATGAGAATCCATGGGAAGCCTTAAATGTAATGAAAAATCCATTAGAGCACTTTAAAGATTTTGAAACCCCTTAAGAACCCGTAATACAATCTAAAACCTTATTTAAACCTTTTCCCGTTAAAAAAAACATTACCCTGAAATTTGCTTGTCGTTGCCGCTGAGTTACGTTTCACCCACTCCACCTTCGTTACACTACGGAGGTCGCACGCTCGTTTCGCTCGCCACTTCCCCCCTTCACTCCACTCGGTCTCGCAAGTTCGCTCCACTCAGGACCTACCTACCACCGGTAAAACAGAGTAACGATTGTATGAGTAGTTAATTCTAAAATAAACTTTGATTTTCAGAGCAACACAATAGTTGTTTATTTGCAACTCCTGAAACAAATTAAAAAATTGTCTTATTAGTACTCCGTAGAACTGTTACCGATTAGTAGCAAGATTGGGCCGCGACTACGTGGATTGAACGTTACTGGACACGATAGCTCTCGCGCACTTACCAGTCTAACGGTTTTCCCGATTCATGCGCTGTATGCCATCGCTGAATATTCGGTACTCGCGCTTTACACTAAACCACAACCTTTGTGTGTAGCAGAACCATTCTTGACTCTAACAAAATACAAAATTTTGAAACCTGTACGAAACAAAAGGAGCATGTAAGGATCGGAGTAGGTGGTGTTCTATAGTTTCTGCTTACCTTTCTCTACTAGAAAAGGTGTGAGTTTAATAAATAAAATAATGGGAATTTAAACTTTTGCATTAGAAACGTGTCCTGTGGCTAAGGTATGTCTTATCAGTACTCCGTAGGACTGTTACCGATTAGTAGCAAGATTGGGCCGCGACTACGTGGATTGAACGTTATTGGACACGATAGCTCTCGCGCACTTACCAGTCTAACGGTTTTCCCGATTCATGCGCTGTATGCCATCGCTGAATATTCGGTACTCGCGCTTTACTCTAAACCACAACCTTTGTGTGTAGCAGAACCATTCTTGACTCTAAAAGAACACAAAATTTAGAAACCAGTACGAAACAAAAGGAGCATGTAAGGATCGGAGTAGGTGGTGTTCTACATTTTCTGCTTACCTTCCCCTACTAGAAAAGGCGTGAGTTTAATAAATAAAATAATGGGAATTTAATTTATTGCATTAGAAACGTGTCCTGTGGCTAAGGTATGTCTTATGAGTACTCCGTAGGACTGTTACCGATTAGTAGCAAGATTGGGCCGCGACTACGTGGATTGAACGTTATTGGACACGATAGCTTTCGCGCACTTACCAGTCTAACGGTTTTCCCGATTCATGCGCTGTATGCCATCGCTGAATATTCGGTACTCGCGCTTTACTCTAAACACAACTTTTGTGTGTAGCAGAACCATTGTTGACTCTAAAAGAACACAAAATTTAGAAACCAGTACGAAACAAAAGGAGCATGTAAGGATCGGAGTAGGTGGTGTTCTACAGTTTCTGCTTACCTTCCCCTACTAGAAAAGGCGTGAGTTTAATAAATAAAATAATGGGAATTTAAACTATTGCATTAGAAACGTGTCCTGTGGCTAAGGTATGTCTTATGAGTACTCCGTAGGACTGTTACCGATTAGTAGCAAGATTGGGCCGCGACTACGTGGATTGAACGTTATTGGACACGATAGCTCTCGCGCACTTACCAGTCTAACGGTTTTCCCGATTCATGCGCTGTATGCCATCGCTGAATATTCGGTACTCGCGCTTTACTCTAAACCACAACAGTTGTGTGTAGCAGAACCATTCTTGACTCTAAAAGAACACAAAATTTAGAAACCTGTACGAAACAAAAGGAGCATGTAAGGATCGGAGTAGGTTGTGTTCTATAGTTTCTGCTTACCTTCCCCTACTAGAAAAGGCGTGAGATTAATAAATAAAATAATGAAATTTAAACTTTTGCATTAGAAAAGTTTCCTGTGGCTAATGTACCTCCACTTGCGCGCGGTTGTGGCTTCAAATCTGGACAAGTACCAATGAGCCTTTTTCTTTTTTGGACTTCCAAATGTTTCTAAGTTTATTTAGGACTAGTATTTGCGTGGTCCGCAAGCTGCGGTTTCGTGTTTTTGAGAAGTATTCCTTACCTTTATAAAATTATGAGAATCCATGGGAAGCCTTAAATGTAATGAAAAATCCATTAGAACACTTTAAAGATTTTGAAACCCCTTAAGAACCCGTAATACAATCTAAAACCTTATTTAAACCTTTTCCCGTTAAAAAAAACATTACCCTGAAATTTGCTTGTCGTTGCCGCTGAGTTACGTTTCACCCACTCCACCTTCGTTACACTACGGAGGTCGCACGCTCGTTTCGCTCGCCACTTCCCCCCTTCACTCCACTCGGTCTCGCAAGTTCGCTCCACTCAGGACCTACCTACCACCGGTAAAACAGAGTAACGATTGTATGAGTAGTTAATTCTAAAATAAACTTTGATTTTCAGAGCAACACAATAGTTGTTTATTTGCAACTCCTGAAACAAATTAAAAAATTGTCTTATTAGTACTCCGTAGAACTGTTACCGATTAGTAGCAAGATTGGGCCGCGACTACGTGGATTGAACGTTATTGGACACGATAGCTCTCGCGCACTTAACAGGCTAACGGTTTTCCCGATTCATGCGCTGTATGCCATCGCTGAATATTCGGTACTCGCGCTTTACTCTAAACCACAACTTTTGTGTGTAGCAGAACCATTCTTGACTCTAAAAAAATACAAAATTTTGAAACCTGTACGAAACAAAAGGAGCATGTAAGGATCGGAGTAGGTGGTGTTCTATAGTTTCTGCTTACCTTTCTCTACTAGAAAAGGCGTGAGTTTAATAAATAAAATAATGGGAATTTAAACTTTTGCATTAGAAAAGTGTCCTGTGGCTAAGGTATGTCTTATGAGTACTCCGTAGGACTGTTACCGATTAGTAGCAAGATTGGGCCGCGACTACGTGGATTGAACGTTATTGGACACGATAGCTCTCGCGCACTTACCAGTCTAACGGTTTTCCCGATTCATGCGCTGTATGCCATCGCTGAATATTCGGTACTCGCGCTTTACTCTAAACCACAATCGTTGTGTGTAGCAGAACCATTCTTGACTCTAAAAGAACACAAAATTTAGAAACCTGTACGAAACAAAAGGAGCATGTAAGGATCGGAGTAGGTGGTGTTCTATAGTTTCTGCTTACCTTCCCCTACTAGAAAAGGCGTGAGATTAATAAATAAAATAATGAAATTTAAACTTTTGCATTAGAAAAGTTTCCTGTGGCTAATGTACCTCCACTTGCGCGCGGTTGTGGCTTCAAATCTGGACAAGTACCAATGAGCCTTTTTCTTTTTTGGACTTCCAAATGTTTCTAAGTTTATTTAGGACTAGTATTTGCGTGGTCCGCAAGCTGCGGTTTCGTGTTTTTGAGAAGTATTCCTTACCTTTATAAAATTATGAGAATCCATGGGAAGCCTTAAATGTAATGAAAAATCCATTAGAGCACTTTAAAGATTTTGAAACCCCTTAAGAACCCGTAATACAATCTAAAACCTTATTTAAACCTTTTCCCGTTAAAAAAAACATTACCCTGAAATTTGCTTGTCGTTGCCGCTGAGTTACGTTTCACCCACTCCACCTTCGTTACACTACGGAGGTCGCACGCTCGTTTCGCTCGCCACTTCCCCCCTTCACTCCACTCGGTCTCGCAAGTTCGCTCCACTCAGGACCTACCTACCACCGGTAAAACAGAGTAACGATTGTATGAGTAGTTAATTCTAAAATAAACTTTGATTTTCAGAGCAACACAATAGTTGTTTATTTGCAACTCCTGAAACAAATTAAAAAATTGTCTTATTAGTACTCCGTAGAACTGTTACCGATTAGTAGCAAGATTGGGCCGCGACTACGTGGATTGAACGTTACTGGACACGATAGCTCTCGCGCACTTACCAGTCTAACGGTTTTCCCGATTCATGCGCTGTATGCCATCGCTGAATATTCGGTACTCGCGCTTTACACTAAACCACAACCTTTGTGTGTAGCAGAACCATTCTTGACTCTAACAAAATACAAAATTTTGAAACCTGTACGAAACAAAAGGAGCATGTAAGGATCGGAGTAGGTGGTGTTCTATAGTTTCTGCTTACCTTTCTCTACTAGAAAAGGTGTGAGTTTAATAAACAAAATAATGGGAATTTAAACTTTTGCATTAGAAAAGTGTCCTGTGGCTAAGGTATGTCTTATGAGTACTCCGTAGGACTGTTACCGATTAGTAGCAAGATTGGGCCGCGACTACGTGGATTGAACGTTATTGGACACGATAGCTTTCGCGCACTTACCAGTCTAACGGTTTTCCCGATTCATGCGCTGTATGCCATCGCTGAATATTCGGTACTCGCGCTTTACTCTAAACCACAACCTTTGTGTGTAGCAGAACCATTCTTGACTCTAAAAGAACACAAAATTTAGAAACCAGTACGAAAATAAAGGAGCATGTAAGGATCGGAGTAGGTGGTGTTCTATAGTTTCTGCTTACCTTCCTCTACTAGAAAAGGCGTGAGATTAATAAATAAAATAATGGGAATTTAAACTTTTGCATTAGAAAAGTATCCTGTGGCTAAGGTATGTCTTATGAGTACTCCGTAGGACTGTTACCGATTAGTAGCAAGATTGGGCCGCGACTACGTGGATTGAACGTTACTGGACACGATAGCTCTCGCGCACTTACCAGTCTAACGGTTTTCCCGATTCATGCGCTGTATGCCATCGCTGAATATTCGGTACTCGCGCTTTACACTAAACCACAACCTTTGTGTGTAGCAGAACCATTCTTGACTCTAACAAAATACAAAATTTTGAAACCTGTACGAAACAAAAGGAGCATGTAAGGATCGGAGTAGGTGGTGTTCTATAGTTTCTGCTTACCTTCCTCTACTAGAAAAGGCGTGAGTTCAATAAATAAAATAATGGGAATTTAAACTTTTGCATTAGAAAAGTGTCCTGTGGCTAAGGTATGTCTTATGAGTACTCCGTAGGACTGTTACCGATTAGTAGCAAGATTGGGCCGCGACTACGTGGATTGAACGTTATTGGACACGATAGCTTTCGCGCACTTACCAGTCTAACGGTGTTCCCGATTCATGCGCTGTATGCCATCGCTGAATATTCGGTACTCGCGCTTTACTCTAAACCACAACCTTTGTGTGTAGCAGAACCATTCTTGACTCTAAAAGAACACAAAATTTAGAAACCAGTACGAAACAAAAGGAGCATGTAAGGATCGGAGTAGGTGGTGTTCTACAGTTTCTGCTTACCTTCCCCTACTAGAAAAGGCGTGAGTTTAATAAATAAAATAATGGGAATTTAAACTATTGCATTAGAAACGTGTCCTGTGGCTAAGGTATGTCTTATGAGTACTCCGTAGGACTGTTACCGATTAGTAGCAAGATTGGGCCGCGACTACGTGGATTGAACGTTACTGGACACGATAGCTCTCGCGCACTTACCAGTCTAACGGTTTTCCCGATTCATGCGCTGTATGCCATCGCTGAATATTCGGTACTCGCGCTTTACACTAAACCACAACCTTTGTGTGTAGCAGAACCATTCTTGACTCTAACAAAATACAAAATTTTGAAACCTGTACGAAACAAAAGGAGCATGTAAGGATCGGAGTAGGTGGTGTTCTATAGTTTCTGCTTACCTTCCTCTACTAGAAAAGGCGTGAGTTCAATAAATAAAATAATGGGAATTTAAACTTTTGCATTAGAAAAGTGTCCTGTGGCTAAGGTATGTCTTATGAGTACTCCGTAGGACTGTTACCGATTAGTAGCAAGATTGGGCCGCGACTACGTGGATTGAACGTTATTGGACACGATAGCTTTCGCGCACTTACCAGTCTAACGGTGTTCCCGATTCATGCGCTGTATGCCATCGCTGAATATTCGGTACTCGCGCTTTACTCTAAACCACAACCTTTGTGTGTAGCAGAACCATTCTTGACTCTAAAAAAATACAAAATTTTGAAACCTGTACGAAACAAAAGGAGCATGTAAGGATCGGAGTAGGTGGTGTTCTATAGTTTCTGCTTACCTTTCTCTACTAGAAAAGGCGTGAGTTTAATAAATAAAATAATGGGAATTTAAACTTTTGCATTAGAAAAGTGTCCTGTGGCTAAGGTATGTCTTATGAGTACTCCGTAGGACTGTTACCGATTAGTAGCAAGATTGGGCCGCGACTACGTGGATTGAACGTTATTGGACACGATAGCTCTCGCGCACTTACCAGTCTAACGGTTTTCCCGATTCATGCGCTGTATGCCATCGCTGAATATTCGGTACTCGCGCTTTACTCTAAACCACAACCTTTGTGTGTAGCAGAACCATTCTTGACTCTAAAAGAACACAAAATTTAGAAACCAGTACGAAACAAAAGGAGCATGTAAGGATCGGAGTAGGTGGTGTTCTACAGTTTCTGCTTACCTTCCCCTACTAGAAAAGGCGTGAGTTTAATAAATAAAATAATGGGAATTTAAACTATTGCATTAGAAACGTGTCCTGTGGCTAAGGTATGTCTTATGAGTACTCCGTAGGACTGTTACCGATTAGTAGCAAGATTGGGCCGCGACTACGTGGATTGAACGTTATTGGACACGATAGCTCTCGCGCACTTACCAGTCTAACGGTTTTCCCGATTCATGCGCTGTATGCCATCGCTGAATATTCGGTACTCGCGCTTTACTCTAAACCACAACCTTTGTGTGTAGCAGAACCATTCTTGACTCTAAAAAAATACAAAATTTAGAAACCTGTACGAAACAAAAGGAGCATGTAAGGATCGGAGTAGGTGGTGTTCTATAGTTTCTGCTTACCTTTCTCTACTAGAAAAGGCGTGAGTTTAATAAATAAAATAATGGGAATTTAAACTTTTGCATTAGAAAAGTATCCTGTGGCTAAGGTATGTCTTATGAGTACTCCGTAGGACTGTTACCGATTAGTAGCAAGATTGGGCCGCGACTACGTGGATTGAACGTTATTGGACACGATAGCTTTCGCGCACTTACCAGTCTAACGGTTTTCCCGATTCATGCGCTGTATGCCATCGCTGAATATTCGGTACTCGCGCTTTACTCTAAACACAACTTTTGTGTGTAGCAGAACCATTCTTGACTCTAAAAGAACACAAAATTTAGAAACCAGTACGAAACAAAAGGAGCATGTAAGGATCGGAGTAGGTGGTGTTCTACAGTTTCTGCTTACCTTCCCCTACTAGAAAAGGCGTGAGTTTAATAAATAAAATAATGGGAATTTAAACTATTGCATTAGAAACGTGTCCTGTGGCTAAGGTATGTCTTATGAGTACTCCGTAGGACTGTTACCGATTAGTAGCAAGATTGGGCCGCGACTACGTGGATTGAACGTTATTGGACACGATAGCTCTCGCGCACTTACCAGTCTAACGGTTTTCCCGATTCATGCGCTGTATGCCATCGCTGAATATTCGGTACTCGCGCTTTACTCTAAACCACAACAGTTGTGTGTAGCAGAACCATTCTTGACTCTAAAAGAACACAAAATTTAGAAACCTGTACGAAACAAAAGGAGCATGTAAGGATCGGAGTAGGTGGTGTTCTATAGTTTCTGCTTACCTTCCCCTACTAGAAAAGGCGTGAGATTAATAAATAAAATAATGAAATTTAAACTTTTGCATTAGAAAAGTTTCCTGTGGCTAATGTACCTCCACTTGCGCGCGGTTGTGGCTTCAAATCTGGACAAGTACCAATGAGCCTTTTTCTTTTTTGGACTTCCAAATGTTTCTAAGTTTATTTAGGACTAGTATTTGCGTGGTCCGCAAGCTGCGGTTTCGTGTTTTTGAGAAGTATTCCTTACCTTTATAAAATTATGAGAATCCATGGGAAGTCTTAAATGTAATGAAAAATCCATTAGAGCACTTTAAAGATTTTGAAACCCCTTAAGAACCCGTAATACAATCTAAAACCTTATTTAAACCTTTTCCCGTTAAAAAAAACATTACCCTGAAATTTGCTTGTCGTTGCCGCTGAGTTACGTTTCACCCACTCCACCTTCGTTACACTACGGAGGTCGCACGCTCGTTTCGCTCGCCACTTCCCCCCTTCACTCCACTCGGTCTCGCAAGTTCGCTCCACTCAGGACCTACCTACCACCGGTAAAACAGAGTAACGATTGTATGAGTAGTTAATTCTAAAATAAACTTTGATTTTCAGAGCAACACAATAGTTGTTTATTTGCAACTCCTGAAACAAATTAAAAAATTGTCTTATTAGTACTCCGTAGAACTGTTACCGATTAGTAGCAAGATTGGGCCGCGACTACGTGGATTGAACGTTACTGGACACGATAGCTCTCGCGCACTTACCAGTCTAACGGTTTTCCCGATTCATGCGCTGTATGCCATCGCTGAATATTCGGTACTCGCGCTTTACACTAAACCACAACCTTTGTGTGTAGCAGAACCATTCTTGACTCTAACAAAATACAAAATTTTGAAACCTATACGAAACAAAAGGAGCATGTAAGGATCGGAGTAGGTGGTGTTCTATAGTTTCTGCTTACCTTTCTCTACTAGAAAAGGTGTGAGTTTAATAAATAAAATAATGGGAATTTAAACTTTTGCATTAGAAAAGTGTCCTGTGGCTAAGGTATGTCTTATGAGTACTCCGTAGGACTGTTACCGATTAGTAGCAAGATTGGGCCGCGACTACGTGGATTGAACGTTATTGGACACGATAGCTTTCGCGCACTTACCAGTCTAACGGTTTTCCCGATTCATGCGCTGTATGCCATCGCTGAATATTCGGTACTCGCGCTTTACTCTAAACCACAACCTTTGTGTGTAGCAGAACCATTCTTGACTCTAAAAGAACACAAAATTTAGAAACCAGTACGAAACAAAAGGAGCATGTAAGGATCGGAGTAGGTGGTGTTCTATAGTTTCTGCTTACCTTCCTCTACTAGAAAAGGCGTGAGTTTAATAAAAATAATGGGAATTTAAACTTTTGCATTAGAAAAGTATCCTGTGGCTAAGGTATGTCTTATGAGTACTCCGTAGGACTGTTACCGATTAGTAGCAAGATTGGGCCGCGACTACGTGGATTGAACGTTATTGGACACGATAGCTTTCGCGCACTTACCAGTCTAACGGTTTTCCCGATTCATGCGCTGTATGCCATCGCTGAATATTCGGTACTCGCGCTTTACTCTAAACCACAACCTTTGTGTGTAGCAGAACCATTCTTGACTCTAAAAGAACACAAAATTTAGAAACCAGTACGAAACAAAAGGAGCATGTAAGGATCGGAGTAGGTGGTGTTCTATAGTTTCTGCTTACCTTTCTCTACTAGAAAAGGCGTGAGTTTAATAAATAAAATAATGGGAATTTAAACTTTTGCATTAGAAAAGTGTCCTGTGGCTAAGGTATGTCTTATGAGTACTCCGTAGGACTGTTACCGATTAGTAGCAAGATTGGGCCGCGACTACGTGGATTGAACGTTATTGGACACGATAGCTTTCGCGCACTTACCAGTCTAACGGTGTTCCCGATTCATGCGCTGTATGCCATCGCTGAATATTCGGTACTCGCGCTTTACTCTAAACCACAACCTTTGTGTGTAGCAGAACCATTCTTGACTCTAAAAAAATACAAAATTTTGAAACCTGTACGAAACAAAAGGAGCATGTAAGGATCGGAGTAGGTGGTGTTCTATAGTTTCTGCTTACCTTTCTCTACTAGAAAAGGCGTGAGTTTAATAAATAAAATAATGGGAATTTAAACTTTTGCATTAGAAAAGTGTCCTGTGGCTAAGGTATGTCTTATGAGTACTCCGTAGGACTGTTACCGATTAGTAGCAAGATTGGGCCGCGACTACGTGGATTGAACGTTATTGGACACGATAGCTCTCGCGCACTTACCAGTCTAACGGTTTTCCCGATTCATGCGCTGTATGCCATCGCTGAATATTCGGTACTCGCGCTTTACTCTAAACCACAACCTTTGTGTGTAGCAGAACCATTCTTGACTCTAAAAGAACACAAAATTTAGAAACCAGTACGAAACAAAAGGAGCATGTAAGGATCGGAGTAGGTGGTGTTCTACAGTTTCTGCTTACCTTTCTCTACTAGAAAAGGCGTGAGTTTAATAAATAAAATAATGGGAATTTAAACTTTTGCATTAGAAAAGTGTCCTGTGGCTAAGGTATGTCTTATGAGTACTCCGTAGGACTGTTACCGATTAGTAGCAAGATTGGGCCGCGACTACGTGGATTGAACGTTATTGGACACGATAGCTTTCGCGCACTTACCAGTCTAACGGTGTTCCCGATTCATGCGCTGTATGCCATCGCTGAATATTCGGTACTCGCGCTTTACTCTAAACCACAACCTTTGTGTGTAGCAGAACCATTCTTGACTCTAAAAAAATACAAAATTTTGAAACCTGTACGAAACAAAAGGAGCATGTAAGGATCGGAGTAGGTGGTGTTCTATAGTTTCTGCTTACCTTTCTCTACTAGAAAAGGCGTGAGTTTAATAAATAAAATAATGGGAATTTAAACTTTTGCATTAGAAAAGTGTCCTGTGGCTAAGGTATGTCTTATGAGTACTCCGTAGGACTGTTACCGATTAGTAGCAAGATTGGGCCGCGACTACGTGGATTGAACGTTATTGGACACGATAGCTCTCGCGCACTTACCAGTCTAACGGTTTTCCCGATTCATGCGCTGTATGCCATCGCTGAATATTCGGTACTCGCGCTTTACTCTAAACCACAACCTTTGTGTGTAGCAGAACCATTCTTGACTCTAAAAGAACACAAAATTTAGAAACCAGTACGAAACAAAAGGAGCATGTAAGGATCGGAGTAGGTGGTGTTCTATAGTTTCTGCTTACCTTTCTCTACTAGAAAAGGTGTGAGTTTAATAAATAAAATAATGGGAATTTAAACTTTTGCATTAGAAAAGTGTCCTGTGGCTAAGGTATGTCTTATGAGTACTCCGTAGGACTGTTACCGATTAGTAGCAAGATTGGGCCGCGACTACGTGGATTGAACGTTATTGGACACGATAGCTTTCGCGCACTTACCAGTCTAACGGTTTTCCCGATTCATGCGCTGTATGCCATCGCTGAATATTCGGTACTCGCGCTTTACTCTAAACCACAACCTTTGTGTGTAGCAGAACCATTCTTGACTCTAAAAGAACACAAAATTTAGAAACCAGTACGAAAATAAAGGAGCATGTAAGGATCGGAGTAGGTGGTGTTCTATAGTTTCTGCTTACCTTCCTCTACTAGAAAAGGCGTGAGTTTAATAAATAAAATAATGGGAATTTAAACTTTTGCATTAGAAAAGTATCCTGTGGCTAAGGTATGTCTTATGAGTACTCCGTAGGACTGTTACCGATTAGTAGCAAGATTGGGCCGCGACTACGTGGATTGAACGTTACTGGACACGATAGCTCTCGCGCACTTACCAGTCTAACGGTTTTCCCGATTCATGCGCTGTATGCCATCGCTGAATATTCGGTACTCGCGCTTTACACTAAACCACAACCTTTGTGTGTAGCAGAACCATTCTTGACTCTAACAAAATACAAAATTTTGAAACCTGTACGAAACAAAAGGAGCATGTAAGGATCGGAGTAGGTGGTGTTCTATAGTTTCTGCTTACCTTCCTCTACTAGAAAAGGCGTGAGTTCAATAAATAAAATAATGGGAATTTAAACTTTTGCATTAGAAAAGTGTCCTGTGGCTAAGGTATGTCTTATGAGTACTCCGTAGGACTGTTACCGATTAGTAGCAAGATTGGGCCGCGACTACGTGGATTGAACGTTATTGGACACGATAGCTTTCGCGCACTTACCAGTCTAACGGTGTTCCCGATTCATGCGCTGTATGCCATCGCTGAATATTCGGTACTCGCGCTTTACTCTAAACCACAACCTTTGTGTGTAGCAGAACCATTCTTGACTCTAAAAGAACACAAAATTTAGAAACCAGTACGAAACAAAAGGAGCATGTAAGGATCGGAGTAGGTGGTGTTCTATAGTTTCTGCTTACCTTTCTCTACTAGAAAAGGCGTGAGTTTAATAAATAAAATAATGGGAATTTAAACTTTTGCATTAGAAAAGTGTCCTGTGGCTAAGGTATGTCTTATGAGTACTCCGTAGGACTGTTACCGATTAGTAGCAAGATTGGGCCGCGACTACGTGGATTGAACGTTATTGGACACGATAGCTTTCGCGCACTTACCAGTCTAACGGTGTTCCCGATTCATGCGCTGTATGCCATCGCTGAATATTCGGTACTCGCGCTTTACTCTAAACCACAACCTTTGTGTGTAGCAGAACCATTCTTGACTCTAAAAAAATACAAAATTTTGAAACCTGTACGAAACAAAAGGAGCATGTAAGGATCGGAGTAGGTGGTGTTCTATAGTTTCTGCTTACCTTTCTCTACTAGAAAAGGCGTGAGTTTAATAAATAAAATAATGGGAATTTAAACTTTTGCATTAGAAAAGTGTCCTGTGGCTAAGGTATGTCTTATGAGTACTCCGTAGGACTGTTACCGATTAGTAGCAAGATTGGGCCGCGACTACGTGGATTGAACGTTATTGGACACGATAGCTCTCGCGCACTTACCAGTCTAACGGTTTTCCCGATTCATGCGCTGTATGCCATCGCTGAATATTCGGTACTCGCGCTTTACTCTAAACCACAACCTTTGTGTGTAGCAGAACCATTCTTGACTCTAAAAGAACACAAAATTTAGAAACCAGTACGAAACAAAAGGAGCATGTAAGGATCGGAGTAGGTGGTGTTCTACAGTTTCTGCTTACCTTCCCCTACTAGAAAAGGCGTGAGTTTAATAAATAAAATAATGGGAATTTAAACTATTGCATTAGAAAAGTATCCTGTGGCTAAGGTATGTCTTATGAGTACTCCGTAGGACTGTTACCGATTAGTAGCAAGATTGGGCCGCGACTACGTGGATTGAACGTTATTGGACACGATAGCTTTCGCGCACTTACCAGTCTAACGGTTTTCCCGATTCATGCGCTGTATGCCATCGCTGAATATTCGGTACTCGCGCTTTACTCTAAACCACAACCTTTGTGTGTAGCAGAACCATTCTTGACTCTAAAAGAACACAAAATTTAGAAACCAGTACGAAACAAAAGGAGCATGTAAGGATCGGAGTAGGTGGTGTTCTATAGTTTCTGCTTACCTTCCTCTACTAGAAAAGGCGTGAGTTTAATAAAAATAATGGGAATTTAAACTTTTGCATTAGAAAAGTATCCTGTGGCTAAGGTATGTCTTATGAGTACTCCGTAGGACTGTTACCGATTAGTAGCAAGATTGGGCCGCGACTACGTGGATTGAACGTTATTGGACACGATAGCTTTCGCGCACTTACCAGTCTAACGGTTTTCCCGATTCATGCGCTGTATGCCATCGCTGAATATTCGGTACTCGCGCTTTACTCTAAACCACAACCTTTGTGTGTAGCAGAACCATTCTTGACTCTAAAAGAACACAAAATTTAGAAACCAGTACGAAACAAAAGGAGCATGTAAGGATCGGAGTAGGTGGTGTTCTACAGTTTCTGCTTACCTTCCCCTACTAGAAAAGGCGTGAGTTTAATAAATAAAATAATGGGAATTTAAACTATTGCATTAGAAACGTGTCCTGTGGCTAAGGTATGTCTTATGAGTACTCCGTAGGACTGTTACCGATTAGTAGCAAGATTGGGCCGCGACTACGTGGATTGAACGTTATTGGACACGATAGCTCTCGCGCACTTACCAGTCTAACGGTTTTCCCGATTCATGCGCTGTATGCCATCGCTGAATATTCGGTACTCGCGCTTTACTCTAAACCACAACCGTTGTGTGTAGCAGAACCATTCTTGACTCTAAAATAACACAAAATTTAGAAACCTGTACGAAACAAAAGGAGCATGTAAGGATCGGAGTAGGTGGTGTTCTATAGTTTCTGCTTACCTTCCCCTACTAGAAAAGGCGTGAGATTAATAAATAAAATAATGGGAATTTAAACTATTGCATTAGAAAAGTGTCCTGTGGCTAATGTACCTCCACTTGCGCGCGGTTGTGGCTTTAAATCTGGACAAGTACCAATGAGCCTTTTTCTTTTTTGGACTTCCAAATGTTTCTAAGTTTATTTAAGACTAGTATTTAAGTGGTCCGCGAGCTGCGGTTTCGTGTTTTTGAGAAGTATTCCTTACCCTTATAAAATTATGAGAATCCATGGGAAGCCTTAAATGTAATGAAAAATCCATTAGAGCACTTTAAAGATTTTGAAACCCCTTAAGAACCCGTAATGCAATCTAAAACCTTATTTAAAAACTCAGACCTTTTCCCGTTAAAAAAAACATTACCCTGAAATTTGCTTGTCGTTGCCGCTGAGTTACGTTTCACCCACTCCACCTTCGTTACACTACGGAGGTCGCACCCTCGTTTCGCTCGCCACTTCCCCCCTTCACTCCACTCGGTCTCGCAAGTTCGCTCCACTCAGGACCTACCTACCACCGGTAAAACAGAGTAACGATTGTATGAGTAGTTAATTCTAAAATAAACTTTGATTTTCAGAGCAACACAATAGTTGTTTATTTGCAACTCCTGAAACAAATTAAAAAATTGTCTTATTAGTACTCCGTAGAACTGTTACCGATTAGTAGCAAGATTGGGCCGCGACTACGTGGATTGAACGTTATTGGACACGATAGCTCTCGCGCACTTAACAGGCTAACGGTTTTCCCGATTCATGCGCTGTATGCCATCGCTGAATATTCGGTACTCGCGCTTTACTCTAAACCACAACAGTTGTGTGTAGCAGAACCATTCTTGACTCTAAAAGAACACAAAATTTAGAAACCTGTACGAAACAAAAGGAGCATGTAAGGATCGGAGTAGGTTGTGTTCTATAGTTTCTGCTTACCTTCCCCTACTAGAAAAGGCGTGAGATTAATAAATAAAATAATGAAATTTAAACTTTTGCATTAGAAAAGTTTCCTGTGGCTAATGTACCTCCACTTGCGCGCGGTTGTGGCTTCAAATCTGGACAAGTACCAATGAGCCTTTTTCTTTTTTGGACTTCCAAATGTTTCTAAGTTTATTTAGGACTAGTATTTGCGTGGTCCGCAAGCTGCGGTTTCGTGTTTTTGAGAAGTATTCCTTACCTTTATAAAATTATGAGAATCCATGGGAAGCCTTAAATGTAATGAAAAATCCATTAGAGCACTTTAAAGATTTTGAAACCCCTTAAGAACCCGTAATACAATCTAAAACCTTATTTAAACCTTTTCCCGTTAAAAAAAACATTACCCTGAAATTTGCTTGTCGTTGCCGCTGAGTTACGTTTCACCCACTCCACCTTCGTTACACTACGGAGGTCGCACGCTCGTTTCGCTCGCCACTTCCCCCCTTCACTCCACTCGGTCTCGCAAGTTCGCTCCACTCAGGACCTACCTACCACCGGTAAAACAGAGTAACGATTGTATGAGTAGTTAATTCTAAAATAAACTTTGATTTTCAGAGCAACACAATAGTTGTTTATTTGCAACTCCTGAAACAAATTAAAAAATTGTCTTATTAGTACTCCGTAGAACTGTTACCGATTAGTAGCAAGATTGGGCCGCGACTACGTGGATTGAACGTTACTGGACACGATAGCTCTCGCGCACTTACCAGTCTAACGGTTTTCCCGATTCATGCGCTGTATGCCATCGCTGAATATTCGGTACTCGCGCTTTACACTAAACCACAACCTTTGTGTGTAGCAGAACCATTCTTGACTCTAACAAAATACAAAATTTTGAAACCTGTACGAAACAAAAGGAGCATGTAAGGATCGGAGTAGGTGGTGTTCTATAGTTTCTGCTTACCTTTCTCTACTAGAAAAGGTGTGAGTTTAATAAATAAAATAATGGGAATTTAAACTTTTGCATTAGAAACGTGTCCTGTGGGTAAGGTATGTCTTATCAGTACTCCGTAGGACTGTTACCGATTAGTAGCAAGATTGGGCCGCGACTACGTGGATTGAACGTTATTGGACACGATAGCTCTCGCGCACTTACCAGTCTAACGGTTTTCCCGATTCATGCGCTGTATGCCATCGCTGAATATTCGGTACTCGCGCTTTACTCTAAACCACAACCTTTGTGTGTAGCAGAACCATTCTTGACTCTAAAAGAACACAAAATTTAGAAACCAGTACGAAACAAAAGGAGCATGTAAGGATCGGAGTAGGTGGTGTTCTACATTTTCTGCTTACCTTCCCCTACTAGAAAAGGCGTGAGTTTAATAAATAAAATAATGGGAATTTAATTTATTGCATTAGAAACGTGTCCTGTGGCTAAGGTATGTCTTATGAGTACTCCGTAGGACTGTTACCGATTAGTAGCAAGATTGGGCCGCGACTACGTGGATTGAACGTTATTGGACACGATAGCTTTCGCGCACTTACCAGTCTAACGGTTTTCCCGATTCATGCGCTGTATGCCATCGCTGAATATTCGGTACTCGCGCTTTACTCTAAACACAACTTTTGTGTGTAGCAGAACCATTCTTGACTCTAAAAGAACACAAAATTTAGAAACCAGTACGAAACAAAAGGAGCATGTAAGGATCGGAGTAGGTGGTGTTCTACAGTTTCTGCTTACCTTCCCCTACTAGAAAAGGCGTGAGTTTAATAAATAAAATAATGGGAATTTAAACTATTGCATTAGAAACGTGTCCTGTGGCTAAGGTATGTCTTATGAGTACTCCGTAGGACTGTTACCGATTAGTAGCAAGATTGGGCCGCGACTACGTGGATTGAACGTTATTGGACACGATAGCTCTCGCGCACTTACCAGTCTAACGGTTTTCCCGATTCATGCGCTGTATGCCATCGCTGAATATTCGGTACTCGCGCTTTACTCTAAACCACAACAGTTGTGTGTAGCAGAACCATTCTTGACTCTAAAAGAACACAAAATTTAGAAACCTGTACGAAACAAAAGGAGCATGTAAGGATCGGAGTAGGTGGTGTTCTATAGTTTCTGCTTACCTTCCCCTACTAGAAAAGGCGTGAGATTAATAAATAAAATAATGAAATTTAAACTTTTGCATTAGAAAAGTTTCCTGTGGCTAATGTACCTCCACTTGCGCGCGGTTGTGGCTTCAAATCTGGACAAGTACCAATGAGCCTTTTTCTTTTTTGGACTTCCAAATGTTTCTAAGTTTATTTAGGACTAGTATTTGCGTGGTCCGCAAGCTGCGGTTTCGTGTTTTTGAGAAGTATTCCTTACCTTTATAAAATTATGAGAATCCATGGGAAGCCTTAAATGTAATGAAAAATCCATTAGAACACTTTAAAGATTTTGAAACCCCTTAAGAACCCGTAATACAATCTAAAACCTTATTTAAACCTTTTCCCGTTAAAAAAAACATTACCCTGAAATTTGCTTGTCGTTGCCGCTGAGTTACGTTTCACCCACTCCACCTTCGTTACACTACGGAGGTCGCACGCTCGTTTCGCTCGCCACTTCCCCCCTTCACTCCACTCGGTCTCGCAAGTTCGCTCCACTCAGGACCTACCTACCACCGGTAAAACAGAGTAACGATTGTATGAGTAGTTAATTCTAAAATAAACTTTGATTTTCAGAGCAACACAATAGTTGTTTATTTGCAACTCCTGAAACAAATTAAAAAATTGTCTTATTAGTACTCCGTAGAACTGTTACCGATTAGTAGCAAGATTGGGCCGCGACTACGTGGATTGAACGTTATTGGACACGATAGCTCTCGCGCACTTAACAGGCTAACGGTTTTCCCGATTCATGCGCTGTATGCCATCGCTGAATATTCGGTACTCGCGCTTTACTCTAAACCACAACTTTTGTGTGTAGCAGAACCATTCTTGACTCTAAAAAAATACAAAATTTTGAAACCTGTACGAAACAAAAGGAGCATGTAAGGATCGGAGTAGGTGGTGTTCTATAGTTTCTGCTTACCTTTCTCTACTAGAAAAGGCGTGAGTTTAATAAATAAAATAATGGGAATTTAAACTTTTGCATTAGAAAAGTGTCCTGTGGCTAAGGTATGTCTTATGAGTACTCCGTAGGACTGTTACCGATTAGTAGCAAGATTGGGCCGCGACTACGTGGATTGAACGTTATTGGACACGATAGCTCTCGCGCACTTACCAGTCTAACGGTTTTCCCGATTCATGCGCTGTATGCCATCGCTGAATATTCGGTACTCGCGCTTTACTCTAAACCACAATCGTTGTGTGTAGCAGAACCATTCTTGACTCTAAAAGAACACAAAATTTAGAAACCTGTACGAAACAAAAGGAGCATGTAAGGATCGGAGTAGGTGGTGTTCTATAGTTTCTGCTTACCTTCCCCTACTAGAAAAGGCGTGAGATTAATAAATAAAATAATGAAATTTAAACTTTTGCATTAGAAAAGTTTCCTGTGGCTAATGTACCTCCACTTGCGCGCGGTTGTGGCTTCAAATCTGGACAAGTACCAATGAGCCTTTTTCTTTTTTGGACTTCCAAATGTTTCTAAGTTTATTTAGGACTAGTATTTGCGTGGTCCGCAAGCTGCGGTTTCGTGTTTTTGAGAAGTATTCCTTACCTTTATAAAATTATGAGAATCCATGGGAAGCCTTAAATGTAATGAAAAATCCATTAGAGCACTTTAAAGATTTTGAAACCCCTTAAGAACCCGTAATACAATCTAAAACCTTATTTAAACCTTTTCCCGTTAAAAAAAACATTACCCTGAAATTTGCTTGTCGTTGCCGCTGAGTTACGTTTCACCCACTCCACCTTCGTTACACTACGGAGGTCGCACGCTCGTTTCGCTCGCCACTTCCCCCCTTCACTCCACTCGGTCTCGCAAGTTCGCTCCACTCAGGACCTACCTACCACCGGTAAAACAGAGTAACGATTGTATGAGTAGTTAATTCTAAAATAAACTTTGATTTTCAGAGCAACACAATAGTTGTTTATTTGCAACTCCTGAAACAAATTAAAAAATTGTCTTATTAGTACTCCGTAGAACTGTTACCGATTAGTAGCAAGATTGGGCCGCGACTACGTGGATTGAACGTTACTGGACACGATAGCTCTCGCGCACTTACCAGTCTAACGGTTTTCCCGATTCATGCGCTGTATGCCATCGCTGAATATTCGGTACTCGCGCTTTACACTAAACCACAACCTTTGTGTGTAGCAGAACCATTCTTGACTCTAACAAAATACAAAATTTTGAAACCTGTACGAAACAAAAGGAGCATGTAAGGATCGGAGTAGGTGGTGTTCTATAGTTTCTGCTTACCTTTCTCTACTAGAAAAGGTGTGAGTTTAATAAATAAAATAATGGGAATTTAAACTTTTGCATTAGAAAAGTGTCCTGTGGCTAAGGTATGTCTTATGAGTACTCCGTAGGACTGTTACCGATTAGTAGCAAGATTGGGCCGCGACTACGTGGATTGAACGTTATTGGACACGATAGCTTTCGCGCACTTACCAGTCTAACGGTTTTCCCGATTCATGCGCTGTATGCCATCGCTGAATATTCGGTACTCGCGCTTTACTCTAAACCACAACCTTTGTGTGTAGCAGAACCATTCTTGACTCTAAAAGAACACAAAATTTAGAAACCAGTACGAAAATAAAGGAGCATGTAAGGATCGGAGTAGGTGGTGTTCTATAGTTTCTGCTTACCTTCCTCTACTAGAAAAGGCGTGAGTTTAATAAATAAAATAATGGGAATTTAAACTTTTGCATTAGAAAAGTATCCTGTGGCTAAGGTATGTCTTATGAGTACTCCGTAGGACTGTTACCGATTAGTAGCAAGATTGGGCCGCGACTACGTGGATTGAACGTTACTGGACACGATAGCTCTCGCGCACTTACCAGTCTAACGGTTTTCCCGATTCATGCGCTGTATGCCATCGCTGAATATTCGGTACTCGCGCTTTACACTAAACCACAACCTTTGTGTGTAGCAGAACCATTCTTGACTCTAACAAAATACAAAATTTTGAAACCTGTACGAAACAAAAGGAGCATGTAAGGATCGGAGTAGGTGGTGTTCTATAGTTTCTGCTTACCTTCCTCTACTAGAAAAGGCGTGAGTTCAATAAATAAAATAATGGGAATTTAAACTTTTGCATTAGAAAAGTGTCCTGTGGCTAAGGTATGTCTTATGAGTACTCCGTAGGACTGTTACCGATTAGTAGCAAGATTGGGCCGCGACTACGTGGATTGAACGTTATTGGACACGATAGCTTTCGCGCACTTACCAGTCTAACGGTGTTCCCGATTCATGCGCTGTATGCCATCGCTGAATATTCGGTACTCGCGCTTTACTCTAAACCACAACCTTTGTGTGTAGCAGAACCATTCTTGACTCTAAAAGAACACAAAATTTAGAAACCAGTACGAAACAAAAGGAGCATGTAAGGATCGGAGTAGGTGGTGTTCTATAGTTTCTGCTTACCTTTCTCTACTAGAAAAGGCGTGAGTTTAATAAATAAAATAATGGGAATTTAAACTTTTGCATTAGAAAAGTGTCCTGTGGCTAAGGTATGTCTTATGAGTACTCCGTAGGACTGTTACCGATTAGTAGCAAGATTGGGCCGCGACTACGTGGATTGAACGTTATTGGACACGATAGCTTTCGCGCACTTACCAGTCTAACGGTGTTCCCGATTCATGCGCTGTATGCCATCGCTGAATATTCGGTACTCGCGCTTTACTCTAAACCACAACCTTTGTGTGTAGCAGAACCATTCTTGACTCTAAAAAAATACAAAATTTTGAAACCTGTACGAAACAAAAGGAGCATGTAAGGATCGGAGTAGGTGGTGTTCTATAGTTTCTGCTTACCTTTCTCTACTAGAAAAGGCGTGAGTTTAATAAATAAAATAATGGGAATTTAAACTTTTGCATTAGAAAAGTGTCCTGTGGCTAAGGTATGTCTTATGAGTACTCCGTAGGACTGTTACCGATTAGTAGCAAGATTGGGCCGCGACTACGTGGATTGAACGTTATTGGACACGATAGCTCTCGCGCACTTACCAGTCTAACGGTTTTCCCGATTCATGCGCTGTATGCCATCGCTGAATATTCGGTACTCGCGCTTTACTCTAAACCACAACCTTTGTGTGTAGCAGAACCATTCTTGACTCTAAAAGAACACAAAATTTAGAAACCAGTACGAAACAAAAGGAGCATGTAAGGATCGGAGTAGGTGGTGTTCTACAGTTTCTGCTTACCTTCCCCTACTAGAAAAGGCGTGAGTTTAATAAATAAAATAATGGGAATTTAAACTATTGCATTAGAAAAGTATCCTGTGGCTAAGGTATGTCTTATGAGTACTCCGTAGGACTGTTACCGATTAGTAGCAAGATTGGGCCGCGACTACGTGGATTGAACGTTATTGGACACGATAGCTTTCGCGCACTTACCAGTCTAACGGTTTTCCCGATTCATGCGCTGTATGCCATCGCTGAATATTCGGTACTCGCGCTTTACTCTAAACCACAACCTTTGTGTGTAGCAGAACCATTCTTGACTCTAAAAGAACACAAAATTTAGAAACCAGTACGAAACAAAAGGAGCATGTAAGGATCGGAGTAGGTGGTGTTCTATAGTTTCTGCTTACCTTCCTCTACTAGAAAAGGCGTGAGTTTAATAAAAATAATGGGAATTTAAACTTTTGCATTAGAAAAGTATCCTGTGGCTAAGGTATGTCTTATGAGTACTCCGTAGGACTGTTACCGATTAGTAGCAAGATTGGGCCGCGACTACGTGGATTGAACGTTATTGGACACGATAGCTTTCGCGCACTTACCAGTCTAACGGTTTTCCCGATTCATGCGCTGTATGCCATCGCTGAATATTCGGTACTCGCGCTTTACTCTAAACCACAACCTTTGTGTGTAGCAGAACCATTCTTGACTCTAAAAGAACACAAAATTTAGAAACCAGTACGAAACAAAAGGAGCATGTAAGGATCGGAGTAGGTGGTGTTCTACAGTTTCTGCTTACCTTCCCCTACTAGAAAAGGCGTGAGTTTAATAAATAAAATAATGGGAATTTAAACTATTGCATTAGAAACGTGTCCTGTGGCTAAGGTATGTCTTATGAGTACTCCGTAGGACTGTTACCGATTAGTAGCAAGATTGGGCCGCGACTACGTGGATTGAACGTTATTGGACACGATAGCTCTCGCGCACTTACCAGTCTAACGGTTTTCCCGATTCATGCGCTGTATGCCATCGCTGAATATTCGGTACTCGCGCTTTACTCTAAACCACAACCGTTGTGTGTAGCAGAACCATTCTTGACTCTAAAATAACACAAAATTTAGAAACCTGTACGAAACAAAAGGAGCATGTAAGGATCGGAGTAGGTGGTGTTCTATAGTTTCTGCTTACCTTCCCCTACTAGAAAAGGCGTGAGATTAATAAATAAAATAATGGGAATTTAAACTATTGCATTAGAAAAGTGTCCTGTGGCTAATGTACCTCCACTTGCGCGCGGTTGTGGCTTTAAATCTGGACAAGTACCAATGAGCCTTTTTCTTTTTTGGACTTCCAAATGTTTCTAAGTTTATTTAAGACTAGTATTTAAGTGGTCCGCGAGCTGCGGTTTCGTGTTTTTGAGAAGTATTCCTTACCCTTATAAAATTATGAGAATCCATGGGAAGCCTTAAATGTAATGAAAAATCCATTAGAGCACTTTAAAGATTTTGAAACCCCTTAAGAACCCGTAATGCAATCTAAAACCTTATTTAAAAACTCAGACCTTTTCCCGTTAAAAAAAACATTACCCTGAAATTTGCTTGTCGTTGCCGCTGAGTTACGTTTCACCCACTCCACCTTCGTTACACTACGGAGGTCGCACCCTCGTTTCGCTCGCCACTTCCCCCCTTCACTCCACTCGGTCTCGCAAGTTCGCTCCACTCAGGACCTACCTACCACCGGTAAAACAGAGTAACGATTGTATGAGTAGTTAATTCTAAAATAAACTTTGATTTTCAGAGCAACACAATAGTTGTTTATTTGCAACTCCTGAAACAAATTAAAAAATTGTCTTATTAGTACTCCGTAGAACTGTTACCGATTAGTAGCAAGATTGGGCCGCGACTACGTGGATTGAACGTTATTGGACACGATAGCTCTCGCGCACTTAACAGGCTAACGGTTTTCCCGATTCATGCGCTGTATGCCATCGCTGAATATTCGGTACTCGCGCTTTACTCTAAACCACAACAGTTGTGTGTAGCAGAACCATTCTTGACTCTAAAAGAACACAAAATTTAGAAACCTGTACGAAACAAAAGGAGCATGTAAGGATCGGAGTAGGTTGTGTTCTATAGTTTCTGCTTACCTTCCCCTACTAGAAAAGGCGTGAGATTAATAAATAAAATAATGAAATTTAAACTTTTGCATTAGAAAAGTTTCCTGTGGCTAATGTACCTCCACTTGCGCGCGGTTGTGGCTTCAAATCTGGACAAGTACCAATGAGCCTTTTTCTTTTTTGGACTTCCAAATGTTTCTAAGTTTATTTAGGACTAGTATTTGCGTGGTCCGCAAGCTGCGGTTTCGTGTTTTTGAGAAGTATTCCTTACCTTTATAAAATTATGAGAATCCATGGGAAGCCTTAAATGTAATGAAAAATCCATTAGAGCACTTTAAAGATTTTGAAACCCCTTAAGAACCCGTAATACAATCTAAAACCTTATTTAAACCTTTTCCCGTTAAAAAAAACATTACCCTGAAATTTGCTTGTCGTTGCCGCTGAGTTACGTTTCACCCACTCCACCTTCGTTACACTACGGAGGTCGCACGCTCGTTTCGCTCGCCACTTCCCCCCTTCACTCCACTCGGTCTCGCAAGTTCGCTCCACTCAGGACCTACCTACCACCGGTAAAACAGAGTAACGATTGTATGAGTAGTTAATTCTAAAATAAACTTTGATTTTCAGAGCAACACAATAGTTGTTTATTTGCAACTCCTGAAACAAATTAAAAAATTGTCTTATTAGTACTCCGTAGAACTGTTACCGATTAGTAGCAAGATTGGGCCGCGACTACGTGGATTGAACGTTACTGGACACGATAGCTCTCGCGCACTTACCAGTCTAACGGTTTTCCCGATTCATGCGCTGTATGCCATCGCTGAATATTCGGTACTCGCGCTTTACACTAAACCACAACCTTTGTGTGTAGCAGAACCATTCTTGACTCTAACAAAATACAAAATTTTGAAACCTGTACGAAACAAAAGGAGCATGTAAGGATCGGAGTAGGTGGTGTTCTATAGTTTCTGCTTACCTTTCTCTACTAGAAAAGGTGTGAGTTTAATAAATAAAATAATGGGAATTTAAACTTTTGCATTAGAAACGTGTCCTGTGGGTAAGGTATGTCTTATCAGTACTCCGTAGGACTGTTACCGATTAGTAGCAAGATTGGGCCGCGACTACGTGGATTGAACGTTATTGGACACGATAGCTCTCGCGCACTTACCAGTCTAACGGTTTTCCCGATTCATGCGCTGTATGCCATCGCTGAATATTCGGTACTCGCGCTTTACTCTAAACCACAACCTTTGTGTGTAGCAGAACCATTCTTGACTCTAAAAGAACACAAAATTTAGAAACCAGTACGAAACAAAAGGAGCATGTAAGGATCGGAGTAGGTGGTGTTCTACATTTTCTGCTTACCTTCCCCTACTAGAAAAGGCGTGAGTTTAATAAATAAAATAATGGGAATTTAATTTATTGCATTAGAAACGTGTCCTGTGGCTAAGGTATGTCTTATGAGTACTCCGTAGGACTGTTACCGATTAGTAGCAAGATTGGGCCGCGACTACGTGGATTGAACGTTATTGGACACGATAGCTTTCGCGCACTTACCAGTCTAACGGTTTTCCCGATTCATGCGCTGTATGCCATCGCTGAATATTCGGTACTCGCGCTTTACTCTAAACACAACTTTTGTGTGTAGCAGAACCATTCTTGACTCTAAAAGAACACAAAATTTAGAAACCAGTACGAAACAAAAGGAGCATGTAAGGATCGGAGTAGGTGGTGTTCTACAGTTTCTGCTTACCTTCCCCTACTAGAAAAGGCGTGAGTTTAATAAATAAAATAATGGGAATTTAAACTATTGCATTAGAAACGTGTCCTGTGGCTAAGGTATGTCTTATGAGTACTCCGTAGGACTGTTACCGATTAGTAGCAAGATTGGGCCGCGACTACGTGGATTGAACGTTATTGGACACGATAGCTCTCGCGCACTTACCAGTCTAACGGTTTTCCCGATTCATGCGCTGTATGCCATCGCTGAATATTCGGTACTCGCGCTTTACTCTAAACCACAACAGTTGTGTGTAGCAGAACCATTCTTGACTCTAAAAGAACACAAAATTTAGAAACCTGTACGAAACAAAAGGAGCATGTAAGGATCGGAGTAGGTGGTGTTCTATAGTTTCTGCTTACCTTCCCCTACTAGAAAAGGCGTGAGATTAATAAATAAAATAATGAAATTTAAACTTTTGCATTAGAAAAGTTTCCTGTGGCTAATGTACCTCCACTTGCGCGCGGTTGTGGCTTCAAATCTGGACAAGTACCAATGAGCCTTTTTCTTTTTTGGACTTCCAAATGTTTCTAAGTTTATTTAGGACTAGTATTTGCGTGGTCCGCAAGCTGCGGTTTCGTGTTTTTGAGAAGTATTCCTTACCTTTATAAAATTATGAGAATCCATGGGAAGCCTTAAATGTAATGAAAAATCCATTAGAACACTTTAAAGATTTTGAAACCCCTTAAGAACCCGTAATACAATCTAAAACCTTATTTAAACCTTTTCCCGTTAAAAAAAACATTACCCTGAAATTTGCTTGTCGTTGCCGCTGAGTTACGTTTCACCCACTCCACCTTCGTTACACTACGGAGGTCGCACGCTCGTTTCGCTCGCCACTTCCCCCCTTCACTCCACTCGGTCTCGCAAGTTCGCTCCACTCAGGACCTACCTACCACCGGTAAAACAGAGTAACGATTGTATGAGTAGTTAATTCTAAAATAAACTTTGATTTTCAGAGCAACACAATAGTTGTTTATTTGCAACTCCTGAAACAAATTAAAAAATTGTCTTATTAGTACTCCGTAGAACTGTTACCGATTAGTAGCAAGATTGGGCCGCGACTACGTGGATTGAACGTTATTGGACACGATAGCTCTCGCGCACTTAACAGGCTAACGGTTTTCCCGATTCATGCGCTGTATGCCATCGCTGAATATTCGGTACTCGCGCTTTACTCTAAACCACAACTTTTGTGTGTAGCAGAACCATTCTTGACTCTAAAAAAATACAAAATTTTGAAACCTGTACGAAACAAAAGGAGCATGTAAGGATCGGAGTAGGTGGTGTTCTATAGTTTCTGCTTACCTTTCTCTACTAGAAAAGGCGTGAGTTTAATAAATAAAATAATGGGAATTTAAACTTTTGCATTAGAAAAGTGTCCTGTGGCTAAGGTATGTCTTATGAGTACTCCGTAGGACTGTTACCGATTAGTAGCAAGATTGGGCCGCGACTACGTGGATTGAACGTTATTGGACACGATAGCTCTCGCGCACTTACCAGTCTAACGGTTTTCCCGATTCATGCGCTGTATGCCATCGCTGAATATTCGGTACTCGCGCTTTACTCTAAACCACAACCTTTGTGTGTAGCAGAACCATTCTTGACTCTAAAAGAACACAAAATTTAGAAACCAGTACGAAACAAAAGGAGCATGTAAGGATCGGAGTAGGTGGTGTTCTACATTTTCTGCTTACCTTCCCCTACTAGAAAAGGCGTGAGTTTAATAAATAAAATAATGGGAATTTAATTTATTGCATTAGAAACGTGTCCTGTGGCTAAGGTATGTCTTATGAGTACTCCGTAGGACTGTTACCGATTAGTAGCAAGATTGGGCCGCGACTACGTGGATTGAACGTTATTGGACACGATAGCTTTCGCGCACTTACCAGTCTAACGGTTTTCCCGATTCATGCGCTGTATGCCATCGCTGAATATTCGGTACTCGCGCTTTACTCTAAACACAACTTTTGTGTGTAGCAGAACCATTCTTGACTCTAAAAGAACACAAAATTTAGAAACCAGTACGAAACAAAAGGAGCATGTAAGGATCGGAGTAGGTGGTGTTCTACAGTTTCTGCTTACCTTCCCCTACTAGAAAAGGCGTGAGTTTAATAAATAAAATAATGGGAATTTAAACTATTGCATTAGAAACGTGTCCTGTGGCTAAGGTATGTCTTATGAGTACTCCGTAGGACTGTTACCGATTAGTAGCAAGATTGGGCCGCGACTACGTGGATTGAACGTTATTGGACACGATAGCTCTCGCGCACTTACCAGTCTAACGGTTTTCCCGATTCATGCGCTGTATGCCATCGCTGAATATTCGGTACTCGCGCTTTACTCTAAACCACAACAGTTGTGTGTAGCAGAACCATTCTTGACTCTAAAAGAACACAAAATTTAGAAACCTGTACGAAACAAAAGGAGCATGTAAGGATCGGAGTAGGTGGTGTTCTATAGTTTCTGCTTACCTTCCCCTACTAGAAAAGGCGTGAGATTAATAAATAAAATAATGAAATTTAAACTTTTGCATTAGAAAAGTTTCCTGTGGCTAATGTACCTCCACTTGCGCGCGGTTGTGGCTTCAAATCTGGACAAGTACCAATGAGCCTTTTTCTTTTTTGGACTTCCAAATGTTTCTAAGTTTATTTAGGACTAGTATTTGCGTGGTCCGCAAGCTGCGGTTTCGTGTTTTTGAGAAGTATTCCTTACCTTTATAAAATTATGAGAATCCATGGGAAGCCTTAAATGTAATGAAAAATCCATTAGAACACTTTAAAGATTTTGAAACCCCTTAAGAACCCGTAATACAATCTAAAACCTTATTTAAACCTTTTCCCGTTAAAAAAAACATTACCCTGAAATTTGCTTGTCGTTGCCGCTGAGTTACGTTTCACCCACTCCACCTTCGTTACACTACGGAGGTCGCACGCTCGTTTCGCTCGCCACTTCCCCCCTTCACTCCACTCGGTCTCGCAAGTTCGCTCCACTCAGGACCTACCTACCACCGGTAAAACAGAGTAACGATTGTATGAGTAGTTAATTCTAAAATAAACTTTGATTTTCAGAGCAACACAATAGTTGTTTATTTGCAACTCCTGAAACAAATTAAAAAATTGTCTTATTAGTACTCCGTAGAACTGTTACCGATTAGTAGCAAGATTGGGCCGCGACTACGTGGATTGAACGTTATTGGACACGATAGCTCTCGCGCACTTAACAGGCTAACGGTTTTCCCGATTCATGCGCTGTATGCCATCGCTGAATATTCGGTACTCGCGCTTTACTCTAAACCACAACTTTTGTGTGTAGCAGAACCATTCTTGACTCTAAAAGAACACAAAATTTAGAAACCAGTACGAAACAAAAGGAGCATGTAAGGATCGGAGTAGGTGGTGTTCTACAGTTTCTGCTTACCTTCCCCTACTAGAAAAGGCGTGAGTTTAATAAATAAAATAATGGGAATTTAAACTATTGCATTAGAAACGTGTCCTGTGGCTAAGGTATGTCTTATGAGTACTCCGTAGGACTGTTACCGATTAGTAGCAAGATTGGGCCGCGACTACGTGGATTGAACGTTATTGGACACGATAGCTCTCGCGCACTTACCAGTCTAACGGTTTTCCCGATTCATGCGCTGTATGCCATCGCTGAATATTCGGTACTCGCGCTTTACTCTAAACCACAACCGTTGTGTGTAGCAGAACCATTCTTGACTCTAAAATAACACAAAATTTAGAAACCTGTACGAAACAAAAGGAGCATGTAAGGATCGGAGTAGGTGGTGTTCTATAGTTTCTGCTTACCTTCCCCTACTAGAAAAGGCGTGAGATTAATAAATAAAATAATGGGAATTTAAACTATTGCATTAGAAAAGTGTCCTGTGGCTAATGTACCTCCACTTGCGCGCGGTTGTGGCTTTAAATCTGGACAAGTACCAATGAGCCTTTTTCTTTTTTGGACTTCCAAATGTTTCTAAGTTTATTTAAGACTAGTATTTAAGTGGTCCGCGAGCTGCGGTTTCGTGTTTTTGAGAAGTATTCCTTACCCTTATAAAATTATGAGAATCCATGGGAAGCCTTAAATGTAATGAAAAATCCATTAGAGCACTTTAAAGATTTTGAAACCCCTTAAGAACCCGTAATGCAATCTAAAACCTTATTTAAAAACTCAGACCTTTTCCCGTTAAAAAAAACATTACCCTGAAATTTGCTTGTCGTTGCCGCTGAGTTACGTTTCACCCACTCCACCTTCGTTACACTACGGAGGTCGCACCCTCGTTTCGCTCGCCACTTCCCCCCTTCACTCCACTCGGTCTCGCAAGTTCGCTCCACTCAGGACCTACCTACCACCGGTAAAACAGAGTAACGATTGTATGAGTAGTTAATTCTAAAATAAACTTTGATTTTCAGAGCAACACAATAGTTGTTTATTTGCAACTCCTGAAACAAATTAAAAAATTGTCTTATTAGTACTCCGTAGAACTGTTACCGATTAGTAGCAAGATTGGGCCGCGACTACGTGGATTGAACGTTATTGGACACGATAGCTCTCGCGCACTTAACAGGCTAACGGTTTTCCCGATTCATGCGCTGTATGCCATCGCTGAATATTCGGTACTCGCGCTTTACTCTAAACCACAACAGTTGTGTGTAGCAGAACCATTCTTGACTCTAAAAGAACACAAAATTTAGAAACCTGTACGAAACAAAAGGAGCATGTAAGGATCGGAGTAGGTTGTGTTCTATAGTTTCTGCTTACCTTCCCCTACTAGAAAAGGCGTGAGATTAATAAATAAAATAATGAAATTTAAACTTTTGCATTAGAAAAGTTTCCTGTGGCTAATGTACCTCCACTTGCGCGCGGTTGTGGCTTCAAATCTGGACAAGTACCAATGAGCCTTTTTCTTTTTTGGACTTCCAAATGTTTCTAAGTTTATTTAGGACTAGTATTTGCGTGGTCCGCAAGCTGCGGTTTCGTGTTTTTGAGAAGTATTCCTTACCTTTATAAAATTATGAGAATCCATGGGAAGCCTTAAATGTAATGAAAAATCCATTAGAGCACTTTAAAGATTTTGAAACCCCTTAAGAACCCGTAATACAATCTAAAACCTTATTTAAACCTTTTCCCGTTAAAAAAAACATTACCCTGAAATTTGCTTGTCGTTGCCGCTGAGTTACGTTTCACCCACTCCACCTTCGTTACACTACGGAGGTCGCACGCTCGTTTCGCTCGCCACTTCCCCCCTTCACTCCACTCGGTCTCGCAAGTTCGCTCCACTCAGGACCTACCTACCACCGGTAAAACAGAGTAACGATTGTATGAGTAGTTAATTCTAAAATAAACTTTGATTTTCAGAGCAACACAATAGTTGTTTATTTGCAACTCCTGAAACAAATTAAAAAATTGTCTTATTAGTACTCCGTAGAACTGTTACCGATTAGTAGCAAGATTGGGCCGCGACTACGTGGATTGAACGTTACTGGACACGATAGCTCTCGCGCACTTACCAGTCTAACGGTTTTCCCGATTCATGCGCTGTATGCCATCGCTGAATATTCGGTACTCGCGCTTTACACTAAACCACAACCTTTGTGTGTAGCAGAACCATTCTTGACTCTAACAAAATACAAAATTTTGAAACCTGTACGAAACAAAAGGAGCATGTAAGGATCGGAGTAGGTGGTGTTCTATAGTTTCTGCTTACCTTTCTCTACTAGAAAAGGTGTGAGTTTAATAAATAAAATAATGGGAATTTAAACTTTTGCATTAGAAACGTGTCCTGTGGGTAAGGTATGTCTTATCAGTACTCCGTAGGACTGTTACCGATTAGTAGCAAGATTGGGCCGCGACTACGTGGATTGAACGTTATTGGACACGATAGCTCTCGCGCACTTACCAGTCTAACGGTTTTCCCGATTCATGCGCTGTATGCCATCGCTGAATATTCGGTACTCGCGCTTTACTCTAAACCACAACCTTTGTGTGTAGCAGAACCATTCTTGACTCTAAAAGAACACAAAATTTAGAAACCAGTACGAAACAAAAGGAGCATGTAAGGATCGGAGTAGGTGGTGTTCTACATTTTCTGCTTACCTTCCCCTACTAGAAAAGGCGTGAGTTTAATAAATAAAATAATGGGAATTTAATTTATTGCATTAGAAACGTGTCCTGTGGCTAAGGTATGTCTTATGAGTACTCCGTAGGACTGTTACCGATTAGTAGCAAGATTGGGCCGCGACTACGTGGATTGAACGTTATTGGACACGATAGCTTTCGCGCACTTACCAGTCTAACGGTTTTCCCGATTCATGCGCTGTATGCCATCGCTGAATATTCGGTACTCGCGCTTTACTCTAAACACAACTTTTGTGTGTAGCAGAACCATTCTTGACTCTAAAAGAACACAAAATTTAGAAACCAGTACGAAACAAAAGGAGCATGTAAGGATCGGAGTAGGTGGTGTTCTACAGTTTCTGCTTACCTTCCCCTACTAGAAAAGGCGTGAGTTTAATAAATAAAATAATGGGAATTTAAACTATTGCATTAGAAACGTGTCCTGTGGCTAAGGTATGTCTTATGAGTACTCCGTAGGACTGTTACCGATTAGTAGCAAGATTGGGCCGCGACTACGTGGATTGAACGTTATTGGACACGATAGCTCTCGCGCACTTACCAGTCTAACGGTTTTCCCGATTCATGCGCTGTATGCCATCGCTGAATATTCGGTACTCGCGCTTTACTCTAAACCACAACAGTTGTGTGTAGCAGAACCATTCTTGACTCTAAAAGAACACAAAATTTAGAAACCTGTACGAAACAAAAGGAGCATGTAAGGATCGGAGTAGGTGGTGTTCTATAGTTTCTGCTTACCTTCCCCTACTAGAAAAGGCGTGAGATTAATAAATAAAATAATGAAATTTAAACTTTTGCATTAGAAAAGTTTCCTGTGGCTAATGTACCTCCACTTGCGCGCGGTTGTGGCTTCAAATCTGGACAAGTACCAATGAGCCTTTTTCTTTTTTGGACTTCCAAATGTTTCTAAGTTTATTTAGGACTAGTATTTGCGTGGTCCGCAAGCTGCGGTTTCGTGTTTTTGAGAAGTATTCCTTACCTTTATAAAATTATGAGAATCCATGGGAAGCCTTAAATGTAATGAAAAATCCATTAGAACACTTTAAAGATTTTGAAACCCCTTAAGAACCCGTAATACAATCTAAAACCTTATTTAAACCTTTTCCCGTTAAAAAAAACATTACCCTGAAATTTGCTTGTCGTTGCCGCTGAGTTACGTTTCACCCACTCCACCTTCGTTACACTACGGAGGTCGCACGCTCGTTTCGCTCGCCACTTCCCCCCTTCACTCCACTCGGTCTCGCAAGTTCGCTCCACTCAGGACCTACCTACCACCGGTAAAACAGAGTAACGATTGTATGAGTAGTTAATTCTAAAATAAACTTTGATTTTCAGAGCAACACAATAGTTGTTTATTTGCAACTCCTGAAACAAATTAAAAAATTGTCTTATTAGTACTCCGTAGAACTGTTACCGATTAGTAGCAAGATTGGGCCGCGACTACGTGGATTGAACGTTATTGGACACGATAGCTCTCGCGCACTTAACAGGCTAACGGTTTTCCCGATTCATGCGCTGTATGCCATCGCTGAATATTCGGTACTCGCGCTTTACTCTAAACCACAACTTTTGTGTGTAGCAGAACCATTCTTGACTCTAAAAAAATACAAAATTTTGAAACCTGTACGAAACAAAAGGAGCATGTAAGGATCGGAGTAGGTGGTGTTCTATAGTTTCTGCTTACCTTTCTCTACTAGAAAAGGCGTGAGTTTAATAAATAAAATAATGGGAATTTAAACTTTTGCATTAGAAAAGTGTCCTGTGGCTAAGGTATGTCTTATGAGTACTCCGTAGGACTGTTACCGATTAGTAGCAAGATTGGGCCGCGACTACGTGGATTGAACGTTATTGGACACGATAGCTCTCGCGCACTTACCAGTCTAACGGTTTTCCCGATTCATGCGCTGTATGCCATCGCTGAATATTCGGTACTCGCGCTTTACTCTAAACCACAATCGTTGTGTGTAGCAGAACCATTCTTGACTCTAAAAGAACACAAAATTTAGAAACCTGTACGAAACAAAAGGAGCATGTAAGGATCGGAGTAGGTGGTGTTCTATAGTTTCTGCTTACCTTCCCCTACTAGAAAAGGCGTGAGATTAATAAATAAAATAATGAAATTTAAACTTTTGCATTAGAAAAGTTTCCTGTGGCTAATGTACCTCCACTTGCGCGCGGTTGTGGCTTCAAATCTGGACAAGTACCAATGAGCCTTTTTCTTTTTTGGACTTCCAAATGTTTCTAAGTTTATTTAGGACTAGTATTTGCGTGGTCCGCAAGCTGCGGTTTCGTGTTTTTGAGAAGTATTCCTTACCTTTATAAAATTATGAGAATCCATGGGAAGCCTTAAATGTAATGAAAAATCCATTAGAGCACTTTAAAGATTTTGAAACCCCTTAAGAACCCGTAATACAATCTAAAACCTTATTTAAACCTTTTCCCGTTAAAAAAAACATTACCCTGAAATTTGCTTGTCGTTGCCGCTGAGTTACGTTTCACCCACTCCACCTTCGTTACACTACGGAGGTCGCACGCTCGTTTCGCTCGCCACTTCCCCCCTTCACTCCACTCGGTCTCGCAAGTTCGCTCCACTCAGGACCTACCTACCACCGGTAAAACAGAGTAACGATTGTATGAGTAGTTAATTCTAAAATAAACTTTGATTTTCAGAGCAACACAATAGTTGTTTATTTGCAACTCCTGAAACAAATTAAAAAATTGTCTTATTAGTACTCCGTAGAACTGTTACCGATTAGTAGCAAGATTGGGCCGCGACTACGTGGATTGAACGTTACTGGACACGATAGCTCTCGCGCACTTACCAGTCTAACGGTTTTCCCGATTCATGCGCTGTATGCCATCGCTGAATATTCGGTACTCGCGCTTTACACTAAACCACAACCTTTGTGTGTAGCAGAACCATTCTTGACTCTAACAAAATACAAAATTTTGAAACCTGTACGAAACAAAAGGAGCATGTAAGGATCGGAGTAGGTGGTGTTCTATAGTTTCTGCTTACCTTTCTCTACTAGAAAAGGTGTGAGTTTAATAAATAAAATAATGGGAATTTAAACTTTTGCATTAGAAAAGTGTCCTGTGGCTAAGGTATGTCTTATGAGTACTCCGTAGGACTGTTACCGATTAGTAGCAAGATTGGGCCGCGACTACGTGGATTGAACGTTATTGGACACGATAGCTTTCGCGCACTTACCAGTCTAACGGTTTTCCCGATTCATGCGCTGTATGCCATCGCTGAATATTCGGTACTCGCGCTTTACTCTAAACCACAACCTTTGTGTGTAGCAGAACCATTCTTGACTCTAAAAGAACACAAAATTTAGAAACCAGTACGAAAATAAAGGAGCATGTAAGGATCGGAGTAGGTGGTGTTCTATAGTTTCTGCTTACCTTCCTCTACTAGAAAAGGCGTGAGTTTAATAAATAAAATAATGGGAATTTAAACTTTTGCATTAGAAAAGTATCCTGTGGCTAAGGTATGTCTTATGAGTACTCCGTAGGACTGTTACCGATTAGTAGCAAGATTGGGCCGCGACTACGTGGATTGAACGTTACTGGACACGATAGCTCTCGCGCACTTACCAGTCTAACGGTTTTCCCGATTCATGCGCTGTATGCCATCGCTGAATATTCGGTACTCGCGCTTTACACTAAACCACAACCTTTGTGTGTAGCAGAACCATTCTTGACTCTAACAAAATACAAAATTTTGAAACCTGTACGAAACAAAAGGAGCATGTAAGGATCGGAGTAGGTGGTGTTCTATAGTTTCTGCTTACCTTCCTCTACTAGAAAAGGCGTGAGTTCAATAAATAAAATAATGGGAATTTAAACTTTTGCATTAGAAAAGTGTCCTGTGGCTAAGGTATGTCTTATGAGTACTCCGTAGGACTGTTACCGATTAGTAGCAAGATTGGGCCGCGACTACGTGGATTGAACGTTATTGGACACGATAGCTTTCGCGCACTTACCAGTCTAACGGTGTTCCCGATTCATGCGCTGTATGCCATCGCTGAATATTCGGTACTCGCGCTTTACTCTAAACCACAACCTTTGTGTGTAGCAGAACCATTCTTGACTCTAAAAGAACACAAAATTTAGAAACCAGTACGAAACAAAAGGAGCATGTAAGGATCGGAGTAGGTGGTGTTCTATAGTTTCTGCTTACCTTTCTCTACTAGAAAAGGCGTGAGTTTAATAAATAAAATAATGGGAATTTAAACTTTTGCATTAGAAAAGTGTCCTGTGGCTAAGGTATGTCTTATGAGTACTCCGTAGGACTGTTACCGATTAGTAGCAAGATTGGGCCGCGACTACGTGGATTGAACGTTATTGGACACGATAGCTTTCGCGCACTTACCAGTCTAACGGTGTTCCCGATTCATGCGCTGTATGCCATCGCTGAATATTCGGTACTCGCGCTTTACTCTAAACCACAACCTTTGTGTGTAGCAGAACCATTCTTGACTCTAAAAAAATACAAAATTTTGAAACCTGTACGAAACAAAAGGAGCATGTAAGGATCGGAGTAGGTGGTGTTCTATAGTTTCTGCTTACCTTTCTCTACTAGAAAAGGCGTGAGTTTAATAAATAAAATAATGGGAATTTAAACTTTTGCATTAGAAAAGTGTCCTGTGGCTAAGGTATGTCTTATGAGTACTCCGTAGGACTGTTACCGATTAGTAGCAAGATTGGGCCGCGACTACGTGGATTGAACGTTATTGGACACGATAGCTCTCGCGCACTTACCAGTCTAACGGTTTTCCCGATTCATGCGCTGTATGCCATCGCTGAATATTCGGTACTCGCGCTTTACTCTAAACCACAACCTTTGTGTGTAGCAGAACCATTCTTGACTCTAAAAGAACACAAAATTTAGAAACCAGTACGAAACAAAAGGAGCATGTAAGGATCGGAGTAGGTGGTGTTCTACAGTTTCTGCTTACCTTCCCCTACTAGAAAAGGCGTGAGTTTAATAAATAAAATAATGGGAATTTAAACTATTGCATTAGAAAAGTATCCTGTGGCTAAGGTATGTCTTATGAGTACTCCGTAGGACTGTTACCGATTAGTAGCAAGATTGGGCCGCGACTACGTGGATTGAACGTTATTGGACACGATAGCTTTCGCGCACTTACCAGTCTAACGGTTTTCCCGATTCATGCGCTGTATGCCATCGCTGAATATTCGGTACTCGCGCTTTACTCTAAACCACAACCTTTGTGTGTAGCAGAACCATTCTTGACTCTAAAAGAACACAAAATTTAGAAACCAGTACGAAACAAAAGGAGCATGTAAGGATCGGAGTAGGTGGTGTTCTATAGTTTCTGCTTACCTTCCTCTACTAGAAAAGGCGTGAGTTTAATAAAAATAATGGGAATTTAAACTTTTGCATTAGAAAAGTATCCTGTGGCTAAGGTATGTCTTATGAGTACTCCGTAGGACTGTTACCGATTAGTAGCAAGATTGGGCCGCGACTACGTGGATTGAACGTTATTGGACACGATAGCTTTCGCGCACTTACCAGTCTAACGGTTTTCCCGATTCATGCGCTGTATGCCATCGCTGAATATTCGGTACTCGCGCTTTACTCTAAACCACAACCTTTGTGTGTAGCAGAACCATTCTTGACTCTAAAAGAACACAAAATTTAGAAACCAGTACGAAACAAAAGGAGCATGTAAGGATCGGAGTAGGTGGTGTTCTACAGTTTCTGCTTACCTTCCCCTACTAGAAAAGGCGTGAGTTTAATAAATAAAATAATGGGAATTTAAACTATTGCATTAGAAACGTGTCCTGTGGCTAAGGTATGTCTTATGAGTACTCCGTAGGACTGTTACCGATTAGTAGCAAGATTGGGCCGCGACTACGTGGATTGAACGTTATTGGACACGATAGCTCTCGCGCACTTACCAGTCTAACGGTTTTCCCGATTCATGCGCTGTATGCCATCGCTGAATATTCGGTACTCGCGCTTTACTCTAAACCACAACCGTTGTGTGTAGCAGAACCATTCTTGACTCTAAAATAACACAAAATTTAGAAACCTGTACGAAACAAAAGGAGCATGTAAGGATCGGAGTAGGTGGTGTTCTATAGTTTCTGCTTACCTTCCCCTACTAGAAAAGGCGTGAGATTAATAAATAAAATAATGGGAATTTAAACTATTGCATTAGAAAAGTGTCCTGTGGCTAATGTACCTCCACTTGCGCGCGGTTGTGGCTTTAAATCTGGACAAGTACCAATGAGCCTTTTTCTTTTTTGGACTTCCAAATGTTTCTAAGTTTATTTAAGACTAGTATTTAAGTGGTCCGCGAGCTGCGGTTTCGTGTTTTTGAGAAGTATTCCTTACCCTTATAAAATTATGAGAATCCATGGGAAGCCTTAAATGTAATGAAAAATCCATTAGAGCACTTTAAAGATTTTGAAACCCCTTAAGAACCCGTAATGCAATCTAAAACCTTATTTAAAAACTCAGACCTTTTCCCGTTAAAAAAAACATTACCCTGAAATTTGCTTGTCGTTGCCGCTGAGTTACGTTTCACCCACTCCACCTTCGTTACACTACGGAGGTCGCACCCTCGTTTCGCTCGCCACTTCCCCCCTTCACTCCACTCGGTCTCGCAAGTTCGCTCCACTCAGGACCTACCTACCACCGGTAAAACAGAGTAACGATTGTATGAGTAGTTAATTCTAAAATAAACTTTGATTTTCAGAGCAACACAATAGTTGTTTATTTGCAACTCCTGAAACAAATTAAAAAATTGTCTTATTAGTACTCCGTAGAACTGTTACCGATTAGTAGCAAGATTGGGCCGCGACTACGTGGATTGAACGTTATTGGACACGATAGCTCTCGCGCACTTAACAGGCTAACGGTTTTCCCGATTCATGCGCTGTATGCCATCGCTGAATATTCGGTACTCGCGCTTTACTCTAAACCACAACAGTTGTGTGTAGCAGAACCATTCTTGACTCTAAAAGAACACAAAATTTAGAAACCTGTACGAAACAAAAGGAGCATGTAAGGATCGGAGTAGGTTGTGTTCTATAGTTTCTGCTTACCTTCCCCTACTAGAAAAGGCGTGAGATTAATAAATAAAATAATGAAATTTAAACTTTTGCATTAGAAAAGTTTCCTGTGGCTAATGTACCTCCACTTGCGCGCGGTTGTGGCTTCAAATCTGGACAAGTACCAATGAGCCTTTTTCTTTTTTGGACTTCCAAATGTTTCTAAGTTTATTTAGGACTAGTATTTGCGTGGTCCGCAAGCTGCGGTTTCGTGTTTTTGAGAAGTATTCCTTACCTTTATAAAATTATGAGAATCCATGGGAAGCCTTAAATGTAATGAAAAATCCATTAGAGCACTTTAAAGATTTTGAAACCCCTTAAGAACCCGTAATACAATCTAAAACCTTATTTAAACCTTTTCCCGTTAAAAAAAACATTACCCTGAAATTTGCTTGTCGTTGCCGCTGAGTTACGTTTCACCCACTCCACCTTCGTTACACTACGGAGGTCGCACGCTCGTTTCGCTCGCCACTTCCCCCCTTCACTCCACTCGGTCTCGCAAGTTCGCTCCACTCAGGACCTACCTACCACCGGTAAAACAGAGTAACGATTGTATGAGTAGTTAATTCTAAAATAAACTTTGATTTTCAGAGCAACACAATAGTTGTTTATTTGCAACTCCTGAAACAAATTAAAAAATTGTCTTATTAGTACTCCGTAGAACTGTTACCGATTAGTAGCAAGATTGGGCCGCGACTACGTGGATTGAACGTTACTGGACACGATAGCTCTCGCGCACTTACCAGTCTAACGGTTTTCCCGATTCATGCGCTGTATGCCATCGCTGAATATTCGGTACTCGCGCTTTACACTAAACCACAACCTTTGTGTGTAGCAGAACCATTCTTGACTCTAACAAAATACAAAATTTTGAAACCTGTACGAAACAAAAGGAGCATGTAAGGATCGGAGTAGGTGGTGTTCTATAGTTTCTGCTTACCTTTCTCTACTAGAAAAGGTGTGAGTTTAATAAATAAAATAATGGGAATTTAAACTTTTGCATTAGAAACGTGTCCTGTGGGTAAGGTATGTCTTATCAGTACTCCGTAGGACTGTTACCGATTAGTAGCAAGATTGGGCCGCGACTACGTGGATTGAACGTTATTGGACACGATAGCTCTCGCGCACTTACCAGTCTAACGGTTTTCCCGATTCATGCGCTGTATGCCATCGCTGAATATTCGGTACTCGCGCTTTACTCTAAACCACAACCTTTGTGTGTAGCAGAACCATTCTTGACTCTAAAAGAACACAAAATTTAGAAACCAGTACGAAACAAAAGGAGCATGTAAGGATCGGAGTAGGTGGTGTTCTACATTTTCTGCTTACCTTCCCCTACTAGAAAAGGCGTGAGTTTAATAAATAAAATAATGGGAATTTAATTTATTGCATTAGAAACGTGTCCTGTGGCTAAGGTATGTCTTATGAGTACTCCGTAGGACTGTTACCGATTAGTAGCAAGATTGGGCCGCGACTACGTGGATTGAACGTTATTGGACACGATAGCTTTCGCGCACTTACCAGTCTAACGGTTTTCCCGATTCATGCGCTGTATGCCATCGCTGAATATTCGGTACTCGCGCTTTACTCTAAACACAACTTTTGTGTGTAGCAGAACCATTCTTGACTCTAAAAGAACACAAAATTTAGAAACCAGTACGAAACAAAAGGAGCATGTAAGGATCGGAGTAGGTGGTGTTCTACAGTTTCTGCTTACCTTCCCCTACTAGAAAAGGCGTGAGTTTAATAAATAAAATAATGGGAATTTAAACTATTGCATTAGAAACGTGTCCTGTGGCTAAGGTATGTCTTATGAGTACTCCGTAGGACTGTTACCGATTAGTAGCAAGATTGGGCCGCGACTACGTGGATTGAACGTTATTGGACACGATAGCTCTCGCGCACTTACCAGTCTAACGGTTTTCCCGATTCATGCGCTGTATGCCATCGCTGAATATTCGGTACTCGCGCTTTACTCTAAACCACAACAGTTGTGTGTAGCAGAACCATTCTTGACTCTAAAAGAACACAAAATTTAGAAACCTGTACGAAACAAAAGGAGCATGTAAGGATCGGAGTAGGTGGTGTTCTATAGTTTCTGCTTACCTTCCCCTACTAGAAAAGGCGTGAGATTAATAAATAAAATAATGAAATTTAAACTTTTGCATTAGAAAAGTTTCCTGTGGCTAATGTACCTCCACTTGCGCGCGGTTGTGGCTTCAAATCTGGACAAGTACCAATGAGCCTTTTTCTTTTTTGGACTTCCAAATGTTTCTAAGTTTATTTAGGACTAGTATTTGCGTGGTCCGCAAGCTGCGGTTTCGTGTTTTTGAGAAGTATTCCTTACCTTTATAAAATTATGAGAATCCATGGGAAGCCTTAAATGTAATGAAAAATCCATTAGAACACTTTAAAGATTTTGAAACCCCTTAAGAACCCGTAATACAATCTAAAACCTTATTTAAACCTTTTCCCGTTAAAAAAAACATTACCCTGAAATTTGCTTGTCGTTGCCGCTGAGTTACGTTTCACCCACTCCACCTTCGTTACACTACGGAGGTCGCACGCTCGTTTCGCTCGCCACTTCCCCCCTTCACTCCACTCGGTCTCGCAAGTTCGCTCCACTCAGGACCTACCTACCACCGGTAAAACAGAGTAACGATTGTATGAGTAGTTAATTCTAAAATAAACTTTGATTTTCAGAGCAACACAATAGTTGTTTATTTGCAACTCCTGAAACAAATTAAAAAATTGTCTTATTAGTACTCCGTAGAACTGTTACCGATTAGTAGCAAGATTGGGCCGCGACTACGTGGATTGAACGTTATTGGACACGATAGCTCTCGCGCACTTAACAGGCTAACGGTTTTCCCGATTCATGCGCTGTATGCCATCGCTGAATATTCGGTACTCGCGCTTTACTCTAAACCACAACTTTTGTGTGTAGCAGAACCATTCTTGACTCTAAAAAAATACAAAATTTTGAAACCTGTACGAAACAAAAGGAGCATGTAAGGATCGGAGTAGGTGGTGTTCTATAGTTTCTGCTTACCTTTCTCTACTAGAAAAGGCGTGAGTTTAATAAATAAAATAATGGGAATTTAAACTTTTGCATTAGAAAAGTGTCCTGTGGCTAAGGTATGTCTTATGAGTACTCCGTAGGACTGTTACCGATTAGTAGCAAGATTGGGCCGCGACTACGTGGATTGAACGTTATTGGACACGATAGCTCTCGCGCACTTACCAGTCTAACGGTTTTCCCGATTCATGCGCTGTATGCCATCGCTGAATATTCGGTACTCGCGCTTTACTCTAAACCACAATCGTTGTGTGTAGCAGAACCATTCTTGACTCTAAAAGAACACAAAATTTAGAAACCTGTACGAAACAAAAGGAGCATGTAAGGATCGGAGTAGGTGGTGTTCTATAGTTTCTGCTTACCTTCCCCTACTAGAAAAGGCGTGAGATTAATAAATAAAATAATGAAATTTAAACTTTTGCATTAGAAAAGTTTCCTGTGGCTAATGTACCTCCACTTGCGCGCGGTTGTGGCTTCAAATCTGGACAAGTACCAATGAGCCTTTTTCTTTTTTGGACTTCCAAATGTTTCTAAGTTTATTTAGGACTAGTATTTGCGTGGTCCGCAAGCTGCGGTTTCGTGTTTTTGAGAAGTATTCCTTACCTTTATAAAATTATGAGAATCCATGGGAAGCCTTAAATGTAATGAAAAATCCATTAGAGCACTTTAAAGATTTTGAAACCCCTTAAGAACCCGTAATACAATCTAAAACCTTATTTAAACCTTTTCCCGTTAAAAAAAACATTACCCTGAAATTTGCTTGTCGTTGCCGCTGAGTTACGTTTCACCCACTCCACCTTCGTTACACTACGGAGGTCGCACGCTCGTTTCGCTCGCCACTTCCCCCCTTCACTCCACTCGGTCTCGCAAGTTCGCTCCACTCAGGACCTACCTACCACCGGTAAAACAGAGTAACGATTGTATGAGTAGTTAATTCTAAAATAAACTTTGATTTTCAGAGCAACACAATAGTTGTTTATTTGCAACTCCTGAAACAAATTAAAAAATTGTCTTATTAGTACTCCGTAGAACTGTTACCGATTAGTAGCAAGATTGGGCCGCGACTACGTGGATTGAACGTTACTGGACACGATAGCTCTCGCGCACTTACCAGTCTAACGGTTTTCCCGATTCATGCGCTGTATGCCATCGCTGAATATTCGGTACTCGCGCTTTACACTAAACCACAACCTTTGTGTGTAGCAGAACCATTCTTGACTCTAACAAAATACAAAATTTTGAAACCTGTACGAAACAAAAGGAGCATGTAAGGATCGGAGTAGGTGGTGTTCTATAGTTTCTGCTTACCTTTCTCTACTAGAAAAGGTGTGAGTTTAATAAATAAAATAATGGGAATTTAAACTTTTGCATTAGAAAAGTGTCCTGTGGCTAAGGTATGTCTTATGAGTACTCCGTAGGACTGTTACCGATTAGTAGCAAGATTGGGCCGCGACTACGTGGATTGAACGTTATTGGACACGATAGCTTTCGCGCACTTACCAGTCTAACGGTTTTCCCGATTCATGCGCTGTATGCCATCGCTGAATATTCGGTACTCGCGCTTTACTCTAAACCACAACCTTTGTGTGTAGCAGAACCATTCTTGACTCTAAAAGAACACAAAATTTAGAAACCAGTACGAAAATAAAGGAGCATGTAAGGATCGGAGTAGGTGGTGTTCTATAGTTTCTGCTTACCTTCCTCTACTAGAAAAGGCGTGAGTTTAATAAATAAAATAATGGGAATTTAAACTTTTGCATTAGAAAAGTATCCTGTGGCTAAGGTATGTCTTATGAGTACTCCGTAGGACTGTTACCGATTAGTAGCAAGATTGGGCCGCGACTACGTGGATTGAACGTTACTGGACACGATAGCTCTCGCGCACTTACCAGTCTAACGGTTTTCCCGATTCATGCGCTGTATGCCATCGCTGAATATTCGGTACTCGCGCTTTACACTAAACCACAACCTTTGTGTGTAGCAGAACCATTCTTGACTCTAACAAAATACAAAATTTTGAAACCTGTACGAAACAAAAGGAGCATGTAAGGATCGGAGTAGGTGGTGTTCTATAGTTTCTGCTTACCTTCCTCTACTAGAAAAGGCGTGAGTTCAATAAATAAAATAATGGGAATTTAAACTTTTGCATTAGAAAAGTGTCCTGTGGCTAAGGTATGTCTTATGAGTACTCCGTAGGACTGTTACCGATTAGTAGCAAGATTGGGCCGCGACTACGTGGATTGAACGTTATTGGACACGATAGCTTTCGCGCACTTACCAGTCTAACGGTGTTCCCGATTCATGCGCTGTATGCCATCGCTGAATATTCGGTACTCGCGCTTTACTCTAAACCACAACCTTTGTGTGTAGCAGAACCATTCTTGACTCTAAAAGAACACAAAATTTAGAAACCAGTACGAAACAAAAGGAGCATGTAAGGATCGGAGTAGGTGGTGTTCTACAGTTTCTGCTTACCTTCCCCTACTAGAAAAGGCGTGAGTTTAATAAATAAAATAATGGGAATTTAAACTATTGCATTAGAAACGTGTCCTGTGGCTAAGGTATGTCTTATGAGTACTCCGTAGGACTGTTACCGATTAGTAGCAAGATTGGGCCGCGACTACGTGGATTGAACGTTACTGGACACGATAGCTCTCGCGCACTTACCAGTCTAACGGTTTTCCCGATTCATGCGCTGTATGCCATCGCTGAATATTCGGTACTCGCGCTTTACACTAAACCACAACCTTTGTGTGTAGCAGAACCATTCTTGACTCTAACAAAATACAAAATTTTGAAACCTGTACGAAACAAAAGGAGCATGTAAGGATCGGAGTAGGTGGTGTTCTATAGTTTCTGCTTACCTTCCTCTACTAGAAAAGGCGTGAGTTCAATAAATAAAATAATGGGAATTTAAACTTTTGCATTAGAAAAGTGTCCTGTGGCTAAGGTATGTCTTATGAGTACTCCGTAGGACTGTTACCGATTAGTAGCAAGATTGGGCCGCGACTACGTGGATTGAACGTTATTGGACACGATAGCTTTCGCGCACTTACCAGTCTAACGGTGTTCCCGATTCATGCGCTGTATGCCATCGCTGAATATTCGGTACTCGCGCTTTACTCTAAACCACAACCTTTGTGTGTAGCAGAACCATTCTTGACTCTAAAAAAATACAAAATTTTGAAACCTGTACGAAACAAAAGGAGCATGTAAGGATCGGAGTAGGTGGTGTTCTATAGTTTCTGCTTACCTTTCTCTACTAGAAAAGGCGTGAGTTTAATAAATAAAATAATGGGAATTTAAACTTTTGCATTAGAAAAGTGTCCTGTGGCTAAGGTATGTCTTATGAGTACTCCGTAGGACTGTTACCGATTAGTAGCAAGATTGGGCCGCGACTACGTGGATTGAACGTTATTGGACACGATAGCTCTCGCGCACTTACCAGTCTAACGGTTTTCCCGATTCATGCGCTGTATGCCATCGCTGAATATTCGGTACTCGCGCTTTACTCTAAACCACAACCTTTGTGTGTAGCAGAACCATTCTTGACTCTAAAAGAACACAAAATTTAGAAACCAGTACGAAACAAAAGGAGCATGTAAGGATCGGAGTAGGTGGTGTTCTACAGTTTCTGCTTACCTTCCCCTACTAGAAAAGGCGTGAGTTTAATAAATAAAATAATGGGAATTTAAACTATTGCATTAGAAACGTGTCCTGTGGCTAAGGTATGTCTTATGAGTACTCCGTAGGACTGTTACCGATTAGTAGCAAGATTGGGCCGCGACTACGTGGATTGAACGTTATTGGACACGATAGCTCTCGCGCACTTACCAGTCTAACGGTTTTCCCGATTCATGCGCTGTATGCCATCGCTGAATATTCGGTACTCGCGCTTTACTCTAAACCACAACCTTTGTGTGTAGCAGAACCATTCTTGACTCTAAAAAAATACAAAATTTAGAAACCTGTACGAAACAAAAGGAGCATGTAAGGATCGGAGTAGGTGGTGTTCTATAGTTTCTGCTTACCTTTCTCTACTAGAAAAGGCGTGAGTTTAATAAATAAAATAATGGGAATTTAAACTTTTGCATTAGAAAAGTATCCTGTGGCTATGTCTTATGAGTACTCCGTAGGACTGTTACCGATTAGTAGCAAGATTGGGCCGCGACTACGTGGATTGAACGTTATTGGACACGATAGCTTTCGCGCACTTACCAGTCTAACGGTTTTCCCGATTCATGCGCTGTATGCCATCGCTGAATATTCGGTACTCGCGCTTTACTCTAAACACAACTTTTGTGTGTAGCAGAACCATTCTTGACTCTAAAAGAACACAAAATTTAGAAACCAGTACGAAACAAAAGGAGCATGTAAGGATCGGAGTAGGTGGTGTTCTACAGTTTCTGCTTACCTTCCCCTACTAGAAAAGGCGTGAGTTTAATAAATAAAATAATGGGAATTTAAACTATTGCATTAGAAACGTGTCCTGTGGCTAAGGTATGTCTTATGAGTACTCCGTAGGACTGTTACCGATTAGTAGCAAGATTGGGCCGCGACTACGTGGATTGAACGTTATTGGACACGATAGCTCTCGCGCACTTACCAGTCTAACGGTTTTCCCGATTCATGCGCTGTATGCCATCGCTGAATATTCGGTACTCGCGCTTTACTCTAAACCACAACAGTTGTGTGTAGCAGAACCATTCTTGACTCTAAAAGAACACAAAATTTAGAAACCTGTACGAAACAAAAGGAGCATGTAAGGATCGGAGTAGGTGGTGTTCTATAGTTTCTGCTTACCTTCCCCTACTAGAAAAGGCGTGAGATTAATAAATAAAATAATGAAATTTAAACTTTTGCATTAGAAAAGTTTCCTGTGGCTAATGTACCTCCACTTGCGCGCGGTTGTGGCTTCAAATCTGGACAAGTACCAATGAGCCTTTTTCTTTTTTGGACTTCCAAATGTTTCTAAGTTTATTTAGGACTAGTATTTGCGTGGTCCGCAAGCTGCGGTTTCGTGTTTTTGAGAAGTATTCCTTACCTTTATAAAATTATGAGAATCCATGGGAAGCCTTAAATGTAATGAAAAATCCATTAGAGCACTTTAAAGATTTTGAAACCCCTTAAGAACCCGTAATACAATCTAAAACCTTATTTAAACCTTTTCCCGTTAAAAAAAACATTACCCTGAAATTTGCTTGTCGTTGCCGCTGAGTTACGTTTCACCCACTCCACCTTCGTTACACTACGGAGGTCGCACGCTCGTTTCGCTCGCCACTTCCCCCCTTCACTCCACTCGGTCTCGCAAGTTCGCTCCACTCAGGACCTACCTACCACCGGTAAAACAGAGTAACGATTGTATGAGTAGTTAATTCTAAAATAAACTTTGATTTTCAGAGCAACACAATAGTTGTTTATTTGCAACTCCTGAAACAAATTAAAAAATTGTCTTATTAGTACTCCGTAGAACTGTTACCGATTAGTAGCAAGATTGGGCCGCGACTACGTGGATTGAACGTTACTGGACACGATAGCTCTCGCGCACTTACCAGTCTAACGGTTTTCCCGATTCATGCGCTGTATGCCATCGCTGAATATTCGGTACTCGCGCTTTACACTAAACCACAACCTTTGTGTGTAGCAGAACCATTCTTGACTCTAACAAAATACAAAATTTTGAAACCTGTACGAAACAAAAGGAGCATGTAAGGATCGGAGTAGGTGGTGTTCTATAGTTTCTGCTTACCTTTCTCTACTAGAAAAGGTGTGAGTTTAATAAATAAAATAATGGGAATTTAAACTTTTGCATTAGAAAAGTGTCCTGTGGCTAAGGTATGTCTTATGAGTACTCCGTAGGACTGTTACCGATTAGTAGCAAGATTGGGCCGCGACTACGTGGATTGAACGTTATTGGACACGATAGCTTTCGCGCACTTACCAGTCTAACGGTTTTCCCGATTCATGCGCTGTATGCCATCGCTGAATATTCGGTACTCGCGCTTTACTCTAAACCACAACCTTTGTGTGTAGCAGAACCATTCTTGACTCTAAAAGAACACAAAATTTAGAAACCAGTACGAAAATAAAGGAGCATGTAAGGATCGGAGTAGGTGGTGTTCTATAGTTTCTGCTTACCTTCCTCTACTAGAAAAGGCGTGAGTTTAATAAATAAAATAATGGGAATTTAAACTTTTGCATTAGAAAAGTATCCTGTGGCTAAGGTATGTCTTATGAGTACTCCGTAGGACTGTTACCGATTAGTAGCAAGATTGGGCCGCGACTACGTGGATTGAACGTTACTGGACACGATAGCTCTCGCGCACTTACCAGTCTAACGGTTTTCCCGATTCATGCGCTGTATGCCATCGCTGAATATTCGGTACTCGCGCTTTACACTAAACCACAACCTTTGTGTGTAGCAGAACCATTCTTGACTCTAACAAAATACAAAATTTTGAAACCTGTACGAAACAAAAGGAGCATGTAAGGATCGGAGTAGGTGGTGTTCTATAGTTTCTGCTTACCTTCCTCTACTAGAAAAGGCGTGAGTTCAATAAATAAAATAATGGGAATTTAAACTTTTGCATTAGAAAAGTGTCCTGTGGCTAAGGTATGTCTTATGAGTACTCCGTAGGACTGTTACCGATTAGTAGCAAGATTGGGCCGCGACTACGTGGATTGAACGTTATTGGACACGATAGCTTTCGCGCACTTACCAGTCTAACGGTGTTCCCGATTCATGCGCTGTATGCCATCGCTGAATATTCGGTACTCGCGCTTTACTCTAAACCACAACCTTTGTGTGTAGCAGAACCATTCTTGACTCTAAAAGAACACAAAATTTAGAAACCAGTACGAAACAAAAGGAGCATGTAAGGATCGGAGTAGGTGGTGTTCTACAGTTTCTGCTTACCTTCCCCTACTAGAAAAGGCGTGAGTTTAATAAATAAAATAATGGGAATTTAAACTATTGCATTAGAAACGTGTCCTGTGGCTAAGGTATGTCTTATGAGTACTCCGTAGGACTGTTACCGATTAGTAGCAAGATTGGGCCGCGACTACGTGGATTGAACGTTATTGGACACGATAGCTCTCGCGCACTTACCAGTCTAACGGTTTTCCCGATTCATGCGCTGTATGCCATCGCTGAATATTCGGTACTCGCGCTTTACACTAAACCACAACCTTTGTGTGTAGCAGAACCATTCTTGACTCTAAAAAAATACAAAATTTAGAAACCTGTACGAAACAAAAGGAGCATGTAAGGATCGGAGTAGGTGGTGTTCTATAGTTTCTGCTTACCTTTCTCTACTAGAAAAGGCGTGAGTTTAATAAATAAAATAATGGGAATTTAAACTTTTGCATTAGAAAAGTGTCCTGTGGCTAAGGTATGTCTTATGAGTACTCCGTAGGACTGTTACCGATTAGTAGCAAGATTGGGCCGCGACTACGTGGATTGAACGTTATTGGACACGATAGCTCTCGCGCACTTACCAGTCTAACGGTTTTCCCGATTCATGCGCTGTATGCCATCGCTGAATATTCGGTACTCGCGCTTTACTCTAAACCACAACCTTTGTGTGTAGCAGAACCATTCTTGACTCTAAAAGAACACAAAATTTAGAAACCAGTACGAAAAAAAAGGAGCATGTAAGGATCGGAGTAGGTGGTGTTCTATAGTTTCTGCTTACCTTCCTTTTACTAGAAAAGGCGTGAGTTTAATAAATAAAATAATGGGAATTTAAACTTTTGCATTAGAAAAGTGTCCTGTGGCTAAGGTATGTCTTATGAGTACTCCGTAGGACTGTTACCGATTAGTAGCAAGATTGGGCCGCGACTACGTGGATTGAACGTTATTGGACACGATAGCTCTCGCGCACTTACCAGTCTAACGGTTTTCCCGATTCATGCGCTGTATGCCATCGCTGAATATTCGGTACTCGCGCTTTACTCTAAACCACAACCTTTGTGTGTAGCAGAACCATTCTTGACTCTAAAAGAACACAAAATTTAGAAACCAGTACGAAACAAAAGGAGCATGTAAGGATCGGAGTAGGTGGTGTTCTATAGTTTCTGCTTACCTTCCTCTACTAGAAAAGGCGTGAGTTTAATAAATAAAATAATGGGAATTTAAACTTTTGCATTAGAAAAGTATCCTGTGGCTAAGGTATGTCTTATGAGTACTCCGTAGGACTGTTACCGATTAGTAGCAAGATTGGGCCGCGACTACGAGGATTGAACGTTATTGGACACGATAGCTTTCGCGCACTTACCAGTCTAACGGTTTTCCCGATTCATGCGCTGTATGCCATCGCTGAATATTCGGTACTCGCGCTTTACTCTAAACCACAACCTTTGTGTGTAGCAGAACCATTCTTGACTCTAAAAGAACACAAAATTTAGAAACCAGTACGAAACAAAAGGAGCATGTAAGGATCGGAGTAGGTGGTGTTCTACAGTTTCTGCTTACCTTCCCCTACTAGAAAAGGCGTGAGTTTAATAAATAAAATAATGGGAATTTAAACTATTGCATTAGAAACGTGTCCTGTGGCTAAGGTATGTCTTATGAGTACTCCGTAGGACTGTTACCGATTAGTAGCAAGATTGGGCCGCGACTACGTGGATTGAACGTTATTGGACACGATAGCTTTCGCGCACTTACCAGTCTAACGGTTTTCCCGATTCATGCGCTGTATGCCATCGCTGAATATTCGGTACTCGCGCTTTACTCTAAACCACAACCTTTGTGTGTAGCAGAACCATTCTTGACTCTAACAAAATACAAAATTTTGAAACCTGTACGAAACAAAAGGAGCATGTAAGGATCGGAGTAGGTGGTGTTCTATAGTTTCTGCTTACCTTTCTCTACTAGAAAAGGTGTGAGTTTAATAAATAAAATAATGGGAATTTAAACTTTTGCATTAGAAAAGTGTCCTGTGGCTAAGGTATGTCTTATGAGTACTCCGTAGGACTGTTACCGATTAGTAGCAAGATTGGGCCGCGACTACGTGGATTGAACGTTATTGGACACGATAGCTTTCGCGCACTTACCAGTCTAACGGTTTTCCCGATTCATGCGCTGTATGCCATCGCTGAATATTCGGTACTCGCGCTTTACTCTAAACCACAACCTTTGTGTGTAGCAGAACCATTCTTGACTCTAAAAGAACACAAAATTTAGAAACCAGTACGAAAATAAAGGAGCATGTAAGGATCGGAGTAGGTGGTGTTCTATAGTTTCTGCTTACCTTCCTCTACTAGAAAAGGCGTGAGTTTAATAAATAAAATAATGGGAATTTAAACTTTTGCATTAGAAAAGTATCCTGTGGCTAAGGTATGTCTTATGAGTACTCCGTAGGACTGTTACCGATTAGTAGCAAGATTGGGCCGCGACTACGTGGATTGAACGTTACTGGACACGATAGCTCTCGCGCACTTACCAGTCTAACGGTTTTCCCGATTCATGCGCTGTATGCCATCGCTGAATATTCGGTACTCGCGCTTTACACTAAACCACAACCTTTGTGTGTAGCAGAACCATTCTTGACTCTAACAAAATACAAAATTTAGAAACCTGTACGAAACAAAAGGAGCATGTAAGGATCGGAGTAGGTGGTGTTCTATAGTTTCTGCTTACCTTCCCCTACTAGAAAAGGCGTGAGATTAATAAATAAAATAATGAAATTTAAACTTTTGCATTAGAAAAGTTTCCTGTGGCTAATGTACCTCCACTTGCGCGCGGTTGTGGCTTCAAATCTGGACAAGTACCAATGAGCCTTTTTCTTTTTTGGACTTCCAAATGTTTCTAAGTTTATTTAGGACTAGTATTTGCGTGGTCCGCAAGCTGCGGTTTCGTGTTTTTGAGAAGTATTCCTTACCTTTATAAAATTATGAGAATCCATGGGAAGCCTTAAATGTAATGAAAAATCCATAAGAGCACTTTAAAGATTTTGAAACCCCTTAAGAACCCGTAATACAATCTAAAACCTTATTTAAACCTTTTCCCGTTAAAAAAAACATTACCCTGAAATTTGCTTGTCGTTGCCGCTGAGTTACGTTTCACCCACTCCACCTTCGTTACACTACGGAGGTCGCACGCTCGTTTCGCTCGCCACTTCCCCCCTTCACTCCACTCGGTCTCGCAAGTTCGCTCCACTCAGGACCTACCTACCACCGGTAAAACAGAGTAACGATTGTATGAGTAGTTAATTCTAAAATAAACTTTGATTTTCAGAGCAACACAATAGTTGTTTATTTGCAACTCCTGAAACAAATTAAAAAATTGTCTTATTAGTACTCCGTAGAACTGTTACCGATTAGTAGCAAGATTGGGCCGCGACTACGTGGATTGAACGTTACTGGACACGATAGCTCTCGCGCACTTACCAGTCTAACGGTTTTCCCGATTCATGCGCTGTATGCCATCGCTGAATATTCGGTACTCGCGCTTTACACTAAACCACAACCTTTGTGTGTAGCAGAACCATTCTTGACTCTAACAAAATACAAAATTTTGAAACCTGTACGAAACAAAAGGAGCATGTAAGGATCGGAGTAGGTGGTGTTCTATAGTTTCTGCTTACCTTTCTCTACTAGAAAAGGTGTGAGTTTAATAAATAAAATAATGGGAATTTAAACTTTTGCATTAGAAAAGTGTCCTGTGGCTAAGGTATGTCTTATGAGTACTCCGTAGGACTGTTACCGATTAGTAGCAAGATTGGGCCGCGACTACGTGGATTGAACGTTATTGGACACGATAGCTTTCGCGCACTTACCAGTCTAACGGTGTTCCCGATTCATGCGCTGTATGCCATCGCTGAATATTCGGTACTCGCGCTTTACTCTAAACCACAACCTTTGTGTGTAGCAGAACCATTCTTGACTCTAAAAGAACACAAAATTTAGAAACCAGTACGAAACAAAAGGAGCATGTAAGGATCGGAGTAGGTGGTGTTCTACAGTTTCTGCTTACCTTCCCCTACTAGAAAAGGCGTGAGTTTAATAAATAAAATAATGGGAATTTAAACTATTGCATTAGAAACGTGTCCTGTGGCTAAGGTATGTCTTATGAGTACTCCGTAGGACTGTTACCGATTAGTAGCAAGATTGGGCCGCGACTACGTGGATTGAACGTTATTGGACACGATAGCTCTCGCGCACTTACCAGTCTAACGGTTTTCCCGATTCATGCGCTGTATGCCATCGCTGAATATTCGGTACTCGCGCTTTACACTAAACCACAACCTTTGTGTGTAGCAGAACCATTCTTGACTCTAAAAAAATACAAAATTTAGAAACCTGTACGAAACAAAAGGAGCATGTAAGGATCGGAGTAGGTGGTGTTCTATAGTTTCTGCTTACCTTTCTCTACTAGAAAAGGCGTGAGTTTAATAAATAAAATAATGGGAATTTAAACTTTTGCATTAGAAAAGTGTCCTGTGGCTAAGGTATGTCTTATGAGTACTCCGTAGGACTGTTACCGATTAGTAGCAAGATTGGGCCGCGACTACGTGGATTGAACGTTATTGGACACGATAGCTCTCGCGCACTTACCAGTCTAACGGTTTTCCCGATTCATGCGCTGTATGCCATCGCTGAATATTCGGTACTCGCGCTTTACTCTAAACCACAACCTTTGTGTGTAGCAGAACCATTCTTGACTCTAAAAGAACACAAAATTTAGAAACCAGTACGAAAAAAAAGGAGCATGTAAGGATCGGAGTAGGTGGTGTTCTATAGTTTCTGCTTACCTTCCTTTTACTAGAAAAGGCGTGAGTTTAATAAATAAAATAATGGGAATTTAAACTTTTGCATTAGAAAAGTGTCCTGTGGCTAAGGTATGTCTTATGAGTACTCCGTAGGACTGTTACCGATTAGTAGCAAGATTGGGCCGCGACTACGTGGATTGAACGTTATTGGACACGATAGCTCTCGCGCACTTACCAGTCTAACGGTTTTCCCGATTCATGCGCTGTATGCCATCGCTGAATATTCGGTACTCGCGCTTTACTCTAAACCACAACCTTTGTGTGTAGCAGAACCATTCTTGACTCTAAAAGAACACAAAATTTAGAAACCAGTACGAAACAAAAGGAGCATGTAAGGATCGGAGTAGGTGGTGTTCTATAGTTTCTGCTTACCTTCCTCTACTAGAAAAGGCGTGAGTTTAATAAATAAAATAATGGGAATTTAAACTTTTGCATTAGAAAAGTATCCTGTGGCTAAGGTATGTCTTATGAGTACTCCGTAGGACTGTTACCGATTAGTAGCAAGATTGGGCCGCGACTACGAGGATTGAACGTTATTGGACACGATAGCTTTCGCGCACTTACCAGTCTAACGGTTTTCCCGATTCATGCGCTGTATGCCATCGCTGAATATTCGGTACTCGCGCTTTACTCTAAACCACAACCTTTGTGTGTAGCAGAACCATTCTTGACTCTAAAAGAACACAAAATTTAGAAACCAGTACGAAACAAAAGGAGCATGTAAGGATCGGAGTAGGTGGTGTTCTACAGTTTCTGCTTACCTTCCCCTACTAGAAAAGGCGTGAGTTTAATAAATAAAATAATGGGAATTTAAACTATTGCATTAGAAACGTGTCCTGTGGCTAAGGTATGTCTTATGAGTACTCCGTAGGACTGTTACCGATTAGTAGCAAGATTGGGCCGCGACTACGTGGATTGAACGTTATTGGACACGATAGCTTTCGCGCACTTACCAGTCTAACGGTTTTCCCGATTCATGCGCTGTATGCCATCGCTGAATATTCGGTACTCGCGCTTTACTCTAAACCACAACCTTTGTGTGTAGCAGAACCATTCTTGACTCTAACAAAATACAAAATTTTGAAACCTGTACGAAACAAAAGGAGCATGTAAGGATCGGAGTAGGTGGTGTTCTATAGTTTCTGCTTACCTTTCTCTACTAGAAAAGGTGTGAGTTTAATAAATAAAATAATGGGAATTTAAACTTTTGCATTAGAAAAGTGTCCTGTGGCTAAGGTATGTCTTATGAGTACTCCGTAGGACTGTTACCGATTAGTAGCAAGATTGGGCCGCGACTACGTGGATTGAACGTTATTGGACACGATAGCTTTCGCGCACTTACCAGTCTAACGGTTTTCCCGATTCATGCGCTGTATGCCATCGCTGAATATTCGGTACTCGCGCTTTACTCTAAACCACAACCTTTGTGTGTAGCAGAACCATTCTTGACTCTAAAAGAACACAAAATTTAGAAACCAGTACGAAAATAAAGGAGCATGTAAGGATCGGAGTAGGTGGTGTTCTATAGTTTCTGCTTACCTTCCTCTACTAGAAAAGGCGTGAGTTTAATAAATAAAATAATGGGAATTTAAACTTTTGCATTAGAAAAGTATCCTGTGGCTAAGGTATGTCTTATGAGTACTCCGTAGGACTGTTACCGATTAGTAGCAAGATTGGGCCGCGACTACGTGGATTGAACGTTACTGGACACGATAGCTCTCGCGCACTTACCAGTCTAACGGTTTTCCCGATTCATGCGCTGTATGCCATCGCTGAATATTCGGTACTCGCGCTTTACACTAAACCACAACCTTTGTGTGTAGCAGAACCATTCTTGACTCTAACAAAATACAAAATTTAGAAACCTGTACGAAACAAAAGGAGCATGTAAGGATCGGAGTAGGTGGTGTTCTATAGTTTCTGCTTACCTTCCCCTACTAGAAAAGGCGTGAGATTAATAAATAAAATAATGAAATTTAAACTTTTGCATTAGAAAAGTTTCCTGTGGCTAATGTACCTCCACTTGCGCGCGGTTGTGGCTTCAAATCTGGACAAGTACCAATGAGCCTTTTTCTTTTTTGGACTTCCAAATGTTTCTAAGTTTATTTAGGACTAGTATTTGCGTGGTCCGCAAGCTGCGGTTTCGTGTTTTTGAGAAGTATTCCTTACCTTTATAAAATTATGAGAATCCATGGGAAGCCTTAAATGTAATGAAAAATCCATAAGAGCACTTTAAAGATTTTGAAACCCCTTAAGAACCCGTAATACAATCTAAAACCTTATTTAAACCTTTTCCCGTTAAAAAAAACATTACCCTGAAATTTGCTTGTCGTTGCCGCTGAGTTACGTTTCACCCACTCCACCTTCGTTACACTACGGAGGTCGCACGCTCGTTTCGCTCGCCACTTCCCCCCTTCACTCCACTCGGTCTCGCAAGTTCGCTCCACTCAGGACCTACCTACCACCGGTAAAACAGAGTAACGATTGTATGAGTAGTTAATTCTAAAATAAACTTTGATTTTCAGAGCAACACAATAGTTGTTTATTTGCAACTCCTGAAACAAATTAAAAAATTGTCTTATTAGTACTCCGTAGAACTGTTACCGATTAGTAGCAAGATTGGGCCGCGACTACGTGGATTGAACGTTACTGGACACGATAGCTCTCGCGCACTTACCAGTCTAACGGTTTTCCCGATTCATGCGCTGTATGCCATCGCTGAATATTCGGTACTCGCGCTTTACACTAAACCACAACCTTTGTGTGTAGCAGAACCATTCTTGACTCTAACAAAATACAAAATTTTGAAACCTGTACGAAACAAAAGGAGCATGTAAGGATCGGAGTAGGTGGTGTTCTATAGTTTCTGCTTACCTTTCTCTACTAGAAAAGGTGTGAGTTTAATAAATAAAATAATGGGAATTTAAACTTTTGCATTAGAAAAGTGTCCTGTGGCTAAGGTATGTCTTATGAGTACTCCGTAGGACTGTTACCGATTAGTAGCAAGATTGGGCCGCGACTACGTGGATTGAACGTTATTGGACACGATAGCTTTCGCGCACTTACCAGTCTAACGGTTTTCCCGATTCATGCGCTGTATGCCATCGCTGAATATTCGGTACTCGCGCTTTACTCTAAACCACAACCTTTGTGTGTAGCAGAACCATTCTTGACTCTAAAAGAACACAAAATTTAGAAACCATTACGAAAATAAAGGAGCATGTAAGGATCGGAGTAGGTGGTGTTCTATAGTTTCTGCTTACCTTCCTCTACTAGAAAAGGCGTGAGTTTAATAAATAAAATAATGGGAATTTAAACTATTGCATTAGAAACGTGTCCTGTGGCTAAGGTATGTCTTATGAGTACTCCGTAGGACTGTTACCGATTAGTAGCAAGATTGGGCCGCGACTACGTGGATTGAACGTTATTGGACACGATAGCTCTCGCGCACTTACCAGTCTAACGGTTTTCCCGATTCATGCGCTGTATGCCATCGCTGAATATTCGGTACTCGCGCTTTACTCTAAACCACAACCTTTGTGTGTAGCAGAACCATTCTTGACTCTAAAAAAATACAAAATTTAGAAACCAGTACGAAACAAAAGGAGCATGTAAGGATCGGAGTAGGTGGTGTTCTATAGTTTCTGCTTACCTTCCTCTACTAGAAAAGGCGTGAGTTTAATAAATAAAATAATGGGAATTTAAACTTTTGCATTAGAAAAGTATCCTGTGGCTAAGGTATGTCTTATGAGTACTCCGTAGGACTGTTACCGATTAGTAGCAAGATTGGGCCGCGACTACGTGGATTGAACGTTATTGGACACGATAGCTTTCGCGCACTTACCAGTCTAACGGTTTTCCCGATTCATGCGCTGTATGCCATCGCTGAATATTCGGTACTCGCGCTTTACTCTAAACCACAACCTTTGTGTGTAGCAGAACCATTCTTGACTCTAAAAGAACACAAAATTTAGAAACCAGTACGAAACAAAAGGAGCATGTAAGGATCGGAGTAGGTGGTGTTCTATAGTTTCTGCTTACCTTCCTCTACTAGAAAAGGCGTGAGTTTAATAAATAAAATAATGGGAATTTAAACTTTTGCATTAGAAAAGTATCCTGTGGCTAAGGTATGTCTTATGAGTACTCCGTAGGACTGTTACCGATTAGTAGCAAGATTGGGCCGCGACTACGTGGATTGAACGTTATTGGACACGATAGCTCTCGCGCACTTACCAGTCTAACGGTTTTCCCGATTCATGCGCTGTATGCCATCGCTGAATATTCGGTACTCGCGCTTTACTCTAAACCACAACCGTTGTGTGTAGCAGAACCATTCTTGACTCTAAAATAACACAAAATTTAGAAACCTGTACGAAACAAAAGGAGCATGTAAGGATCGGAGTAGGTGGTGTTCTATAGTTTCTGCTTACCTTCCCCTACTAGAAAAGGCGTGAGATTAATAAATAAAATAATGGGAATTTAAACTATTGCATTAGAAAAGTGTCCTGTGGCTAATGTACCTCCACTTGCGCGCGGTTGTGGCTTTAAATCTGGACAAGTACCAATGAGCCTTTTTCTTTTTTGGACTTCCAAATGTTTCTAAGTTTATTTAAGACTAGTATTTAAGTGGTCCGCGAGCTGCGGTTTCGTGTTTTTGAGAAGTATTCCTTACCCTTATAAAATTATGAGAATCCATGGGAAGCCTTAAATGTAATGAAAAATCCATTAGAGCACTTTAAAGATTTTGAAACCCCTTAAGAACCCGTAATGCAATCTAAAACCTTATTTAAAAACTCAGACCTTTTCCCGTTAAAAAAAACATTACCCTGAAATTTGCTTGTCGTTGCCGCTGAGTTACGTTTCACCCACTCCACCTTCGTTACACTACGGAGGTCGCACGCTCGTTTCGCTCGCCACTTCCCCCCTTCACTCCACTCGGTCTCGCAAGTTCGCTCCACTCAGGACCTACCTACCACCGGTAAAACAGAGTAACGATTGTATGAGTAGTTAATTCTAAAATAAACTTTGATTTTCAGAGCAACACAATAGTTGTTTATTTGCAACTCCTGAAACAAATTAAAAAATTGTCTTATTAGTACTCCGTAGAACTGTTACCGATTAGTAGCAAGATTGGGCCGCGACTACGTGGATTGAACGTTACTGGACACGATAGCTCTCGCGCACTTACCAGTCTAACGGTTTTCCCGATTCATGCGCTGTATGCCATCGCTGAATATTCGGTACTCGCGCTTTACACTAAACCACAACCTTTGTGTGTAGCAGAACCATTCTTGACTCTAACAAAATACAAAATTTTGAAACCTGTACGAAACAAAAGGAGCATGTAAGGATCGGAGTAGGTGGTGTTCTATAGTTTCTGCTTACCTTTCTCTACTAGAAAAGGTGTGAGTTTAATAAATAAAATAATGGGAATTTAAACTTTTGCATTAGAAAAGTGTCCTGTGGCTAAGGTATGTCTTATGAGTACTCCGTAGGACTGTTACCGATTAGTAGCAAGATTGGGCCGCGACTACGTGGATTGAACGTTATTGGACACGATAGCTTTCGCGCACTTACCAGTCTAACGGTTTTCCCGATTCATGCGCTGTATGCCATCGCTGAATATTCGGTACTCGCGCTTTACTCTAAACCACAACCTTTGTGTGTAGCAGAACCATTCTTGACTCTAAAAGAACACAAAATTTAGAAACCAGTACGAAAATAAAGGAGCATGTAAGGATCGGAGTAGGTGGTGTTCTATAGTTTCTGCTTACCTTCCTTTACTAGAAAAGGCGTGAGTTTAATAAATAAAATAATGGGAATTTAAACTTTTGCATTAGAAAAGTATCCTGTGGCTAAGGTATGTCTTATGAGTACTCCGTAGGACTGTTACCGATTAGTAGCAAGATTGGGCCGCGACTACGTGGATTGAACGTTACTGGACACGATAGCTCTCGCGCACTTACCAGTCTAACGGTTTTCCCGATTCATGCGCTGTATGCCATCGCTGAATATTCGGTACTCGCGCTTTACACTAAACCACAACCTTTGTGTGTAGCAGAACCATTCTTGACTCTAACAAAATACAAAATTTTGAAACCTGTACGAAACAAAAGGAGCATGTAAGGATCGGAGTAGGTGGTGTTCTATAGTTTCTGCTTACCTTCCTCTACTAGAAAAGGCGTGAGTTCAATAAATAAAATAATGGGAATTTAAACTTTTGCATTAGAAAAGTGTCCTGTGGCTAAGGTATGTCTTATGAGTACTCCGTAGGACTGTTACCGATTAGTAGCAAGATTGGGCCGCGACTACGTGGATTGAACGTTATTGGACACGATAGCTTTCGCGCACTTACCAGTCTCACGGTGTTCCCGATTCATGCGCTGTATGCCATCGCTGAATATTCGGTACTCGCGCTTTACTCTAAACCACAACCTTTGTGTGTAGCAGAACCATTCTTGACTCTAAAAGAACACAAAATTTAGAAACCAGTACGAAACAAAAGGAGCATGTAAGGATCGGAGTAGGTGGTGTTCTACAGTTTCTGCTTACCTTCCCCTACTAGAAAAGGCGTGAGTTTAATAAATAAAATAATGGGAATTTAAACTATTGCATTAGAAACGTGTCCTGTGGCTAAGGTATGTCTTATGAGTACTCCGTAGGACTGTTACCGATTAGTAGCAAGATTGGGCCGCGACTACGTGGATTGAACGTTATTGGACACGATAGCTCTCGCGCACTTACCAGTCTAACGGTTTTCCCGATTCATGCGCTGTATGCCATCGCTGAATATTCGGTACTCGCGCTTTACTCTAAACCACAACCTTTGTGTGTAGCAGAACCATTCTTGACTCTAAAAAAATACAAAATTTAGAAACCTGTACGAAACAAAAGGAGCATGTAAGGATCGGAGTAGGTGGTGTTCTATAGTTTCTGCTTACCTTTCTCTACTAGAAAAGGCGTGAGTTTAATAAATAAAATAATGGGAATTTAAACTTTTGCATTAGAAAAGTGTCCTGTGGCTAAGGTATGTCTTATGAGTACTCCGTAGGACTGTTACCGATTAGTAGCAAGATTGGGCCGCGACTACGTGGATTGAACGTTATTGGACACGATAGCTCTCGCGCACTTACCAGTCTAACGGTTTTCCCGATTCATGCGCTGTATGCCATCGCTGAATATTCGGTACTCGCGCTTTACTCTAAACCACAACCTTTGTGTGTAGCAGAACCATTCTTGACTCTAAAAGAACACAAAATTTAGAAACCAGTACGAAAAAAAAGGAGCATGTAAGGATCGGAGTAGGTGGTGTTCTATAGTTTCTGCTTACCTTCCTTTTACTAGAAAAGGCGTGAGTTTAATAAATAAAATAATGGGAATTTAAACTTTTGCATTAGAAAAGTGTCCTGTGGCTAAGGTATGTCTTATGAGTACTCCGTAGGACTGTTACCGATTAGTAGCAAGATTGGGCCGCGACTACGTGGATTGAACGTTATTGGACACGATAGCTCTCGCGCACTTACCAGTCTAACGGTTTTCCCGATTCATGCGCTGTATGCCATCGCTGAATATTCGGTACTCGCGCTTTACTCTAAACCACAACCTTTGTGTGTAGCAGAACCATTCTTGACTCTAAAAGAACACAAAATTTAGAAACCAGTACGAAACAAAAGGAGCATGTAAGGATCGGAGTAGGTGGTGTTCTATAGTTTCTGCTTACCTTCCTCTACTAGAAAAGGCGTGAGTTTAATAAATAAAATAATGGGAATTTAAACTTTTGCATTAGAAAAGTATCCTGTGGCTAAGGTATGTCTTATGAGTACTCCGTAGGACTGTTACCGATTAGTAGCAAGATTGGGCCGCGACTACGTGGATTGAACGTTATTGGACACGATAGCTTTCGCGCACTTACCAGTCTAACGGTTTTCCCGATTCATGCGCTGTATGCCATCGCTGAATATTCGGTACTCGCGCTTTACTCTAAACCACAACCTTTGTGTGTAGCAGAACCATTCTTGACTCTAAAAGAACACAAAATTTAGAAACCAGTACGAAACAAAAGGAGCATGTAAGGATCGGAGTAGGTGGTGTTCTACAGTTTCTGCTTACCTTCCCCTACTAGAAAAGGCGTGAGTTTAATAAATAAAATAATGGGAATTTAAACTATTGCATTAGAAACGTGTCCTGTGGCTAAGGTATGTCTTATGAGTACTCCGTAGGACTGTTACCGATTAGTAGCAAGATTGGGCCGCGACTACGTGGATTGAACGTTATTGGACACGATAGCTCTCGCGCACTTACCAGTCTAACGGTTTTCCCGATTCATGCGCTGTATGCCATCGCTGAATATTCGGTACTCGCGCTTTACTCTAAACCACAACCGTTGTGTGTAGCAGAACCATTCTTGACTCTAAAATAACACAAAATTTAGAAACCTGTACGAAACAAAAGGAGCATGTAAGGATCGGAGTAGGTGGTGTTCTATAGTTTCTGCTTACCTTCCCCTACTAGAAAAGGCGTGAGATTAATAAATAAAATAATGGGAATTTAAACTATTGCATTAGAAAAGTGTCCTGTGGCTAATGTACCTCCACTTGCGCGCGGTTGTGGCTTCAAATCTGGACAAGTACCAATGAGCCTTTTTCTTTTTTGGACTTCCAAATGTTTCTAAGTTTATTTAAGACTAGTATTTAAGTGGTCCGCGAGCTGCGGTTTCGTGTTTTTGAGAAGTATTCCTTACCCTTATAAAATTATGAGAATCCATGGGAAGCCTTAAATGTAATGAAAAATCCATTAGAGCACTTTAAAGATTTTGAAACCCCTTAAGAACCCGTAATGCAATCTAAAACCTTATTTAAAAACTCAGACCTTTTCCCGTTAAAAAAAACATTACCCTGAAATTTGCTTGTCGTTGCCGCTGAGTTACGTTTCACCCACTCCACCTTCGTTACACTACGGAGGTCGCACGCTCGTTTCGCTCGCCACTTCCCCCCTTCACTCCACTCGGTCTCGCAAGTTCGCTTCACTCAGGACCTACCTACCACCGGTAAAACAGAGTAACGATTGTATGAGTAGTTAATTCTTAAATAAACTTTGATTTTCAGAGCAACACAATAGTTGTTTATTTGCAACTCCTGAAACAAATTAAAAAATTGTCTTATTAGTACTCCGTAGAACTGTTACCGATTAGTAGCAAGATTGGGCCGCGACTACGTGGATTGAACGTTATTGGACACGATAGCTCTCGCGCACTTAACAGGCTAACGGTTTTCCCGATTCATGCGCTGTATGCCATCGCTGAATATTCGGTACTCGCGCTTTACTCTAAACCACAACAGTTGTGTGTAGCAGAACCATTCTTGACTCTAAAAGAACACAAAATTTAGAAACCTGTACGAAACAAAAGGAGCATGTAAGGATCGGAGTAGGTGGTGTTCTATAGTTTCTGCTTACCTTCCCCTACTAGAAAAGGCGTGAGATTAATAAATAAAATAATGAAATTTAAACTTTTGCATTAGAAAAGTTTCCTGTGGCTAATGTACCTCCACTTGCGCGCGGTTGTGGCTTCAAATCTGGACAAGTACCAATGAGCCTTTTTCTTTTTTGGACTTCCAAATGTTTCTAAGTTTATTTAGGACTAGTATTTGCGTGGTCCGCAAGCTGCGGTTTCGTGTTTTTGAGAAGTATTCCTTACCTTTATAAAATTATGAGAATCCATGGGAAGCCTTAAATGTAATGAAAAATCCATTAGAGCACTTTAAAGATTTTGAAACCCCTTAAGAACCCGTAATACAATCTAAAACCTTATTTAAACCTTTTCCCGTTAAAAAAAACATTACCCTGAAATTTGCTTGTCGTTGCCGCTGAGTTACGTTTCACCCACTCCACCTTCGTTACACTACGGAGGTCGCACGCTCGTTTCGCTCGCCACTTCCCCCCTTCACTCCACTCGGTCTCGCAAGTTCGCTCCACTCAGGACCTACCTACCACCGGTAAAACAGAGTAACGATTGTATGAGTAGTTAATTCTAAAATAAACTTTGATTTTCAGAGCAACACAATAGTTGTTTATTTGCAACTCCTGAAACAAATTAAAAAATTGTCTTATTAGTACTCCGTAGAACTGTTACCGATTAGTAGCAAGATTGGGCCGCGACTACGTGGATTGAACGTTACTGGACACGATAGCTCTCGCGCACTTACCAGTCTAACGGTTTTCCCGATTCATGCGCTGTATGCCATCGCTGAATATTCGGTACTCGCGCTTTACTCTAAACCACAACCTTTGTGTGTAGCAGAACCATTCTTGACTCTAAAAGAACACAAAATTTAGAAACCAGTACGAAAAAAAAGGAGCATGTAAGGATCGGAGTAGGTGGTGTTCTATAGTTTCTGCTTACCTTCCTTTTACTAGAAAAGGCGTGAGTTTAATAAATAAAATAATGGGAATTTAAACTTTTGCATTAGAAAAGTGTCCTGTGGCTAAGGTATGTCTTATGAGTACTCCGTAGGACTGTTACCGATTAGTAGCAAGATTGGGCCGCGACTACGTGGATTGAACGTTATTGGACACGATAGCTCTCGCGCACTTACCAGTCTAACGGTTTTCCCGATTCATGCGCTGTATGCCATCGCTGAATATTCGGTACTCGCGCTTTACTCTAAACCACAACCTTTGTGTGTAGCAGAACCATTCTTGACTCTAAAAGAACACAAAATTTAGAAACCAGTACGAAACAAAAGGAGCATGTAAGGATCGGAGTAGGTGGTGTTCTATAGTTTCTGCTTACCTTCCTCTACTAGAAAAGGCGTGAGTTTAATAAATAAAATAATGGGAATTTAAACTTTTGCATTAGAAAAGTATCCTGTGGCTAAGGTATGTCTTATGAGTACTCCGTAGGACTGTTACCGATTAGTAGCAAGATTGGGCCGCGACTACGTGGATTGAACGTTATTGGACACGATAGCTTTCGCGCACTTACCAGTCTAACGGTTTTCCCGATTCATGCGCTGTATGCCATCGCTGAATATTCGGTACTCGCGCTTTACTCTAAACCACAACCTTTGTGTGTAGCAGAACCATTCTTGACTCTAAAAGAACACAAAATTTAGAAACCAGTACGAAACAAAAGGAGCATGTAAGGATCGGAGTAGGTGGTGTTCTACAGTTTCTGCTTACCTTCCCCTACTAGAAAAGGCGTGAGTTTAATAAATAAAATAATGGGAATTTAAACTATTGCATTAGAAACGTGTCCTGTGGCTAAGGTATGTCTTATGAGTACTCCGTAGGACTGTTACCGATTAGTAGCAAGATTGGGCCGCGACTACGTGGATTGAACGTTATTGGACACGATAGCTCTCGCGCACTTACCAGTCTAACGGTTTTCCCGATTCATGCGCTGTATGCCATCGCTGAATATTCGGTACTCGCGCTTTACTCTAAACCACAACCGTTGTGTGTAGCAGAACCATTCTTGACTCTAAAATAACACAAAATTTAGAAACCTGTACGAAACAAAAGGAGCATGTAAGGATCGGAGTAGGTGGTGTTCTATAGTTTCTGCTTACCTTCCCCTACTAGAAAAGGCGTGAGATTAATAAATAAAATAATGGGAATTTAAACTATTGCATTAGAAAAGTGTCCTGTGGCTAATGTACCTCCACTTGCGCGCGGTTGTGGCTTCAAATCTGGACAAGTACCAATGAGCCTTTTTCTTTTTTGGACTTCCAAATGTTTCTAAGTTTATTTAAGACTAGTATTTAAGTGGTCCGCGAGCTGCGGTTTCGTGTTTTTGAGAAGTATTCCTTACCCTTATAAAATTATGAGAATCCATGGGAAGCCTTAAATGTAATGAAAAATCCATTAGAGCACTTTAAAGATTTTGAAACCCCTTAAGAACCCGTAATGCAATCTAAAACCTTATTTAAAAACTCAGACCTTTTCCCGTTAAAAAAAACATTACCCTGAAATTTGCTTGTCGTTGCCGCTGAGTTACGTTTCACCCACTCCACCTTCGTTACACTACGGAGGTCGCACGCTCGTTTCGCTCGCCACTTCCCCCCTTCACTCCACTCGGTCTCGCAAGTTCGCTCCACTCAGGACCTACCTACCACCGGTAAAACAGAGTAACGATTGTATGAGTAGTTAATTCTTAAATAAACTTTGATTTTCAGAGCAACACAATAGTTGTTTATTTGCAACTCCTGAAACAAATTAAAAAATTGTCTTATTAGTACTCCGTAGAACTGTTACCGATTAGTAGCAAGATTGGGCCGCGACTACGTGGATTGAACGTTATTGGACACGATAGCTCTCGCGCACTTAACAGGCTAACGGTTTTCCCGATTCATGCGCTGTATGCCATCGCTGAATATTCGGTACTCGCGCTTTACTCTAAACCACAACAGTTGTGTGTAGCAGAACCATTCTTGACTCTAAAAGAACACAAAATTTAGAAACCTGTACGAAACAAAAGGAGCATGTAAGGATCGGAGTAGGTGGTGTTCTATAGTTTCTGCTTACCTTCCCCTACTAGAAAAGGCGTGAGATTAATAAATAAAATAATGAAATTTAAACTTTTGCATTAGAAAAGTTTCCTGTGGCTAATGTACCTCCACTTGCGCGCGGTTGTGGCTTCAAATCTGGACAAGTACCAATGAGCCTTTTTCTTTTTTGGACTTCCAAATGTTTCTAAGTTTATTTAGGACTAGTATTTGCGTGGTCCGCAAGCTGCGGTTTCGTGTTTTTGAGAAGTATTCCTTACCTTTATAAAATTATGAGAATCCATGGGAAGCCTTAAATGTAATGAAAAATCCATTAGAGCACTTTAAAGATTTTGAAACCCCTTAAGAACCCGTAATACAATCTAAAACCTTATTTAAACCTTTTCCCGTTAAAAAAAACATTACCCTGAAATTTGCTTGTCGTTGCCGCTGAGTTACGTTTCACCCACTCCACCTTCGTTACACTACGGAGGTCGCACGCTCGTTTCGCTCGCCACTTCCCCCCTTCACTCCACTCGGTCTCGCAAGTTCGCTCCACTCAGGACCTACCTACCACCGGTAAAACAGAGTAACGATTGTATGAGTAGTTAATTCTAAAATAAACTTTGATTTTCAGAGCAACACAATAGTTGTTTATTTGCAACTCCTGAAACAAATTAAAAAATTGTCTTATTAGTACTCCGTAGAACTGTTACCGATTAGTAGCAAGATTGGGCCGCGACTACGTGGATTGAACGTTACTGGACACGATAGCTCTCGCGCACTTACCAGTCTAACGGTTTTCCCGATTCATGCGCTGTATGCCATCGCTGAATATTCGGTACTCGCGCTTTACACTAAACCACAACCTTTGTGTGTAGCAGAACCATTCTTGACTCTAACAAAATACAAAATTTTGAAACCTGTACGAAACAAAAGGAGCATGTAAGGATCGGAGTAGGTGGTGTTCTATAGTTTCTGCTTACCTTTCTCTACTAGAAAAGGTGTGAGTTTAATAAATAAAATAATGGGAATTTAAACTTTTGCATTAGAAAAGTGTCCTGTGGCTAAGGTATGTCTTATGAGTACTCCGTAGGACTGTTACCGATTAGTAGCAAGATTGGGCCGCGACTACGTGGATTGAACGTTATTGGACACGATAGCTTTCGCGCACTTACCAGTCTAACGGTTTTCCCGATTCATGCGCTGTATGCCATCGCTGAATATTCGGTACTCGCGCTTTACTCTAAACCACAACCTTTGTGTGTAGCAGAACCATTCTTGACTCTAAAAGAACACAAAATTTAGAAACCAGTACGAAAATAAAGGAGCATGTAAGGATCGGAGTAGGTGGTGTTCTATAGTTTCTGCTTACCTTCCTCTACTAGAAAAGGCGTGAGTTTAATAAATAAAATAATGGGAATTTAAACTTTTGCATTAGAAAAGTATCCTGTGGCTAAGGTATGTCTTATGAGTACTCCGTAGGACTGTTACCGATTAGTAGCAAGATTGGGCCGCGACTACGTGGATTGAACGTTACTGGACACGATAGCTCTCGCGCACTTACCAGTCTAACGGTTTTCCCGATTCATGCGCTGTATGCCATCGCTGAATATTCGGTACTCGCGCTTTACACTAAACCACAACCTTTGTGTGTAGCAGAACCATTCTTGACTCTAACAAAATACAAAATTTTGAAACCTGTACGAAACAAAAGGAGCATGTAAGGATCGGAGTAGGTGGTGTTCTATAGTTTCTGCTTACCTTCCTCTACTAGAAAAGGCGTGAGTTCAATAAATAAAATAATGGGAATTTAAACTTTTGCATTAGAAAAGTGTCCTGTGGCTAAGGTATGTCTTATGAGTACTCCGTAGGACTGTTACCGATTAGTAGCAAGATTGGGCCGCGACTACGTGGATTGAACGTTATTGGACACGATAGCTTTCGCGCACTTACCAGTCTAACGGTGTTCCCGATTCATGCGCTGTATGCCATCGCTGAATATTCGGTACTCGCGCTTTACTCTAAACCACAACCTTTGTGTGTAGCAGAACCATTCTTGACTCTAAAAGAACACAAAATTTAGAAACCAGTACGAAACAAAAGGAGCATGTAAGGATCGGAGTAGGTGGTGTTCTACAGTTTCTGCTTACCTTCCCCTACTAGAAAAGGCGTGAGTTTAATAAATAAAATAATGGGAATTTAAACTATTGCATTAGAAACGTGTCCTGTGGCTAAGGTATGTCTTATGAGTACTCCGTAGGACTGTTACCGATTAGTAGCAAGATTGGGCCGCGACTACGTGGATTGAACGTTATTGGACACGATAGCTCTCGCGCACTTACCAGTCTAACGGTTTTCCCGATTCATGCGCTGTATGCCATCGCTGAATATTCGGTACTCGCGCTTTACTCTAAACCACAACCTTTGTGTGTAGCAGAACCATTCTTGACTCTAAAAGAACACAAAATTTAGAAACCAGTACGAAACAAAAGGAGCATGTAAGGATCGGAGTAGGTGGTGTTCTACATTTTCTGCTTACCTTCCCCTACTAGAAAAGGCGTGAGTTTAATAAATAAAATAATGGGAATTTAATTTATTGCATTAGAAACGTGTCCTGTGGCTAAGGTATGTCTTATGAGTACTCCGTAGGACTGTTACCGATTAGTAGCAAGATTGGGCCGCGACTACGTGGATTGAACGTTATTGGACACGATAGCTCTCGCGCACTTACCAGTCTAACGGTTTTCCCGATTCATGCGCTGTATGTCATCGCTGAATACTCGGTACTCGCGCTTTACTCTAAACCACAACCTTTGTGTGTAGCAGAACCATTCTTGACTCTAAAAGAATACAAAATTTTTAAACCTGTACGAAACAAAAGGAGCATGTAAGAATCGTAGTAGGTGGTGTTCTATAGTTTCTGCTTACCTTCCCCTACTAGAAAAGGCGTGAGATTAATAAATAAAATAATGGGAATTTAAACTATTGCATTAGAAAAGTGTCCTGTGGCTAATGTACCTCCACTTGCGCGCGGTTGTGGCTTCAAATCTGGACAAGTACCAATGAGCCTTTTTCTTTTTTGGACTTCCAAATGTTTCTAAGTTTATTTAAGACTAGTATTTAAGTGGTCCGCGAGCTGCGGTTTCGTGTTTTTGAGAAGTATTCCTTACCCTTATAAAATTATGAGAATCCATGGGAAGCCTTAAATGTAATGAAAAATCCATTAGAGCACTTTAAAGATTTTGAAACCCCTTAAGAACCCGTAATGCAATCTAAAACCTTATTTAAAAACTCAGACCTTTTCCCGTTAAAAAAAACATTACCCTGAAATTTGCTTGTCGTTGCCGCTGAGTTACGTTTCACCCACTCCACCTTCGTTACACTACGGAGGTCGCACGCTCGTTTCGCTCGCCACTTCCCCCCTTCACTCCACTCGGTCTCGCAAGTTCGCTCCACTCAGGACCTACCTACCACCGGTAAAACAGAGTAACGATTGTATGAGTAGTTAATTCTAAAATAAACTTTGATTTTCAGAGCAACACAATAGTTGTTTATTTGCAACTCCTGAAACAAATTAAAAAATTGTCTTATTAGTACTCCGTAGAACTGTTACCGATTAGTAGCAAGATTGGGCCGCGACTACGTGGATTGAACGTTATTGGACACGATAGCTCTCGCGCACTTAACAGGCTAACGGTTTTCCCGATTCATGCGCTGTATGCCATCGCTGAATATTCGGTACTCGCGCTTTACTCTAAACCACAACTTTTGTGTGTAGCAGAACCATTCTTGACTCTAAAAAAATACAAAATTTTGAAACCTGTACGAAACAAAAGGAGCATGTAAAGATCGGAGTAGGTGGTGTTCTATAGTTTCTGCTTACCTTTCTCTACTAGAAAAGGCGTGAGTTTAATAAATAAAATAATGGGAATTTAAACTATTGCATTAGAAACGTGTCCTGTGGCTAAGGTATGTCTTATGAGTACTCCGTAGGACTGTTACCGATTAGTAGCAAGATTGGGCCGCGACTACGTGGATTGAACGTTATTGGACACGATAGCTCTCGCGCACTTACCAGTCTAACGGTTTTCCCGATTCATGCGCTGTATGCCATCGCTGAATATTCGGTACTCGCGCTTTACTCTAAACCACAACCTTTGTGTGTAGCAGAACCATTCTTGACTCTAAAAGAACACAAAATTTAGAAACCAGTACGAAACAAAAGGAGCATGTAAGGATCGGAGTAGGTGGTGTTCTACATTTTCTGCTTACCTTCCCCTACTAGAAAAGGCGTGAGTTTAATAAATAAAATAATGGGAATTTAATTTATTGCATTAGAAACGTGTCCTGTGGCTAAGGTATGTCTTATGAGTACTCCGTAGGGCTGTTACCGATTAGTAGCAAGATTGGGCCGCGACTACGTGGATTGAACGTTATTGGACACGATAGCTCTCGCGCACTTACCAGTCTAACGGTTTTCCCGATTCATGCGCTGTATGTCATCGCTGAATACTCGGTACTCGCGCTTTACTCTAAACCACAACCTTTGTGTGTAGCAGAACCATTCTTGACTCTAAAAGAATACAAAATTTTTAAACCTGTACGAAACAAAAGGAGCATGTAAGAATCGGAGTAGGTGGTGTTCTATAGTTTCTGCTTACCTTCCCCTACTAGAAAAGGCGTGAGATTAATAAATAAAATAATGGGAATTTAAACTATTGCATTAGAAAAGTGTCCTGTGGCTAATGTACCTCCACTTGCGCGCGGTTGTGGCTTCAAATCTGGACAAGTACCAATGAGCCTTTTTCTTTTTTGGACTTCCAAATGTTTCTAAGTTTATTTAAGACTAGTATTTAAGTGGTCCGCGAGCTGCGGTTTCGTGTTTTTGAGAAGTATTCCTTACCCTTATAAAATTATGAGAATCCATGGGAAGCCTTAAATGTAATGAAAAATCCATTAGAGCACTTTAAAGATTTTGAAACCCCTTAAGAACCCGTAATGCAATCTAAAACCTTATTTAAAAACTCAGACCTTTTCCCGTTAAAAAAAACATTACCCTGAAATTTGCTTGTCGTTGCCGCTGAGTTACGTTTCACCCACTCCACCTTCGTTACACTACGGAGGTCGCACGCTCGTTTCGCTCGCCACTTCCCCCCTTCACTCCACTCGGTCTCGCAAGTTCGCTCCACTCAGGACCTACCTACCACCGGTAAAACAGAGTAACGATTGTATGAGTAGTTAATTCTAAAATAAACTTTGATTTTCAGAGCAACACAATAGTTGTTTATTTGCAACTCCTGAAACAAATTAAAAAATTGTCTTATTAGTACTCCGTAGAACTGTTACCGATTAGTAGCAAGATTGGGCCGCGACTACGTGGATTGAACGTTATTGGACACGATAGCTCTCGCGCACTTAACAGGCTAACGGTTTTCCCGATTCATGCGCTGTATGCCATCGCTGAATATTCGGTACTCGCGCTTTACTCTAAACCACAACTTTTGTGTGTAGCAGAACCATTCTTGACTCTAAAAAAATACAAAATTTTGAAACCTGTACGAAACAAAAGGAGCATGTAAGGATCGGAGTAGGTGGTGTTCTATAGTTTCTGCTTACCTTCCTCTACTAGAAAAGGCGTGAGTTTAATAAATAAAATAATGGGAATTTAAACTTTTGCATTAGAAAAGTATCCTGTGGCTAAGGTATGTCTTATGAGTACTCCGTAGGACTGTTACCGATTAGTAGCAAGATTGGGCCGCGACTACGTGGATTGAACGTTATTGGACACGATAGCTCTCGCGCACTTACCAGTCTAACGGTTTTCCCGATTCATGCGCTGTATGCCATCGCTGAATATTCGGTACTCGCGCTTTACTCTAAACCACAATCGTTGTGTGTAGCAGAACCATTCTTGACTCTAAAAGAACACAAAATTTAGAAACCTGTACGAAACAAAAGGAGCATGTAAGGATCGGAGTAGGTGGTGTTCTATAGTTTCTGCTTACCTTCCCCTACTAGAAAAGGCGTGAGATTAATAAATAAAATAATGAAATTTAAACTTTTGCATTAGAAAAGTTTCCTGTGGCTAATGTACCTCCACTTGCGCGCGGTTGTGGCTTCAAATCTGGACAAGTACCAATGAGCCTTTTTCTTTTTTGGACTTCCAAATGTTTCTAAGTTTGTTTAGGACTAGTATTTGCGTGGTCCGCAAGCTGCGGTTTCGTGTTTTTGAGAAGTATTCCTTACCTTTATAAAATTATGAGAATCCATGGGAAGCCTTAAATGTAATGAAAAATCCATTAGAGCACTTTAAAGATTTTGAAACCCCTTAAGAACCCGTAATACAATCTAAAACCTTATTTAAACCTTTTCCCGTTAAAAAAAACATTACCCTGAAATTTGCTTGTCGTTGCCGCTGAGTTACGTTTCACCCACTCCACCTTCGTTACACTACGGAGGTCGCACGCTCGTTTCGCTCGCCACTTCCCCCCTTCACTCCACTCGGTCTCGCAAGTTCGCTCCACTCAGGACCTACCTACCACCGGTAAAACAGAGTAACGATTGTATGAGTAGTTAATTCTAAAATAAACTTTGATTTTCAGAGCAACACAATAGTTGTTTATTTGCAACTCCTGAAACAAATTAAAAAATTGTCTTATTAGTACTCCGTAGAACTGTTACCGATTAGTAGCAAGATTGGGCCGCGACTACGTGGATTGAACGTTACTGGACACGATAGCTCTCGCGCACTTACCAGTCTAACGGTTTTCCCGATTCATGCGCTGTATGCCATCGCTGAATATTCGGTACTCGCGCTTTACACTAAACCACAACCTTTGTGTGTAGCAGAACCATTCTTGACTCTAACAAAATACAAAATTTTGAAACCTGTACGAAACAAAAGGAGCATGTAAGGATCGGAGTAGGTGGTGTTCTATAGTTTCTGCTTACCTTTCTCTACTAGAAAAGGTGTGAGTTTAATAAATAAAATAATGGGAATTTAAACTTTTGCATTAGAAAAGTGTCCTGTGGCTAAGGTATGTCTTATGAGTACTCCGTAGGACTGTTACCGATTAGTAGCAAGATTGGGCCGCGACTACGTGGATTGAACGTTATTGGACACGATAGCTTTCGCGCACTTACCAGTCTAACGGTTTTCCCGATTCATGCGCTGTATGCCATCGCTGAATATTCGGTACTCGCGCTTTACTCTAAACCACAACCTTTGTGTGTAGCAGAACCATTCTTGACTCTAAAAGAACACAAAATTTAGAAACCAGTACGAAAATAAAGGAGCATGTAAGGATCGGAGTAGGTGGTGTTCTATAGTTTCTGCTTACCTTCCTCTACTAGAAAAGGCGTGAGTTTAATAAATAAAATAATGGGAATTTAAACTTTTGCATTAGAAAAGTATCCTGTGGCTAAGGTATGTCTTATGAGTACTCCGTAGGACTGTTACCGATTAGTAGCAAGATTGGGCCGCGACTACGTGGATTGAACGTTACTGGACACGATAGCTCTCGCGCACTTACCAGTCTAACGGTTTTCCCGATTCATGCGCTGTATGCCATCGCTGAATATTCGGTACTCGCGCTTTACACTAAACCACAACCTTTGTGTGTAGCAGAACCATTCTTGACTCTAACAAAATACAAAATTTTGAAACCTGTACGAAACAAAAGGAGCATGTAAGGATCGGAGTAGGTGGTGTTCTATAGTTTCTGCTTACCTTCCTCTACTAGAAAAGGCGTGAGTTCAATAAATAAAATAATGGGAATTTAAACTTTTGCATTAGAAAAGTGTCCTGTGGCTAAGGTATGTCTTATGAGTACTCCGTAGGACTGTTACCGATTAGTAGCAAGATTGGGCCGCGACTACGTGGATTGAACGTTATTGGACACGATAGCTTTCGCGCACTTACCAGTCTAACGGTGTTCCCGATTCATGCGCTGTATGCCATCGCTGAATATTCGGTACTCGCGCTTTACTCTAAACCACAACCTTTGTGTGTAGCAGAACCATTCTTGACTCTAAAAGAACACAAAATTTAGAAACCAGTACGAAACAAAAGGAGCATGTAAGGATCGGAGTAGGTGGTGTTCTACAGTTTCTGCTTACCTTCCCCTACTAGAAAAGGCGTGAGTTTAATAAATAAAATAATGGGAATTTAAACTATTGCATTAGAAACGTGTCCTGTGGCTAAGGTATGTCTTATGAGTACTCCGTAGGACTGTTACCGATTAGTAGCAAGATTGGGCCGCGACTACGTGGATTGAACGTTATTGGACACGATAGCTCTCGCGCACTTACCAGTCTAACGGTTTTCCCGATTCATGCGCTGTATGCCATCGCTGAATATTCGGTACTCGCGCTTTACTCTAAACCACAACCTTTGTGTGTAGCAGAACCATTCTTGACTCTAAAAGAACACAAAATTTAGAAACCAGTACGAAACAAAAGGAGCATGTAAGGATCGGAGTAGGTGGTGTTCTACATTTTCTGCTTACCTTCCCCTACTAGAAAAGGCGTGAGTTTAATAAATAAAATAATGGGAATTTAATTTATTGCATTAGAAACGTGTCCTGTGGCTAAGGTATGTCTTATGAGTACTCCGTAGGACTGTTACCGATTAGTAGCAAGATTGGGCCGCGACTACGTGGATTGAACGTTATTGGACACGATAGCTCTCGCGCACTTACCAGTCTAACGGTTTTCCCGATTCATGCGCTGTATGTCATCGCTGAATACTCGGTACTCGCGCTTTACTCTAAACCACAACCTTTGTGTGTAGCAGAACCATTCTTGACTCTAAAAGAATACAAAATTTTTAAACCTGTACGAAACAAAAGGAGCATGTAAGAATCGTAGTAGGTGGTGTTCTATAGTTTCTGCTTACCTTCCCCTACTAGAAAAGGCGTGAGATTAATAAATAAAATAATGGGAATTTAAACTATTGCATTAGAAAAGTGTCCTGTGGCTAATGTACCTCCACTTGCGCGCGGTTGTGGCTTCAAATCTGGACAAGTACCAATGAGCCTTTTTCTTTTTTGGACTTCCAAATGTTTCTAAGTTTATTTAAGACTAGTATTTAAGTGGTCCGCGAGCTGCGGTTTCGTGTTTTTGAGAAGTATTCCTTACCCTTATAAAATTATGAGAATCCATGGGAAGCCTTAAATGTAATGAAAAATCCATTAGAGCACTTTAAAGATTTTGAAACCCCTTAAGAACCCGTAATGCAATCTAAAACCTTATTTAAAAACTCAGACCTTTTCCCGTTAAAAAAAACATTACCCTGAAATTTGCTTGTCGTTGCCGCTGAGTTACGTTTCACCCACTCCACCTTCGTTACACTACGGAGGTCGCACGCTCGTTTCGCTCGCCACTTCCCCCCTTCACTCCACTCGGTCTCGCAAGTTCGCTCCACTCAGGACCTACCTACCACCGGTAAAACAGAGTAACGATTGTATGAGTAGTTAATTCTAAAATAAACTTTGATTTTCAGAGCAACACAATAGTTGTTTATTTGCAACTCCTGAAACAAATTAAAAAATTGTCTTATTAGTACTCCGTAGAACTGTTACCGATTAGTAGCAAGATTGGGCCGCGACTACGTGGATTGAACGTTATTGGACACGATAGCTCTCGCGCACTTAACAGGCTAACGGTTTTCCCGATTCATGCGCTGTATGCCATCGCTGAATATTCGGTACTCGCGCTTTACTCTAAACCACAACTTTTGTGTGTAGCAGAACCATTCTTGACTCTAAAAAAATACAAAATTTTGAAACCTGTACGAAACAAAAGGAGCATGTAAAGATCGGAGTAGGTGGTGTTCTATAGTTTCTGCTTACCTTTCTCTACTAGAAAAGGCGTGAGTTTAATAAATAAAATAATGGGAATTTAAACTTTTGCATTAGAAAAGTGTCCTGTGGCTAAGGTATGTCTTATGAGTACTCCGTAGGACTGTTACCGATTAGTAGCAAGATTGGGCCGCGACTACGTGGATTGAACGTTATTGGACACGATAGCTCTCGCGCACTTACCAGTCTAACGGTTTTCCCGATTCATGCGCTGTATGCCATCGCTGAATATTCGGTACTCGCGCTTTACTCTAAACCACAACCTTTGTGTGTAGCAGAACCATTCTTGACTCTAAAAGAACACAAAATTTAGAAACCAGTACGAAACAAAAGGAGCATGTAAGGATCGGAGTAGGTGGTGTTCTACAGTTTCTGCTTACCTTCCCCTACTAGAAAAGGCGTGAGTTTAATAAATAAAATAATGGGAATTTAAACTATTGCATTAGAAACGTGTCCTGTGGCTAAGGTATGTCTTATGAGTACTCCGTAGGACTGTTACCGATTAGTAGCAAGATTGGGCCGCGACTACGTGGATTGAACGTTATTGGACACGATAGCTCTCGCGCACTTACCAGTCTAACGGTTTTCCCGATTCATGCGCTGTATGCCATCGCTGAATATTCGGTACTCGCGCTTTACTCTAAACCACAACCTTTGTGTGTAGCAGAACCATTCTTGACTCTAAAAAAATACAAAATTTAGAAACCTGTACGAAACAAAAGGAGCATGTAAGGATAGGAGTAGGTGGTGTTCTATAGTTTCTGCTTACCTTTCTCTACTAGAAAAGGCGTGAGTTTAATAAATAAAATAATGGGAATTTAAACTTTTGCATTAGAAAAGTGTCCTGTGGCTAAGGTATGTCTTATGAGTACTCCGTAGGACTGTAACCGATTAGTAGCAAGATTGGGCCGCGACTACGTGGATTGAACGTTATTGGACACGATAGCTCTCGCGCACTTACCAGTCTAACGGTTTTCCCGATTCATGCGCTGTATGCCATCGCTGAATATTCGGTACTCGCGCTTTACTCTAAACCACAACCTTTGTGTGTAGCAGAACCATTCTTGACTCTAAAAGAACACAAAATTTAGAAACCAGTACGAAACAAAAGGAGCATGTAAGGATCGGAGTAGGTGGTGTTCTACATTTTCTGCTTACCTTCCCCTACTAGAAAAGGCGTGAGTTTAATAAATAAAATAATGGGAATTTAATTTATTGCATTAGAAACGTGTCCTGTGGCTAAGGTATGTCTTATGAGTACTCCGTAGGGCTGTTACCGATTAGTAGCAAGATTGGGCCGCGACTACGTGGATTGAACGTTATTGGACACGATAGCTCTCGCGCACTTACCAGTCTAACGGTTTTCCCGATTCATGCGCTGTATGTCATCGCTGAATACTCGGTACTCGCGCTTTACTCTAAACCACAACCTTTGTGTGTAGCAGAACCATTCTTGACTCTAAAAGAATACAAAATTTTTAAACCTGTACGAAACAAAAGGAGCATGTAAGAATCGGAGTAGGTGGTGTTCTATAGTTTCTGCTTACCTTCCCCTACTAGAAAAGGCGTGAGATTAATAAATAAAATAATGGGAATTTAAACTATTGCATTAGAAAAGTGTCCTGTGGCTAATGTACCTCCACTTGCGCGCGGTTGTGGCTTCAAATCTGGACAAGTACCAATGAGCCTTTTTCTTTTTTGGACTTCCAAATGTTTCTAAGTTTATTTAAGACTAGTATTTAAGTGGTCCGCGAGCTGCGGTTTCGTGTTTTTGAGAAGTATTCCTTACCCTTATAAAATTATGAGAATCCATGGGAAGCCTTAAATGTAATGAAAAATCCATTAGAGCACTTTAAAGATTTTGAAACCCCTTAAGAACCCGTAATGCAATCTAAAACCTTATTTAAAAACTCAGACCTTTTCCCGTTAAAAAAAACATTACCCTGAAATTTGCTTGTCGTTGCCGCTGAGTTACGTTTCACCCACTCCACCTTCGTTACACTACGGAGGTCGCACGCTCGTTTCGCTCGCCACTTCCCCCCTTCACTCCACTCGGTCTCGCAAGTTCGCTCCACTCAGGACCTACCTACCACCGGTAAAACAGAGTAACGATTGTATGAGTAGTTAATTCTAAAATAAACTTTGATTTTCAGAGCAACACAATAGTTGTTTATTTGCAACTCCTGAAACAAATTAAAAAATTGTCTTATTAGTACTCCGTAGAACTGTTACCGATTAGTAGCAAGATTGGGCCGCGACTACGTGGATTGAACGTTATTGGACACGATAGCTCTCGCGCACTTAACAGGCTAACGGTTTTCCCGATTCATGCGCTGTATGCCATCGCTGAATATTCGGTACTCGCGCTTTACTCTAAACCACAACTTTTGTGTGTAGCAGAACCATTCTTGACTCTAAAAAAATACAAAATTTTGAAACCTGTACGAAACAAAAGGAGCATGTAAGGATCGGAGTAGGTGGTGTTCTATAGTTTCTGCTTACCTTCCTCTACTAGAAAAGGCGTGAGTTTAATAAATAAAATAATGGGAATTTAAACTTTTGCATTAGAAAAGTATCCTGTGGCTAAGGTATGTCTTATGAGTACTCCGTAGGACTGTTACCGATTAGTAGCAAGATTGGGCCGCGACTACGTGGATTGAACGTTATTGGACACGATAGCTCTCGCGCACTTACCAGTCTAACGGTTTTCCCGATTCATGCGCTGTATGCCATCGCTGAATATTCGGTACTCGCGCTTTACTCTAAACCACAATCGTTGTGTGTAGCAGAACCATTCTTGACTCTAAAAGAACACAAAATTTAGAAACCTGTACGAAACAAAAGGAGCATGTAAGGATCGGAGTAGGTGGTGTTCTATAGTTTCTGCTTACCTTCCCCTACTAGAAAAGGCGTGAGATTAATAAATAAAATAATGAAATTTAAACTTTTGCATTAGAAAAGTTTCCTGTGGCTAATGTACCTCCACTTGCGCGCGGTTGTGGCTTCAAATCTGGACAAGTACCAATGAGCCTTTTTCTTTTTTGGACTTCCAAATGTTTCTAAGTTTGTTTAGGACTAGTATTTGCGTGGTCCGCAAGCTGCGGTTTCGTGTTTTTGAGAAGTATTCCTTACCTTTATAAAATTATGAGAATCCATGGGAAGCCTTAAATGTAATGAAAAATCCATTAGAGCACTTTAAAGATTTTGAAACCCCTTAAGAACCCGTAATACAATCTAAAACCTTATTTAAACCTTTTCCCGTTAAAAAAAACATTACCCTGAAATTTGCTTGTCGTTGCCGCTGAGTTACGTTTCACCCACTCCACCTTCGTTACACTACGGAGGTCGCACGCTCGTTTCGCTCGCCACTTCCCCCCTTCACTCCACTCGGTCTCGCAAGTTCGCTCCACTCAGGACCTACCTACCACCGGTAAAACAGAGTAACGATTGTATGAGTAGTTAATTCTAAAATAAACTTTGATTTTCAGAGCAACACAATAGTTGTTTATTTGCAACTCCTGAAACAAATTAAAAAATTGTCTTATTAGTACTCCGTAGAACTGTTACCGATTAGTAGCAAGATTGGGCCGCGACTACGTGGATTGAACGTTACTGGACACGATAGCTCTCGCGCACTTACCAGTCTAACGGTTTTCCCGATTCATGCGCTGTATGCCATCGCTGAATATTCGGTACTCGCGCTTTACACTAAACCACAACCTTTGTGTGTAGCAGAACCATTCTTGACTCTAACAAAATACAAAATTTTGAAACCTGTACGAAACAAAAGGAGCATGTAAGGATCGGAGTAGGTGGTGTTCTATAGTTTCTGCTTACCTTTCTCTACTAGAAAAGGTGTGAGTTTAATAAATAAAATAATGGGAATTTAAACTTTTGCATTAGAAAAGTGTCCTGTGGCTAAGGTATGTCTTATGAGTACTCCGTAGGACTGTTACCGATTAGTAGCAAGATTGGGCCGCGACTACGTGGATTGAACGTTATTGGACACGATAGCTTTCGCGCACTTACCAGTCTAACGGTTTTCCCGATTCATGCGCTGTATGCCATCGCTGAATATTCGGTACTCGCGCTTTACTCTAAACCACAACCTTTGTGTGTAGCAGAACCATTCTTGACTCTAAAAGAACACAAAATTTAGAAACCAGTACGAAAATAAAGGAGCATGTAAGGATCGGAGTAGGTGGTGTTCTATAGTTTCTGCTTACCTTCCTCTACTAGAAAAGGCGTGAGTTTAATAAATAAAATAATGGGAATTTAAACTTTTGCATTAGAAAAGTATCCTGTGGCTAAGGTATGTCTTATGAGTACTCCGTAGGACTGTTACCGATTAGTAGCAAGATTGGGCCGCGACTACGTGGATTGAACGTTACTGGACACGATAGCTCTCGCGCACTTACCAGTCTAACGGTTTTCCCGATTCATGCGCTGTATGCCATCGCTGAATATTCGGTACTCGCGCTTTACACTAAACCACAACCTTTGTGTGTAGCAGAACCATTCTTGACTCTAACAAAATACAAAATTTTGAAACCTGTACGAAACAAAAGGAGCATGTAAGGATCGGAGTAGGTGGTGTTCTATAGTTTCTGCTTACCTTCCTCTACTAGAAAAGGCGTGAGTTCAATAAATAAAATAATGGGAATTTAAACTTTTGCATTAGAAAAGTGTCCTGTGGCTAAGGTATGTCTTATGAGTACTCCGTAGGACTGTTACCGATTAGTAGCAAGATTGGGCCGCGACTACGTGGATTGAACGTTATTGGACACGATAGCTTTCGCGCACTTACCAGTCTAACGGTGTTCCCGATTCATGCGCTGTATGCCATCGCTGAATATTCGGTACTCGCGCTTTACTCTAAACCACAACCTTTGTGTGTAGCAGAACCATTCTTGACTCTAAAAGAACACAAAATTTAGAAACCAGTACGAAACAAAAGGAGCATGTAAGGATCGGAGTAGGTGGTGTTCTACAGTTTCTGCTTACCTTCCCCTACTAGAAAAGGCGTGAGTTTAATAAATAAAATAATGGGAATTTAAACTATTGCATTAGAAACGTGTCCTGTGGCTAAGGTATGTCTTATGAGTACTCCGTAGGACTGTTACCGATTAGTAGCAAGATTGGGCCGCGACTACGTGGATTGAACGTTATTGGACACGATAGCTCTCGCGCACTTACCAGTCTAACGGTTTTCCCGATTCATGCGCTGTATGCCATCGCTGAATATTCGGTACTCGCGCTTTACTCTAAACCACAACCTTTGTGTGTAGCAGAACCATTCTTGACTCTAAAAGAACACAAAATTTAGAAACCAGTACGAAACAAAAGGAGCATGTAAGGATCGGAGTAGGTGGTGTTCTACATTTTCTGCTTACCTTCCCCTACTAGAAAAGGCGTGAGTTTAATAAATAAAATAATGGGAATTTAATTTATTGCATTAGAAACGTGTCCTGTGGCTAAGGTATGTCTTATGAGTACTCCGTAGGACTGTTACCGATTAGTAGCAAGATTGGGCCGCGACTACGTGGATTGAACGTTATTGGACACGATAGCTCTCGCGCACTTACCAGTCTAACGGTTTTCCCGATTCATGCGCTGTATGTCATCGCTGAATACTCGGTACTCGCGCTTTACTCTAAACCACAACCTTTGTGTGTAGCAGAACCATTCTTGACTCTAAAAGAATACAAAATTTTTAAACCTGTACGAAACAAAAGGAGCATGTAAGAATCGTAGTAGGTGGTGTTCTATAGTTTCTGCTTACCTTCCCCTACTAGAAAAGGCGTGAGATTAATAAATAAAATAATGGGAATTTAAACTATTGCATTAGAAAAGTGTCCTGTGGCTAATGTACCTCCACTTGCGCGCGGTTGTGGCTTCAAATCTGGACAAGTACCAATGAGCCTTTTTCTTTTTTGGACTTCCAAATGTTTCTAAGTTTATTTAAGACTAGTATTTAAGTGGTCCGCGAGCTGCGGTTTCGTGTTTTTGAGAAGTATTCCTTACCCTTATAAAATTATGAGAATCCATGGGAAGCCTTAAATGTAATGAAAAATCCATTAGAGCACTTTAAAGATTTTGAAACCCCTTAAGAACCCGTAATGCAATCTAAAACCTTATTTAAAAACTCAGACCTTTTCCCGTTAAAAAAAACATTACCCTGAAATTTGCTTGTCGTTGCCGCTGAGTTACGTTTCACCCACTCCACCTTCGTTACACTACGGAGGTCGCACGCTCGTTTCGCTCGCCACTTCCCCCCTTCACTCCACTCGGTCTCGCAAGTTCGCTCCACTCAGGACCTACCTACCACCGGTAAAACAGAGTAACGATTGTATGAGTAGTTAATTCTAAAATAAACTTTGATTTTCAGAGCAACACAATAGTTGTTTATTTGCAACTCCTGAAACAAATTAAAAAATTGTCTTATTAGTACTCCGTAGAACTGTTACCGATTAGTAGCAAGATTGGGCCGCGACTACGTGGATTGAACGTTATTGGACACGATAGCTCTCGCGCACTTAACAGGCTAACGGTTTTCCCGATTCATGCGCTGTATGCCATCGCTGAATATTCGGTACTCGCGCTTTACTCTAAACCACAACTTTTGTGTGTAGCAGAACCATTCTTGACTCTAAAAAAATACAAAATTTTGAAACCTGTACGAAACAAAAGGAGCATGTAAAGATCGGAGTAGGTGGTGTTCTATAGTTTCTGCTTACCTTTCTCTACTAGAAAAGGCGTGAGTTTAATAAATAAAATAATGGGAATTTAAACTTTTGCATTAGAAAAGTGTCCTGTGGCTAAGGTATGTCTTATGAGTACTCCGTAGGACTGTTACCGATTAGTAGCAAGATTGGGCCGCGACTACGTGGATTGAACGTTATTGGACACGATAGCTCTCGCGCACTTACCAGTCTAACGGTTTTCCCGATTCATGCGCTGTATGCCATCGCTGAATATTCGGTACTCGCGCTTTACTCTAAACCACAACCTTTGTGTGTAGCAGAACCATTCTTGACTCTAAAAGAACACAAAATTTAGAAACCAGTACGAAACAAAAGGAGCATGTAAGGATCGGAGTAGGTGGTGTTCTACAGTTTCTGCTTACCTTCCCCTACTAGAAAAGGCGTGAGTTTAATAAATAAAATAATGGGAATTTAAACTATTGCATTAGAAACGTGTCCTGTGGCTAAGGTATGTCTTATGAGTACTCCGTAGGACTGTTACCGATTAGTAGCAAGATTGGGCCGCGACTACGTGGATTGAACGTTATTGGACACGATAGCTCTCGCGCACTTACCAGTCTAACGGTTTTCCCGATTCATGCGCTGTATGCCATCGCTGAATATTCGGTACTCGCGCTTTACTCTAAACCACAACCTTTGTGTGTAGCAGAACCATTCTTGACTCTAAAAAAATACAAAATTTAGAAACCTGTACGAAACAAAAGGAGCATGTAAGGATAGGAGTAGGTGGTGTTCTATAGTTTCTGCTTACCTTTCTCTACTAGAAAAGGCGTGAGTTTAATAAATAAAATAATGGGAATTTAAACTTTTGCATTAGAAAAGTGTCCTGTGGCTAAGGTATGTCTTATGAGTACTCCGTAGGACTGTAACCGATTAGTAGCAAGATTGGGCCGCGACTACGTGGATTGAACGTTATTGGACACGATAGCTCTCGCGCACTTACCAGTCTAACGGTTTTCCCGATTCATGCGCTGTATGCCATCGCTGAATATTCGGTACTCGCGCTTTACTCTAAACCACAACCTTTGTGTGTAGCAGAACCATTCTTGACTCTAAAAGAACACAAAATTTAGAAACCAGTACGAAACAAAAGGAGCATGTAAGGATCGGAGTAGGTGGTGTTCTACATTTTCTGCTTACCTTCCCCTACTAGAAAAGGCGTGAGTTTAATAAATAAAATAATGGGAATTTAATTTATTGCATTAGAAACGTGTCCTGTGGCTAAGGTATGTCTTATGAGTACTCCGTAGGGCTGTTACCGATTAGTAGCAAGATTGGGCCGCGACTACGTGGATTGAACGTTATTGGACACGATAGCTCTCGCGCACTTACCAGTCTAACGGTTTTCCCGATTCATGCGCTGTATGTCATCGCTGAATACTCGGTACTCGCGCTTTACTCTAAACCACAACCTTTGTGTGTAGCAGAACCATTCTTGACTCTAAAAGAATACAAAATTTTTAAACCTGTACGAAACAAAAGGAGCATGTAAGAATCGGAGTAGGTGGTGTTCTATAGTTTCTGCTTACCTTCCCCTACTAGAAAAGGCGTGAGATTAATAAATAAAATAATGGGAATTTAAACTATTGCATTAGAAAAGTGTCCTGTGGCTAATGTACCTCCACTTGCGCGCGGTTGTGGCTTCAAATCTGGACAAGTACCAATGAGCCTTTTTCTTTTTTGGACTTCCAAATGTTTCTAAGTTTATTTAAGACTAGTATTTAAGTGGTCCGCGAGCTGCGGTTTCGTGTTTTTGAGAAGTATTCCTTACCCTTATAAAATTATGAGAATCCATGGGAAGCCTTAAATGTAATGAAAAATCCATTAGAGCACTTTAAAGATTTTGAAACCCCTTAAGAACCCGTAATGCAATCTAAAACCTTATTTAAAAACTCAGACCTTTTCCCGTTAAAAAAAACATTACCCTGAAATTTGCTTGTCGTTGCCGCTGAGTTACGTTTCACCCACTCCACCTTCGTTACACTACGGAGGTCGCACGCTCGTTTCGCTCGCCACTTCCCCCCTTCACTCCACTCGGTCTCGCAAGTTCGCTCCACTCAGGACCTACCTACCACCGGTAAAACAGAGTAACGATTGTATGAGTAGTTAATTCTAAAATAAACTTTGATTTTCAGAGCAACACAATAGTTGTTTATTTGCAACTCCTGAAACAAATTAAAAAATTGTCTTATTAGTACTCCGTAGAACTGTTACCGATTAGTAGCAAGATTGGGCCGCGACTACGTGGATTGAACGTTATTGGACACGATAGCTCTCGCGCACTTAACAGGCTAACGGTTTTCCCGATTCATGCGCTGTATGCCATCGCTGAATATTCGGTACTCGCGCTTTACTCTAAACCACAACTTTTGTGTGTAGCAGAACCATTCTTGACTCTAAAAAAATACAAAATTTTGAAACCTGTACGAAACAAAAGGAGCATGTAAGGATCGGAGTAGGTGGTGTTCTATAGTTTCTGCTTACCTTCCTCTACTAGAAAAGGCGTGAGTTTAATAAATAAAATAATGGGAATTTAAACTTTTGCATTAGAAAAGTATCCTGTGGCTAAGGTATGTCTTATGAGTACTCCGTAGGACTGTTACCGATTAGTAGCAAGATTGGGCCGCGACTACGTGGATTGAACGTTATTGGACACGATAGCTCTCGCGCACTTACCAGTCTAACGGTTTTCCCGATTCATGCGCTGTATGCCATCGCTGAATATTCGGTACTCGCGCTTTACTCTAAACCACAATCGTTGTGTGTAGCAGAACCATTCTTGACTCTAAAAGAACACAAAATTTAGAAACCTGTACGAAACAAAAGGAGCATGTAAGGATCGGAGTAGGTGGTGTTCTATAGTTTCTGCTTACCTTCCCCTACTAGAAAAGGCGTGAGATTAATAAATAAAATAATGAAATTTAAACTTTTGCATTAGAAAAGTTTCCTGTGGCTAATGTACCTCCACTTGCGCGCGGTTGTGGCTTCAAATCTGGACAAGTACCAATGAGCCTTTTTCTTTTTTGGACTTCCAAATGTTTCTAAGTTTGTTTAGGACTAGTATTTGCGTGGTCCGCAAGCTGCGGTTTCGTGTTTTTGAGAAGTATTCCTTACCTTTATAAAATTATGAGAATCCATGGGAAGCCTTAAATGTAATGAAAAATCCATTAGAGCACTTTAAAGATTTTGAAACCCCTTAAGAACCCGTAATACAATCTAAAACCTTATTTAAACCTTTTCCCGTTAAAAAAAACATTACCCTGAAATTTGCTTGTCGTTGCCGCTGAGTTACGTTTCACCCACTCCACCTTCGTTACACTACGGAGGTCGCACGCTCGTTTCGCTCGCCACTTCCCCCCTTCACTCCACTCGGTCTCGCAAGTTCGCTCCACTCAGGACCTACCTACCACCGGTAAAACAGAGTAACGATTGTATGAGTAGTTAATTCTAAAATAAACTTTGATTTTCAGAGCAACACAATAGTTGTTTATTTGCAACTCCTGAAACAAATTAAAAAATTGTCTTATTAGTACTCCGTAGAACTGTTACCGATTAGTAGCAAGATTGGGCCGCGACTACGTGGATTGAACGTTACTGGACACGATAGCTCTCGCGCACTTACCAGTCTAACGGTTTTCCCGATTCATGCGCTGTATGCCATCGCTGAATATTCGGTACTCGCGCTTTACACTAAACCACAACCTTTGTGTGTAGCAGAACCATTCTTGACTCTAACAAAATACAAAATTTTGAAACCTGTACGAAACAAAAGGAGCATGTAAGGATCGGAGTAGGTGGTGTTCTATAGTTTCTGCTTACCTTTCTCTACTAGAAAAGGTGTGAGTTTAATAAATAAAATAATGGGAATTTAAACTTTTGCATTAGAAAAGTGTCCTGTGGCTAAGGTATGTCTTATGAGTACTCCGTAGGACTGTTACCGATTAGTAGCAAGATTGGGCCGCGACTACGTGGATTGAACGTTATTGGACACGATAGCTTTCGCGCACTTACCAGTCTAACGGTTTTCCCGATTCATGCGCTGTATGCCATCGCTGAATATTCGGTACTCGCGCTTTACTATAAACCACAACCTTTGTGTGTAGCAGAACCATTCTTGACTCTAAAAGAACACAAAATTTAGAAACCAGTACGAAAATAAAGGAGCATGTAAGGATCGGAGTAGGTGGTGTTCTATAGTTTCTGCTTACCTTCCTCTACTAGAAAAGGCGTGAGTTTAATAAATAAAATAATGGGAATTTAAACTTTTGCATTAGAAAAGTATCCTGTGGCTAAGGTATGTCTTATGAGTACTCCGTAGGACTGTTACCGATTAGTAGCAAGATTGGGCCGCGACTACGTGGATTGAACGTTACTGGACACGATAGCTCTCGCGCACTTACCAGTCTAACGGTTTTCCCGATTCATGCGCTGTATGCCATCGCTGAATATTCGGTACTCGCGCTTTACACTAAACCACAACCTTTGTGTGTAGCAGAACCATTCTTGACTCTAACAAAATACAACATTTTGAAACCTGTACGAAACAAAAGGAGCATGTAAGGATCGGAGTAGGTGGTGTTCTATAGTTTCTGCTTACCTTCCTCTACTTGAAAAGGCGTGAGTTCAATAAATAAAATAATGGGAATTTAAACTTTTGCATTAGAAAAGTGTCCTGTGGCTAAGGTATGTCTTATGAGTACTCCGTAGGACTGTTACCGATTAGTAGCAAGATTGGGCCGCGACTACGTGGATTGAACGTTATTGGACACGATAGCTTTCGCGCACTTACCAGTCTAACGGTGTTCCCGATTCATGCGCTGTATGCCATCGCTGAATATTCGGTACTCGCGCTTTACTCTAAACCACAACCTTTGTGTGTAGCAGAACCATTCTTGACTCTAAAAGAACACAAAATTTAGAAACCAGTACGAAACAAAAGGAGCATGTAAGGATCGGAGTAGGTGGTGTTCTACAGTTTCTGCTTACCTTCCCCTACTAGAAAAGGCGTGAGTTTAATAAATAAAATAATGGGAATTTAAACTATTGCATTAGAAACGTGTCCTGTGGCTAAGGTATGTCTTATGAGTACTCCGTAGGACTGTTACCGATTAGTAGCAAGATTGGGCCGCGACTACGTGGATTGAACGTTATTGGACACGATAGCTCTCGCGCACTTACCAGTCTAACGGTTTTCCCGATTCATGCGCTGTATGCCATCGCTGAATATTCGGTACTCGCGCTTTACTCTAAATCACAACCTTTGTGTGTAGCAGAACCATTCTTGACTCTAAAAGAACACAAAATTTAGAAACCAGTACGAAACAAAAGGAGCATGTAAGGATCGGAGTAGGTGGTGTTCTACATTTTCTGCTTACCTTCCCCTACTAGAAAAGGCGTGAGTTTAATAAATAAAATAATGGGAATTTAATTTATTGCATTAGAAACGTGTCCTGTGGCTAAGGTATGTCTTATGAGTACTCCGTAGGACTGTTACCGATTAGTAGCAAGATTGGGCCGCGACTACGTGGATTGAACGTTATTGGACACGATAGCTCTCGCGCACTTACCAGTCTAACGGTTTTCCCGATTCATGCGCTGTATGTCATCGCTGAATACTCGGTACTCGCGCTTTACTCTAAACCACAACCTTTGTGTGTAGCAGAACCATTCTTGACTCTAAAAGAATACAAAATTTTTAAACCTGTACGAAACAAAAGGAGCATGTAAGAATCGGAGTAGGTGGTGTTCTATAGTTTCTGCTTACCTTCCCCTACTAGAAAAGGCGTGAGATTAATAAATAAAATAATGGGAATTTAAACTATTGCATTAGAAAAGTGTCCTGTGGCTAATGTACCTCCACTTGCGCGCGGTTGTGGCTTCAAATCTGGACAAGTACCAATGAGCCTTTTTCTTTTTTGGACTTCCAAATGTTTCTAAGTTTATTTAAGACTAGTATTTAAGTGGTCCGCGAGCTGCGGTTTCGTGTTTTTGAGAAGTATTCCTTACCCTTATAAAATTATGAGAATCCATGGGAAGCCTTAAATGTAATGAAAAATCCATTAGAGCACTTTAAAGATTTTGAAACCCCTTAAGAACCCGTAATGCAATCTAAAACCTTATTTAAAAACTCAGACCTTTTCCCGTTAAAAAAAACATTACCCTGAAATTTGCTTGTCGTTGCCGCTGAGTTACGTTTCACCCACTCCACCTTCGTTACACTACGGAGGTCGCAAGCTCGTTTCGCTCGCCACTTCCCCCCTTCACTCCACTCGGTCTCGCAAGTTCGCTCCACTCAGGACCTACCTACCACCGGTAAAACAGAGTAACGATTGTATGAGTAGTTAATTCTAAAATAAACTTTGATTTTCAGAGCAACACAATAGTTGTTTATTTGCAACTCCTGAAACAAATTAAAAAATTGTCTTATTAGTACTCCGTAGAACTGTTACCGATTAGTAGCAAGATTGGGCCGCGACTACGTGGATTGAACGTTATTGGACACGATAGCTCTCGCGCACTTAACAGGCTAACGGTTTTCCCGATTCATGCGCTGTATGCCATCGCTGAATATTCGGTACTCGCGCTTTACTCTAAACCACAACTTTTGTGTGTAGCAGAACCATTCTTGACTCTAAAAAAATACAAAATTTTGAAACCTGTACGAAACAAAAGGAGCATGTAAGGATCGGAGTAGGTGGTGTTCTATAGTTTCTGCTTACCTTCCTCTACTAGAAAAGGCGTGAGTTTAATAAATAAAATAATGGGAATTTAAACTTTTGCATTAGAAAAGTATCCTGTGGCTAAGGTATGTCTTATGAGTACTCCGTAGGACTGTTACCGATTAGTAGCAAGATTGGGCCGCGACTACGTGGATTGAACGTTATTGGACACGATAGCTCTCGCGCACTTACCAGTCTAACGGTTTTCCCGTTTCATGCGCTGTATGCCATCGCTGAATATTCGGTACTCGCGCTTTACTCTAAACCACAACCTTTGTGTGTAGCAGAACCATTCTTGACTCTAAAAAAATACAAAATTTCGAAACCTGTACGAAACAAAAGGAGCATGTAAGGATCGGAGTAGGTGGTGTTCTATAGTTTCTGCTTACCTTCCCCTACTAGAAAAGGCGTGAGTTTAATAAATAAAATAATGGGAATTTAAACTTTTGCATTAGAAAAGTGTCCTGTGGCTAAGGTATGTCTTATGAGTACTCCGTAGGACTGTTACCGATTAGTAGCAAGATTGGGCTGCGACTACGTGGATTGAACGTTATTGGACACGATAGCTCTCGCGCACTTACAAGTCTGAACGGTTTTCCCGATTCATGCGCTGTATGCCATCGCTGAAAATTCGGTACTCTCGCTTTACTCTAAACTACAACCTTTGTGTGTAGCAGAACCATTCTTGACTCTAACAAAATACAAAATTTTGAAACCTGGACGAAACAAAAGGAGCATGTAAGGATCGGAGTAGGTGGTGTTCTATAGTTTCTGCTTACCTTCCCCTACTAGAAAAGGCGTGAGATTAATAAATAAAATAATGGAAATTTATCTTTTGCATTAGAAAAGTGTCCTGTGGCTAATGTACCTCCACTTGCGCGCGGTTGTGGCTTCAAATATGGACAAGTACCAATGAGCCTTTTTCTTTATTGGACTTCCAAATGTTTCTAAGTTTATTTAGGACTAGTATTTTCGTGGTCCGCGAGCTGCGGTTTCGTGTTTTTGAGAAGTATTCCTTACCCTTATAAAATTATGAGAATCCATGGGAAGCCTTAAATGTAATGAAAAATCCATTAGAGCTCTTTAAAGATTTTGAAACCCCTTAAGAACCCGTAATGCAATCTAAAACCTTATTTAAAAACTCAGACCTTTTCCCGTTAAAAAAACATTACACTGAAGTTTGCTTGTCGTCAACCCTGAGTTACGTTTCACCCACTCCACCTTCGTTACGCTACGCAGGTCGCCGGCTCGTTTCGCTCGCCACTTCCCCCCTTCACTCCACTCGGTCCCGCAAGTTCGCTCCACTCAGGACCTACCTACCACCGGTAAAACAGAGTGACGATTGTATGAGTAGTTAATTCTAAAATAAACTTTGCTTTTCAGAGCTACACAATAGTTGTTTATTTGCAACTCCTGAAACAAATTAAAAAATTGTCTTATTAGTACTCCGTAGGACTGTTACCGATTAGTAGCAAGATTGGGCCGCGACTACGTGGATTGAACGTTATTGGACACGATAGCTCTCGCGCACTTAACAGGCTAACGGTTTTCCCGATTCATGCGCTGTATGCCATCGCTGAATATTCGGTACTCGCGCTTTACTCTAAACCACAACCTTTGTGTGTAGCAGAACCATTCTTGACTCTAAAAGAAGACAAAATTTAGAAACCTGTACGAAACAAAAGGAGCATGTAAGGATCGGAGTAGGTGGTGTTCTATAGTTTCTGCTTACCTTCCCCTACTAGAAAAAGCGTAAGATTAATAAATAAAATAATGGAAATTTAAACTTTTGCATTAGAAAAGTGTCCTGTGGCTAATGTACCTCCACTTGCGCGCGGTTGTGGCTTCAAATCTGGACAAGTACCAATGAGCCTTTTTCTTTATTGGACTTCCAAATGTTTCTAAGTTTATTTAGGACTAGTATTTAAGTGGTCCGCGAGCTGCGGTTTCGTGTTTTTGAGAAGTATTCCTTACCCTTATAAAATCATGAGAATCCATGGGAAGGCTAAACATAAAAAGTACCTATTTTATATCTTGGTTATGTTCTGTATTATTGATTCATTCACAGCTCAATACAGGGCATTAGAAACATACCTCTTACGCTTTTTCACATTGCGTTTCCATTGCGATTTGTTACGGATCCTCTTCCTTGCTGCATTACCTTCGACAGGGGCAATATTAATTTCCATTTTCACACTTTTTTCCACACACAATTAAATTAAAACTAACACGCAGTTCACAAAAACAATAGCCGGGCGCTATTAAATCTCTCAACAACATGCTAAGCTGTCATTGGTCGAGCCTCGACAGTGTCGCTTTTGCATCCAATGTTTTGAATAGAGTCGGTTTTGCACTTAAGCAAGTATTTCAAGGGACTTTTTTTATAGCATAGAGGCGACTTTGCTCACTTCTGTTTTAGTACAATGCAAAATGAAATAATAAAGAATGTTGCCACATGAAAACATCGCATGACGATAATTTGTGACAGAGGCGGTTTTGAATCTAGACCCCTCAATTATACCCTTGCGAATGCGAAAAATTGTCATTTGTGTTTTAAAATATTTACCATTCTGAGACATTTCCTTAAGGACATGTCTCGAGTCCACGTCCATGTGTCATGTGTGTGTGTGTGTGTTGTCTCGTGGATGGCACTGCTTCAGGCAAAAGATCTGAAATGATACGAGTACATCATGATTTGAAACTAGTTCGGGAAAAGTATCTTAGTTTTTTTTTGTTAAAAATTAAATTTTGTCTCCTCAGACCACCTCAACAGCTGAATCATGCCCGACTCGTCACTGTTGACTTCAGCTTCAGAAGTTGGTGGCAAAGAAACTGAATAAAACACACAGAAGTCACCGACTTCTGAAGCCAAAGTTATTTTTCACTTTGTTGTGTTTTTGAAGTCGGTTTTAGTTTTTGCAAAAAAGTTTTTTTAATATAGTTTTCCAGTATTTACACAATGGTACAACAGGTAGATATAATGTCTTAGACTCTTTGACCCATGTATTTAGCAGTCAACCTATTTAAACTAAATTAAAAGTTGAGATTAGACAATTATTACTGTAGGCACGAATGTCTTAAAACATTTCTTTAGAGTTTCAGCTAATCTTGATTGATGGCTTGAGGGTCGTATTACAGAATTTGAATGATGCTTTTAATTAACAATTAGGTAGTGCTATGTGAGCACAAAATCACATTAACAATAGGACGTAGTTACACAAAAAGGATCCAATCCACGTGAAGGTAGTTTTGAGTTATAGGCCAATGAAGTTGTAACACAGTTTAGTCGAACATTTGATATGTTTAGATCATATGTGTTGTGATGATTATTTAGCAAATTTTTCGTATTTTATTTCGTATTAAGTTTTGTAGTAAAAGTAATACAATTTTATAGAGATAATGTGGAAAAAGTCGATCTGAATCCTTTTTGCTAAATAAATAAGTGTAAGGGTGCTGCTCAACATACATTCATCAATAACGATCCACATAATGTTTTAGTAACTTATTCAATAAAAATCAATGTATAATAATAGTTTTTTTATTAAATATTAATAATTATTAACAAACTTAATGCTAACAGAGTATTTTTGGCTTTGAAACTTGCTAGTTTCGTATGAAAACTATCAATAAAATGAGATCAAAATCTGTTGTCACTTTGAGTATGTAAAGTCATCCTTGGTAACACGCATTGGTTAAAAACTTTCGACTTATGGCACTGAAACTTTGTCTCTTACTATGGGCCTTATTAGTAAGCTCAAGATAGCCCAACGAGCTATGTAGAGGACTGTGATCGGAGTCTCTCTGCGTGATCGAATCATTAATAAGGAGATTCGTAGACGAACCAAAGTTGCCGACATAGCCCAGCGAATTAGCAAGTTGAAGTGGCAGTGGGCAGGCCACACAGCACGCAGAACTGGGGCCGTAAAGTTCTCGAATGCAGACCACGCAGTGATAAGCGCAACGTAGGATTTCCACCTACAAGGTGGACAGACGATCCGATGAAGACCACAGGATCGCGCTGGATATGCAAGCCGCTTCCAACCGGTCCTATTGGAAATCTATAAGGAGGCCAATATATATAACTATGGCGAGTGTCTATGGCTAACTATATGGGAATGTAGATAAAATATTTCTACTCACCACTCACTGCACCTGTTGGGAAAGTCAATCGAGTTACCTCAGTGCCTCAAGTCATCCTTGGTAACACGCATTGGTTAAAAACTTTCGACTTGAGGCACTGAGGTAACTCGATTGACTTTCCCAACAGGTGAAGTGAGTGGTGAGTAGAAATAATTTTATCTAGATTCCAATATAGTTAAAATTATTTCTGTCAAAACCCGTACCTTCTTAGAGTTAAAATGGTGTAGGAATGCTAACATTAAACTTGGCTATCTGCATCAATTTCAAAGTCAAGCATTATGCTATTGAATCCGTCAACGTCTTCTAAAATTTGAGCATTGCCCAAAGGCAATAATCGCTCATAAAATTCCAAACAATCCTTTGGAATTAAATCAAACATGGACTTTAAGTCGTCCAATTTGGCTTGGGCGATTTCTTTGCCATTAGGCCAAAGCAAAGCAAAATCCTTTTTCGAAATTTCTTGTAGAGTTCCTTTGACTCTTTTCCCAATATTTACCTCTTGGAGATCTTCGGAGTCTGCTTTTTCCATAAAAAAAGAATGCTCGACATCCTTTTTTAATAAAATTTCTTTAGTTGTAAGCCAACTAACTTTTTTTTTTGTTACATCTACTTTGCGATTAACAATTTTTTTTTCTATCGCTTTAATGCTGATAAAATCTTCTTTTTTCATCGTATAGACTTGGAGTGGTTTTTTTTTTTACTATTTTTCATAACGTTAATGTATTCATCCGCCGTATAAATCCTTTCATGCTGTTTAAGCTGTGTCTCAATTTTTGAGAAATCTGTGTCGTTAGGAAGGAACGTATGCCCTGATTCTAAATATTTGAGTGTGATTGATTTTAACGTATCGTGAGAGTTAAGTACTGCCTTAAGCATGATTACCATTTTGATGTTCCGGTTCTGACCTCCGCAACAGTCGCTCCAGAGGACCAGGTGCTCCACTTTTGGACTCAAATTATTGTTTATAAAATGAATTAAGCATGACCCCACCTCTTGGGAACCCCTTCCAGCGTCACCCTCAACCCAAACATAACAGTAACCTATATCGCTGGACCCAGCATGAATGCAACAGTTGTAAAGCCACAACTGGCGTTTATAAAAAACTATGTTCGTGGGAATTCTGGGAAGTGGTAGAGTTTTTTCTAAGTCGTATGTAAGGCATTCAAAAGTTTCATCAGTTTTAGCTGTCTTCAGATCGTTATTCATGCTCTGTCGTAACGAGTTAGCTCTATTCAGATGTGCCTCTCTTTCTCTTTGCAACTTCAATCTTTCTTCTTCAGAGATAACATTTTTTATTTGCGCGTCAAAAGCATCGCACCTATTACAAGTGTCCTTTTTCAAGGATTTGCATCTTAAATTGAAATTTTTGTAAAATTCTCTCTTAAAAGTAGCACTTGATAAAGCCGTTTTAGTTTCACCGTATTTTTTTTTTAGTTCCTCCATGTATATTTCGTATAGTTTCTGAATCGTCATACCTACTTTTAGGTACTGACAATCCGTTTCTTCGCGCCTATAGTGCAATTCGTATTTCGGCAAAGATTCTATGAGTTTTTTTATAAAATACAAATCTTCTTCTGTCGATTTGTTCCAGCCACCAATAGACTGTCCTCTTTTATCATTGATTATTCCAGTTCGATTCTTTTTCAGGCAAACGTCTATTTTCTTAGGAGTGATTTGGTAAGTATTAATAAACATGTCTCTGCAAACTTGCGTGCCACAAATGCTGTAAACTCTGTGAAAATTTTTGGGTCTTTTTTTCCCAGTTTTGTTCCCTTCCAAGACAGTATATGCCCTTTTTTTTGCACTTTCCGATACACTTTTTATGATGTATAAAAGCTGGGCTTCATAACTTCCGAGTGTTATATATCTTTCAAATTCTTCTTGCCTCTTTTCTACCGAGACTAACATGTGACATTGCTTAGCACATGTACAAGAATAGTCTTTAAATGTTTTTGGTTCTACTTGTTTACTTTTGCCATGATATGATAAGTTCGCTTATTTTCTCTGTTTACGTTCAGCAAGGGTATAGTCGAGAAATTTTCTTTTCCTTCCTTTTTTTGGTCGACCTTTTAAATTGGAACATTCGGTTTCAGCTCCAGGATTACAATTTAACTCATGAGTAGTATTCGTTTCTCTTACATTGTCAGCTTCACACAAAACACTTATTTCGATTTGATCACTATTTGTTTCTCGGCTTGAAATATTTTCATTTGAGATAAAATCTCTCTCTTTATTTACCCTGTCTTTGCAGTTAATTTTGTCGCTTTTCATACTGTGTATCATAGCATATTGGTCGTTATAATAATTTTACTTGATTTGGGTCGAGAGACTTTATCTTTTGATTCATCTGTATCTGGTATGTAATCTGAATCCGTATCAGAACTAAAGTCTGTAACCTGATCTTGTTCGTCCAATTGTGAGTTAGATTTAGTCAACTTAATATGTTCCTCTTTTGTACTCTCAAAAACTATGTTATCTTCCGTAACATTATCTTCATTTGTTTTCTCCATTTCAAATGCTAAATCACTATTTAAAGTATTGTAAAGCTCCAAAGTGCTTGGCGACATGGCAGGCACAGGTGAAAAAAATTCACCTCCTCCCATACAATCATACACGTTTTGAAGGCTTAGGATAGGTGAGTCATTAACATTTTTAGTATGGTTGCATTGGACTAACAGTGGTGTTAAAGGTGAGTACGCAGGTGCCATCGGCGAGTCATACATACTTTCAATACTTTTAGGCGGACCTACCAGCGGAGTTATAGGTGAGTACGCAGGTGCCATCGGCGAGTCATACATACTTTCAATACTTTTAGGCGGACCTACCAGCGGAGTTATAGGTGAGTACGCAGGTGCCATCGGCGAGTCATACATACTTTCAATACTTTTAGGCGGACCTACCAGCGGAGTTATAGGTGAGTACATAGGTGGCATCGGCGAGTACATTTCAGGACCTTTAGGTGACCGAGCAGGCGGCAGTGGCGCTTCATTCTTTTCAGGACGTCTAGATGAGTCTGCAAGCAGCGTCGTAACTGACTGAGTAGGCGGTAGTGGCTCTTCATTATTTTCAAGACTTCTAGGTGGAGCTTCGAGCAGCATCGCAGGTGACTGAGCAGGCGGCAGTGGCGCTTCATTTTTTTCAGGACGTCTAGGTGGGTCTGCAAGCAGCGTCGAAGATGGCTGTGCAGGCGGCAGTGACGCTTCATTATTTTCAGGACTTCTAGGTTGGGCTTTGAGTAGCGTCTTAGGTGACTGAGGAGGCGGCAGTGGCACTTGATTATTTTCAGGACTTCTAGGAGGGGCTTCGAGCAGCGTCGCAGGTGACTGAGCAGGCGACTGTGGTGATCCATTTTTTTCAAGACTTTTGGGTGGAGCTGCAAGCAGCGTCGAAGTAGACTGAGCCGGCGCCAGTGGCGCTTTATTCTTTTCAGGAGGTCTGGGTGAGTCTGAACACGGAATCATTGCCGTGGGTGCCAACGGAAAATCCAAAACGACTAAAAAGAACGGAAATAAATAGAGTTTTAGATTACAAGAAAAAAAAACGACGGTTTGCACTCCGGGAGTGCCGGCAGAAGTGAAAACTTGAATAATAACGTTGTGCATTTTTGATATTTTGGAATGGTTAGGGAATGATTTTGCACGAATTGCTTTAATTATCAGTATAAAAGTACTATCATTTATGTGGTAGAATACTATATTATTATTTATTGCGGTATCGTACACAAACATGACCATTCATATTACATTAAAAAAATCTTGAGAGGTGTCAAGGGACGAAGTTGGAACGAAGTTAACTTGCTATTGTTAAGCAAATGTTTTTCGACCTTCAAGCGATTTTCGACCTTATTGACAATTATGCAAAGACCGGATTTTAATGACGGAGCAATGTTAGCTAACGAGAATGTGAGAAAAACAAACTAAATTTTAAATGCCAATAAAGTCAAAAATCGAAAACCCTGACGCGAGTTTAACATTTTTTACTCATTACAAAATAAGTGCACAACAAAGAAGTTTTCACTTCAAAATTGCTGTCTTCAAACTTTGTAATTATTATTGTGGGTTATGTTATAATAAAGGAAAAACGGATTCCAAAGTAAATCAACTGTATATTGTAGAGTAATACAAAACAAGAACACCATTAGCAAAGCGTGGTTACAGAGAAGTGAAGTGTAAAAAGGCGGGCTGTCAACTTCAACTCTTGACAAGGATGACATGGACAGTTGACAGCTCTAATCATTCAATAAGATGCGTTCCAATATTATTGACTACTTTCTTAATTCGTAACACCCTTCCTCAATACAATTGGTACGCATTCTTTACAATTACAATACTTATATTTACTTATATCTTCTATCATAGCTATCTCAGGAAATTACAAATCATATTAACTAATACTATATCTATCCATGAATTTAATTATTTAACATACTACACAACTTGTTAAATACTTCTTTATTTAAACCTTTAGTAAACACATCCGCTATTTGTTTCCCCGTTGCTACATATCTTAACTCTACAATATTATTTTCTACCTTATCTCTAACAAAATGATATTTCAAATCAATATGTTTTAATCTCTGATGTTTTTCAGGGTTTTTAGCAACATGAATAGCTGACTGATTATCAATATAAATAATGAAATTATTACAACCTAAACCAATTTCTTTTTTTAAATTGTAAATCCAACAACCCTCAGCTACCCCTTTCGCTAATGCCACATATTCAGACTCTGTCGATGATAGAGAAGTACATTGTTGCTTTGAGCTGCACCAAGATACTGTGCAACCAAAAAGCTTCATGATGTACCCTGAAGTAGACTGACTTTCTTTCCAGCTTATCTCCAGCCCAATCTGCATCTGTATATCCTACTAGTACATCCTTAGAATTTCTTCTGTAAATTAATTTGTAGTCTAATGTTCCTTTGATGTATCTCAGTATTCTTTTTAACGCCTTCCATAGGTTTTCATCTGCATAAACTTGATATCTACTCAGATAACTAATAGCAAAACAGATGTCTGGTCTTGTGCCCAACATAGCATACATAAGGCTTCCGACTACCTGTCTGCATCTTTTCACCATATCATTGTCTTTGGCTGGTTCTGTTGATAGTATCAAGCCTGTCTCTATAGGCGTCATCGCCGGGTTACATTCTTCCATTCCATACTTTTTAAGTAGATCTTCTAAATACTGTCTCTGATCTAGTTCAAGCCCGTCTTCTTCTTCTGTTATATTGATTCCTAAGTATTTCATTTTCTTATTACCCATGTCAGTCATTTCAAAGTTTCTGTTTAGTGATTGTTTCAGTTTCTCAACTTCTTCCTGTTTCTCTGCTATAATTATTAAATCGTCGACATATAGGAGTATATAGAATCTTTTATTTGCTTTGTAGTACATGCAGTAGTCTGACTTGCTTCGAATAAACCCTTCCTCTTTCATATAATTATTGAATCTGTCATTCCAGTTCCTTGGCGACTTCTTTAAACCGTAAAGTGACTTCTGTAATTTTAGTACTTTTCCATCATATTTCTCAATTCCATTTGGTATCTTTATGTATACTTCTTCTTCTATAATCCCATAAAGGAATGCACTCTTCACATCCATCTGTGTCATTTTCAAGTTGTACTTACAGGCTATGGATAAAAGGATTCTCAAAGTTGGCAATTTTGCCACTGGTGTGTATATCTCCGAGTGGTCAAAATCATCTTCCTGTTGAAAACCCCTTGCTACTAGTCTTGCTTTATAGATATCCTTATTCTTCTCTCCTTTCTTTATTTTAAGAACCCATTTTGTATCTATCACTTTCTTTCCTTTCAGTGGTGTTTCTGTTATCCATGTATTGTTCTTCTCTAATGCTGTCAGTTCTCTTTCTATAGCTTCTTTCCACTTATGTGAGTCTTCTCCTTTTATTGCTTGGTCATAAGTTAGTTCTTCTGTGCATGCCTTAAATCCTGTATAATAATCTCCATAGTTCTGTGGTTTCTTGATCTCTCTTGTCCTAGTTTTCTGTGGTTTCTCCACTGGCAACTCTCTAAAAGAACTTTCATCTTCTGTTTCTCCACATGATTCATAGTACTCTTCTCTTCTGTGTCCACTTTTATCTTCTTCTTCTTCAAGTATATTACTCTCTTGCTGTATATTAGTCTCTCTTCTGTTGATTTCTTCTTTTCTATCTGTCTTCTGTAAGTCTCTTTCTGTTCTTCTGTATTCTGTATCTATCCTTCTATCTTCTGTTGTAGTTTCATTCTGTGTTTCTATTTTCTCTTCTTGTCTTCTGTCTTTTCTTGGATAAATACCACATCTCTATATGTGTTGCCTTCTTTGTTTTGAAAACATACTCTGTAGCCTTTGCAATTTATCCCATAACCAACAAATATTCCTTTCTTGCTTTTTGCATCCCACTTGAGTCTTCTTTCCTTTGGTATGTGTACATAAACTTCTGTTCCAAATATTTTCAACTCTTCTATATTAAAGCTTCTTTTATATAATAATTCAAACGGTGTCTTGCCCTGAACTGATGAGTTACCTGTTCTATTTAATGTATAAACTGCTGTGCTAGTGGCTTCCGCCCATAGTTCCTTCTGTAACTTCTTTGCGTGGAGCATAGTTCTAGCTGCTTCTACTATTGTCCTCATCTCTCGTTCAGCTCGACCGTTCTGTTCGGGTGTGTAAGCAACTGTGGTCTGGTGAGTAATCCCCTTTACTTTCAATATTTGATTTACCTCTTTGTTAACAAACTCTCCTCCATTATCTGATCTCATTTTCCGAATTTTGTGCCCACATTCTTTTTTAAATGTTACAATAAAATTTTGAATACTATTTTTTGTCTCATATTTATTTTTTAGAAAATATACAAACCTGTAGCCTGTAAAGTCATCTTTGAATAACAAAAAATATTTAGAACCCCCTATTGAAACCTTTTCCATTGGACCACATAAATCCATATGAATCAATTCTCCAGGTACACTAGCTCTGTTATCACTACTCTGGAAAGGTACCCTACTTTGCTTACCCTCTAAACATGCTGTGCATTGATCAGTCAACCCTTCATGTTTTACATTATTTTTGGTTAAAATCTCCTTGACATAACCTATATTTTGGTGTGCAAGTCGTTCATGCCATTCTGTAAGTGATGTTAAAGCCACTTCTGTATGAAATTTAAAATTCATGTAATACAATTTACCTACTCTGTTTGCTGTACACATAACCTCTCTATTTTTGGTAAATTGACATCCTTCTTTTGTTGAAGTCATAGTATAACCTTTATCTAAGCAACATGATACAGAAAATAAATTTACTGTTAAATCTGGTACAAATAAAACATCCAACATTATATAAGGTGCATACTCTTTGCCGTTGTATCCATGAAAATTAATTTTACCTAAACCCTGTACTTTCAGTTTATTACCATCTCCTAATATTACAAATCTATTCTCTAATATATCTGTATAGTCTGTAAATAGGTCTCTTTTGAAACACATATGTTCACTCGCCCCTGTATCCAAAACCCAATCTTGATTTTGAATTAAATTATTATTATTTAGGATAAAAGCAGAAGCAGGCAGGGACAAAATAAAGGTAACCACAATGTGGTTACCTTTATTTTGTCCCTGCCTGCTTCTGCAGTCCTTATAAACATGACCCAATTTTCCACAAGAGTTACACTTACGCACTTTGCAGTCTTTCTTATAGTGTCCAGCTTTACCACAGATATAACACTTTTGTTGAGTTTCATTGTTTTGTTTAGTTTTCTATTGTTGTTTCTTTTTGCCATAAGGGCTGATGATGACGGAGTTTCCTTTCCTATACGCTCCTCTTCCACAAGTAATCTGGCTGTCAAATTCTTCATATTCTGTTCACTTTCAGGTACTGATTCCCATGCCGAGATGAAGTGTCGGTATTTATCAGGTAGGCTCATGACAATTTTTGTGACCACCATCTTCTCAGAAAGATCCTCTCCATTATTTCTTAACTGATTGACAAGTTCCTCAACTTTGGATATGAATGCTGCCATTGGTTCCTCGAACTCCATGCTGTAAAACTTCTGTTGAATAAGGTGTACTCCAACCTTAGATTTGGCTTCAAAAATTGTGTTCAATTTCTCCCACATTTGACAAGCAGATGTGCATGCCAATAAATATGAAAGTATCTTCTCTTTTATTCTGGTAACTATTATTTCTTGCGCTTTTCTGTCTACTTCTTTGCCTTCAGTGGACGACGGCTCTTTGAGTAACGCGTCGTACCATCCCTTTGACCTAAGTACAATCATGATTTGGAACCTCCATAGTGCCCAATTGTTGTCGTTTAGAACTAACGCGCCGTCTTTTCTTTCCATCTTCTATAGATTTCTTCTGTGTTATTCCCGTCTGTAATGACCCGGAAGCGGTCGACTTCTTCTGTTCAGGAGTACTGGTAATCCTAGTACCTACGCGCCACGCGGAGCTTTATTCTGTCGTCTGTTGGCGTCTTACTTCTGTGTGCTTTCCATGCCTGGGCCCATAACCTGTTGTGGGTTATGTTATAATAAAGGAAAAACGGATTCCAAAGTAAATCAACTGTATATTGTAGAGTAATACAAAACAAGAACACCATTAGCAAAGCGTGGTTACAGAGAAGTGAAGTGTAAAAAGGCGGGCTGTCAACTTCAACTCTTGACAAGGATGACATGGACAGTTGACAGCTCTAATCATTCAATAAGATGCGTTCCAATATTATTGACTACTTTCTTAATTCGTAACAATTATTACCCAAATTTTCTTTGTTATTTCCGTCGCAGGCTTTAGACTCGACTGGTATCGCTGAAGGTGCTTCATGGACTGTAAGAAAATATCCTCCGTAATCAATTAATCACATTCAGTTTTTTACAATTAATCACAGGCATTAAACAACATTACCACGAGAGTTGCACTGTGTGCGACAATGTGACATTAAAAAAATATGTTTAGTCTATTAATTCTTAATAATAATTACGTAGGTATAAGATAGCCAAGCATAGATATACATTAACCTAATAGATAGGTCCAGCGTCACGTATCCACAATAAACAATCGAAAAAAGTTTTGTAAAATAGTACAGCACGTCGACCTTTGCATGCGTGCGACTTTAAAATAAAAGTTTAAAGGCCGAACAGCTGTCGGCTTTCAATAGTTACGTACCAAAAGATGAAGGATTCTCCCCGTCTGTGTCTATATCATCATTGCTACCTGTTAAATAAAACATTGTTTACTTTAGACCATAATTTCAACAAACTCACATTTTTAGGTTATGAAACTTTCAAAGTTTACTTACCATCACTTAAAGAGTTTCCTCTTTTTCGTTTTTTGGAGTATCCCAAAGCTTTAAACAATATTAACTCACTTCTCTTCATTTTTACGTTCAACAATAATTAGGTAAGTACATAAGCGACGTGCGTGAGCATTGAACACCAAGGAGTATGTAATTCCATTGAACACAGATTATAAAGGTTTTTGTTTCGTTCGTTCGGAAACTTTAACATTTATTTCCAACAACTAAAAGTTTCAGCAAATTGTAAAATAAAATCATGGATCTCTTTTGTAATTTGTTTACATTGAAATAATAATAGTTAAAAAGGCGCCAATTCTTTTGGTACATTGTTGAATGTAACGAAATACTTATAAAATAGGATCTAAGCCGTTTGGATCCTTTTTGATATTTAGGTATACTGGTTAATGAGACATTTATTTTTAGCAAAAAGGATTCAAGTAATCTGGACCCTTTCTGATATTTGAGTGTGTATATAAACTGTATTTCTCAAAAAAAAAACCAAACAGTTTGGGGCGTTTTTGTGATTTTCCTAAAACACTTATTCCATAGAGTTACCATTTCTCAAGAATGATTCAAGCGCTTTGGATTCGTTTTGATGAAAAATATCTGATGCAGCCCATAGATGTGGCTTGGTATCTGGTAGTTGTGGATATGTTTAAAATTGTGTTTTTTCACATGGGTGTTTTTTGACATTAAAGATATCACCCCAAGGATGCGTTTGGTATATATAACTCAATTTCGGGGAAAGTGTGGATTGGATCCTTTTTGCGTAACTACGTAACTATAGGTAGACGTATCGGTACTCACCGGTTTGGAACCAGTGCAAACTTAAAAAAAGCAACTTATTTCCAGTGTGCCAGGCCTCCTTAATACCTTTGATTGTTATTATATAGTAATAATAACAATCAAAGAGTCAATTATCTCACAACAATCACTTACACGAATTTATTTATTTATTTCATTTTTAGGAAATTTTACAGCTAAACAGACAGTGAGTAATAGATTAAACAAAATATGGCTAATTAAAAGTTTCCACATGTAGTATATTGTTGGATAATTTGGGTTCTTCTTCAATAATACGTTGATTTACTGTTCCAAAACGATGTATTTTTCATATTCATAACATAAGATGATTATAATATAAATTAGTTTACTTGAAGAATTTTTATGTTCTGTCTTGTGGCGGTCTGAAGTAGGCTCTCACACAGACAATTTATCATAGCGTAAAAAAAAAAAAATGGTGTCTGTGGTCGAGTGTGTCGCTGGTGCGGCGCTGTGCCCGGCCTACACGGCTGACAATTTGTCGGCGGCAACAATCTCCCGGCCCTTGAAGGCCTAGGGGGCTTCAAGCTCTTCGATGTCCTTGTCCAGAAGTGGACATAGTCTAGTGATGGCGCGACGAAGGATTCCCTTTGTGGTTTCCACGTCCGCAACTCTGCTGCAGCCGTCTGTTCCAGGATAGCATTGCTTGATTCTCCCAAGCGGCCATTTGAGTGGAGGACTGTGCTCTTCCTTGATCAGCACAAGTTGTCCTGGTTCCAGATTAGGCCTTTTCACAAGCCATTTTGTGCGCTGCTGAAGCTCGCAAACGTATTCACGGCTCCACCGTGACCAAAAGTGCTGACGCATTTGCTCTATCTGGGCATAGCGATGCAGTAGGTGGGTCTTGACTTCCCGTAGATCTGGAGCTGGCAGCGAGGTCAGTGGTCTTCCGATGAGGAAGTGCCCTGGGGACAATGGGGAGAGGTCGTGAGGATCGGATGACATTGGATATAGAGGTCGAGAATTCAATATTGCCTCGACCTGGACGAACACAGTAGTAAGTTCTTCAGCAGTTAAGTGTATATTGCCCACAATGCGTTTAATGTGAAACTTGGCTGATTTTATAGCGGCTTCATATAGCCCACCGTAATTTGGTGAGTAAGCGGGTGAGAATCTGAATTGAATACCTTCGCTAGAAAAATTGTCTAATACAGAATCACTTAATTCAGTAACGACTTTTCCTAACTCTTTACTAGCCCCTACAAAATTTCTTCCATTATCGGAAAAAATCTCGAGAGGAAAACCTCTCGAGATTTTTTTCTTGAAATAAATCGTCTGAATGCTAAAATGAAACTTTCAGTGCTTAAATCACTCGCAAGTTCTAAATGAACTGCTTTTGTCTTAAAACATATGAATAAGCATAAATATGCCTTAATTAACCTTGCACCGCGGCCCTTTTATTTATAATATAAAAGGGACCAGCATAATCTGTTCCTACAATTTGAAATGGATACCCGGGCATTATACGTTGAGATGGCAAACCTCCCATAATCTGGCCAGCAACTTCTCCTTTCACGCGTCTACAAGTTACGCATTTTCGATACGTTTGCCGTGCTACATGTCTTCCTCCTACTGGCCAATACATTTCGCGTATGCTTGAAAGGAGTAGCTGCGGGCCTGCATGCATTAACTGTAAATGATAATGTTCAAATAAAAGTTTTGTTAAGTAGTGTCTTGAATCAACAATCATGGGATGTTTTTTATTGTAATCATATGTAGAATTATCTAACCTGCCTCCCACGCGCATAACGCCATCTGCATCCAGATATGGATTTAAACTTAGAATTTTCGACTTAATATTAATAGTTGTTCCCCTTTTTAGAGAATTTATTTCACTTTCAAATCACCTTAACTGTGCAAGGGAAATTAGCTTGATGTCAGCTTTTTGCAATTCCATTACTGTTAGTGAACCTTGCATCTTATTATTAGAATTTTTACAATTATGTATGAACCTTAACATGAAAGCAACTGTTCTTCTTAATTTATTAAATTTTGAAAATCTTTCAATGTCTATGATATCTTTGTCATGTTGCTTCAGTGTTATAGTTGTCACCTTGATTTCTGGTAATTCCACTGCTAACTTGAACGATTGAGATGGCCAATCTGTCTCATCGAGGAGCAGGAAGGACGGCCCGTTCCACCATAGCTTGGCATCTGGCAACTCTTCCGGTAACAGACCTCGTGATGCCAGATCTGCCGGGTTCAGAGCAGACGGGACGTATCTCCATACTCCATGATGAGACAAGTCATTAATTTCTGAGACACGATTCGAAACAAAAGTTTTTAACTTCACAGGTGTAGTTGTTTTTAACCATGACAATACTATTGGTGAATCAGTCCAATATACATACCTATTAATATTACAACGTAAAGCTTTTGTGACCTTGTCACAAAGGCGACTCCCAAGTAAGGCACCACATAATTCTAATCTAGGTATAGTAGTTGCCTTCAGAGGTGAAACCTTAGCCTTAGCGCATAAGAGCTTGACAGAAACTACACCGTTATCATTGATACTGCGAATGTATATACAGGCGGCATAAGCCTTTAAAGATGCATCGCAAAATACATGAATTTCTATGTGCTTTGGGTTATCACACATACCATAACTAACTTTTCTAGGCCAGCTTCAGATAACATGCATCTAGCTTTCTCAATTAAGGTTCTATTTAGCCGCTCAGAAACACCATTCTGCTGCGGACTATAAGGTATAGTGGTTTGATGTATAATACCATGTTGAGATAAATAATTTTCAAAACTTTGATTAACATACTCTGATCCATTGTCAGATCTCAAACATTTTACAACAAAACCAGTTTGTTTTTTACACTAAATTTTTGAAATTAATAAAACTTTTCATTACCTCATTCTTCTGTGCCATCAAATAACCAAAAGTCTTCCTTGAAAAATCATCGGTAAATGTCACCAAATAACGCGCTCCTCCCCAGCTGTTCTGCGACATTGGTCCACAAACATCAGAGTGTATCAACTCCAAAAGCTGCTTTGCACGCTTAGCTTGACCTTTGGGGAAAGACTTCACAGTGTGCTTCCCCTCAATGCATGGGATACAGTCTTGCAAATGACCAGAGTCACATTGGAAATCAATTCCTACAGCAAGACCATCACGCAATGCACACATACCTTGCAAGCTTAAGTGGTCGAGTCGCTTGTGCCACAATTCCATTTGGGCACTTTGAACATGTGAACATTGCTCTTTGTTCAAATTCAGAACATTGGAAGAGACCTGCGAACATAAGACATAAGGCACACACTCTAACCTATAAATTCCATTTATAAAAGTTGCACTTGTTAACAAATTGCCTGCTACATCATAAATATGACATTTTGAATTGTCAAACACGACTTTGCGCTTATTTTTAGTTAAACAGCTCACAGATAATAAATTGGCGGACAGACCAGGAACATACATCACATTTTCAATGGTTTTAGTATCATTTTTAAATATAAGTTTTACAGTACCTATACCCATACATTTAAGTTGGTCATTATTGGCTACAGTAACAAAAGTTTTAAACTTAGTGTCCAAACTTAAAAACATTTCCTTATCTTTATACATGTGTGACGTACACCCACTATCAACGATCCAAGTATGTGAGCTGTGAAGAGTAGCAAATGCAGAGGCCGAGAAAAACAGAGTGCTTGTCTCTGTATTGTGTTGCAATTTGGAGGCAGCTTTCTCACGTTTAAACTTGAAACATTTTGCCTTGATATGGCCAGTGTTCTTGCAATAACTGCATACTATGTTGCGTTTTGTACTTACAAAAGCCATATCATTTTTATTTTCATTGTTGTTTCCATTATTTGCACGGCGAAAATGTTCTTGTAAAAGCCTAGCCCGAACCATCTCACTTGTTAGTGCTTCTAACGACGACAAAGATTCCAAACTGGATACAAGGACATCATACTCCTGTGGTAGTCCACTTAACAGAATTTCAGCCACTTCTTTGTCTTCGATCACGCGCCCAATGTCCGCCAGCTGTTGCACCAAGGTCATTACACCTTCTATATAATCATTCATCGAGTTGTAATCAGTATAGTTGGCACGATGAAGTTGTCGTAATAAAAGAACACGCCGCGCCGGTACAGACCTTTATCTTCGAAGACAGATTTCAAGGCGTCCCACGCCTCCTTCGATTTGTTAGCCGATCTAACATGTTGAATGCAACATGATTTTATGCCGAGACAAATACGGGCCAAAGCACGTTCATCTTTTGTAGAATCAGTATCGGTGCCCTCCACGCATTTCCACAAGCCTTCCAAAACAAGTGACATCTTCATTTGGAACTTCCAAGTATTATAATTGCCGACTCCATAAAGTTTCTCAAAAGTATTGGCGGATTGAATAGCCTGAGGCACATGGCCATTCTCCGCCGCCATTCTGCCTCGTGACGAGTACTCGTCGAACAAAGAAAATTTCAACTCACGCGTCGAACTTGATTATTGTTGCCTGCTTGGGCAGTCGCTGGGCCCATAACCTGTTCGCAGGATGTATTGCAGTGGTTGAATCAAACGACGACTTGGGCAGAATATACTTTTAATTATTGAGATCACAGAGATATTACAGGAGGCACATTAATTAGGTTAAGTTAAGAGGCGATGACATTAGCAGAAGCCAAAGGAATTAACAGTGTTACCAGGACTTACAATATCTAACTTATTTTTAATAATAAAAATGTTGCCAGATATGGAGTGTACCAAATTATTTCAACAGTTGTTGTTGTGTAGTCGGTAGCTTATTAAAAGAGAGCAAGAGTCAAGTCTAATCGCAATAGATTGTTTTAAAGTAATCCGTGCACTAATCATATTTTTCTTCCATAACTATATTAATTTATTACCTATTTAGTTGTATGGAAATAAAAATTAATATTCTATGAACGATAATTACTGTAATATTACTACTAATTACTGTGATAATTAAGTAGATAATCGTGCGGTATTACTCAGAATGTAAATAGTTAAAATTAAATGTAATGTGGGTAAGTCGAGAATGACACGTGGAATATCTCACTATGTTTTGGGTAGTGATAGTTCTGCGGTATTTATACAATGTGGATACTTAATACAGTTTTAATGGAACGTGCACACCAGCTACACAACAATATTTTATTGGTAAGTACACACATCAACACGGTCTAGGGATATTTTAAAAAAAGCGAATTACTATCAATGTGTTAATTATTTATATGACATGTATATATTTAAAATATACGTTATTTAATATTCTACCATTTTTTAATAATGGTTAAGGTATAGATTAAAATTTCAGGATTTTATGGAAAAAAAATGAAGCATAGACGGAAACCGTATCTGAATGAACTTTTAATTTGTGAGTAAAAACTGAAAAAAATAGAAAAATCATTTAATTTGTGTTTATAAACTTGAAGTTAGTAGTTGAGAAAGCGCCCATGATGTTCATAACACATCGGCAACGATTCGGCATGCTCAGAACAAGGTTGTCAATGTCTTGCTGCGGAATATTGTCCCATGTCCTTCTGAGGTGCGCAAAAAGTTGATCTTCTGTAGCCAGATTTTCAGGAACTTCCTTCAGAGCTCTTCTTTGCAGCATATCCCACGCATGCTCAATGGGATTTAGATCTGGCGATTGAGCAGGCCAGTCTAAGGCCCTAACATTATGTGTATGTAACCAAGCTGCTACCGTTCTCGCCGTGTGTGCCCGGGCATTGTCGTGCATGAGCAGGAAATCTTGCCCCATTTGTGTTCTGTGGGGCAAGATTACGGGCCCCAGCACCTGTTGGACGTATCGTTCTGCCGTCATATTGCCCCGCACCCAAACGAGATCCGTCCGTCCTCCAAGACGAATTCCTGCCCAAACCATAATTGTTCCTCCTTGGTATGGGTGAACTTCCTGAGGGTTCTGGAGACGGCTCCATCGTCCAGGAACTCGCCAAACACGCGTCCTTCGTGAATCTGGATGGAAGCCGAACCTGGATTCATCCGTGAACAGCACATTGGACCATTGGTCACGGCCCCAGTCCACGTGGTTCCGAACCCATTCTAATCGTCGTCCACGATTGCCTCTCCGTAAAGGTGGGACCCTAAGTGGTCTACGAGAGCGTAGATTGCTTTCATGCAGTCGCCTTCTTACAGTTTGGTCACTCACATGCACTTGGTGTTCCACTCGCAGCCTTTGGACCAATTGAGTCGCCGTTGCATTTGGTTGTGCTCGCGCAGTAATTTTCAAAAATCGGTCTTGTCTGGGGGTAGTGATGCGACTTGGCCCCCGGTGCCTCTCCGCTACTTCACCTGTGGCACGATAGCGTGTCCACAATCTTGAAATTACATTTTGATGGGTCCCTATGGCCTCAGCAACATTACGCTGAACAGATCCAGCTTCCAGCATTCCCACAGCTCGTAACATCTCCGCCCTCGTCAAATGTCGGCGTTGCATGGCTACAATACCTCAATTTTAACTTTATCTTTCGTTTAAAAATGAAAAAAAAACTGTAACTAAACGTAATTCGTATTGTTTTCTAAATTTCGCACAAATTTCCAAAAATTCCCTCTCCTATACATCAAGACATTTTTATGCCACCGAAACAAAAGAATTTTCAAAAATTTGAATTTGGAATTAGTCTGAGATAAATTACAAACAAATCGGTGTATAAAAGATTCCAATGCGGCCAGTACTTTTCGAGTTATTTAATTGAGTATGAAATATCCCTAGACCGTGTTGATGTGTGTATTAGCAGGCACTGGATATAAGGCTATTTTGACCGAAGATATCAAATGTCAGTAATTTGCTTACACTTAAATATTTTTTATTTTACCAAACAATATATTTATTTATCTCCATATTCCTTTGTCAATTGAATAAAAGGAATTAGAAAACAATATTAAATTGTGAGGAATTAGATAACCTCGGTCTCTCGCCTTTTTTTCTTGTTATGTATTTGTTTTATTTTACTCACGTTCTTTATCCTCGTCGCCAATGTTATGTCTCGCTTTAACTCTTGGGTGGCTTAATGAAACGCAGTTATATTTCTATTAGAGCTTGTGCGTGCGACACGTCCGGTCGCCTCAACCGCTGTCAACGTAATGCCGAGCGGGCGGGTCGCAGGAGCACATATTTATTTAATTATTTTACAGTTCGTCACAGCACGGAATGACGGAACGTTGTAAATCCGTCTTTTTGATGGTTGACAGACAACTTCATTGGACATTTACTCTTTCCGTTTATTTCGATTTTCTTGAAAGTGTTTCTGCGATTTTTTCGCATATAAAATAAAAACTATATTATGAAAATGGCATCTGCTGGTCGTTGTGTCAATTGTGCAGTAAGATTTAAACTCAATTTGCGAATACAGTTACTTTCAGAGTCTGCTAAAGACAGACGTGCAGCAACTTGTATGTGTGTGGATTCATTTTCGAATTACTCATCATTTCGGTTAGACATGGCTTAGCTAATGTTACCACTGTAATCTAAAGATTATAAGGAAGAAATCTATATACGTTTCATTTATATCTGCTACAATTTATGTGGGTGGCATGTTCTCCAAACGTGTTCTTGTACGACATTCATCACTTGACTCGTTGTGCCCTACAGCAATTAAACAATTGTGAAAAAGATAATTAAATAGGTATTCTTAGACATTGTACACAGAGTGCCATATAGTTCCTAAACACACTAGACTAAATGCTTGTGTTTACATTACATTACTAATACTTACAATATCTGGAGTCTCATCCGGCATGGTGAGTATGTAACCCAATTTTGTCCTGAAAAATTATAAACACTGTTATTTAACCACTAATTGAGAGGGGAGAAAATATAATAAATAAATATGAAAAATTTATTGACTATATCTTACCTTTTTATTTATCTCATCCACCTTAATATCTTTTTTTTCCAATGGCTTTCCAACATTGATCTGCAAGATTTGCAAAATTTCTTTTAATATTTATGTTATATTTAGGTATCAATGACAAATAAATATAAAAGCGACGAGTGTACATGTACCTGGTTTATATGTTCTACCAGAATCATAATAATTTTTGTCAATGACAAATTCGTTATGGAGACATGAGCATATATCATCTGCGATTTCAGGGATTTTTGATGGGGGTGGATCGCCCCCAGTCTGGAGAAGTTTTTATTTCATCAGACTTAAGTTTTTTTTTGTCATTTTAATTATGCTCCACTGAGATTTTAATTGTGAAAGGGATAAGATAATAATTTATTGCGAAAAACATGGTATACATAGATGTTATCAAAGCATAAGGGATCATACATGTTTTGCTTAAAAGTTAAAGCATGCAAATTTCAACGAATAAACAAATTAAAGTTTACAAACATTGTTTTTTATATTAAAAGAAATCCTTAACATTATAGAAATTATTTTCATTCAGCCGTTTATATAATTTTATTTTGAATAACCTGCAATTTAACATTTTTAATACATTTGGTAATTTATTATAAATACGTACACATATAGCCAAACAACTTTTATTATATTTTGTTAACCTAGGGAGCTCATCTAGTACAAGTCTGTATTGATCACGGCGACTTCGAGAACTTATTTCCTCTGCTGATGGGAGCGCGTGCCACCTTTGTACATACAGTTAAAACTAGAATTAAGGCAAAATAAAAATCACATAGGCACATTGCTCGCAGAACGGATGGCCGATGGGGCCGAAAAGTCCTGAAGTGGCGACCACGAACCGGAAGACGATGCGTTGGACCTCCCACTAGGTGGACTGATAACCTGGTGAAGGAAGCGGGAATCCGTTGGATGCGCGTCGCACGGGACCGGTCAATGTAGCGACACTTGGGGGAGGCCTATGTCCAGCAGTGGACGTCTTTCGGCTGAAATGATGATTTTGAAAAATTAACACAGATTTTTTAAAAGTCCGACACTCCCTCCTGCTCCGCCCAGAGCGGGAGGAGTCATTCGATGATTTGCCTTCCGAAAAAAGGACGCTGTATACATAAATGTATCTGCATATTTTGGTTTGTATCTATTTGTTGAACGACAAAGCCCACATGTAGCGAAGATAAGTAATGATAGTATACATACCTGTTTAACAAATCTGCCCATGCTGTCTGTTTTTTGGAGTTTGTATTGGTATCCGTGTTTTTATTTTAAATGATGGATACACGCTCCCTCACCAAATCCATCAATAAATTCTACGGAAATAAATATAAAAAAAAGCCATCAGTTTCAGTTTATCAACGAAAATAAATGCAAATAAACACACTTTTGTACCATAGCGAAAATTTTTGAACTAACCTTATCTTCCTCCGGAGATTTTTCGCCTCTTTGCCTTTTCTTAATATATTTTTATATTTTCTTTATATTTTTTTTTGGTTTTCCATTTTTATTTCCATTCTATAATGTAGTACTCACGAGAATACAATGTTTAGTATTTGCGTGTTCTTATTTTATTCAATAGTTCCTGTGACTTTAGAGATAGGTGGTGACCATGAAATCAAATTACTTGTTGCGAATATATACTAGAAGTGAGCGCCGACCAAAAATTTGCCGGCGGCGCGGCGGCGGCGCCTTGCGGAACTGGTCAGCGCGGCGGCGCCACGACGCGGCGCGGGTTTTATTAAAAAAAAAAAAGCAATTTTTGGTTTAAGTGTTATATTTTAAAGCTATCAAAGGCAGAAATAAAAATTAAAATCAGGAAAATACATAATTAAATATCTTTACAATATTTATAATTGTCATGTATGAAAATTATTTTGTTGACGCGAGTAGGGCTCAACCGCGATCTTTTAGCGTTCAAAACCAATCCTGCTATTGAAAAAACACGTTCACTCGGCGTACTTGTAGCAGGAATTGCAAGAATAGTCCTGGCAAGCGCAGCAAGTCCTGGGAACATATTTTTCTTCTCTCGCCAATAGGCAAGCACATCCCCGTTCAAAATCTCCACTTCTTTGGGATCAACCGAAGCTAGGTATCTCCAGCATTTTTGAGAAAAATCTGTTCCTGTTGCCTCGTCAATGTCGCTGAAACTACTGTGCTTCTTAGATAATTTTGTCAGCAAAGATTGAGTCGAAGAGGACCTTGGTGGAGGCTCTGATAGATCACGCGATGAAACTTCCCGTGATCTATCAGAGCCTTCACCAAGGTCCGCAATCGGAACATGGAAAATCAGAAGCATTTACATGTTCATTGATGCAATCTGCCATAAAAGCCGCACGACTTGTATTTCTTTCCTCTAAATAAGAATCGATTTCTTTTAATCCTGAAAACCTGGGATCTAAAAGAGATGCCACTACTACGTTATAGGTCAAAGGAAATCTGTGATCAAATTTCTCTAGCATTCTATTTTTAAGCGTTATCATTGTGACTCTTTCGTTCTCTTTTGTTTGATGCTTGGCAAGTGATTTATATCGCCAAAATCATCGTTGAACTTTTGAAAATTCTGTAAAACGTCTTCATCGTCACCAATTGGTTAATTTAAACACTTTCGATTTGCTGTAAAGACTCTAATTGCTACTGAATACTGCCGCCTGCCTCAATCGGCGCCAATTTCGAATACTCGGCGGCGGCGGCGGCGCGCATAAGGCCGTTTGTCCACCGCCGCCGTCACCGGACCGTCACCAAGAACGAGATTATTTCGGGCCGAGTTTAAGATGACGTGACGGCGATCGTTTGTCCACCGCGCCGATATATCGGTGGCTCAGTCCTACAGCTTTGTCGTGGGTGGTAGTCGCGTTTTCCTTTTTAATAGAAATAAAGCAAACTAGAAGGATGGCTAGTTTCAACCGGCGACAATTGCTTGCTCTGCTTTTGTACGTTCGAAGGCGTAGGCGATGCAAAGAATTTTGGATTCATCCGCTAATACGTGAACGATACATCACAGGAGCGTTTTATGTACGTCACGAAAAGTTGCGGGGCAGTATGACCGCAAGTTTTTTAACTACTATAGGATGTCCACGACTACGTTCGATTATATCCTATATCACATAAAAGATGCCATCACACTCCAAAACACGAACTACAGGGCATGCATACCACCAACTGAAATGTTGGCTGTGACGTTGAGGTAAGTAAGACGCAAGTTTTGTGTATTTCAATATATTTATTTTAAAAGTAGTACTTAAGCATATAGTGATATAGGCCTATATTTATTGTAAGATGACATAATATACCTACATTGTAGAAAAATCTTGGGAAAGTAATTGAGTGATGGATTGTACTACAACCTGGGAATCTTGCTGGGGTAAAATCTGTGGGTTTCTAGTTCGGATGAAAACTGTGGGGTTTCTTGCTCGGATGAAAACTGTGGGGTTTCCTGATGGGGTGAAAACTGTGGGGTTTTTTGCTTGGATGAAAACTGTGGGGTTTCCTGATGGGGTGAAAACTGTAGGGTTTCTTGCTAGGGTGAAAACTGTTGGATCCCGTGCTGAGGTGAATACTGATGGGTTTGATGGGGTGAAAAAGCTTGATGAAAGTTACCATAATCTCTAGGTGAAGCGATAGTGCTGAACGACGACGAAAGTCTGCGGTTTTTGAATCTGCGAAGCAATTGCATAACTTCGATTCTAAATTCTAACTTATCATCGTCGTTCAATTGTTTTACTGTTGGCAGGAGAGATATCATGAATGCACGATCTTCGTCAACTAATTCAGATTGCGTGGGTGTTTCCCGTATAGCTTTTAATATTTCTGCATCGACCGTATTTAGCCTTTTTGTTCCCGTTCGATTCGTGGACTTCGTGGATGTAGATGTCGATGTAGACGGAGAAGGTATTGATTGGTCGAGGTGACTTGTTGACTGTTGACTTTCGGGACGATTTTCTGAATCATTTTGAGATGAGAATGGTATGCTTGAATCAGTTTCATCGGGTGTTAAAGTCTTGAGAAGAAATTGTAGGTTATCTATCACTGTAAATGTATTTTTTTTAAGGCTTGTCTCGACTTAGTTTTAAGCGACTTCATGAATGTGTCTCGAATGTTACTCCATTTGCTCATGCCTACCTCGCAAGTGGAAATACCTACACCGATATGTCATACTCCTACCAACTGGGTATCAAAACTATAAGCAGAATTGTGACACAAGTATGTCACCAAATATGGACTATTTTGAGTGGTGAACACTTGGCAGCACCTACCACAGCGATGGTTATTAATAGCGGAAAGATTTAAACAAAGAGCTAATTTCCCAAACTGCATTGGTTGTGTCGATGGAAAGCACATACGGATTGAAAATTTTCCTTAATCTGGTACAATGAATTTTAATTACAAAGGATATTTCTCAATAGTACTTCTGGGGTTTAGGCGCAGAACGACAGAAACGCAAAATGACAGATTCGCTAATTGTCAGGTGTTAGTATTTTGTCTGAAATGGTCAGAAACGCAAAAAGACAGATTAGCAAAATGACAGGTTCGCAAAAAGACAGGTTCGCAAAAAGACAGATTAGCAAAACGACAGGTTCGCAAAAAGACAGATTTGCAAAATGACGGAGGGCGGTGGGGGAGGTGTCTGGGAGTGGTAGCGTCCAGGGGAGGGGGCAGAAGGGGAGGTGAGTGGAGGGGGAGAACGGCGAGACCGGTAAGAGAGGAGGGGAGAGAGGAGAGACTGGTGAGAATTGAGAGGGGGAGAATCGAGGGGGAGAGTGGGGAGAATGGAGGGGAAGAGGGGCTCTTGAAATACCCTCGCCCCCCCAACCCTACCTCACCCCTTCTCCAATAAACTCCTCACGAAACTACCCCCTGCCCCACTCACCTCCCCACGAAATCCCCCTCCACTTACCCCCCACGGCCTAATTTCGCACCCGTTGGAGCTAGGAAGCCGAGTTTGGGCTCGTTTGAAGAGTTCTTTCATCTGGCTTCAACAGAATCCTGAAATTCGGCACGACACACGAGCAAAAAAAGAAATTGTTGCTCTAGCTGCAAACCATGAGATGATGTAAAAAAAATCTGGGAAATATAGAGAAAAATAAAACACGAAAAACTTTTCGGGAAAGAAATTGTTGCTCTAGTCGCAAATTATGAGATGATGTAAAAAAAGCCCGGGAAAATTAGAGAAAAAAAAAACACGAAAAATTTTTTTACTGTCGGAAGACGATCTTTTCCTTGAGTAGGCTTAGGGACACAGGACTTTTATCTTGCAGCACCTTATTAACTAGTTCCATAGAAACCATTTAGGTTCTGAGAAGCATGATCCTACGACGCACCTTTTCCGAGATAGGAGCTTTTTATTTTTTTCTTGTTTTTACAAAACGCTCTATATTTCCAAAATGGTTGCTCGGATGAAAAACTTTTTGGGAAAGAAATTGTTGCTCTATTTGTAAACCATAAGATGATTTAAAACAAACCCGAGTAATATTAAAAAAAAAAACACGAAAAAATTTCCGTCGGACGACGATCCTGACATTTTGCGACACCTGGCATTCTGCGAATCTGTCATTCTGCGAATCTGTCATTCTGCGAATCTGTCATTTTGCGAATCTGTCATTATCAGATCCTGTCATTTTGCGACACCTGGCATTATGCGTTTCTGACAATTAGCGAATCTGTCATTTTGCGTTTCTGACGTTCTGCGCCTAAACCCCTAAGCCTACTCAAGGAAAAGATCGTCTTCCGACAGTTAAAAAATTTTTCGTGTTTTTTTTTTTCTCTAATTTTCCCGGGCTTTTTTTACATCATCTCATAATTTGCCACTAGAGCAACAATTTCTTTCCCGAAAAGTTTTTCGTGTTTTATTTTTCTCTATATTTCCCGGATTTTTTTTACATCATCTCATGGTTTGCAACTAGAGCAACAATTTCTTTTTTTGCTCGTGTGTCGTGCCGAATTTCAGGATTCTGTTGAAGCCAGATGAAAGAACTCTTCAAACGAGCCCAAACTCGGCTTCCTAGCTCCAACGGGTGCGAAATTAGGCCGTGGGGGGTAAGTGGAGGGGGATTTCGTGGGGAGGTGAGTGGGGCAGGGGGTAGTTTCGTGAGGAGTTTATTGGAGAAGGGGTGAGGTAGGGTTGGGGGGGCGAGGGTATTTCAAGAGCCCCTCTCCCCCTCCATTCTCCCCACTCTCCCCCTCGATTCTCCCCCTCTCAATTCTCACCAGTCTGTCCTCTCTCCCCTCCTCTCTTACCGGTCTCGCCGTTCTCCCCCTCCACTCACCCCCCCTTCTGCCCCCTACCCTGGACGCTACCACTCCTAGACACCTCCCCCACCGCCCTCCGTCATTTTGCAAATCTGTCTTTTTGCGAACCTGTCGTTTTGCTAATCTGTCTTTTTGCGAACCTGTCTTTTTGCGAACCTGTCATTTTGCTAATCTGTCTTTTTGCGTTTCTGACCATTTCAGACAAAATACTAACACCTGACAATTAGCGAATCTGTCATTTTGCGTTTCTGTCGTTCTGCGCCTAAACCGTCTTAGGGACACAGGACTTTTATCTTGCAGCACCTTATTAACTAGTTCCATAGAAACCATTTAGGTTCTGAGAAGCATGATCCTACGACGCACCTTTTCCGAGATAGGAGCTTTTTATTTTTTTCTTGTTTTTACAAAACGCTCTATATTTCCAAAATGGTTGCTCGGATGAAAAACTTTTTGGGAAAGAAATTGTTGCTCTATTTGTAAACCATAAGATGATTTAAAACAAACCCGAGTAATATTAAAAAAAAAACACGAAAAAATTTCCGTCGGACGACGATCCTGTCATTTTGCGACACCTGGCATTCTGCGAATCTGTCATTCTGCGAATCTGTCATTCTGCGAATCTGTCATTTTGCGAATCTGTCATTTTGCGAATCTGTCATTATCAGATCCTGTCATTTTGCGACACCTGGTATTATGCGTTTCTGACAATTAGCGAATCTGTCATTTTGCGTTTCTGACGTTCTGCGCCTAAACCTTCAGTAGTAGATTCAGATTAAAGATTCGTATATGTTGATACCCGTTTTCATACGGTAAAGACTGCGACTCCGGAATTTTCCAACGTACCAATTTTTATCAACTACTCACTGAAGGCAAGTTGAACATTCCTCCACCTGTTTCACTGCACTCGACTCAAAATAACAGAATGCCACATGTTTTTACTAAAACATGTGGCATTCTGTTATTTTGAGCCTACTGGCGATGAAGCTTTCCAACTCACTCAACATTTATTACGTCCTTTTGGCGGTAACCATTTAGACGTGAAAAAACGGATATATAACTATCGACATTGTCCTCCACGAAGGTATGTTGAATGTGCATTCGGCATTATGGCCAATAAGTGGCGAATATTTCATCGTCCTCTAAATGTAAAAAAGAACTTAGCAAAACTATAGTTGCATGCGTCGTTTTGCATAATATTGTACGTGAAAAAGATGGCTACAGAAGTGACGATATGTTCATGTCTATTGTGCACGATGGCTTGACTAGTGTGTACCAAAAGCAGAAAATGTACCTCTCGGTGGGCGTACCGCTAATGACATAAGAAATAACTTTACTGATTACTTTGTAAGCCCAGAAGGCTCTTTACCTTGGCAGATGAGTAAGATCTAAACTTGTAATTAATTAGAACCTATTTTAAATAATAAAATTAACATGTGTACTTACAAATCTCGTCTTTGCTTTTAAGCTCCATATTTTCGCGCTGCTGCGCCGGCGCGGCGCCCACCTCTAATATATACTGAGTTTAATACGTTACATACAATACATGTTTAGTGTACCGCGATGGGAGACCGACTGTGGTGACGCGACACGTTGTGTGGTTGCCTCTGGCCACTTTGGCTGACTCGACTTGCTAAGTATAGGGTCAAAATTTTGAAATACATAATAAAAAAAATCTGATATTAGGTACATTGTTTTTATATTGTTACCTTATACAATTGTTACCATAAACACTTAATATCTATACTTAATTATAACCAGAGCATGGTCATCATTCTGTAACAACGATAACAGAGTAAGCATAACATAAGTTTATTTAAACAATAATGTAACATAATCTGCTGTGAACACTGAAACTTAACACAGTTATTTCTTACAAAGTAAAACAATGTTGTAATCGTATTCTTAGTAACGGACTTGCTGATACAACAGGATGTGAATAATACTATAGGTTATTTGATTTAAACAGTAGTAAAGTTACTTTGTTCTTATTCTAAGTTAAATGACACAAATAATCACATAAATAACATACCAATAATATTCTAGCATTCTACCCATTATTGTTGTCTTGGTTACTAAGACAACAATACAGGAACTTCCGTGTGTACAGTTTTAACTTGAGACTGCATCCAATTTGCACTCATGATTTACACTTTTGTAGACAAAAATACATAAACATTATTCCGCTTAAAATTAGTACTGCCAACATAATGGATCCGTACATCTTTACGCTTGCTTCTAAATTACTTACTTGTACTTGCACTGTGTAGTGTTCACTATCACTACTTATCACTGTATCACTAACTCACTACTACACGCAGGCAAGGGCTCAAGCGCACGTCCTACTCTCACGGTGTCTGTCGTTAGACTAACCGATTGACAGCAATCCCCTCTCACTCGTGTATAAGAGACAATGTATTAATATATCTATTGCATAGACACAAACACTACATCCCTTCCTTTTTATCAAATTGTGTTTATTGTAAACGTAATCAGTATACAGTCAATTTTTTTAATGAAAATGCTTTACTTTCTCAGGGTTTACCCAGTTGCCCCATTTAAGCATTACCTCCGATAGCCTCCACTGTGGAGTAGCTTAATAGTTTATTAGACCTTTCATATATTTTCTATGAACTTTATCGTCTACTCTAACCTCTGGGTCAGATGATCTCGTCTTCCTATTTCCATAAACCTTTCATTTTTTTTTAATATTTACATTATTATTTCATAATGACTCAAAGAAAAGTTCTGATGGTTTCTGCCCCGTAACCGAAGGTGGGGTTAAATTTTTACATATTCGCTCTAGGAAACATAAATTGTTTAATGTTCCATTTAGTCGCACTGTAGCTTGATCCACTTCACCTGTACCACGTATGCTTACGAACCTCAACGCTCTCGTGGAGACCAACCCTGGATTGAACTTGTTTGCTGATGAATGGAAGACCATATTATTGGAATGTTTGTGGTTCTGCGAGAAGACCGAGTAAAAGGATTAGGTATTTAATTTAGTGTTAATGGTTTTAAATACTGTACTAAATAAATGGATAGATAAAAATAAATAAATGAGATAGGTATACTGAGAGAATGTCTCTTTCATCTTTGTGTTTTAGTGATATTATATTATATCTCAGATTTTTTGTGGCTGGTAAACAAAACAAATTACTTCCCGAAAGAAAGATGTTTAAATGATTGAAATCCCCGACAACAGCAAAGCTTCTTCTTTCTCTATCTGGCTATATCTTCGTACAAAATCTAATATTTTCCATCTATACCAACACCGTAAAGACGAAAAACCCGTTTTCATGAACGTATCAATCTCTGGCTAGTATATAGATATATAATCACCAATAAGTTTTTTTATATTTTAAAATGAACGCAGTCAAAGGCCTGTGTCATATCGCAGAAGATGGCACAGACTGGTGTTCTCTTATCTACATTTAGCATGACATTATGTAAAAACTCATATATAGCCAAATTTATACTTTTATTTTTTCGAAATCCCTTTTGTTCGTCACTTAGTATATTATATTTTTCTAAATAGCTATTCATTTCACTATATATATATTTTACGAACACCTTAGACATAACTGGTATAAGCGCGACCGGTCTGTGATTTATCATTAATTCATGATTATCTTTCTTATATAGCGGTTTCACTATAGACTTCTTTAATGCATCGGGAAATATACCTGCACTTATGCAAAGATTAATAATGAAACACAAATGGGTACATATTTCAAAAGCAACTGCTTTCAATATTTTAGTGGCAATACCATCGTAGCCAACACTTCGTGTTTTAAGCTTCATTATAATATTTATTATGTCATAGGGCGTAGACGGAGCCATGAACATAGACTATGCTCTGCCAAGAATTAATGACGTTGAGTTTGTTCCCTGGCTGACTTTTCCAGGAGGCGAAAGGGCAGAGCTGTATAGGAACAGGAAAGGGGTATTTTCATACAACGTTCAAACAATATGTGACGCAAAACTAAAAATAAGAAATATAATTTGTCGTTGGTCTGGTAAAATAGTACTGTCATGGGATCCTCCCCATGGCAGTACTATTTTTAACAACAGCAATGTTAAGGAGTTATTTGAGTATGGCCAGTATAGAGACTATGTTTTGCTAGGAGACTCTGGAAATCCAGCAGAAAGATATTTTTTAACTCCCCTTAGAAATCCTACAACCCCAGGAGAAATTTTGTACAATTAAAGTCACATAAAAACAAGGAATACAGTAGAGCGTTTATATGGTGTATGGAAACGACGATTCCCATGTATTGGTACAAAGCTGAGATTAAAACAAAACCGCATAGAAGCTGTAGTTATTGCTACAGCTGTGCTCCATAACATATGTCGGGAAAGAAATGATCCTGAACCAGATTTACCAATCCAAATAGAAATAAAGAATGATTATAGTTATGTCCCTAACGCTATAATAGATAATAGCAATGGGCAAACTATTATCAGTGTTGAGGTCGTTATGTGGTTGTAGTGAGGAGAGTAAATAAAATGCACAAGTCCGTAAACCAGTCTATTGATATTCACGTTACAGGGTTAATACAGTGTTACACAAGTTACTGTTTGGGCGCGGCGCAAACGACTGCCGGCTAAACTATATGCGCGGGGGAATATTACCATTTGCAGCGTTAGCACATTGCTGCCTGTAGTCCCTACATACCTCCCCCCTTTAAAAAAATAAATAATAACTGTTGGTCTCTTATATCCTGCTGTCCTGTCTTGGCATCATTGTGGCCTGTTACCAACAACACAAACCCTGCGGTGTGACCTACGATAGAACAGCAAAATATAATTGACCCATACCTACATTTATATATTGTTATACATTGTTAATCTTAATTATGTTGCTAATAATTGTTATCGCTAACACTTTTTGAAATATGTACAATAGATTCTTTTAACATAACAAAGTTTTCTTTTTACCACTTCTACATTTCTATTTTCAATACAATGTTCACTTAACTCTAAAACTTATAGTTATTACATATCCACCTATCATACACTGTTATCCCTGTGCCGTATTTTGCGTTTCCGGTACTGTTGGTCTTACGCGTATGAATCTCGTGGGATAGCCGACTGCTGGGTCGCTGTGGTCGCGGGTCCTGCAGGCCATATAGTTGTCAACTCTTTTATTATCCATTTCTTAGTACCGGTACAACATTGTCTTCCGCACAAACAAATCGTCAGAATGGACAGGACGATGGCGATCACTATAATTATTATACCATAGTTCTCTAGTTTAGTTTCTAAGTCTCCGACATGTTTCGCGTTATTAGCTCCCTGTTGGGCGATTATGACTTCCTCGTTTTTAGTGTTATAGTTTCCCATTTTTGTTAAATTTTATTATTTATACGACCGGCACTTAGTATTATGTTTCGTTTGTTCTAATGATTCGCAAAATTTGGCACAGTGATTTAAACGTTGCTATAGATCTAATTACAATAAGCTATGGTAGCAAAAATCGCACCGGTGGCTTTACACGGCGGCCACTGCGCGTGGTTCGTTCTATAGGCGGAAGCGATTTATCCTCAGTAATTTCAATATTATTGTCTAAACGTTTCTGTGCGCAATCTGTGTCAACATTCTGATCAACGTCTTGTAATAAATACGCGGGCTTTAGTCTGTCTATTGATAAATCGCTTTCTCTATTTGACAACTGTACTCTAAAATTTTTATCATTTCTACTTATTACTCTGTATGGGCCGTCATACGTAGGACAAAGGGACTTTTTCATGATCTCATTTCTTACAAAAACATGTGTACATTTCTTTAAATCATTACTTACAAATATATTACGCGTATCGCTACTCGCTCTTGACGCGGGTCGTAGCTTGTTTATTGCTTGCCTAAGCTGCCCTACATATGTGTTCGGGTCGTTGGCCTGCTTATTTTCCACGTGGAAAAAATCTCCTGGCAACCTAATAGTTTCGCCGTATACCATCTCCGCGGCACTAAAACCTGTGTCACTTCTGCACGCTGCACGAAGCCCTAACATAACGGTCTGCAGTTGGTCTACCCAATCCATGCTACCTGTCAAACGTGCGGTCAATGCGCTTTTCAATGAACGATGCCACCTCTCTACTAACAAGTTGCTCTGTGGGTGGTAAGGTGTTGTCCTAATTCTTTGTACCCCTAAAAATCTCATAAGACTGTTAAAAAGGTCGCTCTCAAATTGCCTACCCTGATCAGTAGTTATCCTGTTTGGGCACCCAAACCTGCATATCCAATGCTCATAGATAACTTTGGAGACCGTGTCAGCTGTAATGTCTGTAACTGGTATTGCTTCAGGCCAACGCGTAAAACGATCTATAATAGTTATACAATAGCGGTGCCCGTACTGTGACGTGGGCAAGGGACCTACGATATCTGTGTGTATGTGCTCAAATCTGCTACATGGCGGGAAGCTAGCTAGTTTGGAAATTGTGTGTCGATTAACCTTTGCTTTTTGACACTGAATACATGCTTTTGTCCATTCGTTAATGTCTCTGTTCATTCCCGGCCAAAAATATCTTTGTGTTGTCATCTTACGTGTAATACGTACTCCTGGGTGACTGATGTTGTGAACGCTTTCGAATGCTAGTTTCCTAAACTTACCTGTTAGGTAAGGTCTGGCGGTACCCGTTGACATTTCGCAATATATTTGCCTATCGCCGTCCGGCATAACTACATACTCGTACCTAAATGCTAACTTACTGCTAACGTCGCGTCCGGTCGTAACCTGATCGCGTTCCTGCGCTTGTGCTAATTCGTTGAAATCTAGCGCCGTTGGACAAACAATGGACTCTACACGCGATAATGCGTCAGCAACAATATTTTCTGGCCCCTTGACGTATTGTATGTCGCTTGTAAATTCGCTAATATACAATAGTTGTCTAGCCCTTCTTGGAATTTCCTTATTATTCCCTACCTTTGTGAACGCGTACATTAGGGGCTTATGATCTGTAAAAATAGTGACTTGCCGCCCCTCTACCAAGTTGCGAAAATGAACCATGGCCATGTAAATCGCGGTTAGCTCTTTGTCGTACGTCCTTTATTTCTTTTGCGCTTCTGATAATTGTTTTGAAAAGTATCCGATTGGTTTCCACGTTCCGCTTACCTTTTGTTGTAATACTGCCCCTACACATGTCGCCGTCCCCGGAGAATAAAATGATAACTACAAAAATGCAACTTTTCAGGAAAAATAAAAAACACGTTTTCGTTGATTGCTTCTTATATACTGGACGTAGACAGATGATTGTCAACTTTTATAAAAGGTTATTTTTTGTTTGTTCTAAATGTTATAATCAAATACGCCTAAGTATCAAAATAGAGATATTATTTAAAAAATAAGAAGTAAGTCAAAATTAATCATCGTCCAAGTTGTATAATGTCGATTATCATTTTATTCTTCGTACAGCCTGACCAGGATCAAATATTGCACTCGTCACGTATCATTTTATTCTACGGGTTTTTAGGGTAAAAGTGATACTGATAATACTTTAATATCGTTTTATTCTCGTAAATATTGTGAAAAAAAAATCTGGTAAGGACTTTGAATTTGGTTTCCTAATAAAACTATGACATGGTAATCAACATTAGTTTTATTCAAAATAATATTAAAAAATCTTTTTAAATTGGTATTAATTAAAATCAGCCTTATAATAACATATTATGTGAATTAATATTACAATACTAATGAAATTATTAAGTAATATAATCTGTTACACATTTTTTTTTTATAAAATTGCCTCATAATCACATTTATCACATAAAATCAGATTCTTATAATGACTTTTCAAAAATAAAATATAGGTGGGTGATTAATCGTCATTATCTTCCTCATTGTCGTTATTGCTACCAGAACAGCTACTGCCATAAGTCAAGGACTCGTAAAAACCATGATAGTAACTTGAAATATCTCCTGCCTTACAGAGGCTCATAAGATCATCATATAAAGCATTGCTTATTGGAATAAGCTCAGTGTACAACGTTTGTAGTTCGGGCACATAGCTAAGACTTGGGCTTGGTATCTGTCTGGTACCCCGCTTGCTTCTTATTCTTCTGACAGGCTCCGTATTTAATTGGGAATAGTCGGAATCAAAGTTGTATTTATATTTTAAAATTGATGGATGTGAATGTGAGGCATTCACTTCCATGATTTGAGTCCATGATATTTTTTGGCTCTCCTCATTTTTTAACCAGTTCTTATTCTCTATTAACTCCTTTATATTATAAAACTCTGTTTGCGTCATCTCTGTAACTTGATATTTTTTTCCATGTACCTTCGCGTTCATAATGATTGTGTACATCTGAACAGGCGTGTATACAACTCTGTGTTTTAATTCACGTTCAATGTTGGAATGCATGGAATCCCCCTCACTCTGGCCATGTCCGGTTTCAAAGAATCTATGTGTGATGTTCAATTGAAGCTTCTGTGCAGCAAAAATATATAGAGCGAATATGAATCTGTTTTTGTTTTGTCCGCAACAACCGTCTGAGTAAAATGATATGTTCTGGATGCCTCTTTGTTTTTCATTAAGTAGAAATTGCTATAAGCAACTACCAATTTCGTTTGCCCCCCTTTTAGCAATCTGACCATGCCAAACATAACAATAACCTTTACTCTGAGTAGCATCATACACAGTGAAATTATAAATGGGATACTTCCTTTTGTAGTGAAACGATCCAACCTCAGATTGTGGGATGCTCAAAACCTTTTCTAAATCGAATATTGCTACGGTTGTTTGTGATGATTTGGATCAACTGATTATTTTTCTTCTTTTTTGTATCATATTTTTCTTGCAACATTTCTTGATTTTTTGAATCAGCCTGTCGATAACGAGTACACTGAGAGCACTGATCTTTTTTCGGTTTAAAAAATGAAAAATTAAACTTGGTGTTGAATATTGTCTCATATTGACGTTTAGTTGCCAAAAGGCAGTCAAATTTTTGCTGTCCAAACCAAGCTGTGTAGAGGCGATACATTTTGGATATATTAAGTAGTTCTGAGAGGTATTTCCTTGTAGAATCTTTTCTAACGTAATGAGACTCGACAGTGGGGAAATTCAATGTGCTTTATGATGCTTTCTTCTGTCAAAATGGGCATTTTACGTGGCCTATTTTCATGTCGCCCTCGTTTGTCAATAAAATTTTCTTCAGGTTTGGATTTTTCTAGTGCTGTATAAACAGTTTGATGTGAAATGCTTAGAGTATTAATGAAGAAGGTTTTGCACACTTGAATTTTGTTTGAATCTATTCTAAAGAAGTATTTGATTGATTGAGTTCGGTTGCGTTTTCGCTCTACGGTGATTCGCTTAACATCTTCGACTACTGCCTCTTGCCACTGTCTCTCGTGATCTCCTATTTTATAATATTGCTGCATTATGTACTCTCTTTGCTCATGAGTTATCTTTTCACCACATTTCTTTGTGCACTTACAACTAGCTTTTAAAACTTTTTTATCATACATTTTCTTCGATCTGGGCCTTTATAGGGTTCACCAGAATTTTTTAACTTTTTGCTCTTAACATCTTGATTTTGGTTTAATTTTTTTTACGTTTTCTTCACAGTCATTTTACTAACACATATTATACGAAGCGACTGGATGGTTTTGAACAAGAATAAAATGATAACTGCATTTATCATTATTTAGTCGTATATTTTTTCACGAGAATATAATTCTATGACTGTTTGTCATTAACAAGTGGGAATACATTTTGATATTATTATATTAACATTTTATTCTCGTAATTTATGACCTGTTTTAAATCTTTGAATACTATTGTAATATTTTTTTGTTTCGTAAATAACCGTTTAAAAACTGCGAAAAAAATTGGGCAGTTGTATTAACACCCACAGATCCCAAAAATGACATAACACTAAAACTAGGATAATGGCAGTTATCATTTTATTCTCCGGGGACGGCGATGTGTCTGACGCGTCCGTCATAATTGATAAGGGCGCGTCCGCACTAGGATGACTCAGTGTAGCTGCTGTTTGTAGGTTGGCTTTACATTGCTCGAAAGCTGTTATACTCGCGCTATCCCATGGTATTTTTGTCTTATCTTTCTTTTTTGCATTGTGTAAAAACTTATTGAGCTCTGCTTGGTGCACCACAGCGTGTGGTAAATGAGACCTGTAGAAATTTACCATACCTAGAAAACGACGGAGTTGCTCTACTGTATCCGGCCGTGGGTAGTCTGCAATTGCCTTAACTTTGTCTGGTATCTTGGCTTGATTCCATTCTGCGTTACTTCGAAACCTAGGAATTCTACTCTAAACTGACCTAATTCGCTTTTTCCTAAATTTATGGTTATTCCGGCGTCGCTGAACCGTTTAAATAGCTTACGGAGATGCTCCTTATGTATGTTTTCATTGTCTGAAGCTACCATTACGTCATCGATGTAACAAAAAAGTGCTGACTTACCATCTGTGTTCTCTATGCGCTCTATACCTCTTAGTACGTGTTGGTCCATGAACCTCTGAAATGTTTGTGCTGCGTTCCTCAATCCGAACGTCATGCGTGGAAACTCCCAGAGACCAAAAGGGGTTGCTATGGCCGTTTTTTCGATGTCCCCCGCTGCAACTGCTATGTTATGATACACCCTATTTAAATCGAGTCGCGAAAACCAAGTTTTACCTGCTAAAATGTATGTGAAGTCACTTACTCGGGGAATGGGGTAACGGTCTGGCTTTGTTATCGCGTTAAGCGCTCTATAATCTCCACACGGGCGTAACTGTCCGTCCTTTTTAGGCACGACGTGTAACGGACTAGACCACTCTCCTTGCGACGGTCTGCATATCCCTAATTCATGCATTAGGTGAAATTCCTCCTTAACCTTATTATAACGGTCCGGCGGTAGCGGCCTTGGACGCGCGTCTACCGGGGAGCCGTTTGTTACTATGTGGTGTACTACTGCGTGGGCTGGCGATTCTCTGAATGACATTAGTTTAGTAATTTCCGCGAATTCTTCTAACAACTCCCGATAGGGATTATTATCTTGTATACTCTTAACCGACGCTTCGTCGTACCGTATGACTGACCCATTTGCCCTTAAATTAGTGAAACTATCTATAAGCCTCTTATTATGTAAATCTATCACTAATTTATGCGACTCTATAAAATCTGCACCTAAAATTGCTTGTTTGACATCGCTTACAATGAACGGCCATTTAAAAACTCTGCGTAAGCCTAAATTAAGTTCTAGTACCTTTATACCGAATGTTTTAATCTCCGTGTTATTTGCAGCGTACAGCTTATAACCGCTTTCAGAACGCACACAATTTTTAACACTATGCACTGGTAAAACTGAGACGAGACTGAGACCTGTGTCCACTAAAAAACTGATTCTCGACTTCCGGTCCGTTACGCACAAACGATGGTTCTGTGTTGCGGCCCCGCTGTCTCCCACCGAACAGGACAGCACCGACCTCAGTTTTCCGCTGTTGAGCCTCCTTTCCAATTGCACGGTTTCGTGCACCTCCTTGCCTGCTTCCCGTACCTATAGTGGTAGCTGCACAACCACTCTGGACTCTCTGGGGTGCGGCGTGGACCTCTTGATCTAGACTGCGATCTGTGCCGCTTTCCTCGTCCCCTACTGCGTCCACGTATTTCGTTTACTTCTCTTCGTAGCTCCTTCATCTCGGTGGTCATTTCGCTAATCAACGATGCTACGTCCGTCGCTGCTGATGACGTTGTCGCAGATATGGCAGCTACCTCTCCATTATTTAAATTCTCCATGATTTTATCTGCCATTTCGGCCAGCTTGTCTAATTTTTGGTCTTGACATACCGAAAGAACGGCCTTCAATGATCCTGGTAGGCGCGCAATCCATAAGCGCTGTAAGCCCTCTGGAGATATTTCGGTGTTTTGTGCCAGCTCTGACATACGCCGTAACAGGTGTGAAGGGCGTTGAGTACCAGGTCCATTTCTCCGACTAATTTTTGAAATTGTCTTTCGGCACTTTCTTCGTAGGCCGTCAGCAGTCTGTGCTTTAGTGTGCCATATTTGTTCTCGGTGGGGGGTTTATAAATCAAATCGCTAACCTGTTGTAGTGCATCCCTGGTCAGCCTTGCTATTACCAAGTGGAATTTCGCTGCGTCCCCCTGCTTTTGTGGTTCCATGGCGGACTCGAACTGTGCGAACCACATCCGCGGCATGTCGGTCCAAAACATAGGAATCCTGTCTGTGACGTTTATGCTGGCCACTTGGCCTGCTGCTGGTGGCGGTGTCTGCATCGTGGGACCCTTGAAATTCCCGCAGATAGGTCCCAAGTCCACGGGGAGTCGTTTGCCGCGCTTATTCCCGCACTACTTATAAACTTGCTGCTTACTGTTCGTTTACACTAACGCACTGTCCGAATTTATCTCACACAACCACGTCGCTAATAAGATCACGTCGGGGTCACCAATGTTGAGGTCGTTATGTGATTGTAGTGAGGAGAGTAAATAAAATGCACAAGTCCGTAAACCAGTCTATTGATATTCACGTTACAGGGTTAATACAGTGTTACACAAGTTACTGTTTGGGCGCGGCGCAAACGACTGCCGGCTAAACCATATGCGCGGGGGAATATTACCAAATGGTAATATTCCCCCGCGCATATGGTTTACTACAGTACAGTACTACATACAGTAGTACAGTACATACAGTAGTACAGTACTACAGTACAGTAGTACAGTACTACACTACAGGCAGCAATGTGCTAACGCTGCAAATGCAGCGTTAGCACATTGCTGCCTGTAGTCCCTACAATCAGTAATTTAATAATAATAATAATAATAAATAATAATAATAAAGATTTATTGTTGAACTAGGACTAGATTACATGGCAAAGTATTATAAGATAAAGCACAAGCAAATAGTTTCCTAATCTAGTTAGTGGGTGCCGTACTGTTCTCCTAGATAGGTTACAAAGTAACCTGTGTTTAGGAGAAACAGTTCCGATCCCCGTCATAATGGTTGACTTAAGACAGCACGTGTTAACTATAGTGGTTTAAAGTAATCATTCACAAGCTACAAGAAGAGGGACAAAATTAGGTCCTTATACAATAACAAAAATAAAAACTTAGAATCTAAAAACAGCAATTTTAGAAAAAATATATAGAGAATTTAAATAAGTTGTTCAGTATTTGGTGTGGTGTGTATATTGTAAGTGTTGTGAGTGTTTCGTTAAATGAATGTGGAGTGTGATGTATGTATGTTTTGGAGTGATCATCACTTCTTTAGTAACTCTTCGGTTTCGTCGTAGTTTAGGTTTAGAAGGAAGTTGCGAACAGTCTTTTTGCAATTAAAGTTTGTTAAGCCGTAAATGGGAATTTTGGCATTGATTTTATTGTAGAGAGAGGGGCCAAGATAGAGAGGAAACTTTTTTATAAAAGCTGTGCGTGTAGCTGGAATTGTGCAGATTAGGTCTTTGCGGCGTTTGGAGATTTTTTTGAATGGTGTTTGTCGGTGTTGCAGAAGGACTGTATATAAAATATATTGTTGCCTTACATTAAGTACGCTACATGATTGATATAGTTCGATTGTTGGGTAGAGTATTGGTCTGAAAGTAGCCACCTTCATAATAGCTCTATGTGCGACCTCCAGAGGCTTAAGTATGGTCTTTGCAGCACCACCCCAGCATGAGATACAATAGGTTAGGATAGACTGACAGAGAGCAAAGTAAACGTTTCGTATGATGAACTGGTTGGCTACATGGCGCAGGGTTTTAAAAATGCAGATTAACTTCCGTATGCGACCAGAGAGGGTGTTAATATGGGATTTGAAATTAAGGTTTTTGTCCAGAACTATACCGAGATATTTAACCTGCTGACATTGACAATTAGTAAGTTGGTTTTGTGTAGGACAGGAATGGGCTTTTATAGAGATAGGGGTTTTAGGCTGGGAAGAGTTAGTCATTGAAAAAGTGACGAGATTAGTCTTGTTGGCATTAAGAGTAAGGGTGTGAAAGGAAAGCCACTTCAGGGCAGAATTAAAGCCATCTTGTGCAGTAACTTGGAGTTCCAGCCAAGAATTAGCGGTGAAAGTGATGGCAGTGTCGTCTGCGAAAGAGACTATTTTGGCATTTGGAATTGGGAGATTGCAGAGATCGTTAATGAACACAAGAAAAAGTGTGGGCCCCAAAATGCTACCCTGAGGTACGCCGTAGTGAATAGGTAGTTCTTCACTCTTGTAGTTCTCTATAGTCACTAATTGCGAGCGACCAGTTAGATAACTCCTGAAGAGGTCAAGTGAGGACCCTCTGACACCTAGGTTTTCAAGCTTGAGTAGAAGAGTGGAGACGGGAACGGTGTCAAATGCTTTCGCAAGATCCAAAAATATGGTGAGGACCTTCTTATTAGCATTTAGATTCTGTACTATATTGTTAATTAACATATGGACTGCGTCACAAGTGGATTTTTTCTTGCGAAAGCCAAATTGCTGGGGAGATAGTAGATTGAAGTGTTCGAGGTATTGGACTAATCGCTTGTTTAAGAGGCGTTCAAGTACCTTGGACAATGCACTAAGAACAGCAATTGGGCGATAGTTGTTTGGTATGGTTCCGTCACCACCCTTAAATATAGGATGAATAATTGCTCTTTTAAAAGAAGATGGGAAGATAGCTGAATGAAAGCAAAGGTTGAAGATGTGGCTTAGTATAGGTGCGAGGGTCCGTGCGTATCTCCTCAGGAAGGTTTGGGATATGCCATCCCAACCAGTAGCAGCGTTAACCCTTAGCTGGTCAATGGTACTTAAAACTTCGTCAGGATCCGTCTGTTCTAAAACGAACGATTTATTGAACTTAGTAGTTTTAGGGGGAGTTGAGTGGATTTGAGTGGTCTTTATATTTTCAGCAAGTTTTTTTCCAATGTTGACAAAGAATTCGTTTACATCATTGCAAGACTGCCTGGGCGAGTAAGAGTGATTTAACAGTTGGTTAGAAGAGTTCTTATTTTTATGTGAGTTAGTGATGGTTTTTATAGAGTCCCATAGTTTTTTAGGGTTGTGTTGTGCCTTATTTAGTTCTTCTGAATCAAATTTTCTTTTTATTTTTTTCAAAAGTGTTGTGCAAAAGTTTCTGTATCGCTTATACGTTAAAAGTAGAGTTTGATTGTCTGGTGACTGCTTAACTTTTTTGTGGAGAGAATCTCGGTTCCGGATACAACGCAGCAGGCCTGGAGTAATCCACGGTTTTAATATCCTTTTACACGCGGGAACTCTGACAAACGTTGTACATTCATTTATGGCATTTTTCATTATTTGTGAAAGCTTGTCAATAGCGTTGTCTGGGTCTGAGATAAGAAAAAGTGGAGTAAAGTCTAAGTTTTTAATAGTTTTATCAAGTGCATCATAGTCTACTTTAGATATCAATTTTAGGGGGGTTGAATCTGATTTTTTATATTGCGTATTTACACAGAAAAGGGAAGAACAATGATCTGTTAGCGTTGTTTCATAGACTAAAGTAAGGATAGGACTTGTGGATCGTATCATAATGTGATCTAAGCAGTTTTTGCCTCTCGTCGGATGTGTATGAGGAGAAATCCGTGATATGCCAGGGTGTTGAGATATTCGTGGGCCCGTGAATCTTGAGTATCAGATTTGATATCCAAGTTGATGTCTCCAGTTATGAAAACCGATTTGAAAGACGTGAGAGTTGGAATAATGTTATTGAGTGCAGTAAGGAATGAATAAATGTTGTCGTTTGAGGGGGAGCGGTAAATACAAAGTATAGCCACTTCAGAGTTTAACTTCACAAGTAGGCACGAGGCTGATCCAAGAAAGTTTGGCTCTTCACAAATGGTTATCATATCTGACTTGGCATAAACAACTACCCCGTCGCTCTGATTAAGGTGTTTGGTTGTTTTGTATGTGTTGTAATTAGGCAGAGTGGGAATGCAGCAGTTACTTGAGCACGGTAGCCAGCATTCTGTTAGGACCAGAAGATCACAGTCAATATTCATGCGATGAATTAGGGTTTGAAGGTTTAAGAAATTACAGTTAATGGACCGGATATTTTGCGTTAATGTAGTTAGCCAGACGCTTTCGTTCTTAACGTATGACTTTGTTGCTTCGGGGGTACAAATGTGAGTTTTAGATACAGAAAATTGGTCAAGATCAGACATTACATCATTTAACGAATTGAACGCTGTTGTATGAAAATAAGGGTAATAGAGTGTTGTAAATAAGGTTAAAGTTATGAGGTAGTAGGAACTTTGGGACGGTTATGAGTGATAGTGAGCAATGTGTAGTGTTATAGTGTTTAAACTTCTTATAAGTAATAGTTTTTAATAAATAAAAATTGTGTAAAGAGATTTTGTTAGAGTTTTGTGTGCGGTAGTTTAACTTAGGTAAAGCGACAGAAAAAATATTAACAAAATAAAAAGTAGTCTGAGAGATAACCGTTGAGAGAAAACTTAAGTTTCTTAACAGATGACCTAGTCAAACATTGTCAGCTGCAGTTGGTACAGACATCATTTGGATTTGTAGTTCACTTTTAATAACAACAGAGGGGCTGTCAGGATTCTTCTTCATCAGAACGCGCCCGTCCGCGGTCCAGCAGAACATGTATTGGTTCATCTTGGCATAGTTACGAGCCAGGTAAAAGAGTCGTTTAGAGGATGGAGTTAATTGTTCCGCAGCATAAGTTGGCGTTTTTGGAGCTTCTATACCCAGATGAGTTGAGTTCAACTTGTTGTTAGGGTTTGATTTGTTGTGGTTCTTAACAGCTGACAGAAAGTTGGTTTTGGTAAGTGTATTTGTAAATTCGACTGTTAGAGTAGAATTTGGAGTTTCTTTTTTAGAAGGCTGTCGCGAAACATCGCGTATGTCAGACACTTGTATTTTTATTTCCAGTTGATTTGATAGTTCCAGTAAGGCGTCATATAGCATCTTTTTAGTTTCTTTCGCTCTCTTGGGTACGTTGCGAAGCTCGATGCAGGTTTTTAAAAGGGCACGGTCGAAAGACTCTGCCCTTTCTTCGAGTACTGTTAATTTATTGACCATGGAGTTACGTTCTTTTTCTAAGATAGTAATCTTAGACTCGAGTGAGGTTAACTGTTCCGAAAAAGAGTTCACAGCCCTTTCCATTTCCGTAAAAGTTTCCTCTATTTTAGTATTTGATGTTTTTATTGCAATTATATAGCTTTCTAGTTTGTCCAAACGGGTATTTTGTGAGGTAGTCATGTTTTGTATCATATCTCTTATTTCGTTCTTGAAGTCGGTCAAATAGTCGCTAGTATTATCGTCAACTGGTAGACATCGGCGCTTATTTGTTCTTTGGGTAATATTCGCATTTGTTGATGACTCATCTTTAGCGAACAATTTTGTGATGTCGGACTCGGAACGTGAAGGAGAATTATACTTTGGTGGGGTTCTAGCCGTCGTCGACATTTTTGCTTTTGTTTACGTAGTAACAGAAGAAACAATATTTGGAATCACAAAAAGCTCCGGGCTGTGTCAGATTTGAACCTCCGACATGAGACGTGTAGGGCTAATGTGTCCAGAGCTCTTAGCCAACGCGCCAAGCAGGATACTGATCAGTACGGCAAAATAGGCAATAGCCTTCAACTCTTGAGGTAAATAAGTGAAAGGACGTTGAGTGGGGACGAGTCAAGGTCACGGGTGTATATCACTGCTCGATTGCCACAGTCACTTTTTACGATTTTAAAACTCAAAACACTAAAGCAGTCTAGTGCACAAACACTTTATTTATTATGCGTGGATATTACGGTGTATTATGGTGAGTTATGCACATATAACCGAAGACTTTTAAGTTAAGTTCGTTAGGATCTAGTAAAATGATTTAAAAATACAGCGGGCACACGAGACACGTCCTATCGCTAGCGCGCGGGGCGAGGGAATCGATTTAATTGAAAATTACTTTGACAGGTCAGTCAAATAATCTAATAATTAAACTAGAATAAATTTTTATTAGCTGTTGCCCGCTACCTTTGTCCACGTGAAATTATTATAAAAATATTACTTCCAAATTATTATTTCATTATACTTAAAATGTCACTTACGGCTCAAAAATAAACAATAATCACGGAAGATATCCCGTAAGTGACATTTTAAGTATAGTTATGAACCGTGAAAGCTTAAAACAGTTATTTTTTCATTAATTATTACTTTTCATTTGAACCAGATTTTATTTTTTAAATCACAATGTTATTATTTCCAGATTAGCTGCACATTGAAGATGAGGTGATGAACCAAATTTAACATTTCAGTAACATACTATTAAGATTAGCTGTAAGTTTGAAATATGTTAAATAAAGGACCATGAATACAAATAAAACTTTATTAAAAAATCATTAGTCTTTATTCTTACTTAAAATATCAATCTCTGACTTAATTTTGAGCACTTGCAGTTCATGAAGTTCTTGTTTCCGTTTTTCGTCATTTTCAAAGGACTTTCATTTATGCTCTTGATTTTTTTGGATTTAAGTTAACTAACTCCTTTTTTTTTCAGCTAATTCCAAAAAAGACTGTCTTGTGTGTTGTGGAGTGGAATTTAAAAGTTTTCTTGCTGGTTTTTTTGTAGAACTTGCAGGAGTAGATACTTGTTCTACATTTTCTAAGATGTCAACATCTTGCACTTCAACCACATCAGTAGTCACATTCATCACATTGACTTCGGCAAAAACTGGTGTCGGAGGTGGTTCAACAACTATGCAAGATTTATCTCCATCATACTGAGAGTCATGGCCAGAAGCCGACTCTTGTAGAATGCCAGCCACCCATTCATTTGTTGAAGATAATGGAGGTGGCGGTGGGCCTCCACCAGTCTGCCGACGCAAGCGGTTCAATTTCCCAGCCTCCTTTCTTGCAATTTTTGTTAGATACTCCCACTTACTTTCCAATTGGTTGACGCTGCGGTAAATGCTGCTTGAGGCGTTAAACTCATTAGCAATTATTTTCCACGTTTCATCTTTTTGCTTTATCGATAATCCTTTCGTTTGTTTATTCAATATGACTTTGGAATGTTTATTTATAAGTTTCTTAAAATTATCAATGTCATTGCTGGTGAAATTAGCAGATCTGTCACTGTAAATAATAAAATATTAATATTAGAGCTTAGGCACACAATGCGGTGTGGCGGTGGCGGTGGTCCTATTGATCTTTTACAAAAAATACAACTATTACAATGAAAAAGCTATACTTTAAACTTCTAAAAACATGCAGCATGTAATTTTGTTGTAATATTCAGTTCACCTAGAATTAATAATAAAGACAACATACCTGGACGTCATGTTTATGTCCAAATATTGTTCATTAACTCCGAAATGCTCCATATTAAATTAAAATAGTATTTAATTCAAATTCAAAACAGTTGTTCGTAACTTTCGTGGTAATTTTTAAAGAACTGAGTAACTGACATTGGTCTTTTGACACTACTTGACGGTGATATTGCCATGTTGTCATGTGTAAAAAAAGCTCCCCACGGTTTTTTGGGGAAATTACAACCGTTGTGTATTGGCAACTCAATTAACTTTTACTTTTGCTGTTACTTAGATGAAGAAACACATCTGCTCTATTATCAGCAATGGTCATGTAAGGGTTAATACTTTTAGTTTTAACTTTAGTTGTTGATGAAGAAACTGGCCGTAAGGCTGTTTTTACACCGTTCGAAATCTTTGTTTGCGGTATCTGTCCAATTATTTTTTGATTTATCATTACGCTTCGCGTTATGTAAATACTTATTTAATTCGGTATGAATTTCAGCGGCATTTGGAATATGTGACCTGTAAAAGTTTATCATCCCGAGAAAGCGTCGCAAGTCTGATATCGTTTCTGGCTTAGAGTAATTTAAAATAGCTTCGACTTTTTCTTGCAATGGACACACGCCTTTAGTTGATACTTCATGTCCTAAGAACTCATTTTTCTCTTCACCGGACGTAGATTTCGAAACGTTAATTGTAATTCCATGTTCATCAAATTTTTCAAGTATTTCTTGTAAATGTTTTTTATGCATTTCTATATTCTTGCTGGCAATTATTACGTCATCTAAGTAGGCAAAATAGAAATCTGATCCTAGCTCTGAACGAATTCTGTTAACACACTTTGGTCTATGAAACGCTGAAACGTCTGCGCAGCATTTCGTAGACCAAACGGGCATGCGTTAAAATTAAAAAAAGTCCAAAAGGTGTTATTATAACAGTTTTTTGAATATCTGAGTCATTTACAGGAATACAATGGTATACTCTACTTATATCATGCGCGAAAATATGTTTTTATTTGCCAGAATATATGTAAAATCGTGTAATCGTGGAATCGGATATCTATCAGGAATTGTAACGGAATCCAACAGTCTGTAACAAGGGCGTAGTTGACCATTCTTCTTTAGAACAACATGTAACAGACTAGCCCATGCACTTTTTGAAGGACGACAAATCCCTAACTCCTGCATGAGAGAAAACTCTTCTTTGACTTTTTTGTAACGTTCGGGTGGTAACCGCTTGCTTGCTTTTGTATGCACCGGGGGTCCCGTTGTTTCTATAAAGTGACATACCGAATGAGCTAAGACTTCTTTAAATGATACTGGCTTTAAAACTTCATGAAATTCTCTCTAAATACTATAATACGGGTAGCTACTATCGATCGTGTTAATTGTGTCTTGGTGTAAGCAAACCAAAGAAGCAAGGACATTCAGACTTGTTCGACTAATCTTTTAGAACTTAGGTCAACGAGTAACTTATAATAAGCTAGGAAATCTGCGCCTAGAATCGGTTGAGATACATCTGCTATTACAAACATCCACCTAAATGCACGTTTTAATTTTAAATTTAACACTAGGGTTTTTACACCGTAAGTACGGATTTCACTACCATTTGCAGCAAATAAACGGTATTTTGTTGACTCACCACACTTTTTGTACTTAAGAGAAATCGGAATCACCGAGGTGTTGGCACCAGTATCCACTAAAAAGTTGAGATTGTTCTGTAAATCGGTGTCACATAGGCGGTTGTTAGCCGATGGTACGTAATCGTCCGCCGTCGAACGTTCAGTTTCCCTGGTTGGTATCCCAATTGCACGGTTTCTCACAGCGGTGCGCCTGATCTCTGAACGACATAGCCATTTCGGGTCATTAGGTGTAGTCCTCGTTGTTGATTTGGATCGGGAACGGGAACGGTCATATCTGCGTCCTCAGTAGTCTCGTCCTCTGCTTCGTCCACGGAAACGGCTGATTTTGTACCTCTGTTCTTAAAGTGGCAACTTCCAATGCTAGTTATGCTGATTTTGACGGTGCTGAGTTATTCAAGGTTGCGACCTCGCCGACGTTGATATGCTCCATAATATTGTCTGCTACCCCAGCTAATTTGTCCAAATATAGCTCTTGAGTCACTGCTAAGCTCGCTCTGACTGTAGCAGAAAGTCTACTTGACCACAGGTTCTTTAATATTTGTTCTGATATTTGCATGTTATGACCTACGTCCTGCATTTGTCTCAATAATTGTGACGGTTTTTGTGCACCGAGTTCTAACTCGCTTACTAATCTCTTGAACTGTGCGTTAATGGAATCCTCGTAAACTTGTAGAAGCCGGTCTCCTGTGTAGAGAAGAGCTGTTATAAATGATGTCGCTTACTTGTTGAAGCGCGTTTAGTGCAAGCTTCGAAACTGCTACTTGAAATTTTACGTCATGGCTAGCCTTCTGGGGCATCATGGCATGTTCAAATTGGGCGAACCAAAGCCTTGGCATGTGCGGCCAAAAATCAGGAAGTCGTGCATTGATGCTAATCGCGGCCATATCATCCGCTGCTGCTCCGGTGACAGTCGATGTCCCACCGAGGCAGTCCTGGTTCGGTGATGTTTTGCGGCATTACGTAAACGGGGATTTGAACTGTGTCTGGATTTGTTTTCTGTATGATGAATCCTTCCATTTTCCGATATTTTAAATTTTGAATATTTACTGTCCACAACTAGTTCACTTCACTTAATCACGTCGGGGTCGCCACTTCAGTGTTTACGTGTTCTTATTTTATTCAATAGTTCCTGTGACTTTGGAGATAGGTGGTGACCATGAAATCAAATTACTTGTTGCGAATATATACTGAGTTTAATACGTTACATACAATACATGTTTAGTGTACCGCGATGGGAGACCGACTGTGGCGACGCAACGCGTTGTGTGGTGGCCTCTGGCCACTTTTGCTGACTCGACTTAACTTGCTAAGTATAGGGTCGCCACAAATGCAATCCAATTTTCTTCAAAAAATATACACGTAAACGAAACACAAGAAGCTCTCAAAATATCACAAGTTGCGTTTTTTGGCCGTGGACACCAGTTGTTTTGGCATTTAATCTCATCAGAACGACAACTTAATCACGTTAAAACGTCTTATAACGACAACATAGCTATGACGGGTTTATTAAACGTTTATTAATAGATAATTTTTATAATAGGTTTATTAATTCTAATGAGCATTTTAACTAATCAGTGTTTAAAACCTATTTTATGGGATTTTTTTGAATAAGACGCAAAGTATTGCACTTACCGAAGCGAAACGCGTGAGTCCTGCAAGCTCCAAGGGCCGACAGCTGGCGGTAACGCAGTGTTGCCAGGTCAAGGATTTACTTTACCCTAGGCTTGGTTTCAATTTACCCTAGAATCTGTATTATTTAAAAAAAATACCTTAAAAAAATATCCTTGCCTTTTCCTTCTTTACAAATAAAACAACTACATTATTTATTATTCCATTATTGGCACAACAATAAAAGTATCCTCTGCACCACTATCTTTTTTGTGATACATGCTATTATTAAATTTGTCCAACATCGTTTTTGAAGGAGTGAAGTTAACACAAGATTTGTGAAATATGTTTAAACTGTATCTTACAGTCATTATACTCTGTATCATACAGAGGCAGAGATAGCCTATTTCTAAGCTTGGTTTTGACGACTGAGTATAGAGAAAAGGCCCTTTCTACGGCTGCATTAGATATAGGCGACGACAAAAGAGACAATACTAATTTAGAATCGTTCGGGAATCTTTTATTACCCCCCAGCATCTGTGTCCCCCTGTACCTCAGCCCAAAAATCAGTACAACGCGTCGTATTTTCCCAAGATTTGTTTAGCAAATTATTCCATTCTATTTCTACCTCTTGTTTACTACCACTTCATATACTTCAGCCCTTTGAACATTTTGTAGTATGTCAACTAAACCTGAAGCTTTCTCTGCACATAAATGCAACGAATGACAGGTACAATTAACGATGATAATATCCGGTAAGTCTCTTTTCAACAGTGCTGCGACAGAGTGGTGCTCACCAATCATTACATTAGTACCGCCTAGCCCAATTCCTACCAGTATTTCAAGACGTAAGGAGTCCTCTAGTAAAGTATTTTTATAGTTTCATAGATGGTTGTTGCATCGCATTTAGATATTTGTATGTATCTGTAAAATGTTGTAATGATATCGTGCTTAATTTTTGAAAAATACCGTACATTATGCACAGAATTTGATATGATTTTATATCCTTATTATTCCAGCGCAATGCACGGTCGAGTACGGCCGTGTTTGCGCTGCTCGATACGAATAATATATTCACGAGTCGCGCGGCTTTAGCCGTTACCCGGTTTACGTCGCTATGACTTCACAACCGCTCATAGCCAACGAGGTCTTGGCATTTATCAAACATGCCATCGACTACATGGACGAAGTAAGCATCCTGCAGATCTGCAAGTCCAGTTTCAAGGAGGAGGAGATCAGCGCTGCCAAGCAGCTTCTGTTCCAGTCGCTCGGCAAAGCCGAGCAGATGCAGTCCCGCCGGAGGGATGGTGGCCAGAAGTGTGTGCAGGACATCATCACATTGATGAAGAACACCGACCCAGACGACGTGCCCGCTTTTGTGGCGAAGGAGCTTCATAAGCTGCCCCCAGTCACGTTTGACCACGTCGACGTCACCAGGTTGCTGAAGGACATCACAACTCTCAAGGCAAGCCTGGTCGAAGTGCATTCCAAGTTGGAGGCGTCGAATAACATCGTTGTTGAACTACGTGCCGAAGTGGAGCTGTTGCGCAACGCTATTAAGGTAAATAGGTCGCCTGATGCCACCATCGTAAACACACGTTGCGGAACGAGAAACGCTAGCGTCGGCAGTTTTGAGTCGGCGAGCTCCACTGCGTCACCCGCTGCTATCGCACGCGTTGCAACATGCGCCGCCGAAGTTGCTGACTCGGTGCCGGTCGAGGCAGTGACTTGTGTAGGTACGTCGACCCCTAAACGTGCCTACGCTGCTATTGTCGCCACGCACAAACCTGCATCGCAGATGAAGAAGGGGGAAAATAAGAGCTGCTGTGAACCTGCCAACAGAGGTTCGAAACAGCAGGGCCCAGCAACGGCCACGTGTGACAACGATGGCTTCGTGAAGGTGGGGAGGAAGAAGCCTCCTAGTCGGAACCAGTGCGGGACTGCGCTGGCAGGACCCAATATGCTGCGTCCGGCGATACCAACGACGCAGCTCTATGTGTCCCGGCTTCATCACACCACGAAGGTTGAGGAGATCGTGGAGTATGTCCGAGTGAAGACCAGCTGGACCTTGAGGGTCGAGAAGTTGAAGTCGCGCCACAACACGAATTTTAAGTCGTTTGTGCTGCGAGTTCCGACTCATCATATTGAGACCTTCCTCAAGTCAAGGAAGAGTTTTGGCCGAAGGGCGTCATGTATCGGCGATTCCGCGGAAGGCTACGCGACACCACGCAGCGCAACATGACGCCGTCTCTTCGTGTACAATAGTTAGTGTAGTTAGGTTTTTGTAGTTTATATAAATATGTATGTTAGTCTGTAAGGTATATATGATATGGGTCTTTTGTTACCTGAATTAAATGATATATTATTATTATATCCGTAGTTTCATCTACAATAAGTGAATATGCAGCATCACCGACATCTGATATCATTTCTTGCATCATTACTGGACCAAGAACGTTTTTTATTAGCATGCGGCATTTAGTTCTGTGTATTTTTAACGTCCATTTCAGATCAAGACATGGCAGGATTTCACCTAAATTATCTACGTTGTGAATAGCACTATGTTCAGCTATACACGCAGCTATTTTTAATTCATTACATTGTCGTCTAAAAATCGCTGCACTTCAATAATCGCTCTGGTATTGGCTGATCCTGCTGGACGGACATTCTGCATAGTTTTATTGTACCTATTGCTTCCAAATTAAGCTATTCGGTTTTCTGGTGGCTGCCGTTTCTTCTTGGTGTGACGTAGATGGCAATGTAACGTTTTCTTCGTTTATCATCGCAGTCACCAATGATATGTCGTGTTGCTGAAGAAGCTGGTGCTTCTTGAGTTGGTTCCACGGTTCGGCCTGAGCCTATACTCGTTTTTAATGCTGTTGCAGCTGTCTCAAAATTCTATGGGTTTGCAAAGCCACTTTTTTCCAAAATAGTTGCCTCACACAAAATACAATTGTTTTCCACTTCTCTAAACCTTTGATGCATTTGCGATTTTAGGGCGTTATGTAGCAGCTCTATCTTTTTAATGTTATCTGTGGAGAATTTGCCAAGCGATTTATTAATTTGAAATATATTTTGATGCCGTCACATATAGGCCACAGACCACATAGAGCTTCAGACAGGGCACTCTCATAGAGAAAAATCGACACGCCTACGGTTCACATATCATGTTTGACATTTTTTTTTTTTAATGTAGCATTGCATGCGGTGCGGATCTTTAGGCAAAGGCGTGGTATGGCTTCAGCCTAATAGGTTTTTCTTGCTACGAACTGGCAATTTTAATTTCAATTTAATGTATTAATTGCAATGTTTTATGAATAAGTTAGAAAGGGAATGTTAGGAAAAAAAAAACATTTCATATTACTTTCATTTCTTTTTATTTTTTAATTTTGTTCTGTATTTATTATAAGCTTTTAATTGCATTTTAGCCAACAAAAGTTTATTTTTCAGTCTGAAGACATCTGTGCCTTTTAATATTTTATTAATAACATTGCACCAATTAAATACTGCCAATCTTAAAGTTAATGCAAGAAAGCATTCAGAAACAGCATCCTTATGCAATTCACAATTTATGAAGTCAAACAAATACTTAGATTTGATAAGATTTTTAATATTTTTTATAATGGGACTCCGTTCAGGTTGGCTTTCTAAGTATTTGTTTGCTTCTTCTATAATTATTCCAAAAAATCTCACAGCATTTTCTGAAGGGTAGGTCAATTTCCTTTCTTTTATGCTCTTGAACTCTCTAAAGGAAATCCAATTATTTACAGTATTTTTATCATAATTGGATTCCCTACTAGTTAAATTTTCTTCGCAATGCAGACACTTTATTTTCTGTAATATTTTTCTTATGACCCAACCAGCTGTAAATGCACGTGAGTGGACATTTAGTTTTTCTTGCCTTGCTGAGCTTTGAACACTTTCACTTTCAACCCAGTTTGATAGCTCAGAGGACTCAGGTGGACAGACTAACTCAGAATCTGCAAGTGATACATTTGGTGATTCTGAGTTACTTTGACCTTTATTAAAAAGTGATTTCAATTTTAATAACTGTTTACCTGAATCCTCTTCACAATTGTAGCTATCTGAGTGAAACTTTATAAACCTCGTGATTAACAGTGATTTAAAGGTACTTTTAAAGGCATGGCAATCTGGATTTGTATTTCTAAAATTATATGCCCGCATTTGTCCAAAAAAGTTTTCTATGGGATCTGAATTTAAATATCGCGGGCGCATAATTTTAATATTTCTTTCATTTAAGTATTGCCACACTCTTTGGTAACTTTTTAATGTTATTATCCAATTTTTCAATGATGGCACAGATGTTTCCTAACCGTGTTTATCGACAAATTTAATAAGTTTTAGTTTTGTAATTGCTTCCCTCCAAAATTCGTGGTGCTGCGAGTTTTGTGTTACCGCCTGTCTTAAAAGTTTCCCCTTAGAATTCTTGTTGAAGCCTGTTCCATTGACCGAGTCAAACAGGTCGTCAAAGAATGTAATTACTTTAGCGGTGTTCTTTAATGTAGAGCTTACTTCAGTTCCATCTGCATAATGAGCTACAACAAATAATATAGTAAATTAATACTTAGTCAATACTAAGGTCATAAACAAAATTATTAAAACAAAACAATCAGTATTGTAACTTACAAAACTGAGCTGTGTAAGACAATGTAGCAGCTACTGTCTTGCTGAACACTGTAGTGCAATTTTTCACCTGAAATAAAATCATATAAATTGTAATTTTACAGGTAACAGGGCTCATTCATTTTATATAGTAAAATACTGTTTGAGGATATGAATATCATAACAAGTGATTTAAGGCGCTGTCAACACCAAAATCGCGCACACTGTCTATTTCTATGGAGTAAACGAGACGTCACTATAACTGGGCGGCCAGGTTTTAGAAGACAATAATGAATTAATATTGAAATAAAAAAAAGTGTGGATTATTTGTGAAATATGACTCGTTAGCGGTTTAGGTATGAATATGTTGACTTCACGTTTTTAATTGCAGACCCTTATGTCAAAAAAATAAAGACAGAACCGTTAATGATGTTTTTAAGACCAATCTTTGCAATTATTTTCTATCAAGCCGATTTCGTCCAATTAAGTATCGAGTCCGTCCAAGGTCTTTGAAATATGATGAATATTAACATTTTTTTTTTCATGTGCTAGAACAAATAGTTTTTCTTAAAAAACTGCCTAAATAACATCAATTTCAACAAATTTGGTGTTGTCAGCCCCTTAATTAAACAATTACCTTGATTTTTTTAATTTTCTCCGGAATTACATGTTCATCAGTCAACTTATGGAGGAGTCGTGACTGTGCATGATTGCAGTCCGTTTTATAAACATCTACTATGTCATTCCATTTCGATATTTCTCCATTAACAGATATATTTTTTGTAATAAAATTATTTCTTAGCCCTTTAATGAGGTGTGGTGGATCGTGAATGACACTGAGCTTCTGTCCGTTAATTACAATAACATCATCTGAAACATTAAAATTATATCGTTACAATAAAGGTCAAAACGTTTGTGGGTTGGGGCCCATTTATGGGCATCGTTTTAAATATTGTCACAAAAGGATGCACATAAAGAGAACAATACCTACTTACCAATATTTTCACCGGCGATTATTTGCAGTCGCCTGGTATCTTCTTGGAGACTCTTCAGGGCAGCTCGAAATGCTGTACCTTGGTCACACACCAAAGCCAACGGTTTCAGTCCTGTGTTTCCAACAGCAGTGACCATGTCCTTCAGAATTTGTTTTAATTCAACCCCAGAAGTTGCTCCTTTACAAAAATAAAAGGCCAGAGGTTGCTGCCACTTGTGAACCACTCCCCGTAACATAAACACAAGGGCATGGTCAGCAAAATCATTGGTCTTTTTTTTTAGTTCCACAAATCCATCAATAATGTATTTATGTTTGTCATAAGACAAGGCTGCTTCTAAAGCCACTTCATCAAAAAGTATGGAGCAATATTTTTTTTTTTCGTCCCAAGTGTTGACCTGAAAGCAATTTAATGAAACATTATTTAAATTAATTTATAAAAATTTAGAAAAACTAGGCTATTTAATTTAAAAAAATTAGGTATTACCTCTTTTTTCACAGCTTCAAATATTTGAGGATTGATTCCTGATTCTATGTTTAATTTAGAAATCATTTTGGTTAGTGTGTATTTGGATGGCAAAATAAATATTCTGTGAAGAAATCTATAGCACTTAGGGCTCTGTTTCATTATTGCCATTGCTATCAATTTTTCTTCATCTGAGAATCGCCGGCCCCTGGCTTTTTTAGTGCACTGTTTAATCTGCATCCATAGGAAAGCTTGTGCCATTGGATTCAGTTTTTCTGTGAGCTTTTCAAAAGACTTTTCTTTTGAGAATTTCAATGCCTTTATTGCTCGTAAATTAAAGTTAAGCTGCCTTCTTGACTTAGTGTATTCCTTGTAAAGCCTAGTACAATGTGGCGACAGCTTATTTTTCTGATGTATGATACGCCGTCTTCTCTTTGTAGTTGGAGTACAATGCACAACTTCTGAAAAATAAATAATTTAATTTATTACCATATCAAGTAGTTTCTCCTTTCAACTCTGTCCCTTTAAGTAATTTACTATACTATTACTATTGTATATAAAAACAAACAAAAATCTTACAAATCATCATCCGCCTATCCTTTTCCCAACTATGTTTGGGTCGGCTTCCAGTCTAACCGGGTGCAGCTGAATACCAGTATTAAACATGAAGCGACTGCCTATCTGACCTCCACAACCCAGTTAGTACTGGGTAATACGATACCCCTTGATAAGACTGGTTGTCAGACTTTTCGGCCACTGACTACCTATTACGACTGTCAAAGATATACAAATGACAGCCGGGACCAACAGCTTAACAAGCTTTTCGAGGCACGGAGGAAACTCGGTATGTAAGGGTGGTCTACCAAAAATCTTACAAATGAATATACTTATATGTAACTTTCACAAAATGATTATTTTTGTAAGTTTTCTGACTTTTTTAATAACTCACCTTAACTGACAGAATTTAAATGATTGCCAGTTGTAGCAAATATACTTATGAATGGGTACTTACTTCCCATAACTAATATTAAACAATGTGTATTTCTTACCAGGTATTGGTTCCTTAATGACTTCATGTCTACAACCAGATGTAGAAGGCAAAGGCTGCAATGACAAAATTACATCCGCTTCCATTTCTGAAATGAAAATTGATACTCATATTAATTAACAAATAAAACTAAACTACTATAGGTGTCTTGAAGGAGCTCCCAATACTACTTACTTATTACTTACCCAAAAAACAAATGTGTTTTTTTTTGTAACTATCATATATATCATATTAGAAACATCTGGATGACTGAGCTTTGCTCAGTTTTTTTTTAATGAAACCTAGCTAGATCGATTTATCACCCCTGAAACCCCCTGCCGGTATTAGATTGAATGTGAACTTACCATTACCAACAATTTTGTCAGTTTTTGAGTGTTTCTTCACAACTTCTGGTTTACAGTAGATCTGATCCATGTGTCTTCTTCTTTTAAAATAGTCATGATCGGTTTTGAACGTCTCTGAAAAATATTTCAATTTTATTAAAAGTTTGGGGCGGTAAGTAAATCTTAATTGGAATACATCACTGTAATAGGTAATACAATATGCCTTTACACTTTCCCTTACAGTGAACACGTAGTGAGGTATTGATAATCAAACATAAATTGCGAATCGTTCACTGTATGTTTCATAAAATCATTAAGTGTAACTGCTTAAACTGAGGGTATGCTTCTTGTTGAGAATGAAGTGTCTACACTAATAAACTGTACAAGTGTGCATGTAGCGCAATGAGTAAAACATGTGCAGATTAGAAATTAAATACAAATTGACAACACTTAGGTAACAAATAGGTACTTACCAGAATTATCGGGTGTTAATGCATCGGTTTGAGGAATACCACTGGATATCTCGTTAGCAGTAAACAACGTTGGATAGGCGTTGGGGCAAAGACGAACTCTATCGCGCGTTGTTGAAAGAAACCTTTTCTCAAAATGATTTCGACACACAAACTGTTTGCGAATTTTTTGGAAGCTCAAGCTTCGCAGTCTTTCACAATTAATGCACTGTAATCATTTTTTGAGTCCTATGTCACTTTTTGGAAACATATGAAAACTGACGTCCTTTCGTCTACTAGCACAGGTCGCAACACAGCACTTATTGTACATGTTGTACGATGATAATATTACAGTTTCAGAAATTGAGAGGATAAGTTACGGAAATAAATCAACGCAGAACTTCACTCGATCAACTCTAAAACTGTAATGGTAGGTAGATTCAAATTTCAAAACTTCAAAAGTTTTGACAGATCAACAAACATGGCGTCATAAAGGCAGAAATGTGGAAGGCGGGAGGGGAGGGAACTGTCAAATGAGATATGTGAACCATAGACATAGGGTTAGAATATTTTACTTGAAGATTACCTGACCAGATATAGGCTCGCCACTGATTTCTAAAGTGACCACGTAATTTTTTTTAAATATCTGGTGCTTTTTCAATTAACCTCCAGTCTTCTAGCAATAAACTGAACTCTGGACGCATTACTAAGGTGGCAATAAGTAAGTTTCTTTAATTTTTAACAATCACAGTGAAATTAAGTGGAATTCCACCTTGAGCGACGTCTTGTTTTAGTTTGAATGGGGCTATTTGCATTTGTTCTTCTATATCTGTTTTTTTTTTAGCTGGATTATTTCTGTGAAAATATAACACGATTGCTTTCACCCTGTTCACGGTTTCGGATATTTTTTGTATGCTTGATTGCACTACTAAATTAAACGTGTGAATATAGCAAGATAATGAGCGCCAGCCGCCTAAGCGAACAGCAGCCAGCACATTTGCAGCATTGTCACTGACGATTACATTGACATTGCGTTGTATGTTCCACTCAAGGAACTTAGCTTCGAGAAACCGATAGAGATAGAGATTTTCACTAGTGTGCCTCTCCTCAAATTCTATGCAGGGTTATCATGACCCAGAGTTTGTGCATTTCCGTGTCAATAAAATGCGCGGTGATAGCATTGTACCCGTGCGTCGTTTCCAATAGTTGTTTTTTCTGTAACAATCTATTTATGGTAGGTACTTTATGTTATGTACTAGATACTTTATATTTTGTTTTATGCAGGTAATTGACGCACATCCAGAAATTAGTTTGTTCAGAATCGTTTACTAAATCGATTTCTATAATTTTTAATATAGGTCATTTTTTGTCGCAAAAATAATTAAAAACATATAAACTACATAAATTATAGTCATACCACCCCTGTACAGTCAAAACAAACTGAAAAAGACCGTAACTCAAGGCAATAAGACTTTTAAAAGTGCAGTTTTATTTGTATGAAAACAAATTCCGCCATTCAATACAAAATAAAGAAAACACCCTGTATCCTTTTGTATAATCGCCATAACCTACAATAACTCATTTCCTACATTTTCTCTAAGAGTCCTACTTCAATCTAAGCTGTTTAGGTACATGTGTAACTACACATGTAAAAATATATATAAATATTTTAGTACTAAGGTATGTACACAACTGTGTACATACCTTAGTACTAAAATATTTCAATAAAGTAACATCAAAACTCTTATTATACAGCAACTCGTACGGTGTCTTCCCACTCACCTTACTTTTACCCGTTCTATTCATTGTAAACACCGCTGTATTCACTGCTTCAGCCTAAAGTTCTTTCCCTAAACCCTGACTGAATAATCGTTGTTCTCGCAAGCTCAACTACAGTACTTATCTTACGCTCAATTCTACCATTTTGCTCAGGAGTATAACTATTGTTGTTTGAAAACGCTACGCTTGCCAATTGTGACCATTAAGAACTTCTCTTACTAATATTCCCCAAAACCGACATTTCTGATAAGCACGCAATCTAACACCATAAGAATTGCCGCGCAAACCACTGCCGCCATTAATCTTCTTGTTTGCTTGTTCGAACCACGGGCTACGCAGGGTTCCATCCAACCTCTGCTCCACCGCTACTTAATCGAATCAAACTCGCAAATAGGTACTCTCAATCTTTCATGTCTGGGCCCATAACCTTTAGAATATATGGGACACCAGAGAAAGAGAGTGTTACTTAGAAAAACCTTTTACTTAATTAATTGATCACAACATACTGCTATACAACGCAGCCGCCATTGTAAGAGAATACTTACTGCGCATTAGACGTTTCGCGCTGTTGGACATTTAGCTACTCAGACCTTCTGATCGGTAGGGCTTAAAAATTCGAAGTAATTTTTCCCATTTAAGGACTGTGTTCTTCGAGCCGAGAGGTCGTGGTTGAATGATTAGTTGTAACAGCGCTAGACGTACAATTTAAAATGGCTACACCTTCTAATGTGACACATTTCCCAGTGGATAAGCATTTTAATTCAAGATGGCAAAGCAGTTTTCTCATTTAACCTACCTTGCATCCTAATATACGAAAACATAACTTCTAAATGGTCCTGGCTTAGCTTTTAGACCGGAATGTAAAGAAGTTTCTTTTTGCAGTGTCTATCAATTTGTGATAAATCATTTTGCAGTGTCTATCAATTTGTGATAAATCATTTTGCAGTGTCTATCAATTTGTGATAAATCATTTTGCAGTGTCTATCAATTTGTGATAAATCATTTTGCAGTGTCTATCAATTTGTGATAAATCATTTTGAAACTTTCTTTCTATTATTATAAGTACCCAAAAAAAACCATTTTGCATCAAGCACTGGTTTGTAATATCGGGTAATTACATAAATCGGACGGCCACAACTTATAATTTTGAGCTTGTTAACCGATTTAACTTTGAGATTTAATACATACCTTTTTAATTATTCCATGATGAAAAAAATAAAATCTTTGTTTCCTAAATGAATGATTTCGAATTAAATTCGTCAAATATTTGATTCATTATTTGAACACATTGCTCTGAATCGTTTCAGCATCTTTAAAATTGGGAAGTTTAAGATCTTCTCTACTAACTAATAGTGGGCCGTAGCCACACTCCTACTTAGTAACTGTGTGGCAAGCTTAACCTTCATAATTTGGTTTTGAAATTTAACGCGTCGTTTCGTCCACTTATTACCTAAATGTGGCAGGCGAATGCCTGCTTCGGTTTGCATTTCATTCAACTGTACCAAATACTTGCACGCTAGAGTTATATTATTTTCATCTACAAATTCTTTTTTGGATTTTAATTGTTGTAGTTTGTAGAGTTAGCACACTATCAATTTTTATTTTATTATTTTAGATACGTACATTATTTACAAACTACAACTCTGTAATAGAAATAAAATATGTACAAGTATCAAAAGGGTTATAGGACTTCAAAAAATTCGTCCACATCGCTGTTAATAGCAAAAGTGCCTAGAAGACTGGCAGCATTGCCACGTTGGATGGCATTCTTTGGCCAAAAAATAGACCCGCCCTCTGGTCACGTGAAGAGTCGACCAACCGCTTAGCGATTTCCTGAAATACTAGGTGGGCACTCGGACGCCATGGCCCTAGTGTTTCAACCCCAAATGGCTCAAACACCAATTAAATTGTTGCATTTGCGCCGTTAGAGGTTTTCAGTAGCTGCAGCAGCCGCCCCAGCGCAGCCCACTGTACTAGGAAGACAGGATGGCGCAAAGGTGTCGACGTAAGTTGCGTAATATCACTAATCAATAAAGAACATTAGTTATGATAATATGAACTTACTCTTCGTCCTCCGTTCCGTCTGCTATACAATTGAGTCGAAGTGTTACGGAGTCCCACGTTTCTCGGGTGGCTTGAACAGCCTGTGGCCCTCCCGGAAAGCGACTCAATGCTAAGCTACGGTATCTTCAAGGTGACGCAAAATTAATCACCCTCTCGGAATATGTTACAATTTTTGCAAACAGTGTCGTACCTCAATCATATTTGACATTTGTGAACTAGACAGCTGCAGAATACAAACAGACAATGAATGGAGCGCTATACTCCGCAAGAGCGTGGAATAATTGTGAAGGAAGCGTTTTCTGGTCGTGTAATCTCCCATTTTGGCGATTTGGCTTGATCAGCAAGATCGCCCGATTTAACCATCATAAACTTCTTTCTTTAGGACTACTCGAAGTCAAGAAAAGGGCACAATGTTTTAATAGAATCACATATTAGCGCACAGCATAATATACCTAAAGTCTCATGAATAATAAATAAATCAATAAAATATTTAATGGTACACGCAAATATTGTAGCCTTAATTATTTAACATCAGTATCAATCACTTCGTATTTAGCTTTATTAATTACACATCAACAGAATCTAGGGATATTTTATATTTCATCAAATATCTAAAAATCTATGAAGAATTTTCTGATATAGTAAATGGAAGAATGATAGGTTATTTTAAGGTCTATAGTAAAAAATAAAAAACATTTCGTGATTTTTTAGTTTTACATAAAAATGTTTATTTTTTTAATCGCCGTAGCAAGTTAATATGGTAAAAAACTTCATTTCTTATTATAAAGCTATTAATTTTAATGAAAATTGAAAAAATCTTATAAAATCTAATTATTAATAATCAGTGTTGCCACCTCTTACATTAATTACACATCGACATCGATTGTTCATGCTTAAAATTAGATTGTCAATGTCTTGCTGCGGTATGAGGTCTCATGTTCTTTGCAAGTGTTCGTAAAGTTGTTGTTCTGTCGTCAAATTTGGCGGGAAATCTCTCAAAGCTTTTCGTTGTAACATGTCCCAGGCATGCTCGATAGGAATTAAGTCGGGCGACTGTGCAGGCCAATCCAAAACTTGAATATTGTGGTCTTGGAGAGCGGCCGACACCAGCCGCGCCGTATGGCAAGGAGCATTATCGTGCAAGAGTAGAAATTCCTGGCCCATTTGGATTCTGTGTGGGACAATAACAGGCTCTACTACCTCCTCGTGGTATTTTTCTGCAGTCATGCTACCTTGGATCCAAATGAGCTGGGTTCGTCCGCCAAGACGAATTCCTGCCCACACCATGATTTTCCCGCCTTGGTATGAGTGGACCTCCTGAGGGTGCCGTAGACGGCTAACTCTCCCTGGAGTTCTCCAAACGCGTGTTCTTCGTGAATCCGGATGAAACCCAAACCGGGACTCTTCGGTGAACAGCCGTAAGACCATTGTTCAAAGACCATTGTTCGTCACTCCATGGTAAATGCTCCCGTGCCCACGAAAGCCGCCGACTGCGATTGCCACGTCGCAATGCTGGAACACGTAGCGGTCTTCGAGCATGAAGACCAACTTCATGTAACCTCCATCGCACGGTTTGGTCGCTTACCAGCAGCTGGTGGTCCTCCTGGAGCCTTTGTACTAGTTGCATCGCAGTGATATTGGGTTGTCTTCTAGCGGTCATTTGGAGAATCGATCCTGTCTCTGCGTAGTAACGCGATATCTACCCGTGTGCCGTTCAGCTACATCCCCAATACTGCGATAACGTGACCACAACCTTGATATCACGTTTTGGCTGGTGTGTAGGGCCTCAGCAACGACGCGTTGAATAGCACCATTTTCTAGCATGCCCACGGCTCGTAACATTTCATCTCGACTCAAATGACGACGTGACATGACCCCTAAAGCTCACACGGCACGTTAAATTAAAAAAGAATAACTATCCTACTACCCTATCCTACTATCCCTTTTCATTAATTAATATTAATAAAACAATTTTAATTTTCCGTAACGTAACGAATTACTAACAATTTTGCCGCCGTATTTTGTTTTTTCTTTTTTTTATATTTATTTTTTAAATTTTGAAAATAGAATAATTGAGGTTTCAATCTGTATACAAACTTTTTATGAAAACTAAAAAGATTTTAAACTAAAAATTCGTAAATAATTTAGGATTAGGTATCCCTAGATTCTGTTGATGTGTGTATGTAGTTAGGTCAACCTTAGTTATGAAATCAACTTGTTGAACCGAAATAAGGCTAGATAGCAAATTTATGTAAGTACTTAGAATGATTTTTAGGCATAAAACTATTATTATGCTTAAGGTAGTAAGTACTTCCGGGGTTGCGGGACTATTCGAAAGAGATACCGTGGCCCCGGAACACAAAGGGCGATGAAGGAACATGGATGGGTTTTAGTCAGTAAAAGTCTGACACTCCCTCCTGCTCCGCCCAGAGCGGGAGAAGTCATTTGATGATTTACCATCCGAAAAAAAAAAAAAAAAAAAAAAAAGGTAGTAAGTACTTTACCATCATGTAACTATGTACAATGGTAAAATGGTATATTAATCATATGAAATTTATTTCAGATGTGAATCCAATTACCGGTGTACCAGACACTCAACCATTTTTTATTGAAAATGAGGACATAACAACACGTAATTACCCTTAGAAATACATACCTACTTATGTGCTCTAGTTTTAACTTAGCTTAAGTGGGCTTTAGCCCACGTTCGCATATCGCGCATATAATATACAGTAAGGGTAAGTAATAGGTATGTGAAATAAATGAAAACACTGCCAATACTCATCTTATTAAACAATGTTATGTGTGGGACCAAATCTGAAATCGCGAAAAAAAAAAAAAACGATTACCCCATACATTGGTGTGTGCCTAAGTCGTCAAAATGTTCTGAATAGCAGATTTCAGATTTGGTCCCATACATAAAGTTGTTCATTACGATGAGTATTGCCAGTGTTTTCATTTATTGCACATATGCCTTATCCGTACACGTACTTTAAACTTTACTGTATCACGCGTCAAAGTTTTTATATGCAGTAAGTACGGATACCGTACTGCATATACACACATCAACACGGTCTAGGGATATTTTTAAAAAAGCGAATTACTATCAATGTGTTAATTATTTATATGTGTATGAAGCAAACATAATAATTCACTCGTTCCGTTCTGGTGAACGAGATTAGCTCAGTCACCATTCGCAATCTGCCGGTGTAACACATTGCTATTTTTCTATTTTTGTACCTTGTGCATAATTTAAATACAGTCCATTTAATCATCCATTTTATGTGGTTTCATTACCAGCGACTGCCACATAAAAAATGGTCCATCGGCCGTAATAGTGATCGCGGCAGTGTTAACAATATTAACATTCTATTGTGCATTGAGTGGCTCAATTTCGTCAGCGTGGTCAAGTCGCCGCAATCATTCGAATTCGTCGGGTTGTCATTCATCGTGCGTCTCAACTTTCGCGTCGTGTGCGAGGAGGACGCAGTCAACAGCGTCACAGGGTGCAGTACAGCGCGCCTACGCGGACGAGCGAGAACCACGTACGCGTGCGAGGGAGAAGCGCAATCAACTCGGCCGCCGGTTGGTCGGCAACGTCAACGTCGTGTTCCAGAAACTTCCAGCAAGCTCCATAGCTGCCGGGTGCCGGGCGTGGCACGCCAATTTTTTCACCATTGACCGACGCTATCCGCCATTTTGGTGGTGTTCTATCAAATAATCAAGTGAAAAGTGATTTATAATTACTCTGTGAAAGTGAAACAAGTCTCACTATTTCAGCATTGTGCAATTATTGCATTCTGCATAATTAACTAGCATCTATATATGCGTAAAATTGCTAATTGCAAAGTTTTTTATTTGTGTAGTTTCACAGTATTTCATTAGCCATCATGGCAAACAATTTAAAACGCCTAATACTGGCCAGGGGCCAGACAAAAGGGACTATAACCACACTATGTAAGTTTGCCGAGTCCGAGGACGTCGACAAAGCCTCTATAAAGGCGCTTATGGTTAAAAAGGACAGGCTAGTGACTGCCTTTTTAGAATACAGCTCATTCAACATAGATGTATCTGTTCTAGATGAAGATAACGATGAAGATTTTGGTCACTATGAATCCATATATTTAAGTGCCCTAGCCGCTTTCGAAGATGCCATCGAATTAAAATCCAGCCCAGGTAAATCTCCAGACCCCGGAGCGGATCATGATGAGGAAGGCAGAGAGAGAGACGCTATGAAACGCCTCCCACCTATAAGTATTCCCAAGTTCGGAGGTGAGGTAGGTGATTCCCACGACTTCATCAGCCTATATAAAAGTGTCATCGATAAAAACACTAAACTGTCACAATGTGATAAATTCTATTATCTAAAAACCTATCTAACTGGCGAAGCCGCCGAATTAATTAAACATTTATCGCTTACTGCACATAATTATGTAATAGCACTGCAGTTGCTCAGCGAGCACTATGATAACAAAAATAAGGTCATTAATTATCATGTCAATTCTTTATTAGACCTAAAACCTATTTCTAAATGCACTGCTTTAGCTATAAGAGAAATTATTTCTCAAACCAGACAGCATGTAGCTGCCCTAAAAAATATGAATGTACCCGTACAGCATTGGGATGCAATTATTGTATGCATTTTGCAACGCAAGCTTGACATGCACACATTAAGGTGCTTTCACCTAGAAATGAAATCAGATGCTGATTCTGACTTAAACTCACTTCTTAAATTTTTAGAACAACGGGCAGCAGCACTTGAAACTGTGGCAGACAGCCAAGCATCCTCAAATAGTGCAGTGAACAGCGGTCGCAGGACAGGTTTAGTAGCCACAACAGCAGAGAATAAAAAAGTGACACAAGTATGCAAATTTTGTAAGTCTAATCACCACCAACTATATAAATGTGAAAAATTTAAACTTGCCTCGCTATCTGATCGTGTCAGCTATGTAGGTAAAGACAAATGAGTTGTGTACCCTATGCTTAAACAAACACCTGTCAAAGTGTAAATTTACTTTTAAGTGTTCAATTTGCAAACAGAAGCATAATAGTTTACTGCATGAAAATAAGCCTGAACATGAGGAAAAGCAAGTGTCATTATCTATGAATAGGTGCAATGATGTTTTATTGCCTACTATAAAGGTAAACATAACTGACAAGTTTGGTCAACAATTTCAAGTTAGGGCTCTTTGTGACTCGGGTAGTCAGGTTTCCTTTGTGTTATCAGACCTAACAGAAAAAATTGATTGCAGGTTAGTCAAAAACTATACTTATATCAAAGGAATATGTGGTCAATCTAATACCGTTCCTTTCACTGCCACATTTAATATTTCTTCTACTATCAACACTTACGATGCTCAAATAGCATGCTGTGTAGTGCCAAACATCACTAGTGATTTACCTCAGTGTGAGATAGATACAGATAATTTAAAAATTCCTTCATATGTCAAGTTAGCTGACAAAGAATTTTACAAAACTGGAAAAATAAGCATCTTATTAGGTTGTGATGTTTTCTTTAAAATTTTATTGCGTGAACAAATACCTATTATCCCTAAAGGTTTGTATTTACACAATACCCACTTTGGGCATATAGTGGCTGGAAGGGTGAAGACTAGAAGTTGTTCTCCGGTAAGTAAGTATACCGCACATATATTACAGAACAGTGAACGTGATAGCATTAAAAATATAGAAAGGGCTTTGGAGCAGTTTTGGAAGTTGACAGAAGCAAGAGCAAGAGAAGCAAGAGCAAGTGACAGAAGTTTTCACTGAGTCGGTTTCTGAAGAAGCTCTTGCTGAAAAAATCTTTTCTGAATCTGTAATTTTGAAAGACAATCAATTTCAGGTTGACTTACCTTTGAAACAAAATTTAGATCAGTTAAACATGGGAGACTCTTTCATAAGAGCTTTAAAACGTTTTAACAATTTAGAAAAAAGACTTCACAAAGATTCTGAACTTTTCAGAGGTTATAAAAATTTCATTGACACTTACATTTCAATGGGTCATGCTAGCTACATTGATATTCAAAGTTATGATTTAAAAGCTGGTCAGGTATACTTCCTGCCACACCATCCAGTAATAAACGAAAACAGCAAAACTACAAAATTGAGAGTTGTTTTTGATGGCTCAATGCCTACAAATCTAGGTTTTTCTTTAAATGACATGTTGCTCAATGGGCCCAACACCCAAAATGAGTTATTTAATATATTAGTTTTGTTCAGATTACATAGGTATGTGTTATTTTCTGACATTCAAAAAATGTTTAGAGAAGTTATTCTCAACCCTAAACACTGTGCTCTTCAAAATATATTGTGGAGAGATGCACCACATAAGGAAATACAGTGTGCTCAATTGCAAACTGTCACTTATGGTCTTAAAAGCTCAACGTTTTTAGCTACAAGATGTTTATATGAGTTAGCATCTAGATTTGCACACATTTACCCTGAATGTGCACATATATTACTGAATCACTGTTATGTAGATGATATTTGTACTGGTAATAACGATTTACAAAAATTAATTGATATGAAAAACCAATTAATTGCCATTTTAAAACTTGGTGGATTTAAACTTCATAAATGGAGTTCAAATAGTGAATATATAATAAGTGACATTCCTTGTGCTTTACAGATTTCAAATGAAATTGATTTATGCAAAGGTGATGATCAATATGTGAAGACTTTGGGTATCAAATATAACACACAAACAGATACATTGAACATTTCATGTCCACAAACCGAGTTGTTAGATGTCTACACCAAACGTCAGACATTAAGTTTCATTGGAAAACTCTTTGATCCACTTAGTCTAGTAGGTCCAATTATTGTACTTGCAAAAATAATCATGCAACAAACATGGTTAGAGAAGATCTCATGGGACTCACCATTACCATACAACTTAAATAAAAAATTTAGAGGTTTTGTTGAGAATTTATCAAAAACGGGTAGCATTCCAGTAAAAAGAAATATTGACACACAAAACTCAACATGTATTGAACTAATTGGTTTTGCAGATGCCTCTCAGAAGGCTCATGGTTGTTGTGTTTATTTAAGGACCATTAACAGCAATGGTCAAGTAAAGGTTGAGTTGTTATGCTCAAAATCAAGGGTAAATCCCATAAAATCATTAACCACACCAAGATTAGAGTTAAATAGCGCTTTGATACTAGCAAAGCTATCAAAAAAGTTGTATGATCAACTAATGAAAAACAATTTTACCATTCAGGTACATTTATATGTAGATTCTCAAATTGTTCTTGCCTGGCTCAACACAGAGCCCACAAAGTTGTCTGTATATGTTGCAAACAGAGTCAAAACAATCCGTGATCTCACCCAAAATGCCTCATGGTCATATATCACTACCAATGAGAATCCTGCAGACTGTTTGTCTAGGGGTATAGAACCTCACTTACTTAAAAACAACCAGTTATGGTGGCATGGGCCATAAATTTTACATAGTAAGAATTACACACATGGATCTACAAATATCAACATTTCTATGGAAATTCCTGAGCTTAAACTTTGTAATATTACACTGACTTCTGAGTCAAATACAGGTTTCAGTTTATATTCAAATTATTCTGATATAAACAAATTGAAAAGAATTATTGCATATATTTACAGATTTTTTAATAATTGCAAAATAAAGAAAGAAGATAGGGTATATGGACATCTAAAAATAAAAGAACTTGAATTTGCACTCAAAAATATAATTAGACAAGATCAAACACAACATTTTAGTGAAGAAATAACTTGTATCATGTCCAAGAAACCAATCAAATCCAATTTAAAATCTTTAAATCCATTTTTTGATGGAATAGGTATCCTCAGAGTAGGAGGTAGGTTACACAATGCTAACATACCATATGATCAGAAATATCCTATCATATTACCCAAAAAATCATTCATTACACGTTTAGTAATTAGTAATGAACACAAATGTTTGTTACATGCTGGAAAAAAGTTGACCCTAGCTAGTTTATGTCAAAGGTTTTACCTAATTAATGGACTTAGGGAAGTCAAAGGGGTAATTCACAAATGTTTGGTGTGTTTCAAGCTAAAAGCCAAGGCATCAGAGCAAATGATGGGATCTCTTCCCTCAGACCGGGTGAACCCCAGCAGGCCTTTTGAAAAGGTAGGAATCGATTATGGCGGTCCATTTTCAATAAAACTACACCGTGTTAGAAAGCCACAAATTTTAAAAGCATACATACTGTTAATTATTTGTTTCACTACAAAAGCCATTCACATTGAGTTGGTGTCAAATCTAACAACTGAATGTTTCTGAATCAGGTACATCAGGAAAAAATCACAAATTTTACTTCAGAGCTTGGTATTGAATTCAGTTTTATTCCGTCTTATTCACCAGTATTTGGAGGCGTTTATCATTCTGGCAGCAATGTACTCACATGGCGCAATCCTTCTGGAAAACTTGGTCAAAACAATATTTGACTCAGTTACAAAACAGGCCAAAGTGGCATAGCAGTGTTCCAAATATTGAAAAAGGGGTCTTGGTACTACTGAGAGTTGATAACACCCCTCCATTAACATGGCCAGTGGCCAGAGTGGAACAAACTTTTCCCGGATCAGATGGCAAGGTCAGGGCATTATCTGTAAGAACTAAAAGTGGTAAAATCATGCGTACTAGTGTGATGAAAGTTTGTGTACTTCCTATCTATGAATAAATTATTTTTACTAATATACCTCATATACCTCTGTGTGGCTACGGGACCTGTCATGTGGTCTTGTTCATTTATATTGGTTTGATAGTTTATTAAAACTAATTTCATCTATAATATTAAGCATAGTTAAGTACATAATAGTATTAAGATTCATTAAGGATATCTTTATATTGTACTCATCCATAGATTATATTAATAACTAGCAACATACAATAATTGCAAAACCGTATTAGCAAGCTATTGTTAACTAGGCTAAATACATAGATAAGCTTTAGAATGTAAGATATTATATTGTGCAAGCTTCTGTTATTTTTAGCTTATTTAGATTTAAATAAATTATAGTTGAACTTAAGATGTAAACAGATTTAAGGCATACATAATTATGCTTTATGAAGGTAAAATGTAATATATGTGAACATCTGTCTTGTAATAGACACATGCATAGAATGCATAGTACATACTTTTATAAGAGTAACAAGTATGTACCTGTGTTTATAATAGGTTTTTTAATCACTTCTTCCCGTGTAAAGTAGTTAACAATTTTATGTAGTATATAATTTGTATAATTTAAAGTAACTTAGTTTTATCTCTCAGTAGGACAGCATCAATTTAAAAGGTATTGAAGCATTCAACAATTTCCTAAATAGTAAACATTTCGTTTATATATTATTTTATAATAAATTTATTTAGTAGACCTTTACGAAGAACTTGGGGTTCTTATTTGTATAATGATAAGCCAATTGATGTAGGATTAAGTTTTTGTTTGTATTCAAGGATAGCCTTTAGTTTCTTTGTCAGCGTTGCCAATTTATGTATGAAGCAAACATAATAATTCACTCGTTCCGTTCTGGTGAACGAGATTAGCTCAGTCACCATTCGCAATCTGCCGGTGTAACACATTGCTATTTTTCTATTTTTGTACCTTGTGCATAATTTAAATACAGTCCATTTAATCATCCATTTTATGTGGTTTCATTACCAGCGACTGCCACAATATGACATGTATATATTTAAAAGATACGTTATTTAATATTCTACCATTTTTTAATAATGGTTAAGGTATAGATTAAAATTTCAGGATTTTATGGAAAAAAAATGAAGCATAGACGGAAACCGTATATGAATGAACTTTTAATTTGTGAGTAAAAACTGAAAAAAATAGAAAAATCATTTAATTTGTGTTTATAAACTTGAAGTTAGTAGTCTGAGAAAGCGCCCATGATGTTCATAACACATCGGCAACGATTCGGCATGCTCAGAACAAGGTTGTCAATGTCTTGCTGCGGAATATTGTCCCATGTCCTTCTGAGGTGCGCAAAAAGTTGATCTTCTGTAGCCAGATTTTCAGAAACTTCCTTCAGAGCTCTTCTTTGCAGCATATCTCACGCATGCTCAATGGGATTTAGATCTGGCGATTGAGCAGGCCAGTCTAAGGCCCTAAGATTATGTGTATGTAACCAAGCTGCTACCGTTCTCGCCGTGTGTGCCCGGGCATTGTCGTGCATGAGCAGGAAATCTTGCCCCATTTGTGTTTTGTGGGGGCAAGATTACGGGCCCCAGCACCTGTTGGACGTATCGTTCTGCCGTCATATTGCCCCGCACCCAAACGAGATCCGTCCGTCCTCCAAGACGAATTCCTGCCCAAACCATAATTGTTCCTCCTTGGTATGGGTGAACTTCCTGAGGGTTCTGGAGACGGCTCCATCGTCCAGGAACTCGCCAAACACGCGTCCTTCGTGAATCTGGATGGAAGCCGAACCTGGATTCATCCGTGAACAGCACATTGGACCATTGGTCACGGCCCCAGTCCACGTGGTTCCGAACCCATTCTAATCGTCGTCCACGATTGCCTCTCCGTAAAGGTGGGACCCCGAGTGGTCTACGAGAGCGTAGATTGCTTTCATGCAGTCGCCTTCTTACAGTTTGGTCACTCACAAGCACTTGGTGTTCCACTCGCAGCCTTTGGACCAATTGAGTCGCCGTTGCATTTGGTTGTGCTCGCGCAGTAATTTGCAAAAATCGGTCTTGTCTGGGGGTAGTGATGCGACTTGGCCCCCGGTGCCTCTCCGCTACTTCACCTGTGGCACGATAGCGTGTCCACAATCTTGAAATTACATTTTGATGGGTCCCTATGGCCTCAGCAACATTACGCTGAACAGATCCAGCTTCCAGCATTCCCACAGCTCGTAATATCTCCGCCCTCGTCAAATGTCGGCGTTGCATGGCTACAATACCTCAATTTTAACTTTATCTTTCGTTTAAAAATGAAAAAAAACTGTAACTAAACGTAATTCGTATTGTTTTCTAAATTTCGCACAAATGAAAATTCCCTCTCCTATACGTCAAGACATTTTTATGCCACCGAAACAAAAGAATTTTCAAAAATTTGAATTTGGAATTAGTCTGAGATAAATTACAAACAAATCGGTGTATAAAAGATTCCAATGCGGCCAGTACTTTTCGAGTTATTTAATTGAGTATGAAATATCCCTAGACCGTGTTGATGTGTGTATTAAAAAGAAGCCTGTTTAATTAGCACCCATTAATAAACGCGGAAGATATCCCGTAAGTGACATTTTAACCGTGAAAGCTTAAAACAGTGGTAAAATAACATTTTAATTGAAAACGACTTAAAATAACAATTTTTGTTACTACTGTTGGAGAGTGATCTAGACCTAATTTGTTACTAATTTGAATATACACACATCAAAAATGTCTAGGGATCAAGCATTTTTATGCGGATTTCTTGAGATTGAGATGTGGCTTTGTAATAAATTTATGATTTTATAAATTTATATGGATCCTTTTTGGTGCATTTCATAATTTGAATCAGGAACTCTCAATCAAATACGAGTAAAAGATGAAAATAAGCTGTCAATATTTTCCCTATAAAAACATACAACGCATTGAAGACATTATTAGTGCTACTGTTTCCCTACTACTGATTAAAACCAACGTTATTATGGAGCGGCGACGTCATTTAAGCAGGGAAGAAATGCTCAGAGCCGTGGGAATGATAGAAGCTGGTTCCCGGCAACGTACTGTAGCTTTAGCTCTGAATACAAGTCAGAGTGTTATCAGTCGACTTTGGACACGTTACCGAAGCACTGGTACCGTGGCTGAGCGCCATGGAGGACGGTATCGCTGCACCACACGGAGACAAGACCGATACATTCAAATCTTAACTCGAAGAGCTCCAACAATAACCGCCATGATGTTAGCCGTGAGGCTTCATCACTCTTCAGGGAACTTAATTAGCGACCAAACAGTCAGAAACCGCTTGCATGAAGTGAACCTTCATTCCCGAAGACCGCTACGGGTACCACCTATAGCAATGCACAATCGTAGGATTCGATATCAATGGGCTCTTGAACACAGAAATTGGGCAGAAGAACAATGGCGTTTCGTGTGCTTTTCTGATGAGTCTCGTTTTGGTATGAGACCGGATACAAGACGTATACGAAACTGGAGAACCCCTGGACGCCAACAGCGATTAAAATCCTGCCAGGAAGTCCATCCTTATAGTGGTGGAACCATCATGGTATGGGCGGGTATTTGGATCGGCGGAAGAACTGAGTTGATTTGGATCAGAGGCAACCTCAACGCTCAAATTTATGCTGAGACGATTGTATCAGACGTCATCGTTCCTCTACAAGTGCAAATCGGTCCCTTATTTCAGTTAATGCATGATAATGCACGACCGCACACCGCAAGAGTTGTAAGACAGACTCTCGCCGCAGCTAACATCAATGTCCTGCCCTGGCCTGCTCAGTCGCCAGACTTGAACCCGATTGAGCATGCATGGGATATGCTACAGAGAAGAGCTCTGCCGAATATGGAGGGTATCCAGTCGCAAGAAGACCTTTTTTTGTTGTTGCAACGAACATGGGCGGCCATTCCACAGCGTGATTTGGATGAACTCATTTTGAGTATGCCAAACCGATGTTCTTGTGTTGTTAGTGTTCGCGGTAGAAACACGGATTATTAATTGTTTAAGTTACCCAATAAAATTTTAAAGAAAACTGTTATTTCAGTCTTTTTTTCGAACTTTAATGTTAGTGGTTCAAATGTCAAAAATCCCTTTATTAGGAAAATGGCAAATTTCTTTATTAATGCAAAGGTGACTTGGTTTATCGTTACTGTGACAAACGAAAACACTTTATTTGATGAATCCTTAAAGAAAATTTTAATTAATATCAATCAGGAGAAAAGTTATTGCAAAAATATATGTTGATCCCTAGATACTTTTGATGTGTGTAGCATTAAAACACAAGTCACTAGTTATCATTTATTAATGATTTTTGACATGATTACAAAATTACACGAAATGTTCGAAATGGCCCCCCCATTCGCAGCTACTTCCCTAGAAGTTGAAGCTCTCAAATAATTTATTTATTTGGTTTTATTGGCTTACAGCTAACAATACAAAAATTATAATGAAAATCTATTCTTGGTATTGAATTTATATGTCCTTTTCTACTTTCAATGGGAAATGGACCTATAGTACCTAGGTGTTCTTCGAAAGTGCTTACCTCTAATGTCTTTTACTTACTACTAAACCTTGCGGTTCAGTTTTCTTTTTAACTGTTCTGATTTGACGGTCACATATTCCTAGCGTGTTATATTAAGGTCTTCCAAACACGAATGTTTTTTCTATTTGTATTGAAATAGAATTTATTATTTGGTAACCTAGATTAAGCTGCATTAGTATACTTGTATCTAGGCTTAACTTCCATCTTACGAGAGTATAGTATGTAAGATCTCTGTAGTTCGATATTGCCAAGAGACCAATATGTTTCAAACAATGTATTTCTATCGGTGCCATCTACATTCTCGGAACATTCGAGTCAACATTTACATTTTCAACGATCTTGCGCATTAAAACACACTTGTCTTGCGGTTGCGCAGGAATTGCTTATTTTACAAAACGGGCAGGTACTTCATTTTTATTGAAATTTTTTAACATTGAAACAAGCTTTTCCAGAATAAAATGAATTATTTGTCGGGAGTAATATGCTGATTGGTCCGGGGTTTTGGGCAAACATATTTTTTTCTCACAGTCGAAAGATAATGTTAGTAAATCCGGTTTTTAATCCTTAAATGATGTTTTCTACTTTGGATGAAATACAGTGCTCGAAACGCTTACTAATTTGTCATCTTTCTAAATAATAACCCAACATTATTTTTTACCCACCATTTCCGTTATCCTCTTTTCAGCTATATTGTTTTTTGGTTTGCATTTTTTACAGCCTTTGCCAGCCTTTTTTCATCAATATCATAACAGTCGCTTTGGTTTTTTTTTACAATTAGTGGCATATCTTGTCGGTAATTTCTGACTGTAGCAGTTGCATATTAGTTATTTATGCAACTGTTGTATAATAAGAGGTATTAAAACACGAATGTGGGTTTATCACACGAGGCGAAGCCTAGTACAGCTCCGGCAGGCATCGGCCCTTGCGGACCCCTTCCTTTTGCTGACTCTCTTTGAGGCGCACGTGGAATACGAACGCGCCGTCGACACGGCCTGTCGTCATTAGACGGACCGAGCGAAGGCGACCTAGCCCATAGCCCACCGTCCACAGGTCCGCGCCTACGGTGGCCGGGGGCCACGTGGTGGCCCCCGACGCCCGGGGCATCTCCCGCGGCGGCCGGGACGTAATGCCGGACACCCTGTATAATAAGAAACGCACCTACATAAAATGAAATGAAACAGTTTTAACTGAATCACTTCGACAAGGTGCGTTTTGTCTAGTTAGAACTAGTTTTCACTGATATTCATTTTTGAACAGCAGTTAATACTAGTTCTTACAAAGGCAGTTAGTAAAAACTACAAAGTTAGTTTTAACTAGGAAAAACGCGTTTTAACTAAAAACGGGTTTTAACTGTAATATGTATATTAGAGTTCTGAAAGCACTTTAAAATCATTAAGAGGAGCTAATAATCAAAACTCGATATGTCACTTAGACCCACTGGGAAAATTAAATATTTCTGATTATAACAAACTGGTTGTTGGCAACACATTTAGTTTGGTTTATTTGTATGGCACAAAGGCCCAGAGGCTATTCCAAAAATATCATGTCTAATTTATCTGTCAATGTCACTTAATCGGGGGTCTTAAAATGCAATTATAGACTTTTTGCCTTTTTTGCGCCTGTTTTGTAATCCAGCCTTGGGCAATGCTTGAATAGAAGACAATGGTATATGTGCCTTGCTAGTTGAAGGTGCAGAATAATCTATTAGGGATGATACATTTATATGTACTTGCTAGTAAGTTAGAGGCTCAGAATAATCTATTGGGGGTTAATACATTAGATGGAATGACCATTGTTGCATCAGTATTTGAATCCAATAACGAGACGTCCATAAAGATCTCCTGTGATAACAAGCTAGGTGACATTATTCGTGATTCAATAGATGAAGGTGATGTCATTACATCATGTCTGACCTTTGTCAGCAAAGAAAAATTTTGCTCAGATTCTTCTACACGTATTTGTAGATACTGCTTTAGATTTTTTTTCTGTATTAGCTGGTGACTTCTACCACAGAAAGTTCCACAAAATTTTGTAAAGACATAGGTATAGATCATGTGATGCTCGGTACCAGAGAATTTTGATCGTGATTTTGTACATACTGGATATTTGAAGATATAGCTTCTGCAGTATCTTCTGTGATTGATGCTGGATTCAAGACTGACTGAAACTGCTGCAAAACCTTCATCCGAGAAAATATCTCTATCTAGTGGCCAAATCCTACAGACTTCAAAGCCGAAAGTTTTTGAAAGCTTTGCTCACCAAATGGGCTATTTCTGTTTGTCCAATTACGCGGCCTGGGTGGGCTTAGGTAGCTAATTGTCACATTCATAGGCGTATTTTAGAAATTTTATTTTCAATGCTCCAAAAAAACCACGATCTAAGGGTGGCATCTTATGGAAACTGTGTGGGGGTAGCGTCAACATGTGAATGCCATTGTCACGACAGAAATAAACTGCTGCCAAAGAAATGTGACTGCTGTGATTGTCCAAAATCAGCAGCATAGGATTATCTCTTGTCGGCTGAACGTTGTCTTTGAAATGGCGCAGGTAGTCTATAAACATAAACAGGTCAGTATTTATAAACACAAAATTAGACACCATTCCAACACTTCCTTCAGGTACATTGTTCAGTAAAAACCTTTGAATTATTTTCCGAGGAAATATAAAAGCAGGTGGCACAAAATTTCCAGTGGCACTTATTGCAAAAACCAGTGCAATCGGTTGGCCTCTTTCAGCAGACACAATAGCTAAATATTTAATAGCAATAGCTTCTTTCCTTTCACTGTACAAGTAAATGGTGTAAATTCAATGGGTTTAAAAGTGAAAATGGGTGTACCACAAGGTTCGATATTGGGTCCCTTTTTCTTTTTAGTGTACACAAATGACCTATCCCATTTATTTAACAACCACCCGCAATTGGTGTTGTTTGCTGACGATACTTCTTTAATATTTAGGATAAACAGACGTGCCAGAAATTTTGACGACGTAAATAACGCCCTACTGCAGGTTCATGATTGGTTTACCGCTAATAATTTAGTACTAAATGGGAATAAAACAAAGTGCATTAGATTTGCCTTACCAAATGTCAAAAGTAGTGGTTGTGACGTAGTATTGAATCAAGAGAAACTAGAATATGTCGATAAAACGGTTTTCTTGGGAATCACGCTTGACTCAAGGCTACAATGGGGTCCTCATTTAACATCTCTTACAGGACGGCTGAGCTCAACAGCATATGCTGTTAAAAAAATCCGTCAATTTACTGATGTTGAGTCGGCGAGGCTAGTCTATTTTAGTTATTTCCATAGTATTATGTCATACGGTATTTTACTATGGGGACGGGTTGCAGACATCGAGTCTATATTACGTAGACGCAATTCTCTAAGAGAACTGTTTAAGGAAATTAATATCATCACAGTACCTTGTCAATACATCTATGAAAATATCATGTCATCATCAACAGTCTATAATGTTCTCACTGCTGGGACACAGGCCTCCTCTCAATGAGAGGGACATCATGTACGTTAGGAAAAATCTGCATTTATTCAGTAAAAGAGGTGACAGACACCACTACAGTACTAGAAATAGGGACCAACTAGTTCAGTCAGGTTTCAGGCTTGCTAAAGTAGATTCATCTTTCATGTGGTACTGTTTAAATTGTTACAATAAAATACCTCCCCACATTCTACAACTACACTAAATTTAAATCTTGTATAAAACACACATATGTAGGCAAGCATATTATAAGTTGGGGGATTATATTGATGGTAAAATGCTTGGCTCAATGCTGATCCTGCTCCACAACCATAGGGCAAAACTAATTGAGAAAATTATTGTGGCAGCTGCAGAAGATTGTAAAAATATCCTTGCTTTGTATAGACTCTATCTCTTAGTATTGTATAATTGCATAGCACATGTGTGAGTACCATGTACTGTAAAGCATTTGCATTCTGTTATCTTTCTTTGACTTGAAAATGCCTTGGTGGCTGAGAGAATGTCATGCTCACTCAAATGTCTCGCTGTTGGTGGCGGGTGTGTCGGGTCATTTAGTTCCCTTCAATATGGTTGAGTTGAATGGCGCTGAAACAATGCGTCATGTTCGTGTACGGGCGCTGTCAGTTGGGACTGGTCATCTCTTAGCTGCCACAGTTCATTTTATTACTTTATTTTTAAATTGTTGATTTAATCTTTTACTCTGGACGCTCTTAATGTGCACGTGTTTCTACATCGTTCTCACATAAATGTATAATCTCAACATGAATGATGTAACCAAGATTTTGTAACAAAATTTCGTTTTAAAAGAGTGTCCATGGAGTATGAACTTCACCAACAATGGAAACTGTGAGACACCGGTCCTCTATTTATTCAATAATCTGTTTGAATCTATTATTGTAAACTTTTAAATCACACAACACAGCTCTGTGACACAACGTACAACGTAAACAAACAAAATTACAAATTGAATAGACGACCTTGACTTATTAGAAGGAATAAAAATTCAAAAACCACTAAATACCATAAGTAGTCTACTAACCGTCAACTTTTCTATTTAGTCGGTTTATTTATGATATTGACTGTCTTAACATTTTTAGCATAGCGATAATAGTACATTTTGAGCTTAAGAGCCCTTCTCTCTTCTTATTAGTGGGTATGAAAGAAACAAAACATAAGTAGTAGTGAGTAGAGTGAAGTTAGCTAGACGAAACGATCTATCGAGCTTACCTTAACGCCTGCGTAAGACTCCGTAAATCTCATGGTGCAAGCATTATCGAAATCTATTTGATCCACGTTAGCACGCTAGCGATTTCAACGCTAGCGAGTAATTTTTAGATGCCAACTCATGGTAGAGGTACAGGTGCACATGAATCGTCAGGGACGTTTACGTCACAACTTAGATTGCCGAAAATTAAACTACCTACCGAAATTTACGGGACGATACGAAGAATGGTCCTCTTTTCACGATTTATTTATATCATTAGTTCACAAAAATACTTCGATTAGTGACGTACAAAAACTACACTACTTAAAAGCTAGCATTGGTGGTGAAGCAGAGGTGCTACTGAGACATATTCAGATAACGGAAAGCAATTACTCGCAAGCCTGGACCGCACTGAAACAAAGATACGGAAACAAACGAATTATAGTGAACGCAATTATTAAACGATTGTTTAATCAAAGAAAAATAAATACGCAGAGTGCCAGTCAAATTAAGTCGTTGTTAGACACAACTCACGAGTGCATTAATAACCTCAATAATATGTCAGTTTCTACGGAGTCTTGGAGTCCTATGATAACATTTCTTGTTGTACAGAAATTGGACCAAGAAACTCACAAAGACTGGGAAGAATATTCCCATCAAAAAGATTTAGAGGACTTACCTAAATGGGACAGCTTGAAGAAGTTTTTAGAGTCGAAGTTCCGCACACTTGAGCTTGTGTCACCAGCTGCACCTGCAAGAGAAAAACCTAAAGAAAAATCATTTGCTGCCACGGCTACTACGTCAACTGAAAAATCATGTATTAAGTGCGAAGAGCAACATACATTGTGTCATTGCAAACAGTTTACGGACATGAACATCAAAGTCAGGAACGAGTATGTGAAGAAAAATAGATTGTGCTATAATTGCTTGTTACCGGGGCACGCAGTGTTCAGATGCCGAGTTCCTACGAACTGCCGTATCTGCAACAAACGACATCATTCTCTCCTTCACGAGAAAAGGGAAGACGTTTTAAAGACAGAGAATGAGACAGCTACCACATCCACTGAAACTTCAAATGTATCTGTGATTCACACCATAGAAGACAATACAACAACAACAATGACGGCACAACACAGCAATACAAAGATGACGGCGCTGCTAGCAACTGCAATGGTGAAATGTAAGAATGAAGAAGGACACACCATTGTACTAAGAGCACTTATCGACCAAGGATCGCAAGCATGTTTCATTAGTGAGAAGGCGGCTCAGCTTCTGAAACTCAAAAGGCAGTCAGCGAGAGGCAGTGTAATCGGAGTGGGATCTACTAAAACAGATGTCAAGCAAGTGGTTCAGCTACAGGTTATATCAAGAGTAGAAGACAATTTCTGTCTTAACATACAAGCCTATGTGATGAATAGACAGTTGACCACTAAGTTACCAAAAATCGCTGTATACACTGATGTTCAGCACTTAAAATGTCTAAAACTGGCAGATCCGACTTACCATTTACCAGGGTCGGTCGATCTTCTACTAGGAGTGAGAGAATATGCAGACATTTTACAATCAGAGCTAATCAAAGGTCCACCAGGCACACCATGCGCACAACGAACCAGCCTGGGTTGGATTTTATTTGGAGAGATACAAAACAAAGACGAAGACAACTCTTTTCTTGTCATGCACCATCACGTAGATATGGATGATATGTTAAAAGCACTGTGGGAAATAGACACTGATACGAAAAGAAAATACACACAAGAAGAGCAGTTATGTGAAGACATTTACAAAAAAACATATACAAGAAATGAAGATGGTAGATACGTCGTAATCTTACCTTTCAAAACACAAAACCCTAAATCACCAGACGGTAATACACGTGAAATAGCAATGCGTCGATTATTACAATTAGAAAGAAAATTTGCAAAACAACCTGACTTAAAAGAAGAATATGTAAAAGTGATAGAAGATTACGCAATGCTAAATCACCTGGAAGAAGTACCTGCAAGAGAAATTAACACAAAGAAAGCTGTCTACTTACCTCACTACGCAGTTGTCCGATATGATAAAGAGACCACCAAAACAAGAGTGGTCTACGATGCTTCCTGTAAGGGTTCCAACAACATCTCACTTAATGATGAATTGCTAGTTAGACCTTTAGTACAAGACGACCTTCGCAGCATAATAATGAGATGGAGGATGCATGCTTTCCAACGCATCCTGTGGAGAAAAGACCCATCTGAAACTGTTAAAGATTACCGTCTACTTACCGTAACGTTTGGAACAGCTCCAGCACCCTACTTGGCATGCAGAACCTTACTTCAGCTGGCTGATGATGAGGGTCAAAATAATCCTGTCGCTACACAGATGATGACAGATTTTTACGTCGACGATCTCCTGTCTTGAACGGACACTATAGACACGCCTATTGAAGCCAGATACCAGCTGAAGGAGATGATGAAAAGGGGCGGTTTCGTGTTAAAGAAATGGTCATCAAACAACGTAGACTTCATGAAATCGATACCGCCAGACCAAAGATCTCAAAATGCACTTCTTGATTTGAATATCGCTGGAAAAGTGAAGACGCTGGGAATACTGTGAAACCTGAATACAGACCAATTTGAATATAAATTTACCTTGAAACCAACAGAAGGCGCTGCAACCAAGCGAAACATTTTCTCAAATGTGCAAAAATTATATGATCCTTTGGGATGGTTGTCGCCAAGCGTAATTACAGCTAAATTGTTAATGCAAAAACTCTGGCTGGAACAAGTGAGCTGGGATGATCAGATTAGTCAAGACTTAGAAGATGAATGGATACACTTAAGATCTGATTTGGAAAATACTACTCTGTCAAGAAAATACCGGGAAAAGATCAATAAAACACAAAATATTAGTTATTCATCCAAATTTATTTAATCACCTTCAAAGTATGCTCCTTCAGAAACGACACACTTACGCCAACTAATAATCCAATCATAAAAATATTTTTTAAATGCTTATTCCAGAATTGAGTTCAGTTCTCGCCGCGAATTTTCCTTTATGTCTTCTACTGAATGAAAACGGGTGCCACGAAGTGGTAGTTTGAGTTTAGGAAAAATAAAGAAGTCGGCTGGAGCCATATCTGGTGAATAAGGTGGTTGCTCGATGGTATTTGTTGAGTTTTGGTCAAAAAATCGTTCACAATTGTGCGAAGGCGCATTATCGTGGTGCAAATCCAAGAATTTTCTTTCCACAAATCTGGCTTTTTTCATCTAATTTGCTCTCTTAAACGCCGCATAACGCCAGATTAATATTCTTTATTTACCGTTTGACCTTCCGGCAAGATTGTCAGTCACTATTTCCTTCACTTTTGCGATGTTAACTTCAGTTGCAGACGTTGATGGCCTACCAGAGCGAGGCAAATCTTCTATCACACCTCGACCGCTTTTGAACGCTTTGTACCACTCATAAGCGCGTGTTTTTGATAAAGTCGATTCAGCCTTCTGTAACATTTTCAGTGACTCCGAACACCAAATTCCATTGGCGATGCAAAATTTAGGACAAACTCTTTGTTCGATATTTTTGTCCATTATGAAATTCGCAATACACACTAGATATGATATAATTAAAAACAGCACTGTATTTAATCTAATTAACAGATGTAACTCAAACTCCGCGCCAAAATGGAAAACAGTTGTGCTAATCTAACAACAAAAAAAAAACAAAAAAAAATTTGGAACCATAAACAAATCATCCATTCCAGATACTTTTTTGACTGAATGTATAAACGACATAAACGTAGATAGATGAATACATACAACAGCCAAAAACAAAGAATGTATTCAGTTGCATGGATTCAGCGACGCATCATCACGTGCGTATGCAGCAGTTGTTTACGTGAGAGTAACTTGCCCTAACGGTGAAATTTATACCAATCTGATGGCAGCAAGAACACGAGTTGCTCCTTTAAAAACTATTTCCATTCCCCGACTCGAATTGTGTGGAGCATTGCTGTTGTCACTGTAGGTATCCGTCCACCAAATAAAAGTCTGATTTCACATAAAACAGTTATATTGCAGAAAAGTAGTTTTAACACAGAACACTAGCAGGAAGGACGTTTACACTTTAGACTAGAGACAGGTAGATAGAAGAACACAAAGCACATAGAAAATTAACTAGCAGGGTGAAATTAGCAAGCGTGAATATAATAATATGTTTACGAGCGGGGCTGCGTTAAGCCAGTGCGAAACAAGCGAGCGCGTGAGTGCCTTGCGCAGCAGCGAACAAAGGACTGACGTAGCAAGCCGGCGCGGCGGCGAGGATCGAGGCGCGCGCGTGTTGCGACGGAGACAGCCGATGATTTCCGATTGTGACTCGGTTCGCTTCTCAGTGTGGCTGCGGTGCCGCTACAGTAGCCCCCTGGCGAGACCGTGACTACGGTCGATAGTGATCTGGGAAGCGTACTCTTCTTCCGCTGCGTGTGCGTCTCTCCTCATTATCGGTTGATGGTGTTGACGAGTCGCTTGGTGTTGTGCTGATTGGGTTTGTGGTAGCGTTATCCCCGTGATCCTCTTGAGTGACATAAGCTGGCTTCAACCGATCTAGCGATATGTTGTTGCTCTTGCCTCGTACCTCGACTTCGAAATACTTTGTTGTTCTTCTCAGTACCTTGTAGGGACCCGCGTACGGTGGCTCCAATGACTTCCGCACGTAGTCCTGCCTCACGAAGACATGGGTACAGTGCTGCATGTCTTTGGGTATGTAGAAAGTGATGTTGTTTCTGTGCCACTTTGCAGGCTTCGGAGACAAGCTAGCCATGTGTTTGGCCAGGCGTGTAGCGAAGCTGGTGATGTCTTCGACGGTATGGTTGTCTGATGGCGACAGGAACTGACCCGGCAAGCGTAGGGGCTCACCGTAAACCAACTCGGCCGAAGAAGCTTGGACATCGTCTTTCCAGGCACTGCGTATGCCGAGCAGGACGATGGGTAAGACCTCTGTCCATTGCGTGTTGTTGTGACACATGATACCTGCTTTGAGCTGTCGATGCATCCTCTCAACCATCCCATTTGATGCGGGATGATAGGCTGTGGTACGGAAGTGGCGTGCGCCGAGCAGGGATGCCAGGGCCTTAAACAAGCCGGACTCGAACTGCCGACCGCGATCAGTGGTGATCTGCGCGGGGCAACCGAACCTCGATATCCACCCGGATACCAAGGCGGCCGCGCAGGTGTCGGCTGTGATGTCTTTGAGTGGTATCGCCTCTGGCCATCGTGTGAACCGGTCAACGATGGTGAGACAATATCTGTAATCAGAAGAACGTATTAGAGGCCCTACGATGTCGAGATGGATGTGGCAGAATCTCGACGAGGTTGGAGGGAAATGGGTAAGAGGAGCGGATGTGTGTCGGGTAACTTTACAGCGCTGGCAGTCAAGACAGCTTCTGCACCACTCTCTACAATCCTTACGAATCCCTGGCCACACAAATCTTTGCGCGACCAGTCGCACGGTAGCTGTACGTCCGGGGTGGCTCAGACCATGAAGAGCGTCAAACACTTGTCTCCGCAGCTCTGGCGTGACGTAGGGTCTTGGTGGTTGCGTAGAAACGTCACGATGTCTGAGCCTGCCGGAGTCATCTTTTTCAGTAGTAGTGACGATCCTTTTTCTAACAGCGTCTGAAGTTCGGGGTCTGACTCTTGAGACTGTGCTAAGGCGCTGTAATCAATCGTCGTTGCGACCTCTTCAATACGTGACAAAGCATCGGCTACAACATTTTCAGCACCTGGTATGTAGCGTATGTCTGTAGTAAACTGAGCGATGTAGTCAAAGTACCTGTATTGACGTGGCGAGCAATTCTCCCTTGAGTTCTTGAAGGCGTATGTAAGTGGGCGGTGATCGGTGAAAACGACAAATTCCCGGGCTTCGACCATATGTCGGAAATATTTAATTGCCTCATAAACGGCTAGCAGCTCGCGGTCGTAAGGGCTGTATTTGCGTTGAGCTTGGTTTAATTTCTTGGAGAAGAACGCAAGTGGCTCCCACTGTGTGCCAACACGTTGTTGGAGTACTGCTCCTATAGAGACGTCAGATGCGTCAGTAAGCATAGAGAGCTCTGCCTGTTCCCTTGGGTGTGCAAGAAGCGTAGCGTTTGACAGCGTTCTTTTGCATTCTTCAAATGCTTCCAGCTGGAGCTGCGACATCTGTACCGGGTCTGAGCCCTTGACCTTCTCTCCACCCAACATCGAGTTTAGGGGTGCTTGACTTTTTGCTGCGTTGGGTACGAACCTTCTATAATAGTTTAGCATGCCTAAGAATCTCCGTAACTCCTTCACAGTCTGCGGAACTGGATAGTCCTGTATCGCCTGGACTTTTGTGTTGAGCGGCTTAGTACCGGCTGCTGTTACCTGGTATCCAAGGAAAGTCACCTCAGGCTGGCCCCACACACATTTCGCTGCGTTGATGAGTACGCTGTATTCTTGGAGGCGTGACAGCAGCTGGCGCAGGTGAAGTCGATGCTGGTCTGGAGAAGGAGAATATATTAAAATGTCGTCCAAATATCCGAAGCAGAAGTCATCAAAGCCGGTAAGCACTTCATCCATAAAACGTTGAAATGTTTGTGCTGCGTTTCTGAGGCCAAACGTCATAAAAGGAAACTCATATAATCCGAATGGTGTCGTTATGGCCGTTTTTGGTATGTCCGCTTCGTTTACTGGTATTTGATTGTACGCTTTAATTAAATCAATTTTTGTGAATATAGTGGAGCCAGAAAGCCGCTGTGAGAAGTCCTGGATATGGCGTATGGGGTAGCGGTCGGGCACAGTACGTGCATTTAGTGCACGGTAATCGCCACACGGGCGCCACCCGTCATCCTTCTTCCTCACCAGGTGCAGAGCTGAAGACCACGAGCTTTCGGAGCGCCTTGCAGTTCCGCTGGCTGTCATGTCATCAAACTCTTTCTTCGCGATCTTTAATCTTTCTGGATCCAAGCGCCTTGGTCTGTTTGCAACGGGCGGTCCAGGTGTGGTCTTAATAAAGTGCACCGTGTTATGTTTAGGTTTACTTTGATTTACAGTACCTGCAGGCCGGGTAACCTCTGGGAACTCACGCAGCATCAGGTGAAACTCAGTATCTCCAGTAACAGTTTTGACAGATGCCACATCATCAGGAACCCGCTGCGAAAACGCTGCCACGAAGAGTGAAGTGGTGCCATCTATGAGCCTGTGGTTGCGGCAATCTATAAGCAGATTATAATAACTTAAAAAATCTACACCTATGATTGGCTTAGACACATCTGCGATGGTAAATTTCCAAGTAAATGAACGGCGAAGGCCTAGGTTGAGGTTAAGTTGCACTGGTCCATATGTATTAATAATACTTCCATTAGCTGCTGTTAAACTAAACTTTGTTACATTGCAGGGCGTCTTAATTGCTGACCGAGGGTAAACGCACAAGTCGGAGCCTGTATCGACAAGAAATAGCATTTTAGAATGACGGTCAGTTATAAAAAGTCGGCCTGATGCTAATGGGCAGTCGTAGGCCGCTAATTCGGGCTGCCTTTTGAGTTTTCCGACCTCCATGCACAAGGCTGTGTACAGTTCTTTGCACGAACACCGAATGTGTAATGATACCAACAATGCGGGTGGTTTTCTGGTGGCTGACGTGGCCCGGATTTGGATCTGCTTCGCCAGTTACCGCTTTTAGAGCGTGAACGAAAACGACCACGTACCTGCCTTTGGTTATCCACTCTAGTAGACAGTGAACTCACTTGCTTAGTTAATTCCGCCATCTGACACGCTATTTCTTTTATAAGGGTAGATGTACCTGCCTCCGCCACGCTCGCTACTTGCATGGGCCCCGCCGGTGCAATGTCATTAACCGTGTCCGCTAGCTCAGCTAATTTGTCCAACGGTAGGTCTGGTTGCGTCGCCACAACTGTTTGTAGGTTGGTCGGCAGCCGATTCGACCACAATGTCCTAAGGAAGTCTTCCGGTACTGACGGCCCTGCTAGATGCTGCAAATGACGTAAAAACTGTGTCGGTTTACGGTCACCCAGCTCCTCATGCATTAGTAATTGCTTAACTTTCAATTCCCGCGAGGCCGACAGCCGCCTAATTAGCTCCGTCTTTATTTTTTCATATTTATTCACTGCCGGCGGGTTGATGATTATATCCTTTACCGCGGAGGCGTAGCGGTGCTCCAGCGCCGACACAACCTGGTAATATTTTGTTTGGTCGACGGTAACGTTCGCCAACCCGAACTGACACTCCATTTGCGCGAACCACATTTCCGGGTCATCAGGCCAAAATGGTGGTGGACGTACGCCCACACGCGACGTTTCCGCAGTCAAACAATCTTCATTTCCCATGTCGGTGTCACCAATATGTAGGTATCCGTCCACCAAATAAAAGTCTGATTTCACATAAAACAGTTATATTGCAGAAAAGTAGTTTTAACACAGAACACTAGCAGGAAGGACGTTTACACTTTAGACTAGAGACAGGTAGATAGAAGAACACAAAGCACATAGAAAATTAACTAGCAGGGTGAAATTAGCAAGCGTGAATATAATAATATGTTTACGAGCGGGGCTGCGTTAAGCCAGTGCGAAACAAGCGAGCGCGTGAGTGCCTTGCGCAGCAGCGAACAAAGGACTGACGTAGCAAGCCGGCGCGGCGGCGAGGATCGAGGCGCGCGCGTGTTGCGACGGAGACAGCCGATGATTTCCGATTGTGACTCGGTTCGCTTCTCAGTGTGGCTGCGGTGCCGCTACATCACAATTATTAACTCATGTTGGTGGGGCAATGGAAATACAAAAATCACAAACATTTGCTTGGACAGATTCTTCAATTGTCTTGGCGTGGTTGTCTGGCGAGCCTTTCAAGTGGAAGACATTTGTGGCAAACCGGGTGGTGGAGATACTGGACAACGTCAGCTGCAATCAATGGTATCATGTACTATCTAATGAAAATCCTGCCGATATTGCTTCTCGAGGGTTACCTGTAGAAGAATTGAAAGAATGTCATTTGTGGTGGAAAAGGCCAAGCTGGCTGAGCACGGGAGATATCAAATTCAGTCGGCTGGAAAACACACAAACTGATGAAGAAAAGAAAACAATTAAAGAGTTACAAACGAATTTAAAAATAAATAACACTGAAAATGATAACACAAGAATGATAGATCAATTTAAACAATTTAATAATTTAAAGGAACTACTTACAGCCATACGCTACTGTCGAAGATTTCTACATTAGAAACGCAACATAGAAGATCTGAAGACCAAAAATATGTCACGACAGAGGAACTTGAAGAATCACTACATAGATGTATAGAGATAGCACAACGAAAAACGATTTTGAAGAGGAAATTCAAACACTAACAAACAGAAATGAAGTAAAGAAAAGAAGCCCTTTAAAATCTTTGAACCCCCTATATAGATGCCAAAGGAGTCTTAAGAGTAGGAGGAAGACTAAGAAATGCAGAAATTGCATTAGAAAGTAAACACAATCCTAGGCCAATCATACTTGCAAATAAAAATGAATTGACTCGATTGATCGTGAAGAATGCACACGCAGAAACACTTCATGGAGGAGTGCAATTGATGTTGGCCTACATCAGATCCAGATACTGGATACTACGAGTCAAAGACGTCGTGAAGGCATGCATCCGACAATGTCTGGTATGTGCTAAACATAGTGCCACATCAAAGCAACAACTAATGGGTGATCTACCGAAAGAGCGCGTTACTCCAGCCAGACCGTTCCTTCATAGTGGAGTCGATTTTGCAGGGCCATTTCAGGTATTGATATCAAAAGGTAGAGGCGCTAGAACCAATAAAGCAAATAAAGCCATTTTTATCTGTATGGCAGTCAAAGCAGTACATCTTGAATTGGTCAGCAATTTAACAGCAGAAGCATTTATTGGTGCATTTAGAAGATTTACATCTAGACGAGGCAAATGCGCCCATTTATGGAGCGATCAAGGCAGGAACTTTGTCGGCAGTAGTAAAGAACTCATGGCTGCATTACAAACCGCGCAATGTGAGCGCCCAAGAGACATAGCAGACACATTAGCGAAGGACGGAACCCAATGGCATTTCATACCCGCGTACAGTCCAAACTTCGGCGGTCTCTGGGAGGCAGGTGTGAAATCAATTAAACACCACTTGAAGAGAGTTCTCACAAGAAACCTAACGTTTGAAGAACTGACAACCTTACTGTGTCAGATTGAAGCCTGTTTAAATTCCCGCCCTCTCACCCCTGCAGATGAGTCAGATATAGACGCATTAGAAATGCTAAACCCAGGCCATTTTCTCATTGGAGAGTCTCCAATTGTTGTGCCACACCCAAACCTAGAAAATGTTAAAACCACTTACCTTTCACGCTGGCAACACATGCAGAGGCTTCTTGGAGATTTTTGGGAAAAATGGCAAACAGAATATTTAACACTTCTGCAGTAAAGACCTAAATGGATGAAACAAGAAACAGAATTAGAAAAAGGACAAATAGTACTTATAAAAACAGACAACTTATCACCTGGAAAATGGCAATTAGGAAGAATAATTGAAAAACACCCTGGACCAGATGGTCTGACTAGGGTCTATAGTGTAAAGAGTGGAGATAGCGTCATTAAACGATGCATTACTAAATTGTGTCACTTACCTATAAACTGTAATGATGATTCTTAACTTTTCCAAAATTTACTTACCTTACTTTGCATTGCCATTGTATCACATTCGCAACTGTAAAAAAAAACTTAATTATAACATATTGTATACGTATCTATAAGAAAACTTAATCAAAGCATATAAACCTATCTGTAATGTTGAATTGTTAACGAATCTAAATACAACTTAAAAATTAATGTTTAATAATTGATAACGTTGTACTTACCCTATACACTTGCTTTAGAAATCACAGTACCAGCCTTTGTTAATAATAAAATTTTGCTTGTTATATTCTTTTTGTTGAGATTTTTAAATAAAAAATTATAATGTGGAAGCAGAGTTTTAGCACAGTTCGTACATCCAGCAGCAGAGAGAGCAGGAAGAGCGGTGACACCAGTGTTGCCACACACACAGTAATAATATTAGGCAATGACATAGTGTTATACAGCCATATCAGGCGGGGTGTACACAATTTTAAAATAAGAAATTACAACAGTATTATTAGAATACTTTAACATCATGCTTTAAATTCACTGCTAGAATACTCACCTCCATTGTCACAGCGTAGTTCCGAAACATTAGCATTCATCTCTCTCTCTGTTTCCCTAAGGCGATTAACACACTGCCACGCACCACGCAGCGTAGCGCGTGAATGCGTGTTTTAAGGCGATTCTCACACTGCCCCGCATGATGCAGCGTAGCGCGTGGATGCGTGTTCTGTGTGTTGGACTGTGCGTGTTTTCTATACAAACGGAAATACTTACAAGCAACGTTAAAACACGCATTCACGCGCTACGCTGCGTGGTGCGTGGCAGTGTGTTAATCGCCTAATGTAATGTTTTAAGTGCTCACTAACTTCACTTTTGTTGGCTAACAGGTAAATTTTAGTAAAATGACTAAAATCATCTAACACTGTGAGAATGTACCTTTTCCCATCAAAGCTTGGAGTTTCTATAGGACCACATACGTCACTATGTATTATTTCAAGTACCCTAGTAGCACGTTCCCTAGTTTTATTAAATGGTTTCCTGACCTGCTTAGCTTTAACACAAATTTCACATAAATCCTGCATTTGTGATATATCCGACTTGGTGAATGTGACACCCGTAGCAGCGTCCACCAATTTACCCAGTACCTCATTACTTGGGTGACCCATTTTAATGTGCCAGTCATAAACACTACTCTTTTTATTGGCTTACAATGACACTTCACTACTACCTAGTTTTAATTTTAAATGATACAGACCTGTTGACTCCTCCTTTTTACCAAATATTTTTGTGCCACACTTGGATGTAATTTCCACATTGTTATTTTTAAAAGTTACAACGGCACCATTTTCTGTAGCAGCTGAGACTGAAAACAGATTTTTACAAAGATCTGGAACACACAAAGTATTGTGTAAGACACAATTTTCACCTTCAAAGGTGCCACTTTGTACAGACAACATTTTTTCATTTTTCTTTGCCAAACATATAGAGGTCTCATTACACTCCACATTACTTAACAAGTTTATATTATTTACCATATGTGATGTACAACCTGAATCTACTACAAAGTCCTGGGAATTATTTGTTTGTTTATTTTTATAGCTCAAAAATGACACTGAACTTTTATTATTTCTAAAGAAACAGTAACTCTCTTTATGATTATTTTTCTTACAAATAGAACATACTTTCTTACAATCCTTTTTTACATGACCTATTTTATTGCAACCAAAACAACGTATTTTATTTTTAGAACTAGAGTTATAATCGTTACCGACTTTACTTTTAGATTGTGATTCCTGTTTCTCCATTTTCCTTAATGATTTAGATGCTTGAAATACCACCTCGTTCTCATGTGATGTACTGCTACGTTTCTCATGTTCTTTAATTTATCTTAGTTTTAAGTTGGTTAAAGTTTTTTCTTCTTTAGAGGTTGATTCCCATGCTGTTACAAAATTTTCATATTCTGCTGATAAGAATGTTAGTATTTTTGATTCAATTAAGCTGTCATCCATGGAGATTTTTAGCTGTTGCAGTCTAAAAACGAGATTGTCCAACTGAGATAAGTTTTGTATCATGTCTTTGTTCTTGTCGTACTTATAGTTGAAAAAAATCTTGCATGATTTTATTTTTATGGCGTTCCTCTGTACCGCCGAACATTTCACAAAGTTTTTTGAACATGGCACTTGCTGATGTGCATTGGAATAACATAGTAATTAACCTTTTGTCCACCGTCTGTATTATTATGTACTTGGCTAACGCGTCCTTTTTGCTGAAATCGGCCTTGAGTTCGGGCTTGTCCGAATCATCCATTTTTATGTCGTCCTTTATTATATCTGACAGCCCCCCTTGGCTTGAAAGATTATATCAATTTGAAAACGCCACAGCTGATACGTTTCGATATCGCTGAGCTTTTCTATGTTTTTAAGTTCCTCAGTCGTAGACGAAGCCATTTTGACTTACGAAAAACACTGGAAACACGGCGACTGTTTTATCGGATCGAATCACAAGGACTTTTTGATTTTTATTTTATTTGTACGAACTGTGTAGCAACAAGAGGCATCTGGGCCCATAACCTGTTGAGATTTTTAAATAAAACAAACTAGTTTCATTGAAATTATAATGTGGAAGCAGAGTTTTAGCACAGTTCGTACATCCAGCAGCAGAGAGAACAGGAAGAGCGGTGACACCAGTGTTGCCACACACACAGTAATAATATTAGGCAATGACATAGTGTTATACAGCCATATCAGGCAGGGTGTACACAATTTTAAAATAAGAAATTACAACAGTATTTGTCGAGAATCGAACCTCGACATCTTCGGGTGCTGCAGGCAGCGCGCGCGAGCCGCTGAGCCAGGCGGTGCGGTGCGCGGAGCGGGCGGCGCGGGGGACGCAGGCGACGGGCTGCGCGGGCGACGGGCGGCGCGGTACGGCCGGCGTCGCGCACTCGCGCCACACAGAACACTTCTCCTCGGGCCACCGCGTTGTATATATGTCGGTTTCAGTAAATAAATTCAGTTTGTACCAGCCAATTATACAGTCCACTTATTTCTCATCACCATCATCGAGACCTTCACACTGTACTCAACAGTTTTTGGTCCTTCGCGAAACTGAAGAAACAGCAGGAATCGTCGGTTTGTACGGGCGGACTTTGGACCCTCTTTGTTCGAGAAGGCTCGGCGGCACGTCGGTCGGCGTCGGTTGACATTCAAATTTGGACGGCGGACAGTTCGAAGAACAAAGGCGAAGAGAAGAAATATTAATGGTTGGATAAGACGTTGTTGTGAGTTCGTTCCATTTATCCTATTTTTTCCCGCTTATCTCTTTTACCAAATATTTCTGTTTCCTTCCTTGCCTAGCTTCAAAAATAGCCCAATTGAGCCATAATATTATTATAGTGGTCTAGTTTACACTACGTTTATTCATTCGTCATCATCAATATAATTATAGCACACATATAGCATTGAATCTTCAAGCTTGCTAAATTCACGTTTTCGTTTTATTTAAAATCATCGCCGCTGTTGCATACTTGTTCGCCGCTTTAACAAACTGGTTTGTTATGTACATAGGCATCGGGCGCGAACAACGTGAGAACGGCCAGCTGCTTTTTTTGTTCTATTGTGAAGCTAATTACCGTTTTTTTTTTAAATCACAATTCTTGTTATACAAAGTTATTAGTGAATTAGTTCACTTTCGCTTGCTTACATTCTTCCTACCTTCAAATTTTCATAATGCCTGATAATCGCAAAACTTTAATAAAGAAACGATCATCTTTGAAGGCTAAGCTTACAACTTTCAATAAATATTTAAATGTCCTTAAAAGCTGCAAAGCGCTTAGCGATATGCAGATCGCTGAATTGGAGTGCCGACTAAGTAAAATTGAAGCGTTAAATAGTGACTTCGACACTTTGCAGGATGAAATCGAGATGCTTTGTGATGAATCGTCCGGCGAGGATGTGGAGTCGCCTTCTGAGCGTGAGCAGTTCGAAAACGAATATTTTGCACTGTTAGCAAGTGCACGCTGTCTACTGGCAGCAAAACGTCGTGATTCTGCAGCGAGCTTCAATGACGCACAATCAGGTGAGGACTTCAAGGCCAGTACTAATGTTAGATTACCTAAAATTGATTTGCCTCATTTCAGCGGGAGCTATCAGCACTGGCTTGAGTTTAGGGATGTATTTGCTTCCGTCATTCATAATAATAAACAGATTGACAATATTACCAAATTTCATTACCTTCGCGCTTCGCTTAAAGGAAGTGCAGCTTTAATTATTAAACATATTACCGTGTCTAGTGATACTTATAATATAGCATGGGATTCATTACTTGAGCGGTACGACAACAATCGTCTGCTTGTTAATAACCACGTACAAGCCTTACTTAACCTTGAACGTATACAGAAGGAATCTTGTAAGTCACTTCGTTATCTGGTTGATATAACAACCAAAAATATAAGGGCGCTTACTACATTGAAGCAGCCTACGCAATATTGGGATACTTTAATTGTTATTATGATGTCTTCCAAACTAGATAAAATAACCTTACGTCATTGGGAAGAACAAAAGAATAAGTTAAATGATCATCCGAATTTAGATATGTTTATAACCTTTTTAAGAAATCGAGCTGACTTATTGGAAAGTTTAGAGGATCATGAGAATCAATCGAATTCTACTCATAAAAATAAAACAAAATTAAATGAAAATAATGACAAGTCATCTACTACAACATGTCTGTTATGTGATCAATCTCATTCTTTATTTAACTGTGAATCTTTTAAAGTTCTTTCAATCGAATCTCGCATAGAAAAGGCTAAACAATTAAAAGTTTGCTTGAATTGCCTACGTCCAGGCCACACGAGTAACAGATGTAACTTGACGGGTTGTAAGTATTGTAAATATAAACATAACACGCTGTTACATCTCGAAAAACTCGATTCCGCCTCTAAATCAAATAGTGAAGGTGTTGTACTTACTAGTGGTACTATCACAGATTCTACTGCGTCTCGTATATTTCTATCCACAGCTATCGTGCGAGTAATAGACGAAAATGGTAAGCAACACAACGCGAGAGTACTGCTGGACAACGGGAGTGCAATTAATTTGGTAACTCAAAGCTTCTGTGACCAATTGCAACTGCCGAGGCGCTGCGTGTCAACAGCTGTATCAGGTTTTAATAATCATGTTACTATTGGCACACAGTCTTGCACCGTAACAGTGAAGTCTCTTTGTAGTGATTACAAAATTAATATAAACTGTACTGTTTTCCCCAACATTACACCACCCATTCCAACCTCTTATATAGACGTAAGTAATATACGTTTACCACTAGGGATTACACTAGCTGACCCTACATATAATACACCATCAAACATAGATTTGCTTTTAAATGCAGATATATTCTGGGATATTTTGGGAAGAGAATCTATCGAGTTAGGTACAAATAAACCAATACTACGCGAATCAAAATTAGGCTGGTTGGTTACTAGACATGTAACAGAGCCACAACAATTTTCTAATTTATGTATGTTTTCTCAAGGCGATTCTAATCCCGATCTTACGCGGTTTTGGGAACTGGATACCTTAGATTCACCACATTCTAATATGTCAGTAGAAGAAATTGCATGCGAACAAAGTTTTTCAGCGAATACATTTCGTAATGCTGACGGCCGCTTCGTTGTTTCAATGCCTCTAAAACGAGAAGTCAACGCCTTAGGCGATTCGTTAAAGTTGGCCAAAATTAGGTTTTCCTCATTAGAAAGAAAATTTTCACGTGATCCAAAATTTAAAGAAAAATACATTAACTTTATGCGAGAATATGAATCCTTAGGACATATGACTGAGAATAAAAGATTCTCGTCCGAGGATAACTCCAGAATGAATTATTACCTTCCACATCACGGTGTCATTCGTGAATCGAGCACCACGACAAAATTACGTACTGTATTTGATGGATCAGCGGCCACCACGTCCGGTGTTTCACTGAACGACTTACAAATGGTGGGCCCAGTCGTCCAAGATGACCTATTTTCAATTATTATACGTTTTCGCCAGCATAAATATGTGGTTTCCGGCGATATTGAAAAAATGTACAGGGCCATAGAAATTAATCCAAGTCAGCGGTCATTACAACAAATAGTTTTTCGTTATGATTCCAGTCAACCATTGAAAACATATACTTTAAACACATTAACTTACGGGACAGCATCAGCGCCCTATTTAGCTACTAAGTGTCTAACAAGTCTAGCTTCTATTGTAAGTGACCAACAAATAAAGAATGCCATTCAACATGATTTTTATGTCGATGATTTTTTGAGTGGAGCATCGTCAATCGAAGACACAATTAAATTAGCTAAAGGCGTGGCCACAACTTTGGCAGATGCCAAACTTAATTTAAGAAAATGGCAGTCAAATAGTCCTGACGTACTAAAGGCAATTTCTAGTTGTGAAACATCTATCACTCATGAATTTACAGATACAAAGTTAAATGAAGTATCTAAAACCTTAGGTTTAAGTTGGGAACCAAGTTCAGATAAATTATCATTTTCTATAAATATTAATAATAGTAAACATGCAACTAAAAGGCACATTTTATCAATAATAAGCCAAATTTTCGACCCTTTGGGGCTAGTAGGCCCATGTATAGTAGAAGCAAAAATGATTATGCAAGAATTATGGGTAAAAAGGTATTCTTGGGATGAGAAATTGCCCAAAGAAATAAATGATCATTGGATTTCTTTTGTTAATAAATTGCAATATCTTAACTATTTAAAAATACCACGTTGGATTGTTTGCAATGATCATAGTAGTAGTGAAATTCATGTTTTCACTGACGCGTCAGAGAATGCTTACGGCGCGTGTTTATATATTAGGTCCATTAACGGTTTAGGTCACATTCATATACAGTTACTTGCTTCAAAAAATAAGGTTGCACCAATAAAATCAGTCACTATTCCGCGACTGGAACTGTGCGGAGCGTTACTGGGTGCAAGACTGTTTGCCAAAGTAAAAACAGCGTTAACATTAAACATTCAAAAATGTCGTTTCTGGTGTGACTCGACCGTAGTTTTAGGGTGGTTATCGTCTCAACCCAATCAATTTAAACATTTTGTTAGTAATCGTGTAAACGAAATACAGGAGATAACACATGGTTACACTTGGAGCTACGTACCTTCAAAATCAAATCCCGCAGATTTAGTATCGCGGGGCTTATCTGCTGATCAGTTAAGTAATGATTCGTCTTTATGGTGGCATGGACCACAGTTTTTAAAATTAAACGAGTCTATGTGGCCAACAATGCCAAACACAAATAAAAATCAAAAACCGAAAACCGAAGAAAAATTATGTCTAGCTACAAGTAAAATAAACAACAACAATCAAAATATTAATATAATAGCAAATTTATTACAAAAATATTCTAATTTTAATAGATTACAAAGAATCATTGCTTATGTACAAAGATTTATAAATAATACTAAAAATAAATCAAATAAACTTACCGACACCTTCACTCCTCTAGAATTACAAAATTCGTTATACATTATTATTCGGCAAGCTCAGTCTGAGATGTTTCCTACTGAGTCTGTTATCTTAAAAGCTGGCAAGGCTTTACCAAGCAATAATCGATTGCTTAGTTTGTCACCGTTCATAGATGGAAATCAAATTATTCGTGTGGGTGGCAGGTTGGACAACTCGCCGTATAGCTATGATGTTAAGCATCCCATACTCATTTGTAGCAAACATCATGTTACTAAATTATTATTTCGTATGTACCATTTAAAGTCATTACATGCAGGACCGCAGTTGTTATTATCTAATATACGTCAAACATATTGGCCACTAAAAGGTCGAAATTTATCGAAATCAACTGTGAACAAATGTTTAAAATGTTTTAGATACAAGGCTCAGACTATTCAACCCATAATGGGCCAACTTCCTTCTGATAGAACTAATTTAGAATTTCCCTTTCTACACTGTTGTGTGGACTATGCCGGGCCAGTGTTGATAGCAGATCGTAAGGGTCGAGGCTGCAGGCTCTTGAAGTCCTACCTGTGTATTTTTGTGTGTATGTCAGTTAAAGCTATTCACTTGGAGCTTGTTACAGAACTTACGAAAGAAGCTTTCATAGCCGCGCTAAACAGGTTCATTGCTCGCCGGGGGAAGCCACAAAGCATCTCGTCTGATAATGGGACGAACTTTGTTGGTGCATCCAATGATTTGCATACATTTCTCATCAGTTCTAATATTCAATATGATATGGCACAAGAAGGTATTGATTTTAAATTTACTCCTCCATATAGTCCTCATTTTAATGGAATGGCAGAGGCAGCTGTCCGTTCGACTAAATATCACCTTAGACGTTTATTACAAGCAGTTCATTTGACGTATGAGGAGATGGCCACATGTTTGGCTCAAATTGAGGCTATTTTAAACTCTCGCCCACTTACTGTCCTGTCTACTGATCCCTTCGACTTCACCGCACTCACACCTTCCCATTTCTTGATAGGACGACCACTCACGTCAATTCCACATCCACAAGTTTTAGAAAAGGATATTAGCTGCACTGAGCGCTATAAGAGAATCGAATATATCCGGCAACATTTCTGGGCCCGATTCCGAGACGAATATATCTCAACTCTGCAGCAGAGAACCAAGTGGATGACGTCCTCTAACAATGAACTCAAGCCTAACGACTTAGTCCTTATAAAGGACAAGACTCTTCCACCATTATTATGGCCATTAGGAAGAATCATTAACGTTTATCCTGGTGTCGACGGGATCAACCGTGTTGCTGAAGTGAAGACGAGGAGGGGCAACATACGGAGAGCATACAATAACATTTGCCCTCTTCCAGCTCAAGATAATTAACTTCCTCAACACTCATCTCAACGTGGGCGGGAATATGTCGAGAATCGAACCTCGACATCTTCGGGTGCTGCAGGCAGCGCGCGCGAGCCGCTGAGCCAGGCGGTGCGGTGCGCGGAGCGGGCGGCGCGGGGGACGCAGGCGACGGGCTGCGCGGGCGACGGGCGGCGCGGTACGGCCGGCGTCGCGCACTCGCGCCACACAGAACACTTCTCCTCGGGCCACCGCGTTGTATATATGTCGGTTTCAGTAAATAAATTCAGTTTGTACCAGCCAATTATACAGTCCACTTATTTCTCATCACCATCATCGAGACCTTCACACTGTACTCAACAGTATTATTAGAATACTTTAACACTTTTTGTTGAAAGGACTCGATATTCCTTTGGGGGCCGGTATGTTGTAACTATATAGACGCAAACCAGCGTTGATTTTTTTTAGTCGCATTAAAGTTGTTGCCAAGCACACACGCATTTCATTCACAAAAATCCAGTCAAGCAATTTGCAACCTTAATACATACACCAACTACTTTTTATTTTATATTCAATCTATAATTATCACAAAATAATTTTGATCGACTTTTTAAGTCAAATACTCCTCCCGTTAAACTCACTGCATTCTTGGCCGCAGCAATCACTTTTGGTGTATTCAGTTCTATGTAGTTGTAAAACACACTTTTGTCATTTGTTAGGTGGCCTGTTGACCCTGAATCCCCACACCAAGATATTTCACATTGATCAGTAACTTCTTGGTTCCGTCCATTGCCAGCCAGAAATGCATACTCATTCTCTGATGATGCCGCATATGTCTGATGATTATTCCCTGGATAGTTAGGTCCTTGTTTTTACCATGATCTTCTGTCTGGAAATCCACGACCTACTTCTGCCTCCAAATGCTGCCCGATGTGGCGTTCGTCATCCTTTTTTTCTCCTTCTCCTTTCTCTCCTTTGGTTTTCCTCGTCCTTGACCTCTAGAATAATTTTTCATCCCTTCTATTCGAAAAGTGTCGTTTTGCTCCCCTTTAAGCGGGAGCAAAGTAGCTCTTTTCTCCACTAGACTTTTTAGCGGGCAGTAATGAGATTTGAATTTGGAACATGAATCGTTCATTGAAATCGACCGAAAATTGTATAAATTACTGGCTGTAAGTGTTTGCTGTGCGGTGCGGGGGTCAGCACCCGCATTGCAAATATTAAATTAAGAGCTCGCCCCACACCATTGTCGCCACGCCCTTCTACATATACTGAAATTACAAACAATCAAAATACCTGATGGCTTTTTAATCACTTTCCAAAAAAAATGGGTATATTAGGTGAACGGATTAGAAGCTTATGGCATACCTAGTTTTGTTTTTCTTTTTTCCACAGCTTAGAAAAGAATTGATCAATCATCAAAAAACGCTACAAATTTCAAGTAAACTTTTCATAGTAAAACAAAGAGAGAGAAATTAAAAAAACAAAAACTATAAAATATCGAATTTCAAATCATACGAAAAAAAAAAAAACAGTATGCCATTTGCTTCTACTCCGTTCACCTATTATACCCATTTTTTATTTGGAAAGTGATAAAAATGTCATCCTGTATAAATAAGTCCACAACTATATCAATCCCAAATAAAACACACACAGTGACAATAATTTTTCAAAATTTCGCCAGTGTATTAGATATAAATATAAATTTGTAATTGACCTTTTTTACATTCATGTCATTTTTAATTAAACTTATTTATTAATTACTTAAAAGTGTCTCTTATTTATTTTCTCATAGAACGAGATGAAAAGTAGAGTATATGACTCGAGAGCAAACATATTTTTCCCTCAGGCGATGTACTTTGAATCCCTCGCTACGCTCAGGATTCTATTTTAGAATCCCTCGCTATGCTCGGGATTCCATTCTAGAATCCTTCGCTTTGCTCTGGATTCAAAATATTGCCCTCCGCCTGCCGTAAAAATACTATTTTGCTCCCTTGTCATACAATCTACTATTGTCCATGACCAATTGCACGGCGACTCACACGCTCGCGCATTTTCCCGGTAACGAAAATGGTGTCTGCATAACCAATCCGGAGAACTCGGTGTGCGACGCGGCCTTGACTGGCTCCTGGCCCTGTAACGCCCCTGCTGCCATCGCCGCCCTCTCTGACCTTGCCCCGGGATCCCGTCTCGCCTCCTAATGTCATGTCTCCCCACGCAACTCCTTCATTTCCATCGATAGCGCGCTGAGATGCTTGACCAAATCTGTCTTTGTGTCGCATGTCAAATCCGATGTACTCGGTGTTATTGACGCGACCTCACCGGTACCTATGTTTTACATTAAAACTCGACTCGTCGTCGAGGGATGTCGCTACGCCCCCGTCCGGGGGCGCAGCAGGCGGCATCGGGGCTGTGCCCCCTGGCCGCGGAGGCCATACCGTGGCCTGTAAAAACAGGCCCGTCATTTTGGTGCCTTTAGGCTGTGGCCTAGTGGCGTGCGACCGCAATGTCGCACGCCTGTGAATAGATGCTATGGAGTATTCCGTAGGCGCGCCTACAGGGCTGTCCATACAGCACTGTTTTCTTCACGACACCTCGGCGGTCTGTCCCCGCCAGGTGAGACCCGAAGTAGGCCCGGCGGGGGACAACCAGCGACAGAGGTGCCGACTCCGACGCACCTACGGAGGATGTAATGGTCCCTGCCCGCCCCGCTTCCAGAGCTAGCCGGTTACGTTACAGGCGAGGAACCGTTATGTGAGTATAGGCGGTATTGTACTGTGTAAACACCGCCCAGTGCAAGCGTGGCTCGCGAGCCCGCGCCGCGAGTCTACGCGTGTGTTTACGTGCTTGTGTAGGGATGCATGTGTGGTTGTAGCTGCGTGGCCTGCCTATATTAACTTAGCACAGTACACGCAACTGGATGTGTGTTGTGTGTGTAGAGTCGTAATTGTGTAGGTAAGCTGCGTGTATCCTGGAGAACAGCTTACCCAGGCGTCAAGTCCGGTGGGGAGGGCTCATCTTCCGCTACCACCGCCGCGCGTTAGGTCGCGGGGGAGAGGGCGCCTCGCGTGAGGGGGGCGCGCATGCCACGGCGCAATGTGCTTGACGTGTGGCCAAGCAGATGCGTTGGCACGCGCGAACATTCCCGTCGCAAGGCGCCGGATGAAGGCGTCCAGGCTCTCGATCCCGAGGTCCCGCACGATAACGTCGTTCCTCACGAAGCGAGGGGCATCGACAATTGTCCGCAGCGCCATGTTCTGCTGCGTGCGGAGAAGCTTTTTGTGCCCCTCGCATGCGAAGACGTACCATGCGGGGGCGGCGTACGTCAGAATCGGGCGTATATAAGTTTTATACACGACCAACTTGACGCGCACCGGTAGGCGAGACAAGAGCACCGGACGGAGCTGGTGGCGGGCAACCCCAGCCCGTGCCGCGACCTGGCGGACGTGATGGCCCATGGTGAGCCGACGGTCGATGGTGACGCCCAGGTATTTCACCCGGGGCGACCACTCGACGTCGGCGCCTTGTAGAGTCAGGGGTGGTGGGAGGGGCACTAGTCCAGTGACCATCGCCTGCGTCTTACCCACGTTAACCGACAGTCGCCACTTTGACAACCAGTCAGGCAGCAGGTCTAGCGCGCGCTGCATCTTGACCGCCGCGTACTTCGCGTTAAGCGATGTAGTGATGTACGCGGCGTCGTCGGCGTACAGCGCGAGCATCGCGTCTGGTGTCGTGGGGATGTCGTCGGTGTAACGCGAGTAACACGCCGGCGACACGCAACTGCCTTGGGGCACTCCGGCCAGCACCGGTCGGGCACTGGAGAGCGCTCCCTCGACCACCACGCGGAAGCTTCTGTCTGTAAGAAAAGACTGGACCACCTTTACAACGCGGCGGGGCGCGTCGGATGTGGCCAACTTGAATAATAGGCCCTCGTGCCACACGCGGTCGAAGGCCTTCTCCATGTCGAGGAGTACTGCAAACGCATACTCCTTCTTGTTAATGGCTTGCGCCATGTGGTGCAGTACTCTCGACAACTGAAGCGTCGTGCTGTGTTCCGACCTGAACCCGAACTGCTCGGGCCGCGGGTCGATGTGCGGCTGGAGATGCCGCAACAGGAGTTTTTCGAACACCTTGGAGGTGGTGGGCAGCAGCGTTACAGGCCGATAGCTCTCCGGCTTCAGTATGTTTTTCCCCGCCTTGGGCAGCATAATGACGCGCCCTTCCTTCCACGAGGAAGGAAACGTCCCGGTGCGCAGTATTGCCGTGTACAGGCGTGCCAGCTCCGCTACCGTACGGTACGGCAATTGGCGCAGCACTGCGTTGGTGATAAAACTCGACCCGGAGAACTCGCTGCTGCCCAGTAGTGAGCTGCGGCTGGCGGGGTATGGGCAGCGCCCTTTGTCCCGCGGAATCAAATTGTGCCCGTAGACGTACGGGCACCGTCAGTGGAGCGGCCATGTAGGCCTCGGCCAATGGCGAGCGCGCTTGCGCCGCTCGCCTGTGAGTTAGTGTCATTTTGTGTCGGTAGGGGCGCCACGGTGTTAACCGTATCTTCACGCCGCCTCGGCGGTCTGTCACCGCCAGGTGGAACTCCCGGTGCCCCGGGTGAAGCCCGGCGGATGATGACCAGCCAGAGGCGGCTGGGGCTGCCCCTACCGGGCAGGGGGCCCCCGCCCACAGCGTTATCGAAGCTAGCCGATGCGCTCCGGGCTAAGGGGCCGTGAATGTATGTGTGAGCGGTATTGTGTTGTGTAACACCGCTCATGTATGCGAGTAGATGGCGTGTAGAACGCGACGTTGCACCGGTGTGTGTGTACTGTGGTGTTGTGGAGTCTTTTTGTACGAGTATGTCGCGTATAGGTGAAGCGACATACTCGGAGGTCAAGTCCGGTGGGTGACGTCACACGTCCGCCACGAGATCACGTGGAAGGCGCCTGGGGTAGCGCGGGGGGCGCCCCGCGTCAGGCGGGCGCGTTTGCCATGGCGCTATCTGCGCGATGTGGGGCCAGGCAGAGGCGTCGGCGCGCGCGAACATGTTGGACGCGAGGCGCCGGCTGAAGTCCTCCAGGCTCTCGATGTTGAGATCCCGCTGCACGACTGCGTTCCTCACGTAGCGAGGTGCGGCGACGATCTTCCTGAGAGCTAGGTTTTGTTGTGCTTGGAGTTTTCTCTTGTTCTTCTCGCTCTTGAGGGCGAGCCAAGCTGGGGCGGCGTAAGTGAGAAGTGGTCGTATGTACGCTTTGTACACCCCCAACTTGGTGCGCAGCGGGAGTCGGGACGAGAGCACTGGGTGCAGCAGGAAGCGGGCGGCCCTGCTTTTTTCGACGACAGTGCAGACGTGTGACGTCATGGAGAGCCGACTGTCGATTGTGACCCCCAGGTACTTGGCCTGTCCGAGCCACTCGACGTCGGCCCCCTGTAGTTTTAAGGGTGGTGGTTTCTTGAAGCCGCCGACAGCCAGCGCCTGTGTTTTTCCCACGTTCACCGACAACCTCCATTTGGAGAGCCATTCTGGCAAAAGGTCGAGCACGCGCTGTAGCTTGACCGCCGCGTGATGCACGTTGAGTGATGTGGAGATGTACGCGGCGTCGTCAGCGTACAGCGCGAGCGTGGTGTCCGGTGTAGTGGGGATGTCGTCGGTGAAGCAGGAATAGCACAACGGAGAGACGCAGCTGCCCTGCGGCACTCCGGCTGTTATGGGACGGGCGCACGATAGTGCGCCGTCCACCACCACCCTGAACGTCCTATCCTGTAGAAAAGAGGAGACCACCTGTACTAGTCGACGAGGCGCGTCTGTCTTAGACAGTTTGTACAGCAGACCGGCGTGCCATACCCTGTCGAATGCCTTTTCCATGTCGAGGAATGCTGCAACTGCTCGCTCCTTTTTGTCCAGCGCCGCCGTGAGCAGGTGCAGCACCCTCGACAACTGGAGCGTCGTGGAGTGCTCCGAGCGAAACCCGAACTGTTCGGGGCGCGGCGTGACATATTGCTTCAGGTGTCGCAGCAGGAGTTGCTCAAACACCTTGGAGGTGCAGGAGAGAAGCGTGACGGGCCGATAGCTCTCAGGCTTCAGGATGTTCTTGTGCGGCTTGGGCAGCATTATGACGCGCCCCTCCTTCTACGCAGCCGGGAAAACCCCGGTGCGCAGGATCCCTGTAAACAGGCGCGCCAGGGCCGCTACCGTCCGGTACGGCAGGTGGCGCAGCACTGTGTTCGTGTTCCGTCCGGTCCCGGGGCCTTTCTCGGCTTTGTTTTGAGGATGGCGCGTCTCACTGCGCACGGAGAAAAGAAGATGGGGTCTTCATCTGGAGCTATCGGCGAGGCGAAGTACTCTCCAAGGTGCCTCTCGACTGCTGCGATGTGCTCGGTGTCAGAGCTCGGGTTAGGCTGGAATTGACGCCCCAGGTGTTCGGCGAAGATCTCCGCCCGGTCTGCTGCGGCGTATCTGGGCGCCCGCCCCGTCGCTGTGGCGCAAAGGGCTCACCGGGGCTGGGGTGTTCGTGAGTGATCAGCAGAGCTTGTGTATCGACGCCCAGTCACCCTCTGCGGCGTAGATGCGTTCCTCCCAGCCCGCGGCGTTGTGTTCCTGTAGCTTGGCCCTGACCCTCTCCGCTAGACGGTTGAGTTCCCTCTTGATGGTGGGACATCCCGTGTCCTGCCACCGCCTGCGTAGGCGCCTTCGTTGGGCGATCAAGTGTAAAACTCGACTGAGCGCGCGGACGTTTTTTATAGCGGTCCGGCGTGGCGGGGCGCGTCGTGGTGGGAAGGGTCCGCCTCCTCGGTGACGTCGTGCGCTGTGGAGCGGGGTGCCGCGCCGCAGGCGACGCATGTTGACTTTTTGTTGTTGTTACAGTCTCCCCCTCTGGATCTGAAGTCGTCCCGAAGATGATCCAGGTTTGGAGGAGTTTGTTTTAGGTCTGCCACGCTTTCTTACTTGTACCTCGTCATCCACAAGTTCGGGTTGTTGTCTTCGTGGCCGCCCTCTCTTTCTGATGGGTTGGATGGGGGCTGGCAGCTCAGGACAATTTCCAACGTAGGGTACCAAAGCGGAAGAGTGATACACTCCGACCACAACATCAGGTCTCTTGGGATCGGCAAGTTCGTAGGATGACGGACCATGTAGCTTCTTGATTTCATACGGTCCATCACGTCGCGGCGCGAATTTACTACTCACGCCTGTTGTAACATCACTAGTTAGTAAGTAATTAGTATGTACATCACTATACATTGTCTATGCTTCCGGTTGGTATCTGTCATTCCTCACTTGATCCAAGCCCGTCTGTGATACTACTGCTTGTTGATATTATATTAAGTCCGTCGTGAATAAACCTAGTCTACTCAACTGTATCTTTCATTTCAACAAACATAACATGGTGTCAGAAGTCATCGAGAAGAAATAAACGAAATCCGTCGTGAAAATGCCGAATACGAGTGGCGTCAGCCCGGTCGCTAACCAAGATGGCGATCACGAACAAGGCTTACGAACCAACATAAAACAACTCCACATCTCGTCAGATCCAGCGAATAACAATGCTGAGGCGTGGAAAAGATGGTGGCAGCAGATGGAACTGTATTTGTTAGCCACAGGCCTAGAAAAATCAAGCGAGAAGCGGAAAATTGCAATTCTACTACATTCAATCGGAGAGCGTGGTCTAAATATATTCAATACATTTAACCTGAAAATTGATGGGAGCACACTCGACGAGGTCAAGTCCAAATTCGACAAATTCTTCGAGCCCAGGAAAAATGTGACGATGTGTAGATATCGATTCTTCACACGCAGGCAGGAAAAATCCGAAAGCATCGACGATTTCCTCACGGATTTGGAAAATAAAAGCAGAGAATGTGAGTTTGGCACACTCAGGGAGTCGCTAATCAAAGATATTTTTATTGCAAACCTCAATATAGACTTGTCACATGTACGTCAGAGGTTACTGCAAGAACCTGATTTAACATATCAGAGAATGCAAGAGCTAGCGAGAACGCTCATAGTCGCACAGCAAGATGCAGAGAAAATTGTCAAAGGTAGCGGTGTTGCTGATGAAAATGTCATGCATCTTACTCGGAAGAGCCGTAGTCAAGGCAGGCAGCGAGCTTCCAGTCGCAGGTCAGCTTCGAGCAGTCGCCAGTCAGCTTCGAGCAGTCGCCAGTCAGCTTCGAGCAGTCGCAAGTCAAACAACAACCACACCGGCGACTCGAGGATATGCAATCGCTGTGGGCAGTCTCATCGTTACAAGTGTCCAGCTAAAGGCGTCCAATGCAGGTCATGTAAATCTTTTGGTCATTTTGCTAAATATTGTCTTAAGAATAAAAAAGTCAGTCAGTTGCAATCGTTTAATTCAGATAATACTAGTCAAGAACATTTTGTTGGAATGTTGAGCAGTCAATTTAAGTCGAGTCAAAGTCAAAAAAGTCATTTAAATGGTTATGTAGATCAAAGTGTACATAGCAGTCAGTCACATTCACTCAGTCAAAACATAAAATCACACAGACACAAGGGCACAGTAGTATCACAGACGGGGCGGTCACCGTATCCCAATGATGAGAGCAGTGACATATCTGAGAGATACAAGTCAATATTAAATAGTCAATGTCCCCATTCATATCATCTCTGTGATGAAATTGGTGATATGTCTGAAAGGTGTGACAAAAATAACAAGCATCTCAATGATGAACACAGTCACGCCATATCTGAGAGATCCAAGTCAATATCAAATAGTCAACGTCCCCATTCATATTATCTCAGTGATGAAAATGTTGATATGTCTGAGAGGTGTGACAAAAACATGAAACACCTCAATGATGAGAACAGTCACATATCTGAGAGATATACTATCCAGTCAAATAGTCAAAATAAAAAAAGTCATAGTCCATATTTACATCTCAATGATGAAATTTGTCACAAGTCTGAGGGATATCACAACAACATACAATGTCAGCATAAAAACAGCAGTCAGTATTCAGTCTCACACAATGGATCAATAGTCAATTACTCAGATAACAGTCATAAAGTAAATAATGTCAATACTTTGGAAAGTAATTATTCAAAACAGTCATGGGAAATTAACTTATCAATAAGGATGTTGTCATAAGTGCAGTTGTATCACATAGTAAATCTTTTATATTGTTTGTCAGGGGTCTAATTAGAACTCAACAAGGGGGATGTTGTAACATCACTAGTTAGTAAGTAATTAGTATGTACATCACTATACATTGTCTATGCTTCCGGTTGGTATCTGTCATTCCTCACTTGATCCAAGCCCGTCTGTGATACTACTGCTTGTTGATATTATATTAAGTCCGTCGTGAATAAACCTAGTCTACTCAACTGTATCTTTCATTTCAACAAACATAACAACGCCTTTGGTGGCATTACTCAGGGTATGCAGGGTGACGAGTACGAGGTCACCAGATTTGTAGCCCGGATTCTCTCTCCGGTGTTGGTCTACGTACTTCTTGCGTCTCTCTTCCGATTGCTCACGGACTTCTCGGGCTCTCTGTAGGTTAGTAGCTATTTGCATTAACTTTGGCGTGATTTCAGGTATAAAATTCTCCGATTGTAGTATCTTCCGAAAGTCATGAGTTGTATCATCTGGCGTTTTAAGTTCCCTTCCGAAAGTCAGATAGGCCGGTGTAAATCCTGTTGAGAGACTGGTCGCTGTATTCATTGCAAATCGGATACTAGGAAGATGTTCTGGCCAGTTTCTGTATTTGTCTTTGACTAGGATAGCCAACTGAGGCTTCAGATCCCTGTTCTTCCTTTCTACAGGATTAGTTTCCGGATGATATACAGGGGTGAATGCATGTTTGATATTCAGCGAGTAAACAACTTGTTGCATGATGGAGCTAACGAACTGAGGTCCGTTGTCACTTATCATCCGTCGAGGAAGTCCAAAGCGAAGGAACACCTCATTGATAAGCGTCATCGCGCAGGACTCTGCAGTGGCCTGTTGTTAAGGCAAACAGTTCCACCCAACGAGTTGCCACATCTTCCACAATGAGGATCCATGTTTTCCCATCCGGGGATGTTTGTAATGGTCCAAACAAATCAAAAGATATGACCTCAAATCTTTGGCTCATCGCGGTAGTTTGAAGTAGTCCCGCTGGTTTCTGGTTTGACGGTTTGTACCGTTGGCACTCTAGACATTTCTTCGTGTAGCTATCAATGTATTTCCTCATTCCAGTCCAATAATATCGCCGACTGATCCGCTGATGGGTCTTTTCTGGGCCATAATGGCCTGCTAAAGGGTCATCATGATATGTCGCCAGCACGTTAGCCCATTCGTGTTCTGGTACAACCAATTGTGCTTCGTCAGAGTCTGAATGGGGACTGTGTCGATAGAGTACCCCATTATTTAGTAGATACCCCTTGTTGCTCCAGTATACTGCCTTCTCATCGTTGTCTATTCCTTCCAAATCCTTCACAATCGGTCTTAATCTTTCGTCCTTTAACTGATCTTCTCTAATTTCAGCTATACTGCGTGTGGGCATGTCAATGGTCACTGTACAAACGTCACAGGCTTGAATTGTTTCTTCGTTACATGGTGGTCTAGAAAGACAGTCAGCGACGGTGTTTGTTTTGCCAGGAGCGTATTTGATTGTTATGTCAAATGCTTGCAATAAAAGTGCCCATCTTGCAAGCCTTCTGATAGATATGCGAGCGTAGGAACAAGTGAAACAACGGGTGGCTGGAAACACACTGACTGTATTTGACAAGTACACTGCTTTTAATAGGAGTGGATGCAACCACCCTCATGTTTGCATATATAACATTCCTCCCTCTAGCTTGACAAATACACATAATACACATACGCATGAATACACTAACAATAAGGATATACATTTTAATAAAACCTTTTATAATCTACTCTTGGTACGGGCCGAAACAGTTTCCCAGCACCCCGTTGCCCTTCTGTCTGGGCTTGCTGTTGTGAGGGTGACCCTTCTTGTACATTCTCATCAGTCACTTCTGATGCCTCATAAAATTCTTCTTCTGTTGGTTTTTCAGACTGCGATGTCCTATCCTTTGTCTCCTCTCTCCCCTCTCCATCTTGAACAGGTGTGCTATTATCCACTGTAGCACTTAGACACGGCGGCACAGTGGTTTCTTGTGAAGAGACGTCTTCAAGTTCAATAGGGCAGTCCCCTACTTGTTTAGGAATGCAGCCCGTACCTTTATATGGTAATAATTGATTTTTATGTTTTTTAATAGTATGTGAAGTAATCCAATCTTTTATAATATATGTGACCTTTCCTTTTCTTTTAACTATAATGCCTTTGTTCCAAACTTTATTATTTACATTGTGTTTTTTATACAAAATAAGATCACCGGACTTGTAACATTTTTGGGTTCTTTTATTATTAATAATTTCTTTAGACTGCAAACACTGTTTATTCTCGACGTGTCGAGCGAGAGTGACAGATGCCAGCGGTGGCGGTATCGGGTTAATTAAATCTAATCGTGATCGCAATTTATGACCAAAAACTAGCTGGGCAGGCGAACACCCCGTTGTGGAATGTATGGAATTTCGATAATCAAACAGATATTTACACAACTTCTGGTTTATAGTTTTACCATTGTGTCCACTTAATAAGCATGATTTGATTCCCTTCTTAATCACTTTTACGTAACTTTCAGCCTGTCCGTTACTACCCGGATGGTAAGCGGGCGACGTCACATGCGATATACTGTTAGATATACAAAACGATTTGAACTGTGCTGAAGTGAATTGTGTACCATTATCACTAACTATCGTGTGTGGCAAGCCAAATCTCGCCATGTACTCATATAATTTGCTTAGCACTGATAATGTCGACGTACTCACTCCCATGTCATATGTTTCCACCCATTTAGTGTAAGCATCTACAATAACCAAATACGAACGATTATAAATAGGCCCGAGGAAATCAATGTGGATTCGATAAAACGCCTGCGGGGGGTGTGGCCAATGCGCCGGCGGCGCACGCGCTCGTGATGGTCTAAGCTGTAAACATATCTCACAACTTGCTATCATTTTTTCTACGGCACTATCAATCCCGGGAAACCAACCTCTGCTTTTGTTTTGACTATACCCAAATGCGATTTATGAAGTTCTAATAATAATTTAGACCTTATTGATTCCGGAATAACTACTTTGTGACCCCGCATGATGCATCCGCTTTCGAACGACAACTGCGTTTTACATAAAAAATACGGTTTAATTGAATTACTTGATAATCGTTTTGGCCAACCATTTTCAATATATGATATGACCTTGCTTAAAATTTCATCTTTACACGTTTCATTACGAATTTCATCGAGTGTTACCGGTAAACTACCATCTAGAACAAAGTTAATATACGAGGCGCTATCTTCTACGGGCTTTAGACTGCCACAGCTGTCGGCCTCGTGGCCACAGTCCTCCCTCGCCCCTGTCGCCTCCTCGTCGGGCAGGCTCGCGCGCGACAAATAATCAGCGCTGTTGTCAGCGCTCCGTATGTATTCTATTATGTAATTATAGCCACTAAGAAACATAGCATAACGCTGCAATCTGTTTGCTGAGACTTCTGGAATACCACGATAGGGACCAAAAATCGATAACAGGGGCTTATGATCTGTACGGAGTGTAAACGGGACCGCCCTGCCGTACAAATACTGGAGAAAACGCCGCACTCCGAATATAATTGCTGTTGCCTCTTTCTGGATTTGACCACTGGCCACCCTCATGTTTGCATATATAACACCTTCCTGTCGGCGTTTTTAACGACATAAGCCACTTCAAGGCTTGATGATCTGTTATTATGGTAACAGGTAGACCCTCAATGTAACCACGGAACTTTTTTACTGCCCAAACGACAGCAAGCGCTTCTCGTTCTGTGGTAGAGTAGTTGCGTTCGGCTGATGTCAGAAGACGACTAGCAAACTCAACGGGGTGCTCCTCTTCTCCCTCCCCCTGGACCAATACTGCTCCGATCGCATAAGAACTTGCGTCACCCTTGATTATGTAGGGCTTTGTCTCATCGGCCTGGCGAAGTATTGGGGCAGAAGTCAAGCGGCTCTTCAGTCCGTGATAGGCATTTTGCTGGTCCTCTGTCCATTCCCACTTAGCGTTCCTTTTCGTTAAACGAGTGAGGGGTTCCGCAACCTTTGCGAAGTCTTTGATAAATCGCCGATACCATGAACACATTTGTAGGAAACTCACTAAGTGTTTTAATGTTTTTGGTGTGGGAAGCTTCGTAATTGCAGCCTTTTTCTCAGGATCCGCTTGCAGTCCTTTCGGCGTTATGTAGTGACCCAGGTATTTAATTAATGAACAGCAAAAGCGACATTTCTCTCGATTTACTGTTAGGCCAAATTCTGTAAGCCTATTGAAAACTTTTCCCAGGTCTTCAAGGTGTATTTGAAATGTCGGTGACAGGATTACCAGGTCATCTAAATATGCGAGGAGCTTCACATCAGGCAGACCCACCCGCGTCCGATCAATTAACCGCTGAAACGTGGCTGGAGCGTTACGCAAACCGAACGGCATACGAGTGAAGTTGAATATACCGAACGGTGTAATAAATGCAGTCTTCTCTTGGTCTTGTTTACGTACTCCAACTTGCCAATAACCTGCTTTCAAATCGAGTAGTGACATGTATGGGGTTGGCTTGGCTTCATGCAAGAGGTCATCAATCCGAGGAATGGGGTATGAATCGGGTATCGTAATCGCGTTGAGGCGACGATAATCCACGCAGAGTCGAATGTTCCCGTTGGGCTTTGGTACAAGGACTACAGGTGCGGCCCATGGGGACGAAGAGGGTTCAATAATCCCGTCCTCCAGCATAGCGTTGATCTCACGCTGTAGTGCATCTTTGCGAGGCGGTGAGAGTCTATATGGTGGGACCGAGATTGGTTTATCGTCTATGGTTCTGATGCAGTGTTCAATCAGCTATGTCGGTTCTCGTTTGGCATTGAAAACGTGCCAATTTTTTTGTAGAAGCCAGTCCAGCTGCTCCTTCTGAGCACTCGTGATCTGTGTTTCGATGTCAATTGAGTCGATTTGTATTTCCCAATTGTTTGCGTCAAAGAGACTGGCACTTTGTGGGGATAATTCAATGTCTTGCCGGTGAATATTGATTTGTGCGTCTCGTAGCATGAAATCTGAGAAACTGGGAGAATAGCCATCGAACAGACGTGGTTTCTTCTTGGATGGGGGTGTGCTGGAGAGATCTATCGGTGCCAGACTATATTCAACGTCACCGACCGACTGACTCTTTGGTGTCGAAGGAGGCTCAGGCATTTCCATCAACGGAGGTGTTGGTGGCGGAGTAGGTTGTGCCGTCGCAACACTTATATTATCCTCGCTATCTGTCATGGTCAGCGAAGTTATTGGGCTTGGCAAATCCGCTATTTCCCTGATGACAGCAGTCTCAAAGATGGCAAATTCTTCGGTGTATAGCTCGTATTGCTCTTCTGGTTCGTCAATAAAATTCCACGTGAACTGTGGCACGTTAATCACTATACCCGCGTCCTTCAAAAACCCAACACCCAGGAGAGTGCGGTTTTCCTTTGCCCCAGGCAACACGATGAACGTCGTATGCACCTCTCGACCTATCAGATCAACCTTGGCTCTGCACATAAGCACTCTTTGGCTTCTCCTTATTCCGTCAGCCAACGTTAAATTTACTGACTGTTCTGTGAACTTGCATCCGCCTTTTTCCAGTGCTAAATAAAAGGAGTGTGATGCGACACTCATCTTAGCGCAAGTATCAATGTAGGCGGTACCTTTTATTCCTTCTATCTCCACAAACACGACCGGGCGTGAGAATGCATCCCAATATACGTCGATGGCGCAAAACTTCAAGTCCTCTTTTTTGATGGGTGGAGAATTCTTGCAGGTGGTACAATTGCTACTAAACACCCCGGGTGTGCCGCAACCATAACAAGAGAATTTTGGTTGAGAGGGAGATGGTGCCTGCGTCTGGGTTTCCGCAAAATCTTTCGTCGCCACTGAGACTGTGCCTTCAGCACGCTTCTTTTTTCGGCATACATCCACCGTGTGTCCCGGGTTTTTACAATAAGTGCATCGCTGTTTTCCTTTTTGAGACTGAGCTGTTTCGGTTTGTTTAGCTCCTTGTGCGTATTCTTGCAGGGTTTCTTCAATACCGCGTGCCGTTTCAAGAAGTTTCTCGAACGTTGGTACCGTATCTCGAGGCATGCGGTTACGTAGTTCCAACCGTATGAGCGCGAACACCAAATCAATTTGTTGGGTTTGCGTTGGTGTGGGAGGAGGAAGTGATGCAAATAATGCCCGCTTCTTGGCGATGAATGCTTCCGTAGTGACATCTGACTCCTGGACCTCGTGTGTGATCTGGTGATATATCATATACGCTGGTTTCCGGGGAGCGAACGTATGACGCAGTTTGTTGCAAAAGTCTTTCCACTTTTCTACACCGCTTTTCACACCTTGCCACCAAACCGCTGCTTCATCACGTAATAGGAGTGGAAGCCCTTGAAGCGCATCCGAGTCACTCAGCTTTTGCACATTTTTGTTGGTGGTTGCTGCTGCTACAAAAGCCTCGACTGCGTCCGTGTTCCTTTGCCCACTGTAGGTGATGTTGCAGGATGCAAAAGTTCCCTGCTTGGAAGCCATGATGGTCTGCAGGAACATCTGGAACTGTTCGTTGGACATCGCCATCTTCAAAGTCCGATGTGGGAGTCTTCGTAGATTTTCTAACTTGATCCCTGGATTCGGCCTCGCGTTGTGCGCCAGATTGTGGTAGAAAGTAAACGAATGGCGATGTTTTACTCAAGACTTATATTGTAGAAACAAAGACTTATATGAAAAGTAATTAAAAACACTAACTAAGTTTCGCGGGAGTGCTTAAATGTGTTTACGCGTATTCGAAGCTGTACGGCCAGTGAGGTCGAAGCAGTCCGGAGCGCGGTAAACACACTCTAAACTCGACCCCGGAGTAGTCGCTGCATCCCCGTAGGGGGGTGCGGCCGGCGGGTTATGGGCAGCGCCCTTTGTCCCGCGGGATCTCTTTGTGCCCGTAAACATACGGGCACCGTCATTGTGGCGGCCATGTAGGCCTCGGCCAACGGCGAGCGCGCTTTCGCCGCTCGCCTGTGAGTTAGTGTCATTTTGTGTCGGTAGGGGCACCACGGTGTTAACCGTATCTTCACGCCGCCTCGGCGGTCTGTCACCGCCAGGTGGAACTCCCGGTGCCCCGGGTGAAGCCCGGCGGATGATGACCAGCCAGAGGCGGCTAGGGCTGCCCCTACCGGGCAGAGGGCCCCCGCCCACAGCGTTATCGAAGCTAGCCGATGCGCTCCGGGCTAAGGGGCCATGTATGTATGTGTGAGCGGTATTGTGTTGTGTAACACCGCTCATGTTTGCGAGTAGATGGCGTGCCCGTGCCGCTATCCGTCGCGTGAGTCATCGTGTTGTGGAGTCGTGTGGGTATGAGATGGAGGGGTGCGCGCCGCGCCTATGTTAACTTAGAACGCGGCGTTGCACCGATGTGTGTGTACTGTAGTGTTGTGGAGTCTTATTGTACGAGTATGTCGCGTGTAGGTGAAGCGTCATACTCGGTTGGTCAGTCCGGTGATGTGTCGTCACACGCCCGTCACTAGGTCGCGTGGTAGGCGCCTGGGTAGGCGCGGGGGGCGCCCCGCGTCAGGCGGGCGCGTGTGCCATGGCGCGATCTCTTTAATGTGCGGCCAGGCAGAGGCGTCGGCGCGCGCAAACATGTTGGACGCGAGGCGCCGGCTGAAGTCCTCCAGGCTCTCGATATTGAGGTCCCGCTGAACTACTGTGTTCTCACGTAGCGAGGGGCGGCGACAATCTTGCGGAGCGTGATGTTCTGCTGCGTTTCTAGGGCCTTCTTGCTTTTCTCGCTCGTGAGGGCGAGCCAAGCTGGGGTGGCGTACGTGAGCAGGGGGCGGATGTACGTTTTGTACACGCCCAGCTTGGCACGCAGCGGGAGGCGGGACGAGAGCACTGGGTGAAGCAGGTAGCGGGCACTCCTGCTTTTTGCGATTATCGTACGGACGTGTGGCGCCATGGAGAGCTGACTGTCGATGGTGACTCCCAGGTACTTGGCCTCGCCGAGCCACCCGACGTCGGCTCCCTGCAGTTTAAGGGGTGGTGGCTTTTTGCAGCCGCCGACAGTCAGTGCCTGTGTTTTTCCCACATTCACCGACAACCTCCATTTTGACAGCCATTCTGGCAGCAGGTCTAGCACGCGCTGCATCTTGACGGCAGCGTGATGCACGTTGAGTGAAGTGGCGAGGTACGCGGCGTCGTCCGCGTACAGCGCGAGCGTGGTGTCTGGAGTGGTGGGAATGTCGTCGGTGAAGCAGGAGTAACACCACGGGGAGACACAGCTGCCCTGCGGCACTCCAGCTGCGATGCGACGGGCGCTCGATATCGCGCCGTCTACCACCACCCTGAAAGTCCTGTCCGAGAGGAAGGAGGAGACCACCTGTATCAAGCGACGAGGCGCGTCTGTCTTCGACAGTTTGTAGAGCAGACCGGCATGCCACACTCTGTCAAATGCTTTTTCCATGTCGAGGAATACTGCAACTGCTCGCTCCTTCTTGTTCAGCGCCGCCGTGAGCAGGTGCAGTACCCTCGACAGCTGGAGCGTCGTTGAGTGCTCCGAGCGAAACCCAAACTGCTCGGGGCGTGGACCCACATGTTTTTGAAGGTGTCGCAGCAGGAACTGTTCAAACACCTTGGAGATGCAGGAAAGTAGTGTGATGGGCCGGTAGCTTTCTGGCTTCAGGACGTCCTTGTGAGGTTTGGGCAGCATGATGACGCGCCCCTCCTTCCACGCAGCCGGGAAATCCCCGGTGCGCAGTATCCCTGTGAACAAGCGCGCTAGCGCCGCTACCGTTCTGTACGGCAGGTGGCGCAGCGCGGCGGTTGACGACTAGACGAGATTATCGGGCCTGCGTAGTCAACTCCTACGCTTTGAAAAGGAAAATCGGCAACTGCCTGTGGCTTTAGGCGCTGACATCGAACGCATTGTCGAAAACAGGCTCTGGCTAAATTGCGGCCAGCAAGTGGCCAGCAAGTCTCTCTAATTGTACTTAATAATAACTGAGGACCTGCGTGCATTAACCTGATATGCTCAAATTTAAATAAAAGTTTCACAAAATGATGAGTGGACTGTAATAATATTGGGTGTTTCTTTTCAAACGAGTAGTCGGAATTCTTTAATCTACCACCTACACGAATAATTTTATGTTCATCTAGAAACACGTTTAAGCTTAATAATTTCGTTTTATTTGATATTTTTTTATTATGTAATAGTAAATTATATTCAGGAAAAGACTCTTTTTGCGACTGAATAATAATAAAGTGTAACGTTATGTTTTTCCGTGGGGATTGCAGCAAGTAAACCACGGAACCTTGTTAACATAAAAATAAAATATATTCAGAAGAACATGGGTGTGGGTAGGTTTATGGTCACAATTTCTCCTCCAAGCCCGCCTGGGGGTAGGCACGGTACTCTCCTGGCTCAGCCCGGTGTGACGATGACCGAAGCGGTGTGCCACGCTGTAGACGCCAGGTAGGTGACGGTCGGCAGATGCACGCGCCTGACCCGTTGACTTGTCGCAGCCCGCAGGTAAAAAAAGGTACCCGCTGAGGAGCTCGCGGTTAACCGGATGCCGGAAAAGAGTCGTGCTGGGTGTCAGCCCGAACTTTGGACCCTGGAAAATAACGTCCAGCGTGTCACTGGTTGGCTGGAAGTCCTCTCCGCTGATTGTGACACCTGGGCGTAAGCATAGCGAGAAATACTCGTGCGCTAATGAAGGTGATGTGAGGTAGTCACAATCAGTACGGAGTTTACAAGACTGTAGTGGAAAGCACGACATAAGTTGCACATTATGAATGTAATGACAAGAACAATAAACTGTACATGCACACGGCTGAAGGCTACAATATTTGCCAATTAAGATGTGCATGGCGGGAAGGGTGATAGAAGGTGGACGCACATGTTGAGTCCACGTGCTAAAGGGTTACACAAAGCATAAAATAAACGAGAATTGCTGTTCAACAACTTACCCAGTATGGGGTTATGATGTCACTTATTTAGGTTAACTTGTTCTTTACGATCAAAACCAAGCTGCCTGCTTGTAGGCCGAATTTTCTAGAACACGTATGTGTCACCGATGGAGACGAACTGCAGGTGAGACGCGCCTATTCTTTGGTAGCAGGATCTTTCCAAAAAGGAAGGTCATGGCGGGTCGCCGACTTTTATAACGCGCGACTACGCATAGACAAGTCCACACTCACTAGTGCGGTGCGGATACACGGAGCGCGCGCAATGCACTGGAACGCAGCTAATTTAGTCGCATAGTAACAGTAACGACCCCAACAAGTTTCCATAATCTGTGGCATTTGTTTTGACATTGACAAAATATTTGTGTTGAATCAGGTTATGTTTACAATGTAACGAGTGGTATTTATTTTAGGATTCCACTACGTTACAATACCCCCCCGCTTGGTTAGGGTTTTTACCTCAGTAAAAATCCTTTACTTCTACTATACCTCGCATCTGATTTACGACCCCTTTTGTCCATCCTCATTCATCCATCATATCACCAAACCGTATCCTATCAATTCTAACAGACCACCTTAACATGAGGTGAGTCCGCAACCTATCAAGTACGTGAGAGTATCATGTCCGTAGTTGACGTAGTACTCGCGCAAACAGATGTGCTAGCAGCTGTAACCGCTTACAAGCAAGTACGCAAAGTTAAAGAAGTCTACTGGGTTGTTACATTTGAAACTGGATTAAGGCTTATTTAAGGAGTATCCACCCGCTCCTGCAAAGGCTTATTTAATGAGTTGCAACCGCTCAGATATATTAAGTTAAAATTTACATTATAAAGAGAAAAAAAAAAAACTGCCATGGATTGGAGATGTTGAAGTTTGGTTAATTAAGATTTATTACTATTAATTATGTTGCCTACCAATTTTAGGTCCTTTATATGCCAGGAACCTATGTTTTTCCCCGTCATATCCTGAAGAATGTAGACTAATGGTGATTTCTTGGCTATGATCTTTGCCTTTATAAATTTGGGAGCTAATTTCTTCGAGAACCTGTTCCCTTTGTCGCTTAAGAAGAAGGCGCGTTTCATGACCACGTCACCAACGTTAAACTCGGCAAACTTACGACGCAAGTTGTAGTGCGAGGTGTTTTTTACATGTGCCTGCCATAGTCTTAATTGCACCGTGTCGAAAACGCTGGATAAGCTGCCTAAATTTTCGGCGTAAGCATCTCGTGGTAAAAACACTATTTCGTCACCGAGGTCGTTGTCCGTGTAGTGAGTGCCGCAAGTTACAAGTTCGCGACCGAAGACTAGGAAAGCTGGAGTAAATCCAGTAGCTTCGTTCACGGAGCTGTTAATGGCGAATTGGACTTTTGGGATATATAAGTCCCAAGATCTGTGATCATTATCCACATAAGTTGATATACATGTTATAATCGTCCTATTATAGCGTTCCACCAAATTAACCTGTGGGGTATATTTTGGGGTATAGAATACGTTTGGAATTGCGTATTTCCTAAACAAGGCATCTGCGACCTTCCCCGTGAATTGGATTCCATTGTCCATTAATATAGCTTGTGGTATGCCGTGTATAAGAAACACTGATTCCTCTAAGATCTTCGTTATGATATCTGCAGTTGCTTTTTTTATTGGGTAAATTAAGCAATACTTGGAAAAACAACATGTAATCACCAATATGTAACTATTTTGCTTTCGCGAAATTGGGAGTGGGCCCATAAGATCAATTGAAATCATTTGAAATGGTCGTGAACAATGTTTTGGACGACCCATTTCTCCCAGTATCTGGTGATTCTGGGACTTATAAGCTAAGCACTTGTCGCAAGTACTGATGAATTTTACCACTGCTTGATACATGCCTGGCCAGTAGTAACGTAATGCAAGACGTCGGTATGTTTTGAAGATGCCCATGTGACCAGCCGTTGGCTCAGAATGGTTTTCATTGATTATCTGCTCTTGTAATTCCGATGGTACGACTTCCTTCCACGCGAATTCTGTAGTTAAGTTGTGTTTGTTCTTTGATATTCTATATAACGCGTTATTTTTAATTATGTAGTTTTTAAATTTTGTTGGATCTAGCAAACAACCGTCATAAATATTCCTGTACCAAGAGTCTTTAGTGTCCAAATAAGAGTTGGTAGTACTAATGGTGCCTACTGAGACGATTCTAGACAAGGCATCAGGAATGACGTTATCCACACCACGACGATGTTTGAGGACGAAATTGAATGCTGATAAGCGAACTCCCCAACGAGCCAACCGACCGGTTGGGTTGCTTATTGAAAGAAACCACTTAAGCGCGCTGTGGTCAGTATACACTGTGAATTGTTGACCATTCTCTATGTAACAACGCCAATATTCTAAGGCGGTTACGACAGCCAGCGTCTCGCGTTCAGTTATGCTGTAATTTTTCTCAGCCCCAGTCAATGTCTTACTCATGTAAGCGATTGGATGTTCTTTTCCATCAACTGTTTGTGTGAGCATTGCGCCGAGACCAAAATCGCTTGCATCCGTATGCACCTCGAACGGTTTGCTGTAGTCTGGTCAAGATAACACTGGAGCTGACACTAGGCTTTCTTTTAATTTTTGGAAGGCGGCGTCGGCTTCTGAGGTCCATTTAAATGGAGGGGAACCTTTCTTAGTCGAAGTTAATTTGTTTAAGGGACCAGCTATAGTACTGAAGTTGGGAACAAAACGTCTATACCAGGTTGCAGTTCCTAGGAAACGTTTAAGATCCTTCCTACTGGTTGGTGTTGGGTATTTCAAAATTGCGTCGACTTTGCAAGGATCGGTCCGCAAACCAGTGCCATCAACTACGTCCCTAGTACGCCTAAGTATTTCAGTTGGGAACTGAAAAAATTACATTTCTCTAGGTTGATTGTCAAGTTCGCCTTTTTCAGCTTTTCTAGTACACGCAGTAGTAGGTTCACGTGACTATTGAAATCGCTACTAACTATTATTATGTCATCTAAATATGCGAAGACCTTAAGATCAAATTCAGTGAACAGCAGGTCAACTAGGCGCTGTTGAGTAGCCGGGGCATTCGTAAGGCCAAAAGCAGTCCTTTTGAAGCGAAAGGTGCCCCTGCCTGGGACATAAAATGCGGTTTTATCGCGATCCTCCTCGGCTATTGGTATTTGCCAAAATGCTTTGGATAAATCAATGCTAGAAAGGTATCGTGCGTCCCTGAGGTTATCCAGGATCTCCGATATGTAGGGTAAGTTGTACGCATCGCGTTTGGTAACAGAATTTAACTTCCGGCTATCTAAACAAAATCTAGGCTGTCCGTTTTTTTGGTGACAAGAAGTACAGGAGATGACCACGCACTTTCGCAAGGCTCGACCACGTCGAGGGAAAGCATCTCATCCACTTGCTCTACTAGGATACGTTGTTTTTCTGGTGATAGACGATAATAACGCTGACGAATAGGTTGACTGTCACCTGTGTCGATGTGGTGAGTTATTAAATCGGTCACTCCGAGACCTTTGTGTTGTGTTGAAATGTTTTCAAACTGCTTTATCACGTTATCAGCCAAATGCCTTTGTGATTCATCTAAGTTACTGTAACCTGTAATGAAAGTTTGTTTACAAGTTTCAAGTGTGCAATTTTCTAATGAATTATTTGAAATCATTACACTACCAACGTACTTTGGACACAATTCGAATTTCCGCCAGAAATCTACGCCTAGAATGAGGTTTGATTTGATACCTGGTATTACAAAGGCCTTGACAATATGAAATTGGTTTTCAAAATGAACGGGTATATGAATATAACCATCGCTTTGTAAATTCTGTCCACCTGCCGCCCTAACCGTAATGCGTTCCTCAGTGATAAGAGTCAACCCGCGGTCCACTAAAACCGTGTGAGCATTATTGCCCAAAATTGTGACAGCCGAACCGGAGTCTAAAAGTCCAGTAGCTGGAACTCCTTCAATCCGTACTGATACGTAAGGTCTGTTATCTAGATCATGTTCTTTATCGAGAATTGTGTGTACCTTGAAAGACTTGTGGAACATTTTTACCGTATGCAACCATTTTTCCCAGTCTTGCCTATCAAAGTGGTTAACGACACAATTCTCGTTTATTAGTTTTTTTTTAGTGGCAGGACTTTTCTTGCCACATTTCTTGCAAGCAGGAAGCTTAACGTCCTTCTGTCCGCAGCCAAAACAAAAGACCTCGTCCGTCTTTGCAGGACACTGCCTATAATGATGTTCGTTAGAGCGACATCGTGGACAATAAGGAGACTTCCGTTGCGAGTTTTTATCAATTGCGTGAACGTAATTAGGAGATATGTTGGAATCGTTACCGTTGTCCGAACCCTTTTCTTCCGTTTTATTAGTACTGTTGCTATCCCTATTATGACTGTGCCTATTGAACTGGTTAAACTTTTTATTGTAATTGTTGTTTGCTTTGTTTACGTCAGGTGAGTTCCCTGAATAAGCAAACTCTGGTGCTAAAGTATTTGGTGTTGGTCGTGGTGGTTCTTTGAATTGAGCAAGACGCGATTGTATGTTCTCGTAGTTACGGCAAAGAGTCCTCAATTGCTCGATTGTTTTAATCTCGGCTACTGATGATAGTATATTAGCATAGCAAGGACGAATATTATGTAGGAGTAGCTCTAGCTTATCTTCCTCAGATAATGCTTTTGATAACCTTGAAAAGAGGCCTGCCATTATTGACAAGTAAATGACTATATTTTCTGACTCCCCTTGAGTTCGTGCCCTGATTTCAGTTAGCAGTCTATAATCATAGTCTGACTGATCAAAGTCACGTTCTAATAACTGTGCAAGTTCGTCCCAACTAGATACCGAATCCCTAATGCTTCTGTACCAGTGGAGTGCGCCGCCCGTAAATATCTCGGTCGCGTGAGTGAGGACCTTATCCGTTAGAATTCCTTTTGAAAGACAAAGCTCATTTGCACGCTGTAAAAAGGAACGCACGCAGGTGTTTCCATCAAATTTTAATTTCGCAAATCTATTTAGGCCGCCATCACATGACACTGTTGAGTGGTGTTGAAGGAGGCTGATTACTTGAAGTTGCTAAGGGGTCTGATGCTGATGCGAGAAACGCGTTTGATTTTACCACCATAGACTTGTAGAGGTTTACACAATCGTTGTAGGCTTCTTTTTCCGTGCCTTCACACGTGATCCTATTTAATCTGTGGTAAATATGATTCAAAAGATTTTGTATTCTTAGCAATGTATTTTTGTCTGTAGTCGCTGATTCAAAACTCGAGTCCGCTTTTGTTAATACCTCTACAACACCGCTCAAATCCACCGATACTTCAAATGGGCTCGTAAGAATGTCCTCTGAGGGAAACATTGGACCGCATTTTGCGATCTGTTTTCGCAATTCCTGAACAGTAGTGGCGGGTGTTTCACCTCTGATAGCTACCTCGTATTCGAGCTCTGTCTTTTGTAGCGACATAAATTTAATTGGATAAGCCATTGTATGTTGTGAAAAAAAAAGTGAATGTTCCGAAATAAAAAAATTTAAATATATGTCAAAATTCTTAACCGTTAAGTGTTGAACAGCAATGTACAAGGTATGAATAGCGAAGACGAAGAATAGCGTCAATACTCCGACTGTTACAAATATAAGCTAAAAATAACGTTTGGGTTGATATCCTAAGAAATGATTAGCGATATGAAGTTCTAAAAGAAAAAAAAAATATCGCAAATTAAATTTAAATTAAGTTATAATAATAAAGTCTAAAAATGACAGGTGCAACTAATGTGTACGCATTCAGTTTGTTTTGTTTTTGAAAATTAAATTTAAAAAAAAAATTGTAAAAAAATAATTTTTTTTTGTTGACTGTACTCAAAATATGTGAGAAACTAACAAAGTCATGAAACTGTTTAAGTTGCTTAATGAACAATATGATTAAGACAATTGTTGTAACTTAATGATTCAATAAGAATTGACTAATGTTGAATAGATACAATCTTGTAATTGTAAATAAGAGGTGAATGTTTAATATGTTTAATGTAAAATGTTAATGTAAATAAGAGGAGAAATGTTTAATGATATTGATTCTAAATGATGTTGTTTAAGATTAAATTGTTTAGTATGAACTTTATAAAGAAAGGTCTATTTGTTATGTATTACTATTAATTTGAAGGGTAAAAGAAAAAAAAAAAATTGACACCTACGAGCAAACTTGTTGTTTAATTGTACTCAACAAGCCGCATAAATTGTTGGTGACGGTTGAGACAAAGTTGTTAAGTCTTGTTTTAGCCAGTAATTTATACCCGGCACCCAAACTCTTCAGCCGGCACACAGCACTGCTGATTACCGGAAGAATTAAGTTTGGTGGTAGTACTTCCCCGGGGCGAGCCGTTACTATCGGCCCTACTACTACAACGAGAAAATGAATTTAATGTTTTTTTTTTTTGTTGTTTTCTTCTACCTTCACTAATACGGATTTAAAAAAAATATTACCGAACAGAATATTTGTACGGTTGGGAACTTGGTACTGTAGCGTACACCTTAGTTGCTGGCAACCAAGCAAAACGTTTTACACATCAAAGACAACCACACAAAAAAAAATCACCAACATATAAAAGTACCCTCAAGTAAACTTGAAGAAAGAAATGACCATAAAACCACGTTTTAGGGCGCCAATGTAACGTTATGGGTTTCCGTGGGGATTGCAGCAAGTAAACCACGGAACCTTGTTAACACAAAAATAAAATATATTCAGAAGAACATGGGTGTGGGTAGGTTTATGGTCACAATTTCTCCTCCAAGCCCGCCTGGGGGTAGGCACGGTACTCTCCTGGCTCAGCCCGGTGTGACGATGACCGAAGCGGTGTGCCACGCTGTAGACGCCAGGTAGGTGACGGTCGGCAGATGCACGCGCCTGACCCGTTGACTTGTCGCAGCCCGCAGGTAAAAAAAGGTACCCGCTGAGGAGCTCGCGGTTAACCGGATGCCGGAAAAGAGTCGTGCTGGGTGTCAGCCCGAACTTTGGACCCTGGAAAATAACGTCCAGCGTGTCACTGGTTGGCTGGAAGTCCTCTCCGCTGATTGTGACACCTGGGCGTAAGCATAGCGAGAAATACTCGTGCGCTAATGAAGGTGATGTGAGGTAGTCAAAATCAGTACGGAGTTTACAAGACTGTAGTGGAAAGCACGACATAAGTTGCACATTATGAATGTAATGACAAGAACAATAAACTGTACATGCACACGGCTGAAGGCTACAATATTTGCCAATTAAGATGTGCATGGCGGGAAGGGTGATAGAAGGTGGACGCACATGTTGAGTCCACGTGCTAAAGGGTTACACAAAGCATAAAATAAACGAGAATTGCTGTTCAACAACTTACCCAGTATGGGGTTATGATGTCACTTATTTAGGTTAACTTGTTCTTTACGATCAAAACCAAGCTGCCTGCTTGTAGGCCGAATTTTCTAGAACACGTATGTGTCACCGATGGAGACGAACTGCAGGTGAGACGCGCCTATTCTTCGGTAGCAGGATCTTTCCAAAAAGGAAGGTCATGGCGGGTCGCCGACTTTTATAACGCGCGACTACGCATAGACAAGTCCACACTCACTAGTGCGGTGCGGATACACGGAGCGCGCGCAATGCACTGGAACGCAGCTAATTTAGACGCATAGTAACAGTAACGACCCCAACAAGTTTCCATAATCTGTGGCATTTGTTTTGACATTGACAAAATATTTGTGTTGATTCATGTTATGTTTACAATGTAACGAGTGGTATTTATTTTAGGATTCCACTACGTTACAATACCCCCCCGCTTGGTTAGGGTTTTTACCTCAGTAAAAATCCTTTACTTCTACTATACCTCGCATCTGATTTACGACCCCTTTTGTCCATCCTCATTCATCCATCATATCACCAAACCGTATCCTATCAATTCTAACAGACCACCTTAACATGAGGTGAGTCCGCAACCTATCAAGTACGTGAGAGTATCATGTCCGTAGTTGACGTAGTACTCGCGCAAACAGATGTGCTAGCAGCTGTAACCGCTTACAAGCAAGTACGCAAAGTTAAAGAAGTCTACTGGGTTGTTACATTTGAAACTGGATTAAGGCTTATTTAAGGAGTATCCACCCGCTCCTGCAAAGGCTTATTTAATGAGTTGCAACCGCTCAGATATATTAAGTTAAAATTTACATTATAAAGAGAAAAAAAAAAACTGCCATGGATTGGAGATGTTGAAGTTTGGTTAATTAAGATTTATTACTATTAATTATGTTGCCTACCAATTTTAGGTCCTTTATATGCCAGGAACCTATGTTTTTCCCCGTCATATCCTGAAGAATGTAGACTAATGGTGATTTCTTGGCTATGATCTTTGCCTTTATAAATTTGGGAGCTAATTTCTTCGAGAACCTACGCCCACGCCCCACGTTGGGCGCCAATGTAACGTTATGGGTTTCCGTGGGGATTGCAGCAAGTAAACCACTGAACCTTGTTAACATAAAATAAAATATATTCAGAAGAACATGGGTGTGGGTAGGTTTATGGTCACAATTTCTCCTCCAAGCCCGCCTGGGGGTAGGCACGGTACTCTCCTGGCTCAGCCCGGTGTGACGATGACCGAAGCGGTGTGCCACGCTGTAGACGCCAGGTAGGTGACGGTCGGCAGATGCACGCGCCTGACCCGTTGACTTGTCGCAGCCCGCAGGTAAAAAAAAGGTACCCGCTGAGGAGCTCGCGGTTAACCGGATGCCGGAAAAGAGTCGTGCTGGGTGTCAGCCCGAACTTTGGACCCTGGAAAATAACGTCCAGCGTGTCACTGGTTGGCTGGAAGTCCTCTCCGCTGATTGTGACACCTGGGCGTAAGCATAGCGAGAAATACTCGTGCGCTAATGAAGGTGATGTGAGGTAGTCACAATCAGTACGGAGTTTACAAGACTGTAGTGGAAAGCACGACATAAGTTGCACATTATGAATGTAATGACAAGAACAATAAACTGTACATGCACACGGCTGAAGGCTACAATATTTGCCAATTAAGATGTGCATGGCGGGAAGGGTGATAGAAGGTGGACGCACATGTTGAGTCCACGTGCTAAAGGGTTACACAAAGCATAAAATAAACGAGAATTGCTGTTCAACAACTTACCCAGTATGGGGTTATGATGTCACTTATTTAGGTTAACTTGTTCTTTACGATCAAAACCAAGCTGCCTGCTTGTAGGCCGAATTTTCTAGAACACGTATGTGTCACCGATGGAGATGAACTGCAGGTGAGACGCGCCTATTCTTCGGTAGCAGGATCTTTCCAAAAAGGAAGGTCATGGCGGGTCGCCGACTTTAATAACGCGCGACTACGCATAGACAAGTCCACACTCACTAGTGCGGTGCGGATACACGGAGCGCGCGCAATGCACTGGAACGCAGCTAATTTAGTCGCATAGTAACAGTAACGACCCCAACAAGTTTCCATAATCTGTGGCATTTGTTTTGACATTGACAAAATATTTGTGTTGGATCAGGTTATGTTTACAATGTAACGAGTGGTATTTATTTTAGGATTCCACTACGTTACAAAAGTTTAATGAATTTTGTAATTCTTGAGCGTTTAAATACGATTTATTTGGTGAACACTTTCTACATGCATTAATAAAACGAAAAACGTAACAAACAGAACGCTGTAATCTATTAAGATTGGAAAAACGATTAAATTCGATGAATGATTTAAATAAATCTTCGTTAGCATGACGATCTTGAGCTAAATTAACTAAAATACTAGATTTAATCTCTGGTAAGATTCCTAAATTTATAGCAGGGGGTGGCCATGTAGTACTATCACACTTCAAGAACCATGGACCGAACCACCACAAGTCTAGTGATTGCATAGCGGCAGGATCCGCTCCGCGGGTTATTAAATCAGCTGGATTGTCGTGCGTCGACACCTGTCTCCAAGTGCTTGCACCGGATAATTCTAGTACTTCGGCAACACGGTTGCGAACAAAAGTATTTAATTTAATAGGCAACATTTTTAACCAACCCAGCACTATCATGGAATCAGTCCAAAAAACTACACTAACTGGTGTAATACGAAGGGAATTGGCAACCTTTTGATATAAACGTGCTCCAAGCACAGCAGCACAGAGCTCAAGTCTCGGTATTGTCAGTGGTTTAATAGGAGTTACGCGACTTTTAGCGATTAATAATCGCACGTCGACGTCACCCTGCTCGTTGCTCGCTCCGAAGCGTCGGTGAAAATATGAAATTCCACCTGTTTGTATGCGTCACAGAACACACGACGTGAAACACGTAAATTATGAAGACACGGTAAGGCTTTAATTATATTCGCCCATGTTGCTCCAACTTCAGGTGATAGCTGGTCATCCCACTTTATGCCGTCCAGCCAAAGTTTCTGAAGCAACATCTTCATGCTCACGACACACGGTGCTAACAACCCCAGAGGATCAAAAATTCGCGTAATTACTGCTAACATGCCGCGCTTAGTATTTTCTATGCATTTAGGAACATTTATAGGAAAACACAGATCATCTGTGTCAGTTCGCCAACTAAGACCAAGTGTCTTATCGACGACATCACTTTCCTTGTGGAAATCAAAATAAGACTCGCCAGATGATTCTGAAATTAAACTGGGTTCGTTAGATTTCCACTTCCTTAAAGGCATACAACCAGAAGCCAGAGCATCCGTCACCTTATGACGCAACATTTGAGCCTCCTCAAATACGTCCGCACCAGTCAAAAGGTCATCCACGTAAAATCATGAAGGATAACATCTGCGACCTTTTGATCCTGACATTCAAGACCGATCTGTTTGAGGCACCTAGTAGCGAGAAATGGTGCACTAGCCGTACCATAGGTTGAGAGTACTAGAAGTAGTTGAGAGTACCTTGAGAGTACTAGAAGCATCGTCACGCCAAATAATTTGCTGCAGGTGCCTATCTGACGAATGTACAGACACCTGCCTGTACATTTTCTCCACGTCAGCAGAGAGGACGTACTTATGCATTCTAAACCTAAGAATAATTGTAGTCAGATCGTCCTGGACGGTAGGCCCCACCATCTGTATTGTATTTAAAGAAATACCAGAGGTAGTGGGTGCACTAGCATTAAATACTACCCGTAATTTAGTTGTACTACTACTCTCGCGCAGTACTCCGTGATGAGGAATAAAATATGACTGTTGATCTTCATGAATATTACACTCTGACATATGGCCTAAAGAAATGTACTCAGTCATAAAATCCTTGTACAATTTATCGAGTGAGGGTTGGCTGAGATTTCTGCGCTCCAGTGACAGAAAACATCGTTTTGCACGATGATATGAATCGCCTAAACTATTCGAAGATTCTTTTAACGGTAATTTAACGCTAAAGCGGCCATCTGCTAAGCGCGTTGTGTTTTTTATAAAATGTTCTTCACACATCTTCTCCTCAGCTGAATAAGTCGATGACTCATGACAAACTTCCTCGAGCTGCCAGAAACGCATCAGTTGGTTTCGGATGTCATCTAACTCAATCGAACTGGAAGAACTTTCATACTGATCTGTAATATTTGTAAAATTACATTTAATTGATGAAAATTGAGATGAAATATTACTAAAGCCGCCGTTAATTGGGCCGCAAACTAGCCAACCAAGTCTAGTTTGATAAAGTGTTGGTTTCCCAACACCTAGTAATATCTTATTAGATCCTAATAAACTCCAAAATACGTCTGCTCCTGTAATAATATCAATAGAAGCTGGTGTGTGGAAATACGGATCCGCTAAGTGAATATTTGAGGGTATATTCACATGTACCTGTCTAGTGGGAACGTTATCAGTTATTGTGGGCAAGACAAAACATATTAAATCATTAGCGTACGATTCATGCAACGATTTAATGTGCACACGACACATTTTTTCCACAAGCGTTATGGACTTATTTATGCCTTGTATAGATTTATCTGTGTTGAAATGAGGCAGATTTAACTTGTTAAATAAATTATCTGTCATTAAACACGACGAACTCCCAGAATCAAGAAGAGCTCGAACGATGTGTTCTTTATTATTGACATCGTAGCACCTAACTAACGCAGTTGACAACAGGATGTCGCCTGTGCCGCTCGTATGCGAATGCGCTTGCGCAGAGATATTAGCTGAGAGCGCAACGTGACTATTGTTTGCGTCGGCAGTGGCGGATGACTCAACCTTAGCCTTATCGGTCGTACCATCAGCTGATTTGCTTGAAACAGGTTTTGGTTTGAAATCTGTGTTATGAATAAGCGTGTGGTGCTTGCGTTTACATATTTTACACCCTGATTTCTTGCAATTATTGGGATAGTGACCGTGACGTAAACAATTATAACACAACTTATAGCTCGGCAGTAAAGACATTCTATCGTTGACGCTCAATGATAGAAACTGTGGACATGAAATGAGGTTATGATCACCTTTACATTTTTGACAACTATGTGATGAGGAACTACTGGTGTTTTCTGTCGTCACAAAGGCTTTTATTTTAGTGTTCTGTTTTACATTAGTTGTTGAATGACGTGACTTTTCCAGTGTTTCTATTAAGTCGGCGCGATTGCGCATAAATTCAATAAGCTGATCAAAAGTGATTCGTCTAGATTTATCGATACGCCCTTTAAATTCCTCCCATTCTCGAAACGTTTTAGGATCAAATTTTTGTCGAATTATATAGATAAGTAATGTGTCCCAACTATGAACAGGTTCGCCTAATGTTTTTAACGCTCTGATATTTTTGTTTACATTGTCTACAATACTTTTTAATGCAGTTGAGGACTCCTTAGTGATTGACTCGATATTGAACAACGCTGTAACGTGATTTTCAATCAATAACCGTTCATTATCGAATCGTTCACAAAGAAGCTCCCATGCCACATTGTAGTTTTGAGCAGAAAACTCAATTGACTGGATCACGATAGCAGCAGATCCTTCTAACGATGACCTCAGGTAATGAAATTTATTAATCTCGTCTATTTCGTCATTGCCATGTATGAAACTTGCAAAGGTATCACGGAATTCGAGCCAGTTATCATATGATCCTGTGAATTTGGGTAATTGGATTGTAGGTAACTTGACGAACTGACGCTTACTACTACTGCAATTCGATTTTACTTCATCTTGCTCTGATTTTGAAAAGTTAGTTAACATAATTTTAGCTTGAGCTAGTAACCCATAGTATTGAGATTCAACTGTGGTTCTTTCGAGTGTCTCAATATCAATAGCTTCACACATGCATTCTATTTTCAATTGAACCTCGTTAAATTCATTAAAAAGATCCTCTAATTTAGTGACTCGCAATTGCAACTCCATTACCTGAAAGGGGGTTATATCTGCATCCTTTAAATTACTTAAATACGTTCCAAATACTGTTAATCTTCTAACTGCTTCGCTTCTTTTTAAGATCCTTAATATCAGTCATTTTGAAAGGTGAGTGTCGTAGACCTGTAATTACACAATTAAAATGTTAAATAACGAAACTATTCGTAACAAAAATACCTATCGTAATTACTAATGAGACTATAAGCAAAATTAGGCTAAGTTATTAATTGTACAAAGTTGACTTAGGTGTATCTATCACTGCTAAAAATAACTACCATAGGAAATAATGTAAGGTTTACTATTCTAAAGAAATAAAGTAACAAACAAAACAATTATCTACTTTTTAAAAGGGTTTACAAAGCAACAATTAATTTTAAAGGTATAAATTAGAAAATAATATTTGTATATTGAAAACTAAATAGCTAACTAATGTAGGTTAACAATAACACTACTGTACTGTATTTTAAGCACGCGTTAACTATAATTATAATACAAATCTGATTTAACCTAATGCTCTGTAATTAATTCCTTGTAAATATGTACACACTAAAGAGTAAAATAAGTAAATAACTTTGTGAATGTAATATAAATGTGTTACTAACCTTGTTATTAAATACTAACTTTGTGAATCTAATATAAATGTGTTACTAACCTTGTTATTAAATACTTAATTCCTATACCTATTTTATTTTACCTGTTTTAATATTACTGAGTGTTGGGTGAATTTGACTAATATTTATAATGACACTTCCTGATAAATCACTTATTGTCCGAATCACTCTTCTTCCAAGCACGTGTTTTCTTCACCTCGTCACTCCAGCACTCTTTCAATATAAAATTTCCAAAATATCCAATTCAGCTTATTCCACTTCGCTGATAAGTGAATAATATATTATCCGGTTCGGATGGACCATGTATAAAAACTGAAGGAACTTTTCAGGAATTTTAGGAATTAAAAAACTCAGGATGTAGCACGCAGTGAGCCAACTGATTTATTTTATTTGACATTGAACAGAAAGCAAGGACAGTGAAGTAAACGCCTGCTAAAATACTTATAGCTAAAATCTTATTATCTACGAGTTGCGCCGAATTAACTGGAACCAACGGTGGGACTGATGCTTTAACAGGCGGTGACCTCTTCCGCAAGCCTCTCAACGTCTGCGGCGGTCTCGCAGGGCCAAGTGGGTGTGGTGGTCTCCAGCTTTCCTTTCAAAGTGTCCCGTCTATGATGCGACGTGGCGCAGGAGGCGAGAGTCTGGTCGGCATCTCTGATAGGACGACGAGTACAGGTTGGTGATCCGACTGCAACTCGTCGTCTATCACCTGCTGGGTGAGCTGGCAACCGAGGCCCCGGTGGATCTAAACTCGACTCCGAGTAGTATTCACAACGCCCCCGCAAGGGGGCGCGGTAGGCGGTTCCGGGGCTATGCCCCCTTGCCGCGGAAGCTATACCGCGGTCCGTTAAAACGGGGGTCCTCGGGGTGGACACTGTCCATTGGTTAATTGGGCGCATGGTGGCAACATGCGCCCATGTGTGTGGTTGCTATGTTGTGGACTGTAGGCGCGCCACAGCGCTGTTGCACAGCGCTGTTTTCTTCACGGCACCTCGGCGGTCTGTCCCCGCCAGGTGAGACCCGAGGGAGGCCCGGCGGAGGACGACCAGCGGCAGAGGTGCCTACTTATAGCGCACCTACAGTGGATGTGTGGTTCCCGCCCGCCCCACTAACCAGAGCTAGCCAGCAGTGGACCAGACTGAGGAACCGACGTGTGTGTGTGGGCGGTATTGTATTGTGTAACACCGCCCAGTGAGTGCGTCGGTCGCGGGCCCGCGCCGCTTTCCTTCGCGTGAGTCTACGTGAATGTAGAGACGTGCATGTGTGGTTTCACTGCGTGACGTACCTATATTAACTTAGAATACGGCACGCAGCTGGGTGCATGTAGTGGGTGGAGTCATATTGTGCAGATAAGCTGCGTGTAGCCTGGTACAGCTTACCCGGGTCAATCCGGTGGGGTGGGGTCATCGTCCGCTACCAGGTCGCGGGGGAGTCGCCTCGCGTCAGGGGGGCGCGCATGCCAGGGCGCTAGGTGCTTGACGTGTGGCCAAGCAGATGCGTCGGCACGCGCGAACATTCCCGTCGCGAGGCGTCGGATGAAGTCGTCCAGGCTCTCAATCCCGAGGTCCCGCTGGATGACATCGTTCCTCACGTAGCGAGGGGCGCCAACTATGGCCCGCAGCGCAAGCGTCTGTTGCGCGCGGAGAATCTTCTTGTTTCCCTCGCTAGTGAGGGCGAACCAGGCGGGGGCGGCGTACGTCAGTATTGAGCGTATATATGTTTTATACACGCCCAACTTGACGCGCGCCGGGAGGCGGGACGAGAGCGCTGGACGGAGCTGGGCGCGGGCGGCCCTGGTCCGGCCCGCGACCTGGCGGACGTGTGGCCCCATGGTGAGCCGGCGGTCGATGGTCACACCCAGGTACTTGGCCCGGGGCGCCCAATCGACTTCGGCACCTTGGAGAGTCAGGCGCGGTGGGAGGGAGCGCGCAGAGCTGAAAACTATCGCCTGCGTCTTACCCACGTTCACAGACAGCCGCCACTTGGACAGCCAGTCAGGGAGGAGGTCGAGCGCGCGCTGCATTTTGACCGTCGCGTGCCCCGCGTTAAGCGAGGTGGCGATGAACGCGGCGTCGTCAGCATACAGCGCGAGCTTCACCTGTGGCGTAGTGGGGATGTCGTCCGTGTAACGTGAGTAACACGCTGGCGACACGCAGCTGCCCTGCGGGACACCCGCCTGCACCGGGCGGGTGCTGGAGAGCGCTCCCTCGACCACCACGCGGAAGCTCCTGTGGGACAGAAAGGATTGGACCACTCTTACCACGCGACGGGGCGCTCCAGAGGTGGCCAGCTTGTGAATCAGGCCGTCGTGCCATACACGGTCGAAGGCCTTCTCCATGTCGAGGAATACTGCAACGGATTCCTCTTTCTTGTTGGATGCAGCTGTCAGGTCGTGCAGTACCCTCGACAGCTGGAGCGTCGTGCTGTGTTCCGACCGAAACCCGAATTGTTCCGGCCGTGGCGTGATGTGCGGGTGGAGATGTCGCAACAGGAGTACTTCGAACACCTTGGAGGTGGTCGGCAGCAGCGTAACGGGCCGGTAGCTCTCCGGTTTCAGGGTGTTTTTCCCCGCCTTAGGCAGCATTATGACGCGCCCCTCCTTCCACTAAGCGGGGAAGGCCCCGGTGCGCAGTATCGCCGTGTACAGGCGCGCCAGCGCCGCTACCATACGGAGTGGCAGGTGGCGCAGCGCTGTGTTGGTGATACCGTCTGCACCGGGGGCCTTCCTAGGCTTCGTCCTAAGGATGGCGCGTCTGACTGCCCCAGGCGAGAAAAAATAAACTCGACTACTACTACTGGAATTCGCTGCGCCCCCGCCAGGGGGCGCGGCAGGCGGTATCAGGGCTTTGCCCTCTGACCGCGGCGGCCATACCTGGGTCCGCTACTACGGACCCGTCCCTTGGTCGGACCTGTGTCCTAGACCTGTTGGGCGCATGTAACATGCGCCCATGTGTGTGACTGCTGTATGTGTCCTGTAGGCGCGCCACAGCGCTGTTACACAGCGCTGCTTTCTTCACAGTGCCCCGGCGGTCCGTCTCCGCCGGGTGAGACCCCCGGTTACCCGAGGGAGGCCCAGCGGGAGACAACCAGCGACAGAGGCACCGACTTACAGCGCGCCTACAGTGGATGTGTGATTCCCGGCCGCCCCACTAACCAGAGCTAGCCGGCAGTGGTTCGGGCTGCGGAAACGACGTGTGTGTGTGGGCGGTATTGTATGTGTAACACCGCCCACGCGTGCGCGTGTGCGCGTGTGTCTACGTGAGTGTAGAGAATGCATGTGTGGTTATAGCTGCGCACCCTGTCTATATTAACTTAGAACAAGTCGCGCAGCTGGGTGTGAGTGGTGTGTGTGGAGTCATATTGTGCAGGTAAGCTGCGTGTAGCGAGGAACAGCTCACCTGGGTCAATCCGGTGGTGAAGGCGGCGGAGGGGGGGCGACCATGCATTGCCGGTCGCGGACGCTCCTGAGTCATCCTTGACGGTCTATCCACTGTACAAGGAGAGTAACGCAGCTAGGCCGTCAAGGACGACCAGTTCCACGTCTTGACCCTGCCTGATGGCACCAATTAGGTCCATCAGCAGCTGGATGGCGCGGGCTGTGAACTCCTTCTTTTCGGCTTCCGAGCCGGCAGCTGGGCCGGCGCTGGCGGTGCCTTTATTGGCACGGGGTTTTTGTGGTTGGGCCGAGGGTCGCGCCATGCCGGCGTCAGCTGTCGGCCCAACGGTCTTCTTTGTCTCGGGCTGCTTTGGAACTGCAGCCGGAGTCACAGCCCGCTCCAGGGTCGGAGGCTGGTCGCCCGGTTGTTCTCCCTCAGGTGCGGTGGGGGGCGCGGGTGCTTTACCCTTGCCCCTCCGCTTCCTCTTCTTTCCCCTCCGCCGCTTCGAGGAGGGGGGAGCTTCTCCCCTGTTGGTGGGCCCGTTGGCCGCCGCCATCAGCGACTCACCTTGGGCCTCTGTGGTGGCCACGTCTGTTGGCCCCTCGGGGACCGTTGCCGGTCGGCGTGAGGCGGTAATGGCGGCGACTGTGCCCGCTCGCCTGTTTGCCCTTATCTCTGCCTGGAAAGAGGGGCACTTGATATTGCCGAGGCACCGGGCAGCTGGTGGGCTCCCCCTGTGCTCGTACCAGTGCGAAGCACTTGTGCGAACACAGGGAAAGAGGCGGTAGTCGCGTTCCGCGCGAGCGGAAGTTTTCGGCAAGTACCCCCAACTTGGTTCACTTTACCGAAAACTTCCTCTGGTAGCCGTGTGCGGCGCTGAAGGTGGCACTCGGCTACGGACCACTGGCGATCCCATAAACTCGACTGATTTTTTTTTTTTTTTTTTTTTTTTAGGTGGGACCACTCGCAGTTGCAACGCGCTAAGGTTGCTTAACTGCTTAACCGGACAATCCTGTGGTGGCCAAAAATTACTTTAAGGCCCCCAGCCAGGGCTTACAAACTAAGGATTTAAATTAAATGAACGGTCACTAAGGGCACCCCCTGTGGGGTTCGGGCCTCGGCTTAGTGCGTCATTGATGAGAGGGCAGCAAGGGACAACAGGCTGGGTCGGATCATAAACTCGACTGAGCGCGCGGACGTCTTTTATAGCGGCCCGGCGTGGCGGGGCGCGTCGTGGTGGGAAGGGTCCGCCTCCTCGGTGACGTCGTGCGCTGTGGAGCGGGGCGCCGCGGCGCCGCCGCAGGCGACGCATGTTGACTTTTTTTTTGTTGTTACACATGTATTTAAAATTGTTCCATTGTCGCACTAAATATCTCAAGTAAGTCTTGTACGAGTAAAGTACTCTTTTTCTTAATTCAACATCTTTTTAATTTTCTCCTTTTCCTTTTCATACGAGTATTCGTGATCTTTCAAAACCCAATTAAACCAGCTTGCTGTATTCGACAGTTCTTCGTTATTAAATTGTAATTTTATATCTCAACACGCTTTACAGTTGTTGTACATACAATCTTTGGAATAAAAATCATATACTAAATGTGTTGTTCCCTCATTAAGATTGATTATATTATGTGCTTTCAGTTCATCAACCAAAAATTGCATATTGGAATGTTGTTTGCAGCGCAACTCTTGCAATCTTTTGGAGAATGTACGTAAAAGGAGCAGTAAGTACTTCTTAAACGTAGAAACTTATTTGGGTTTCTTCTGCAATAAACTTTTTATGAAGTACGATAAGTTTGTTTGTTGTTAGTAAATATCTTTTTTATCGTGTAACTTTTTTTGAATGTTCGATGTTCTTTTTTGCATGCAGTGGCGCGGCTAAAATCATCTCAGTTAAGAAAACATTCAATTTTCTTTTGCAATGTAGTGGTTTTGGTCTTCTGCTGACGGTAGTTTTTGAAATTACTCTTGAATCCCAGAGAGGTTCTTATCATTGTTTTTAGTTTATATTTTTTTGTTAATATAAATATATTGACAAAATATGTATATATATATATTTATATTTGTTATCCAGAAGTTTTCAAAACATCTTTTACAGTATTGTTAGGCGGTTTGGAATTGTAATTTTAATGACTGCGTTAATACATCGTGTTATGCTCGGGGTATGCACTAGTGTAAAGATTTTACTAACCTTGTTATTGGTATAACAATACTTCCTGTGACATATTTTTGAGCATTTACTTCCCTTGTTACTTCTTCTTAAGGTTTTAAAATGTTGCAAATGTGTTCAGAGAGCTCCCAATCAACTGAAGATAAAGTATTTTGAGAGCGCACTATTTACTTCTTCTTTCAATTCTACAAACCTGTGCAACATGTAAAATGTAGAATACCACCTCGTGCTTACACATTGCAGAGGTATTTTAGGATTTTTTCCAGCCTGCTCCTGGTATTTATCAATTTTTCCAAGCGGATCTCTTAAAAAAGCAGTTTTAACCTTATTAAAAAAAAATAACCAATTCTTCTGTCGCAGTCAATCATCATTCTTAAACGGCAAAATTTAGCGTGCGTGCGTAAGAACTTAACCGAATGCATGAGAGAAAATCGCCACGTACTTTTTGGTTTTAAAATCAGATCTGTACTATGCAATCAACATATCTGCCAAGTGTACACCGCCTCGTGTGAGCGTTATATTCCTTTACTATTCGAGAACAGTAGCTTGCCAGTCAACATTGTATTTTGACATCCTCGCAAGCGATTGGCCTTTATCGTTTCAAGGCTGAAAATACCGTACACTTCGCGTAAACGGTAAATTAACTCGAAAGAGTTAAAAAGTTGTCAAAGTATACTCTTGCTGGCCTCGCTTCATCATAGTCCATGAAAGTGTTATTCCAAAAGGTGTTCTGCCCAGCGTAAGAAATAAATTCGTTTATTAGCCCAGGTACGCCAGCTCTCACAAATATTTTAAACCCCGATTATTTGGGTTTTTTCGGTAAGTATTGACGTATACTGCCTGCTCTAGTACGTTTATAGGGTACCATCATTTCGACAATACTATATCTACCTTCTTCCTTAAGTTTTAGGCAATTACGTCTCATTATTTCTGAAAAAGTTTTAAAATAGCGATCGTCATTCATATCCAAGTTGTCCACGAAATGAAAATATTTTCTGATTTTTTCGTACATTTTGTCTGGCATCATATCTGCGATGGAGGGATATCTTAATCCGCGATTCCAATAGTCCTTGTATGATGGCATTTTTACCACGCCCATAAGGGTAATGGCTAAGCCTAAAAAGTCCCGTATATCATCATTTAACATTTGCGTATTTGGCAGCATCATTTTGTACTGAATGAAAGCTGTATCATGTGATATACACGTAAGTCAGTGAAAAAATTAAAAAAAGTAGTCTAAAGGGGACGTCGTACTTGAATCAAAGACTAGAACCATCAAATATATGTAGTTGGTTCGATATGCGCTGTATATCTACGCCACCCTTTGTTTTATTACAAAAGTGTTATAATCACATTTTTTTGCTCTATCTATTTCCATATCATGGAGAGATGACAGCATAAACACATTTTTCGGAGGTTTTGGAATATAAAATACGAAGGTCAAACTTTGTTGAAAGCCGAACAGGGATGAAAAACTAACAAAACTAATGTGACGGAAAGGGTGTTCGTGGGGATATAGTTTGACCAAGACCGCTGTACCGCGCCTTAGGAAAGCACGGCGAGGTGGGGGCCGGGAAGGAAAGAGAATGAGTTCACATGAGATCGATATTGTCGGATAGATCTTACGATATCAGTTTACAGTTCTAAGGCACGTGAGCGTCAAAATGGAGGGACCAAATCTCCAATGCCTGTCATGCACATATAACTAAATAATACCATTAATCTACTATTTCCTACCTTTGCTATAATTTTAGCTACCTCATCACATACATAATATTTTAACAAAATGCTTGGTCCCTCCATCATGACGTCAAGATGGAGGAAAAAAACTGATGGACTACTCCCTGGAATGTTCTACCTACTTAGTGTTATAATACCTTTATTCTACCTTAATATTATTGAGTTTGGCTGCCCGAAACATTTATCGTTTTTAAGATATTGATTATATAAGGTGGTCCCTCCATCTTGACGATTCAATTGATTAGTGCAACAGGTAAACGGGCGGTTTATTGTCGATCTTGGAAAGATAAATATTTAATACCTATTTACTACCTTCAAATCATGCAAAATTTCTTACGTTAAAGTTTATTTTTACGAGCAAATAAAAATAAAGAAATAAGTAGGTACAACATACAAATTTTAATCATAGTAGCATTAATAAAGGTGTATAATTTAAAATACGAATAGCACAAAACTACCTAGTTAATATTAAATGTACCTCTCTTTAGTTTGATTATTTGTCGGTTTATTTTATTAATTCTCGTTTAAACTTAGTGTAGGTAAACACAAAAAAAATATTGAAGGTAGTCCTAACATTGTAGTGAAGCTATAAGAGATGAAAAAAAGTTAACCCTTCCTTGGCAACTGGGTAAAAAAAGGGCAAGAGAATGATGAATATAAATAGGAACATGTGAATGGTCGTAATAAAATATATTTGTATTATTATTCCAGTTATATTTATTGCAATTACAAACAAAACAAAAAAATAAAATAAAATAATAATATTATATTATTATTTATTTTTATTGTTTTATTATTATTATTTGTATTATTATTATTATTTGTATTATTATTATTATTTATTTGTAAATTTTATTTACAAATAAATATTGTTTATTGTTTAATTTATTAACAAAATAACACATATACTTAATCTACATAGATTATAATTAAGGGACGTCAACTAAGAAATTATTTCACGCGAACGAAATCGCGGGCGGCCGCTAGTATAATGTATAATTATTTTAAAGCGTAAATTAAACAATGTGGTATAACAAACGTCTGGCTTTTGAATACTCTACTTTTCATATCATCATAACAATTCCATTTCCCAAGAACTCTTGGACAATTTGCCCTATAGTGGCCAACATCTCCGCATATTGGCGGGATAAAATCAATGACTGAAAGAATTCTGTAATATTTATCTCCTAATTTTAACTGATTAGGAATTTCGTATAGGTTGATTTTTTCATCAGAAGACAGCTCAAAAAATATTGTGTTGGTAAGAGAGTAAATCTCTGTTTTTATACCATTGCAACCGGTTATTCTACAAGGAGCCAAATTATCACTCAAAATAGTTTCAGCAGAAACATTTAACGCTCCAATGCCTTGTTTCTGAATGATGTTTAAATCCAAAGGAATGAACCCACATGTCCTTCTAATGTTATTATTAGGACAATCACAGTTCGTACAAGACCTGACTATCTCTGCACTGTAAAATACATCATTGACAACATTTTCTAATATATAAGCAATATTGCATTCGCACTGTATTTGTTCATGGTTTCCCACAGTCGTTAATCTGAAATGTTTCTTGAGTATGGCATTACGCATTTTATAAATATCATCACATTTGGTATCGCTACTTACAAGTTTTTTAATAAAATCAAAGAACATAATATTATCATCTATATTATTGATATTTACACTAAGCTGAAATCCATCTACTAATCCAATAGCTATTGATTGGGAAAAAGCATCGAAGGCACATGTGTTAACAGATGATAAACCATCTACTGCTTTTACTAATGAACCATTAATCAAAATGGGTATTTTTCTGAAAGTGTGTTTAACTGTAGTTTTTTTAGTATTGCCTTTGCCACGCCAATTCTCAACAAATGATGGATTATCAGCAAAAATTGAATCAATTTCATTGACTTTTTGTATCTTATATACACACATCAAAAATGACTAGGGATCAAGCATTTTTATGCGGATTTCTTGAGATTGAGATGTGGCTTTGTAATAAATTTATGATTTTATAAATTTATATGGATCCTTTTTGGTGCATTTCATAATTTGAATCAGGAACTCTCAATCAAATTCGAGTAAAAGATGAAAATAAGCTGTCAATATTTTCCCTATAAAAACATACAACGCATTGAAGACATTATTAGTGCTACTGTTTCCCTACTACTGATTAAAACCAACGTTATTATGGAGCGGCGACGTCATTTAAGCAGGGAAGAAATGCTCAGAGCCGTGGGAATGATAGAAGCTGGTTCCCGGCAACGTACTGTAGCTTTAGCTCTGAATACAAGTCAGAGTGTTATCAGTCGACTTTGGACACGTTACCGAAGCACTGGTACCGTGGCTGAGCGCCATGGAGGACGGTATCGCTGCACCACACGGAGACAAGACCGATACATTCAAATCTTAACTCGAAGAGCTCCAACAATAACCGCCATGATGTTAGCCGTGAGGCTTCATCACTCTTCAGGGAACTTAATTAGCGACCAAACAGTCAGAAACCGCTTGCATGAAGTGAACCTTCATTCCCGAAGACCGCTACGGGTACCACCTATAGCAATGCACAATCGTAGGATTCGATATCAATGGGCTCTTGAACACAGAAATTGGGCAGAAGAACAATGGCGTTTCGTGTGCTTTTCTGATGAGTCTCGTTTTGGTATGAGACCGGATACAAGACGTATACGACACTGGAGAACCCCTGGACGCCAACAGCGATTAAAATCCTGCCAGGAAGTCCATCCTTATAGTGGTGGAACCATCATGGTATGGGCGGGTATTTGGATCGGCGGAAGAACTGAGTTGATTTGGATCAGAGGCAACCTCAACGCTCAAATTTATGCTGAGACGATTGTATCAGACGTCATCGTTCCTCTACAAGTGCAAATCGGTCCCTTATTTCAGTTAATGCATGATAATGCACGACCGCACACCGCAAGAGTTGTAAGACAGACTCTCGCCGCAGCTAACATCAATGTCCTGCCCTGGCCTGCTCAGTCGCCAGACTTGAACCCGATTGAGCATGCATGGGATATGCTACAGAGAAGAGCTCTGCCGAATATGGAGGGTATCCAGTCGCAAGAAGACCTTTTTTTGTTGTTGCAACGAACATGGGCGGCCATTCCACAGCGTGATTTGGATGAACTCATTTTGAGTATGCCAAACCGATGTTCTTGTGTTGTTAGTGTTCGCGGTAGAAACACGGATTATTAATTGTTTAAGTTACCCAATAAAATTTTAAAGAAAACTGTTATTTCAGTCTTTTTTTCGAACTTTAATGTTAGTGGTTCAAATGTCAAAAATCCCTTTATTAGGAAAATGGCAAATTTCTTTATTAATGCAAAGGTGACTTGGTTTATCGTTACTGTGACAAACGAAAACACTTTATTTGATGAATCCTTAAAGAAAATTTTAATTAATATCAATCAGGAGAAAAGTTATTGCAAAAATATATGTTGATCCCTAGATACTTTTGATGTGTGTATTTTTTGTAATTTGGACCTAATTCGTTTCTTAGCAAGAATAGTGTTGTCCAACTCCGAATGTAAGTTGCTAAGAGCCAACTTAGTTACTCCTGACAGGTATTGATTATGTAGTATTATAAAATCATCAACCCTCAATCTATGAGATTTAGTTTTCATGTTACATAAAAGTGTTTTTACGTTCTTAAAATAACTTTCAATATTTGAAGAGGTAGCACTAACTACAAATAGTTTTTCATAACGTTAGACCACATAGGCAGCTGATTAATAAGCCTCACTATGGTATTAATTAACATAGGAAAAAAATATAAATTGTCTGTATCATTGATTTCATCAATCAAATCATTAATAAGACTTTCTTTAGTAATATGCTCTGTGAGCCATTTAATTTTTTCTTCGCCAGCATTTGTTCTTTCTTTTTTATTTTTTTCTTCTTCCCGATCATTATATAAAACAGAAAAATCCGTGGACGGTTTGCAATCAACTTGAGAACATTTATTAACATCACCTGTTAACACCTCTTGAGAAACGATTTTTTTTTTTAATCTTTGCTTAGCTTCTTCGCTACTTGTTAATTTCCCTTGTTCTCCATATCCAGAAAATTTTGCTAAGCATAATGTGACCATATCTTTAGCTATCTGTTGAATTATTTCGTAATTTTCACTTTCTTTCATTTCTTGGAAGCATTTAATATAAAAGAATTTTACTCTTTGATCAACGTTTTTAAAGCATGACAAATTATACAATATTTTTACGAAATGACTTGTATCAATCCTTATATAGGTTTTCAGATTTGTATCAGATTTTCCGTAATTTAAAATTTCAAAAGATGTATCAAGGTATTCTTTGGTTGATTTACAACCAGTAAAGGCTTTAACTGACGCTCCTATAAGTGCAGAAGAATCATCGCAGATAACTTCATTTGGAGGTAGATTATTTTGGGACCAGGTTTCAAGCCATTTAACAATAGTATTCATGGTCTGACTTTCTGAGATCATGTAAAATAGAGGTACGCTGCTCTGACCAGGGAATGTCTGCATAACACAAACGTATAGGAATAGATGTTTGTTTATCTTACTATCTGGAGAAGGCCCAAGATCTCTAAATATACTTCCGGTTGCATCAAGACTCACTACAGTCCTATGATTCTTTTGATATTCTCTGTAGTACTGTTCCTGAGTAGATAACCAATAATACACGATGAAGTGAGGATGCAAACAAATAAACCTCAAAAGATCATTATAGGGTGCACTTTGTGCCATTAACCAAAGGGCCATCACAGGATTTTTGTCAAAGAAATGCGAAGCTTTCTCTTCATATTTTATCTGGCGCAGCGTCCCTAATTTCGGTAGATGAGTTGGCTCACTATCATTAGTGTCCATTGACGAATCTATTAAAGAGATTCTTACAGATACCGCAGAAGAATTTTTCAAGATGTTACCAAGCTCTTTACATTCTAGTGGAGATAACTTTAATTTCCTTAATTTTTGATCTTTAACTGTGCAAGTACAATTAATTACTTTTTCTGTTGGCCAATTTATAAAAACTTCTATAGTAGCACCACATTCTTTACAAGAACCGTAACACGACACAGATTCGTCCGGTTTTACATGCGTTGAGTTAAATCGCCAACTGCAGGGTTTTTTAGTTTTCTTCCATAATTCTTTTCTTAATAATTCAGCCCATTGGTAACTTGATAACGTCCACTTTTGCCGGTATTTTGATCTTGAGCCTGGGTCATTTCTCTTTATATACTTTTGAATAGGTTGTATTTTTTTCCAAGAGTGTATATCTAAGTAAAACTGAATTTTTTCTTGACTTTCTGAATCTTCTACGTAATTATTATCGCTATTAGTTTTAAAACTTTCAGCAAATTCAACAACTTCTTCTACACTATCCGGCTCAGAATCTTCGATATTTTCATTAAAAAAGTAATAATAGTTAGTTTTTAAAGATAAATACAAACTTTTTACAGACATTTTATAGTCTAACTCCTTGCTGATATCGGCAAATATTTGATCACAGGGTGATGGTAATTCACTGTTTTGAAATGCATTTCTGTACTTTAAAAACACTGTTTTCTGATTATCTAGGGAAATCGCGCTCTTTCTTCCCCTCTTCATGATAAATGGGTAACTATTGTTACAATAACTACGGAAAAATTATAATTAAATCACTGAAAATGCTCTTTTAGCCAGGTCGCAGTTCCTTTTTTTGAATGAAAAGTTTTTTTTTTAAATCGCTTAACCACAACGCAATCAAATTTATTATGCCAATATGTGGAGATGTTGGCCACTACAGGGCAAATTGTCAGACTCCTTGGGAAATGGAATTGTTATGATGATATGAAAATAGTATGTATATCATATTTGTATAATGTCTTTCGTGTAATTTCACATTTTGTAATTAATATTTTAATGATTTGATAATTTATTTTGTTCTATTTGTGTATTTTTACTTTTAACTTGCTAATTTAATATAGTTTTATTTCAATAATGTTTTTAATGTAATTTAATTAATTTCTGATATTTCAATAATTTATGTGTTTGTTTTTGGATACTATTTTTGTTTTATATGGGTCTCGGACATGAAATAAATGATTTTTTATTTTTTATTATTTATTTTATTTATAATAGACAGGCAGCAGGCAGATACGAGGCAGGTAGTAGGTAGGTAGTGGGTAGGTATTGGGTAGGTAGTGGGTAGATAGTGGGTAGGTAGTGGGTAGGTAGTGGGTAGGTAGTGGATAGGTAGTGGATAGGTAGTGGGTAGGTAGTGGGTAGGTAGTGAGTAGGTAGTGGGTAGGTAGTGAGTAGGTAGTGGCTACCCACTACCTACGTAGTGGGTAGGTAGAGGGTAGGTAGTGGGTAGGTAGTGGGTAAGTAGTGGGTAGGTAGTGGGTTGGTAATGGGTAGGTAGTGGGTAGGTAGTGGATAGGTAGTGGGTAGGTAGTGGGTAGGTAGTGGATAGGTAGAGGGTAGGTAGTGGGTTGGTAATGGGTAGGTAGTGGGTAGGTAATGGGTAGGTAGTGGGTAGCAGGTGGGTAGGTAGGAGGTAGGCAGTAGGCAGGTAGTAGGTAGGTAGGCTGCAAAAACGGGAGAAAATTATTCCTTTTGTGAGCTTTGTCTCTCTTATATGACGCAGAAGAAGGTGGCGGCCGCCTGCAATTTTGTTCGCGTGAAATAATTTCTTAGTTGACGCCAGCTACTTATAATCTATGTAGATTAAGTATTTACGTGTAATTTTGTTAATTGCAATAAATAAAACTGGAATAATAATACAAATATATTTTATTGTATTTTATTGTTCCTATTTATATTCATCATTCTCTTGCCCTTTTTTTACCCGACTGCCAAGGAAGGGTTAAGTTTTTTTTTTATCTCATACAGCTTCACTACAATGTTAGAACTACCTTCAATATTTGTTTTTTTTTTGTGTTTACCTACCTTCATTGAGTAAGTTTAAACGAGAATTAAATAAAATAAACCAACAAATAGTAATATTTCAAAACTAAAGATAGGTACATTTTATATTAACTAGGTAGTTTTGTGCTATTCGTATTTTAAATTATACACCTTTATTAATGCTACTATGATTAAAATTTGTACGTTGTACCTACTTATTTCTTTAATTTTATTTGGCTCGTAAAAATAAACTATAACGTAAGAAATTTTGCATGATTTGAAGGTAGTAAATAGGTATTAAATATTTATCTTTCCAAGATCGACAATAAACCACCCGTTTACCTGTTGCACTAATCAATTGAATCGTCAAGATGGAGGGACCACCTTATATAATCGATATCTTAAAAACGATAAATGTTTCGGGCAGCCAAACTCAATAATATTAAGGTAGAATAAAGGTATTATAACACTAAGTAGGTAGAACATTCCAGGGAGTAGTCCATCAGTTTGGTTCCTCCATCTTGACGTCATGATGGAGGGACCAAGCATTTTGTTAAAATATTATGTATGTGATGAGGTAGATAAAATTATAGCAAAGGTAGGAAATAGTAGATTAATGGTATTATTTAGTTATATGTGTATGACAGGCATTGGAGATTTGGTCCCTCCATTTTGACGCTCACTAAGGCACGCCAGTTTTTTACACGCCATTCGTACGTATAATTAAAGTTGTGCTGGCTGTATGCAATAGATTTTTTATGGCCTGTGGACATTAAAAAAATGTTCTACTTCTTGTCGCTGCCTGTGTTAGTTATGGAGGTCAATTTGTACTCTGCTAAAATACAAATTAATAAGTTGTAATTAGGAAGTTTAGTGTCTCCAGTGTAAAAACCTGTTGTTTACTTAATTTCGAACAATTAAATTGTTTAATATAATAGGAAATGAATTAAATAAGAATTCCTAAATATTTCATTTCATTTAACTATATATCATATATTGTACTTAGTTTAAATATGACCGAAATATAGTCATATTTTATTAAAAATAGGCAGGTGATGAATAAGAACTAAACTTATAATTCAATTCAGGACTTGTTTTATTGTAAATTGTTTAACAAATAAGGTAATATATATATACTAAATTAACCAAAGTTATTCTGACATGGATTCTGCTTCAACTTCATCTTCTATTTCGCCATTAACATCATCCTCCATTTCGCCATCGGAACTTGAATCAGAGTCTTGCAATTTTATTATAAATGGATCGATAATATTATCGAACCTACTATCGCGATCCAAGTAATTATTTTCATTTTTCTGGACGTGATCATCACATCTCTGCCATTTTTCCGCAGTGAATTCCGAAAACAATTTATTTAATAAGTTTTTCTTTTCGTCTAGAGAAGAATTAATATGGTTTTAGGCAATGTTGTTTTTAATATCAGCCCAGACCAACTCAAATGTTTTGATTGGATTCAAATCTGGATGGTACGGAGGTAAACGCAGAAGGGAAGGTAAGGCTTAAATTTTGCTTACCAATCCAGCTTTGCCCATCGGAATAACGCCTGTAGGAAAATCATGAATGAAACAAAAGCATTGCGGTCATACAATGGTTTTTAATTATAATGTGAGTTTACTGATTATGATTACAGTCCTCTTCTGAACCCAGCTGTTGAGAATACAAAATTACAGGTTCATACTTACTTTATAAGTAACATTACCATGCTGTTTCATCACATGGAACACAGATGCACTCAGTATCGTTGCCCGTATGTGATGCTCAGTGTATCTTCACGTAAAGTTTCAGCAGGTAAGCTTAAACGATTCAGCAACCGTACATGTAATCTCGTAACCGATAAACTTGCCTTCACATCATGTCCTCAATGTATGACCATTTTATATGGTTTTTCTTACATTATAACGTCATCGCATCGTAAATTAAATGTACATTTGAGCCCTGATTGACAAAAAGACGAGGTAAGATTGAAATCCAAAGAAAATCTGAGAACACAACCTGTCTTATCGGAATATGGTGCAATACTTACAGCGTAGATATTTGAGGAACCTTTACTGACATCAATAAACCATACGCTGGCTCTCAATGTTATTTAAACCACATAGTGATCTGCGAAGGGTGTAGATAACTTTTAATATTTTCTCTCTCTAGCCTTCCTCAATATCGCAGCCTTTTCACCGGGACGCCACGTAAAAGACAATGTTGCTATCTCAAAACTCAAGCGTCAATCTCCTTTAGACTGAAGGCCACACTGAAACCGAGGCTTTTATCAGCTCGTTCCCATTAAATTATTCTAATTCAACTATTTCGCAATTAAATGTTTATTTTTGTTGATTAATTAGTATATTGTAAATAACAATATTGTTTTCATAAAGATGAATTAATTCTGTGTATTTGACAATAGCGCCATCTAGGCACATTTTTAGGAATGCACGTATCGATTTAGTGTTATATTTTACACAGCAGGTCGCTACCTACCTCTAAACCTGCGATGTAGTTTTTTAATTGTTACACAGTGTGTCCATGGGCTTTCAGGAGTTCGTCAATTCTGTACACGGGTTCTTTTTGTCTATTATTGATAAGAAGTTGCAGTTGAGCCTTTGTCATGGTTTCTGAAAATTCTACGTTGTGGCGCAGCAACCAGTTCCGCATTTCACTTTTGAGGCTTGTTAAAGTTGGCTTCTTCTCAACCTGAACGCTGTGGTAAGACGCGTTGTCCATTACAATTACAGAATTCGGCAACAACTTATCTTTTAACTTTTCATCCACCCACTTATAAAAAGTAGGCCCCGTTCATATTTCCATGATAATCGCCGGTTTTAGCATCTGATTTGAATATAGTCAATAAATACACCATCAACCAAGCCATTTTGACACCCAGCGTGAAGAATTACCAAACGCCGTCCTTTCCCAATATCAGCATGAATTCCGGGTTCTCACGATGATTGCCAACATTTGCTGACATGGTGACTGGCGTTGATGTATGTTTCATCAAGGAAATATATGTTACGGTTTTGCGTTCTGTAATTTCTGATTTGTGTAAGGTATTTTTTCCGCCACACTGTAATATTAGGCTGCTCTATAAGTAGATGTCTCTTTGATTTGCATTTTCGGAAACAGTAGCCCATTTTGTATAAAAGTTTTTTTTTAAATTCTCGTCCACAATTCAATATGCCATCTTGTCTCAACCTTATAGTAACTTACGGACACTTGGTATTTTTTTTCGAATTCGTAAAACTTATGAATTTTTCTTCTGATAACTCCTAAGTCAAAATCATCCACAACATGTTTTTTCTTTATAACTTTGGGTTTTTTTGGCGATTGAAATATTAATCGGCTTGAATTTTCAATTGATAAATTACCCGCTATAATCACATTTCTCACGGTTTTTTCGCAGTACCCCGTAGCCTCCGCAACGATTTTGGCAATATTTGCATCACTTTTAAATTCAAAGCTTTCTTTGTCTGCTTTTCTTTTCTTAAAATAGTCGGCCACCTTAATAATCACGGTCTTATCATCACGAGATAACGCACGGCCCATCTTTGAATATTTATCTCATGTGCTTCTGACATAGACAGTCCGGTACAAATTACACTAGCGACCAACACAAAAGCAGTCAACTTAAGTTGAATAATTCATGAACCAGATGTTCATTTGTCCATCATTAAACGATCAAAAACGATTGTATACGGCCCTTCTGATTGTTCTCCCGCATAAATTTCTAAATTCAAAGAATAGCATATAACTTGTTATCAAACCATTTAGTAACAGTCAATTTACCATATGGCCTCAACGCATCTAGTCTCCGCCAGATAAGTAAGAATTAAAGGTCATTCATTGCTCTTTCCTTCCTCCCATTTCTGCGTAGGTACCCCGACAATACATTATGAATCGTTTTTTATTTCTAGAATAAGTCAAGGATCACGATATAGGTCGTTTCGGGACAAGTTTATGTCATTATTTCTGTTTTCGGAATTATGTATTTGAATAAATGTATGCGGGTTAATGACCTTTAATTCTTACTTATCTGGCAGAGACTATATAGCACATGAGAGCTACCTCTGTCTTCAGACTTTATTATTAGAACATCTTTTAGCTGACACCTATGTGGGATACGATTTTTCATCAAAGTACCTGTATAAAGTATTTCTCTGTTAGATAGGCCCAGATAAATCAAGAAGTGGACTGTATGATAAAAAAGGTATAATTAAATCTAATAGGAATATTATAAATGCTTGCGAATTCGGTTCCGGTGTGAGATGGTAATTGCGCGCGAACCGCGTGCGTCCGAACGCCGCCGCCGCCGCCCGGTCCCCTCGTCGCGCTGATGTGTGTTTAAGTAGTAGTGTTGACGCTGTGTGCGTTGACATATTCCCGGGCCGCGATTGAGAGGCCAGCCCGGTGGATTTACTTGCTTCGTGCTCAGTCCGATGGTCTATCATCCAGTTATGGGCATATTTTATGAAACGCCCTTCTGATTGTCCCGGTCATGGTGCGAATGTCCGATTCTCCGTCTGTCCCAGGATAGAGCTTCACTATGCGTCCCATTTGCGCCACCGGTAATGTCTCGTCCTTCACGATGACCAGCGAGCCGTCTGTGAGCGCGCCGTGTGAACGGTGCCAGCTCGTCCTTTAATGCAACTGGGAAATATATTCCTTATTAAAGCGTCTCCAAAAATGCTGACGTAGAAGTTCAACTCGTTAATGACGCGGCAGCCGTGCTGGGTCGCAATCGGACATCTGTGGATGAGGTAGCACAGTTAGACGACCAATTAAAAAATGATAGGGCAGACGGATCGGGTGAAAGAGGTGTGAGAGGCCTTGAATTAAGAATGCATTCTATTTGGACAAGTAATGTATATATTTCTTCATATGTGAGGTGTTCCATTCCTAGTACTCTTTTCTAGGAATGGAACACCTGGTAGATTTTTCTCGGAATCCGACGAAGATGAATAGGTATATAATCACACGTTTTCGTTTTTTGTTTGCACGTTCTTTAAGTCTTTTAATTTTACTTTCATAGTAGCTAAATTGGTTGTCAGTGCTTCGCTTAGACACATTGAAAAATAAATTCGAAATATCACTAAATATTTAAAAGTGAGTGCTTGTTGCCGCGCACAATAAAAGAAATGAGGAGCGTCGCCGCCGTTGCGGCGGGCCGGGTGTGGCGCGAGCAAGGAAGTTTTTTCAATCTACCCTAACATTTTAATAAGTGCGAAGTTGCTAGTACAATGAAGGTACTACATGTGTCTGTTATTTATCTGAAGAATGAAACGTATGCAATTTAATTAATAGTGTTAAGTACATATTACATTGTCATAATTTACATTCTCACATTCATTTAAACTATCATAGAATTCATAACTTAATTTTTCATCAGATACAGCAATGTATAACTTAGTGGGATGAATAAGGACACAATTATGTTTGTAAACTATTCTCATCCCGTGGTTTAGTCTGCGATTTTAACTTTTGAAGAATCTGAATTAGACAAAGATGCGATTTGTTTGGAATTCTCCATTTTTAGAGGCATTAAAATGATAATGATATATTTATCGCAATAAAGCACTACAGAACATTAGACATACAAAAAAAATTGTTTACTAAAACTTGAACTTAATATATTATTTGCAAGTAGCATCCAGAAGAAGTAGCATTTTTGTTTTAAATATATCTAAAGGTCTTATAATTTATAATGTAAATAAAAGTAGAGTATTATACTACGACGTCACATCCTCAGATTTATATAATTTACTTGGTAGTAGTACTTCCACTGCACTGGGCATCGCACAATATTTAGAGCTAAAAATAAAATGTTTTTAAAGTAAGTATATTGACTACTCGACGTAGTACCTTCCCCCACTATGTTACCTGCGCCCACGCCACCATTACTCTTGTCATTCGCTTTCGTTGTGCGGGCATCGCAACATCTCTCTCATTTTTTTTCGTGTGCAACCAAGTATTATCGTGTAAGTTAGTGAAAAGTGTGACTTTGGTTTACCATAATGGTTAAACGAAAACACAAGAATAAAGAATCGCGCACTCGGAAGAAAATAAAAAGGTTACAAAAACAATTTAACCGCTCCTCGGAAACGAGCGAAGGTGAGTCATACTTGTTTACATTGTTAATTAAGGACTATTCCTAATTACAGTAACGCAGGATTCATGCAACTACACACATCAACACGGTCTAGGGATATTTCATACTCAATTAAATAACTCGAAAAGTACTGGCCGCATTGGAATCTTTTATACACCGATTTGTTTGTAATTTATCTCAGACTAATTCCAAATTCAAATTTTTGAAAATTCTTTTGTTTCGGTGGCATAAAAATGTCTTGATGTATAGGAGAGGGAATTTTCATTTGTGCGAAATTTAGAAAACAATACGAATTACGTTTAGTTACAGTTTTTTTTCATTTTTAAACGAAAGATAAAGTTAAAATTGAGGTATTGTAGCCATGCAACGCCGACATTTGACGAGGGCGGAGATGTTACGAGCTGTGGGAATGCTGGAAGCTGGATCTGTTCAGCGTAATGTTGCTGAGGCCATAGGGACCCATCAAAATGTAATTTCAAGATTGTGGACACGCTATCGTGCCACAGGTGAAGTAGCGGAGAGGCACCGGGGGCCAAGTCGCATCACTACCCCCAGACAAGACCGATTTTTGCAAATTACTGCGCGAGCACAACCAAATGCAACGGCGACTCAATTGGTCCAAAGGCTGCGAGTGGAACACCAAGTGCTTGTGAGTGACCAAACTGTAAGAAGGCGACTGCATGAAAGCAATCTACGCTCTCGTAGACCACTCCGGGTCCCACCTTTACGGAGAGGCAATCGTGGACGACGATTAGATTGGAAAGATTGGCAAGATTTCCTGCTCATGCACGACAATGCCCGGGCACACACGGCGAGAACGGTAGCAGCTTGGTTACATACACATAATGTTAGGGCCTTAGACTGGCCTGCTCAATCGCCAGATCTAAATCCCATTGAGCATGCGTGGGATATGCTGCAAAGAAGAGCTCTGAAGGAAGTTCCTGAAAATCTGGCTACAGAAGATCAACTTTTTGCGCACCTCAGAAGGACATGGGACAATATTCCGCAGCAAGACATTGACAACCTTGTTCTGAGCATGCCGAATCGTTGCCGATGTGTTATGAACATCATGGGCGCTTTCTCAGACTACTAACTTCAAGTTTATAAACACAAATTAAATGATTTTTCTATTTTTTTCAGTTTTTACTCACAAATTAAAAGTTCATTCATATACGGTTTCCGTCTATGCTTCATTTTTTTTCCATAAAATCCTGAAATTTTAATCTATACCTTAACCATTATAAAAAAAATGGTAGAATATTAAATAACGTATCTTTTAAATATATACATGTCATATAAATAATTAACACATTGATAGTAATTCGCTTTTTTAAAAATATCCCTAGACCGTGTTGATGTGTGTATGATAATGTAACGTTGTTACCAGATGTTTAAAGTCACAATTTATGTACCTACCTACCGTCAACTGACTTATTTTTACAATTAGTTTTTTCTTTTTTTCGTACATGCATTCTATAATTCTATCCCAACCCAAGGTATCAGTTAGACACACGTTAACGATGTCGTATAGTTTGATTTATATTATTCTATATGGATGGGGAAAATAAATAAATAAATATTTTGTGGATGCTATTCTCTGCGACACGATCGCACTATGGCACATGCCATAGTGAGGTATCTGTTGCGATATCATAACGGTGTCACCTTTCAGCTACATAGCTGATAAGGTGACACCGTTATTCTCCATGACGCGATCATGGCTGATAACCAGTCTCGTGTTATGTCGTGAATATAACCAATGACTTTAAAATACACAGCTGCAAATGCAGCATATCAATGGCATGTAGCTGATGAGGCGACACCGTTATTCTCTACGACGTGATCATGGCTGATAACCATAGAGTCTCGTGTTATGTCGAGAATATAACCAATGACTTTAAAATACACAGCTGCAAATGCAGCATATCAATGGCATTAAAGTAAATAATAAACACACCACCGGTATTGCGGAAACAACCGAAGTTCTATTAAATAGTCTGATACCTGATGATTCGCCGGTAAATGACAATGACTACCATCAACAGATCAGAGCGTGGGCTGTTGTGCCACCTGAATCACCAGCGTCAGACCTTCCATCCATTGACGAATTCATTAATGTTGTCAGGAAACTGCCTATTAACAAATCATCAGGTGAAGATAAAATATCTAATCGGATGATAATAGAAGCGTGTAAAACAGCGGGCGACGCCATTCTATCTGTTTTCAACCGATGTATTGCGGACGGCGTTTTCCCTAGCGTATGGCGACGTGGCTTTATACGAATAATTCCAAAAAGTGGTGATAAGCCACCGGACGACCCTAACGGCCGTTCCCAATAACCTATCCTCAGTAAGCGATATCTTGCTATCGACGATAAATAGTAGACTTCTATCTATCCTTATTTTACGTCCCACAAGTGACGATAACGTCTATCTATCCATCGACATCGGTATTTAAGCTCAGCTATCCAGCCCTCCCATACGTTTTGTTACTACAAAAGCTACAAAAAAAAACAACCTCTAAACAAATATTTTTTCATATAACTTTTTCGTAAAACAATACAAATTTATCGAATTAAAGCATTGGTGAAATTTTCACGATAAAATAATATTTGTAATTATAGTTATCTGTTTCATTGACATTATTATAACGAACCAATATTGGGCGCGAAAAAAGGAAGAACGAAACGTAGTCAAGTGTCAATTCAACTCGAAGAGCCTTGCTTATTGATCTTGTTGAAGCTAACAAGGTGATAACGAGCAAGGCTACAAATGCTACAAATAATCAGCTTAAAGAAGCTGCCTGGTCCAAAATCACAGATGCATTCAATGCATCGGTTTCAAGTTGCCCACGAAGAACCGATCAATTAAAATTGAAATGGGAAAATTTAAAAAAATCCGCTCGAAAAAGATCCACCAAAATTAGGATGAACCAAATTAAGGTAATCATTTCGCCCTTACCCTTGTGTGTAGTGTTTATGAACCTCAGGATGTGATAGATAATATTATCTTTATTTAAATATGTATTATGGTGAATTAATGTAACTATACTTGCAGACAGGTGGTGGCAAGCCAGATTACATCCCACCAGATGATGCACTGGACAGAGTGGCATCCAGTTTAGGTGCAACATGTGAGGGTTACAGTGTATCATTGGGAGGAGATGCTGAGGTGACGGTGGATTCAGAGATTTTGAGTGATGGTGGTGGCATCATGGTGATTGATAGTGGAGTGGGTGATGGCGATTCTGAATTAATGAGCATTGATAATGAGAGTGGATCATCAAGGAATAACGAATTGCTGGTTGTGACAACACCGAAACCAAAGAAATTCTTTTTTAACACTCCCAGTGGCAACAATAATACACACATCAAAAATGTCTAGGGATCAAGCATTTTTATGCGGATTTCTTGAGATTGAGATGTGGCTTTGTAATAAATTTATGATTTTATAAATTTATATGGATCCTTTTTGGTGCATTTCATAATTTGAATCAGGAACTCTCAATCAAATTCGAGTAAAAGATGAAAATAAGCTGTCAATATTTTCCCTATAAAAACATACAACGCATTGAAGACATTATTAGTGCTACTGTTTCCCTACTACTGATTAAAACCAACGTTATTATGGAGCGGCGACGTCATTTAAGCAGGGAAGAAATGCTCAGAGCCGTGGGAATGATAGAAGCTGGTTCCCGGCAACGTACTGTAGCTTTAGCTCTGAATACAAGTCAGAGTGTTATCAGTCGACTTTGGACACGTTACCGAAGCACTGGTACCGTGGCTGAGCGCCATGGAGGACGGTATCGCTGCACCACACGGAGACAAGACCGATACATTCAAATCTTAACTCGAAGAGCTCCAACAATAACCGCCATGATGTTAGCCGTGAGGCTTCATCACTCTTCAGGGAACTTAATTAGCGACCAAACAGTCAGAAACCGCTTGCATGAAGTGAACCTTCATTCCCGAAGACCGCTACGGGTACCACCTATAGCAATGCACAATCGTAGGATTCGATATCAATGGGCTCTTGAACACAGAAATTGGGCAGAAGAACAATGGCGTTTCGTGTGCTTTTCTGATGAGTCTCGTTTTGGTATGAGACCGGATACAAGACGTATACGACACTGGAGAACCCCTGGACGCCAACAGCGATTAAAATCCTGCCAGGAAGTCCATCCTTATAGTGGTGGAACCATCATGGTATGGGCGGGTATTTGGATCGGCGGAAGAACTGAGTTGATTTGGATCAGAGGCAACCTCAACGCTCAAATTTATGCTGAGACGATTGTATCAGACGTCATCGTTCCTCTACAAGTGCAAATCGGTCCCTTATTTCAGTTAATGCATGATAATGCACGACCGCACACCGCAAGAGTTGTAAGACAGACTCTCGCCGCAGCTAACATCAATGTCCTGCCCTGGCCTGCTCAGTCGCCAGACTTGAACCCGATTGAGCATGCATGGGATATGCTACAGAGAAGAGCTCTGCCGAATATGGAGGGTATCCAGTCGCAAGAAGACCTTTTTTTGTTGTTGCAACGAACATGGGCGGCCATTCCACAGCGTGATTTGGATGAACTCATTTTGAGTATGCCAAACCGATGTTCTTGTGTTGTTAGTGTTCGCGGTAGAAACACGGATTATTAATTGTTTAAGTTACCCAATAAAATTTTAAAGAAAACTGTTATTTCAGTCTTTTTTTCGAACTTTAATGTTAGTGGTTCAAATGTCAAAAATCCCTTTATTAGGAAAATGGCAAATTTCTTTATTAATGCAAAGGTGACTTGGTTTATCGTTACTGTGACAAACGAAAACACTTTATTTGATGAATCCTTAAAGAAAATTTTAATTAATATCAATCAGGAGAAAAGTTATTGCAAAAATATATGTTGATCCCTAGATACTTTTGATGTGTGTAGTATGTATCTGCTGTCAGCAAAATATACAATTTAACATTTTACCAACAACATTGTCTATTTACAAATTATACAATTTACCATTCAAATATTAACAAAGTAACAAGCATTTGTATAATGAGGGATTTCACAATAAATTTGCCTATGCCTTATAGTCAATTAATTATTGCATCCCTAATGTACATTTGGGTAATTTTTATTTCTAAGTATGTGTAATATAAAAAGTTCTAAGTAAATCTGGGGTGGTCTGGAAAAACTAATTTACATAATTGCAATAAAACCATTTTTTTTTAATAGTACTTACATTTATTTTCAGATAAACAAAAACGTAGGCTACTGGATGAAGACATTGTTGTGGGTTATGTTATAATAAAGGAAAAACGGATTCCAAAGTAAATCAACTGTATATTGTAGAGTAATACAAAACAAGAACACCATTAGCAAAGCGTGGTTACAGAGAAGTGAAGTGTAAAAAGGCGGGCTGTCAACTTCAACTCTTGACAAGGATGACATGGACAGTTGACAGCTCTAATCATTCAATAAGATGCGTTCCAATATTATTGACTACTTTCTTAATTCGTAACACCCTTCCTCAATACAATTGGTACGCATTCTTTACAATTACAATACTTATATTTATTTATATCTTCTATCATAGCTATCTCAGGAAATTACAAATCATATTAACTAATACTATATCTATCCATGAATTTAATTATTTAACATACTACACAACTTGTTAAATACTTCTTTATTTAAACCTTTAGTAAACACATCCGCTATTTGTTTCCCCGTTGCTACATATCTTAACTCTACAATATTATTTTCTACCTTATCTCTAACAAAATGATATTTCAAATCAATATGTTTTAATCTCTGATGTTTTTCAGGGTTTTTAGCAACATGAATAGCTGACTGATTATCAATATAAATAATGAAATTATTACAACCTATACCAATTTCTTTTATTAAATTGTAAATCCAACAACCCTCAGCTACCCCTTTCGCTAATGCCACATATTCAGACTCTGTCGATGATAGAGCAGTACATTGTTGCTTTGAGCTGCACCAAGATACTGTGCAACCAAAAAGCTTCATGATGTACCCTGAAGTAGACTTTCTTTCCAGCTTATCTCCAGCCCAATCTGCATCTGTATATCCTACTAGTACATCCTTAGAATTTCTTCTGTAAATTAATTTGTAGTCTAATCCAGTTCCTTTGATGTATCTCAGTATTCTTTTTAACGCCTTCCATAGGTTTTCATCTGCATAAACTTGATATCTACTCAGATAACTAACAGCAAAACAGATGTCTGGTCTTGTGCCCAACATAGCATACATAAGGCTTCCGACTACCTGTCTGCATCTTTTCACCATATCATTGTCTTTGGCTGGTTCTGTTGATAGTATCAAGCCTGTCTCTATAGGCGTCATCGCCGGGTTACATTCTTCCATTCCATATTTTTTAAGTAGATCTTCTAAATACTGTCTCTGATCTAGTTCAAGCCCGTCTTCTTCTTCTGTTATATTGATTCCTAAGTATTTCATTTTCTTATTACCCATGTCAGTCATTTCAAAGTTTCTGTTTAGTGATTGTTTCAGTTTCTCAACTTCTTCCTGTTTCTCTGCTATAATTATTAAATCGTCGACATATAGGAGTATATAGAATCTTTTATTTGCTTTGTAGTACATGCAGTAGTCTGACTTGCTTCGAATAAACCCTTCCTCTTTCATATAATTATTGAATCTGTCATTCCAGTTCCTTGGCGACTTCTTAGTGAGTAAGTGACGACGTAAAGTGACTTCTGTAATTTTAGTACTTTTCCATCATATTTCTCAATTCCATTTGGTATCTTTATGTATACTTCTTCTTCTATAATCCCATAAACGAATGCACTCTTCACATCCATCTCTGTCATTTTCAAGTTGTACTTACAGGCTATGGATAAAAGGATTCTCAAAGTTGGCAATTTTGCCACTGGTGTGTATATCTCCGAGTGGTCAAAATCATCTTCCTGTTGAAAACCCCTTGCTACTAGTCTTGCTTTATAGATATCCTTATTCTTCTCTCCTTTCTTTATTTTAAGAACCCATTTTGTATCTATCACTTTCTTTCCTTTCAGTGGTGTTTCTGTTATCCATGTATTGTTCTTCTCTAATGCTGTCAGTTCTCTTTCTATAGCTTCTTTCCACTTATGTGAGTCTTCTCCTTTTATTGCTTGGTCATAAGTTAGTTCTTCTGTGCATGCCTTAAATCCTGTATAATAATCTCCATAGTTCTGTGGTTTCTTGATCTCTCTTGTCCTAGTTTTCTGTGGTTTCTCCACTGGCAACTCTCTAAAAGAACTTTCATCTTCTGTTTCTCCACATGATTCATAGTACTCTTCTCTTCTGTGTCCACTTTTATCTTCTTCTTCTTCAAGTATATTACTCTCTTGCTGTATATTAGTCTCTCTTCTGTTGATTTCTTCTTTTCTATCTGTCTTCTGTAAGTCTCTTTCTGTTCTTCTGTATTCTGTATCTATCCTTCTATCTTCTGTTGTAGTTTCATTCTGTGTTTCTATTTTCTCTTCTTGTCTTCTGTCTTCTTCTTGCTGTCTGTGTTTTCTGCTAACACTATTTGTATCATCTTCACAATCAATGTGAACTATTCTGCTCTTCTGTTTCTCTTCTGTCTTTTCTTGGATAAATACCACATCTCTATATGTGTTGACTTCTTTGTTTTGAAAACATACTCTGTAGCCTTTGCAATTTATCCCATAACCAACAAATATTCCTTTCTTGCTTTTTGCATCCCACTTGAGTCTTCTTTCCTTTGGTATGTGTACATAAACTTCTGTTCCAAATATTTTCAACTCTTCTATATTAAAGCTTCTTTTATATAATAATTCAAACGGTGTCTTGCCCTGAACTGATGACTTACCTGTTCTATTTAATGTATAAACTGCTGTGCTAGTGGCTTCTGCCCATAGTTCCTTCTGTAACTTCTTTGCGTGGAGCATAGTTCTAGCTGCTTCTACTATTGTCCTCATCTCTCGTTCAGCTCGACCGTTCTGTTCGGGTGTGTAAGCAACTGTGGTCTGGTGAGTAATCCCCTTTACTTTCAATATTTGATTTACCTCTTTGTTAACAAACTCTCCTCCATTATCTGATCTCATTTTCCGAATTTTGTGCCCACATTCTTTTTTAAATGTTACAATAAAATTTTGAATACTATTTTTTGTCTCATATTTTTTTTTTTTAAATATACAAACCTGTAGCCTGTAAAGTCATCTTTGAATAACAAAAAATATTTAGAAACCCCTATTGAAACCTTTTCCATTGGACCACATAAATCCATATGAATCAATTCTCCAGGTACACTAGCTCTGTTATCACTACTCTGGAAAGGTACCCTACTTTGCTTACCCTCTAAACATGCTGTGCATTGATCAGTCAACCCTTCATGTTTTACATTATTTTTGGTTAAAATCTCCTTGACATAACCTATATTTTGGTGTGCAAGTCGTTCATGCCATTCTGTAAGTGATGTTAAAGCCACTTCTGTATGAAATTTAAAATTCATGTAATACAATTTATCTACTCTGTTTGCTGTACACATAACCTCTCTATTTTTGGTAAATTGACATCCTTCTTTTGTTGAAGTCATAGTATAACCTTTATCTAAGCAACATGATACAGAAAATAAATTTACTGTTAAATCTGGTACAAATAAAACATCCAACATTATATAAGGTGCATACTCTTTGCCGTTGTATCCATGAAAATTAATTTTACCTGTACCCTGTACTTTCAGTTTATTACCATCTCCTAATATTACAAATCTATTCTCTAATATATTTGTATAGTCTGTAAATAGGTCTCTTTTGAAACACATATGTTCACTCGCCCCTGTATCCAAAACCCAATCTTGATTTTGAATTAAATTATTATTATTTAGGATAAAAGCATTGTGGTTACCTTTATTTTGTCCCTGCCTGCTTCTGCAGTCCTTATAAACATGACCCAATTTTCCACAAGAGTTACACTTACGCATTTTGCAGTCTTTCTTATAGTGTCCAGCTTTACCACAGATATAACACTTTTGTTCAGTTTCATTGACTTTTAATTTTCTATTGTTGTTTCTTTTTGCCATAAGGGCTGATGATGACGGAGTTTCCTTTCCTATACGCTCCTCTTCCACAAGTAATCTGGTTGTCAAATTCTTCATATTCTGTTCACTTTCAGGTACTGATTCCCATGCCGAGATGAAGTGTCGGTATTTATCAGGTAGGCTCATGACAATTTTTGTGACCACCATCTTCTCAGAAAGATCCTCTCCATTATTTCTTAACTGATTGACAAGTTCCTCAACTTTGGATATGAATGCTGCCATTGGTTCCTCGAACTCCATGCTGTAAAACTTCTGTTGAATAAGGTGTACTCCAACCTTAGATTTGGCTTCAAAAATTGTGTTCAATTTCTCCCACATTTGACAAGCAGATGTGCATGCCAATAAATATGAAAGTATCTTCTCTTCTATTCTTGTAACTATTATTTCTTGCGCTTTTCTGTCTACTTCTTTGCCTTCAGTGGACGACGGCTCTTTGAGTAACGCGTCGTACCATCCCTTTGACCTAAGTACAATCATGATTTGGAACCTCCATAGTGCCCAATTGTTGTCGTTTAGAACTAACGCGCCGTCTTTTCTTTCCATCTTCTATAGATTTCTTCTGTGTTATTCCCGTCTGTAATGACCCGGAAGCGGTCGACTTCTTCTGTTCAGGAGTACTGGTAATCCTAGTACCTACGCGCCACGCGGAGCTTTATTCTGTCGTCTGTTGGCGTCTTACTTCTGTGTGCTTTCCATGCCTGGGCCCATAACCTGTTGTGGGTTATGTTATAATAAAGGAAAAACGGATTCCAAAGTAAATCAACTGTATATTGTAGAGTAATACAAAACAAGAACACCATTAGCAAAGCGTGGTTACAGAGAAGTGAAGTGTAAAAAGGCGGGCTGTCAACTTCAACTCTTGACAAGGATGACATGGACAGTTGACAGCTCTAATCATTCAATAAGATGCGTTCCAATATTATTGACTACTTTCTTAATTCGTAACAGACATGAGGACTCGAGCTGCACGGAATCAAGCTATTGCTGATTATTATATAATTAAAAGGAAGAAATTAGAATTAGAGATAGAAAATATGGAATTAACAAATAAGAAGTTAAAATTAGACTTAGAGCAAAATAAATAAGAATTAAAATAAAGTTTTCTTTGTCTTTATTAAATGCCCACTTACACTTAATTCAAAGTTATTCATTCAAATCAAATCTGAAACAAATAAAATATGACATTAATAATTTATTTATTAGGATTCAATAAAATATTGTAGAACTGCATGAAAGACATGGGATCAAAAATAACTTACCCTCCAAACGAATTATTTATCAAGTCTTGTCGCTCATCAATATTATTGTCATTAAGTTCATGTAACAACATTGGGACTGCATCATAATTAGGTACTTCTACTTCTGGCATTACATCTTCAATTCTCATCTGTCTACAAATGTTATGTAGGATAGCTGTTGCTATTATTATTGATTGTGTAGTTGATAATGATAGCCGTATTTTTAATGATATAACTGGAAATCTCCGTTTCCATACTCCAAAACACCTGCAAGAAAGGTAGATTATAGATAAGTCTAACAATGTGATGTCTCATTGGAATGGAATAAAGTGACATAACGAATGTGCACTACAATAATATTTTAAAAGGTACCTTTCAATAGTATTTCGTGTTCTTATATGGGCTTCATTGTACATTTGCTGACTGCGTGATGTTGGGTTTAATACAGGAGTTAATAAATAGGGTTTGCATGGATAAGCACTATCTCCAATCAACCAGCGATTTCCATATAAACCACTTTCACATTCCGCTGAAAAATCAATAAAAAATATGTTTGTAAAAGCACTTCCAAGTGTAGAGGTTTTTAAAAATTATTGTGTTATTGCTCCAAATAGTTAGTATGAAGCAACTAAACACTTTACCTCTCAGTGTTGAATTGTTAAAGATTGTTGCATCATGAGTTGATCCAGGCCAACGGGCAACGACATTCATAAATCTTAAATGTGCATCGCACACAGCTTGCACATTCATAGAGAAATATCCTTTCCTATTTCTAAATTCTTCTCCAATATTAGAATCTATAAATTAAAAAAATCACTTGTAGATAATTAATATTAAAAGCTAATTTAAGCTTTTTTCTTAAAAAATACAATGTACTTACTTGGTGATTGTATTAGAATGTGTGTGCCATCAATTGCACCCAGAACTCTTGGAAATTGGCTAATATTGTAAAAATCTTCCTGGGTATTGTTATGTATATGTATATAATTTCTATATAACCTTGCTATTGCATATGAGACATTGGCTATAATACGCCCCGCTGATGATTTTGAGACTCCTACAAAGTCTGCAACAGACACTAACATTGTGCCTAATGCATAAAATCTCAGGGTTAAAAGTAGCTGATGCAAAGGTGATATCCCATGATTTCTGAAAAAAAGAAATTTTATAAATTATATACTTATGTTACACTATGTACGTAATATTGTTAACTAATTAATATTAAATGAATGTATTTCTCATTCAAGTTGGTACTTACCTTTCTGAGGTTACTTTTAACAAAGGATATATTTCTGTTAGTAAATTACTAACAGCAGTTTTGTTTAAACGAAATCTATATGTGAATTCGGTACTACTTAATTCGTTCATATGGTTTACGCGGGTCTTGTAGTTTTTCTGGGATTCATCTTCAAAATCACTGTCCCAGTCAGATAATTCCAATAGCATAGATAAATCACTTTCACTAGATTCAGACATTACTATGAATGATGAAAGCACTGCACTTACTTACACTAAACACAAATTAATTTGAATTGTTATAAAAATATACAATGCTTAACCCTGCAATTCGACGGATTGACAAATTTGGTTATCTTTAGTATTGACATTACTGACAGATAGCTGTCAAAAGCATATTGGGATGCATAATGTTGCAATTTCATAGAAATATCTATCTGTAGCAAGAGATAGCCCCTCCCATCGATAGATAGCGTAGGGCGGTTGGTTGTCCTATCCATCAGTATGTTATTGGGACATCAAAACCGATGATAGATAGATTTTTCTATCTTTAGTAGGTCAAAACTGGCGATAGATAGGTTATTGGGAACGGCCGTAAGTCGTACAGGCCCATAACCCTACTGCCATCTTTGGGAAAACTCCTGTAGCGCCTTATCGTTCCACGTTTGCTGCCAGACGGGCCAATGTTTCATAACAACCAATTCGGTTTCACCGTGGGAAAATCTACCGTAGACGCGGCACTTTCTGTTAGAAAAATTGTTAATAACTCGGAACACAAGTACGTGGTTGGAATCTTTTTAGATATTTCCGGGGCCTTTGATAACGCATGGTGGCCGATGCTACTACTTAAACTGAAGAATCGTGGCTGCTATAAAAACATATATAATCTTGTTTATTCATACTTTTTAAATGGTTCCGCGAAACTCAAACTCGGTCATTATTCTATGTCAAAGCCCCTTACCATGGGATGTCCTCAGGGGTCGGTAATCGCTCCGTATGTATGGAATTTAGGTTTTGATGATTTTCTCGCGATTAGGGGAATCGCGAGAAAATCATCAAAACCTCCCATACTTGACGTCTCGTATAATTATGAACATCACTTAAGGTAAGTTCGTTTAACCATCAATTATGTACCATTTTTAATAAAAATTAAATTCCTTTTCTAAATTATTTTATTCTTGCTCTAAATTATCTATTTGATGAGTTGCAAATTTCAGAGAATCTAAGTTAATTTTATACTTAAAGAGATTGGCGACAAATGTGACAGGCTTTTAGTAAAGGTTATAATTTAAATGCTCACAAAAATTATTTTCAGACCCTAAGACTGACCAAGTAAAATATATTAACTTCAAATAAATAGTGCATTTTGATAAAAATGGACAAAGTTTGTTATTGCATCCGAGGCGGAATTAACTCCCAAGCCGTAGGCGAGGGTGTTTTTGAGCCGAGAACTGCAATAACAAATGTTTCAAACGACGTTTTTTAATATACTTTTGAAGAAATAAATTAAAAGAACGAAAAATATTTTTGTCATGAATTATTATGAAACTATGATTTTAATTTTCTTTTTTTCCGCGCTTTGCTTTTGCCAAGGTGGAAGAGATGCAAAGGTATGAATATACAGCCTAATATAAAAAATAGATTTATTTTAATATTTTTGAATTTAGAACACAAATAAATGTTAATTGATAAGAAAAGTAAATATTAGTTTTAAATAATCATGTCTATATAAGACATTCTTTGCTTACCTAAAATTAAAAAAAAAAAAAAAAAACCCGACTAAAGGCATTGAACCAATTTTGACGAAGTGTAAGTAGACGAAGGTATAGTTATCTGTGGCAATTTTCATATGTTGGAAAATGAAAAACAAAAACGCAAGCGTGTGAAATACATAGCATTCTGAACCTAATCGTAGTGCGATCAGAACTAGTTTTCGAGGAAGTATATTGAAAATAATAATATTAAATATGTCCTTCTTATGGGTGCGTACCATGTGATATAATAACAAAAGCAAGCCGAAGCTGCAGTGGTGAGCCTTAAAACATTCTGCGACGATAAGCTCTCGTGGGACCGCCGGAGCCCCGCAGCGTCGGAGCTGTGACAGAAACCATGCCTGCGGCATGCTTGTTTACTGCATGGTTGCTCCTTGCTTGCTGAATGCTTGCTGCTTGCTGCATGATTGCTGCATGCTTGCTGCTTGCCTGATGCTTGCTTGCTTGCTGCATGCTTGCTGCATGCATGGGTCAAATGAGGTTATAACAGAAGTGGACATAAAGTTTCCTGATATTTAATTATTCATTACGTAATTGCTGGCTGAAAATGAGTATGAAAATTAGGTCAACTGAACGTTATATAAAAAGAGCATTCAACACACAAATTGTAAATCATTTGAAATGAACGTTATATTAAATGTTATTAGAACAAAAGAGAAGTTTGTATGAAATGTAACAGATCACATGAAATTAGTTTATTTGTTTTTATAGCATATGAAAATTACAATCATGTGAACGTTATTTCAAGTGAAAATATACTAACTGTTATTATGTCATATATTACACACCCCTTTCTTACAACAGTCATCAGCTGTATTATCAAACTTAATATTTAAAGGAGACTTAGTAATAAAAGATTAAGAATTAGTTGTCATTTACTGAATAGTTTTAGAATAACCATTACAATTTGCTGTTTATTTTACAATTCCTGTAGCTATTATTGAATAGTCGCTAAAGTTATCTTCGTATTTAATTGTCAATTTATTTGTTTTTGATTGAACGAGTGTACTACGTGAGCTCGACAAATGGATGTGCGATTAACGCATATGCGACAATACTGTACTGCGACTCACCATAGTTCGTATGCACGCTTGTGCGACACACCGAAGATCGACATCACGCGAGTTTGACAAACGATTATGCGATACTGCCGTCTGTAGAATTAATACAAAATAAAAAAGCATTAACTCATATAAATAAAAACGTATCGCCGGAATGTACAGTTGTAGTAGTTGTAATCGTTGTTGTAGTTGTAGAAGTTGTAGTAGCAGTTTCAGTTGCAGTTGTACTTGTTATTGATTGTGAGGCGGTACGAAGTTCGCCTAGGGAGCTAGTGTAAAAAAAACCAAACTTAATTTCAATATGTATAATCAAAACTATTTATGATATAAAAAAAAAAAACACATTAAACAAAAACGAATAATTATTACTTCTTTTTTGAATAACAAATATAGGCCAGGCCACGCAAGAATGATAACAAATTCATTGTATATATTTTTTTTAATGCTTTTTAATTTGTTCTTCTTTATCTTGTTGTTGTTTCCTTCTTTTTTGGTTCACTCCTTATCTTTTATATTGTGTCCGTTGTCGTTTTTTGTTCTTTTAATATTGCCTCAAAAGTTTTATGCTGGAAGCTACAGACCAAAGGTGTGGTGGGAATTTTGGTGGTGTTTTTTTCAGCTTCAGACAACCAGGTACTGCGGATCGTTTTTTTGTGTAAGTTACATAATAGCTACATAATACTTCCGAAACCACACACATACCTTTTCAGCGTCTTTTGGCAGTACCCGTTCTTAAATAAGGCGGAAAGCTGCTGGAATTTCTTCTGAGCATAAATAAGCCAATGTAGCTAAGTGCCTTATTGTTTGCAACATCGTTGTCCGGTCGTCGTCATCGTTGTAAATCTGTCAAAACAATTTTAGGCTGAAATACGATATTCATGACATTTAAAACGTAGGTGTGAATAATTTCTAATAAGATAACATAACAATGATAAGTCCTGTGTGATAGTAATCCATATATTAACGGTACTGTTTTGTCAGAGGTTTCAGTGTATTCTATCACTGCATGGATAGTATATAACTAAGCAAACCTTGCTGGACATGTCATAAAAGTTCCATGCATTAACCAATATGGAGAATTGTGAAGCAATTTTAAATTATTCTTAGTACTGAATACTAAAACACACTCTATTTCATCATGTATATAATGTCCGATTAAAAATTGTTCATCGTTAAACTTTGTATTTTTTTGAGAAGGCTTTTTTACTGCAAGTCGTTTCGGCAAATCTGGGAAATTTTTCGTCTTTGCTCGATGAATAATCATTATCGTCCTAAAGACTGTGAGCACTAGTGTGAGGAATAATTTGGTTACAAGCCTGCATAAATTGTCCGGGAGATTCAGTAGCTTTTCGTTTTAATGTAACATTTTCTTCTGACAAGGTGGATCCTCCATTTTCATTTTCATTAAACTTAATTTCCATTGTCTTCTTATAAAAGTTTTATTCTGGTATTTTTCTTCATAAAGTTTTCTTCCAACTTCTTAAGCATCCCATGTGCCGTTTTCTCGTCTTTTATATATTCGATTTGACTGTCTGCGATGAAGCTTACTAAAATGCTTACTGCTCTAGTTTCCTTTTTTATGTTCTCTGTTTTGCTCGCAAAAACCTCACTTTCTATTGCCTCTAAGCATTCCTGCTCCTAATATAGTTTTTAATCTTTATTTCCCAGTGTTGCCGCTTAGGAAAAAATAAAGTCACCAAACTTTTACTAAAATGTCACTAGATTGGGTGAAAAATTAAACTCAAAAAGTCACTAGAAGTCACTAAATTATTTAGTCAATCTTCATAAACAAATTTACTGATTAAAAGTAATTTAAAAAAATATGAAAAATCAACGAACAATAATTCCAACAAGAATTCCAAAAACACTGCGTTTAAAAATTAATTAGTTGCATTAAATCTTCATCTATTGGTACTTCGTCTTCGTCCGGCATGGTGGAAGTGGACGGTTGCTCTGAAGTTGCCGAGGAAATCGAAGCTTGCGGTTGTAATATGGAAGTAGATGGCACAGTACTCTTATTTATGTTTTTAACGGTTTTCGTCATTTGGGACAAGACTTCACTGGGTAAAACATAACTTTTGCAGGTTTTTTTTAAACATTTTAACTGATTCTGTATCAACAGTATCGAATTCAGAGTTGTTGTTGCTAATCTATTTCGTAGTTTCGATTTGCTATATTTTGGAATGAAACAACGCAAATTAATTAATTACGTGTTTAATACTGCTTTCGAGTACAGTGCTTGTCAAAGCCACACACAAGAAGAAAGTTGCCAACGCAAATAAATAATAATCTTAATCTACGGTATGACACTCTCCCCGCCTTAAGAAAGTAAATGCATTAAATTTAATATACCTACCCACTAAAGTATACCTACCCACTTATCCTACTTTGGGTTCACCTTAATATACTAAAGTTTAGCTACTTACATTTAAATACTACTTATGCTAAAGTATGCAATTGATTGGCATGTCTTTTCCATTTAAATTCCTCTACTTGAACCAGGTAAGTAGTACTTGGCACTAGTATTTGAACAATACTACCCCTAGACCATTTCTTCCCTCTCCTGAAATCCTTAACCATAACTTCATCACCCTCCTTTAAAGTCAGAATTCTATTTCCCTTTGCATAGTGTAGTTGTTTTTCTTGCGACTCTACTAAATTTTGATAGATGGGGGCTGGTCTTAATAATGACAGTCTGTTGCATAATTCTCTGCCCATCATTAATCGAGCAGGAGTAACACCACTAGTTTTATGGGTTGTGGTTCTATAATCGCAAAGAAATATGCATAAGACATAATTAAGTGATTTTCCACTGTTTATGATCTTAGTCATGTGAGATTTAAACGTCTCGACAAACCTTTCTGCAGCCCCATTGGTTGCAGGGTAGTGAGGGGGGGTGAAACTATGTTTAACACCTGTCGCCTTACAAAACTCTTGAAACTCGTGACTTGTAAAAGACGTGCCATTATCCGTTACTAAATGTACAGGAAAACCATAACGAATATACAATTCCTTAAATTTTAGTATAGTTTGACTTGAGCCAATGTTAGTCATTTGAAATGCCTCTGGCCACTTAGAATAACTATCTACAATTACCAGATACATTTTTCCTTGAAAGGGGCCTAAAAAATCTGCATGGATTCTATACCATGGTCCGGGAGGTAAAGGCCAACACCTTGGTACAGCTGTAGAAGGATTATGTCTGTTTGTCAAACATAAATCAACTGATTTGGAAATTTGTTCTATAGCCTCATTTAATTTAGGCCACCAAAAATATGCCTTTGCCATCTCAATCATTCTAGAACTGCCAAAGTGACTTAAATGTAATTCTTTCAATACAGATTCTCTTAAATTATTTGGTATGATAATTCTATGACCCCACATTATACAGTCACGATCTAAACTGATCTCATGCCTTCTTAAAAAATACGGTTTTAAGTTTTCATCTGTATTTTCTATTGGCCACCCATCACGACAATACATCAATATTTTTGACAAAGTTAAATCTTTTTTTGTCTCTGTTTGTATTGTTTTCCAATTTAGTGAAGCTAATTCTGACTCACTTAAATAATTAACCATTATGGTGTCATTTTCTTCCCCTGCTAAACCGCTTATAGCTGTGTTATCTGTGATGGGTGATCTTGATAAATAATCTGCAGGATTTTTGTCTGTACCAATATGTCTAATTGTGTAGTTGAATGCTGACAAAAATATAGCATAATGCTGAAGGCGTTTTGCAGCCATCTTTGGTATTGCCTTATGGGGTCCAAATATCCTCACCAATGCTGAATTATCTGTCTCCAGTTCAAAATTTGTCCCATAAGTGTAATTGTAAAACTTTGTTATACCAAAAATTATTGCCAGTGCCTCTTTATCTAACGCTGTATATTTCTTTTCAGTATCATTTAATTTTTTACTAGCAAATGCTATTGGCCTAATTATGCCATCGGTACCTCGATTAGAAATTATAGCCCCCAGTCCATTTGAAGATGCATCACACGTTAGTACTAATGGAAGATCTGGGTTATAATGAGTTAAGCTTTCTGCGGATGCTAATTTTTCTTTAATTGATAGAAATGCTCTCTGACACTCATTGGTCCAGACAAATTTCCCCTTTTTAGTACACTCATAAAGTGGGTTTAAAATGGATGCCAAATCTTTCAGGAATCGCCCATAATAATTAATTTTACCTAAAAACGATTTTAACATAGTGAGTTTTTCCGGTGGGGGCAATTTAATAATTGGGTCAATATTTTCTTTTATTATTTGTATTCCGTCTTTGCTTATTCTATATCCGAATACATCTATACTTTTCCTGAAAAACTTACATTTCCCGGCCTTTAACTTAAATTCACATTCTTTTAATTTTATTAGTACTTGCACTTGCTCTAATGTATTTTTCATTTCTGAGTATGTTTTTCCACACATGTATATATTATCTATCAAAACAATTACATTGGGAATGTTTGCTAGCTTTTGTGACATCAGTCTTTGGAAAGAGCCCGGCCCAGTGCTGACTCCATAAGGCAAGTATTTATATTTGAATGTTCCAACTTCTGTGACAATAACTGTTAAATCTTGGGATGCCTTGTCCAATGGCGCCTGTAAATAGGCTTCCTTTAAATCTAGCTCACAATAATACTCTGCATTTGTGAAATATATCTTCAATATGGGGCAATGGGAACCGATCTATTTCCAAAAACTGGTTTAGCGTTACCTTGTAATCGCCGCATAAACAAACTGATCCGTCTGGTTTTAGTATGGGTACGACGGGTGTTCCCCAATCGCTATACTGGACTGGTTCAATTCGTTTATTTTCCAATAATCTTTTGATTTCTACATTTACTTTTTGTTTTAAAGCGAATAGAACCTGTCTTACTGGTAATTTCTTTGGTACCGCATTGTCCTTTAATTTCAAAGAAATACAATCTCCCTTCACATTTCCCCATCCCGGGCTGAAAACTTCAGAATATTTTTCTTTTATCATCACCACCGGATCCTCTATACTGTTGCTATTTAACTGTAATGGCCACATTCCAAAAATGTGTAAAACATCCCTCCCTAATATTCTTGGTTTGTTATTTTCAACCACAAATAAACTCACTTTTTTTTTTAATTATTTCTTTCTTTCTTTTTTTTTTTATTTTTTTTTATTTTTGTTTTATTAAGTTTTTTTATAATACCTATTGGTTTTGACATTGATTGATCATAATTTTTGAATGTAACATTTGTTTTTTCTATCTGGTTTGTCAGACACAGTTTTTCTACATCTTTAAAGTTAATTGTAGTGGCCTCTGATCCAATATCCAGTTCAAAATCGAAATTTACTGAATTTATTTCTACTTTAACTGGTGGTATTATTATTTTTTCACTTGTATTTTGCATATACACATTATAATACTCACTGTTTTCTAAATACAAACTTTGAATGGATTGTTCTACGCTTGATTCCTCTTGTTTTTTGAGTCCACCTCACCGTCCACCTCCAATACATTTAGTTTGCGCGTTTTCGAACACATTTTATATAAATGCCCCTTTTGGCCGCACTCCGAACAATATTTATTTTTTAATGTACACTTATTTTTTAAATGATTTTGTTTTCCGCAGCAATAACACATTTTTTGTTTATTTTGTTGAAACTTGGGTCTGGGGGGTGGCTGAAACTTGGATGCATTTTTCTGTTTCAGTTGAAACATGCTGCTTGCACTTCCGGGATCATTTTGGGTTTGCATGTGTCATAGCCATTTCTACGGTTCTTGCTAATGTTATTAATTCATCCAACTTCTTATCACCATTTTTCAGTAATTCAAATTTTATTAAAGATGAACACACACCGTCTATCAGCTTTTCCTTGACTTGATCTTCAAAATCTGTGAAATTGCATTTCTTGGCTATTTTTTTAATCGTATGACGTACTCTTTAATGTTTTCATCTGACCTTTGGTTGTTTTTCCTAAACTCGGCCCGATCTAATGCTGTTGATGTTGACTTAGCATAACTGTAGGATAAAAGAAACGAGGAGATAATAACTTGTTGTAAATATATTCAGGAGATCATTTTATATAAGAAAAGCACACAAAGAAGTGACAAGGAATCACAGCTGACCAAAGTACTACAGAACATACTTTGCTTAAATTCAAATTTACACCATAGACACATATACAGAAAGTTTGTATATCTAATACACCCTCATAAATTTTAATTTAAAAACACTAAAATATATCTGTTCGAGTTTAAATCGAACACTAAGCGAAAATGCATAATTGCATCGAACGCAAGTATGCACATTCGCTCGTTCACCAAAATGTGCGCTAGTTCGTGTTCAGATCTCATTAGAGACACCGCGTACTCAATACCATTACCATTACCATTACCATTGTCTTGTAATTAAGTGTTGTAGTGATTTAATATATAGCTATTTCCTTTACAATTCGAGACTTTAACTTTACCATAAACCATAACCTATTAATACGAGAAAGGAGTGTTAGGTCACCATAGCGCCGAACACTACTTTTTGCCAGGTCCTTCGAGCATTTAAATACCAGTGACTACCAAGTGAAACAGTAGCACGCGAACAAGAAGATCGCCTCAATTTGAAGAACCCACAGATTGCAGAGACGGTCGGTTGGAGCATATAAGGTCAGATCGAACCATTTTTTTATACTAACCATTACCGAATATTTCGAAACCAACTTTAAATATGGATTCCGATTCGCTGTTCATCAACCAAACGGAACTCTATGAAATCCTGGACAAGTTTTTGACCAACATAAAGAAAGATGGGTCCGAGAGGAAAACCATCGATAATTATAAGCGCAAGGCTAGTATGTTGGAGGCATACTGGCGCGATTATCAAGAAAACCACAGGAAATTAATCGAGTTTGCAGATTTAAACCATATTTACTTCAAAAAGGGTTGTTTCGAAACAGCCCAGGATGTTTATTTGAAAACAAAGGAGATACTTAACAAAACCATGAAGCAGTTAGGCGCGGTGCAGCTGAGAGATGAAAACCCTTACAGAACCAAGACGGAGGAGGTACAACCATTACCAGGAAACCGGGCTGGGCAACAGTTAGGCGCGGACCATCGTCGACAGGAAGATGAGGCGGCGCAGCCACAACCAGGTACGTCGTCGCCGCACCATGAGGAGTCCTCGCAGCGAGATAGTTTACCATATGAAGATAGAGGCTCCAGCAAGCTGAACGGGTTGATAAAGAAGCAGAATATTAATTTCAAAGCGTTCATCAGAACCGTAAGTAATATACAAGTCGATAGTTTCGAGAATCAATGGCAATTCGAGAACGCTCTAAAATCACTGGATAGCCGATGGGGTGAGATTGACAAGCTTCATTGGGAAATTGAAGGTGAGGATGGAGACGACGATATTACGTACCAAATGGAATTCTGCAAGCACGAGAAAAAGTACGGCGAGCTGACAAACGACATCAACAAAAAGATGTGGGCAGTGAAGCACCGTGAAAAGTCAGCTCCAAAAATGGACATCCCCGTGTTCAATGGGACTTATAACCAGTGGGTTCCATTCAAAGACTTATTTAGCGAAGCGGTCGACAAAAACCCGTCGATGTCTAATGCGCAGAAAATGCAGTTTTTGAAGAGCAAGGTGACTGGAGAAGCAGAGCGTCTGATTCATCATTTGCAGATTAGCTCTGACAATTATCATGTGTGTTGGGAGATCTTAAACCACAGGTATGGTAACAAGAAATTAATTTTCACGTCCCATATTAACATAATGCTCGGGCTTCCCAACATACAACAGCAGTCGCTAGCCTCGATCAAAAAGGTGCATGACGTAACCAAAGAGACGTTGCACGCTATAAAGAATCTGGGAGTTGATATAACAACTTGGGATCCACTTTTAGTGCACCTCCTATCGCAAAAGCTTGATGACGATACCTTCACCGAATACATAGAATCGGTCAAGAATCCTAGAGAGCTACCCAATCTACAGGAGTTCCTGGAATTCTTGGAAACGAAATTTACAGCGTTAGAAGCGTCTCGTCGCAAACAGGAACCAGCTAACCAAAAAACCACGACGCATCAATCAAGCAAAAACTATAACCAAAACCAGAAGAAAAGTTTTAACCATAATAACCATCAATCAGGCAACAAAGATAATACAAAGTATAACATGAACGCGTTACATGTGTCGCAATCGATAACCTGTGCATTGTGCAATTCAGAACACGGATTGTGGCGCTGCCCTACATTTTTGCAAATGACTCATGAGCAAAAGGCAAACAAAATTGAGCAATTAAATTACTGCCAAAACTGTCTATGCAGTCATAACAATAAACCGTGTCAGTCGAGCAAACGATGTCGCAAATGCTTAGGTGCACACAACACTTTACTTCACGAAGCATTAGCAAAACAAAGTCCAACCGCGTCAGCAGAAGAAATCTCCAACAAGAGTGTTGCAACCAAAACACGCACATCTAGGTCATCTCACGTGTCTTGGGATGACATATCTGAAGTACTTAGCTACCGCAATTATAAAAGTCAAGGGAGCTGATGGAACACTGCACAAGATGAGAGCATTAGTTGACCAGGGTTCTCAACTGTCGTTAATCACCGAAAACGCAGCGCAGATATTGGGATTAAAGAGGGATCGTTTTAAAGGTCAAATTTACGGTGTTGGTGAAAAAGAAAACAACGCGAAGGGAATGTTACAGGTAACACTACAGTCTACAAATAGTGAATTTACTTGTGACACCAACATTATTATAATGAACAATTTGATCAAACGACTGCCAAACAACACGTTCACTAAACCAACAACGTGGAACCATATCCAAGGAATACAATTGGCCGATCCGGAGTTCCATATAAGCAGACCCGTAGACATGCTTCTAGGTGCAGATGTGTATAGCAAGATAATGTTAGGAGGTATCTTAAGAGGAGACAAGGATAACCAACCAATCGCTCAACAGACGCAACTAGGATGGCTACTCTGTGGATCCATGAAACCACGCTACCAATGCAACGTAATTCTCAACAACACAGAAGACCTTCTGAAATATTGGGAGAACGAAGACATTAACCAGAAGATAGAGATGACCAACGACGACCATGAGTGTTTACAGTTCTTTATTAAAACTACAAAGAGACTTGAAGACGGAAGGTATGAAGTCCGACTACCGCTTAAGCCGGAACACAACGACAAGTTAGGACAAACGAAACCACAAGCTCTAGCTCAATTTAGGAACTTAGAGAAGAAATTTGAGAAAAATAGCGAACTGAAAACAGATTACAAAAAATTCATGGACGAATATTTTGCACTAAACCACATGACACCATGCAGCATTAACCAGGCGCCTGAATGCTACTTACCACACCATGCAGTCATTCGGGCTGAATCTACCACTACCAAACTGAGAGTAGTTTTCAACGCCTCGGCAAAGTCATCATCAGGTTACAGTCTAAATGACGTCATGTACAGGGGTCCAAATATACAAAAGGATCTTCAAGAGCTTATCCTGAAATGGAGACAATTTCAATTTGTGTATACTTCCGACATTGAGAAGATGTACAGAATGATCCGAGTGCACCAACAAGATCAAGTATACCAAAAAGTACTATGGCGAGAATCAAAAAACCAACCTATACAATCATATCAACTCGTCACATTAACATACGGAACCAAACCAGCGGGCTTCTTAGCAATGATGTGCTTAAAGCAACTAGCATCCGATGAAAGACAAAAATTTCCTGACGCTGCAAAGGAATTGGAAGAAAGTTTTTATATGGATGATTTTTGCGGAGGGCGTCATTCAATGAAAGCAGCGAACAAACTGAAATCCGATCTCATTAAATTATGCCGACTGGGTGGATTTAATCTTAGAAAATGGACCTCTAACAAACCAGAGCTGTTAACCGATTTGGAGAGAGAGCAATGTGACCAGTCAACATACGAGTTCAAGCAGACCGATTCTACCAAAACATTGGGTCTCCGTTGGAACCCACAGAAGGATAATTTTACTTTCAACTTGAAAATAGAACCCGAATCACCTGCAACTACTACCAAAAGAGCTCTACTTTCGGACATTTCCAAGCTGTTCGACCCATTAGGGTGGTTAACCCCCTTGAGCACTACCATGAAACTCCTATTTCAAAATGTCTGGTTGTCTAACATAAAATGGGATGACACCCTACCAGAGGCAATGAACTCGGAATGGAGTAAATTGAAGCAAGAACTTCCTGACATAAGCAACATAGAAGTCAACAGATGGTTAGGAATGGGAAAAAACCAAAACATAGAATTGTACGGATTCTGCGACGCCTCCAACAAGGCATACGCGTGTGTAATCTACTGCAAAGTAATAACCACAGAAGGGACAACCATCACATTAGTTGCCGGGAAGGCTAGGTTGGCACCCATAAGCAAAGTCTTATCTATACCGAGACTGGAATTAATGGGCGATCATCTGCTAGCTCAGCTAATGCAAAAAGTCAGAAGCTGCTTATCAGATTACCCCACGGATGTCTACTGCTGGATTGATTCAACTGCAGTACTAGGATGGATACAAGGAAATCCAGCCCGATGGAAACCATTCGTAGCAAATCGGGTAACAACCATCACCAAAACCATACCATCAAAACATTGGCAATATGTGAAGACGACAGATAATCCAGCAGACTGTGCAAGTCGCGGTTTGACTGTCAGGCAACTCAAAGACCACAAGTTATGGTGGCAAGGGCCGTCATGGCTGCCCTCATACAAAAACCAAGAAAACCATCATACCATTTACGAGACGAATTTAGAAGTTAAGTCGTCTATTTCCAAACAAACCAACGCGGTAGTTATTGAACCACCAACAGAATCGCTGACTACTGCAATTATAAAAGACTTGATAAACAAGCACAGCTCTATTTCAAAAATCATACGTATTTTTGCGTGGATACTGCGATTGCCTACTTCGAACAAACAAGTTCACCGGCCCTACCTCGAATTACACGAGCTTCGTCGCGCTAAACAGCTGATAATTAAAAATGTTCAGCAAGCAGAATTTGCGAACGACCTAGATTCGATAAGCAAACACGGAAGAGTGCACTCCAAAAGCAGGATTTTGAGTTTGAACCCAACTATAGATGAACGTGGAATTTTACGTGTGGGCGGGAGATTGGAAAACGCCAACATGAGTCCGGAGATGAAACATCCCATCATCTTACCCCACGATCATCAGCTAACCACATTACTCATCGATCAAGCTCATAAACTGACCTTCCATGGCGGAGCGCGTTTGACATTAGCAAATCTACGACAACAGTACTGGATAATCGGCGGATATATGGCCACAAAAAAGTTTATAAGAAAATGTGTCATATGCAGAAAACAAAATCCCATACGGCAGCACCAGCTCATGGGAGATTTACCAGAACCAAGAGTGAATCCAGAATATGCATTCTATCACTGCGGCGTAGATTACACAGGCTTCGTAGAAGTCAAGGCAAATAAAGGACGGGGAATCAAAACCACAAAAGGATACATTGCAGTTTTTGTATGTATGGTCACGAAAGCGGTTCACCTAGAGCTCGTGTCAGACTTGAGCAGCTCCGCCTTTTTGGCAGCTCTAACCAGAATGGCAGCCAGAAAAGGGGCACCACGACATATGTACAGTGACAACGGCACTAACTTCGTGGGAGCAAACAGAATGATACAGGAAGAATTTAACCAGCTTCAACAAGGATTCAGTGAAAGTTTTATGACCGAGATAACAGAGATGGGCATAGAATGGCACTTTAATGTACCTAGCTGGCCTAATGCCGGCGGTCTATGGGAGCGAGCAGTGCGCAGTCTGAAACATCATCTGAAGAGGGTTATAGGTCAACAAAGACTAACCTTTGAGGAATACACCACGTTGTTAGCTAGACTAGAAGCGTGCCTTAACTCGCGACCTCTTTGCGCAATATCCGAGGATCCTGACGATCTAAACTTCCTTACACCAGCTCATTTCTTATCAGGAAGACCGGGCACAACTGTAATAGAAACACAGCAAGATGCTAGAACCAGATGGCATCTAACCAGCAAATTATTCCAAGATCTTTGGAAACGTTGGAAGACTGAATACTTGGTACAACTCTCATCAAGAAGCAAATGGATGGAACCACAGAAAAACATCGAAATTGGAGATCTAGTAGTAATTCATGATGAAAATCTGCCTCCGGGAAAATGGGCTCTTGGACGTGTAGTCGACACTCACCCAGGGAATGATAACTTTACCAGAGCTGTTTCATTAAAAACCAAAAATGGAGTCATGAAACGCCCTATTGTGAAACTCTCCGTTTTGCCCGTTAACCAGAATAATGTAACGACATCCAAACCAGATATAAAGCCAACAACCAAATTGACTGAAAGGAAGAGAAAACCGAGATCAAAAATCGCAACTGTAGCAACTGCATTACTGAGTTTTTTCATGCTGATTTTTCCATCTTACGGCTTACACGATGTAAAACCATTCCCAAACAACCAGACGCTTTATTTTGACCCCATATCAAAGGTACAATTAATCAGGGATAAATGGACATTAGTCATGTACTACGACATGGGACCTTATTGGACGGGCATAACCACTTATAATAAAATAACCAATTATCAAGAACAATTATGCGCAACCATTGAAACACAAAGCCATTGTAATACGATCGTACAGCAAGCCCGACACGATTATCAGGAACTCGAATACTACAATGAACTTTTGCTAACACAGCATTTTGATGTCCACGCCAGACAGCGGCGCACAGGGAAGACGGGTCGGCGCCGACGAAGCCTAATCGACGGTGTCGGGTATCTAGCGAATGACTTATTTGGTGTGTTGGACTCACGTTTCGCTGACCAGTATGAAAAGGACATTGAAACCATACATCGCAATGAGAAACACCTATCTAATTTATGGAAAAACCAAACATCCGTAATCGAAGCAGAGTTCAACCTTATAAAGAGGATGGAGAGCACTGTAAATAAGCAGCACAAATTAATAACCAGGAAGCTTTTAAATTTGCAAGAAAACGCAAGCACTCTCCAACGCGAAATACAAAATATTTCGTACGTCAATGACTTTACATTGTCAGCGATATCTGGAAACAACTTGCTGCAAGGATTAAGACGACTTCAAGACACTTTGCTCGATACACTAACAGACATCTACCACGGCCAAATTAGCATACATTTACTGCCACCAACGCAACTTAAACGGGAGCTACAAACCATATATGGCCAAATGCCAAGCGAACTCACACTACCAATCGCGAATTTAGACACTGATCTTCAGTATCTTTACAAACTACTGAAAGTCAAAGCCAGAGCGACTCAAAAATTTGTTATAATTGAAGTTACTTTTCCACTAGTATCTAGAGAAAGTTTCAAATTGTACAAGATAATACCTGTACCACACCAAACAAACACCATGAAGGCCACAATCATACCAGTCTCCGAATACGTAGCCGTCAACCTGAAGAAGGATTCCTTCTTCAGTATGTCCACACAGGAACTAACGGCGTGCTTACACCATGGAACTACCTACATCTGTCAGCTGCTAAAACCAATAACAGACCTGCAAAATGACGAAAGTTTTTGCGACAAGAATCTGGCTACCAATAAATGTAAACTAGAAAAAACCAACTGCACTAACGTATGGCTTGAATTACATTTGACTTCTCAGCACTTTTACTTTTGTTGTGACAGCTACACAATAAAAATAATATGCGGCGACCGTGTAACAGTTCGTCAGCTGAGCCAAGCCGGGGTCATTAGCATAGGTCAAGAGTGCGTCATCAAAGGAAATGACTTCTCGTTATATTCAATACGTCATCAGTCCAACCAAATGAACGTTACACCAACCATTAATATACCTGAGTTCGATCAAATTAACCATTTGATTAACATCAAAATCCCTAACGAAAGACTGGCTGACGACGGAAACCTTACAATATCCATGACCAATCTGGGGGAGGCGATAGAGAAACTGAATAAAAGCGACTCAGAAATAGAAGATTATATATCGCCGCATGACATCCACCAATACGTAATATGTTACGTGCTGATGTCGATCGCTCTGTGCGTAGCAGCAGTCTGGTTGTGGCAGACCGGGCGATGTCGCCTGTGCCGTAAGGCCGCATCTGGACACCGTGGCGGAGGATCCCACCGGCGGCAGACCACGGTAACCACACCACCTCCGAGGCGTCAACGCCGCAGCGAGAGCTGCTGCCAACAGGAATTGGCAGCGGCTCCGCTGACACCGAAACCAACCAGAAGACACGAATCGTGTAGTGAAGTGCTCAGTGCCAGTGATCTAAAGGACAAAAGTGAAGTCGGTTTTCGTTTACACAATTATGCCAAACGCTGGCCTAGCGCGAACTATAGTGCGATCAAACGGGACAAAATTACGAACACAGGCAATCACAATATTGCTTTTACTGTGGAAGATTCAATAGTGTAACTTCTAATAAATTACAATAATTTAAGTAGACCAATAAGCCATTATGTTTTGCCTATACTTGTTTGATAATTAATTTTATACTTACCAGTTTAGATTACTAGAAACGAATGTGTTGTAGTAGTTTTATAATTTTGTGTTCACCATTTAGTATTGTAGCCTAGTTTTTAGCCATCATCCCGCATTTCTTCTCGCTCTCGGGAATATGTTCGAGTTTAAATCGAACACTAAGCGAAAATGCATAATTGCATCGAACGCAAGTATGCACATTCGCTCGTTCACCAAAATGTGCGCTAGTTCGTGTTCAGATCTCATTAGAGACACCGCGTACTCAATACCATTACCAGTACCATTACCATTACCATTACCATTGTCTTGTAATTAAGTGTTGTAGTGATTTAATATATAGCTATTTCCTTTACAATTCGAGACTTTAACTTTACCATAAACCATAACCTATTAATACGAGAAAGGAGTGTTAGGTCACCATAGCGCCGAACACTACTTTTTACAATATCCAAATCAATAATCTTTAACACCTAAACCAGTAATGCACTTGTAGTGCTTGACACTACACAATGGTTTAGTGAGAACGTCAGCTATCATGGATTCAGTGGGTACATGTCTCAGTTTGATGTCTTTGTTATCTCGTAGCACTTCCCTAATATAATGATGCTTTATATCAATATGTTTACTGCGTGCGTGAAACATTGGGTCTTGAGCCAAACATATTGCTCCTTGATTATCGGCATGAACAACTACTCGAGTGTACCTCACAATTCCTAGCTCCCTCATAAGACTATTCAAATAAACTGCTTCTTTCATACATTCAGATAGACTTACGTATTCAGCCTCACAAGTCGATGTAGCCACGCTACGTTGTTTCCTTGATTGCCACGATATACTCGCACCACCTAAAATGAAAGCATATCCAGAATATGATCGCCTATCTAACACACAATTAGCCCAATCAGCATCCGAAAACCCTTGAACACAATAACCAGTTCTCTTGTATACAAGACTGTGTCGCATTGTCCCTTTAAGGTAACGTAATAAACGTTTCGCTGATTTCCAGTCGCATATTTCCGGTTTCGTTAATTTTTGGCTTAGTTTACTCACCGCATTTGCAATATCGGGTCTAGTTGCGTTGCTCAGATAATTTAAGCAACCTATTAGTTCTCGATAAGGCCATATTTCGTCATTTTCTGAATCACAATTTTCTTCGGTTTTTACTTTCGAATTAATTTCCATAGGTGTTGCACATTTATTACATTTTTCCATATTAAATTGTTTTAATATTTTTTTAATGTAATTTTCTTGTGACAATATAATGACATTGTAATTTCTTATAATGTCTATTCCTAAAATATATTTCGCCTGACCATAATCTTTCAAGTCGAACTCCTTTGACAGCTCATTTTTAAAATCGATGATTAAACCTCTTTCTTGGCTCCCAATTAAAATATCGTCGACATATATTAATACAAATAAGAAAGTATTCCCATTTTGCTTAAAATAAAGGCATGGTTCGTTCAGACTCTGCTTCAATCCCATTTCAGTGAGTTTCTTGTTCAGCCTGAGATTCCATTGACGTCCAGCTTGCTTCAAACCATACAATGATTTCCGCAATAAGCATGAATCGCAACCATTATCCAATTTACTAAGCATGTCCTGCGCGTGCTTTCTAACGATAGGATCTTCTCCCTCACGATTCATAAGCTTAATTAATCTCTCTCTTAATGGTTCTGGAATTTCCATGTAAATCTCTTCATCTAATGAACCATTTAAGTAAGCAGTATTAATATCTAATTGTTGAATTTCCAAGTCCAATTCAACAGTGAGAGCCATTAATAATCTGACGGTGTCCAGTCTAGCTACAGGCGCAAACGTTTTCTCGTAATCAACCCCATATCGCTGGCTAAAACCTTGAGCCACAAGCCTAGCTTTCTTCTTAAAAGTCTTGTCGACATTCTGTTTTGTCGTTAAAACGTAACGACAACCAATGATGTTTCTGTTTTTCGGTCTTCTAACGATATCCCATGTCCCTTTTTGAACTAGACTCCTAATTTCAGATAGTATAGCTTCCTCCCACTCTGGTTTATCATCACATTTCAGAGCATTTTTCAAACTCATTTCAGCTGAACCAACAAAATCTGCAGCATCATTTGAATCAGTAAAATTTATTGGTTGTTCAACTTCGGTCATTCGATAGATTTTCCTTGGACGGCCTGCACTACCTGTGCGTAATAATTTGGGTCTACCAGGAGCTCTTTTCATCATCCTTTGTTGATCAATTTGTCCACGCTTTCCAAACGTTCTTGATACTACTAGATGATGATCAATATTTGAAGGATTTGTCTCAGCATTCTATTCGCATCCTCTCGATTCTACAGAGTATTCTTGACATTCGCTCCAAATCTCATCGTCTACTTGTTCTATTTGATTATCATGTTCTTCCAGTGGAGTACACTTTGAAAATTCGATTTCAATGAACTCTTTATCCGTATCTTCTTTAACATTCGACGATCCTTGTGTCGAGATCTCGTGACATGAATAATCATTTTCGTGAAATCTCACGTCTCTTACAACCATGAATTTTCTTCGCTCTGGAATCCATACTCTATATCCTCTCGCATTCTTTGGATATCCAACAAAGATACCAGAAATTCCTCTTGCTGTGAACTTATCCTTATTTGGGTCTTTATTTAAAATACACACATCAACACGGTCTAGGGATATTTTTAAAAAAGCGAATTACTATCAATGTGTTAATTATTTATATGACATGTATATATTTAAAAGATACGTTATTTAATATTCTACCATTTTTTAATAATGGTTTAACGAAAATAATGGCGATCATGTGATATTCTGGCCCAAATTTGGATCTAAAACTGACTCGGCTACCCACCGACAATCCGGGTGACGCTTATCAAATGAAGGACCGGAAAGATTAAACCCTGTCCTATGGATTCAAAAACTAATTAGCATATCACATGAGCGAAGAAGAGAGACAAAACTTAAACAGCCTGTTTATCACAACTAGAGGAAAAGTGAATGCAGCTTCTCGAACAATTATAGTTGGATGGATCAGGACTCTTTTCCGGGAGGCCAACATTCAAGACTCCCCCGCAGTTTTAGAGCTGCAGTGAACTCTGACATGTGGATTAACAGAAAAATTAACATTGACGAAGTGTTAAGAAGAGGTAATTGGAAAAGTAGAGACACATTCCTTAAATATTACTTTAAAGAGGTAACCAATCGAAATAGGGATTTAGGCGGTGCAAATCTTACTGATTTATTTTCTCCAGTGTGATTTTTCTCCTCATGAATGGAGGTAATAAATTAAAAGCTTGAAGAAAAGCGATATACACACATCAACACGTATATATTTAAAAGATACGTTATTTAATATTCTACCATTTTTTAATAATGGTTAAGGTATAGATTAAAATTTCAGGATTTTATGGAAAAAAAATGAAGCATAGACGGAAACCGTATATGAATGAACTTTTAATTTGTGAGTAAAAACTGAAAAAAATAGAAAAATCATTTAATTTGTGTTTATAAACTTGAAGTTAGTAGTCTGAGAAAGCGCCCATGATGTTCATAACACATCGGCAACGATTCGGCATGCTCAGAACAAGGTTGTCAATGTCTTGCTGCGGAATATTGTCCCATGTCCTTCTGAGGTGCGCAAAAAGTTGATCTTCTGTAGCCAGATTTTCAGGAACTTCCTTCAGAGCTCTTCTTTGCAGCATATCCCACGCATGCTCAATGGGATTTAGATCTGGCGATTGAGCAGGCCAGTCTAAGGCCCTAACATTATGTGTATGTAACCAAGCTGCTACCGTTCTCGCCGTGTGTGCCCGGGCATTGTCGTGCATGAGCAGGAAATCTTGCCCCATTTGTGTTCTGTGGGGCAAGATTACGGGCCCCAGCACCTGTTGGACGTATCGTTCTGCCGTCATATTGCCCCGCACCCAAACGAGATCCGTCCGTCCTCCAAGACGAATTCCTGCCCAAACCATAATTGTTCCTCCTTGGTATGGGTGAACTTCCTGAGGGTTCTGGAGACGGCTCCATCGTCCAGGAACTCGCCAAACACGCGTCCTTCGTGAATCTGGATGGAAGCCGAACCTGGATTCATCCGTGAACAGCACATTGGACCACTGGTCACGGCCCCAGTCCACGTGGTTTCGAACCCATTCTAATCGTCGTCCACGATTGCCTCTCCGTAAAGGTGGGACCCGGAGAGGTCTACGAGAGCGTAGATTGCTTTCATGCAGTCGCCTTCTTACAGTTTGGTCACTCACAAGCACTTGGTGTTCCACTCGCAGCCTTTGGACCAATTGAGTCGCCGTTGCATTTGGTTGTGCTCGCGCAGTAATTTGCAAAAATCGGTCTTGTCTGGGGGTAGTGATGCGACTTGGCCCCCGGTGCCTCTCCGCTACTTCACCTGTGGCACGATAGCGTGTCCACAATCTTGAAATTACATTTTGATGGGTCCCTATGGCCTCAGCAACATTACGCTGAACAGATCCAGCTTCCAGCATTCCCACAGCTCGTAACATCTCCGCCCTCGTCAAATGTCGGCGTTGCATGGCTACAATACCTCAATTTTAACTTTATCTTTCGTTTAAAAATGAAAAAAAACTGTAACTAAACGTAATTCGTATTGTTTTCTAAATTTCGCACAAATGAAAATTCCCTCTCCTATACATCAAGACATTTTTATGCCACCGAAACAAAAGAATTTTCAAAAATTTGAATTTGGAATTAGTCTGAGATAAATTACAAACAAATCGGTGTATAAAAGATTCCAATGCGGCCAGTACTTTTCGAGTTATTTAATTGAGTATGAAATATCCCTAGACCGTGTTGATGTGTGTATGTACCTTGGTTCCAAATTTTCGAAGGTAATAAATCTTCACTGGTTTCTCTAGCCATCTTTTATAAGGAATATCACCATGTAGACTGCTTGTAGGACAACGATTCCTGATATAACACGCGGTATCCACTGCATCTGCCCAAAAACCTGCGGAAAGATCTGAACTTAGCAACATACAAAATAATTAGGTATATCTTTAGGTACCTACGATTACCTGAAGATGTACTAGATCAAGGCTGCTTAACCCTAGGCCCGCTAACCCATTTGAATCGGCCCGCCAACCGTGAACCGTGGTCAACTCACGATGGTCTTTTGAAAGAGATTTCAAAATTTCAAACGTGAACCAAAAAAATTGTTTCCATTTTTATTAAGCCAATATCCATCTAAACATTAAAAAAATCGTTTTTTATTTTATTTGTGAAAGTACAGCTTGGCAAAAAAGAGTAGAAAATCCGGGGGCCGCCACTGTGCTGATCATATGGCAACCCACTGTGACCGTATAGCGTACCGACCTATCGTCTTGATACTTTTGTTACTATTTTATACATATAATTTATTTATTAAAATTAGTAAGTATCATTTAATTGAACAAGATTTTTTTCTCCTCATGTAACTGTCTAAAAATAAATATAATAATACTGTGTTTTAGTCGTAGTCTTACCACCGTATGTCCATGTTCTTCTAACAGCGCATCTATTTCAAATTTCGGCTCGGGCTTGTGCCGTTTGACGAGCATCAATAGCTGTGGCTTTTTCAACGCCTCATCAGATGGAATTTAATTTTCGTATAACCATTCCTTTATATCGGCTACTTTGGTAGCAGGGGTAGGCGCTTTGTTCAATACTACGGAATGATACGGCACATTAGCGGCCTATCCACTGAATTGTACTGTTGTGCAAACTGGACAGAAAAGCGACAGGATAAAATAAAACCGTTGAAGCCACTAATTAAACCACAATCCTACATTCTTTCCCCTGACTTTATCACAACACGCCAGTTCGACAGGAAAACCAATCCTTCAATGACCATATACACGTTAAGGTACATTCCTGTCAGTTTGCATTTTGTCAGTCATACCGAGGGATTGCGTGTCTGTGGATGGTTGTAATCCTATCATTTTATGAAGATTGTTGTCATTTAAAAGGAATGCTCGTCATTTTGAATTATCTTTATGGATTTATTCACGCAATGACTAAATTTAATTTTTTACCTTTTTAATGTAGGCGTCTTCATTTTTTTTTCCATATATTGACCAAAGCTTGCTCTTCTTTGTACTTTAACGTCCTGTTGCCGTACAAATCTACATTTTTTATTTTTGCCCTAAGGCAGGGTGAGATTTGTAGGTGCATATTAATTCTTTTATTAGGTCTGTGCTTGGGCACATTTCTAATATCACCTTTATTACCACTAGCCCTTAAGAAATCAATGGCATCAGCTACTGACGAACTTAATGTTTGGGCTGCTAATTTAACATTCATTTTTTTGCTACGCTGGAACCTAAATATCCGTTTTCTACCCTTCGGGAAGAAAACGGTGCTATTTAGGTGTCCGAGCTACGCTAGACCCACCTTGAGATGTGTTTATTTTCTGCCGGCGCTACATGACGTGCTGTGATCGGATTATAGATTGAAAAGCAATTAGGGTGTAGCTTTATGATTCATTATGTTCTGTAATAAATAAGAAAACTTTCCAATTTTGCAAAAATGTTTATTTTTTAGTAAAGCAAATGAGATCAAAGAAAACAAAACATAATTTTTCTTCCTAGTATAACATAATTATTGAATCTTAATACACACATCAACACGGTCTAGGGATATTTCATACTCAATTAAATAACTCGAAAAGTACTGGCCGCATTGGAATCTTTTATATACCGATTTGTTTGTAATTTATCTCAGACTAATTCCAAATTCAAATTTTTGAAAATTCTTTTGTTTCGGTGGCATAAAAATGTGTTGATGTATAGGAGAGGGAATTTTCATTTGTGCGAAATTTAGAAAACAATACGAATTACGTTTAGTTACAGTTTTTTTTTCATTTTTAAACGAAAGATAAAGTTAAAATTGAGGTATTGTAGCCATGCAACGCCGACATTTGACGAGGGCGGAGATGTTACGAGCTGTGGGAATGCTGGAAGCTGGATCTGTTCAGCGTAATGTTGCTGAGGCCATAGGGACCCATCAAAATGTAATTTCAAGATTGTGGACACGCTATCGTGCCACAGGTGAAGTAGCGGAGAGGCACCGGGGGCCAAGTCGCATCACTACCCCCAGACAAGGCCGATTTTTGCAAATTACTGCGCGAGCACAACCAAATGCAACGGCGACTCAATTGGTCCAAAGGCTGCGAGTGGAACACCAAGTGCTTGTGAGTGACCAAACTGTAAGAAGGCGACTGCATGAAAGCAATCTACGCTTTCGTAGACCACTTCGGGTCCCACCTTTACGGAGAGGCAATCGTGGACGACGATTAGAATGGGTTCGGAACCACGTGGACTGGGGCCGTGACCAATGGTCCAATGTGCTGTTCACGGATGAATCCAGGTTCGGCTTCCATCCAGATTCACGAAGGACGCGTGTTTGGCGAGTTCCTGGACGATGGAGCCGTCTCCAGAATCCTCAGGAAGTTCACCCATACCAAGGAGGAACAATTATGGTTTGGGCAGGAATTCGTCATGGAGGACGGACGGATCTCGTTTGGGTGCGGGGCAATATGACGGCAGAACGATACGTCCAACAGGTGCTGGGGCCCGTAATCTAGCCCCACAGAACACAAATGGGGCAAGATTTCCTGCTCATGCACGACAATGCCCGGGCACACACGGCGAGAACGGTAGCAGCTTGGTTACATACACATAATGTTAGGGCCTTAGACTGGCCTGCTCAATCGCCAGATCTAAATCCCATTGAGCATGCGTGGGATATGCTGCAAAGAAGAGCTCTGAAGGAAGTTCCTGAAAATCTGGCTACAGAAGATCAACTTTTTGCGCACCTCAGAAGGACATGGGACAATATTCCGCAGCAAGACATTGACAACCTTGTTCTGAGCATGCCGAATCGTTGCCGATGTGTTATGAACATCATGGGCGCTTTCTCAGACTACTAACTTCAAGTTTATAAACACAAATTAAATGATTTTTCTATTTTTTTCAGTTTTTACTCACAAATTAAAAGTTCATTCATATACGGTTTCCGTCTATGCTTCATTTTTTTTTCCATAAAATCCTGAAATTTTAATCTATACCTTAACCATTATTAAAAAATGGTAGAATATTAAATAACGTATCTTTTAAATATATACGTGTTGATGTGTGTATATCGCTTTTCTTCAAGCTTTTAATTTATTACCTCCATTCATGAGGAGAAAAATCACACTGGAGAAAATAAATCAGTAAGATTTGCACCGCCTAAATCCCTATTTCGATTGGTTACCTCTTTAAAGTAATATTTAAGGAATGTGTCTCTACTTTTCCAATTACCTCTTCTTAACACTTCGTCAATGTTAATTTTTCTGTTAATCCACATGTCAGAGTTCACTGCAGCTCTAAAACTGCCGGGGGAGTCTTGAATGTTGGCCTCCCGGAAAAGAGTCCTGATCCATCCAACTATAATTGTTCGAGAAGCTGCATTCACTTTTCCTCTAGTTGTGATAAACAGGCTGTTTAAGTTTTGTCTCTCTTCTTCGCTCATGTGATATGCTAATTAGTTTTTGAATCCATAGGACAGGGTTTAATCTTTCCGGTCCTTCATTTGATAAGCGTCACCCGGATTGTCGGTGGGTAGCCGAGTCAGTTTTAGATCCAAATTTGGGCCAGAATATCACATGATCGCCATTATTTTCGAAAAATTCCGGGCTTATATCCAATAAAGTTAGGTCATGTATCCTTCTTCCCGTGGATAGTAATAAAAGTGCCGTGACATGACGCGATATTTGAAATAAGCTATCAACATCGATGGAATAATGTTGTAGATATTCAATTAAACTGCCAACCTCCCAAGTGGATGGTTTTCGAGGTGGCGGTTTTGTTATGGCTATAGCTTTCATTGTTTGCTTAACTAATGGGTGTTTGGCTAAGGCTTCCGATTTTTCAGGGTTTGCAAAAGTGGCAACTACAGATTTGTGCACGGCTATAGTGCTAGGTGCCAATTTGACATCACTGTGCAAGTAGCAAATGAATTTTGAGAGGTCATCAGGTTTGGGGTTATCAATTTGGCACTTTCCTCTGGACCATACACGCCACCTTTCCCAGGCAATCTTATATGTCCTCAAAGTTGATTTGCGCCATGCGGACCCTAGGAGTATTTTATTTTCTTCATGCCAGGTCTCCACTAAACTGGCTGAGCCTGAACCCTCCATACCTGCAAAACAGCTTTTCCACTTCTAATGGGGGTCTCCCCGTTTTCAGGTCCGTTAGGTGCTGTCGCAAGTTGTGGATCGTAAATGGGGGACTTAGTGCCCGCTGTTTCAATTCTGCTTTTCAAAAGGTCTTTTCCCAATTTGGGACCACGAATAAGTATGTTCTCGTGCTCTTCTCCAAGTGTCGTAACACTCGTGGTATCAGTGACGATGGGGGAAAGAGCCAACCGAGGTCGTAATGCCATGTTCTGCTGAAGGCGTTCACGAAAGCACATACCTGATCTCGTGCATCTTCGCTCACATATCGTTTTACAACTGCTGAGTGAGAGCTCGCGAAAAGGTTTATTGATGGTGTGCCCCACTTGTTGAATATTATTTGTATCAACTGCTTCGACAGTGTCCATTCCAGTGTTTCCACATTGAGGGGAAGTTCCCCTTTTAAGGGGAAATTAGGGTCCAGAGGGGAAGGAAAAGGGGAAAGACTATATGAGGGGAAATTGCGGGAAATCATAGATAAAACCTAGCCAGATGAGAAAAGATGGCTCTAACTGCTACGTGATTGGTGAATTTTGACATTATCTATCAATGTTAGTTCCATTCATAAGTATACAGCTCCTATTATATTTTTGGTTAGGCTATAAATAAAACACGAATTGTTTATTTATACTTTATTCATGCTAAGTCTAATTTTTTTAGATTCGCTTGCAGTTGCATTGGATTGCACAAACTTGAGGTGTGGTATTTCTACCTGATTTTTCATAACTTGTACAGATGTTACTCCGGTTCTTTTCAAGCCAGATTTTACACAGAGGATTGATGCAAGCGTTTCATTATCCAGCCTATTGCGTTTATCTGTTTTGATATTTTTCAGATCACTAAATAATCGTTCAACAGCAGCGTTGGAAAAAGGCAGTGACATAAAATAGTTCACCAAAATAGGCAGTTGAAGGAATTTGCGTTTGCCGTCGACATTTCTTTTTTCAAACATTTTTTTCCAATAGTGTACAGCATCTATGCAATCGTTACAATCCGTATCGGCAAGGAGACTTTGATTTCTCCATTCCTTGTCCAGCTCTGTTAAATCTACAGTAATGTGCGACGGAATGTATTTTTTCGCGATTTTGTACAGTGATGTAGGGTGCAAATCATTGGCATTTTTCGGGTTTAAAAAAGACGAATCATTGTGCACGTCTTCAAATACAAATCGTTTCTTAATTTGTATTTGTGTGCTTCAATATAAAACAATTTTGCTGACTGAAATATTTTCTGAACTTCACAGTTTTCTTTCTGTTCAATCTCTGCTAATAAACAGGTTGCATCCACACCTAAATAAATACGGTTTAATTCAAGATGTTCTTCTGTCTGATGAGGATTGATTTGGTTAGCAGGGGTTTGTTTGACATAGTTTCTATTCATGAAATTTAACGCCAATGTTTTGATTAATTCCTCAGTTTGAATCTTCAATTCTGAGAACTTAGGATAATCAGCTTGAAACATGCAGTTAAACTCATTAAACATTCCAAGAGCGTAGTCTACAAAATGCATTTGACTTTTTATCAAAGGGTTTTCCAAGGTTTGGAGAGTGTGGCGGTTTGCATGTGTTTGATCTTCGAAGTTTAATACTCCCCAGTAGCTCTTCAATGGATCCCACTGTTCTAAAATTCTTAGCACGCATGCTTGAAGCGACAACCACCTGGTTTGACCAGCTCTCAAAATTTTATGAGGTTCGACTTCATGGAAGCTTTGAAACTCTTTGAAAGCAGCAGAATTTTTAGGGCTCCTTCCAAAATGATTGTATACATTGCGGCACAAATCTTCTAAAAAGTTGCTTAACTTAGTGCATGCGTTACTTGCCACCAGATGTATCATATGGCAAGGGCACGCCACGATAGTGGCGATAAGTCCCCTCTTTGAGGAGTGGCTGGAGAGACGCCACGGCGTCCTCACCTTCCGCCTGACGCAGGTCCTCACCGGACACGGTGTTTTCGGGAGGTTCCTGCACCGAATCGGGCGGGAGGAAACGCCCGGGTGTTTCCACTGCGAGGATCGACCGGAGGACACGGTGGAGCACACTGTGGAGGTGTGCCCCGCGTGGGCGGAGCACCGCCGTATCCTCGAAGCGGCGATTGGCGGCGGCGACCTCTCGCGTCCGGCCCTGGTGCAAGCCATGGTCCGGAGCGAGACGGAATGGGACGCCGTCACCTCCTTCTGCGAAGCAGTAATGCTAGAGAAGGAGGTGGCGGAACGTGAGAGGGAGAGAACTTCACAGCGTCCCGGCCGCCGTGGGAGACGCCCCGGGCGTCGGGGGCCACCACGTGGCCCCCGGCCACCGTAGGCGCGGGCCTGCGGACGGTGGGCTATGGGCTAGCTCGCCGTCCGTCCGTCTCATGACGACAGGCCGTGTCGACGGCGCGTTCGTGTTCCACGCGCGCTCCTCAAAGAGAGTCAGCAAAAAGGAAGGGGTCCGCAAGGACCGATGCCTGCCGGGGTTGCGGGACTGTTCGAAAGAGATACCGTGACCCCGGAACACAAAGGGCGATGAAGGAACATGGATGGGTTTTAGTCAGTAAAAGTCTGACACTCCCTCCTGCTCCGCCCAGAGCGGGAGAAGTAATTTGATGATTTCCCATCCGAAAAAAAAAAAAAAAAAAAAATGTATCATATGGCAAGAGCAATAATGATTTTTGATAGAGCAATGTCATTTTGACACAAATACTTGAGGATAGTTTAGTTTGATTAGTTGAGACACAGAGTTATGCTGTCCCATCATGACTGAAGTTGTGTCAGCACAAAAGCCTACCCAGTTTTGCAGAGGCGCATTATTTTCTTTTAGGGTGTTCATCATTTGTGTGTACAAACCCACAGCGGTCCCGTCAGGGCAATCTACAACATCGACCACATCTACTTTTGTTACAAAATTATGGCAGTAGCTGACTAGTATCGCTAGTTGCTTTTTCACGCTAACATCAGTTGTTTCGTCAATATAGACGGAAAACAAATGATCATTCAGTTCACTAACAAGTTTATCATTAAAAAATGGGCGCAAACCATTCCTAATGACGTTAGTGGCTTTTTGTTTTGCTAAACAGATTTGGGACGTGATTGCCTTCTCTGGTAGAGATTTAATAAGTTCAATTAATGGTTCAACCGATGAAATAGGAAGATTGTTTTCGACGATATAAGAACAAATGGCAGCTTCGGTGTTTTTCAGCTTTATATTTTCTGCAACAAATGTTGTAATACTAGGTTGATTTGACTGTAGCCACGCTTCCATGTGTTTTTTATGAACTTTTCCATCACCATGCTTTTTGAGCTCAGATTTTCCCGCCTTCATAACCACATTGCATACCTTACAAATTGCATCATCATCCTTATTCCCACTTAACAACCATGCCTTAAACTCAGGTAGCTTAAGCCAATCATGCTGAAACTTCTTCTTAAATATCTTTTTCCTACCTTTTGCCATAGATTTTGAACTACCCAACTGCTTTTTTTCATTTTCAGTATTGTATCCCTCTTCTTCGTCTTCAGTCTTATCAGCCACTTTTTCATTTTCGACTTCCATTGCTGACGATGTTTAAGGATCTAATTGTTCTTTTTGATTCTCGACATTACTAATGGACTGAAGAAAACTCGTTCCGGGCTGAGCTTCATCAGCAGAGCATGTACTAGCGCCGGGTTTTTCAGATGAGCGCAAAGGAACCTTTTCTTTATTCTGAAAAAATATTGATAACGTTTAGTAATCGCTGTACACTCAAATGTAAATTCCTGTAGCAATGTCAGACAAAAAATATTTAAAAAAAATTCGAGGGAGGAGTTTAGTTTAGTTTATATTAGCTCCCCTGTGGGATAAATGGAAGTACAAAGTACAAAGTACAAATCTTTGCCTGCCAATCAGCTTGGTCATAAAGAAGTAACAACGTTTCCATAACCTCTTAATAACCTAACATTCTAACTAATACAAAATACTAACTAAACTAATACAAAAATGGAAGCACAAACTTACCGATTTTCTACCAGCAGTATTTTTTAGCCACCGATCCATTTTTCACATTAAAACAACCGTACCGTCACAATTAATATTTCTAGTTGTTTGTTTACTTGAAGTATTTAACTATTAATGGAGCGAAGACGAAGAGCGAAGCGAGCGCCGTACCACAGACCGTACCAACCACCATAGACCATAGAACAAGTGTTACCAACATTAAAATTGAAAGCTAGTGATGTGCAGCTATCTATACTATAGCAAAGTCGTCAAATGCAGATGATTTTGTTGACGTATTTAGTGTAAATAATATTAATATAGCAAGCTATACAAGAAAAACGTTATAGGCCTTTTTTTAGGTGTGGCGTGTGGTGTCAAAACTAAAAATACAGCTAAATAACTTTTGAGGGGAAAAAAGTCCGGAGAAGGGGAAATCTAAATTGAGACGTGGGGGAATGAAATTGTTATAGTGGAAACACTGGTCCATTCTGGTGCTTGGCGAAATCTCGAGAGGCTGTCGGCCAGCAGGTTGTATCTTCCTGGCAAGTAGCGGACTACAAGGTATATTTGATGTTGATGTGCAATTTCCAGTATATCTGTCGTCAACTGTAGTAGTTTTAAGAACTTTTTCCCCCCTTCTTTGGTGATGTATGCTGCCACGGATCTGTTGTCCGTTTGAGCTAAGACTGTTTGATATCTGTAAAGATGTGCCACTTTTTGAAGAACCATCTTTAATGTCCATAGCTCCTTTCGGTTGCTGTGCCAAGGTAGTTGATCGGTGGTCCAAGTGCCGCTTAGGCTCCTGTCGTTTACTGTGGCTCCCCATCCTTGATCTGATGCATCGGTTGTAATAAATACTGAGGTGTCTCTGTGATGAATCGGTGATGTCTGATCGACATGATCTAACCACCACTGAAGCTCCTTCCCGACGCATTGTGGAAGGCTGTATTTCTTGTTGAGTAATCAGCCGAAATTTTTGAGGTTTCAAAAAGTTATTCAAATTTCTTAAATCAAATATAGGGCGGTTCGATCCATCAGATTTCTGACGCAGAAATAAGGGCGATAAGAAGCCCGATTTGTGGAAGCACTTTTGAGCGGCGCCTGAATCCAACATTTTTTCTATTTCTTGTGACATTTCTTTGGAAGTTTTTGTTTGATAACGTTGGCAGGTGTTTTTACTAAATCCGTATGATGGTGGAACGCTTACAAATGGGATCCGGTAGCCTGATAATATTGATAAAATATTCTTCGGTGCCCCTAGTGTTTCCCAAACGTGAAGTTTTTTACTAACCCGCCCTGCACGAAATTTAGAACCTTTTATTCCTATTTTGTTTAATGGGGGCGCGTTTTGTTTGAAATCGAGGCCTTTCCGGCTTTCGATTAGCCGAATTTTTACCCTGGTAGTTCTGTTGAGATCTTTCTCTGATTTGTGTCGTAGTCCCCGGTAGTGTTCGTCTTTCTCTAAACATCGGACGGGTCGTGGACACTGAAGCTGTTGTGATTTTCCGAAACTTTCCTGGAAAAAACTTAAAAATGCCTCCTTTTTCTTTTATCAGGTCTGATAGTTGGGGTTCAGCGAATAAGTGGCTTTCTGATGGAGGAACTGAATGGAGTAATTAATTTATTATTTTATTTTGTGGTTTGTATATGGCTCTTCTTTGTTGGATTACTTCCTAGCGTTTGCCACAGGTATATTGGAGGAGCGAATCCGAAACTTTTCTAAAAGATGAGTCTGAATCCAAGAATTTCTTGCTTATGTATGCCTTAACTGAGGTAGGAGCGTCTTGGTAAATATCTTGAAATGCTCGTTGTTGTTGTAATAGCCCATGTGTTATCGCGCCGAGACATAGGTCTATTTTTTCCAGTACTGAAACCAGTTGCCAGGGTGGGGTCACTGTTGCCAGATTACTATTAACTTTCAGTGCTGTGAAAGCTGGAGATGCCTGAAACATCTTCTGCACTTCAGCATAACGAATGTTTTGCCAACTTTCAGAATTAAACCTCTGGCAGTCAATCCCTTGTTTCACATACGTTTCGTCGGCTTTTGTGACCTTGGCTTCGGTCTCTTTCGTTCCCGGGGTGAAATCCTGCAGTGGTTCCTCGGAAATTTCCAGTTCGTCTGCATTAGCACATCCCAGTGGATCTGTGATAATAGGTGGCGCATTCCAACTATCTTCTGGTGCTGAGGGCTCTTCATCTTCGCTATAATTGAAGTGCTTACTTGGGGACAATGGGCCCTGAGCTGAACACGAAGAATGGGCTTGATCATCAGTCTGACATTTTCATTCGTAGTTTGTGCTAACATGCAGAGTTTTTCTAAGATGAGGTTTTGTTTTTCCATGAAGTCACTCACCTTTGATTCTTTAGCGGCAGTAGCAGGCGCGTCTGGGCTGTGGCTTCTCTTAGAGGCCCGCGAGCTGCTTGGGGTTGAGGCAATCTCTGTGTTGTTACCTTCTGCTTTCAGTATTTCAGAAGCCTCGTGTCTTGAAAGGAGCTCAGCTTTAATCATGTTAATCGCCTCCGGAAACTGGTTGTACGCTTGCACTGGATGTATTTTTGCCATTATTGCCAATGGAGTATAAATTAATGCGCAGCCCAATGGCCAGGTCAGTAATATTCTTTTTATCTTTTTATAGCGTCGCTCGCTGAGAGTATTTTCTGGGCTGTGGGCCTTTGCAAGTCTGACTGTTGGGATTGCAAAGCGTAGTCTGCATTCCGTATCCGAAGAGATTGTTTCCCCGAAGAGGTCTTTATAAGTTGTTGTATTGACTACCCAAGCCCTCCATTGGTCTGGGTAAACTTCATCCAAGAGGTTCACAATGTTATTGAAGAACCTTTCTTCTTTTGCCGGAGGTCTCCACTCGGTAAGCGTGCCTAGTGTAGTTTGCTCCATCTGGAAGCATTGCAGTGTGTGAGCTTTCATATTTATGTTTTATAATGCTGGTATAATGCACGCAGCTGACATTTGACAGTAGGTAGTCTGTTAGGCAAAACACAAATAACCCGCTCGGCAATAGAAATGACGGCTGCCCAGCAGACGACATTTACTAATCCACAGCCGACGTGTCGTCTGCTGATGAACAGACGACGTCGTGTGCACAGTCGACCGTCGGCTGCGGACAATACACAGGGCTTTCCTGTTAAATATTGCAGACGCATCCAGATTATAGTCTGCAAACTGAGCCGTCTGTCGGCTTCAATATTATGGATGTAATACTTACGTACGACAACCTAAGGGCTCTCCTTATTGTCGTACTTATATTTGTAAGTAATAACAGGGCTTTCCTGTTTAACACTTACGGAACATTTATAATAAGACGACGCAATAATTTTAAAAACAAATTAGATAGGACTTACCTTTATTTAAGTAGATATAAAACAGAAGTAAACTAAGGTAATATCACTAACACTGTTTCTAGTGTCGATATAATGTTATCACTTCGAAAATCCAAGACGTACTGAAGAACAAGCGAAGCGATCGCCCGGCGCAACATGGCGGCGGGCGTGCTGTGGTGGGGGGGAGACGTGCGCGGGGTGTAAAGGATTTGTCACACTGCAAGCGTTCTGCGGTCTCCGGTCAGTTCAAAGCGAACGCAGCCCGCATCATGTATGAACAACATTGTCGGTCAGGGCAATCGGTCTGCGGTCAGGGCAGAGCAATCGGTCAGCGATCCGGGCAGGGCAACCGGTCACGGTCCGGGCGATGCGGGCAGGCCAAACAGCGGCCATCTTATTTCAGTTAGTGTGTGTAGTTGCTAGATTGTTGGGTTTTGATCGAGGAAAATGATTACCGAGGGAGAAGAAAATATTGTGTTATTATGGTTGCATAGCAGAAAGAGGAAACGTGTGTGGGTACACGATTTGAATTTAGCGAGACAACAACGTGGAGAATACAGCAACTTATGTCGAGAATTATATTCGTATGAAGATCGTTTTTACATATATTTTCGAATGTCCCCAGCGTTGTTCGAAGAACTGCATAGTTTAATCTGCCATAAAATAAAAAAAAGAAAGAAAGATACAAACTGGCGAAAGGCGATTACTACCAAAGAAAGGCTTGCTGTGTGTCTAAGGTAAAGTACTTTAATTCTACATAGCATATTTTTAATTAAATTTTAAGTATTGAGCAATGTTTTCGTCACTATAGATATATATTGATGTTTCTGCATTGACCTCTTCGGCTGTAGGTGTTCCTGAATTGATATTTCTAAGTAGAGATGTTTCTGCATTGACCTCTTCGGCTGTAGGTGTTCCTGAATTGATATCTCTAAGTAGAGATGTTTCTGCATTGACCTCTTCGGTTGTAGGTGTTCCTGAATTGATATCTCTAAGTAGAGATGTTTCTGCATTGACCTCTTCGGTCAGAGGTGTCCCTGCATTGATCTCTTCGGCTGTAGAAGTTCTTGAATTGATATCTCTAGCTAGAATTGTGTCCCTTGAATGTAGGTCTTCAATCTCAGCTTCCGCAAATAACTGTGCCATCTTTAATTTTATTGTGATTTGAGTACGACTTGACATGTGTTTAAATGTGTGAGCATAACTTAAAAACAACTGATCGATGTGGTCCACAGCTGTGTCACTTTTTTCATAAATTTTCAATCATCGTACCCACTTCATCAGCGTGTTTTTTTCTTTTACTTGACATTGATGGTCCTGAATGAGATGTTCCTGGACGAGACATATCTTCAGATTCGATTTCACTGCCTCCAGTTACGTCAGACCCTTGAGAAGTACAACTTTCATCTGGTTGACGACGTGTGTTCAACTCATCCAAAAACTGCATGTAGTCAGACCAAGGCCATTTTTTATATTTTTTGTAAGCCTGGCCCGTTGTTGTTGTAATACTTTTTTTGTATTTAGTATATGAATCTTTTAAATTTCTCCACTTCCCTTTTGCTTCATTACCTGCAAAAAAAAATAATCGATCAGTCAATAAATATATACAATGTAAGAAACCTGAACATATTTTTTTTTTTTTTTTTCAGATATTTGGGCACTGGAGACTCATTTCAAATAATAGCGTTATCTCACCGTATTGGTCGTTCTACTTTGCATAATATAATAAACGAAGTCTGCAAAGCCATTTAGGAAATATTGCAACCTATTTATTTACCTACACCTACCGAAAGAACATGGATTATGGCAGAAACTGGTTATCGCCAAAAGTGGAAATTCCCAAATTGTATAGGAAGTATTGATGGGAAACACGTCACCACAAAATGCCCTCGAAGAAGCGGTTCACTATTTTATTGCTATAAATCAAAGTTTTCCATTGGGCTTCTTGCAGTTGTTGACCCTAATTATAAATTTACTTACATAAATGTGGGAAGCTACGGAAAAGATAGCGACAGCAAAATATTCGAAGAATCTGAGTTTTATCGAAAACTTGTAAACAATGAACTACATATTCCACCTCCAAAGCCTTTGCCTGGTGGCACAACTAATTTACCTCATGTTTTTATTGGTGATGAGGGTTTTGCACTAGAAACATTTTTGATGAGACCATTTCCTAAGAACCAGGTAGAGAACAACCGTGAGAAAGCAAATTTTAACAAACGTCTATCTTCAGCCAGACGTATAGTCGAAAACGCATTTGGTATCTTAGCACAAAAGTGGCGAGTATTCTTTCGACCTCTTGAAACAAATGTTGACGCAACGGTCCATGTTGTCAAAACAGCATGTTGCTTACATAATTATTTACGAGTTGTAAATGAATTGTTTGAAATGCAGACACCTGAAGAAACAATGCCACGGAATAGTGCATTTCGGCCAATTAATAATAATACTAACAGGGCTCGCATTGAAGCTTACAATGTTCGCAATAGTTTTTTGAATTATTTTAATAGCTAACTAAATTAATAACAATTATACTACACCAAGAATATGGAGTTTCAGTTTTAAAACTAATAAACAAAACTTAAAATTCACTGCATTATTATTCCATGGTACTCACCATCTTTCATACGGAACTGCGTCGCAATTTCTCGCCACGTGCTCATTTTCTTAACATTATCTTTATAATGGGGATCTTCCAAGTCGTACAAATACGGACAACGTCGTACGGCATCTATAAACTCCTCTGTTTGTTCGTTACACATTTTTTTTTTACACACTTTTGTGTGCACTCCGCTGACGAGCTTCAACAAAATAGCCGCCGTTGCCCGCTGCCCGCCGCCCGCAGCCCGCCGCCCGCAGCCCGCCGCCCGCGTGCCCGCAGCCAACACCGGTCCGTACGCGTTCCACTGACCCGCCGGGCCAATACGCGTTGCTCGCACGGTCATATCGCATTCTATACAAAATATATTGAGACCGACAATGTTGTTCATACATGATGCGGGCTGCGTTCGTTTTGACCTGACCGGAGACCGCAGAACGCATGCAGTGTGACAAATCCTTAAGTAGGATAGGAATTTAGTATTGTCACACGCGAAAATCCAAGGGGTAATCTCAAGGTGGGTCTAGCGTAGCTCGGACACCTAAATAGTAAGTTTAAGGTATATAGTTATTAGAAAAAAAAGTGATAAATGTAACATGCTTACCACTGGATAAATGGATGGTACTGCATTCGCTTTTAACAAATTTCGTGAGTTTCTTATATAAGAGTCTGCCGGACTAAAGTGAAGGCAGCTCACAACTGAGTTTTTTGTAATTTTTTGTGACATGGGAATCGCATCCAACCATTTTTGAGTCATTTCATCAATCTTGGGAAAGCTAATAGAAACAAAAAAATAATGCTCTTTTAATTATACAATACATGGTACAAAATATAATCATTATAAATATGTCACAGCCAACTAGTTTAATCTGCGAAATAAGTAAGACCCTATGTGACATGGCCGAGTCAATTGAACCAAAGATGTCACTTTGGCCGCTGAAAAATCAACACAGCTAAATGTAAAGGCTAGGCCATTAATTAAACGGTTAGTTAGATGCAACATGCACGTAAAATTAGTAGGTAATTATAGTATATAATCACAAATAAACAAAGCTATTAATTGTGGTCTTAAGTTAACAAAACGTCTGCAGCATGGTCACTCTAGTCATGTGAGTAAACAATATGTTTATTATTGCTTACCTGCGAAACGATATGCCACATCCACCATAGGATTCACTGTTGCACGATTTTACGCAACACTTTTTTACCATTTTGGCAAAAAAATGCTAAATAACGTAGTATAATATACTGCTCGCCTTCACAAAACAATATTCAACGTCAACGAGAAAAGCCATGACACATAACAGGATTACCATAGTAGTTTTTACGAAACTTCTAAAGCCGTCATTATAAAGAAGGTTTTTATTGACCGACCGATCAAATACATAGTTTACATCTAAGTCGCGAAGGTAGCAATTAAGAAAATAATTACTTTATTAATACTCATTCTTGGTTACAAGGCTAGGAAACTCACTTATTTATTTTTTCTTTTTTCACCAATCTTAACATTTTTATCTCCTGGCAATTGAGAAAAAGGGACAAACGGCCTCGGTACCGGCTATCTCTCTCAGCACGTTTTGCCTCGGCTACGACAATGTATATAAAATAAACCCAAAACTTAACTCTTTATGGTTCATTTTTCAATGACGCGATTTTTCTAGTGCTCAGTCCTGTTTGTATAATAAGTCAAGATCATTATGTACACCTTTCCCTACCTGTTTTCTCACAGAGTAAAAAATTTTTTTTTGTCTGATCTCACATGAGTTAAAATTATCCAACTATTTTTGAGACGACCTTTTTTGTGTTTTCCGGGTGTAGAAAATACGCCTTTGTTTCGATCTCCTTCCAGCACGTCTCTTCTTATGGTACATACTGATTTACCTGAAGTGAATAAATAACTATACATAAAAAAGAGCAAGCAAGAGCAGCGGTGGCCCAGTGGTGGCGGCCCCGACCGAACAGTAAGTCGTGGGTTCGAACCCAGACAGGCGCATTACTTTGTGTAATTTATTTTATCACCACTGCTCTCAAAACAGTGAAGGAAAACATCGTGAGGAAACCGGCATGTCCTAGAACCAAAAATTCGAAGACATGTGACATCTACCAATCCGCACTGGGCCCGCGTGGTGGATTATAGCCCATTCCCTCTCATTGAGAGGAGGCCGTGTCCCAGCAGTGGGAACATTATTGGCTAATTATGATGATGATGATCGCATAAAAAATGTGTCTTCTTCTATTATGTGATTTATATGAAATATTAATTTATATTGTTAATAATTAAAAAACAATACATTTTTGGTACATTTCTAATTCTAATGATATAACAAATATAGTTATCACCTTGAAATCACATTTAACAATAAAGTTATGTAGAAAACGAATTTAAATTTACATATTGCAAGGTACGCCACTCAAGTATCAACATTAATCTGGCGCGCTATACCAAAGTAATGTCAGACAAAATGTAAACATAACATATGTGCTCGATGATTATTGTTAAAAATTCCACTTATTTCGTATGCAAGCAATTCAAAACAGAATGGGGTTCATCAATTAACACTTAATTCATCTAAAAACACCAAACAAACAGTTACATACCTGTCATATCAGCAGTTCTTTGGTAAACATCGTTGAGATCGGTAAGAATGGTTTTGGCCTCTTTTTCTGCCAAACTGCCAAACATCGCCTATAGTTTTATTCATTTTTTATCACTTTACGTTAGTTTAATCACGCTTTTGGGGCACAATTATAAATTTTATAAACTTGCGAACTTTGTATACATCAAACGTCATAAGTTTTTAAATGTTGCCAGAAACAAAAAAATTACTTCCGTTTCTAGACTTTTTTGCCAAGCTGTATGATAATATTTACAGCCACAGCTGAGTCATCAGAAATTGGTTCAAAAATGTACTTTGCAAGTTTTATTTACTAAATGGCCCACCGGTTGACACATAATCAAAATTTTGGCCTACCTTCAAAATAAGTTGAGCAGCCTTGTACTAGATGATGACGATAAAGATGTGCTACTTGACGAAGATGTACCAGAGCTAGAAGAATCAGACCTTGGTCTGTTACTAGGTAGACAATATTCTGTCGCTATCACAAACAAACCAATACCACTCATAGATGTCGCCGGCATCATCTCATTTTCTGGATGTACATCATTAACACCCACTAATTCATTATAAGATTTTTATTAATTTCGATCTTGACTGTGATCTGCGTCAGTTTCCGCGATATCCGCGTCCCTTACTACGTCCGCATATCTCATTCAATTCTCGCCGTAGTTCTTGCAATTCCGTAGTAAATCTGTTCATTACGTTTGCCATGTCCGTCGTTGTCGTGGACGCTGCTGAAGATATGGTAGCCACCTCTGCACTGTTTAAATATTCCATTACCTTATCTGCCATTTCCGCGAGATTTTCAATTTTTTAGTCTTGGCACACCGAAAGAACGGCCTTCAAAGGTCCTGGTAGTCGCGAAATCCACAGACGCTGTAAGGCTTCTGTTGGTACCTCTGTGTTTTGTGTCAACTCTGACATACGTCGTAGTCGATGCGACGGGCGTTGTGATCCTAGATCCATTTCTCCGAATAATTTTTGGAATTGCCTCTCGGTGCTCTCTTCGTAGGCCGCTAACAACCTTTGTTTCAACGCTAACGCTGCTAACTTTAAGTTTTTAGGTAAATTGAGCCTTGAGAAATCAATAGAATGTTGCGGCAAGTTGAAAGTAATTTTGTCCACTACTAAAAGTTTAACCTTTTCTAAATAAGGGTAAACAAACACAAGAAAATATGTGTAACTGCATGGCAAATTGGACCTTCTTTTCTGTATTGGCTATACCTACTATATCAGTATAATTGGGCATTCGCTGGTTACCTACTAATTTCGCAGTACTCGAATTGATAAATGAAGATTGACTAGCGGAATCTAATAATGTCTTGACTAAGATTTCTTGGCCATCCTTTGAAACAAGTTTGACCTTAGCTGTAGGTAACAAAATGTTAGTTTTGCTACTAGGTGTACTCGTGTTACTAACATTGGAAAACAGTTGTATTTTAAGCAGATTCTTGTTCATTTGATAGAATGCAACAATGTGTTGTGATTTTGTTTACAACTTTTACATTTAAAATGAAATTTACATTTATTTTGATGAGCATTAGGTTTCACACAATTTATTTTTATTAACAAAGTCTAATCTTTCACTAATTGAAGCTAACATAAAGGCAGGACAGTTAAATAATTTATGGTTCAACCTACCACAGAAGAGGCATTTCATTTCCTTATTGGTGGACACCACATTGACCACTTTGACCGTCCCTGCTTTGGTAGCTTTAGCATTACCAAGCTCCTTGCTTCGCCTGGAATTAGATCGGCTTGCTCTCTTGGATTCTTGACCGATTCTATATATTCGGTAAAAGTATCGTCATCAAGCTTTTGCGATAGGAGGTGCACTAAAAGTGGATCCCAAGTTGTTATATCAACTCCCAGATTCTGTATAGCGTGCAACGTCTCTTTAGTTACGTCATGCAGCTTGCGGCTTGATCGTGGCTAGCGACTGCTGTTGTATGTTGGAAAGCCCAAGTAGTATATTAATATGGGAAGTGAAAATTAATTTGTTGTTACCATACCTGTGGTTTAAGATCTCCCAACATCTATGATAATTGTCAGAGCCAATCTGCAAATGATGAATCAGATGCTCTGCTTCTCCAGTCACCTTGCTCTTCAAAAACTGCATTTTTTGTGCATTTAACATCGACGGGTTTTTATCGACCGCTTCGCTAAACAAGTCTTTGAACGGAACCTATTGGTTATAAGTCCCATTGAATACGGGGATGTCCATTTTTGGAGCTGACTTTTCACGGTGCTTCACTGCCCACATCTTTTTGTTGATGCCGTTTGTCAGCTCACTGTACTTTTTCTCGTGCTTGCAGAATTCCATTTGGTACGTAATATCGTCGTCTCCATTCTCACCTTCGATTTCGCAATGAAGCTTATCGATCTCACCCCATCGGCTATCCAGTGATTTTAGAACATTCTCGAATTGCCATTGATTCTCGAAATTATCGACTTGTATATTACTCACGGTTCTGATGAAAGCTTTGAAATTAATATTCTGCCTTTTTATCAACCCGTTCAGCTTGCTGGAGCCTCTATCTTCATATAGTAAACTCTCTCGCTGCGAAGACTCCTCATAGCGTGGCGAAGACGTACCTGGCTGTGGCTGCGCCGCCTTATCTTCTTGTCGACAATGGTCCGCGCCTAACTGCTGGCTAGCCCGGTTACCTGGTAATGGCTGTACTTCCTCCGTCTTGGTTCTATAAGGGTTTTCATCTCTCAGCTGCGTCGCGCTTAACTGCCTCATGGTTTTGTTAATTATCTCCTTTGTTTTCAAATAAACACCCTGGGCTGTTTCGAAACAACCCTTTTTGAAGTAAATATGGTCTAAATCTGCAAACTCGATTAATTTCCTGTGGTTTTCTTGATAATCGCGCCAGTATGTTTCCAACATACTAGCCTTGCGCTTGTAATTATCGATGGTTTTCCTCTCGGACCCATCATTCTTTATGTTGGTTAGAAACTTGTCCAGGATTTCATAGAGTTCCGTTTGGTTGATGAATAGCGAATCGAAATCCATATTTAAAGTTGGTTTGAAAATATTCGGTAATGCTTAGTATAAATAAATGGTTCTGTTATAGGGCCGGTCACGTTGGTCTTTTTAAAAAAAAGACAGTTTACACAAACCACTTATATATTTACGAAATCTCCACAATTACACCTTCAGTTTTGAAATTGCCAAAAAATATACAGAGATACACCAAAAATTATGACTATCTATGATCTCTCGAGATAAGTTCCCAAAAATGGGTTTACGCAACGGCGTCCAGAATCTAACTGGCTAACTTAGTTATTAAAATTCCGCTACCGTGCGGTAATTGCAACTCAGCATCTAAATGCAGTGAAAAATAAGACGCGGGCTGTAGAGTGCCTATGTCATCCTTACTGCCTTGTAATAAGGGTTATAACAGCTCCCCCTTTTTGACGGAGCTTTATCTTATATAATAGAGGCACTAATTCCTGACACAACTCCTCGAATAATTGCCGACTGAGTCTGTAATTTCCTACAAACTCTAAGTCGGGAATTTCGCTAATATTTAATTGATTACGTAGGCGGCGCCGATTCCTTCTACGCTCTACACTGCATTTAACCTAACAGCTAACTAATTCTAACATACATTATTTTAACCTAACTAAATCTAACTTAAACTATTTTAACCTAACTATATAAAACTTGACCTTTTTTTTCCATTTTCTTTTTTATATTTTTTTGTATTTTTATTTTATCTTCTCAATACAATCTTAATCTACAAAACATTCTTAATCTACAGTACATAATTATATTCATTCCAACACTTTTCCCAAATATGCGGGTTAATTTTAATATACCACGGACACTTTTGTTTTAACTCGAACGTTATTGTACGAGACTTTACAGCATCTTGAGCCGTTGGCACATTACAATACATTTCAATAGGATAATTACTACAAGTATACAATACAACATCTTTAACATCGCAGCGATCCTTATACTTGACGTCCGTCGACATTGGAAGACCCGAAGCCAGCAGTTTCCATTGTTCAAACTGGTTGTCCGTCCGTCCGTCAGCTTGCACTCGTCCATCAGGCACGCGTTGGTGTGTAACAGCCCGCTAAAGTTGAAGCTGCTGTTTGATATTAAACCAATCAGTCGACAAAAGTTGTAATGACATTCGACTAGACTGTTCATTATCATTGTCTTGCCCGTCGATGGTGGTCCCAGGAAAAACAGGTTATTCTTCTTCTCGCTTTGTCTTGTAAAGTGTTTGAATGTTTCTTTGAAGAATTTTTCTTGATCAATTTTGTTAATATTTAAAATTTCCTTAAACTTCATCTTAATTTCTTCTTGGTTTTCTTCATTTATTGGTCCGTTTGCGAGTTCAAACTTTGCTTTGGCTCTTTCGAATCTTTGTTTTATCAATTCCGAAAATACCAAAACTCTTGCGACGTGGATGTAAGTCCGGATTTTTTATGCATAGTGTATGGAGCACACAATATTAATCCCTTCACTTGATTGAGCAAATAATCCCATTGCTTCTGCTCCTGTAAAAGCACCGTGGCGATATAAAAGTATAATAACATCTGCGTTTCGGTGACCGTCCGCGCTACCTGCTCCGCCGTTTGAGTTTGAACCGTCTTGTTGTCCATCCAAAATTTTCCTAATTTTGCTTGGAATTTGATCTCCGGCTTCTTCATCTTGATCGTCATCGGCTTGAAAAGCTGCATTATCCATTCCATTGTTCCTTTCTTCAGATGTTCTGCCTTCTGATTGAAATACTGGATTTCCCCCCTCGGTACAATCAGCTTCGTACTTCGCCGTTTTCCATTGATTCGTGCCTCCCATTCCACAGTGATGCTCGGCGCACTGACAAGTTGCAATATGTTCATTGCTGAAAACGTCTTGTAATACTTGACGACCATTGCCGGATTAAAGATACTCGCGTACACAAGAGAGGCAGTCAACTGACTTATTCTTGTATGTTCCGCGTCGAATAATTCGTCCCAGTCGTGAGTTAAATCCCTACTGCTTATTCGTAGAATAGTATATGAGATGCCAATGGGGCCTTCTGTTTCCACTATGGTAAGCGATGAGTTTATAAGGTCCGTTATAAAGTTGGTTAGATTGACCTTCAACGCATGTTGGATACGCGCCGACCTGAGCGATTTTTCCCAGGCTTCCATCATCTTGTCGAACTCGATCTTTGCTTCCTCCTCCGTCTGAATATCTTCTGACTCGATCGTGTCTCCAGATGACTCGGTATCCGCTTGGCTCTTCAGGTCGATAACCCCATCTGTCCCTCTGACTGTTCACCATGCGTTGATTTTTCCCCGGCGCTCCTTTGTTCGCAGTTGATTTTACACGCTTCATTTCGATGATGCACTAGCGGGTACGGTTGCAGAAAATGTAGTTCCGAAGATATGTCGGTTGCGGTGATGATGTGATACACGTAGAGAGGCTTTGCCATTACTGATTGTGAAAGCGCGAAACTGCGAAGAATGTGCGAAACGGCTCCACTTAGCCTTCGCGCCCTGTCGCGGCTTTCACGCACGATCCGCAGGATAAGTGTAGAAATATTAAGCCTGCTCTACACTTAGTGCGCAATTCACGGCGCGAAGTTGCCGAGACTTCGCGGCTTGATAATTACGACTCCATATTCGCAATGATTCGCAGTAGTTTCACAGTGGAGTTCGCAACGTTGAACGATATGGACGTTAAACTACTGCTGCTGCGTCCCTAACTTTGTGTGCATTAGCCTACTATAATTATGTGTACGTTAAAAATGAAACACAAATTAGGAAACGATGGAAAAAAAGGAGATGGTGGATGACAACTAACCATCGTAATAGAACAAGGTTTGTTTACATTCATCAGTTTCATAAGTTAAATTGATAATTAGGTAACTATCGTTAATCGCTTTAACTGCTTATTTGTCACAGGATAAGTATGGAAAATCAGCTGAGCGAGTTAGTGGCTGAACCTTCCGGGGAATTTCATAAGTTCACTAGGATGTCTTTAGCTGATTTTGAATATTTACTGAACCGAATTTCAAGCATGATTTCAAAACGAGATACCCAATTACGAGAAGCTATTCCAGCTCGGATTCGTCTAGCCATAACACTGCGGTACTTGGATTCAGGCGACGACTTCCAAAGTCTACATTTCCTGTTTAAAATATCTCCTCAACTGATTTCAAATATCATACCAGAGTGTGCAATGCCCTGAATGAAGTATTAAAGATGAAATTAAGGTAAGCGTTAATAAAATGAATATACATATGTAAGTATTTCTATTTATTTAAATTAGTTTAATTGAGCAAACAAAGTATTCATTATGATAGTGAACTAACTTATATTATATTAATAAGAGTTAAAAATACAATAAGTAGAATGATCAAAATAGTTTTCAACTCATGTTGTACGCTTTTGTTATTGTATTTGGTTCTGTAATAATATATTCTTCAATATATTCACCTTGCTCTGAGACGTGAATTACAGGTGGGTGAATTTGTTCATTGGAATGTATTACAATATTTGCCGTATCATTGGATGTATCTTGGATGACTATTGGAGAACGTGATGGCAGGTATTGACTCGAGGATGATCTAGGTCTCTTGGAATTACTAATAGCGACAGTTTTTGGAATATAGTTTACTGCTGAATCTGAATAATTTGAGGCTGAAGTACAAGGACGATGATATTGGTTAGGGCCGTTTGGAGAATATGATGGTGACGGTGATGATTGCATTGTAGAAAAGTATGTTTGTGGTTGATACCCATACTGATAGCGCAAAACCATGCCGTCTATATCCAGCATCGATTTATGTCTTTTTTCTTCAGGAAGTTCTCAATTTTTTAGCCAAGAGTTGGGCATATAAATCACAATCATCAACCTCTTTAGGTTGTGTTCCGGCATTAGCCGCTTTCATTGTTGCCGAGAAAGTATCCAGAGCTTGTTTAACAACTTTTCCAGCGGCCAGAACTTCGGGAGGATTTCGCCGAACTGTTTGCATGGAATTGCTTTCAGTGTTGTCATTTTGGTTGTCAGCACCATCCTTACTTAAATCAATTTCTATGAGAGCGCCATTTTCTTCTTCAAAATTATCGGTATCTGTTGGCTGCGATACCTAGAAATACATTAATAAAAACTATAATATCTGTATATGTTATAAATGGGACACAAGTGAAACTACGGCTCACAGTGGAACGGAACTGCTATTTGAGGGACATTGCTTTTTGTACAAAATATCCAATGTCCCTCATATAGCAGTTTCGATCCACTGTGCGGCTGTTGTGAACGCGTGACGCTTTATTTCCAAACATGCGTACGAGGGCCCGCGAGCGGGGCGCGGGGTGCGGAGCGCTGCGTGGCGCCGTGCGCGCAAGCACGATACCTACGGCCGCGCATCGCAATGGCTTGTACACAACATTTATTATACATAATTATAATAAGGTATAATTTGATTTTATTATTTGTTTCAGATTCCGTCGTGCCCAAACGAATGGTTAGAAATCGAAAAAGGATTTTTGGACAAATTTCCCCGCGCCGTGGGGTCCATAGATGGTAAACATATTGTTTTGGAATGTCCAATGCACTCCGGGTCTCAATATTACAACTATAAACGAACATTTAGTACTGCTAGGGGTAGTAGATAGTCAAAACAAATTTATTTTTGCTGATATTGGATGTCAGGGCAGAATCAGCGACGGTGGAGTATTTACGAATTGTCTTTTGTGGAAGAAAATTTGCACAAATAAATTAAATTTACCAATACCACATCCTCTACCTAATTCTAATGTTGATGTACCTTACATCTTCTTGGGAGATGGGGCTTTTGCCCTTTCAGAACATGTCATGAAACCATTTCCTGGTAACCACAATGCGGGCACGAGAGCACGTATCTTTAACCGGAAATTGTCTAGAGCTCGGGTTGTGGTAGAAAATACGTTTGGTATACTGGTGACCAAGTTCCGAATTTTTAAAAAGCCTATTCAACTACAGCCAGAAAAAGCTAGTATTGTGACGATGACATGTATCTTATTACAAGTAGTAGTTGGCAACATCCGACGGGTTCGAGTTGTACCGAGAGGTTGTGTGTTTCGTTGAGAAGTGTTGCCTGGCGCAAATTTTTTCCCCATTTTTAAGGTATTTTCCCAGATTTTTTCCAAAAACATGAAAAGTAGAAATGACGACATTTTAAATGGAAATTTTTCAAAATCACCAAGAATAGGGACTGGCAACGAAGGGGAATGACTGACCATTTTCATCACTCTCAGCTGGCAACCCCTAGAGCCATTGGGGCTTGAATTTTAGGGTCAGACCCGACTTTGGCGAGTTTTTTTGTTCTACCAAACTCAAAAGTTGGCAACACCAAGTACACCGGTCGGTAGCCTATGTCCTTGAGATTTCAGGAAAATTATGACTTTTCAGAAAAACAAGATGGCGGACAGTGTGGCGGCCATCTTGTAAAAACGACGAAAAATCCCAATATTCGACACGATAAATGGGACGGCTGGCATCTGGACCAGGACCAGGAGGCTCCAGTTTTCAAAGTTGCCCCTTTTGCCCCCTTTTAGGCGGATTTTGGAAGTTAAGACACTTGGTCCATTTCTTTTTTTTCAGATTCATTTAAAGGGGCAATGCGTTAGTCAACATCATTTTTCAAATCTTCCCCTCTCCCCCATTCACCACCCCCTTCTTCACCCCTTTTTTTACTACTGACTTACTACTACTGAAAAATCTTTTGATTTTTACCAAAAACTATTGCGGGACGTTGAAATTTGTATCCTTCCCTCCACAACCTCCCCTAAAATTGAAAGGGCTGTAACTTAATAACGGTTAGAGATTTTGGTATTTAAACAAATATTATAGAAGGTGTTGAAACGTATCCGGTTGTGGTACCGGTAAAGCGAAGGACGACCGAAGCGAACCCCCGTAGCGTAGGGATAAGGTCACGATAGCCTTCCGGTGGTAGGTAGGTCCTGAGTTGAGTGAACCTCGGAGACCGAGTGGAGCGAAGCGGGAGGTGGCGAGCGTAACGAAGGCTGAGTGGGTGAAGCGTAACTCAGGGGCGATGACAAACAAACTTTAGAGTAGTGTTTTTTTTAATGGGAAAAGGTCTGCTTTTTTAAATAAGGTTTTAGTTTGTTTTAGGGGATCTTAAGGGTTCTTACACTGCTTCATACTGATTTAGGGGTTCCTAAGGGTTTTTGTACAGCTACGGATTCTCTTGCTATGGATAATGGATTCTCAACATTTTAGAAGGGTATCTACTTCTCAAATGGGGGACTTGATTTTATCAACAAAATGTTGAAATGGGTATCGTTTTCGAGTGATTTTGGGGGTGCTGATTTAGAATACAATGGTGCCGATTCCCTTGTTCACAAACTAAACTAAATTTAAGTTGAATGCATCTTTTTCTTTCTATTTCATTATGAAAAGGACAGAAGATAAAATTAGTTTAATCCTGTCAAATTAGTCAGCACCTGACGTAATTTGATGTAATTTTAGTAGTCAACTTTTTAATCGCGTCTAAAAGTTGTATGGCGCTGATTAATTTGACAGAACGTAACTAAAATTTATCTTCTGTCCTTTTCTTAATGAAATAGAAAGAAAAAGATGCACTGAACTTAAATTTGGTTTAGTTTGTAAACAAGGGAATCGGCACCATTATCCGTTTTTTTTTAATCCAAGATAGCAGACTTTAATTTTATTCAAAAATTAGAATATGGATTTCGTTTACGAGTGATTTGGAGGTGCTGATTTAGAATGATTAAGAGCTTAACCAAGTAGAAACCTTTCGGGTCCCTTTGGCTTTATTTGGCATTTCACTAGACTGAAAAGTGAAAGTCTCTTTTAGGGTTATGTTTGACGCCGGGGTTGCGGGACTGTTCGAAAGAGAAACCGTGACCCCGGAACACAAAAGGCGATGAAGGAACATGGATGGGTTTTAGTCAGTAAAAGTCTGACATTTAAGGGTTCTAAAAGTGAAACATCTACAAGGACAAGCACGCGAGGTGCTTGCACCTCGCGCAACACGCAAATACTAGTTGCATTTTATAAAACTGTAATCAATTACTATTGATAATATAGTTTTTATGTATTGCATTACATTATTTATGTCAGATTTTTTTCTTAATATATTCATGACCACATCTTGAATATTGGAAAAACACTTTATCAATGTAAGTGAGGCAAGTTTTATTTTTGAAATATTCCCTAAACCTTTATAGCACTTTCACTAATGTCTTTATTATATAATGATTCTCTACATAAAGTGCATTTTATTTTTAACTTGCGCAGCACATATCCAGTTACATAATCTATTTGTGCTCAGCAGCAGCTTTTAATTTCTAAATCTTGAAATATGTGGTCACTATCAACGTCTTGATAATCTACTTCCGTTGTACAACCTGGCCTATCACTTGTCTTAAAAAACAAGATCTTTAAAGATTTAAATATGATGTAAGAATTCACTTCACAATTGGACCCAGGTGAATGTACACTACTCATATTATTGATTAGCAGTGAGGCAAAAGCTGCTTCGAAGGAAGCACAAGAAGGAGAATTATTACGGTACCCATGGCTTCTTATGCTTCCGAAAAAGTTTTCTAAAGGGTCCTGGGTGAAGTGGCGCATCCAAAGAGATGTCAGCTTATATTTTTTTTGTAATACATCTACTAGACATTCTATATTATCAATAGTGTGTAACCAGTTTTTAATAGAGGGTACAGTAACCGATTTTCCATTTTTTTTTTTTAAACTCATTGAGGACAAAACTTTTTTAGCTTGAGCCCATATTTTTTTATGGTCCGATCTTGGCGATACTGGGCCCAGCAGTAGTTTTCCTCTTCTCTTTTTAAAGTTGTCAAAACTACCATTCATGGAGTCAAACAATTCATCAAAGAACTTGAGCAGTGCAGCTGTTTCCTCACATTCTTGAGGGAGTACTCCTTGACCTGAAATAACATAGCTGTTGTTAAAATGAGTTTTATTGCCTGTCTGCTGCCTGTTAATGGTTAAATGAATAGCATAAGGGGCACTAAGGGCTTATTTTACGATGTCCGAATAGCCACTACTCATCAAAAATAACTTGATTTGGTCCTGTTAACAAATTTCAAGCAGATTTTTTTTCGTGATTTCAGGTCTGGTGCCACAGTAAAAGTTGTTTATAATGATGAGTAGAGTGACCTCTTAAGAGGTTGTGCGTTATTTAAGTTACACCTTGTAGAGATATAAACAAAAGATATACTCACATTCTAATGATCCCAAGTGCCCAGCTACAGTCCGGCTGAATATTTGAGTAGCACATTTAACTTTCATTTTCGAAATTTTATGTGGGTTCACATCTGTCTGTTAATTTAGGTATTAGCCTAATGCCATCATATATGCCATCCTTCCGATATAATTCAACTATGTGATCCCACTTTCCAGTGACATTTCTCCCATTTAAATTTGCTTTTAAATCTGCCTGTAATCAATTGTTTCTTATTCCTTTTATGAGGTGAGGGGGATCATATAAGGGCACTACTTCATTGCCATCTATTTCAAAAATGTTGAATTTGATTTCTTTAATAACTCGTTCTTGTCTCATTTATTAGCCAGTTTATGGCACTAACATTAGTTGCACCTTGGTCACATACTGTTGCTAATACTTCTAAGCCTATGGACTTTAGTTTTCTAATAATTGTTTTTAGTTGAGTCACTATTTCCATGGCTGACGTTGTTGAGGCACAAAATGTATACGCCAAAGGCTGTTTATAATTTCTGAAGATCCCCCTAATTATAAAAACTAATGCATGGTCAGCTATCTTTCTCTTCCTGTTTTCCCCATCGTCGACAAATCCAGTTATACAGTCTCGTCTCTTACCATAGTCGAAGTGCGGTGCAAGTGCTACTTCATCAAAAAGTAGGATGCATAATTTGTCGTTGTCCTTCATTTTATCCACTTTGCTCTTTAGCTGTCGAAACAAATCTTCATTCAGCCCTGGCTTGAGTGCTGCTCTCGTAATCATACGACTTAGCGTTAAAGGTGAAGGCAAAACAAAAAATCTTCTAAACCAGCGATATGATCTCGGACCCTGTTTGTAAAGGGCTAAGGCCATAACTTTTTCATTTTTGGTGAATCGCCTTCCCAATTTCTCTAAATTGAAGGTGGGTAAATATTAATGCTGCTGGCGTAAAATCCTTTATGGCCTTATGAAAAGAAGTATTTTCAGACAATATTAATGCCTTTTTCAACTTATCTGCCATTGTCACTTTGGACTTTTGAAGAGATTTTATTTTCTTGTTCAATGCAACCACCTCAGGATTATACAAAGTAGTCCCTCTTCAATTTACCTGAAACAAAAATTTGTAATTTATCATGCAGTCATATTATTGCACAGTGAATTGGATATCGGATTGGAGTTGTTATCAGTCACTCACTGTAACTCAAGTCTTTGAATCACAATGTACTTACGCCTTGGCGATGAGCTCACGAGTTTGGATGTTGATAGAGCATGTTGATCAGACAATACAGATGTCAATGTTAAATGTATGTTGTCAGTGGATGTTGATGGTAGACCACTACATGTTGGTGGTTAAGCGGTTGATGGCATTGATGTTGACGGTTGAGCAGTTGATGTGGACAGTTGATATTGAGAGTAATCCTGGTTGGATATTACTTGCAAAGGAGTTCTTGTTATAAAAGTTCGAAAACCTGTAAGGCATAAAGATCACCTTAGTTCTTCATGTACACCAACAACATACTATCATGCCTGGATTTACCCATAAGGTGTACTACTGCACAGCCTGCAGTTAGAAGGTATGTTTTAATACTAGTGGCGAAATGAGCCACATAGCTATTAACGTAGAATAAACTGAAATCTAAAATGTACACAACAAGTTGCACATAGCAACAAGGAAATATTTTACAATATTATTTTCCTGTAACTCGTAAAAATAATGCAAGTGTAGATCATATCCACATTCATTATTTGTGTTATTACTTCCAAAAATGTGATGTGTTAGCACATCAAGTCTTCGAAGTACCTACAGGACCAAAATTAACTAATATTACTTAAATTGGTTGTAATTTTAAATGCACTTACGTGTTTTGCTGCAGGCACAACATATTTTCATAGGCATGTTCGACAAAATCCAATTCACAAAGCAAAACAGTAAAGTCCAAATTCTCAGCCACAGGTCAGTCGATGATAGCGGTAATATCGGAATCAAAGTAAAAGCCAGGTCAGTCGGGAAAAGAAACAGTGTAACAAGCCGGGTCTTCATTGAAAATTTACAAAACACAATAAAAGCATCCATTTATCTCAGAAGAAAATAAACGGGTTGTGAGATTTAAAAACAAACAGTCAAATGTCAATTTCAATAACACGTTCCATTCCCTAATTAAATGAATCACTGTAATTTATATTTATTGAAATAAATAATTAACATTTTCTGCTTAATTAGTAGTTATTACTTAATTAGTAATTATTACTATTATTAGTAAATAAACTACAAAATATAATATTATTTCCTTTTGTCTGCTTTTTTTGTAAGTTTTTTTTTCTGTTGAGGAGGATGTAAATGCCAGTGTCTGCGTGAAATGAAATAAACACATGACAACCATGTTGTGATATAGCCATAATAAAAAATTACCAGTAATACCAGTATAATATTTTTTTTAAATTTAAATTTTTGAATTGCACCATCTAGTGTTAAGTGCAACAAACTTTTTGAAGATTCTATCAGGTTGTTCGAAGTTATGTCACCATGGAGTTTGGTACTTCGATATAAGGATCTACATCTGCGTTAGTGTGATCATTTAGTTCAGCAGGTATATTTTGAGCTCTATCTGGGTAATCAGGTTGAGTACTATTATCCTTTAAATTAGAATTTGCCAAAGATACCAGCAACTGACCCCTTGATTATGGTAGTAGCATCTTTCTACAACAAAATGAGACAAAAGTAGGGAAGTAAAAGATAATGGTAGTCTCCAAAAGTAATACCTAAACAATTCGACAAACACGTTTAGTAAATTCGCGGCAATTAACAATTTTTATACGTATATCATCAAGAGCCTTAGTGAGAGGCATATTAACCGAGAATTTATTATTTTTCAATAGAACTGAACTTTGAAACGATTGTTTAGCTTTCTCAAAGTCACATGAATTTGTCACTGGTTCCTCAGGCATTTTCTCCGACAACCAAAATTGATTCATAATGTTATCTAATTTGTTATCATTTTCACACATTATTAAATTAGTAGAAATAATATTGCCACTGTTTTTGGGTTGATTACAATCCATGTTTCCACCTACAATATAACCAAATAGTGTGTTTTGCAAGACTGGACCACACTTTAGTTTTATACATCCATCTAATATACTTTTAAAGTATACACTTGCGCCCAACAGAAGAGATATCTCAGAGGGAACATTAAATTTTACGTCACCAAGATTAATTTGTTCGGGAATATTTAGCGTAGACGCATCAATGTACTTGTGGGGCAGTTGTGATGTAATATTTTCTACCACATGGCAATCTTTTACATTAAATTTAAGATCATGAGCACATGAATAAACTGTAAGATTTACAGTTTTATTTAAATAAGATGTTACCTTTCCAAATCCTACCACAGTTGTGTCTTTATTTATTTCAACATTAAGTTGTAATTTGTCAACTAATGACTTTATTATAAATGATTCCTGACTCGCACCATCAAGCAGCGCTTTGCAAAAAACTTCACGACCATATTTGTCGATGAGCTTGACTTTAACTGTAAGAAGTAGAACTTCATCATTGCATTTATTTGTTGAACACATTGCAACATTTGCATTTGCAACCTCCTCATCAGGTTTTTCTTCATGTAAAAGTGAGTTGTGGGGTTTTTTGCACACCTTACATTTAAAACTGAATTTACATTTGTTAGGATGTATATTTAAACAAATTTTACACCTATTTGTGTCCTCTTTAAACTTGATTCGTCCATCTAGAGGTGCTAATTTGAAGTTTGGACACATAAAACAGGATGGTTCTGTTTTTCGCAAAAGCTACATAAAGCCTTTTGTTTATTACTAGAAACAACATTGGTTGTTTTACCATTAGAACTTTTTGATTGATTGGGTTTGTAAGCACTATCATTGGTAGTGTTCCCATTTGGAGAACTATCCTCTAAGGCTTTAGCCCTTTTTTCCAAAAATTAAATAAATTCCTCCATAGTTGGATTTTTATCAAGGTCCACTCTTTCCAGGTGGTATGCCCTGTTTGTGTAAGAATCAAGTTTCCTAGCAAGTATGGATATCAATAGCATATCCCACTTATCAACAGGTTCACCTAAATTTTTTATAGCATATAGTTGCTGTTGAAAATCTGTCACTAGTGACCGTATAATTGTTGCTGTTCCTTTTTGCATGCTAGGCAAATCTAGCAAGATATTTATATGATTTGAAATTAATCTTGCCTTGTTATCATATCGTTTTTTAAGTAAAGTTAAAGCCTCAGAATAAGACTCATTTACAACAGGTAAATTTTATGATTACAGATAATGCTTCATTTACTAAATAATGTCTCAAATAGAATAATTTTTGCACATTGGACAAAGACTTATTAGTGTCAAATACTGCTTGGAAAAGATCCATGAAGGGTTTAAATTTAGTGAAGTCTTTTCCATCAAATGTTGGAATTTGAATATTGGGTAATTTTGATGCTGATATATCAGCGCAAGGTTTGACTTCCTTCGATTTTAAATCCTTCACGGTTTGGCTGAGTTTAGCCAGAACATTGAAATATTTTTCTTCGACTATGGAAACATCCTCAATATCTGAACTATCTAACAACAAAATATCTGTAGTTACCTCTTCATATTCTTTGTATGTGCTGACAAGCTTATTCTTGCGTTCTTGTATCATCACTTCGCCCGCCGCAGTTAGGATTGACGCATCATTAACGAATGCCTCCAACCGTGTTATTGTTCTTTTGATATGGCCCCGCCTAACATGCAACCGTTTTAGATCTTCATCTGCCATAATTATTATTGTTCTTTCACCAAACAGCCTACGTAGGCAGCAATGTTTATGTATCGTTACAACCGCACAATATTTATTATGGCCTGTCAACGTGACCTGTCAAACGCACTACCGATTGACAACCCGTCACTTGTCATTCAAATTCCGTTTCATTCACGCGAACGAACGGAATCTTTTACGCACTCGCGAGCCACTGTTTTGCTGACCGGAAGTCGTTCTCTCTCGTTCACTCGCCACTATTGGCGATAACCGGATGATGCACGTCGTCACGCCGAAACGCCGACACGCAGACACACCGACTCGCCGACACGCCGCTCGCCGACTCGCCGACACGCCGCTCGCCGCGTCGCCGCGCCCGCGCCGTTTCAAAACTTTTAAATATGGCCGCGTTGATAGGTACTTGTACCTATTCAGCACCATGAACCCACTGTAATCTTGTTTAATCAGTATGGTTCTGATGATTTCTTCACTAATTTGTATAGAAAAATAGCCTTGAGGTTCTGCAATAGGCAGATTTCTGCAATAAGCAGAGTTTTGTTGTGGATGCCAACAGGATTTTTCCGCTATTGCCGCAATTTCCTGGCCGATGAACAATGCGCCGCAGATAGCCGGCCCAATTTCGGCGAATCCACTTTGGAAACGTATCGCCTGCTATTTTCCAGACGTTGTAGGACTTGTAGGAGACGTCACGTCGACTCAGACACAACGCGCGGGGAATTTCTTGCGCAATGGCCGCCTTTGTTCCGCCGACGCCCGCGTGGTCGCGCGCCAATGAATTTACAAATTCACCGAATTTACTCCTATTTTCTTCGATAAAACACTTTTTCTTCTCGAAGGACCACTTACATGTATAATAAAAGTACACATGAAGATATTTTGTGTAATTTTTAAATTAAAAAACTTAATTTTTGTACAGAGCTAATATTGTCGGGTTGAACGTTGATGACAGAAGGGGCTGAGTTGCCAGATTCTAACATTAAGACGTTACATAGCAAATGTTGCCATGACAATAATTTACTAAATTAATTAATTTACACTACAGTATTACAATGTTTAATAATAAATTGAACTGATGGGGAAAATAAATAAATAAATATTTTGTGGATGCTATTCTCTGCGACACGATCGCACTATGGCACATGCCATAGTTAGGTATCTGTTGCGATATCATAACGGTATCGAGAATATAACCAATGACTCAGTCTCGTATTATGTCGTGAATATAACCAATGACTTTAAAATACACAGCTGCAAATGCAGCATATCAATGGCATGTAGCTGATGAGGCGACACCGTTATTCTCCATGACGTGATCATGGCTGATAACCATACAGTCTCGTGTTATGTCGTGAATATAACCAATGACTTTAAAATACACAGCTGCAAATGCAGCATATCTATGGCATGTAGCTGATGAGGCGACACCGTTATTCTCTACGACGTGATCATGGCTGATAACCATAGAGTCTCGTGTTATGTCGAGAATATAACCAATGACTCAGTCTCGTGTTATGTCGTGAATATGACCAATGACTTTAAAATACACAGCTGCAAATGCAGCATATCTATGGCATGTAGCTTTTTTCATACAGCGCCCGCTGTAAGACGTGTCGCAAGACACTCCGTTAAAATTAAATATATTCTGTTTATTTATAAGTCCTATTAATACAGTTCTACACTAACAAAACAGTGCATAAGTTAATACACGTCTTGGTGAAATAATATCTACGAGTTATTAATTAAATGCAAAGAAATATGCAGTTTAAAATTCAATAGAAGCAACACAACACCAAACAACAGTGAGTCACATCTGCGCGAGCTGCTCCTATTCGCCGGTTGGTGGTGAGTCAGAACACGCGAAACGACTCGGTGCGCTACCATATATGGTCACAAATCCACAATTTGTCCCGCTCACGAAGACTCGGGTACGAAATACTGATTGCTAAATTCGCCATTGTTCTATAAGTCGAAATAGCTAACTGGAGTTTGGGGCGACATCTCATTGAAGGGAGCGCGAGTTCGAATCTGAGGAGCGTACACTCTTTTTGCATTTTATTTTTGCTTGCCTTTTTGTTTATGCGTTTCTTTCTTTAGAAACTACTGCTTGTTTTTTGCTTTTTGCCATAACACGCGTATTTTTTGAATTTTGCGCATTATTTATTTATTTTAATTTTAACATGGCTGATGACACGTCTCCCACAAATAAGCACGAAAAAGCTCCTCTGCGTAATGTTTCGACCACTAGAGGTAACAAAAGGCAAGCTCTTGGATCTCCACCTCAGGCGACTACTGAAAATTTATTATCGCGAGACGATGTTCGCGAAATTATCCAGGAAGTTATGAAGTCTGAATTATCGATAATGTTGTCTAAACTTCACGAAACAATGAATGCAATACTAAGTAGAGAGTTGCAGCCCATCAACGCAAAAATTGCCGCCATGGATGACTCTATGAAATTCATGAACGGTCAGTACGAGGACCTATTAAAGGAGCATGCTTCATCTAAAGAGACCATTATAGAACTGCGGAAGGAGAATCTAGTATTGAGCAATAATATCAACTTGCTAAATGTGCGTGTGGATCAGTTGGAGCAGCAAACTCGATCTAACAACATTGAAATTCAATGCGTACCCGAGAAGAAACATGAAAATCTGTTCGATATTGTGTCAGAAATCTCCAAAGTTTCAAGATGTGTCGTGGAAAACAGAGATATTTTGCATTGCACCAGAGTTGCCAAACTCAACCCTAATAATACCAGACCACGTTCAATAGTAGTACAGCTGGCTTCCCCTCGACTACGTGATGAATTCCTGGCGTCTATTATTAATTTTAATAAGCACAATAAGGACAATAAACTGAACAGCGCGCATCTCGGCTACCCTGGGCCAAAAACGGCAATCTTCGTGACTGAACATTTGTCTCCAACATATAGGGCTCTGCACGCTGCCGCTAGGATCAAGGCCAGAGAACTTGGTTATAAATTTGTGTGGATTCGTGGTGGTAGAATCTTTATGCGTAAAGTACAAGAATCGGAACACATCATGATTAGAAACATGGACATTTTAAATAAGTTAACTTAGTTCTCGCATTCATTTATCATTAATTGTAATCGCAGCAATGGTATTAATCATAGTTAAAATTCTCTTCTCTAAATATTAGTATTTATTACCAAAACACAAGAGGTCTACGCACAAAGACTCACAATTTTTGTCGTCAATTATCTTTAGAGAACTATGATATTGTTGTATTAACTGAAACATGGCTGAATAGTAGTGTTCTGAGCACGGAGCTTTTTGACGATAGATACATAGTATACAGAAGAGACAGAGATGGTAGAAAAAAGGATGGAGGTGGAGTATTAATCGCTGTATTAAAGAAAATTAATTCGAAACGCATGGATCACTGGGAAAGCCAATGTGAGGACCTTTGGATAACTCTTGAGGTACCGCTTTCAAAATCTATTCGTCGAATAGCTCTGTGCGCAGTCTATTTACCACCCCCTGTGTTACGTAGCACCTTGGACAGTTTTATAGACGGTTGTAATGTGATACTTGAACAGACAGATATGCACGCATGTATTGTCGGGGATTTTAATTTAGGTAACATAAAATGGAACTTGGTTTATGACTCAGTGATTAGTTATACTCCCCTCGGTATTGGTAATGCACTAATAGACTTTACTCACATGCATAAATTGACACAACATAATGGTATTATGAACGCGTCTGACCGAATATTGGACCTTGTATTAACTAATTTACCTTCCGTTGGCGTTACTGCTGCCCTAAACCCCCTTAGCACCATTGATGTCCACCACCCCCCAATCGAAATTCTGCTTAAAACAAGTGAAGAAACCCGACTTCCCTCAGACTTCAAGAACGAATTATTATAAGCTTGATTATATTAAAATATGCGAGAACCTAAATGATATAAACTGGAATGAAGTATTTGAGAATATGGCTGATGTTAATGAAATGCTTGGTGTGTTTTATGACAGGCTTCTAAATATTATTAAATTGCACGAGCCTTCCAAGCCTACTTTTAAATATAAAAAGTATCCTCCTTGGTTCAATAAAAGCTTAATAAGAGCACTGAAAGAAAAGGAAAAAATAAGATGTCGTTACAAAATCTATAAGAACCCTAGGGATGATCTCGAACTCAAACTATTAAGCAAACAGTGTTCCAAATTAGCTACTGACTGTTATAATGATTACATAAAAGACATAGAAAATGAAATCTCCAAAAATCCTAACCGCTTCTGGGCGTACATCAAGGATAAAAAAGCTGGCTCTAGCTCTTTTCCGGCCACAATGACTAACGGTACCGTATTAATATCCGACGGCCCACAAATATGTGAATTGTTCGCGTCTAATTTTTGTTCCGCTTTTAGCGATGCAAAAGCGACCCAAAGTGAACCGGAGTCCGATTTTCTTCACAATATGAAGAACAACAGTCTACCACTAATGGCACCTGTTGATCGTGAGACCCTGCTGAACAAGCTTAGATCTTTGGATCTTCGTAAAGGCGCTGGCCCTGATGGTATTCCGCCAATATTTATTCATAAGTGTGCCCCTGCTTTGGTTTCCCCTTTAATACTAATCTTCAACAAATCCCTTAGCTCAGGTATTTTCCCCGACTTATGGAAAAAAGCAAAGGTTATTCCAGTTTACAAGAGTGACGAAAAGGACAACGTCAAAAATTATAGACCTATCTCTATCTTGTCAACTTTTGCTAAGGTTTTCGAATCCTTAGTTTGTCCATACATTCAAGCACACTTCAAACTGTATTTGAGCTCTTCTCAGCATGGTTTCGTAGGCTGTAGGTCTACTTGCACTAATCTGGCGACCTTTACAGAAATGTTATCGGATGCCATCGACTGCGGCAAGCAGATTGACGTAATTTATACAGACTTTAGCAAAGCTTTTGACCGCGTGCCTCACCATATACTTCTGTCGAAGTTATCTGCGTATGGAATCACCGGTACACTTTACAATTGGCTAAAGTCCTATCTCGAAAATCGTTTCTTCTTTGTCGCTGTTAATGGTTTCCAATCTGGAACCTACAGGACGTCCTCAGGGGTTCCCCAGGGCTCACATGTTGGCCCGGTTCTATTTAATGTTTTCGTTAATGACATCCCCCACTGCCTAAAATTCTCAGAGTGCTATATGTATGCAGATGACCTTAAATTCTCTAGGATAATCGAATCTGAAAACTATAGGATACTACTTCAGAGAGACGTAGACTCGTTACTTAAATGGTGTAACGAGAATGAAATGAGCTTAAACGTAAAAAAGTGCTACCACGTGAAATACACCCGAAAGAAGAAATTGACGGCTAGCGTATATCACGTGGGCTCTAACGTTATCCGGGAGGTGGATCAAATAAGGGACTTAGGAGTTGTTTTCGACAACGCCTTAACATTTGTACCTCATGTTGAGGGCGTCATCAAAAGGGCTTCTAGAATGCTGGGATTTGTTATAAGGAATGTTGCTGGTTTTAAGCGCAATCGGACTAAGATCATGCTGTACAACTGTTTTGTTCGTAGTACCTTGGAATATTGCAGTACGATTTGGAGACCTCATTACTCCACGCACATCCTTAGACTAGAGCGAATTCAAAAAAGATTCCTCTGGCATCTAGCCTATTCCAGCGGAGTTGTAAAAAGGATACGATCATACGAAGCCCGACTAACTTATTTTGGGATGGTCTCACTGGAGAAACGTAGAATAACCATTGATTCCATCTTCGTTTATAAGCTACTTCGATGCAAAATTGATTGTCCCCAATTGTTATCCAAGTTCCACTTTCGGGCCCCTGCTAGACTCCCTCGCGCTCCTATTACTCCTTTACACCCTCCACTTCGTAGAACAATACTTGGTGCAATCTCTGTCGTCTCTCGCCTTTGCAAATTGTTAAATAGCTGCAGCGATCTTGTTGACGTGCATTTTGACTCATATGCCAAGTTTCATAAAACTATTACTAATGCTTAATTTTATTGTTTTATTGGTTAATTCTAATATTGTTCTTAAATTTTATTTTTGCGTTTACTTTGTTCTGAATTGATTTGAATTTGCTTGAATTAGAATTTTGATTTTAATTCTAATTTCGGTTCGATTCTAATTTAGATTATGATTCTATCTGTAATTTAGATTTTGATCTTGAAAGTGTTCTTAATTGTAATTTTTATTTCGTTTTTTTATTTTGTTTTTGAACATTGATATTATATTTGATTTTAATTTTAATTTGCTTTAGTTGTCATTTTGACTATGTTTCTAATTATGGTTTAAATTTTGAATTTGATTATGATTTTAATTTTAATTATAATTTCAATTTTATATCAATTTTTTTTTTTTTCTGTTTTGTTATGTCTGTTTGTTCTGTTCTATTGAATTTTACTTTTTACTGTTAATACTTTAACTGTTGATATTAGTTTTATATTCCTTCACATAATGTTAATTTAAACTTGTTAATTTTAGTTATATGACATAAATCTTATATTAGTGTACAGTGCTTGTGGCACATCTAAATTATGTTTATGGGGCATGCGGTGCTAACCTGTAAAAAATTGTTACACTAACCTTAGATAATGGTAGATAATTACTCGAAATATTTACAGTGTAAACAATTGTTGGTTGGCCATTATAGGAAAAATAAAAAAATAAAAATAAAATGAAGCGACACCGTTGTTCTCCACGACGTGATCATGGCTGATAACCATAGAGTCTCGTGTTATGTCGAGAATATAACGAATGACTCAGTCTCGTGTTATGTCGTGAATATAACCAATGACTTTAAAATATACAGCTGCTAATGCAGCATATCTATGGCATGTAGTTGATGAGGTGACACTGTAGTTCTCCACGTCGTGATCATGGCTGATAACCATAGAGTCTCGTGTTATGTCGAGAATATAACCAATGACTCAGTCTCGTGTTATGTCGTGAATATAACCAATGACTTTAAAATATACAGCTGCTAATGCAGCATATCTATGGCATGTAGTTGATGAGGTGACACTGTTATTTTTGGACTGGACTCACCACCATTCAAACAAGTGCGAGTGGACCCCTCAGAATCGGACGATTCAGATGTCAACACGACAAATTAGGTCCAAGGTAGCTCCTGGCTCCGCGTTTGAAAATGAAAACAGGTCCTCTCTATTGGATAGGGATATTGAACACGAACTACAAATCGGGGCCAACCCCGCTCTCAGAACCAGGTCCCCGTACAAGTAAAGATATGGTAATAGCTACCACTACGCAGGATTCCTGACGAGATTGCTAAACGTTGGGGGAGTATTCTAGTTGATGGCCTGACGCGGGAACAAATGCAAAAAGGTTTGGAAAAATCACTTATACCAAAAAACTTCAAGCTTGCCAAAGCACCTCTGTTAAATTCAGAAATCACCCCCGTTCTAAGCGACTGTAAAAAACAGGCTCAAATAAATAACCTAACATTTTGTACATATTTGGGTTATGGAATTGCAGGTTTAACAAACATGGCATGCTCCATTATTGATGGAGATACAGAATGGTGTTTATGTAATATAACAGACGATCCTGCCGTTTTAAGTTTCAAGTCATTTTGAAATAAACGACTTAAATGTCGAAATATCAAAATTACAGTCGTCCGGTGCTGTCGTAAAGCGTGTCGACGTACTTGACCAGTTTTTATCAAAAATAGGTCCTATATCTACTAAACCAATATTTCTGGCTAACAAAAGTGACGGTTCATTTCGATTTATTCTTAATACACAACATTTTAAAATGGAAGAAATACGAACTGTCTCAAAATTATTACTTACAAACAATTGCTACGAGTATATGGCTACAATAGATCTTAAAGATGCATATTTTCTAATAAAAATCGATAAAACTAGTAAAAAGTAATTACGATTAATGCAATGCTGTCCTATTTGACCCAAAGGTTGACTGGTAGAGAATGCCTTGTGGCATTAAGTCCGCCTATGTACCAATCTTGTGCATGAAGTTTAAATAAATTAATTAATGTTCGAAGAGGACATTTTTGAATATCAATGTTTACCATTCGGTTTGTCTCAAGCTCCGTATAGCTTCACTCAACTTACGAAACCGGTGGTGGCCACACTAAGAAAGACGTGCTTAATATTGGCAATTTATTTTTAGAAAGTTTGGGTATTGCCATACATTTTGGCAAAAGTAAATTACAACCGAAACAATTTCAATCTTTCATTGGTTTCGAATTGCATTCGCGGAATTATTGTTTAAAATTACCAATGGAGAAACCAGTCAAAGTTCAGAAGTGTATCGAAAATATTTCTAAGCAAAAACAAATATCTGTTAGAGATTTTGCTAAATTTCTCGGAATACTTTGCTCCTTACGGCTGGGTTTATACTAAATAATATTCTTTGAACGCGAAACGTTCTTAGCTTTGAGAAACACTGACAACAATAATTATGGTAAAACTATGATGTCATAACCGTTAGTCTTAAACCAGACTTCGTTTGGTAGATGGACAACATTATGCGTACAAAAAATATAATACGCAATGGACATTATGCATTGGAAATATCTCCGGATGCTTCTCGTATTTTGCAATAGTGAAAAGACAAGTGGGTTCTGGAATAATACAGAGATTAATTATCACATAAATGTGATACCTGAAAGTGTGTGTGTGAGTGGGAACTGAAAGCTGCCTTTAACGGACTTAAGTGCTTTGATAAACAAATACGCAACAAAGAGATATTGCTGCGCATCGTTATTACAACAGCCATATCTTATTTAAATAGATATGGCAGAGTCCAATTTTTGAAAATAAAGGAATCAGCTCGCGAAATCTAGCAATGTTGCGAAAAAAGGCAACTGCATTGTATTCGCGTCATATTTAAAGCCCAAAGACAATGTTGAGTCAGATGAGAAATCAAGGCGAAAAAATATCGATACCGAATGGAGTTTGTCCCTGTTAGCTTTTAAGGAAGTCGTGAATACGTTTGGCTGTCCTGAAATCGACTTATTTACCATTAGAGTTAATATCAAGGTACATTTTATGGAAACGTGACCCGGAAGCGTTCAACATTGACGCGTTCACTGCTGATTGGGATCCATTATTTTTCTACTCGTTTTTTCTCCGTTTTCATTGGTTTTAAGTATCTACGGAAAATAATCGTCGATAAAGCCACGGGAATAATGATAGTATGAGTACCACATTGGCCTAGCCAGGCTTGGTACCCACTCTTTTTAAACTGACCTAGTTTACTTTGAACTTGACGTTAATCTGTTACTGTTTCCTTTCAGAACCAGACACCCACTCTGGACACGATTTACCCTGGTGTCATCCCTATTATCAGGGAAGCATATGCAGGACAAGACTTAACACCTAAAACTATAGAAATTATGATTGCGTATTTGGCAAGAAAAAAAAAAAAAAAAAAACACCTGCTGTGCGTATAAAAGTGGTGGCATTTTTGCACCAATAATAGTGATATTAGCTGTTAGAGTACAAATATCTCACTAATACTATAGTTTCTAACGGTAGAAATTGAAGAGGGGGCTAGCTATTATATCCTTAATTCTATTCGTTCAGCGTTGGCTCTAATATTAGACAGGCAGTTAAGTAGTGATGACCGGGTTTCCCGGTTCTTTAAAGGAGTGTTTAAAAAGAACCCTACTTTCCCTAACTATCAGGCGACTTGGGATCCAAATCTAGTCTGTCTACTGTACAACGCGTACAGGCACTATCGTTAATTCGCTTGTGTAATGTTAGAGCCACCAATTAAAAATATGAAATAAACTCATATTATTATTAAAAAACCCATACACAACGCAAGTTCCTCGACTATTAGCCGCTGGATTAAAATAGTTCTTACTGAAGGTGAGGTAGATACCTACGACCATATTTTTCCGCGCATAGTACGCGCCACGCATCTTCCTCTGCGGTAAAAAGAAAATGCATATCAGTAGACCTTCAGCGAGGTGGTCTTCCTGACCGGGAATTCCTTAACGTTTACAGAGTTCTATGACAGAGTACAATGATGAGGATTTCGCAATGGCTATTTGTGATGAATATCCCAAACAATGTTTCTTGAAAGATACGTAAATATATCACCTTAAATTATAATGAAGCTATGAATAATATTGTTGGTTTGAAAACATATCTATGAGCTTCTTCCTTACCTCCTCCGCGCTCTTACCTAAGGCTTCACCTATTTCACTCCCAGTTCTAAACATCTACCAAGTGAATTATATAAATCTGAGGATGTGACGTCGTAGTATAATTGATGGTTAAACGAACTTACCTTAAGTGATGTTCGACCATAATTATACGAGACGTCACATCCGAAAGATTTATAAACCCACCCAAACCCTATGATTGCAAAGTCAATCATAAACTCCCTGAATGAAGTCGCGAAATAGGCTCTTCCTCTCCAAAATGAATGACAAGAGTAATGGTGGCGTGGGCGCAGGTAACATAGTGGGGGAAGGTACTACGTCGAGTAGTCAATATACTTACTTTAAAAATATTTTATTTTTAGCTCTAAATATTGTGCGATGCCTAGTGCAGTGGAAGTACTACTACCAAGTGAATTATATAAATCTTTCGGATGTGACGTCTCGCATAATTATGGTCGAACATCACTTAAGGTAAGTTCGTTTAACCATCAAGTTTAGGTTACTGACTTCCAGCAATTTTCGTTGTAATTTCTTATTGTGAAGTGAACACCCAAGACAATACGATCCCTCAGCGTTCTTTCTTCTTGATCTTTATAGTTACGTGTTTTTATGAGTTTTCTTAGATTTGTGTAGAACAAGTCGAAATTCTCCCCGTCTTCCTGACATCTTTTGTGAAATATGGATGTTGAAATAAGTTCGCTTTGTTTCGGTTCGAAGTACTCGTCCAAACTCTTCCATAGTTGATCGTACTTGACGGTTTCCTGTTTTTAGTACATTAAAGTACAATTCTTGTACTCCATTCCCGGCACAGTTGAGCAAGATGGCTGCTTTTCTTGTTTCACTCAGCCTTTCCAATCCGGCCGCTGACACGAAAATTTGAAACTGTTGTTTGAATAATCTCCATTTAGGGAGAAAATCTTCCGTTGTAACAAGTTTTAAAGGTTGCGGCATACTGTACTCCACTCCTGCCATTATATTTTCTTCTTTTAGAATCTCTGTTTCGGTCGCGGCGTCCAAGTTTGTTTTAGTCGTGGTCATAGCTACTTTTTGGAATTATGTTGAAATATATGTTCTTACAAGTATTTTTCACTATTTGATGTCAGGCCTTTACCGGCTGCGCCATGTAATGTTTAGATGTTTTAAATAAACAACGATTAAATATATTATGGAGTTTCATTAATTATGCACTTGTGTCTTAGCTATATGGAAAACGGAAAGTAGTCTATGTGTCACTATGTGACAGGTCCTAGCTCTTGTCATTTTGAACAGGAACTAGTGTTGCCCTGTTGTGTATTACAGCACTTACCTAAGTACTTGATTTCTAAGGTCATTAGGTGTTTGGTTTGGTTAGGTGCGAATTAACTTGAGACCGGGCCGATGTATTTTATATGAAATTTTAGAGATTTGCACGAGATTATTTAATAAAAACAAAATTAGATGTTGTTGGAACAGATCTTTTGTGAGTAATTCCTATTAACATCTTAGTCCCAGGTCTCAAGTTAATTCGCACGGGTTGTAGTTAGTTAGATGCCACATAAGAAAAACTTACATTATCAGTTTCGTAAAATAAACGTTTTACTGGACACAATGTCCACGTTATCATATTTGGAGCCTCGTTACTGTTAAGGCATTTGTTGAACTTATTTGTGGTTTTGTAAGTAGGCCACATGCAATGTGTCTTCCGTGGCGTCATCCATTTATCCCGCACCTCACCGCATTCCCCACCGTAACCATCATCGTCGTAAAACTCCACAACTTTATACATTTAACACTTTCACAAACACTAAGGGTTAACTAACTAAACTAAAACACAGCCTGCCTATCAGGCATTTTATTTTTTTGATGCGAACAAAACAAACACTTCGCAGCCGCAGGCGCACAAATGAATAACAAAATGGAGGGCGGGCCGGGCGACACGTTCCGCCGCACGCCCCCCGCGCACCCCGCAACCACCCCGTAGGAGTAGCAGTAACAGACACATTGAAGGGTTTTTAAGTTGGACCGATGTTGTTATCATAATTTAAATCCCTACAAAAATCTTCCAACAGTAGGAATAGAAGCAGCAGGCCCGTCGTTAGTTGACACAATGTTGTTAAAATAACTTAAATCCCTACAAAAATCACCTAACAGTAGGTATAGTAACAGCAGGCCCGTCGTTTGCTATTCGTTGGGCAAATAGTGCATGTTTATGATAATGAGCCTATTTTAAGTTTAGGTTGGCGAAATAACTAACCGTCTGCCAATACATTCCCAACTGTTGGCGTATGGAAGCCAACGGCAATTGCTACTAGGGTAGGTATGTATATATAATTTAAGATGTAGGTATAAAAATATTGAATGTTGTGAAAATTGTATGCTTGTTGAAAGCCAAAATATGTTGTTAGGGTTACCCGGTTGTATTAAATTTAATTTATTAAAAGGTTACAAAAAGTGTCACTAGTAAGTAATGTTGATGATAAGTAGTCTAAGTTTGTATCTAAAAAATTTGAAGTGTTTGATGGTCATGGTAGTTTTCCCAATAAATGTAACATTCCTATAATTCCTCATGAACCTATCTGTAATCCACCTGTCAAGATTCCCTGTGTGAGTGAGTTAGACAGATTAGTTAAGCGAGGTGCTATAAATAAAGTTGAGGAAATTGATTCTGAAGATTGTACTAATAGAATTGTGATTATTGAAAAACCAAATAAGAAGTCGAGGTTATGTTTAGACTCGACAGATTTAAATAGGTACGTTATAAGAAAACCAAAACATATGTCTACGGTTGATGAAGTGGCTTCTAGGTTAAGAGATAAGAAAGTATTTTCGGTTTTTGATTTGTCAGAAGGATTCCATCATTGCCTTCAGAGAGGAGGCTTCATAGAAATGTTGTTTCGCTATACCATTTGGAGTGTATATGTTGCAGTCAATTCGTATAACACGCGCTTTTTACATAATAGCGCGCCGGAATGAAAAACGCTGCCGTTATGAATACCGCATCCTCACGTTTAGCCGTATTACAATTCGGCTGAAATAAAGTACGCCGCATTGAATGAGCCCTTCGCGTTCGTTAAAGCGGCGTAATAACGTGCCGCCGTTATACAAACGGGCGCATCGTCAATACGCCGCTTTGAAAATTTTAGTTCCATTTATCGCCGGAAGTGGCGCTGCATGATCATAACAAGAAATATGGCGTCGCAATCGACAACGGTGTCGATGTCAAGCGTTATGTCAAGCGATTCCAGTGACGATGAAACACTTGCGGTTTTTCTGTTTTATAGAAACAGAAGACGTCATCGCATGAGTAGAAAATACTGGATTCATCCATATATTGAAAGAAACATAAATTATAGACTTTTTGTATCAGCACAAGAACTACAACACGATGATAATATTTTTTTATCTTTCTACCGAATGTCTAGAGTCCTATCTGCATCTTGCTACAATATTTAGAGAATGTGTTAGTGCGGAAGAAAGAATTTTGATAACCCTAAGGTAAATAATACTCCATTGTTACATAAACAAATGTTTATAAAATTTTGGTATGTACTTTATTATAATTATTATTCTTCATCTTCTTGTTATATAAACATAGGTATTGATTTGTCGGGTTTGTCAGGATTTATTTCGCTAGGGTCGAGCATTTTGTGGGGAGAAGACTATGAAAACACACTGGATGCGATACACTATTTTATTTCACATTGCACGGTTCGGGTTTGTCGTTTTCATGGAGAAGAACCGGCAAGAAACTCCATGGTTACTCTTTTCAAACAGATACACTGAGTCTAACAAATTACTTGACATTACACTTTGGATTTATTCGAAGCTCGGGTCAGGATGACGGCTGCCGCCTCGTCTTCCAGTTTGTATTTGGGATTCAGGGTTTCTTCTTCAATGAATTTATTTATTGTTCTTGTATAAAGACAGTTTATTTTGATGGAAGATTCGTGACAAAATTACAATTTTAGTGGTTTCTTGACGGAGTACGAGTATATAAAAAATATGTAAGAAAAAATGGCGAATGCGGTGCGTGACGTGCGAAATCCTCTCGCATGAAGTTGGTGAAAGGCGCTCCGCGGTGATTGGCCGACACGCTCGACGCTGGTTGGCTGACGTAACTCGCAAACATGACATCAGCAGCAACTTCAGGCCGCCGTCCGACTCCCATGCCGACGAAAGATAAGTGCAGGCGGTGACATACACCCGGCCTTGGAAGTAGCAGATTCCAACAGGATTCAGCTGGACGGCACGTCGGATACTGACAGCGGCGCTGGCAGCGGGCAAATTTTCGAGAACGCTCTGCGAGTGACACCTGAAGCCGTGAGCAGATCAGCCACTCTTGAAATTCCGTCAGCACCTGGATAAATTCGTACAATCCTTCCTAATTTCCATTTGAATGGAGGCAGGTTGTCGTCTTTGATTAGAGCGAGTTGATTTAGAGTAATGGAATTTTGATTCGTCTTCCATCTGGTCCGCGTCTGCAGTTCCGACACATATTCGGCGGCCCATCGCTTCCAGAAGCTTTGCCGCATCTGCTCGATCACATCGTAGCGCTGCAGGCGATGAGTCGGTGTAGCAGTCAAGTCTCGACGGGCTGGAGCGGTCAGTGGCCGGCCGATGAGGAAATGGGCAGGAGTAAGGGGTTGTAGGTCATTAGGATCTGTGGACAGAGCTGTTAAGGGACGGGAATTCAGAATGGCTTCAGTTTGTGCCAATACCGTACTGAATTCCTCGTAAGTGAGATTTGTGCCCCCCACTACTCCTCGCAGGTGGTGCTTACACGATTTCACCCCTGCCTCCCACAAACCGCCAAAGTGAGGAGCATACGGAGGAATGAAGCTGAATTTAATACTGTTATTTGAAGCAAAATCACTAACATCTTTACTATTATTTTCAATGAAAGAAACAAATTCTTTTTCAGCCCCTACGAAATTCTTACCGTTGTCTGTCATTATCTCCGCTGGCTTACCCTTACGTGATATGAAACGTTTTAATGCAAGGATGTAATCCTTTGTGGAAAGACTAGTAACTAATTCGAGATGAATGGCACGCGTACATAAACAAACAAATAAACATATGTAACCTTTAGTGAGATTAGCCCCCCTGCCCCGACGGTTCAAAATCATCACTGGCCCCGCGTAGTCAACGCCGCAGCGCATAAAAGGGAAGCCGGGTTCCAGGCGTGCAGCAGGCAAGTTACCCATGAGAGGCTGTATGGTCTTCCCTTTGATGCGTGTGCACGTGACGCAGTCGTGTACCGTTTTCCTCGCTAGGTTACGCCCTCCGAGCGGCCACCAAGCCTCACGCACACAAGCCAGCAGGAGCTGGGGTCCACCATGCAACAATTGTTTATGTTCATGTGAAAACAACAACACTGTGAATCTATGCTTGCTGCACAATAGGATTGGATGTTTTTTATTATTATCGAAATATGTCGAGTTACTTAATCTTCCGCCAACGCGTATTAATTTTAATTCATCAAGAAAAACATTTAAACCTATTATCCTCTTGGATCTCACCACCGATCGCTTAGTTAATTCGTTATATTCGTTGTAGAATGATTGCTTTTGAGCGAGCCGTGCAAGCATTACAACTGAGGCGTCTAACTCATCAACAGATAACAAACCGGTTCTGCGCTGGCTGTTACTCGCACGCGTGTTACCTATAAAACGTAGTACATAGGCTGTCGCCCGCCGTAACCGATTAAATGAAGAGAATCTGTTAAAATCGATTAGACTCCCATTTTCATTTGAATTACTACACACCATACTAACATGTTGTGTCTTTAATTCGGGTAATTGATCATTATCAATGGACATATCGCATGAATAATCGAGTTTATGCTGTCGTAAAAAAGATGGCCCATGCCACCACATATTATTGGTTTGAAGCTCGTTCAGAGGAAGACCTCTCGACACAATATCAGCCGGGTTATCTTTACCGTTAACGTGCAACCAAATTGCATCACCTGTAAGCTCGTTTATTTGTGACACACGATTCTGAACAAACGTTTTTAAACTGTGAGGTGACATTCTTATCCAGCCCATGATTATGGTGGAATCTGTCCAGAAAACTACTTTAGTGAACGTCAGTCTTAATGAACTTGTGATTATTTTATATAACCGTGCGCCTAGTAAAGCGCCACATAACTCAAGTCGCGGAATGGTGCACACAGTTTTGACTGGCGCGACCTTGCTCTTAGCACATAACAAGTTAGTTACTATAGATGAGTCGTCTGTGTATGTACGTACGTATGCGCAGGCACCGTACGCGTCTTGTGACGCGTCAGTAAAAATATGTAACTCACAATTATGTGCACTATATTCACTCATGACGCAACGAGGTACACGAATATTGCCTAATGAGGATAAGTCTTGAAGGAATCGATTCCACAAGCATTCGATATCGTGAGGAATCGAATCATCCCAATCGATTTTACATAGCCACAATTTTTGAAGCAATATTTTTGCTATAATGACTGTGGGCGACAAAAGGCCTAGTGGGTCGTAGATTTGTGAAATAATCGACATAATACTTCGCTTAGTAACTTTGTTAGATTTATTTTCTAAGTTGGTGGTAAAATAAAGTTCGTCTTTATCGACTTGCCAACCTAAACCGAGAGTTTTATTTTGGCAATGTTCCCCGATAGTTAATTCTTTTGATGCTTCTGTGTTTACGTCTTGACTAAATGTCCACTTCCGCAAAGGAAAGCAGGCCGATTTTAGAATCTCCGAAGTTTTTTCGCATGTTTTCAACAAAATTTGGGGATCGTTATCACCAGTAATTAAGTCATCGACAAAGAAATCTTCGTTTATGACCTTGGCAATGACCTTGTCTTCCGTTTCCTGTGCGAGTTGACGTAAACAACGCATGCTTAGGTATGGAGCCGACGCGGTTCCGTATGTAACAGTGTTGAGTCGGTATATACCTAATTCATCAGATGCATTTTCCCGCCATAATATTAACTGAAGGTTGCGCTGATCGGGATGTACCAGTACTTGCCGATACATTTTCTCCACGTCAGCGCAGGCGACATACTTATATTGCCGAAAACGAAGTAAGATGGAAAGAATATCGTTTTGAAGAGGAGGTCCTATCATCTGTATATCGTTGAATGACTTATTTGAACTCGTAGTGGCACTAGCATCAAACACTACGCGCAATTTTGTAGTCGTGCTGTGTTCGCGGAATACTCCATGATGCGGGAGAAAGTAGTGGGGCCATGGGTAATCGTTTATTCGAGACATGTGCCCTAGTTCTATATATTCCCTTATGAAGTCACTATACAACATTTTATAACAAGGAGACCGATCTAACTTGCGTTCTAATGATAAAAAACGAGACTTTGCGTTTTCATAAGATTCACCAAGCGCGTCAGCTGATTCCTTCAAAGGAATTCTCACAGAGAACCTACCACTACTATCTCGTGTAGTAGTGCTAACAAAGGATTCTTCACACTTACGATCTTCTTCCGTAAGAATAGGACCCGAAGTGACAAGTTCTTCTAGTTCCCAAAATTTACGTAATTGTGTATCTATATTCGACTGCTGTATAAAATTACACTGAATATTATTAACGTTCGGCTTATTATGAATGGGTCCTGAAATTAACCACCCTACTTTCGAATTCTGGAGATATGGACATTGGATAATCGAATTCGATCCACATCTAATAGATCCCAAAACACGTCCGCACCAATCAGTAAATCGATTTCTGACGGTATGTTGAACGTAGGGTCCGCAAGACATACGTTGTCCGGGATGTGGATTGTGTCATAGACAACATGAGTTGCCGGCAAACTCGTCGTAATGCACGGTAAAACAAAACATCTGAGAGAAATATTAAAGTTACTCGTTTTAGATCGCATGTTGATATCGCATAATTTTGTCGATTGTGAGACCGACTGTCCCACGCCCGATATTCGTATAGTGGACTGTATTAACGACACGTTTAAACGATTACAAAGCTTTTCTGAAATAAAGCAATTCTGGCTACCACTATCTATCAGCGCTCGAGCTGTATGATATTTACTGTTACAATCCATAACTTCGACTAGTGCGGTGGATAATAATACCTGTGGTAACGGTACGGAAGGCGCATTATCGATTAACAGATTATTCGCACATGATACGACAGAGACGGGTTTCTTATCAGCACTCGCCGCAGACGATGCCGGTATGGTTGCCAGATTGTTATTTTCGTCATGCAGTAAAGTATTGTGTTTTTCGTTGCACTGCTTGCACGACCCGAATATGCATTCGGTAATTAGGTGACCCGTACGTAAACAATTACGACATAGGTCCTTGGCACTATTAATAAATTTAATTCTGTCCGTAACTGCCAAGTTTAGGAATTTAAAACAAATAAATAACGGGTGATTTTGCCCACACATCGAACAAGGCAATTTTGATGTTTCAGATGTGCCGGCATTTTTACGCGTCGACACATAGCTATGCGATTGTTGTACCTCAGCACTCGTGTGCCTTTTATTATCAGACTTATTGTTAGGTTTATTATCCTGTGTACTTCGACCATGGTTTGAAAGCATATCTAACATATCGGCACGATTACGTAAAAAACCCAACAAATCGTCTAATTTTGGTTTGGTTTTATTAGTACCAGTAAAAATCGAGCCTAAGTAATTCTCCCACTCACGCTCTGTAGAAGAATCTAGTTTCGATACTTTATTGTGAATGACTAAAGTATCCCACGTGTCAGTGGGCTCGTCAAGAGATTTCAGAGCTCGTAGGTTACGTAACACTACATCGATTAATTCTCTGATTAACGAAGGGGATTCTTTGTTAATAGATTGTGCATCAAACAAAGATTTCACATGGTTGCGAATTAACAGACGATTATTGTGATACCTATTCTCCAACAACTCCCATGCGTGGGTATAATTGGCGGCAGTAAACTCTAATGCACTTATAGCCTGGAGTGCTGAACCACTGAGTGACGACTTCAAATAATGAAACTTCTGAATTGCGTCTAAATCACTTCGTTTGTGAATCATGGTGAAATAGGTGTTTTTGTACTCGAGCCAGTGATCATATGAACCGTCGAAAGAGGGAAGTGTAATCTGCGGTAATTTAATAGAACTTAAATTACTATAATGTGCACTTGAACATTTAACGCTATCACTCGCATCTTTTATTTTGAAAACATCGGTTAAGCATTTTGCGATAGACATTATACTAAAATATTGATCCTCAAAAGATGCCCTATATTCTAGTTGTTTATCTAATTCACTGTCATCTAATATTTGTTCGATTTTGTCTTGAATCTTGGTAAACGCGATTAGAACATTGGATACCGACTCCATGCGTAAAAGAAGTTCTGCCTGCTGTAGTTCAGACATCTTAACGTTTTCACATTTGGCAACATATTTTTCAAATAATGTTAATCGACCCTTTAATGTACCCCTTTGCCTTTTAAGATCCCCTATACTCGAAATATGACCAGCTTCACTGTACTCGCCGTCACTCATCCTAGCGGTTTATGAAAGACAAAGGTTACTCACGGTTAAACACCAACTGCTAACAAGATGGAGGTAGGCGACCCGTGTTGCGAACTTTGCGCGATGTACGTGAACTGGAATTGCAATAACAGTACTGTATTAGGACAATTGCCAAATGGGATGGGAAGCACAGGAACTACCGACCTGACCGTTTCTTGCTAATCCTCGATGCGATGCGAAGATCCGACTCTGAAGGACCAATGGATTTATTCGATGCTCGGGTCAGGATGACGGCTGCCGCCTCGTCTTCCAGTTTGTATTTGGGATTCAGGGTTTCTTCTTCAATGAATTTATTTATTGTTCTTGTATAAAGACAGTTTATTTTGATGGAAGATTCGTGACAAAATTACAATTTTAGTGGTTTCTTGACGGAGTACGAGTATATAAAAAATATGTAAGAAATAATGGCGAATGCGGTGCGTGACGTGCGAAATCCTCTCGCATGAAGTTGGTGAAAGGCGCTCCGCGGTGATTGGCCGACACGCTCGACGCTGGTTGGCTGACGTAACTCGCAAACATGACATCAGCAGCAACTTCAGGCCGCCGTCCGACTCCCATGCCGACGAAAGATAGTGCAGGCGGTGACACACTTTGACACATTAACACTGGGCACAATGAATCGGGTACAGTTTCAAGACGTCTTAACTCCGCTGCGATCAGACATAGAATCCCCGCCTCGCCGCGTGTTGTTAACATCAGGACTCTGTAGAAGCCGCCATGGTGGGGTAGACTGGTGGGTAGGTCGCGTGATGTCACCACTGGCGCGCTTTCGATACATTCGCCCGTCCGTACTCATGACCGGATCCGACAGATTCATAATAAAGTGTGTAACGTTGTTAATTAATAATTTGATAAAAGGTAAACAAATTTAAAAAAAGAAGTCATTTTAATATAGTTTCCGACCGACCAAATCACCTGATCACGCCTGTACTTTTGTCTCACTCGCTCACGTTCTTAAAACCACTCCACTTTTTTCCCACTCCATCATTCCTTCGCACGCCGCGAGCACCGCGAGCGGCAACCGCGCTCGCATACCTGGAGAGGTCAGTCGAAGTCTGCGCTCGAGGAATTTTCACATATACTAGACGACATACGCGCAGCCTCACTATTAGACTTTTGGACTTCTAGTAACTTCCAAAACTTTTCTTGATAATTTATTTTATTTAAAGTTCAATTAAGGATCGTTAACTTCAGTGTTTTAATTCCCCTTAACGGGTATTATTATACTCTTTGGGTAAGTGGCTAACAGCCACACTCTGGGTCGTTCATTAAATTAGTCCTAATGAATACTTAACTAATTATCATTAAATCCGTTAATCAATGCTATATCCCAGAGACATAATTTAAGGGTTCATTAGGGGCAATGACAGCTTAAGTATACGTAGGGCGAAGCATCCTAAAATCATCTTATCGATTACATATCGATAAAGCCTTGGTGTAGCCACATTTAAAAAGTGTTGATATTAAATCACATTTAAGTTTATTTATAAACGTTGAAAATTATTATTCATAGTAATATAAATGATAATCAGTTCTTTTACTGTAAGTTTTTACTAAATTGCAAAGGGTAACAGCTATTGTCATTGAAATAAAATAAAGCGATTGAATCTTTTTTCTATGGCATCACTGCTGTCATGTCAACTGTCAATAGTGTCAATATGAATTAGTATTTACCCGGGAAAGTGAAAAAAAAGCGCGGGAAAGTCAAGGAAAGCAGGCGGGATTTTTTGAAAAAAAAAACAAATTTATTTTATTGTATTTCTACTTTTTGCATAACTACTTAATTGTAGTTTGTTGTGATGGGGAGGGTTAAGAAGAGGAAGAAAAGTAGGATGGATCCCCCTGGGGATCCCCTCGAAGATGATGCTGACACTGGGTCTTTGCGCTCCATGCAGTCGGCCATATCAGATGCTGAAAAGGAAAAGGATACGGATAAGTATCTTGAATATAGAGTATCTGATTATACCCGGTCTTATCCAGAGTCTGGTGGAAACTATGAATATATTGTTTTCATCGAAAGTCAGAATCAAGTACCGATCGGTGATCGCGATATGATGTCGTTAGCCACTAACTTTAACAGCCACACTCAGAGTCAGTTAAATTAGTCCTAATGAATACTTAACTAATTATCATTAAATCCGTTAATCAATGCTACATCCCAGAGACATAATTTATGGGTTCATTAGCTAATGACAGCTTTAAGTATACGTAGGGCGAAGCATCCTAAAATCATCTTATCGATTGCATATCGATAAAGCCTTGGTGTAGCCACATTAAAAAAGTGTTGATATTAAATCACATTTAAGTTTATTTATAAACGTTGAAAAAGTAATATAAATGATAATCAGTCCTTTTACTGTAAGTTTTTACTAAATTGCAAAGGGTAACAGCTATTTTCATTGAAATAAAATAAAGCGATTGCGATCTTTTTTCTATGGCATCACTGCTGTCATGTCAACTGTCAATAGTGTCAAGTAGTATTTACCCGGGAAAGTTTTGTGTTGTGACTTGTGATTGTTGTAAATTAATACTTTAACTTACCTACTTTTACTTTTTAATACTTTCATCCGAATTAATCTAAGTTATGGTAAGTATATAAGTACGCTCAGAGATAATGTGATAACAATAAAATGCAACGACACGCACCTTGTGTAATCGAAGAACTTCCATTCTTATTTCTGTTTCAAAGGAGGATCTACAAACAAAGATACCACGCAAAAGAGTGGCCAATTTCACCACTGATGAAAAGGCGATATTGGCTCAGCTAATTAAAAAGAGACCAATCGTGGAATCTAAAATAACGGATGGAAAGTCGGTCGCTAAGAAACAAGCAGCATGGGATGCAATTACACGAGAGTTCAACTGTAATGCCAATGTATACAAGGTAAGATAGTCACTGTTGTCGTTGAAATATATTCTGTGCTATCAATGATTTGCTAATAGTATTTCATACTGTTTATTTTAGCGTGAGACTATAACTTTAAAAAGAGCATGGGATAACATGAAAGCATTAACACGTAAAACTCGGGCTAGAGAAAGAGGGAATTTACTAAGAACTGGAGGTGGACCACGTGCACCTCCACCACCGCCACAACATGAAGCCATAATAAGTATGGTTGAAGAGGTTGGTATCATAATAAATAAAATTATCCTTAAAATTGTTCAGTAACCATTGTGTGGTTCAATTGTCTCAATTTATTATTATGTCAATACTCTCTTCTAATTTTCAATTTTTATTTATCAGGCTGCACCTGTGATGATGGTTGAAATCAAAAATTCATTTGATAGTGATGGCACCATTTTAGATACAATTGATAACAATCAAACTAACCCTTTTGAATTTATTGAGACCTTAGGTACTTAATTAAATTTACTAAACTGCTCTGTTCACCCATATAATAAATATATAATAGAATAATGGAAACAAAGAGAGCCAACAGACAAAACACTTAATTTCCCAACCTGGCTGGTCACTGTGGTCAAAATCCTCTATCTATGAAAATAAACAAATTAAATTAATTAAAAAATTTTGAAGAAGATGGAGGAGGCTTTTACCCAAAAGGGTTCAATTACAAAGGCAGAAAACATATAAATACTTTAGCATAAGTATCACTATGTAATGGAATAAAATAAGCTTTAAATAAATAAATAACTAGCGTCTAAGAAGTTAACTAATCAAGTTTGTTTTTCAGATGTTTTGGAGGAAGGAAAAGAAGGAGAGAAAAATGGTGAAAATGTTTTTGAAGTCCAGGGCAATAATATTGATGAAAACAGTTTTGAAGTCCAAGGCAATAAAGTTGATGCGAACACTTTTGAAGACCCGGACAATACCAAAATTGACGATATCATAAATACCACAGGTATTGTACAACTCATGCTATAATACAAAATATTTATATAGCTTGATACTAAAACCTTTTATTTATATTTTTGATTGCACTGTTGCAAATTCAGTAATCAAGACCAGAGACCAAGTGCGAAAATCGACTGACTACATTCGACGGGAAGCAGTGATTCGAATAAATTTGCTAGAAAACAAGAAAAAATTGGAAATTCAAATATTGAAAACACAGGTTTACCTAACCTAACTATGAATTCCATCAACCTATGTAATGGTTTATTACCATATTTATTGCATAACATGTACATATTTTATTTTACAGTTGGAAGTTGAACAAATAAAAAAAAAATCGGTATTAGCACAGGAAGAAAGGAACAAAATATTGCTTGAAAAAGCAAAACTTGAATTAGAAGAACTGAAAAAACAAAGTCGACCTAACTGATTTGACACTTTGCTAAAAACCTTTTTTGTCCAGGACTTCAAATATTTATTCATAAGTTTTCCAAAATATTAGTTATTAATTTAACACATTTTGAAAATAAAAGTTTCATTATTTAATAATTGTGGATTTTTATTTATCAAGTAAAGCAAAGTAGAAAAACAACAAAAATAAAGAAAACAAACAAATAAAAACAATGTAAAATTAAGAAAAAAACTTATCAACTAAAGCTTGTCGCACTGTGAAACCATTGCTGTTTTCATCAGTTTGTGCCACATCAACAATATCATTATCAACAATGTCATCACAGTTCAATGGCACCAAGTCGTCTACCAGAAGTGCTATATTATGCAGTGTTGCACAGGCACATATGATTGCCACAACTGTATCCACCTTGATAGCCATTCCCACTTGCAGACAAGGAAATCTCCTTTTCCAAACACCAAAGCATCTTTCCACAGTATTCCTGGTTTTGATTTGGCTTCTGTTGTATGCTTCTTGGAGAGTTGAGTTGGGAGATAGGAATGGTGTTAGAAGCACATTGCTAACTGCATACCTACTGTCCCCTAAAATCATCCCTTTTAATACTCCAGTATTCAATTTTTGCTTAATGGCACTGCTATTGTAAATGAAACTGTCATGGGTACTGCCAGGCCACCGTGCAACTAAGTCATAAAATTCCAAGTTTGGCCCTGTGACTGCTTGGACATTGATGGAAAAATACCCTCTTCGATACACTTCTGATGTTACTCCTCCAGGGCTTCTTATTTTTATATGGGTAGGTACAGTCGATGCAACCAATCACTCCAGGAAAATTAGCTATTTCATAAAATTTTTGCCTGCAACAAAAACACCATACAGATCGTGAGAACCTAGTAGGTACAGATGAATTATTATCATTTCATCATTCTCTTGCCCTTATCCCAATGCATTTGGGGTCAGCGCAGCATGTCTTCTTCTTCCTCCGTACCTCTCTATTACCTACTTGTCATCTCCTCCGACACTTCTTTTCTTGCCATATCATTCTTAACACAGTCCATTCATCGTTTCTTTGCTCTTCCTCTACTCATATATCCATCCATATTCATACTCAAAACTTCCCTCACAACATTTTCCTCATTCCTCCGCATCATATTTACTACTTTTCTACCAAGACAACCGATTACTACACAACTTTTCAGTCACCGGCACCACTTTCAGACTTCCTCTTATATAGGTAGGTAGGTACTCATTTCTTACTTTATCCATTCGCGCACCACCACACATTCCCCTTATCATTCTCATCTCCGCGGCATGCAAATGCCTTTCATTCATCCCTTTTGTGGTTCAACATTCTGATCCATACAAGACAGCATAGCAGGTCTAACCAATTCTGTGCTTTACAGTAACCGTAAACCGAGATACCGAAAGACGAAGCAGACAGGATTCTTCCTGTCTGCTTCGTCTTTCGGTATCTCGCGTTTCTACGCGTCATCTAAGCTATGGCTCAAGAACTGTAGAGACATGAGACAGAACTCGCAGAACATGTAGGTCTATGTACCTACAGATGAATTATTATAATAAAGAAAATGGCCTTACTTCACTGTATTAATTGCTTGTTCGGTAGACGGGAATTTAACAAAATCTTTCATTTTGTATGATAACAATTTAGAGACTTGGGCAATAATTCTCGAAACTGACTGCTGACAAATATTCATTACATCTCCATCCATTTTCTGTAAACATAAATGTAAAGCCTCGTACAACTTCTTAAACACATAACGAACTGCATAATACCTACCTACAATAAGTATTTTTATATAAGTCTATGTACAACACAGTTCAATTTTAAGATAGGTAGGTATGCTACTAACCTGAAAACTCCCTGTAGCGAAGTAGCGTAATATTACTAGTAACATTATTTCCGGTGCAAATGGTAATCCTCTTTTCGTTGGTTTCCTGAGGTCGGATGCCACCAACGGTAATATTGCACTTTTTACAGATTCAGGTGTAAATCTATACCGTGCGTGAAATTCTTGAATAGAATATTTTGTAAAGGGATCAGAATAATCTCTTAAATACCGCCTCGGTCCCACTTCTCTATATCTTCTGGCATAATCTACAAACTCCATGAAGTCTGCCAAATCAAACATACTTTTAAATTAATAAACGTTTATGAAATCGAACTCGCGGGTAAAAATATAACCCCAAACGTAGATGTCAAAATCAGCCATTAAATATTTAAGTAAAGGTTTTGCTTTACTTAACTTTAATTGTCATTAAGGGACGCTAATGAACCGTTGACTGACTCTGAGGCTGAAACTTTTTTTAATTTTTACTAAGTAACCATTAACTGACTCTGAGTGTGGGTGTTAGAGGTATAATAACAAAGGGCAGCAACTAATTAGAATGAATCGGCACAAAGTTGGCGTTATTTTCGAGCGTCCGACATTTGCTAATGCTGCGCTCGTAAACAAAAAGTTTTTGGACAATTTTAAACTCAAAGCCAGCATTCCAGCCTCAGCTACAGAAATTACTGGAATAATAATAATAATAATAATAAGCTCGTAATAATTATATTTGAATGGCTTTCACCAACAACGAAATCAAGCTTATATCAAGACAATGTTGACCAGAGCCGCTGCTCGTCACGCACGCCTTTCACCTCCGGACCCGTCGCTCAGCTCCGCCTCGCCGCCGCCGGAACCCAGCCCCATCGTGAGCGCTGTGACACCGGCCGTGGCAGTTGCGTCGAGCTCGAGCGACGAGTATTTCTCTCCGCCGACGTCGCCACTACCTGTACGTCGTGCGGGGAGAGGCCGGCCACCGAAGAGCTTGGGGCTTAGGGGCCAACAGGCCCCGAGCCGGGTCCCCGCTACCGGTGGTTGTGTGCAGCGCATGAAATGGACTCAATCCATTAACGAGAACGTCATGCGCGCATACTACGGGTCTACAGAGGGGGGAACTAACCTCACTGCGTACCGTGTTAGGATGCTGTCTCTGTTCCAGGATCTTGAACCAACCGTCAACGTCTCGGCCCAACGACTATCGGATCAGGTGCGGGTCATCCAACGCAGTCACAGGTTGGACGACGCCGCGCTTGATAGGCTGCGCTCAGAAGTACTGAGCAACCTTATCGTCTTAACTCCGACACAAACCGCGGTGCAAGAGTCAGCTATTGACGCAACACCACCGCGGTTGAACCCTGCTGTTGTAGAGGAGGATGATGGAGTTGCCACGGTAAGTAGCCAGTGCAACGACCGATTGAGGAGCGCTCTGGAAAATGCGCTTCATGAATATCGGTCCACTCCTACCGAACTTAGGCCCCGATTACCACGGTTACCCATGCATAAGAAAAATAGGGCGCTGGTGTGTGCCTTGGACTCGCAACTCAAGAATATATTCGAGAGTAGCGAGAACCTCGTTGATACACACTCGATCCTGTTCTGTGGGGCTGTTACGGCATGTCGTTTAGCTAATGTCAAGTTTCCAAATTGTGACGTAGCTACTCGACCGAAACCAGCCGTACCAGCCTGGCAGCGAAGGATCGAGCGCCGTATCGACGGGGCCAGGGTACTCATCGGCAAACTATACTGCTTCAGGGAGGGCAACACACGACCACGAGTGATGCGCTTTGTGAGGCGGGCATTCTCGGGGACTGAAATCAGTCCTCAAGAATACATGTCCCGTGTCACAGAGCGCATCGACTTCCTGAAGCAGAAAGTTTATGCATGGGCGAACCGTATTCGGAGGTATAAGCGGCGGGTTGATCGGTATTCACAGAATCGCATGTTCCAGAGCGATGAGAGGTGGGTATACAGAGCTTGGGAGCGACCCGAGCAAAATATGACAGATGTGTGCCGCCCGGATGATGCCGCCACGAGTTCTTTCTGGCGCAGCATCTGGTCGGTACCCGTTTGTCATACTGAGGCTGACTGGATGCGTGATGTCGACCGAGTGTGTGAACGTATCCCAGAAATGGAGCCAATTTTTATAACACCTTTAGATGTAGCCAGAGCAGTTCGTCCGTTACCAAATTGGAAATCCCCGGGACCGGACGGACTGCACAACTTCTGGCTCAAATGGTTTAGTAGTTCACACACTTGCCTGGCATCGCAATTCCAGTCATCCTTAGAGTCCGGGTCCCTCCCACAGTTTTTAACAACAGGCGTTACCCACCTGCTCCATAAGTCAGGTAGTCCCGCGGAACCCAAAAATTATAGACCGATCACGTGTTTGTCGACGATCTACAAGCTTCTTACATCCATTCTGAGAGTGAAAATTAATACACACATTGACAAAAACTCCATCATGTCAGCCTCTCAGAATGGATGTAGGAATGGGTCCCGCGGTACTAAGGAGCTACTCCTCATCGACATGGCCATTAGCCAACAGGTTCGTCGATCTCGCAAGGATCTGTCGACATGTTGGATAGATTATAAGAAGGCCTATGACTCGGTGCCACATACGTGGCTCATGAGGGTGCTGGAGTTGTACAAAGTAGATACAACTCTACGCACCTTTCTTGAGTCATGTATGGGGCAATGGAAGACTGTCCTTCGATATCCAGGATGTCGACAGATCCAGGGGAGCGATGAGCCTGTATGGATTAAGCGGGGAATATTCCAGGGCGACAGTCTGAGTCCACTTTGGTTCTGTTTAGCCCTGAATCCTCTAAGCACATTGCTGGAGAATTCAGGCCTAGGCTGCCGGTTGAGGAAGGATGGTCAGGTTATATCTCACCTGCTTTACATGGATGATCTGAAACTCTTTGCCCCCAACAAATTGCGACTGATGGAGCTACTGAAAGTAACTGAAACTTTTAGTAGCGCCATCAGGATGGAATTTGGTGTGGACAAATGTGCAGTTATGTATGTAAAGCGAGGGGAGATTGTGGAGTCCGAGGGACTTCAGCTCTCGGACTCCATACAGCTGAGATCTCTTTCCTCATCTGAAACCTATAAGTATTTGGGTATGTCGGAAGCGTTAGGCATTAATGTAACTGACATGAAGCAATCGTTGAGGGAGCGCTTCTTCGGACGCCTGAGAAAGGTATTAAATAGCCTTCTTTCAGGCGGCAACAAGGTGCGCGCCTTCAATGGCTGGGTCATGCCGGTTTTAATGTACTCTTTCGGCATACTCAAATGGACTCAGACCGAACTCGACGCCCTGGATAGAAGAGTTCGTACACTGCTGACCGAAAGCCGGATGCATCACCCACGATCATCGGTTATGAGACTGTACATCCCGCGGAAGTGCGGAGGTCGAGGCTTTTTAAACGCGAAGACCCTCCACAACCGCGAGGTGTGCAGTCTCAGAGAATATTTTTTAAAAGCCGAGGTGGGTATGCACCGAGATGTGGTCGCAGTGGACAAGGGACTCACCCCGCTGTCCATGGCTAAAGAGAACTGGCACAAACCTGAGGTACTTACCACCGATGACCGCAAGCAAGTATGGCAAGGCAAAGAGCTTCACGGGCGCTTCTACCGGGCTCTTTATGGGCCCGATGTAGATTTTCTAGCGTCCGTGTCCTGGTTACGTTTCGGCGACCTCTTTGCGGAAACTGAAGGTTTTGTCTGTGCGATTATGGACGAAGTTATGTTGACGAACAATTACCGGAAGTATATTATGAAGGACGGGACGGTTGACGTGTGTCGGGCATGCCACCTTCCGGGTGAGTCCATCAGACATATTATTTCTGGTTGTTCTCGTCTGGCTAACGGCGAGTACTTGCACAGGCATAACCAAGTAGCCAGGATTATACACCAGCAACTTGCCTTGAAATATAAACTTGTGGAATCTGAGGTACCGTACTACAAGTATGTGCCCGACCCAGTTCTCGAAAAAGACCATGTCACGCTGTACTGGGATCGGTCCATCATTACTGACAGGACTATTGTCGCCAATAAGCCTGACATAGTGATGATGGACCGATCAGCGCGCCGCGTAATGATAATCGATGTTACCATTCCGCATGACGAGAACCTCGTGAAAGCTGAGAAAGAGAAACAAATAAAATATCTCGACTTGGCACACGAGGTTCGCGACATGTGGAATATGAACTCGGTTATCATTGTGCCGATTGTCGTGACGGCCAATGGTCTTATTGCCAAGAGCTTCGATGACCATCTATCGAAGCTCTCTTTAGGCGGTTGGATCAAGGGCCTGATTCAGAAGGCAGTACTCCTCGATACGGCTCGCATTGTGAGGAGGTTCCTGTCTCTGCAGCCCTAACCGCCGGTGGCTTGGACCCTGCTCCCGACACCGGCGGACTACTATTTTTTTATATTTTTAAGTGTTTTATGTTTTTTTCTATGAAATATTTAAAAATGTAAAAATAATAAGATATTATGATGAATAAAGGAGATAATAATAATAATAATAGTTCTTTAATTCTCCTCACAATGACAAACTTAGTCTAGGTTTCACATTATTATTTGATTTTTTGGCAATGTGAGGAGCTGGTGTCTGAGTTAGGCGTAAAATGCCTGTATTACAAATCACCAGGTCCCCACCCCACGGAAGAACAGAAAGTTTTACTTAACAAAATATGATAAGAGAATACAATGTTATAGATAAGGAGATTTATGAACCAAAACTTATTATAATTTTGGGGGGTAGAAGTTAAAAAGAAACTATTAACAAAAAGTTAATCATGGCGCCTGTGCAGTGTGTATTGTGTGTGTCTATGAGAGTGTATAATGCTAATGTGTAGTGTTGAGTGTCAGGTGTAGTGTGTCGATGTGTACGTGAGAGGGTTTTGGTGCAAGTTATAAACGTATGTCGTACTAATTTAATTTGAATGAAGTAGACTTTCTGTAAAATTATAATCCAAAATTTTTAACCAGTCCGAAACCAAAGACTGACATTTGGTTTTTGGCAAGGGATATAGCGTTAAGGCTCGATTTACTTTATTGTATAAATTTGAACCCTGGTAGCAGAAAAACCGATGTGCAACTTCAATTATCTTTGCCCCGGCACTCATACGATCAACAAACGTGTTAATTTGCTCTGGGTTCAAATATCTCTAATTACTACTAAATTCGAATATAATTTAAAATAAACTAAGTCTCAGTGATAATAGAACATCAGTGAAGTGGATTTCTTGAGAAATAATCGTGATAAACTGCCTATACTTAACTTTAAAAGTGATAACCTGTTAAACATTTTAAATGACAACTGGTCAGCCGGTAAGTGAGTGACAGGACACTTTGCGCGCAGTGCACAGAGTTCTCACGGTTCGGTAGCGCGCAGAAGTCACATTACCGCTTGCACCGACGTACGGTGACGCATACGACGGCCCGCACCAAAGAGTAAGCGACACTGATCGCTCAACGTTTTTGTGCCATCATTGCATTGCCTCTAAGAGGACGACAGCAAAAAAAAAAAAAAAGAAAACTAGCCTGCTAATCTGTGTTTCTAACACTGTTACTGACTATCGTCGTAAGTAACAAGTGCATATAATATGCCGAGGACTGTGCGCTCGCCCCCTGCTACTCCTGCCCGAGAGACGGATAATCCACCCATTTTCTCAACTCCAGACATTTTTAACAATCCAAACGAGCTCGAAACCACCAATATTACCTCGCGGCCTAAGCGACTTCGACCAGACTTCTCTCCGGAGTGTGAATGGAAAAACTTCGAGGATAAAATAATGAAGGTTTTTACTTCTTGGAAAACTGACCAACAGGCCCTGCTTGGGAAATTAACATCGGAGTTGACGAAAATTAAACTACAAAATGCGGAGATACAAAAAACGAACGCTGAAACCTTAAAAACTGTAGAATTCCTGAGTCAAGATTACGACTGTATTAAAAAATCACTGCAGAAATTAGAAAGAGAAAACAGTGAACAGCGCAATTATATATTGCATCTGGAAAAAAAAGTCGAAGATCTACAGTTGAGCTCGCGATCATCATGTATTGAGATAAGGAATGTCCCAGAAATTGAGAAGGAAACAGCTAGAGACTTAACTTCGATTGTTTTAAAAACCTGTGAGACCATCAAGCCGTCGAATAACCCACCACAACTACGTGACGTATATCGTCTGCCCGGGAAGAAAGGCTCCAACAGACCAATAGTCGCAGAGTTCCTGACTGTCCTCTCGAAGAATCTAGTACTGGATGCCTGCCGTACGTTCAATAAGGGTCTGCCATCAACTGAAAAACTAAACACGGGACACATTGGTATTCCCGGTGAAGTCAAACCAGTCTATATCGCCGACCACCTGCCTCGCACCCAGCGACAACTATTCTTCGAGGCCCGTTCATTTGCTAAAACGAACAAATATAAATTTTGTTGGTCGCAAAATGGAAAAATTTTTCTTCGGGAACGTGAAGGAATGGACTCCGTTGTTATCAACTCATCTTCTTGTCTTAAGAAGCTGCTTACTACTGCAAAATAAACGCAAGGCATATCCTTTCTATTCATATTGCATGCTTTTAGAATTAAGTACTGCAACCTTACATTTTCGTTTACTTAAAAAACCTTCTAACAAATCAGTTTTTTATATTTTTATCAATTTAACTTACCTTAAAATAATATCATTAAGATTGTCTTTGTATAGTGTATCTTGTATATACCAGTCTCTGTATTATAGTATAACGCACCTGTTCAGACCGTGCAAAAATTATAAATGTTTGAAAACTTGTTTTTACACACTCACAACATATGTCATACCTGTGTTCATGTACCTACATGCTATTAACTATCTTATTCCTACATGATTTACCTGCAACTTCCAAAACAGAATTACTAAATGTCCACAAAACTAAAATACACATATTCCACATATTTAAGGTCGAAATCAAAATGCACATAACATTAAACATCAACTTTCGATTCTGACACTTTAAATGATATTGACTCCTATGGTATGAGTGATTCACATATTTGTGTGCCTGAGTCATGCAGTCGTTTCATTAATGACACTAACAAGTCGCTTAATATAATTCACATAAATATACGCAGTGTAAATTGTAACTTTGACAGCTTTCTTGTGCTCCTGGCTAGGATAAAAATTTCATGTCATGTTTTGATACTATCGGAGTGCTGGCTGAGGGTGGCGACAGTTCCACCTCTGGAAGGTTATGTTTCTTATCACACGAGCAAACTTACTAATCAGAATGATGGTGTTATAATATATGTAAAATCAGAATTACCTCACATTGTCACCGAACCTTCTGTATCTGGTGCTAGTTGTCTGATCTGTAACGTAAAATCCCACAATATCTTACTTCTAGCATTATATCGCTCTCCCTCCACACGAAATCTTGACAACTTTATCGATAGCTTAGACACTATACTTACTCAGACCATAGCGCAAAAAAAAATTGTGATCATGGGTGACATCAATATTGACATCACACCAAATGCTATCTCCCAGCAAGCAAATCAGTACCTGAACCTTATTGCTTCACATGGCCTCCTTCCTACACATCTATTCCCAACCCGTATTAACTCTTGTATTGATCACGTAATGTTAAGATCTGACCACAAAAATGCGACTCTGGTTATTGATTCTTATATTACTGATCATAGGCCCACGATTATTAGCATCCAACGTGTAATGTCACTCCCTACCTCTAAACATAATCGCATTGTTGTTGATTATACAGCTGCAACCACTGACATCTTATCAATGGACTTTAGTGAAATATTGACTATTCAAGACCCAAATAATGCCGCCGAGTCTCTGGTTTCCATCATTAGCTCTGTCATCGCCAATCACTCCAAATTGGTGTACATGTTCTTCGAAACAGCGAATTCTGAAACCTTGGATCACAGATGGACTGCTCCGCTGTATCCGAAATAGAGATAGCATGGCTCGAAAGTTAAAGACAGATCCTGAAAACGTCATTCTCATGGCTACATATAAGCGATACCGTAATTTCTGTAACAAGCTTCTCAAAAATCTAAAACACGCATATGAAAGCAAGGAGTTCCAAATGGCGAAGAAAAACCCTAAAGCCACTTGGAAGGTCGTTAAAAAGGTTACTGGAACTAGTCAAAATACCAAATCCCCCAACGAGTTACTAAACATATCTTGTGATGAAAAGTCTTCGGTAAATAAAGTCAACGAGTTCTTTGCCAATGTTGGCAAGAATTTGGCTGGCAAATTCTTGTCCACCTCGTATACCTCTGAATATTCTCTCGATGCGTTACCCCCTAACTCGCTAGTACTTCTTCCTACAGATGAAGTCGAGGTCTCGAATCTCATTATTGGATTACGAACTGATGCTGCGGTTGGTTGGGATGGCATTTCATCGAGAATCTTAAAATCCTGTCTGCCCGCGATTGTCCCAGCCATTACTCACATCTGCAATCGCTCTATTTCCACAGGCTTTTTTCCCAAGGTTTTCAAAAGGGCGGTTGTGCACCCAATCTTCAAACATGGGGACAGACACGGTGTAGATAATTATAGACCGATCTCAGTCTTGCCTGCCATCTTTAAAATACTAGAAAAGATCCTTAATAATCGATTGGTGAGACTATCTTGAGTCATACAAATTACTAAGTGACAATCAGTATGGTTTTAGAGGTGGCAGATCCACTGAAAATGCTGTTGCTGCCTTGGTAGATCAGGTAGTGTCTAAATTAGATGGCAAAATGAAATGCTTGGCTGTCTTCTTGGATCTTTCTAAGGCTTTCGACACTGTGTCCGTTCCCCACCTATTATCTAAGCTGGAAGCTACGGGCATTCGCGGACATACCTTAAAGATTTTCCAGGATTACCTTTGTGATAGAACTCAATGCGTTAAAATTAATGATGTTATTAGTGACACCATTTCATTGAGTTTTGGCGTTCCTCAGGGATCAATCCTGGGTCCTACCCTTTTTCTTATCTATATTAACAACTTATGCAAAATGTCTCTAATGAATTGTTCAATCTTCACTTACGCAGATGATACGGCTATGTTAATTTATGGTAATGACTGGCCTGAAACAGTAAAATATGCGGAACTTGCTCTGAACTCAGTGATGAAATGGCTGTCAAATAATATTCTTACCTTAAACTTAAATAAAACGGTATACTTACCTTTCTCCTTATTATCTACCAACCTACCTCCTCCAGAATCAATGGTGCTCAGAGCTCATACTTGCTCAATCGATCTTTCTTCCTCACAATGTGGCTGCCCCCAAATCAAAAGGTGTGAATCTGTCAAGTATCTCGGTGTATATGTAGATACTTCTCTGAGCTGGAAACCTCACCTTAGTAACCTCATATCGCGAGTCCGCAAATGTATATTTATTTTTGAAAAGCTAAGGCACTCCGCGGATCCCCTTACGATTAAAACTGTTTATTATGCTCTGTGTCAAAGCATAATAAACTACTGCATCACAGTGTGGGGTGGGACTTCCAAGACAATATTCCTGCCTCTGGAACGAGCGCAGAGAGCTGTTCTCAAGGTTATGACCTCGAAACCTTTTAGGTATCCCACTACGGCTCTCTACACCGAATGTCAGGTCCTCACTGTGAGACAGCTCTTTGTCCTTGGTACTATTCTGCGCAAGCATCCTTCTGTGGTATACTATCCAAATGCTACCAAAAAGCGCAGACATTTCGAAGTATGCTCAACCCACGGATGTAGAACGGCCCTTGCTCAGCGTCATTTTGGTATACTGTCAAACCATCTATATAATAAAATAAATAAACTCTGCTCCATTGCTCCCATGTGTCTAAACGGATGCAAAACCAAGGTCACGAAGTGGTTCTTGACATTAACTTATCACGAAACTGAAGACTTACTACGGATATCTATCGCTTAACCTAATGTAGTTAGTTAGTAAAGTAATATGTTATAATTACATTTTTATACAGACTTACATAGACTCTAGTTTTCACCACATTTATCTATCCCTCACGTTCATATACACCCCCATACATAAGAACATAAATAGGCCATATCTTAGTTGCATTAAATATGGTATTGTAATTAAATGATGATAAACTGTGCTCGTCTTACAACTACAGTTACATGTTCAAAGTATAGGCGAAGACGCTGGCACCCTAAACACAAGTTAAATCTTACATTGGGTGCCAGAGCTCATCGTAAACACTCTTGTTCCCTAGTTGTAATGCTGCATAGTACTTAGAATAAGTGTTTCTTGTACAATTATTGAAGGTAATAAATCCTTTTTTTTATTTTTTTTTGGTTTTGAATGACGATGAAGAACAGACTACGTATTTGCGACGTTTGTTTCTGATTCTTTCTGGTTCAAAAGCTGTTAGGGCATGTTGTTTCATAACCGTTCTCAGGATGAATAGCTGCCTCACAGTAAGTACCTCCCATTTCGAATAGAGATCAGTGGTTGGGTGATAAAAGGGTAGAAACAAACTAACCTTTAGGAGTGCTCTTTGTGCTCTCTCCACTTTTAAAAGATGGGTTTTACATATGGCCACCCCATGTGGTGATACAGTATTCAAGCTGAGACTGACAGAGAGCATAGTAGACCGATTTTATAACACATTTTGGTGCAGTGTTTCTTAAGGCTTTAAATATTACCATAAGTCTACGCACTCTCGCTGATAAAAGATTAACATGATCATGAAATTTAAGATTTCTGTCAATAATTACTCCCAAGTACTTTGTAGATTCAGTGTTTTTAAGGTTGGGACACTGACAAATTGTGTCGTTTGCATTTGAGCACGAATGGGAGACAATTTTCAAAGAGGGATCTGGTTTGTCATTAGTTTGGATGGAAAACGTGATGAGGTTCGTTTATTCTACATTCAATGTGAGTAAATTCTTATTCAACCAACTGATCACAGTGTTCATGCCTATCTGAGCTTTGTCAAAAACTTCATGCCAGGAGCTCCCACTGAAAAGTAAAGCCATATCATCAGCAAACGCAACAGTTTTCGAATGTGGACACATTAACTGACATATGTCATTTATATAAACTAGGAACAGCGTCGGTCCAAGAATACTGCCCTGTGGAACTCCAAATGTCACTGGGACCTCTTCACTAGTTGTGTTACCGATTTTCGTATGTCGTTATATGTCGGTTAGGTAATCTTTAAAAAGTTTTAATTGAAGATCCCGGATACCCAGGCTTTCGAGTTTTGTTAACAAAATAGGGACAGAGACTGTGTCAAACGCCTTTGCTAAATCTAAGAATATTCCAATCGTTTTCCTCTTTGAATCTATGCTGTTAACTCTATATAGTTTGTTAGTTCTGACACAGCGTCGGCGGTGGATCTTTTGGCTCTGAAACCAAATTGTGCTTGTGAGAGAAGATTTTTACTTTCCAAGTAGTTAACAAGTCGTTTGTTAATGATGCGCTCTAAAATTTTTGATAGGGTAGGGAGAATTGAAATTGGCCTATAATTATTGACACAGTCTCTGTCACCACTCTTATGTATCGGGTGAACTCTTGATTTCTTATAGATCTTCGGAAATATACCGGTTGTGAGTGACAAATCATACAGCATTGTCCCGATTGATCTGTCGAATGAGCAAATATATTCAGCTATATCCAGCTCCAAAAATATAATATCGGTCAAAAGATTTATGCGTCGGACTATTACAGAAAATAAAGTCATCTTTGAACCTATGAAGACAGTGAGCATCACCTTTTCGTGCGTCTCCTTGCCCGATAGCGTGGACCTGAACAGCTGGCGGTTTGAGGTACGGCCGTACATCCCGCCGGTAAAGCGCAGACACTGCTTTACCGGCGGGATGTACGGCCGTAGTGTCTGAGGTATGGACATATTGCCAAATTCTGAAAAAACAGCATCAGGTGTTCCATATGCGGAAAAGATCACAGCTATAAAGAATGTACGATTGCCCCAACAGAATGTCCTGTCAAAAAAGCTAAGATAGAAGAAAATAAAAATAAAATTCAGAAAAGATCATATGCTGATGTATTAAATGAAAAGTCATTCCCTCCTTTAACTAACAAAAACCCTGCTGACCAACTTAAATTATTAATACAAACAGATCAAATACAAAACATTTTAATTCAGACCCTTCTTACTTTAATTTCACAAAATCGGAACAAAGAAAGTTCCATTACAAATGAAAATATTAAAAAAGTTCTCTTAGCAAGAATACAGAGTGATAATAACATAAAACAATCTTTGTACGGGACAACTGTAAATGATAAGTTGTGATAGAGTTATAATGATTTTATTGATATAATGCTATAGCTAATTGATTCAATGATCACTTATGATGATAGAATGATTTTACAATATCGAAATGCTACGATATTATGATAATGAGTACACGCGGCAAATACCGAACGCGAACTAAAGTAAATTACGTACGCGGTACGCAAACGGTCTGCTTATTTAACGTAAAAAGATATATGATTTGTACGGGTGGACCGTACATGCTCCCAGGCACGAGAGACTAAGATAAAAATGAAAAGTTAAAATATAAACATCAAAATCAAGGCATGAAACAATGTAAGTACATAAACTTAAAAAAAGCAATGACAATAATCGAAAGCACAAATTGGGTAGGTACCCGAAAAACTTATTAGTCTCTAAAAAGTCTTATTCACTTTCATTGAAAATAGATTCACGCAACACAGGCGACGTAGCCTTGTTTTGTTTACGTGCACTGATTACACCCGAAATTGTATTGAGCTCAATTTCACTAGGTCCCGATTGCTCATTTACACTGATACGCGGAACACTGATTACACTAGCACTCTGAAGCTGCTGATGAGTCGAGCGCGCGGGCAGAGCCACGCTGCGCACAAGCTGAAGGCGCCGCCACACGTGCACGGCTCCTGCCGCGCACAGGGCGAACACCACTAAGTATATCACCGTGTAGTGATGCACGTCATGATATGTGAACCCATCCTCAAAATCTTCATCAATGCTCGGTTCATCTTTCATCTGACTCAACTTATCATGGACTTCCTTTACCAGACCTTGAGTCTCGATGTGGGTATGGTCAGACTAATCGTCGATTGCACCGATAGGTATCGATAAGTTGATAATGTTGTTGATAGGTGGAATATCAATCCTCAGAACGCCTGCCGCAGTCTTCAGAATGTTAGACAGCTTCTTATGTGAGTAAACTGTGTAAGTATCGCCTTTGATGACGCATCCATCACCGAGCATGATAACGCCGGCTTTGTTTAATTGTTCGGCCGTTACTTGATACTCGCATATGATTCGTATGGAGGACGGTCCGCAACAAAAATATAAATATGTGTTTAATTTATTAAGCTTTGTCTAACGGTTTGTGCAGATTGTAGATGCTGTGCCACAACGATTGGACTGTTGATCTCTGATGCAAAGGCTTTCATCCGATCTCATTTGATAAATCGGACCCTTCAAAGGGCAGATGTATGTTTCTGTGTCATAAAACATACAGGTTTGGACATCGATTTCCGTCATTGGAATGTAAGCGTCCTTTTGTATATTCATTGCGAGAAGATCTGCGATGGGAATTATGCTGATCATATCACTTCCAACCTGCTGCGGAACTGTTATAATTCTGTAGAGGTCGCAGCTGTCTCTGCTCACTAATGGGATTTTGACTTCGAAGATAATAAACTGCTGCATGACTCTGGCTTTAGTCTTCAATAAATGATACAGTTTAGATAAATCCGATTGAATATTATTTGTTAGTAGAGTCAATTCTTTTGCTAACTGTCCTATTATGATATTAAGTTCATCCGTCAGCTGTTTAGGTGAAAGAAGGAAGAAGAAGAAGGAAGAAGAAGGTGGGAATTGAACCCTGTGTGGTGTAGGTTCATAATAGTATCCACGATGGTTTCTTGGATGGTTTTCAATAAGATACTGTTGGCAATGATAGACGATACACTAAAGCTATTTGACAATAGTGATTCTTGAACTCCTGCCTGAATTGTGTTAAATCCCTTCTCTAAACTGATCAAGTGCTGATTGAACACCTTGTGATGTCTATCCATCGCATTTTCTACTCTTTTGATGATGTTGTTCTCTGCTTCAACAATAGATGTGTTGTTTTTCCATTAGGAAGCCAAACGCTTTTGATTAAGTCTGATTTGTTGGATATCCTTGGCATAATTTTGAGCAAACTGGTCGTCTAAGACACCAAACAAGCTTCGTGCTATGCTTCCTATAGGATTGATAAGACCGCGCTTTGTTCGCACGTTCCCCGTGAACTGCTTACCAAGCAACATGCTATTGATTACAATAGCATGTTGACCATTAGGTCAAGTTCATTACTACCGTGACGTAATTGCATGAGGATTGCGTCACACTGTGTCCATCTTTGTTGTATTAGAACATATGTTGCCCAGATGATCGACGTATTTTTTAAGCAGACCTAATCCCTGCCAATAGGGCTCTATATCATAATATACAATCAACTTCCACTCGTCTCGTTCGAGACGCATATTGGAGATCTTGTCGAAATAAATACTCTGATTGCTATTCAAAGGTGCTGTTTTGTAATCACAACTAGATGGTGTTATGATTAACATCAAAAACATGAGAGCGATGTAAATAAAATTGCCGATTTTTCCCCTCCGACCACGTCTTGATCTATTTTTTGACGTCTCATTTGATACCGAAGATTGATCAGTCTTTTCTGTTGTGATATTATTTTGCTCTGCATTGTTTTGAGGTTGTTGATCTTCGTGGACTGGCAACAAGGAAAGTTTTGTGATTGGCCTCTTGATTACCCTATTTTTGGTTTTTACTGATACGACACGGACAAAGCCGTCCTTGCCGGGGTGCAGCTCTATGATTCTGCCGAGGGCCCACTTCCCAGGTGGTAAGTTAACGTCTTGGATGATAACTATGTCGTCGATCTTTAAGTTCGATTGGTGCTGCCGCCACTTGCTACGTGCTGATAACTGACACAGGTACTCGGTTTTCCACCGTTTCCAGATGTCCTCAAAAATTTTTTGGTTAAGCTGCCATCGTGTTCTAGCGTCTCTTTCCGTCTCAATGATAGTAAGTGTGGTACCACTCGATAAAAAGTGCGACGGAGTTAGGTAATCCATGTCCTCCGGGTCTTTGCTGATCGTGCAAAGAGGTCCGTATTAAGGCAGGCTTCCAACTGTGCTGGAATACTCCTCATACGTCAGTTTCTGCTCACCCACAACTCTCTTGATGTGGTGTTTGAGACTTTTGACAGCCGCTTCCCAGAGCCCCCCAGCACTCGGCTAGGAAGACGCGTTAAAGTGCCATTGTATTTGCATATCTGTGATTGCTCTGTAGAACTCGTGGTTAAGGGTTGTTCGTAAGTTGATGTACTCTTCACGCAAGGCCTTGTTGGCTCCGACAAAATTTGTCCCTTTATCACTATAGATATGGGTTGGAGCTCCTCTGCGTGCTGCCATCCTCCTTAGTGCTGCTAGGAAGGCAGCTGAACTCAGGTCGGAAACGAGTTCTAGGTGCACGGCCTTGGTCGCCATGCACACGAATACCGCTATGTAGCCTTTGGTCGTCTTGATGCCACGACCCTTATTTGCTTTGACGTCCACATAGCCGGTGAAGTCGACCCCAGTATGATTGAACGGCCGCGACGGATTGCTTCGCGACTCAGGTAAGTCTCCCATTATTTGTGTATTTTTTGCAGGATTATGCCTTCTGCATGTGACGCAGTTATGTATGCGTTTTTTGAAAGCACGGCTGCCGCCGATAATCCAGAACTCCTGTCTTAACCACGCCAGTGTTAGGCGAGCTCCACCGTGGAAGGTCATCTGATGGCCTTGATCAATCAGTCGATCGGTAAGTAATCCACTGTGAGGAATAATAATAGGATGTTGCATGTTTTTGCTTATCTTTGCGTTGTTTAACCTGCCACCAACCCTCAGCAATCAGTTTTCGTCTAGATACGGATTTAGGTTAAGTAGCTTGCTTTTAGAGTCTACATTGCTATGCTTTTGAAGGCTTTTGATCTTCTCCGTAAACTCATGTTGCTGTACATGCTTGATTAAAATGTGCTTCGCCTTTCGTAACTCAGTGATTGTAAGAAAAGACGGCTTTGGTTGCGATTTTGACGATATACGTAATATCCTCGCAAGTATACGAGTCGATTTTGCAAAGCTGCTATATTTGCGCCGTATTGTGTCGATAACGTTATAATCGTCATATGATTGTTTTTGCGAGGAGGCGACTTGTTGTGCGATTGCTACCTCTCTCATTTCTTCGCATGTGTTGTAGTCGGAGTTTTCCTTTGGCTGATTTTCATCGAATGAAGGTAACCATGAGGGTCCATGCCACCAGAGAGTATGCTGCTTAAGTTGTTCTACAGACATGCCTCTACTGGCGCAATCTGCTGGATTGTCTGCTGACTTAATATAGTGCCAGCTGTTCGATGGTATGATATCGGTCACATGCTTAACTCTATTGGCAACGAAACGCTTCCAGCGACTTGGGTCTCCTTGTAGCCATCCCAGTATGGCTGTTGAGTCCGACCATGCGAAGATTTTGATTTCGTGCCCAACCAGACATTGTGTTACTGTGTGCATTAACTTTGATAGTAGTACGGCTGCGCTCAATTCCAATCTTGGTAAAGTGATATTTTTGTTTGTAGGAACAAGCCGCGCCTTTCCAGTTATTAATGATACTTTTGCGATTTGGTTGACGTCTTCATTTTCGTATATGCAGTAAATCACACAAGCGTATGCTTTAGTTGATGCGTCACAGAATCCGTGCAGCTTAATACTTCCGTTCCTGTGACACTGCGGCTATCTCAGTAGCTTAAACTCATTGATATGTTGTAAATCTTGTGTCATTAGTGACCATTGCTTAACAATCTCTTCAGGAATTTGATCATCCCATTGGAGTTGTAACTGCCAGACTGCTTGGAATAGTAGCTTGAGCTTGGTGGTAATTGGAGACAGCCACCCCAAAGGATCGAATATTTTTGATATGTCTGATAGAAGAGATCTTTTCGTCACAGTTTTTGATGATGACACGTTGATTTTGCTTTGGAACGTAAATTGATCTTCAGTAGGGTGCCAGCGCAATCCGAGAGTCTTTGTGGACTCTTGATGACGAAAATCAAATACTTCATCTGTTTTGCTGACGTCATCGAGTAACTCCACCTTATTCGATGACCATTTGCGGAGGTTGAAACCTCCTGATTTCAGAAGATCTATTAAATCTTTCTGCAGTTGCTTTGCTTCTTGCAGAGTATGATGCCCGCTCAAAAGATCGTCCTTATAGAAGTCTTCTTCTAAGACCCTCGCTGCTGCTGGGTACTTGTGGCGTTCATCATTTACTAACTGCTTAAGCGTAATTATTGCAAAAAATGGCGCCGCTTTTGTTCCATACGTGACGGTCATGAGTTCGTATTCACGAAAACTTGATTTGGAGAGTCACGCCATACAATTTTTTGATACTTCAAATCATCCTTGTGGCAAAAAATCTGCCGAAACATTTTCTCCAGGTCGGCAGTGTATGCGAATTCATATTGCCTCCATTTTAAAATCAAAGAAAACAAATCTTTTTGTAAATTAGGTCCAGTGTACATCAAATCGTTCAAACTTAGCCCCGACGATGTTTTCGCCGAAGCGTTGAAAACGACCCGCAACGCAGTCGTCGTGGAATCCGATTTCATTACACAATGATATGGTAAATAGCAGCTGACTTGATTTTTGTCGTATGTACTTTCCTGCATGAGGCGTAATTCGATGTACTCATGTATGAATGATCTATAGGACGTTTGCATATTGACGTTATTCGAAAACTTCTTTTCGAGTTGATAAAATTGTCCAATGGCCTTGTGTTTGAACTCCCCTAATTTTTCCTCAATGTTTTCCTTCAGAGGTAGTCGGACGACGTAACGACCATCTTCTCTTCGTGACGTATTTGCCTTGTAACGCTGTACGCACTGATGATCTTCTTCTGATAACTTGTTTTGACTGTCGTCAGCGACATCTTCGATCGCCCAGAACCTCTGAATATCATCTATGTTGTTTAGGACAACACTACATTGGTATGATATTACGTTTCCACTTATAATCCAGCCAAGGCGTGTTTGCTGCGCCACTACCTGGGAATCGCCTTCCTTGATGAGGCCATTAATAATGATCGATGAGTAAACATCTGCTCCCAGCAGTATGTCGACTGGACGACTAAGGTTATATTCAGGATCCGCTAGATTCAGATGCTCTAGACAAGCCCATGATGGCTTTTGGAATGAGCGATTGGGCAAATTATAAAGCAGAGTTTTCATGATAAGTACCTCGGTGGAAAAAGCAAAGTCTGCATACATTGCTGATGCTTCAATTTGTATAACACCCTTGCAGTTATTTTCCTTGGCACCAACTCCCATTACAACTCCCTTGCATGCTCGTCGAGGAAGTCCCAATCTCTGAGCAGCGTCCTCAGTGATCAGTGATACTTGGGATCCCTGATCTATTAAGGCTCGCATTGGGTAGTATACCCCATCAACCCTCATATCTTTGATTTGAGCTGTTGCTAACAGGGTCTCAGATATCTCTGGATTCGACACGTGTGTGACGTTTTTGCGTTCCTGTAAAGTTGAATCGCTAGCGTAGGACTTCGAGTTACTGGAACCCGAGTAGGCATCATGTAACAAGGTGTTATGATCGCCTTGACATTCTCGGCATCTTTTGTCGGAAATACACGCTTTACCTTATCATAAAGACAGTTTTTGCATAAGTTTAGTTTATTCACTGTCTTGCGTTTAGAATCCAATGTTGATTCTAAGAATGTTTTGCAATTTAATAAACGATGATTTTCGCTGCAAACTGGACATTTCCATTGTTTTTTAGTCGTATAATTGTTAGAATATGATCTATTGTACTTATAGAAATGCTTCTTGCTCTTGGGCTCTTGCTGAGACTTGTTTTCTGATTTCTGGCCATCTTGCTTGCGCCGTAAAGCTGCTAATGATGTAAACTTGTTCTCTAGAAATCTCATGAATTCACTTAATATCGGCAAATCTCGTGGGTTTTTCAATGAGTCCGTGTAATCAGAGTGGGTCTGCTGATCCAGTTTCAATACTAGTACATGAACTATAAATGGATCCTACGATTTTATGTCAACTCCAAGGTTTTTAACCGCATTTAGACACTCGTTGGTGGTGTCATACATTTTCTTGATTTGTGAAGCTGACTGCTGTTGCATAGTTGGTAATAATAAAAGAATATTGAGATGGGAACTGAATATTAATTTAGTGTTATTGTATCTGTGGTTCAATATGTCCCAACAGACTTTATAGTTCTCGGTGCTGATATGCAAGTGCTGGATAAGTCTCTCCGGTTCCGAGCTTAGCTTTCAAAAACTGCATTTTCTGTGCGCAGGAGATGGAAAGATTGTTATGTATTGATTCTGTGAATAAGTCTTTAAATGCTACCCATTGATGATAGTTTCCGTTAAATGTTGGGATGTCCATCGTTGGGGTACTTTTTTCACGGTGAGAAACAGACCACATCTTGTTGTTGATAGATTTCTTGATGTCAAGATATTTTTTTTCATATTTGCTGAACGAACGCTCTTCGTATTCATAATTTTCTTCAAACAACTGGCTATCAATCTCCCAATGTAACGAGTCTATTGTTGACCATCTTGATTGGACAGTCTGCAAAATATCTTCGAACTCCCATTTCTCAGATATTTTATCAAAATCTACGATAACAATGGAACGCGAGAATGCCTTAAAATTAACAGTGCAGTCGTGGTATTGACGTTCTTGAAAGCATCAATGATAACAATCTTGTGTTGCTGAATAACGGAGATATGACTACAGTAGGCTCAGATAGGTGGCAGAGAAATGCCCTTAATTTAACCTTAGTATCACCCTCATTGGCTTTGTTTTGTGGCTGGTCAGTGCATGATGTTCCTCTAGGCGGATATCATTTGCCTGTAATTACAAAAATAGTATTTAATAATTTAATTTCTTCATCGAATGATCTTTCAAATCTGTCTGTTCATGTTAATTTTAAATTAGTTAATTGATAACTTTACACAGCTCAAGTAGATAATCTATTACAAAAATTTGCGGTTAATCAGGGTTTTGAACCCTTTACAAACTTATAAAGAACTTATTCTTATCTTGAATAAAGCTATACAAAATTCTGTTCCATGTTCTGATATTTCTCGTATACAAACTACTTCTAGTGCCTCACTCAATACATCTAGGACTTCTAAAAAGAAAAAACGCAGTCCACTTCCATGGTGGAATAACAACTGTACTAGGGCTGTAGAAGATGCTAAGAATGCCTACATTCAGTTTAAACATGACCCCTCACAAGCAAACTACACACATCAAAAGTATCTAGGGATCAACATATATTTTTGCAATAACTTTTCTCCTGATTGATATTAATTAAAATTTTCTTTAAGGATTCATCAAATAAAGTGTTTTCGTTTGTCACAGTAACGATAAACCAAGTCACCTTTGCATTAATAAAGAAATTTGCCATTTTCCTAATAAAGGGATTTTTGACATTTGAACCACTAACATTAAAGTTCGAAAAAAAGACTGAAATAACAGTTTTCTTTAAAATTTTATTGGGTAACTTAAACAATTAATAATCCGTGTTTCTACCGCGAACACTAACAACACAAGAACATCGGTTTGGCATACTCAAAATGAGTTCATCCAAATCACGCTGTGGAATGGCCGCCCATGTTCGTTGCAACAACAAAAAAAGGTCTTCTTGCGACTGGATACCCTCCATATTCGGCAGAGCTCTTCTCTGTAGCATATCCCATGCATGCTCAATCGGGTTCAAGTCTGGCGACTGAGCAGGCCAGGGCAGGACATTGATGTTAGCTGCGGCGAGAGTCTGTCTTACAACTCTTGCGGTGTGCGGTCGTGCATTATCATGCATTAACTGAAATAAGGGACCGATTTGCACTTGTAGAGGAACGATGACGTCTGATACAATCGTCTCAGCATAAATTTGAGCGTTGAGGTTGCCTCTGATCCAAATCAACTCAGTTCTTCCGCCGATCCAAATACCCGCCCATACCATGATGGTTCCACCACTATAAGGATGGACTTCCTGGCAGGATTTTAATCGCTGTTGGCGTCCAGGGGTTCTCCAGTGTCGTATACGTCTTGTATCCGGTCTCATACCAAAACGAGACTCATCAGAAAAGCACACGAAACGCCATTGTTCTTCTGCCCAATTTCTGTGTTCAAGAGCCCATTGATATCGAATCCTACGATTGTGCATTGCTATAGGTGGTACCCGTAGCGGTCTTCGGGAATGAAGGTTCACTTCATGCAAGCGGTTTCTGACTGTTTGGTCGCTAATTAAGTTCCCTGAAGAGTGATGAAGCCTCACGGCTAACATCATGGCGGTTATTGTTGGAGCTCTTCGAGTTAAGATTTGAATGTATCGGTCTTGTCTCCGTGTGGTGCAGCGATACCGTCCTCCATGGCGCTCAGCCACGGTACCAGTGCTTCGGTAACGTGTCCAAAGTCGACTGATAACACTCTGACTTGTATTCAGAGCTAAAGCTACAGTACGTTGCCGGGAACCAGCTTCTATCATTCCCACGGCTCTGAGCATTTCTTCCCTGCTTAAATGACGTCGCCGCTCCATAATAACGTTGGTTTTAATCAGTAGTAGGGAAACAGTAGCACTATTAATGTCTTCAATGCGTTGTATGTTTTTATAGGGAAAATATTGACAGCTTATTTTCATCTTTTACTCGAATTTGATTGAGAGTTCCTGATTCAAATTATGAAATGCACCAAAAAGGATCCATATAAATTTATAAAATCATAAATTTATTACAAAGCCACATCTCAATCTCAAGAAATCCGCATAAAAATGCTTGATCCCTAGACATTTTTGATGTGTGTATATTGAATTTAAAAGGCGACAAGCTGTTAAAAAGTTGATTTTAAAAAGAGAGAGGTATTTGAGTTGGGTAACTTTGTGCGAGTCTTTTAACAGAACAACTCCTTTAAGTAAAATTTGGGGTATTTCTAGAAAGTTTAATAGAACATATGTACCATCTTGCAATAATGTATATCCATGGATTTTTGATTTTCTTAAAAAATTCACACCTGATACTGTAGAGGCCCCCTTTCATTCACATGATCATTTACCAACAGCAGCATGCTCAAATTATTTAACAAATCCATTTACTATGCAAGAATTGAAGCTGCAATTTGTTCCAGGGGTGATACAGCTTTTGGCCTCGATTGTATGCCATATAAAATGCTTAAGAATGTTTCATTGCAAGCCTTATTTTTGGTTTTAAAAGTTTTTAACTTACTTTGGCTTAGTGAAATTATACCTTCAGACTGGAAAATGGACTGTCTTATTCCGATTTTAAAACCTAATAAAGATGAAAACAAATCTGATATTTATAGACCTGTAGCTTTGACCTCTTGTATAGGAAAGATTTTTGAGCAATTGTTAAAGCAAAGACTAGAGTTTTACATAGAAAGTAATAATTTATTACCTTCTAATCAGCTGGGATTTCGTAGAGGAATGTCAACACGTGAAAGTATTTCTCATTTGTATCTTGATATTTTTAATGCTCGTAAAATGGATCATGAGTTTGTTGCTGTTTTTGTTGACATAGTTGGTGCTTTCAATAACATCAATCATCACATTTTGTCACTGGAACTCCGCTCACTTGGCATATTTGAAAAAATAGTTTCATGGGTTTTTAATTTTTTGCATGGTAGAGAAGTATATATCAAAGTGGATAAGCAATTAATTGGACCCGTTTTTCATATAAAGGGGTATGTCAAGGTGGTATTATGAGTACATTGATTTATGTGCTTTATATGCATAAGCTTAATATGGTTTTGGGTAGCAAAGTACTAAATTTACAATTTGCTGATGATTTGGTACATCTGGTCCGGATATGCATGAGATTAAGAGCAATATTAATTGGGCTTTGAAAAATATGAGTAAATATTTTCATTATTTAAACTTAGAAATTAGTCCAGATAAATCAAAAGTTGTTGTTTTTGGTGAAATAGATTTTGATTAAGAAATTTTTTATAATAACTTTGAACTTCTCATTGTTAATGAATTTAAGTACTTAGGAGTATTTTTTTCTGCCAATCTTACTTGGAATAAATATGTTGCTTACATACTTGGTAAAGCAAATAAAGCGTTCAATTTTATAAAATCTGTGTCAGTACATGCTGATCCTAAAATTTTGTTAATGTTATACAAATCTTTAGCCCGTAGTCATTTTGAATACGGCTTTTTGTGTTTTGGGTCTGATCAGAGACTTATCCGTAAACTTGATGTCTTACAGAATCATAACTTGTGTTGCTTTGCAGGTGCCATGAAAACAACACCTATCAACTCATTACAAGTAGAGTGTAATATTCCTCCACTGAAAATTAGATTTCAGTACTTAAAATCTAAATTCCTTTTAAAGCTTTTGTCATTTAATAGACACCCTCTTTACAGAAAACTTTCATTTTATCATACAGTATATAATCCTTCAAATAATATTAACATTCCCTATTTACTTCATGACTTCTCTACTACAATTACACTTAATCAGCAACATGAACTTTACAAATGTAATTACACTTGGACATGTTATTCTGGCTAGTACAATAGTAAATTTATAGATATGAATATTGTTATAAAGCATGATTTGAAAACCAAGGAAGAGGTGTACCAGTTATTGCATGAACATTCTGGCTATCGATGTGTATTCACTGATGCTTCTAAGAGCAGTACAAATGTTGCAATGGCTATTTACATACCTTCTAATAGGAATGGTCATGGTGTAAGGTTGCCTGATGTTTTAACTATATTTTTTGCTGAGGCGATGGCTATTTTAGCTGCTTTGGATTTCATAAGTGAAGAGAGCTCTAACATCATTTCTTGGCTTATTGTGACGGACAGCATGAGTGTTCTTAGGGCATTAGATAACAACAAACTGGATGCTTCTACAAACTACATCATATATCGCATCAAAGAAAAGTATTTCACACTTCAATCAAGAGACTTTGATATCAAATTTTTGTGGACCCCTTCGCATATCGGAGTCAGTGGCAATGAAAATGCAGACACTTTAACGAGAGCCATTGTTGACTTAGGAAATGCAGAAATTAAAAGTGTTGACATACCTTGTTCAGATTTATTACTTAAGATCAAGGAAGATAATATTGGATGTTGGCTTGAAGATTGGCAGGAGACTCTGCAAATAAAAGGCACTTGGTATGCAAAAATTAATACAACTATTGGTTCAGCTCCTTGGTTTACGAAGGCACAATTTCACAGAAGCAAACAGTTTTATTCTTTACTATCTCGGCTAAGATTTGGACGTGGACGTTTTAATGCTCATCTGGCCAGAATGGCCACATTATTTTTGAATGCCCAGCGCACAACGTGAATCGTATAATATTGATTGAGAAATTGCTTGAGATTTACAAAACACCGGCAAACCTCCCGCGCGACATTCAAGGATTGCTGGAGAATTTTTCTTCATATATTCCCTTATTTAATTTTATTACATCTAGCGGGTGTAAAATTTGATCGGGACTTAACCTATTGACTACGATACGACATTTAAATTGAAATTCATTGAATTGAATCATTGAATGACAATTGAATTGACATAACTCTTGGAAATGACAACATGGAAATGACGATGAACCTGGACTTGACAAAAAAAAAAAAATGGATTGATGAAACATTTAAATAAGAAAAAAAGAAGACATGGCTTATGCCTTGATTCAAGGATATTATGATAAGAATTTACTGATGACTTGGCTTTGGCCTTACTCTTATTATAAATAGAAGAATACGAAAACATGACGAGGCTGAATGGTCTATAGATCGATGCCTGCCCTTTTAGAGCGAACGAAAAAAATAATAATATATATACCCGGGAAAGTTTTGTGTTGTGACTTCTGATTGTTGTAAATTAATACTTTCATCCGAATTAATCTAAGTTATGGTAAGTATATAAGTACTCTCAGTGAAAATGTGATAACAATAAAATTCAACGACACGCACCTTGTGTAATCGAAGAACTTCCATTCATATTTCTGTTTCAAAGGAGGATCTACAAACAAAGATACCACGCAAAAGAGTGGCCAATTACACCCCTGATGAATAGGCGATATTGGCTCAGCTAATTAAAAAGAGACGTGGAAGAATCGTGGAATCTAAAATAACGGATGGAAAGTCGGTCACTAAGAAACAAGCAGCATGGGATGCAATTACACGAGAGTTCAACTGTAATGTAATGCCAATGTATACAAGGTAAGATAGTCACTGTTGTCGTTGAAATATAGTGCCATGAATTTGAATCGTGTTACATTTCTCATTTACACAACATAATATTGTTCACTTCAAAAACCACTATTACTTCAATTGTTTTATTAATTTACTAATCATAAGCTTACGAGACGCCCCGTTGCCCACGCGCGTCCCTTGTATTAAAGATTTAATAATATTATTACAGAGTTATCAATATCTGAATGCGTAGATGTGGATATTTTAACCCTGTAAAAAAACACTGTTACTATTATGGAGCAAATAAATTAAACTATTAGGTTAATTCTCAGCAAACATTTATATTAAAACAAAACCTTTTAACAAAATAAATAATAATAATCTGTTCCCAAAATAATTGAGCTAAAGATGACTGCTCCGTCGCACGGTCCACAAGCAAAAAGAGCGGGCGCACCGGGAGAACCGCCCGCCAGCCCGCCTCCTCCCCACCACGTGCAATCGTGGTGGTGCGATGCCGACGTCACAGCTAGCTAGGCGGCGCTCGCTCCACGAAGTTGCCAACACTTGTGTGTCGGCGGAAGTCTACCTTCACTCAGTAGTTAATTCATTACATAGTAAGTTCATTAAAACTTACACACCATATTAGAATACTTCACAATTAATGGTAAGTTTTATTAAATAATACTAATAATATTTACATTATTTACACACTAACTCTATAAAAAGAAATAAAAATATTTTACAAATATCAAAAAAAAAAAAAAAAAAAAGGATACAGGGCGTCGAAAAATTCGTCCACATCGCTGTCAACAGGAAAAGTGCCCAGAAGGCTGGCAGCATTGCCACGTTGGATGGCAATGCTGATTCTTTGGCCAAAAAATAGGCCCGCCCTCTGGTCACGTGAAGAGTCGACCAACCGTTTGGCGATTTCCCGAAATACTAGGTGGGCAAATTAATACAATTAATCATTTTATTTATTAAACAATACCAATATTCACAAATGCAAAGGCGTTATTTAGTTTAAGCTAATTAGTAGCTTCATTACTTTTACAACAATATTCACTCTTGCTTAAAACCGTTTCTGGCAGATCAAATCCTATGAGTATTTAATACAAAGAACACATAAGAATTCTTTCACTAATTAATTGTTCTGTAAAATAATCTTGTTACTTTTAATACGTAATTAGATAGAGAAACTGATTTAGTTGTAGTTTCAAATTTTTAATTGAGTATTAAAATCTTACTTAGCGCCTTATTCCACAACATTCTGGAATGCCATACAAACAAATCATAGTGTCAAAAGATCAATAATAAATTGGTAAAATCCATCAATCATTCACAATCATTTCATCATCAATTGTCCTAAAATATTTGCTTAAATTATTAATAAATTACTTCTAGTCTAAATTGTTACTTGAAGATTTATCTAAGCACTAGTAATCACAGAAACCAATGGATAGCGCATAGCTCTTCTGTTAATCGTTACAGATCATTGTAATAAAATTGTACAGCCAACTCACAGATGGCAGGATCAATGTTATGATGGAGGACGAATTATAAGTTGGTTATTAATTAGATTAATTACGGTTCTTAGCAGATAGGCACTCTTGCGGTGGCATATACAAGTTAATGAAAATGATGAAATACTGGATGTGCCTTACCGCGAATTAATAGGATGTTTAATATATCTGACAGTTTTCACGACCACGACAATCACGTCCGGATTTGACATATGTTGTATCATATCTCAGTAGATATCAGGATAAGCCGAATGAGAGTCTATGGAAGGCTGGCAAAAGAGTCCTGCGCTATTTTAAGGAGACTAAGGACAAAAGCCTTGTTTTTTAAAAAAATGAAGATACAAACTTTGTGTCACATATGTGCTAAATATGTGCAGGGCTGCTGGATTAATTGTTTAAATAAAACTCGGTGTTACATTGCACGTGAGACAACTTTAATCAGGAGAACCCATAGATACAATCATTCTAGAGCACAGATTATAATTTATGCAGCACTCCTCTCTTCTAATAATTATAAATTTTTGAAATTACTACAAATCAAGTCTCTAAACAGGCATATGAGTAGGTACGTGCACTTCTACGCACTTCTTGCTGAACTAGAATAGGAGAAGCAATGTTACTTAGTATTTCTTTGTTAATTCGAGGCTTATTTACTTCTAGTTCTTTTGCCCTTGCTCCAATACACTTTCATTAGGTACACTAGTTAGGCAAACACTGAGTAACATTCCTGGTGAGTATGCCTTTGTCAGTGTGCACAATATACATAACATTTCCTACTGGTTTTTCTAATAACACCATCTAATCATTTTCGAGAGTTATCATATGCTGCAATCAGTACTTTATCACCTGTAACAACACCACTGCCGTATCTTATATTAATAGAATGGGTGGGATACAGTTCCCATACTTGAATAACTCGAGAGATATGGCAGTGGTGCGAACGAAAGTTCCTCATATTGGCGTCTTATATAAGATCATGTGAAAATACTGAGGCTGAGGTTCTTGAACATGGATACAGAGTGGGAATTACAGGAATCTTGTTTGCGAAATATTGCAAGAGATTTCGGTCAACCAGAAACAGATCTGTTTGCAACTCGAATTAATAAAAAATGTTCAAAATTTGTATTTGGAAACGAGATCCGGATGCCTACGACTTAGATGCGTTTGCCCTAAGATGAAATGAAATGAAATTGTTTATGAAATGAAATGAAATTGTTTATGAAATGAAATGAAATTGTTTATGAAATTAAATTGTTTATGAAATGAAATGAAATTGTTTATGAAATGAAATGAAATTGTTTATGAAATGAAATGAAATTGTTTATGAAATGAAATTGTTTATTGAAATACAAAAATTACAATAAGGTCTTTAAAACTATAGGTATACAACAATTGGATTCTACCTGATCTAGGAATAAACCTGTATCTCAGGTGAAAGATGGGACGATTTTCTTTTTTACGTCTTCCCTCTTTTTCCAATTATATTGAAATGTATTAGAAAAATAATTAATGACGAAGCCACTGGCATACTAGTAGCACCCTATTGGCCAAGTCAACCATGGTTCCCACTGTATAGATCCTTGACCATTTCTAAATTAGTATTTTTTGGACCAGATGAAAACATATTGTTATCTCCTTCCAGATCAGCGCACCCTTTATGGCCGAGCCTTACCCTGGTGTGCGCAATGTTATCCGGGAAGCGTTCGTCAGGCAGTCACTAGAATATGATACTGTAGATATAATGATTAAGTTGTTATCAAATAGTCCTTTGCAGCAGTATAATACAGCGTATAAATTATGGTTTATTTTTTGTTATGACAATAATTTAGATTTTTTCAAAGTACAGTACAGGAATTACTAAGATTTCTCATTTTAAGAATGGCGCCAAATATGGCACATTAAACTCTTTTAGATCAGCATTGTCACTTATTTTAGGTAAAGAAACTTGTGTAAACGATTGTGTTCGTCGATTTTTAATGGCTGTGTTTAGGTTCAGGCCAAATGTGCCTAAGTATCAAAATACTTGGGATCCTAGTGTGGTTTTATTTTACCTCATCGTATAAAACTCTGGCATCTGATGCTGGCCTGAAATGTCATCATGAAAAATTGGTTCTAACTCTAAAACGAATGAATATGGCGCCGGGTAACTCTAACAGCCGCTTTCTATATTCAATCCCAATCCCTAATTTGCTGGTCGAGATTGATATTTCAATCCATTTCCTACTTTTAGTATTTCAATAACCAATCGATAGATCGTTATGTGTTGGATATATATGTTGGTGTATGGATTGAAAAAAAAGATCGGCTTTTTTTTCAATCCATCTTTGGGAGGGCCGATCGGGTTTTTAGATTGGTATTTGTATGAAAGTGACAGTAAGGTGTATTCTATAACCGATCTCTGATTTTGACAAATCGATTTTTGAACGTTATTGATCTTTAGTTGCGATCCTCCAATTTTGACCGATTGTATTTATTTTATCGGCCGCTTTCAATATTCGATCGTGAATCTTAGATTTCTATTGATCCAGATTGAATCCGTTCCCTCAATTGATGTTGGATCTGCATTTCAATAAGTCGATCTCGATCTCGTCTCCAAATCCATTGAAAAAAAGGGATTGGCCATAAATTTGCGCCCTCCTTAACGTTTTGTTTTACGCATTTGCAGTAAAACTACATCAGCGATTATTAATGAGTATAATGGTGTTAGTTTTCTTAAAGCTAATCCATTTTATGTATAATCACAAGAAACTGCATACACAGTAACAATAATAATTGATTGCGAAGTTACAGCGGTAAAGTACTATGACCTATACGTCGAGATTAGTAAAACATAAAAGTTTTGTTGAAGAGGAACGGAACGTCAGTCAATCGAAAACGTCAGACAGTCAGTTTGACATTGGCAAAATTATTAATTTTAGACAGTTTCAATTTTGTTTGTTTCTTGGAAAGAAGAAAAGTTAAAAATGGAGCCAGGGGCAGAAACTGTAACTAAATAATTATAACTAAATAAATGTTCAATAAACATTCACGTCGACAAGTCGACAAATGTATTATTTTTTTATGTAAAAGATGCGTCGACGCGGTATTTCGCGCCATTTCGTACAAAACTTACTGAGATTTATTTTATTTGTTTGTAGAGTAAAACCAAAGCTCTTTCGAAGGAAGAGACGAAAGGGCTGCTCTCCTTAATTGAGGAGAGCAAGATATTATATAATAAGAAGACCAATGCCACCAATAATAAAATAAAACTCGAAAAATGGACACGGATTGCAGGCGTCTTCAACGCAAATATAGGCACCTGTCGCCGTACACCACAACCAACTGCGTCTTAAGTGGGAGAACTTAAAAAAGAACGCACGAAAGCGCATTGCTTTAATGCGGATGGAACGGATCAAGGTAAATTAAGTCTAAAATTGAAAAACCCTAAAAATACACAACTTGGACTAGCCTTGCCTGCTTGTTAGTCTGCTAACTAGACTTGGTTGTAAGTGACTGCTGGGCATGAGGTCTTAGGCAGTGTTTTCAGGTTGGGCAGTGTTTTTAAGATTTTCCTTTAGGAATTTATCAGTAGCTCCCCAGTCTGGATATGTGCCAGGTAGATGGCAACAGGCTTGCCCCCTGACATGCAACTTTAACACATAACTGGCAAAATGTGGGTGTACCAGGGTGTACTACCGCTGCTCAACCTGTTGGGGAATACAGGGTATGATGTTATGTTATATTTTACTTATAGTTAAGTAGGTACTGTAAATGTAGTCCAGAACATGTTAGATTATGTCAAATTATGTTTAAGACTGGAGGTGGGCCACCAGGTTACTTTCCTCCTGATGAGATCCTGGATAGGGTAGCAGCATTACTGGGCAGCACTGGAGAGGGTCTCACAGTGAGGTTTGGTGGTGATGCTGAGCCCCAAATTATTGGTGATGGTGATGGTGATGGGAGTGTTGGGACAGCTTTTATTGTGCCAGTTGATCATAGCATATCTCCAATGCTATTGATTGACACTCCATTGTCTGTGGAAAATCCTTGTACGTCATCCATGGATTATACATCTGTGTCCATGGGCATGAAGTGCCAGCCAGTAGCATTGGAGATGAGTTGGTGACGCTGGGCAATTTTAATACACCCAATATAAAAGAAAAAAGGATTTTCAAAACTAGTGGTAATATCCTATTACATAATATGTGATACTATGTATGTTTGTTACTCAATAATGCTTTATTGACTGAAACTAAATGGTTAATTTGGAACACAGGTAGACTATGACCTGGATTAACATATAGAATACTGTTTATCCGGGTAAGTAGGTACATGAAGATTATGGGGATGAATAAACGTGAAAGTTTGAAAGAATTTTGATGAAATTTGAAACATTTTGATTTACTATAGTTAGTGCATTTTTGTTTTACAGGTGGTGTTAAACGGAAGCTACTGAAGCCAGACAATGGGTGTCAAGCTCGAAACAAGGCATTGGCAGAATATTATAATGTTAAAAAACAAATGTTGGAGACGAAGAATGAAAATGTAGTGTTACAAAATAAAATATTAGTGTTAGAAAATGAAAAATTAGTATTAGAAAATGAAAAATTAAGATTAGAAATAAGTAAGCTGAAGCATGAGGATTTTTAAAATTATATTTTTTTAAGTAAGTACCATAATATTGTTTAGTCATAATTTCGTGTAAGTAAATAAATTTCATGTATGTAACTAATTATACAATTTTGAAAAATTAATATTTTATTTCCTAAAATTATCATTGTTTAATAATTTGAAGCTAATAAAAGGTATGTCATTAAAGACAAAGTGTTAATAATAAAAATCTAATCAAAGCAATTTACAAATTATCTCTATTCATATTTTTGTAAAATAAATAGGTAGGTAATACGTATTAAAAATAATTTAATATTAATCCTTGTCTATTTCTGATATCATTTTCAATACTGTCCGAATTCTCTGTCACAGTAATTTCACTATCGTCTGGCATTTCGACTTCCGGGGGTACGTACGTCTTCAATATTATAATTTCTGCAGATATTGTGAAGAACAGCTGTAGCTATTATAACAGTTTGTATGTTATATAATGCCAACCGCATGGTCAACGATATTACTGGGAAGCGACGTTTCCAGACTCCAAATTTCCTAAACAAACAAATACATTTTTTCATGAACTTGGTTAATAAAAAGTAAATGAATAGGTACTTAATCTTTATAATCTCTAGTATACCTACTAGTAAAAGCTTGATAAAATGGTGATATTACCTTTCAATTGTGTTTCTAGTTTTTATCTGTGCCTCATTGTATCTTATTTCTTGGGCAGTTGATGGGTTTAACAAAGGTGTGAGCAAGTAAGGCCGGTTAGGATAGGCACTGTCCCCGAGCAACCAGCGATTTCCAAGAATACCATCTTCACACTGGGCTGTAATGAGAGTTAGATAGGTACATCAGAAATTCATATAATTTTAAATGTTATTAGAAAGGGCAATAAACCAAATATTACCTCTTAATACTGAATGATTAAAAATAGTAGCATCATGAGCAGAACCAGGCCACCGAGCAACAACATTCATTAATTTAAGGTCTGCATCACAAACGGCTTGGACATTGATTGAAAAGTACCCTTTCCTATTTCTATATTCCTCTCCTATTGTTGAACCTGAAATACATAATATTTTATTTTATTTGTTGTAGCAAATGTATGGCAACTTTCTACAATTAAACAATTATGTAAGTAAATTGCAAATTTTTTATTGATAACAAATCAATACTTGTATACCTACATGGAGACTGAATGTGTACATATGTACAGTCAATGGGGAAGGCTGGTCAAAGCTGATTGTAGATGGCGCGTCCATAGCTTAGACCCAATCTGACCAATGAGGTCAAACTATTTTGAAATATAAAACGACATTGACAGATTTTCAACCAATGACGGTGTTTGGTTCATGCGGTGCTGGCGCCATTAGTTCCACCAGTTGCCCACCCCATAGCACCACATACTCTAGGAAATTGAGCTAAGTTATAAAAAAAATCTGTAGTTCTAGTATGCAGAAAAATGTGTTTGTTATACAATCTAGCGATAGCAGCAGTTATGTCTGCCACTATTCTACAAGCTGATGATAAGGATACTCCAGCAAAATCGGCCACTGAATTAAGCATTGTACCCAATGCATAAAATCGAAGTGCCAATAAAAGTTGATGCAATGGTGGTATACCATTATTCCTGAAAATGATACTATAGTTAGGTATCCGTTCTTTTAGGTTATGTTTATATACATTTTGAAGCAATTTGAGCAAACAAATAAATTTCTTACGTCTTGATTTCACTTTGATATAGGGCATTATTTCATTCAAAACAGATTCAACTGATGCTTTGTTCATTCTGAATCTGAATGTAAACTCTGCGTCAGTTAAACTTGCCATATGTAGTTTATTGGTCGAAAAGTTTTTGAGGACACAGCTCTCTCTTGTTCGCTGTCGCTACTATCCCAATCCGTCAGCTGAGCTAATAATTCAAGATCACTATAACTATCACTTGAAAATAGTTCCATTTTCACGCCAAGTGGTAACGCCGGTCATCGATACTTACTTTTTCTTTTATTAAAGATTTAAAATTCGTGTGATGATGCGGTATAACAGGATATGGACTACATGGTTTATTTAATATCTACGGATGCAGCAACTCGTATAATTTTGGTTGAAGTTCACTTATGGTAGGTTCAATTAACCATACATTTTATCGCATAGGACCTCTAACAATTTCACTAAAGATTGCAGCAGTAATGTAGGGTTCACTGGTAGGGTCACTGTTTTGTCCTTCAAATGAATTTATTGCGTATTGTACTTGTGCAAGTATAGTTTTTATATAAATCAAATATGCCTTACTGCGTGGGTACATGTTAAACAGCATTTCGGTCGTATAGCAATTATTTTTTATTTTTGGCAATTTCAAAAAACAGCTTTACCTCATCACATTGATCCAAAATTTTTGCATGGCAGGTTCTATGGAAAGCCACCTAGTGGTACACTTTTTCATGATTTTCATACTGGAGACGGCGTTCAGGCGACAATCAAAACCAATTCCAAGTTTCTCTTCTCAAGTACTCAATGTTCCGCGGTATCGTTTCCTCGGAAACATGACTGACTGCGAGTTGTAAGGAATGACAAACGCATCTTAACAAAATTAAATGTTCTAGACCATACTCTTCTTTTAAAATTTGGTGAACGCCATTAGATATTAATGTTTTTTATCAATACTCAGCATTATGATTTTTTGCCCCTTAGCATCTTTTTACGGTAATCGATAATACTCTGTAAACTAGTTGGCATAGGAATTGCTTCTGTACGTGTAGTTCCATGTATGACATCCTGTAAGCCTGAGCTTTTGGATAATATGCTTATTTAGAATTTCCATAATGGGTATTCTTTTTCACAATACAGTTTAGATATTTTCTGTAATTCCATGAACGACTCCATTTTTGGTTGAAGTTCACATAAGGTAGGTTCAATTAACCATAAATTATCGCATAGAACCTCTAACAATTTCACTAAAGATTGAAAGCAGTTTTTTTTTCAACGACTCCTTTATGTAAGTTTTCTCGTGTGTAAAGAAAAAAAGTAAAAATATTTATTTGACGTCAGTTAATAAAGCACACACAAAATAAGGAGGAAAACATAATATGTGCTGTGTGCCCCACGGCTGCGCCAAAAAGGTCCATTTCAGCATTCATGGCCATGCCAGACAGGTGATGCTGTCTGACGCGCGCGCTGCTGGTGTACATGTGCACTCACTTTCACTACTTCGTAGTTATCACTTTTAGCTTGAATTTTATATTTTATCACTAGTGAGCGCTCTGTGCCCATAACCTGGTTTGATTTTATTTGGTATTTTATAGGTTTTAGGGGTTTTTTAAATATTAATAAAAATACACATTGCTGTTTTGATACCAGAGAGAAGAGTATTTTAATTTTATTTCTTAATATCCTACCAGTGACAAAGGCAAAGAGGGAAACTAGTAATAGAACAAACAATGTGAAAAAAGCGCGGGAATCATCGAATTTGGCGGGCGTCATTTTTCTTTCGTTTTCTTCAAAATATTATAAAACGTTTGAGATTGGAGATAAGTTGTGTAGATTTATGTAAATATTGATTAGATTATTTAATTTAATTGTTTGTAGGTAAAATTCTTCATTTTTTAGGGTAAGTTTTTTATATTTTATTTTTTCTGGCCACAATGGACAATGAACCGCCTGATCCGGGGGGCACAGTCCCCTCGGTCGGGCATAATATTATAATATATGAATCCAGTATGGATACAGACTCGTCCTTAACCAGATCGGAGCGAAAAAGGACTAGAGCTCCACGCAAAATATGCAAAAACTGTAATAAAAGAAGGCGAAGTGGTCATCATTCAACAGGAATAAATAACGAAACAAATTGTCATTGTGATAATGAATCAGTAGTCAGTCCAAAAATAACATCAGATGTTCCGATACACTAAATTTTAGTTGACGAAGAAGCCACTCCACGTTCTGTGAATGGTCCTCAGACTAAAAACCTTTTAAAGTCAGATCTTCCCCAGAAGGCACCACAGGTTTCTAGGGCTTTGTACGAAGCCACAGACCTGTCGCCATACGTTGTACACATCCAAAAAAATGTTGATACACAAAACTCGGCTCAGACATTACACCCAGTAACTTTAGGGCATTTCCTGAAAAACCGCAGATACAACAATATTATTAACGGTTCTCTAAAACGCATTGGTCGAAACAGAATATCTTTAAGCTTCTCCCGTTACGTAGATGCTAACTCCTTTATAAATGACCCAAGTTTGGCCAAGGAGAAATTGAAGGCATTTGTTCCATCAATTAATGTGTGTCGCATTGGAATTATTAAAGGCGTACCTACCGAATGGTCTCCGGAGGAGATAATGGAAAATATATCTGTCCCCGCTGGATGCGGGAAAGTCATCAAAGCAAGGCGTCTCAACTATAAAATACACGAACCGACCCCTGTGTGGAAACCATCCCAAACAGTCGTGCTCACCTTTGACGGACAAATTCTACCAAAACGTGTGTTTTGTTGTTACAATTCCATGCCAGTGGAATTGTATACATTCCCAACAATTCAATGTTATAATTGTTGTCGCTTTGGCCATACAAAGGTACAATGCAGGTCGAACCCTCAGTGCTTCAAGTGTGGGGAGAAGCATTCTGCTGACACTTGCAGTATTGAAGACGAGAGTAATAGTAAATGGTGTCATTGCGGTGGCATTCATTACGCCATCAATAAAAAATGCCCAGAATTTGAAAGACAAAAATCAATTAAGCATTATATGGCCCATAGCTGCGTGTCATATGCTGAAGCGTCGCAGCTTCATCCACCAATCTCAAAATTGTATGCAGATGTGGTAACATCTGCCCCATCACATAACACTAAAAATTCTTATTATTCACCTCCCCAATCACGTAACACACCAATTGTCTCATCACAAAGAAAAACGGTATTCCTTAAACCTCGGGATCCCCCAAAAACAGCCAAGGGGTATGACCGGGCAGCTCATCAAACATTAATCAGTAATGAAGTTTCTTCAACAGGGAATGGTGTTGCATTCCAAAATAAAACAACAAATAATAATGAGAATCAAATTTTAAATTTAATAATCATGTTAATTAATACCTTATCTAAAAATAATAATATCAGTAATGAAGTTTCTTCAACAGGGAATGGTGTTGCATTCCAAAATAAAACAACAAATAATAATGAGAATCAAATTTTAAATTTAATAATCATGTTAATTAATACCTTATCTAAAAATAATAATATAGAACCGTCCAACGTTGCCACTTTAATTGATACGCTGTCTAACTTATTTAACCTTGATCATAATGGATCCAAATCTACTCAAGATTGTCCAGTGGAACAGTCGCAGCATTGTGAATAAAAAATCTGATCTGTCCTACATATTGAACAAGCACAATCCCTTTGCAGTCGCTCTCTGTGAGACATGGCTTAAACCAGGGTTCTCTTTTAAAATTCCTGGCTATGCGTGTCTAAGAACAGACAGAAGCGATGGGTATGGCGGTGTCGCCATACTTATTAAAAATAACTTGTCTTTTCAATCTTTTCCTCTTCCAAGTCTCAGTGACGATATATCTGCTGTCGCTGCTATTGTAAATAAAATCTGTTTAGTATGTATATATTATTCGCGTCCCACTGTAAATATTCTTTCTGAAATAAGTAATCTTCTTTCAGTTTTACCTAAACCATTTTTGGTAATGGGCGACTTTAATACACAACATCAGTCCTGGGGTAGTTCTAGTTCCAACCACTATGGGGAAAAGTTACTAGAAATTCTAGACTCTAATAATTTGTGTATTTTAAATACATGTCTCCCAACACGCCAAACGAATCACACACGCCAGGCAAAATTCCTTCACCACCTTGGTGGGATGCTGAGTGCACTCAGGCCATTAAAACAAGAAAAGAAGCAGAAAAAAATTATAGTCATACTATGACTCGTCACAATTTTGAGATATACCTAGAAGCTGTTCGTACAACTCGTAAGCTCCTTAGGAAAAAGAAATTTGAAGGTTGGCAAAGATTCTGTGTATCTATCTCGCCAGAAGTTAACGCATCTCTAGTATGGCAAAATATTAGGCGATTCAGGTCAGCATTCAGTGACACAACAGCCTTAAAACTACCATTAGAATTAGCCAATGAGTTTATGGATCATTTAGCTCCTCCTTCAGCCCCAGAACAGAGATCTTTAATGCATTTTCCCTATGTTCCTATTCCTAATTCTGAGTTGAATTCTCTCTTCACACTAAATGAATTGAAAGGAGTCCTTTCACATGTTAAGGATTCAGCTCCTGGTGAAGATGGTATACCATATTCATTTATAGCTAATCTGTCCGACTCTGTTCTCTTAATATACTTAAATCTCATCAATACAGCTTTGATATCTGGCAACATTCCATCAAGTTGGAAGGCTCAAACAATTATTCCTATTCTGAAACCAAACAAACCTTCTTCTAATGTTGCTTCTTATCGACCAATAGCACTTTCTACAGTTCTTGCTAAAATTGCTGAACATCTCGTTAAGAATCGTTTGGAGTGGTTCTTGGAAAGCAAAAACTTGCTAGCTACATCACAGTTTGGTTTTAGGAAGGGTAAAAGTACAATGGACAGCCTTAGTGTGTTCACAACTGATATTCGCTTAGCCTTCACTTCTAATAACTCTGTAATTGCTGCTTTCCTGGATATTAGCTCAGCTTACGATAATGTCCTGGTATCAATCCTAGAACAAAAGTTGAATTCATTACAAGTTCCGACAATGCTGTCTAAGTTCATAATTAACATGCTTTCAGAGAGATCTTTACATCTTCATATTGAAGGGTATACATTTACCCGTTTAGTGTGGAAAGGTCTTCCTCAAGGTTCTGTACTTAGTCCAATTCTCTACAATATTTACACTTATGATTTGGAATCCTCTCTAAATCAGTCAGTACAAGTCCTTCAATATGCAGATGATTTACTTCTTTATTTATCTGGTCACTCTGTTGCAAATATTTGTACTTCCTTAACCTCTTCTCTAGGCTTACTGAAGACTTGGCTAGAAACTAATGGTCTAGACCTGTCAATTGATAAAAGCAACATTGTCTTGTTTACTAGAATGCGTAAGCCTCCTATATTTACAGTAAGGTATAATAATATCCCTATGCCCATTAAAAACCAGGTAAAATTTTTAGGTCTTATTTTGGATACACATCTTACTGGTTTACCACACTGTGATTATATAGCTGCTAAATGCGAACGAAATATCAACATAATTAGATGTCTTGCTGGTGTTTGGTGGGGAGCACATCCCTTTTCCTTAAAATTACTGTACAATACCTTGATTAGAAGTGTATTGGACTATGGGACTTTTTTGCTGGAACCTGCTAATGTTGCTGGTCTTAAGAAACTGGACAGTGTTCAGTCCAAGGCACTTAGAGTGGTTTTAGGTGCAATGAAAAGCAGTCCTATTAATTGTCTTCAGGTGGAATGTGGAGACCCTCCACTTCATTTACGACGTCAATTTTTAGCTGATAGACTTATGGCTCGGTGTTTGCAATTTACGTATCATCCTTTGCGAAATAAACTTTCCATTCTCACTGAAGAAGTAATTTAATCCACTTACTGGAGGCACAAAGCTACTCCGTGTTTAGTTAAAAGCTTTAGAAAATACAATTTAATTGAAGCTCCTTGTCACCAATCTGAGTTTCTTCCTTTATTTCACTGTAATTACAGTTCATTAATTATGTCACCAAACATACATTATAACCTTAACATTTTCCGAGATGCCGTATGTCATAACCTTAACTTCAACTTCACTATGGATAGAGACTGGAAGGGCTGCCATCTCTTGTTTACAGATGCTTCGAAGCATGGAAGAGACTCATGTGTGGGAGTAGGTGTATGCCACGCCCAATATAATATCGTCCAAAAAATAAAGCTCCCGCCCGAATCATCTGTATTTACGGGAGAATGTTACGGTCTATTCAAAGCTGTCGAATATATACTTATGATGGGCTTACGGAATTCACTCATTTTAACCGATGCAAGGAGTGCCTTACAATCTTTGGCCAGATTCCCTTTCTATTCTCATAATCCCTATGTTATATTTGAAACACGTGAACTCCTTTATAAGTGTTCTATTAAGGGGTATTCAGTGCATTTTGCGTGGATACCCTCGCATTGTGGCATTTTAGGTAATGAGAGAGCTGACCAGTTAGCTAATGATGCCGTATTGTGTGGAGACGTTTTTCCGTACAAAAATAACACCCAAGATCTGGCAGCTCTGCCCAAGGTTTATCTACAGAAATCCTGGGGTCAGCTTTGGTCCGAGCAATCGGTGAAAGGGAAATTTTATCGTAATATTCAGCCATACATTTTTGTTAAACCTTGGTTTAGCAAGTACAAGTTAGGCAAAAAGATTACAACAATTTTCATACGTATGCGATTGGGCCACGTGTGCACTCCTGCTCATCTTGCCAGGCTTGGCATTGTGCAGAGCCCTGCCTGCGAATGTGGCGCTGAAGTGGGAGATCTGAACCACCTTATTTTTTCTTGCCCCCTTTATGACCACTCCTCACTTTTCCAAAGTCTTGTTTCCCTCCGAGTCCCTTTACCCACTTCTATCTCATGTATTTTATTTAATTTTAATGTAGATATTTATAAAACTATAGCTCTTTTCCTTGTAAATAATGATATAGCTATTTAAACATTTTTTAGAAGTTAGATAGTTTACCATGTAGTTCATAGGCACCGAGCCGGCCTTTTTGTTGGGCCACCTGGTTGCGTTAAGGTTAGTTTTATGTTGTATTATTATATTTCCCTACTGTTAACGTGTTTTTATTATATTTAGGTATATTTAGCAACTAATCTCCTTTCCATTTCCAAATTTTCCGTTGTTATATTTATCATTTCGCGAGTACTTGATTCTTACGTTTTGTTATCAATTATAATATTGTCAGTGGCAATAAGCACGAATAGTGCAATGCCAAAACGAGAAAAAAAAAAAAAAAAAAAAAACAAACAATGTCCATAGACATATCGTCGGTTCAAAGGTAAAACTCATTTAGTAGCTTAATTGACTAATGGAGATAATTAAGATTTTGCGTTTTTATTGTACGAAAAATCAATAGAATGTTAACAGGTACTGAAACTTTCTGCAAACATGTGAAAGTATGTATTTTAAAATAGTATTTTCATTTTTTTGTCAAAATTCTTTTAGTTTTTATGTAAATAAGAAAAATGTACTTAATGATTTTTTCCTCTTTCTTTTTGGGTAAAATAGTGTATTTAATGAAAAACTTGGTTTAAATCTTATAGAAATATAATTTAAAAAAAGTTAATATCTTTCATTTTTTTTATGAATATGGCTTCAGGTTTAATTTTCATCTCCACTTTCATTTTCATCCGGCTCAGGCAAGCGCTCCGGACCATTAAGTTCTATTGCAGGTAAGTTCTTATACCAAGGATGAAGTTCTTCTGGTATGTGGCCAGCATTCACAAGTTTAACTAAGTCTGCTTTCTTTGCATTAGATATTGGCAGTTGACCAGAATATGCAGGGTTCAAAATTAGAGTTGCAGCTGTTCTTCTGCGACCTCTACCAACTACGTTTACCTTCTTGTATTCTGAAGAATGATCATACCGACAGAACAGTATCTCTGGTGACCCTTTTTCGACTTTTATAGATTTGGTCTTCAACCATGAGATTGTATTTCCATCTTCGTCTTTATTTCTATTCTTAATCGAAGATGACGCTAAAGACTGTAAATCAAAGAAATCCGTATACTTTAAATGGTGCACTATGTACTCACCATTGGTTTTATTTTTACCTCTTTGGGATCTTGCAGAACGGAAAATGTTAATCCAGTCTGCCATGGTAAATGCACTTTTATGTTTCTTTGCGGACTCGATGGCGGAGTGCATTGAATCACACTCCATTTGTGAGTGCCCAGATTCCAGGAACTTTAGTTCAATTTGGTTCAAATGCTCAATTTTTTTTACAGCATATAACAAAACGGGGGCCACTTGCTGGTTACGGTTTTGCCCACCACAAGTATCACAAAACAAGGAAACACTTGTTACTGTAGCAGGCAGCGACTGCAAAAACATTAACAATATGGAACCAATTTCGTTGCTTCCCCTCTTTCCATTCATCTCATTCCAAGTATAACAATGAGCTTCTCCACTAGCCAAATAAATTGTCAAATTATATACGCATATTTTCCTTGAATAGTAAAATAGAGAAACATCAGAATATGGCAATTGTAAAACACTTTGCAAATCAAATGTGGCTGTTACAAATGTTGGGTCTTCGCTGGCTTTTAACTTGTCTTTGGCTTTTGTTTCCTGGCATTCTGTTTTTCTTATAAGATGTAAAGAATAATCGGTTTCCATGTCACTCTTTAGTTCAGAACTGGCTTCTTTGTACTTTGAACAAGTAGCACACAAATCCTTCTTTGGTTTGAAGAAGGAGAAATTATAATTGTCACAAAATATGCGCCTGTATGTACATTGCTTTACAGGTGTTGCATTCCTTTCCAAACAAAATGATTGATATAGCTCATACATTTTAAGAATGGACAGGCCACTTTCAAGGTACAATTTTTGACTTTGTTTCCTAACATAGGTAGTGACTTTCCATTACGGGAAAGCTTTCAATGCGCTCCTTCACTAATGAAACATCTACTTCACTGGTCTTGTTTCCTGGTACTTTTCGTCCTCTCTTGTCTGATCCAGAGAAACATCCTGTTGGACCTGCGCCCTTTATGGCCGAATTTATAGGCCCATTTGAAATATTTAGAGTCTTTTCAAAGAAATTAGCACACACTCTATGCTTACCACCAGCATTTTCTAAATAATACATTTTTGATAAAGTACGATTCTCACTTGATCTTTCTTTTCGTCTACGTTTAGGAGCCACCACAACCACGTACTTTAATATAAAATCTTTCTGTCTATTGTAATCTGCAAATCCCCAAAAAGTTTTACATAATGCTGTTCTATCTTCTTCTGTGAAAAATAGTGTACACTGAAATCTACATTTTGTGCAATCAACTGGTTTTGAGCTTTTAGCTGCACATTCCTTTTTCTTGTTTTTATATGGTAGACATTCTGCTCGGTGTTTTTTTGTCACATTGGCTTTCCAATTTGCTGTATTTCTTTTTCTACATCTTGTTAAATTGCTAACATTACCCTCTTCTATTTCATAATCAGAAATGTCAGACATTTTATCTTCAGTTTCTTGAGGTGGCTGGTAACAAGGATCGTCATCAGATGCTGCACTGAAGTCATCCATCTCATCATCAGTTTCTAAAGGATAATCCACAAGCTGTGTTCTGTTATAATTTGAAATAACTCTCTGAAAAAAAAATAGTATTTGTAATAGTTTGTGCTAAGTCCGCTATAGCAACTTAAAAGTAGAAAAGTGTAACAGGAAAATGTAATAATAAAACTGTAAATACTAACATTTTCAGTAAAACTACTTTCTGAAATAAATGGGGCTTCAACTTCGGACTCCATCGGGACAATTTCTGTGTTGGAAACATTATTATTGTCATACTCCATAACACTGTTCTTTGTTACAACCTGTTGAAATACGAATCACATGTTAAAAAACTTAAGAACAAAAAGGTAAGACTAAAGGGGAACGTCAGAGAGACCAGCTACAAAAATCAACAAAAAATTATTGATTATTACTAGCTACTTACTTCTTCATTATTAAGTCCTTCTGGATCAAAAGATTGACTGACTGACGTTATATTAATATCCCCCGGTTGAACATTTTCCTTGTTGCACTTTTGAACATTTTCAATTTGTTCCTGTATTAAAATAAAAACACATGAGACATTTAATAAAATCTTTTTTCCCATGTTCATAATATGCAGTAGGTAAGTATTAAGTAGTACATAGTTACTCAGATTTACCTCTATATGACATCCTGATTTATTTAGAATTTCGACTTCAGCATCTCTTTGACCATTCAATTCAACATGCTCGGTATAACTTTCAAATAAGTCACGCTGCGCTTCCAGTACAGAGCGGTAGTTCTGTAATGTTTTAATCAATATTAGCTATAGATTAATTACATTAGAATGGAAAACCAAGCTAAACCAACATCTAAAAAAACTTACAAGTTCTCGTGCAATGGAGTCCGTCAATGCGAGAGCAACTAGTTCTTTACCCCTCTTGTTTCGGTAATCACTCATTATAACAATTAAAACCGATTTTTATGTGAAAAATAATGTGAAATCGAAACAAACTGTGCAATATTGTGTCTGCCGCCAAAATTCAATTTAACCTTCAAACCAAATGTCAATTCATAAGTGACAAATGTCACGATAGAGTTGCCAGGTAAAATTCATTAGCAACTTAGTGAGTTTTACATGCTAAACATAACTCAAGACTGACCTACAAGATTTCAGGTAAAATAAATTAAGTGCCAAATGAGTTTTACCTGCAAATGGATTACAGAGGATTTGGAGTTAAAGACTTTTTTCACTTCACAGTTTTGTTAGGGAGCACAATACGCACTTAGTGATTTTTTCCTATCGTAGATTTTCTCTTTAAAGAAGCAAAAGTAGCAAAATCTCATTTTGAGTCAAAATGTCACTTAGTGAGTTTTACCTTTGAACCGACGATATATACTATTTATCGACTATTGATTAGATAAATTACTGTTTTAATAGATTAGTATAATTCTTTCTATATTATTTAACATTATCAGTATAGTCATTTATCCAGTCTCTTCTCATACTCATATGTGTAGTACAACTAGAATCCACTAACCAGTCAGAGTCACCACCAGTAGCAAAGGCTGAAGCCATCACGGTTCCCGATGAAACTAATGCAGCATCACTCACAGGTCTCACTGACTTGAGGTCTGGGCACTTTGGTTTTATATGGCATTCTTTCTTGCAGTTATAGCATATTATTTTTCTTTTAGGTCTTGTCTTCGATACCAGCACTGTGTCACTTACTAGTTTATCCTTGCATTAGCCTACTTTTGACTATTTCTGTTGTTAAATCACATTGCAGACCCTCTATAGCCCTATATACCCTCTATATCTCAGCCACTTCACTCTCTTCTAAAAAAACTCCTAGTTCTGTAAGTTCTTGCGTTAGACTTTTAATTTCTGTAAGATATTTTTCCATGTTACCAAATTCATTGTATGAAATCTTAGCCAACTGTCTTTTCAATAGGAGCTTTCTACTGATACCACTGTTTCAGTAAGCATCCTCTAAATTTTTCCACGCCTTAGCTGCAGTTTTACACCTTTTCACATGTGGATAGCAGCAAGTCCTAACATTAAGGCAAATTTTTGCAATTAACTCTTTGATCAGAAGCAGGCGGCGCACGGTGGGCTGAAAATCGGCTTTCATAGACTTAGGGATTTCAATTTGCAAGTGCCTGATTTTTTGCCGGATATCGCTTCTATTAGTCATTATTATATACAAAAATGACACCCGAGTTAATTCTGCTCTAAAACGAAGGAATTATATTTTTTTTACGAAAAATTTGTATGAAGCTAGTATGAAAAATCTAATTATCTCTTAAACGGAGAGTTAAACACGGATATCCTTACAGGTGCTTATTATTTATGATTTTTATGTCGCCGATTTTCCGTAACATTTTATGCCGTTTTTGTTTTAAAAATCGTCAACATATTTTTATTTATTTTTACAAATGAAACGATTCCTTTTAGTTTTTATGTTGAAGAACACAGACTTTTAACAACACGTAACATAAAATAGCAACACGCCTATATCTCCGAAGGAGTAGACAGAGGTTTATAGTACACCCACACGTAGACAACTATGTTTGAGCTAGATATTTATCAACATAAAATGAGTTTTAAAACTTTGGATACAACCAAAATACCAAATTACAAATTGTTTGGTCTTCTAATGATTTGATCTTAAAATAAGTCTTAATCTCACAACAATGCCAAATAATGAATACAAATTCACCTTTTTCTGATAAGTAAGCAAATTTCTTGATTAGTTGAGCTACGTGTTTTAAGAAATGTTTTTGACGATTATAAATTTTCATTAGCACATCTTGTAAAACTAATGGTACTGGTAGTTAACTTACTGTCGGCGTAGTAATCTGTGGTTTTACAATAAAAGAGGGCTAAAATTTTGATTTATAATTTAGATTGTTCACAACTGTGTATCTGCTAACACTAAATCTTTGATCTGCGACTATAAAATATTAGAATGGAAAGTTAAATCACCAATTTAGATTTGTTTGTTCTTCTACAAAGTGACAGTACTTCATTTAATCATGAAGTATTGTTTGGTGCAGTTGTATCCCGCATAGGCGATTGCCTTTCCGCCGAAGATCGAGTAAAAAAAAACAGCATTTTTTTTAATATTTTTCCTGTATTGTGTATTCTTAATGTTTGGGTCAATACCATATCGATGTTATTTTCTTTTCTGTTCTTTCATTGTTCATTTAAAAGGGTGAACTACGGCTCTTTAGTAAATTGATCCCGCTCATTTGGATCCCGCGGGATCAATTTACTAAATTATTATTTTTATGTTATTTTCTTTAGTAGATTGGTCACGCTCGCGCGCTCTTAAAATTTAAAGAAAATGCCGTCGAATTTCAAATTTGAGTAACATCATGAAGAAAAATGTTAGAAAGAAGGTAATAAATAAAAATAAAATCCCGTTCGCCCCACCGTATTTTTAACATTGTATGGGATCGCGTAGTGTTAGTACAGTAATTGTGCTAGTTACGGGCAGTAACCTTACGAACAGTAGTACCTAGGCTGGCATGAATCCAAAATGGTATTTACTACTATAAATAATAATAATAATAATATAGCCTCTTATTCAGATCCATAATACAATTATATGAAAACAACAATAAATATATAGAAAACTTTAATGTAAACCTTATTAATCTAGTTGTTGGATATTTGGGATCTTGAAAAGGGAATTTCGTGGGTCGTGAGGCTTTAAAACTATATATTTTGTTAACAAAGAATAAAACAACAACATTAGCATGCGAATCAACCATAGAGAAGCGTTTTTTTTTTTTAATCATCATAGACATTACAAAAAAGGTTGCGTTCCGAAATAATACTAAACACTTCGCGTTCGTTTTAGAACATCCTCCCAGCACGCAAATAAATATAAATGTGTACAAATAAGCAATGTCATCCATCTTACAATATTTAAATTTTAGGGGTTTTACATGTTACTGGCAACATTTTATCCAAATTAGTTCCGCCACTGTACAATAGATGGCTTTAAACATAATTTTTATCATCAGAATTTTACAAATTACACATTACTATTCTATCATTTCCAACATCAATATTTGAGTAAATTACAGTTCAATAGCCTGAAGACAAATATCAATATTTATGTAATTTGTATCCAATTACACATTTTAAAGAAAACACAATACATCAATAAGTTGAGCATTTTAGTACTTAACTACATAATTTTTTATCTAACTTACATCTTATTATATGGTAAACTCACATAATAATTATGAGATCACTCTGTCAAACAGTTATAACAAATGAATGAAGTACTTAATTTATAAATGTTAAAACAAAATGAAAATTACTCCCCCATGTAAGTCTACATCTACAGATATAAATCAAACTTACTAGGTAATTTTACCTTTCTCCCACAGCGTGTGGATTTCCGAATATTAGGTACCTCCACCTGGGTTCCAGTGTCACCTGCGGTCTCTGAAGATGTCATAGGCTGCTGCCCCACCATTGTAGGAGTTCCTAGACTATCAGAGTATGAAGGGTGGTTACCTGAAATTTCTAGTTTGTAGAGCCTTTGTACAGGACGGGTTTTCTCGCCTGTCGATGTTTTAATTATTGCGGTTCTCTGGACTCCGTCCGCTCCTGTAATCATTTCTGTAATAATACCCATAGGCCGCTTAATTCTTTTTCCGTCAGTCTCAATTAAAACTATGTCACCAAAATTTATTATGTCTTTCTTTTCATGTTTTTGTACTAAAAAACATAAGTATTCCGACATAAATCTTTGTCGAAATTGATCGCGTAACGTTTGTAGATATTTCAGTCTGTTATTAAGATTATTTGTGTCGATCTCATCAAAATCGGTTACGTCAGAGTTAGTAATCGGTTGAATGAAATATGATGGAGTTAGGGGTTCTAAACACTCACCTTTATCGTCAGTAACATAAGTCAGAGGTCGCCCGTTCATTACAGCTTCGCAGTCGCAAATAATAGTCAGTAATTCTTCATAAGTGACAGACGGCCTTACCTAGTATTCTAGTAGTATTTTAGTAGGTCTTTCATTATTCTTATCAACCGTTCCCAGTATCCACCCCACCAGGCGGCGGAAAGAGCGTTCATCTTCCAATGTATTCGTCGGATTGTTGATTGTTGCTGGATTTCATCCCAATTCAACGTATCAAGGAGATTTTTTGTGCCGTGAAAATTTGTCCCCTGATCTGATACCAGCATGTCAACCCGGCCTCGTCGTGCTAAGAACCTACGCAACGTCATTATAAATGCCTCTGTAGACAAAGACCGTGTTAGCTCCAGGTGTACAGCTCGGTAACGGCGCAGGTGTAGAGCACCACCCAGCATTTCTGTTCGCCTCGCAAGTAAAATGGACCCGCAAGATCAACTCCAGTAGTCTGGAAAGGAGCAGAGCACGTGATACGTTCTAGGGGCAGCGGTGCGGTAGGCGCTTGCGTGGGTTTTGACTTGCATCTATTACATATCGGACAACTCGTAATGATTTATCTTACAAGCCTACGAATACCTATTACCCAATACCGCATGCGAAGATCTGTAATTAGCTGATTGGCTAATTACAGATCTTCGCATGTTGCAGCTCTACATGTCGTTGTCTCACCATTCTCGTCACGATCGGCTCTTTCGCTGGAAGTAAGTATGGTGTACGTATTCCTTCAGGTAAGTCTGACAGCAAAAGTTTAGTTTTTAATCTTATCAGTCCTTCCTTATCAATAAATGTAGTCAATTTAGTTTTTTTTGTGTTAAAAGTTCAGAATTATTTTCTTGTATAAGTTTTATTATTAATTTCTCTGCTTTTTCTACCTCTTTATAAGTTATTTCTCCTGTCTTTTTATTATATGTATGTTTTATATTATGTAAAAATCTTAAGAGCCAGGCTGTCATTCTAATTATTTGCGAATATTTAGAGAAATAATTTTGTAATTTATTTAACAAACTGTTCTTTAGATATATTTGTATTACATGCAGTTTTCTTCACTTCCAGGCTTACTTCTCGTTCGTCTACGATCAGCGCAGACCGGGGCCACTCTTCGGACGGCCGGCGCAGCCACTCAGGACCCTCGCATCAGCGACACTCGTAGAGCGTTTTTGCGTTGCAGCCTCTCGATGCTAGGTCTGCCCAGTTCGCTTCACCTGGAATGTGCTGCCAATTTTTTATGTCAGTATTCATTCGTATTTCTTTTACTCTGTTCCCTACGAACGTATTCAGCGGTAATTGTCGTTTTATCCAGCAGAGTGTCACGCCAGAATCGGTCCAGCAGTATTCTCGACAATTATTGAGTTGCAAGTTCTCTCTCACATAAGCTAACAGTCGTAAACCTAATAAAGTAGCTTTTAATTCGAGTCTGGGTATTGTTATCATTTTAGGAGGATTGACCCTTGATTTGGCTGCTACTAGTTGGACAGATACCTTACCATTATTTTCTGTTCTAAACAGCACACACATGCCGCGTCCATATTTGCTGGCATCGCAAAATAAGTGAAGACTTTCTTGTGTTTCTTGCAGGTTATCTGTTGTGAGTCTGCGTGGAATGTGACAGTCATTCAGGTAAGATATATATTTATACCAATCTAGAAATTTTGTGCGTAGGTCGCTCGGCAATTCATCATCCCAGTCTAACTTGCGCAGCCAGGTGTCTTGAAGAATTACCTTGGGTCTCAGCATCACAGGAGATATGTAGCCTATTTCATTCACTCCCTGGGACGTTACCCACATCCCCAGATTAAACTTAGCAGTGTTCATGATGGTCTTTGCTTCTGAGATGAACTTATCTGCACTTTCTTTAGAATTTACACTTACCAGGCAGTTATCTACATAGAAGAATTCAGCTATTAGTTTTGCTGTGGTACCCAGCGGTCCATTTTTTATATTATTTAAATGATATTGTAGAGTCGCTGACTGTAAAACTGGACTGGAAGTCAAGCCAAAAACTACACTGCAGTGTCTGTAAGTAATTATGTTTTGTTAAGTGTCATCTTTATACCATAAGAATTTCAGATATTCTCGGTCACTTTCTTTCAAACTAATCTGCAAAATGGCTTTTTCGATGGCTGCAGTTATGCCTATTGCTCCAGTTCTAAAGTTGTTTATCATGTCCGGTATAAGATCAATTAAGTTGTTTCCTTTCTCTAGGCAAGCATTCAGACTCAGTCCATTTTTGTCAGTAGCTGATGCATCAAAAACTGGCCTAATATTGCTTGTTATACTTTGCTCTTTAATCACAGGTCTGTGTGGCAAGTAATGTCCTGAGTTAGGAGTACTATCAGTCGCCTCAATAATGCCTAGATCAGTCAATGTTTTTAAAATCTTGTCATAGTCATGAAACTTGTCAGTCTTTATCAGTTTTTTAGTCATCTGATCTAGTCTTTGTTTGGCTTTATTATAATTTGGTAGTAAATTGTCAACATTTGTCTTAAATGGAAGCTGAACTTCATACCTGTTGCTTTGATTCAATATTATATTTTCCTCGAAGTTATCTAGCACTTTCTTGGTAGTCTCTGCCCTTGACTTCACTTCAACAGGATCTCTGATGCCGAGTGTCTCCAACGACCAGTAAAGTAATCTGTCAAATCACATGTACAACAATGAAGCACATTTGTTAGATTGCAGTTACTATTAACAGAATTAATACTTACTTGTTTTCCCTGCAATGTCCAACCCAACCTTGTTTTGACAGCAACCAACCCGTTCTTCAGCTGTATTACAGAACCAGATATTGTCTTCAAGACATTGTCTTCTTTGTTCAAGGTTCATTTTTTGCATTTTGTAACATTCGATACTTGCATGCGTCTCCTTGTCACACCAGATACAGTATTGTGTCTTGTTCGTGCCTATCTTGAGCTTCACATTAGTAAGTAGACATTCAGCTGTACTAGTTTTTGTTTCTTCTGAGACATTTTCTTCTCGTTTAAAAGTTTTAATTGAAATCTTTATTCGCTGCTCACTCTCTACTTCTTTACGCAAAAAATTCTAGTAGACCATTCAATTCTCCAGCAACATCTGTGTATTTATCTTTGCTTCGCTCCCATGCTTTAATTAAGTCCTGCGGCAATGCTGACTCCACCACGGGCAGCAGAAACGCAGCATATTTGTCAGCTGTGACTTTTAATGTTTGCAAAGCACGTAGATGCGCGTTTAATTTATCAAACAATGAAGTAATACTATCTTTCTGTATATTTTTACAATCTTCTGCAGCTTCCACAATACATTAACATGGGAATCAATTCTTCGTCTTCTTCTTTACGTGTCGATGGACTCAAATAATGCCCGACCCGAACAATCAATTAATTTCCCCCCCCCCCTATGGTTGTGGAGCAGGACCAGCATTTAGCCAAGCATTTTTATCATCAATGTAATCCCCCAACTTATAATATGCTTGCCTACATAGTGTGCGTTTATACAAGATTTAAATTTCGTCTCGTTCAGTTGAAGAATGTGGGGAGGTATTTTATTGTCACATTTCAAACAGTACCCCATGAAAGATGAACCTACTTTAGTAAGCCTGAAACCTGGCTGAACTAGTTGGTCCCTATTTCTAGTGTTATAGTGGTGTCTGTCACCTCTTCTACTGAAAAAATGCCGATTTTTCCTAACGTACATGATGTTTTCATAGATGTATTGACAAGGTACTGTCATGATATTAATTTTCTTAAACAGTTCTCTTAGAGAATCGCGTTTACGTAATTCATAAATGGCTCTGATGGCTCTTTTCTGCAGAATAAATATAGACTCGGATGTCTGCAGCCCGTCACCATAGTAAAATACCGCATGGCATAATACTATGAAAATAACTAAAATAGACTAGCCTCGCGGTATCAATATCAGTAAATTGACTGATTTTTCTAACAGCATATGCTGCTGAGCTCAGCCAATAATAAGTTTAATAGAATTTTGACATTCTCGCCGGTCGTTTTGTGTGAAGGATACATTCGTTTTAAAACGTTGTGATACCATTTCTTCGAATAAAACCTGGATGTTGGGGTGCTGTAATTTCATTTACATTTAAAAAAAATGCCTCTGGACGCAGCTGGAGCAGCCAGGGCTGTGGCACTTGCAGACGCTGGGTTTAGTCAGCGTCGGATTGGACGAATGCTTGGATATCCACGAACCACTATACAAGATGCTATCCGGCGTTACAGAGAGACCGGTTCCTACACAAGAAGACCAAGGCAAGGTCGTAAAAGGTGTACATCAGAGAGAGATGATCGTTACATCGTCTCGAACGTTCTTCGAAATCGGTTCACAACGGCTTCTGAGGCTCGGAACCGCTTGTTTGAGGTACGAAATGTAAGTGTGAGCCTAAGTGTTCAATACAAACACTAATATGCAACATATCCGGACATAGATTACTGTATTGGTCTGTGGTTTCCACGACGCTAGAAAATAAGTCTTTAGTCTTTGGATTATCACAACAATTTAATGTTGTGTGCTAATAATTCCGAGCTCAAATAAACAAATTTCTAAATAGAAAAAACTCTTTCTTCTGTATTGTACAGAAGAAATTGGTCCTACGAGTTTATGGAGAATAAAAAGCTTCAGTGAAGAAGTGTTCCGGCCGTGAAATATTTACCTACATGGCGTGAGGGGCTATCCCACGTACGCGGTACTTCGGGCGTTTTATTTTGTGTTACTACCCAGGTGAAGCCGAGATTAAGTCAAGAAGACATCAAGAAACTGATAAACATTTTTATTTTCCACGTGGCATTTTGCCAGTCATTCGGCAAGCATCTTTTACACATTTCTGAGTGTGCGAGCGAAGCGGCGAATTTTACTCTGCAAGGAAGAAGAGGACGGCGAAACAATCTCAAACCAAGATCTGGAACGTAAGCCCATTTGGCGGTAACATAGTGTATTCGAACGCGGTCGGCAGAGACAATTTTCTACTCGTCAGCGGTTCAACCAATCATCACGAAGCGGCAATTCGCATCGATATGTTTTCTAGAGAAAAAAAATACGTGGCGAAAGTTGTAAGTGTTGTAACTAGAAAATCATTGTAAACTGAATACACGGTATATTGTTACTATTTTAAAGGCAGTGTAAATACTATTAAGCATTATCTCTATAATAGCAGGTAAGGGAAAAACAAGTGCTAAAATAACGCGTGTTGCATTTGAGTTCTGGCTGGTTTGTCCTTGGCTGTATTGATTTAAAACCCTGTTTTCGGCATTTGTCTTTTAGGTTCACATTCAGCACAATGGCTGAATTAAAGGCATTGATAGCAAATCGCGGATACATCAAAGGAGCGCAGCATTACGCGCATTACGCGGCTCTCGAAATTTTGTGATTCAGATGACGTAAAATCATGCTCTTACGAGCTTTTGCAAGAAAGGCGTAATCGGTTTGTTGCTGCTTTCAACGATTATGAAGTGCAAAATAAAGCTATTCTCCTGATTGATCCGGATTATAAGGAAGACTACTCGGAATACGAGGATATGTATTACAAAAGTATTGCGATGCTGGATTATCAGTTGTAGACACGTCAAACAATAGGAACGGCAGAACTGAAGAATACACTTGCTCCTACTGCTGGTGAGTTTAAAAGATTACCAAAAATATCCATTCAAAGTTTTGATGGTAAAAATATTGTGGGTTATTAAATAAATATAAATAAATATCACTGGACATTACACACAGCGCCATCTACAGCTTGGCAAAAAAGAGTAGAAAAAAAGTTGGTCCGCCACAACTTACTCATTTAAATGAAAGTTATACTTAAAAGAATTAATTTGTAATTATTAAATATAAAGAAAATAGCGAAGAAAAATAAAAACAAGGTGCATGTGGAAAGTTTATGGCAAAGCAACCTGCTGATTCTCCGCATAAGACTAATTCAATACTCACCCTCGAAAAAGGTTGCACATGATTCTGGACACCACTCTCCGTTCCAGGGTATCATGTATTCAGCAGCGGCTTGTGTGGTTTTGCCATATGAACCACTAATGAGTTTCAACTGATAGCGCTCACTGGGTAGCACTTTGATCACCCGATAAGGTCCGCGCATCCCGGGGTCTAGTTTTCCTGTAGACTGAGAATATTTAATAACGAAAACCAGGTCGTTAATGTTATATGCGCGTGATGCTTGCCGCTGCCGGTTGACATGTGCATCTTGTTTGGCTTGATTTTGTGTTAACAGTTGATGAGCTCTCGTTCTGCACAGCTCTCGCCAGCCTTCATGGTTTTCGGACCTCTCGATGGCGATGTCACGAATTAGTGTTCGAACGACAGGTGTGGTAGCGTCAGTGCCCACTAGGAGCTTTAATGCTGAGGCTTGTGTTGTTTTCTGCTTAGTTATGTTAAGCGTGAGTTGAAGTCTCCATAGTTTTTCTGACCATTCCGCACGTCTATGATTAGCTTCAATACGGATCATGTTCAGAACGGTTCTAACATATCTTTCTACCTGTCCGTTAGCATTATGCATTTCGGGTGTTATGAAATGGATATTACAACCGAATTCAGTTAACAGAGTAGAGAACTCCGAGGATTCGAACATTCGTCCGCGGTCAGCTACTAAAAGCTTAGGAACGCCAAAGAGTGAAATTGCGTTGATAAACGTGCGTTTAAGCTCACTTACATCCTGCTTACGAATTGGATAAAGCAAACAGAACTTTGTAAACGCATCTATAATTAACAAAACAAATTTATAACCGTTAGATTCCGGTAACGGGCCAAGTGCATCTATATGCAAAGTTTGAAAAGGGAGACTGGGTTTTTCCCAAGATGTTATTAGTTGGTGAGGAGCTCTAGGTACACGTTTATACGATATGCACACAAGACAGTGTTTTATGTACTTTGCCACAAATTGGCGAAGTCCGGGAAACCAAAAATATTTGAGGATTAAATCTATGGTTTTCTCCGCGCAAATGTGCTCGTGTTCATCATGAAAGATCCTCAATAGACTTAACCGATGACCCTTAGGGACAAACCAAAGAAGTCTAGCTTCCTCACCCGTTGGAGTATATCGATAATAAAGTAACTCATTCTGACGTACATATCGCTGAGAATCTAATTCTCCGTCCTGTAATTTCTGTAAAATGCCTTGCGTCTCATCGTCTGCTGACTGAGCAATTTGGGCCCAGTTGCGTGGCCTAGATATCTGATGTACATTGGTAGTGACTGGGTTTCGACTTAGGTAATCTGCATGTGTCATCAAGGTGCCTTTTCTATAATCAATGGTAAAATTAAAATCTTGTAAATAGATCCACCACCTAGCAACGCGTGGGAGCAGATCCTTTTTCTTTTCAGTGGCCTTGAGAGCATTGCAGTCGGTGACTACTTTAAAGTTTAACCCTACTAGATAGTGACGGGAATTCTGTAATGCTCTCACGACCGCCAATGTTTCCAACTCGTAAGAGTGGTATCTGCTCTCAGCACCCTGTGTGGATTTACTGAAATAAGCGACTACATGCTTCGTACCATCAGCCTTTTTCTGCAACAATACAGCACCATAGCCGATGCTACTAGCATCGGTGTGTACCTCTGTAGGTAAAGACTGGTCGAAAATGGACAATATAGGTGAACTAGTTAGGCAACTTATTATCTCTGGCCTAGCTTTCTCTTGTCCCATACCCCAACAAAAAGTCACGTCCTTTTTCATCAAACGTGTTATGCAAGCGGACTTGCTTGCGTAGTCTCGAATATACCTCCTAAAATATCCCGCCAAACCCAGGAATTGACGTATTTGTTTAACATTTCGAGGTACTGGTGCATCGATTAGGGCTTTAATTTTATTTGGGCTCGGCCTGACCTGACCCTGACTAACTACGCGCACCAAGTATTCGACTTCCATTGACAGAAACGAGCATTTTCGTAGATTTATCGAAAAACCAGACTTAGTTAACGTTTCTAGCACCTTTTCTAATAAGCAAATACCTTCATCTACACTGTCACTCATACAAAGGACGTCATCAACGTATACTAAGACGTTTCCAGCCTCAATGTGACCGCGAAGCGTGTCGTTAATAATTCGCTGGTAAACTATGGGAGAGTTCGTCAAACCATAGGGCATTCGGAGGTACTCAAAATGTCCTTCCGGCGTGACGAATGCCGTTTTATGAATCGAGCCTTCTTCTATGGCGATTTGGTGAAAGCCTGTGGCCATATCAAGGCTAGTGAAATATTTGAAGTTGCCTAACCTATCTATGTGATCGTCTATGAGTGGTAGGGGATACCGGTCCCTAACAGTCATTCTATTAAGTGCCCTATAGTCGACACACATCCTATCACTTCCATCCTTTTTCTTTACCAGTATTATGGGACTTGCATACTCGGAATTAGAATCGCGGATGATACCCTTATCTTTTAGGTCGCGCACAATTTCTCGGACTTTAAGTTTTTCCGAATGTGACAGCCAGCACAAATTATTATTACAAAGCACTAACAAATCGCGTCGACGACTACCGTTCCGTACGAAATCCCACGAGCAAATGACCGATACTCGGGCGCGCACCGGCTTTTATAGGCATCGCCTTATAATAGAAATGAGTTTCCTAAATCTAGTAATACTGTATTTTTTAAATTTTCTGGGATTAAAAAAAGACGTAGCTAGAATGATATTGTAATTTAATCTGATATATTTTCCTCCAAATATTCCACCCCATCCATGTCATCCGAGTCTTGACTAGAGTTAGCCACATATTCGTCTGAATCGTTCTCCGATTCAGAGGAACTACTATCGTCTTCGAGGTTTATCACTATTCGCTCCATGTCTTCGTACATAGTTAGTTCCCGCTCGTAATAATCTTTTTAAATTTTAATTACATGTTGGCATGAATTCTTCCAATCCTCCTCCGTAATTTATTGGAATGCACGCTCAGCAACAGCTTTTGTTGATGTTTTACTTTTAATATTGATAGAGGTTTAATCAAATGTTTCGTCTTTATAGGAAACATCCTATAAAGACGAAACATTTGATTAAACCTCTATCAATATTAAAAGTAAAACATCAATATAACCTCACAACTGTACCTTTATGTCGATCGAGCCTACATTTTGGGCTGCATTTTTATGTAGAAATCGAATTTTAATTTACATAATTATTTCAAAGTACGCCACTCAAGTATCAACATTAATCTAGCGCGCTATACCAAAGTATGTCAGACAAAATGTAAACATAACCTATGTGCTCGATGATTATTGTTAAAAATTCCACTTATTTCGTATGCAAGCAATTCAAAACAGAATGGGGTTCATCAATTAACACTTAATTCATCTAAAAACAACAAAACAAACGGTTACCTAACCATATATCAGCGGTTCTTTGGTAAACATCGTTGAGATCGGTGTAAGAATGGTTTTGGCCTCTTTTTCTGCCAAATATCGCCCATGAACCTTTTAAATAATCTCTCTGCCAGCACTTCGGATGGTTTTATTCATTTTTTATCACTTTACGTTAGTTTAATCACGCTTTTAGGGCACAATTATAAATTTTATAAACTTGTGAACTTTGTTTACATCAAACGTCATAAGTTTTTAAATGTTACCAGCAAACAAAAAAATTAGTTCCGTTTCTAGACTTTTTTGCCAAGCTGTAGTGCCACACTAAGCAACGAGGCTTGTGTCGTGGACACCAGATAGTTGATATACTACAAAGATACTTTTTTTGTTTGTAAAATACTTATACTTATTATACATATAAACATCCATAACTCGGAAACAAATGCCCATGATCATCACACCAACATTTGCTCCGACCAGGATTCGAACCCGGGACCCTAAGAACGTAAGGCAGCCTCACTACCGCTGCGCCATTAAAGTCGTCAATTATTATCCATTCATTAATTTATTTCGGTCAGTAATCCACTCTGACAAAAAACTAAGCTCTTGTGAAAAGCTGTACTATCTTCGCTCGCTGCTTGGGGGTGAGGCATTAGACATAATAAAAAATTTACCTCTCAATGTTGTAAGCTATGATGAAGCACTTAAGCTTCTAGAAAACAGGTATGCCAATACTTCTAAAATGGTGAATTTTCATGTAAACAGCATGCTGGAATTGCCTGCTTTCACAAAATGCACAGCACAAAACTTGCGATTTATAATAAGTAATATTAGCATGCACTTAGCGGCGCTTAAGAATCTTGAACAACCTGTGCAGTATTGGAATGTTCTGCTTATCAACATTTTAGCAAACAAGGTTGACAATTATACAGAGGATTTCATCTTGAAAGAAATTCTAAGGAGGTTCCAACATTATCTGACTTCATTGCCTTTCTAGAAAAGAGAGCAATTGCTCAAGAAAGTTGGAGCAAGTGGCAAATACTTCATCTCACTCAACAAAGGCTCAAAAGTCTACAAGGGCAGTCAGCGGTGTAGTAACCTCCAATGCAACATGTAAGTTTTGCAATTATACTCATAAATTGTATGAATGTACAAAGTTTAAATTAGCTTCTGAAAAAGACAGATCTGAATTGGTCAAAAATAAAAACTTATGTACTATATGCTTAAATGAGCACCGTGGTAAATGTATGCTTCGCCTTAAATGTGCTGTGTGCCAGAAACGCCATAACACGCTTTTGCACTCCAATGAAAATGAAGCAGTGCATGTGGCAGTTTCCAATGATGGTGATGGTACAGACCATTCTGCGGTCAGCATGACAAATACTTCATGCGCTAAAGACGTCCTATTGCCAACAGCGATGGCCCGAATAAGAGGTAAAAATGGTACATTTATAAATGCTAGGGCGTTGCTAGATAGTGGTTCACAGATCTCATTTATAACTGAAAAAATGGTCAATAATATTGGATGCAGTGTCTATGATGCAAATCAACAAATTTTAGGTATCATAGATGGCATTCAAAAGGTTTGTAAGCAAACAAAAATTACTATTAATTCTTCTGTGAACGATTACTCCACCGAGATTTCATGCTGCGTGGTAAACAATATAACATGTAACTTGCCTCAGCATAGCTTTGACATAGCAAAATTCAATATTCCTCCTCACATCCAATTAGCGGACAAGAACTTTAATAAGGTTGGTGAAATTGATATTCTATTGGGGTGTGATATATTTTTCCAGGTCTTGCAGCGTGAGTCGCTGCCCGTCACGCCTGCCGGCCCGTATTTAGTTAACACCACTCTCGCTTATGTTGTCGCGGGAAGCCTGCCTGTCTCAGCTGGCAAGGTTTTTGCTACTAACTTATGCCTACATGTCAAAGGTAACAAAGTTAATAATTTGCCACCTATCATAAAATCTCAAGATACTCAGTTGCATGAAATTAATAACTCCATTTCCAAATTATGGGGTGAAAAAGTACCCACTATTTATAAAGAGGGCAATAGTGAGCATCAGTTAGCTGAGCAGTATTTTCAATCATCAGTTCAGTTAAAAAATAGAAAGTTTTCTGTTGGCTTACCTCTAAAGATGCGAGTTAAAAAACGTGCAGTTGGGGGATTCTTTCGTTGGGTTACAAAGGTTTTATAATCTTGAAAAGCGATTCGCTAGAGATGAGGTATTGTCTATAAACCACAAAAACGATATAAAAAATCTTGAATAAAACGAAAAAAATATTAATCACTAGCACTTGCACTACACCTTTACACTTTTTTACTTGAGTTCTCTGGGACTCTGTTCACATGCCTTGCGAGCCTTGAGCTCCATTCGGATGATGGCTGCAGCTGCAGCGCATGGATACCGTTGGGAGTGGAGTCGCTTGAGCTTGTCTGCCCTCCATATTTACTTATTTATTACACATTTTTGTAGAATTGACTTCTGCACTTTTTGTAAAGGCAGAACGCCAATACTGCGACGGCTATGATGAAAACGCCGCCCATGGTGACTTCAGTGATAGACACGCTGGAGCCACCAGACCCGTTGGAAGCGGCGGTTTGAACCACCACGATTTCTTCCTTAGATCCCCAGCTTCCCATGTTTTTTTTTTCCTGTGGCAACACTACAGCTAACAGCTGATTTGAATTTGTCCGTAAAATTTTAATTTTAAATATTGTATTTCCTTCTTAAAAAGGCCTATTTTCTATACAATAACAAGTATTTAGCAAGTATAGTGTGAATTATAGTGTAGATGTGTTGAATTAACGCAAACTATGTGTAATAAATTCATTTGTGAAACTGACAGTTACCGGTTCGAAGGAATCTTGCATTGTCATCTTATTATCAGGTACAATACAACTTATTTTACTTGGTAGTACATTGTTTACGTTCTAATTATTTGTTTTTAGTTAACTGGATCACTTTTTATTACGGCTACCTGCTGATGCCGATGACCTTTGAAACGTAAACATAACCCTGCTTGGTTCGGTGACAGATCTTCTTTTTGTCGAACTAAATTTCATTTTTCCTTTCAATTAATCGTTTTTTTTTTTATACAATTCTACCGCACCTATTCTTCTTGATGTAAATAAATAAAGAATGCAGTAATATATTAAGCGAAATGTTTAGTTTTTTTTTAAACAAAGTAACAACGTTTTTCACACACGGTCCATAGATACAAGAGTAACCAATCCATAAAGAAACAATAAAGATGAAATTACATTGTATCAAACCTTTTTTTTAACACCCCCACTCAATGTAACTACATCAAAGTAAAGTAAACAAAACAAGCATTACATCTTAGCGATGTTACCTATGCCACATTTTCCTAAGAAACGAGTTATCAACTCTCTATTTAAGGGCTTTGTAAGCATATCTGCAGGTTGATCACTCGTTTTGACATATTTTAAACACATCCTTTTATTTTTAATTAACTCTTTTACAAAGTGATAACGGATATCAATATGTTTTAATCGTTTGACAGTGTCAGTGCAAGCAACAGATATGGCCGACTGATTATCACTATAAATATGTACTGGACATACATTATTTATTTTAAAGTCATTTAACAAATTAACAAGCCAGCAGGCTTCACTAGCTGCCATACTAATGGCAACATATTCAGACTCAGTAGAAGACAAACTTACAGACACCTGTTTTTTTGAACTCCAGGAAATTAAACAATCAGAGAATTTGAACAAATAGCCTGTAGTTGATCTTCTATCGCTGAGATCACCACCCCAGTCTGCATCACAGTACCCCTCCAGAACATTATCTGTACATTTATAAACTAATTTATAATCTAGAGTATGTTTGACATAACGCAGAACTCTTTTCAAAGCACTTAATAACATATCATTTGCACATTTTTGATATCTACTTAATAAAGAAACAACAAAGCATAAGTCAGGCCTAGTGCCAGATACAGCATACATTAGACATCCAATAATTTGTCGACATAACTTTTCAATGTTTTTGTCAACTGTACTGCTGTGGTTTTGAAAAAGCTTTAAATTAATATTTTTATCTATTGGTGTAGACATTGGCTTACAATTCTCCATTCTAAATCTTTTAAGGACATTCTCTAAATACTTTCTTTGGCTCAGTTCAGTGACACCTGTGCTCAAATTCTGTGTTATAGTTATGCCTAAATAATCAGTTACAAATCCTAAGTCTTTCATTTTAAATTCCTGATTTAATATATTTTTTTACCTGTTTTATTAAATCATCATTTGTTCCAAAGATCAAGACATCATCAACATATAATAATAAATAAATTTGGTCACTATCAGTACACTTTGTATACAGACAAGAGTCGCAATGTGACCTAATGAAACCTTCTTTAAGCATAACATCATTAAATGTAATATTCCAACATTTTGGTGAGCTCTTTAGTCCATACAATGATTTATTTAGTTTTACAATACTATTTCCCGAGTAAGCACCTTCTGGCAATCTAACATAGACAGTTTCATTAATTTTTCCATACAGAAATGCCCCTGTTACATCCATTTGAATTAATGGTAAGTTAAGTTTAGTTGCAATTATCACAAAGAGTCTAACAGTTGATAATTTCGCAACAGGAGCATAACAGTCATTCAAGTCTAAAATATCATCTTGTTCGAACCCTCTCGCCACCAATCTAGCTTTATATTGTGGAAAGTCTTGATTACCCTTTTTAATTTTAAAAACCCATTTACTACTTACAACTTTTTCATTTTCTGGTACCTCACATACTTCCCATGTATTGTTTTCTTCTAGAGTTTGCATCTCTCTATCAATTGCCTCCTTCCATTTGCTGCTGTCACTTCTCATCATGGCCTCTCCATAAGTAACTGGCTCACATTGTTCAGTATGCACATTTTGGCAATGATAATAAACAGGTGGTTTCCTTACCCGCTTGCTTGGTTCTCTTTGACATATCTCTTCAATTGACTCAGCTGAGCTGTTACTTTCTTCACTTGGATCATATTCAGAATCAGACCCTTCTGACATACTAGCAGTCACCATAGTATCACTGAAATCAGCTGATGTGGTTTCACTAATTTTCTTATCATTTTCTTCTGTATAGTTCAATTTTATATCGACTTCACTATAGTTTTGTTCCTTCTCTAGGAAAACTATATCACGCTTTAATTCTACATCATTCTTATGTGAGAAATATATTCTATACCCTTTAACCGTTTCTCCATATCCAACCATCACTCCTTTTTCTCCTTTGCTATCCCATTTCTTTCTCTTTTCTTTCGGAATGTGCACGTACACTGGGGTCCCAAAAGGTTTTAACTGATGAATGTCAAATTGTTTTGCAGACCATACCTCATATGGGGATTTTTAACCATCTTTACTTTTTCCAGTCCTATTTAAGACAAATGCTGCTGTGTTTATAGCCTCAGCCCACAATGACTTCGGCAGATCCTTGCATGCTTTCAGCATTGTTCTAGCAGCTTCAACAAGCGTCCGATTTTCATGTTCTGCTGCTCCGTTCTGTTGTGGGGTATAGGGCACACTTGTTTGATGTATTATGCCACGTTTAGTCAAGATTTCTTTAACCTCCTTATTTATAAACTCAAGACCATTATCAGTTCTGAACATTTTAATTCTATTTCCAGTCACATTTTCTGCCTTATTAACAAAATCTTCAATAGAATTCTTTATCTCTGACTTATTCTTGACAAAATACACCGATCTATAGTTGGAGAAATCATCTTTCAATATTACAAAATACCTTGAACCTCCGACTGACATATCCTCCATAGGACCGCAGGTATCCGCATGGATTAATTCACACGTTTTCGTAGTAACAGTTTCACTGTTTCCAAACGGCAACCTATGTATTTTTCCTTCTAAACAACTCTCGCATTTTGTAATCGGAGTCTGTTTCACGTCAATGTTATTTTTCAACAGTATTTTTCTTACATAGTCAAAATTTTGATGCGCTAATCTTTCGTGCCACTCTTGCAATGTAGATTTAGCTTTATTAGCCACATTAGCCACTTTATTTTTGTAGCGTAACTCTAAATAATATGAACTTCCAACTCGCATTGCAATTGCACAAACTTGATTGTTTTTATAAAATTTACATGAGTTGTTGTCCGTCAACATGACGTATCCTTTGTCCGACGCACAATTGACAGAAAATAGGTTTGTTTTTAGTTCAGGAACGAACAGAACTTTATCTATAGTTGTTTGAACCCACTCATTCCCGTCATATACCTCTACCGCCACCTGTCCATAGCCTAGAACACTTATTGCCGAACCATTACCAACAATAACAGACTCTTGTTGAGCGTCGGTAAATGATTTAAACAGTTCACGATCACGGCACATGTGTTCACTGGCTCCTGTGTCCACCAACCACTGAGATTGACGAAATTCTTTTAGTGAGCTTGCCACCACAAATGCGTTATTTTTCTTATGTTCTTTGTTTTTCTTAAACCAGCACTTTGACTTATTATGTCCACTCTTGCCACAATAAAAACACTTGTTATTCTGTCCCTCCGTTTTACAGTTATTATTGCTGTTACATTCACTTTGAAAATGTCCCATTTTGTTGCATTTAAAACACTTTATATTCTTTTTATCCTTAACAACAAATGCAGATGAACCTGAAGGTGAGGGTTGTGGTTCTCTATTTTTCTCTTTCACCCTCTCTTCTTCTATCAGTAATCTTGCAATTAAATTGTCCACTGTTTGTTTATCGTCCGGGGCTGACTCCCAAGCCGATACAAAGTGTCTATACTCGTCAGGTAATGACATTAACACTTTAGTCATCACAAATTTGTCAGAAACTTCTTCCCCCATCTGTTTGAGTTGATTTTGTAGCTCCTGGATTTTTGATAAGAATGTAGACATTTCAGTGCCTGTTTCAAATTTATACTGAAAAAAGCGCTGCTGAATTATGTGGATGTTTGTTTCTGTTTTCTGCTCATAAACGCTTTGTAACTTCCTCCACATATCAGCTGAAGTAGAACACGAAATAATGTGTAACATTACTTTTTCAGTCATTCTGGTGACTAACAGTGTCTGTGCCTTCGCGTCTTTATTCTCCCAAGCGATTCGTTCAGCAGGGACTTCGGGTTTTAAAGCTCTTCCTTCGACAACATCTAACCAGCCTTGACCTCGCAGCATCACTGTAGTTTGGAACTTCCAGATGTTCCAATTGTTAGCTCCTTCCAGCTTCATCACGCTGTTATTCGTATTCAGATTTATTTCCATTTCGCTATCCTGCCTTGCTACGCCCGTCAATGCAAGTATTCTTTTACTTTCTTCACATTACCGTGCAAACTTAACCTTACTCTTGTCAAGCCGCAAACGGAACGCGAATTTTTCTCACAATATTAACTTCCTGTATTATTTATCTTATTATCTCGTGGATATGTGCCTGGGCCCATAACCTGATGTAAATAAATAAAGAATGCAGTAATATATTAAGCGAAATGTTTAGTTTTTTTTTAAACAAAGTAACAACGTTTTTCACACACGGTCCATAGATACAAGAGTAACCAATCCATAAAGAAACAATAAAGATGAAATTACATTGTATCAAACCTTTTTTTTTAACACTTCTCCTATCTTGTCTATAATCTCCTGAATCATGATTATGACACGCAGTGCCCGCGCTCGCCTCGAAGAGTCCAAACTTAGTCAGGCTTTGAGCGAACTAAAGGCGTGTAAGGAGTCCTGTAACCAGCTAAACAGGGAAATAGATGACAATGAAAGGGTGCTCTCTGAAGCTCATGAAAGGAATAAGTTAAAAATGGAAATGGCTCAGTTATATATTCAATTCACTGATGCTATAGAAGACCGGGATAGGCTCCAAGTCATTGTGGACGGGTTCAGCCAGTGTAGCACAGAGTATGAACAAACTCTCAGCCACAAACATCAGTTACAACAACAGCTACATGAGGCCAGAAGTCAAATATCAGAACTTGAGACAACCAATCACAACATCACAGCCTCATGGAACCAAAGTCTGTTCAGTGAAATGGTGCCTATTGCTCCGTCAATGCTTTCGAATACATGCCAACCTTACACTATAGATCTGACAGGTGATGACGAACTAAAGTCAATTAAATCAGTGCGAGTAATGACTAGTAAGAATAAACTAAAAAAATATATTAAAATAAACAAATACATTGTTAAAACTAAGAAAATGGTAAAAAAGCAAAAGTTTTTTATTAAAAATGTTAAATTAAATAGGGAAAGGTTGAACCTTCTAAAACAATTAGATAGGTATTCTTTAAATTTAGATAAAAGTAATAGGAAGTACCAAATTGACACAGAGAACTTGCGGTGTGAAATTGACCACCTACAACAGAAATTAACTTTACTCAATACTAAATATACAGCCTCTGAAAACCAAATGAGGGAATATGTATTGGCTATGAATGAGCTGGTAAGTACAGAAACTAACTACTGTGAGCATTGTCCACCACCACTGTTGAACCCACACCGCCCACTCATTGTCTATAGGTGATACAACTATACCGCAGTCCTGTGTTAGTTTACCTTTAGAAATTACTACTTGTTTAGCTAAACAGATTGTCAACAAAGAAATTGTAATTTTCTCTGATGAAATTGGAAAGGATTTAGGCCACTTGTTGACAAATAAGTATCCGGGATATTCTATTATAAACTTTTGTATGCCTGGTTGTTCCTTATTGTATGAACAGATCCTTTCTTTTATTAAAATTTAAAGTAAGAAACACAAAAAATAACACCTGTAACGATGGCAACAACCTCTGGAGAACCTAGCTTAAAGAGAAAAATGGAAGATGTTTTAGTAGATCCTGACACCCTAAAACCAATAGAAGATGCAAAAAAGCCAAGAATTGACCTTAGTCCTGATAAGAAATTTTCTTGCATAAATTCAATAGTGCAGATGCACAAACAACTCGTAAAAGTAGCTTTCTCTAATAAACCAGGACAGGATCCAACAAGGATGGATGTAGATGAAAGCCCTCATATGAAGTTAAATGAGCCTCTCAACAACATAACTGTTGGGAATCACATAATAAGCATTATATTTACAATGCATAATGTTTGTAGGCAAGCAACAAAAAGATCCGACACAAACATGATCAAAAAGACAGCAGCATATATCATCATATATATGAGGCTATCAGCGCAAAAGTGGTGTAAGCCACTATTTGTGTTGGTTGCAGTTTTGGTGTAAACTACATTCCATACATTATGAACTTTGAATACAAAAGTGGAGTAAGCCACCTTTTGTTATCAAACAACAGATGGCGCTAAAACATAGTTTTTGCACAGAACATAATCTATCATTTTATTAGAGCAAAACTGGTGTAAGCTGAATACACCACTTTTGCTCTATGGCAAAACAGGTTTGTCTGTGGCTTACGTCGCGCCCGTACTAATGTCATTCGTCAGTGTCAACTGTCAAAACGTTAAAATTGAGACAAAACAAACTGAATTTCATTGAAATTTAGAATATCTTACTGAATAACATTATTTTTGCAATTAACCATGGACGGAGAAGATGATATTACTTCAGGTAAGTAACAAAAATAGTCTGATTGACTGCAAATTATAAGCAAACTTGTCACGTTGTATTTTTCATATTGTTAACCTAGTTAATGTTTTGGTTACAGTTGGAGACCTAGACTTTGAAGATTCTGGTTCTGAATATCTCCCATCACCTACGCCCTCATCATGCAATGACGACTCGGAAGAAGTCCCACAACGTAGTACTAGTTCAGCCATAACAAATTTACCACAGCCCTCGCCAACCACATCTGGGTCGATACCAACAGCAGAGCTTCAATTAAGCTTGTCTGAACAAGTATCAGCTGAAACCACCAATGAAACCCCTGTCCTCAAAAGCAAGAAACGTGTTAAAAAGCCTGAGACTTGGCAGCGAAATGTGCTTAAATTAAAACGAGCAAAAGGCGAAGAATACGAAAATCACAAAAAGAACGTTATTCCTGCGAAGACACCCAAAACAGAGGAATGTCTATGTCCAAAAAAATGTCATCTAAAGATAAATGAAGAACGCCAGCTGCAAATATTCCAAAGCTTTTATGAATTAGCTAATTTCGATATACAAAATGCATTACTGTTCTCGTTAGTTAGAGTGACAAATAAATGCAGAAGCTACACAGGTAGAGAGGAGTCAAGAAGACAGAAAACATATATCTATCATTTACTGAATAAAGATGGTGTTGAAGTTCTGGTGTGTAAAAAATTTTTCCTGAGAACTTTTCAAGTTTCTGACGGACGTGTAACCAGGGTAATGAAGCGAAAAAGTATACACAATGTCCCACCTATTGATCAGAGAGGTCGACAAAGCTCTGTAAACAAAACACCAGATAATAAGATAGCAGAATTAAAAGAATTCATTGCCAAGTTTCCTGCTTATGAGTCTCATTACACCAGACATAAAAGTGAGAATAGGAGATTTCTATCACCAGATCTAAGTCTTGGACGAATGTATTCTCTCTATAAAGAAAGTGTACTCGAACCTTTATCATCCTTCATGTTCAGTAAAATATTTAATGAATGTTTTAACCTACGTTTCCATGCACCCATCAGTGATTCTTGTAAAAGATGTGATCTTTTCCATAACAAAATTAAATGCGCTGAGAGTGAACAGCTAAAACAAGTGTTACAACGTGAACAAGAATTACATCAGAGGAAAGCAGACAGTGCCAGACAAGGGCTACAGAATGATACGGTTTTAGCAAAATCATCTACTGACATTACTGTTATTACCTTTGATTTAATGAAAACCCTACCTACGCCTGTGCTGACAACTGGAATAGTGTATTACAAGAGGCAGCTTTGGACTTTTTGCTTTGGCATTCACAACATGGGGACAGATGATGCCTACATGTTTGTTTGGGATGAGGCTGATGCTTCGAGAGGACCTCAAGAAATTGGTTCTTGCCTGCTTTATTTTTTTAAACATTATGTGAAAACTAAAAAAGTTATCATGTATTCTGACCAATGTGGTGGACAGAATAGAAACATAAAATTGTCATTGTTCTGTCAGTATATTGTATCTCATCCGGATTTTACTATTGAAGAAATAGACCATAAATTTTTAGTCAGTGGGCATTCATATTTGCCATGTGACCAAGATTTTGGTCTAATAGAAAAAAATAAAAAATTCTACAAAGAGATTTACATACCGGATAATTGGCTCGAAGTAATTAAAACGGCACGAAAAAGGCAAGCTTTCAAGATTGTAAGAATGACAGCAAGTGATTTTGTATCAAGTAAATCCTTGGAAAAAAATATAACAAACAGAAAAATATCAGTGAGTAGCAGCAAGGTGGAGTGGCTAAAAATTCAATGGCTAAAATTCCATAAACTCCACCCTTTTTCAATTTTTTACAAATATTCCAACAATGAGGAATCCCTCTTTGATGAAGTCAGTGTTAAAAAAAGGCAGTCAGTAACCATAACACAACTAGATGCATTGGAAAAACCAATTATTTCAGAAAAAAAGAAAAAAGACCTTCTTGAACTTTTGCAGTTTATCCCACCAGTTCATCACACTTTTTATAATTCTCTAAAAAGTTCCAACACTGTCCCGGATGAAGCTTATTATGATGAAACGGATGAAGATTAACCCATTACTGTTGTTATCTTTAATAAACTTGCTCTGAAATGGTGTAACCTGTTTATTATTTTTAATTTTACCAGAACATCTAAATGCAGAAGTGGTGTAACCCACATTTTTTTCATAATTATAAGTTTAATTAATACAAAAATATACTACAATTATAGATTTAGAAGTTCTTTTTATAAATTAAAAACAAAACAAAAAAAAAATATTAAAATAAAAAAAATAAAAACAAATCAATTTTAGCAAATTTTAAATCCTTCTATTTTTCCTAAGTGCAGTGTCGGGGGTTACACCGCTTTTGCGCTGATAGCCTCATATCAGCATATATCAGCATACATCATATATCATCATGAGGAAAATTATTAATTACACCTTCAACCAGGATTCTATACTTATAATATTTGTTGGTAATAGGGATACTGTGAATACAGGAGAATTACTCCAATATTATACGAGTAGATCATTATGTGACCTGAGTTTAAGAAAAATTGTAATGTTCACATTTCCATTTAGTAAAATTGCTTGCCACAGGAAGAAAATTACTTTCGATATCATATTAACAAAACATTGCATAATCTGACATTTAATAGTAATGTATTTAATTTGATTGACATTAACAATTATATTGGTGACAATTTTTATTTGACAAAAGATAGATATCTTGTAGACAGGTGCTATCTTTCAAACTATTGGAAAAGACAGGTAGCTGTGTCGCTATCATACTTTTTTTCTATTACAGCCAAGAATTTGGCTGATCAAGTTGACTCTGTTGAACAATGCAATACTCAATTAAATCACTCTGCCAATAGTTTGATCATAATTAATGAATCAGTCAATAATTTAAATTAGAAATTGCGACAACAGAGGCGACCTCTTGCAATATTATAAGGAAGCCAGATAATAAATCAGGCGAATGTTTTGAGAGTTTTAATAGTATCAACCTGGTTCATCAAAATATTCAAGGATTTTTGAACAAAGAATTAGAAGTAGAACTTTTCCTGAATTGTAACAATATAGATATTCTTTGTGTAACGGAGCATTGGCTCAAATGTCATCAATTAATTTTCAATTTTAGTAATCACCAGGTTGGTAGTTCATTCAGCAGGGTAAATGCTATACATGGCGGCGCATTAATCTTAGTAAATAATCGTCTTAAATTTAAAGCATGGATATTGTCAGCCTGTCTGTTGAGCGAACAGTTGAAATAGCCTGTATAGAATTGGAGCAGTTTATTATATTAAGTGTGTATAGACCTCCTTCAGGGTTGTATGATTGTTTTGAAAAGGTAATGGATGAAGTGTTGCATAAAATCTGTAGTTCTAAGAAGTCAATAATCATTTGTGGTGATTTTAATATAAATTTGTTAGAAAATTCTGGGTTAAGTATTAAAATTATATGCCTCTTTTAGTCATACAATCTTGAAAACAAATTTCTCGAGCCTACCAGAATAACCCCAACTAGTGCCACTTGCCTAGACAATATTTACACTGATATTATACCCACCCAAAAAGCAATTATTAACTTAATAGATTCAGATCATTGTGGGCAATTGATCACAATTCCAAATGTAAACAAGACAGTCACTAAAAAGGATATCATTATTAATCCAAAAAGTAAAAATCGCCTGGAAACTTTTAAAACTAAACTTTTATCTAAACTACCACTTTTGTCAGTTAATGATGATCCAAATCAACAATATAACGATTTTTTCAGTATGTATTGCACACAATTTGAAAACACATTTGTCCCTAAAACAATATCTGTAAATAGTAACGCTTCTTTCAACGACTGGGCCACCATTGGTATTCATAAGAGTCGAAAACGACTTTATGAGCTGTATGAAGAGCGGACTTATATAAACACTGTAGAATTTAATTTGTATGTTAAGAATTATTCTAAATTATTTAAAAAAGTTTGTTTCATAGCAAAGTCACGTTACTTGAGTTCAAAAATTAAAAATAGCAGTAATGTGATTAAAATGACATGGAACATTATAAATAGCGAAACGGGAAGGTCTTGCAATCGAAATAGTGACTACAGCCTTGCTATTGGCGATAATATTTTAAATTCAGACACTCAAGTTGCCAAAGCCTTTGAAAGTTTCTTTGCGGATATTCCCGTATCGACTACTAAATCGCTAAACTCGTCACCTGCTGCTGCCTAGTCTTTACTAAGGAAAAACGTTTCAGTCTGTGATTCCGAATTTAATTTTCAATATGTCACCTGTAAAGATATAATAAAAACTTTTCACACCTTAAATGTTAAAAAGACTGCCGATCTATGGGGTCATTCTGTAGACGTTGCTAAATCCATTATAAACATTGTAGCTCCTTCATTAGCTGTAATATTTAACGATTGTATTGACCATGGTGAGTTTCCTGATCTAATGAAATATAGTAAAATAATACCATTGTTTAAATCGGGTAGCACATCAGACCCCACTAATTATAGACCCATTTCAGTACTACCCTTTTTGAGATTGGAAAGTAGGTACATACTTACTTCAAAATTCTACTTCACTTTCACAAAGTATGCAAAAGTTACGATACATTTTTTCTGGGACTTATTTCAGAGGCGGTCTCAAATGATGACGCTATTTGGCTGAAACATAATAATGAGCCATGGGACCAAGTTTGTGAAAGGATAAACAACACCTTTGAATTAAGGCACAAACAAAAATTTCAAACTGTATACGAATTTCTCGAAACATGGCCCATTTTAAAAGACGGCAAAGCAGATACTCTGGTAAAATATTTCTCAAAATAATTACAATATTAATCAGGCATTCTATTTCAATTACTGAAAGAACACTTTTTCAAATGGTCTTAGTTTCAACATTTACCCTACTGTCCTGTTAGGGACCTAACTAAGGACTGAACTCAAAAGCAGTGGACTGTAATTTTAAATAGTATAATCCAAAATAGGTATCTACAACAATACTGTTGGTAAACTAAGGAATGTGCGCGCGCGTCGTCTTCAGAGATCGGTAGCGAAGTGGGCCGGTGCCGGTGGCCCGCGTCCCGCACGTCGCCCGCCGCACCTCTCGCCGCCGCCCGCCGTCGCGCGCCGTCATCCGACAGCAGCCGAAGATTGCCGAGTAGTCGGCGGCGCCCGAACATCCTCCCCGGGTTGAAGCATTCAAGTGAGAGGAAGTGGGCAGACGTTGTTGTAAGCCCGCACCACCGTTCCTCTCTTCGTCTTCAACTCCACTACCCGTGTGGTCCCGTCGCTGCCAGGGAAGACCCTGACCTTGACACGCCCCAGTGGCAAAAAAAAGGAGAAGAAAATGAAAAGGTGCAAGACTTCCCAAAAAGGAGGAGGTTCTCAATTAGATCGGTATATTTTTACCATACCATACCATATTTTTCAGTACCGACAGAGTGACTTCACAGCGCGAGCACCAGGTGCACAGTTAATTCGTACGGGTTGTATAATACTTACACCACTTTTTGAGCTTTTTCCTTTTTTTTATCTTTTATTGGTATATCTTTCTTTTCCTTTTCTGGGTTAGTTTTAGTTGGCTCGATGTGAACCTGAAATAGTGCAAAAATGTCAGTAATATGTATATCAACATTTATTACATTGCATTTTAACAGATTTTATTTAGAAAAATATACCTCGTTATCATGCACATCAGCAACTGTAACTGTTTCTTGGATAAAAGAAATCTCGGCCTCATCAACAAAACTCTGTAAAAATAATAATGAATAGGTTAAATAACCAATTATGAAATTTCTTATAATATGTATAGTTTGTGACTAGTACCTATATGATAAAAACATACCTCATTTATGTCCATGTCATAAATAGTAGTATCCTTTGGTTCTTCCATTATCTTAATGTTTTGTTGCTCATCATTAGTTTGGTCCTGTAAGATTGAGGAACATATTATTTTACATGTACCTACATATCGCAAACACACATAATTATACGAAAACAAAATTAATAAGCTCAGTGCTTAGCTATTCCGGACCAATCTAGCATAATAAGTAAATAATAGTACCTACAGAAAGTTGTAATGGCTATCTTTTTTATGAAAAAATTGTAGACTTACACTCTGAAAGATTCCATCGCTGTCAAATTCAATTTGTTCGATGATGAAATCTGTAGGACAAAGTTCTAATATTTTTATGTCATCCTCAGACAGAGAAGGTGGCTGCTGACCTCCACCAGTCATATTTAATGCTCTTTTGTGTTGAGCCACATTTTTTTTAGCAGATATTTTGATTCTGCGCCAAAACCCTTTTAATTGTATGACATCTCGGTCCTTCCCGCTAAGTTCTTTCAATCTGTAAGACAAATAACAATATTAGGTTAGGGCTTCGAAGTAAGTCTAAAGCTGTTATAATTTCATAATATTTAGGTATAAATCTCTTAAACTTCACAAAAATAAAATACCATGAGGAAATCATTTGCATAATGCTTACTTTTTTTGAACTTTTACCCACTCTAAACTCTTCTTCTTGTTGGAGTTTGTGTCTGTCATTTTATTTTCAATAATTGACGAAGACTCTTTCATTATTTCAAGAAAAATATCCTAAAACAATACAAAAATATTACATGGGGAACAATTTAGCGGTACCTTGACATACAGGCTTAATAGGATTTTTATTTTAACAAACCTCGTCTTGAGTCCAATTATCTCCACGTTGGTGACTTCTTTTACCTTTTTGCTTAATTTCCATTTTAGATAAATATAACGAAACTACCGAAACGTATAAATTCAACAACACAGAAAAACTGGCCGTCCGGTGACAGTGACGCTGACAGCTGTAAAATCGTTCCGTTTCTCCGAATAAAATTCAAGATTGTCAGTTTTTTTAGTGTACCTAATTATTTATTATAATAATTGTGCTGTTAAACAAGAAAACACTACAATTTTACTACGATTTGTATTTAAGTTTGTATGTTTTTAATTTTTTTATTCCGATTTGCCGAGAACTTGCGATTTATTTGACATCTATCTGCTTAAAATGAAGTACACTTGAACCACAATGAACGAATGATGGGACGATTGAGTGAATGTTGCTATGCTTCACGAAATGAATAGAGTAAACACATGTTGACCAGATGTTTTTCTAAACAAAGCAAAAACACGGTTTTGTGGTACAAAGTGTTAAACACCCTCCTAAACGAGGTCTAAGACTTTAGACACTGTTTAGATATACACGTATTCAAACTGTGTTTAAAATTATTTTTGTAGTAAGACTGATTATGTTTATGTTTTAAATTGTAAATAAATCTTAATATGTAAGCGACGACTCTCTGTAAACGATTATAATTGGAATATTTGTGAATGAGTGACTTAATGAGTGAATGATTATTATTGTTATGTGACAAATGATTTACAGTTAAATTATTGCATGATTGATGATGGGATGAGTGATCAGACAAGTGTGATGACACAACTTAAAAAAAAAAAACAAACTTCAGGTAGATCTTGTTTCAAGTTTTCATTGGGCATTTTTGGCCAATATTCTGCATCATTTAACAAAAATTGAGGACCTGACCACCATAAGGAACACTCGCTGATAATGTCAGCCTTCAGCCTTTTCTTTTTTTTTTTTTCAGGGTTTTCGGTAAACTACATCGTGTTTTCTTTTTCGCGTGTATTAAACTGGACTGATTTTTAACAAAAGACATTACTATATTATTGGTTACGGTATCTTTTAGTTTTATGGAAATATTTTTGCTGTACTAACTTTTTGTGGTGTGTGTAAACTGATTATTTTCTATTAATTTACTGATCTAACTTGTTTGTGTGTATATACTAACTGAATCATTGGGTATTATTAGTGGTTATTTTCTTTCATAATTGAAACTTAATATTACTTTTGCATTGTGTTGCACGGAATGCCAACTTATTAATCATATTTGTTTGAATTTTAGCCATAAGTTTAAACCTAACACTTGAATTTTTAATTTTAAGGCCTTTGTTTATTTGTATGTGTATTGTTTTCTTTCCCATCTACGAACATGCCGTTTGCGCTTAGGGTTTATTAACCAGCGATTGCTGTTATTCTACCTTAACAACTAGTATAAAACTACTCACCGCATTTACGCTACTTACCTTTTGTTTTTCACGCACACTACTTACCAGTTCTCGCCATGCCTGATACAGACGAATCCGCCGCGAAGCTGGAAGCTCTCAGACGCGAGCTTGAATCATTGTCTTCACAGTTGCAGGCAACTATAAAAGAGAATGCCCAACTTCGCACTGAGATGCAAGCCCAGAAATTTACCCAAGGTGAACCTAAACAGGAGCCTAAAATGGATGACTCAGGGAATCAAGTATGCAAAGTATCGCCAAAATTACCTCCCTTCTGGCAGCAACGACCTGAAATATGGTTTGCGCACGTCGAAACGCAGTTTCGTATTGCTGGCATTACAAGTGACCAGACTAAGTTTGATCACGTGATTAGCCAACTAGACTTCAAAATTATGGCTGATATCGAGGATATAGTTACCAGTCCTCCAACCTCTGGTAAATATGAACACCTTAAAAAGGAACTGACACGCCGGTTATCACGGTCTGAAGAAGAACGGGTAAGACAACTGCTCACTGAGGAAGAGCTTGGGGATAGAAAACCTTCCCAATTTTTACGACACTTACGTTCCCTCGCCGGCGTCAAACTCAAAGACGATGACGACAGTATCTTGCGCAACCTTTCACTCCCACACAAACTCTTACTCACCCATTCCTCCTACTCGCAACAGTCAGACATCCTCTGATACACCTCATTCAAGCACTCACTAACCTCAAACAGAAGATACAACACACAAAACTCAACGTACTTTACCTTATACTACTCGTTCAGGTAGAAGTGTTCGCTTCGCAAAACCTTTCGATCTATGATCTTTCTCACTCCCTAGGGGGGTGGTGTTGCGGCGTTCGATTTCCGAACGCACCGCCTCGAGATGGCAACACTGCCGCCATGCTCGTGGAGTAAACGTTTCTGTTTAAGAGCTCTGCTATTTTATCAGTATTCTAAGAACTGTGAACGTCTAGCTACTGTGAACTGTGTACCTGCTTAACTAATAACTAACAACCTGTGTTTGTGAATAATAAACTGTGCAGTATCTTATCGGAGTGTATTATTGCTACATGGGGACTGATCTGCATCCAAGCATCATTGCATCCATAGTATGATCAGACTCATGCTGCTGAGGTATCCGTTCAAATTTCGATCAAATGATTCGATTCTGTAACAGAATTTATTTCTAGGTTATTGGCGAACCTCATTAAACATTGAATAATATATTGTTATAAAACTACTGTGTAAGTACGTAAAAGTTAGTAATTACTACGAAAACTAAAGAACGACATGTTGCTATTCATAAAATTGGGTTATTTGCTTATAATTAACAAGAAAATAGGCTGTAAATACCTGTTGACCAGATCTGCTTTACAGCCTCTTAATGATCCTCCTCGGTTCTTCAGTTCAGTTTTTAACTGCGGTACAGTCCACGTAAAATACATTGTTCGTTATAATAACAAAAAACACGCTAGCTAGTTCCTGATATAAATAACTAAAAGACGAAAAACATTTGGAGATAGAAAATGACAATGCGATGTTATGAGTCCAGCGATATCAGCGCCACCTGTTCATAGCTTTGCGATTTCTTCCCCATTAGGCCGCGAACATTATCTAGTGCAAGGGTTATTCACTTGTGTGGATGGAAAAGGAGTTGTCTTTATTAAGGCAAGTCCGGCCAACCCTTTCTTTTAAGAAAGAATATTGTGATAGCTAGAGGACCTCTCAGTACCGACGTGCCGATAATCATACCTTACAACGAACATACCGTTCGACCCCGCCGGCATGAATTCATGCCACCTCGTACCAACAAATTCAAACCTTATTTTTACTTCGCTTAAGCTTCTAAATCGTTTGCAAACGTTTTACCTCTATGGTCTGACAGTAGTCGATTCAAACGACACCAAACATTAGTAACTTTTATTGGGCAACTCTCAGAAAAAAAAATAGAAGCGCGTCATTGTCGTTGCAACACGCCAAAGCAAAAAACGGTTATATCGAGTGCGGTCGAGTGCGTGAATTTCTGTTGTTTTTTTTTGTGTCGGTTTTGCCGTGGAACGCTGGTAAGTAAATGTTTATTATGTTAGAGTGCCTATTGCAACTTTGTAGATAATCATTTACTTGAAACGATGTCCCAAAATTATTTTTTTGAGCCAACAAAATATTCCTAATTTCGATTTCGTCAGTCGCCTTTCAATGAACAATTTGAAACTATGAATTTTACACTTTTGCAATGAAATATGTTCTGGAAACATTAGTAGCAACGTAAAATATAGTGATAATTCATTATTTCATGTATTCGAACCATATTCATTCATATTTATTTATATTTCAAGTATTTTCTAGTGAAGGTCAATGTCAACCGCCAGACCAATTCGGCGTGATTGTTTACTGATTAGAATTTAGATTTGGTGAGAAAATCATCCAAAAGTGGATGAATTATAAGTGTTATGTATCTAATGTAAGTTTGTAAATGATTGTTTCCTTCAAACAATCACATAAAACTACTCTTTTGAGCTAACAAAATGTTCATCTGCGTCGCCGTTGTTTGCTATGAATTTTAATAGTTCCCAATGAATTTGTTAGGCTATTTACTCGTATCAACGTAAAAACTAATGATAATTCATAATTTCATGTATTCGAGGCGTATTTATTCTATTATTATTCATATTTCGATGTTTTCTCATGTAATAATTACGTAACACGTAACTGTCAAATTCAAACATGGTGGCAACGACCACTAGGCCGTAGGTCATATCGACAAAAGTTATCGGTAGTTTCGATAACTTTATTTTAAATTTTTTATGAAGTAAAATATTTCTGAGAGGCCTTTGCCCAACAGTGGGACAGTACAGGTTGAGAAAAAAAAACAAATATTTATTTATTGTTTTAGAAAAATTACCTGGAATATGGGAAGTGGTGCGCTGCCGGACGACTATGAGGAGCTGCTCCGTGAGAGCGACTCGGAGGAAGAGGGCGTGAGGCAGGACTACCTCGACGTCCACATGTCCGAGGAGGACATGTCCGAGGATGAGTTGGTCGAGCTAGAGGTATACGATGAGCCGGAATACCTCGATGATGACTTCGAGGAACCGGCTTATGAGGTAAATTCTTTTCATCATCTTGACTAAATTACTGAATGTGCTGTAATGAGACAAATCAGTGAGACAATGAGACAGGTCGCATAGACTTGTCGTTATTCATAGATATTTTACAGAAGTCTCCGCTGTTAAGTTTAGGTTTGTATGAAGCATGTCTTTTGTCTGCATGTTGTGTTGTGAAGGGTGATTGCGTTATTATGTATACTGCTGTTATTTTGTGTGAGGTGTTAGGCTTTGAATTTTCAGTATACCGGCTCAGCCGGTTTTATTATAGATTACTTTTTCTCGTTGTACATTTCCAGCAAGAATTATTATTGCATTTTTTCTTTTTTGGTTTGGGTATGTCGTCATCGTCCCACAGGATGATTGGGAAGATGACGGACAGGATACTTATCATCTGGCCGACGAGCATCAAATCTACCCTCCGCAAGTGGTAGAGCGTCGAGCGGAGAGTCCAGTGCGTGGCAGAGGACCACGCACGCGCGGACCACGCCGAGGCGGCGGGCGAGGGTAGCTGCAGGTCGGGCGAGGGGGGGAGCGGCAAGACGGGAAGGTGAGTCCCAATGGAAAAAGGGTGATAGATTAGTGGAAGTCAATATAAATGACGAGGACGTGCCAGAAGAGCTGCGGACTGCTGTGATGAAAGTGGTGCGTGCAAGGGAGGCAGCGAGAGTGCGGGCAGTTGCGAGAGTGAGGAGGCAAAGGCCAGAATACGAAGTGCATGACCAGAATGCAGATGATGAGTTTTTAGATGCTGATGTAGGTCAGGATGAGGCTCTCTGCTGGGACAGCGATTCCATCTCGCTTTGAATGGTCAACCATGCATGACTATTAAGGTGAGAGGGAGCAATTTGTGCCTGAGCAAACGGGGCCTACTATCGCATCTGAAAATGCGTATGGGGCATTTAGGACGTACTGGGATGACGGCATCTTGTCACATATAGTGACCGAGACCAACTGTTATGCTCAGGGGATAGCTAGTTCATCCGCTAGCTTTGCCCGGGAGTGGTATGAGACAAATATTCATGAAATTTTGGTTCTATTTTCCTTCTAGATGATCCTCGGAATCATCAAGATGCCCTCCACTAAGTCCTGTTTTACGAACAACCCACTCCTACAGACGAACATCTTTAGAAAGATGTTCTCCCGTAACCGATACACCAATCTCTGCCACGCTCTTCATTTCAATGACAACAGCAACAGACCCCAGTTTTGGCCCCATTTTAGAACACTTTCTAATTGGGATAGCATCAACACTAACCCTACAATACGTGACTGGATATCAGGGTACAAAATCCCATTCACTAGTGAACCCTCACAGAGTTTATATCCAGCCAACAATAACTTTTCGGCAAGGGAAAGAACATTGATTTCTTTAGAAATAGACAAATTGTTGCAGATAGGTGCTATAGACCCATGTAATTCTGTAGAGAAACAATTCTTATCCAGTATTTTTTCATCCTAAGGCAGATTTAGAGACATGGCGCTTTATTTTAAACCTTAAGAAACTTAATCAATTTATTAACACAGTTCACTTCAAGCTAGAGGAAATTAGAACAGCAACTAGACTAATGAGTCCAGATTGTTACATGGCAACTATTGACCTTAAAAATGCATACTATTTATTATCAGTAGAGAAATCTTATAGACAATATTTGAGATTTAAATTTTTAAACATAATATATGAATTCACTTGTCTCCCCTTTGGTCTCAGAACAGCACCTTATGTGTTCACTAAAATTATGAAACCGATCATGTTCCATCTCCGGTCACAAAAGCTTATGTCAGTGATATACCTTGATGACATTTTGTGCTTTGGTGATGATTATGAAGAGTGCAAGAAGAATGTACATATTACTATAGAAATTACTTGAATGCTTAGGGTTTTGTTTCAAAGCACACAACTTTCAATATGGGTGAGAATCTGAAACATATTCTGGGTAGGGTTGGGAATTGGATGAGGACGAGATTACTTCACATAATTGAGGATCGGACGTCACTTGGTAAGTTAGTCCGATCTTTATAATAATTTGCGTTTTCAATTGGCGGCATCATGCCAAATACTGTGGACTCCAAGGGGTGCCTATTTTTATTGCAGAGTATGTCGTCATGGTGACTACCCTTAAGTTCTTATGTTGTATTTATATTAAGCTTTTATTTGTACAAATTTCAAGTCGGTACCTTGAAAAATAGGTAACCGCACCAAATAGATTATTTCTTGTTTGTTTATATTTTGCTGTTCAATCGTAGGACAATCAGCAGATTTTGTGTTGTTGGCCAAGCCACAATGAAGCCAAGAGAGGACAGCAGAATATAAACCAAACAATAATTGTAAGGTCGTGTAATAGAGATGTGTATTCTCATTGACGAATGTAGATTTATTATATCAAAATTTAAAGTACAGAATGTAAAACAAATATACCGATTGTAATGTTCAAGAAAAAAAAAAACACTGCTTGTTCCTTTAGTAATACCAGCGTGTTACGTGACGGTGTAACAGCAGAAATGCCGATATTACGATTCGGTGCAACACTCGGACCACTGACTACTTGACACCAATATTTTGCATCGCGGCAATTTCTTACACGTGGCGTCGATGCAGCATTTTTAATACACGTGGAACCAAATTGCGACACCGCCCGACTCGTTCCGTCATTCTTGGTACAACCATCGACCAATTATCACCTAAATCTAGCCTTAAGCAATTTATGTAATTTTATTTTCTAATAAATTAGTTAAAAGTAATTGGTTTTCTTTGCATCCTCCGGCTTCAGCTTTCATAATTGGCGCAGCCGGCAGGATACTCGCGGGCCGGTTCGCGAGAGTAATTGCTAGGATCGAGAACAATATCGCGACTCGCGGGTCACCCGGGTGGCTACTAAGCACCGAACCAGAGTATCCGGATCTACAGAAGCTGCGGCCAGGAGGTGTATCAAGACATAGATACCGCAGAGAGGCCAGTTATGTATATGTAAGTACTCTAGAAGAGTTCTCGAGTTGCTTTCCCGTATCCTTTTTGTGTTAAAATAAAAAACATCGAAGATTTTCCATGCCAGGCAATCAAGGACCCTTAGGTTAGATAGTTCCTCCAGATCAGTGTTAGATATTTTAATTCTTAATTTGCAACACCAACATTAAATGTAAACCAATATGTAAATAGTGGCAACACTATTCCCTTCCATCTGCGACACGGTACAATATAGACGTTTCATTTATTACTTGTCTGAATTATTTTTTTCATCATCTTCCTCGGCACCAACATACCAGCACCTCATCAGCTACCATCTAACTACAAGCTACACATTGGTCCTTCGCGGAGAAACAGCCGTGCTGCGGAAGAAGCAAACTAGAGGTTTGGCAAGTTTTATTCTCTGCCGTGTCGCTGCCATTTTGGTTGGCAACGCGGGCTCTGCATAGTTCTTGGCCTGGTCGTCGCAAGAAAATCGCAAATATATCGATTCGACTCCAGCAACATTCTCCAAGAAAAAGCCCAGAATAAATCTATATCATCTGCAATTTCATCGATCACATTTGCCGCCGTCGCCGGAGTCACCTCTGCAGGTGTGAGTGAAGAGTACAGCTGCAAGCACAACAAAAGGTATTCCGCAAGAACAAGCGAGACGGCACGTATCGCAATATCATACACCATTTGTACAAAGAACGAGTTTACGCGCCTGGAACGCGATCTGCGCACACCGCCGAGCGGAACAGAAGCTGAATTACGTACGAGCGCAAAAGGGACAGCAAGAGTGACGCACAGCAAGAGTGACGCACAAGAAATCGCACCACGCCACCATTTTGTGGCATTCGATCGACTCTTCAAAATCCGTAGTCCACGCGCATGAAAACGAAACAATAAAGTGTTGTGTTTAGCATATAAGTTGTGATACCTACTAAGAAGTGCTTATTATTTAGAAATGGAGGAAGAACTCAAACGTAAAATCGCCTCAAGAGGGTATGTTAAAGGTACGATAACAAGGTTACTTAATTTCGTTGAGGTTTCAGATTTAGGTAAAATAAATTGTGATGAGCTGGTCACCAAACGTGACCGACTCATAAGTGCTTTCCGTGATTACGAATCTCTTTGTAAAGATATTCTATATCTTGATAATGCTGACAAGGAAAACGTCGAGCAAATTGAAAATAATTATTTTAGAATCTTGGCGTCATTGAACGGGAAAATTAAGACTCATGAAAATGCAAGCCCCTCCGGCTCCTCAACGTATTCTGATGCAACCACACATAAAACAAAATTACCACCAATTTGTATAAAAACATTTGATGGTACATTCACAGAATACGTACCATTTATTAATTTGTTCGATTCATTGACAATGACAGTAGTCTTGACCATATTCAAAAGTTTTATTATTTGAGATCGTTTTTGTAAGGTGAACCATACAATTTGATAAAAGATTTAAGTTTAACCCCAGAAAGCTATAATGAAGCTCGCAAACTATTGAGAGATCGCTACAATAATAAATATAAGATTCTAAATGATCACCTATGCAACATTTTAGATTTAAGTAGTATTGTTAAGTCAACAGCTAGTGGTTTGAGGGACTTTGTGTCATGTATTAGGCAACAATTAGCTGCTTGGCTACTGAGGCCTTTTGTCTGAAACACACAATACATTTGTGAGTAATTTTCTTAACTTCTAATAATCCATTTACAATCCAAAACCTTTGGTTTAGATGCGAAAGTAAAAGAAGCTCGCACAGGATGCTTTTGTGAATAAGCTATATCAGCATAATGCAGTCTGCCCCCGACACGCAATAGACCTTGGCTGTCGATAAAGGGATGCAATTCGGATAGATTACCTTTCAAATTGTTATTATTGCTTATTGCTTTGATTTCAGATTTAAAATATATATTTTGTTCATGTTTAATTATTAACATTAATGCACGATCCAATTCAGAAGCTTGCAAAAAGTTTGTATTTATTTTAACTTTATTTTTATTAATATTGTTTAAAAATCGCAATATGTATGCTAATAGCCTTACTGTTTTATTTAAATTAGAGCGCGCGCGCGCGCTATTTAGTAGATTTATTTAGACAAATAGGCAGTAGTGAGCCACCAAGAGAAATGGCGGCCATAGATGAAATATATAAGGCTTTACGCATTGTTCCTGAATTCGACGGGAACACAAATGTTCTTACCAGATTTATTAACCCTTAAACCCTACCCTGGGTTCCTGGGCGCTTTGAACATTGAAGTTTCGTAAATAATTTAGCAATAACAAAACGCACGTTGGCGCCATTTTAGGTAATGTCATAAATTGACACCGGCCGGCTATTCGTCAGTCGTGCAAATGCACAGTTGATGTACAGCCGGATTTACAACGACTTTCGGGTCCTCCAGGACCCCTGGGTAGTAATAGTGTACTATTTTGATTTTTTTGTTAGGCTTCCATTGTGAATGTTATCTGGTGTTTTCGCTGAATATTTTTGACTGGTAAGTACAGTAACTAGCTAAAATTTATTATTACAGTCTTGGTTCATTTTTCAAAGAACAAGAAAATGTTTTTTTACGATGCATTATTCATTGTTGTGGTTTTGTTATTGTTTTAGTATCAAATACTTTTGCAAGATGGATGAACAGATCTCCATTTGGTTGCATGAAGACGATGATGAAGTTGAAGAGGTATGTGACGTCATGGTTCCTGACCTACAAAGTGATTTAGAAGAAGATGGAATAATTGAAGACTTTCGTGCAGTATCTGAATCCGATCATTGCGATGGTTCGTCTTCGGAGGATGAGATTCCATTGTCTAACTATGCATCAGGTAATTTTCTTCGTGTATTGAGTGTTCCTAGAGGGTTGAAGGGCAAAGACGGTTTCCGATGGACAGGCGAAAAACCAGTAAGGTCTAGAATACCACAAAGAAATATTTTGCTTCATCCTCCAGGGCCGAAAGGTGCAGGTCGTCAAATATCAACAGAGGTAGAGGCATGGAGTCTGTTTTTTACTGATGAAAAGCTAGATGCAATAGTTACCTATACAAATGCTGAGATTGTTAGACAGAGAGTAAAGTACAAGAAAGACAGAGTTGTGGAGAATGTGGGTGACGAAGAAATTGAAGATGCTTCAAGTACCATCACTGATTCCGTGCGTCCTTCTTTTGCCAAGAATACTAATGTGATGGAGACCAAAGCTTTATTTGGGCTCTACTACTTAGCAGGAGTTCTCAACATGAACCATGTCACCACCAAAGAATTATTTGACAAGAACACAGGTGTTGGCTATTTTCGTGCTACCATGACTCAAGCAAGATTTGAGTTCCTAACAAATTGTTTGCGATTTGATGAACGTTCAACCAGAGAAGAACGTCGGCAGAATGATAGGCTGACACCGATAAGAGACCTGTTTGATCATATCGTCAGTGTTTCTTATCAGGTGTACAGTCCGTCGGATTGCTGTACATTGGACGAAATGCTATTGGGTTTCAGAGGAAGATGTATATTCAAGATGTACATACCAAGTAAACCAGATAAATACGGAATAAAGATCCTGATGTTGTGCGACTCTAAAACAGCTTATATGCTGAATGCTTTGGTATATTTGGGCAAGGATTCGGCTCCTAGAAACATTCCATCTGCCCATTACTTCACAATGACGTTGACTGAGACAATTCATGGAACAAACCGAAATCTCACTTGCGATAACTGGTTTACTTCAATACCAGTAGCAAAAGAATTGCTACAAAAGCAAGTGACGATTGTAGGTACACTGCGAAGAAACAAGCGAGAAATCCCGCCTTCTTTCATTGAGCTGAAAGACCGTGCTCGTAATACAGCAAAATTTGCTTATTCTGATGAGCTTACTCTTTTATCATACTGCCCGCCAAAATCCAAACAGAAGAAAATAGTTCCCTTGTTGTCAACTATGCATACAGATGCGGATCCTGACGCGAGAAACCAAATACCAGAGATGGTAGATTTTTATAACAAGACCAAATGCGGCGTGGATTTAATGGATCAACTTTGTCATCGTTACAGCGTATCCAGACGAACCAAAAGATGGCCAATGGCCATTTTTTATGGTCTTCTGAATATAGTGGCCGTTAATTCGTATGTCTTACTGAAAATGGCTACCAATCAAACCCAGAAAAGACGCCATTTTCTGAAAAAACTTGCCATCCATCTTATTACCCCTCAAATGGAAGAAAGATTCACATGGCCAACTTTGCCTACCCATCTCCAAGTTCTTCTAGGAGGTATCTTGGAAAAGAGACGTCCATTGGTAGAACATAACCCTATTATGCCCACAAAAAAAAGATGTGTGGTCTGTCCAAGGAACAAGGACCGAAAAAGTAAAATTAGGTGTGGCATGTGCCGAAACCCCTTGTGCAGGGAACATACCCAGGATATATGCCAGGAATGTCTGACAAAGAAAGTTTAACTAGTGTTTATTGTGTTTGAATAAGGCTGATTAACTACTGATCTCAATAAAAAATAGATGTTATTAAAATGTTGTTTTATTTCTAAAATATTAAACCAAAATGTATTGGGGTTTTCCTGGACCCCAGGGTAGTAATAGTGTTTCTCCAGGGATGGGTAGGGTTTAAGAGTTAAGCTGTGTGACCAGTTAGTTCAAGCTTATGTGTCAAATGAACCAGGGCGCGAATTAATAAACTTGGCGCTTCTAAACGGTATCCTTAATAAGGTCACTGGACCTGCAGCTCGTAGTCGTAGTAGTTTGATTAACACTAATGGTGTACCGGAAAACTGGGAAGGCATACGTAGTTCGTTAGTGAATAACTTTTCCGATCAACGCGATGAGACCTCGCTTTACAACGACATGGCGTTATTAACTCAAGGTTCTTCCACACCTCAGGAATATTATGAAAAGTGTCAAACTTTATTTGCCACTATTATGACATATGTCACATTACATGAAACTGTTTAAAGTACAATAAACTCAAAACGTTCCCTGTATAAAAAACTAACTCTCCAATCATACCTGCGAGGCCTTCGTGACCCCTTAGGTTCACATATCAGATGCATGCGACCGGACACGATTGAGAAAGCACTAGAGTTCGTTCATGAGGAGATAAACACTCTTTATCTGCAGCAACGCATTGAACAAATACCAGCTAGGAAGCCGCAACCTCAGTTACTGAATACATCGGTCAAACCTTTCAATCCAATCAGCATGCCGCATGCTGCCACACCTCTGCAGAGGCAATTCAATTTTAACATGCCCGGTCCTTCTCGACCAAATATGCCTATGCCATTTCCACCGCAACGTCTACCGCAAATGTGGAGACCACATTTGCGGTACCGCAAATGTGAAGTTTCAATAAGCTACAGCAGTTACAGCAGCAAGGCCCGTCGCGCACACAGCAGATATTCGGGATGCGTCCTTCTAATTATAATCCACAAAATAATACTTTCGGGATTCAACCAAACAGGCCAAACACAGGCGATACACCGCAACCAATGAGTGGTGTATCCCATTTGGTGCCAAAACCAATGCCATTCCGTGGTAATGATTAGTTTAGGGAGGGAAATCCGCCCCCTTCTAATTATTTTAGGAGCAGGGAAATGAATTTTAACGAATGTTACGAAAGAGAGCTCGAAAGGTTCAAAAAACTGCTCCGAAACGAAAAAAGAAGATAAAAGTCACACAGGAAACGATAGAGTCGATAGATGTGGAATCTGAGAAAGAAAATGTACCAGCCATATATTACCCAGCTAATGAAATGTGCTGAATGTGACGATGTATTAATTTGATGTAGAAGATGACGATGAGAAAAACATTTGCTGTGACAAGTGTATTAGATGGTATCATCTGAAATGCACGCGATTTCTATGATTAAGTTATTTAGAAGTCAAAGATAATTCTTTTGAATGTGACTTGTGTGATAAATTATAATTCCAAGGCAATAGTAATCATACATTGTCGCATAATCATAATATACAACATTAATCAACATCAACAACAATCAACAACAATCAACATGATTCAACATTTCTTTTAGTAGTAGGATTAGACAACTATTGTGTTGTTTTGTTGCTATAATATAGCCAACATGTTACTTATCAATCAAGGCTGATCTTCAGTGATATTGTAATATCGTGATTTTAGAGTAAAATTAACAGAACTGATTGTTGTTGACCTGCAACCTTTAAAAGGTTGAAAATTATTAATTACCTGTTTCAGAATAATGTTTCGTTTTTTTTAAGTAGTTTTGTTTTAAGTTCTATCAATGTTGAGAAGAATAAATATGTATTCTTATTTTCTTTATAGTGATTTATTAATGATAATAATGTTGATTTTCAAATAACTATATTCTTAAATAAAGAATCTGTTAAAATACATTTTTTCTTTACATTATCTTAAAAATATCTCCTACATTCCTTTTCTTAGCTGGTGAACGCAAAATGGTCTATGGGTGGACGCAATTTAGATTTTTTGGACGCAAAGTGGGTAAAACACGTATTTTTGAAGTTTGTCTATTTATAAAAAAAAACACAAGTAGTTTCGAACAAAACTGAAAGCGAACCCTATAGTAGACTATATAATGAACACATTACATAACTTTTTCATTGAAACTAGTGCTGGAACATTTTTATCTTCTCCTTCAAACTTGCCAATTGCACTAAATGGACGCGAACTGGCGAAATGATCCTATCCACTGCGTTTGCTAGCTCGAGAATATTTTGTTCGTAGTGAATTTATTGTCTCCATTCAATATTCTACAAACACGACCGAAATAAAAGCAATGACTGCACAATGACGTTCCAATGGTAGGTCAGTGATCAAAGAAACTGTCAAAATTTTAGCAGATTACCGCTTATGTCAGTCAATCATTTGTCATTGTGTACGAGATTACCATTCTATGCTATTTCCATTGAGGTAGGAAAAACTATGGAAATGGCATATTCTACTATAAGAAGGATAGATAAACAAATATCTATCATATCGACGCAAACATGTCAAAAATCGTTTTGTCTCTTTTTAACTAACTAGGACCTGCATAAGAAAAGAGAGACGTCTATATGTTTGTCAAGGACTAAATTTAGCAACACTTTTATGTGACGTCAAAATCATGTCTATGCGTGACCGGTCGCCATATCGAGTGCCGAAAGTACTCTGTGGTCTGTGGTAGTTATGCCGTCAAACAGTTGCTTGCTCAAAATATTTTTGCTTATTTTAAGAGAAATACGTAATAAAACAAGGTATTTTGTTGTTCTGAGTTTGAACATTAATAGGAAAATCATGCCCTCATGTTGTTTAAAACAGTGTGGTGCAAAAATCAGCCTAATTTGACTCTGCACAGGTTAATAACTAGTTTTCACTAATCCAGTCGAATGTTGTAGAATTTTGTGTAATGTATTGTTACAAGATGATCTTTTTGAAGATTATTGAAACCTGTGTCATGTTTTTATGGCTTTTAACGATATTATTTTCTTAATTTCTTTGTATTGTTTACAAACAATAATTTTCGGTATGTAAGGTTAGTGATGTTCGCATACGATAAGTATCGATAATATTGTTGATAAAGTATGTAAAATACATTACAAAGTTTCTTAGAGAAACTAGTAAAATAAGTAAATTTTGTTTAGAAATGATTAAATGACTTTTTTTTACGTAAAACGTCTGTTAACGTCGGGAAATGTCAGGCCATCCTCATTGGTAGTTCGTACTATCTGAGAAATGTGAACACTAGCCAACTTATGCCACTGATGTATGAGAACTCCGTCATCTCTCTTTCACCTCACGTAAAAGAATTGGGTCTGTACATTGACGGCAGTTTAAGTTGGAATAAACACGTGGCTCAGGTGAGCCAGAAAGTCTCGTTCTCAGTGCGGTCTCTCTATAGATTCAAGCATTTCCTCCCATCTAGCACCAAACTCACTTTGGTCCAGTCACTTGTGCTTCCCATTATAGACTATGCTGATGTTTGTTGTTCTGATCATTCCCAAGAACTTCTAAATAAATTGGATCGACTTCTCAACAATTGTATTCGGTTTGTTTTTGGCCTTCGTAAATACGATCACATTTCTTCCTTTCGTTCTCAGCTTAGATGGCTGCCTATCCGACTCAGGAGGTCCCTCAGATCTCTCTGCATGCTCTTCACGATTATGAACGATCCATGTGCTCCCGATTATCTAAAGACTTATTTCAAAGTGTTGGGCAGTTCTCATAGTCGTAACCTCCGAGCTTCAAAGAATCTACTCCTCCAAATTCCTTCACACCGTACAGGCTTCATGTCAAATTCTTACGCTATCTCTACTATAAAGCTCTGGAACGCGCTACCTTTTGGCATTAAAAAAGCTGAAAACAAATTCACTTTCAAAAGAAAAGTTCGTAACTACTATTTAAGTCAGAATAGATAGCTCTCAATTTGAAGTCGTCATAATAATTATTATTAGGTTTCTTGATATTGTCTTTTTAATTTTTGGTATTTGTTAAAATATCTATTAGTTTATTTCATCTGTATAATGTGTATTAGTATCAATCTAAATCTGAACTCAAATTAGTAAAAATTTTTTTTTTTTTTTTTTTAGACATTACTTTGTACCCTATCACTATGTTTTCCTATTTAACCCAAAGGTTGACTGGTAGAGAATGCCTTGTGGCATTAAGTCCGCCTATGTACCACTATTGTACATGAAGTTTAAATAAATAAATAAATAAATAAAACGTTGTTATTATACATAAATTAAGTTGTTCGAATAGTAGGAAGATAACAAAAACATTTTTTTTTCTACCCCGTTGGCCTTACTGACTGCGCTAAGCTGATTTGAAACAAAAATAAATACATTTTAGTTTTTAATGGTTTAGGTATTTAAGTCACGGAGCAAGTGATTAATCAGTGCACTTTGTATTATGCCTGCCGCAAAGCATCAGTGCATCCACTGTAGTCTTTCGGTTTGAAGGGAAAGAGAGCCAATGGTGTCGATTCTGTTGTGCACCTAAACTTAATTTATGCTATTGCTATCTTTTTTCTCTCTAATAAAACGAGAAAAAGACTGACGTAATTTAGAGCTGTCAAATTTAGTTGGAATTAATATTTCCATACAAATAAAGGGTGCACGTAAAAACATGTCGACTAAAAACACGGTGAAGCGCAAGGTATAAACTAGTTTGACATCTCTAACTTAGTTCATAGCTATAGCCGTCCTTTTCTCGCACTGTCTTTTAGTAAAAGATAGCAATAGCCTAAATAAAGTTTAGTTTGTGCACAACAGAATCGACACCAGTGTTAGAATAGGTTATGATGAAACATAAAAGACCCAGAACTTCTAAAATTCTTGTCACTTCAGCTGCATTACATTTTACAAGACTAATTATAACATTTAAACAAATTCATTAAAGTAAATATCAATATCAGCTACGCATGTTGCTCGCAGTTGCAACCCTACGAAAGGCAGCCATCTTATTTGCCCGATTTTTGTAGGTATGCACGCTAATTTCGTAGGTATGGCAGGTCCATAGGTTTCTAAGTCAGTGGCTATTTCTTTCAATGGAGTGTCAGTGATTGATCATTGGAGTCATAGTGACGCCATTGTATTAGTAGACTACCAAAGTTGTCAAAATCAACAATTATGAGATCAATGACAGATCATTCTGACACTATTGTAATAGCAGACTTGAGGCCCAGGTCGCATTCATGTGACGTAACATTGAATAGAAGAAAATATATTGTAAAAAATATGCCCTGTTGCGCTTTGAGTTATTGCGAATCTCGATAAGCGAAAAATTTAGTTAATTTTCGTTAGTATTTTCTTTATTTACCCAGCCTTTGGAATATAAAGAATATTTTCTGATAATGTTCTAGAATATTTACGTAAATTGCAATAAGTGCCCTCTGTTGCTCAGTAGCTGTACCACTCAGCGTTGCCAGAAGGTTACTTAGGTAACCTTTTAGGTGATTTTTAGCTCCTTCAGGTTACTTCTAGGTTACACGACACAAAAGGTTACATACAGGTGATTTTTTTATGGATTTACAGAATGCTTTTTTAAATTACCTCCAGTGGCTTGTATTATTATGTATTCTGTGCCAGTGGTGCAACCACAGAATCAAATCAAATATACCTTTCCCTTTCACACCAATGCATAAATCAACCGTCCGTTACACTTACTCGCCCAGTCAATCGGATTCGTTCGTATCCTGTCGGTCGATCTTCGTGACTCGTGAGTTTCGCGGGTTTCGCCACTCACTCACTTCAATTTGTACTTACCACAGAGTACATTATACTATATTGAAGTACTTACTTCACTCCAGCGAGCGTCTACGAAGTTTATTATTTGTGTTTTGTTATAATAAAATTGTTTTATAGAAAAGTGAGCTGAAAACTTGGTAAGTGTACTAAATTATTATTATTAAGTACATACTAACGAATAACTACGCTAGTAAGTAATACGTTTGAGTCGCTTTCCTTCGCCTGCCTGGATCACCTGTTGTTGTGTTGTGGTAGAAAGTCCACGAAAGCGAGGAGATCGGTATACCTACTTAGCAGACTAATTACGAAAGGCATAACTGAAATAAATTTGACTAGTTGGTAGTAGTAGTTGGTTTGGGTTCCCACAATAACGCAGGCTTACCTGTTACCACAGTAACTAAGTATGTGTATGTGTGCTGCGTATAGGTATTTGTTTGTGTGTTCTAACTATCCATTTTCAACCCATTTTCCATTGGTTTGGCAGAAGGCAAACTTTAAAAAAAAATTGTTTAACGACTCTGGGAACGAAGCCCTTTTGAGCCGAAGGCGAACCATATTTTTATTTTTTTAATAATCTTTATTCATGACCATAGATAAGTCCTTCAATCGCATACATAGATAAATAAAAATCGAACGTAGTGTTGCCTTATCTAATGTTTTACCCACAAAATGGGGAATTTTTTTTTTGCAATGAAATTCAACCCACTTATTATTTTAGATAGGTACCTAAATCAATTATAAATTAGTGTTGATAACATTAATACTTAGATAGGTTTCTCATAAAACATTATCTTACTTTCGTAGGTACTAATGACGTAGTTATTCATTTTATTTGTTTGTTTTTCTTTCATGATTGTGGTGGTGGTGCATGTGTTTGGCATGGATTTAATGAAAAACCATGGCAGTCGGGATAGTGACTCACTGGTTTCTAACAAGTATACTACCAGGTCGATGACAGCAGGTAAATATGATGTACCCAGAGTTAGTAATTACTATGGCGACAGAACTTTAAAAAAACGCGTTCCTTATTTATTGAACACTTTGCCTGCTGACATCAGACAAGAAAATAATAAAGTAAAATTTGCGCGTAAACTTAAAAAATACTTGTAGGCTACTTTACAATTCATTTAAACTATTAACATGTATTTATCTATTTCTTAAACTTAAAACTAATATACACAAACAAACACAAGTACAAATAACAATACTATTTACAATACAATTCATATAAATATAAACATACATACTTTCTTACCAGTTGGTCGATAAATTTACCATCGATAGTCGATGGTCATTAAACTATCGACCGAACCGTCGTCACTAATTACCAATATCCGTACAACTATCAATAGCCATATACGGCAGGCTACGGAGGCGCGGGCGCATGCCTTTCACCGCACAAGGTCAAACCAGTCAGGATCACACGTCGACGCGGAGCGCACGCTTGTCGCCTCAATTTTATAAATACGCGATATCGCTATTTAGCTTTGTTTAGTTAATTTCAACGATATTTCATTTGTCTATCATCCTTCTACTTTCGTTCTTCCGCTACTACATACTGTGCTTGTGCTTGTGCTTGTGAACACTTCCCTATTGTGCCTTCTAAACCTTGTGTATTGTGTAAGGACTTGTGGACAATGTATCCTTTTAAACGTGAGTTTTGCCAACTTATATACACTGCTCACCACACCTAACCATATACTTATTAGATTCTATGTAAGTGTACATGATAAGTATATATAGGTTATAAATGAAGGTACCTGATATTAAGTTTATTACGAGATACTCAACGACCTCACAGTTAAACTGCGTAAGCAGTTTTGTGGGGCATTGTAATTAGTGTTAAGGAATTTTTAAGAGAATAAATAAAAAAATAAATAAAAATTACATAATATGTTAATAAATATTATGCATTCAGTCTAAAGAAATGGATAAATTTTTAGTGCCTTCGATTTCGAACCCCAACAATGATTGCGATAGTACTAATACGGAACCTCCTCTGTGTCCGAGACATTAAGTAATTTTAGTCTGTGCAAAAAGTAAGGTTTTGCATCTGTATTATCTTAAGATGAGTTATCTGTGGAAAAGCGCTGTCGCTCTTCCCTTCCGCCAAAACCGTCGTCTAAAACGAACGCGTGCATAGACCGACAGGCAATATATTGGAATTATTGACCTGACTTCCAAATCCATTATAACAAACTACAAAATTCTACATGGTCCTACGGCGATAATTTACGAGCTTCCAGTCCTGCCGGTCGACAAGAAACGTGTTCGCGAAAAGCGGGAGACGACACGACGCCGCCATAACGAGTCTCAGAGACAAAGCGACGCGCAAGCAAGTCAAAAATCAATTTTGATCAAGTTTGGATCGTTTCACATTAACCTATCTTCTCTGTACGCCGTGTAAGTCAACCTATCTACTTCCACGAGCAGTCGAGCCCATGATCAAGTATTCAAGATTCAAGTCCATACGCCGTGCGAGTCAATATATTTCCACGAGCAGTCGAGACCAAGATCAAGATTCAAACCCTGTTCCATACGCCGTGTAAGTAAGTCAACCTATCTACTTCCACGAGCAGTCGTGACCAAGGTCAAGAATTTCAAGATTCACATTATACTCCATACGCCGAGCAAGTCAACCAAGGTATCTACCTACTTTCGCGAGCAGTCAAGAGTCGAGCAAATCATCGTTTTCCTGTGTTCAAAAAACAAGCTTCACATCCTGGAAAAAGAGTTTCATACGAGGACAATCAAGACATCGGCATTCGGAATCCGAAACTAACAAAAATCGTGTTCGCAAGTATAATTATATAGCTTGGCAATCACGATATCGATCATCATCTTTCACTCAGTTTGCTTTTTAAGTTTTTCAAGCAATTGGCAACACTGTGGCGCCGTCAAGCTCTGTGATCGGCCGCCCGCTACCAATCGTGCTGTCAAATTTGTTTATTTCTGTTTGCAAAAGCACGCTGCTTGTAAAATCGTTAAGTGAAAATTATTGTAAAAATAGATTCTAAATTAATTTCAGAATGGCTAATGAGGCAAATAAGCCTGGGATAACAGAACTTGCCACTCTAGTGAGGTCAAGGGGTTATGTCAAGGGCACTATCACGAAAGCAAAAATCTTCATGACATCATTGGATACCGAAAAAAGCGGCGATGTAAATGTTTCCATAATTAAACTGAGGCGAGAGCGTCTAACCTCTGCCTTTGACGAGTACAACAGGCTTTGCCTCCAGATCCATATGCTGGCCGAAAAAGACTCTGAAGATACAGGTAACATTAAAAGCATCTATTTTGAAGTCGCGGCCCTAATGGACGACTTAGTCAATAAAAGCTCTGCAAAGACTGCTATCTCTGGTCCCACTTGAACTTGCACACAAGCTGTCACAAGATATAAAACTGCCACATATCACTATCCCCACCTTCAGTGGAAAATATTCTGACTTTTATGCATTTTATAACATGTTTGACTCTGTTGTTGGGCCCTCAAACAAGCCACCGGTGCAAAAATTGTACTACCTAAAAACTTTTCTTACAGGAGAGGCACTAGCACTTATTCAAAACTTACCGCTGTCCGATGACAGCTATGTAGAAGCTGTAAATATGCTGAAACAGCGTTACGAGAACAAGTTCCAAATAATGAATGAGCATATCAGCCTCTTGGACCAGAATGCAGTAACAAGAGATTTGCAGCTAGACGAAATTTGCCCAGCGCTGTCTACTGCGATAACGCGCCGACTTTTAAGGGGGCGAAGGCCCGATTAGGTGATCTATATCGGCTACATGGTGGTGACAGGGCACATCAAACACAGGTGTAGGGGAAGGTGGTCTGAGACGGCATAGCGGCTGAGATGGCACAGTCTCAATATCTTTGGCATTTGTAGTCCAGTGGCGCCCTCACATGCACCCGTGCGGCCCTAACGGAAACTCGCCGCGACAAGCCGCCCGCCAGTGCGCGACATCAATCGAGGCGGTCACTACGTCGGTTTTGGTAAAAATTGCTCTCGAAAATTTTTAGTTTTGCTGAATTCAAACCGTGATTACAGGTGTTCTCCATTATCTAACAGGTAACTACTCGTATCAGTGTTTTCTTTTAGAGTAGAGTGTGAAAAAATATGTTGTAATAAGCAAAGTTACGTAGCTTGTCAAACAAAATAAATTCAATTTATTTTCTGGATTATGTACCTACCGGGTGAGATGGCATAGGATGTATGCCATCTCACCCAAAAAGCGATGCTGAATGTTGAAATAATTTTATTTTCCTAGTAAAACATAATGGGTAAGTAGTATATTTTGTAAGGTATTTTTAACAATAGGTAATTAGTAAAAATATGTACCTATTTGTTTTAGAAATGGCGCCATACATTCGTAAAACGACAAGGCAAAGTTGGGATGAAACAAATATGAGAGACGCAATTGCAGCCGTCCGTAGCCAGAGAATGGGTTGGCAGATGGCAGCAAAGGCATACCAGGTTCCCGCTACTACGCTCCGACGTCGAGCAGAAAAAGGAGAAACGTCTAATGGGTATTTAGGTGGGCATAAACCTACATTTAATTCAGAACTCGAAAGACAAATTATTGCGCATTTACAAGAGCTGGAGGTGCGTTTTTTTGGAATGACAAGGACTGATTTGAGAAAACTTGCTTATCAAGTAGCTGTTGCTAAGAAACTTCCCCATAGATTTTCTTCGGAAAATGAAATAGCAGGTCTGGACTGGCTGCGAGGGTTTAGGAAACGAAATCCGTCCATATCACTTCGAATACATCGGCAGCCAGAGCTCGAGGATTCAACAAAGTCCAGGTAAAAACATTTTTTAAATTGTTGGTTGATGTAATGGAATTGCACAACTTTGAACCCCATCAAATTTGGAATGTTGACGAATCCGGGTTTAGCACAGTGCCATCACAAAACCCGAAAGTCTTTGCGACAAAAGGTAGAAAATAAGTAGGGGTATTAACCAGTGCTGAAAGAGGCCAACATTATACTGCGGTTTGCTGCGTCAATGCCCTGGGAAGCTTCATACCTCCAGCATTCATTTTCCCTCGCAAAAATATGAAAGCAGAACTTATGGACCATGCTCCTACCGGCGCTGTTGGATTTGCCCAGGAAAAAGGATGGATGAATGGGGCGGTATTCCTTAAGTGGTTGCAGCATTTTGCTAGCCGTCGAAAGAAGCCAAGATTCTGTTACTTTTAGATGGACACTCCAGTCACAAAAACTTGGACGTATTGACGTATGCAAAAGATAACGGAATCATCCTATTCTGTTTCCCCCCACATTGTACACATAAAATGCAACCACTTGACGTTAGCTTCTTCGGCCCACTTAATACATTCTACAATCAACAGCTGCATATTTGGTTGAGGAATCATCCAGGACGAACAGTTACACATTTCCAGGTGGCTGAGCTGTTTAAGCAAGCTTATCTTCGAGCAGCTACGGTTAGCAATGGTCAAAATGGATTTGCTGCAAGTGGCATTTACCCTCTGAATGAGAATATTTTCCCAGAGTGGATGTTTGCACCTGCAGATGTTACTGACAATGATCTTGGAGATTCTTCTGTACCTATCTTACCAGACAATGCCAGAAATGAGGAGTCTCAGGATCTCCAGCTCCAGCACCACGACGAGGCGCCACCTTTAGATGCCCAGACCTCCCGCCCGAACGATCAAACTGAGGAAGAGCCTCCAGTACCTCAGATAAATGACGACACTATGGCAGGGCCTTCAGTGCCTACGAGCTCCCACGATCAAATTCAATCAAGTCTAACAATAGCAGATATTTCACCTTTGCCTAAATCTTCACAAATAAAACGATCTGTTCATAAGAAAGGTAAATTCGGGATGCTGAATGCATCACCAGACATAGCATTACTAAAAGCTGTCGTTGCTGAAAAAAAAGCAGCCAATATGAGAAAATCTGCCCGACAAGTTAAGAAAAGGATCGTGTTGGCAGTTTCCAGTGATGAGGAAGAACCGGTCGCCTCAGACGATGAAGACCCATCCTGCATATACTGCAATGACCCCTGGAGTCATTCTCGCTCCAGGGAATGGTGGCTTCAATGTCAAGTCTGCCGCCAGTGGTGCCACGCAGAATGCATTGGGTTACCAAAAACGGCCAAAAACGTAATCTGCGATGTTTGCAAATAAGCAGTTTGGTATATGCCATCTTACCTACAGGGGTTGGGTGAGATGGATTTTCAATATATTTTAATATTTAATTATTATCCAAAGAAAAAATTGTTTTATTTCGTTTTGTTGATTGTTTTTATGTTGTTAATAAACCACTTTTTAATACAAAATTGCTATTTATTTCTATTTGGTTACGAGTTTCCTAAAAATCAAACTTTTGAAAATCTATGCCATCTCAGACCACCTTCCCCTAGACGTTTGCTGCCGAAAAAGGAATACAATTTCACTTTATACCTAGTCACAGTCCTGTGTTTGGTGGGCTTTGGGAAAGGTCTGTAAAAAGTGTAAAACACCACCTCAAGCATGTAATTGCGGGAACGTTACTGACGTATGAGCAAGTAAAAACTATACTTACTGAAATCGAAGCGGTCTTAAACTCGCGTCCCATTAGCGCTATGTCGGCAGACCCTTCAGATTTTTCATGTTTAACACCCGGGCATTTTTTGACCGGTGCTCCAATGAACTCATATCCTGAGAAAGACGTCAGCGACACTTCCACCCAGGGATTGAAAACGGTTCCAAAATACCGGTAAAATACCGGTAAAATACCGGTATTTTGGGGTTCCGATACCTATACCGGAACAGGAACCAGAACCTAAATAGGAACTTCTAAGAACCTTTATTTTACCGGTTCTTAGGCAAAGCGAGTCTAAACTTGTTTTTTGAGGTGCGGTCGGGTGACCGACGCGATGCAGCGCGTGGCGGAGTGTAATGTTTGGTGGATCTTCTGTAACCAACGCGCGCGCCTCTCGCTCGTGTTTGTTTGTATTGATAAAATTATTGTTTTAAAATCATACGTACCTATTTGATTGTCTTGTTTTGTGTGTAAATTAGTTGTTGTTGTAATAGGCAAAATATATTAGTATAATAATCTATTTTAAGAAGAAGACGTTACTTTAATTATTAATACGAAAACTGACAATGGGCCGAAATAAGTCGAATTTCGTCTATAAATATTTTATATATGATGAACATCAACAACATTCCACATGTACTGTCAATGACTGTGGTGCAGTTATAAAGGTAAGTACTTACCTAATTAATGTCATTATTTAATAGGCTAAACGAACTATTTGCCTTCGTATAAGGGGTGAACCAGAAGGTTGCAAACTAGCGTTCCAACCAAGCGGACCTTGGTTTGTGTGTAGTTTGTGTTGCGGCTACTTGGATGTAAACCACGCGCCAACACGTTCGGTGGTTGGGAAAACGCGCCTCCCAACCAAGGGCGTTGAAGGTCATACACAACTGCTGTCTACACGGATTGAAACTAGCAAGGTCACCTTGGTTGGGACGTTGGTTTGCAACCATCTGGTCACCCCTTTAGTTAGTGTAGTGGCATAAATTATAATTTTATAGGTACTAGGTTATTATTAAGGATTGAGTGGTTTCATGGTAATTATTAATACTATGAAGGGTATATTTTAAGAACATTGCAAAAAATGTATATGCGGGTTCAATCTCCGCACGGAACCCGTGAGTATGTTACACAAATATTATTGTTGTTCCCAGTCTAATGATTAACTAGAGAGCAAGTAGTTTTTTTTAATAGGTATATACAGTGTTCGTATAACCCTAACAAAACACATTGTAAATATTATTTCAATATTTTAGCGATCCCGGACTTGAGCTGATAACGCAACCTGTGACAATTATGTATGTAATTTAATGTGTTGGATAGTTATGCTTGCCTTTGCATTGTATGTATGTGTGGCTTGTGCTCTAAAGACGGCGGCAGTATTGCTACTGAATCGCATCTGGTGTTTTCTTTTCTAACAAAATATTATACAGGGTGTAAAAAACCTCATCACAAAGCCGTCAACCAAGCATTCTGTACATCAGATTAAGTAATTTTACGCAAAAGTTATTGCAAGCGACTTTTTTTTTGGGGTGATCACGTTTTATGGTAAAACTCAATGTAACGCACTCAAAACATTATTCTGATGCATGGATTGAACAGTACGGGGATCACGGAGGCGTTTTAAGTAAAAAAAAAAAGTTGGAACTTTGACTTTTTTGATATCTCCGTAACTAGAGGGTTCCCACGTATGGTGTGGAACAAAAAAATGATCGCAATGATGGGGAGAACAAGTGTCTTTCGGCTTCGTTAAGAGGCTTTTTACACCCTTGTAATCAAATTTATAATTAAAGAGTTTTTTTTTCGGGTGGGAAAATCATCTAATGTCATCTCTCGCTCTTGGGTGGAGCGTGAGATAGTGTCAGACTTTTACTGACTAAAAACCTACTCCTGTTCTTTCTTTGCCATTTTTCCAGGGCCCCAGGGATCTCTTTCGCATCACCCATGGTCCCAGTTTTTTTTTTCCGGTGGGAAAATTATCTTATGACATCCCCCGCAGGCTCTCGGGCGGATCGGGAGATAGTGTCAGACTTTTACTAACTAATAACCCACTCCTGTTTCTTTGTTGCCTTTCGTACCAGGGCCGAGTCTTCCTTTCAGAATCAAACCCTTGGCCCCAGTAGGCTTCGAACCTGATGGGCCCCTACAGTTGCTGACATCTCCTTGAGGCGCGCGTGAAACAGTACGCGCCGTCGACGACTTTGGCTCGGTCCGGACGGTTACTCGGACGGCGAGCTACCCATTGCTCACCGTCCGCAAGCCCGCGCCTACGGTGGCCGGAAATCGGGATCAGAATCCTGGCGGCGGTTGGGGCGTGAGGACCGTTGCCTCAAGCGATCGGCCGCCTCCTTTGCTAGCATTACTGCTTCGCAGAAGGAGGCGACCGCCTGCCACTCCTCCTCGCTCCGGACCATGGCCTGTACCAAGGCACGGCGCGAGAGATCACCGCCGCCGATCGCCCCCACGAGGACACGGCGGTGCTCTGCCAGGCGGTGCACACCTCTACTGTATGCTCCACCGTGTCCTCCGGGCGGCTCCGGGCGGTCCACACAATGGTGGCACTCGGGCGTTTCTTCCGCACGAATCCGGTGCAGAGACCTCCCGAACTTATCATGTCCGGTGAGGACCTGCGTCATGCAGAAGGTAAGGACGCCGTGAGGTCTTTCCAGCCACTCCTCAAAGAGGGGACGACAGTCGCTGTCGTCATTCCACCATGAGATCCCGCCGGAAGTCTTTCCGCCATGCCGCGACTTGGCGCGGCAGCGGAGTTTCGCCCCGGCGTTGCATCTCCATGCGCAGATCGTGCATGCGTGCAAGGTCTGTTGCCTCCAAATCTCACGATGATTGGCCAGCAAGGAGGCTCGCTGCTTCGCGGGAAATCGTGCGGTATCCCCGCACCATCCGGATGGCCATGACCCTCTGGCTTGCGTTCAGCTTGGCCGCCGGTCGCTTTCGTAGCGATAGCGCCCATACCGATGCCCCATAAAGGGCCATGGACCGAACGATTCCTGCTTAGAGCCTCCGGTAGACTAATATAAAAAATGTATGGAAGAAGAGCAAGCCAGCAAAAAATTTTGCTGTTTCGGGCTTGGTCCCGAAGTGAACTTTGTTCAGTGATAAGTATAAATATAAATATTTAAAACTATGAACAAACTTTACTTCGGGACCCCTTCATAAAAAAATGTATAAAGTTACAGTTTATTTACTTCCAGTTTATTTTTTAAAACATAATTGGTAATACTTTTTTCAATTTTTTTTAAATAAACTAACCGCATTTTAAAGATGCTGCATGTTACTTGCGAGTTTTAGTAAATTTATGAACGTGCTTTTATGCTTCTTACAGGGAAATCATGGAACAAATTTATTAAAACACATGAAGAAGCATCCTGTGCAATATACGCTTATACTGCAAGAGAATAGCAATAGCGCAAGTGAAGAACACGTCGAAGGAAATAGAAAAAAAAATCCAAACAAGATTTAGAAATGAAACTGATGGACGAATGTATAAATTTAGTAACGGCATGTGGGAGACCGCTAACTTTGATTGACGACAAACCTTTCCAAAACATATTGGATATGGCAATGGCAGGATGCTCACACAGTCCCATAAACTCTCACAAAATTCGTGAAGCCACTCAAAACAAAGCTGACAATTTGCGTGATGATATTGCTTCAAAGATTAAGGAAAAACTTATAGTTCTTAAATTAGACATCGCATCATGCCATTTGCGAAGTTTTTTAGGAATTAACCTGCAGTTTATCGAAAATGGCCAGATAATTATCAAAACATTAAGTGTGACTGAACTCACCCAAAGACATACAGCCGAGTTTTTAAAAGACCAATTGGTTTATGTATTGAATCGTTTCAGGATATCTATCGCCCAAATTTATTCCATAACCACTGATAATGGAGCAAATATGCTTAAAATGGTCAGATTAGTGGAACAAGCCTTAAAAACTAGCATCCAAGAAAATGAGGACGATTCAGATGATGACGAGAATGAAATAATGGAGATGACGAGTGACGAAGTAAATTTTATACTCGAAGATTACTTAGAAAGTGAACATTACACAGTTGCGGCCGTTAGGTGTGCTGCACATACGTTGCAGTTAGCAGTACACGACGCTTTAGGGAGTGAATCTTTATCCATTCAGACGATGCTCACAAATGCGCGCGAGGTTATAAAAAAGTTACGCACCACAATATACCAACACTTGCTAAAAAGAATGGGGGCTAAAAAACCTGTGGTGGATTGCCCGACGCGTTGGAGTTCGACTTACGATATGCTTACTCGGCTACTAGAACTTCGGCCAATATGTACAGAGAATGATGAGCTCTATTTGTCCGAAACTACGTGGAATTCTATTGAGGTTACTATAGCCTCTTTAAAGCCAAGCAAAATCTTGACTAAAAAGTTACAAATGGAACAACTAGCTATGGGTGACTTTTATCTTCATTGGATAAATTGCAAAATAGAGCTTAAAGCGATAAACACCAACCTCGCGTGCGAATTACATCGCAACATGGAAATTAGAGAAAAAGTCCTGTTCGAATCTAAAGCGTTTGTCGCAGCTGTATATATGGATCCACGCGTGAACTTCCTGTTGACCACTAATCAACTGGAGATTGCAGAAAATGTATTGATTAGTGTATGGAGGAGATGGCGCAAACTAAATAAACAAGACCGTGATAGCATAGTGATTAGCTCTCCTGTCGCCTCTACTTCAACGCAGCAGCAAAATGAAGGTTCTCAGCTCGAAGACTTCTTGGATCAGTCTTATAATAATACCCTGCGAGGAGATCCAAGCTATGGCTGCGCTGGAGATGACTCAGATATCAAAATACACTTAAAAGAATTTTTGAACAAACAGGTGCGCCTTCCTTCGAGTAAAAATATTTTATCATTTTGGGAAAGCAAAAAAAATATATTGCCTGACCTGTATATTTTATCAAAGATAGTATTGGCTTCACCTAGTACACAAGTCAGTGTAGAGAGGTTATTTTCCTCTTTAAATTTTGTATTCAACAAACTTCGGACGAAATTAAAAAGTGACTTAATTGATGATATCCTATTCTTAAGAAATAATTCAGATAATGAAACAGTTTGATAATTTTCATCATATACCATAGATCTTATTATTATATTTGAAGTTTATAAGCCTATATGTCTATGATGATTGATCATAATTACAGATTCTGGATTCTGTTGCGCATCGGTTACTAAGCTTAGAATTATTCTAAGCTGATTCTAATAAAACAAGAAAGGGATTGGAAAACAAGACCTGTCAAATAATTTTTTATGTAATTTTTACTTAGATACTACATCTGGATAGAATGAATATCCAGATATAGTATCTAAGTAAACTTATATATTTTTTTAAACTTATGATTTTTTTTTCATTGTATTGTATTGGAGATTATAATACAGAGGATTTTAGGTTTATTTATGTGTATTGTGTCTAGGACCTTGCTAAACGTTATGAGACTTTCATGCGACTTGGACTTCATAAGTTACTGTATTTCATGTTCGGAGAAAATAAAACATGATTATCATATTTGTATTGTTATTTATTATCAGTCAACCATTTAATTAAAAACTTAACATAATGTTTATTCATGTGGGTTCCTATTTTTAGCCTACCTCTTCAGAATCAGTTAAAGGAACATCTTTAGAGTGCTTGCCTTCCAAGGAATGTAGGAATACTAATATTCTTGAGTACACACGGGCTCTCATACAAGGTTTTATATTTTTCATCTCTTCTTTTATAAGTAAGCTAAAAATGTCATTTCTTTGATCCTTTTCTTCTTGTTGGATAGCCATGCAGTGGAAACATTCAGGTTCAGGTTGATGTTTTTCTTTCTCCAGGCGTTTTTCTACTTTAGGGTGGAGAACAGAAGGAGACTGTGGTCGTTCCGAATTTACAAAAATATCTGGCGAATGATGGCGCTTATTCTGACACATGATGGCTGGTTCTGAAATAAATCATATAAGCAACAATTGTTAGTAGGTAGGTACGAGTACTTTAATATATCGTGACCCCACAGGGGGTCGCAACCAATCATTTGAAAAACACTGATCTAACTAATGAACGTTTTCCACTTGCCGGCACTGCACCGGCCGCGGCATTGTGCATCGGCCCGAAGCAAAAATGTATGAATATACATATTATATGGCATGTCTTTCCATTTGCCGGCGGCATCGGCGACGGCACGGCGTTCATACATTTTTGTTTCCCCGCAGCTGAGCCGATGCCGGTGCCGTAAGTGGAAAAAAGGCCATTAGAACAAATATATAAGTAAGTTTAAATTATCCTAATGGTTGAATTAAATACAATAAAAAATAAAAATAAAATTAAAACATCTGACGATCGCAAGGGTCGGAAACGTTATTTAAAATAACGTTTTTTAAACGTTTTTAACAGTTCTTCGTATTGTGTTCGTTGCATTGCGTTCGGAACGAAAACGAAATGGGAACATTTTCAAAAACCGGTTTAATCCGCAAGACGGTGCAGCGAGGGTCGTGCGACGACAAGTATGGACTTGTTTGTTTATGCTGCCGCGCGGCTTCATTGTAATTATAGATCAATTATTCCGATGCGCTTGCTTACTGAGGTTGTGTTTACTGTTGTTATTGGGACTTCGGGAGTGGTAATTAGTTACCTACCTATTATAGTTAGTGGTGCTTATTCATTGCTTAAATGGGACGTAAAACAAAAAACCCAATTTACGCGTATTACACTTACAATAACGAAACTAACAAATCAAAATGTCAAATGGAAGGATGCCAGAAAGAAATACGAGTAAGTACCTATATAATTATTCAATCTTGAGGTTCTTGTAGTATACTGTAAGTCCTTAAGACTAGTTTATACAACATGATTTGTACCTATATGAACAATTTTTTCTATAGGAATTAGGACTAACACCGAAATTACGAAAAAAATATCTGCTGTTTCATAAAAATCATCAAAAACTACTAATGATGAACAAGCAACATGTATTGAAACAGCTGTATTTAATTTTTGCGATTTCGAAATTAGTCTCATAGTAGAAGTTGTTCATAATACCTTTATTAATTCTGTTATACAGTTTTTATTTATACTGTTTATTGATAATATTTTAGTGAAGATTGTGAATGAATTTAGTACGGACTGTGAAGGATCAAAAATTATATGATACGATTGTAAAAAATATTGTTCCAGGGACATCACGCCGGAAATTTAGTACGACATTTTTTTACGCAGCATCGTGCTGAATATGACAAGATTCAAGAAAGGACTTTTTCTGATAAAGATGTAAATTCTCTAACAGAATACAATAAAGTTCTTGAATGCTGCATAAATTTAGTTGCAATCCACGGCAGGCCGTTGTCTTTGCTAGAAGATGAGGCATTCCAAAATTTAATTACAATGATACCTAATCCTGGGTTAAAACCCAATATTAGAAACATAAGAACATGTATTGAGAATAAAGCCTACGATGTCCGAAAGAAGATCTATGAGGAATTAAAAAATAAACTGGTATGTTTAAAAATTGATGTAGCTTCTGTAAAATCAAGAAGATTCCTCGGAATAAATTTGCAGTTCATTTTAGATAAGAAGCTGCAGCTTCGTAATTTGTGTGTAGTTGAGCTTCATGAACGAAATACTGCAGCATTCTTGAAAGACACAGTGTTGATGGTTTTAAGCCGCTACGGAATCGAGCCTCAGCAGCTATACTCCATCACCTCGGACAACGGCGCTAATATGCTTGCAATGTCTCGTCAAATTGAAGAAGAAATACAGGATTCTCTTGAAGATTTGAATAACACTGAAGAACAGGTTGAGGAATCTGATATTATATATTCACCAGCAGATGGTCAGGAAATGCTTGATTTGGTGGAAAGTTTGGAGTTCGAAAGGGAAAATATAGCTCAACCTATCGTGACAGCTGTACGTTGTGCCGCGCATACATTGCAGCTTGCTGTGAGAGATGCCTGCAAAGAACTAGAACCCGTTTTCGAATTGTGTCGTCGTGCAGTAAGAACTCTTCGTACACCTAACGTGGCACTGGAATTAAAGCGTAACCAATTGCTTCAGGCTATTCTGGATTGTCCAACTCGATGGGACTCTACCGCCGATATGTTGGACAGGCTAGTTAACCTAAAAGACTTTTGTAAAGAACATTACTCAGACTTAATTGGAGATGAAACATGGTCAAAAATTGAAGAGAGCTTGCAGGCTCTCAAACCGTGCAGAGTACTATCCAAACGGTTGCAAGAAGAACAATTAACATTCGGTGATTTTTACATTTATTGGATAAAATGTATTACAGAGTTAGAACAAATGAATACTCCTATTGCATTATATTTGGTTATATGTATGAAAGCGAGAGAGGGCAATCTTCTGACCAACGACACATTTTTATCTGCTGTTTATATGGATCCGAGAGTAAATTCTATACTTTCCGAAGAACACAACGAACGAGCTCGGATTCATTTAATGCATACACACCAAAGATATATTAATTTGCAATTGCAAACTCAGGATCGACCAACAGATGAAAATGATCTTAATCAAGATAATGTCCCGCACACATCACGAAGTAATATAGATGGTTTCTTTGAAAGGCGATATAGAGAACGTCAGAGAGAACGACCAACAGAAGCTTGGAATCAATTAAAAAACTCTTTGATTGATTTTTTAAATTCGCCACTTTTGCCAACGCATGAGAACATTTTGAAATATTGGTACGAAAAAAGGTTTACTGATCCACAACTTTATTCTTTATCCACTATAGCCTTGGCTACTCCACCAACACAGGTTAGTGTTGAAAGGTTGTTTTCGTCGCTGAAATTTATTTTAAATAATTTAAGAATGTCATTAAAAGACTCCATAATTGATGATATCTTGTTAGTAAGAAACAACAGCATCTTTGAGAAATCAGATTAATTTAATATTATTTTCTATGACATTATCTTTATGTTAATTTACATGATTATGTAGATACCTAATAAGTTTATCAGTCTCAGGTTCAATAAGCTAGTATTATGTAATTGGGAATATGCATGTGATTTAAATTTACTTGATTTTTTTTCCTTGAACCTTTATAGTCCTGATATTATATCTCAATCATTATTTTCTTATTTAGATTGTTTATAATTGCATAAAATATTAATTAAAAAGTGCAAAAAAAGCACGCGTAATTCAAATTTATGAAACGCATCACCATTTGTCAAAGCGAAATTTACGTCACGAGTATAGTTATCGAATTTGTCAGCATCGATGTTTCAACCAAAACCTCTTCACTTCTTTGTTTGTGTCGTCACAGTGCACACGCCAAAATGCGGGCGTTTAAAGTGCCCATGTGGGTTGGCTATTTTTAACTTCTTTTTTAAATACTTTAAATTACTTTATAGGTGTTGATTTTTTTTTAGTATTTAATAGCGATGACTAATCGAATAAAAATATAAAAAAATACATGCATATTCCCATATTGTAAGTAAATACATTCGTTCGTTATTTAAAATTAAAAGTCAGGTTCCTTTTTTGTTTCAATATCATCGTGCGGCATGTGCCTGTGCTTATTCCTGTGTATTAGCTTTAATATTTCCACATATACATAAGTCCGCATGCATGGCTCGACAAAATCTAACTCTGACGAAATAAGTTTTCCATAATATTCATTTCTGATATCTTTCTGATTGTTGGTTATGTTGCACAGTACACACTGGTATTTTTCATTTTGTTGCTTTGAATTTTGACTTGGTAAAACAGGTTCCTCCTGAGGCTTCTGGGTATCCTTGCTTTGCGGAACAGTAATTAGACTCATTTGTATTCCTGCAATATAAATCAAATTAATTATTTAAACGTTTAATTTGTTAAGTTAGGTTGATTTGTATTTTGTTAAAGTTTGTAGTCATTGTACAATTTTAATCGATGTTCAGTCAATCACAGTTTGGTGCTGCGAAGTGCAACCAAGATGTTTCTTAAAATTATCATGTTTCATCACGCGAGCATATGGGCTACCGCCGATTTATATATTTTGGCGAATAGGGTTACCTATATTATGAACATAATAATATTTATGCTTCGGATCAGCTAAGAGTTGGATGCAATGTAATTATTATTGTTAATTTAATCTAATACATAAACAGTCAGCTGCTAGAACGATATTTAAAGTTAATGCTTCATTAAAGTTATCGCCGTCTTTTTTTACTTCTAGAATACTGAATACAGTTAATAGAGCATGAACTTTAAAGATCGTTCTTGAAAACTGACCGTAAGGAAAAATATCTTCGTTTAGTCTTGACAAGAATACCTACCTGTTGTACGTCTTTTCGGTGCTAATAGAGATTGCGATTCTTCCTCATTTAATGTTGCATGTCTTTTGATTTCTAAAAAATAAATGATGTTTAAAATTATTTCTCTTTTTATAGTTGCACACGACTACTATTTATAGTGCCGTGCTAACCCAAAAAGACCTATAAGCATTATGCTTATAGGTTTTTTAGGGTCACGGTCAGCACTTAAACGCTTAGAGGCCTTTTTAGCTTAGCATGGCGGTATAACTACTAACATACCTTTTCCAGTTATTATATTCTCCTCTTTTTCAGTAAGAGAGGTTTGTTTGTCTGGTAAACTGATATTTGGGTTGAAATCCTCTATTTCAATAAAAAATGGTTTGCCGTCTGGTAAATCAGTAATTGGATTAACATCAGTCTCTATTTCAGTAAAAAATGGTTGGCTGTCTGGTAAATCAGTATTTGCCTCTTCATCTGAAATATTTTATTTAAGTAGCAATTAACTTTACAAACCTTGAATATAATATATATATATACAATTGATAATCTAGAAATAACAATTAATCTTAAAGATTAATTGTTCTAGATCTGTACTTATTTCCATATAATAGGGTAGTGGTACTCACCTGAACTGTCCATGCTTACTGTACTATACACTGTTTACTAACTACGAGTAGGTATACTCACGGGTTAATAACAATAGTACCTAGGTACCCTAGGCTTAGCTTTAACAAACAAATTTACAAATTTAGCAAACGAATCTTAGTAAGATAGGTACGAACGACGAAACTAAACCGCGCGGCAGTGAGATGCCAATTGAATTTAATACTCATGAAACATCGAGCAACACAAAAATTCAATAAAAACGGTTAAAACGTTTTATTAAACGAAATCGGTATATTTTTTTTGTTCTTCAAAAACGTTATTTATAATGTTCCGTTCGAACATAAACGAAACAAATTGTTCTTTAGGCATTTAAGACGAAAACGTTTCGAAAAATATACCGGTATCCGACCCTTGGACGATCGTTTCTCCCATGATACCTAAACCTACCTAAAACCCCGGTCAATAAATAAATAGGTAGGGATGGTGTTTATTTGTCTTTAGGTATATCGTGTTTAGGACGGAGCCAAATGGACGAAATATCTTGAGTTGTGAGTCCGTAAAATGTGTCCCTGTCCCTGCACAGAACTTTTGTTTGCAACCGAATGGTTGCATACTAAGTTCGTTGATATATTAAAAGGGGGAAGGATGCGCTAACATCGCAATCAAAAAACCAAAAACTCACACATCTTTCATCTTGGGCACGCCACAATTATGGCGGTAAGTCCCCTCTTTGAGGCGTGGTTGGAAAGACCTCACGGCGTCCTCACCTTCCGCATGACGCAGGTTCTCACCGAACACGGGAAGTTCGGGAAGTTCCTGCACCGGATTCGTGCGGAAGTGACGCCCGGGTGTCGCCACTGTGCGGACCGCCCGGAGGACACGGTAGAGCACACGGTGGAGGTGTGCCCCACTTGGGTAGAGCAACGCCGTGTCCTTGTGGGGGCGATCGGCGACGGCGATCTCTCGCGAAGGGCCTTGGTACAGGCCATGGTCCGGAGCGAGGATGAGTGGCAGGCGGTCGCCTCCTTCTGCGAAGCAGTAATGCTAGCAAAGGAGGCGGCCGATCGCGTGATGCAACGGCAACGGTCCTCACGCCCCAACCGCCGCCGGGATTCCGATCCCGATTTCCGGCCACCATAGGCGCGGGCTTGCGGACGGCGAGCAATGGGTAGCTCGCCGTCCGACCGTCCGGTTACCGTCCGGACCGAGCCCAAGTCGTCGACGGCGCGTTTTGTTCCACGCGTGCCTCAGGGAGATGTCAGCAAATCGTAGGGGCCCAGTAGGATCGAAGCCTACTGGGGCCATGGGTAGTGTCAAAACGAAACCCGAAGGCAACGAAGGAACAGGAGTGGGTTTTTAGTCAGTAAAAGTCTGACACTATCTCCCGCTCCGGATGATTTTCCCAACTAAAAAAAAAAAACATCTTACATCTATGATCAGTGTCATCACAGTCGCAAACCTACAGTCACTGATAGACAAGGACAGAGATAAGAGCCGGCGTTGTCGTGTGAGCGAAATCGCGTTGGCTGCCGAATGAACGCAACTACAAACATTACAATGTTTGTGACTTGTGCAGCTAAACAGTGTTTTAATAATACCTACCTTATTAAAACACTGTTTAGCTGCACAAGTCATTTTGAACTGTATTTATTACAAAAATAAAAATGAGTGTACTTTAGACCACACGAATGAAGTAAAACCTCACGGAAACGCATATTTGTACTTACTTTTATTATCCATCTTGGCGACAATCTATGTAGTTGTAAAGTTTCAACACACTTGTGATTATGTTGACAAACAAAGTAGACGCGGACACATGAATGGCGGCAAAATGGCAAAACAACTTGCTTTGTCTGGCTCGGCTGAGGTACGAACATCAATAAACTTCGGTTATTCAATCCTTGCTCCGAACACGGGATGTGTGTTTCTCTTCCGTAAGGAACCTTTAAATCGGATGACAAGGAACCGGTATAACATCATCCGATTTAAAGGTTCTAGGAACCGGTATTTAGAACCGGTACATCGGAACCCAAACCGGAACCGATACCGGAACCGGAACCGTACCGAAAAGAGGAACCTTTATAAGAACCTAAATGAAGAACCAGAACCGCAATTGGTACCGGTTTTCAATCCCTGCTTCCACCAATCGGCTTAAATTTTGGGCTCTATGTACTAATATGAAAAAGATATTCTGGAAACACTGGAAAGACGATTACCTAACTACACTGCAAAACCGTCCTAAGTGGCACAATATTTTGCCGAATGTAACCGTAGGTACCCTGGTCATACTTAGGTAACAAAATGTACCTCCTTTGCAATGGCCTATGGCCCGTGTAACGAAAGTCTTTCCAGGCACTAAAGATGGCGTTGTAAGAGCCATAGAAGTAATTACATCCAATGGGCACTCTCATCGGAGGTCCATTACAAAAGTATGTGTATTACCAATAGATAATAATTAAATTTAAGAGGATCAATATTCCTAGCTCCTAGTAGCATTTAAGTTTATACAGATTTAAGTGTCTCATTTAATAGTTGTGAAGTTAAACTCTATTGTTGCATCCTAATGTAGGAGTTATTAGAAATGTTATTTTAACAGAATTAAAATTAGTTGCACAAAGGTAATAAGAAAATTGTAACAATTCTAAGCTGTGCTCATCATCATCATCATCATCAACTCAGCCGAAAGACGTCCACTGCTGGACATGGGCCTCCCCCAAAGGGGGGTTTTGCCATAATCGCCACGCTTGGCAGGCGGGTTGGCGATCGCAGTACGGTTGTTACAAAAGCACAGAGAACGCTGCTGCCCATTCTCTGGTAAGTCCCTTAGTCGCCTCTTACGACACCCACGGGAAGATATGGGATGGTGCTATTCTTTGCGTCTGACACCATACAGAAAACAGCTATGCTCATAGCAATGTTGAATAAAAAATGTAAACAAATGTTCTCAGAAATGTAAATTAAGAAGTTTTACAGAGATAACAAACGGTATATTATGTAGGTCTATAGAGAATATAAGAATGTAATTTGACTGTGTTTTTAACACTAGGTAGGTACAATAATTAACCTTTGATTTACATAGTTAGCATTTCTAGTTTGATCTAGTAATATTGTAACCCTTCCTGAGGGTCAGTTTGGTTCTTTTAAGGCCCCAGCATGTCCGAGACATTAAGTAATTTTAGTCTGTGCAAAAAGTAAGGTTTTGCATCTGTATTATATTAAGATGAGTTATCTGTGGAAAAGCTCTGTCGCTCTTCCCTTCCGCCAAAACCGTCGTCTAAAACGAACGCGTGCATAGACCGGCAGGCAATATATTGCACATATTATTATTATATTGTTTTTTTTTTTTTATTGACTTATGCCTTGTGGCATTAAGTCCGCCTATGTACCACCCTTGTACATGAAGTTTAAATAAATAAATAATATTGGAATTATTACAGCAAAGTGAAGTTTAATTTAATATCTGCACCTGACTTCCAAATCCATTATAACAAACTACAAAATTCTACACTCTGCTGCCAAAAAAACAAAAAATACAACAACACCGTGACTTCAATGAAAAATGGCTCACAAATATTTCATTTAAAAATTGGATTTCTAAAAGAGAGCAAGAATGTGGTAGTATAACTGCATATTGCTGTGTGTGCGATTGTGCTGTTATGAACCATAAACCTGCACTTGTTAAGCAGATGCACACTGAGAAGCACATTCAAAATATTAACTCAAAAAGTAAAACTACGCCTATTGATGTAATGATGAAACCAACAAAAGAAGACGAATTAAAAAGGGAGCAGAGCTTAAAATTTGTGCTTTCCTTGCACAACACAATTTATCGTTCTCAGCAGATCATTTAATCCCATTTTTAGCAAATACTTTTACAGATTCTGAAATGATAAAATCTATTAATTTAGGTAGGACGAAAGCAACAAATACAATAAAGACGGAACTTGGTCCCATATTAACTCAAGAACTCGTAAATGAGTTGTAAAAAACTCCGTTCAGTATTATAATGGATGAGACAACTGATATCAGTGTGAAAAAACAATGTACACTCACAGTCATATATTATGATGATCAAGATTCTGTTCGTCGCACACAGTTTCTCGACATATATGAAGTGAGATCTAGAAAAGCTGAAGATCTCACTAATAGTTTATTATCTTGGCTTCAAGATCGACAGATTCCATTAAAAAATTTGTAGGCTTTGCTTCAGACACAACTAATAGCAGCGGTCGGCCAAAATAATTCTGTATTTAGTCACTTAAATAAAAAAGTTCCGCATATTGCAAGTGTCAAATGCAGCTGTCACATGATTAATCTGGTTGCGTCCAAAGCCTGCCTCAAACTGCCACGATCTGTCGAGGATTTATTAAGAAGCGTGGGCTCTCATTTTAGTATCAGTTCTTCAAGACAAGATCAGCTAAAAGAATTTCAAGAATTTTTCAAAGCAGAAATACATAAAATTTTGAGTCCATCCACAACACGATGGTTGTCACTAGAAGCGTGCGTTAACACAACGTTAGAACAATATGAAGTTCTCACAGAGTATTTTCAAAGTTAGTGTTTTTGATGATCCAAGTATAATAACTGAAGATATTTTAACAACTTTAAACAACAAATTCACTAAAATGTACCTGGAATTCATGTCATACATATACTAGCCAGTCAACTGGTCAAACATTACAAGTCCTAAATACTGCAGTCATCAATCCCCAGCCACCAGATTCACCTACACCATCAACCAGTACAGCTCATAGTGAACGAATACAAATATTGGAACACAAAATATTCAACCAGCTTACCAAAGTTTCGATACCCCAATAATTGATGGCCATTCTCCTATATCCAGCGATGATGATTGCGAAAATTTTTTTACTCTTAAAAATCCTAAGAACTATAAGAAGCAGGCACCGACATACAGTTTAGTAACTGAAACAAAAAATCCCCCTGCAATGACAGATCAAATACACCTTTTTTCTACACCTAAAAATCGTAAAAAACAAATGCCACGTACAAGCGATGTTGACCTCTTATTACATAAAAAAGGAGAAAAAACCATGTCCTCTGCATTAACAAGTAGATGCGGGTCGTTGAGTGATATTTCGACATCTAACATGGTATCACTCAACTCATCATTTAATGAAGATCAGCTGTACAATTTATTAGAAACTCCTCCACAAAAAGGAAAAAATACAATAAATACTAAGATAATACCACCTAATTCCACTGATAAGAACTTACCAATACCCTCAAGCTCCAACGTGAAAAATGTAACAGTATCAAATCCACTACCGATGGACACACCTCAAACGATAGCTGCATTTTTCGATAGTGATTCTAATGAAGATAATAGTATTTCTATTAGTGAACCTACAGCTTCCTCATCTGATGATACTTCTTCAGAAACAAATTCATGCTACAATACAAACCCATCTTCAGCGACGAATGATGATGAATGGCAAGATATAACAGATAGCCCACTTAGTTTTGAAGAGTTTGAAGGTTCAGTTGAAATTTTAGTCCCCTCCAATGTCCGTGAGCCAGATGAATATTACAAATTATTTATAACTGATGACATTATTAATAAAATAGTCGATGCAACAAATAAATACACTAGTAAGTATTTAGAGTCTAACAATGTCGCTGATAAATCTCGTGCTAATTTATGGAAGGCAACGGATATCGATGAAATGCAGAAGTTTTTTGCTATTTTGCTGGCGATGGGCTTTGTGAAAGTGCCTCATATAAACGACTACTGGTCTAGAAATAAACTTTACAGAAATGAATATATAACTTCGCTTATGAGCAGAGATAGATTTTTACTATTGATAAAGTTCTGGCACTTCAGTGATAACAGTAATTCTACAAATGACAAACTGTATAAAATACGAGAAATACATGACATGCTGTTGTTGCTATTTAAAAAGGTACTCAAACCAGGAAAAGTCCTAGTAGTAGATGAATTCATGGTGCCATGGCGATGCAGACTTCTTTTCCGTCAATATATAAAAAATAAATCTCACAAATACAGCGTTAAACTGTATAAAGCTTGCACACCAGAGGGCTACACATTTAACATAATTATTTACACTGGAAAAAGCGACGGTGGACGAGAACTAAACCATGCTCAGAATGTAGTAATGAAACTTATACAAGATTTCGAAAATGAAGGGCGTATTGTCGTAGCAGACAATTTTTCTATTGGACTAACGAAGGCTTTAATTGACAAGAAAACATTCTATTGTGGGACTTTGCGATCTAACAGAAAAAGGGTTACCTAAACCTGTTGTCAGCACGAAATTAAAGAAAGGTGACATCATAGGTAAAATGAATAATAAAGGGATTAAAGTAATTAAGTGGTTTGATAAACGTCCCGTTTTGATGATGACTACGTGTAAAAATCATGATACCTCACTGAAAAACACTGGGAAGAAACGAAGAAGGACAAATGAAGAAATCTTAAAACCTGACTGTGTACTTACTGACTTATAACAGTTATAAAAAAGGTATTGATTATAGCGATCAGATGTCTTCCTATTACTCCACATTAAGGCGTAGTCTTAAATGGTACCGCAAAGTAATGTTAGAATTGCTTTTTGGAACGGCAGTTATAAATGCCTTGATAGTGTACAACCTACAAAACGAAAACAAATTGACCAAAAAATAATTTTTTGAACATATAATACAGAAGTTCTCGAAGGTGTCACTGAGAAAGCAACCAAGGATTCCGGAAATAGATTCAACATCAACTTTACCAACATCTACAGCGGAAACAGTTCATAACTTAATCATGGGTAACAAAAAACGGAATTTTTCAGGATGTTACGATAAATTACGCCTAACACTAAGTAGCAAAGTAGCCGGAAATAAAGTTAGAAAGGTTAAAACCATGTGTAAGGCATGTAAAAAGACATTATGTCGAGAATGTTATAATGAAAATCATGCTTCTAATATTACGGTATAGTTAATTTTATATGTACTTAATGAACAGTTCAGGTCTGAAAAATATATAATAAATTTAATAGATATCGATGTTTTATCATCCACAAGACTAAAAACGTATCAACACTTTTGCTAACCAGTGCGGATAACGGGTCCTTAAGATCCGACAGGCAATTACTTTATTTACAAACAAACCATTCAGTGCATCCATCTACGATTTCAGCCTTTTATTGAGTGTTTATGTGTCAACATATTGCTATAAAGGAATATGCTTTAATCATTATACCTATAAAGATAAGTCCTCCTAAACAAAAGTCGAACGGATCTTTTTGACCCAGCAACGCACCAGAAACAAATCGTGCTTCGGATATAATAGACCCCATGCCGCACCAACCGAAAGTCATCAAATTTGACTAACGCAGTGAGCGTGTTAAGTAATGTAGGTACCACAACAATCAGCCGTAATGATTGTGTATTTATGGACACTTATTGTGTATAATAGATACATTATTGATTGATCTAATTTATAACATTTGAGTATGAGTATTTTTTGTAAATTTTTCTTTTTGTTTTTGTTGTTTTTCTTTTCTTTTGCAGAAGAAGGATAAACAAGTTGCTGTACTTAGTGATGTGAAACTTCCATATCAACACATTTTTAATCCTAATTCTTCAACTTCTCAAGAGTGTAGTATGGAAAAAATGTTCACCGAGCCCTTCTACAAGTTCTTTGGACCCACCTCCACCAAAAAAAATATGTTCAAGCAATAAGGATGTAGCTGTCCAAACAGAAATGTACAAGCATAGCAGCCCCGCAGAAGATGATTTAAAGCGTAAAGTGAAAATACTGTCTCTAAGGCTAAACAGACGCGAATCTAAATTAAAAAATTTAGTGTTAATCTTGACAATGTTAAAAAAACGTAAGCATAATAATTATGATGAACTGGAACATATGATTAAAAATAATTTTGTCAACATACATAACCATTTAAATACCGATAAAAGTAATAGAGGTGTACGATATTCGGAGGACGTAAAACAGTTCGCTTTATCATTATATTACTATTCGTCCAAAGCATATTTGTTTTTGAGAAACCTATTTAACTTAGCATTCTTTTGTTACTCCTAATTCTATTTTCGCATTATATTATTTACGCATAACAGCTTACGCATAATTTTTTTAAGCATAATTTCTCTAATCATAATAATGATTAAGCATAATATTCCGAAGCATAAATTCATTTACGCATAATGATATTAACACATACTTTTTATAGGCATAATTATGAACTCCTAAAACACTAATACATATTATACATGGTGAACTAATACATGGTGACTAGGGCATCAGAACCGGTTTTTCCCGGTTCCAAAAGAACCGGGAATTACCGGTTCTGAGAGACCCTGATAGAAACGGTTCTGTAAAACGAGGAACCGGTTTTTTCGGTTCTTACTTCTTCTTATCTCTCTTAAAATAAATTTAGAAATAATATTATCTCTATCATACTTTTTATGCTACTCGTAAATATCAAGTTATTATCCAAATTTATTATTCAAACAGAATATATACTGATAATTCACTGTTAAATTAATAAATAACGTTATAATTTATTATTAATGATGAATCTTTAAGAAACTAACGATGTTTTTAAGGGACATTAAGGTAAATGCTCCAGGATACCCCGCGAAATTCAAATTTTTGAGTTGTTTTGCAATTTGCAGCTCAGTCTCGGATAGTATGGTAATAAAAGTTGTATTCGCGGTAATGACACATACTATCCGATAGTGAGCTGGCAATTGTAAAAAACGTACGACTATTTGAATTTCGGTGATAACTCTAGAAGCTCTCACCTTCCTTAACAATCTCTGGTTGGCAACACTGGTAGACGCGCTGTCGCCATTTTGTTTAGTTCGACACAAACAAACGTTGTGAGTGGGTGTATTGTTTTGACGCCGATTTGACAAGTAAGTGACTTTAAATATTATTGCATATTGTTATTATTATCAATCAATTGAGAATATTTATTTTAATTGCTATTAGTTAAGTATTACGCTTTCACTCTTGTGGACGGAATAGATAAAATAATAACTTGGACAGCGACATGATAAAGTTGTTACACCTATTTATTTATTTATCTTTTCTCACATTACTTTGTTTTTTGGCATCCAATCTGATAATTATTGTGAATCATGAAAATCTCAGTTATACAACACAAGGTAGGTAATATTTCAGTTTTGGCACTTGGTAGAACACGTGGCGCATGCTACATTAAACTACTTATAAATTGCTTAGTAGATAAATATAAATTAAATAATCATAAAAAATAACAGTGTTGCTCAGGCGGGACTAAATTACACTGGTGAAATGAGCAGTGTTAATATTATGTTCGTGTCAATTTTTGGTTATAAAAGAAATTCCAGTTGCCTCTCAATGTTTTCACAACTTTTGCATTAGAAGTTCGATTGCAAGCAGCTAGGCCATTGAGTGTTCAAACATTCGACCAACTTGTAATAACTAAATAAATAAATAACTTTACTAAGAAAGTTTATTGAATTTCAGACGCATCTTCCGGTTGACTGAATTCCTTAACAAACTACAAAAGAATGGATTTCGAAGAGGTGATTAATAAGGCAGGAGACAAGGCCTCTGTTTGGCACTACTTTCTGAGAAACAAAAATAAAAGTGAAGCAAAATGTAAATTATGCCAAAAGATATTAAAATCAGGCGGTGGTAGCACGAGCAGTTTACAAAAACATTTGAAAAACGTACATAAACTCAGTTTAGAAAATCCAACTACGTCAGCACAGGGTGGTGCATCTACTACAAAAGAACTTCCGAATCCCGAAATGCCGAAAAAGAAATCTAAATTGACCCATTTTTTTGAGAGTGATGCTAATCCAAGTATGGAAGTAATGGTGTATCGTATGGCTTCGATGGATGGAATCTCACTAAGAACATTTATATCATCTCAAGATTTAAGGTACCTTTTTGAAAAAAGCGGCAATAAATTACCCAAGACTGCGGATACCATTCGAAACAAGATTATCAAGGAAAGTGAAAAAAGAAAGCTAGAGGTGATTAGTGAGATTAAAGCGATTTTATCTCATGAAAAGAAGTTTTCAATATCATTCGATGAATGGACATCCAATCACAACAGAAGATACATAGGTCTTACTTTGCATTCACCAGATTTTGCTAGAAACGCTTTTCGAAACCTTGGTCTAATAAGAATTCATGGCTCTATGAATGCAGCAAAATGCGTTCAGTTAATTGAGTCCAAGTTGAATGAATATGGCATATCTTTAACTCAAGACATTGTTGCTCAAACCACAGATGGCTGCAGCCTTATGGTTGCATTTGGGAAGTCGCTAAAGTCTTACCATCAGTTATGTATTGCTCACGCAGTTCAACTAGCAATTGTGGACGTGATGTATAATCGCAACAAAGACATCGAGGAAGACGTAGAAGCGCCACAGATTATACTGGAGCAGTTGGACGAACTTGGCAATTATGATTATGACGAAGATTTGCCTCTATCTGAATTAGCTTTAAGACTGCGAACTGGCGAATTTAGTAACGAAACTGATGATGGTGAAAATAACAACGATGAAGACGATGGTGCTGAATTCAATAACGAATCGCCATTAGCATCTTTGCCACCACACTCGTTTAGCTATTATCAGCTCATATCTAAGGTACGAAAAGTGGTAAAAATTTTCAAAAAGTCACCGACTAAAAATGATGACGTCCTTCAAAAGTATGTTAAAGCTGATTTTGGACAGGAGTATTCTCTACTTTTAGATGGAAAGACTCGCTGGAGCAGCATGGCCACCATGTTAAGCCGTTTTCTAAAATTAAAAACATCTATCACAAAAGCACTAATAGATTTGAACATTGATATTCAGTTTACTGACGACGACTGGAGACATATATACGAGTTAAATAATATATTGGATATAATAAAAACTGTCGTGGAGGCACTATGTCGCCGTGATGCAACATTACTTACAGCTGATATTTCTCTCAAATTTGCAATAAAAAAATTGCTTGAAATGAACACTCATCTGAGCAATACAATGGCGGCTGCATTGCGTAAACAATATGCAAAACGACGACTAGTCCAAGCAGCAATATTGCAATATTTGACCAACCCGGAGAAGTATTTTGATAACATTGAAAAAGAAGATAAAACTGTTTTTTTACGGCCTACGAGTGATGAGATGCTGCGGGAAATCGTAAACCTCATTCAACGCACAAAACAAACCTGTACCTCTTGATTGTACGCCTGATTTCAGGAGACATGATGATGATGATTTACAAGAATCTTCTTTAACAAATGAAGAAGAACTTAATAAGGAAATAAGTCAAGCTACTGCTTCTGCTCCTGAATCGACATCAAATGACATCAACATTCTCAAACAAAGCCATTTCTACCCTTATAGTAGATAAGGGTAGAAATGGCTTTGTTTGAGAATGGTGGTCAGAGACAGCGAGGACGATACCTATCGCTTGCTTATCAACATTTACTAACAATTCCACCCACTAGTGTGGAGCCGGAACGTATATTTTCTTCCGCCGGGATAGTCTGCAATAGACTCCGTTCGTCTTTAAGCGACAAAACTTTAGACGCACTTATTTTTTTACGTTCCTTTTATTTAGGAAAGAAGAAAGCCAATACGTAATGCTCAATTTAATCATTAAATTTTTTTGTAATTTTTATCATTTATTTACAACTTTTATGTGCTTGTTGATTTGTTTTGACTGGATTTGTAAAAGTTCCTTTAACTAGCTTGTAAGATGGTTAATTTTTTTAAGTTTAATTTTTATTATTTCACTTTTTGATCTCTGTAGTGTAGTGAATTATAAAGAACTGATTGTAACTGATTGTGAAAATACTGAATTTTAAAGAACTGATTGTTGCCAAAAATAGTTAAAAACGATGTTGTAATTTGAGTATAATTAAAAATATATATAATATGCTTACCAATAAAGTGTGTTTTATTTAGACCCTTTTCAACTAGAATTTATGAAAAAAAAAATACGAAAGAACCGGGTACCCGGTTCCGTCTAGAATTTAGAACCGAAAGAACCGGTTCCTAAAGTAGGGCCGGTTCTCGATGCCCTAATGGTGACACTAAAATACATATTATACATATTATGAATACAAATAAATGCATATTATATATACATGCAAACAAGCATACACCATGCTTGCAGCAAGCAAGCAACATGTAAACAAGCATACACCATGCTTGCAGCAAGCAAGCAACATGTAAACAAGCATACACCATGCATGCAGCAAGCAAGCAAGCTTGCAGCAAGCAAGCAAGCATGCAGCATGCAAGCAAGCATGCAACAAGCAAGCATGCAACATGAAAGCAAGCATGCAACATGCAAGCAAGCATGCAGCATGCAAGCAAGCATGCAGCATGCAAGCAAGCATGCATCATGCATCATGCAGCAGGCATGGTTTCTGTCACGGCTCCGGCAGTCCGGGGCTCCGGCGGTCCCACGCGAGCTTATCGTCGCAGATGTGTTTAACGCTACTAACGTGTTACAACCCCCTGCTCCTCAATTCGCGGGCCTCCTCGCCCCTCCGCGCCTACGCGATTCTAAATTACACTCTCGGGGTAGGGCAGACAAGACTACGTGGAGTCGGTTTTGCAGCGATTCGTTTCTGTCACTAACTTTTATAACACAACTTTATGAATTTTTAGTTTAAAATAAATACGTAAAAATAACTTAAATTTGATTCCGGTATTTATATTAATACTATTTTGCATAATGTTACTAGGCATAGTGAATAGTCACTATGCCTAGTAACATTATGCAAAATTCAATTTATGCCAAAACAAATTAGCCTTCAAGATGATTATGCCAACATAAACAGTATGCCAACAAAAAATTTGGCAATGTATTATTATGGCAAAACAAATTATGCCAAAACTGTTATGCCAAAGTATATTAGGAAAAAGAACATTATGCAAAAAGAAGGGATCCCGAATGAAACACACCTCCACCGTCAACGGAACGTAAAACATCAAATTTGACATCTACCATGACAATTTATCTATCTAAATTGCGTGTTATTTTTCAATTTATATGGAAAATTTCAAAAATTATATCTCGTAAACCGTGAGTATCTGCAACTTAAAAAATTGTAAAAAGCCTTCTGTTTATGAGTGCTATCTACAAAAAAAAATGAACTTCCAACTCGACGGCCCATAATGGAAAGTTTATCCCTGTTATTCCTCTGGAAGGTTTAATTATTTATAACTAACCCCACTGTAGAATCGAATGTGCTATCAGAGTTCTTATATACCATATATAATGAGAAGAGCTCTCAAAAATGCTGCCGTAAGCACTAAAATGTTTGTTGGGTTGCGCCCTCTTGTCTTACCACCATACCTTATCCATTGAAACGCGTGCGGCAAAGATTTTAGCTAAAATATGTAGTGATGTTTTGCCTTTTAAGATTTGTTATTATTCATGTATTTGTCGGATCCGGTCATGAGTACGGACGGGCGAATGAATCGAAAGCGCGCCAGTGGTGACATCACGCGACCTACGTACCAGTTTACCCCACCATGGCGGCTTTTACAGAGTCCTGATGTTAACACCTCGCGGCGAGGCGGACATTCTGTCTTAGTCTGATCGCAGCGGAGTTGAGACGTCTTGACCCGTATCGTACCCGAAGTAATTTGTTAGTTTACCCAGTGTATCTGTTTGAAAAGAGTAACCATGGAGTTTCTTGCCGGCACTTTTCCATGGAAACGACCAACCCGAACCGTGCAATGTGAAATAAAATAGTGTATCGCATCCAGTGTTTTCATAGCACGAAACCCGTCTTCTGCCCACAAAATGCTCGAGCCTAGCGAAATAAGTCCTGACAAACCCGACATCAGAATTGGGATAAAATCGTGCTAATGAAATCATGTCGCGAGGACAGTGTCAATAACAATCACTGTCAACTGTGTAAAAACCGAAGAAGTGATGAAAATGTTCACGATTCAAAAATAAAACGAGAAAGAGGGTAGACCGATTAGTGTGCTCATAAACCCGCAATAACTTTAGTTTATCCGTGATCATGGTGTTTGCAACAGAGCCGAAATATCTGGAACTCCAAACAGACAGTAAACAAAGTGTTATTTACCATTATTATTATTTACCATTTATTTACCGTTTTTAAGTGTTAATCAGTGACGGTTACTTTTTGAAATGCAAAACTAAGACTGTATCGTTTACAAATTCTTAAAACCTAGCCAGTGAATAGTAACATAGTGTTGTGGACCAGTTTAACCCTTAAATTGGCAGTGTACTCCACCAAAGACAAACTTTGATAAAATCCATTGTAGTAGTAATCTAAAAAAAAATACCCTTTATTATTATTTTTAGCTTGCAATAATTGTGTATTTTGGTAGAAAAAATATTAGGATGAGGTAACATCGAAAATTATCCGTCAAATTCAAAATGTCTTCGAAGCGGTCTGGTGTCTCTGCGTCACGGGTAAGCTTTTTAAGTTTTACTATGCTTTTTTAGGTGGGACTCGTGGTTATTAGGCTTTACATTGCATAGGAACATTGTAAACAATATCATTCGTGCGTAATTTTATGTGTAAATTACGGAATCGCAGTTTTATGAGTTCGAAACTTTGTGTGTACTCCGTGAATACCGTTGCCAAGTACGTCCAAAAGGACGCAAAATAGACTTTGGTATACACGAAGTACATTGCCAAGTACACAAAGAAATGCAAACTGGCTTTTTTTGTTTATTTTGATATAAAATAACATCAGTTGAGGTGTGGATTGTATGTCGTATAGCATGTTCTTTTTCTTTTTCTGCAGTGCTTGAACCTGACCCGCTTGCATAAGATTTTAGCTATGATCCCGAAAGAAAATGCATGTTTCGATGACAGTTCTAGTTCGGATGACGAATCACACTTCTTTCCACCATCTTCACCAAAACTTAGCTCTGACCCACCTTCATTAGACTCCTCATTTGAAAGAGTGAACATTCTAGAAGACGACCACAACGACTCTGGTAACTTATTTGACTGTAATATTGATGATGTACCACTAACACCAACGTTTCAAGAGGTATTTCCGTCTCTGTCCACTAGCAATTATAATGCCATACCAACATTGAATTAAATTCAATCATTACCAACTCCATCTATAGAACTTCTGCAGTCTCCAGTTCCTAGCACGTCAAAAGCTTCGCCTTTGCAATCACTAGATCTAAACGCAAAAAGCCTTCAGTAGTAGACAAAAAGTTACGAAAAGCTAAATTTTTACTGATTTACAGCTGGAAAATATCTTATTTACACCCTTATAAGTTCCTACGTGGATTCTCATCCTATTGAAAAGATAATACTCGAAGGAAGACAAACGAAAGGTCGATGTTGACTGCCCTCAACTTGTGAAGCAGTACAATAAGCATATTGGGGGCGTGGATTTAGCAGATATACTTATATCTTTGTACCGGACTCCGTTCAAAAGCCGACGGTGGTATTTGGGTATATTTTTGCAGTTGCTGGATATATGCATAAACAACGGTTGGCTACTTTACAGGCGAGATGGAAGACTTAAAAAGTCTCTAAAAGAGTTTAGGCTTGATTTATTTGAGGACTCTGTCGGGCTGGAAAAATCGCCAAGTCAAGTGGAACTATGGAGAAGATGAAGGGGAGAACAATTCAGAAACCTACTGCTGAACGGCCGGTAGACAGTGTCAGGTACGATGCTGTCGGACATTTTCCAGAATCGGCAAATAAGCAATCACGCTGTAGGTTTTGCAAAGAGGGAAGAACCAAAGTCTTTTGTGTGAAGTGCAATATGCATCTGTGTTTTGTGGTAGGAGAAAGTAACAAAAGAAATTACTTCCGCCAATGTCACACCCAATAAATATTGTTTCGTAAGAATTATGATTAATAAAACAAAGAATTAACTAAGATGTGTTTAATTCATATCTTGGCACTGTGCTCCACGTAGTACAAACACACGAAGACATACTTTACACTATAGTTGGCAATGTACTCCCCGGAGTACATTGATTTTCGCGAAAACTGTAATAAGTAGATTTTTTTCAGTCCTCTGGGATCATACTATACCAGGAAATAACAAAAAACATAAAATTTTAGAAATAAATTCATTTGCCAATTTAAGGGTTAAAGAATTGTTCAGTGCCAAATTCGTGTACGTCGTACGTCATTAGCCTGAGTAGTAACAAACAAAGAAAAATAAACGCACTGACGCTGGGGACACGTCAGAAGTTTTCATCGTAACCACCAGTCAAGTGTCGCGCATGCGGCAAACAAGCACAAACAAGCGGATTTTGGGACGAAGACGACCGCCGTCAAGAAGCCGTTGCCTGTGTCGGCTGCTACAGGCGTTGGGCGGCGACCGCAGGACAGCAACAGCTCACTGATGTGCTTTTAGTGTGTCACACCGGGCCACATCACCAATCGCTGCACAGCAGGCCAGCGCTGGTCCAGTGCTGCTGTACTGGTCGAGAAGCGAGTCGACCTTTGCTTCATTGAGCCGGAACATGAAAGTACTTTGGCGAGTCGTTTTCATTTTGTTATGACTCTGGAGTAGGCTTGAGTAACTCCGGACACAGTTATATCTTCGGATATGTGTCTCACTTTGGATATGAACAAATAAATATATGAGGAGTTCAATTTCAAAACCCGCTAAAACGATATTTGAACAAAAACATTGTTTCGCATGAATAAGAAGCGCCATAATTCTTTTTTTTTTCTTGGTTTAAAAATTATTATCAAATCCCGCTATAAGCCTAACAAATCAGCTTTCAAAAGTAACAGTTTGTTGCAAACAGCGCTAAAAGAGTCCCAGTGCATTTCAAATTCCGCTAAATCCAAATCGACCAATCACAGCACGGTATTTGCTCAACGTCAGTATGGCGATTTTGTCAACAAAGTGAAGAAGTGCTGTCGGTTTTTTATGTTTTTTATCAAGAAATAATGGATGATTCTACACAATTTGTTACTAAATGTGAACCTAAACATGCCAGGAAGAGAAAAAGTGATAGATCAACATGGAAACGTACGACGGAGCAAAAGAAACGGTACGTAAAGTTTTGTATCAAACTACCTGTTAAAGTGAAGGGGATGGTGTTATGCAAAATTTTATCAAATCTATAGTAGACTTAAGTTGTTTTATTAGTTCTAAATTTAAACTATTCCGGGGGTCAATTTTCTCGTTATTTGTTCTTGCATCCATTTCTGGGGAAATGAAATCGAGATTTTATGTAGGTATATGTATAATATATAATAATAATATATAGCTTACTCACTGTTTATGTTATGTTGTAAAACCCAAGTAATAAAAATTAAATAAGCTTATTTTTAGGGTTTCGTATCCGAATGGCAAAAAAACGGCACCTTTATAGTTACTTCATGTCTGTCTGTCCGTCCGAATGTCACAGCCATTTTATTTATTTTTCGGTTTGGTGGCTTCGCTACTACGCTCTCCACTCTACTCCGACCTAATCAATTAAAAACATATTGTTTCAGGTATGAAAGCAAAGGTTTGCCGAAGTTCCCGCAATGCAATCATAACCAAAAATCATTTAGATGCGTGAAATTAACTCGCCAGGATATAAGCCGATTTCATAGGAATTTTTATAAATGTACGACTAAAATTTCTCAAGACCTTTTCATATTAAAATATTGCAACGTAAAAAACGCTAATAATAAAAAAGAAAACTCTAAAAGAAACATTGCGATTAAATATCATGTTATTGGAAACCACGGTCAAATGATCCCAGTTTGCCAAAAAACGTTTTTGGATGCTCTTCTGGTTAAAAAAGATAGAATTAAGGGTATTATGAGCAGGTTTTATAAAAGTGGAGGAAGTCATCCAGTAGAAAAGAGAGGGGGTGACCGAAAATCCCAAAAATACGCGACAAAGAGAGTGTCAGTCGAATCTTTCATTGAAAAACTTAAGTGCCAAGAAAGCCACTATTGTCGCTCAAAAACACAAAGATTATATCTCCCGGCCGAGCTTAATATTCGAAAATTATGGCGGGTCTATAATGCAGGACATCAGAATGATCAAAGGGTTAAGCAATGTTTTTTTCGCAACATTTTTAATAGATCTTACAACATTGGTTTTGGTTCCCCGAGAACAGACGTCTGTTCCACATGTACTTCCCTGCAAGAACAAATAAAAGCTGAAAGTGATACAAGAAAACGAAATGAACTTATGACTAATAAAAGAATTCACAGATTAAAATATAAAGCATTTTATAAAATACTCCAAGAGGAAGATGATACCATAAAAACTATTACATTCGACTGTCAAAAAAACCAGCCACTACCAAAGCTTCCAGACCAGTCAGCGTATTTTAGTCGTCAGTTAAATTTTTATCATTTTGCTATTGTAGATGGAAATTCTAAGGCTAAATTAAACAAAGAAAATGTTTATTCATATTATTGGAGTGAAGTAGTCCATAAGAAGGGAGGGAATGAAATTGTAAGTGCTGTGTATCATTACCTACAACAAGTAACATTCAACGAGAAAATCAAGATCTTACGTGTGGTATGCGACGGATGTTCCGGACAGAATAAGAACACTGCAATGGTTGTTATGTTGGGTAAATGGCTGTATTGTGAAGCACCTAGACATGTAAAAAAAGTTGAAGTAATATACCCTATAGTCGGACATTCGTTCATACCTCCTGACCGTGTATTCGCCAAAATCGAAAAAGTATTAAAAACTAAAGAAGTTGTAACTTGTCCAGCAGAATACGTCTCTGTGCTCGAAGAAAACGGAACTGTCAGGGACCTTTCAACAATACCAGTTTACGACTGGAAGAAAGGTTATGAAACGATTATCAAACCCACTAGTTCATGGCATTTTCCTTTTATGAAATCTAAGCGCTTTTTCTTAACTAGGTCGAAATCTGAGAATGTTTTGGTTCAAGGAGAGATTAATTATAAAAGTGAACTTAATGATAAAAAAATAATTACAAAAAAGAATAAAAAAATTACTATGCTTTCTCCAGAGTTAATACTACCAAACACAATTTTACCGATGAAAGCAAAGGTCGATGATGTTGCCAAACTCCTCGAAAAGCATTTCGGGACAGAGTGGAGAAATTTACCTACTTTGGAGTATTACAAAAAAATTGAAGAAAGAATGCAAAGTGTTGATCCAGTAGTCAGTAGCTTCAATAGTGGAAATACTATTGAAGACCATTACTGTGAACATGGTTTTGAGGATGTTGATGGTGATTCTCAGAGGTGTTTGAAATAAAATAGCGGACTGTAAAAATATAGGTAGGTTCGTATATTGATAAAAAGAACGCGCGCCTCTGGTCCGTGTCGTATGTGTCAATGCTGGTGCGGCGGCGGCGGCGGCGGCTCTCGGTGCCTCGTCCCCCGCTCCCCGCTCCCCGCTGTCGCCCTCCGGTCGCAGTGGCTCACGGTGCACGGTGCTACGTTTTGTCTCCAACATACTCCCCGGGTTGAAGTAGGCAGGTAGTCTGCTGATTCAACAAGCAGGTTCTGGAAGGGGACAAATGTTATTAAACGCCCTTCGAATAATGGTTCCTCCTTTGATCCTTATATCGGCGACTCGAGCGACTTGATCCTGAGCTCCTGGGAAAACGGCCACACAGCGACCCAGGGCCCAACGTAAGGGAGGTAGCGCTTTGTCCTTTATAAGGACTAAGGAACCCAATTTGATCTCGCTTGATGCAGTAGGCCACTTCGTCTTTTGCTGCAGAGTGGTGACGTACTCGTTGGAGAATCGTTTCCAGAAGTGTTGTTTGACGAACTCGATTCGTTTGTATCGCTCAAGACTTGTTATTCTTTCTGTCAGCTGTGGATGTGGAACTGACACAAGTGATCGTCCTATTAGGAAGTGAGCGGGTGTTAAAGGTGTGAAGTCTGTAGGATCAGAGTTTAAGGCGGTTAAAGGACGAGAATTAAGGATGGCTTCCACTTGAGTCAGACAAGTGTGCATTTCTTCATACGTGAAATGCGTAAGTTGGAGAAGCCTACGAAGATGATATTTAGTGGAACGGACTGCAGATTCAGCCATACCATTGAAATAAGGGGGTGTAGCTCGGAATAAAGAGGAAGTCTATACCCTCTTGGGCGACTTCATAACTAATTTGGGAACTTGATTCCTGTAAGAAGCGATGTAACTCGTTACATGTACCTACAAAATTAGTTCCATTGTCCGAAGTTATACTTTGAGGCTTCCCTCGACGAGCCACAAACCGGTTTAAAGCGGCCATGTATCCCTCTTTAGTAAGATCTGTGACGAGTTCTAGATGCACGGCTTTTGTAGCTAAACAGACAAAAATGGACAAGTAAGATTTAATCAGTTGGCAACCTCGACCTTTACGGTTAGCTATCTTAACTGGGCCTGCATAATCCACCGAACAATGTAAAAAAGGGAATTCCAGTGTAGTTCTGGACTCAGGTAACTGCCCCATAATGGGCTGAACATTGCTGGCTTTAAATCTGAAACATTTTATGCAACCTTTCGCTATGGACTTAGACAGATTCCTTCCTCCTAAAGGCCAAAAAGTTTGTCGAATACTGGACAACAATAGCTGAGGTCCAGCATGTAAAAGTTTCAAGTGATGCATGTGAAATAAGATTTTCGTTAAATGATGTTTGCTACATAATAATATAGGATGCTTTGTGTCATAGCTATAAGGTGAATTATCAAGTCTACCGCCTACTCTCAAGATATCATTTGAATCTAAGAATGGGGTCAATGATATTAATTTATTTTTCTTTGGTAATGCGTGACCTGATTTTAAGATAAGATATTCATTTGGGAACATTTCTAACTGAGCAATGTGTATAATAAAATTAAATGAATTTTGCAATTCTTCACAAGAAAGATGATCGTAGAATCTGTTTGTTTTGTTTTTACAGTTATGAATAAATCTGTATATATAGGCTACAACTCTTTTTAAACGTGTAAATTGTGAATATTTAAGAATAAGTTTTGTAAATAGTTTATCGTCATCGTTCTTGCTAACGTCATTATTTATAACAAGACAAGGTTGGAGATCCGGTAGGTCCCGTTTCTGGGTTTCATTGGGCATTTGTGGCCAACAACGCTCCGATTCGAGCAAAAACGAGGGGCCCGACCACCACAACGAGGCGTCGCTGATAATATCAGCCTTCACCCCGCGAGAAACGAGATCTGCCGGGTTCTCCTTGGACGGCACGTAGCTCCACGTGTGACCGCTGGTGCTTTCCTTGACTTCATTAACACGATTACGTACGAATTGATTAAGTTGATTTGAAGGGGTGGATAACCACCCTAATACGATCGTAGAATCGCACCAAAAGCGACACATGTTAATGTTTAAAGTAAGTGAATTTTGTACCTTAGTACACAATCTTGCACCTAATAAGGCTCCACACAGCTCAAGACGTGGGATAGTTGTGGGTTTGATCGGTGCAACCTTGTTTTTCGAGACTAAGAGCTGAACACGTACAATCCCCGAGTTACACACAGATCGAATGTAGACGCATGCCCCATACGCACTTTGAGAAGCATCTGTGAATACATGGATTTCAATCTTTACACAAAGATCACTAAGAACCCAACGAGGAATTTGTAACTTATTAAGACAGGGTAATGTGTTAGCAAATGAAGACCAGAGATATAATATCTCTGACGAAACTTCTTCGTCCCAAGAGCATTTATTGACCCATAATTTCTGCATAATCAACTTAGCTTCGACCACGCATGGCCCTACAAGGCCTAATGGGTCGAATATTTGGCTTATAACGGAAAGAATATGACGTTTGGTAACCTTCTCGTGAAGTTCAATGTTAATTGAGAAAGATAAGGTATCCTGCTGACAAAGCCAATATAATCCTAATGTTTTTGATGCTGCATTTATGTTGTTATTTGATAGATCTAAAACTGTATTTGAATCAATAATTTGACCTGAGAGCAGCTCGCTAAGAATGAATGCGTTATTCGATTTCCATTTGCGAATATTGAATTTTGCTAAGTTTAAGGTGGAAATAATTCCCTTACATAACTCTATAGCTTTGCTTACAGTACAAGCCCCGCTTAATAAATCGTCACAATAAAAGTCGTGAGCTATACTATATTTGACGTTATTATCGCTGACTGTGGATGCCAGGCTACTCAAACATTTTGTCGCGAGATATGGCGCTGATGCAGTCCCCTGACAAACTGTATTAAGTGTATAGGTTTTTAAGCGATGCGATGAATCATACCTAAATACAATTTGCTGTAACGAGCGTTGACTAGGTACAATGTCAATAGATCTAAACATTTTTTCAATGTCTGCCGATACTACAAATTTATGCTGGCGGAATCTGAGGAGAATCGATAAGAGATCGTCTTGGACTGTAGGACCGACCATCTGAATCTCATTGAAGGAAATTCCTGAAGTGGTGACGGCAGAAGCGTCAAAGACTGTACGCAACTTTGTTGTTGTACTGGACTCCCGAAGTACGCCATGATGAGGAAGGTAGTAGTTGGCATTGTCACTGTATGGAAAAAGAACTTTATTTTCAGTCATATGACCTAACTGCTCGTATTCTTTCATGAAGTTTAAATATTTCTCCTTGAATATTGGTTCTCGTTCGAATTTTCGCTCAAGCGATAAAAAACGTCGCTTAGCCATGTCAAAAGAATCCCCTAAGAGCAGGGGATCTTGTTTTAGAGGAATGGTGACGACAAAGCGACCGTCGTCATTACGAGTTGTGTTGACAGTAAAACTATTCTCACACGCACGTTCCTCTGCGGATTGAGAATGCTCATGAGAAACACTATCTACTTCCCAAAAACGAGTGAGATCAATATCAAGTTGACCTTGAGTAAAAAGACATTGACTAAATGTACTTTTCGGACTTGAGATGTGACCAGTGACTATCCATCCGAACTCCGAACTACGTAGCATGGGTAGATGCTTGCCTAAGCTAATCTTTTTGTTACCCAGAATATCCCAGAAGATGTCTGCCCCGATAAGTAGATCGACCTTAGAAGGAATATTATATGTGGGGTCAGATAGACATAAGCCTGCTGGGATTTGAATATGTCGTGTATCAATGTATGTAATTGGCACTGCTGTGGTGACGTTGGTAAACACATAACAATCAATGTTATTCCTATAGCTAGAATTTAATGACTCAATTGTCAGATTGCAAGACTGTGTACTATGGGATACATGATTATTAAAACCTGATACCGTGGAGCTCACGTCCCGCCTCGGCAGACCCAGCTTACTGCAGAAAGCTTCGGAAACGATATTTATTCCGCTACCGTTGTCCAAGATCACCCTGGCGGTGTGTTTGTTGCCCTTGCCGTCAACCAATTTCACCAACGCTGTGGAAAGGAAAACACGCGTCGGAGTAGTAACCGGTAGAACATCAGTTGTCAATACAATATCTTTTGAAGACGAAGATGATGAATCACGAGAAACAGATTGCTCAGATTTTTCCAAGTGCAAAAGAGTGTTGTGCTTTTCGTCGCAATATTTGCAGTGTGACAAAAAACATTTCTTTGCTACGTGACCGAAGCGCAAACAGTTTAAGCAAACCTTGAACTCTTTTACTTTTGAAATCCGTGATTCTACAGGAAGACTTCTAAACGATTCGCAATTGAACAGCTGATGCGACTCATCGTCACACAATGGACATGATTTACGTTTGAATTTTGTATCTTTATTTTGGCTATTAGTGCTATTATTATTATTTATTACTAAACTTTTCGCTTTTACGGGTTCTGATTTTGTTTTATTATTTTTATTATTCTCTTCTAAAGTTTCTATTATTTCGGCTCTTTTACTTAAAAATGTTATGAACTGTGATAGGGTTGGGGATGAATTCAATGTATTTCTATGTTCTTCCCACTCTCGACCCGTCACACTATCAAGTTTAGTTGACATCATATAAATTACGATCGTGTCCCAAACGGGTTCTTTCAATGATGTGAGAGCCCTGATGTTCTTGTTAGTTACGTCAATAAGATTTTGAATCGACTTACATGATTCTGATCGAATAGGTTCTACGTTAAACAAAGCCTGTAAGTGATTATTAATCAGTAAGCGACTGTTATCAAATCGCTCGCACAATAAGTCCCATGCAATTTTGTAGTTGTCACCTTTAAAATCGATGTTTTTAATAATAAAAGCGGCATTTCCTTTAAGAGAAGCCCGTAAATAGTGGAATTTATTAATGTTATCTATGCAATCACTGTTATGTATAAGAGAAAGGAATGTGTCTTTAAATTCGAGCCAGTCTTGATAGCCACCGCTGAAATGTGGTAAGTCAATTTTCGGTAGCCTAACCAAATTTCTCACTCGCCCACCTGATTCTGCATCGCTGAACTCCGCCACAGATCCGCTGCCCTTTCCTCCGGAAGCAAGCAGGCTCTTAGCCCTGGCCACCAGCGGGTAGTAGTCGTTGTCAAACTGCACACGCTCCGCGGGAACTTCTTCGGTTGGTGGCTCGTCAGATAGGATCTCGATATCAGTCTGTAACGTGTCGAATTCCTCGCATAAGGGCTCAAATTTTCGTAAGCGACATTCTAAATCTATGATTTGTAACTGCGATAAGGTTTTAGAAGTTTCAATCAATTTAATATGATTACCAAAAATAGTAAGCTTTGATTTTATAGCTGAGCGTTTTTTAATTAAACTTTTAAGTTCAGACATGATCACAAGCAAACCTCAAATCGTGGTAATGGCAGCAGCTGATTTAAAATAACAAGTTACTTGATGCACCGTTACACGTAATAAAGATATTGTAAGCAACTATAAAATTATAACCAGGTAACTAAGCTCAATGACTGTGCGCATCGATTGAAGTAAACAAGATGATTCATGCGATAGGCATTCAACGCTCGGGTTTTACGACTGCAATTAGCGAAAAGTCTCGAATAAATAATTTGTCTAAACTAAAATATTATAGACAACAGCTCAGGTAATATTCTATGAATAGTAACGTATGAAGAATGCACAAAGCACTGACTCAAGTTTTAGCAAAATGTGTTTGAATTTGGCTAGCAAAAAGAAGATGGAATAAGAGGAATAAATAGGAACGAACTCACAAGATGTCTTATCCTTTGCCCAGTGACGAGACGGTTTGTTCGTCCTTCAAATGTCCTTCCTTGACCTTCTCGAAAGTCGTCGCTTAATGGCCGGCGCGTACGATTCGCCAAAGTTTCTTGATTTTTACACGGAATAATCTCCAAATAAGCTTCAAGACGTCCTTAGTTTCCTTTTCCACGGTGAGAGGACCATATGATGGTGATTCTCAGAGGTGTTTGAAATAAAATAGCGGACTGTAAAAATATAGGTAGGTTCGTATATTGATAAAAAGAACGCGCGCCTCTGGTCCGTGTCGTATGTGTCAATGCTGGTGCGGCGGCGGCGGCGGCGGCTCTCGGTGCCTCGTCCCCCGCTCCCCGCTCCCCGCTGTCGCCCTCCGGTCGCAGTGGCTCACGGTGCACGGTGCTACGTTTTGTCTCCAACAATGTTGAAACACATATTTAATATTCTTCCTGAACTATTCTTTCATCTTCCATCCATTATTCTGTATTAGTTTTATTAATAAATAATTTTCATACTTTAACCCGTATTTTTAATTTTTATAATTCTCCATATCGTATAAAATAATGTAAATTGCTTCTAACATTTTAGTATTCATGATTGTTGACTGCATAAAACCATCCACGTGTACAAATCTGTCAGTTGCAAATCCCGCTAAAACGAACAATGTTTATTTCAAACCCCGCTAAAATCAAATGTATACATCAAAATCCGCTAAAACAAAAATATGAATGGTTATTTTTCCGTTATTTTGAGTTATTCTCCCTTGAACGAAGTTCTTAAGTATTGCCAGTCTCAATATAAAGCTGTCACTGTGGTTTTTAAAGATGTTGTTTAGAATAATGCTTTTTGTAACGTTTTTTACGTTTTACCGTTATTTAATGAAAAGTGTTTTGGCGGGTTTTGAAATTGGACTCCTCATTATTAAGTCTTTTTTTGACACTATGTACGAAATGAGTAAGAATTTGTCCGAAAATTTTCAGATGAAGATACAGAATGAAGTTTTTAAAAGTGTGATGCGTGCTAGAGAGGAAAATTCAAAAGCGAGAGTAGTTTATAATATTTCTGGGGCAGAATCCTTCACACTACCTCCTCCTGCCCCTCGTCCTGGAACATCGTATTCGACACATAGCTCTCAACCATTACATTCAGTACTTAGTCCTGAGTCACATATTTATCACGCAACTTCGCCCCTCCTCGTCCTGGAACATCGTATTCGCTACAAAGCTCTCTATCACCACATTCAGTAGCTGAGTCAGATATTCTTTCGCCCCCATGTCAGTCTACACTTTACGAAAATACCACTAGCAGCGATGGTCGCGATATCAGATCTTATTTAACTGATGACGCTACTTATGAAAGTTTTTAGGTTTGTACGGATGACCAAATATAAATGTAAGAAACAATATATTGGTTTCTAATAAATGATGAACCGAATTTATGTGAGTCTTATTTTAATTTGACACTTACCTTAAAGTTATTGCAAGTCTCTCCAGAGAAGAAATACTTTTGCGTAAATGCGTCTCTTGCTTCATAATGTCATCTTCAATCATAGCATGAAGTTCGAAAAATTTTGTTTTATTCATCCTGTAGTAATTAAAAAACTTTTCTTCATCGAGTTCATTAAAAAGCCGAAATTCGCCATAATCTTCTCTTAGTCTAATATGATTCGATATCCAGAATCGACGTTTATTATATTTTTTTCTTGTTAACAATGATAAATGTAAATCGAATAGAGCATCGTCGTCGTCTGATGAACTATAGAAGGAATCAAGCAAAACAATCTCCATATTATCCATTTTATAATTCAACCGTTTTGATAAAGAACGTGATGACACAGTGGTGATCGAAACTGAACTGTTCCAATATATATATCTTTCAGTGTGAACAGCAACTGCGGGACGAAATATATATTCCAGGATGTAATATATATTACATCCCGCAGTCAAAAGCCGGCTTGATTCCATATGATTTTCGGTTATTGCTTCAATAATGTTTTAGTACCTACGTGGCACTATCAATTCATTATCAAATCTGGTGACTGAAAACCTTAACTAGAGTCTAATGTAGAGTCTAATGTAGTCTAATGTAGAGTCTAATGTAGTCTAATGTAGAGTCTAATGTAGTCTAATGTAGAGTCTAATGTAGTCTAATGTAGAGTCTAATGTAGAGTCTAATGTAGAGTCTAATGTAGAGTCTAATGTAGAGTCTAATGTAGAGTCTAATGTAGAGTCTAATGTAGAGTCTAATGTAGAGTCTAATGTAGAGTCTAATGTAGAGTCTAATGTAGAGTCTAATGTAGAGTCTAATGTAGAGTCTAATGTAGAGTCTAATGTAGTCTAATGTAGAGTCTAATGTAGAGTCTAATGTAGAGTCTAATGTAGAGTCTAATGTAGAGTCTAATGTAGAGTCTAATGTAGAGTCTAATGTAGAGTCTAATGTAGAGTCTAATGTAGAGTCTAATGTAGAGTCTAATGTAGAGTCTAATGTAGTCTAATGTAGAGTCTAATGTAGAGTCTAATGTAGAGTCTAATGTAGAGTCTAATGTAGAGTCTAATGTAGAGTCTAATGTAGAGTCTAATGTAGAGTCTAATGTAGAGTCTAATGTAGAGTCTAATGTTGAGACTAATTTTCCAACAAGTTTATTATTGGAACGACAGATACACTTTGCAATCATTAAATCGTAATCGCCAGTACAATTGTGCTCACGATCAATTGAAAAAAAAAAATTAGGAACAGTCGCAAATGCTTTGTAAAACTTTGTTAGTATTTCTAGTTGTAATACTTTTATCGGATTCCTTGAATGCTTTGTATTTCTAGTTATATTACTTTTATCGGATCTCTATAATGTTTAATTGAACGTCGCTTCGGTGGATTTTTGAAATTATAATTAAGTTGCTATGTTATGCCCAAACCCGTCCCATAATGTTCATCCCAATATTTTTAGCTCATAGCATAGTTGGTACTGGAGATTGTGTTAGTTTCTGAGCATAAACTACACTCGGCATCAAAAAAAGCGCACCTCTCCGAAAATGGAATTAAAGCCTGTCCGTGTCAATCCATCAACGCACACATTTTACTAAGTAATTAAAATAATTTCAGCAGTAATAATATTTAATGGCCTTTAAATTAAAAACAGTTACATTTCACAAATAATACAATTCTTCAGAGCGCGAACCGTTAAATAACTGTTGTTAAAATTCGCATTACAGGTGTCACTAATCGGTCCACCCTAGAAGGGTATTAAACGAAGGATCAGACTAGTTTAATGGGTCCACTAATCCTTTCATCGAGCCACTCAAGTCGATTGGTTCGGGTCATGGTTAAGGCCCGCTAGCTAACCGACCCATAGAGAATGTGGTTCAATTTGATTGCCTGCACCACACACCTATAAATACGACCTTACCATTCTGATACACGGTGCATAATATGCATCTCAAAATGCAGTTCTGTAATCATTTAGTTACACTTTTCAGGGCGCGGTACAATCACAATTCCGTACCATTAAACGATCAGCAGTGCTATTCCCCGCACGTCAAACAAATTGTTTAAAGTGAATGCTCCAGGGTAGCCCGCGAAGTTCAAATTTTCTTACGTTTTTTTGCAATTTGCACGGCCACCTCTCTGCGGATAATACTTACGAAATCAGGCGATGACAGCGCTTGCACTTAGGGTGAATGCTTCAACCAGCCAATTTGCAGGCCAGTGTTGGTTGTACGTTGATAAAAACATTATTCGCGGCTGTAAAACGTATGTAGTTACCGAATTATATTTATCAAAATCATTAATACAACCCTCAAAGTTTATTAAGGTGGAAAAATGACTTTTTCAAGGTCAAAGTCATTCCTGCATCTTTATGAACTTGGACGGTTGTATTGATTATTTTGATGATAATAATTCTGGAACTACATCCATCTTACAGCCGCAAATAATATTTTAATCAACATCAAACCTACAACCCTACCTACCTAAACCTACCTACTGGCATGCAGCCAAAATCTTCAAGTTTATTTATTTTATTAATCTAAGACTGTTTTTTTTTTCAATTGACAGAACCACTGACAGACCAGAGCCACAGACTAAACGTTTAACGAATTATTGGCAGTGATAATCGATTTCAGAGAAACGTTTAGGTACTTATTCTTTTCTTTGCTTTATCGTTTGTTGAATATTTCAAAGCCAAAGCAATTCTTTCCGTGTCATGTTGAATGAAACAAGGTGAACATACACCCCTCAACGTCTCGTTGCTAATTTGCATCTCTACATATTGGATCGGCTACATATTGGAAACGATTTTGCGCTGAGTTGATTGCTATGCTGGTGCTGCGGAGTCTAGGACCTCAAACCTAACCATGGACGCCCAAATGCAATGACTGATACTGTCGTAGAATTGTCATTCGACGAAAAACTTGAATTAGTACAAAAATATCTAGTAGTTGTTGCTAGACAGTTCACACTAAGAGCAAATGCTTTAATAAGATTTTTTTAAATGAATCCCTTAGGACATTTAGATTTTTGGTACAAATTGAATTTCAAAATAGAGGTAGCCTTCATTTACATATGCTATTGGTGTAGCTCGGCACCAGATTTTGAAGGTCGAAATGTTTTGAAAGAAGTGTGTAACGAACGTGTTAGTGAACGAACAGTGAGTAAAGGGCTTGGAATATTTTTGTTTGAAGCGTAGCCGGATTTTTTTTTCGGAATTTTGTTTTTTTTTCAAAGTAGCGGCCACACATAATACCTATATATTAATCGATAACTGGTAATAGTACAAACAAGTTTTGTATTAGGCAAAATGTTCTAAAGTGTCACGTTTCCGAGATATGAGCTATCAAAGTTTAAGTCCATTCACTGATGGCATCTTCAGCACAACTTTGATCTGATCAGACACGCATAAAAAGTGACGCTTTAGAAGTATTTGTCTCAGAAAAACTTGTTTGTATTGATGCCAGCTTTCGATTGATCAATACGTTTTATAGCCAAGTGCAATTAGACAAAAAATACTCAAGAGATGGAACGAAGTTTATAGTGGTCGGATTTTCATGGGACTTTTTTATTAAGTTTCTAGAGGAGAGAAGTTAAAAAAAAATTTCGCCGCTCACTTTTCTTTTTTTTTTTTAATTTTCTTTGGAATATTTTTTTTTTCGTTGTTGTCGATGTAATGCAATATTCCAAGTATTTTTTGAATAGGGAGAGAACCTCACAGCGTCCCGGCCGCCGCGGGAGACGCCCCGGGCGTCGGGCGCAACCCGGCCACACCGTAAGCGCGGGCCTGTGGACGGTGGGCTATGAGCTAGCTCGCCGTCCGTCCGTCTCATGACGACAGGCCGGGCCGTGTCGACGGCGCGTTCGTATTCCACGCGCGTCTCAAAGAGAGTCAGCAAAAAGGAAGGGGTCCGGACCGGGGGGGTAAGGACCGATGCCAGCCGGGGTTGCGGGACGGTTCGAAAGAGATACCGTGGCCCCGGAACACAAAGGGCGATGAAGGAACATGGATGGGTTTTAGTCAGTAAAAGTCTGACACTCCCTCCTGCTCCGCCCAGAGCGGGAGGAGTCATTTGATGATTTCCCATCCGAAAAAAAAAAAGGATTTTTTGAATATTTCCTATTTTCTGAAAATATTTTTAAAATTTCGAATTTTAAGACCAAGATTTCTTTTGAAATTGGTAACTGATACTTTTTCACAGATGTAAAAATATTCAAGAAAACCATGTTTACGAGTGAAGTGACAAAAAATTTATTCACAATTATCAAGAAATCGTCTATTTAAAAATTAAAGGCCATTTTTCTCAAAATATTTCTATGACGGTCAAGATATATATTATCCTGAAAATATGCTTATTATTTCTCCTATCCACAGATAACAAAACATAAAAAACAATTTAGTGGTACTCGATAAATTAAATGTTGATTATTGCTGACGAAGGTGGAATGGGGCCGCTGGTAAATTTACAAAAATGTCGTAATTATAACGTACCCATTTCTCACGATTTCTATCTAAGATAAGTTGCAAGCTTGGAGCTCTGCGCGCAATTTAATATCAATACCGATACCGATACCATTCCCACTTCTTAGCGATAGAGGCCTTTTACTTTTTCAGCAGTAACCAATATTAAACAAGTATCTTTAAATATTTTTCTAGTTAATATACGAGTACCTCGTTAGATAGCTAATAAAATGAGGATTAAGACAATAATTTGCACATTCAGTTTCATAGCAGTAATTGGAAAAAAAATTGCTTTCATTAACATAGACGATTTTCTGACATTTCCGAATGAATTTTAAGTCACTAAACTCATGAAAGTGGACTTCATTAATAATTTCTGGTCCAGTTATCTGTGACCAAAAGTGCATCAGTTACCAAATTCAAATTTAGTCTTCAAATTCGATATTTTGGAAATCATTGGAATTAGGAAAATTTCAAAAAATACTTGAAATATGCATTACATCGACAACAATGAACAAAGAAACAGACTAAAATAACCGTTTAATGGATGCAAGTAGGTCACACTATTTTACGCTACAATATGAATTCGTTAACTTTGACGTTATTTAAGAACGAAAAAAAAATATTTCAAAGGAAATTAAAAGCCGCGAACGGCGTAATTTTTTTTTTAACTTTTTCTCCACTCTAGAGGAGTACAACTCAATAAAAAAAGTCCCATGAAAGTCCGACCACTATAAACTTCGTTCCACCTCATTGTCTAATTGCACTCGACTATTATGCGTGTCTGATCAAATAAAAGTTGGGCTGAAGATACTATCAGTGATTGGATTTAAACTTCGGTAGCTCATATTATTTTTCAGTTACGACCATTTTTATTATTTCTCTGTAAATACATACATACAGAATTGAAGAACAGCTTTAAGGTCATACCATAAAGTCCATTTAAAAAAAAAAATTTTTAGCGTGATTCGTATTACGATTCTGCTAAAGCGGTCATTTTACACTCCCTGAATTTCGGTCCTATGGCCGACAACCACAGTTATAATTTATAAGTAGAGCATTCGCCCATGCAGAGCCAATTACACAGCAATAGGGCCCTTGCCCAATAATAAACACATCAATACTTGTTACGACAGTTCTGCTATCATTGCATGCCTTAGTTAATTTCGAAGTCGGCTGTATTTTTTATTACTTAGTATATTTTAGTTTTTAAAATTTTTAGGGGTGCCTAAGATTCATCACCTTCCCACACATATATGAAATCCTTACAAAGAGCGCTTTCAAAATCGCCAAGATTCAAGATTAACTATGTACATTGTTTGAGGTATCGACCTCAAACAATGTACAAAGTTAATCTTAGAAAAAGAAAATGATAGGGGGGAGGTCGACGTTATCCCCCCCTCTTCCTCATCATCATCATCATCATCATTTCAGCCGAAAGACGTCCACTGTTGGTTTATGGGCCTCCCCCAAATGGGGGTTTTTGCCATAATCGCCACGCTTGGCAGGCGGGTTGGCGATCGCAGTGTGGTTGTTACCAAAGCACAGAGAACGCTGCTGCCCATTCTCTGGTAAGTCCCTTAGTCGCCTCTTACGACACCCACGGGGAGATATGCGATGGTGCTATTCTTTACGTCCGACACCATACAGAACCCTATTCCTCATTAGTGGTAAACCATTGACGCGTATTAACAAAGCAATATTACTTATGAATATTTTGCTATGATATTATGATGAGGAGTTCCATTCCATGTTTAGATTTTCAGAACATGACATTATTTCTATGGGACCAAACTTGGACCAACTCTTTGAAACAAAAAAAATAGTTTTCAAAATCAATCCACAATACATTAAAAAAATACATACAGCCGAACATAGTACCACCTTCTTTTTGAAGTTGGTTAAAAAGCAATCCAGATTTGTGTGCAAAACTTGTAAAGTATCTCTATGACCCAAATGCTTTGACAATTTCCATAAATAAATAAGATTTTCAGCTGCCCTTATTTTTATTAAGCTTTTCCCTGAGTCAAATTTTGACAATGCAAGCAAAATAATGGTGTACATAAAAACATCTACCATCATGACCATGGATATCTGGTCAAGCTTGTGACCCCAAACGTCACAACTGTGATACCTTATCTGTTGAGATGCCAATCCAATAAATAGGACCCCATTTTTATCCTGTAATTTAATTTATAACACATTTGCTCGTAAAGGGTCTCTTATTTTACCCATTTCAATATCGTAATGTATCTCATTACGTACTTGTGCAGTAATGTAATGTAAAACTCATGGTTTATCAAGATGTTCCGTCTAAAACGAACGGTACTTTTTTAAATCTTAGCAAAGAGTTTTTATGTCAGAGAAGTGGTCAACATTTTATGAAACATTTAATTCTTTAATTTAATTAATTTTGACAATAAATTACAACCATAAAAACACAAAAATATTAATTTACTTTATTAGTAATACTGGCTGTTTTTTGTCTTTGCCTTAAAAAAAAAGGCACTGATGCGCGCGCATCGCTAATTTGTGAATAAGTAAAAGATTTATTCGTTTAAGAACGTCTGAGTTTTATTTATTTCCTCGCAAATGTTATAAAACGTCGTATAACATACGTGCGCTTTGATAATTACAGCCTCTGCTTTTTTACTTTTTCTGCTTTTTTTTTCTACAAAAAAGCAGCCATATATAGCTTCGGCTGTAATTTTCAACTTACCGCACTTATATCTTAATGTACTATTTAGTAGGTAGGTATTTTACACATAAATAACATGTCAATATATTCCACATTTTGACTAAGAATTATAATTATGTTTAATTTTAGGAGTAAAGTCTAACTTCTTGCTGTACAGATATGGTGTAAGTACCCTATTTTAATTTGGTACGAGTTACATATGCATTTATTTTCATGACTTTTGAAACTTGTTGACTACAGACAGACATGCTACATGAAATAATAAAAAGACTTGGATTTGTGACCACTCAATTGAAACAGTGATTAAATTCCTCCACCTCAGACAAATTAAGATTGGATTAAGGGGAAAGTTTTCTTCGTCTTTGGTGTTAAAAATGGAAAACCTTGCTTGGAAACCCTTGACCACTCTTAATTTCTTCATATTCTTTGAAACTAGTAGCCATGATGGACAACTTTAAAGTATAACAGGACATTTTGTGTATTTATACACACAATATTTTAACCATCTTTTAACCAAAACAGATCAAATTGAGATAAATCTCAACAAATCTACATAACTTTCTAATTCAAATCATTAGGAATTAGACCAACACACTGACAATACCAACTGCCTGAAAGACATCATTCAACAATCAGCATTAATCTTATTTTCAATATTTTGTCAAGTCCTATTTATTTTCGACAGGAAAAAAGACTACGACCAGTGTAATAACTTCACAAACAACACATTTTAAGGAAATAAACTAAGTCAAAATAGATTATTACTACACATTTTTCTCTACCTTTTCACAAACTACTGTTTCAATTTCTTTTTCATTTCTCCATACACAGGTCTGCTAGTGAATATTTTTTAAATAAATTAGCTTAGCAGTACCTACAGACTCAAAAATATTTTGCTAACAATCAACATCAACACAGTCCAAAATTACCTACCGACAAATTCTTTCTTCGATAGGTACCAACATTTTATGCTTTTCAAATAATTAACAACTTGAGACAACTTCGAACGAGCTAACAACACTGTACACAGTACCTATACCGCAGAGACAAAGAGGAACAAGTTGAACTTAAATATTAAACTACCGGTTCAGAGGTTTTTTGAAATCCAAGCAACGTAGATTGTGATTCTGATAATTGAATATCTGTTGATGGCCATTCGTGATTTCGCATTCATAACATCTTTTAGCAAAAATTATGATGTAAAGTAAGGACCACATTACAACACTCGTTTTTTTGGTAGGATAAAAAGTTTTAAACAGCCAAATTTAAAGTGAACATTAGAAATTAGAAATAAATAATCACAGTACATCTATACTATAAAGTAAATAATAATGTCATTGTCAGTGACATTTTTTTCAGAATGGATGCTAGTATTGCTAGTATTGCTTGCTAGTCACAGATTAGATATAGTAGCTAGATAATGCTAGCAGGGCTAAGGCTCAGTGTTGCCAATACCAACTTTATTTTTACGAACCCACCAAATGTGGCCTCGTGGCCCACCAGAAAACCACTAACCCTATCGGTGTGGTAAACCACCGGAAAACCACTAATACAACTCAATCAATGCCGTGTGTACTCATACCCCTAAATGTGATAATGGGGCAACTCACGTCCCACTAAGGTGCAGAGCACGTAGCCAGTATGAATTTGTTGGAAATATACGGTATTTGAATAAAATAAGTTCTGTATGGTGTCGGAGTTCTGTATGGTGTCGGACGTAAAGAATAGCACCATCCCATATCTTGCCGTGGGTGTCGTAAGAGGCGACTAAGGGACTTACCAGAGAATGGGCAGCAGCGTTCTCTATGCTTTTGTAACAGCCGTACTGCGATCGCCAACCCGCCTGCCAAGCGTGGCGATTATGGCAAAACCCCCCAATGAATAGCGCATTAAAGAAATGGCCCCTAGTGCCCGGCAGCCCGTCTACCCTCGACTACGGCAGCGGTCGAGGCTACGGCGTGGCAAGGGGTGCGAAGAATCTCCGGAAGGGATCCGGCTGCCAATACCAACGACTGGACCAGGCAACATACAACACGCGCACACTCCGGAACGGAACTCGAAGAGGAATTGAGCAGGCTGCGATGGAGTATTGTGGGATTATCTGAAGTCCGAAGAGAGGGGGAGGACACGATAATCCTGAAATCCGGCAACCTGCTCTATTTCTGTGAGGGTGACCGGCAGTCCCAGGGTGGTGTTGGGTTTATCGTCCACAAGTCCCTTGTGAACAACGTAGTGAAGATCGAGAGTGTGTCGACCAGGGTGGCGTACCTTATACTCAGAATATCCTCAAGATATTCGCTGAAGGTCATACAGGTCTACGCCCCGACCTCGGCACACCCCGACGACGAAGTGGAGACCATGTATGAGGATATTTCTAAAGCCATGCATGGTTTCAAAACTCAATTCACCGTTGTCATGGGGGACTTCAACGCGAAACTGGGCAAACGAGACGGGGATGAGCTGCAGGTGGGGCAATTTGGAGTTGGACGTCGGAATCGCCGGGGCCACCAACTGGCTAGTTTTATGGAGAAGGAGGGCCTCTATATGATGAACTCCTTCTTCAGAAAGCGTGAGCACAGGAAGTGGACCTGGCAGAGCCCCGATGGTGCAACTAGAAATGAGATTGACTTCATCATGTCAACCAAGAAGCAAATGTTCAATGATGTCTCGGTGATCAATTTCGTGAAAACCGGGAGCGATCACCGCATGGTAAGAGGCACATTGAACATCAATATCAAGCTTGAAAGGTATCGACTGATGAAGTCTACGCTCCGTCCAGCACAGATCCAAATCCAAAACCCTGAAAGCTTTCAGCTTGAACTCCAGAACCGTTTCGAATGCCTAGGAAGCTCAGTGGACGTATAACGATGGGTTCGTGGAAACTGTCCATAAGACCGGGTCTAAGTTCTTCAAGGCACGTCGTACTGATCAGAACAAGAGACTCTCCGATCACACTCTAAAGCTCATGAAGGAGCGGCGTGAGATGATCCTACAGTCTTCAGACGAGGCGTGTAAATACCGGCAGCTCAATAGACGGATCTCTAAATCCTTGAAGAGCGACCTCCGCCGCTTTAATACAAAGCGTATTAAAGACGCGATTGAGCGGAATAAAGGCTCCAAGGTATTTGCAAGAGATCTGGCTATTGGGCAAAGCCAGCTCACGAAACTGAAGACCGACGATGGTAGGATCTTATCCACCAAACCAGAGCTTCTGAGGGAGATCGAGAGCTTTTATGGACAGTTGTACTCGTCAACCAGTCAACCCGTCGTAGATCTAGCAAACGACCCAAGAGCTAGACTAACCCGACACTATACCGAAGACATCCCGGACGTCAGCCTGTACGAGATTAGGATGGCTCTGAAGCAGCTCAAAAACAACAAGGCACCGGGTGATGACGGAATTACGGCCGAACTCCTGAAGGCGGGTGGAAAACCGGTACTTAAGGCCCTTCAGAAGCTGTTTAATTCCGTCATACTTGAGGGAAAAACGCCACAGGCATGGCGCAGGGGTGTGGTGGTACTCTTCTTCAAGAAGGGCGACAATGCCCGGTTGAAGAATTATAGGCCCATCTCACTTCTAAGCCATGTCTACAAGTTGTTTTCAAGAGTCATCACGAATCGTCTCGCGCGCAGGTTTCCAGCCTCTCGAACAAGCCGGTTTCCGGAAAGGCTTTAGCACCGTGGACCACATACATACGCTGCGGCAGGTTATACAGAAGACCGAAGAGTATAACCTACCCCTCTGTTTAGCGTTTGTGGACTACGAGAAAGCCTTCGATTCGATCGAGACCTGGGCTGTACTGCAGTCTCTCCAACGGTGCCAAATCGACTATCGGTACATCGAGGTGTTGAAGTGTTTGTACAAAAACGCCACCATGTCAGTCCGACTTCAGGACCAAGCCTCGGATCCTATCCTCCTGCAGCGAGGTGTGAGACAGGGAGACTTCATATCTCCGAAACTGTTCACCGCTGCACTGGAGGATGTCTTCAAGGTTCTGGACTGGAGAGGGCTAGGCATTAACGTCAATGGCGAGTACATCACCCACCTTCGGTTTGCCGACGATATAGTGGTCATGGCTGAAACCATGGAGGACCTCAGTACAATGCTCGATGACCTCAGTAGAGTTTCCGGAAGAGTGGGTCTTAGAATGAACATGGACAAAACCAAAGTCATGTTGAATGCCCATGTCACACCCATTCCTATCAAGATCGGAGACTCTACACTCGAAGTTGTAGACGAATATGTGTACCTGGGACAAACGGTCCAGTTAGGTAGGTCTAACTTCGAGAAAGAGGTCAATCGTCGAATCCGACTCGGCTGGGCAGCGTTCGGGAAGTTGCGCGGTATCTTCTCGTCCAACTTACCACAGTGTCTCAAGACGTAAGTCTATGACCAGTGTGTGTTGCCAGTGATTACATACGGGACCGAAACGTGGTCGCTCACAATGGGCCTCATCAGAAGGCTTAAAGTCACCCAAAGGGCAATGGAGAGGGCTATGCTCGGAGTTTCCTTGCGTGATCGAATCAGAAATGAAGACATCCGCAAGAGAACCAGGGTCACCGACGTAGCCCGAAGAATTGCCAAACTTAAGTGGCAGTGGGCAGGGCACATTGCTTGCAGAACGGATGGCCGATGGGGCCGAAAAGTTCTAGAGTGGCGACCGCGTACCGGAAGACGTTGCGTTGGAAGGCCTCCCACTAGGTGGACCGATGACCTGGTGAAGGTTGCGGGAATCCGCTGGATGCGAGTCGCACGGGACCGGTCAATGTGGCGACACTTGGGGGAGGCCTATGTCCAGCAGTGGACGTCTTTCGGCTGAAATGATGATGATGATGAATAAAATAAAAGTTTAGATGAAAACTTTAGTTGGTTTTTGCTTGACCATAGACGTTATATATATAAAAACGGTGTTTCATTGGTGTAAACATTAAGCAAGTAGTTTTCTACTTGTTATTTCTTCACACTTCACAATCACTGTAGGTATATATACCTACTGCATTTTCACAGGCGAAATACTGCAACTTTGCGATTCGAAACCTAATTTGTGTTATCATAATACGATAGTACAACTTCTGACGAACATTCAAAGGTATAACACTATATTACAATAATAAATACGTAACTCGTAAACACTTGAAATGTGACACTAACGATAACACGATGACGCAAGAAATGGCGCGCTTTGTTGACAATAATTTGTTACTTTATTGTGACACTTGTTGATGGAATAGAGCTATGATTTTTGGTACGGAGTTGAGGAATATTATAGAGATGGGAAGTAAACTATCCTATCCACGAACAAAGCACGTTTAGTCGATTTTTAATTAATTTATTAACGGGGGTATTTATCAAATGTTTTGGGGAAGTTAGTGAACCGGTAGCTGTTTCAAGTGTAAACAAGCTGGGTCAGTTAGTCAACCGGTAGCTGTTCAGTAGACTTTCAGTAAACTTTCAAAGAACAAAAATATAATCTAAAAAAAGTAAATGCTCCTTTTTAATCTAACAAAATGTTATTTAGAAATAATTGTACACAGAAATAAGGATTATTTTTTTGTAATCACAAAATAAAACTGCTTAGTAACTGGCTAAAGATGATCATCTTCAGAAGAGTCGCTTTCATTTGCATTTTCAGTTAGTGAAGAATGAATTTCCTTGGTTCCAATTTTTTGCACTACACTATTTGATATTATGTAGTTATTGCAGCATTCACGTCGACCACCAACCAGCACGAATTGTGAGAATTGAAGATAGAAGCTCTACCTTCATCCGGTTTCTTACGATACGGTGAACCAATAACAAAAAAGTTGGACCCCTTTTCAATCATATAAAACTGAGTATTTTTGTAAATCGTACTAGTGGTTGGTGGTTGTTGTGGTACTTTAACACTAATTGAAGCAATCAAAGTCACTAGAAAAATCCACTAGCCACTAAATCCAAGATTTGTTCGATAAAATGATAGTCTAAACCACCAGAACTAGTGGAAAATCCACTGAGTTGGCAACACTTTGGGCTACGTACGGTGTACGGTGGGGAACCAACGAGTAGAAAACTCTAGCGACGGGATGGCGGTTGCTAGATTTTTTTTATTCAATTCGTAGATCGCTTATTAATTATTATTTAGTCAAGTTTTTTCTTTAAAACCGATAAAATCTACCAGTACTGGACGTAGATACTTAAAAAAATTTGTCACTTCTTGAATTTGTCAATATCAATTTGCACTTGCTTGCGCTTTTTAGCAGTAATGTGGTGCTGCCACAATGACCAGTATCCAGACGACCATCTCGCGCCAGTGTAATTTTTTTATGTTTTGCACTTTTGCGTTTTGCACCTAACCTTAGAATGACGTATTTATGAATTTAGGTTGGTTTTTTGTTTGTTTGTTTGTTTGTTTGAGGTTGATTGATAGGTTTAACAAACGTAGTCAACGCTCAACAGATGGTCGGAACGGGCAAAACAAAAAGCTGCCGCCCTATCTCCCGTCAGCCATATCGTCGTCGCTCCGCCGACCTTCGGCCTACGCTCCTCCTACTCATGTCCCAAAGTCTGACTTTTGGGACCAAATTTAAAATTCCGGGTGCAACTAAATAAAATAAACATATACAATAAATAAATAAAAAACAAAACAAAATGACTCGATTCACAAAAAGAAAAACTTTATGCTGTAATCGAACTGGAGGTCACGAGATTATAACCCAGCGCTCTGTGCCCCGAGACCAGCTGGCTTGTTGTATACCTTGGCAAAATATGTAGATTTTATGCTGCTTGAACAGGTCGGTAACGTTCGGGATTGGTCGGGCCGGTTGCCAAGTGCAAAACAGCAAAACATCAATAAAAGACACTAGCGCGACTCGCGAGTCGGTCCTGTATCCATTAGTATATTATTTTATGATGCTCTATGACCAGTGTTCAAGCCACTCTCCAAGGAAACAGAGCAGAGGTTCCAGGCAGAGTGTCCCACATTTCTTTTAGTTTATTTTGAACTAATTATGGATTTATCGTTTAAGCAGTGTAAGTACGTAGGAATCGATTCGATAAATCTGACAGTTATCTTCGACAAAATACGACAAAATGAGTTTTTATCTTTGTTATAAACTCATTTTGTCGAGAATGACTGTCAGATTTATCGAATCGATTCTTAAGTACTTGCACGGCTGGTCCCGCTAATTGAAGAAGGAGGCGCAAGGATAATATTAACAGGAGAAACATTTATGAATTTGTTAAGGAAGTGTTTTGATTGATCAAACAAGCAGCGATAGGCGTTGGTTTACAGCAGTGATTCCTGGAGTGGTCCAGGTGGACCCCCAGGTTTCGACAGGAGACCCTTGAAGAAGGAGGAATTATTATTTTGACGCAAGGATAATATTGACAGGATTAATATTGAATTTGAAAGCTCAGAACGGCCTTCATCAGAATCCATCTTGCAACGTGAGTATGTGGGTAGTCCAATCAGGGTAATTTAAATTAAACGATTTTACTTCTCATACCAATAAAATAATTCACTCATTCTGATCAACACTAATTACTATAAAAATACACTATGATTAAGGCGATGGATAGCGATTCGTCGAAAACGAGGTGCGCTGGCGACCGCTCTCAAAGAACTGAATTCTAAGATGGCCACCCCGCTACCATAGACTCGACGCTCCGCTAGAGTGACATTGACAACCTGTCACTCTTGACAATGACATTCTAATGTGCGCCGACCTCAGAACAACAACTAAAGTATTGTTCTGAGGCGCCGACAAATTTGTTTGTGGAAATGTTTTGATTGATCAAACAAGCAGCGATAGGCGTTGTTTTACAGCAGTGATTCCCAAAGTGGTCTAGGTGGACCCCAGGGGTCCACGGGAGACCTGTCGGGGTCTACGTTGGCGTGAAAATAAAATGGGGGTTTACAAGTTGTAACAAAAATGACGGCTTGGCTTTATCTATCAGTGTAGGTAGAAAGTAAGCTACTCGAAAAAGTAAAAAATATACTTAGTACATTTTGATACAAGTGGAGTTTCAGTTTTGGCATTCGAGGTGGAAATAACACCCTGGCCCGAGCCGTAGGCGAGGGTGTTTTAGCCGAGAACTGCAATAACAAATGTCCACGTGTATCAAACGACGTTTTTCAATACACTTTTGAAGAAATAAAATAAAGGAACGAAACATATTTTTGTCATGAATTATTGGGAAAAAATGATTAATTTTATTTTCTTTTTTTTTCCGCGCTTTGCTTTCGCCAGGTTAAAGGAGAAGCAAAGGTATGAAGCCACTAACAACCTAATATAAAAAAATAGTTACACATGGGGATAAATACTCGAAAATCAACCTGAATGATGATTGCTTACCTGAAGTTTGAAATATCCCCTGAATCAAAAAAGTACCTAACAATATCAACCCACAAAGGATAGTTTGTCTACAACAGAATGCATTTGTATTGCAACAACAACAACAACAACAACAACAACAACAACAGCCCAGAACGTCCACTGCTGGACATAAGCCTCTCCCATGATGGGAGGAATTTGCCGTAATCTCCACGCTTGGCAGGCGGATTGGAGATCGCAGTGATAAAAGACTAACAGAAAACGCTGCTGCCCATTCTCTGGTCTACGGAGGCGCAAGGTGTTCTGCCTCAGACATTAGTCGCCTTGTACAACACCCGTGAGTGTAATGGGTTGGTTCTATTCTACTCTGCCGGATACCACACGGCTTGCAACAGCGCCTTCAATTTTCCAACATTTCCTTGACAAGCTACTTGATGGTGTACCAAACGTCACTGATTTTTGATGAAATTGCTATTACTGGGAAAAATGATACAGACTCTCTCCTCAATGGTTTTCAACAAATTGAAACAAGCCGGACTGAAAGTAAATTAAAAAAATGCACTTTCTTATGTAGCGGCACTACAAAAACAACGTAGCACAAAAAGTACTACAGCGCCATCTATGACACGAACGACGAACTAAACAGCGAAACACATAAGAATTCCTACATCGCGCAAGCAGAGTTACCAGCGACCTATGACTATTTACAAGAACCCGACAACAACTGTCGGGCAGTAGCCCACCAGACATAACCCCCGTCTGGTCGGAGGATCCTCCCTTTTCTATGGGGGATGAAGAACTTTACACCCTGTTCTTCTTACCCCCAAACTTACAACCAGAAATCGAGTATTTATGACATATTATTGTCAAAAATGGGGTACGACAAGAAAAATCTAAAATAGAAGCAATTTCGAAGGCACCACCGCCAACAAATACCAAAGAACTTAGGGCGTTCTTAGGATTCATAAACTTTTATGAACGATTTATCCCACACCTGCACAGCGAATGCGCCGATTTAGATGAACTAACCGGTGACCGCCGAAAATGGCAATGGACTAATCATGGGAACGAAATATCTATTAGAGCTAAGAGATTTTTATCAAGATCTAAATCGCTTGTCGCGTTTTTCGAATGTCGACCCTTTTACCTCTCCTACGACAGCTCAGAGAAAGGAGTGCAGTCTTATACCACAAGGATAAAGAATTGAAAACAAAAACACGGTGAAGCGCATAAACTAGTTTGACATATCTAACTTAGTTCATAGCTATAGCCGTCCTTTTCTCGTACTGCGTTTTAGTAAAAGATAGCAATAGCCTAAATTAAGTTGTGGCGAATCATTTTCTGTATTTATTATCTATGGTTCCCACGACTATTATCATTGGGTAGTAGCTGACACGAGAGCAGGGTTGCCACCTTTAGGGGAAAAAAAACGGGACGATCGGCATCCATAAGACGTTCGGATTTGGTGAAAAAAAAAATTACCCATGAGACAGTCAAAGGAAAATGAAACTTTATTTTGTGTTTATATTTGTATTTTTATATAATTATTTTTTCCATGTATATTTCTTATTGTTACGAGCCGCTTTTAGTAAATCTATATCATTTTTGTATTTATTTATGAAGTCTGAACAAGACATGTGCATATTCAAAGAAATTAGCAATTCTGCTTTTATCAAATCTACCGAGCAACGATTTCTGATATTAGACCATTTCATGGTCATTTGTGAAAATACGCGCTCAACAATACGCATTTGAAGTAGGTATGCTCAAAGCACGAGATACAACACTAAAGAATGCGTTCAACTTCTGCTCCTTTGCGACTTTAAATACTTGGACCCATTTTTTATCAAGGCTTTGCTTTTGCTCGATCTGTGGTAGTATATTCTTCACCACACTGTAGTCTTCAAATAACTCGTCCGTAGAAAATCCTTCTTCGGAGTCCAATCCCATAATTGAAGCAGCATCACAAAGTTCTGTAAAATTTAAATTCCCATCAGGTGACAATGGTTCCAATTTTTTCAGGGGATTCGATTCATCGAAATCAAAGCGGGTTTGAAGATAATTCAGCGCATTTTGGTAAAATTCGTTGAAATCCGATATACATTGTTTATAAACAGTATTTTCTGCACCGTGTCGGGCAATACGCTAATGGGATCCATAAATTTTTTTGTAAACTTCAGAGATACTTACATAATGTTTTTAAAAGTATGTATTGATTGTTTAAACTCCAACGAATGTAATTTTTTCACTCAATCACTCAACTCAACACCAATACAACCAGTCAACCACAGAGTCCACAGATTACTGCGCGCGCGGGAGGAGGCGAAAACGAACGCGCGCGGTACATGCGGCGCGCGGTAGATGACGCGGTGGCGCGTGGCGTGACTGGGTAGGGTACCCGTGAATGTATTGATTGAGCCTGTCGCATCGCATATTGTCAAAAATCGGGACAAAATCGATAGGCCGTCGGGACGCGGGACAATGTCTTCGAAATCGGGACTGTCCCGGCAAAATCGGGACGGGTGGCAACTCTGCACGAGAGGTCTAGACTCTATGGTCAGAGAGTACGAAACCGCTAGGTTATTAGTGTTCTGTGAGTACGAGACACGAAGTTTTTCTGGTCTTCCAGCAATTAATAGAGTTATCACTCAGGGGGAGACAGTTAGAACATGCACAACTTCAGTGAAGAAAGAGTCGCCATCTACTTTACTTAACCAATAAACTAGGTACTATATTTCATAATTAACGATAGATGTCTCTGTTCAATTATGAAAATCAAATAATTAAGTTCTATAATTTAATTTAAAGTGGTTTTTTAAAGAATAATTTTTACATTTTTCATCAAAATTATCATGTTTTTATATTTCATGGCTGTTTCGTATTATCAATAATAACACAACCTTATCTCGGAAATCCTTTTTGTGTAACATAAACTGGCAACATCATATTATGGCCGCCGCAACTTGCGCTTGCGCTTGAATGTTTTTCGTTAGTCCATCTTATGTTTAATTATTTACAAATTCTCTTTGTAACTGTCAATTCTATTCAAATATGAATGTAGCCGGCGAAATTCTTTCTTGTTTTTTGCAAATAGAAGCTGTGTTTACATCGTATAGTTGATCAAAATGCAATTCGCGAATAAAATGATGGCTCGTATTATAATGTATCATCATTATGTTATGTATTCGCAAATTTCATTATGATCAACATACGACATAAACAAAACAGCTGCTATTTGCAGAAAAAACAAGAAAATTTGAATGATCACCTCTAAGTAAACAAATATTGACCTATAAGTAAGAAGGTATACATACATTCCTATCTACCTATAGCTACCTATAGAGCCTTAGTTCTCGTTAAGAAATCTAGATGGCGCTTCAAATCGGATGCTTCAAAATGGCACAAGAGGGCTCTCTTCTCCCATATTGTTATTATACTCTTTGGTTATCACTTATACCATTGCTCGTATTCGTTAACTAGACGCATATAATTATATGATTGAAGAAATATAGTGATGATGCACTCGAGTTTCATTGGAAGAACGGCGCAAGTAGGCGCCTAAAAAGTTTAGTTTGTGCACAACAGAATCGACACCATTGTGAAGCCAAATATGAGAAGGGCAGTGCGATATAAAAACTTACTAGTGAATATTCAATCTGAACAAAAGACGCCGAATTTCCAGAATGGGGAAGCACTGTACATCCGTACCAAACTGGAAAATAAGTGGAAACCGGCTATCATTGAGGAAAGAAAACACAGGTATTTTTATGAGGTTAGAACTCCAGAAGCAGTCTTGAAGCGCAGACACGCCGACCATATACGTCCCAATGTATGTCCGAGTGTAGCTCAGTCACCAACCAACGAGCCAGACATTTCGATGAAACCATCGTCATGGACTTTCACACCACATGAAGTACTACCTCGTGCTAGTTCAACTCCATTCAGTCAACCTCCAATTGAAACCGTTTTCTACTCACCGCGAACATTCGAGCAGACGCCGGTTTTGAGGCGTAGTAAGAAAACAGTACGCCTACCACATCCCCTCATAGAGCAAATGGACTAAGGCCGGGAGGAATGTTACAATCTCCTTTGTTATCTTAGAGTTTTTTGTTGTCTAAAAACTAAATGTCATTAGTTTTTTACCTGACTTCTGTCTTGTAGAGAATTGAAATAAAAATACAACTTAATGTTCAACAAATAACTTTATTTTAAAAATATGATTAGTTACAGAATTATAATTAATTACTACAAACAATTCTCAATCGGAACTTGCTTATCAACCTAGTTAAATCTGGGTTCAGGCCAGGGCACAGCACTGTTTCCGTCCTTCTTAAAGTGACTGGCGATATAAGGGCAGGACTGGAAGACACCAAGGTAACGGTACTGGTTCTGGTCGATTTCTCAAATGCCTTCAATACCGTTAGTCACGACCTTTTAGCCATTTTAAACCATGTTATGGTCTCTCCTGGAGAACTGGAATGGTTCTCCTCTTATACCTCAGGAACGCCAGCAGTCAGTTAATTTTGGGAATTCCTCATCAAGTTGGTGTGATTTGGAAACTGGTGTTCCGCAAGGCGGTATTGTTTCTCCTCTTCTGTTTTCTATTTTTACTAATCTCCTAAGTTTTGAGCTTCAGTGTGCGTGACTTGCAGTTGTACTGTCAGGGGAGGGTTGACGAAATTCAAGATCTAATCGACCAAAACCTGGCCCGATAAAGGAGATTGACCATTTTTGTATTGACGTTGGACCAAGTGCTGCCCAACATTGAATCACAATGTTTATTAGACTAATACTGGTCTGTAACCCAACGCTTTTGAATCCATCCGAGGAGTATTGAGAAAAAAAAAACTATTGTACCTATAGGTTTAACATTGACGAAAAAACATAACCAACAGCTTATTTTTAAACTTACACTGACACTTACGGGATATCTTCTGAGATTGAGCTCAAAACAAAGAACACCGTGAAAGCTAAAAACAGTTTTTGAGCTTATTTTAAAAATAAAAGACGGTATATTATAAACAATGAATTAAATTATTATGACAACACTTAGTTAAGGATAGTCAGAGTCGTAGGAAGAGTTCGTGCTAAATAATAATAGCCGCTCGGATCGATCTTTAGGTTAAGCCGTGATTGCCTAGGTTGGTCTGTGGATGGGTGACTCTCGCTGTGATTTTATTGTACAGATCGACCAACTTATCTTGGAATTGAAAATCGAGATAGCGCCATTTTCATATAGAGCTAACAATAACCCTTTTCTTGCAGTCGGGTAAAAAAACTTGCTTCGAGTGACTAGCGAGGTCGGAACCGGACTCGAGAGGTAGAATAAGTAAGCTAGTAATGCTATTTTAAAAGTTAAAACAACCAATAATCTCGAGGATGTTTTTTTAATAAAGAAAAAAATTCCCATGCCTGGACATTTGGTCCAGATTGGTCAATCTCCTTTGGTGTGTCCAGTGAATCCTAATTTAATAAATGTCAGGCTATCATCATTGGGAGTTCTCGCGGTCTAAGCAAGTTGGATGGTACAACCTCGCCACCAGTTCTTTTCGACGGTACAGTCGTTCCTTTTAGCACCGATGTAAAGGATCTTGGCTTTTTTTTAATTTGGGACAAGCCCGCCACACTATTCCCAAACCACTTTAACTCCTGAAAGCCAGAATCAACAGTGGCGACCACTAGAAAAGCGCCGAGACAATGAAGGTCGACGAAGTCCCAGAGAATGAATTTAACGGTCTTGGATCCCGCAACGAAATTAATCAGAAAATTAGTATAGTGGATGAGGAGGAAAAAACAGTAATTCCACTTCCCTCCATATCAGCAGGAGACAATGAAACAAGGCCAATAGGCACAAAGGGACGTTTACAACTGGGATAGGCCCAGTTGCCTAGCACTACGGATAAATATTAACATTAATGGGTCCTAAGTTGTGAGCTGTCATATTTGATTCCAATTTTAGGTATGGCAAAAACGCTTGAACACACGGAAATTTGTTTTAGTTTCCACAAGGTCTGTATAGTAAATAACTCAGGATGTAACCTGTACACTACCCAACATAATATTGCGTTCATTCTGCCAAAGACTGCACTCCCATAAAATGTGATGTGCTGATTGTTCATATTCGCAGTCAGATTTGGAACATTAACAAAAAAGCGAGTCAATAACCTTGAAGGAAAATAATTTACTCTTAAAGTTACCATGACCGGTGAGAAATTGGGCAACACAGTGATCAACCTCCAACCAACTCCTGGCCAGCCGTTCACGAACGGATGGAAAGAACTGGTGGAGGTGTCGGCCCTTGATGGAATTATCCCACCTACCTTGCCATTCAGACAAAAGTTCCTCCCAGACGTCGGTCTGTGGTTTGAATAATCTAGCAATCTTAACACGGTCACGTAGGGTTAAAAAGTCTGCGTCCGAGGTCTCACGTGCGTTATAGTACATTGCAGCCTGTCGCTGCACTTCAAGATCGACTCGAAGTACACCTGCAAGTACCGGTAAGGCTTCAGTACTAACCGTCCTATACGCTTTGCTTAAGAATATCAAAGCCAAACGCTGGCTTTGAAGCAATTTACGTCGTACCGCTCCTATGGTGGCCCTATCTGCCCAAACAGGTGCCCCGTAGCACATACGTAGATCTTGGCTTGCATGTCGATAGCACTATTCATAGCCCAGTATTACGATCCAATCTTCGATCAATAGTCGCCGTTCCCTTGGACAGACTAAGGTACCCGAGCCAGCCAGATCCATGCCTCTGACAGCAAAAATCGTCCCTTAGTCTATTTGCTTTCGAAAGGTCTATTAAATGAATAAAACAAATCAAATCTGGTTGAAAAACAATTGCTTTTTTATTCAGAAAAATATAACTAAAGAATAATGTGTAAAACTAAATATCAGATCATTAACATAATGGGATATTTTGGACGGAATTTGTATAATACCGTATAATTAAAAATATTAAGCAAAAATCTAAAAGGAAAATATAAATATATCTATGAGAAAATTACAGTATGGTGCAGTTTGTTTCTTTTGACGCGTAGTCATAGTCGAACTAAAGCCTTTATTTTCATTTTTCAGTACAATTTCCGGTCCCTCCAGTCAATGTTCAATCAAGCGCTAAAAAAAAATCATGTTGCACTATATTTTAATTAACTTTAGAGAGATTTAACGACTCCCTACGCTTGCAGAATACAGATAAAAATATATTACATTTACCTCAACAATACAAAAGTAACAATAATAATGTTGATTTTATCTTCCTTGCATCTACTTGAAAGTTATTACATTATTAAGTAGTTACGAAACTTAAGTTAAGACCAGAATTTGGACGGACAGAGTAAAATAATACTCAATGCTAATATTATTATTTAACTAAGAAATTATCTTAAGCAATTGAAACCAATACAGATAGACAATTTTGGTCAAAAATGCGCAAAATATAAATAGATTTTAATGTAAGTAATGTTCCAAAATAAAAATTAAATTCGACATTTAATTTAGTATCATGCGTAATGCATCATTTTTAAAAGGTAGGCTTTTAGGACATAAGGCACAAATTTGGATTCCAAAGGTAAGGCACGATTCTCACGCCGAAGCAGTTTGTTTAAAACAAATCAATAGGTTGCTAAAATGTGATGATCCGCAAAAAGGCTGGTGGGTTTTTTATGTTTATTTACACTTACCTATATTTAACTTAAATCTTATAGACAAATCGGAATTTAATTCTACTATATAAATGTTAACATATTAAAATTGCATGTCAATGTACAACAAAGCTGTATATAATGTAACAAATTCAAAAAGATTCTTATTTTTCAACACTTTGTGCTGGTTTATATACACTTATGCACTTTATACACAATAAAATATTCAATTAAGAACTTTGTTCAAACGAAATATACAGATGATTGCAATGTCTCATAAATTGTAAATAATAAAAATATACTTATAATGTAAAACAAAATACGTAGGTATGATATCAGCTTGTGATATGTGAATTCAAACTGCGACAGTGCATCGACTTCTAATCTATACTTCAGTTCAGAACCTTCGATATTTATTTACAGGATATTCATTGCTGCCAACTCAATTATCAACTTAATCGCAAATTAGACTTAGTAGATTTTTGAGTGACCATTTATAATTAAAGGTTTTTACATAAATTTTTGTTGCCCTTGAATTTGAAGTGTCATGTAAGTATGACATCCGACTATCCAATTTCTTTGTTCCGCTTGATAACTAAGATTCTGAATTGAAGTTTCACTTACACTAAACTATTTTTGCATGCACACTTGTGTGGAAATGTACATGCTATTATAAAACAGTAAAAAGGTACCTAAAGTTTTGACATACTTATTATTATATAAAAAGTCCTACATATATTAACACTAAAGTGTTAAATATCTATCAGTGTCTTGTTACTATCAAAAATTTCTACATCTACACCCACCTACTAATTCCGTTTAAATAAATAAACCACTTGCACCTTTGGTCAAAATTGTTAACACAGTCATCTGAACGTCTGAGTTACGATTACCTCCCTTACTCCTAATGAAGAAAATACATTGTTAACGACAAACTGTTTTAATTATTGTGCGGTTCAATATACTGCACATTCAAAAAATGCCAATGTTTTTAATAATCAGCTGTTGTATTTAGGTGGCAAGTAAACTTCGTCCTTTTCTTTCTCTTTGAAATACAGCTGCGGTGACCACCTTAGTCTAACAATCTTATACAACAAATTATGCATTAAATGTGAAATTCTTATAATTTTGACTGAAGGAGCAAGTTTTTGCAATACTACATTTTTTCTCTAAACCATACTGATATGCAAGTAGTAGGTACACACTTTGGATAGGCCACTATTTATGTGGTAGCAAGATACTCCTTTGAGCTCCAGGACACAAATACGTAGACACTCGGTGAAAAACAATTTTTATTCACTGATATAATTGATGCATTATTATAACACTAACATGTGAATTGTATCACATTTCAACAGAACACAGTAGCTTTGACAATTTTGTCTGTGTCTGTATGTGCAACTTGCATAACAAAAATGGCTTAAGAATTCATGTTTGCATTTTAGCATAACTAGAGTTTTACTAACATAAGGAGACACATTCACACCTCAGTACTGTGAGTTTGGATGCGCACTTTCTTCTGGCTTCCATTCCTGTTTAGTGGGGGTGAATGGCCGGAATACCCTGGGTTCTGTATGCCTAAACCCCCGGGTTCCCCTTCCCTGGGCCGTGGCTTCTTGAGTGAGGACCTCAGGGGTGATCGGGTGATGGTACTGGCGTCCGATAAGCCAGTGAGCGTGGTTGCCGTCGTGTTCATTGAAGCTACGCTTCCGTGTCCGTTTGTGCTGTACGGCTTTCCTGACGCGTCCGTCATCGAGATCCCTGAAAACAAATTTTACTCTTTACTAAATATAGAAAAATATTAGGTAATTGGGCATGGCATAACATAAATACACACACACACATTCCTATTCGAAATAACATTGACATTTATGTGTTTGTGATAAAGTTGAAATTGCTAGTTTTTTTTAAAGATCAACCTACTTACGTCAATCGCTTTTGTAATTAACAATACGATTGTTTCCGATGTTTGCCGATGCAGCATAATATTTATTCTGCATTACTAGCAGTCTACTAAACAAATTCGCCATGACAAAGTTTTTGGATTTCATCTTATTTGTTCGAGTTACTCACAGTTTGCATTAATACATGCTAAAGCAAGTCGAAAACCAAAAGAAAACGCCCTGGTAATTGCAGTTTCACCATGATTTGACCCGTACATATTGTGAGTTTATAAAGATATTGATTATTCCAAATTCAAAAGGATAAACGGCAAACCAGATTAAAATTAAACCACCCATACAGATAGTTTAGGACTGTTTTTTTATTTATTACCACATGGGATACTTTTTATCCTGGTAAATATTGCCACTAACCACTTGTATGTATGTATACAGGGATCGACACTAAGTAGAAGATTTTATTTGTCAAAAATATACGATGTAAGTACAGACGGCACAACAAGCTACCCTGAAACTGACAAATTTTCGCAATCAACCTTGAACCTAATGCTTCAGCGATAAAATTGAAAATCTATTCTATAACTGTTACCATCATAATATTGTAGAAAGCCACAGTCTGGATTTGTGCCCTATTGATGGCAATAGGTTCGCCCCCTATAATTATTCATGGGGATGGGACTTCAATATTATGCCAAGTATTTTGGTCCCATTGAGAAAGCTGTACAGTTTTATGTCTCAGTCACAGAACTAAGCTAAGAGTTTGGCGCTGTTATAACAACAAAATTAATTCTTATTTACCTCTTCCTTCTTTGAAGCCAGGGTTGTTGATGGTGGTAGCGTCGGGTTCCCCCAACGGATTGGTGGGGTCGCCGCCTTCACGTCGAGCGAAGAGCGCGTCGTACAGTGACATAATAAACAGGATCGAGTTTATTACTATACTCACTATCTGTAAACGATAAGTGCCATGTAAGTTAAGAGAGTCAGAACATCAAGCATCATGCATGGAGTAGATTTACTGTTACTGTTAGCCATCACCAGGGCTGTCTGTCTTTACCTAGTGCGCAGAGTATGCGTTGCACACAGGCGCAGCGATCCTAGGGGCGCCGAGCGCCGCTCGCTACGGAGCCTCACTCGGCGCGCGCGTTGACAGGCCGCGGCACGACCAAAGACCAACGTTAAAAGAGCTCCGCTTTGCATACATTTTGTATAGCATCTGGAGCTCTTCTTATATTTGTAGAATAACAGCAAAGCATGTATTGCTTTGCTGTAATTCTACTAACGTTTTGGCTTGTTAGGGTAAACACCAGAACACCCTGTATAATTCTAAACACAGACAACAGCACACCATGGTATCCAAAACCGACACATTTCTTCTTCAAATTTAATCTCCAAACAATAGAGTAAGTATTATTATCCATTGGGGAAATTTGTCAGTTTGTGGTAACTTGATGTGCTGGTACTTGTACTTAGTACCCATTCCATTTTGACCGCGCGCTTACTAGGGGGCGCTAGGGAGGGTTTTTTATTTTTTATTTTTTTTATTTACCTATATTATCAAGACACATAGTAACATTACAATTGACAAAATATGCGTTCCAGAAAACCACAGAGGTTTGTTAGGAACGTTGATTCAGCTCATCATAGGTCATAAAAATAGAACACAATATTTTAAAGTGATTTATCGGTATGCACATCGTGTTTGACCAACCTATCTATGCAGTTATATCGGCACGGCTCTGTCGTCTGTCGGTAAGCATAATGTTCATTATAGTTGGTTTCGAATTTATCTGCCTCTACAGATAGGTTGGTCGCACTAGTACTACTACCACAAACAGTAGTAGATAGATAGATACGTACATGCTTAACTAAATGTAATAAAAGGTAATGTTTGTACACGGGCGCTACATGGGCTAGAGACGGCTCTGGCCATGACATCCAAATTCTTCCATCCATGGTCAATGTGGACTATTGGTCGTTGGTTTTGTCCAGCTCGTAATCTCCTGCGAGGTCTACCACGTCGCCTTCTGGCTGTGTCAGGGCTCCACATCGTGGTTATTGTTGGCCCCCAGCTCGTCGGACATACGGCAGACATGGCCAGCCCAGTCCCACTTTAGCTTAGCGGCTTTTTGAACAACGTCAGTGATGTGTGTTTTGGAGCGCAATGTAGATTTAAACCAAATTTTTCGATTGTATAGAAAATTAGTATATTATACCTGAACATAGAATGCTTCGCCCCTCGTCACGAAGAAACCCCTGTCATCGCCTTGTACAGCGAACAAACTTGCTGCAACTATGGACAGCAGTGCTGGAAACAATACATTTCACTTGTTAACACATGCATTAATCGGTCGGCTAATGTCGTGAGCCCAATTATACTTGCTTACCCTACACTGATGACTATGACGAAGGGATGGTCTCATGACATTGGTTGACGGATGGCGCTGAGCTTAGTGGCTTTGATTAACTTAGATTTATACTTTTACTTAGATAGAATATTAATAAGATTCCGCGAGACGACAAATTGCTCTGCAGTTTGGCAGATGTTGTATTTAAGTAAAACTATGTGTAATATGGATTAAATAAATGAAAAAAATAAAAATAAAATAGAATTTCATAGATCATGTCATGGCACGTCATGCTGTTGTTACAATAGTATGATGCCTCGTCAATATTGTTATAGAAGACGTGTAGATCACATTTTGGTTAGCTCCGACAGTTTTCAGCAGTTTCTCCTTGGTGCAGGTTAGGCTAGTTTCCACCATCAATAAATTGCAAATCTATTTAGTCCGTCAGTTAGAGTATTGGAAAATACGTGGTCGTGACGTCACAACGCACTAAAAATTATAGCTCGGCGCGTGACGTCTTGAGAATTTTTAAAAGCGTCGTATCTTCGTCAATTTTAGTTTACGTAACAAAAGAAAAGATACGTGTCAAATATTTTTTGATAATCTAACTGACGGACTAATTAGATTTTTTCAGGACACAAGCCTATTATAATGTAAGATGGGCCACACTGGTGTGCCTCGTGAATTCGTGATTCATAAATAAAAAAAAATTATAATATATATAAATTAAAAATCGTTGAATGTTTCATGTCATAAGTCGTCTGAAGGTGAATTAGTTTATTTTCATGGACTTAGCATGAGCGCTACCATTAAAATGATACCGATGATCAACCTTTTCATGGCTAGGGTTACTCGGCATTCAAGAGACTTTTTAAATTTTAATGTCTCAATTTTAAAACTAACTCAGCAACTAGAGTGCGTGGTATTAACCTTCTAAGTAAGCTTGTTTTATATCATTTTTCCTGCCATTGTTCCGTCACTTGAGGTCCGCGCAAAATGTTTTATCTTCTTCTATTCTTCTATTAACCGTCACGCAATCAATACTCCTTTTTCTTCTATCATTCCTCACCCAACCCATCGATCTTTTCTTTCGTCTTCTTGGTTCTTCCTCTCTCTCCCATCCATTGACATGTATACAGGGTGTAAACGAACCCTTCACGAAGCCGTCAACCAAACATTTTGTACATCAAACTTCACGCTTTACGGTAAAACTCAATGTAACGCACTCAAAACATCGTGCTGATGGACGCGTTTAATAGAAAACGGGTTATGGAGATATTTAAAGTAAAGTTTTACTTTAAAAACAAGTATTTGAAAAGAAGTTGGAACTTTGGAGAACTTTCCCAGGTATGGTTCGCAATGACGGGGAGAACAAGCGCCTTTCGGCTTCGTTAAGTCTATTTACAACCTTTATTTGTCACCAGTAACATTAAATAATCAGAAAAAACTGGTACTTACTGGCTAGAAGCGCCAGCGCCAACTTCATCATGACAAGGTGTGTGTACTTGAAGGCGACACGCTCCTTGGACGAGATCATGGCTAGCTGCAGTACAGATAGCACGCAGAACACGCCGAGCACGGAGACGCCGACAGACGCCACCACGCCGGCTATGTACACCGCCGCTGAAAAAAGAAAAAGAAAATGATAACTTGGCAAGAGCTTCTATTTGTACTTGGTTGATGGCAAAAGCTGGCTCCTTATTACATGGGAGTTAAACGCAACTGGCGAAATGTGGGTCTATTAACAGTGAAAAAGAGACGAGATGTCATTTTGTAATGTTATCTAAGACATGTTTCGGTTCTAAAATGTCTTACAAATATGCAGTCATAACCAAGTGTGTGATTCACTGTCACTATCGCGATTGTTTACCAAATTAGACACTTGAAAAAAATAGGTTTAGGCGCATTAAGGCCAATTCTGTAGGACTGCAGCTAGGGAAACTCCTAATCTCACAAAAAAACGTGTCGGCCTTTTTACCGAAAATCCTGTATATGACCTAACCGGGCCGAATATTTCTACTAGTCTGCCAGTTCAATATGCATCTGCAACCTTATTCCATAACACAATGAAGACAAGACTTTTTTTAATAATCTTGACAATTACCACAGTAAAATTATAACCTTTCTAAAAAAGCTCATACGAGTATCTTCTTCAATAACTACAGTTTGAACTATTGTGGAATAGCACATCATTTACTTTTTAGCTTGTAATTTTTTTATTTTTTTTATACGTTTATAGCTTGAATTTTAAACTTTCCATAATTTTAGAATAAGTTTGATGAAAAAAACAAAAAAAACAAGCACACGACAAAAGGGCTTGGGTAAGGGAACTAATTAATGAAACCAATTATCACTTCGTAAATAAAAGTTTTCACACACGTTAGCACTAAGGGACGGGTCCGAACTAGACAAGTGACTGACAGACTGACATAAAAGCCCGACCTGACTCACTGACATAAAGTAAAGGCCCGACCTGACTCACGCAACCGCTACTTTCCTCTTATATTTCATAAAACTGACGACTTCTTAAACTTGGAACGCCGGGAGTCGATTTCAGCTGAATTTCAGCGGATTTACGGTTAATTGTGGATAAGACACGAAGTACATTAGGTGTAGTCACTTGAGGCACAGCTGTATAGACGAGTCTGGCGTCTGGCTATCTATAAGCTAGATTGTATAAGCAGCGTTGCTGTGTAACTATCCTAAATATCCAGAGTTTCAGACTGAAAACTCTGGATATTTAGGATAGTTACCGGTGAATTTACCTAGTTACAGGCTTAATGACTGTATCATAATTCTTCTGCCCTTATCCCAATTTATTTGGAGTCGGCGAAGCATGTCTTTTCCTTCTTCCATACTTCTTTCTCTACTACTTATCATCTCATCAGACAGACACCTCCTTTCAGGACTTACGAGTAAGTTTATAAAGCAAAACCCTAACTGTTGAAGTGTTGATATTATAGCCTAGTACTATAAAGGGTGTAAAAACCTCTTAAAGAAGCCGAAAGGCACTAATTCTCCCCGTCATTGCGATCATTTTTTTGTTCTACACCATACCTGGGAACCTTCTAGTTACGGAGAAGTTGGGGGTCAAAGTTACAACTATTTGACAGTTTTTTTTTTAAATACGAGTGTTTAATGTAAGATTTTTACTTTAAACACTTCCACGACCCCAGTACTATTCAATCCATCCATCAGCACAATGTTTTGAGTGCGTTACATTGAGTTCTACCAAAAAACATGATTTTTCACAAAAAGTCCTTTCCCAGCAATAATTTTTGCGTAAAGTTACTTAGTTTGACGATGTACAGAATGCTTGGTTGGCGGCTTCGTGATGAGGTTGTTTACAGCCTGTATATGTGACTTTACAGATTTCTCATTTTTAGGTTTGTGAAGTTTTCAGCAACTTGTTGGAGGCAGTAAAACAGACCCTAGGTATGGCGTAAAAAATGTCCGGAGTCCACATTTTAGGTATTCATGTAATTAGTACGATAATGTGTTGCCTATGTGTTTTGCATATTTGGGTCGAGCTTCAAGGCTGACCACAGTAACATGTTTCAGGTCAGTTTTTAATGCTAATGGGTTCCTCTTTAACTATGTTTTGTAACTCACAGATTAGTCTGTATGTTAAATGTATTATGTAATACGGTTTATTTTGTTTCGTGTTGTGCTGTGTTGACTAAAAAATAATGGGGCGTGTTTGAAGGAGAGTCTTAATATTGCGCTAAAACTATATTTAAAAAATCAATAAAAGATCTAAAATAGCCCTACAAAAGTATAAAATTGCTGGTGTCACCTATGTGTTACAACATGCAATAAATACGACGAAGATCCAAGAAGAAACAGATCGGATGATAGAATTATTTAAGTACTTTGACAAGTTTATTTTACTTTATGACCGCCAGAGCATAAACGCACGCGCGTGGCCTCCACGTCAAGCCAACAATTCCATCTACCATTTTGTCACATATTTGGGTCGTTGGCGTACAGGGCATGCGCTTGCTTGTCACGTATATGTGACTTCGGCCGAACACTAAAACGCCACTAAAATATCTAAGGGCTGCTTAAACGTTTGAGCAGCTCCTAAACTTTAATTTTGAATAGCCAAACGTCACTTTTGAGTATCTGTTAAATATAAGTGCTACTTAAATGTTGAGTGGCGTTTCAGTATACAGCCGTATGGCAGTCAAAAGGTTAAAACCACAATACAAACGCTACCCAAAACAATTTGTTCCACATCGTTTGTTCCTGACATTGTATTAAATAACTACTCACCGATTCACCTAAGCAGAGAGAGGGGCTGGTGTCATTTTTGAAGAGTACAGTGGGTTCAAATTGCTCACCAAAAGGTTCACAAAACATATACAACACAGCCCAATGTTAACGATGACAGCAAAAGCGTCTTTTGAGAGTAGCGGTGGCCCAGTAGTGGCTGCCCCGACTTACGAACAGTAAGTCGTGGTTCGAACACAGGCAGGCGCATTACTTTGTGTAATTTAATTCATCACCACTGCTCTCAAAAACGGTGAAGAAAATATCGAAATATCCTAGAACCAAAAATTCGAAGACATGACGTGACATCTAGGTACCATTTTCCCAATCAACCTTGAACCTAATGCTTTAGCAATAAAGTTGAAAATCTATTAAAGAAATTTAACAGATTATAGTAGCTTGATGTGGTCAGCTGGCGTCTGTACGTACGGTCGAACAAGCTATTTGGTTTACAGTTTAACCCACAAATTACATTGTAAAATGTAAACCAAATAGCTTGTTCGACCGTACGTACGTATAATGAGATGAGCTTATGTGATGGGCGCCAGCTATCTCGATAGGCCGCTCGCTATTGATGATGACGTAATCTACGGAATACTTATAGATTTGCAATCATTGTAGCTTGTGAAATATACATGAACTTTGCTTGTAGCTAAAACAATATTTAGATAGGCTTTTATTAGCAAGATGTTCAGAAAGAATAAATGTTCTGGTTTTTAAGCGTTAGAGAACGAATTCATGGCTTTAGTTCAGTATTCACAACATTTGAGTCATGAGCTCATGGCTAGTAATAGCAGGTAAGTACGTAACTATGGTTATATAAAAAACGGTTGTCTTCCACGAGACAATGGCGTGACATTGAAAATGCAACCGTTTGTGAATGATTGTCTTCTAGAAACTGCAAGATGCAATGACGGTAAATTATGTCAACAATGTCATTGAGGGCATCGTTTTACTGTAGTTTATTACAAAATAAGCATGCACCTAGAATTCCCATGGTGCTGAAATGAGTCAGAAGCCTAAGGAATCGAAACTAGTCGGACTTTAAGCAAATTAGCAAAGTCGTAATTTTTTCGTCAAATTGCACCAAACTTCGATCACATTCTAGGGTTCTGTAGAGTGCAGCAATGTTTCCACCAACAATGGTAAGTATTGTTAAAAAAAAAACGGCGAGAATTTCCAAAGAAATTCACTTCGGGAAAGTTACATGCAGAATATTTTCTCAGAATAATTTACGGCCTTAAAGAATTGTGAAAAAACATGATGACAGATGTGGTAACAAACGCATTCCTGTTCAAGTGTTACTCTTTAGCATGACATCATAATATGCGTGTTTTTGGAGAGCGTTGGTGCCGGGACCGGTTGTACCAACCTGACGTTAAGCTCCCGCACCGCTAAGCTTTATGGTCGCAAGTTTAAGGCTGACTCGCTATAATGTTTTCTCGTTTAGTAATTATAATATATTTAAATTAAGGTTCTATACAGAAATGTTAGAAATACTGTATAGTCACCGTGAGAGTTTCTTTTGAGGAATTTTGAACAAGACGAAACACGTCCACAGCTGGACATAAGCCTTCCCGAAAAGGTGGTTTTCCCATATTCGACGCGTGGCAGGCGGTTTGGCGATCGCAGTACAGTTGTTACAAAAGCACAGAGAACGCTGCTGCCCATTCTCTGGTAAATCCCTTAGTCGCCTCTTACGACACCCACTGGAAGATATGGGAAACTTTGTTTATTCAAAGAAATTCTATTACCACGAATTCGTTTTCATTCAAGCCTAAACAACAATGTAATAACAGTTCTCAGCTATTGTCAAATTTCGAAAGTGAAATTCTTCAACGAATTCAGGCTTTTGGAGCAAATGTTTATTTTCACCAACCTTTGAGTGGATTAGGTGCGTCCAATATGCGTAACATTGTCTACGAAACGGAATCATCCATGCTGATTGGTTTCATTCAGACGTTTCGCAAAAGCGCACGCTTCGAATTTCTCGTTTTTATTAAAGACGTGTACTCTGTCAAGTCAATGTCTCGCCGTGCCGTGGAGACAGGCGACATTTTTGCACGTTTGAAAAAGTTATGAGTCATGCCCGTTCAAACACGACATAACGTCGATTCAAGTATTTGTCTTTAGACTTTAGTCTAAAGACTCATCAGAATCATCATTCTCTTCCCCTAATCCCAATTTATTTAGGGTCGGCGCAGCATGTCTTCTTCTTCCATATTTCTCTATTTCTCGTCATCGCATCTCATCAGACACCTCCTTTCTTGCCATATCATCTTTTACACTGTCCTTCCATCATTTCTTTTGTCTTTCCCTACTCTCTTTAGACTTTAATATGAGAGAAAATTAATTCAGGTAAGTACGTACAAGGTTAACATAAAGGTGGTAGAAAAAAATTAAGTATGATTCAATTTTAGCCGGATGACGTCTTCTGGGAAACAAGAGGTCAATCACAGTTTCTGAACACAATTAAAATGAATAAAACAAAGCATTGAAATTAACCTTCTAAGCTGAAATAATATGAAACAAATTATCTGGAGCTGGATAATTTACATCAGCAAAAGTAGTGACAGAATAGTTAGTACTACAATTACCGTCATAATGGCAAGACTCACGACACGGCAAGTCTGTCTATATTATAATATAGGTACCTATGTATAGGAACTAGTACTCCTGTATAGGTAATACGAGCACGAGATGCAATCGTCTACTCGTCGGTACTAACACATAGCTAAGTAGAAACAATACGTAAGCACGGTAATATAAGTAATACAGCTCTATAAATTATAAAATTACTTTAAATTATAATTATAATAGGCATGACGACAGTATCAAAAAATTGCAAATCTATTTAGTCCGTCAGTTAGAGTATTAGAAATTAATGGACACGTTTTTTTTGTTTTTGTGAATCAATGAAAATTTACAAAGATAAAACGCATCTAAACTCAGGAGTGGGGGCTCGTGACGTCAGAACTAGCTAAAAATTATACCTAGGCGTGACGTATTGAGAATTTCAAAAGCGTCATATCTTCGTCAATTTTGGTTTACGTAACAAAAGAAAAACCACAAGTCAAATATTTTTTGATAATCTAACTGACGGACTAATTAGTTTTTTTTTGTCGTCTCGCCTATTGTAAAAAGAAGTGCGTAATTACTTATTTAAAATTTTAGAAGTTTCTGTTGATTTGGTTTTTATAACGTGTTATGAAAAGAATTTATCTAAATAGGTATGCAGCACATCATAATCATAGTAGACGAGTTGTGCCCGCCCACAGAAGAATAGAAAAATGATTGAGATATTCTTTCTGGCGCGTTTATTGTTTACGCGAATATGAACGTTGGTTCCTTGAGCTAAAGAAGATTTTATGACGTCTTTACAACAGTAGTTTCATCAGCAGCGTAGGTGATTGCCACTCGTTATGGTGTCTTATTTATAAAGGAATCATAATTTAATCATGTTTTTTTCCGCTAACAATACCTGGTTATTTTGCACTATAAGTAACTAAATGAATTTAGCGCCACGCAAGCCGATGGGAGAATGTTATTGGTTATTGATCGATGCTTCTGCAACTGCATAATATCCTTTTGAAATCAAGCATTTTAGCTGCCATACGATGCCCTCTAACGAATAAATCGTTTAGATTTCAGGGTTCCGAACCCGACGGGTGACCAACGAGACCCTATTACTAAGCCTCCGCTGTCCTTCCGTTCGTCCGTCCGTCCGTATGTCTGCCAGTTGTGTATCTCGTGATTCGTAATAGGCACAGTTAAATTTTCACAGAATTTATAACAAATAAACTGAAAATTAAAGGGGGCTCCCCTACTACGATGGTTCAGACCCCTCATGTGCGAGTCCAACTCGGAATCGGCCGGTTTTTGTTTTCTAGATTATTTTACGATAAAAGACGCAGTTGAATACATACATACTGATTACGAACGCAATCGTGAGCTGCATCTGATCACAATGACTCACTGAAGGTTTTATAATGCAATTGAAGTAGGTATGTTATAGACCAGACCTTCCTGCTATGAGTCGGTCAGTCTTTATCTGTAAGGAAAACATATTGTTGATGTCGGATTTCCCGAATTTAATTAAGAGTAAGTAGGTATGTCAACCACAAACGGTTCAATAAATTGTTAGTACCTAATTAATATTGTTGACTAAATGACAATAATATTACATACTTACTATCAATTAAAATAATTATGCCACCGCAGTGTGGCGATTGCATTTGCAGTCAATGATCCCTTATTGGGACATTACCTTGTCTTAAGGCGACTACAGGAGCTAAATTAGCAACTCTATTTGTGGTGGTTCAAACTTCGTTTGAAATACTGTTACAATAAGGTTCTAATCCAGCTTGCACTACTAAGTGGTTGTTACGTCAGTCACTGCGGGCCGAATAGTGCGAAATGAGTGGTTTTTTTTCGATTTACAAAAAATCTATTGATGGGACTAAAAAGTAAAACACTATGATGCTAATTTATTTATTTGTTATTTGCCAAAAAAACAGAATGATCGCATATGTATGGTTTTTACTCGTTAAAATAAATTTTTAGAGATAGGTTCGTGATTTTTTTCTATCGAGTTAAATTATTTGTATTATGTTTTCAAAACACTATCGTACTAGCATATATCCTGAACAATATCATATATTTTTCTGGTTTTGTTTATTGCAGTGAATTATATGCTTTTTGGCATTATAAAACTCGCGTTTAGCTTCTGTAGTCGCCTTAGGATCTTCTGCAAACCGGAATGCTTAGTTATGTTTTGCACATACGTACAGTGGTCCAGTTTCAAAATGTTTAGAGCCACAGCAACTCGATGTTTTTTTGCAGTTGACAACAAGATACCGATGAGCAGAATTCCTGTTTCTTTGCGAAATAAAAAACCTTCAAGGTTATTTTACATTTCGTTACTATATCATTTCTGTTAAACATAATCTGGACTGGACATTCTGATTTTTATTTTTTTTTCTATAAAAAATATTCGTTAGAAACCTGCAAACTACTTAGTCGGGAAATTAGCCTTATTAATCTTTACTGGTTGCGGTTAGTAAAAATGTTGAACACACTGTCAGGGGATTTTACAATTTATTATTTGTGTAGATTTAATGAGCAAGAAAATCCCGATTATTAATCATAATTTAATTATTATGTAGAGGAAAGTTGCAGAAGTAGCCAAGTGCTTAGTATTTTCTGTGTCCGAAATAAGAAACAGCTATAAAGGGTGTAAAACACCTCTTAACGAAGCCGAAAGGCACTTGTTCTCCCCGTCATTGCGATCATTTTTTTGTTCTACACCATACCTGGGAACCTACTAGTTTCGAAGATATTGGGGGTCAAAGTTTCAACTTTTTCACAAGTTTTTTTTTTTAAATACAAGTTTTTAATGTAAGATTTTTGCTTTAAGAACCACGATCCCCGTACTATTCAATCCATCCATCAGCACAATATTTTGAGTGCGTTACATTGAGTTCTACCACAAAACATGATTTTTCCACCCAAAAAAAAAAGTTGTTACCCAGCAATATTTTTTGCGTAAAGTTACTTAGTTTGAAGTACAGAATGCTTGGTTGACGGCTTCGTGATGAGGTCTTTTACATCCTGTATAAGGTGTATCTATTCATACACGAAATCTCATAAGGGGTCATTGTACTTAACATTATGAACAACTTTTAATAGGCCCCCGAATCACGGAAAAAAATCAGCTGTTCCACACATTTTGATGAGTTATGCGAATATATTGTAGCTGATTTTTTTTCGCGATTCAAAGGAGGGGTCCGCAAGGGCCGATGCCTGCTGGAGCTGCGGGACTGTTCAATAGATGTCAAGACGGAGACCGTTTCTAATTGTAGGTTAGGCTATTCTAATTTAAATTAAGTATGCTAGTATTGTAGTTTTGCGTATCAAGTAAGTGTCATCTACCTAAGTAACACAGTTATTGTTCAGTACGTCCACGACCAAGATTCACGAAAATAAGTATGGCTAACGGCCCGCAGTGAATCCAAAAGCGATGCATGGAACACCTGTGTAAGCTGTCCTTACAATAGGATTGGTATTCACTAGCCGTTCATTCAGTCCCCCATTTGTGTCTCACGTCTTTTGAATTGCTCGTGAAAACAAATACAATTAAAAGTAGTTATTCAGTTTATTAGTCCAATAATGACTTTTATTGATGATGAAGATGGATTGCCAGTATCTGATAGGATACATCATTTGATACGTATTCGGAAATTGTACATTTTTAATTTTAGCCAATTGTGCTTTCATTTGAGCATTTTGGCATCAGGTTTTCGCAATATCCATCAATGCTTGGTAGTCCATAAATCCGCATTACATCATAGCAATTTACTTTTAAAACTAATAGAATTCGATACATTCGTTTTCGCTTTTGATGCGTCTCATCAAAAACAACTGAATCATCATCATCATCATCATCTGTCTAGCCTTTTCCCAACTATGTTGGGGTCGGCTTCCAGTTTTACCGGATGCAGCTGAATACCATGTTTTACATGGAGCGACTGCCTATCTGACCTCCACAACCCAGTTAATACCGGGTTATACGATACCCCTTGGTAAGACCGGTTGTCAGACTTTTTGGGCCTCTGACTACCTAACGACTGTCATAGATCTACAAATGACAGCCGGGACCAACGGCTTAACGTGCTTTCCGAGGCACGGAGGAAACTCGGAATGTAATGGGTGGTCACCCATCCACAGACCAACCTAGGCAAGCACGGCTTAACCTAACGATCGACCCGAGCGGCTGTTATTATTTAGCCACGAGCTCCTCAACGCAAAAACAACTGAATATCTATAAAACACACTGGTTGATGTTTATTTTTATATCTTTTTAACGACAGCAGCTGGTCAAGGTAAAAACTGCATTAATAGTCATGCTACTAATTTTCCACGGCATTTGCTTTGAGCATTAAACGAAGGATGCTTTGAAACAATGAAAGCATTACACAAGCACCCGTCAACTGCACAATGACATTGTTTTAACATTGCGTGGACTCGCGAGTAAACAGTGACAGTGTTGGGAAGTACAATATACCCATCTTGACATCTTGGGAGTTTTAAAAGACCATAGGCTTTATTTGGTTGGTTTCAAATTCGGTCGATTATTCAATGATACCGAGTTAAACTGAGATACTACCCCAAAAAAATGTGAAATTGAGTTGGTGGAAGATAATGAGAGAACACTTAAACAGTTGATGTGTATTATAAATCTAATCTACGTTTAGTAATAATAATTACATAAGGTGTAAACGGGCCCTTTACGAAGCCGTCAACCAAGCATTCTGTACATCAAACTAAGTAGGTCAACTCTACGCAAAATTATTGCTGGGAAACGACTTTTTCTTGGGACTGAAAAATCACGTTTTACGGTAGGACTTCGTGGTGGATGAATTGGATAGTACTGGGATCGTGGAGGCATTTTAAATTATAACATTAAAAACTTATTTTTTTTTTTACTTTTGAAAAAGTTGGAACTTTGACCTCCTATATAACTGTAACTGGAAGGTTCCCAGGTATGGTCTAGAACAAAATAATGATCGCAATGACGATGACGCTTCGTTAAGGGTTTTTACACCCATTATAGGTAGGTACTTAAAAAAAACGAGAAACAGAAACATGAGTGTAAAGTTCATTAATAAACAACTGCAGCGTTTGCAAATCCCAAGGGTCCAATGCCAGAGGTTTATTTATACCATCGTACCTACGAGTTTATTCACAGTTAGGCGGCTACGGTATTCTCGCTAGATCTAATAGCAATTTACAGCAACAATTCTAACCCTGCAACTGCTTAGCATTTGCAAGATAAACCCCCTGGCACGTTTTGTCTGCTGTGAATTTAACTCGAACGTGACAGCGGCAAGGAGAATAGACGAGGAAAACATTGGGAATGTCCATGGAATGTCTTGTCCGTTCTTCTCTAAAGAGATTCTAAGCTATAAAGCGTAGGCCACACCGCCAGCTAGCGGGCGAGCTGGGCGAGGAATCGTTTCACCTTTTTTCATACTTTGGTCTTTGGTTCACACCGGGAACTACTGAAAGTGCCGAAACGAAATAAAGGGTGTAAAAAACCTCTTAACGAAGCCGAAAGGCACTTGTTCTCCCCGTCATTGCGATCTTTTTTTGTTCCACACCATACCTGGGAACCTTCTAGTTACGGGGATATTGGGGGTCAAAGTTCCAACTTTTTGACAATTTTTTTTTTTTAATACAAGTTTTTAATGTTCGATTTTTAATCTCGACTCTAATCGATCTTTAAACACCTCCACGACCTCCGTACTATTCAATCCATCCATCAGCACAATGTTTTAAGTGCGTTACATTGAGTTCTACCACAAAACAAGAATTTTCACCCCAAAAAAAAAAGTCGTTACCCAGCAATAATTTTTGCGTAAAGTTATTTAGTTTGATGTACAGAATGCTTGGTTGACGGCTTCGTGATGAGGTTGTTTACACCCGTCGCCCAGCTCGCTCGGTAGCTGGCGGGGTGACCCGCGCTTTAGACTGTTCTGATTTTTTTACAAAAGTGGCGATAGTGTGCATGGGGGAGCCTTAAGAGTGAAAGCAAAAGGTTCAGATGTCTCGTCTATGGATGTACAGTTAAGGTAATTAATTATTTGGGTTTTTAATACAGTTGCTCAAAAAGTGGTGTATTGCAGGGACGTATAGCGTTCGGGATGTGGGCTATTACATACTAGTGCTAAAAAGCACTAGTATGTAATAGCCCACATCCACATCATTTACCTTTCCCGAACTCGTGCGTCCTCTTTCCCAACTGTCAAAATAATGTCTATTAAAAAGAAAAACCAACCATGAAGTTTTTACTAAAGAGTTTTTGTGATTCATACAAATACGTATAATTCTAAAAAGAAGCTACTAATTTATTTCAATATCAGATTTAATGATTTGATTGAATGAGTTAGGTTAGGTTTCATTTCATTTCATTAAATTTTATTTTCATTTCATATCAATAAAAAAATCTACTGAAGACTAAGCTGTATGGATAGTTAGTTCCCTTTGCCTACCAAAATGGGTGAAGAAAAAAAAACTCTGCTTATATTCTACGGTTGGCGCCATTTTCCAAAAAATTTCTTTGCGAGTTTAGTTAGTTGAGTTTATTGTGTTTTTATTATTTTATTAAATTGCTTCATTTTTTAAAATAATGATTGTAGTAAAAATAAAAGTTCAATAAAATAATAAATTGCAATTCAGCTAAGATGAAACAAAATAATATTAGAAATACGGGTGCAGATATTATGTAAATGTGCATGTGGGCCTGGGTGTGAGTGGGAGTGTGTATGTGTATGTGTGTGTGTATGTGTGTGAATACCATTTAATTGTGTTCTTAATTATTTATGTTGATGATGAGGTTGTGTCAGTAGCCAGATTTTTACCTGCTCTTTTTTTTTTAAGAGTCGTTAGGGGATTTATGTTGAGGATTTTATTTAATTTATTATAAAGAAAAGCGGAAAGAAATACCCGCTGTCGCCTAGCGGACGCCGTGTGACAGCGTAGAGGTAAGCAAACGTTTTTTATAGTGCGCTTCTTATTACTTTGTGCATTATAAGGGGTAATACTGTGCTGCTTACAAACCACTTGTAGAATATAATTCTGTCTTACTGTGAGTACTTCACACTTTTCGTATAAGACATTGGTGGGAAATCTAAAGGGTCTGAAAGTCATGACTTTAAGCAGAGATCTTTGGGCCCGTTCCAGGTAAATCATAAAAGTCTTGCATCCACCCCCCCATACAGAAACACAATATCCCACGACGGACTGCACGAGCGCATAGTACACAGTGCGAAGGAGTTCGAAATCTGCTACGCGTCTAAGTTTTTTAAATGCCCAAACCAGTTTTCTGATACGCGTTGTGGTGAGGTCTATGTGCTGTCGCCAGCCAAGTTTTTCATCCAGAATCACACCAAGGTATTTTACATGTGTAGACTTAGTGATAGTAGAGCATGAACATGACGTTGAAGAAGCCAAGTTGCAATCATGTAATCTAATATCTAAATTGGCAGGTTTAGTTTTTGAAAAAGAGAATTGGAGAAAAGTGGATTTGGAAAGGTTCAAAGTGAGTCGGTCAGATCTCAGCCAATGGCTTACCCTATGCAGTCCCAGTTCGGCGCTTCGTCGAACTTCGTCCCAGGTCCCTCCATGGAATATTAATGCCGTATCGTCAGCATAGGTAACGATCTTGCCGTTTACAAGTGGCAACTGACACAGGTCATTTATGTAAATCAAGAAGAGACTTGGGCCAAGTATACTGCCTTGTGGGACGCCATAGGTAACCCCAGCATCAGAGCTAACTCTATTAAACTAACTCAGAGCTAACTGTATTAAAAATAGTCGTTCAGTACAACTGCGGTACCGTCATTGCAACTTGTTCCGACTGTCAACCCTCGCCTTCGGCTGCGCCTCGGCTCGGGTAGACATTTGTGGGAACTCTTTGCAATGACAGCCTTTTCGCACTTGTAATGAAATATACTATTATAGGTGTTTGGCACACTACGCCAATTTGCCATGTTATAGCTATTTCATAGACTGTCTTCTTAGGGTTCCGTACCCGAAGGGTAACCAACGGAAACCTATTACTAAGCCTCCGCTGTCCGTCCGTCCGTCAAGGCGCTGTATCTCATGATCCGTAATAGGTAGACTGTTGAAATTCTCACAGAATGTGTATTTCTGTTGGCCCTATAAAAAGAAAAGAAGAAGAAAATTAAAGGGGGCTTCCTCTACCACGATGGTACGGATTGTATGGAATCCTTCATGCGTTAGTTCGACTCACACTTGGAAGGTTTTTTTTTAAACTTTGCCCCACGCTAGTATTTTTAATAGTTAGTATTTTTTCTTGTGTCGTTGAGTCGTTCTCGTGTAAGTAATTGTGTTTTGTTGTTCCCTGACTTCTTCAAAACAGAAAGGAGGGCAGATAAAATCTTCTTATTCTACCTTTTACAATGATTAGTGCGCTTTCCATTCCAACACCTAAACAAAAGGGTCGGAGGCTTGAAAATCGTGAGTTAAGCTCAGTGAAAGTAAAAGGCTGAAAATAGAGCACATTTTCTCTACTATTCACTGCTAAGACAAATACATAAATACATATTAAAGTTATAGAAATACAAATGGTTTTAATAATTAGAGGAGCTCGTGGTTAAATAATAACAGCCGCTCGGGTCGATCTTTAGGTTGAGCCGTGCTTGCCAGGTTGGTCTAGAATAGGTGACCACCCATTACATACCAAGTTTCCTCCGTGCCTCGGAAAGCACGTTAAGCAGTCGGTCCCGGCTGTCATTTGTAGATCTTTGACAGTCGTTACAGGTAGTCAGTGGCCCAAAAAGTCTGACAACCAGTCTTACCAAGGGGTATCGTAATACCCAGTACTAACTGTGTTATATAGGTCAGATAGGCAGTCGCTCCATGTAAAATAGTGATATTCAGCTGCATCTGGTTAGACGAAGCCGACCCCAACATAGTTGGTGAAAGGCTAGGCAGATGATGGATAGTTTCAATTATGATAGTTTAGAAGTGGCGCGTGTGATGTACGCACGTCGTGATACATGCATACTCTCGCAGTCATTGTGCCTACTTTCGTGTCCCACGTGAAACAATACTTCATAAATCAATGCATAAGGAAAGTGTCTTGGTTAATTAGGTGACAGGTCCGTCTGTGTACTGGTGAAGAATAGACCTTAGACACCTTCTCTTACAATGGGGTGGGCAACTGGTGGAACTAATGGCGCTAGCATCGCATGAACCAAACATCGTCATTGGTTGAAAATTTGTCAATATCATTTTATATTTCAAAATCGTTTGACCTCATTGGTCAGATTGGGTCTAAGCTATGGACACGCCATCTACAATCAGCTTTGACCAGCCTTCCCCATTAGTGTCGTGAAGGGCAACCAAGAGATAATGTCATGCGGACTAAAAGTTCTCTTGGCTGCTTGTAACAATCACAGTGACCCTCACTCAATATCTTCATTATGACCGTCCGCAGTAGTGGACGTGTTTCATCAAAATCTTCCTGCTCTTGTTCCATAATTTACTTGGGGTCGGCGCAAAACGTTTTTTATTATTATTCTTCCATTCTCTCTTGTTAGCCGTCACGTTATCGTTTACACATGGGCGTGCGCCCCTAAGAGGCAATTAGACAAAGCCTACCCTACCAACTGGGCATTCATTATAACGAACTAACTATGTAATAAAATATCACATTATGTACAAAATATAAAAAAAAAGTTCAAACTCCTGTTAGAATACTTATAGCAAGTCGCTCCCGCGTCACGCAACTAACACTTTACTGGAAGTTACTACAAAGGTTGGAGCTCCGCCGGACAGGCAAGCACTGGACTTGCCTTAAACCCATTGATAATTTTACGCACACATTGGCACATTGGTGCATATTTTCGTGTGTATAAACTGCACACATGTATAGATTGCAGTAATTTTAGGGCGGTAACTCCTGCGAGTGTAGCTGGGCTGCTGGGCTGTGATTGGCTGCTACAACACAAGGCCAGGATTCAAGGTGGATGATCTTTAGCCCGCGAAATTCAAATTTCCTTACGTTTTTTGCAATTTGCAGGCCAGTGCTAGGGTGTATGTTCAATGTTGATTAAAATAATGATTCCTGGGGGTTATTGGCGCGTATTATTATTATAATAATCAATAATATTATTGTTATTATATTTTACTTCATGGGTGTCGTTTTTGTGGTTTTTGGGGTTGGTGATAATGAAAATGAGGTCAAAATGAAAATCCAAGATGGCGCCGATGAAAATTTTCGGTTTTTTCTTCATGGGTGTCGTTTTCGAGGTTATTGGGGTTGGTGATAATGAAAATGAGGTCAAAATGAAAATCCAAGATGGCGCCGATGAAAATTTTCAGTTTTTTCTTCATGGGTGTCGTTTTCGAGGTTATTGAGGTTGGTGATAATGAAAATGAGGTCAAAATGAAAATTCAAGATGGCGCCGATGAAATTTTTTTTTTGCTATCATTATTTCGTGGCCTACCCTTCGTGGAATACTACTGCACGCCACTGCGTTTACACCTTTTTCTTTCATACATAAATAAGGTCTATCATAAGATCTATTCATACACGAAATAACGCGAACATATTGTAGGGAACAGCTGTTTTTTTTTCGTAATTCGCCGTTTGGTCCCATAGTAAAAGTTGTTCATAATGATGAGTACAATGACCCCTTAAGAGATTTCGTGTATGAATAGATACACCTTATATCATTCCTCACACAATCCATCCATCCTTACTTTAGCCATCCTCTCCCTCACTCACTATACATCAAAATGCGTAATATTAAACATTTTTTAAATCACATGCATTACATCCCTCCTCATCACATGTCCATGTCCATGTATACCTACCTAGAGTGACTGCTCCCGTACAAATTTTTGAAAAAAATAAAAACATTTAACAGGGTCAAATCAAATTAACTAGCGATACTTTACGGATGTGATAGCTACCGATATCTGAACACACCAAAAAAATAATTTATTTTATTCGCTCATCATCATCATCATCATCAGCCTATAATGTTCCCACTGCTGGGACACGGCCTCCTCTCAATGAGAGGCAATGTAAAAAAAATTTCATTAACAACTTGTATTCAAAAAAAAAAACTTGTCACTAAGTTGGAACTTTGACCCCCAATATCTCCGTAACTAGAAGGTTCCCAGGTATGGTGTAGAGCAAAAAATGATCGCAATGACGCGTGACGGGGAGAACAAGTGCCTTTCGGCTTCGTTAAGAGGTGTTTTACACCCTTTATATAAAACACCATAAGGAAAACATAATATCTAAAGTGAGAAAAACATTAACTAACATCACCTTGCTTCAAAATCCGGTCGGTATTCTTCCACTGTCGTTTATGACTATACCGATTGCATACCGACGTAACAGATATTTTAGTCTAAGTTAACTAGCAGTTAATTACTTAGCACGTTTAGTTGAACCATCAGTCGTGTTCGTTGAACCGCGAGAACTGACGGATGAGTCTATCGAACGAACTGACCTGTTACTTAAGGGGATGTTTTTTGTCGTTGCAAAAGATACGATGTTTGGTACAAAATAAGGCAGAACTTGCCTTGCACAGTATTTAAAAAAAAACTTGTCAAAAAGTTGGATCTTTAACCCCCAATATCTCCGTAACTAGAAGAACTAGTTTCCAGGTATGGTGTAGAACAAAAAAATGATCGCAAAGACGGGGAGAACAAATGCCTTTCGGCTATGTTAAGAGGTTTTTGCATCCTTTAAGTAGTTGTTGAATTATAATCATTTAAATTAAATCATCAATGCAACCCTCTAAGTTCGTTTCCATTGAATGACTTTTTCATGAAATAGTTATTAGTCCCTGATAAGATGTAGGTGTTCCGTTGTACACCTCTACCTTACCCTTCGGGATAAAACGATGTTATGACGTTTCTCCCTCTCGAGTATAATAAAAGCTGGCATTCCTGTGATATTCCCAAATTCCCACGTCCATTTATCGCTATCGTTTGTTAGCTTAGGACGGCATTTATTTGTAGGAACGGTAGGTGCTAACAGAGTTTTCCCTTAACAAGAAATTTTACTATTCTGTGACATGCGAATAACACCCCAATCTCGTTAATTTTAAGTGGATATGATAAAGTGGGTCACCTGACTATTATATGACTGGCATCTTACATAAACATACATTCATACATAATATCACGCCTGTAATTCCCGAAGGGTTAGGCACAGGTGTACCTAATACTGTACACTCCAGTGGCGAAGGTTGCATACAACTCGATTCCTACCGCATTCCCTTGGAAAAATGGCACAGTCAGTATTCTATGGACAAATAATATAATCAAAATAAATAAATTAAATGTACTCAGGTTTACACAAAAACCCACATTTCGCCAGTTATGTTTAAGTCCCATGTAATAGGGGGGAGCCTATTGCCAATAACCGGGCACAAATCCGGGCTCTGTGGCTGCACTTCGGTTGGTCCAATATTGTCGCAAGCGCTATTGCTGAACATGAAGTCCTGGGTTCGATTCCCAGGTCAGGCTAAGTGTTGTTAGGTTTTCCATCAACAATTAATAACAGCCAGGAATCTGGATTCGTGTCCAGTTGATGGCAATAGGCTCGCCCTTTATTAGGTACACGGGACTTGACACGTAAATGTGGGTGTACTAAAGCCTAAGCATAACTCTTCGGGGATAACAAGCGAGATATTATGTTTAGGTGAGTAATAATATCTGTAAAGTCACGTAAAAATGGCGGATTCGTAATTAAACGCGCATTTTAACATCAGCACGAAATATTCAGTGTGTGAAACTGTTTATGGTGTGTTAACGTAAAACTTAAAGTGATTGAATTGAACGAACGTACCTAATTGGAGCATGTTTAACAGCAACAACGTGTAATGGAAGACCGTTTAAATGGCAACATAAAGACGTATTTATACGAAATTAAACCGAGCGGAAGCACGAGAATTTGAAGATGATCGCACATTGTGTTTCTTTAATTTTGTCAAATAGTGCGAGTTATAAGAATACACTGAATGCAATACAGTGTGAAAATTGTTAAAATTTTATTTATAGATATATAGGGTGTAAATCACCTCTTACCGAAGCCGAAAGGCACTTGTTTTCCTCGTCATTGCGATCATATTTTTGTTCTACACCATACCTGGGACTGGAAACCTTCTAGTTACGGAGATATTGGGGGTCAAAGTTCCAACTCTTTGACAAGTTTTTTTTTAAATACAAGTTTTTAATGTAAGATTTTTACTTTAAACACCTCCACGACCCTCGTACTATTCAATCCGTCCATCAGCACAATGTTTTGAGTGCGTAACATTGAGTTCTACCACAAAAAAATATTTTTCACCCCAAAAAAAAAAAACATTTCCCAGCAATAATTTTTGCGTAAAGGTACTTAGTTTGATGTACAGACTGCTTGGTTGACGGCTTCGTGATGAGGTCTTTGACACCCTGTATTGTACACTAGTGACCCGCCCCGGCTTCGCACGGGTGTAATGAAGCATAATTATACACATAAACCTTCCTCAAATCAGTCTAATTTTTTGAATGCTGAAAACTGCATTAAAATCCGTCGCGTAATTTAAAAGATTTTCTAAGCGTACAAACAGCGGGAGCGACTTTGTTTTATACTATGTAAAGATGTACAGACGCCAGCACATCTCGCTATACCCGAAACTGTATTTTTTTTCCAATCAACCTTGAACCTAATGCCCTGGCGATAAAGTTGAAAATCTATTACTTCTTGCATCTGTATAATCAGAGAAATAAATAGTTTAGCAGATTGACATAGTAGGTACAACAATTGGTCATGTTATAGCTAATTTCTAACCACAAATTAGTGATTTAAAAAACATTCAGCCCATTACGAACAATTTAAATTACTAAGCAATTATGTTTCCTGACCGTAAATTGAATTGAATATGACAAGATTGCAAATTCATAGTTTTTAAATACAACATGAAACTGCTAGGTTCGACTTTAGTTGAATTCAAAATTTCAAATATATACCATGCACGTATCAGAATTCTTTTTACGCGCTCCGTAACGGTATCATGGCTGTTCTATTGTATCTTACAAATTCCCAAGTCCTAACACGTCACGAGCTACTAGTAAACACATCATTCTCTTCCCAATTCATTTGTGGTCGGCGCAGCATGTCTTCTTCTTCCATACTTCTCTATTACTCGTCATCTCATCAGATACCTCCAGTCCATCCATCGTTTCTATGGTTTTTCCTCTACTCCTCCATCCACATTCATACCTACTCAAAACTTTCCTCGTCTAGTAAACACATCGTCATTATTATCTGCCTAGCCTTTTCCCAACTATGTTGAGGTCGGCTTCCAGTCTAACCGAAAGCAGCTCAATACTTGTATTTTACATTGAGCGACTGCCTATCTGACCTCCACAACCCCCCAGTTAATACAATAGGACCCCTTGGGTAATACGATGCCCCTTGGTAAGACTAGTTGTCAGACTTTTTGGGCCACTGACTACCTGTAACGACTGTCAAAGATTGTAAGTATTGTATTGTATAGCGGGCTGGTGTCCGCAACTCCACGTCAAAGCGCGTATATTTTGTCAAAGACACTACTAATAACAAACAGGACCAACTACTTAACGGGTTTTCCGAGGCACGGAGGAAACTCGGTATGTTACGGTCATCCATCCACAGACCAACCGAGGCAAGCACGGCTAAACTTAAAGATCGATCCGAGCGGCTGTTATGTTATGTGCTATTTTAGCCACGAACTCCTCTCTGCTATTAAATACAAAGCTATATAAGTGGTTAGTAAAATAAACAGAGGAGTGGTTAAATAGCAATTCAATTAGAGAACTAACCAATTTCCTAAGTGGTCTGAAAACGTAAAGAAAACGATACTCCCATCTATTTTCGATCTTAGTTTGCCGACTGTCTCTTTTGAAGTAATTGTCGTCGGAACTGTTTTATCGAGACTTTCACGTGTAATCAACGTAGTCTATATTGGCTATGACAACTTGAGATGATAGGTAGGTACTTTTCCACCTTTTTTCTTTTTTATTCCCATGTTTTATTTTATGGTTGTGCCTGAGAATATACAGTCATGTTCGCTAGCTTCCTTTATGTAAAATAACAATCTACGTAAGTATTTGTAGGTATTATCGATATTCTGGTGGGTAAAGTCATAATCGTAATCAAAGCCTGATAATAGGCGAGACGACAAAAAAAAACTAATTAGTCCGTCAGTTAGATTATTAAAAAATTTTTGACCCGTGTTTTTTCTTTTGTTACGTACCTAAACCAAAATTGACGAAGATAGGACGCTTTTAAAATTCTCAATAGATCACGCCTAGGTATAATTTTTAGCTAGTTCTGACGTCACGAGCCCCCACTCCCGAGTTTTTATGCGTTTTATCTTTGTAAATTTTCATTGATTTACAAAAACAAAAAATACGTGTCCATTAATTTCCAATACTCTAACTGACGGACTAAGTAGATTTGCAATTTTTGATACTGTCGTCATGCCTATTGTCAAAAGTTTCGCATAATATGAGAAAAACAACTCGTTTCCCTGTGTGTAGAGACAAAATACCTACTGAATCATGCAGGCTCTTTTAAAAAGCCTGTGACATGAACATAAAAAACCACGTTATCAAATTTTTATATGAATAGGTGACCTATATACATAAAAACTATGGAACAAAGCCATCAAAGCGTGTCCTGTTTTCGAAAATAATCAATAAGGCATTATTATGGCAACGTAGTCGTTTCCCTGACTTTCCGTTTGAACGACGCCCGTTTCCTTTTTAACATTCCCCCTCTGAGCAAAATATTAAGTTACCTTCACGGTTTTGGGCTTCCCGTACCTACTATAATAATATTATTAAGTTTCTCAAGTTTAAAATATTATTTGCAAAATCAAATATCAGTCCCGTTGCATTAAAAAAAAAAAAGAACTTCTAGAATGCGTACCTATGTACTTACACCTAAGTTTTGAATATCGTCGTATAATTTATATTTATCAGTTTTTGCTGCATCGTAACTAGATAATACTGAACAAACGAATACAATTAGTAAATTAGCATAAAATTAAAACAAAGAAAACTAAGGGTGTTGTCAACAAAAATAGGTTAAGCTCCTACATTAACTGCACAACTGAAAATTAATGTCGCTGGAACATGAGACACAAAACAAAAGCTCTTTGAATTCAGGGGTGAAAGAAAGAAACTCATGAATATAAACTACTTAGGGGAAACACTCCTTTTTTTGGGCAGTCGTGTAAAAATATCGGTATCATTGGTGCGAATTCAATGAGTATGACCATTAGTAGATATGAAATGGTGAAGTAGGTAGGTACATGTACAATTCATGTACAGTCGTGGTCTTTTCCGCCTGATCAGTTAAAACTTTTTTCGCTTAAATCATGCGGAGGCGCCGAGCCACGCCCCCTTAAAGTTTAGGCCTATTAGGAAAGCGTCAACTTTGGCGCGCAAATTAACAATAACTCTCGTTTGGCGTGCGTCGTCAGTGCGCTCGGCCGATCGGCCGACCGATGATTTATTATTTTTTTACAAAGTCAAGGCGGGGCGGGGCTAGAGAGCGTTTCTATGTTTTAAGTGCAAGCAAAAATTAACTTAGTAGTAATCAGGCGGGAGTGTCCTCGATAGTACCTACCTATAATACAACTATCTATGTAGGTATTTACCAAATTAAATAATAAGGGTTCCTTGTTAGGACTACAGACTACCAGACACCCTAAAAATGATGCATAGGCGTCTAAGCACTGCCCAGAAACGTGCCCAGAATACTGGCAGTATTACTACATTGAATGGCAATGTAGTCAAAGAGTAAAAGTAAGTTTATAAGTTGGTACTCTGAAAATATTAAGTACCAATATTATAAGTCAGACAGCATATAATTTAATTTCCCGTTCATAAAGCAATTCCAACCGTGACTGCTCGTCCTAGATAAGAAACAGAACTCTAATGCACGACTCAAGGGTTGAACTAGATAATTTCACTTATGCATGCAACGGTTTGGATCGATGATTTTGTTGCTCAATCACGATGGAATACGATTCAATATCAATGTGAACGATTCCAGAGTTATAAGCTTAGGTTATCTGTAAGGTTATATAACGCCGTATCTGTATGCGACTTTGAAAACGCTATTCTAGAAAAAGTGCTCAACGGATTTATATCAAAGTTTAAACCCCAATTCCATTTCACCTTCTCGCCTGACAATCGTGCACAACTAATTGCACCCTCCAGGACTTGAATGAGACAAACGATACTCGTAGATCAGTCCAGGTTGCTACGTACTGGTCGATGAGAAGATGAAGTATTACCGTGTTAGTTAGACCACCCCGCGTAGCATGACGTAGAAACGGGTTTCTTGGATTTTGTTTATCTGTCACTAGCACTAGCTGATGCCCGCGGCTTCGCCTGCTTGACAAATAAAACTAAAAAACCTTCCTCTTAAATCACTCTATCTATTAAAAAAACCCGCATCAAAATCAGTTGCGTAGTTTTAAAGATCTAAGCATACAGGGGCAGACAGACGCGGCGCGGGCGGGGAACTTTGTTTTATAATATGTAGTGATAGTGATTTTTTCGATTCAATGACAAATGAATAAAAGATTTATCGAGTGCGAATTAAGAGAAATAAGATCAATCACCAGTAAAAGCTTCAATGAATCTAATAATAGAAAAGTTTAATCAATGAGCATGCTATCTTCAGCTTTCATACAACATGTGTGAAGTGTATCTGTCCTTAAAAACATGCAAATAAGTAACTTACTCGACGGATGAAACTTGGAGACGTCCGTGCCGCATTTCTCCCGGTTGTAAAGCAGTTTCTTGCAAACGCGCCATGGTCCGAAATAGCCCTGGTCGAAGTTTGGATTGTCTACTGTAAACAAAGAAAAAAGTAGATTAATATCATCTTCGATATAAAAAAAACAATAATTTGCCAAGAAATGTTGTTTTAACGTGTGATAAGTTAAATATTCAGTCACTTTAGAACTCACTTTTGAATAAAGACTTTATTAAATGATTTGAATTTTTGAAACCTCTGATTTCAACAAAGGAAACAGAAATGAGTACGATAGAGCATTCTAAAAATATGATAATTCTGATGATAATGTCGTGTAGGTTACATAAAGCATTATTAGATAGATTCTACAAACCGCCACCATACGCCGTGATATCCTTAATTTAAATGCTCCACAAACCATTAAGGAAGATAAGTATTAAAATAAATATCTGTCACCGAAGGCTACTCAATTCCGTCAGAGCAAAAATGTTGGCTTCGAGATTTAATCACAGTTTAACTTAAAGTGGCAAGACTTGATAAATATAGGAAAGTAGTCACCGGCACTCGAGCAACATTGCTGGAAAGCCGCGAAATTACGTTGATGAACAACATTTTGCTATCACTTACGGGCTTTTCTAATTTCCTTTCAATATAAATCTTAATCACCGTGGTGTAAGTTAGTGTTAGTATGCAAGTATTTAATGAGGCTATCTCTAATGACTAATGAGAATAGAATTCATTCATGCATGGCATGGTTTGGCGCCTCACCAATGACTGTAAACTGTTTTACTGTTCCCCAGAAGACATAACAACCTACTCAGGTCTAAGTAATTGACTACTCATGAAGGAGGTCAAGGAGATATTGAATAATTCTCAGAGACACGTGTGACGTAACACAAAAAAACATATTGACTTGGCATCGAAACGCAAAACATTGACGACCTCAAAACCACCCACACATATCCACATAACTTAAACAGATTTTGACGTAACAATACCTTAACAAAGCAAACTTGTTTGCTATGAGACCTCAATATAGGCAACGAGCTACTGAACAAGTATTACCCATTGAATTGTTTGACATAATTTATTAGTAAACGTACCTATTAAATGCAGAACTCCGAACGTCGTGTGGACGGAGGGAAATAGCCATGTTTAGGAATAGTATGACAATCAGCCTATTAGTTGAGCAGAACCCATTGAAGGCCTGCAAAACTGAAGGTCGGCGACACGCTAAGAGGAGTACAGAGGGCCTCGTCACGATTTCCTGGCTGCATACTAATTTAATTCATAGTGTGTTGCGAATGAGACCTTGCTAATTGTCTAACGAGACTTGGCTAGCTCTCCTCAGTCTTCCATCCTTTTAAAACAGGAAAATCTTAGTTTCCATTAGCCTCCATCTCCAATAAAGACGCGGTGCTGGTGCAGAACTCCTTTATATACGTTAAAGGTTTTATTGATTTCATGTCTTTGAATCTATAGTACGAACGTAGTTTCACAATAGAAAAACAGCTTTACGAATGACGTATTATGTATTTAATTGATGTAATTAATTAATGTAAGTAATTAATTGTTGAGTTTCTAATACCAAGTATCCGACATGCATTAAATATTATTAGATACTTAATGGCTTTTAGAAAACTCAATTATTGCAACTAATCGTTATAAAGTATTTTTATTATTGTCACTTGTACTGGTTGTACAAGCCATTTGAATGATCAAATTCGCTAGGTAACAATAATAGAAGATTTAGTTTGAAAGCTAGCCGTGCTTTTTCTAAACGCAATTTTAGGGCAAAAAACGAATAGCGAAAAAATATGTGACTATTGAGGAATACAAAAATGAAGAAGCACGTTCCACGTTCAAAGATTACAAAAATGCAATGTTACAGCCAAGCTAAAACCTCGAAAGAATATGATGAAATCAGATCATTAGGACAGACGTATGCACTTCATTAATGATGGCATGAGTCACAAGGCACATGTCAATTGATTACACGATGACCGACATTCACCTATAGTTCGGGTCAACAATGCACTTGGCTGGACTTGTATATCGAAACGTTATGATATGGACGTAACGAAGAAGAATAATGGGAATTAACAAAAACTAAAAAATATATTGTTGAACTAAAAGAAGCTAGCTTCAACAGAGAAGAAGAGTTTAGCATAGCAACAAGACGTTCACAAAACTTTGAGTAATATTGCTGATATTTGCTACATCTAAGCATACGCAAGATTTCTGTCATTTTAGATCAGTCATGGGTCGTTTACGAGGGTCAAAGAAATTCAAACTGCGTATCGAAATCAATGATACTCAATAGTCTAAGGAAGCATCAATTTAATATTCATACGCTGGTAGAAGTCAATCGATAAATAACGGTTCTTAGTAAAGAAGGAATGGAACGAATTGCAATAAAAAAGTAATGTTGAGATTTTACTCAAGTTGCAGAATTGTGAAAGTGTTTGAAGCCTAAAAATAATCATTACCAAAAGTCTGATAATGACGAGCAATGATGATTTTGAATTTCCTGTTACAAAAATATTTGTATGTAATTATCTGTCTGTTAGCCGGTCATTCGAAGACATGGATCAACATAGTAGTGTTTAAAGCTATTCGTGACTGCGATTGTAATTTACAGCGGCGAGGCAGAATATAACTGTGAACGCTAAAGAACTCTGCGGAACAATAAGTCATAAAGTGCAACGATAAACTTTACGATCCAGGCCAGTCCCGGTAAACTGATAGCCTAGATTAAGGAGCAATTGTGTTTCTATGGACCTAGCAACATAATCCAAAAGACCAATGAAATCAAAAGTATTAATAGCCATAAAACAAAATCGTTTAAAGAAAATGCTTCATCCAATATTGCTCAGATGAAGCATGAAAAGTGGAACAAAATATCAATTTCTTGAACATCACGACTTAAAAGTGGGTCTTTTTTACTAGTCTGAAAGACTGCAAATCTAAACGGCGAAAGATGACATTCTGTTAAAGCTGTCATTATATGGCGTCCACATCGCAATTACTCAACAACCAGATCCTATTACTCTGTTACAGAATTAATTGTTACAAATACCGGACTTGATACTTCATTTAGCATCAATGCCACGGACAATGAGACGCTGAAAACTAATCGTTAAACAAAAACATTTGGTGGAAAAATTTTTCTTTCTTAGGACCTTCGTATCGTCACAGATAATATAATACTTCGGTATCGTGTTGGCGTTTGACGCGAGGTCGTTGCCTGTCAGTTGAAAAAATGGCGCTGTCATGCTGACCATTGATGGCTCGGTACTGGCAGAATGATAACAGTTACACTAACTATCGACTAATAGACTTCTGTCCTGAAAAAATCTAATTAGTACGTCAGTTAGATTATCAAAAAATATTTGACACGTATTTTTTATTTTGTTACGTAAACCAAAATTGACGAGATACGACGCTTTTAAAATTCTCAAAATGTCACACCGTTCTATAATTTTTAGTGCGTTGTGACGTCACCAGACCCCACTCCCGAGTTTTGATGCGTTTTATCTTTGTCAATATTCCTTGATTTACTAAAAACAAAAAAATTCGTGTCCATTATTTTCCAATACTCTAACTGACGGACTAAATAGATTTGCAATTTATTGATGGTGGAAACGCCTCAATTGACATAAATCTCCTAGAGATTTAGTAACGGACGGGAGGTTAATAGTAACTTACACAACATTGCATCAATCTTAAGATAAATTTTGGAGCAGCTGGCTTATAGTTGAAAGATTGTCAGATTTAGCGCTTTCAGTTCGCAGTTTACTGTAATACTTTCTTGTGTTGGTAAACTCCCCAGTTTCTATTAGGTTGATCGACACATTTGCTAAACGGACTATGAAACTAGTTTCAAGTGTTTAGATAGGCTGCTGATTTTTCAGTGTCACATAAGTAGATAATTTTCGTGTTGCCTTTTAGCATGTTCCCCTGGTATGTGCGAGTCTCAAGTTCTCACCAGTATGATGATTCCTCGCTATAGGTCGTCAAGTTACCTGGCTGTGGTTTGTCGTTGTTAGGTTCGTACAAAATTACCATTCCATCAGGTAAATTATTTATTACAATGTCTGGGAAATATAACACATGTCATGTTGACCTACGATACAGTGGTTGGCAATTGAGACCTTGATGTGTAAATTGCCCTTCTGTACGTACATTTTATTATAAGTACATCTAAATATACAAATAAATAAAATTTAAGTATCTGTTTGTTATTAAAAATAACAGCCTTTTACTGAATGCAGTATCAAAAGTACATGCGGTACTTATTATAAAAAAAAAAACATTATTTTCTGTTTTTTTTTCCGGCTAATCTCCGAAATAGCTCGACCGATTTTGACTGGACTTATACTGGCAGACAGCTAATGTTATAAGGTCTAACTTAGACTACTTTTATTTTAGAATAAGAATTAGGGTTCCCCTTGAAATTGGTAACAAAATCCTTTTCAAAACGGGAAGTAGGTAATATTTTTTTATTAATTTCACACCAACATCTAAAAAACATAAAATGCAAACAAAGTGACTATCGATACTGTGGTGTTAGATAACAGCTGCAACGGCTTTCTACAGTTTGTTAGAAATGCATAGATTTTAAATTAATAAGCTATATTTTTTCTATTTAAGATGATACCGTCATTACGGTGGGCGTGAATTATATATAGCCTGTCGTCTGGGAAGCAATGTAATGGCGCTATTATACGGAAGCCGGCTGTTGTTAACTTCAATTTTACGCTAGTATTACAACAGATGGTTATATTGTGAACATTTATTTGTATAGGTAATTTATTTTTTCATTATTTTCGCAGTTTCAAAACTTTGGTAGTCAATGCCCGGTCTGGAAACAAACTTAAGTGACCGTGAAAGGTCGAAATTCTCAGGGATGGGAAAGTGAGACCTGTTTTGTTTGAAGAACTCAGAGCGGAGGTTGCGGTAATACCTACTTTGAAAGTAAGATCTTTTTTTGCTTAGAACCGAAACCTTTTAATCCTACATTCTTAAGAATAGGATTATGAACGCATATTTGAGTCAACTGAATCTCTATTCATAACACCGACAGAATATTACAATTTTTTTTTTTAATTCAGCTCTCAAAATCACGAAACGAAGAATAAAGAACTTTTTTGAAGTCAGATGACGTGAATGTTGATCGAAAATCAAAATTAAATCCGCCTTACAACAGTTACAACGTACGTGACGAATATGGCGATTTAGCATTTAGCATTCACGATTTACTCATTTAAATATTCTAGAAAGAGGTTGTTGAATGCACGATGGCTGTATAAATTAAAAAAAAAGAATAACTCCATAACAGCGACCGCTGGCACATCTCCCACAAGTTTTGTCACAAAGGTCTCCGGGGTCAATAACCCGTTTGGCGGGCGTGCCTCATTTTTTAATGCACTGAATATACCGGCCCAAGTAAACATGGAGAACAGCCTACGTTTAATTACAATAATAGTAGTCTAGTTTCAAATTAAGCTTTATCTTGATACAGTTACCTACTTGCAGATTTAACTTAAAAAAAACCATGCCTAACGAACTCATAAATAATATTCCTTTTAATTTTCAGTTTCTAAAACGAGAAGTTTAATGTAGTGTAGTTAGGCTACGGTAGAAATTCGAGATGGATTTTTAAATGGCTAACTACTATCACAATTCAACGAAAATAATAACGTTTGAAGTATAATTTTCCCGCAAATAAGAGGAGAGTTTTAGATTTGACGGGCAATCAATGATGTTATCTTATAAATAACTAAGGTACCTACGTTAGAAAGGCGAAGGTATCAAAGGTAACAGTAGACGGAGGTAGGAGCGTGGTTTGGCCTACTTTAGTGCGCTTGAGCTTGGGCCCGCGACTTCCGTTGTATGCCCAAGATAAAAGAGACACAATCACACACCCATACAACGCACACTTAGTTTTCGTGTTTACATAGCAAAGCATGAAGGTTGTATATACAAAAAAAAAGTAAGTGAAGACTTGGTATTTTATACTTTTTGGACCAAGAAGGTGTGCCGCGGAAGCCAAACCTTTTTTTAAAGACCGAATTATTTCAACTTCGCGGATTTAAATTCAGAACAGGGGTTCTAAAATGGCCGCTTTAGCAGAATCGTAATATGAATCACATTAAAAAAAATTAAAATTATTAAAATAGACTTTATGGTTATGAACATAAGGTCCATTTTAGGTTTTTTTTTTTACGTGATTCATAAACTCATAACGGATTCATATTACGATTCTTCTAAACCGGCCATTTTAGACCCCCAGAATAGTCTGTGAGTTCTTGTTGCTAGTTTGAGTGCTAACGAAATGTCCAGCTAGATGTTATCATGAAACTCGTGGGACGGACTAATAAACCTGTTTAAAATACTAACTTCCAAATTCTAAAGATTAGGTTATTTTATTATTGTACTAGCTGTTGTCCGCGAACTTCGGTCACGTGAAATGATTAAAAACAATTTGCTTCCCATTTTGAATCTAACAATTTCATGCGTTTTATTTTTTTTTGCACGGAAACCTATTTGTTTTTTAATAAAAGTTTAGCCAAATTACTCCTTCTAATATCAGCTATCTGCCAGTAAAAGTCTCGTCAAAATCGGTCTAGGCGTTAGGAGATTATTGGTATAATTTGAGTATTTAGGTAACTTGTATTAGGAAATGTTTACGCCGCGCCGCCCGCCGGTATCCTATTCTGTTACACCTTTTATTATCTTACAATCCGGTTTTTACACCAGCAGCCATTTATTTACTGATGAAACTATTACGAGATAAGACACGTTTCTGATTATAGCTTTCTTCCAACCTGTGGTTTTATTTACCATAAATAATAGCTTACATCATTTCAATATTATACCTAAGAACAAGAAGTATGTATGTAAATCCCTTCCTTTATCTTGCTGTGCCGGTTGGTTTACATTACTCTCCTTTTGGTTTTAAAATACAGCTGCCAGATTAGGGTATTTTTTTATTTTATTAATAACATACAGTAGTTGAATAAAACCTCCACCACACATTTGTTTGAACGAAAGATTCTTTTCATTTAAACCCGACACCAGAAACTGTTCTAATACTTACAATAGTACCCAGGGACTGAGAGTTGAAAGTCAGAGTCATCTGAAAGAATTAGTTCATTTATACAAATCTAGGTGCAAAGCAATTACCTAAAAGTGACATTACAGTGAATAGGCCGACTGAATGAGCAACAACTACTTTTTTTCTTCCAAAAAAGACTTGCTTATTCAGTTTGCCTATAATTTTGATACCTAATCTACTTATTTACAAAACACTTGTGGTTTTTTTTTTATTCCTCATAAACATTAAAAAAATGTGTAAAGTAAACTACTTCTTTTCGTTTGGGAAAGTAGATAAAAAAAAAACAGTTTCGAAAAATATTTTATTTTATTTCTTGTCTCTCTGTCTGTCTGTACAGACAGACAGAGAGACAAAGATCACGGTGTAGGTACCTACACCGTGATCCGGTTCGTTTTTTTTTTCATGTCGCCACAGATATCGTGATCAGTGGGTAACACGATAACGAGGGAAACGGATAACGGTATCACTGGTTACAACTCGCCGTGATCCGTGGCTAACGTGATTTGATACTGTGATCGGTGGAGACAAACCCTTTATAATGACATCAAAATACAAGGTGTCGCTCTGCATCCTGGTCAAATTCAAGGGTGTGCTACAGATCATCAAAATGAACAACTTTCTGGGGCACCATCGTAATCGTAAAAAAAAAACAGCTGTCTCATACATTTAGTCGAGTAGGTATTGGAATTTTGTATGGGGCCGTTGATTATTTTTTCGCGATTACGATGGTGGTCCCATGGAGAAACTTGTTCAGTTAGATAGTCTGTAGCAAGCCCTTGAATTTGACCAGGATGCAAAGCGACACCTTGTATATTGTTTTTAGTACAAAATAACATTCTATTCTGATTAGTCATAGTAATCATTCGAATTTAAATGTCTGATATTTCTGTACTTATTTATAACAAGGAAACTGAGGACAAACAATTCTGACGAATAATTTTGTTCTGTGTACACATGACAAGGAAATATCTAAAGTTATTATGAAAACCTCATTAAAATCGAGGAAAATAAAGTATCATAATTATAAATCAACCGACAGGTTTAACCATTATCTATTAATTGGCTATGCTTTGTCTCTTAGACCAAAAAGCCATATTATAGGATATAATATTTTACAGAGTATTTCCTTTTAAAGCTGCACTTTATTAATTAATGTTAATTATTTCTGGCAAATTAAAAGGTTTAAATAAACAATACAGTATTAATTTGTTCACACAAAGAAATGACATGCTTAGTTAATTCCAATGTCAAACTTTACGCTCAAGAACAAGAATTGACAAAAAATACTGGCGATTATTTTATTTTCAAAAACAGATCTTTGATGACTTCGTTTAAGTGAAATGGTTTATTAATTTTAGACCTTATCATTCTCCTGCGCCCGCCCAATTTTAATAGAATTGGCCCGGCATGTTTTTTCCATACCTGTCTCTCTAGGCAATCCCTTAATAGCTATACAATACAGCTTTGGTCTTCCCCTACTCTTATAAGCATTGACATTTTAAAACTTTCCTTGTGACATACATAATGCAATGATGACAGAAAGTATTAGGTATTTAATCAAATAGAGTACTACAGACTTGCTACCAACGTCTAACCCTGAGAATGATACATTAGCCTACATTTAAACAAAGCCTGCCTGATTCATTTAATTCCATTGTATTTTTCTGTATTGTTCGTTAATGCAAGTAATATAATATGCCAGACAGTTTTTTTCTTTTCATATTGTTTTAGCTGTGTACAAGCATATGACGTGTAATTAGACTGTGAAATGATCAGTATTAATTGACCAATTAGATAAATACCGGAGCTGTATTATTAAATCAGCCGTGCATAACTTTGTTGTTGTTTTTATGCAGTAATTTAATAAGTGCAAAAATGTGCTCTATATATTTTCCTAGCTTCTAATGAGATCTCACCAAACACTATAAACTGCGTGATTATTACACAAAATCCAAGCTATGACTAATATTGCTAATCTATAAACATTAAGCCTGTTGTAGATGATGAACTTCCTCTTGCGCAATTGCCACTATTGTAATATTTAACCACCCACCATGTCAATCTTTGGTCACTAAAGACTGGTACAAGCACTATTAATTGAGTACTTGGCATCTTCTCATCATCTGACTAGCCTTTTCCCGACTGTGATGGGTCCAGCTTCCACTCTAATTGGATGCAGCTGAATACCAGTATTTTACATGGAGCGTCTATTTAAATATATAAATATGACCTCCACAAGACAGTAAGCATTGGGTAATACAATAACTCTTGATACAACTGGTTGCTACTGGCATCATCTACCACAGGCTCAAAATAGTATGAGCTCTAATTCTAAGTAATACTTACAGCTGGCGAAGTTGCCCCATGTTGGTAAGCCCACAGCGATAGCACCAACTACGAAGCAAATGAAGCCTAATGCGACAACCGCTATTGAATACAGAGCCTTGCCACTGGCCATGGCTGCATGTCAGCCAACTTCATGGAATGTTCCGGACAACATCAGGGCTGATGAGCGCTTGTTCGGTGGGAGCAAAGTCTTGAGCCACACATCTGTAGGGCAATAACAGGGATTAGGCATAATGCAGATATCTAAACAATAGGTGTTGAACTGAAATCAGTTTATTGCGCAAACATGTTGTACAGGGGTTGGAGGTATGTTCTAGGTATCAACATACTGTGGGGGGGCACTCTTGGATTTTTAATGGTGATAAACACAGGGCAGATTAGATAAGAGCTCTTTTATTGAGAGATGATAAGTGATTAAAGATTTTTGGTATTATTCAAATTTGGAAACAGATAAAAACAATCAATTTGTTTCTGCCTCTTGAAGTTCTTGGTAGCTTTTTTGTTATCATTATGTTTCAGTTTTTCTCTCGGCAATGCAGGAATTAATACACAAGAAGTAAATGGTATTTACGATATTGGTGTGTGTTATTTTTTCAATGTTATGTTGATGCTAGATAGAGGTCAAATGAGGTCACTCTACAGGTTTATTACAATCGGTGCGAAGTTGTCCAAAACACAGTTTGAAAGAAGAATTGGAATAGTGTGCAATACCCATAGTCAATGTTTCATGACTGAAACAGCTAAAAGTTAGTTGCAAAAATTGCCTAACGAATTCGACATTCGACTGCATTCATAAACATTGTTGTGTAATTAAAGTTCATAAACCGGTCTACGTTCAATAGTAACGTTACGGCACAAAGGAATGCCAAATCAAAACATTTTGGCCCCCTGTTTATTTGTATTATCATTCTTATTGGAATGCACAACAATGATTTCCCATTAGAATCTCACTGGACTCACCCAATGGGAACTTTACATCGTGTTAATTGAACCATACAGTGAACAGCTAGTATCTAAGGCTAGAAACAGTTATTTTAGCGTAACTTTTACTCACGTTTACCTTGCGAACTCGTCTCGTTGAACAAATCACACGAAGATCACTCAAATATGCAACTGACAATCAATTTATAATGATTGAAAACCTTTTCCGTTTTAACATCTCTTTTGCACAGACAAACTCTTTGAAACAAAACAAAACATCCTGTATTTTTTCACGTGAATGCACAAAAGTTTACTCACGATTCAAAATTCGAACCACGACACACCTTTTTAGCACTCCCAATGGGTAATACACGAGGACTTTCGAAATAAGTTTGTATCACTCTCTAGAATCTTGTGTTGTGATAATATTACACACGGAAAAATAATTGCACTTATCTGCACAGACAGAATTTGTGACTTAAATCTCTGTGAGAAAACACGTACTTTACATTTAGGCACGAAATGACGAAACCATTGACGCGCGCGTTGTGGATGTGGTCGGTAAATAAACTGGTTTTTTGATTTCAATTTGTGGAGTGAGCTACGTTGCAAGCACCCATCGTACTCGAACAAAATGTCACACAGGTTGCTATTTCGCTCTTACGTTAAGAACACTCCAATTTCTAACAAGTTAAAAAGAGACCGCAACAGTTCCAGTCTGTGTCTTTAATAATTTGCTTATTGCATGCAACTTGCACTCATGCCTGTCTTTGGACTTGGATCAACTTAAGGCTGATGCTCCAGGGTAGGGCTGGTTGGAGCACCTTAAAGAAGGACATTGAAATATTGTAGTGTATGTTGTGGGTAGTTATCTTGCTTATTAAAATATTAATTCACACTAGAATTTTACTAATCTTGTAATTTCTAATTGTTTTCAAATCTGTAATGACAATGTCAAAGAAACCAAGAGGGTGTTTCTGAACGGAAATTGACGTTTCTCTACGCGCAGCATTACTTTGCGTAGCGGGAAATTAAGAAACAGAACTAATCCCGGGAAAATTTAAAATGATTTATTAGCGTTATATTAATAATACACGCCATATTTTTGTTGGATACCCAATGATATTCTAATTAACATATATGTTGTGAATTGGCTCGTTTTGCCTTTATTCTGCGTCACTGCGTGTATGTGAGCTAGCTCTGCCCCGCGGAACACTTTTCTCGGTGGTTTTGTAGGTGTATAACAAATCTGTTTATTAGAATATCATTGTGGATACCTATCTAAATATACTGTCGGTGACAGGGAAATAAACTGAACGATTTCTTTTTCATTTATTTAATGGACAACAAATTCACCAATGAATGACTTAGCCTAGGTCCTAGATAAATAAACGATCAGATACATTATACTAATAGATAATGTTTTACAGATGTATTAGGAGCCGTCCCTTGGCCAGCATGCATGCATGGATATTTGAAAACAAAACAATAATCAGTATAACATTTAAATTCTAACCGAGGTGATGTTTTAGCGCTAAATGAGCTATCAAAAAATTATAGCATGCCCAGCATGCCATTAATTAATCGTCCATTTTTAAACCTTAAAACTCCCGAAGAGACAACACAACAACAAAATGATATTTAACTTAGATTTTAAACATGCAAAGATCACACAGTGGAGATTGAATAAATAACTCCATTAGTCGAAATATGGCTACGAGGTCATGCATCTATTTCTGTACCCACGCTGCCAAGACGGACTGACGAACATTGGTCGACTGAAAGGTGCAAGCAGTTCGTAACTTCACTATTTGTGTTATTTCGTAGTGGTTTATCAATACTTCAATACATTTAATAGCACACAGTGTAGCTTCTAGTGGTTTATTAATAGAAACAGATCGTAAATCTGTGCCAGAGGATTTACAGTGTATGCCGTAAATAATCGGGACTTGTGAAATACTTCGTTAAAAGTGATACATATTATGAAAGTACGGACAGCTGATGTGGCAAAGAAGATGTTTAATATGACGCTACTGTTTGTTGTTCTTATTTTGTGCCCGATCACTTGTAAGTTACCTTTCTTATAGGGTTACTGAAGTGGACAATCTCTTTTAATAACAACAATTAATTAATCTCGTGTGACTGAACCAAATCATTGAAAACCTCTTTGTTTTTCGGATATGGTGAAATTCTAAAGAATAATAGCACATATTTTCTGTTTTAACAGTTGCGGAAGCTGTTAATGAAGCTACAGTAGACGATGCAGTGAGTAAATTTATGCACATTATTTTAAGCATGCTGCATAGGTACCTGAGAAGTTCTTACAAAATCTGAAAGCTCAAACAAACCTCTGTAAGAAACATAACATCACGTCTGTCTGTAGCCTCTTCCATGAACGAATTGTTCGGTTGCTTATTAGGTGGGTGTTCTAGCTATGTCCCAGGTTTTTCTAGCTATGAAACCACGATTCCTTCATCTTCTCATCATGGCGCGGGTTGCCAAGTATGGATGAAGATGGTGGTTCAAAATAATTAAGCTCGTTCTTCTGCTTGAGTTTTCCTATTTATTATTCTTCTTTTTCCACAGCTTCTGAAACCCTGTGAATCGAAATGCGGTTGTGAAGAGTACGTTAACTTGTTATTACCTAAATATTTTTAATCGTTAATATTGAGTGTCACCTAAAATTAACCGTCTGTTCTTTCAGAATGTATGTCTACGACGCCGTTACCGATAGATGTCTTATTAATTTCAAGAAAGTTATGAAGAGAACCGTTGTAGTATACGAAAAAAATAGTAAGTGTTACACACAAAAGATATCTACATTACATTCGCACCTAATCAAGAAGTCTAAAACTGTCTCAAAATTTGTAGCATTTTCGGAAAGTTCTGCATCAAGCACCTTCTTCCTCTTTACGTGTCGATGAACTCAAATTGTGTTAGACCAATAAGTAGCCACCTGCACAGCTCCAACATTTTTTTTCTCTCATGACTATAGCCATTACTATTCTTAGGTTACCCACATTTAATAAGTCATCTTCACGTTTAAAGTATTGCAAATGTACTTGTTTGACACAGTTGTATGATTACCAGAGCTCCTGGCCACGACATAGTCCTTTCTCAGACATAATGACTTAGACCGTATTACAACGAGAATAAAAGTAATACCAATTAAAGGACAGTAGATACTGTACTTTTTTGAGACACATGAACTCTCCATCTCCAAGCCAAATAACCATAATAACAGGTCGAGAGTTGGTCACAGCCGTTTGTTCCTTCCGGAGTCCTGAACACGTCAGCTACTACTGCTGAGCGTGCGCGCCTACTGACTGTGGGTGAGTGGGAGTCGGGTCTTTGGCTTCACGCACTGCTGTCGTCGTCAATAGGCACATTGTTCGACGACACGACCTTCCGCCTCGCTGCTGCCTTACGCCTTGGTGCCACCTGCTGTTCTCCTCATCGCTGTCACTGTGGTGAAGCTGTCAATAGCATCGGTCACCACGGCCTGTCATGCAGCCGAAATGCAGGCCGTTTTGCACGAGTTCTTGTCACCGCGTCGGCGTTCCAGCTGTTTTAGAACCCAATGGCATGGCACGCGACGATAGCAAGAGGCCGGACGGCATGTCTTTGTTTCCTTGGAAGCGAGCCGAGCGGAGCTGAAACTCTGGGGCCGTGGGGTCCATAGCCTGTTTAATTATAAAGGAAATTTCAAAACGCCTGGTTGACGCTTCCCGTGATTCGTGACCCACTGGCTTTTACTTTGGCTAGAGGCTAAGTGTTGCCATACAACGTGTCAACGCCGCCTTCGATGCCCTTTTATAGTTTATTTAGTTTAGTTTATTTAATAGTTTGTAGTTGATTATGTATACAGTTTATGATTAAATGTTAACAAAGAAACCATAATTTAAGAACTGAATTGATTTTACAGATGTTCAGTTTTTAGCTGATGATGAAATGGCAAGTAAGTTTGAAAGAACACGAATTTAAAAGCTTTTTGTGATTGATTAGGCAATAACCCACTAATTGTAGATTTGAACCTATAATACTCCACCCATTGCCACATTAAAGCAAAATGCATGGCGTGTTCCTTCCTATTTGCGTACAATAATAATAATTTTTCACTGACATGCTATTATTTTTTACTGCCCTCCCTTAAAATCCCACTGGGCGCCAGCAGAAAAACAGTCACTTGACATTAAAATATTGCCACGACATACAGTGGAACAGTGACTTCCATATGCTTTTCTGCCGTGCTTAAGTCCTTGTGTATTAAAACCCAGTTGACCATTGGAGTTCAGATTTAATTAGCGTAAGGTCTCTATCGTCATGCACTCATCCTTCCCACGGGATTCCCTGCCAGATATTCATGCAACAGCAATGCAGGATAGTGCAGATCTTCATTTACGGAAGAGTAGATGAGCTCTTGCCTTTTTTTGCTTTCAGAGTCAATCTACATTGAAGGGGAGAAACTCTTTAAAGGGATCATGATCTCAGTCATCCTCTTCATGACGTGCGCAAGCGTTTGTGTCATATCCGCCTGCATGTACTGTTGCCGTATTAATTACACGTAAGTGCCATTGATGAAGCAATTACCTATATGCCATTAGTTAGAACACGCGAACCATGTTGCAGGTAGAGCAACTCCTTGTTTGCCCGCAGAAGTACCGGTATAAACGGTACTCGTACAAGCAATGATGAAAGTTTGGTAAAGAAACATGAAAATGTTTTAGCGCATAAACCATTATTATTTGGTCTTAGGTCTATACCTACGCCAACATTTAGACGAGAGTGGCTCAGGGCTGTGCATTGTTTGCCAGATTGAAATAATTTAAGATAACCCAAAACAAAGTCTAGTCTCTATCTATAGAAATACTCCTGATTGGTGAAGATGACGGTATAATTTTACCTTATTTGCATTCCAGGGACCGGACATTGAAACATAATGTGAAAGCTCTGGCAAAGAAACTAAATAGAAATTATAGCTCTAAGAAGACTGCTCTAAAGGGTCCGCCCTTGCCGGCGGTGTCTCAAAGTTGTAGTGTCATTGTGGAGCCAGCGGGTGTTATGGTTGTTTAATTTTATATTAATTTAATGTATTGGCAGAATAAATCACATTTAAAAAATAAATAAGTTTATTTATTTCTTGTGTAAAAGTCAAACGCCCGGCATTCAAACTGCTAGATAATTTGTAATTAAGTGAATTTAGTGTCAATAACATACTCTGCTTTCAAAACAAAGAACAGTCGGGACAGGACGTATCTTTATAGCCGAATTGATGACAGACAACAAGTTTGAATTTCCCGCAGACAAGTTTTTGAACGAAATAAAAGAAAACGTAGAGATTCTATTGGTCGATCACTTTTTTCTTCATAGCCATTGGTGCATTACTGATGACGTTATTGCTGACATTTAGATTTGACGTACATTTGACAGTGACAGTGTTAGTGTTTTCGTTTTTCCATTCTGGATTTCTGGAATCTGGCCATTATCCAGTTTCAGTTTCATTGAGTGATGTTGTTTGTGACTTTGTGAGTCAATGAATAATGAAATCTAATAAAAGATCACGAATAAATTAGTATTTAAATATTAAATTACGATCTATAGATCTGTAAAAAGTAAGTATTGCGAATGCATTCCCAATAATTTAAAGCTTACGTTAATTATTCAGGTCGTTGTTTAACATTTTGTTTTCAGAGATTTGGGCATATTTCTTTACATATTTTGCAGTTTGCCAAACAATATTATACCTAACAAACTATATATATAACTAATATTAATGTACCTACTTATATCTTTTTTCAGACTGGGAATAAAACAATTTGATAAAAATGCTTGATGGTAGCTTGATGAATATGGTGTTCACCACACTGGGAGTTCTGTTGACTATGGCTATGCTGAGCTGCTTATGCTGTATATGTATGAAATTCAGGTTAGTGCCATCCTCAACTCGACTTCACCCACTGCCGGGTATAGGCCTTACTTTGTTTGTGCCTATCTTCACGTTCTTGCACCAAGCTCATCCAGGTTTTACCAGCGGTGGCAATAATATCTTCTGGATGCGATTTAAATAACAGTTCTCAATGTTACTGTTAGTCATTATATTCTCAGATTCGGCCGCTCAATTGAGAACTTCCTTGAGCTAACAAATGGAAGACTTGTCAAGTGTGTCATGCAATCAATCACTATTGTGCTCCACAATCAAAAGAAATTATGTTGTTAAAAACTCCTTGCTGCAATTTGCTGCAGTTACAATTTAAAATTATTTGTAAAGCTACATACAGTTGTAAAACCGAACTGATTCAAAAAAATCACACCCCTTGAGATATCCTCTAACCAAAAATATAAATGAACATTTAAATGACTTTTCAAAAATATTTACTTGTGCTCTCCTTTAATATGTAAGGAAGTTTTCAGCAAAGTTTTATGCTTCTAAACCCAGCAGATTTGGCTCAGATCTTGTTCATGTTGATAAAATCATAATTCTTTTATACTTTTTGTTAATTTTCCTTATTTATCAATTTCAGTGACCTGAAGCTGAAGAGCTATGTTGTAGAAATGGCCAAGAAAAGAGGGATGAAGGTGGATTTAGATAAACCAGAGCTTAAATGCAAACAGTGTAACCAGTCTCCACATCTAAATGAAAACTGTACTATAATGATACCAGATGTTGCCATTGTTCTTTAGCTTCCCTGCCTTTGTTGTTATCATTTGTAACACCTGGACCATGGACAAGGCACCATGGGGCTCTGACATTTATTATGCTGTGATGTAAACATTAGTTTTTTTTGTCTATATTTTGATATGGTTCTTGTGGTGTTTGAATGCAATGGGGGCTATCGTTTTTGAGCTCACCAGATGGCACCACTGTCGAGTAAGGTCTTGTCAATATTTCTATTTTATACTTTAAGGTACCAATAACGTCATAAAAAGTTTATTTTATTATGTATAACAACACAGTGTAAATCTTCAGATACATATTTACAATATTCTCCCTATAATTAGCAAGCATAAAACATTAAAAAATCATTCTACCTCCAAGTACTAACAAATAAGATCCTAAGTTGCAACTTAAAATCATCAAGTCATAATTAATCAGGAATGGCTCAGTCTAGAACACAATCGTGAGTATTAGTATAAATACGTGATAAAAAAGCACGCAACATGTGAACACTGTATGACATTTGAAATTTTGGTAGACCTTGCTCTACACGAACACCTCTAGCGGCGAATTCATGCGCGAAAGCCCACATTGTCAAGGTGCTATGCTATGTACACATTTGTAAAATGGTCTATTATTGAAAAAAAAAAATGGCAGCAGTAATGCCCACATTAAATTTTTTCAATTAATATTTTGTCCAACTTTGGCGATATGCTTGACGAATCATGCAAAAGTCTAATTGTAACATTTACATGATTATTGAAAAGCAATAATAAACTCTAAAATCATCTTCCTTTACAGATTTTTTTGAAGTGTGTTGTTGTTTTATAAGCATTTCATTAATAACTAAGAGAATGCTTGCATTTTTCAAGTTCACCATTTAACTGCCAAAAGAATATGGATTATTTTAGATCTAGCCTTACTACTTATTTTCTAGATTCAATGATTTTATGTATAAAAGAAGATTTAATATTGTGTAATGGGTAGATTCTATTATTAGGGTAAATAATAGAAAACCATATTAAAGCCCATGCAAAAAGTCTGAAACTATATGGATTTGGATTTTCTTGATATTTATAGTAGGTAGGTAGGTCCATAGTTGGTTAACATCACCTAATAGTTGTAGTAGTCGGGAATTATTGGGCCAAAATATTACTCATAATTATAAAATTAATAATGAAGCTTGTGTATTGCATTGCTGGCAATAACATCTGTATTTATTCCAAGAGCCAGTTGAATTAACTAGATCATAAGATATTGTAAAATTAACATTTGTTTACGGGGTGTTATGGTATTATAGAAGTTACAGCTGATGAATTATACCAAAAAAATAGAATTGCCATTTATTTTACCTTGTTTAAAATATTAAGCATTTTAGGTTAAAGTTAAGTGCACTTGGACCTCTAATAAATAATAACAGTTAACGCTAAACATATGCAATCTTAACTAAATTTTTTATAAAGATAATCTCGTAATTTCAATATTGTCACTACGTCAAACTTCTTATTAATTTTAATCTGTGATAATCTAGTGTTTATTTGAAATCTGTTAAGGTTCATATTTCTGTAGCTGCTCTCTTAAGTTCTTAACTTATAAACTTATTTAATGTATGCGGTATGACTCATTAACTCATAATAGGCATGACGACAGTATCAAAAATTGCAAATCTACTTAGTCCGTCAGTTAGAGTATTGGAAATTAATGGACACGTATTTTTTGTTTTTGTAAATCAATGAATATTGACAAAGATAAAACGCATCAAAACTCGGGAGTGGGGGCTCGTGACGTCAGAACTAGCTAAAAATTATACCTAGCCGTGACGTATTGAGAATTTTAAAAGCGTGATATCTTCGTCAATTTTGATTTACGTAACAAAAGAAAAAACAGGGGTCAAATATTTTCTGATAATCTAACTGACGGACTAATTAGTTTTTTGTCGTCTCGCCTATTAGTCTGTTATATTATAGTGATAATGGTGTCGATTTTGTTGTGCACAAACTAAACTTAATTTAGGCTATTGCTATCTTTTTCTCTTTAATAAAACGAGAAAGAGACTGACGTAATTTAGAGCTGTCAAATTTAATTGTAACTAATATTTCCATACAAATAAAGGGTGCACGTAAAAACATGTCGGCTAAAAAGACGGTGAAGCGCAAGGCATAAAGTAGTTTGACATCTCTAACTTAGTTCATAGCTATAGCCGTCTTTTTCTCGCACTACCTTTTAGTAAAAGATAGCAATAGCCTAAATTAAGTTTAGTTTGTGCACAACAGAATCGACACCAATGCCTGACATTTATACTATATTGATTTTAAAAATGGAAGCAGTATGTTTTCAGTACCTACAGCATAACCTGGTGGTTATGCTGTATGCAAAATGCATAACTGTAGGTGGTTACAGTTATGCATTTTGCAATTTGAAGACAGCACCTTATTAAATAAAAGACAATACCTATAGGATGTGTTTACCGACGTTTCGAACTTGTTGATGGCTAAAAGGCCAAAGTATTGTGAGTAAGCGAGAAGTACGATAATTTATACCGAAAGGTTCTTTTTGTCGATTTAACAAACTGTCTTCCTATTGTTATGTTCTTAAATATGTTTCAATATTAGCTTGATAGCTTTCAAGTGTTCAATTATAAAAGTGAGATGTGTGTATAAAAGCCGTGCTTTTTTTTAATCGGCTATAGTATTAAAATATGTATAAACTGTAGACTGATAAACAGATGTATGTAGTGGATTGAATTAATTATACAAAATCTATCAAAATTATGATTGTAGGATTAAAAAACAACATAGCTAAGTACATAATACGTTCTTACTCTAATTTCACCCTGGTTTTGGATATACCTACATAGTTGGTCAATTTTTCAATTGCTACGTTTGTCTTATACTTGAGAGTGCGAGAGATAATGCTTTCTGAATAATTTATCTGTAATAAAGGGTGTAAAACACCTCTTAACGAAGCCGAAAGGCACTTGTTCTCCCCGTCATTGCGATCATTTTTTTTTGTTCTACACCATACCTGGAAACCTTCTAGTTACGGGGAGATTGGAAGTCAAAGTTCCAACTTTTTGACAAGTTTTTTTTAAATACAAGTTTTTAATGTAAGATTTTTACCTTAAACACCTCCACGACCCCTGTACTATTCAATCCATCCACCAGCACAATGTTTTGAGTACGTCACATTGAGTTTTACCGTAAAACGTGATTTTTGACCCACCCCAAAAAAAAAGTTGTTTCCCAGCAATAATTTTTGCGTAAAGTTACTTATTTTGATGTACAGAATGCTTGGTTGACTGACAGCTTCGTAATGAGGTTGTTTACACCCTGTATAAAAGGTGTATCTATTCATACACGAAATCAGGGAATCATCTAACGGCTATAACGAAGTCATTTCAAGGGAAAAAAATATCTGAGTAGGAATATAAAAAAATATATAGGTATAAATATATAGGTATAAATATATAGGTATAAATTTGACTCAATAGCTCTTTATTTTTCGTATACGTCATACTACGTCGTAGTTTGGTTTATGCAAAATGTCGAAAAAATAAACAAAGACATTTTGGAATTATAATAATTTTGTAATTACAAAAAAACTCAGATATTTTTTTTTTCATTGCTATGGCTTCGTTAGAGCCGTTACCTTAGATGATTCTCTGAAAATATTTCGTGTTTGAATATGTACTTAGACCTTATACTTAAGTAGTTAAAATTATGAAAAAAGTTAAAGCATAGTGTAGTGCCTACTATTTTTAGATAATAAAGTAGAATTATCAACAATAAGAGGATAACGGGACGTTTTAGGGGTCTTCTCTTAAGAATTGGAATTAATGAGGGAGAGTCTCAGCCCAGGATTGGGACAGTTGAGGCTACTAATGAATGAAATCGATTAATAACCTAGAATTTATAATATTTACGAAGTGAGATGTAAAGCTCAATATTCACTGTATTTATAAGAAAAGTAACTATTTATAGTAATATAAAATGTGGAGGGAAAGAGCTCAAGAAAGTGCATTTTTCGTTGTTTTTTCAAACTGTAATTATTTATTATCGTATTCGATGATGTGATAAGTCCGTTACGTTTGTGCTGCCATCTATCGATTCTGCAAGAATAACAAGAATCGCAAAGAAGTGCATTGCAGAAGCGTTTTCCACTCTGTAATATAATGTGTTCTTATTGTGGGTCAATCTTTCATAATAATAAAAAACATTCGTGTATGTTTATAGCTTTTTAAATTGCTTTTAGCATTTTTAAATTGTATTTTACGATCTCAGATGCCTTTTACATAGATAATTGTGTATTATACTTACACTTTATTCAGAGTTTACAATCTTTTTCTTGTACTCGTATTGCACGTATTATACAAACTTGGTGAGAGAATATTATATTCAAGTCGTGTAAAATATAAGAATTATATAACTTAGATATAAAATATAGTGTAAATTATATTTATTGCTTACTTACCTACCTATTAATTAGGGAACTGTAGCGCACACGAGATTATGTATTTGCATTAAGCGTCGAGATGTTTACACACAAACGACTTACCTCGACAAGTACCTATTCTAATGATAATAATTAAGTATTATTACCCGTGACGTCATGGGAGTTTTAACCTACCTTCCAATTAAATTGCAATATAATTTGTGATAAGTACTTATATCCAAAAAATAACAATTAGTCTGTCGTTTGTGTGTTGAAACCTTGTCAAACTGCCAATGTCTACGCGCGACTGAAGGAAAAATTACCTAAATTTTTATTTATGTAGAAAATAGGTATTTAACATAATCAAGTTGTAATTTATTCAAATTAAAGAGCTGTTTGAAACTCAACCTTATGCGTTTACCTAATTAAGTCCATTATCATATTCCATCAGCAAATATTTCTGACTGTACAATGAACAAAACATCAATCCAGAGGCCCTACTCTCTAACGTTTCGTCCGTATATTCGGATCTATCCGTTTCTCTTACTCGCACTCATCTACAGAAATGCGCGAGAGAGACGGATATATCCGAACAAACGGACGAATGTACGAATGTTAGAGAGTAGGGCCCCAGGACCTAATTGGCAGACGTTTGCAACTCGGCTACCAAATTAAAATGGAACTGGGCAGGCCACATCTGTTGCATATCGCATCAAAATTGGGCCAAAGTGGTAACAAATTCGGTTCCGTACAACAGAACCCGGCGACGCGGTAGACCCAAAAGAGATGGCGTGAGGGTTACTGGGTTCTTACATTAGGGATTTGCCCAGTTCAGTGTCTGGAATTGTATTGTGTATTGATAGGCTCGCCCCCTTTTACGTGGGAGTTAAACATATCTGACAGGCGAATTGTGGGTTTTTACTATCTAAAATATACCACTGACTGCCCAATCCTGTCATGAAATACAGGCCTGATATTATGAAATAATAAAAACAAAACTAGACATTTTCAGATGCCTTGGTACAGCGAATGCAGATAACATAAAAAAAACTAACTTGTAGAAAATGTCGTGCCAAGTCAACTTTTCCAGCGAATGAAATAACGGCTCGTAAAGTCGTGACATTCTTCTTTAGAGCAAGCCAGACAAGAAAATCTCTGTAATAACAAACTGTTTTAATTCAGTAGGTAATTAAAGATAATTCTTATAGATTAATGTATAGTAGGTATTATCAAAGGCTCTAAATATTAACCAATTTCTATTTACCTTAATTTCTTCCCAAGTGGCCGGGACAAAATAATATAAAGGGAAGGGGAAGACTGCGTCAACATGATAACTGTGATAAAGCTATCCGAAAGCGTGATGCGAATAATCCTGTGAGGTTTAAGGACGTGATACTAATAACAACTCGACGGCTTCTATTTTGTGTGGAAATTGCGTACTGTAAACAACTAGGTATGGTTGCTCTAAAAAAGTACCTATGTGCCTTCGACAACCGTTCGACACTGATTTTATAAAAAAGTTGGCGCGGGTACGGTTAACGAGTACTGACGTTTCGTGACCTAAAATGGCGCTACTATCTTCCAATTTCAAATTCAAAGAAAGAAGTACGAATTACATGCTCTATTCTTCTGGCTTTTTTGGGTACCTACATAGTAGGTAAGTATTCTGGCAGCAAAGATGGTGGAACGCTAAATTCGCAATATTATTGGTATATTATTCTTTAAGGCTATTATTCTGAAAATCTAATAACCGTTGTAGTAACGTCATGTAATTTGATTCTCCTTTTTCGTCCACGATTATAAATCGAATAAAGATAAAACCGGGCCCATTAAGAAAATATCCCGACTATTATCAGAATTCCCTGGAGGCTACAATGTTTAAATTATATTTGTAAGTATAATAAATAGAAAGTTAAATATTTGTCATAACTATAACGAGTTTTCTTCCCTAGGGATGTTGGCGAGGTTTCTTATTACAAAGGCTTTGTGGAGAATCTGATAGTTATTGTGAAGCAACGTGATTCATTCACACAGATTCAGTTGGGAAAATAAATTGTTGTTAGTCCTATAGAAAGTATGCTGTATAGTATACAGCGTGTAACAGAAAGGGTGTGGTCATATTTATTTTTTAGTGGGTACAGGCCATTAAACTGAATAACTTTCTTCTTCGGACTAGCATCGTAATCGCCAAATCAGCTATCCCGTACAAAACTTCAATACCAAATGTATTTGACCTTTGTGACCCGCTTTTTAAGTCGCACTTATATTTATATCTGCAGTTTCATAACTTCACTAACACAGATTCACAGTCCAGTTTCATTGTGACGATTCAACAAGCAAATGATTTTTTTGCAACTTATGGAGCAATGGATGATGAATGCTTTTACCGTATTTTTATTGTCATTCGTAATTAATATATTTTTCACAAACATGCTTGGAAAGAGCAATAATTTGACAACCTTCTTCGAGATAAATCGAAATTGCTGTACTGGCCAGATACATGGGACGGGAACCAGCAATGCTCAACATAACAATGCACGACACGAGAACGCGCGACATTGGAATGTGCGTGTTTTGAATTCCAATGACGTACATTATCATGTCGCGCATTCTCGGCCCGGACCAAGATTGTCCGGCTTGACAATGTACAGCACGCCAAATGGAATCAAAACAAACAGTGACGTCACATTAAAAAAGTAAAAGCCATGTGACACTAGGGACGGGTGATACACAGATTTTATTGATTTTGATTGAATAACGATTGATTTTGTTTCATTTGATGTATGGTTGACGTTCAATCAATTATTATTGAAGTAATCTGTGAATTATTCAAGCTAAGTTTGGTTTGTTTGGAACTTTAAAAACGCAGTTTGGGTTTTCTTGTTGAGTTCTGGTTGTAAGGCACCCTAATACAGCTAAATACCATTAAATCAGCAACGTGTAAACGTTTTCAACAAGAAATGATATTTCATTGGTGATCTTTGAGATGTTGCAACATGTTTGGCAAGTAAGTGCTTAAGCTATTACAAATTACAACATCATTGGTGTACTTATGTACCTGGAAGTTTGAATAACAGCATTACAACAATTTCTCCATGAGCAATCTGGGCTCATAATATGAGGTCCATAATAACCCACCTCAATAGCATTATTCTCTAAATTCTTTCCGTAATTACGAATCGTCTCAATTTATGATACCAGATTAACAATGTGTAAATTATTAAAAAGCTCTTTATCTGGGGGTTGTCAGTTTGGTCCCTTTGGCTTTGTTTGTGATGTAATTAGTCAATCCTTGTAGGTACTCTTTATTATGTATGTAGGTCCTTACTATCTGATAAATACCTATCCACAAAACATTCCCACATATTACCTACAAACACCAGCTGGCAGCTGTGGAGACAGTGACAAGATCTACAACATAACACGTAGCTTTAATACAGAATTAAAAATAGTACCTAATACATAAATAGGTACATACTATATCTATACCTATAATACATGCTAGCTAAGTCTAGCTATGAAAATTTTTTATCAGTGTTTATTTTATTAAAGCTAGGAATTTTGTAGAAAGTAAGTACCTTTAGCTGCCATCATAATAACTTTCTAATGAATCTTATTAATTTTAGATTTTCACTGCAATCGTAAGATGTGTGTTACTCACACTTGATGGAGATAATTATAAAAGCAATGAAATATTTGCCCCAAACATAGTCCATACCACTATTGTGTCGCTGCTTGCTGCTCAAGAGGACCGCAAGCCTGACATAGAATTCCATTACATTATATATATTATATGGTTTCATCGCAGAAGAAAAGAACACTTTAGTAAAAAGTTAATTGGTTATACCTCATCAAAGTCAAAGCTGCCCTGAATTACATACCTAACTGCTAAGGCAAAAGAAATACCTACTATGAAATAAATTCAAGAATAAGATCAGCAACCAGGACCAAAAGTAGTACTTGGATAAACTAAATTATGGGCGCAACCAGAGTTAAGAAGATTAAGTGTGGAGACAGTTAGTATGAAAGTGGCAAAGTAAATTATTATCGGGATAGCATTATAGTTACTGCTCTATGAATGCTAAAGCTTATCTCTCTATCTAAAATAATCTAAAAAACCAACTAGGTAAAACTTTTATTTTTGATCCATGACAGATAAATAGCCTTTAAAATAGTAGGTACCACCTACTAATTGTTTGTTACATAATTTTATTTGTAAATAAAATTAAGAAATAGGTAATTTATATGATGATCATTGTTTTAATATAAATTTAACATTTAATTAAATTAATTATATATTTCATTGTCTTTTTTTCACTCTTCCTCGTCCGTAGTAGGTACATCCTGCAGGATAGTCCTTTCTCTTGTTCTCCACACATCCTGCGGGGCCATACATAAATCATCTCTTGATCTCTATTCGTAGCTTGCTTCTTTCCATGATACCTAAAAGTAAAATTAAATAAACAAAAATGCAGTCTAAATATTATCATCATCATATCAGCCGTAGGAAGTCCACTATTGAACATGGGCCTCCTAAATATTATAATAGTCGTATACTTATATAAGTAAGAAAGACCAATTTAACCACTAGACCTTGTGGTGCACCTTGGCGGAGGCCTATGTCAAGCAGTGGACTACAATTATGATGATGATGAACCATTAGCAATTTTTATTAGATCATCAACAAATTAACAGCCTCCATTGTGATTGTGTGGCACGCGATCCGAGGTTCTGGGTTCGATTACCGGTGGGGACACTGTCTCACAAAAATATCTTTATGGGACTGTTCCAAGTTTAGTTAGGGCATTGCAGGTTAAAATCACCTGATTGTTTAGAAAGTAAGATGATTCAGTGCTTCGGATTCGGAAGGCACGTTACTGTCGGTCCTGGTTATTTTCTACGCGATGTAGACGAAACAGAGCCACAGTATTTCCTAGAGTTTTAATGCATGTTATCATCTCGCTGAAGTCAAAAGCAGATTTCATTGGATGAGGTTTTGCTTACGACATCACTGACTGTTTTTCCTTCTCTCAATCAATGAGATCATCCGCCTTGCTAGACTTAATATAAATCGGGAGGCTGAATACTATTATTACTTAATGTTAAAACAGCATAAATAACCATGAATAACATTATTTATTTCTTATTACATAAGCACTCAACTGGAGGTTGACAAGTAAACTATAAGTTACGAGTAGTTGGCCGATATGGGGGCTTTGCTACTACTAGCTTGTCCGTGGCTTCACCTGCGCTAAAAGTGATTTTTCCCTAGATAGTAGGTACATATTTTGTGGGAAAGCCTATTCTGTGTTATTAACTTCATTCAAATCTGTCCAGTAGTACCTACTGGAGATAGAATGGTTGAATGGCATGTAATAAATGCGGTTTCCAGCCCGCCTGCCCAGCATGGTGGCAACGGGAAAAAAATCGCTGTAGTGCACTATCGAACTGACGTACATCGTAATTTATTCTTTAGATCTCACAAACTACGGAATTTCAAACGTCACGACATAGTACTGTCTGGTACTGTCAAACTAACGAACATCGTAATGCTAATGATATACATTTGATCGCACAAATTGCGGAAGCAATTCCGCAGTTTGTGAGATCAAATGTAGGTACTTCAAAATTTAATAGCGGAGTTCTCTCCTCTCTCTTTCTAGCTGTCATTTGTATGGGACAGCCAGTCCAGTGTACTGAGTGTACTTGTGTAATAGTAGAGGACAGCGTGCACGCACCGCTCGGCTCACTCGTCCGGTGATTTATCCAACCGAATTAAGTGTCACTATTATGCAAAAATTTAAGGAACACCCATCTTCCAAACATTGTCGGATAGCACAGGCTCCATTATTTTGTACTTTATTGCCAGATTGAACTATTAGCCGACAAATTGTGCCTTTTTATGGTCGGGGGGTTAGTTGGGTGGGTGAGGCGCTGAATGCTCGGCCACAATGTCGTAGAAGAAAAACGACTACGTCAACATAGAAGGAAGAAGGAATTTGGATGGAATTGTAAAACACTAACAATGAAGGTAGGTAGCAAATTCGTAGAAACAATATTCAGAAAGTTATAAAGGTTTTAACCGTGGCCGCGCGGTCGGCACATGGAGAACTGCGCGGCCACGCAGTTTTCTCAAACGGAGCTTATTATGGCTGTGGTAGAGGTCCCATTCTTTTTGCTAATCACTGATACGATTTCGAAGAAAATGTAGACAGTATGAATACATCCCTATTGTTTGGATTTCAAAACCAGCACTTAAACCTAAGATGCAAGTTAGAAGTAGGGTGAACAAGATTTATGGTGCGTCAATCAGACATTTCCAAAAGCGTCGTTTATTTATTCCAGGCACATACGTAAGTAGTATCTAATATCATAATGCGGGAATGACTATGGTTAATTGGATGGAAAAGTACTGATGCGAAAATATAAACACCGTATTCGTATACTTATCTGATGCTCCAGGGTAGCCCGAGAAATTCATTTTTTTTTACGTTTTTTGCAATTTGCAGGCCAGTGCTAGATTTTATGTTGATTAAAATATTGTTCGCGGTTGTAAGACGTATGTAGTTACAGAATTATAATCATCAAAATCATCAATACAACCCTCCAAGTTCATAAAGGCCGGGGAACGATTTTATCAAGGTCAAAGTCATTGCTAGACGGTAGAGAATGCATTGTGGCATTAAGTCAGCCTATGTACCAATTTAGTACCTACATGAAGTTTAAATAAATAAACTATTTATCACTGCACTGCTTGCATGAATGGAGACAAACAAACGCACTCGCAAAATGTAATTTTTGTGAAGTTATCTATAACGTCATAACCCACTGATATCGGATATCTATGGCTTACCCGCAAAGCAAGCACACTGTCATACACATGCAATACACTTTTGTAAAAATGCGTGCACTACTGCAGTAGGCTATGTAGGCGTCATCATTAAAAACAATGAGTACCTACATCCATTTTTAAAACGAACGCTTATTTGATTGAAATAGCAGTGTTTACGTCAAAACGAGGTAGGAAGGTACATTTTTCGTGTAGGTTAGTAGGTACTAATCAAATAAAAAATCATTAATCATTTTTACAATAAAAGGTACCTACTTACTTACATATTTATCTTAATGAAATTGAAAATGTCTGATTAAATCACCATCAATCTTGGACACCCTACTTCTAACTTGCATTATAGGTTATAAGTGCTGTAGGTCGTGAAATCCAAACATTAGGGCTTCATTCATAATACTATCTACATATTCTTCGAAATCGTATCAGTGGTAAGCAAAAAGAATGGGACCTCTACCACAGATCTAGGTACTAGTACTATAGCTCAGTTTAAGAAAACTGCGTGGCCGCGCAGTTCTCCATGTGCGGACCGCGTGGCCACGGTTAAACCTTTATTTCTTTCTGAATATTATTTCTACCAATTTGCGACCTTCATTGTTAGTGTTATATAAATTCCTTCGTAATGTAGACGTAGTCGTTTTTCTTCTACGACATTGTGGCCGAGCAGTTGAAACGGGACACCTATGGCCCGGGCTTTATGGCCTATAGGGTTAATCCGGGCAAGAGGCCTACCAACATTACACAATATGTTAAGAAGTTATGCTGAATTTAGTCCTTTTCAGATTAAGTGACCGTGACCATGCCATATTTCGACATATATTATTTACTAAAGGGTAAATGATAGCTATATCTATCGATAGACACTATATCGTCAATAAATAATTAAATAAAAGAAAAAAAAAGTATAAATTACCATGTTGGTACAATTTATTTTAGACTTTACATTGTTACATTTTATGTAAATTAATTAGGTAGGTACCTATTGATTATTTAAAAATGTCGGCTGGTACTTCTGGTTATAAGGCAGGTAGGCCGTCCGTGCTACGTACTGCTGCTTCCAGGATTGGGAACCATGGTATTCAGAATTCTGTAATGCACAAACCACAAATTGTATTACAAAAACATTATCTAGCTTTGTGCGTTCGAGTAGATCTGATAGGGTCTGTCACAGGTAATCTCATCGTGGTCCATAAAATACTGGAAAATTCCGTGGTTCCTTCTTTTTTTCTTCGTGTTCCTATAATACGACCGTCTCGCGACAGTACTTATCCTTCATGGGCGGCATGGGCACCGGGCCGTAGGCCGACGAAGGAGGCCGGGAGGCCCGGCACTTCGGGGACAGAAGATATTAGTGTGTGATTTAATATGCGAGTGAAGCGAGCGCGCGTCGCGCGTCATCCGTCCGTCTTATGACGATAGGCCATGTCGACGGCGCGTTTGTTCCATGCGCGCCTCAAAAAGATGTCAGCAAACAGGGGTCCGCAAAGACGAAGAGATACCACGGCCCTGGAACACAGGGCTAAAAAGGAACATGGATGGGTTTTAGTCAGCAAAAGTCTGACACTCCGCCTAGGCGGGACCCCGTCATTTGAAGATTTCCCATCCGAAAAAAAAGGTTTTAACACCTTTTTTTTCCCACAAATAGAATTTCGTTATTTACACTCCTTGACCGGGTTTGTGTTGCCGGTCGTATTTGATGCAGGTTCTTCTAATTATTTTACTATATTTTAGGCGAAAAAGAATTTTATGCCGGTTTTTCAGTTACACCAAAAAGCACAGACACAGAGTACATGAGCACAGAGTTTCTTTTTGTTTTTTAATTTTACAATAATGTTGGCGCATGGTCCATAGGCTAAATTTGATTCTATAAAGGTAGGTCTACATTCTCAAATTGAAGTAAATCACTCATTCAACACTTCTCTTGTCCGCATAACTTTAGAGTGAAAACGGTTGAACAGAGAGGAGAGCTGGAGTGTCATATTTGTTTAAGCCAGAGTCCGCTTTTTTTCGCTTGGAAAAAGTAATAGACTAACAAAAATTAAAGAAGGAAATTCGATCATAGTATCACACACATATCCCTTCATTTGTGGGCGGTCATGAGTCGCGCTCTGGCGCGCGTCGCTATTTGAATAACAGAAGAGTGGCTACTTACTTACCCAGAATTAAAACATACCACCTTGAACTTAAGTTATGTAGTTCTTTTGCTAGATTATCTTATAATCAACAAAACAACTTCAGACTTTCAGAGGTAGGTTCCCATCGAGTCACACTGTGACTCGTTGCAATCTTTTTCAGGAGGGTTCCCAACGTGTCACACACCCAGTGTAACTGTGACATGTTGGAAAAAAATCCCATCGAGTCACAATGTGACACGATTGGGTGTGCGTGTGACTCGCTGGGAACCCATCATATTATTTACTAGGATTTAGTAGGACGAATGGCACCGCTCGTACTCGTAAAAGAACGTAGGTACTTAATATGCTGTTATTATGAATTTGTATTTTCTATCGATATATTCAGAAGTCCAGGAAACAATCCATAGTCCCATGGAACCACGAGTAATTAAAATAACCCATGGAACCGCCCCGGTAATGGGTGGACCCCCAGGGACCATGGGTAACGATTCCTTTTGTAGGTAAATGAAACCTTTATACTTCGCTACCAATATGGCCGGTAAATCTTTTGTTTTTAATTATTTTTTTTTTAAATCCAAATTTAAAATCGTTCAAAAAGCTTTATAAAATAAGCTTTCTTCAAAAGAATTTAAATCTGGCCAGTATTTTTGAGTTTAAGAACTTTATACAAAATATCCATAAACGGTGTTGATGTGTGTATTATAATAAAAGTACTCTTCTTTCCATGCAAACGCAAAATTGAATCTTGGATGTTGGATTGTTACACTGAATTGGCAAATCCGCCCCACTGACCAAATGTTCTCTCACCGGGAGCGTCTATTTGTATCATAATGCTCAAAATCTGGATTGTTATATTACAAGTGAATGCTGTGGTGAGGGTGCGCCATATTGTGGAAGCGCCAGGGTAGCCCGCGAAATACAATTTTTTTTACGCGATTTGCAATTAGCAGGTTATTTGCAAGGTTGTATCTTGAATAAAATATGATTTGCAGCCGTAACAAATATGACTTTACAGAGTTATAAACATTAAAATCTTAAACAACCCTTTTAGGGCCATTTAACTCCATTGAATGAAAATGTACCAAGTCTTCTTCTTCTCTTCTTCATAATGTACTCTGTGCTCGCGACATCTCCGCATTGTAAAGAGGGTGACGTTAGTCAGTCTCTTTTTTATATTTTTCGGAGGAACAAGCATACACCACTCTTTGGACTTCAGAGGGAGCCACGCTTGCGAGTAGGTATAAAGCAGTAGGCAGCCAGTGATGATTCTGCATGTTTCAATAAGTGGTACATCTACCGCTCGGACATGATGCCACACTGGGCAAGTAAATTCGCCAGCATATCTTATGGATTTTCTCTTTGTGAATCGAGTCATTTTGTTTTTATTTTATGTGTTTGTTTTTTCTTTTGATTTTTTTAGAAACCATTCAGATGTAGGAGCCCCGCGAAGTGGCGCTCCGTCGACCGGGACTACCTCAACTTGGATGCAAGAGCGAGCGATTCAAATTATCACGCCCTTGCCGGTGCAGGGTGTAAAGCACGAGTAGATAAGCTCATGTGGTGATAAGTGCAAAAAATTACTGATCTTATGCTGCTTCAACAGGTCGGTGATTTTCGGGATTGTTTGGAATGGCGGGAGCCAAAATGACACTAGCGCTAGACGGTCGTGTTTTCTTGACAAACAACGTTATTAGGTAGTTGTTTTTCCAGGACCAACTCGTGCCAATGTCATTTTGGCTCTCGCCATCCCGAACATTACCGACCTGTAGAAGCAGCATAAGATCTACATATTCGCCACGAGTAATTTTTTTATTGTTTGTTTTTTTTCATGCATTTAAAATTTGGTCCCAAACGTCTTACTTTGGGACATAAGCGTAGGCCGAAGGCCGGCAGAAATCCGACGACATGGCTGGCGGGCTTTTTTTTTTGCCCATTCCGACCATCTGTTGAGCGTCGACTACGCTTTTTAAACCCATCAATCAACCTCAACAAACAAACAAACAAAATACCAATCCAAATTCAAATTTCACATCGCACCCTTACCGGAGCCAAAATAACACTGGCGCGAGACTGTCGTGTTTTTATACATTTTTTATTCGCCTTTTTTACATTGCTGGCGAACTTAAAATGGAACGTGTTATAATGATCAAGTCCCTATCAACTTTTCAATCACGCAATCAATCGTCTTTCGGACAGCACTACCTAGCTCAATTACCTAGTATCCAAGTCCCGAAATTTCGAGTCACCTGATTGGCTAACCAATCGGCCAATCACGCGATGTCGCCAATTATCATGCCGTACATTCTTGGGTCGGACAAGCAAGGTACAGCCCAGCAATTGGAGACATCGCGATGCTTCCTTTTCCAAGGTTGTACACGCCCGTGTTGTACAATCCAGTGTCGTGCATTGCTGGTGTGTGCATTACAGTGACGTGCATTATAGGGACTCCATGGGACCAGCGTCCCCCAAAAGTTGTATGAAAATCCATATCTGTCGTGTTATTTAACAATGGAACGATCTTTTACCCTTATACATGGCAACCAAGGAGGTAACTTATCAAAGTTTTTTTTTTTAATTTCGATATGGCTTTGAAAGCGGTATAGAGAAAAAAAATCAAACGAACTCTTCAACACGAGAGTTTTAATTTCCTCGCATTATTTGAGAAAAGTACTAGGTATACAAGCCTTGGCCACAACTAGGCATTGATGGACCTAAGTATGTGTGCTTCGGCTTCGCCCGGGCCACATTTACACGTTCGTCCATCAATGCCTCTGTTGCTGGCGGCTGCAGTAATGTACTATTATTTCACATGGGCCTACTTACATTGGCACTTAAAAAACGTCGAGAAAAAGTACACGGTTCGGGTTGGTGTTTTGATATGGAGAAACCCCATGGTCATTCCATTCATGTCAAGTACCTCTTTTTTATTTTGACTGGCCTAAATTCAGTAAGATGTAAGTTATTTACACATAAGTACTTAGTTTTCCGCTCAACCCAATATATTCCCGCAATTGTCCTGTTGACAGATGGGATCTCGGACTCGACTCTCTGGAGCAAGGTTGCGTAATCTCAGGTACAGTCAACTGCCCGTAAGATGTATGGAAAGACCCATTTCTAAGCCTCTACGCATTAATCTAGGGACAGACACGATTGTGATGGAAATCTTAAAGGAGCTTGACCTACTAGTGGGGTAATATAACAATTTTATTGGGGTACATTGTAGGGTAGGCTTATATCCACCCAATTATGTCCGCTCTGTCATATAAGTCTCAATGTTTTATCCTAACAGGAGCTGCGGAAAAAAGGTAAAACAGTTTTCTGGTGAGAATTTTGATTGGTTTATTTTTTTTGATAACTCTGACTCTAACGTCTTTTCTTGACTTGAATGTACCCTGGTGGTTGAGAGTACCTATGTCATACTCTAATGTCTCGCTGATGGTGGCGCATGTGTCGGATCATTTAGTTCCCTTCAAAATGGTTGAGTTGAATGGTGCTGATCCATGCGTCATGTTCGTGAACGGGCGCTGTCAGTTGTGACTGGTCATCTCTTAGTTGCCATGGCTTATTTGAATGAATTATTTTCTTTTTTGAATTGTATTTTTTTGTTTTGTTTTTACTGTGGACACTTTTAACGTGCACTTCTTGCTACATTGTTCTCACATAATATACCATATCAACATGAATGATGTAACCAAGATTTTGTAACAATATTTTGATTTAAAAGAGTGTCCATGGAGTTTCTTGCCCGTTCTTCTCCATAGAGATCTACGCTAGGGAATGGGCAACTACAGTAATTTCACAGTTTTTATGTCTTGTGACTGGGACTGTATAAGCTACATTTAATTTTCATCTTTGTTTCGACAATTCAAAGTGCCTCTAACTGGCTTACTTGAAAATAAATGCTAAATGCTTTGATTTTGATTTTCTGCTTAAACAACTACCATTTAACTATGTGTTGCTTTTTAAATGAGCTTTGTTCTTGTACTACGAAGCGTAGCACTTGTCTGCGAAGTTTTCTACCTTACGAAGTCGCAAGGTTAGCCGATCATTTAGCCATCTATGCGAGATTTAGTACTTAAAATGTTTACAATAATTCTTATCATCATCTGCCTAACCTTCTCCCAATTACGTTGGGGTCAGCTTGCAATATAACCGGATGCGGCTGAATACCAGTACATGGATCGACTGCCTATCTGTTCCTACATAACCTAGTTAATACTGGGTAATACAATACCTCTTGATAAGACTAGTTGTCAGACTTTCGGGCCATTGACTACCTGTAACGACTGTCAAAGATCTATAAATGACAGCCGGGACCAACAGTTTTAACGTGCTTTCCGAGGCAAACTCGGTATGTAATGGATGGTCATGTATCCATGGACCGACCTTGGCAAACCTGGCTTCATCTGAAGATGGACCAGGTCGGGGGTTCTAACGGGAACTACCATTTAGGCTTTCGACCCAAAACCTATAGGGTACTTCCGATTGACCTAGAACTGTCAATTATGGTCAAAAGCAAGGTCTTACAGTACAAGTAAAGGGGGAATTCCGAAAAATAAAAAAAGGCGAAAATTAAGGTAAATTTTGGTACTTACAAGTGTTCGCGAGAATCTAAATTTGTCATTTTTAAACACCGAATAGGGACTATAGACCTCAGTATCTGGTATAAATTTCAACTTGTTAGGTCAATGTAAAAAAAACTGAATACATTTCTTAGATATTGGTAACAACCATAAAAAAAAAAAACAAAATACAACGGGATTGAGAGCCTCCTACTTTTTTGAAGTCGGTTAAAAATTAATAAAAAGGACACATTATCCTATCCTTTCATTTCAACACTGTCATATTTTCGGATCCGCAGATGCCAACATTTTTGCTCACCGTAACATTTCGTCTCTATACAATATCCCGGATTTCCCGGATGCGGTTCCCCGGCTCTAATCTCAAAGGATAAAGTAGGTATATTTGCGTTAAACCTGGATCCCGGAATCTAATCTACATTGAATTGTGACCGGAATTACGGTTGTCACAATTTGTTGGATATTAAATTATCAAGAAAGGTCCTGAGACGAAGTCGGATATATTTATTTTGTATTTGGCATGTTTGGTTGTGAACCTTTGTGAAGAGGAGCTTGAAGCTCATCGGCATGATTTAGTTATAATATGTGGTACTCCCTTACTTCTCCTAAATTTTTTTGTCCGAAAATCATTATCCCATAACATGTTTGCTATAAACTTCAGTAACCATAATGTTCAAAATCCCGAAATTTAGTTTTACATAATTATCTTTACTTATGAAACGATTCTGTCATAATATCGAATACTATAATAATTGAATCTCCTAATTTTACATGACCCACATGTGACTGTTCCTAAATTATCCTGCTGCTAAAATTTTCGTTTTTCCTAATTTATGCTAATAATAGTATTAAGGTCAGTTTTCCCCTAAAGTCATTTGTCTAAGTATTGTATTATATAATGTGTATTATTCCGAATGTTCATTTATAAATTGTTAGTCTTAAAACATTTGCTAAAAGTTTGGTTTTTGTGACAGAAACGAATCGCTGTAAATCCGACTCCACGCAGTCTTGTCTGCCCTACCCCTAGAGTTTAATTTAGAATCGCGTAGGCGCGGAGGCGCGAGGCGGCCCGCGAGTTGAGGAGCAGGTGGTTGTAACACTCGCTGCCGCTGCTAAGGCTGGCCGGCTCAGTCGGCCAGCATGCCGAAGCTGCGGTGATGAGCGTTAAACATGTCTGCGACGATAAGCTCGCGTGGGACCGCTGGAGCCCCGCAGCGCCGGAGCCGTGCTCGCTGCATGCTTGCTGCATGCATGGTGTATGTTTGTTTGCATGCTTCTTACAGGGTAAATGTTCATAATTAATAAATACAGATCGATACAGGGAGCACTATTTAATTTTTCTTTAAATACAATTTTACGAACAATATCAATTACACATTTTTCACAGTCTTCAATCGAAAAAAATATTCGAACTGACACTTCTTATTTTTCTTTACTTAATGAGGTCGCATATTGCAGCAACCTTATCATCTTCTCTCAATAGAGACCAATTAGATTCAAGAGCTTCTGCAGCCTTGGTCTGGCTAATGTTTTAGTAAATGTATCAGCAAGCTGATTCTCCGTGGTCACCTTGCTAACATTCAGCTCTCCATTGGTTACCATCTCTCTTAAGAAGAAGTGTCGAATTCGGATGTGCTTAGTACGTTTGTGGTACTCCGGATTCTCTGCTAACTTGATTGCAGCTTCGTTATCAACTTTCAGTACAGGCACGCCCTTCAATTTTGTCATTCTCCAATTAATCTATGGAGCCAAATTGATTCCCGAGCACCTTCACTAGCCGCTACGACTTCACCTTCTGTAGTTGATATAGCGACGCTTGTTTGACGCTGGCTCATCCATGACACAGCACCTCCAGCATACATGCATAATACACCAGTGGTTGAACGACCTGTGTTCAAATCACCTCCATGATCAGCATCACTGTAGCTTTGAAGAATGCCAGTCTTAAAGCTTCTTTTGTAGAGTATTCCTCTTTCTGGTGCGTATTGCAAATAGCGTAGTATTCTTTTAAAATTGACACAATCCTGTACTTTTGGATTTTCAAGACTTCTAGAAACCACACTGACTGCATATGCAATATCAGGCCTAGTTCCAACCATCAGGTAAGCTAATGCACCAACAACTTGTCTGTAATTCTTAAGCAAATTGCTAACATCACATGACTGGTCTTGACATTGGTCTTCTGTTACGATTGGAGTCATTACCGGTTTGCAATTTTCCATACCAAATCTCTTAAGCAATTTCTTTGCATAACTACCCTGAGATATCTTGGTTCCATCATCAGTCTTCTCTATTTCAATACCGAGGAAATATGACGCTGTCTTCGTGGTTATTTTAAACTTAGTCTTCATTTGTGCTACAAACTGATCAATAAGGTTCTGACTTGTTGCAGCCACCAAACCATCATCAAAATATAGTGCAACTATAAGTTTTCCTCCAGACGACGTCTTCCTGATAAATAAGCATGGATCTGAATCACTGATTTTGAATCCAATCTCCTTGAAAAAGTCCAAGATCCGCTTGTTCCAGCATCTTGGAGCCTGTTTCAAACCGTAAAGGCTCTTCTTCAATAAGCATACCCGACCAGAACTATCATCATAGCCTTCAGGCTGCTTCATGAAGATTTCTTCATCGAGTGTTCCATACAAAAATGCCGTAGAAACATCGAATTGCAACATCAACATGTTCTCATTAGCTGCGATAGCCAACTCACTTCTCACAGTTGCCATTTTTGCCACTGGACTAAATGTTTGTTCATAGTCGATACCTATCTCTTTACTTTTGACTAAAGCCCTTTATTACAAGTCTAGCTTTATATTTGTCCACTGACCCGTCAGCATTCAGCTTTACTCTATACACCGATTTACATGGTATAGCCTTCCTGTTCTTAGGAAGTGGCACAAGGACCCAAAACCTGTTTTCTTTCAGAGAATTCATCTCACAATCCATTGCCTGTTGCCAAAGATCCCGTTCAGAGCTTTTGATAGCCTCTTTGTAACAACTTGGTTCTTGGTAACCACAGCTAGCCATATTTAAAACATAGTCCTTGAGTTTCTCAGGTGGACGAAGCAACGATCTGTCTTTAAGAACCCTTCGACCATGTTCCATAATTTCCTGTTCGGGAATTTCATCATGGGTACGATCGTCAACTTCTTCTTCTATATCTCCCCCTAACTCAAAACTTTGTTCTAAATCATCACTCCTTGCATCATCAAACGCATCAAAGTCTTCAGCTGGAACGTCTTCTCTATCAACAAACTCTGTGTATAGATCTTCTCTAGCAATGAGCTCAGTGTCCCCGATTCCGGTACCAACACCTTCATTGCCATCATGAATTCCATCATTGTTGATTGTTCTACTGCTGCTTGAATCTTCTGCATTCTGATCAACCCGGGGTTGACTTACTGGATCCGACAATCCCAAAGGGATCTCTATTTCAGTTATTCCTAAAACATTAACTGGACTTTCCGCACCCAAGGGTTTTTCATCAATTTTTACGTCCCTTGATCTAATCAACAAGTTTCTCTGCTCATTCCACAGCCTGTATCCATATCGTCATTGTCATAACCGACAAGTTTACATTTCACTGCTTTCTTTTGCAACTTCTTTCTGGACTGCTTCGGACATGCGCATAACAAGTTGATCCAATTATTCGCAAGTGCTTTATTTGTGGCTTCTTACCAACCCAAAGCTCAAATGGTGACTTGTGTTCCACTGTAGTTGGACCTGTCCTGTTCAAAATATGAACAGCAGTATTCACCAACTCTGCCCACAGTGTCTAAGGTAGTTCCTCGTGTGCATGCATTATAGCTCTCGCTGATTCAACTAACGTGCGATTTTCCCTTTCACTACACCCATTTTGTTCCGGGGTGTATGGCATAACTAATCTTTGTTTTATACCCATATCCGCCAATATCTTCTGTATCTTCCGATTATTAAATTCTCCACCGTTATCACTCAATAACTCCTTAACTGTATGCCAGCTACCTTGGCAGACGCCAACATTTCTTTGAGCTTCTCATGTCTGACTTCTCTCTCAGGAAATACACAAATCTATAACGCGCATCTATAATCTTTGAAGAGTACAAAGTAGCGATACTTGGATAGCGACAGAGGGAATGGACACACACATCTGTGTGAATGCGTTCTCCAGGCTCATTGGTTTTCTCCCGTACACCAAACTTCAGTCTGTGTGACTTCCCAAATATACAGCCTTCGCACAATTCTCCAGTTTCCTTGGTTTTTATACCGAATTCCCTCTCGATTAGACTTCTATCATGCCTCTTGTTTTGATGTCCTAAGCGTTCGTGGTAGAGTTGCAGCATATCTACTTTCTGTACCAAATTCACAGCAACTTTAGATGGTGGTACAATCCTACAGTTGCGCCTGTACAGACCTCCATACCTCTCTCTATTTCCAGTAACTGAGATTTTTCCATCAATCTTCATTGAACAAGTAGTGACCCGCGACTCAAAAACGCTACCTGGATTTTTATCTTGTGTCGACAACACCGAAAACAAATTCTTACTAATCTTCGGAACGTACCAAACATCTCTCAATGTTGACTTGACAACCTTCTTGTTAACTGTAGCTTCAATGCTTAGTGATCCTTGCCCAATAGCCTTAATCACGTTTCCATCAGCTGTTGTTACAGTATGCTCTACATCAAAATATCTGAAATCTTGAAACAAATCTGCGCGCATCGTCACATGATTGGTAGCGCCGTTGTCCACGTACCAGCTATCACGATCTGATTCAGATTCTTCTGTATTTACAGATTGTAACAACATGTTAACTACTTTGCCTTGACTAGATGCATCCCTTATAGGACAGTCTTTCTTGAGGTGTCCAACTTCTTTACATTTGTAACATCTCAATTTCTTATTTGACTCTGGAGTGACACCATTGCCCTTTTTAGTAAATTTATTTCCTATTTTCACTGCTAAGGCATCACAACTAGACTCACCGTCTTTTCCGTTGTTTCCAAGCGCCTTTTCATGTGCACACAACTGACTTGTGATGTTCTCAACCGTCCGATCCTTTTTAGACATAAGCAACCAACTCGACTTAAATGAAAAATAGCTCTCTGGTAGTGTATCCAGTATCTTGCAGATTAATAAAATGTCAGGAAGTTCCTTCAACTCCTCTTCTTTCATTAACTCCTGCCTCAATAGGAACCAGACATTTTTCAATTTTGAGATGTGCGTCGCCATATCATCACCTTGATCTTTTTTGTAACCGAAGAACTGCAAACACAAATCATACAGACGATCTTCGCTCACGCCTTCATACAATCTATGTAGTTCATCCCATACATCCTTTGACGTAGTGAACCTGATGACCTTATCCAATGTGTCGTCAGTAATATTGTTCGTTATCAGTAACAATGCTGTACTGTCCAATTTGTTAAAGTTTTTAAACTTTTCTTCATAAAGAGCCAAATCTGCAGCAGCTTTATCACCAGCCCCACTTGCAGGTATTTCCGGCCTTTTTGTGTTACCCAGTACTATATCTTGAAGGTTCTCCACTCCTCATAGAAGTGCCGTCATACGATATTTCCATTGTACTCAGTTTTTTTTTTGTTGTTTTTTTCATTGTCCGATCTTATCTGGGCCCATAACCTAATAAATACAGATCGATACAGGGAGCACTATTTATTTTTTCTTTAAATACAATTTTACGAACAATATCAATTACACATTTTTCACATGACACAAGTCTTCAATCAAATATTCGAACTGACACTTCTTATTTTTCTTTGGTTAATGAGGTCGCATATTGCAGCAACCTTATCAATAATCAACTGTTTTATAATGATTGACGCTTTGATTGATTGATTTTCTGCCTTTTAGTGCCTACCGATATGAAATATTATGCCAAAAGAAGATTCTAACTGTGAACTTTCAGCGATATGATGGTTCTAATTTTTAATTCTTACAAATTTCATTAGAGCAATATTTTTTAAATGTGTTGTGTTGAGAGAAGAGAATAGCAAACTGCAGCAAACTGCTTTAGTAATACAATTTTTTTAAATATATTATTCGGATCAAAACAATAAATAATTTGAATTTAGGATTTATAACTATTAATGAAAACGGTTTTAAGTCTTTTGTATATTATTGATTGTAGTATTTATGACAAACGGGTTTAGGGCATATTGTATATAAGGATTTCAATTTTATGGCATGTGATATTATGTGATATAAAGTTCGGGTAAGTTATCATTCGGACAAATGATGATTAGGACAAAAAAAATATGGCACTTTAGATTTTGAATAAAAAAGTTAGGTAACACGATAGAGAACCATAATTTGTAATAAGAAATTATGTTTTACCTACTCCTCTGCTATTCTTTTCTGATTAATTTCGTTGGACACTTAAATTGTGTTTCTGGGACCTCGACAAGCTTCATTGTCTTGGCGCTTTTCTGGTGGTCGCCACTATTGATTCTGGCTTTCAGGACTTGCAGTGGTGGCAAAAGTTGAATTTTGTTTATAAACATAACAGTAAACTTGTATTTTACCGAAGAGTGAGGCAGTGGTGTAACCATACCTCGTATGGTACACTCACATTTGTCCAGTTATGTTTAAGTCGCATGTACTCCGGGCTGTAACCGAGAAGTTCATTAAAGAAGAGTCAGTGACACTTAAGCCGACCTGGGAATCGAACCCAGGACCTCATGCTCAGCAGTACCGCCTGGCCAGTCAGGCAGTCAAGATAGTTTACTATAGTCTGCACCAGATAAGTAGGAATTAAAGGTCATTAACCCGCATACATTTATTCAAATACATAATTCCGAAAACAGAAATAATGACATTAACTTGTCCCGAAACGACTTTTATCGTGATCCTTGACTTTTTCTAGTAATAAAAAACGATTCATAATGTACGACCTACGCGCGCCGATCGGCGGCGGCGACCTCTCGCGTCCAGCCCTGGTCCAAGCCATGGTCCGGAGCGAGACTGAATCGGACGCCGTCACCTCCTTCTGCGAAGCAGTCATGCTAGAGAAGGAGGTGGCGGAACGTGAGAGGGAGAGATCCTCACGTCCCGGCCACCGCGGGAGACGCCCCGGGCGTCGGGGGCCACCACGTGGCCCCCGGCCACCGTAGGGGTGGGCCTGTGGACGGTGGGCTATGGGCTAGTTCGTCGTTCGTCCGTTCGTGTCATGACGACAGGCCGTCGACGGTCACGCGCGCCTCAAAGACCGATGCCTGCCAGGGTTGCGGGACTGTTCGAAAGAGATACCGTGACCCTGGAACACAAAGGGCGATGAAGTAACATGGATGGGTTTTAGTCAGTAAAAGTCGGACACTCCCTCCTGCTCCGCCCAGAGCGGGAGAAGTCATTTGATGATTTCCTATCAGAAAAAAAAAGGGTTACCTACGCAGAGAAATTAAGGAAAGAGCAATGACCTTTAATTCCTACTTATCTGGCGCCGATGTTCACTAACACAATACCGGATGACAGCGTTGCGGAGAGATTTTTGATGCCATATTCCAGGATGTTGTAAGTTTAGGTTGTTTTATTTTATTGTTTCTAATGTATATCGTTATTTACAGAAATAATAACATCCACAATAACAAGAAAAAACTAAACTTCTAAATGCCATATACATAGATTCAATATGTCTTAAGTCTAGTAGACAAGACCCAAAATTGCAAGAACGTCGTAATTTCCTGAAAGTAGATTGCGCTTGCTATAGCTCTTGCACTCATCAATCATTTCTAGTATCCACTCCTATGCTTGAGCCGTTGAACATGAATCACTTAGGCTAAGGCAGCTTACGAAATTCTTCCCAAGATTTTTGCAAGTTGCAAGTCAGTATCTGCCTGAAGACCCGTTTCTATAATCAGTGTGTTCTGCCCACCATGACGTACGGTGCTGAGACGTGGACGCTCTCATAGGAGGCTGTGTACAGACTCAGAGCAGCACAGAGAGCCATGGAGTGATCCATGCTCGGCATATAATTTTTAGACCGAGTTCCAAACGTCGAAATCCGAAGACATACGAAGGTCTTCGATATTGGAAATCTAGTCATGGAACTCAAATGGAGTTGGGCAGGACACCTAACGAGGCGCGGTGATGGCAAGTGGAGTAAAGCTGTGACTGAGTGGCGTCCAAGTAACGGAAAGAGAAGTGTTGGTCGTCCGGCGGCGAGATGAGGTATGAGGGATGAGGTTGGCACAAGAGCGTGGAGCTTGGCCATCGAGCACATACCCAATAGAGCGGTAATGTCGGGCCATCCGCCTCCGCAACTAATAAGTGATTTGTAACTTTTAAATATTACGCTCGCTCTCACTAAAACAGTGAGAGCGAGAGAGAGAGAGAGAGTGTTATTTGACCTTGGGTCAGCTAATCGGGCCATCTGCCTCCGCAACTAATAAGTGATTTGTCACTTATAAATATCACGCTCGCTCTCACTAAAACAGTGAGAGCGAAAGATATTTAGATAGTTATTTGACCTCGGGGCAGCCAATCAGAGCGTAGTGAACACAGATGTGAGTAGCTATGAGTTAGCGGAATTGTTTTCAAACAAACTAAGTAACATTTCTGCTTTATTGGGGTATGTGCTCAATGAGCTTGGCACAAACAAGGAGAGGTCTATACCCAGCAATGGGTGAAGTGGGGCTGTGGATGATGATAATGATGAAATCAGTATCCAGTTGTATGTTTAAGGAAGTATGTATAATCATTAGAATCATCAATACAACTCTCTGGGCCAGATTGCTCCTCCAATGTCATTTTCTGTTCGTCCAGAATTTTAGCCTTATAGCAATTTCTTTTAGAAAATTCAAAGTTTAATTGAAACCTACTGATAAAAGAAGTCCTTTTTGCAAATATTCGGCTTAGTGTCAGACCGTAAACCCTAACTATACATGAACCGCAAACAAACTGAGTAGAAAATCGGAAAGTTTTTAACTTTTTGTTTTTTAATTCGTAAGGTATAGGAAATATCTGGGAATAACACATGAAAGTTACATGCGGATGTATGGAGCAGTGGAAATTTAAAAAGCTGCATACTGCACTTGAACAGCGAATTTCTACTACGTCATGAGATTTCCAATTTCCGTGTGTCCGTCCGTTTTCATTGGTCTTTCAATCAACTGTCCTGCCTGTGTACATACCTTGGTACATACGAGTGTCTCAGGCGTAGTAAACATGGCGTGTAGGAGAATATTTCTTATAAGTCAGATTGTTTTTGGTCAGTTTCTGTACAAAACTTCTTCTACTACAATGCAATAAAAACTTCGTGCAATAAAAAAAAAAATAAAAAAAAAATTGGCCGACTAACTAATCTCATCTAATCAAACTTAATGTTATAAATGTGAAAGTAAGTTTGTTCGTTACCTTTTCATCTAAACCATTAAACCGATCATCCCGAAATTTTGCATATACGTTGTCAGGTGCAGTAAATAAATATAATAGTAAATATAAGTACAGAAACGGACATAAAATTTTATCCCAAAAAAATACTTTTCTCGAGGAAAACAACAATAACGTTCTTATGATAATGGATGGCGCCACGTGTCTTTCGAATCATAATTGAACTAAATTATTACAAGCTGAATACAACTCGAATTGAATGTCAAATTCTAAATTAACGCGAGCGAAGCCTCGGGCAAAAGCAAAGCTACTATTTGGACCAAAAACAAGGTGGGAATACCTTCTTAATTCCTTTGCCCCGTTGATACTTAATTAACAATTTTAAAAAATACAAACGTTCCTACATAACAATATACCAGAATGCAGGAGATGAAGTAATATCCGGAGATTAAAACCCGGTCAAACCAGCCGGCCCGACCATCTGCGAAAAAATCGCGCTGTTGTCATAGTTCTGATCGATTTGATTGAATAAATGAAATTTTGCCTACACATTTAGTTTGGATGACAACGCACTATTACCTAAGTGACGTCATTCTAAATCCAATATAGCGGACTAGTTATTTTTTATGCACCTCTACGATATGGCTATCAATTAAAACGGTTTGCTCAAAATTAAACGAAAAAAAAGTCACACCTAAATTGTTTTTATTTTTTTACTATCATATTGTTTCATTATCATCTCTCACGCAATCCACCAATGATTTCAATATTCTTAAATTCAATTATTGACCACATAACTTTCCCGTTCGCAAACCGAAAATATAAGACATTAACAACAGTCTTGACGTTATTTAATCAAGAGACCGCTTTGTCCTACTAAGATGTTCCTAAGAGTGCTTGTAACCCTTGTGTTTGATTGACAAGATAACGCAAAGTAAGGACCTTCCTTCCGGAAGGGCCCAGTCAAATTGTCACTTTAGGCCCACATTGAGGATTTCATAAACAAGTTCACAATGAGAGGGTTGTTAAGGAATTTTGTTGTCACTCAGTGAGTTGGTCCCAATCAGAATGTGGTGTTATTGAATAATCTTACCTTTTTGGAAATACCGGCCAGAAATTTTGAATTCACGGTCTACATGGACGGAATGATAATGGTGATAGGCAACGATGCAGTTGACGCCGGTATATTTGTTTCACACTTGACTCAAAAATGATTAAATACCACCATATTGAGAACAGAAGCGTTTTTTCATTTCTTATTATTTTACATATAATTTCATAGCAGCATTTTTACGGTAGTAATATTTCATGACTTCCTATGGCGACAGCGAATATGCATACTTAATCGCTTTTAACATGAATATAAAAATAATGTTTTATTCTGAACCTACGAATGAGGGAAGACAAAAACGAGCAAATGTTGGTGAAAAACAGTTACAAGAAAATGTCGTTCTGGGAAGAAGAGGCTCATCAGTTTTATGCAGCTGCTCTATTGTGCCGATGTTAAAAAAAAAGAGTCTACAAAATGAATGCCGGCCGGCGAGTTGAACAGTTGAATAGTTGTGTGTTGTGTACATATGTATTTAGATAGAATATTTTACTTGTTAATAAGTGCACTACACAAATTACAGATATGATAAGTGTTGACCTGAAACGATGGATGGATTGTGTGAAGGATAATATGGCTCGAAAGGAGGTGGGATAAGGGGAGTAGAATTATGACGATGTGTATAGTTTTCATGTTTTTTTTTTTATTATTGTAATAATCAACGGAAAAACTTATCGAAACAATAGCGTACGAACGGTCGTGCTACCATGCGTTCGTATTATATGTGGACTTTGGCATGATCTTTGCGTTGAAAGGCAATTTCAAAGCTCTACCTTTAAAAAAATGCTTCAACTTTTAGTCGTCGATTTCCCAGTATTATTCAATTTATCTTTGAGGCATGCATCCCTTTTATTTTCGGTTGACAGGATCCGGAGTGGCGTTAACATAAATTGGCCATTAGTACGATGGATGTCCCACTTTATAAGTTTCCTGTTATGTTTACCAAGATAGAAGAAAAATGTAAATGTCTCATTCTCATTATAATAATGCAAATGGGTTTCTATCTTCTTGGGGAATTATATGGTGAGTGTCGTAAGCGACCGAAGAGAGGAATTGAAATTCATTTTTATGTCCCTCCTATAAGTTTGGCAAACATTGTCTTTTTGTTGACAAATAAACAAGTGAAAATGTTTATCGATGAAAGTTATAACGTTTTCATTGTTTCATTGGGCTGCTATTTTGTTGTTGTTTTTTTTTTTTTTTGATTAAGTAGTTTATTTTTGGAGGCGAAGTAGAAATTAGTATCAAACTAGATTGAGGTTTTTTTAGAGAATTTATATTGTGAGATATGAATAATGTTATGTATATTGTGATGATGAATATTGAGACGTACATACTTCAGCTGGATGCGAGTCGCACGGGACCGGTCAATGTAGCGACACTTGGGGGAGGCCTATGTCCAGCAGTGGACGACTTTCTGCTGAAATGATGATGATACATACAAAATTGGCAATTCACTTTTAAAACACGAGCTCTCTTGCAGAGCTGGGTCGTACTACCCAGTACCCGGCGCCCGGTGCCCGGTATCTCACTATACAGTAGTACAATAATACGACCATACCTAGTCAACGTTGAATCGTTTTTTTTTACAAATATCACCATTAATTTATTATCACAAAGGTCATATTGCTGCTCTTGCAAGTCTACGATCCGTTCATACATATTCCGAGATTCCCGTTTGCCCATTGACCATTATCATTTATAATTCCTACTGATACCGATCAGACGTGTTAGCAATTTGACGCAAACTGTCTAGTGAGCCGAGGAACATGGGCTTATCTTGATCGGGGAAAGGTTTCACAATCGAGTACTTATACTAAATACCGTGTCGAATTAACAACTCTGCAATTAACGGTTTTATGGTTTATTATTATTAATCCATTTATTTCAGATCATTAAAATCCATTCTATGCATTAAATTAAAATCAATTTGCACACTTATAACACAAACACAATTACATAAAACTAAATTAAAATTTATTTGTACAATGTCATATAACACAAAAAATTAAATAATTTACACTAAATCAAAATAATAATAAAATTAAAACAAAAGTATTAATTTGTCTGCCTGTCTGTTACTTTTAAAATTACGTTAAATTACATCATACTGAAAGGTTTACATTTTACTTTTTTTTTTTTTTTTTTTTTTTTTTACCTGCCCCAGGCTTGATATACAGGCGCATGTAAGGCCTGCCAGTGCTGCATAAATGGTCCGTCCAACCTGTTGGCAACAACTGTAAGAAGACTGTTGCCGCTGCCCCGCACTCTACTCGCTAACGAGGTCGCCCTTTTACGCATGCTGGCATAAAAACAGTCAATGCGAACGCTTGCGAACATTCCCGATGCGCTGCAGAAGCGAGGCAGCCGCAGCAGCGCCCTTAGCGCGTTATTATATTGAACGCGGAGAGCGCTGTAGGATTTCTGCAAATATGATACCCACAGACTACTCGTATCAAAAACTGTGCAGTAGGCTCGAAACAAGGTGATCTTCACATCCTTGGAGCTACGAGCAAACCTGCGGGCAATCATATTCGCCCTCACCGACAGCGCCCTCCTTTCTCGCTCTATATCAGCGTCGTCCTTTAGGTCGGACGTCACAATATGGCCCAGATACTTAAAAGTGTGTACCCGCTCCAAGGACACCCCACACAGCCTTACTGGTGGAACCTCCACCGGACACTTAGAACCCGCATTGAAAACCATAAGCTCGCTTTTGTTGACGTTGTATCTTAGGCCATGTGTATGCGCGTACGTTTCGCAAATGCTTATTAGCTCTCTGAGTCCACCTATTGACGCGCTCAGCAGCACCATATCATCAGCGTAGCTGATGTTGTTAAAACAAACATCATCAACATGGCATCCAACATGGCGGCTGCTGAGCTCGGCAACAAGTCCATCGATATACAGATTGAAGAGCGCTGGTGAGCTCAACCCCCCCTGCCTCACCCCGCACTCCAACCTGTACGAGTCCGACAGAGCTCCCGACCATTTAACATTATTGAACGTTTATGTGGAACGTTATTTTAGGTTATGCTGACAAACTGTTAGTCTGGGTCTGGCTACTGAAATTGTGTCAGAATACCCTACCGTAATATTGCTGATTTTAACAGTTTTGGTCCTAATTGACAGACGTCATTATGGTTTTCCGATGACATTGTTCTGGTGAATATCTGGTGGTGGCGTGATTTTTGGTGAACCTCAAAATACGCTGACATTTTCTTACTGGTGTCAGAGTTTTTATGCCGGCCGGCCTCTGACTTGCATGAGCTTCTTACTAATGACACGCTAGTATTTAAGGTTTTTTTTACTAGCTTTCTGCTTCTATCCTCGGACGATACCGGTCCTGTCTGTCTGTCCTGATTGGCAGACTCCGCAAACTAAATAACGCAGAAAACGCACTAAAGCACGCAGAATAAATAAATATTTTTAAATGTCGGATGTTATTTAATCGTACTTCCACCATGTAAATAGCAATGAAATGAAACAATGTAGCTTTGTAATTGCAAAAATCTTGTAATTGTAGTACAAAAGCACATGAGTGAAAACGCAGTAAAAAGTAAGTATGCAAACGTCAGCTTTACGCCCCAGACCATAGACTATAACAGTTCCTCCCTCACTACGAAGCGACTGTTTCACACCCCGGAACGTAAATCTGACGATTATCGATATCAACATGGTTCATTAAATTTACTAACATAATAACATAAGATTGAAACATACGCATACAATATACCTAAATCATAACCCAAACTATATCTAATTATTGCAAATCAAGGCGAACTACTGGCTTCCTAACCCTTTGACTCCTGCGCAAACCTTGTTCTGAGCATGAGGTACCAGAGCCTGTGTTCGCTTCGGCTTCCGAATTTGCAGCATTATTTGGATCAGAGTCTGGTTGAGCAACCGTTGGCTCAGAGTCTGGTTGAGCAACCGTACCAGAGTCTAAACACGGCTCAGCTGGAGAAAAGTCTAATTTTGAATGACAGGCAGGAGTCAGGCTGGAAATCGGTCGTTCGTTATTCTCCCTCTCCTCAGCGACGGGTGCATTAGTACTTTCCTCGAGTATGGGTATATTACCGCCCACTTTACGTATCTGATCAATGTGTCGACGCCACAGCAAGCCATTGTCAAGTTTAACCGAATAATGTAGCTTCCCGAAAACCTTATTAATTACCCCCAGTTTCCAATGACCCTCATTCGTATAGTTTCTAGCAACCACTCTATCCCAAGGCACTAGTGTTCTTACACGCGCCACCTTCACCGCTCTCTCGAAAGGCTCTTTACTATTGCTTAGACAAACCGGATCCTTTTGGGGAAGTACTGTACTCTTGTTTGGACAAATTAGTGAAAACCGCGAGTTAGGCTGGTAGGACAAAACCAAGTCACTTGGAGATCTACCTGTAGCAGGGCGTGGTGTAATGCGATATTGAAAAAGAATTTGGTTTAACTTGGCTTCCGATGAATCCCCCAATGTGCTGAGACAGCGTAATTTATTCTTAAAGGTTTGAACATAGCGTTCTACTTGTCTATTTGTAGCCGGATTATACGGAGCTGACCGCCTGTGTGTGATTCCGCGCCTTTTAAGAAACTCATTAAATTTAGGATTAACAAATTGTGTTCCATTATCACTAGTCAAAATATCTGGGTAACCGAAAGTTGTAAAATTTTTGTCTAATACTTCAATTGTTGAATCCGTGTCTATTCTTTTTAAAATATGAATTTCAGGCCACTTTGAAAATGCGTCAATTAGTAATAGAAAATATACATTATGGAACTTGCCGGCAAAATCAATGTGCACTCGTTCGAATGGTTTCGACGGGTATTCCCACGTATGTTTGGGCGCTACCGACGGCGGTGAATTTAAATGTAAGGAGTGTTATTTTTATAAATAAAAGATATTTTATTTCAAACTGGGCTCTCTATAATTCGCTCCACACAACACAACTTGACCAAGCAATGACAGATGTCATAGACTATTTAAAACAATTTAAGGCGCATTCACAAACATCCCCTTTTCTTTATAAAATAAACTTCGTAGTCTGTAAGATGACGAGGCAAGTTTCTAGACCGGTGACTACGTCGAGCTTCTAACCTCGAGGACTCTTCCGGACGCTCAACTGATGTAGTATCTGAAGTAGACGGCTGTACCGGAGACTCTAAATCTTGAAGTTGAGACTCTGTATTTGGATGCCTATCATAAAACGTATCAACATCTGAAAAAGTAATATTATTATCCTGGGGCCTGTACTCAGCAGTATGTTCTGTTGGTCGGCCAACTGACTTAGAGCCAGCTTCTCCTGAGAAAGGCTTGATGTGGCATCTGCTTCTTCTATATTCCTTATTACCTACTACCACAATGTAGGATCTTTCATTTAGTCTCTTAGTTATAGTGCCAAAAGTCCATTTCTTATTAACTTCAGGACGTAGCTGAGTAACCACCTTTTGTCCAACATACAAATCCGGTAAAGTTCTACTTCTTTTATCAAAACCTTCCTTTATCCTTTCCTTCTTTTCTTTTATCTTTTTAGGGACTTCAGTAACCACTCTAGGTTTGAGATGATGCAATAAACAAGGTAGTCCAGTTCTCGTTCTTCTAGAAAACAACTTTTGTACCGGGCTAGTATTGTCCATTTGTATAGGAACATTACGATGATGCAATAGACAGTACCACAAGTCTTGCTTTAATTCTTGACTCTGAACAACTAATTTCTTGGCAATCTTTACTGCTGATTCAGCCTTCCCATTAGACTCTGGATGATGGGGTGAGGAAGTAACATGCTCAAAGTTCCATTGATCTGCAAAGCTTTTAAAATTCTCATTGACAAAATTAGTAGCATTATCAGTACAAACTTTCTGTGGCACTCCATGTCGAGCAAAATTTCTCTTACATAAAACAACTATTTCATTTGCTGAAAGTGTATTAAGTTTATCTAATTCAAAATAGTCCGAGTAGTGATCCACTGTAGCCAGGTACTTTATATCATTAACAGTGAAAACATCCATAGATATGTATTGAAACGGATATAATGGAATATCATGGCAGATTAAGGGCTGATTCTGTTGTGAAGGAGAGTGCTTAATACAAAATAAGCACTTTTCTATATATTGCTTTATGTCCTCTGACATACCAGGCCAGAATATATTTTCTCTTGCCAACCTGAGAGTGCTAGCAACACCATTATGACTTACATGAACTTTTTGAGTCATTTCCTTTCTTAGAAGCTCTGGTATCAGCACCTGATTGTTTCTAAATATTAATCCATCTGATGTTGACAATTCATGATTAAAACTAAAATAAACACTTAATGTTATTGGCAAACCAGAGATATATTTTGGAAATCCTTTCTGTATGTAGTCTATTAACTGTTGCAGACTCTGGTCTATTTCTGTATATTTTCTGATCTTACTAAGAAGTTTATCAGACACCTTAAGATATTTAATGCTTGATACTTTGCTTATTAATTTGTAGACTTTCCTTTCTTTTATTTTTTCTTCTAGGTTATAAAACATGTTCTTATCATCACTGACAGGTGCTCTAGATAGAGTGTCCGCAAGTAAATTATCTTTACCTTGTATAAATTCTAGCTGTACATTATATTTTTGCAAAGTCAGTAACATCATTTGTAATCTCTTTGGGGCTTCAATCAATGGCTTATTAGTAATGTCAATCAGGGGTCTATGGTCAGTTTTTATAATTGTCTTGCTGTTACCTGCAACATATTGGTTAAATCTCTTACAGGCAAACACCACTGCCAACATCTCCTTCTCTATCTGTGCATATTTTTTTTCTGTAGGAGTTAGACATCTAGATGCAAAACATATAATCTGATTATTCTGGTATAGAGCAGCACCAAGACCGTACTCACTGGCATCACATTCAATAACAACTTCTTTGTTAATGTCAAAATATTTTAAGACTGGTAAGTTACTAATAACATTTTTTTTAATTCTGAAATTCTGTTTCTTCTTTTTCTGACCAAACAAACTCTGTATCTTTTCTGGTAAGCTTTCTGAGATTAGTTGCTTTCATACTGAGGTTATTTATAAATTTGCTGAGGTAGCCAACCATGCCCAAAAAACGCAACACATCTTTACTTGAAATAGGTGTAGGCATATTCTTAATAGCATCAACTTTGGATTCATCTACTTTCAATCCATCGTTTGACAGGATGTGGCCGTAGAATTTCACAGAGGTTTGCAACAAGTTGACTTTTTCTTTATTAAATTTACAATTTACATCCTGTAATCTTTTCAACAAATTCTCTAGTTTTATGTTATGATCAATGGTTGCCTCCTCAATAGTATCACCCACTCCATAAATAAGTATATCATCTATATCTATACCTATATATGTATGTGTATGTATATAATTTCTATACCTTTAAGATCCTTCAACAAACTGGTAAGTTGCTGCTGGAATATTTCTGGTGAAGAGCACAGGCCGAAGGGTAGTCTCAGCCATCTGTAACGACCAAAAGGAGTCCAAAATGTAGTTAATTTACTACTGCTTTCTGCTAAGCGACATTGCCAGAAGCCCTTCTTGGCATCAACTGTACTAAACACCTTAGCCTTGCTCAATTCAGGCAGCATTTCATCCAATGTAGTGAATTGAAAATTGGGTCTTTTCAGTGCTTTATTTAATGGGATAGGATCTAAACATATTCTGAACTTTAAGTCTTTACTAACTATTAGAATGTTATTTACCCAATCAGTATGTTGAGTTTCTTTAACAATAATGCCATCTTCTTCTAACTGTTCCAATTCTTTTTGCAATCTGTTCCGTAGGCACACAGGAACACGCCAGGCAGGTTGTATTTTAGGAATAACTGATGTGTCCACTTCTAAATTAACTTCTCCTGGTAGCTCTCCATAACCATTAAAAACATCATCATATTTTTTAATAATTTCCAATGCTTTTGTGCTGTCAAATTTTTCTTTACCATTATCTGACCACATGTCAGGTTTCACCACCTCACAATATTTTATAAATCCAAAAGCTACACATGCTTTTTCTGAAAGTAGTGGATCATGTTGGACATCTACTATGTGAAATTTGATTTTAATTTTTTTATCTTTATTCATGCATTCAAACATCACCGTGCCATGTTGAGAAATAGCTGAACCATTGAAACATTTGAGTTTCTTTGATGAGGGTGTCAACTTGCGGAAATCTTCATCCCCAGTTATCTTTTTATAACAATCAGCACCCATCACACATACTTGCGCACCTGTATCCAATGTGCAGTAAATTTTGTTCCATTTGTCTTTGATATTAAACATTAATGGTGCTTCGATATGGCCAGAACTCTTATTTGTTCTAACTTGAGCTATCACAATACTATCACCAGAAGTGTCACTCATATTCTCATTAATCTCATTAATTCTTGTGTTCTTCTTTTTACATACTTTCTGAAAATGATTGCGACCACCACATTCTTCACATCGTTTACCAAATGCAGGGCATATATTTTTATCGAAAACATGATTATCCCCACAAAATTTGCATCTTTTTGGCATTTTCTTTCCATCATTTTTTTTTGTTTCTTTTTTATTATATGTATTTATCTTATTCACCACATTTTCTCTTTGCAGATCTACCAACTGAGTTGTAGCTCTCTCAGCTGCTCGGCATATATTGAGGGCAGAATCTAGGGTTAAGTCTTCTTTTCGCAATAACTCTTTAATAACCTCACCGTCCTTTATTCCAACCACTAGGCGATCTCTCATCAATTCGTCTGCCATTGTACCATAACCACAGGTTCTTATAAGCTTCTTAAGTGCAAGAAAATAGTCTTCGAAAGTTTCCTCGCTGAGCTGATTCCTGGAGTTAAATAAGTATCTGGAATAGATGACATTTGTTTTTTTTTATGATAGTTTCTTCCATTTTTCTCAAAATTTCTTTTTCACATTTCTTTTCCTTATCTGTGAGTCCGAACTCCATGAATTTTTTCACTGCTGCAGTGCCCACTGCACTTAAAAGAATGCTGGCCTTAACCTCACTTTTCTCTGGTCCCCATTTAGACATTCCGGTAGCCATGCAGTAATTTTCCCAGCCGTTGCGGAAGAATTCTAAATTTTCGAATAGGTCTCCCGATTCTACATCCAATGGTTGGGGCCATGGGACGCTGACATGACTTTTCACAGCGTCTATAGTGGATCCCGCCATCATGTTACTCATTTGTTGCTGCATGACTTGCATTTGGGTTTGCATGGCAGCTAACAGCTTAGTTTGCTGCTCCAGAAGCACTTTGTAATCTTCCTCTGCCATTTTACCCCACACTTGACACCATGTTATTTTTATAAATAAAAGATATTTTATTTCAAACTGGGCTCTCTATAATTCGCTCCACACAACACAACTTGACCAAGCAATGACAGATGTCATAGACTATTTAAAACAATTTAAGGCGCATTCACAAACAAGGAGCATTCCGTGCAATTCTTTACTAATTCCCTAATGTCTTTGTCCATTCCAGGCCACCAGCAGTAGCTCCTAGCCAAAGCCATCAAACTAGTAGCTCCGAAATGACATGAATGCAGGTCCTTTAACATCTTGCTTCTCAAGCATATAGGCACAACAACGCGGCTCCCTCTCATTAAGCAATCATTTTGCAAGGAAAACTGTATTTGGTCAATACCGAACCTGTCATTTGGAGGCACTATCTTCCCAGTTCGTAACGCCCCCAACAATGGCTTAAGCGTAATGTCATGAAGTGTAGCGGCAGCAATGTCTGTAACCGTCACGGGCAGAACAGTGATCATACTGACTTGAAAAACTTCTGCCTCCTCGAGCGTTGTCGATGGTACTTCTTCCGCCATCGGTAACCGCGAGAAGACATCTGCATTTGCATTACTCTTGGTGTTTTTGTATTTAATATCGTACAGGAAACCTTGCAAAAAAATGGCGTAGTATTGCATGCGTGTAGCAGAAAAATGAGGTAAAGCTTTAGATGGTGAGAAAATTTGAACAAGCGGTTTATGGTCCGTATAAAGGATAAATTTTCTCCCATATAGGTATTGAAAAAAACGTTTAACGCCAAACAGTCAATCTGTGCCCATTTCCTTTGTGTAACATTTAAAGTCTGAGAAGCGTATTGAATAGGGCGTTCAGTACCATCCGGCATAATGTGTGAAAGTACAGCTCCCACCCCTGTAGAAGAAGCATCTGTAGCCAAAATTAAAGGTAAGCTTGGTGTGTAATGAGCGAGTACAGTGTCTGAAAGCATTTGCTTCTTTATCACTGATAGTGCCTTTTCACAATCAGCAGACCAAAACCAATTAGTTTCCTTTCTTAACAGTTCATGCAATGGTTCTAATGTATCACACAAATTTGGTAAAAACCTGCCATAGTAATTAACTAATCCTAAGAGAGCTTGCAGTTCTGAGATATTTTTAGGTTGAAGAGCACCAACTACAGCTCTTATTTTACTGTCTGACTTATGGATTCCATCTCTACTAATTTTGTACCCACAATATTCAATCATATCTTTCATAAACTCTGATTTCTCTAAATAAACTTTCAACCCAAATTCAGAGAGCCTAGCGAAAACTTGTTCCAGCCTATCAAGATGTTCCTCATCATTTGTAGCTGATATACGGATATCATCAATAAAGCAATGTACCCCCGGTATGCCTTTTAGTATATTCTCAATTTTCCTTTGTCATTTCGCTGGAGCACAGTTAAGACATATTACTATTACATATTTGTAAAGCCCTTTGTGGGTATTAAGTGTAAGTAAGTGTTGATCTTCTTCTCTAACTTCCCAATTTAAATAAGCATTTCGAAGGTCAATTTTAGAAAATTTGTCACCACCAGCCAAACCATTAAATAACTCTTCTGAAGTTGGTAAAGGATGTTCATCTACTAGTAAATTTTTATTTAAAGTGGTCTTGTAATCTCCACAAAACCTAGTTTTGCCATTCGTTTTGACTACTGGTACCACTGGAGTGGCATATTCACTATAATCAACTTTGATCAAAACCCCTTCCCTTACCAAATTATCAATTGCCATTTCAACTCTCTCATTCAATGCAAAAGGCACTGGTCTAGCCCTATAGTAAATAGGTTTGGCATTTTCTTTTAAGTGCAATGCAACTAGGTCCCCTTTAATCTTACCTACGCTTTTGTCATCAAACAATGTACAATACTTTTTAAATAATTTTTGCAAAGAATGGCCATGCGACACAATACCTGGATATATTTGATTAACCTGTGCTATGCAATCCTTGAAGCCACAAAATGCGTCAAAATTATTGATCCACTCTCTTCCCAGGAGCGGGTGCTGGTTCCCCGATATGATGTATAACTTGACACTTCTACTCTCCTTTCCCATGGCAGCTGTTACGTTAGCGACACCTAAAACATTTAAAAATTGATTAGAATAAGTACACAGTTTAGTTTTTGTAGGAGTCAATTCCCTATCACAAATTCCTCTATAGTCTTCCAGGTTCATTATGGACACTGCTGACCCACTGTCAAATTCCATTGACACTTCGGACCCATTGATTTTTACTTTTATCAAAAACTTGTTTGTATTTGCCTTCAAGTTGCAATTATGAACAAATACCACCTCCTCTGTATTATGATCCACTTGGCCAGGGACATCCACAGCATTAACTATTTTTAATCGAAGGCACATTTTCCTAAGGTGTCCTGTTTTCTGGCAGAAATTACATTTAATGTTCATCATAGTGCATTTGCTGGTATAATGGTTTCCACCGCATCGGAAACACACAATGTTTGATGATGTTGCTGGCCCAGATTTATTCAATGACCCTGTGTTGTAATTGGTGCCTGGCTTTGTTTGTGGTGATGGAGCAAATGAGGGTTTCTTTTTATTTATGTGCACTGCCTGTACCTCTCTCTAAATTCTTTGTGTTGCCTCTGCTTGAGCACTTTCTATGCCAGTGGCAATACTCACTGCTTGTTCTAATGTTAGCTTGCTTGACTCAAGAAGCCTGTCACGTATTTTTTGTGATCTGACACCACACACGAACTGATTTCTCAAGGCTGTATTTAGAAAAGTACCAAAATTGCAGGTCGACGCCATTTTCCTTAGCGACGCTAAATATTCCTTAATTGATTCACCTTCTCTTTGGTGACGGTAATGATATTTGAAGTTTTCCGCAATCTCCAACGGGTCTGGGTCTATGTGCTTAGTAAGGATTTCAACATTTTGACCATACGAATTTGAGCTTGGTCGCGCTGGCGACACTAAGTCACAAAGAGTCTCGTATAGATCCGCACCGATATAATGAAGAAGATAGGAGTTCTTATCTCCTTTCACCGTGATTGCGTAAATAGTAGGGCAAATAATAAATAGTAAGGCACTTTCAAACCTCTGCACCCATCTTTTAAACTTGTTTTCAGTATTGTAGAATTCTATGAAATTAGGTGGCACTTTAGCCATGATTCACTGCAGAAACTTTACCAATCGTACTGCCACCATGTAAATAGCAATGAAATGAAACAATGTAGCTTTGTAATTGTAAAAATCTTGTAATTGTAGTACAAAAGCACATGCGTGAAAACGCGGTAAAAAGTAAATATGCAAACGTCAGTTTTACGCCCCAGACCATAGACTATAACAGATGTAAGCTCTGAATATTTGTTAAAACTTGATCTATTCCTGTTGCAGTGGAGAATTCGAGATAGTGTGATTAGTTTTCGTGATAGATAGCCTCATATTTAGGTCTTGTGTGGTGGGTGGACGAATTATTGCGAATGCATCGAGTCGAACGTGGGTGGTAATGTATAACCGCGTGGTATAGAACCTTTTATCAAATATTTGGGATTTATGTTATTAGTGTATAAGGTCGCACAATGTTGAAAGATTTTAAGAACGAATTTTATAGCCGTTATGACTTTATAATTGCAATTAACTTAATTTTTTTTGAAATTATAATCGATTTGAAAAATTGATATTTTTAATAATGCCTGCCTTTAACATGGTCATTTATCAAAGTAACCCCTCAGCACACTAGTCATTTAACAAACTGTCAAACGCTGCAATTCTGTTAGATAACTATTTCTTTTGGACAACACTATGGAAAACTAATGAAGTAATTAAAAACTAAAGCACAATAGCTTGTCGCATCAATGCATGAAATGCCCACCGAGCAGATCTTTCATGCCTCACTTCGATAGGAAAATTGAAAATATCGAGCGAAAAGTTGGCAACCTTGCAAGCGTCTGCCATTCGACTTGTGATACTGTTGTTTTGATTCAAACTTATTTTAATAAAGAGTACCATAATTAGCCCATAATGTTCCAACTGTTGGAAGACATACAAACCATAACTCTGTGAGAGGGAGGGGCCTATAATCTGCGAGAGTTCAGTAAGTGGATATTCCTGAACTCTTCGTTTTTTTGGTTTTAATCTAGTCGATCGGTTTGGTTCAAATGTGATTAATTCAAATACCAAGTGATGTCTACCAGTGTTAAGTTATCACTCTCTTCCGGTGTAACCTTATGAACTGCCAGGGTTTTAAATTAAGTGTTGGCCTGTCTGACCTTTATAACTGTTACTGCGTAAGATCGGGGCCTTGTAAGACTCGTTGACCCACTCTCGGGCTTCTGGCTATCGACAATTAGAGATCTACAAGTGACAGGGACTGACAACATAGGTAAATTTGAAAAGTTCTCCAGCTCATGTTTTATTTTACAACCAAAATATTTTCATTGTGAGAAAATGTTTCACAAAGCTGGAGTGACTAAACAAGACGCATTGAAGAAGCATCATGATGAGTGGAAACCATCTTGACCGAATCGCGACGTGCAACTGCAACTATTTTCAACCGATTTCCAAAAAGAGGAGGTTCTCAATTCGACTGTATTTTTTTTATTTTGTGTTTGTTTCCTCAGAACTTTTGACTGGGTGAACCGATTTTGATGATTCTTTTTTTATTTGAAAGCTGGTGCTTCCCGCGTGGTTCCATTTTAATTTGGTGAAGATCTGATGCTGTTCCTCGAAGATATACAATGGAACTCTTCAAAAATAGACGGTAAATCTGCAGTGATTGCTGGAATCGCTTGGATGTTTATTGTTTATACAACATCATGACGTAACATCACGCCTGTTTGCTCTGAGGGGGTACGCAGATGTGTACAATACAGCCAGATTTCGACAGGTTTAGGTATGTTAAGTTCCATTCATTGGGGATAAGCCTATTACCATGACATGTATTGTTTTTAATTTGTAAGGATGTACTTCAAGGGTAGTTTGATGAGAGTTTGGTTCTGATTATGGGATCCATGACAAAGTAACGGAACTCTTCAATTCTTTGGAGCAAATTTACGATACTCGGCCTAATCTTTTATAAGCTATCCGGATATTTGAGTCACCTACCGTAACGTCGTTATGGTCAAGTTATTGTCGTAGTCGAATATGATGATCAATGGAACTCCTTAACGGCTTACAATAAGGGTGAGATCTGTGGCAGAATTTCTAACTGTCTTAAATTGCAATGCGCTTACGTTCGTTGATATTTAATGTAAAATAAATACATGGCAAATTTTTTTTTGGGAACAGCTAAAAATGGAAAAATAAAAAAATTTTTTGCAAAAAATAAAACCGACTTCAAAAAACACAAAAAAGTGAAAAATAACTTTAGCTTCAGAAGGCGGTGACAAAATCAATCAAACAAAGGACACCAAGGATTTTTTTGTTCCGTTCTGTTGTTTTTTGTAAATGCTTGTTTTATTTTGTGCATGCTTTTACTTTTAAAATTCAAATGTATAAACACACATCAAAAGTATCTAGGGATCAACATATATTTTTGCAATAACTTTTCTCCTGATTGATATTAATTAAAATTTTCTTTAAGGATTCATCAAATAAAGTGTTTTCGTTTGTCACAGTAACGATAAACCAAGTCACCTTTGCATTAATAAAGAAATTTGCCATTTTCCTAATAAAGGGATTTTTGACATTTGAACCACTAACATTAAATTTCGAAAAAAAGACTGAAATAACAGTTTTCTTTAAAATTTTATTGGGTAACTTAAACAATTAATAATCCGTGTTTCTACCGCGAACACTAACAACACAAGAACATCGGTTTGGCATACTCAAAATGAGTTCATCCAAATCACGCTGTGGAATGGCCGCCCATGTTCGTTGCAACAACAAAAAAAGGTCTTCTTGCGACTGGATACCCTCCATATTCGGCAGAGCTCTTCTCTGTAGCATATCCCATGCATGCTCAATCGGGTTCAAGTCTGGCGACTGAGCAGGCCAGGGCAGGACATTGATGTTAGCTGCGGCGAGAGTCTGTCTTACAACTCTTGCGGTGTGCGGTCGTGCATTATCATGCATTAACTGAAATAAGGGACCGATTTGCACTTGTAGAGGAACGATGACGTCTGATACAATCGTCTCAGCATAAATTTGAGCGTTGAGGTTGCCTCTGATCCAAATCAACTCAGTTCTTCCGCCGATCCAAATACCCGCCCATACCATGATGGTTCCACCACTATAAGGATGGACTTCCTGGCAGGATTTTAATCGCTGTTGGCGTCCAGGGGTTCTCCAGTGTCGTATACGTCTTGTATCCGGTCTCATACCAAAACGAGACTCATCAGAAAAGCACACGAAACGCCATTGTTCTTCTGCCCAATTTCTGTGTTCAAGAGCCCATTGATATCGAATCCTACGATTGTGCATTGCTATAGGTGGTACCCGTAGCGGTCTTCGGGAATGAAGGTTCACTTCATGCAAGCGGTTTCTGACTGTTTGGTCGCTAATTAAGTTCCCTGAAGAGTGATGAAGCCTCACGGCTAACATCATGGCGGTTATTGTTGGAGCTCTTCGAGTTAAGATTTGAATGTATCGGTCTTGTCTCCGTGTGGTGCAGCGATACCGTCCTCCATGGCGCTCAGCCACGGTACCAGTGCTTCGGTAACGTGTCCAAAGTCGACTGATAACACTCTGACTTGTATTCAGAGCTAAAGCTACAGTACGTTGCCGGGAACCAGCTTCTATCATTCCCACGGCTCTGAGCATTTCTTCCCTGCTTAAATGACGTCGCCGCTCCATAATAACGTTGGTTTTAATCAGTAGTAGGGAAACAGTAGCACTAATAATGTCTTCAATGCGTTGTATGTTTTTATAGGGAAAATATTGACAGCTTATTTTCATCTTTTACTCGAATTTGATTGAGAGTTCCTGATTCAAATTATGAAATGCACCAAAAAGGATCCATATAAATTTATAAAATCATAAATTTATTACAAAGCCACATCTCAATCTCAAGAAATCCGCATAAAAATGCTTGATCCCTAGACATTTTTGATGTGTGTATTTGTGAAACGTAGGTATAAAGTTAGGTGTTGTAAATAAAAATAAATTACACTATGTGTGTCACCCTCACCTATGGAGCGCAAACGTGGTCGTTAACGAAGCGTCAAAAGTCCGCACTCGCGGGGTCTACCAGCGAGCCTTGGAACGAAGTATACTAGGAGTTAACATTTCTCTTTACTGTATAAGGAACAGTATACTTGGAACGAAATCGCAGACGTTTGCAACACAGCCGCCAAATTGCACATCTACCGCATGTCGCATCAAAATTGGACTAAAGCGGCAACAGATTGAGTTCCGAGCGGAGATGGCGTGACGAGCTAGACTCTTGCCAAAAGGATTGGGTCCATATAGCAAAAGACAGAGAAAAATGGAAAGAGGGAAGGGAGGCCTGAGTCATATCAGGCTAATAAAAAAAATTAGTTATTATCATTTTATTTGACGACCAGAATGACGCAGAGGTAGTAAGGCTGCCTTACGTTCTTAGGGTCCCGGGTCCGAATCCCGGTAGGAGCAAATGTTTGTGTGATGAGCATGGACATTTGTTTCCGAGTCATGGATGTTTATATGTATAGTAAGTATGTATTTACAAACAAAAAGTATCTATGTAGTATATCAACTATCTGGTGTCCACGACACAAGCCTCGTTGCTTAGTGTGGCACTGGATGGCTCTTTGTGTAATGTCCAACGATTTTTTTCATTTTTTTTTAATTTTATTTATAAAGGTATGCTCTATTTTTATGCACGTTGTGTCGTTACGATAAGTAATTTTATTTTTATTTTTATTTATGGTAACAAATTAAGATCGTACCAAAAACGTTAAGTAGAGCATCTGCCAAGTGCTTCCGTGTGTAAGGTCGTTAATATAGATAGGTGGCTTACACATAAGCTTCGCATCCAGTAAAGATAAGACCTGATTGATGATGGTGAACGTCTGAAGGCCTTTATTTATTTATTTATTTAAGGATCTCCAACAAAAGATATACACAAAGCATTATTAGTTAATGGAAGACACAAGGTATTAAGTAGGTGTACTCCTTCACTTATAGGAGACCACAACATGCACAATCACGTTAATAAATTAAGCCCCTAATAATTAAAATTAAAATAAATTATGTAAGTGTAAGAATGAAAAAAAAAAATTACAAATAATTAAGTATATAGAATTTGGAAACATAGAGGAATTAATAATATGATTAATACAGACATAAATTGTAATGATACAAAAAAAAAACCTACTTAAAACATGGATATAAATTAAAAAATTAAATAAAACATATAAATTCAATTCGATTCAATTCCTAACATTAACATACATTCTTGAGGTGTTTTACAATAAATTTATTGTGCAAGGTGAGCATACAGGATAAAAAATTGAAATGAGAAATGGAAGATTTAAACATAACGTAACGTGATATAAAAGCCGACTACAAATGATTTTCCAACAATTTTTGCTTGAGACTCTGTAAACTATCGCGGAAAATGTCGATTTCGGTATTAATGGAGATGACCCTGTTGGTAGTGTCCATCATTCGGTTTAATGGTGCTGATCGACCAAGATTTGTACGAGATGATTTGATGGCGAACATTTGAGGCTTTCGTACTGTTCTGATTAAACATTAACGGGGCACGCTCAGGTGCAGATTAGCGAGAAGGTCGGATGAGGAAATTTGACCGTTAAGAATTTTAAAGAGAGTTGTGACGTCAGCCAAAACGCGTCGCTGTTCAAGGGAATGCCAGCCAAAGTGAGACAATCGCTGTGAGTAGTCAGCTCTGTAAGTACAGTTGCGATCTTTGTACCGAAGGAATCTGGTGAAGTTTTTTTGGATGCGTTCGATACGATTAATGTGTACTTTGTACATTGGGCCCCAGACTGGAGAAGCATATTCTAGGGTACTTCGCACGAAAGAGTTGAAAACTACTTTTCCGTTCCTTTGAAGTCATGCCCGATCCTTTTTATGAATCCGACCATCTTTCCAGCCTTGGTCAAAATTTTATCTATGTGAGGAATGAACGACAGGTTACTACTGAGTAAAACACCCAGATCCCTTATGATGTCGACTTTTTGCAGTACTGTTCCATTGAGTGAGTAAGAAGATGTCACTATTCGCTTTTTGCGGGTAAATGTAATGTGCTGGCATTTACTGACGTTGAGCACCATCTTGTTCGCAATACACCATTCCTGAAGGGAGTCCAAGTCAGACTGTAGCAAAGCAATGTCTGCTGGAGATTCGATTGGCCGATACATTTTAAGATCGTCTGCAAAGAGTGAACATTGGCTGTGTTTGATGTGGTTTATTATGTCATTGATAAAGACAATGAAGAGTATTGGGCCGGCATGAGAGCCCTGAGGCACACCGGAAGTAGCGTAATAACGTGTCGAGTGGAAGCCGTTTACGACTACTTTTAGTTTCCGATCGCATAAGTATGATCTAAACCATTCCACAAGGTTCTTATGAACACCGTGTCCCTCTAATTTGGCAAGTAGTGTCTGGTGGTCAACTTTATCGAACGCGCTACTAAAGTCAGTATACAATGCATCGACTTGCTGACCCGCGTCAACGTGGACGGAGATGTCATTGAGATATGATGATAAGTTGGTGACAGTTGATTTGTTGCAACAGAAGCCGTGTTGCTGTGGAGCTATATGTAATTTGAGATGTGAAGTTAAGATGGGAACGACTAAGGATTCGAATATCTTTGAAAACAGCGATAACAGCGAAATAGGGCGATAGTTCTTCGCGTCAGTATTGTCTCCCTTTTTAAAACAGGCATGACGTTAGCCTCTTTCCATTCTAAAGGAAACAGGAAAGTTTCAATTGACCTGGTATATATCAGTGTTAATGGCAGAAACAGATGGCGAGCGCATTTTTTGATGAAAATAGGTGGTACCCCGTCGGGCCCAGCTCCCTTAGAATCATCAATTCGTGACGGTGCTTTTAGGACTTGTCTTTCGGTGAATTTCATCGTCGTTAGTGTAGTCTGAGGAAACTGTTGCGTCTGCGACACAGGAGGTAGTATCGTACTATTAGCGGCGGGAACACTAAGCGTTGAAGAGAAATGTCGAGCAAAGATGTTGCATATTGTCACCCGTAGTAGCTGTTGAGTCATCAAGCTTAATTTCTGAAGGAATTACTGAAGAGTTAGAGTTTTTTGCCTTCACGAATGACCAGAAGGATTTTGGATTGTAACGAATATTATTTTCCATTGTATACACATATTTTCTGAAGCATTATTTAATGAGTAGTCGCCCCCGGTCGTCAAGAAGTCTGTACTCAACTTCATCGCGGGGGTTGTGGTACTTTTTGAAGCGTTTTCTAGTTTTTCCTTTTCATTGAGGACTCTGACTAGAGTTTTAGTGTACCAAGGAGGGAAGTTACGATTAGTGTAAGTGGTTTTGGGAACAGTTTCCTCAATTATGTTGTACAGACATTCATATAACGAAGTAACCATTGAGTTTACATTAGAATAAGACTGAAACCTATCGCTCCAATTAATTTTACTAAGTTTGTCGTTAATTAATTTGTAGTCAGCCTTTCTGAAGTTATACTTAAATGACTTTTTTGGTTTTAAACTACTGCAGACACCAATATCAAAGTTTATTGCCTTGTGTTCTTTGTAATAGGGGAGGTTTTCATTTCTAGACCTGGGAATCGAACCAGGTCCTCGTGCTTAGCAGGCACCGCTTGTGACGACTAGGCATTCATTTTATAATTTAATTATAGGTACAATGGAAAATAGTACATGAACGAAATTACTTTTTCCCAAATTTATGACGGTCACATACTCGTATAATATGTATTACAGAATGTCACTACGTACGTCTTTTTTTGATAACGTGAAACGTACCCATGTGGCTACACAATTTAGACTAATAAAAAAAGATTGATATTCGTTGACTACAGTCTCTTTGTAAATTGTCCAATGTCTAAAAGTCTGTAGAACTGAAACAAATAGGTACTTAGAAACTCTTTTTCAGGTTGCTACGGCGTAGCTGTAGCAATGACGTCACGGCTACACCTGCTACATTTTCGTAGCAGATATCTGAATTGCTACGCGACGCGTGTTGTTGCTTTTTAGGGTTCCGTACCCGAAGGGTAACCAACGGGATCCTACTACTACGCCTCCGCTATCCGTCTGTCCGTCCATCTTTCTGTCGGCGGGCTATATCTCATGATCCGTAATAGGCAGACAGTGGAAATTTTCACAGAATGTGCATCTGTTGCCGCTAAACAACAAATAATTAAAATAAAGTAAAAACGAAAGGGGGCTAATATGATAGGACGGAACCCTTCATGCGCGAGTCCGACTCGTACTTGGCCGGTTTTTTTTAAGTTTTTATTGTCTATTTTTTTAATATAGGTAATAAGTATTATTTAGTTTGCACAACCGTAGCTCTGTTCACAGTTTCACACCCCTACAAAATCTTATCTCTAACCATTCTTTGCCAGCTGTCATGAAAACCGTCGCCATCACAATGTCACTACAGGTGTATAATGAAAGCATCAAGTTGCCAGTCGCCAGTCGCCCTTCGTCACGCCAACGCTGAACTTTCATTTGGTAATGACGTCACGCGCCCCTTTTCACAGACTTTCAATTAGCCGGAGTGACAGTGTGAAGAGACAAAGCGGCGACGTTTCGCACGTCATGTCGGTAACGGCCTTATGCCAAGAAATGTAAATAGGTTGGACGAAGGAGTCGTGTTGTGTTGTAAAGTATTCTATTGTACAATCATTTGTTCAGTTTTCTTCCTTTTTTAAACTTACTGTAAATCAAACCGGCACGAACAGATTGCGCACTGGCTTAGGGGCCGGTCTCCATCGAAAATCATGTTGTAAACCACCAATGGGTTTAGTGGAAACGGTTGAGCAAAGTGGAGGGGAGAGGTCTTGTATTGTTTGTTTAGTCCGCAATAGGCGGCCAAGCGCACAGCGGAGACACGGAAATATTATAATACAGTAGTGTAACTCGGCCGCATGATAGAAATAAATGACTACAGCCGCGCGGTACGTAAACATGTGTTAGGGCTGCCCGTCTCCAGCATTTTAATTACATTTGCCTACTTTCTGTTTCTATTTAGTTTTGTGATTGTGCATGTTACTCTATTCGCTTTATTTATTAATCCAAACACCTTTTTTTTCGTGAGATAAAAGGAAATACTTATCCATTAAAAAGACACACATTATGTACCTACCTACTAGTAAGTAAAATTATTTTATAGTCTTACCTTTCAGAGTTTCCAGGTAATTTAAAAAAACTTATGTCTGGATGCGTTATTGACGAATTCATACAACCAAATACAGCACAATATTTCCTACTCGTCATATTAACTGATTTTTAGAGAAAAAATTGCGCGGTTATTGTTAAAAAAACAACACACCGTCCGTTCGACACTGCGGTACGGCCGTGACTGTCTGCGCCCCGAGTGCACCCCGAGATCGAGGCGCGTAGGTATAGCTCGCGTTTCGTCAGTTTGTATGAAGTTGGAGTACTGTATTATAATATTACCGTGGCGGAGACAAGAAATAAAGACGTGAGCGGCATGCGGTGAGCGGTGTGCTGTGTGCTAAACCTGTTGAAATCTGGGTGTATTGTACACATCTGCGTATCCTCTCAGAGCAGGCGTGACGTCATGTGTGTGTAACGTCATGATGTTGTATAAACAATAAACATCCAAGCGATTCCAGCAACCACTGCAGATTTTCCGTCTGTTTTTGAAGAGTTCCATTGTATATCTCCGAAGATCAGCATCAAATCTTTACCAAATTGGGACCACACGGGAAGCACCAGCATTCAAAAAAAAAAATAATCATCAAAATCGGTTCACCCAGTCGAAAGTTATGAGGTATACAACTAAAAAAAAAAAAAAAACAGTCGAATTGAGAACCTTCTCTTGGAAGTCGGTTGACAAAGGGTTCAATTTCATCGCGTTCTTCTCATGGTTCCTTAACATAGTTTTATTCGAGTTTTTAATAAAATTGCTTGAACATAATTGACCATCGGACGATTTGGAGAATTTACAAATAATACAGAAATGTATTTGCATTCCTTCGTAATTCTTGTTTAAACGCACTAAAATTAAAGTTATACCGTACATCAAACAAAACGTTCCTTCAACTTACATTTCTAAGGTGTAGACCAAAGAAATCTCAGAGTTACTCCATTCAAATGGCGTCGAAAATTTTAATGACTGCGCCCTATATGTGGAGCTGTGATCAAAAGCCGGCCGGGCCTTAATTAGTGGAGTTGTCGACCGACCATAACGTGAGAGGAAAAATTGTTCCATCCATGTTGCGGGTACATTTGAGTGTTGGGGCGTTTTAGGTTATATCTGATAGGGTTACTTTGCTAGGGTTACAGCAAATACAAGGTTATGTTTTTGTGGTGTTTTCTGGATTTCAGTATTATGTATTTTTTTTGTCATGTTTGTTTTATCAGCGGTTATGGCTTGAGTTACAAAAACAATGTTTCTTTTTGCACCTTTGCATTTCGTTATCTACTCAAACTACAAAGCCTTTGTACGGGATTGATAGATTGAGGCATGGATATTGCTAAAATGTAAAATTCTAATGAAAATCCGGCCAAGTGCGAGTCGGAGTCGCGCATGAAGATTGAATATAATTTATTGTTATAGCAGCAACAGAAGACAGTTGAAATTCACAGAATGTGTATTCTGTGAATTTCAACTGTCTACCTTTTCCGTATCATGAGATACAGCCCACTGACAGACAGACGGACGAACCCTTACCCGTTACTCTTCGGCTACGGAACCCTAAAAAGTGCAAAGTTTTCTATTGCAAGGAAAGTATGGAATATGAAACATTAAAATCCTTGCGAAAATAAAGATAAATGATAAAACCCCACGTTATTCAGCCCCGAAATATTCCGCTAACACACGAAACGCGTCATTAAGGGAGTCCTAATAAATCCTCTTTTCTCATAACGGAACAAGTAGATTTTGCAAATGACAGATTATGATGTATGACTGCAACGCACCAATTCCCGCCTGTGACTAGCGGCGCGGTAAACTAATGAGTTAAAATGAATGAGCGATAGACGAAACGTGTTAACGAGAGAATACATGAACATGGACTGTTATTATAATAGACATTACTCGTCGAGCTCGAGGAGCTCGTGGCTAAATAATAACAGCCGCTCGGGTGGATTCGTTAGGTTAAGCCGTGCTTGCCTAGGTTGGTCTGTGGATGGGTGACCACCCATTATATACCGAGTTTCCTCCGTGCCTCGGAAAGCACGTTAAGCCGTTGGTCTCGGCTTTATATTTGGGACAAGCCCGCCACACTGTTCCCAAACCACTGTAACTCCTGAAAGCCAGAATCAACAGTGGCGACCACCAGAAAAGCGCCGAGACAATGAAGCTCGACGAAGTCCCAGATAATGAATTTAACTGTCTTGGATCCCGCAACGAAATTAATCAGAAAAGTATAGTGGAGGAGTAGGAAAAAACCGTAATTTCCACTTCCCTCCATTTCAGCAGGAGACAGAACGAAACAAGGCCAATAGGCACAAAGGGACGTTTACAACTGGGATAGGCCCAGTTGCCTAGCACCACGGATAAATATTAACATTAATGGGTCCTAAGTTGTGAGCTGTTATATTTGATTCCAATAATAGGTATGGCAAAAACGCTTGAACGCACGGAAATTTGTTCTAGTTTCCGCAAGGTCTGTATAGTAAATAACTCCGGATGTAACCTGTACACTATCCAACATAATGTTGCGTTCATTCTGCCAAAGACTGCACTCCCATAAAATGTGATGTGCTGATTGTTCATATTCGCAGTCAGATGTGGAACATTGACAAAAAGGCGAGTCAACAAGCTTGAAGGAAAATAATTTACTCTTAAAGTTACCATGACCGGTGAGAAATTGGGCAACACAGTGATCAACATCCAACCATGTCCTGGCCAGCCGCTCACGAACGGATGGAAAGAACTGGTGGAGGTGTCGGCCCTTGATGGAATTATCCCACCTACCTTGCCATTCAGACAAAAGTTCCTCCCAGACGTCGGTCTGTGGTTTGAATAATCTAGCAATCTTAACAAGGTCACGTAGGGTTAAAAAGTCTGCGTCCGCGGTCTCACGTGCGTTATAGTACATTGCAGCCCGTCGCTGCACTTCAAGATCAACTGGAAGTACACCTGCAAGTACCGGTAAGGCTTCAGTACTAACCGTCCTATACGCTTTGCATAAGAATATCAAAGCCAAATGCTGGCTTTGAAGCAATTTACGTCGTGCCGCTCCTATGGTGGCCCTATCGGCCCAGACAGGTGCCCCGTAGCACATACACCCCAAGTAAGTAGCCCCATAAATGGTCTTTAAAGTTATAAATGACAGACCCCACGTAGATTTTGATATTCTCGTTAAGGCATAAAAGTTCTTTTTAGCTTTTTCACCGACAGTTTTTATATGATCTATGAATGAAAAATTTCTCTCTAAGACCAAACCAAGGTAGCACACGGATTGCTTTCTTTTCACGGGAACGTTATTAAATTTAATAATAAGCCACGATTTAAGATTACCTTTTAAAATTAGTTGATAAGTTTTTTGCGGTGCAAAGGTCAGACGGTTTCGATCGCCCCACTGAGATATTAATCGTAGGCAAGTATCAGCTAAATTCTCGAGACCAGCCCGAGTACTCGACTGAATGAGCAGCAGGCCGTCGTCCGCGTAACCGGTTAATGAACAGCCGGGAGGAAGGGGAATCGCGAGAAAATCATCAAAACCTAAATTCCATACATACGGAGCGATTACCGACCCCTGAGGACATCCCATGGTAAGGGACTTTGACATAGAATAATGACCGAGTTTGAGTTTCGCGGAACCATTTAAAAAGTAAGAATAAACAAGATTATATATGTTTTTATAGCAGCCACGATTCTTCAGTTTAAGTAGTAGCATCGGCCACCATGCGTTATCAAAGGCCCCGGAAATATCTAAAAAGATTCCAACCACGTACTTGTGTTCCGAGTTATTAACAATTTTTCTAACAGAAAGTGCCGCGTCTACGGCAGATTTTCCCACGGTGAAACCGAATTGGTTGTTATGAAACTTTGGCCCGTCTGGCAGCAAACGTGGAACGATAAGGCGCTCCAGGAGTTTTCCTAAAGATGGCAGTAGGGTTATGGGCCTGTACGACTTAGGGTCGTCCGGTGGCTTATCACCACTTTTTGGAATTATTCGTATAAAGCCACGTCGCCATACGCGAGGGAAAACGCCGTCCGCAATACATCGGTTGAAAACAGATAGAATGGCGTCGCCCGCTGTTTTACACGCTTCTATTATCATCCGATTAGATATTTTATCTTCACCTGATGATTTGTTAAGAGGCAGTTTCCTGACAACATTAATGAATTCGTCAATGGATGGAAGGTCTGACGCTGATGATTCAGGTGGCACAGCAGCCCACGCTCTGATCTGTTGATGGTAGTCATTGTCATTTACCGGCGAATCATCAGGAATCAGACTATTTAATAGAACTTCGGTTGTTTCCTCAATACCGGTGGTGTGTTTATTATTGACTTTAATGTTCTGGACAAACGCCAGGTCGACTGATCGATTAGCTTTGAATTCGTGATACAAAGGAGACCACGGACCTTCTTTATCTAATTTTTCTACTATTTTTCGCAGTAAATTACCCTTGGATTTTTCCACCGATGCTCTGTAGCGGGACTTGGCAACTCTAAACGCATTTAAAGCAAAGTTGAGTGGGTCTCCGGTGACCTTTTGTTTTTTAAGCTTGTTTAAATGCCTACGCGCTCGGCGATAGCTTTTACGTTGTTCAATTAAGTAGTCACACCACCAATCACATCTATGGATGTTGGTCATAGATGCGCGACCAATGGCGATGTCAGCACAGTAAGTGAAGGTGTCTGACATAATTTCAGCACTTTCTTCAGCTGACAGCCCATCACGAGTGAAGTCCTTGGCGTGACACGCAAAAAGCGAGCTAAACAATTCCCAATTCGCGCCTTTACTTTTATATCTAAAATTACCAGTGATATGAGATGGACCTTGAGAAGACACCGGAACAAATTCGTACACGATCAGGCGATGATCACTACAAGACGCATCTGGTAGGACACGCCACCTATCCAAGCGTACGTCTGCACTAGAAAGTGTGACGTCAATACAAGATTCGCCCATTGGGCTGCAAAAAGTAGGTGGTGCATCTGGGGTATTATGAATTGATAAGTTCATTTCAGCTATAAAATCTTCAACAGCACAACGTCGGTCGAAATCCGTAGACCTAACCTTGCCATACCACAGAGACGATGACGCGTTAACATCAGCGCCAACGATAACTTTACAGCCCGCGAGTGACTGTAAGACATGACGGAGGTTATGTATATGAGGAGCAACAGGGTCTGAGTATTGAAAGTAACAGCTCACAACGTAAACTTTAAAAGAAGCTGATGAGACTTCCGCAATGGCACAGTGGGGCGTCATGAGGTTACGCAAAGACGTTACTGTAAAGTCAGAAGAACGCGCCACGTAAATTCCGGCTCGTGCTTTGCTGTCCAGCTGAACTACTTTGTGACGTAAGCGAGCGTTCTGGTATTGTTCTTGAACAAGTACTAAGTCTAAGTTATAATCGATAATTAATTTGTCTAATTCAGAGGTCGCCACCCTATCGTTGTGGAGATTTAATTGTCATATAGTTAAACTATCCATTATTTTAGTAGTTGGTGTTGAGGATTAACTGTTCGAGCTTAAGTTTGTACGTGGTACACTCGGGAGACCCGCAACGATGGTCAAACGGTTTTTTAAAACGTTTACACGCCACGCAAGTCGGTATAAAATTTAAATTATCCTTGTGCGGGCAGTTATTTGTTTCATGTGCTTCGGAGCAGTTGGCACAGGTAGGTGATTTATTAACGCAGTGTTTCTTAACGTGACCAAACTGTTGGCAATGTAAACAACGAACTACTTCGACATCATCGATGAAACGGCAAGTCGCCCAATCAATAAATAATTTATCTTTGGTGGACACTAAATGTTTACGAACTGTGGACTCGATTTCAATGCCTATCCACTTGCGACCATTATCTAAGGAACGCCTACGAATAATTTTAGTAGACTTAATAAAATCATCCTCATTTATTGGCACCTCGTCTTTAATGTTTTGACGGTATATCGCGTGCAGAAAAGCATTGTCTTCCATTGAGGATGGGACGTCCTTAACTAATATACGAGGCCTTCGGCCTTTCGGTTTTTCAAGTCTTAAGCCGGCGGACCTAATAGCATCGACCGATTGCAACTTTTTTATTTGGTTGTCATTAGCGACACGTAATACAACGCCAGATTTCGCGGTTTTCTTAACGCCTACTATTTGAAATCCGTCATCACTAGGCTTAATCGCTTTCATTAGCGCTTGTTTAGTCGCGGACGATGACGAGTAATCGGCTAACCGCTCAGCGGTAGGGTAGGCGACGACGCACGGAAGGGGGGCGCGCGACTCAACAGCTGGCCCAACTTTAGGTAGACGAAGTTTCAAAGAATCCGCATACGAAGATTTGTTATAATCACTAGTATTGACGTTAGTAGGATTTAATTTAATTTTATCCAATTCGCGTTTCGCATTGGCTAATTTGGTTTCGTTGGAGGATGATTTTATGGCTAACAAAGAAACAATGGCCGTTACGCGCTGAGTCATGTCCATGATGGCTGATTTATTTGCGACATTAATGCGGGACCCTTGATCATTAACAAGGTCGTTAATTTTTGAGAGATATGCAGACGCCGATGAAACTAAATCGCAATAGTTGTCATTGCTCGCAGTACTGGCGTTTAATATTGGCGAAGGCTTCTTAATTGAGTTGGATGTGTGTAGCCGTTTTGACCTATCCTCGGGCGAGATGTACGAAGGAGACATTTCGCGAAACAAACGTTTTGTTGAGCTAGCGGAGGTCGTCGGCGACCCGGGTGTATGGAATGCATCTCTGCCACGGTCAGGCGGGTCATCATTAATGGACAACATATTATAAATTATGAAATTCAAATAAACTATTAGAACGTAAGCAAAGTAACAGAATTAACGGACGATAAAATTATTTACAGGTACCCACACACCAAAGAAAGTAAATGTACTCACCGAAAGTAAACGAAATTAACTAAAATACCAGTAAAACCGACGTAAAAACACTAAAAAACTTACGATACCAGCACTTAGCACAATAGCACACAACTAGTAACAACTCACGAGCCGGGAATCGATCACGGAACACGAAAATCGTAATTAAAATCAACAGCGAAATAGATTGCATCCAACCCGAGCGAGTGCGCGGAGGGAAGTTGGTCTCGGCTGTCATTTGTAGATCTTTGACAGTCGTTAGGTAGGCAGAGGCCCTAAAGTCTGACAACCAGTCTTACCAAGGGGTATCGTATTACCCGGTACTAACTGGGTTGTGGAGGTCAGATAGGCAGTCGCTCCGTGTAAAATACTGGTATTCAGCTGCATCCGGTAAAACTGGAAGCCGACCCCAACATAGTTGGGTAAAGGCTAGGCAGATGATGATGACTAGTCGAGCTTAAAATGCCGTGATAAGTTTTGAGTATGAATGTGGATGGGTGACGAGTATGAGTATGAGTAGAGGAAGACGAAAGAAACGATGGATGGAATGTGTAAAGAAGAATCTCATCAGACATCTCTTTTCTTGCATATCAATGCACCACCCATCCACTGTCTGATGAGATAACGAGTAATAGAGAAGTATGGAAGAAGAAGATATGCTGCGCCGACCCCGATAAAGGCAACATGATGATGATGATAATGATTATTCGTCGAGCTCTTACCAGCGGTTTTAGAACCTAACTGCTTGGTACGTGACGATGGGAAGAGGCCAGACGACATGACGCTGATTCCTTGGAAGGTAGGTAGACCTTCGGGCGCAACCTGCATCGACACCCTTGTGCTATCACATGTTGTAACCACGGCGGACTGTGCTGGTGCTCCTGCTGCGGCTGATGAGACCCTTAAACGGCACAAATACTGTGACCTAATTGGTAGTTATCGTTTTCAGCCGTTTGGGGTCGAAACGCTCGAGCCATGGGGTCCAAGTGCGAGTTTTTTTTTAAGGAAGTTTCGTGCCGACGAGTCGAAACTAAGCGTGACCAGAGGGCTCTGTCTTTGGCCAAAGAATAAGCATTGCCATTTTAACCCAATAAAGCTAATATTTCTTCTCTAACATCTTTGTTATTCAAACTATTCGCAGTGAATTGATAACATTTTGAATCTCCGTTGTGTTTTCCGAGATTTAATTATTATAACTTTGTTGGTAGTTTGTGTTAACTCACTCTGAATGAGTTTCAAGTTATCGTTAAGTTCCAATTATGTTAAGTTAACGTTTCAATCAGAATTCGCGTTGAAATTGAAATTGTTTGTGTACTTTTTGTTGATTAAATATTTTTTTAGTTTAACTGTTATAACGAAGAAGAATGAAACGCATTTGTGTCTAAAAGACTGATGAATTTTAATGTTAATGGCATGAGGGGTAAGGCCTCTCACAGACGAACTGCATCGCACTCACAGACGGACTGCATCCGCTGCGGGAGACGCCCCGGGCGTCGGGGGCCACCACGTGGCCCCCGGCCACCGTAGGCGCGGGCCTGTGGACGGTGGGCTATGGGCTAGCTCGCCGTCCGTCCGTCTCATGACGACAGGCCGTGTCGACGGCGCGTTCGTGTTCCACGCGCGCCTCAAAGAGAGTCAGCAATAGGAAGGGGTCCGTAAGGACCGAAGCCTGCCGGGGTTGCGGGACTGTTTGAAAGAGATACCGTGACCCCGGAACACAAAGGGCGATGAAGGAACATGGATGGGTTTTAGTCAGTAAAAGTCTGACACTCCCTCCTGCTCCGCCCAGAGCGGAGGAAGTCATTTGATGATATCCCATCCGAAAAAAAAAAAAAAAAAAAAAAAGACGGACTGCATCGCAGCAACCGCACGCAGTCGATATATTCAACTGCATGCAGTTGTACGTTCGACTGCATGCAGTCATGATGTCAACTTCACGCGGTCGGCTGCAGTCGTGTGCCGTTAGTCAAGGAGCATAACGCAGCTAAGCATGGGTCATTGACGGTTTTTTAGTTAATGTAATTTAACTGTTAATCATTAATAATCAACGGGTTAAAAAAGCTGTTAAATAAATGACAGGTTTTAAAACTTCACTCGTTAGCGATAATCGTCAATTTATTATGTCAACGTTTACGATCAATGACAATTTTGTTGCAGTTTTTCAATTCGATTAACAGTAAAAAGAGAAGTAACGTCTGTGCTTCCATTTCGACGTCAAATCTTACTGAGCTCCTGGGATATTATCTGTGTCCTGTGCTAGACGCGTGGCGTCAACTGGGCAAAGTCAGATCTGACTGCAGATAACTGCATGCAGTCGAACGTACAACTGCAACTGCTGAATAAATCGACTACGTGCGGTTGCTGCGATGCAGTCCTTCTGTGAGAGACCTAAGGGAGGGCCAAAGAAAAGATGGCTGAATTGTGTGAGGAATGGAGGTATAAAAGAAAACGGATGAATAATATGTTGCGCCGACCCAAGTAACAAGGGACAAAGGCAGAGAGATGATGCTGACACGTAGGTATGTACATTTTCAATGACAAGTTTTAAGAGGCTTTGAACATATCACCCCAGTCACCTGAACTGATTAGACTATTAGTAGGCTAGTTAAAGTACGGTCAAACTGGTGTGGATTTTGACAGACAATGTACACGGCTACTCATCAAGCTAAACATATCCAGTACAACATGGCCTCGCTTTGTATAGATTTCCAATACAATTGGAAATCCGCATAAACAGGTTTTATATAGCTGCATTGGTTGCTGTGCGTACTGAAGACCTGAAGTATCTGTAAAATAAGGTATCCGCAATCTATCCGTATTTTTAGGACCAAACCACATTCAAATAACATTTTTAAACAAAGTTCAAAATGGCTACATTTAAAAATCGTCGGAAAGTATTACCGCTATAAATTCAACGACGTAAATTGTGCCATATGCAATTAACTTTTATGGCAGGAGTTTTAGTAATTGTTTAAATGAAAAATAGTTTGTACATACCGAATAAACATTTAACGATAGGAGATTCATTACAAAACAAATTAATATCTTCTGCCAATAGTTTCGAATTTGTATCTTCTGTCAATTTGACGGACGATTTTTTGTTTTGTTCCGTTCAACCGTCTGTTGTAGGGGTGTAGGGTTTCGAACTTGGTTTTATATATACGACGAAAAAGTGTTTTTACCATAGTTTATTCAACAAACACTGTTACAGTACTCCCAAATTAATAATGCGCATGCAGATCTTCGCTAATTGTCGTATTCCCGGAAACACCCGACACAAAACACATAATTCTACTAAATTATGCATGAAGAAAATGTACTTAACCACTCTATATACATATCGTCTTCCGACACTCGGGGAATACGACCGTTGCCGAACAGTGACGAAGATTTCTATGCGCATTATCACTTTGGGAGACCTGTACATACAACTGGTTTAAAAACGTAAACATACCACACAAACTATCGTGGGTTTAACAGTGCTATGCAGATACGGCAGCTCGGTGAAACAACAATATTGATAATTCCATAGCTAAGTACCACAATCTAGAAAGTATCTTTTAGTACCTTCGAGCGATTTTTCATATTTATTGCATTGCAGATTTCTAACGGTAAGTCATATTTATAATAGATGATAGCATGCATTCCCACGTCCTTGGTCCATAGATATTATTAGATTATTGTACATTATTGCAGCGGCCAGCAACAGAGGCATTGATGGACGAACGTGTAAATGTGGGCCGAGGCGAAGCCGAGGCACACATACGTAAGTCCATCAATGCCTAGTTGTGGCCAAGGCTTGTATAGTACTTTTCTCAAATAATGCGAGGAAATACAATTACTTTTCAAAATCAATGCACACAAACAACAATATTTTTTCTCGCTTTAAAGAGTTCATTGGATTTTTTTTTTTCATTAAACCGCTTTCTATTTGCAAGCCAATTCAAATTTTAAATAAAACCTTTGATAAGTTACCTCCTTGGTTGCCATGTTTCAGAGTATAAGATCGTTCCATTTTTAAATAACAAGACAGATAGGAGTTTAAGTAATTTATTTGGCCGCTAAACACGACAGATATGGATTTTCATCAAGGAATTTGATTTTTATACAACTTTTGCCGAACGCTGGTCGGTCGCATGTATCTGGCCAGTACAGCAAATTCGATTTATCTCGAAGAAGGTTGTCAAAATAATGCTCAAATTTCCAAGCATGTTTGAGAAAAGGTATCTTAAAAGTTAAATGTGAGCAGGTATGACAAACAACGCAAGGAATTTAACCTTTCGTATTTTAGAATTGTTATGCACGTTCATATTATTCGTCCCGGGTTGTGTACAAATACTTTGATAATTTTTGATAATTTAATCCTAATGTATTTGCATGACAAATTTGATGTACATATTGTATTTTAATTTTATTGTTATATAATCTAAGTTTAATTTTAATATAATTATTTTTTAGTAATTGTATTTTCTACCGAACTTGTAACATGAATTTTGTATGCCTCAATGGCGGGACATAGCAGACACCTGTATTTAACACAACATCTTATGAACCTATGATCCACAATAAACTGTTTGAAATTGAATTTGAATTTGACTTTGTGTCACAGGGCATCTATTACATTGTCTGCAAATAAATTGAGGGGTACTGCTGCACTAAATGTACGCGTACAACCACTGAACATAGGTACATGCTCATACATATTTTTTATTTCGTTTGAGCGCGAAAGTTCACAGCTTTGTCAGTATATTCTAAAAAATTCCTTTGCTCTACTATTTCAAAGCGGGCTTTAAGCAGTTCTAGTTTCTGCAAAATATGTAGTCGGAAACCTTCCAAAGCATCTCTATTTTCTATTGATTTTGTTTTCTTATTTGTTTAGGAAGGTACCTTATAAAGCTCTATGCTCAAATAAAACTGTAGGTACATATGTGTAATAATAACATGTGGGATTGTGGGTGTAAAGTAAAAATACTCTTAATGAAGCCGAGAGACGCACGTGTTTTGCCCGTCATTACGATATTTTTTTTTTGTACTGAACAATACCTGAAAACCTCAGAGATACGGAGATATTGGAAGTCAAAGTTTCAACTTTATAACAATTTTCTAATGTTATAATGCATCCATCACAATCTTTTCAGTGCGTTACATTGAGTCCTACCGTAAACCGTGATTTTACACCCCAAAATAAATTGTTTCCCAGCAATATTTTTGGCGTAGAGTCACTTAATTTGATGTACGTAGAGGAGAATGCTTGGTTGTCGGCTTCGTGAAGGGTTCGTTTACACGTTGTACATTAAAAAGACAAGTCAAGAAAATATTTTAACACATTCATATTTGCACACACGAAGACTGATTTGTCCATTTTTCGGTGTCCACCGGTGTCCACTGGTGGGCTCCGACAACTCCGTCTAATGTAAATTCAAGCCACAAAATCTAAAACTACAAAAATGAAGGTATAAGCTGACAGCTCGCTTGTAACCTACAGAGTGACAGATGAGTGTTTTATTTCAGAGCGAGACGAGGACCGCGTTATTACGGGCACAAAGAATATATGTAGGATAGAGATATTTCTAGTTGAGGAGCTCGTGGCTATATAATAACAGCCGCTCGGGTCGATCGTTAGGTTAAGCCGTGCTTGCCTAGGTTGGTCTGTTGCAGTCAGTTGCAGTCACGGAGCATGGATTACAATGTATCAAGTACACTTCTGCCTAACCCTTCGGGTATTACAGGCGTAATGTTATTTAAGTACCTTCTGGGGTGGCCTTGGTATGTTTGTAGAAGGACCGATCGATGTTAAGCATCTGAGTTCTAGAGTGGGACACTACTCAGCTAAATGTTCCAACAACCTTAAGAAGGTATATGGGACATACATAATAGGGTGATATGGCGCAGCTAGGAAGAGACCTATAGGTGCAAAAGTACCCTTAAAGACACCGAAAGGCATTTGTTCTTGCCGTTATTGCGATCGGTTTTTTGTTCTAGACCATATCTGGGAACCTTACATGTAGTTACGGAGATATTGGGTGTCAAAGTTCCAACTTTTTTTGGGGTTCCGTGCCCAAAGGGTAAAAACGGGACCCTATTACTAAGACTCCACTCTCCGTCTGTCCATCTGTCCATCTGTCTGTCAACAGGCTGTATCTCATGCACCGTGATAGCTAGACAGTTAAAATTTTTACAGATGATGTATTTTGGTTGCCGCTATAACAGCAAATAATAAAAACAGAATAAAATAAAAAAAAATAATTTAATAATTTATTTCCCATACAACAAACGTGTTTTTTTTTGCCGTTTTAGGTCGATATTAATAACGGCAACAGGTAGACGCTTGAAATATTCACAGAAAATGTAGTTGTATATTCACTTTAAAAATAAATAGTTAAAATAAAATAAATATTTAAGGTGGGCTCCCATACAACAAACGTTCTTTTTTTGCCGTTTTGTCTAATGTTGTATAGATAATAGTACGGAACCCATCGTGCGCGAGTCCAACTCGCACTTGGCCGGTTTTTTTTAATGTTCTCAAATACATTGCTCCTTCGAACTCCAAGATGGATTTTAACAAGACCCTTTCTTTTTTTTTAACTTTTTGTTTGTTAGTCATCTTTCTGTCTTATTTTATTGAGTGTACCTATTGTTCCAGCGGTTCTAGGCATGTCATTAAGTTTGGCCTATTTTACAAATTACTACACTTTAATAAAGCTAAGTTCAAAGCGCGTTGAAATAAATAATGTGTTAAAATCTTTTACTCGCTCGATTAACAATTATCATAGGAAACTGTTACAATACCTAATACAGTGTCACAATTATAATTTATCTATAGTCTATACAAATATATAAAACTGAAGTGTCTGTTTGTAGTATCAAAATAACAGCTTTTTACTGAATGCATATAAAAATCTAGACCGCACTTATAAAAAACTTTTTTTTTACCTGTATTATCTAAATTCTATTCTCTCTGTTTCTAATCTCTAAAAAGGCTGGACCGGTTTTGACGGGACTTTAACTGGCAGATAATTAATGTTATAAGGTCTAACTTTGGCTACTTTTATTTTAGAAAAATAATTAGGGTTCCGTGCAAAAAAAATAAAATCCTTGGAATAGTTTACAAAATCCGATTAAAAAAGGGAAGTAATATTTTATAATAATTTCATGCGAACGAAGATCGCGGGCAACAGGTAGTTTTCAATATTTTAGTTAAATACAGAACGTTTCATAATTTTATTAAAACAGTTAACAATATATTATGAGACGTTGCCAGCTTTCAGAATGCATCCTCTTAAGTGCGCCCATTATCATAGATTTACATAAAATAAAAATGTAAAAGAATAAAATGGAAAGTAAACATTTCTAGAGTTGTTTGAGGAGGTGTAAGCTCTAAAGAGTGCCTGCAGACGTTTCAGTTGCACAGTCAGTATGCTGAATTATTCTGGGAGTTTCTAGAAACTCGATGATTCATTTTGACTGTTGATTCGCAGTATAGTAATTGTACCGACAGAAATATTTTAAGAGTGCTTCATAGATAAATGTGATTGCAGGATTTTTTACGCTGTCGGCGAACATCATCATCATCATCAGCCTATTAATGTTCCCACTGCTGGGACACAGGCCTCCTCTATGAAAGGGAATGGGCTATAATCCACCACGCGGGCCCAGTGCGGATTGGTAGATGCATGTCTTCGAATTTTTGGTTCTAGGACATGCCGGTTTCCTCACGATGTTTTCCTTCACCGTTTTGAGAGCAGTGGTGATGAAATAAATTACACATAGTAATGCGCCTGTCTGGGTTCGACACCACGACTTACTGTTCGTAAGTCGGGGCCGCCACCACTTGGCCACCGCTGCTCTCCTGTCGGCGAACATATTTTAAGAATGCTTCATAGATATATGTGATAGCAGGATTTTTTACGCTGTCGGCAAACATATTTTCTTTGCTTTGTGAAATTTATCATCTGCCTAACCTTTTCCCAACTATGTTGGTCGGCTTCCAGTCTAACCGGAAGCAGCTAAATACCATTATTTTAACTGCCAATCTGACCTCCACAACCCTGTTAGTACTCAGTAATACGATACTCCTTGGTAAGATTGGTTGTCAGACTTACGAAACACTGACTTCATGTAACGACCAACGGCTAAGCTTGACTCACGCTAGACCGTGTCGGGTCCGAGCCGAGTGTCGGCCGTATTGTATCGTATTGTGCGTTGCTCGGCCGTCACTCGATTGCCGCTCGGTATAGCGTGTCCATACAAAATATATGTAATATTTAGTTGACCCTATGGCCAACAGTCGGGTTGGATCCGACACCGTCTAGCGTGCGTCATCCTTTAACGTCAAAGCAAGGAGGAGACTCGGTATGTGAGCCTACCACACGCGCAAGCTTCACCACAGTTCTACCTGCGCAAGCCAGTTTGTACACGGAACACCATGCGTGCGGTTAGTAAAACTGTATCACGCGCCAACCCCACAGCGCAGCCTGCGCATTTTTCGACTTGCTTGAAATATCGTTTACGCATTGACTTTTGCGTTGTCTTTTTTTCGGTTCACTAAAGTTTGACCAAAACTCCATTGACAAATTTTCATTTTACAAACAACGTTTCGCTTAATATTTATTTCGCAAACAACTTATTCCGCAAATGTTTTTTTGTTTGCTTTTATCTATTGCATCAGATGATATTTAATCATTTATATTTTTTTCATTTCTTACCTAAATACAAAATAATTTACAGCCTTGTATTTTTATTATTACTTTTTAAAGAAAAGTTTAGGAAATGCATAGTTATTTCACAACATGCAAACAAGCATACTCCATGCATGCAGCAAGTAAGCAGCAAGCATGCAGCATGCAATATGCAGTAAGCATATAGTATGCAAGCATGCAGCATGCAACATGCAGCAAGCATATAGCATGCAAGCATGCAGCAGGCATGGTTTCTGTCACAGCTCCGGCGCTGCGGGGCTCCGACGGTCCCACGCGAGCTTATCATCGCAGTGGGCCACCTGCTCTTTAGCTTGCGGGCCGCCTCGCCCCTCCGCGCCTACGCGGGCTTAAATTACACTCTAGGGGTAGGGCATAAAAGACTACGTGGAGTCGGTTTTGCAGCGATTCATTTCTGTCACTAAATTTGTGCTTATAAAAAACAAAATTCCTTTATTTTCTCTTTTTAAAATGTCACAATCAATATTGTTTTTGTGTAATGTCTTTATTCCAAACGTTGTTTCATGAGATAAAATGAAAAAATATGAATTGTTTATCAAATAATACGTTATAAAATAAAACTTTATCGGATAATTACTTTGCTCAGTGAATTATTTGGTAAACTTGTTGTTGTATAATGATGAAATGACAAATAATGTGTAACGTAGTGGAATCCTAAAATAAATACCACTCGTTACATTGTAAACATAACCTGATTCAACACAAATATTTTGTCAATGTCAAAACAAATGCCACAGATTATGGAAACTTGTTGGGGTCGTTACTGTTACTATGCGACTAAATTAGCTGCGTTCCAGTGCATTGCGCGCGCTCCGTGTATCCGCACCGCACTAGTGAGTGTGGACTTGTCTATGCGTAGTCGCGCGTTATAAAAGTCGGCGACCCGCCATGACCTTCCTTTTTGGAAAGATCCTGCTACCGAAGAATAGGCGCGTCTCACCTGCAGTTCGTCTCCATCGGTGACACATACGTGTTCTAGAAAATTCGGCCTACAAGCAGGCAGCTTGGTTTTGATCGTAAAGAACAAGTTAACCTAAATAAGTGACATCATAACCCCATACTGGGTAAGTTGTTGAACAGCAATTCTCGTTTATTTTATGCTTCGTGTAACCCTTTAGCACGTGGACTCAACATGTGCGTCCACCTTCTATCACCCTTCCCGCCATGCACATCTTAATCGGCAAATATTGTAGCCTTCAGCCGTGTGCATGTACAGTTTATTGTTCTTGTCATCACATTCATAATGTGCAACTTATGTCGTGCTTTCCACTACAGTCTTGTAAACTCCGTACTGATTGTGACTACCTCACATCACCTTCATTAGCGCACGAGTATTTCTCGCTATGCTTACGCCCAGGTGTCACAATCAGCGGAGAGGACTCCCAGCCAACCAGTGACACGCTGGACGTCATTTTCCAGGGTCCAAAGTTCAGGCTGACACCCAGCACGACTCTTTTCCGGCATCCGGTTAACCGCGAGCTCCTCAGCGGGTACCTTTTTTTACCTGCGGGCCGCGACAAGTCAACGGGTCAGGCGCGTGCATCTGCCGACCGTCACCTACCTGGCGTCTACAGCGTGGCACACCGCTTCGGTCATCGTCACACCGGGCTGAGCCAGGAGAGTACCGTGCCTACCCCCAGGCGGGCTTGGAGGAGAAATTGTGACCATAAACCTACCCACACCCATGTTCTTCTGAATATATTTTATTTTATGTTAACAAGGTTCCGTGGTTTACTTGCTGCAATCCCCACGGAAACCCATAACGTTACATTGGCGCCCTAAAACGTGGTTTTATGGTCATTTTTTTCTTCAAGTTTACTTGAGGGTACTTTTATATGTTGGTGATTTTTTTTTGTGTAGTTGTCTTTGATGTGTAAAACGTTTTGCTTGGTTGCCAGCAACTAAGGTGTACGCTACAGTACCAAGTTCCCAACCGTACACATATTCTGTTCGGTAATATATATTTTTTTTAAATCCGTATTAGTGAAGGTAGAAGAAAACAACAAAAAAAAAAAAAACATTAAATTCATTTTCTCGTTGTAGTAGTAGGGCCGATAGTAACGGCTCGCCCCGGGGAAGTACTACCACCAAACTTAATTCTTCCGGTAATCAGCAGTGCTGTGTGCCGGCTGAAGAGTTTGGGTGCCGGGTATAAATTACTGGCTAAAACAAGACTTAACAACTTTGTCTCAACCGTCACCAACAATTTATGCAGCTTGTTGAGTACAATTAAACAACAAGTTTGCTCGTAGGTGTCAATTTTTTTTTTTTTTTTTTCTTTTACCCTTCAAATTAATAGTAATACATAACAAATAGACCTTTCTTTATAAAGTTCATACTAAACAATTTAATCTTAAACAACATCATTTAGAATCAATATCATTAAACATTTCTCCTCTTATTTACATTAACATTTTACATTAGACATATTAAACATTCACCTCTTATTTACAATTACAAGATTGTATCTATTCAACATTAGTCAATTCTTATTGAATCATTAAGTTACAACAATTGTCTTAATCATATTGTTCATTAAGCAACTTAAACAGTTTCATGACTTTGTTAGTTTCTCACATATTTTGAGTACAGTCAACAAAAAAAAATTATTTTTTTACAATTTTTTTTTTAAATTTAATTTTCAAAAACAAAACAAACTGAATGCGTACACATTAGTTGCACCTGTCATTTTTAGACTTTATTATTATAACTTAATCTAAATTTAATTTGCGATTTTTTTTTTCTTTTAGAACTTCATATCGCTAATCATTTCTTAGGATATCAACCCAAACGTTATTTTTAGCTTATATTTGTAACAGTCGGAGTATTGACGCTATTCTTCGTCTCCGCTATTCATACCTTGTACATTGCTGTTCAACACTTAACGGTTAAGAATTTTGACATATTTTTAATTTTTTTTATTTCGGAACATTCATTTTTTTTTTCACAACATACAATGGCTTATCCAATTAAATTTATGTCGCTACAAAAGACAGAGCTCGAATACGAGGTAGCTATCAGAGGTGAAACACCCGCCACTACTGTTCAGGAATTGCGAAAACAGATCGCAAAATGCGGTCCAATGTTTCCCTCAGAGGACATTCTTACGAGCCCTTTTGAAGTATCGGTGGATTTGAGCGGTGTTGTAGAGGTATTAACAAAAGCGGACTCGAGTTTTGAGTCAGCGACTACAGACAAAAATACATTGCTAAGAATACAAAATCTTTTGAATCATATTTACCACAGATTAAATAGGATCACGTGTGAAGGCACGGAAAAAGAAGCCTACAACGATTGTGTAAACCTCTACAAGTCTATGGTGGTAAAATCAAACGCGTTTCTCGCATCAGCATCAGACCCCTTAGCAACTTCAAGTAATCAGCCTCCTTCAACACCACTCAACGTAACTTCTCCGATTCACGTATCAGTGTCATGTGATGGCGGCCTAAATAGATTTGCGAAATTAAAATTTGATGGAAACACCTGCGTGCGTTCCTTTTTACAGCGTGTAAATGAGCTTTGTTTTTCGAAAGGAATTCTAACGGATAAGGTCCTCACTCACGCGACCGAGATATTTACGGGCGGCGCACTCCACTGGTACAGAAGCATTAGGGATTCGGTATCTAGTTGGGACGAACTTGCACAGTTATTAGAACGTGACTTTGATCAGTCAGACTATGATTATAGACTGCTAACTGAAATCAGGGCACGAACTCAAGGGGAGTCAGAAAATATAGTCATTTACTTGTCAATAATGGCAGGCCTCCTTTCAAGGTTATCAAAAGCATTATCTGAGGAAGATAAGCTAGAGCTACTCCTCCATAATATTCGTCCTTGCTATGCTAATATACTATCATCAGTAGCCGAGATTAAAACAATCGAGCAATTGAGGACTCTTTGCCGTAACTACGAGAACATACAATCGCGTCTTGCTCAATTCAAAGAACCACCACGACCAACACCAAATACTTTAGCACCAGAGTTTGCTTATTCAGGGAACTCACCTGACGTAAACAAAGCAAACAACAATTACAATAAAAAGTTTAACCAGTTCAATAGGCACAGTCATAATAGGGATAGCAACAGTACTAATAAAACGGAAGAAAAGGGTTCGGACAACGGTAACGATTCCAACATATCTCCTAATTACGTTCACGCAATTGATAAAAACTCGCAACGGAAGTCTCCTTATTGTCCACGATGTCGCTCTAACGAACATCATTATAGGCAGTGTCCTGCAAAGACGGACGAGGTCTTTTGTTTTGGCTGCGGACAGAAGGACGTTAAGCTTCCTGCTTGCAAGAAATGTGGCAAGAAAAGTCCTGCCACTAAAAAAAACTAATAAACGAGAATTGTGTCGTTAACCACTTTGATAGGCAAGACTGGGAAAAATGGTTGCATACGGTAAAAATGTTCCACAAGTCTTTCAAGGTACACACAATTCTCGATAAAGAACATGATCTAGATAACAGACCTTACGTATCAGTACGGATTGAAGGAGTTCCAGCTACTGGACTTTTAGACTCCGGTTCGGCTGTCACAATTTTGGGCAATAATGCTCACACGGTTTTAGTGGACCGCGGGTTGACTCTTATCACTGAGGAACGCATTACGGTTAGGGCGGCAGGTGGACAGAATTTACAAAGCGATGGTTATATTCATATACCCGTTCATTTTGAAAACCAATTTCATATTCTCAAGGCCTTTGTAATACCAGGTATCAAATCAAACCTCATTCTAGGCGTAGATTTCTGGCGGAAATTCGAATTGTGTCCAAAGTACGTTGGTAGTGTAATGATTTCAAATAATTCATTAGAAAATTGCACTCTTGAAACTTGTAAACAAACTTTCATTACAGGTTACAGTAACTTAGATGAATCACAAAGGCATTTGGCTGATAACGTGATAAAGCAGTTTGAAAACATTTCAACACAACACAAAGGTCTCGGAGTGACCGATTTAATAACTCACCACATCGACACAGGTGACAGTCAACCTATTCGTCAGCGTTATTATCGTCTATCACCAGAAAAACAACGTATCCTAGTAGAGCAAGTGGATGAGATGCTTTCCCTCGACGTGGTCGAGCCTTGCGAAAGTGCGTGGTCATCTCCTGTACTTCTTGTCACCAAAAAAAACGGATAGCCTAGATTTTGTTTAGATAGCCGGAAGTTAAATTCTGTTACCAAACGCGATGCGTACAACTTACCCTACATATCGGAGATCCTGGATAACCTCAGGGACGCACGATACCTTTCTAGCATTGATTTATCCAAAGCATTTTGGCAAATACCAATAGCCGAGGAGGATCGCGATAAAACCGCATTTTATGTCCCAGGCAGGGGCACCTTTCGCTTCAAAAGGACTGCTTTTGGCCTTACGAATGCCCCGGCTACTCAACAGCGCCTAGTTGACCTGCTGTTCACTGAATTTGATCTTAAGGTCTTCGCATATTTAGATGACATAATAATAGTTAGTAGCGATTTCAATAGTCACGTGAACCTACTACTGCGTGTACTAGAAAAGCTGAAAAAGGCGAACTTGACAATCAACCTAGAGAAATGTAATTTTTTCAGTTCCCAACTGAAATACTTAGGCTACGTAGTTGATGGCACTGGTTTGCGGACCGATCCTTGCAAAGTCGACGCAATTTTGAAATACCCAACACCAACCAGTAGGAAGGATCTTAAACGTTTCCTAGGAACTGCAACCTGGTATAGACGTTTTGTTCCCAACTTCAGTACTATAGCTGGTCCCTTAAACAAATTAACTTCGACTAAGAAAGGTTCCCCTCCATTTAAATGGACCTCAGAAGCCGACGCCGCTTTCCAAAAATTAAAAGAAAGCCTAGTGTCAGCTCCAGTGTTATCTTGCCCAGACTACAGCAAACCGTTCGAGGTGCATACGGATGCAAGCGATTTTGGTCTCGGCGCAATGCTCACACAAACAGTTGATGGAAAAGAACATCCAATCGCTTACATGAGTAAGACATTGACTGGGGCTGAGAAAAATTACAGCATAACTGAACGCGAGACGCTGGCTGTCGTAACCGCCTTAGAATATTGGCGTTGTTACATAGAGAATGGTCAACAATTCACAGTGTATACTGACCACAGCGCGCTTAAGTGGTTTCTTTCAATAAGCAACCCAACCGGTCGGTTGGCTCGTTGGGGAGTTCGCTTATCAGCATTCAATTTCGTCCTCAAACATCGTCGTGGTGTGGATAACGTCATTCCTGATGCCTTGTCTAGAATCGTCTCAGTAGGTACCATTAGTACTACCAACTCTTATTTGGACACTAAAGACTCTTGGTACAGGAATATTTATGACGGTTGTTTGCTAGATCCAACAAAATTTAAAAACTACATAATTAAAAATAACGCGTTATATAGAATATCAAAGAACAAACACAACTTAACTACAGAATTCGCGTGGAAGGAAGTCGTACCATCGGAATTACAAGAGCAGATAATCAATGAAAACCATTCTGAGCCAACGGCTGGTCACAAGGGCATCTTCAAAACATACCGACGTCTTGCATTACGTTACTACTGGCCAGGCATGTATCAAGCAGTGGTAAAATTCATCAGTACTTGCGACAAGTGCTTAGCTTATAAGTCCCAGAATCACCAGATACTGGGAGAAATGGGTCGTCCAAAACATTGTTCACGACCATTTCAAATGATTTCAATTGATCTTATGGGCCCACTCCCAATTTCGCGAAAGCAAAATAGTTACATATTGGTGATTACATGTTGTTTTTCCAAGTATTGCTTAATTTACCCAATAAAAAAAGCAACTGCAGATATCATAACGAAGATCTTAGAGGAATCAGTGTTTCTTATACACGGCATACCACAAGCTATATTAATGGACAATGGAACCCAATTCATGGGGAAGGTCGCAGATGCCTTGTTTAGGAAATACGCAATTCCAAACGTATTCTATACCCCAAAATATACCCCACAGGTTAATTTGGTGGAACGCTATAATAGGACGATTATAACATGTATATCAACTTATGTGGATAATGATCACAGATCTTGGGACTTATATATCCCAAAAGTCCAATTCGCCATTAACAGCTCCGTGAACGAAGCTACTGGATTTACTCCAGCTTTCCTAGTCTTCGGTCGCGAACTTGTAACTTGCGGCACTCACTACACGGACAACGACCTCGGTGACGAAATAGTGTTTTTACCACGAGATGCTTACGCCGAAAATTTAGGCAGCTTATCCAGCGTTTTCGACACGGTGCAATTAAGACTATGGCAGGCACATGTAAAAAACACCTCGCACTACAACTTGCGTCGTAAGTTTGCCGAGTTTAACGTTGGTGACGTGGTCATGAAACGCGCCTTCTTCTTAAGCGACAAAGGGAACAGGTTCTCGAAGAAATTAGCTCCCAAATTTATAAAGGCAAAGATCATAGCCAAGAAATCACCATTAGTCTACATTCTTCAGGATATGACGGGGAAAAACATAGGTTCCTGGCATATAAAGGACCTAAAATTGGTAGGCAACATAATTAATAGTAATAAATCTTAATTAACCAAACTTCAACATCTCCAATCCATGGCAGTTTTTTTTTTTTTTCTCTTTATAATGTAAATATTAACTTAATATATCTGAGCGGTTGCAACTCATTAAATAAGCCTTTGCAGGAGCGGGTGGATACTCCTTAAATAAGCCTTAATCCAGTTTCAAATGTAACAACCCAGTAGACTTCTTTAACTTTGCGTACTTGCTTGTAAGCGGTTACAGCTGCTAGCACATCTGTTTGCGCGAGTACTACGTCAACTACGGACATGATACTCTCACGTACTTGATAGGTTGCGGACTCACCTCATGTTAAGGTGGTCTGTTAGAATTGATAGGATACGGTTTGGTGATATGATGGATGAATGAGGATGGACAAAAGGGGTCGTAAATCAGATGCGAGGTATAGTAGAAGTGAAGGATTTTTACTGAGGTAAAAACCCTAACCAAGCGGGGGGGTATTGTAACGTAGTGGAATCCTAAAATAAATACCACTCGTTACATTGTAAACATAACCTGATTCAACACAAATATTTTGTCAATGTCAAAACAAATGCCACAGATTATGGAAACTTGTTGGGGTCGTTACTGTTACTATGCGACTAAATTAGCTGCGTTCCAGTGCATTGCGCGCGCTCCGTGTATCCGCACCGCACTAGTGAGTGTGGACTTGTCTATGCGTAGTCGCGCGTTATAAAAGTCGGCGACCCGCCATGACCTTCCTTTTTGGAAAGATCCTGCTACCGAAGAATAGGCGCGTCTCACCTGCAGTTCGTCTCCATCGGTGACACATACGTGTTCTAGAAAATTCGGCCTACAAGCAGGCAGCTTGGTTTTGATCGTAAAGAACAAGTTAACCTAAATAAGTGACATCATAACCCCATACTGGGTAAGTTGTTGAACAGAAATTCTCGTTTATTTTATGCTTCGTGTAACCCTTTAGCACGTGGACTCAACATGTGCGTCCACCTTCTATCACCCTTCCCGCCATGCACATCTTAATCGGCAAATATTGTAGCCTTCAGCCGTGTGCATGTACAGTTTATTGTTCTTGTCATCACATTCATAATGTGCAACTTATGTCGTGCTTTCCACTACAGTCTTGTAAACTCCGTACTGATTGTGACTACCTCACATCACCTTCATTAGCGCACGAGTATTTCTCGCTATGCTTACGCCCAGGTGTCACAATCAGCGGAGAGGACTCCCAGCCAACCAGTGACACGCTGGACGTCATTTTCCAGGGTCCAAAGTTCGGGCTGACACCCAGCACGACTCTTTTCCGGCATCCGGTTAACCGCGAGCTCCTCAGCGGGTACCTTTTTTTACCTGCGGGCCGCGACAAGTCAACGGGTCAGGCGCGTGCATCTGCCGACCGTCACCTACCTGGCGTCTACAGCGTGGCACACCGCTTCGGTCATCGTCACACCGGGCTGAGCCAGGAGAGTACCGTGCCTACCCCCAGGCGGGCTTGGAGGAGAAATTGTGACCATAAACCTACCCACACCCATGTTCTTCTGAATATATTTTATTTTATGTTAACAAGGTTCCGTGGTTTACTTGCTGCAATCCCCACGGAAACCCATAACGTTACAAATGTTTTTGCCAATCGTTGCTTGTCAAGTAAAAGTTTTTGAATTAATGTTTGGTGAACTGACAGGTCACCTTTTTTTCACTAGCAAACACTTGAAAAATAATAGCAGAAGAGTTCTTCACTGGGAAACATTGTTTCCACGCCGACGATTGCGACAAGAATGTGGCCTGCGCGTACTTCTTAACTGTGCCGTGTGGGAATGCCGTCCGTATACAGTTTTTTCATGCGAAGAAGCTTGCGCAGGCAGAACTGTGGTGAAGCTTGTGCGTGTGGTAGGCCCATTAGGGATGGTCACCCATAAGGATGATGGCTCTTGCCTAGGTGGGTCTCCATAGACCGGACACGGCTTAACCTGAATATTGGTCCGAGCGGCTGTTATAATTTAGTCACGAGCTCCTCAAATGAAATGCTGAAATTGCACACAGCTATTAATGTGACTGCGTTTAATTGGTGAGAAAACTGACGCAATAGTCGATATTTCAAAATATTTATTATGCCATTAGGAGGTGTTACAAAATCAACAATTTAAAAAAGAAGTATATTCTTAGTGTTCTCTAATGGACCGGGAGTCTTTCATAAAAGCTACGTTATGTTGACAAAGACTACTCTCTGCGCACCTTCGTGAAATAAGGACGACCGCCATTTTATGTTTCACAGATAAAATAGTATTCCGACTAAAATCTACAGGTTACAGGGCGTCAAAAATTCGTCCACATCGCTGTCAACAGGAAAAGTGCCCAGAAGGCTGGCAACATTGCCACGTTTTGGATGGCAATGCTGATTCTCTGGCCAATAAATAGGCCCGCCCTCTGGTCACGTGAAGAGTCGACCAACCGCTAGGTATCTAATTAATATGTTTTTCTCCTTTGTTTTCCTCAAGACGTCATAATCTACCTAGCCTTTTCCCAACTATGCATATTGGGGTCGGCTTCCAGTATAACCGGATACAGCTGAATCTGAATACCAGTATTTTTCATGGAGCGACTACCTATTTAGCCTCTACAACCCAGGAAGGAGGAACTGGATAATACGTTTCCCCTTGGAAAGACTGGTTGTCAGACTTTCGGGCCACTGACTACCTGATATGACTGTCAAAGATCTACAAATGACAACTGGCACCAACTTCTGGCTTAACGTGCTTTCCGAGACACGGAGGAAACTCGTTATGTACCTAATGGTTTTCTTCAAAACAGTACATATTTGTTTGGTTATATTTGCAAATCTAACAAGTGTCACCCCTAAGGCAGTCCAGAGGGTACATTTACCTCTTTATATAAGTAACACCGGAGGGTGTTACTTATATCAAAGAAAGTTAATATAAAACTAGGCTGGAATTTATCTCTGCGCTGTCAGGGTGTTCCAACATTTTGTGCGCGGTCCGAGTTATGTCGCAAGCTTGAAGATAATGATACGGTATTTTATTGAGGCATTGTTCATATTTAGTCAGTATTGTCTAGAATATGTCCTGAATATTGTCTTAATTTCATACTATAAAGCTCTGGAACGCGCTACATTTTGGCATTAAAAAGGTTGAAAGCACGTACACTTTCAAAAGAAAAGTTCGTAACTACTATTTAAGTCAGACTAAATAGCTCTCAATTTGAAGTCTAATCATAATAATTATTATTAGGTTTCTCATTATTTTCTTTTTAATTTTTGGTATTTGATAAAATATCTATTAGTTTATTTTATCTGTCTATGTGCATTAGTATCAATCTAGGTAGATAAGTTCTCGTTAACAAGAAGTTAGTTTTTTTTTACATTATTTTGTACCAAAAGGTTGACTGGTAGAGAATGCCTTGTGGCATTGAGTTCGCCTATGTACCACTATTGTACATGAAGTTTAAATAAATAAATATATCCATAAACATGAAATTATGAACATTGTCCTAAGGCTCGGGCTGACGATAACTTCAAAGTCGCGGGAAACATCTGTATAAGGGACGCACAGAACCGGGAAGTGGCAGAAAGAAGGGGAGGCCTATACCCAGCACTGCAGTGGTTACCCACTGCAGGAATGGAATTACTTCCGGGCTGGTATTATAATGATAATGATCCATAAACATAACTCTTACTTAACTCTTAAGTAAGGGGTACTCAAATGTAGTAGAAGAACGCCCATCCACGAGGAGACCTCGGCAACCAAAGCCTAACTTTCGATCGATCCGTGCGCCTGTTAATATTTAGTCACGATCCGTTTTATGAACTACGTTCAATCAAGTGAAAGTATCGACAATCCGGTAAAAGTTTGTATCAACAATAGTATCAAGGGATTGATATTTTAGCAATTAGCTGTTCAAACGACAAAACAGTCCTTAATTACTTCCGGCTGGCCAATTTCGGTGACCTTTTCATACTTGAATCTTTTAATTGGTGGTTTATAAGCTCTATCAATGAATTAAAAAGTTCCTCGGGCTACATTTTACTTTTAATATCATATCGGGTTTGTGGGCTCAACTAGGGCTTGAATATCGGACGCTGTTTCAATTCCGGAATTGGGTTTCGATATTTAGTATTTAAATTCCGGAATTCCGGTATACCGGAACTGAAGTGTCTTTTTGTATAAAAAAGTGATACGTAAAAGTTTAAATTGACTCATAGGTGTAAAAAATATGCAAAAATATCAAACCTAATATTATTATTATTTAAATGTATGTTTTCTATTAAATACCATTAATTTTATGGATTTACTTTCATAGTGGGTATTAGAAATATGATCAAATAAAACAAATAAAATGAGGTATTAGAAAAAATATCAAATAAAATGATTTAGTACAAAGTTTAATCAGGTTAGAAGAAGAAAGAGAAGGAGACAATTAAATCAGGAAATCAGGTAAGAAGGGTCTAGCGGGAACTATTCGCTCGCTTCGCTCGCTTATTCGACCCCGCTATATCCTTCTAACCTATAGATATCCTAGGAAAAATGCATATTATAAAATATATCATACATTTCCTATTTATTTTAGGAATTGTAAACATTTCCTAGGAATAGGCTAGTTTCCACCATCAATAAATTGCAAATCTATTTAGTTCGTCAGTTACAGTATTGAAAAATAATGGACACGTATTTTTTTGTTTTTGTAATTCAATGAATATTGACAAAGATAAAATGCATCAAAACTCGGGAGTGGGGGCTCGTGACGTCACAACGCACTAAAAATTATAGCACGGCGTGACGTATTGAGAATTTTAAAAGCGTCGTATATTCGTCAATTTTGGTTTACGTAATAAAAGAAAAAATACGTGTCAAATATTTTTTGATAATCTAACTGACGGACTAATTAGATTTTTTCAGGACAAAAGCCTATTGTATACAATGACGGATTTCCGGTGACATATGCATTAGAATATTTGCCGTCAATCCAAGTAAACTTCGACCTCCGTCTCTCGCGCCGTACGCGATCTCCGGGGGAAAATGATCGAATGAATCAACGAGCGACTAGCTGCCGCGCACGCGACGTATGGCGGCGGGTGCGGGCGAGGAAGAAAAATAAAAAATAAGAAATCCATAGAGATCTACGCTAGGGAATGGGCAACTACAGTACTTTCTCAAGTTATTATGTCTTGTGACTGGGATTGTAGCTTTGCTTTTTTTTTTGTATTTTAGACATTCAAAAGTGCCGTAATGGTCTAATTGAAATAAATGCTTTAAATATATTTTTTTCTCAATTTCGATATTGATCTCGCCAATTCCGGAATTGGAAACGATATTGGATTTTATCGGAATTCCGGAGCTCAAGCCCTAGGCTCAACCATTAAAAGGTTTAAAAAAATGTCCAGGGCATCGTGGTAAACCCAGGCAAGCACTGATAATGTTAGAGCAAAGACCTCTCCCCTTGATTTCCAGTTGTTTTGATCCATGGCCAATGTGTGACCATCTGGTCCTAATATTAACCGCGCATGTAGGGTTCCGTACTATCGTATATTTTTTATTATTATTTTCTGTTACAGCGGCAACAGAAATACACATTCTCTGAACAGAAAAATAAATTTCAACTGTCTAGCTATCACGGTTCATGAGATACACTCTGGTGATAGACAGACGGACAGTGGAGTCTTAGTAGTGTTGTGTGTGCTTCGGTAGTGTTAGTACCATACATTCTTGTTATAGCTGATAAAAACTTTATCGAAGCCCTCTGGTCAACCTTTGATGGCACAATTGGTTTACCGCTAATAACTTAGTACTAAATGGGAAAATAAACTAAGTGCATTAGATTTGCTCTACCAAGTGTCAAAAGTAGTGATTGTGAGTTGTGACATAATATTGAATCAAGAGAAACTAGAATTGGTCGATAAAACAATTTTCTTGGGAATCACGCTCGACTCAAGGTTACAATGGGGTCCTCATTTAACATCTCTTGTAGGACGGCTGAGTTCAGCAGCATATGCTGTTAGAAAATCCGTCAATTTACTGATATTGATACTGATACTAAAGTAGATTCATCTTTCATGGGGTACTGTTTCAAATGTTACAATAAAATACCTCCCCACATACTTCAAATGAATGAGACGAAATTTAAGTCTTGTATAAAACGCACACTATGTAGGCAAGCAAATTATAAGTTGGGGATTACATTGATGATAAAAATGCTGGTCCTGCTCCACAACCATAGGGGCAAACTAATGTATTGTGGAAGCTGCAGAAGATTGTAAAAATATACTTACATTGGTTAGATTCCACTTCTTAGTATTATATAATTGCATAGCACATGTGTGAGTACTTTGTACTGTTTAGCCACCATTTACATTTAGTTATCTTTCATTGACTTGAATATGCCTTGGTAGCTGAGAGAATGTCATGCTCACTCAAATGTCTCGCTGATGGTGGCGGGTGTGTCGGGTCATTTAATTCCCTTCAATATGGTTGACTTGAATGGCGCCGATGCGCGCGTCATGTTCGTGAGCGGGCGCTGTCAGTTGGGACTGGTCATCTCTTGGCTGCTAGGGTTCATTTTAATTCGTTTGTTGTTAAATTGTTGTCTTTTCCTACTCTGGACGCTCTTAATGTGCACGTCTTTCTACATCGTTCTCACATATATGTATAATTTCAAAATTAATGATGTAACCAAGATTTTGTAACAATATTTTGATTCAAAAGAGTGTCCATGGAGTTTCTTGCCCGTTCTTCTCCATAGAGATCTACGCTAGGGAATGGGCAACTACAGTACTTTCTCAAGTTATTATGCCTTGTGACTGGGACTGTAGCTTTGTTTTTTATTTGTAATTTTGACATTCAAAAGTGCCGTAATGGTCTAATCGAAATAAATGCGTTGAGTTTGAGTTTGAGTTTGAGTTTGAATGTCATGCTCACTCAAATGTCTCGCTTATGGTGGCGGGTGTGTCGGGTCATTTAGTTCCCTTCAATATGGTTGCAACTACAGTACTTTCTCAAGTTATTATGCCTTGTGACTGGGACTGTAGCTTTGTTTTATATTTGTAATTTTGACATTAAAAAGTGCCGTAATGATCTAATTGAAATAAATGCGTTGAGTTTGAGTTTGAGTTTGAGTTTGAATGTCATGCTCACTCAAATGTCTCGCTTATGGTGGCGGGTGTGTCGGGTCATTTAGTTCCCTTCAATATGGTTGCAACTACAGTACTTTCTCAAGTTATTATGCCTTGTGACTGGGACTGTAGCTTTGTTTTTTATTTGTAATTTTGACATTAAAAAGTGCCGTAATGGTCTAATTGAAATAAATGCTTTGACTTTGAGTTTGATGATCAGTTGAGAATAAGGCACCGAAATTTTTACCGATCCACTAGGTACGTCAATTGGTTGCCAAAGATTTTCTATCCAGAAAACCGACCCCTTTCTTCTTTCCCTTTTACCTTTTTGTTTTTTTTTTCTAGATTGGCTATCTTTTTTTTGACTTTCTCAACAAACATCATTTGGATACATTAATAGCTAATTTCTTAAACCATGTTCACTAAAGTATTTTTTTTATCTCAGTTCACACGGAAAAATCGAAAGAAAATATCTTACATTTTCTGGCATAATATGTAAAGGTCAGTAGAATATCGTAACGTAGTGATCCGAGATTTACCCAGATGTGAAACCTCCTTTTCGTAGAGGGAGCTGCGCACTTTGTGATTCAAATTTGTGACCCTCATAACTGCATATAACATTTTCAATATCTCTCGGATAAGAATATTCCTGTATTTGCTGGAATGGGATAAATTGAGCTTGTGGCATGGGTGAGACTTTCGTATAAACATTAGTATATTTGCCGGAATAATTACAAAGGTTTTACATTGGCGTCAAACTAGACCAGCCTTTAATTTGGGTACGAAATCTTTGGTTTGGTTCTTCGTCCTGTTTAGCAGCCTCACAATACCTACATTTGAATCTCTACGAAGCTCTAATTGGTATTTGGAATAGGAAGATAATTCCTGACCTGACTTGGCTAATCATCTGCCTAGCCTTTTCCCAACTATATTGAGGTTGGCTTCCAGTCTAACCGAATGCAGCTAAATACCAGTATTTTACATGGAGCGACTGCCTATCAGACCTCCATAACCCAGTTAGTACTGGGTAATACTGTACCCCTTGATAAGACTAATTGTCAGACTTTTTGGGACTACCTGTAACGCCGGGACCAACTGCTTAACGTGCTTTCCGAGGCACGGAAGAAACTCGGTATGTAATGGGTAGTCACCCATCCACAGACCAACCTAGGCAAGTACGGCTTAACCTGTAGATCGACCCGAGCGGCTGTTATTATTTAGCCACGAGCCACTTAGCTAATATTTTATTTAAAAAAAGCAGTTTTTTGGATCAAGATATAAACAGTTAATAAATCATAATTGTCTAATTGCTACGTAAATTATAATAGCATCTAAAGCAAGACACTGTGAGATTAAGGGTTATAACTTTTGTTTCTAGGAATAATATTGCCAATTCAATTCAAGTACGTTCCGGAAAATCTTGTTAAATTACAGGGTAAACAGCGATCAGGCTAGACTAGTTCGGTTTGTGTAGACCCAGATGGAAATTGGGAGCGCTGCTGAATATCATGTAAACTGCGACGTACGCTGTGTGATTCCGAACTAAATGTTTGCAATTCTCGAGCATACATTGGTATACTAATCACCCGTGGGTAATTCATTGAACTGCTTTGGTACACTATTCTAATATGTATAGCTTATTGGTGCCAGTATTAGTGCTCTTTTTCTTTTCTAACCGACTTCTAAAAAACACCACAAAAGTAAAGTTTTTTTTATACCTAAAATTTGTTTAATTTGAATTCAGTGTGTACATTATTTACAAATCTATTAAAATAAACTAAACTAGCTAACTTAAACTAAAAACTTAAAAAATGGCGTCAAAAAACTCCTCCTCAACACTGTCAACTGGTAATGTACCCAAAAGACTGGCGGCGTTACCACGCTGTATGGCAACGCTAAGCCTTTGACCAAGGTAAAAGCCAGCCCTAGGGTCACGGGAAGTGTCAACTAAGCGTTTTAAAATATCATCGAAAAGGCTGTGAGTTATTTTAAAGTCGTCTATTTTTTTAAAGTAAAGTTTTTTGATGTCTTTGAAACTGCATGATTGGCATTAAAAAATACTAATCGTGCTTTGTTGACGCTGCTGACCATTTTCATTAAGGAACATCGTCATGGTTAGATGTTTAACGGACTAAGTCACCTTCATCTTAAGAACGCAGAAAAAAAGCTCTATCTAAAGAGACATAAAAATAAATAAACCGAAAACAACGTTCATCTACGAAATTTGTCGTCACCGGAGATGAGAAATTAGTTTTAATTTTCGACACAATACTTTTTTGGGTAAACAATTCTGAGGTGAAAATCCTTTTGTGTTTTCTTGAGCGCTGTAATATTTTGTAGACTTGAGTTTAGTATTTAATAAAATTTTCGCTCCTGTAAACGTTAGTGCTAACGTTGCTCAGTACATTTTGTGACTAATTCACGGCTCTACATCCCAAAGGATTAGGCAGAAGTATAAGTATTTTTGTCGCACATTTTTCTGCCTGATTTGACTTTTTTGACTACCTCGTTGGTCGAGTGGTCGCAAACTCGACTGCTGAGTATGAGGTCCTGGGTTCGATTCCCGGGTCGGGCAAAATGTTATTGGAATTTATATCAGGAATTACTCAGCAGCAGCCACGTAGCCTGGACTTGTGCCCCCTGTTACATGGAACTTAAATATAAACGGCCAAGTGTGGGTGCACTATTTAGGTACACCTCTGCCTAACCTTCGTGGACTACAGGCGTGATGTCTTCTAAGACTTTCTCAATGGAAAACCCGAATAACATTAAGCATATATCAAGGATGGATCCCTGGATCCAAGCATGGCGGTCTCGCTTGCAAACACTGGAAAAACAAACACAACACAGTAGAGATTATTATTCTGTATACATCAATTAGGTGGATGACTAGCTATGCTTTATGCCAATAAGGCCGCGTACCCCACTATGTAGTAACGATTAGTTTATCGTTGGTATTTAGTTGGCAAAAGTCGTAGACGACAGTAACCGCGAAGTCCTGTATGTGAACACCTCCATTTAAATACACAAGCCACACACATAAAACCACACGATTATCTGTCGTCACGACATAGTGGGAACGCGGCTTAAGGAAATTTTGAAAAAAATAATTTTTAATTTCTTTTTAATTTTTGAAATTTTGAATTTTGAAACTTTTGAAGTAGTTTTTTGTGTTTTGCATGTTTTTTATTTTACTCTTTTAAGTTGTGATTTCCCACACAAATTGTAGCCATATAGCCATTTATAAATATTACATCACCAACATAGGCAAAAGAAGAAAAAGTACGTATTAAAAAAAAGAATCATAAACTACAGAAATGGGACCACGGCGCCGGCGGCGCGATCTTCCTCTATCAAATGAAGTTCACGTAAATCAGCCCTCGTCCTTGTTAAGAAGTCGGTTAAAAAGCTCATTCACCTTGTTCGCGACTCTACACCGTGCAGAAGTAAATGCGTCAAATGAGCCACGATACGAGATCGGCTCAAGCCGAATCAGCCTCGGTACGGGTGCCAGGCGGTCACTCGATTATTGCCACACTGTCATTATAATGTATTCAGTTGCTACAGGGAGCTGCGGCGAACGGAGTGATATTTTCTCAATATATATTTTTCTTTCTTTTTCTTTGAAGACATTATGATTCGATTTGCGGAAGAGGATTCTTTCCTTTTATCCTTTTTGTTATTCCAAAGAAATTTGCACATTATATGGAGGAACGGCTGTTGTTGGTTGATATTGTTTTATGTTATGTGATATTCAAAGTATAGTTGTAAAGCAATCAATTTCCCTGAAATGTATAAATTAAGTAACAAATTGACTTCCAACTTAGAGCTGTATTGTATCGAGTAATTTTAAAATGTCAAATTGACGTACTGTGTCAATCTTCTGATGGAAAAATTGTACCTATAAAGTACCTTCATCTAAATGTCTTCCCACAATGGAATGCCCATTAAAGAAACATCTCGCCTCAGTGGATCAGCTGCCTTTGTAGCTTACTTTGAATATGAATATCTGATTCTGATGTAAATCTTCCATCTACATAAGTAGATTTAGCTCCTCTGTAGTAGTCTGCACTAAGAGTAGGTTCATGTGTCAAACGTCACGTTATATCAATGTATTATGTCTGTCCCCCCTCGCTCTTAGGGCGGTTTCAGATTGGTTTATTTTCGGCGCTAATGGCGCGTGTAAGCGCGTAGCCGATACAAGCTTATACGCGCAAAACATGCTAGCCAGAAACTGCTCCTACATTCCTAGACAAAATTAAGTGCTTATTACTTACTAGCTTCTGCCAGCGGCTTCGCCCGCGTGAATTTTGATAATTGTCAAATGGGATCTTACTACCGGGATAAAAAGTATTTTATGTGTTAATCCAGGTTATATCTATCTATCTGTGATCTATGTGTAATCTGTTCAGTAGTTTTTGCGTGAAAGAGTAACAAACATACATACTCACAAATTTTCGCATTTATAATAATAGTCAATCAGTACAGAAATGATGGAATATTGGATCGAATTGTGATATATGACGGAAAGTGGATTGTTTACGATAACCGTAAGCGAAAAATGCAATGGCTGACTCCAGGTCAAACGCCGCAACAGTGCCCTAAAGCAAAGCTTACCAATAAAAAGGTAATGGTAACTGTTTTGTGGTCTCTTCATGGTGTTATTCACTATAGCTTTCTCAGGTCTGGTCAGGCAATAACAGCAGATGTTTACTGTGCCGAACTTCGAACAATGATGGTGAAACTGGCAGTGAAACAGCCCCGACTCGTGTATCGATCTTCACCATTATTGCTCCATGATAACTCAAGACCTCACACTGCCCGAGAAACCGTTGTAGCTCTACAGGAGCGGCAGTTAGAAACTATACGTCATCCTCCATACTCGCCAGACCTTGCTCCAACGGACTACCATTTATTTCGTGATTTGGACAATTTTCTACATGATAAAAAATTTTCTTCCCAGGAGGCAGTACAAAATGCTTTCACACAGTTTGTCGAATCTAGATCCTCAGAGTTCTATCGTAAAGGCATAAATAAACTTCCGTTTAGATGGCAGCAATGTATAGATAATGAGGGTAGATATTTTGATTAAATAAATATGTTATATCTTAGAAAAAAACGAGTTTCAATTTTTCAGTACAAATCGGAAATTTCATACTTTAACCACTAATATTAGTAGGATACTCATTATTATAAGTTGTGGTCATATTTAACGAAGTGCTTCAAGACCATCAAACTGAACCACTTTTTCGATGAGACCAAGATCGAAATTAAAAAAAATAAAACAGCTGTTCCATACATTTGGGTCAAGTAGGTATTGATTTTTCCATGTGGTACAGCTGATTATATCTGATACATGTTGTGCTGTCTAAATATAAAAAAAAAAAAAAAAAAATTAAAACTATTTATTTCCACATGCATTCCTAAATTTAATACACAAAAACAATAACGCTCAATCCTTCTTCCTTCCTATCCTTCTATCTTTCTTTCTATAACTCACTCGTTCAACGTGGTGCTCTCAAAATTGTTTTTTTAGATCAGCCATCTTTTCATATTTTTATCTTTTTATATCTTTTATCGTTTTATCTTTTTTTATTTATTTTTATCTTTTGCGATCAATCAATCAGTCTCGCGTAATCCATACCAAAAAAAATTTGGCGCGCTTTACCCGCTTACTCTTGGAGTTTTACACGTAATATAGACGACAATTTCCAATAATTTGGCCTCAGCAACGCCATGACATTGTCATCGGGCAGTCCAATTAGTGTATGGCGGCTGATTGCTCATCACTGCTATTAGCGCTGCTGCTGATTAGCACGTGTGTGCCTGGCAACTAGAATTTTAGTGCAACGACAATTAGGTTTGCATATTGAAATCGGAGTTTGATTGTTTATTTTTCTTTTGATACTTGATTGATAGGGTCAGGAGGGCGCGGTTTTTTAAACACTTTTAGAATTGACTGTAAATATTGTATTAAAAAAAAGATAGAAGAGACGGCGTTAATTTCAATTAAGGCTTTTCGCCTAACGATTTATGCTGCACTGCTCGTATAACGGATGCCATAGAAAAAATTCGTATGTACAACATTTTTGGAGGTCACCAAAATACTGGTGAATACTTGTATTAGCAGGGAATAAATGTGTATGAAAAAGGAGAGGGACCTTTACTCTGTCTACACAGTTACAGACCTAATATTTTAATCTCTGTTACGCTTTCATGGTTTATGACTAAACTTACGGGGTGTCCTGCGTGAGCGACGCGTCGTATGACGCGACGCGACGCTGCCCTGCGAACGCGATCAACTTAACGGCATGACCTGCTTGCGGCCTATAGGGCCATCTGCGGCGAAACGGCGGCGCGCGGCGTAACGCGTACTTGTTTTGAGGGCGACCAGACGCGACACCACGAACTATGAAATGGATTCAAAAGATTGTTTTTTGTGATTTGATTCAGTTGATTCTTTCTGTGTTTTTTACGATATTTTTAAAAGTCTGTAATTTAAATATGAACTTTCAAGCTAAATTGTACTGTTCTTTTCCATGATTCGAGAAGTAATCAAAATCACGTAGGACATTTGCCGCGTGTAGCATCGCGTCGCTGTGCATCGTGTCGTGTCGCGTCGTATTCGTCGCTCACGCAGGACACAACGTTACACTATCACTTACGGGATATCTTTGTCTTCCCGCGGTCATGGCGCTTGCAACAACAACAACAACAACAACAACAGCCCATAACGCCCACTGCTGGACATAAGCCTCTCCCATGATGGGAGGAATTTGCCGTAATCTCCACGCTTGGCAGGCGGATTGGAGATCGCAGTGATGAAAGACTAACAGAAAACGCTGCTGCCCATTCTCTGATCTACGGAGGCACAAGGTGTTCTGCCTCAGACATTAGTCGCCTTATACGACACCCGTGAGTTTAATGGGTTGGTTCTATTCTACTCTGCCGGATACCACACGGCTTGCAACAGCGAGCGTCGAAATATCGGGAGCTCACAATTATTGAAAATCATGGACGATAAGTGACAGTGTAAGTTCTAATTTTGAAATAATGTTTAGTTATTTAAACGTAGACAAAATATTAAAATGTATATAGTGACTTGAATAACAAAAGATTGGCGTCTTATAAGTGGTTTCATGCTCACACAAGAAAGTACTGTAGCTATTATTTCTTGTATATTGTATCACGTAGTTGTCAGCTCGCTTACAACATGCATAGAATATTTTCTTCAATGGAATCTCATTACTTGCAAGAATGCAGCTAACTGACAAAAGCGATTCTGAATAATAAAGTAAAATCGAATAGATAGAAAATGGAACATTTTTCCTTTTTAAGTTTTATTGTATCCGTTCTCATTGTATGCTATCAATACTGAATGCAATTCCTTCTATTTCTCTGATTGCAATTTATTTTGCTGTTTTACATTTGTTGTATTTTTATTGTTCCGTACCTCAAAAGGTAAAGAAGGAACCCTTATAAGATCACTTTCGTGTTCGTCTGTCCGTCTATCCATCTGTCCGTCTGTCCGTCCGTCTGCCACCACCGATTTTCTTAGGAACGGGTGGACGTAGCAAGTTTACATTTATACCAGATACTGAGGTGTATAGTCCCTATTAGGTGTAAAAAATCAAGGTCCTGAGTCAACACGATAAAAAGATATGGACAAATTTAGATTTTCGCGAAAACTTGTGAGTACCAGAATTTACCTTAATTTTCAACTTTTTTATTTTTCGGACTTTTCCCTTTACTTGTGTTGTAAGACCTTGCTTTTACGCAAAATTGCCAGTTCTAGGTCAATCGGTAGTACCCTGTAGATTTTCGGTCGAAAAAAAAAATAGTAGATCCCGTTGACCTAGAATTACGAAATTTGGCGAGTAGCAATGTTTTACAGCACATGTAAAGGGAAAATCGGAAAACCGTAAATATGTAGTATAATAACAAAAAAAGCGATTTTACTATTACAAACTTATTATTTGCGATTGGTGCAATAGCCGTTTCACGGGATCGAACAGCAAATCTAAGTTTGTCCTTTAAAAAGTTTGTACGGAACCCTCGGTGCGCGAGTCCGACTCGCTCTTGGCCGGTTTTTTTTTAGTGTTTTGAGCTGGGGTTGAATAAAACTTTTTGTCTTTGTTTGCGTGCTTGTCTTTGTAATAAAGCGAAAGTAACTTTGTCTGCTACCTGCCTGTCTGTCTGATTTGAAGAATGATCTAAATTTGAATGAATGTAACTAAATCACCTAATTTCTCACTCTAACATAATTCTTAAGTACTCTTTTACTAACCCATATAGACCTTGTTGTTCGCAATAAATAATTATTTGATTTGATTTAACGGTAAAACGAATTTAATGAAATTCTGCATACGGGTAGACCTTGTCCTGTGATAGGTTAGGACAGAGGATACTTTTATCCGGGTTGTAAGTTCTGTGGGATAATTTCTGGCCTATCCTTATTCTTATTTTCAATTTCTGTGCGACTGTGTTTCTATGATTGTCTAGCCGAAATCGCCGGTGGTGGCAAAGAGTGCACTGTACTTATTACCCTTGTACCTTTTTTTTCGGATGGGAAATCATCAAATGACTTCTCCCGCTCTGGGCGGAGCAGGAGGGAGTGTCAGACTTTTACTGACTAAAACCCATCCATGTTCCTTCATCGCCCTTTGTGTTCCAGGGTCACGGTATCTCTTTCGAACAGTCCCGCAACCCCGGCAGGCATCGGTCCTTGCGGACCTCTTCCTATTGCTGACTCTCTTTGAGGCGCGCGTGGAACACGAACGCGCTATCGACACGGCCTGTCGTCATGAGACGGACGGACGGCGAGCTAGCCCATAGCCCACCATCCACAGGCCCGCACCCTTGTACCCTTTGCTTATTTGGTATCTATCTGAGAATACATACATCATCTTCCTGGCCTAGTCCCATGTTACTTGGGGTCGGCACAACACGTTTTTTCCTTCAATTCTCTTCTGTCAGACGTCACGGCATCATTTACTCCTCCACAATCCATGCATCTTTTATTTGGCCAGCCTTTCTCTATATGAGCATATATTTCCTGTAACGAGGCTCAAAAAAATAGGGGGTACGTTCAGATGCCAATGTATACGTTTTTACAATAAACTTCCGAGCCAAATTCAAGCACTAAGCCTAAATAAATTCAAATCGTTTATAAAACGGAAGCTGTGCTTGAAAGCCTACTATCATGTTAACAACTATCTCGAAGATAAAAAGGCTTGGGATTAAGCTGCTCCAATGAAATTTGCTCTGTGAATGTCGAAATTTCGGACTTCGCTTGTTTATTATTAATTCCTTTCTTTTATACACTCTGACATTGAATGATTTGACATGAATACTTATTTCAGTATTTTTATTATTTTTTTACTTTTTTATTTTATTTTATGTTACATTTACCTACTGACTTGACAGGAATATTTACGTATCTTACTTTTTTATTATTATTGACATTTATGATTTTTGTGATTTTTATTGACATTGATTTTGTAAATTATTATTAATTTTATTTGATTATTGTGAATGTGGGGACCATGTGGATTTCATTTTTATATATTTTTGTTTGTTTTCTTTTTTTTTTCTCCCACAACTGTCTGGCAGTTTGAGTACTATAAGCGACCTACCCAAATGTCCTTTCTTTGGTATTGTTCGTCGTTTCGTTGAGCTCCTTGAGTTATAAGTCGAGCTACACGATAACTGACAAATGCTTGCACTGACTGGACAGGTCCACTCAAATCTGTGTGGTTCTTTCTTCAAAAGACCATCTCAGACACTATTCTGCATAGTCCTCATGTGAATTAAGCAAAATTATGTCTGGACTTCAAAAGAGACTATGACCTCTGAGTTTGTTTCGGCTGTTTCTTCTCAGAGTAGTCAGGTACGAAACACCGGCCCCATCTAGTTTAAAAAAAAAACATGACGTGTGAAAAGTGTTTGTAAAAACCTACTTGCAAAATAAACATCATTTATCATTTATCATTTATCATTTACCTATAATTATACGTATGTATAAATCCATATACCTAGAGCCTTGCCCTATAAACAAAACGGATACAAATTATACTCGCTCTAACCTCTAAAAATTATAGTACTTACTGGTATAAAAACTAGAAGCTTATATTATTTATTTGTGATACATCCACTTACATTTATTGAATTTGAAATCCGAATAAATATTCCATTTGTAAAATTGGTTCTGGCGTCAGATTCTATATTGTTAAAATATTTTGTAACAATCGCATCACATAATAATCTATAACTGCCTGGTTGGTGTAGTGGTCTGAAGACTTGTAAGCAAGACTGTTAAGCATGAGATTCGATTCCCGGGTCGGGCAAAATGGAATTGGGGTTTACCATCAGGAATTTCTCAGTAGCAGCCACAAAGTCTGCATTTGCTACCGGTTGACGGCAATAGTCTCACCCTATTACATGGGACTATAATAGTGAAATGTGGGTGTATCATGAGGTACACCTCTGCCAAACCCTTCGAGGATTACAAGCGTGATGTTATTTTATGTTAATAATCCAACAGTGACTTGGCTGCTAAGTTCATACCTATTCTTCTTACCACACTATACCTATTATTGAAAGTTACGTTAAAGTGCCCACAACTGGGTTAGAACGAAAACTGTCGTTTCACGGCCGGTAATCAGTTTGGTAACTAAGTTGCGTTACCCACGCACTAGATGGCGTTAATAGGCACTGTTCGTCGCTGGGTCGTCCCACGCCCGTCAATGCTGTCAGTATGGTGATTAATTGAATGTTTGGAAAGTGATTATTTATGCAGATATGCGAGAGATGTAACGAGATAGTCATAGTCATCAGAGAATTTGTTTCCAATCATCAGGACACGAAATTGTAGAGTTTGTTTGATTGATTTGAGTTTTCTGTAAATTTTCTGAGGTGTTGCAAGTTATTAGGAAGACGGACATTACAAGATACATAGAGGTTTCAGAAAATAACAGTTTTTTCAAATAAATGGTGTTTATGCTTTAATTCAGTAAAACAATCAGAAAATAAAGTTGGGGTTTTCCATCAGGAATTTCTCAATATCAGCTACATGAAAGTCAAACATAAATGACGAAATGTGAGTGTACTATTAGGTACACCTCTGCCTTACCCTTTGTAGATTACAGGCGTGATGTTATGTTGAAATATAGTACAACAAATGCAAGACACAGACAACCTTGCAACTAAGACACAAACGCTGGCAAATTTCGAAGTAACACACGTCTCTCCACAATATTAAACTTTTACGAGAGTACACAGCATCTAGCGCCAGTAAACAGTCAAGTTCTCAACCTTACCCGCAACTTGCCGCCAGTTGGGAACTGTCTGGGTACACTATGTGTTAGTGACAACGTGTTGGACGGTGATGGTAACTTACCGATACCAACTTTGTTCTTGGGGGTAGTCTAGCTCTCGAACCTTGTTAGACTGAGTCTGTGTTAGACTGTAATATAATATACAAATAGTGACGTCTTAAAAAAAACCGGCCAAGAGCGAGTCGGACTCGCACGCCGAGGGTTCCGCACCAACTTTATTGAATGAAAGGTAAATTGCGGTTTACGATTTATGACGTATTAAAAAAAAATCTACTTACTAGATCTCGTTCAAACCAATTTTCGGTGGAAGTTTACATGGTAATGTACATCATATTTTTTTTTTCGTTCTATCATTCTCTTATACCACTTTGGAAGTGTCTCTCGCGCAAACTATTCAGTTTAGAAAAAAAAATTTTTGATACCTCAATTTTATTTTTGAAGACCTATCCATAGATACACTACACGTATGGGTTTGATGAAAAAAAAAATTGAGTTTCAGTTCTAAGTATGGGGAACCCCCAAAATTTACAGTTTTTTTTTTCTATTTTTGTGTGAAAATCTTAATGCGGTTCACAGAATACATCTACTTACCAAGTTTCAACAGCATAGTTCTTAAAGTTTCGGAAAAACGTGGCTGTGACATACGGGCGGACAGACAGACATGACGAATCCATAAGGGTTCCGTTTTTTACCATTTGGCTACGGAACCCTAAAAGTTGACTCCTCACGCCCAGGGGTATCCGGAAATACTGCATGCATCTTAATCATCTGCTTAGTCTTTTCCCAACTAGATTGGGGTCGGCTTCCAATCTAACCGTATGCAGCTAAATACCCCATGCATGTTCCGCGATATAAATTAGTGAATCGGCTAAAATAACTAATAACTTTAAATAAAAACTGAATAGAAAAAAACAAGTTCAGGAGACAGGACATTATTGACTGCAACAGTCGCGACCCATATTGGATGTAATGATTTTTGTCTAGATTATTTATTGGGTCCCGACTGTTGCAGTCAATATGTCCTGTCTCTTGAACTTGTTTTTTTCTTTTCAGTTTTTATTTAAAGTTATTGGTTATTTTTTACGCAAAAAAATTAAAAACCCGAAGGTTTTTTATTTTTTTATTTTACACTTTTTAGTTACTTTAGTTCATCCTCATCATCATCAGCCTATAATGTTCCCACTGCTGGGACACGGCCTCCTCTCAATGAGGGGGAATGGGCTATAATCCACCACGCGGGCCCAGTGCGGATTGGTAGATGTCACATGTCTTTGAATTTTTGGTTCTAGGACATGCCGGTTTCCTCACGATGTTTTCCTTCACCGTTTTGAGAGCAGTGGTGATGAAATAAATTACACAAAGTAATGCGCCTGTTTGGGTTCGAACCCACGACTTACGGATTCGTAAGTCGGGGCCGCCACCACTTGGCCACCGCTGCTCTCCTGTCGGCGAACATATTTTAAGAGTGCTTCATAGATATATGTAATAGCAGGATTTTTTACGCTGGCGGCGAACATATTTTCTTTGCTTTGTGAAATTTATCATCTGCCTAACCTTTTCCCAACTATGTTGGTCGGCTTCCGGTCTAACCGGATGCAGCTAAATACCTTTATTTTAACTGCCTATCTGACCTCCACACCACAACCCAGTTAGTACTCGGTAATACGATACACCTTGGTAAGACTGGTTGTCAGACTTACGAAACACTGACTTCATGTAACGACTGTCCAAAATCTACAAATGTCAGCCGGGGCCAAACGGCTAAGCTTGATTCACGTTAGACCGTGTAGGGTCCGAGCCGAGTGTATTTTTATTATTACTATATTTTAAAAAAAAGTTTAGGAAATGCATAGTTATTTCACAACATGCAAACAAGCATACTCCATGCATGCAGCAAGTAAGCAGCAAGAATGCAACATGCAGCAAGCATAGTATGCAAGCATGCAGCATGCAACATGCAGCATGCAAGCATGCAGCATGCAACATGCAGCATGCAAGCATGCAGTATGCAACATGCAGCAGGTATGGTTTCTGTCACAGCTCCGGCGCTGCGGGGTTTTGGCGGTCCCACGTTACTTTAGTTAGTTTTTTTTTATTTTACCATTTTAAAATCCTCATTAAGAGCCCTCTCAACAGCTATAAACCTCATGTGTTGCACGAGGTGTTCCTCACTTGACAGCGGCAAACCCCATTTGTTGCACACGTCTGTTTGAAGATATTTAAAAAAAAACGAATAAAACGTGTGGTGTCAGTCTGTTTTAGGGTTTATTTCCAATTTCTATAACATTTCCGAACGACATACCAAAAGTCCCAGCTCTATTCCATTGACGTTGAAGTTGAAGTTGTCAAATAATATAAACAAAGTTGCGTCAACACTCCGCGCCATTTCTTCCGTCATCGTGTTGGCGTTAGCGTCACATTTCAAGTGATTGCGAGCTACGTATTATAGTGTTATACCTTTAAATGTTCGTGAGAAGTTGTACTATCGTGTTATGATAACGCAAATTAGGTTTCGAATCGCAAAGTTGCAGTATTTCGCCTGTGAAAACGCGTAGGTATAAATACCTATAGTGATTGTGAAGTGTGAAGAAATACGTGATTTAGTGATTAAAACGTGTGTGAAAGCGTACAGTGAGTATTTAATTAGTGTGGTGATTAGATAGTTCAACTATTTACACCAAAAAAACAAGTGATTTTGTGTTTTTTTTCAACCGACCGCGGCTGAGTCGTCGGATCACCCAGATGTAAACAAACAGTGAGTACTTTACTTTTAATTAATGTTTTGATATGATGCTAATGAGATATTAATGAGATTATGGTCTTATTTGAAAGGTAATATAATCTAGTTTATTTTAAAATAATAAAAAATGTAAAAATGTTAATAGTTTTTGATAAAATTAATATTTTAATAGCAACATATCCGTTTTTATCACTGTTTTTCAAGTTCTACATTATGTTTGGAGTATCAAATTATAATTGTAAGCCTTGATATTTAGTTTAATAGTTTCCTTATCTATTCTGCTATTCACTGTCAATTTTATAGAGCTATAACTCTTGTAGTTTGCGATCGACAAGTGTTTTTATAAAAAGTGTCAAATTACGTGCAAATTTTCGCGGACCTCCGCGGTTTGCCGCTGTTGGAGGTAAAACGGAGCGCTGACGACGCTGGTGAAAGGGCATGAACCCTGAAAACATAACACTCCTTTTTTTGGGCAGTTGTGTAAAAATAAAGACTAGCCCGTCCCAATTTGAAATGCTAGTGACATAAATGGAGCAGTTAGTGTAATTTATATCTTTTGGTGTGTAGTGAGTGACCTTGATCCATCTGTGAAGTTTGTAAAACTAAGTTTGTTACTTTTTAGGCATGGAGATCTAAGCAAATGATCAAATAATGCCCGAGTGGCTTGTCACTCCCTCTTTGTTTACGTTTTGTGGCGTTAAATTACGCTTATCTTGTGATTTTTCGAACTCAAACATTCTCCAAACGAAATAATACGAGATTCCATTGTAAGTTTTATTCACAATATGAAATTAAATTAAATTACTTTGATATTTTACCACTCTCACGATACTCTCACCACAAAATCACTCACGACGCTCGCAAGTGACTGCGTTTCGTATTCGAGCTGTGAAAACTGTCAAAATTGTAACTTGCACTCGCGTTATACATGCAAACGTTAGCGATGTGCTCGAAACGCTCCTCACTTTCTTAGTGGCACTTGATTGTCACTTTCGACGACGTAAACGTTAACGTAAACTCGATTTACGCGATCGAGACGTTACTCGAATTTTAGTATGACACTCGCACTAAGCATACTGGATTAACACATAGGATACTTTTTATCCTGGTAGTATAATCCCGTGGGACAATAATTATCGAACATCACGCAGGTGGAGCCGCGGGCATAAGCTAGTTCGACATAAAGCGGACGTTTTATCCTTTACGTGATAGATAATACATGCAAATAACACTGCAGCCGGATCGGAACCTTGTGACGAGCTTGTCACATTTGCGTCGCCTCCGTGTCGTGTCACCTTTATGTATGAATACGCAGTGTGCACGATGGGATTTATCATCGGCAAAAAAAAAGATGTAGTGACAAAAATGAAAATGAGTGCGCTTAGATGGTCTGGTTTGATAAGAGAATGAGTGAAAAAGAATTAACAAAAGGCACTAGTTTGACTTATTGGTGAGGTTCTTCAGCAAGGTCACGTGCGTGGTTATACTTGCAACCGGCGTGCGTGTCCAGATCAGATATATGAACGAGGACGAGGAGAAAGGAGTATGGAAGGGTCGTAAAAGGTGACGTTTTGTAGTTTCTGGCTTAAACTCATGGGAAAAAGGCGTGAGTTTATGTGTGAACTTCCTTATAAGATTCTTACTTCCTTGTTGAAAGAACTCTTCTAGAAAATTTCATGTTTCTAGACCCAGCAGTTTAAGCTGTGTATTGACTTTGTGACCAGCGGTGGCCCAAAAAGTCTGACAACCAGTCTTACCAAAGGGTATCGTATTACCCAGTACTAACTAGGTTGTGGAGGTCAGATAGACAGTCGCTCCATGTTAAATACGGGTATTCAGCTGCATCCGGTTAGACTGGAAGTCGACCCCAACATAGTTAGGAAAAGGCTAGGCAGATTATGATAGTGGCCCAATGGTGACGACCCAGACAGTCGCATTACTTTCATCACCACTGCTCTCAAAACGGTGAAAGAAAACATCGTGAGGAAACCGGCTTGTCCTAGAATAAAAAAATCGAAGACGGGTGACTTCTGCCAACCCACTTTGGGCCTACGTGGTAAGCCCATTCCCTCTCATAGAGAGGAGGCTTGTGTCCCAGCAATGGTAACATTATGGTGATTGACTTTGATTTTACGTGATGCCGTACCAATAACCCTTTTTTATTCGGATGGGAAATCATCAAATGACTCCTCCCGCTCTGGGCGGAGCAGGAGGGAGTGTCAGACTTTTACTGACTAAAACCCATCCATGTTCCTTCATCGCCCTTTATGTTCCGGGGCCACGGAATCTCTTTCGAACAGTCCCGCAACCCCGGGTACCAATCACCCTCACGTACCGACAAACCACATTACGATACCGTTAAATTGTCAATTCTTGTCGTAACACATTTAACACCCCGACTGCATTTGCATAATGCACCGACAGAACTGCGTCGCATTCATATGTAAATCTCGCCACAGCCATTATGATGGTGATGTACGATAATTGTCTCATTGTATCGAGTGTTAATAGGAAACCAATCGATATTATTGAGGTTACTGGAATATATTAACGTAGAACTGGTGAAGGAATTATTTTACTTGGTTTCTGTTAATGATTATCGTAGAAGTGGTGAAGGGATTACGCCAAACGACAAACATATGTGATAAAATGATCGGTGAAATTGTGGTTTGGCGTGGAGAGCACGCGCGAGCGTTTGTGATCTGGCGATCATTTGTCTGCATTTTTTGTCTTCCTGCCTCAATGTTCTGATGGGTCTTGAGGCAGAACGTCCGATCGGATAAACCCACAGTTTGAAAAAAATGATTGTATTATTTAGTACTTTAATTTGTTTTCTCCGCAGTCGCAGTTGTAATACTATTGTAGGTCGTGGCCAAGTGGTTTCTAGGCATAACATCACGCCTTGTAATCCCCGAGGGTTAGGCAGAGGTGTACAGTGACGAGTACCAAAATGTAAACACTTATGAATCGGGCGGAAGGAAACGCCCATTGCGAGGATCAACCGGAGGATACGGTGGAGCACACTGTGAAGGTGTGCCCCGCTTGTGCGGAGCACCGCCGCCGTGTCCTCGACGCGGCGATCGGCGGTGGCGACCTATCGCGTCCGGCCGCGTGGTTCAATCCATTCCGGAGCGAGACGGAATGGGACGTCGTCACCTCCTTCTGCGAAACAGTCATTCTAGCGAAGGAGGTGGCGGAACGTGAGAAGGAGAGAACCTCACGTCCCGGCCGCCGCGGGAGACCTCCCGGGCGTCGGGGGCCACCATAGTCGCGGGCCTCGCCGTCAGTCCGTCTCATGACGACAGGCCGTGTCGACGGAGCGTTCGTGTTCCACGCCCGCCGCCGGCCCGCAAGGGCCGACGCCAGCCGGGGCTGCGGGACTGTTCGAAAGAGATGTTGTACCGTGGCCCCGGAACACAAAGGGCGATGAAGGAACATAGATGGGTTTTAGTCAGTAAAAGTCTGACACTCCGTCCTGCTCCGCCCAGAGCGGGAGGAGTCATTTGATGATTTCCCATCCGAAAAAAAAAGGATAAGGGTTTTTTTTGTTTTTCCGTTCGTTGCTTGAAATATAAATTATTTGTTACAAATGGGTTCCTTCTATCTGGCAGAATCTTGATGATCCGAAATCTCTTTGGCATAACACACTTATATTTAATATAGTTATTGTTTGGATGTCCGAATTTACAGTGGCATACTTTTAAGATGGCAGAATTTTAATTGGAATAATTACCGTTGGCAATGTTCACATTCCGCATAATGTCGTTTAGAATAACGTTTATTTAGAGGACAGTTATTTGGTACAATTTCACTTGGCATACTATGAAGATGGCAGAATGTAATTTGGAATAATTTAATTTGGCATTATTGCCATTTCTATAAAATAGCATTTTTAATTTTACATTAGAATTAAAACATTGTCTTAAAAAGACAATATGTTGCGCTACAAAAGTTAGTGACAGAAACGAATCGCTTCAAAACCGACTCCACGTAGTCTTGTCTGCCCGAACCCTAGAGTGTAATTTAAATCTGCGTAGGCGCGGAGGGGTGAGCAAGCTCGCATGGGACCGCCGGAATCCCGCAGCGCCGGAGCCGTGAGAGAAACCATGCCTGCTGCATGTTGCATGCTTGCTTGCATGCTGGCTGCATGCATGGTGTATGCTGGTTTGCATGTTTGCATACTGCATGCATAATTTATGCTTGCCTGATAAGAAAAATGCAGCAATTAACATTATCGTCGTGTTTGTGGCGAAAAAAAAATGTTCAATCAATTTTATTATTATGGCAAGAAATACAAAATTATTCTAACTATAAATTTTATGTAATGTGATAGACGAGGCTTTCCATTATATGCATTATGAAATGTATGCCAAAAGATGATTCTAACTGTAAACTTTCTGAAATATGATAGTTCTGCCTTTTAATGGCTATCAATATGAAATTTATGCCAAAAGATGATTCTGACTGTGAACTTTCTGCGATAAGGTGGTTCTTCATTTAATTCTTGTGCATATGAAACTTATGCTTAAAGATGATTCTGACTTACAAAATTATGAGATGCCAAACGATGCCAAACGATTCTCTGCGAAATGAAGTTTATGCCGTTACAAATAGTTCGTTTTCTCTTCTTCAATAATATTATAGCGAATAAACATTCGTAATAATAATCATTCTACCGATGCATGTTTAGACAAAAACTCACGGAGAACTCATTTGGGACCTCTAATTTGTAGATTCTATTGAATAAAGTCAATCAACAATTTTTTTTCATCTCGCAAATATTCTACACTTTCATAATAATACAATACTTTTTCGTGATATGCCTTTTTAAGTAAATTGTACAATTAGCGTAACACCAAAACGTAAGAGCTCCTAACAACTTATCAAATTATTTTTTCTTACTGTTCTGAGTAAAATGTCATGTTGTTACGGACGTAGTATTTTTTTATTTATCTATGAAAATGATCCTATCTCCAAGTTACAATCGTTACTTATTTCTCGCGAAAATTGCTTTAAATTCAGGAAAGTGTTTACATATTGGTGCTCGTGACTGTTTAAGTCCCATGAAATGGGGGCGAGCTTATTGCCATCAACCGGGCACAAATCCAGACACCGTGGCTGCTATTGAGGAATTCCTTATGCAAGAACCCAATAACACTTTGCCCGACCTAGTAATCGAGCCCGCTAGTAAACCAACGAGGCAGTTTGTAGAATCTATCCTAAACATTTGAATAAGACTACTGCCATGTACTTATACCAAACGAGGATATTCTCCGTAATACCTTGCGATATCTTGTAGCTTGGCATCGTGGTCTAAACCAGCACAGATTTATATTTCCATATAATTCAGCTAGCGAACCGCGGCGTCTGGTCTCTAGGATGTAATTTTATGAGAATGATTGGGTGGTCTGCATAGAGCAGTGCTGTGTGGATTCGTTTGAAGATGATTTAATGTGGTATGTGGATTATTGTGATATGTTATTGTAGCGGTTTGTAGTGCGGTTCTTTTTTCATTTACCTTGTGAAATATATATTAGATACTAGCGGACGTCGCTCTGTTTCACCCGCGAAGTTCCCGTTCCCGTGGGAGTACGGGGATAAAATAAGAAGAAATTAGTCTGAAAAGCGATCGAAGCCAGTTCGAAAATTTAACAGTTTACCTACTTTGGGCAGCTTAGAATTGTTTCGAACTACCGGAGTTACTTATGTGACCTATGAACAAAGTTAAAATCAAGAGAAACTAGGCTGCAAGAGCGAGCGTAGCGAACTCGAAAATTTTACGTCTTTCCTCAGAAGAGAGAGATCTTTAGATCAAAATGTAATTTTTTGCAAAAGGTGACTGGGGACCTTTATATCCACGGGGCCCTGGGCTGCAACACAAAAAGCCCTTATATAGATCCGCCCCGCCGCACACTAGGTTCTCCTCGCGTGTATGGGACTTATTATTAACCTTACTGATGAAATGTGCGTGTACTAATTCACCTTTGTCTGTCCTTTCGGTCAATACAGGAGTTGATGCGTTGTTATTCAGGTAGTTACTATAATGGGTGTAAATAGAACTCGTAACGAAGCCGAAAGCTACTTAATCTCCACCGCCACTGCGATCATTTTTTTGTTCTGACCCTGGAAACCTTCTAGTTAAGAAAGTTCCAACTGTTTTGCCAGTTTTTAATTTTATAAGATTACTTAAAGAACCTACATGACCCCTGTAATATTCAATGTATTCATCAGCAATATGTTTTGCGTTACATTGAGTTTTTAGTTTTTATTTTGATATTTTCCTGATTTACTTAGATGCATGCTAGAATGCTTGATTGATGGTTTCATGAAGGATCCGTTTACACCTTGTTATAATATTTTCATAATAACGGTAGTGTCTTGTTATCACAGGTGCTACGTGTGGATCGATCAATTATTTATCCTTATTCGATACTACTAGGTCCAATCCAATTCAGTTAGAAAATAAATAAGGAAAAGTAGAAAAAATGTCATCGGAAGCAAACAAATTATTTCCCTCGTAAACCCGATTTCATGAGCGGACTCTGCTTATATTTGTAGTAAAACTTTTCTTATGATAATCTAATCATTTCAATGTAAATGTCTTTAGGGGAATAAATTATAGTCCTCGGTGTGGTCCGTGGTCCACACACACGCAAAGTTAGGGGAAGACAAAAAATGTGAATGATTTTTTGAGATTTAATGTACTTATTTAATTTATTGTTTTCGTTTTATTTGAGTGTGTTTGTTAATTTTATGAAAGAAAACAACAAAATGAGGCGTTTTTAGAATTTATTTATAGAGAAATAATAAAAATAATAATAAATAATCCAAAAATTATTTCCTAAATGATACCAATATTATGTTACTTCTGACAGAATACGTAAGCTGAATTGGCAATGGCCCGGTCATATTAGCCGTAGAGCCAATGCCCGTTGATCATCATGTGCCTAGCTTTTTCCCTGCCGACGACCCCAACTCTTGGGAAAAGGCTAAGTAGATAAGCAGCGAAGTAAACAGATGGAGACCCATCTGAAAGTAACATGTTTAGGAAGACTCATCATCATCTGCCTAGCCTTTTCCCAAGTTTTATTGGGGTCGGCTTCCAGTCTAACCGGATGCAGCAGAATACCAGTATTTTACATGGAGCGACTGCCTATCTGACCTCCACAACTCAGTTAGTACTGGGTAATACGATACCCCTTGGCACCTTAGCCCCTGGTTGTCAGACTTTTTTGGGCCGCTGACTACCTGTAACGACTGTCAAAGATCACAAATGACAGCCGGGACCAACTGCTTAACGTGCTTTCTGAGGCACGGAGGAAACTTGGTATGTAATGAGTGGTCACCCATCCACAGACCAACCTAGGCAAGCACGGCTTAACCTAAAGATCGACCCGAGCGGCTGTTATTATTTAGCCACGAGACTAAACTACCTATTATACCTAAGTCACGGGCACCCTCGTTCTTTCTCATAAATTGATTAAATCAATTACCAACAGCAAAACTGTTTATTTACAAACTTGGTGAGCAAACTTGTTGCCACAGACCATGTTTTATTCAGCACTGAAGCAACTTAAACACAATAAACAAACCCTACTAGGTTCTAATTAAAAGTTTTAAACAAAATGTTAATATTTTGAATTAATAAGGTTGGGATGAACAAGTATCCTGGTATCTGCTGGAAGCTAATTAGCCTTGTAAATGTGGTACAGGGTATTTATAGAGTTACATTACTTAAGTATGGATTTGTGGTTGGCTTATGTTGTCTGCCGTATAACTGTTGTGTTTATTTATTACAATTTTAGTTCAGTGTAAGCCATTCATATATAATTAAGTAATCACTATACTCGGTCTTTTCACAGAATCACAAACATTCTAACATTATCGTCTTCCATTCAACAGTAAACAAGCAAGTATACGCGGTGTAGGGGAAGTGGATCGAGCTACAGTGCGACAAAATGGAACATTAAACAATTTATGCTTACTGGAGCGAGTATAAATATTAGGAACTAACAATTGTGATGGGGTACTGTTAGACTTCGTCATCCCACTGATGGGAAAAAGCCTCTTCCCATGTCCTACACGATTAATGTGGACCAATGGTCGCTAGTTTGGTACAGCTAAAACAAGTCCCACTAACTTTTATGAGGACTGCAGCGTCGCCTTCTGGCTCTGTCTGGCGATGAAAGGTGCTGAATCTGCTTATTGACGAAGCCAGTTCATTAACATAATAACATAAAATTACACCGGTATTAGGTAGAGAGAGGGAGGGGCGAGAGGGGGCGAATCTATTGCCATCAACCGGGCACAAATCCGTACTCCCTGATAGAATAACACATTGCCCGACCCGGGAATCGAACCCAGGACCTCATGCTCAGCCGTCGCGCTTGCGACCACTAGACCAACGAGGCAGTCATTTCACTTCATCATCATCATCAGCCTATAATGTTCCCACTGCTGGGACAGGGCCTCCTCTCAATAAGAGGGAATGAGCTATAATCCACCACGCGCGCCCAGTGCGGGTTGGTCATTTCACTTAAATAATCATTATATTAACATTTTAGCCTCCTCCTTTATCCTAATTTATTAGGGTTTGCCGTAGTACGTCATTTTTCTTTCAATTAATATCTATTTTTAACCGACTTCAAAAAAGGAGGAGATTCTATGTTCCACTGTATTTTTTATTTGTATTTTTACCGTTTTTAGGTTTAAAGTTCTCAATAAAGACAAATGTCACTCACTTGAGAACAATACTAGACTTTAAAATTACATAAAGTTCGTCGCCATCAGTTACAAACTAGACTGCACGCATTCAATGCCTTCATTTCTGTAGAAGTGCTCGATCCGCCATAATACACTGACCAAGTTGAGTTTTGAATGCATTGAAAGAGTTCAGATTTCTTATACTAGAGGGTATTCTATTAAAAAACTGTGCTCCTTCAAAAGTAAGCATTATTTTGCCGTAGTTAGTTCTAGTTTTTTAATTAGATATCTCTGTTTACAATAATTTTACACCTATGGTTGCTATAGTGAATACTTGTCTATGACAATGCGTGTGCAGTTGTTAGAAAGCCTTCTTCGAGGGTGCAGGTGACCTTTGTACGGAAGCAAAACCCATTTTTTTCTTAAAACCCATTACAGGTAAATTGATTACGCATTAAATGTTAAAAATTTTCCTTTCAATTATAATTAAGTCCTGAAAGAAGTCTTGTCACTCTGTGTGACATCGTCCTAAACAAGATGATTGATAAGGCAAAAGATTCATTTGACAAGTTCAGCCTAATTTGAATAAACGACTTTTGATTAGTTAAGGTAAGATATAGTTTTGGCTAAACATTCAGGAAGAGCTGCTATCGGGTAAAGGCCTTTAGGCACTTCTTTTTCTTTCTTTCTTTCTTTCTTCCGCGAACCAGCCCTCAAAGTTCTTGTTGTCGATACTCTCATATGCTTTGGTCTTTGTACAAAGTTGAACTCCTGCTATTGTCTCATGATTAGTCATTGTAGCACTTCGATACCTTTTATAATTCGATGAATTTTTACCTTATAGACGATGTCGATGGAGAAATAAACCTCTTAAGGTATGTCAGAGTTTCTCCATAAATATTTATGAGTCCACCGTAAAGTGAAGGAACTCTAATGTAATCAATAAATTCATACTCGGCGGCTCAAAACAAGGACGCCGCGATGCAAATTGAGTTATGCAGAGAGGCCGTTTTTGTGAAGAATTTTATCAAGACTTTTTTTTACCCAAATAAGCCTAAAAGGTGGGCAGTGTTTTGACTTCCGATAATAGATAAACTGTGTAAAGGAAGATATTATAGCAAGAAAGGAGATGTCTGACGAGATGACGAGTAATAGAGAAGTAGGTATGGAAGAATAACTTTTTTGCAAAAAATAAATCGACTTCAAAATACACAAAAAAGTGAAAAATAACTTTAGCTTCAGAAGTCGGTGACCTTTGTTTGATTAATTTAGTTTTTTTTTGTCACCGACTTCTGAAGCTAAAGTTATTTTTCACTTTTTTTGTTTTTTGAAGTCGGTTTTATTTTTTGCAACGAAGTTTTTTATTTTTCCATTTTTAGTTATTCCCAAAAAAATATTTGCCATGAATTTATTTGACATTGTTAACAATACACGTCATGGTAATAGGCGTATCCCTAATATATGGAACTTAAAATACCCTTTTTTTTCGGATGGGAAATCATAATATTACCCCTCCCGCTCTGGACGGAGCGGAGTGTCAGACTTTTACTGACTAAAACCCATCCATGTTCCTTCTTAGCCCTTTGTATTCCAGGGCCGCGGTATCTCTTTCGAACAGTCCCGCAGCCCCGGCAGGCATCGGACCTTGCGGACCCCTTCCTTTTGCTAACATCTCTTTGAGGCGCGCGAGGAACACGAACGCGCCAACTTAACATACCTAACTGTCGAAATCTGGGTGTGTACGGTCAGCAACCGCACATTGTACTTTAGTTAGCCTAGTTAAAATACTGCAAATTTTGTTATTTTATAAAATGTAGTATCGTCACGTACGCAAGTACGTCAGTCTTCGGTTTAATATCGAGCTCGCGCAACATCCAACATTTTGTGACATTTTGTAACATTTTTTATTATTTTCTTATTACATTATTTTAGTGCAATTTCGTATTAAATACCTTTGAACATTAACATTTATTTTATTAACATTTTTAACATTAAGTGTAAAGGCTCATGCCCTTACATTTTGGTCCTTCGAGCCGTTAAGAGTAAAATCAGTGCCGTGGTACGTTTTCACTCGCGGGAACAGTTGAACATTAAACTCGGACATTAAACAGAACATTCAACAGAACATTAAAAACAGTGTGAACAGTGATATTAAGTGAGAATTACACAGATCGAGGTGGAGCGTAAGCAGCGAATCCGGTGAGCACGTTCCATATTACCTACTTTTCGGAAATTTTGGATTTATAGTCTGCACTAAGCACCGGATAACAACAATGACTACTTACGATGCTTTACTTAACTCTCAATCTACAAATCTTGAGGCTATCAAACGAATAAATGAAAACTTTAAAAAAGATAGTTCTACACGTAAAAACACTCTCGAGTATCATGATGCCAGACTTGGAAAGCTGGAGGAGTATTGGAGTGAGTTTAAAAAGAACGACATCCAATTAGCCTTGTTTGAAGGCACGAAGTCTGGACCTTACTATGAGAATCGCATTTACGAGCGTTTGGAACAAATATACGAGGAAACGAAGTGTATGATAAATAGGTCAAAACAAAGATTACTTGCTAAATTCGAGGACGAAAAATTTACTTCTTTTAGTCAGTTGCAAAAAAAAGAAGAAAGGCCGTGTGTTCAAGAGAATGTTCGAGAAGAACAGGAGAGCGATGAGATTGCGGATGATGTGAAGAACACTTCAAATGAAGAGTTAGTCGTGGACCAACGAACTAAGGATATGATGAATGAGCAGCGGTCGAACATCAAAGCTTTTGAGAGAACAGTCCGGAACATGGACATTGAAAAATTAAAAGAAAAGTGGCAACTTGAAGATAAGTTGAGGACAGTTACGCAACGTTGGGAAAAAGTCGATAGCACTTATTGGAAGCTCGATAACATGTTGGTCAACACGCAAGCATTTGAAAGTGATTATAATAGATTAGAAAGGCTGTATGAATTCAGCAAGGAACAAATTAACAAGAGGATTTGGGATAACAAACACCAGGAAAAATCCACGCCGAAAATTGAACTTCCAATTTTTAGTGGTAGCTATGCACAGTGGACAACATTTAAGGACTTGTTCGTTGAAATCGTGCATCGTAATACTTTTATCTCTAATGCACAAAAAATGCAACATTTGAAGGCGAAATTAAAGGGAGAGCCCGAGCGATTGATACAGCACATGAACATTAGTGCTGATAACTACGAAGCTAGTTGGCAGATACTTCAACAGAGGTACGATAATAAGAGACTATTATTTACCTACCAAGCAAACATTTTACTGAGTCTACCTAACATACAAACTCCGACGGCATCTCTCCTGAAAAGGATGCATGATACTACTATTGAGTGCCTTCAGGCTATTAAGAATCTGCAATATGATACTTCTAGTTGGGACCCCTTAGTGGTTCACATTTTAATGCAAAGGCTGGACGCAGATACACGCCAGGCCTTCAAAGAATCCATGGAAAATCCAAGGGAAATGCCACCTCTAAACGAGTTCCTGAAATTCATCGAAACCAAGTTCATGTCAATGGAATCGGGTACAAACCCGAACCGCCCACGAAACTTTAACAGTCAACAGCAAAACATTCAGCCGAAAACAGTTCATAATGCAACGTACAGCAAGCCTAAGGTGCAGCAACATACCATTCAAGGTGGAACTAAGAACATGCCGAGAACATTCCATAACAAGCAAACATTTAATAATTCCATTATAACTTGTCCTAAATGTAATAACCATCATGGGCTCTATAATTGCAGAGAATTTTTAAGTATGTCACCTGAAGAAAGGTTAAAGACCGCTAACAACCTACATGTATGTTTAAATTGCCTGTTCAGTCATAACGGCGAAAAATGTACATCGGAAAAAAAGTGCAAGCACTGCGATGAGCCGCATAGCAGCATTTTGCATGAGGCGATTGGAGTTGCAAAATCGAGAACCGGCAGGGCTAATGTAGGTCAACAAGTGAACACGCATTTAGCTCATGACAACTCAAATGAGGTACTGCTAGCCACGGCCCAGGTCAGGACAATAGCCAATGATGGAACTACGATCGTTTTACGCGCTTTATTAGACCAGGGATCTCAGGTTAGCCTAATTACGGAAAATGCTGCTCAAAAATTGCAGTTAAAACGAAACAAGATGAGCGCGGTGGTGTCAGGTGTTGGTGCTTCAGCCACCACCAAGTGTAAAGGAGTGCTCCATCTTAAATGCCAAGCGATACACAATGACTTCAACATTAACATTAATGCACTTATTATGAGGAAAATAACAAACAAACTGCCAAGTAAAACAGTAAATAAAGATAGTTTTGAACATATACAACATTTACAACTCGCTGACCCTGAATTTAACATATCTCAGGATATAGACTTACTATTGGGAGCCGATGTTTATTCCGAAATATTGTTAGAGGGGTTAATAAAAACAAACACGTCATCCATCATAGCACAACAAACTCATTTAGGCTGGGTAGTATGTGGTAATTACAAAACATTCAATTGCCATGTAATTATCAACAACATTCAGGATCTAACCCAATTCTGGGAACAGGAGTCTTTGCAAGAAAACAAAGAAGATGTGGACCCTGACAACAGGTGCGAACAGCTGTACAAAGAGACAACAACACGACTTCCTGATGGGCGATATCAAGTTCGTCTCCCACTGAAGGATAATTTTATTGAACACTTAGGAACATCGAAACCACAGGCCATCGCTCAATTTCAACAACTAGAGCGAAAGATGGCTAAAAATCATGCGTTTGCAAAAGATTATAAAGCTTTTATAGATGAATATGAAGAAATGGGTCACATGGAGCAAGTCGAAAGCAACACTAGGGACAAAAACATTGAATATTTTCTCCCGCACCACGGGGTAGTGCGACCAGGTGCTATCACGACGAAACTTAGAGTCGTGTTCAACGCGTCGGCAAAAACTAGTTCAAAACACAGTCTTAATGACTTAATGGAGGCTGGACCGAATCTACAAAAAGATATCCTTAGCATCTTGCTCAAATGGAGACAATACAAATATGTGTTATCATCAGACATTGAGAAAATGTACCGATTTATAGTGGTACATCCAGAACATCACCCCTTACAGAAAATAGTGTGGAGGAATTGTCCACGGCAACTGCTAAGAGAATATCAACTATGTACAGTCACCTATGGTACTAAGGCCGCTCCATTCTTAGCACTCCGAACACTTCAACAGCTAGCGATGGACGAAGGTGACAAGTACCCGGAAGCTAAAAACATCTTACTCAACCAATTTTTTGTAGATGATGCGTTATTCGGAAAAGATACCATAGGTGAGGCGCGGGATACAAGAGACCAACTTATACAGCTATTGAAAGAAGGAGGGTTCAACCTTAGAAAGTGGTCGAGTAACGAACAACAACTGCTAGAAGATCTGCCAGATCATATGATTAGCCCAGTCAACTTAAGTTTTACAGAAGCATCAGCTTCCAAAGCATTAGGCTTGGCATGGGATCCGAAACAAGATGAATTCATATTTACAACTACATTAAAAAACAAAAACAACATTGGCCTTAACAAAAATTCGTCAAAACGGCAAATCTTAAGCGACATATCAACAATTTTTGATCCTTTGGGCTGGCTATCCCCAATAACAATCAAGGCAAAAATTTTATTCCAACAGATCTGGAATTACAAAATCGAATGGGATGACACTGTTCCGGATGGAATAGAAAAGGAATGGAGAATACTAAAGTCTGAATTAACAAATATGCAACCTTTCAAAATTAACCGATGGCTCGGGTTAGAAGCAAGCAAGGTTTGGGAATTACACGCATTCTGTGACGCATCGGAAAAAGCGTTTTCGTGCGTGGTGTACAGTAAAGTTACAGAAGGTAAACAGCAACAAATTGCATTGGTTGCGGCAAAAACAAAGGTCGCTCCAATCCAAAAACAACAAACACTTCCCAGACTTGAGTTATGCGGTGCTCAGCTGTTAGCACAACTGGTCAAGAAAATAAAACATTGCCTCGATAAACCTAACATTAAAGTAACAGCTTGGACGGATTCAATGATCGTGCTTGGCTGGCTAAAGGGCGATGTCTCGCGATGGAAGGCCTATGTCGGACACAGAGTTCAGGAGATAACATCTGTAGTGCCCGCCGGGTGTTGGAAGCACGTAAGATCGGAGCAAAATCCAGCCGACTGCGCGTCACGTGGACTACTACCTTCTCAATTACACAACTTTCCTCTGTGGTTTGACGGACCCGAATGGCTTAACAGAGAAAAAATCCCGGAAACATATGACACCGTTAAGATACCAGAAATAGAAGTTAAAAAGGTGCATGCAGTTACGACACGAACTACCGGAAACAAAGACATGGACATTGTAACTGAACTCCTTACCAAGAACAGCTGTATTATAATTATAATACGCATCGTAGCATGGGTGTCGCGTTTCATAACAAACACGTCACAAAATAATCGTCACAGGGAAGACGCAGCTATGAATCATACAAACATGAATAGGCCGCCTGCGTCAAAACAATGTAATTTAACACTCGCTGATATTCGACGCGCTACTAACATAATTATAAAACATGTACAAAATGAACATTATGGACAAGAAATCCAAGATTTAAAAACAAAAGGAAGGATAAGCAACAATAGAGGACTTCAGAAACTTTACCCTTACCTAGATGACAATAACATACTACGCGTCGGAGGGAGATTACAGAATTCAAACTTACCTGAAGAAACAAAACACCCTGTTATCATCCCGAAAAACAGCAAGCTGGCATATCTTCTCATTGCCCGTGCGCATGTTACAACACTACACGGTGGAGCGAGGCTAACTATGGCTACATTAAGACAGAAATATTGGATAACAGGAGGAAATAACACAGTTAAAAAACACCTACAAGACTGTGTAAAATGTTGCCGCTTCAAACCATCGAAACAATACCAACTAATGGCGGACCTACCCAGTGAAAGGATAACGCAATCACCACCATTCTATCACACAGGGGTGGACTTCACAGGGTTTGTTAGTGTTAAACTAAACAAGGGTCGAGGCGTCAGAACAAGTAAAGGTTATGTCGTTGTTTTCGTATGCATGGCAACAAAGGCGGTGCATTTAGAACTTGCATCAGATTTGTCGTCACAAACATTTATACTGGCTCTCAACCGCATGATTGGGCGACGAGGTTGTCCGAAACATATTTACTCCGACAACGGAACAAACTTTGTTGGAGCCGAAAGGGAGTTAGCCAAACAACTGCATATCTCACAAACATTCAACAACGACACTTTATCGAAAAGGAACACCGAGATGGGGATAGAGTGGCACTTCAACGCTCCAAGCTGGCCGACTGCGGGAGGACTTTGGGAGGCTGCAGTTAAGTCAATGAAATATCACCTAAAGCGTGTCCTAGGAGAGCAAAAGTTGACATACGAAGAGTTTTTAACACTGCTTACTCAAATCGAAGCCTGTATGAACTCTAGACCACTTTGTCCTTTAACGGAAGACGTGGACGATATTGACTATCTTACTCCTGCACATTTTTTAATTGGCCGACCAGTAACATTCTTACCAACGGAAAATATCGAAAGGCAAAACATCAACATTCGACATAGGTGGCAGTTACTAAACAAAATGAAGCAAGGGTTTTGGACCAGATGGTCGTCAGAATACCTGCAACAACTTCAAATTCGTAGTAAATGGCTGAACAAAACAAATAATTTATCCATAGGGGATGTTGTCTTAATCAAAGAAGACAACCTTCCTCCTGCGAAATGGGCACTTGGCAGAATACAGGAAGTTCACCCGGGGAGAGACAATCTAGTCAGAGTTGTGACTATGAAAACAAAAACAGGGGTATTAACAAGACCAGTAACAAAATTAGTTAAACTCCCAATACCAGAATCTCATATAGAAATACCTGACACCACCACATCCAATGACAAAACCTGCACTGAAAAACAAAAACCTACAATAAACAACACAAATAGAAACCAACGATTTAAATCAAGGAATATAAGTTCCAGCCTGCTATTTACACTCTTAACATTACTAACGTTATTTCAGCCCACAAAGCAAAGCAGTGACGCTATAAACATCACACCGTTTGAACCAAACAGAGCAGTGTACTTTGACAAAATCGGCAATTTGCAAAGCGTACACGATGACTGGAAGATTGTCACCTACTATAATATGACATCTTACTGGCAAGGCATGGAAAACATACATAGAGTTGTGAAACACCTGAGAGAAAGGTGTGAGCAATTTGCATACCAAACGATGTGCAAAACCATTATGACCGAATTCGAACAGGAACTTAACGAACTTGATCATAACAATTACATGTTGGAAACACATCATGGGCAGACAAGAGGGCGCGTTTCGCGAGGTCTTGTCAATGGAATAGGTTACCTTGCAAACAGCCTATTCGGCGTGCTAGATGAAAGGTTCGCAATACAATATAAAAAGGACATAGAAACATTGCAGAATAACAGAGACCATTTATTGAACCTGATCAAAGGTCAAACATCAATTATAGAAGCACATAATAACATTCTGAAGAGAAATGAAGAGGCAATGAACACTCAGTTCAATCTCTTAGATCAACATCTTAATGCTACTGAGAACTATTTACAGAAATTGGGTAAGGAGGTTGAGCAAGAGGAAGCTTTGAACTACTTTAACATCATGGCTCTGACTAGTTCAACAATTCTGTCTAAACTACGCCACATCCAACACATGCTTTTAGACACAGCCATTAACATTCACCATGGTCATGTAGACACCAGACTTTTACCGCAGAACCAGCTCTTTCAGGAGCTCAACATTATCTCTGGACAATTGCCACAACAATTATCAATACCCGTTGACAATATTCAAAACCAATTAGCTGACATATACAAACTACTAGAGGTAAAATCAAGATTATTTGATAAATATTTTATCATCGAAATCACATTACCATTAACAGGCGACACTCCATTCACCATTTATAAAACAGTTCCTATACCGATGATGAAAAATAACAAACATTCACTTACAATGAAAACAAATTCTGAATATGTTGCAGTCAATATAAGAAAAGAGACATATATGCAGCTCACAGACAGTGACCTAGAACATTGCATTAAAATGGAACCAAGTACATTTGTATGTTCACTAAACAAACCAACACGTAACATGAGAAATCATCAAATTCCATGCGAAATCGGCGCAATAACAAACATTACATTATCAAAATGTATCTACACATCCGAATCCTGCAACAATAAATGGACACCATTACAAAAACCTAACACCTGGCTCTATGTCTGCTGTGCGGATTGCCAACTGCAAATAATCTGTGAAGGTCGTATGACTACTAAGGCAATACATTCAACGGGAATTTTAGAAGCCAAAGAGGGATGTATAATTAGAAACAATGAAGAAACATATTACACACAAGTTTACTACACAAACAATATTTATGTCAGCCCTGAAATACCTCTGATAGATCTGGATGACATCAACAATTTAACATCTGTCCAGCCGCTTGATTTATCAACTGGACAACAGAACACCCAATTTGTTAGAAACGATTATGAAAAGCTTCATAATTCATTGAAAGAATTGGAAGATCAAACAAAACAGGCTGAAATGTCGCAACACGATGTGCACCAATACATCGTTTCATACTCTACGATGGGACTTCTGATCTTGTCAATAGTCGTCGCGGGAGGAGCCTACGTGTACTGCAAACGCAGCGGCAAGGTCATCGTCAGTGACACCGGCGCGTCCACCAGATTACCGCCACGGAAGCCAGCAAGAGTTGCAGCATCCACTGAAAACATAGAACTTACCTATGCGACACCTCATTCTTTTAACATTTGACTTATAATCATTTTTATTCACTTTGTTTTCATTTCGTGATTTGTATTTATATTGGTAAAATAGTCTTTAATAAGTTATCTCACTTGTTGCCCCGCCAAGATGTACGGTCAGCAACCGCACATTGTACTTTAGTTAGCCTAGTTAAAATACTGCAAATTTTGTTATTTTATAAAATGTAGTATCGTCACGTACGCAAGTACGTCAGTCTTCGGTTTAATATCGAGCTCGCGCAACATCCAACATTTTGTGACATTTTGTAACATTTTTTATTATTTTCTTATTACATTATTTTAGTGCAATTTCGTATTAAATACCTTTGAACATTAACATTTATTTTATTAACATTTTTAACATTAAGTGTAAAGGCTCATGCCCTTACAGGGTGTATTGTACACATCTGCGTACCCCCTCAGAGCATTCAGGCGTGATGTTACGTCATGATGTTGTCTATACAATAAATATCCAAGCGACTGCAGCAACCACGGCAGATTTGCCGTCTATTTTTGAAGAGTTGCATTGTATATCTCCGTAGATCAGCATCAGATGTTCACAAAATATAAATGGGACCACACGAAAAGCACCAGCTTTCAAATAAAAAAAGAATCATCAAAATCGGTTCACCCAGTCGAAAGTTCTGAGGTAACAAACAAAAAAAAAAACAGTCGAATTGAGAACCTCCTCTTTTTGGAAGTAGGTTGAAAAGACATGCAGCGCAGAGCCCAATTGAAATAAGGGCAAGAGAATGATGAATCGCAAGCGTTACGGCGCATATTTGTCCTGGGTTCGATTTCCAGGTCAGTAAATGTGTTATTGGGTGTTTCTGTTAGGGATTCACAGTAAATAGTTATATAAATGTAGCAAAGTAGATAGAAATGTATATATACTGGTACTATGGTACCTCTGCTTAAAACTTCATGGAGAGCAGGCGACATGGTGTGCTCGTTTTTAGTTTTGTGTTGCTAAAACCCGATGGCGATGTTACATTTCTGCGCAAAGGACTGGCTTAGAATGCTAAGCCCTTCTTGCTTTTAGCAGTATTGCACTACACTCCGCATTTGGCTAGAATCTACACTTCGTGGAATCCATAAATGTACAAGTCTCAGCTTTTCTTTAGAGCTCGGGTTTTATAAGAAACCGGTGGCAAAATTATGGTCGTCTTGAAAATCCGTTATTTTCAGAAATGTCAAAAAGGGCTCTTATTACCGTCGGCTGTTATATTGTGAGCATTACGACACCGTTTTGATTAGGAAACCCCTCAAAATATTTATTGAATATTTCATCATTTGAAAAGAGCCTTGACGGCCCAGACACTGGCTTCAAAGGTCGTGGCTTTGAAGCCAGGAATGTGCATCACTTTGAGTTACTAATTCATCACCACCGCTCTCAAAACGGTGAATGAAAATAATACCTGCATGTTCTGGAACCAATAAAATCGAAGATAATGTGTCATCTATCAACCCGCACTGGGCCCTCGTGATGGTTTACGGCCCAATCCATCTCATACAAAGGAGGCCCGTGTCCCAGTAGTGTAGTGGGACTATCTTTTTCTTAACTTTGCCCCCATTAGGAATTTCTTCAGTATCGTGGATGCGTTTGCAAGCATTTAAACTCACAAACACAAGCTATAAAAAGATTTGTTCCGCGCGGGAATCAAACCCGTGACACGCAGCGCAGTAGCCAATGGCTTAACCACTGAAGGTTTTGAGGAGATTGGCCACCTAACTAAAACTCAGAACCAAGAGACACAACCATGATTCTCTTAAATAGGTTATGAAGTCAATCTTGAACCCGTCATTCTGTTAAGAGCAGATGGGTCATGAATCTTAAAGGTAATTTATACAGGTGACCGACAGAACCGTTTGCTAAGCCACTACCGTTAGCTGGCAGATGACTAGACAGCCTGTAATTAATGCAGATTAGTCGGTCACGCTTGACCGTAGACTGTATTGCGATCAGGTAGGTCTATAATAGTCTTTGGTTTATGTAAATTGGTTCTGATGATTGCTATAAAGATTTCATGGTGATAGAACCAACAGATCTTTGCCTCATTTATTTATATAACAGTAATGTACTTGCTGCACTTACGAGTACAGTTTGCACCTAAGCTTGCAGCAAGCCAACAATTTTACGCCAAATTATTGCTGTCAAACGATGTGACTGAATAGTACGGGGGTCGTGGATATGTTTAAAGTTAAAATCTTACATAAAAAAAAATCTTATGAAAATGTTGGAACTTTGACCCCCTAATATCTCAGAAGGTTTCCAGGTATGGTCCAGAACAAAAAAACGATCGCAATAACGGGGAGCACAACGCCTTTTGGCTTCATTAAGGGTATTTTAACACCCTTTAATAGAGAAGCCTGAGTCACTTAACTTGATACAGTGCGACCAAATCCTGACTAATCAGAAGCTTACTCCGCCTAACGAGTGTCGCTAAAAGCAATCAAGACCAAAAAACAGTCTTAAGTCTTCAAGAAAAATCTCCTTTCCATTTTAAATAAACAGATGGAAGTTTATTTATTTACTAGCGGTATTCAAGCCTTGCACGGGAGCAATTGACGGGAATTTGACGATCCGAATGGCGCAGCGGTACTGAGGCTGCCTTACGTTTTTAGGGTCCCGGGTTCGAATCCCGGTAGAAGCAAAATGTTTGTGTGATGAGCATGGACATTTGTTTCCGAGTCATGGATGTTTATATGTATAATAAGTATGTATTTACAAACATTAAGTATCTATGTAGTATATCAACTATCTGGTGTCCACGACACAAGCCTCGTTGCTTAGTGTGGCACTAGATGGCGCAGTCCAGCGATATTTATTTAATTTACTTGTGAAGAAAATAAAAATTTTCATTCAAACAACCTTGTCAACAATTACTTTCAGAATAAAAAAAAAAACTGACCACGTGCGAGTCGGACTCGTGCATGAAGGGGAAAATTAAAGGGGGCTCCTCTAAAACGTTAGTACGGAACCGTACTAACGTTGTAGAGGAGCCCCCTTTAATTTTTAATTGTTGGTATAGCGGCAACATAAATACACATTCTGTGAAAATGTCAACGGATAAAGAGATACAGCCCGCTGATAGACAGCCGGACAGACGGACGTACGGACGCAAGGAAAGCGGAGGCTTAGTAATAGGGTCCCATTAGTTACCCTACGGGTACGGAACCCTAAAAAGTGTCAATCGGTCGAGCCTCAAGTGTTATCCATACGATACGTGCGGCAATGGATTTATTATTTGTATAGATAGATTTACCCCGTTACAACTTAAATCGCATACCACCTGTTGATAATAAATACTACACGCTAGTTTTAGAGGCAATTTCAGGCTTTACAAATTTTATTTCTACTTTATAGTGTAAACAGTAATAAAATGAAAGGACACAATCATCAATCCTTTAACGTTTTACGGCGAACGATTTATTGTGGGGTCGAAACGACCCCAGTATTGTTAGCTTAGCAGTGACGACGCAAGGGTTGGGGTACAACTGCAATTAGAGGTGGTAAATGTAGCGTGGGACGCCCCTAGCAAGATTGACGTACGATGTTACTTCGGATTTTATAGCGTAGTCTTGGTTCTTGGCTGAGATCGGCTGAGTTGATGATAGTGTAGTTTACTTAATGATTAGCCTGAAGAGCAGAGATTATTACTTCAATGATTGTCATTGTTGCCATTGGGCTCATCATATCAAAGTATATGTTATCCTTTTCTTTTTAATTCTCTTAAAAGAGACGTTGTCCCACATAAAACTCACATACACAAATAGCTAGACCTGGAACAACTACCTATAGGCTTTACAAATATTTGTTTCATGAGGGAATCAAACCCGCGACACGCAGCGCAAAAGCCAATCGCTCAGCCACTGCGCCAAACGTGTTGTCAATTGATTGGTAAACTGTATCACTTTTACCAACAAGGATATACCTATCTGAAACCGCCAAGATTTTAGGATTTTCCAATAGTAAATGGCAGAGTATGAATATCTGATATTTAAAACTGTCATACCTACATAGTTGTAAAATAGGTTTAAATACAACATTTAGGAGAATATAAATGAAATAATTATTGCAGCACTGAAATAAAATATGAACATCAAAAGATCAACCGCAACAAATGCAACATTAAACAATTTTACAATATTTTACTTGCTTTGTTAAAAATATGAAAAAAGTAAAATCAAGAAACTTTGAAAGAAACTCTGCGTTTTAATTTAAAAGTCGAGGTCTCAAAGAAAAGTCTGCGTCTCCAGTTTACCTTTCATTTTAAGAAAGATCAAAGAAAATAAACCAAAATATGTTTTTAAAGCTGTATATTTTTTTAATGACTTTTAACAAGCATTATTGTAGATGCTGGAAATACGTACTATCTCTACAAATGGTTGTACAATTCGTCTACGAATTGCAAAAAATATCTTTACAACTAAAAAAAATTAAGTGTCTGTGATTTTACTGAATGCATCTGAAATATATACGGTACGGGACTTCTACTGGCAGATAGCTGATGTTATAAGCACTACTACTACCCATTGCTACTTTTACTACTACGGCACGGGCTACGGCTACTTTTATTTTAGAAAAAGAAACAATTAGGGTTTCGTGTAAAAAATAAAACCCTTGATATTGTTAACAAAATCGGATTCGAATAGGTAAGTAATCTTCTAATATATAAAAATCTCGTGTCACAGTGTTTGTTATCGAACTCCCCCGAAACGGCTTGACCGATTTTCATCTAGGTCTAAGAATAGGTTTTAGGCTATATTTTAGTCTCACACATACAGATCAAAATTTTCACGCGAACGTAGTCGCGGGCAACAGCTAGTATTTTTTTTTAATAATAATTTCACGCAGACGAAGGCTGCGGGGCACAGCTAGTCTTGCATAATTATGAACGAAAAGCTTAAGGCGACTACAGGAGCTAAAATAGCAACTCTATTTGTGGTGGTTAAAACTTCGTTTGAAATACTATTAGAATAAAGTTCTAATCAGCTTACACTACAAAGTGGTTGTTACGTCAGTCACTGCGGGCCGAATAGTGCGAAATAAGTGTTTTTTTGCGATTTACAAAAAATCTATTGATTGGACTAAAAAATAAAATACTATCATGCTAATATGTTGCTTGTAGAATTATTTGCCAAAAAATCAGAATGATCGCATGTATTTTAGTGTGGTTTTTACTCGTTAAAAGAATTTATTTTTATCGAGTAAAATTAGTTGTATTATGTTTCAAAACACTATCATACTAGCATATATCCTGAAGAATATCATATATTTTTCTGGTTTTGTTTATTGCAGTGAATCATATGCTTTTTTGAATTATAAAACTCGCGTTTAGCTCCTGTAGTCCCCTTAAGTTAAATAGTTGGAACACGAATATCTGAGAATGGAAGTTGGATTATACCGCAGGTTTATCAAACCAATAAAATAATAATTTAATTTTACTCTCCGTTTCTTTTCGTATCTTTATAGTAGAATTTTCATACTACGAATAAGTGCTTTTAAGTACGATTTTCCGTGAAATTAGTGAGTTCTTATGCAGGAGCATGCTCCATTACCCAACCATGTCTGTTCATAGCATTATCAGTTAAGAAAAACAAAGTTTCGTTCAAATAAATTTATTGGTTCGGCCCAATAAATTTTATTGAGCGGGGGAGCCTAGTCAAACACGATAAATAATAAGGTTGGGGCATTTTTGGTTGGCATGACATTTTGTGACCCGAGTTGCGAGTGTATTCGCATACTACCATTATATTAGAAGTAAAAAAATATTATTTCTAGTAATACGTCGCGGCCTTTTGGAGAGAAAGTGGTCACTTCTGTTAGCACATCACCTCCTTCAAAGTGAAACTCAGCAATGCGGTAACCCGCGGCGAAATTAAAATTTTCTCACGTATTTTTTGCAATTTGCACGTAGTATCATATTGTATTTTAATTAAAATATGATTTGCGACTGTAATTTGTTACAGTCGTATGGCTTTACTGAGTTATAATCTTTAAAATCATCCAAACAACCCTCTAAGTTTATTAGATCCCATTAAATGACTTTTTCATGAAGTAGTCGTAACGAGAGATTTGGACTATCATACTACGCTCCCCCCTTAAAAAGACGAGACCAGGAAACCGTCAAGTCCTAGAACAGATTTTTTTAAGACTTCAGATCCACCAACCTGTACTGGGTCCGCGTGCTGGATAACGGCTTATCCTGTTATAGAGAAGAGGCCAGTGACCCGTGCCAGCCGTTTTCGGCTGGGCAAGAATGGTCTTTCAATAAGTCTAATATTAATTCCTTTAAAAATGTTATCATCAGACGAGCAGAGATACGGCGAAGCTTCACCGTTGTATGGTTGAAGTTCCACGAACCCGAACAAAGCGCCATGCTTCCACATTTATTGTGCGAACCCCAGCAACTATTTAGCATAAAAAAACTAAAACAGAATTTACACTTCTATTGAGGATTTTCAAAACCTACCAACTAATCTACTAACCAATTTTTAAACCCTGCATCCAAAGCAAGAGTGAACATGTATCTTCAGGGCACGCACGTTTCTACACCTCATCCATCGGTTTCCCATCCCAACAACAACAACAACAACAGCCCATAACGTCCACTGCTGGACATAAGCCTCTCCCATGATGGGAGGAATTTGCCGTAATCTCCACGCTTGGCAGGCGGATTGGAGATCGCAGTGATGAAAGACTAACAGAAAACGCTGCTGCCCATTCTCTGGTCTACGGAGGCGCAAGGTGTTCTGCCTCAGACAATAGTCGCCTTATACGACACCCGTGAGTGTAATGGGTTGGTTCTATTCTACTCTGCTGGATACCACACGGCTTCAGTAGGCCCATTTTGCAATAAAAAAACATTTTTCCTGAACGGTGAACCAAAACTTGTACGTCGTCTTGGTCCGACTATACATACATCTACTTATGTATTATACAGTAGTTACTTATGCTATGGCGTGTTTATGCTTCCATTTTATGGCTGATATTCGGCAAGTAGGTACTGCAAGAGGAAATACAAGTATTGCCCGTATTGGTCGTAAATTTGGTGAAACGGCTCTCCCGACATCCATGGTGATGATAAATGTATTACCAATGAAGAATGCGAGATGGAGGAAAAAATCGGAAGAAATAAAATAATTCATTTTCAAAAAAAATCTGTAGTGGACTTGTGCAAAACGAGCAGGTTTAACACCAGGATCTGTTGAGTCTTTAAATTTTCCACTGTATTGACCATTTTCTTTCGGCGTTATCATCATTAAGTTCAGTACCTCAAAATTATCGTGTTATATGTAAATCAATACATTTGACAAAACCTGCATTCGATTATAAATCAGTCTACAGAAAAAAAACAGTTCTACACCTAAAATACTCGCAGAGAAACTGTTGCAATGTGAAAATTACCAAAAATGGATGAACCCAGATTCAAATACCATCAAACCTGATGCTCCCTGAAATATTACCGTCGTTCTCGAAAGTTCCTAAGTCCTCACCACGCTTGCGACGCAGCAAAACCCATAATAACCTCATATGGGTAGTGGATCCCATAACTGTATGGTCCGGCGTAAATTTTGAACGACCCATAACACTGTCATACATTGAATTTATGTACTTTTCTTCTATTAGGTTAAGAGCTTAAACAATGTGGGCTTGTTTACTAATTAAACATAATTTTGTGGGTCTGTAAACATTAGAATTGTTTATGTTTTAAGTTTATTTGTTTTTCATGCTTTTGTTCATTGTGGCGTTTCATTTTCGTTGTTAGGGTCGTGGTCAGGAGAAAGCGTGTTGTTACCTATTTATATAGGCCTTTATGTGGTATGAATTTGTTTATAATTTAAGGATAATCTTTTAATTCGCAAGAACCGGTACGAATTATATAAAACTGTGGGGTAATTGTGTATAAAACACGCTCGCCATTTTAACAATACAATAACATTATCAACATCCATTACGCTGTTTCGTTGTGCAGCAGATGATTTTATAAACATATGAAGCAGGTTATTCATCACCTTCCTGCCCTTGTGCCCATTCTATTTGGGCTCGGCGCAACATGTTTTCATCTCCCATTCTCCCCTGTCAGACGTCACAGCATCATTTACTCCTTTCTCTTTCATATCAACACAATCCATCCATCTTTTCTTAGGCCTTCCTCTCCCTCTCAATCCATCAACATTAATGTTTATTAAAGTAGTTTATGAGAAAATGCATATATGTTTTAAAGATTGTTATATACTGGCCACCTAGAATCACCTGTCTTGTTGACGACGTGTGACGTTCACCATTCTTTGTCTAACTTATGAAAATTATATTAATACGTAATGAAAATGCGTATTTAATAAAGATTTTACAACTGACAGCTTAACCTTCTAAACCTATACAAACTCATCGTACTATCTTTTATTATCAACAAACTATTTCTAAAACCTCCCGTTAGAACGTTTGCCTCAAACAAGCGAAGTAAACTGTCGCCAATCAAAGTTCACGGTCGCTACGATTGCGACATGATAAACAATGTCACGGGTAGGTTATAGAAGACCCACTCTTAGCGAAACTAGAAACTTTTTGATCTTCCGTTCCTGTTCATTAAAATCGAAATATTTTATCTCACGTAAGCCTACATGGTCACTTGTATAACGTCAAAATCTAGGAGCACAGTTCTGATTGGTCGTTTCCTATAAAGAAGAACCGGCAAGAAACTCAATGATTACTCTTTCATAAAATATTTGGATTACGTTCTTATTATATTTTGCAGCGTTGGTGAAGTAGAATCGTTCTCACTAAACAGTTATACGGTGGAAGACAACGTAAGCTCGACCACAACACGAGGTCTTGGGTTTGAACTCGAGACCTATGTCTCGTCAGTCCGACTTTCACAACATTAGGCTAGCTGCTGGCAGTCCATGAATAGAAACCTCATTTAAACACAATGCTTAAAACTAAATCTCTGTGTTTACTGAAACGTATCTATTTTGTGGCCTTTCTCGTGTCGCAGTTACCAGCGATCGTCGATATGATTGTCCCTGATTGCTATCGGGATAGATGTGCTGTCCAACTTGTTACCTCGTTCCTGACGCATATTGGAGAGGACTTTGAGTGTGAAATCTCGAGATTTTCCACACGGAATTACGAGAATTTCTTTTGATTTTTATTAATATTTTGTTAGCTTCTACTCGACCGCCAAGAACATGTATGCGGTTTTACACAACCGTAATTCGTTGTTTGTAAAACTCTTATGGACCTGAACAGGACCACTGTTTTCTAACAATGTTAAAATATGTATAAAACATTGTATATTGTATATAACAATGTATATAACAATGTTATAACTTGTTACAATATTTATTGCGCTAAGCTAGATACAGAAATTATTTTTGTAACAATGGCCTAATAAATTTATGATACTTACTAAACGTCTTACTTAAAACGATAATATTTTGGCATCGGCTAGGTGTTGCTTAGTGTTAGTAATAACAAGCATTAGGCCATACCATAATTATACCCCATAGCAAGTTTACTTCGTGAAGCCTTTCGAAATTTTATAAAATTTAAAATTAATTTGATTCCCTTAGATGTGGGCTGGTGTAACAGCTTTTTGTCCTTCCCTTTGTCGAGGGAGGCCAGACTGCTGTATTGCTGTACAGGCTCACTCAAATGGGCATTAAAAATAGAATAGCCTAAGTAAATCTACGGTGTGATTTTTGTTTGAAATATGTGTTGGATTTTGTAATTTGTATTACAGGGGCGACATCTTCAAATTGAACAAGCCCCTTTAAATAAAGAGAAAAAAAAAGTTTATATCGTTATAATAATTATCGATAGGTATTTGTTTTGTTAAAGTTTGTTGCGCACTGATATGTTTATATACCTACTACTTTTCTAAGATATGTTTAGGTAATCAATTTGGCATGATTCAACGGAGATATACCTATTCTGAAACTTGACCGTTTGAGAGACGTCCAGGCTCCTGAATGCCGTCGTTACACATTCAGAGTCAAAGGAGTTCGGTACAGAACCAAACTCAATGGTTTAATGTGTCCTCTCATGCGTGGGAAGACATTGCATTCATTGGAAGGAGTTAGTTAAGCCCCCTTCTTTTAGGTCCATTTGGAAAATGAAGCCTTTGCTTTCTGGTATTGATTAATGGCAGTTCACACGGTTGCCAGTGTAAATGATAGTCCAGGTTAAACGTATCTAGGGCAGTTAGTAAGTAAATATTATACTAGACTGACTATGGCTGCCGCGTTGCCTATGCCTTAGGGTGCTTGCATAAAGAATGCATTTTTCATCGGTACGGGTAAGTACGGGTAAAATATCTATACAGAAAGAATGCATTTTAAAGTACTGACAATCGGTACGGGTCACTACCTATCAGTACGGGTTTAAGCATTTGCCAGTGTAGGGTGTCCCTTCTGTCGTCGTAAAAATAATATTCTTCCAAACAAAAATGGATTTGGATTGCGAAGCAATAATAGCATTGGTTTTTTCTAAGCCACAATTGTGGGACAAAAGAAACTATTTACACAGTAACAGAAATGTAGTTAACAAATATTAGAAAGAAATTAGTATAGAAAATAAACATTAATGAAACATTCTTAGTTAATCAATGTTCTATTTTATTTAAAATGTAGTTAAATGTATCTGGTGCCATCCTAGTATAACCATTAAACTTGGGTTCATCGAACTTTATATCTTGTAGAAATAATTGATAATACGATCTATATTTCTTTCTTTTACTGTTGATATTAGAAACACCGACTGTCCTTTTTAATTTCATTATGAACACTTTCGGGGAGAAAAAACTCATCGTCAGACGAACTCGAAAACATCGTGGTCACTGTGAACAGACTTACCTGTTTCTTGATGCATAAACCCTGTATTTATAGGTACCGACCCGTAACGATAAGTCAGTACTTTAAATATGCATTCTCTATGCAAGCACCCTTACTGGATAAATGGGCTATATCCAACACAAAATTTTTTTTTCAATTCGAACCAGAAATGCAAAGAAAATACAAACTCTTCAGCATTATAACATTAGTATGGATATTCACTGGATTGATAACATAATCGTCTTAAGATAAAACAAAATTTATTCGCTTGATTTGTGAAAGCTAAAATCAATTCGGCGTGAAATTCATTGACCGGTGAAAGCGATTACACAATGTTACAAGCTTTAAACCTATGATAATATTCGAAGGGGAAACAAAGGGATATGTTTTGTCGACAAGCGAAATTATGTTGTTATAATACCTTTGTCAAATAGGAAGCGAACTGTATCATAGGTACACGGTGTTAGGCACAATTTTTTTTTTAATTTTTTTTTCAAGGTACGTGATCTAAAATAGTTACCTAATGATAGCGTGATGGTTGTCAGAGGAAAATGGAAGAAAAAAACTTTTTTGCAAAAAATAAAACCGACTTCAAAAACACAACACAAAAAAGTGAAAAATAACTTTAGGTTCAGAAGTCGGTGACAAAAAAAAACTAAGTGAATCGACGGTCGGTTTTTTGAAGTCGGTTTTATTTTTTGCAAAAAAGTTTTTTTTTATTTTTCCATTTTTAATTATAATATTTTAATCCTTGTCGTGTGGTCTAATATAATATGAAATTAGACCACACGACTGAAGTAAAAATGTTCATAAAATAAAAACTACTAGGCAAAACTATGTTAAATTTTTACGAGACCAAATGGCAACTATTCCGCATCAAACTAAAGAAGAATCACGTAAATCGGATCATAAATCTCGGCGTAATCAATGTACATACATAAAAAATATTATCAACAAACTATTTCTAAACCCTCCCGTTAGAACGTTTGCCTCAAACAAGCGAAGTAAACTGTCGCCAATCATAGTTCACGGTCGTTACGATTGCGACATGATAAACAATGTCACGGGTGGGTTATAGAAGACCCACTCTTAGCGAAACTAGAAACTTTTTGATCTTCCGTTCCTGTTCATTAAAATCGAAATATTTTATCTCACGTAAGCCTACATGGTCACTTGTATAACGTCAAAATCTAGGAGCACAGTTCTGATTGGTCGTTTCCTATAAAGAAGAACCGGCAAGAAACTCAATGATTACTCTTTCATAAAATATTTGGATTACGTTCTTATTATATTTTGCAGCGTTGGTGAAGTAGAATCGTTCTCACTAAACAGTTATACGGTGGAAGACAACGTAAGCTCGACCACAACACGAGGTCTTGGGTTTGAACTCGAGACCTATGTCTCGTCAGTCCGACTTTCACAACATTAGGCTAGCTGCTGGCAGTCCATGAATAGAAACCTCATTTAAACACAATGCTTAAAACTAAATCTCTGTGTTTACTGAAACGTATCTATTTTGTGGCCTTTCTCGTGTCGCAGTTACCAGCGATCGTCGATATGATTGTCCCTGATTGCTATCGGGATAGATGTGCTGTCCAACTTGTTACCTCGTTCCTGACGCATATTGGAGAGGACTTTGAGTGTGAAATCTCGAGATTTTCCACACGGAATTACGAGAATTTCTTTTGATTTTTATTAATATTTTGTTAGCTTCTACTCGACCGCCAAGAACATGTATGCGGTTTTACACAACCGTAATTCGTTGTTTGTAAAACTCTTATGGACCTGAACAGGACCACTGTTTTCTAACAATGTTAAAATATGTATAAAACATTGTATATTGTATATAACAATGTATATAACAATGTTATAACTTGTTACAATATTTATTGCGCTAAGCTAGATACAGAAATTATTTTTGTAACAATGGCCTAATAAATTTATGATACTTACTAAACGTCTTACTTAAAACGATAATATTTTGGCATCGGCTAGGTGTTGCTTAGTGTTAGTAATAACAAGCATTAGGCCATACCATAATTATACCCCATAGCAAGTTTACTTCGTGAAGCCTTTCGAAATTTTATAAAATTTAAAATTAATTTGATTCCCTTAGATGTGGGCTGGTGTAACAGCTTTTTGTCCTTCCCTTTGTCGAGGGAGGCCAGACTGCTGTATTGCTGTACAGGCTCACTCAAATGGGCATTAAAAATAGAATAGCCTAGGTAAATCTACGGTGTGATTTTTGTTTGAAATATGTGTTGGATTTTGTAATTTGTATTACAGGGGCGACATCTTCAAATTGAACAAGCCCCTTTAAATAAAGAGAAAAAAAAAGTTTATTTCGTTATAATAATTATCGATAGGTATTTGTTTTGTTAAAGTTTGTTGCGCACTGATATGTTTATATACCTACTACTTTTCTAAGATATGTTTAGGTAATCAATTTGGCATGATTCAACGGAGATATACCTATTCTGAAACTTGACCGTTTGAGAGACGTCCAGGCTCCTGAATGCCGTCGTTACACATTCAGAGTCAAAGGAGTTCGGTACAGAACCAAACTCAATGGTTTAATGTGTCCTCTCATGCGTGGGAAGACATTGCATTCATTGGAAGGAGTTAGTTAAGCCCCCTTCTTTTAGGTCCATTTGGAAAATGAAGCCTTTGCTTGCTGGTATTGATTAATGGCAGTTAACACGGTTGCCAGTGTAAATGATAGTCCAGGTTAAACGTATCTAGGGCAGTTAGTAAGTAAATATTATACTAGACTGACTATGGCTGCCGCGTTGCCTATGCCTTAGGGTGCTTGCATAAAGAATGCATTTTTCATCGGTACGGGTAAGTACGGGTAAAATATCTATACAAAAAGAATGCATTTTAAAGTACTGACAATCGGTACGGGTCACTACCTATCAGTACGGGTTTAAGCATTTGCCAGTGTAGGGTGTCCCTTCTGTCGTCGTAAAAATAATATTCTTCCAAACAAAAATGGATTTGGATTGCGAAGCAATAATAGCATTGGTTTTTTCTAAGCCACAATTGTGGGACAAAAGAAACTATTTACACAGTAACAGAAATGTAGTTAACAAATATTAGAAAGAAATTAGTATAGAAAATAAACATTAATGAAACATTCTTAGTTAATCAATGTTCTATTTTATTTAAAATGTAGTTAAATGTATCTGGTGCCATCCTAGTATAACCATTAAACTTGGGTTCATCGAACTTTATATCTTGTAGAAATAATTGATAATACGATCTATATTTCTTTCTTTTACTGTTGATATTAGAAACACCGACTGTCCTTTTTAATTTCATTATGAACACTTTCGGGGAGAAAAAACTCATCGTCAGACGAACTCGAAAACATCGTGGTCACTGTGAACAGACTTACCTGTTTCTTGATGCATAAACCCTGTATTTATAGGTACCGACCCGTAACGATAAGTCAGTACTTTAAATATGCATTCTCTATGCAAGCACCCTTACTGGATAAATGGGCTATATCCAACACAAAATTTTTTTTTCAATTCGAACCAGAAATGCAAAGAAAATACAAACTCTTCAGCATTATGCAATTAGTATGGATATTCACTGGATTGATAACATAATCGTCTTAAGATAAAACAAAATGTATTCGCTTGATTTGTGAAAGCTAAAATCAATTCGGCGTGAAATTCATTGACCGGTGAAAGCGATTACACAATGTTACAAGCTTTAAACCTATGATAATATTCGAAGGGGAAACAAAGGGATATGTTTTGTCGACAAGCGAAATTATGTTGTTATAATACCTTTGTCAAATAGGGAGCGAACTGTATCATAGGTACACGGTGTTAGGCACAATTTTTTTTTTTAATTTTTTTTTCAAGGTACGTGATTCTAAAATAGTTACCTAATGATAGCGTGATGGTTGTCAGAGGAAAATGGAAGAAAAAAACTTTTTTGCAAAAAATAAAACCGACTTCAAAAACACAACACAAAAAAGTGAAAAATAACTTTAGGTTCAGAAGTCGGTGACAAAAAAAAACTAAGTGAATCGACGGTCGGTTTTTTGAAGTCGGTTTTATTTTTTGCAAAAAAGTTTTTTTTTTATTTTTCCATTTTTAATTATAATATTCTAATCCTTGTCGTGTGGTCTAATATCATATGAAATTAGACCACACGACTGAAGTAAAAATGTTCATAAAATAAAAACTACTGGGCAAAACTATGTTAAATTTTTACGAGACCAAATGGCAACTATTCCGCATCAAACTAAAGAAGAATCACGTAAATCGGATCATAAATCTCGGCGTAATCAATGTACATACATAAAAAAAAAACAATCGCATTGAGAACCTCCTCCTTTTTGAAGTCGGTTAAAAACGTGTTGCGCCGACCCCAAATAACCTTGGACAAGGGCAGGAAGATGATGAGACATCATCTGCGTAGCCTTTTCCCAACTATGTTGGGTCGGCTTCCAGTCTAACATGATGCAGTTGGATACCAGTATTTTACATAGAGCGACTGTCTATCTCACCTCCACAACCCAGTTCGTATTAAGTAATACGATACCCTTTGGTAAGACTGGTTGTCAGACTATTTGGGTCACTGACTACCTGTAACGACTGTCAAAGATCTGCAAATGACGGCCGGGACCAACGGCTTAACGTGCTTTCCGAGGCACGGAGCAAACCCGGTTTGTAATGGGTGGTCACCCATTCACCGACCAACTTAGGCAATAACGGCTTAACCTAAAGATCGACCCGAGTTGCTGTTATTATTTAGCCACGGGCTCCTCAGGAAGATGATAATGATAATGGTAATGTTGGTAAAAACGGCTCCGGCCCATCTCGTAACTTTCCCATTTCGACAACTAAACAAAATAGCATCACAAAAGTCCCAATTCGTAACTATTTTGATCTTCATACATTAAATCCCATTTCGTAACTATTTTGATCTTCATACATTGAATCCCATTTGGTAAACTTTTTATTCGGCAAGTACAGTTAGCACTCGGGAGAAAAATCAAAATCAAAATCAAAGCATTTATTTCAAGTAAGCCAGTTACAGGCACTTTTGAATTGTCGAAACAAAGATGAAAATTAAATGTAGCTACAGTCCCAGTCACAAGACATAAAAACTGTGAAAGTACTGTAGTTGCCCATTCCCTAGCGTAGATCTCTATGGAGAAGAACGGGCAAGAAACTCCATGGACACTCTTTTAAATCAGAATATTGTTACAAAATCTTGGTTACATCATTCATGTTGAGATGGTATATTATGTGAGAACAATGTAGCAAGATGTGCACGTTAAAAGTGTCCACAGCAAAAACACACAAACAAAAAAAATACAATTCAAAATAATTCATTCAAATAAGCCATGGCAACTAAGAGATGACCAGTCACAACTGACAGCGCCCGTTAACGGACATGACGCATGGATCAGCACCATTCAACTCAACCATTTTGAAGGGAACTAAATGATCCGACACATGCGCCACCATCAGCGAGACATTTGGGTGAGCATGACATACTCTAAACCGCCAGGGCACATTCAAGTCAAGAAAAGACGTAGGTTTCCAGTGAATGATAGCTCTCTAGTACATAGTACTCACACAATATGGGCTATGCATTTATATAATACTAAGGAGATTGAATCTATACAATGCAAAGATAGTTGTACAATCTTCAGCAGCTCCAACAATACATTTTAATGCTATCAATTTATGCGCCCCTGTCCTTGTAGAGCAGGACCAGCATTGAGCCAAGCATTTTTATCAGCGATATAATCGCTCAACTTGTAATATGCTTGCTTACATAGTGTGCGTTTAATGCATGTTTTTAATTTCGTCTCATTCAGTTCAAGAATACTTTGTGGAATTTTATTATAGCATCTCAAACAGTACCCCATGAAAGATGAGTCTACTTTAGCGAGTCGGAAACCTGGCTGAACTAGTTGGTCCCTATTTCTAGTTCTGTAATTATGTCTGTCACCCCTTTTTTTTTCTGACGTACATTATGTTTTCGTAGATGTATTGACAATGTACCGTCATGATGCCAATATCCTTAAACAGTTCCCTTAGAGAATCGCGCTTACGAAGATTATATATGGCCCTGATGGCTCTTTTCTGCAGAATAAATATAGACTCAATATCTGCAGCCCGTCCCCACAGTAAAATGCCATAAGACATTATACTATGAAAGTAACTAAAATAAACCAGTCTAGCGGTATCTACATCAGTATACTGACGGATTTTTCTAATGGCATAGGCTGCTGAACTTAGCCGCCCCGCAAGAGAAGTCAAATGAGAACCCCATTGTAGCCTTGAATCAAGCGTAATCCCCAGGAAAACCGTTTTATCTACGAATTCAAGTTTCTCTTTATTCAATATTATATCACAATCACTACTTTTAACATTCGGTAAAGCAAATCTTATGCATTTGGTTTTTTTTTTCATTTAATACCAAATTGTTTGCTGTGAACCAATTTTGGACCTGAAGTAGGGCATTATTCACGTCATCTAGATTTTGGGCCCGCCTATTTATCTTAAAAATTAGGGAAGTGTCATCAGCAAATAACACCATATTTTGCGGTTGGTTTTTCAGTAAATAGGGAAGATCATTTATATATACTAGAAAGAGAAAAGGACCCAATATTGAGCCTTGTGGAACCCCCATTTTTACTTTTAAACCCTGTGAATTAACACCATTTATTTGAACATGTTGTTGTCTATCATTCAAATAAGATTTTACCAAACTAAGTGCAAGTTTACCCAATCCGTAATGCTCAAGTTTCAAAAGTAATGTGTCGTAATTTACGCAATCAAACGCTTTGGAGAGGTCACAAAAAATTCCTATGGCGTCTTGAGACTCTTCCCACGCAGTAAATATGTGCTTTAATAAGGTTACACCGGCGTCAGTTGTACAACGTCCCTTGGTGAAGCCATACTGTTGATGATGTAAGATTCTGTTGGTGTTAAAATGATAGAGCATTTGATTAAGCATTAAGAACTACTAAGAAAAATCACAATCACTGTTCGGTACTATTTATTTATTTCTAACTTATCGTAAATACTAAAGCAATGTATGTACACAAAAATAAACCTTCCTGCTATGAGAAAAAAAAAATAGACTAAGTATAACTAAGAAAACAAATAGTTCCAATAATACTTTATAGAACTACACTTTAAAAAAATAATAATATTGAAATAAAAAGTAACAAATTGTAAAAAATTAAGGTGGTAGGTAATAAACTAACATTAAATACTAAAACAATTAACCCAAGAATAAACATATACATATTCATATATCATTTTGTAGATTGACTTAAATACTTCTCATTTAACATAAAAACATACGCAACATTGAACATACACTAGATCAGCCGATTAGAAAAACAAAATGGCTGCCATTCGCGGGATGTGGGGATAGGAGTATTTATACGACTACAGTACTTTCTCAAGTTATTATGCCTTGTGACTGTAGCTTTGCTTTTTGTATTTTTGACATTCAAAAGTGCCGTAATGGTCTAATTCTGTTCTCCTAGTACTTATTGTTGGGTATTCACTAAAAAGTCGATTTCAGCGGCACCAACATCTCCTTTTTAATTCTGTTCTCCTAGTACTTTCTGTTCAAATTCAAAATTGAGTTCTATCGTAACAAACCTTAGCGTGCCAAAGAGAGACAAAAAAAAGCAACATCAACAAATGGTTTCCTTGTCACTTTGTATGCTGACTGTACTTTATAAAAAACAGTTGAAATTTATGGTTGACGAAATGGGATTCAATGTATGAGGATTAAAATAGTTACGAGTTGGCACACTTTTTCATTTGTTTCGCACGTCTTTTGTTTAGTTGTCGAAATGGGAAAGTTACTTATACGCCTCGCAAGGCAGCATAGTGAAACATAACTTTTTTTGATAACACCATGTAACTACTTACTTGTACCTATGTGTCACAAATAAACAATTTTGAATTTGAATTTGTACGTTGTTGAATTTTTTCTTATCAAAGTTACAACTAACCCGACTGCCTGTTAGCAAAAAGTGTTTTATATAAGGAATTTCCCAATAGCAGCCCGGTGTCTAGTTTTATCTCTTATGGTTCGCCTCCTATTGCATGCCACTTATGTATATCAGGCACTAATAAAATGAATATAGTAAATAAAATAATAAAGGGTGTAAATAGACCCATAACGAAGAAGTAAGACACTTATTCTCCTCGTCACTGCAATCACTTTTTTGTTCTGGACCATACCTGGGAACCTTCTAGTTATGGAGATATCGGGGGTCAAAGTTCCAACTTTTTAACATTTTTTTTTTTTTAATACCTACACCTTTTAAAGTTATAACTTTTCTTGAAATACCCCCAAGACCCGTTTACTACTCAATGCATCCATCAGCACAATGTGTTGATTGCGTTAGATTGAGTTTTACCGTATAATGTGATTTTTCACTTCAAAAAAGAAAGTATTTTCCCAGCAATTATTTTTGCGCAGAGTTATTCAGTTTGATGTACAGAATGCTTGGTTGACGGCTTTGTCTTCAAGTGTGTGTCGTGATTTATAAGGGATGTTTGCTCATCTTGACAGCCAGATGCGTGGGATAGAAGAATTAATCGATAAAATAAACAATTTATTGAAGGGAACGTATGTTCTGGTAGGATGTTGAAAAAATATGGGCATAGACCCTTCGGTCTGTTTACACCGGGTTCCTTCTATCTGGCAGAATCTTGATGCTCCGAAATGTATTTAGCACTTGGCATAATCTTCTTTATATGAATATTTTTAAGGCATAAAAAATAGTTAAAATTGTTATTGCTTGGCCGAATGTTTATATGCCCAAATTTACAATGGCATACTTTTAAGATGGCAGAATTTTATTTGGCATAATTACCTTTGGCAATGTTCAAATTCCGTATAATTTCGTTTAGAATAACGTTTATTTAGAGCGACGATTATTTGGTACAATTTCACTTGGCATACTATGAAGATGGCAGAATTCCATTTGGAATAATTTTATTTGGTATTATTGCCATTTCTATAAAACAGCATTTTTAACCTTGAATTAGAATTAAAATACTGTCTTAAAAAGTCAATATGTTACGCTAAAAAAGTTAGTGACAGAAACGAATCGCTCCAAAACCGACTCCACGTAGTCTTGTCTGCCCTACCCCTAGAGTGTAATTTAAATTCACGTGGGACCGCCGGAACCCTGCAGCGCCGGAGCCTGCTGCATGTTGCATGCTTGCTTGCATTCTGCATGCTTGTTTGCATGTTTGCATACTGCATGCTTGCTGCATGCATGATGTATGCTTGTCTGATCAGAAATATGCAGCAATTAACATTATCGTCGTATGTTTGTGGCGAAAAAAATAAACTTCAATCAATTTTATTATTATGGTAAGAAATACAAAATTATTCTAACTATGAGTATTTTGTTATGTGATAGATGAGGCTTTCTATTATTATGCATAATGAAATGTATGCCAAAAGATGATTCTAACTGTAAACTTTCTGTAATATGATAGTTCTGCCTTTTAATGAGTATCGATACGAAATTTATGTCTAAAGATGATTCTGACTTACAAAATGATGTATGATAAATGAGTGTCTGCCAAACGATTTTCTGTGAATTGAAGTTTATGCTATCTTCTGTTATGCAAAGTAATATTATGACATAAAAAGTTCTGCTAAAAAGACTCGTTTACACCCTGTATAATGTGGGTTTACGATACACCTCTGCATGAACCTTTAGAGGGGTCAAGCGAAACGTTATGCCCATATTTTTTCAACATCCTACCAGAACATACGTTCCCTTCAATAAATTGTTTATTTTATCGATTAATTCTTCCCACGCATCTGGCTGTCAAGATGAGCAAACATCCCTTATAAATCACGACACACACTTTCAAAAGCAATAAAGTATACAGATAGAATGTACACACAACTAAATTATTAACTATGCAAACCTTTCACGACTCTCACCAATGTCCCGTACCCGTAGTGCATTCAACTTAGGTAGGTACTTAATTTTTGTGATTTTTGTTAGTGGTTAAGAACAGAACAGGCCCTGCAGGAATTTGAAAAAGAAGTATTTGAAGAAACTATTGCCGTCGCGTTGTGTCAAGCCTGCCCCGTAGAGTGCGATAGAGACAGCTTCAGCTCAGACCGATTATTTCACAAAAATTTTTGACGAGATCGACGTTTCATATTCCCGTTTTTGCTCCTCGAAAACTAAGCTGATTCTATTATTATTGACATTAAAATTTCTTAAGAAATAAGCGGTTCCTATGTACTCATATTTATGATGTATTTTCCTGTGTTGTATACTGTGTGTACATAAATAGTAAAATAAATTAATAAATAAAATTTTAGGTTCCTATCAATTTATTTTTATGTTGTGAAAAAAGGGGAATACATTTGTGTGAAGATATGCAGTCCCTGTTCCCTCTTAATACCAGCAATAACGTAGGCACGGTCGACCAAGCTATTTGGTTAAATTTCAACATGCAAATTACATTGTAAAATGTAAACCAAATAGCTTGGTCGACCGTACGTAGAAAATGATGTCACTGTCAAATGGTACCTGGATGTTTTTTCTATCAAACATAGAAACGGACTTAAACATAGTTATTGATTAATGACAAAATCGTTAAACGTAAAAAAAGTACTTTGTGTGACTACGCACTTATCTCTTTTGCCGTCGGTACACGTTTAAAGAGGGATCAAATAAGGAAAAGGTTTCATTTCTGTTCCGGAAACCGAAGTTGTATTGCGTACCGTGATTATTTGCAAAGAATTTTATAACCTTTCCTTTTTGACGGTTTGTTTTCGTTATTTATAGGTAATGTTAACTGGACACACGCGAGTTCAGTCTCTCGTGTCGAGTTAGTGAATACTCCAGAAACTCAATGTAACATAACATAACATAGCGCCTGTAGTCCAAGTGTAAATAGTACACTCACATTTTGCCAGTTATGTTTTGGCTCCATGAAAGAAGTGAGCGAGCCTATTTGAATCTACCGGGCACAGATCCATCTCTGGGGAAATTTCTAATGGAGTCACCCAATAAAACTTTTCCGACCTGACATTGAACTCAGGACCTCAGACTTAGCCATGCTTGATGGAAAAACCCAATAACAGTCTACCGATCACAGCAACCAACTTGAGCTCATAATTTCTCCTGTTTCCCTGTTCCCTATTACTGCATCAGTCAGCATTCTAGTTATTAAACTAACATCATCTACATATTGAGTTGCCACTAGTTTAGAAACTGATTAAATCTGGCACCTCAATTATTAAACCTAGTGTCGTTATGATGGGGTTCTCTTGTAGCCTTAATTGAGTTGCCGGCATCGGTTTATGATCGGTATACGAGTGTGGGGGGGTGCTGGATATATGGAATGCTTTAACGATATAGCCTGTAGCTGTAGTAACTTCTTTGTTTTGAAAGAAAAATAAAAAAAAAAACTATTTGCAAAAAATAAAACCGGTGACAAAAACACCAAATCAATCAAACAAAAGTCAAGCTTCGAAGTCGGTGACCTTTGTCTTGATTGATTTAGTGTTTTTGTCACCAAATTCTGAAGTCAAAGTTAATTTTCACTTTTTTGTGTGAGTTTTTTTTAGTCTGTTTTATTTTTTTTGCAACAAAGTTTTTTTTTTGGTTTTTCCTTTTTTAATTGTAATATCATAGACAAATATTTGCTATGCATTTATTGTCATTGTTAACAATACATGTAATGGTGATAAGCTTATCCTCAATAAATGGAACTTAACATACCTAAACTGTCGAAATCTAGGTCTATTGTACACATCTGCGTACCCCTCAGAGCATACAGGCATGATGTTAAGTCATGATGTTGTATAAACAATAAACATCCAAGCGATTGCAGCAATCACGACCGATTTACCGTCTAATTTTGAAGAGTTCCATTGTACATCTCCGAAGATCAGCATCAGATCTTCAATAAAAAATAATTTTGAGAATCGCTCCACAATTGGGGGAGAAATCGGTGAACATACATTAAATTAGACCACACGACTGAAGTAAAAATGTTCATAACAAAAAAACTACAGAGTCAAACTACTCGTATGTTAAATTTTCATGGGACCAAATGGCAACTATTCCGCATCCAACTAAAGAAGAATCACGTAAATCGGATCATAAATCTCAGCGTATTCAGTGTGCATGCATAAATTATATATACATATACACCAATCGAATTGAGTACCTCCTCCTTTTTAAAGTCGGTTAAAAACACAAGTTAATTTTAAAACAATCTTAAACTAGCTTGGACTTTTAAGAAGATTATAATAAATTTAATGTCTGCTTAACATACCAACAAAAAAAAAATACCTCCGAATTGATAACCTACTCCTTTTAGAAGTCGGTTAAAAAAAAACCAGTAAGTGGGATTATCATAAATATTCAGATTTTTTATTTTTCGGATCCTATTCTTAAGGCAACATGCATGTAAACTTAAAATTATCTTTTGTTTTTCAAAATTCATCTTTTAAATTCTGTCCTCCCACGCCCGATCGCCTAAACGACTAAAAAAGAACAAGAAGATTTAAACATAAGTAAGGGTGTAATCTTTCCGGGGTTGCGGGACTGTTCGAAAGAGATAGCGTGACCCCGGAACACAAAGGGCGATGAAGGAACATGGATGGGTTTTAGTCAGTAAAAGTCTGACACTCCCTCCTGCTCCGCCCAGAGCGGGAGAAGTCATTTGATGATTTCCAATCCAAAAAAAAAAAAAAAAAAAATTGGTGTAATCTTTTATAAGTACACCATTGCCAAACTCTTCCGGGATTAAAGACTCATGTTATTGGTTATTTTAGTAACTGTAAATAATACCTACCATATTTTACTCCAAGTTTCTTAAAACTCTCAGATTTGAGTCTCACCGGTTAAAAGAGTTATGCCCGAATCTTACTTGGATGAAGAATGATTTTTAAATGTTTAATGCTTGCTCATTTTAGGGACAATATTGTAAATATGTATCTGAAGTTTAACACTATGTTGTTATACGTAATAATATAAACTTTTTATGAAGCTATTAGTACTCTAAAGTATATAATAGAATGAATGACAGGAACTTACTCGACGGGATCCCTTCTTTTTGAATAATGTTCTTTTTCCTAATATACTTTGGCATAATGGTTTTATAATACTTTGCCAATTTTTTTTGGCATAAATTGAATTCGCATAATGTTACTAGGCATAATGACTATTAGCATAATAGTATTTAGGCATACCATTAACAGAAATACCGGAATCAAATTTGAGTTATTTTTTACGTACTACAACTACAAGAGCCCATAACGTCCACTGCTGGACATAAGCCTCTCCCATGATGGGAGGAATTTGCTGTAATCTCCACGCTTGGCAGGCGGATTGGAGATCGCAGTGATGAAAGACTAACAGAAAACGCTGCTGCCCATTCTCTGGTCTACGGAGGCGCAAGGTGTTCTGCCTCAGACATTAGTCGCCTTATACGACACCCGTGAGTGTAATGGGTTGGTTCTATTCTACTCTGCCGGATACCACACGGCTAATTTTTACGTATTTATTTTGAATTTAAAATTCATTAAGTTGTGCAACAAAAGTAAGTTAAAAAAACGAATCGCTGCAAAACCGACTCCACGTAGTCTTGTCTGCCCTACCCCTAGACCTAGAGTTTCATCTTAGCCCGCTTAGGCGCGGAGGGGCGAGGCGGCCCGCATGCTCGCGTGGGACCGCCGGAGCCCTGCAGCGCCGGAACCGTGACAGAAACCATGCCTGCTGCATGTTGCATACTGCATGCTTGCTGCATGCATGGTGTACATTCAGTCAAAAAAGTATCGGGAATGGATGATTTGTTTATGGTTCCAAATTTTTTTTTGTTTTTTTTTTGTTGTTGTTAGATTAGCACAACTGTTTTCCATTTTGGCGCGGAGTTTGAGTTACATCTGTTAATTAGATTAAATACAGTACTGATTTTAGTTATATCATATCTAGTGTGTATTGCGAATCTCTTAATGGACAAAAATATCGGACAAAATATTTGTCTTAAATTTTGCATCGCCAATGGAATTTCGAGTTCGGAGTCTCTGAAAATGTTACAGAAGGCTTACAGTGAATCGACTTTATCAAAAACACGTGCTTATGAGTGGTACAAAGCGTTCAAAAGCAGTCAAGGTGTGATGGAAGATTTGCCTCGTTCTGATAGGCCATCAAAGTCTGCAACTGAAGTTAACATCGCAAAAGTGAAGGAAATAGTGACTGACAATCTTGCCGGAAGGTCAAACGGTAAATAAAAAATATTATTCGGACGTTATGCAGCGTTTAAGAGAGCAAATTAGATAAAAGGGCCAGATTTGTGGAAAGAAAATTCTTGGATTTTGCACCACGATAATGCGCCTTCGCACAGTTGTGAAAGATTTTTTGACCAAAACTCAACAAATACCATCGAGCAACCACCTTATTCACCAGATATGGCTCCAGCCGACTTCTTTATTTTTCCTAAACTCAAATTACCACTTCGTGGCACCCGTTTTCATTCAGTAGAAGACATAAAGGAGAATTCGCGGCGAGAACTGAACTCAATTCTGGAATAAGCATTTAAAAAATATTTTTATGATTGGATTATTAGTTGGCGTAAGTGTGTCGCTTCTGAAGGAGCATACTTTGAAGGTGATAAAATAAATTTGGATAAATAACTAATATTTTGTGTTTTATTGATCTTTTCCCGGTACTTTCTTGACAGAGTAGTATGCTTGTTTGCATGCTACATGCTTGCTGCATGAATGGTGTATGCTTGTTTGCATGCTTCTTACAGGGAAAAAACTCACGTAATAATATATTCAAAATCAACTATGTTCAAAATAAATATGTTATGTATTACATGCTTTAAGAGATATGGCTTTTTTCCAATCGTCAAAATAAATTGGTACATCCAATCAGGGTACGTCTAACATTTTAGGAGTTAATTATTATGCTTCTTTGTTATGCCTATAAAAATATGTTAATGTTTTAATGTAATTTCTCTAATCATAATAATGATTAACATTATTATGATTAGAGAAATTATGCTTAAAAAAATTATGCGTAAGCTGTTATGCGTAAATAATGTTATGCGAAAATACAATAAGGAGTAACAAAAGTATGATAAGTTATATTAGGTCTTGAAATTTTATGCAAATGGCTAGGGAACCTACTCGACAGCAGCGCCATCTAGTGAGCTCTAAAACGATAGCCCTCATTGACAAATGACGCTAAATGATTGATGTCGGACTCGGTTACCGTTTTCCTGATGAGCTTGAATTTATCAGTTTTTACATTACACAAACTAGTATAACCAAGAAGCAAGCTACGCTTAGTTTGTGGCTCACCAAATATCATATTTGTAAAATTACTTTTGATGAATAAACTTTACTTTAACACAACCAGACATCTTATCACAAATCACTGTATGTACAGTCGCCAGCGAATACCACAAACTGTCAAATTTTCTTATTCGATTTTCAACTTAACCATCGACATTTTATGCTTTAAAACAAATTTTTCCAATCAACCTTGAATCTAATGCTGCAACGTTAAAGTTGAAAATCTATTAAAGAAATTTGACAGATTGTAGTAGCTTGTTATGCTGGGATCTGTACATCTAGTGTACTGTAAAATTACTCTTGTTCACGTTGCACAGAGAGTGTGCAACTTTGTATACTAAAGAGGTCGTCTGAAGAGAGACGATAAGGCTTAACTTCTAGGCAATTCATCTTCAGTATATTCTCTACAGTAAATACATGTTCCCGTGTGGAAGGTTTTAGTTATAAATAACTTTGTTGTTGGTACTTCAAAACAACATCAGTGACTTACTTATTTTCTGAATAACAAACTTACTTATTTTCTGATTGCAACTAACTATGCATACCTACTAACTTGTGCCAACGGTCAATTTTCAGATATCAGGTGCTAAAGTTGCGCGGCCCTGAAATTTTGCACTATAAAGGGTGTAAAACACCTCTTTACGAAAACGAAAGGTACTCATTCTCCTCGTCATTGCGATCATTTTTTTGTTCTACACCATACCTGGAAACCGTCTAGTTTCGGAGATATTGGGGGTCAAAGTTCCGACTTTTTGACAAGTTTTTAATATAAGATTTTTACTTTAAACACCTCCACGACCCTCGTACTATTCAAACCATCCATCAGCACAATCTTTTGAGTGCGTTACATTGAGTTCTACCACAAAACATGATTTTTCACCCCAAAAAAAAAAAGTCATTTCCCAGCAATAATTTTTGCGTAAAGTTACTTAGTTTGATGTACAGAATGCTTGGTTGACGGCTTCGTGATGAGGTCTTTTACACCCTGTATATATTTTTTTATTTGTTTCATATTTTGGTGTGGAATTACTTTCGTTTGTGATTTTGAATTTTATGATTAACTAGCGATCCACCCCGCCTCGCACGGGTGCAATGTACCATTTCTATACATATAAACCTTCCTCTTGAATTACTCTATCTATTGCTGAAGACTGCATTAAATTCCGTTGCGTAGTTTAAAAGATCTAAGCGTACAGACATCGGGAGCGACTTTGTTTTATGCTAAAGATAAAACAGGATGGACAAAGTTTTCAAAAGGGTTCCTCAATGTCACCAAACTGATTACTTTCAATTCTCAATACTAAGTTATGATACCTGCTATCTCTGATGTTGTCCATAATGCCTGTAGCATATCATAATTACTAAAAGTTCATTCACCCACCTAAAAATATGGCAATAACCCAGTTAACCGATTTTATGATGTCCATCATTTGGCGTCGCAGGGTTACGAGCTCATGTTATGATTAGCGATGAACAATGCCCGAAAGATACAAGTTTTTTTCATGAAACTTGTATTTTTAAACGCAACATCGCGTCAAACAAGACAAGTTTGTCAAGATTACATTAATCTATATTCTTGCAACAATAAGGTTGCTGATGGATTGTGTTAGTAACAATAACCGTAAAAGGTCTGTAGGAAGTCAATAAAGATCCCTAAGGCCGCTTATACACGCTAAGAAAACTCGCCAGGCCTATGCAAGAATTCGTATCGTTTCTACATACGAACTGTGTACAGTCAGCTTCACGATGTGGGTACCCCCTTGAAAGCACCTACTCGTACGTTCGAATCCGGGGTACTGAGGTACCCAATTGATGCAGCCCACCGTACACCGCTTGGGCGCTGACCAAGAAAAAAATCTTGTCTGCGCTAGACCCGACGCGCGAATTAAGGAAGATAAATTTTCGTGCCTAGATCCGACAAAATTCTGGTCGTGGTGTATACATGATGAATTGGTCCTATCTGCAGCAGACACGGTGAAATTTCTTAGCGTGTTTAAGCGGCCTTAAGCCATTCTTGTGGTTTTTTCGATCTATTTTAATACAAACAATAATATACCTTTGCTAAAAGTGCTTGTGGGCGACTGTTTGTTAAGGCTGCTTGTAAAGGTCAGTTTGAGTTATATTCGGGTGGAATAATAGAAGTTGATTGGCTTTCGTGACTATGACGTATGATTCTGTGTTTTGTTGATATTTTAGTAAAGTTCAGTTCAGTTTTAGTAACAAATAAGTAAGTACTCTATTTCCCGAAAGGTCAGGTAGAGTATTCAATAATGGGTATAAAATACTTTTAACGAAACCAAAAGGCACTTAATCTTCTCGTTTCGATTTTCTTTTGTTCTGAATTTAGTCCACGTGACCTTTTAGTTACGGAGATATTGGATGTCAAAGTTCCAACTTTTTCGCAAGTTTATTTTTTAGTTTTTAATGATATAATTTTACTTTAAATACCTTCACGACCCCTGTACTCTTCAATGCTTCCATCAGAACAATGTTTTGAGTTCGTTACATTGAGTCTTATCGGAAAACGTGATTTTTCACCCAAAAAGCAAAAGTCGTTTCCTTCAATATATTTTTTGCGTAGAGTTCCTTAGTTTGATGTACAAGTATGCTTGGTGACAGCTTTGTGAACGGTCTGTTTACACCTTTTATTTCACCAGTTATAGTAATAGGGGTGTTGCCTGTTGCCTTCAACCTGTAACAAATTCAGACTGCTGACTTGTTCGAAAAGAAAAAAAAAAAGAATTCTTGTTGGAAAAAATCCCTATAATATGTACTTGGCACCAAACCCAGGACCGCATGCTTCACAGTGTAGCGGTTGCGCCCAAAATATTAAAACAGCCTTGCTAACAACAACAACAACCACATCCATTTATTTTCAGGCTTTTACGGCCCCTAGCCCATACCTTACAGACAAACATACAACTTACAGATAAAATACAAACATAAATTGTGTTAGTAAATAGAGCCTTAAAACTATGTTAGTAACACTTCACTCGTGCACTAAACAAAAGCATGTTTCAGATACTAGGTACCTATCACCTAATTTCTTTAGAATAGGCATGACGACAGTATCAAAAAATTGCAAATCTATTTAGTCCATCAGTTAGAGTATTGGAATTTAATGGACACGTATTTTTTGGTTTTGTGAATCAATGAAAATTGACAAAGATAAAACGCATCAAAACTCGGAAGTGGGGGCTCGTGACGTCAGAACTAGCTAAAAATTATACCTAGGCGTGACGTATTGAGAATTTTAAAAGCGTCATATCTTGGTCAATTTTGGTTTACGTGACAAAAGAAAAAACACTGGTCAAATATTTTTTGGTAATCTAACTGACGGACTAATTTATAGTTTTTTTTGTCGTCTCGCCTATTATTTTATTTATTTAAAGACAGCAAAACACGAGTTTAAAGAAACAAAGTTAAAAAATAAGTCCGGCAAATAAAAAAAAACCAATCGTTCCTTTTCGTTTCCGTTGCAGTACCCTCCCTGAAGGAATATTAATCTAATCTAGTCTGCAGTACTGATAGATAAGTCGTGAACGTCAGGCGAAGTGCTCTTATTTCCTGTCACCCTGATAGCTGCCGCTGTATTTTATTCGATTTTATTCACGATTAGTGCCAAATAAAAATAAAAAATGATTGCGCTGTCTGCTTATAAAATGGCTGTTTTTTTCTCTTGGAAGTGAAGCGAATAGGAGGTTTTTTTTAATATGAAATTTGTGTTGTTCTAATAAAAGTTTACTATTTTGAGTGTGTTGCCAAATCTTTGGAGTAAACCAGTCAGTTGTGCTTACGATTATGTTACAGAAATATACAAAACGGTGAGGTAATGTCCTTGAACCAAAATTCGAAAGTTTGTGATATCTACCATTTCGCACTGGCCTGGGTGGTGAATTATGGCGCATTCCCTCTCTTCAAGTCCTCTCTAGGCCTCCTGGCCTATGTCCCAGCCTGGGAACAATATAGGCTGTTTATGCTTTGCTGTGCCATGCTGCTTTAATGTGACAGCAAGTAAAAAAAAAGAAAAAACGAGAAACATTGTCGTTTTACAAATCCCGTACATTTTGTTTGTTTGCAACATAAACAGCCGCTGTTTGAAAAGGCCTACGTCAAAATAAAATTACGCTAATGTAATAAAAATACTCAGTAGAGAAACAAAAACAACATCCTTACGTTACATTAATAAAAAATGTATAAAATCAAAGACTAATCGATCAAGTTGTGTTACGATAATTTGGAAGGAGGAGAGAGTGCAAGAGTTCATCAGTCACTAAAGGGGGAAAACCTTTTTTAATCTAAAAAGGTTTGACGTATTCAAAGAAGGAATTTCGGGAAACCCTTTGTTTGCATAATTACGTGAATTTGCACGTAATCGTTGAACATGTTTCAAGTAATCTGTTTTAAGGAAACGAACCCATGTGTTCTTGTGATCAAGGTTGGAATTTGTTTAGAAATAAGGAAATGTAAAATGCGACTTGCTGAATTTGTTTAGAGATAAGGAAACGTAAAATGCGGACTTGCTGTTGCTGTTTAAAATGAGACTATATGAAAATGTTTTTATTGAAAAATAATTGTGGTTGCGTTAACATATATCTGACATAATAATAAGCTTTTACATAAAAGACTCGTTTCAGTTTTTACTGAAGGAAAAGTCTGCAATACTGGCCCCTTATTCACAACGCTTCGATTCGATTTTCGATTCGGAAAGTCGTATGTCTATCTTTTTTTCACATTACGAAATCAAGCGAGATAGACATAAGACTTTCCGAATCGAAAATCGAATCGAAGCGTTGTGAATAGCTATGCTTATTTGGGTCAACATTTTTAGCTTCAATATCGTAAAGTTTAGCAAATCAATAAAATTGATATTTCCATCCGGTGGAATATTTTATTAATACTTACGTACGGGATTTATGATGCACTGCAAATGCTGTATAGCTTTGTAAAAAAAAAAAAGGGACGATCGCGTCAAGTCAAGAAGGTCAAGGACCTTTTGACGCGTGAAACTAACAACGCCATCTCATTTTTCAATAAATTCGGTGAAGGAAAACATCGTGAGGAAACGATCATGCCTGAGAGATATTTCTCGAGGCCATGTAAAGCCAAGTCAAAGGCCATGAGCGGCATAAAAACTCTGACACTAGGTTAGGCACTAACCACACGATAAAGAACAAGAAGAATTATTTCCACATAAAAAAATACCATGTGCACTATTCCACAATGTTAACGAACAGCATTGTTAACAGTTGTAGCTCTCTCTTGTAATATAAATGCTTAATTGTTTACGAAACAATAGGATGATCTATCAAACCTTTTATTTATTTTTGCTTGTTTGGCCCTGTACAGATACTTTCAGTAAGTATAAAATATTAGGTCCCATGGCTCTCCTAGAATAGCTTTTTACGAGTACTAAAGGCGGCTAGATACGCTATATCGTTGTTTTGATAACGTTATATACTACTCCTAAGATGGCTATAATGTTTTGATAACACCTAGGTACTGTTTTATGAGCACTGAGCTGAAGAAGAATATTGGTTATTAGAAAATATGGTCCTTTTTTTAAGACCGACGACCTCAAAGGGTGTTAGGGATAGACTGTGTGTGAACGGCATCTGCCTTCGTGATTACTGAAACATACGGAAATACATACAGACAGACTGACAGGACGAATCTATAAGGGTTCTGTTTTACCTGTTTGGGTACGGAACCCTAAAAAAGTCAAAGGTTTTCATATTAAAATCAACTTCGACATAAGTATAACACCGGTATCTTTATACAAGTCAAAGTGATTGTGTTAAAATCACCATAAAATGACCTGTGAAAATTCAGAAATCAGTTACAGTTCAGCAACAAAGAACCTTTGCTTATATATCAGGTACAGCTGGATTTCGGACCGTTTGAACGGTATACACCTGCGTCCCTTACGTTGCGCATTGCAGATCCTAAACAGACGTGAAAAGATGTTACGTCGTCGCGCTCCATAGATTACTTGTTTGTGCAAATATGTTCTTTAGAGCAGACTATTCATTTATTCTGTGGAAGTTATAAAACAAGAAATATTATTTTATTTTTACGTTTTAATAGTAGCAATCGGAGGGATGGGACCCTTTTGTTGTGCTAGTTGAAATAAGCTCACCAATAACTGGCAAAAAACTTGAGGACTGAGAGTTTGTCAAACTCAAACTCAAAGCATTTATTTTAATTAGACCCTAACAGGCGGATAACAGGCACTTTTGAATGTCAGAAAAATTAAGAAGGCGAAGCTACAGACACAAGGCAACTCGTGAAAGTACTGTCAATTCTAAGGCGTAGATTTCTATGGAGAAGAATGAGTAAGAAACCCCATGGACACTCTTTCAATCATAATATTGTTACTAAATCTTGGTTTGGAACGTCATTCATGTTGAGATTATAGTATTACATATATGTGAGAACGAAGTAGAAAAAACGTGCAAGTTATGAGAGTCCAGAGAAAAAAAATATATTATCAACAGTTCAAAAATAAAAAAAACCATGGCAGCTAAGAGATGACCAGTCCCTACTGACAGCACCCGTTCACGAACATGACGCATGAAGCAGCACCATTTTGAAGGGAACTATATGATTCGACACACGCGCCGCCATCAGCGAGACATTTGAGTGAGCATGACATTCTCTCAACCGCGAATTCGACTTGTACTGATGATTTAAATGATTTTATCTTGGGCCGTTCTGGTCCACTCTATTCCTGCCGCTCTTAGGGAGACAATATTATACAGGCCCGTTTGACCTACAATCTGTTCAATGACAAACGTTTTGGGACGCCCGAAGCCTCCCCAGTAATATAGTACTTCGTTATCAACCTCTAGCACCAGTAATTGCTCCGAGCCTAAGGGTATTAAGAAACAATTATTAACTAATGGACATTGTTCTGTGGACCCACCGGTGTTTAGCGACAACTGATTATTTTGGAAACCAATTCAAACGTAATTAGGGACTGGCTGCATAAACATACAAATTCAAGGATACTGATTTCTTTTTAACATAATTGTAACACATATCATCATCATCATTTCAGCCGAAAGACGTCCACTGTTGGACATAGGCCTCCCCCTAAAAGAAAGGGAAAGGGGGGTATTGCTACAATCGCCAAGCATGGCAGACGGGTTGGCGATCGCAGTACGGTTGTTACAAAAGCACCAGAGAACGCTGCTGCCCATTCTCTGGTAAGTTCCTTAGTCGCCTTTCCGTGGGTGTCGTAACACCCACGGGAAGATATGGGATGGTCCTATTCTTACGCACGTTCTTATTCTAATATCATCACGTCTGTAATCCGTGGAGGGTTAAGCAGAGTATGTTACAGAACACCCACATTTCACCAGATATGTTTAAGTCCCATGTAATAACGGCCGAACGGCACGGCTGGCGCAGTGGCTGAGCGGTTGGTTGCTTCGCTGCGTGTCGCGGGTTCGATTCCCACACCGGGAAATTCTGGGTCTGACTGTTTGTGTATGTGAGTTCAAATGTTTGAAATGCAGTCACGAAACAGGAAAAAATCCTAGTAGTAAAGAAAGAAGAAGAAGAGGCGAGCCTATTGCTATGAACTGGGCACGAATACAGACTTCGCGGCTGCCACTGAGAAATTCCTGATGGAAAAACCCAATAACACATCTTCTTTTCCTTTATTTAGCCCCATTTAGGAAAGCTCAAACGTTGCTGTCACTGACGGACAGACACAAATAAAAGTATCTTACAGACCCTTTGCGTAAACTAAGACAGTAAAAGACTTGATGTCAGGAAAATAAAATAAAATGAGTTGAAAGTAAAATGCGAGTCACTTCTAAAGTCGGGTTAAAGTTCTTAAAACTGTTACGAGCGAATAAATCTTGTGACGTCATAAAATGGTGCATGTCTCATGAGTCTGTGGTGCGGCGAATATACAAGTTAATATTATTTGCGAATAACACTGTTATAAATTAATTTGGATAATAAGGTTTTTTTTTGTTAAACTTGTACTGACAACCAGTAATTACAGGGTATAAACGGACCCTTCACGCAACCGTCAACCAAGCATTCTGTACATCAAACTAAAGAAACATACGCAAAAAATATTACTAGGAACCGACTTTTTTTTTTGGGGTGCGTAATTATGTTTTACGGTACAACTCAATGTAACGTACTGTTACGTCGTACCCGTACCTACAATTACGGTAGTAGGTACCTACAAGTAGGTAGGTAGAACGAGTCCCGAATGATGTAGGTACAAATTCGCAAACTACCTACAAAAGAACATCAGGAATTGTCATTGTAATTTCGACCGTACGCCGAGGGCATAAAGTACCTACTTCTTTCCTTTGTACAAGTTGTGGAAGTTTCTCGAAGGACAATGACCCACTATGGAATTGTCTAGAAGATTCTAGGAAGTCGTGGATCTTTCTTGAACGTTTGGTCGCCATATAAATAGTCGACGTGTTTGCGGGAGCAGGCAGTCTGATTTTGGCTACACAACGAAGCGAATCGAAGTGAACTAGAAGTGCGATATCTAAGCGAATAGTGATAAGTAGTGTATTTGTGATTAAGTTTTAAGTGTTTTGTGATTATTAAAGTTATTTGTTGTTCAATCGGTAGTAATTAATTTATCCCATACCCAGCTCGTAACAGTACTCAACGCATTGAGCTGATGGATGCATTGAATAGAAAACGGGTCATGGAGGTATTTAAAGTAAAATTATAAAATTAAAAACTAGTACAAAAAAAACCTTGTGAAAAAGTTGGAACTTTTACCTCCAATATCTCTGTAATGTAAACTAGAAGGTTCCCATGTAAGGTCTAGGGCAAAAAATAAATATCGCAATGCCGTGGAGAACAAGTGCCTTTTGGCTTCGTTCAGGGACTATTTAGACCATTACGATTTAAATTGTCTTTGCGCTCATTCCTGTAAACATCTACATAATTTTCAATTATAATCTTACAAAATTTGAATAAGTATTATTATAACATTATTATAACAACATTCCGCAAATGTAACATAAGTGACAGCCAACCCGTTCCCTTCAGTTGACTCTTGAATTCAATTTGTTCGGTTGACAGGAGAAATGCAAATGAGATCGGAGGGGCCCCATTATAATGTTCGCCCCCTCTGTTGATCAGTGATACAGAGACAGATGAATGAGGCTAGAATTGTTATCAGAGTTTCAATCAAGTCGAAGCATTGGCTATCTGGGTATATATATGTCGGCGTCATATTGTAAAACCCGTCATTTTGTAATCTGCCTAGTCAGATTGTAAACTGTCGAAGTGAAACCGTCGAATTTTCAAATGCATGCGACGGAGCTCATCTAGCCCGCCGCTAGCCCATAGCCCACCGTCCACAGGCCCGCGCCGGTGGCCGGGGGCCTCTGGTGGCCCCCGACGCCCGGGGTGTCTCCCGCGGCGGCCGCGACGCTGTGAGGTTCTCTCCCTCTCACGTTCCGCCACCTCTCTAGCATTACTGCTTCGCAGAAGGAGGTGACGGCGTCCCATTCCGTCTCGCTCCGGACCATGGCTTGCAACAGGGCCGGACGCGAGAGGTCACCGCCGCTAATCGCCACTTCGAGGACACGGCGGTGCTCCGCCCACGCGGGGCACACCTCTACCGTGTGCTCCACCGTGTCCTCCGGTTGATCCTCGCAGTGGAAATACCCGGGCGTTTCCTCCCGCCCGATTCGGTGCAGGAACCTCCCGAAAACACCGTGTCCGGTGAGGACCTGCGTCAGGCGGAAGGTGAGGACGCCGTGGCGTCTCTCCAGCCACTCCTCAAAGAGGGGACTTATCGCCACTATCGTGGCGTGCCCTGCACGGGGTTGCGACAGTCGCTCTCTCCATGTCGCCATGAGATCCCGATATAGTCAGTTTCGCATCTAAAATTAAAGTATGTATGCATCAGTAAGAGTAGCCTTTTTTCCCCGCTATAGGAGTTGACTTGACACTGCATCTTGTCTATCCAAAAACTATACAATAATTGTTTAATTGTTCTCGTTCACTCTCATAAGAATAACGTGGAGCTGTCCAGGGTGCGCCGGACGTTCATTTGAGTATAACGGTTTTGATAATAATACCAACCGGATAGTCGGATAGTTTCCATAAAATATAAAAGACACCTTACAGAAAATAGAGCTGAAACTCCGGGAAGAGAATGTGTCAAACTGACGGTAGAAATGGTGTTAAATGAGTTAGACGAAACCTATCGAATGGGTGGAAAGTTGCAGCGGCAACCGTGTGCCTAATGCATACAAATTGGATCCCATTCATTTCCTGTTCACAGCTTTCAGCGACACAAAAGCTGATTTTCTGCTGAAAATACGATTTTAGGAGAAATTTTGAAGAGCTTGAATATTAAGTTGTCTTTTATTTTATGCAAGCTGCCTGGCCAAATCGGTTCTTTGTGCTTTAGCACTTCTATATTCATTTGTCTTTGTTTTCTGACTATGTGATCTAGGACTTGTAATGACCGTCAGTGGCGGCTTTTAATTAGTAATTTAGTTATCTGTTATGTCACTGTTATTGTAAACGTTATTCGTCTACAATCCTTCCTAAAATGTAAAAATACATAAATCGAAATATACGAATCGAAGTACATATTTTGTTATTCCTACCACACTGTCTTGTTTTTTGTGGCCCAAAAAGTCAGACAACCAGTCTTACCAAGGGGTATCGTATTACCCAGTACTAACTGGGCTGTGGAGGTCATATAGGCAGTCGCTCCATGAAAAATACTGGTATTCAGCTGCATCCGGTTAGACTGGAAGCCGACCCCAACATAGTTGGGAAAAGGCTAAGCAGATGATGATGTCAGTCTTGTTTTTTTTTACGAGAAGCTTATGCCCGCGGCTTTCCCCGCGTGGAGTTCGATAATTGCCCTACAGGATAATACTATCGGGATAAAAAGTATCCTTTGTGATAATACAAGTTATAAATTTCATCCAAATCCATTCAGTAGTTTTTGCGTAAAAGAGTACCAAACATCCATCCATCCTCACAAACTTTCGCATGTATAATACTATATAGACTACGCTAGATAAGTAGGAATCTAAGGTCATTAACCCGCATACATTTATTCAACTACATCATTCCGAAAACAGAAATAATGACATAAACTTGTCCCAAAACGACATTAATCGTGATCCTTGACTTTTTCTAGTAATAAAAAACGATTCATAATGAATTGACGGGGTACCTACGCAGAGAAATTGAGAAAAGAGCGAATGACTTTTAATTCCTACTTATCTGGCGCAGACTATAGTAAGATTTAAAAAGAGACTCGCCGAAACCAATGGCTGTACACAGGCTCACCCAATATTTTCTACGTATTCGCCGGGTTCGTGGATACGGAAATGATTTGTCATAAACGTAAACCAGAAGGAGCAGGAAGGTACGATCATATTTTTTTTAAGTCGTACACATCGCTTAGTTTATGACTATCTGGAAATGAAGAAAGATAAACATAAATATTTTATCTTTCTTTCTATATTTTTGTTTGTTAGTTTTGATCGCGGGTCCATCGATTTAAATTTTCTTGTGTTTTGGCTATAAAAATACTGCGCTAGTACAGTCGCCAGCACATAAAGTTACCAAACACTGTCAAATTTCTCCAAATGATTTTGAACCATAAAACTTTGTAGGTATAGTTCAAAATCGAATGAGAAAATTTGACAGTTTGTGGTAATTTGATGTGCTGGCAACTGTACCTTATAATTTTTGAGGATTAAAGGACCTAAGGTCTGTAACAATTTTTTAATTTATGCTATAAAGAAGGTCAGCCTATCATAGCTGTCTGCTGCACAAAAGCCTCCCCCAAGATACGCCGTAATACACGTTACTTCGCCTTCCGCACCCAGCCTACCACTTTTCAGATCGTTGGTTCATTAATCAGTTCGAAGATGCTATAATCATAAAAGAGTTTTCTTTGTGCACCTGTGTAAAGGCCGTTTTTGTCGGAAAACACGTGTTATAAGTTTACTCACAAGAAAATGTGACAAAGGCCATGTTCCTACAGTTTACAACCCATGACTTTGAAATGTTTTCCGTTCTTATTCCCTTAAAAGAAAAACTCACAAAACCTGACCATAAAGGTATTCCATCGTGCGTGCATAAAAGTGTTTTTATTGGGTTTGCCAGCAGGATTTTCTCATACAGCTCGACACTGACCAATTACAAAAAAACCGGCCAAGGGAGAGTCGGACTCGCACACGGAGGGTTTCGCACAAACTTTATTGAATGAAAGGTAAATTGCGGTTTACGATTTATGACGTATTAAAAAAAACTACTTACTAGATCTCGTTAAAACAATTTTCGGTGGAAGTTTACATGGTAATGTACATCATATATTTTTTATCATTCTCTTATTTGAGAAGTTACAGGGGAGGGGGCACATTTTACTACTTTAGATGTGTCTCTCGCGCAAACAATTTTTTTTCTAAACTGAAGTTTAGAAAAAAATTAAGAAACCTCAATATTGTTTTTGAAGACCTATCCATAGATACCCCACACGTATGGGTTTGATGAAAATAAATTTTTGAGTTTCAGTTCTAAGTATAGGAACCCCCAAAATTTATTGTTTTTTTTTTCTATTTTTGTGTGAAAATCTTAATGCGATTCACAGAATACATCTACTTACCAAGTTTCAACAGCTTAATTCTTATAGTTTCGGAAAAAAGTGGCTGTGACATACGGACGGACAGACAGACAGACAGACATGACTAATCCATAAGGGTTCCGTTTTTTGCCATTTGGCTACGGAACCCTAAAAACGCATCAAAATTTGTATTTCGTGGGCTACCCTTGCGCTTTATCCTTAAGGCCCAGCTGTTAACAAGTTGAAATATGTCCCAAAAAATTCACCTATATTACTTTGTATAATTTATTTCATCTCAATTTCTCAGTAGCAGCCACGGAGTCCGGATTTTCGCCTGGTTTATGGTAATATTCTCGTCCCCTATTACATGGGGCTTACACAAAACAGGCCAAATGTGGGTGTACTATTAGGTACTCCTCTACCGAAACCTTCGCGTATTACAGGTGCGATGTAATGTGGCGCTTGGTCGAGTCTTAGAAAAAGTTTAGTCAAACAAACCTTTGCCCTGAGACCAACCTGTATTTTTGTGACCTCAAACAAAACTGTGTAACTATAAGATCATTATTTTCTGGGCGAATAATACCAATTTTTATTTCTACGATTTCTAAAATCACTTACCTCTCTTTTTTTTTTAATCATTTTCTTTTGTCTTCAAAGTTTTAGTTATGTTACTTATCTGCCTCTTATCAAAGGAGCGACAGTTTCGCTCATTGAATGTCCGTCTTATCTGAGTCACTTTGTTAATCTTCCGGGAAGACGCTTAACGATCGTTAATCTTTCTTCTTGACGCTGTTCCTGCTGTTTTTCCGATGCCTTTAGGTATGTATATCATATACTATGAATTGAGCTGTATTTGTAATCACGTTCTCGAAAACGGCTCTAACGATTTCGATCTTCTCCTTTGTCGTGTGGTTAGTGCCTAACCCGGTGTAACTTAGGATTACATGCCGTCGAAAAATATTTCTCATGCACGCTGGTTTCTTCACGATGTTTTCCTTCACCGAAGACAGTGATAATTTTACAATGTGAGTATTGTATATGAGAAGTGCGTGTCTTAGACTCAAACTTGGTAGTCCGACAGTCACACCACTGCATACGATTTCGATGAAATTTGCAATAGTTGGTTTTGCGGAAGCGAAAAATAGATTTAGCTAGGTAAGACCTAGATTGATTTTCCGGCCCCGTAATTCGAGGTAGTGGATAAATAATAACAGTCGCCCGGGTCGATCTTTTGGTTAAACCGCGCTTGCCTAGGTTGGTCTGTGAATGGGTGACTACCCATTACATACCGAGTTTCCTCCGTGCCTTGGAAAGCACGTTAAGCCGTTGGTCCCGGCTGTCATTTGTAGATCTATGACAGACGTTACAGGTAGTCAGAGTGGCCCAAAAAGTCTGACAACCAGTCTTACCAAGGGGTATCGTATTACCCAGTACTAACTGGGTTGAGGAGGTCTGATAGGCAGTCGCTCCATGTAAAATACTGCAATGGTATTCAGCTGCATCCGGTTAGACCGGAAGCAGACCCCAACAGTTGGGAAACTCCAATAGTTGGGAAAAGGCTAGGCAGATGATGATGAACTGGGAAAGTTGGTTTTCTCTTTTTTCCCCCGGTCGCCCAGGCAATTATCCTAATGACAGCACGCGTTCTTAACCTTTTGAACGCCAGAATATAAACGCACGCGCGCGCGCCCTCCACGCCAAGCTACAATTTTATCTACCATTTTGTCACATATTTGTGTCGTTTGGCGTACAGGGCACGCGCTTGCTTGTCACGTATATGTGACACTGGCGGTCAAAAGGACAATATTAGCTTTTTTACACATCTGACGTATGGAATAAGTTCCATTTCAATTAAAAGTGAGTAATTTGTTAACTGATGTCTGGTTGGCTGTTCATCATGCATTCTTTGTTTTCTTTACATTAAAATAATAATACGCTGGTTAAGTTGAGTATGGAAAATAAAGGATCCTGGGAAAATAAAAATATAAATTCACGTAAGGTCAGACAATATTTTGCTTAATATGTTAATCTCGTCCGTTGTGTTGAGTTAAATGACCATTTAAACGACAGCGAGGTTCATTTTTTCTTTGTTTTTAAACATACGTCTAAATAATAAAGGGTTAACTTCGTTTTAAACTTACGTAATTTATTTTGGACTTAATTTAAATTTCCAAACAGTTGAAAAAGTACACAATAGGGTAGATTACAAAAATAATCTAATTAATCCGTCAGATAGATTTCCAAAAAATATTGGACACATATTTTTTCTTTTTTCACGAAAACAAAAAATGAAGACGATACAGTGCGTCGAAAACTCGTATGACGTCACTTTTTTACTCAAATGTGATGTCACAAGCCCCCACTCCTGATCTTTGACACGTTTTTTCTTCGTCAATTTTATGAATTTGACAAAACAAAAATACACGTATCCAATATTTTTCGATAATCTAACTGACGGACTAAACAGAATCATATTTAGTATTTTATCATATAAGTCAAATTGTAATACAAGGGGCTAAAATTACCCATTATGTAATATACGAGGTAGTAAATAGGAACCGAGTTATAATGGGATTTTAGCGCCGTGTGTTACACTGTACTTTTCACTTTGAGTGTGAGAAAAATAGTCAATTCAGTAAAAAAACATTTATTAAGTATTACTTAATAAAATAAAAATCACGTCAGATTTGTTTACTTGAAGCTAAATGTCCGCATCACGCAGCAGCAGGTCGCGGCAGCCGGGGGAGAGCACGTCGAGGTACTCGTGGCTCAACAAGTCACGAGTGCGAGATTTACTTTACGCCCTAGGGCCTAAAAGGGCCACTTTAGGCCCGCATAGTAGGGCTATATTGGCGTACTTTAAGAGCATGAGAAGTGAAAAATCATCTTAAAACTACAACGCAGTCATAAATGAAAGTCTTCTACAACCGGAACGCCTTTAATGAATATCGCTTTCCCATATATGTGTATAATACTAACTTAAGCCCGCGACTGTGCCCGCGTGGAGCTCGGTAATTGTTCCACGCGATCGTACAACCAGGATAAAAAGTATTATAAAGGGTGTAAAACACCTCTTAACGAAGCCGAAAGGCACTTATTCTCCTCGTCATTGCGATCATTTTTTTGTTCTAGACCATACCTGAGAACCTTCTAGTTACGGAGATATTGGGGGTCAAAGTTCCAACTTTTTGACAAGTTTTTTTTTAAATACAAGTTTCTAATGTAATATTTTTACTTTAAACACCTCCACGACCCCCTTACTATTCAATCCATCCATCAGCACAATGTTTTGAGTGCGTTACATTGAGTTCTAGCACGAAACATGATTTTTCACTCCAAAAAAAAGTCGTTTCCCAGCAATAATTTTTGCGTAAAGTTACTTAGTTTGATGTACAGAATGCTTGGTTAACGGTTTCGTGATGAGGTCTTTTACACCGCGTATGTGTTAATCCCGGTTATAAACTATCTATGTGCTATATTCATCCAAATCCGTTCAGTTTGTTTTTGCGTGAGAGAATAATAAACATCCATACATCCTCACAAACTTCCGCATTTATAATAGCAGTAAGATAACATTACGCCTGTAATCTTCGAAGGGTTAGACAGATGTGTACCTAATATAGTACATCCACATTTCACCAGTTATGTTTAAGTTCCATGTAATAGGGGGCGAGCCTATTGCCACCAGCTGCGAGGATCAACTCGCCTGGGGCCAGGTCCCGAATCTGGTTGATTCTACTACGAGTCCATCCTTTAAATGTTAAATGAGAGAATTATCATAAACATAGGCTCAAAGGACTGCCATTCACAGAAACGGACTGATTTAGGGAGTTCAGCGGATATTAATTTTGGGAGTTCTAGATTGGTTGGATTATAATGGTCATTGCATAGATTTGACGACCCGAATGGCGCAGCGGTAGTGAGGCTGCCTTACGTTCTTAGGGTCTCGGGTTCGAATCCCGGTAGAAGCAAATGTTTGTGTGATGCGCATGGACATTTGTTTCCGAGTCATGGATTATAGCGGCAAAACAAATATATCATCTGTAAAAATTTCAAGTGTCGAGCTATCACGGTTTATGAGATACAGTCTGGTGACAGACAGACGGACAGGCGGACAGTGAAGTCTTAGTAATAGGGTCCCGTTTTTACCCTTTGGGTACGGAACCCTAAAAACAGTTCTCCCCTCTCATCTCTCATCTTTGCTTGTGTCGAATTTCTCGCTCTTGTGTCAATAATCACAGCTAGGTGTCACCGGTTATCAAAAATGTCGTCCTCTGATCCCATCGATAAATTAATTTAGATGCTTTATCCAAATCGATAGCTCAAGCGAACTGTTTGAATCATAAGAAAAGATAGGAAGAATGTTATCTGAGAAATAGTTTGTAGGAATTCCAATAGAAATAGAAGCTCCAAATATTATGTATGTTTGTTTTCATAAAGACAAAGTGGGGTAGTCTGAAGAAGGGTCAAAGTTTAGATAACTCGGTTGGGTCAGTAGCCGAAGGGTATAAAGACAATAAACTTAAAGTAAGCCGTCAGCTTTGATGGGGTAATAGTAATAATTTTATTATTATTATGTTATAAGCCTATATTGTCCCAATGCAAGGCAAAGGCCTTCCTTCCCTCCTTCCAAATTTCGCGTCGAGCAACTTCTTTATCTTGTCTTGCCTGGAAAGAGACTATCAGTATCAGTAACATTGGATTATTCATATTGCTTGTGTTCGCCACTGACTGCCTCGTTGGTCGTTAGCGCAACTGCTCAGCATGGGTCAGTGGGTTTAAGCTTCGGGTCGAGCTAATTATTGTTAGGTTTTTTCCATTACACAATCGTTATTAGCCCCGTTATTGACGAAATACTCCCCTCAATACAGGGAGTATTTCGTCATATTCCGCCAGTTATCTTTTAACTCAAATCGGAATATGGGTGTACTCGTACCACCATATCAGTAATAATAATATAGGTAACATGTTCTTTTGTAATAACTCTGGTCTGTTACGGAGAATTGCTAAATACAGAAATACTACTTAATATTATAAATGCGAAAGTTTGTGAGGATGGATGGATGGATGTATGGATGGGTGTTTGTTACTCTTTCACGCAAAAACTACCGAACGGATTTGGATGAAATTTGGCACACAGATAGAAAGAAAGAAAGAAAGGTATTTATTGAACTTACACAGGACATAACAGAAACAAAAAGATAGAATAAACATGACAAAATATATAAACAAGAGAAAAAAAAACAATCAAATTGGTCCTGTGCAAGGCCAAAAGGCTCCTATATCAGCAAGGTGCAGTGACATTAAAAAAAAAAGTCACAGCGCTGGTATTCTGATAGGGCCCAGAGTGATGCCACGGTCAGGTCCGGTCAGTCTAATAGATTATAACCACATACAACATATTATAGATGATATAATATATGTATAATATATGTTCATATATAGAGATAGTTTATAACCTGGATTAACACAGAATACTTTTTATCCCGGTACAATCTCATGGGACAATTACCGAAACACACAGTCTAGTTATAAATTTCTAGCTTTTCTGTTCATCTTACAATAATGAAATTCCCAATAAGTATTAGTGAACATCAGATTCGCCGGTCAACAGCCGTATTAAGCTTTGAAATTGTGACTTAAAAATGTGAAAAAATGACTTATCAATTACTTAGATTTGCTTACCATGATGAGAGAATTGCTTATTTCATAAGTAAAAAAAATTAAAACATTCTCATCATCATTTTTCATCTCTGTAGAGCAGTAACTATGAGGAATTACTGAAATTTTCATGGACGAAAGCTTGCTTATCAATTGCGTATTTCACAATTTATAAGCCTAGACCCTGTTTATTCTGTCTTTATCCTAGCCACAAGTTTAAAAGCCCCTGCGCCTGCTAAATGTAGGAGCAAACTGACGTATGTTCGTACTTGTTGCTTTATTTTCTGTAATAACCAAACGGTGCCTAGTTCTATATTATTTGAAATGAAATAAAATGATGTTTATTTTTGCAAGTAGATTCTTACAAACACTTTTACACGTAATTTTTTAAAACTAGATGGGGCCGGTGTTTCGTACCTGACTACTCTGAGATGAAACAGCCGAAACAAACTCAAAGGTCATAGTCTCTTAGGAAGTCCAGATGCAAATCTTATTCAATTCAGATGAGGTCTATGCAGATTAGTGTCTGAGATTGTCTTTTGAAGAAAGAACCACACAGATTTGAGTGGACCTGTCCAGTCAGTGCAAGCATTTGTCAGTAATCGTGTAGCTCGACTTATAACTCAAGGAGCTCAATTTGAAATGATATCATCTTCCTGCCATTGTCAAATGTTATTTGGGGTCGCCGCAACACGCTTTTTTCTTCAATTCTCCCCTGTCAGACGTCACGCTATCATTTACTAATTTTTCGCCTCATATCATTCATCACACAATCCATCCATCGTTACCTTTTTTTTTTGTTTTTTTTTTCGGATGGGCAATCATCAAATGACTTCTCCCGCTCTGGGCGGAGCAGGAGGGAGTGTCAGACTTTTACTGACTAAAACCCATCCATGTTCCTTCATCGCCCTTTGTGTTCCGGGGCCACGGTATCTCTTTCGAACAGTCCCGCAACCCCGGCAGGCATCGCTCCTTGCGGACCCCTTCCTATTGCTGACTCTCTTTGAGGCGCGCGTGGAACACGAACGCGCCGTCGACACGGCCTGTCGTCATGAGACGGACGGACGGCGAGCTAGCCCATAGCCCACCGTCCACAGGCTCGCGCCTACGGTGGCCGGGGGCCACGTGGTGGCCCCCGACGCCCGGGGCGTCTCCCGCGGCGGCCGGGACGCTGTGAGGTTCTCTCCCTCTCACGTTCCGCCACCTCTTTCTCTAGCATTACTGCTTCGCAGAAGGAGGTGACGGCGTCCCATTCCGTCTCGCTCCGGACCATGGCTTGCACCAGGGCCGGACGCGAGAGGTCGCCGCCGCCAATCGCCGCTTCGAGGACACGGCGGTGCTCCGCCCACGCGGGGCACACCTCCACCGTGTGCTCCACCGTGTCCTTCGGTCGATCCTCACAATGGAAACACCCGGGCGTTTCCTCCCGCCCGATTCGGTGCAGGAACCTCCCGAAAACACCGTGTCCGGTGAGGACCTGCGTCAGGCGATCCATCGTTACCTTGGTCTTCCCTCTCCCTTTCCATCCATCAACATATTTATTCATCATGAGGTTGTTTACACCCTAAACAACCTCATCACAAAGCCGTCAACTAAGCATTCTGTACACCAAATTATGTAACTTTACGCAAAAATTATTGCTGGGAAACGACTTTCTTTTTTGGGCTGAAAAATCAAGTTTTGTGGTAGAACTCAATGTAACGCACTCAGAACATTGTGCTGATGAATGGATTGAATAGTACGGGGTCTTGGAGGTGTTTAAAGTAAAATCTTACATTAAAAACTTGTCAAAAACTTGGAATTTTGACCCCCAATATCTCCCGTAACTAGAAGGTTCCCAGGTATGGTGTAAAACAAAAAAATGATCTTAATGACGGGGAGAACAAGTGACTTTCGGCTTCGTTAAAAGGTTTTTTACACCCTTTATATAGGTAAAAATTAAAGACAAGGGGTTTTTTATAAAAAAAAAACGAATAATAATTATTCTTATTTATCTATGTAGTTGTACAAATAAATGACATGACATCTATTTCCTAACATAAATAATACAATGTGGAATCACTTTTTGGTTGGTACTTCGTATGATTCTCGCACTTAGATCGTAGAATTCGATCAAAAATATACAACACATTGCTTTCGCAATCAATTTAAATTGTAACTCCTTTTTTTTAACTTTTTTAAAATAATTTATAGCCAAGGATATTCTAATTTTATAAACTTCTCCATTGTTCTCTTCACACATACATTTGATGAGCTGGCAAATCATATGCTCACTCTCTTGTAATATTTTATTTATAGTACTTCCATCAATATAAGACAAAGCTAAGTCTTGGCACACGGAATCAAGTTCACATGTATTTGTAGTAACTACTATTTCATTATCAACTATAAATCTGTCGCCGTTCGAGAGCAATGATAGTTTTCTTTTTGGTTTAGTCGAATCTCTATCAGACCTTTCCAATTCTCAATAAGACTTGGATTATCTGAAAAAATCGAGTCGTCAGTAAATTTCAGTACCGTTTTATTTACATTTTTACTTTCAGTTTTTGTTTATATCTTATAAATTTTTGATGTTTTCTTTTTAGCTGTTATGTTACTATTTGCGATTTTCAATTCTCCGGTTCGATATTTTAGGTGCTTCATAATAAATTCATCAACACGTAATCTATGAGACTTGAAAAGGCTTCTTTTTAAAATCGATAGTACGATTTTAAAAAGAAGCCTTTTCAAGTTATTGAAATAGGATTCTACGTTGGAAGATGTAGGTTTGTCTATGTTTTGATCCATAAAGATTTTTCTTAACATTGGACCATAATGGAAACTGGCCCATTATCTTCGATTTTGATTTTTAGTATCCTTCATGACATGATGAAAGTTTCTTTAGTTTGCTCTTGGAATTTTAGCACCTTAAAAGATTTCCACGATTGTTCATACCATCTCGTTGATTTAAGCATTAAATAATCAAATCTGATATGTTATTTTTAGCTTTGAAAAAATCGTCGCAATTTTTTAACACAATTAGACATTAAAAAAAAAACACTCTGTTATCGGTATGGTTAAAACACGGTAACTTAAATAGATTTTTTATGAAAATGCGTATGTAACATGACATGTATCATTAATTCTTAAAATGGTCTTTATAGTCATAGACATAGACAATATTATGAATTGTGAATTTGTCATATTATGCACTGACTTTCACGGTTTTTCACTACATTTAAAGTACTTACGGGATAACGAGGTATGGGGTTACTATGTGGGTGTACTCGTATTCCCGCGATCATGATGCTTGCAACAGCGTCGAAATATCGGGAGCTCAAATAAAGAAAATCACGGATATTATCCCGTAAGTACTTTAAGTGTTGTCTTATTAAAAATAAAAAAATAAAAATAAAAAAGGCTTTTATTTCATGCAATAATACTTTCAAATATACACAAATTAAACATTTAAAGTTGACCTATACTAAACTAACACAATTTGATTTAATTTGATTATATTGTAAACTTTATTTGTAATTACATGGATGATAATTATATTGTATAAATTGATTTCAATTTCATTCTCTTTAATAAATAATCGATAAATAGAATTCATTTACTTTGATAGCTATATCCATACAGCAATTAAAATAATCAGTATTAAAAAATAAAATAAATTAACATTGAGACAATAAATTAAAATTACCATCAAAATTAACATTGAAATCATAAGTAAAATAAGATATAGATAAAATACATTCAAAAATTAAAATAACATAACATAAAACATTCAAATTTAAAAAAGATAAAAATAAAACATTCAAATTAAAATAAGATAAAAATAAAACATTCAAATTACTGCTTAAAATGCTAGTATAGATGTAAATTGTTCTTTTGAATTTAATGTATTAAAAATAAATAAATTAACTGTTCTTAGTAATAATTATTTTCTGCAGGAACCCCATATTGGGTAAAGGCCTCCTCCAAAGATGCCCAATTATCTCTATCCTGTGCAATTTGTTTCCAATTTGGGCCAGCTGCCCTTGTAATATCGTCTTCCCAACGTGTCAATGGCCTTCCTCTGCTTCTTTTACCTTGAGGACCTTTCCAAAAAGTCACCTTTAAAGTCCATCTCTTATCTTTAAGCCTCGCGACATGTCCTGCCCATTTCCACTTGAGTTTCTGTGCATAAGTCAGTGCGTTTGTTGCTTTAGTTATGGACCTTATTTTTGTGTGTCGTATTTTATCTAATTTCCTTATTTTCAGCATGCTGCGCTCTAGTCCCCGTTGACAAGTAATGATTTTATTTTTTAATTTAGAAGTGAATTTCCAAGTCTGGCATCCGTACGTTAAACACGGTAGGAGGTATGAGTTCATAACTTTCGTTTTTATGGTTATAGGAAAGTTACTTTTAAAAATTTCCTTTAAACTCCAGTATTTGTTCCATGTTTGTTGTACTCTTCTTTCCACTTCTAATTCGTTATTTTTCTTGTCGAAACTAATTCGCTTTCCTAGATATACGAGTATGTATTTGTCTGTATATTCAAGTGGCGCTCCGTTAATTGTTATTAATCTTTTAAAGCTATTTGTCATTACCATAGTCTTAGAGAGATTAATTTCTAGTCCCACCTTAACACTAGCTAGATGCAGAGTTTCGACCATGTGCTGTAGCTGGGAGCTGGACTCTGATAACAACACTAGGTCATCTGCAAATCTTAAGTGGCTTAAATAGTCGCCCTTTATGAACAGCCCTGTCTTATTATCTTCCCATTATGATTCTGCGAAAGCAGCCATTTTAGGCCCAGATATCATTTGTGACACTGGGACGGAACTTTGGTTTTCTTGTGTTTTCATGATCAATACATATAAAAATATATGTATAGTTACTAATATCTTATTATTCGGACCAATTTTTTAAAGATACTGCAGGTAGCATCGACAATGAAAACCAACTTATCGAGTTTCTTAATATTTTTACAGCAGGCTTCTTGCAAGTGAGTCCAATAAAGAACATAAGGGTACAAAGATATCCGCCGGGTTTGCGGGACTGTTCGAAAGAGATACTGTGGCCCTGGAACACAAAGGGCGATGAAGGAACATGGATGGGTTGTAGTCAGTAAAAGTCTGACACTCCCTCCTGCTCCGCCCAGAGCGGGAGGAGTCATTTGATGATTTTCCATCCGAAAAAAAAAAAGGATACAAAGATATTTCTTTATAATATGGTAAAATCCTACTTGATTTTTATCATAATATGAACTTTGTTTTTTTTTTATATTTAATTTGCCTCAAGCATCCAACAGCACCACATTATGCCGAATATTTGTGTGTTCAGTGTCATCAGCACTCATGAGTTCATTAGCTAATCGATTACGGTACCTATGTGATAGCAGTTTCATATTTAGTTCCTCTGACATTTCAACTAGTTTTGATGGTGATAATTTAATCTTTTTGTCGGCAACATGAATAAATGATTTATTGAAATTTATTATAGTACACTTACAGCGAGCTATTTTATCGACAGGCCAGGAAATCACAATATTTATCAATGCTTTGCATTGTTTACATACACCTTTGCAATTGATTCGGTCCTCATTTTTAATGAAACATTGTTTAACGATCCAAGAACAAGGAGTTTTCATTGCTTTCATATTTCCTCACCCAATACATGAGCCCACATATGTTTTGGCAAATTGTATTTTTGTGCAATAAGAGGTTTTGAATTTTGATTAACTTTAAATTGCTAACTTATCAGCTGAATTCTCTCCCATTGATATAAATCAATAAAAAAATCAAAGTTTATTGATTTAATTGATGAGCATGACTCTCTATTTTTATTTTGTGTAGTACCACTGCTGTAACTGAAACTGTTATCTTTTCTTATTTGGGGCACATCAAAGAAGTAGTTAAAATTCTTCTTTACAGAAAGATGTAGTCCTTGTTCAGTAATCGGCCTAGGTAACGCACTTTTTATTTCTGAAAACACTGGGTCAGTTGCTGAAGGAAGATTTTTGACGCTTTGAAATAAGAATTTAAATGGTAGAAAACGCTTTTTTTTTGTTCCTGTAAGGACATCACAAACTTCCTTCCTCTTTTCATTATGAAACTAATGATGAAAAGGCCATAGAATTTTGATACAAGTGGAGAGAGATTGTTATTGAATTATTGAAAAAAGAAGTGCAATAACAAATGTCCACGTGTATCAAGCGACGTTTTTCAATACACTTTTGAAGAAATAAAATAAAATAACGAAAAATATTTGTGTCATAAATTATTAGGAAAAGATATGGGGATTTTCTTTTTTTTCCGCGCTTTGCTTTCGCCAGGTTTAAGGAGAAGCAAAGTTATGAAGCTGTTAACCTTCTGAGTCCGCCATATTGATACCTTAAGATGTCGGAAAGACCGTTTGTCCTTAATAGCGGACAAAACGGGAGAAGACCCTAAGTCTTGAGATTTTATTTGTTAATTACAGGGTTACCATTGCATATCATGATTTTTACCAGAACAAAAGGCCTAGTTTTTTTTTTTTACAATTTTTTGACGTAACTAATGTCCAATAAAAAGGACTACCAGTCATAATAGACAAATTGTAACCGGAAATTGTTCGTTTTATCTGACTTTCGGATATTATGATGACAGTACAGTTTCAATTGCATGTAAGGACATTATTAATTATAAATCTGACATTAATAATTCTTTGACATCTAAAATTTCTTGGCTTGATAAAAATAATTTAAAAATAAATTTATCTAAAACAAATATAACGCACATAAGACACAGACTGCATACTCCATTAAATGTAAATTTGATTCATGATAGTATAAATGAAGTATCTAATGTCCGTTTTCTCGGCTTAATTATAGACAGCAAACTAAACTGGAACGAACACATTGACGCAGTATGTAAAAAAACAGTAGTCAAGCTTATGCTTTGTACCAACTAGCTCCATCTATCAACACTAATGTGTTACTATCGGCTTACTATGGTCTTGTAGAATCTGTCCTAAGATATGGCATTATCTTCTGGGGCAACTCATCAAATAAAGATATGGCATTTGAAATGCAAAAGCGATGCATACGTGCGTTGTTCGGTAACCAAAGTACTGAGAGCTGTAAGCCACTCTTTACAAAGCATTAAATCCTCACTCACTTTATATTTTAGAAATCGTCTTATTTGTAAGAAATAACTCCCATTTGTTTCCTCGAATATCGGACCTTGTAATAAGAAATCTTCGTGAGATAAGAGTAAGTGATAAGAGACTTCGTGTTCAGCCAGCTAAGACAGCAATACTGTATAAAAGCATTGTATATAGAGCACTGATAATTTATTAATTTATAACAATATCCCTATCTGTGTAAAAAAACTAAATACAGACCAGTTTAAGAAAACATTTAAAAAATACTGTCAGGAAAAGCCTACTGTAATGTCAATGAATTTTTAAATGGCAAATCGCTCTGATATACTGACTGAATCTATTATATTTATTTTAAATTGCATGAATATTTACCAATTGTTTTTTATTTAATATTAGTATTATTTTATTTTTTATTATCTAACTTTGTATAATTATTTATAATTTTTTGAAACTTAATGGTCTTCCGACCTAATTTGTACACCAGCCTTGGTAAAACATGTTGTGCCAAAGAATATCCTGTAACACCTATAGTAAACATCATACGTACCATGTATATTATCTACACATGTTTTTGCAAATATGATGCGATGATGCATCCAGCCCCTAAAACAGAGTCGCCCCCGAAAACCAACGGAAACGGAACTAGCTCTAAACGAACAATTAGCCGATATTTCCGTTCGGACTATTTCAGTGGCAGACCGATATTTTAGCTAGCCAACCGGGCTGGGCAAAAATATGTGGCATTTAGTTTGACCTAAATTCCGAAAATAGCGTCTTTAATTGCCCTTTGCTGAACTATTGTGGGAAATATCAGGAAAGTTTTTATTTTGTCAGAATGGCCTTTTATTAGAGTTTTAAATCAATATTTTAAGACGGACAAACCAAGCTACAAAATGTTCTCATTTTTTTTATAAGATACATTGTAGGAGAAAGAAGCCTCGATATCTGTACTCATCCTCTGCCTAGCCTTTTCCCAACTATGTTGGGGTCGGCTTCCAGTCTAACCGGATCCGCAGCTGAATACCAGTATTTTACATGGAGCGACTGACCTCCACAACCCAGTTAGTACTGGGTAATATGATACCCCGTGGTCAGGCTGGTTGTCAAACTTTTTAGGGCACTGACTACCTGTAACGACTGCCAAAGATCTACATATGACAGCCGGGACCAACTGCTTGACATACTTTCCGAGGCACGGAGGAAACTCGGTATGGAAGGGTGGTCACCCGTCCACAGACCAACCTAGGCAAGCACGGCTTAACCTTAAGATCGACTCGACCGGCTGTTATTGTTTAGCCACGAGCTTCGCGATATCTATACTGAGACTCACATTAAGAGCACAATTTGATTCACACTAGCATGAGGTTGATATAATTATGTATGCTGATATATAGGGTGTAAACCATCACGAAGCCGTCAACCAAGCATTCTGTACATCAAACTAAGTAACTTTATGCAAAAATTATTGCTGGGAAACGATTTTTTTTGGGGTGAAAAATCATGTTTGTTGTAGAACTCAATAATAAATAAATAAATATCGCTGGACATTAGCACACAGCGCCATCTAGTGCCACACTAAGCAACGAGGCTTGTGTCGTGGACACCAGATAGTTGATATACTACATAGATACTTTTTTTTACTCTATGTAACGCGCTCAAAAAATTGTGCTGATGAATGGATTGAATAGTACGGGGGTCGTGAAGGTGTTTAAAGTAAAAACCTTACATTAAAAATTTGTATTTAAAAAAAATCTGGCAAAAAGTTGGAACTTTGACCTCCAATATCTCCGTAACTAGAAGGTTCCCAGGTACGGTGTAGAGCAAAAAAATAATCGCAATAACGGGGAGAACAAGTGCCTTTCGGCTTCGTTAAGAGGTGTTTTACACCTTATATGTATATGGAAAAAACACAAACACGTGTTTGTGTTTTTTTAAACTTTTGGTTCGGGCAAACATTGAAACAACTGTGTTTTGAGATTTCGGGGGGGGGGGGGATTCCAACTATCCCCCCCTCTATACGTGTCTGAAAAAACATCAATTGCAAACAAGAACATGAATAAACTCTACAAAGCCATATTTGAGGAAAATATCCGAAGTTGCTCCTACGATTGTAGTTTTCCTTGCAATAAATTCTTATCGCGTGTGTTGCTCCCACAAAACGCTGGACATTGGCGCATTGGGACCCATCCTCTATACGTGTCTGAAAAAACATCAATTGCAAACAAGAACATGAATAAACTCTACAAAGCCATATTTGAGGAAAATATCCGAAGTTGCTCCTACGATTGTAGTTTTCCTTGCAATAAATTCTTATCGCGTGTGTTGCTCCCACAAAACGCTGGACATTGGCGCATTGGGACCCAAACTGTCTTCAATTCTGTCCGTGATGGCCGGGGGTCCCGTGCGTGATAACGTAGCGGGGTAATAAAGTAGAAGAAGTATTTGTTGTTATATTCGGACATGTTTGGTAACAGACTGCCTTGATGGTCTAGTGGTCACTAGCGCTTAACTGCTAAACATGAGGTCTTGGGTTCGATAATATGTAGGTCTGAGAAGGGTTTGTCCATCATGAACTTCTGAGCAGTCCAAGATTTGGATTTTTGCACGGTTGATGGCATTGTGCCACCCACTTGTTTGTTACTTCTGCATATAACCGGCTACGTAAGATTTACTCCCGTATCTATAAACAAGAAAAAGGAGTACATGATGCCAAATAGAATGGGACAAGTGAGTGCGGCACCAGCAAGATGGTGATGGTTTATTAACAAGTCGAAGTGATTACTTGAGTAAAAGTAAATATTTGATATGCTTTTATTTTATTATTGTGTAGTTTAGTGATTGCTTGAAGTTAGAAATGTCAAAAGTTAGAATTCCTAGTTTTTGTTTTCTTTGACGGTTCTTACTTCGTTTGAATTCTTTTTTTGCATACGTAATTATTTGAACTCGAGTAAATACCTTAACTTGACTAAAGATACGGGTGTAAGACTCGTTCATTATAGGTTACATTAAGGTACCACCAAAATTTTTATCTAAGTTCATTTTATTTTAACACGTAACACACGTTTTCTTTAATCAACAGTCCACTATAGTACGGTTTAAATATTACAGTTTAACAGAAAGACAGACGGTGTATATCCGGTGTACGACGGTGTGGCCTTTGGGTACGCATCCCTAAAAAACAAGTGGCGTTCCATTTCACTCAACGGTAAAACATTTTCCTTCATAATTACGCTACCAGAAGAAAACATAATTTTCCTTGAAAACAATTACAATCTTCACAAGTACTTAATAAATGTGTGGTACTTCACGCATTTAGCTAAAGACAATTTCGATACGGTTTCTCGAGTTTAAAAAGTATTTTCAAATTATATTTTTTTTTCCTTCTGGGAAAGTATTGCGGGATAGACAAGGTATATTTTTAAGAAAAAAACGTAAACATGGGCCGACAATAAAAGAAGTTCCCGCAACAAGGTTGACAGTTTGCGGCAAGTTTTATGAGGCTTACGGAATTATGGGAGCTACTGGTTGGTACTGAATCTTATGTAATATTAAATACGGTAAAGTGGAAAATTCTGAATTGACATTTGTAAGACTAAAGGAAAGAATATGCAATATGATTTATTATATTTGTTAACTTACTTTATTAGTTAATTTTATAGTTCGCACAAAAGAAACATTTTTTTATTGTTCACTAAAATCATCGTCACGACGAAGAAGAAACTATTTATAAAATTTTGATATGTAGTAAAAATATACAGTACTCATAATAAACACTGGTTGAAAAAAAAAACACAAATGCAACCAAATTCCTGTGACTGTCCTACAAATTCGGCTACGGGTAATACACGTTTGACACTCAGCTGATCGGCTATGTGCTACGCCGTAGCAAGCGTAGCACATACCTCATCACGACAACCTACGGCGTAGTAACAATGCAGCCTCAAACTGAAGTGGTGCTGCAATACTTTGTTGTAATAAAAGATTTGCCGCTAAAGTTTCATATTTAAAGAATTGCCTTTTTTTTTTAAATGCATAACACAACAATACGCCTGTAATCCGCATCAACTATCTGGTGTCCACGACACAAGCCTCATTAATTAGTGTGGCACTAGATGGCGCTGTGTATAATGTCCAGCGATATTTATTATTATTTAATTGGGGACGAGCCTATTGCCATCAACCGGGCACAATTCCAGGCTCCGTGGCTGTTGAGAAATTCCTGATGGAAAACTCAATAACACTTTCCGCGACCCGGGAATCGAACCCAAGCGCATTCGCGATTGCGACCAGTAGACCAATGAGGCAGTCCTTATTGAAATATAAAAAACATCTGGTAACTTTGGTTGGTCTAAATTGATCATTGCTTCAAAGATTCGATGGCAATTCACAGACTACTGTTATAAAAAACAAAAAAAAATAAGATTTTTCTTGTTAACGAACAGTTGTGATACCTTTTTGTTGCGACATTTAGTTCAATAACATACCTTTTGATGTAGTCTCAACGATATATTTTGTATCAATATTTTTCGCGTTTTTTTGTCGTAAATCATCTGACGTGAAAAGACGTGGAAAATATCTATCGGTACTCGGTAGTTAACTTTGTAAGAGCAATATTTCTATGTTATTGGTTATTTAGTTAGATACATGTTAGACGAATGAGATAAATATACAAGATTAATATTTTATCTGGTTGAGTAGTTAATTGTGTTCTGAACTTGATTGATTATAACTCGCCGACAGAAAAAATCTGGGTAGTGGTAGGTACTTCAAATTCTAATGCTTTTTAGATTTGTTTCGACCAAAGTCGTATCTTTTATCCATGTAATACAATTGTCGTCTGACACCATTTGTAATGAAAAAATCGTGGAATAAGACTTGAGGTCTTGATCGAATTCATTTAACTGACAAAAAATACTAATCAACTAATAAAGCACGTGATCATGGTGCTTGCAACAGTGCCGAAATATCGGAAACTCAAAACAAGTAGTAAATATGATAAATATCTATCTTATTTTCAGTGTATTCAAGTACCTGCATAATCATATAAAATAACAATCACATACGCAAACGTTTTTCTTTGACAACCGAACTGAGATTCAATTTATCTTTTCATAGAATTCTTTATTTGTTTTTCGTTTCGCTGCCTGTTTACTGCCACACGAATTCCTAAAACTTGATATAATAGAAACATCAATGGAGGTTGATTTGGGAGGCTAATTAATATCAATATTATTGTATATTCATTCGTTTACTCACTGTACGTTTATTCGTTCATTAATTTACTAATTTCTAGTACTAGCTGTCCCCGTGACTCATCCCCCGTGATCATCAGCGCAGCAGTCCACCTCTGAACAGAGGATCCTTCAGTTGCACGCCACTCAGCTCAATAGGCGAGACGACAAAAAAAATAACTAATTAGTCCGTCAGTTAGATTATCAAAAAATATTTGACCCATGTTTTTTTCTTTTGTTACGTAAACCAAAATTGACGAAGATATGACGCTTTTAAAATTCTCAATACGTCACGCCTAGGTATAATTTTTACCTAGTTCTGACGCCACGAGCCCCCACTCCCGAGTTTTGATGCGTTTTATCTTTGTCAATATTCATTGATTTACAAAAACAAAAAATACCTGTCCATTAATTTCCAATACTCTAGCTGACGGACTAAATAGATTTGCAATTTTTTGATACTGTCGTCATGCCTATTGTCGGTAACTTACACCCAGCTACTACTAACCACCCTGTGTACCCTGCGTCTGTAACCAGATATGTAATGTAAAAGTTTAGTCAGCATTATCACTACTAGCAGTACCTGTGAAAGTTTGAAAATGTCTCTGTTTGTTTGTTGTGTTTTACGCCTTAACTACTGAACCTAAATTCATGTAAAAATAGGGTTTGATAAGTCGACCTTATGTATAGAAATTAATGATACGTCATATGAAGGATCTTGACATTAAAATAAAATTTTCTAGATTTAAAAATCAAGCGAAGCAACATTTCTCGCTAGTGTATTTCCACTCCAGTTCTCAACTATCATCCCAGTTATAGTTTAACAAGGAAACGACCGGCAAACTAGCAATTTTCACAGAAATACGAGTAACATAATACCGTCCACATTTATATAAAGCTCACCTTTATAAAGTAAATATTATACTTTGTATGGGTTCCTGGGCTCGTTTGTTTTGCGTTAGTTGCACGGGTAACCTTTGTTTTGTGGTTTGTTGCAGTAAATAAAACACTTCTTTGAAATGTGGGTGTGAATGAGGTTCAGGGATTTCGTCATTAGATGTGTATGAGTGTTTTTATAACTTCAAGCCTTGTATTCCTCCAAGGGATAGGCAGAGGTGCATTTAAGATATATAGATAGATAGAATATTGTTTATTATATACAACACACAAATTATCGAGGTATTGTTCATTGGTATTATATTCTAATGTATAAAAATCTCGTCTCACAGTGTTTGTTATATCGAACTCCTCCGAAACGGCTAGACCGATTTTATGTTTTTTTTGTGAATATTTGGTAAGGCTGAGAATATGTCTTAGGCTATTTTTTAGTCTCACATACACACGGTACACATCAAAATTTTCACGCGAACGAAGGCCCGGGCAACAGCTTCATATGTATCAATTCTCAAAAGTCGTAGCTTACAGTGTTGATATGTGCCTTATTTACACGTATTTGTACCATTTAGACTAATTACGGGTGAAATGCTATAATTTAACATCAGCTTGCTCCTTCGTGGAACAAAAGCATAATATTCTACGTATTTCATCGCCGTCGTTGCAGTGTTACCAGACTAATTGACATTGCCTGTCAGGCTTTCTACACAATTTACCTGTTTCCCAACCGATAGTATTCACGAGAAATGGTAAAACCCACTGGTATTTTTTCTGGTAGACCGCTTCTCCGTAAAACAAATTGGTAACTGTTTTTTTTTGTTCTATTTGTTGACTGCTGTAAATAGTATCCTTATTTCCATAATATATTATCTATTCTACTATACAAATATTATAAAGAGTAAAGATTTGTATTTTGTGTATGTAACGAATAAACTTAAAAACTACTGAACCCATTTGAAAGTTCTTTCATCAATGGATAGCTACATTATCAGCGAGTAACATAGGCTATATTTTATCCCCGTACTCACACGGGTACGGGAATTACGCGGGTGAAACCGCGTGACGTCCGCTAGTAAATTATGTAACGTAACTCTGTCTGTACATCGGACTGTCTGTCTGTTACCTTTTCACACTTTAGCGACTGCACGAGTTACGATTTGTACTCGAATAAACCAAAGCGAATACATAGGATATTTTTTATCCCAGTTATACCATCCCCTGGGATAATTTCCGACCTCCACATGCCCAAACCAGCAGATTTGGCGCTCTTGCTAGCAGGCAAGAGCTAATCTGTTATTATTATGTTAGAAGTCTGCTTAAATATTGTTTTTTTTTAGAGTCTTTATGTGCACTTCGTGTGTACGGGATTTTGTTTTAAAAATGGGCAGATTTCGTCCGAGCTCACAGTACATAAGACCCCTATTTAAAAAAAGGACCGCCAGTAAATCATACCACACGTAATCGTATACCGGTACACATGTTTATTTTTCAATATCCCGTGCGTAAATAAATCACGGGACGTTTTCCCTAGTCTGCTATATATTTATGATTCATATCTCTTATGCTCGCTTGGGCAACGTATTGAACCGAGGCGTATACTGAATCAAAGGACGGTAGGTAGACAATTTCATAGAATAGTAGGCACAGAAGTTCTGCTTTATACATTTTCTGCCTAGCATTGTCTTAACCTTCATGGAGTCGGCGTCTAGTCTAACCAGGAACAACTAATTGGAGCGACTGTCTATCTGACCACCATTCAGATTCAGACTCATTTATTTATTGTAAGATATAGGTATCTAGGATCCGGTCATGAGTACGAACGGGGGAATGAATCGAAAGCGCGCCAGTGGTGACATCACGTGACCTACTTACCAGTCTACCCCACCATGGCGTGCTTCTACAGAGTCCTGATGTTAACAGCTCGCGGCGAGAAAGACATTCTGGGTCTGATCGCGGCAGAGTTGAGACATCTTGAAACTGTACCCGATTCATTGTGCCCCGTGTCATGGTGTTAAAGTGTAATTTCAAGTAATTTATTAGTGTATCGCATCCAGTGTATTTTCATAGCACGAAACCCATGTTCTGCCATATAATGCTCGAAACTAACGGAATAAATCCTGACAACCCGACAGATACATCATTCCCCTGTCTTTATCCCCAAATATTTGGGGCCGGTGCAGCATGTCTTCTTCTTCATACTTCGCTATTACTCATACAGCAGTCAACTCACTCTGAATCTTGGTAGGAGTAGTTTCGAACTTCTGACGTTATGGGTGCATCATCAGCATTATCATATTAGCTCGAAATCACCCACTGCTGGGTAGGAGCCATCCATAAATTACGTCACACGTTAAGGGGCAGGGAGGGGATCGAAGTGTGACATTGTGTGACAAGGGGATGGGAGGGGTCCTAAATTTCGTGACGTCACATCCAAAAAACTTTATAAGTCAGAATCTTTAATATAAATAATTAATCGTTTATAATTAGGTAAGTTACATTTTTTAAACGTTTCATTTGATGTTAATTTTATTAAAAAAGAATTTAAAGCGAAATAAAACCAATTTCGGTTTGCTGTAAAACTCGGTTTGTTGCAATTCTGTTTTTTTCACGAATCCGAAATATCACGAATACCACGAAATTCGTGTGACGTAATTTATGGATGGCCCCGTATAGGCCTCTCTAGGAATAGTAATTCCATAGTTACGAGTCCTACGTGTGAACCAGACTTTGTACTATCCTGTGCTAATGTACTAACACAAAAATGAGTCGGACTCTCAAAGGTGTTCCTTTGAGAAAGTCTAGAAAGACGTGAGCCTTTTAGACGCCCTTTTTTCATTGAACGTCTTTGGACAATAAATGTATGGACGTCTAGATTTCTTAAGCTAGCATTTTGTAATATTTTATTAATGAGTTAGTTGTAGATTATTATGTAAAAGGCCATGAGCTTTTTATCGTATATTGGGCAAACTTTTGTGTAAAAATATTCATACTCGTTTATATTGACATTCAAATTCTCGTTATTGTTGTGAACCATTAAATTGTTGCTATTATAAAAAAAGTATTACCTCTATTATGTTGTAGAAAATCAATTTAATGATGAATTAATGATACATTTATTTGCAAGAATGAGTTTCACTATATTCGGCATTTAGGCCGTACAAATATTAAGATTTTAAATCTTGATTACATAAACGAATAGCATAATACTCTTTGAACATTTTTATGTATCTTATACCACTAGCTTTTCCAGCGGCTCCGATTTAAGTCAATTATCCGACAGGATTGTTTTAAATATAGCATAGGTACTAGCTTTTACCCGCAGCTTCGCTCGCGTTAATTTAGAATTTGACAATCAATTCAGGTTGTACTCTACTTGTAATAATATAATTCATATTCAATCATGATTCGAAAGACGCGTGGCGCCATCTATTATTATATGAACTTCATTGTTGTACTTATTTATCGGGATGGTACCCTATGTCAGTTTCTGTACACCAGGTGGCCTACCATGACGTCTTAAAGCAGGATCGTTTTAATCTTGTTTCAGTGTGTGTAAGAGACGGAGCTATAGAGGACGTCTCGCGCCATCTCTTTCCCAATATAAAATTAAACAAACAAACTTACTTTCGCATTCATAATATTATAGTAAGGATGACACTCGGGGATAATGTAGCTTCGAATTAGTGAAATAATTTTCAAAATTGGATCAGTATTTCCGAAGACAACCGGCTACATCTAAACATTCAAATTGTGCCTCTCAAAAATATTAGAATAGAGAGCGTATCTTTTCTATAAGTTGCTTCGGTTTCAGGTACATTTAATGGTATTCCGTGTAAAAATAATAGTCAGCCAATTAATTTTGTAGGTATTTCTGTAAATAGGTACGTCAATAAAATTTCTTATCGTGTGTACAATGACATGTGTATTCTAAGAATTAATTCAATTTTTCAATGTAGAATGATTTTGTTGTATTTTTTTTTATTTTTAAGCTTCAAGGGTTTTTATTTTTTTGATTAAGAGGGCATTCAAGTAAATTTTTGTTTAAAAAAAAACAGTTCATTTATGCAAGTAATTTTTTTCAGGTATCTTGGCTTATAATTTGGATTTAAAAAACGAGCCTAATGGAACGGAGCGGAGTGGTGTGCAGATGTGGAGAGCCGAAGGGGATTTTGAGCCAGATGTGATAGAGTTATTCGAAGAAAGAGGTAATGTCGATTATTTTCAACTTTATTCATAAAGGGTGTAAAAAACCTCTTAACGTAGCCGAAAGGCACTTGTTCTCCCCGTCATTGCGATCATTTTTTTGTTCTACACCAAACCTGGGAACCTTCAACCTTAGTTACGGAGATATCGGGGGTCAAAGTTTAAGCTTTTTGACAAGTTTTTTTTTAATACAAGTTTTTAATGTAAGATTTTTACTTTAAACACCTCCACGACCCCCGTACTATTCAATCCATCCATCAGCACAATGTTCTGAGTGCGTCACATTGAGTTCTACTATAAAACATGAATTTTCGCCCTAAAAAAAGTCGTTTTTCCAGCAATTATTTTTGCGTAAGCTTACTTAGTTTTGTTGTACAGAATGCTTAGTTGACGGCTTCGTGATGAGGTTGTTTACACCCTGTATATTAAGAAACTAGCTTTGGCCCACGACTTCGTCTGCGTGGACTGGGATAAAATTATCCTGTGTTAATCCCAGATATAGAATATCTGCGTGCCACATCTAATCCAAATCCGTTCCGTTGTATTTTCGTAATTGTCTGACAAACTTCCAAACACGAAGTTTCGTTTTCTGTCTATTATATAGTTTACTTTAACTTCATCATGTTAGCCCAGAATCACCCATTGCTGGGCATAGGCCTCCTCTTTCTTCTGCCACACTGCGTGTTCGTTCGGTAGTTCTGTGCGTCCCTTATCCAAGTAAGATCGTGTACTACGGCTAGTTAACAATAAGAGTTATCACTGAGGCCTAAAATAAACAATTTATAAATGTAATAAGTACCATGTATGTAATGTAATAAGTACCAATGAAAGTTATCATCATCTGCCTAGCCTTTTCCCAACTATGTTGGGGTCGGCTTCGTCTAACCGGATGCAGCCGAGTACCAGTATTTTACATGGAGCGACTGCCGCCGTGCCGTGTGGTAGCCGTGTGGTATCCGGCAGAGTAGAAGAGAACCAATCCAATACACTGACGGATGTCGTATAAGGCGACTAATGTCTGAGGCAGAACACCTTGCGCCTCCGTAGACCAGAGAATGGGCAGCAGCGTTTTCTGTTAGTCTTTCATCACTGCGATCTCTAATCCGCCTGCCAAGCGTGGAGATTACGGCAAATTCCTCCCATCATGGCAGAGGCTTATATCCAGCAGTGGACGTTATGGGCTGTTGTTGTTGTTGACTGCCTATCTAACCTCCACAACCCAGTTAGTACCGGGTAATACGATACCCCTTAGTAAGACTGTTTGTCAGACTTTTTTGGGCCTCTGACTACCTAACGACTGTCAAAGATCTACAAATGACAGCCGGGACCAACGGCTTAACGTGCTTTCCGAGGCACGGAGGAAACTCGGTATATAATGGGTGGTCACCCATCCACAGACCAACCTAGGTAAGCACAGCTTAACCTAACAATCGACCCGAGCGGCTGTTATTATTTAGCCACGAGCTCCATAAATAAGTACAAATAAAAGTCTACAGTCAAAATTCACGCTGTATAGGCGTGATGTTATGAATAACTCGTATTCGCATGGCAACCAAAGTCCAAGCCGACATTCAGATCGATCGATTGGCTGTTATTTCCCCGTAAAAAACTTCATAATAAACGTGGAAGTATCTATACCGGCCCAGTGAATGAAAGAAAGATAAAATAAACAAGACGTATGGCTCCTTTTATGGCGATGGCATTAGAGAGATGGGCAACGAAGTTCAGCTCTGAAAGCACACGCACACATAGACACGCTTCACGTACAGCGAGTGCAAGCGCACTCGCGACTGCGATTTTGCTGAGATAAATTAAGATCGCCGCGTTCGCGATATAGGCTTTTGGAATAAAAACTAATACTCACGCTTATCAGTTTTTTGCTATTTGGCAACGGAATCCTAATCCGATGGGCCGACTAGTTGGTTCCAAAACGGCCGACTAGCGGGCCGTTCTTGGCGATTCATGTACAGCTGAGTCACTCGCATTAAGTATATCATAAAATGCAGTCGTTCGCACCCACTGTGTGATCATAGAAGTTCCAAATTTATTTTTCTGTTAAGTTAAATATTAAAACTATATTTCTCTTTATTAAAGTTAAATTTTGCCTAATAAATGAAGAGCTCCGATTCGTGGAACGATCTGATTTTTCGGCTTCATATGCGTATTGTATAATTATCACTTGCTTCGGTGAATTAATGTTTTTCTGTTCCGTGAGGACACCTCTTGCTTGAAAGATATTTCTCGACGGCATGTAAAGCTAAGTCAGAGGCCCATGGCCCAAAAATTCTGACATCAGTTTAGGCACTAACCAAACGAAAAGAAACAAAGGACATAAAGTTAATATTTGTTTAAGTCTGGAATCGGCTTTCTATATTATTCTGTGGCAAAACTGTTCCGGCCCATTACACTGTAAACGTTTTAGCCGCCAAAGTACACTATAATTCCACTAATGTGACCCCGTAAAGGCCTCGGTCACAATAGAACTATCCTACAAAGAAGTCAATGGAGTATGGTAAGACGGATGTGTTGGCCTTATATCCGGATCTAGCGGAGGTTTGTTACTTAGGTTGTGAAACAGATATTATCAGAATTGGCCGATTGGTTTTGTTTTTGACCGATGACAACGCTTCGTAAACCTGATTAATGGACACCGACTCACAAACACTTGCCACGTGTACAGTATATCATTTCGAACCCCCTTAAAGAAAATTTTAATTGGTAATTTAAAAAAAAATGTGCCATTTTCACTTTGCCACTTTTGTCGGAAACTGCAGATTTTTTTTGGTGCCCGATGAAAATTTAAATTTTCTAATTCCTGCTAAAAATTCAAAAAATTAAATTTTCTTTAGAAAGCTTTAAAAATAGAAACTGGCACAAAAGCGAGGACCCCTATACTTGATTGTGGATAAAAGCGGTGTTGATGATGAATACAAAATTATACAAACTTGAAAACATTAAAATTGGGTGCAGCTCTGCCTAACCCTTCGGGGATTACAAGCGTGATGTTATATTTTATATAAACTCACAGGGACCGCTGAGTTCATTAATCAACCAATAATTTTATTATCAGGCAACTGAGGTAAAATACACAAAATCATCAAAAATACCTCATTTATATGAGGCGGAATCTCTCACTCCTTTCAACCTCATCCACATTCATACATCTGTCATGCATGCCCGCCGGTGCCAATACTACGCGACTGACCTTACTGAAAAACCCAAGAAATTATGTTATTAAAATTTTATCTGTTTATCCTCCACAGCACATCGCACTGAAGAAATCTGGAAAAGAGATAACAGAACAATTGATTTTTTACTATACGCTCAGGAAAGGGAGGGACTAGAGGCAATCCTGGATGCTTATAATGTAACCCATAAGGTGCTTATGGATGATGTACAGGAGAATGTGGACGAAACCTTGTTGGCTAGGTTTCCACCGAGGAGTAGGCTTGGTACTAATGAGACAAAAACCCATGAGTAAAATTACCAATGCTAGTGGTAAGGCAAACACTAGCGTCCGATTCTTAGCATAGACATGTTAAGAATCGATTATGACAATCGATTTTAGTGATTCCGTCAAAAAATGCATCACTTTTTTCTTAGTATTTTTATTTTTCTAAACTTATCATGATTTTTCCAGTTAAGATCCAAAATGCTAATGAAAAACTCAGTGATAAATAATTTATAATCTGACAGAATTAGAATCAGAAGTCATTTATTTGCCTTGCATCATCATCAGCCTATAATGTTCCCACTGCTGGGACACTGCCGCCTCTCAATGAGAGGGAATGGGCTATAATCCACCACGCGGGCCCAGTGCGGGTTGGTAGATGTCACATGTCTTCGATTCTAGAACATGCCGGTTTCCTCACGATGTTTTCCTTCACCGTTTTGAGAGCAGTGGTGATGAAATAAATTACACAAAGTAATGCGCCTGTCTGGGTTCGAACCCACGACTGACTGTTTGTAAGTCGGGGCCGCCACCACTGGGCCACCGCTGCTCTCACCACTGCTTTTGCCTTGAGTGTGGGTACAGAATAACATGTAAACACTGTAAAAACAGTTCCAGCACACTCTACCTTACAGCATGCAAAAGTAAAAATAATATTTATATCTACTCAATTATTATAGAAACAAAGAAAAATGATTTTCAAAATATATTATGAGGTCTTCGTTTCGATTCCTAGGTCGGGGAAAGTGTTTTTCCAACAGAAATGTCTCAGTAGCATCCAGAATTCTGAGATTTTGCCCAGTTGATCCAGCAGGCTCAGCCCTTACGACAACAACTGTCAAAATTAGGGTACTCCTTAACACAACCCCGAAATCAAACGCGCTGTTTTGCTGCGTTAGTTCTGTAAATAACGTGATACCATACTTAGTTATATTTTATCGATCTTGCAATCCTGTTTTATGTCGTAAAAATAACGTGTGAGATCAATGATGAAAATAAGTATTTTCATTCTATACGTGGTTCCCGGGCATATATATTTACTCGCACAAGTTACGACTTCGGACATATTTTTTACGATTGTCATGAATAAAAATATATGGTCATGCTAGCGTCCTTTAAGAAAATTAGCTTAAGTAAGTTTTAGCATCTCCTCATTTATGTCCCACAAAAGCGTAGGATTTGTAAGATTACTTTTAATATGAATCTTGACATAGCAAAGTTTTTAAGGTGCTGAGAGCGACCCCAGTCGTTAGAACGCAGCGGCAATGCCGCCCATATGCAACCACACGGGACTGGTTTGATGAAAATGCTTCCGTACGATGGATATAGTCGCCTGCAGCGGTCTGACGGAGCTACCGGTCGGCGACCGCAGACCGCAAACTACAAACGTAGAGTCATTGTTGTTTGACTTCAATAACTTTCGCGAAACTGTTGACGAGAAATGCCGCTGCCGTCGAAGTTTCCATGACCGATCCATAGTCACACTCGTGTCACGCGAACAAAGGTCGCGGCCTTTGTTCGAGTGACACGACAACGACGCCGCGTTGGAAACTAAAATCGAAACTGCGTTGTGGCTTGCAGTTGTTATTATCAACAACAAAGTCGTTGCTATCAATTTACAATTCAAGACCTAAAAAACCACTTATCGCCTCATTGGTCTAGTGGTCGTAACCGTGAGTGCTGAGCATAAGGTCCTGGGTTCGATTCCCAGGTCGGGCAAAGTGTTATTGGGTTTTTCCATCAGGAATTTCTCAGTAGCAGCCACGGTTGATTGCAATAAGCTCGCCTCCTATTACATGGGACTTAAACATAACTGGCGAAATGTGGGTGTACCTACTAATGGGTACACTTCTGCCTAACGGGGATTACAGGCGTAATATATTAACATGTCGTGTTGTCAGGATTTATTTCGCTAGGCTCGAGCATTTTGTGGGCAGAAGACGGGTTTCGTGCTATGAAAACACACTGGATGCGATACACTATTTTATTTCACATTGCACGGTTCGGGTTGGTCGTTTCCATGGAGAAGAACCGACAAGAAACTCCATGGTTACTCTTTTCAAACAGATACACTGGGTAAACTAACAAATTACTTGACATTACACTTTCACACAATAACACTGGGCACAATGAATCGGGTACAGTTTCATGACGTTTTAACTCCGCTGCGGTCAGACCCAGAATGTCCTCCTCGTCGCGAGCTGTTAACATCAGGACTCTGTAGAAGCACGCCATGGTGGGGTAGACTGGTAAGTAGGTCGCGTGATGTCACCAATGGCGCGCTTTCGATTCATACGCCCGTCCGTACTCATGACCGGATCCGACAAACATATACAACATATATGTATCTTTGAAATATCAATGTCAGTACCTATGTCATTTTGAAGTCATATTGATCGTTACAACACAGTATACTACTATACGTTACCAACCAACATAACGTGAAATGTAATTCCGTTTGCAATCAGTCGTCATTTCAATCCTGAATGCAATTTATACTCAATACAATGTAGGTACCTACGTACGCCAGAACACAGAGGTTCTAGAAACTTATTTCACTGGTGACAAGCTATGTATAGGAAATGTGAATAGTATGCCGATGTCAGAATGTCGAAACCAATACAATACAATCAGCGTGACAGCTGTGTGTATTGGGGAGTAATATTTTTTTAAATATAGAATTTCAGCTATTTTTTTCTAAACGAAAAATTGAGGAAGTTGTTCAACTACTGTTCAAAATCGTCGACGTAGAAGTCATGTAAGATGACTTCCGAGACTTTTTGGTCAGGACATTCGTTACCAAGCTGCGTCAAACACCTTGTCGCGAGATAAGGAGCCGACGCGGTTCCGTACGTGACTGTGTGCAGTTTGTACTGCCTTAACTGTTCATGAGGTTCGAATCGCCATAAGATTTGCTGAAGCACTCGCTGATAGATCGCTGTATCCGCCACACGTACTTATTGATTTATATTTTTTTCTTATATTAAACCAATTTATTGGAACTAAGTTCGCCTCATTTTTCCACCCCACTTGATTATCCACGTGAAGCTCAGTACCGGCGTCTTCAACTACAATTACTGTAGTTTATAGATTAGCCTTCCTTAGGAGTTCCTGATAAGTCGGATTTGGACCGTACTTATTTAGGTTGAAAGCGAGACTATGGTATATGGCGGTTACGGGCGAACTGCTGTCGCCGAGCGCTGCGCGTACGACGAATACAAAATGCTGCGTCAGCGCTCCTACACTGGGAAAGGAAACAGAATCTAAAGACGACGATTACGAAGAGGTTACCTAATAAACAACTTATAACCTACCTAAAAACTTAATCAAAATTGGTAAACTATGAATTGTATTGGTGTCGATTCTGATGTGCACAAACTAAACTTAACTTAGGCTATTGCTATCTTTTACTTAAAGGCAGTGCGAGAAAAGGACGGCTATAGCTATGAACTAAGTTAGAGATATCTCACTAGTTTATGCCTTGCGCTTCACCGTGTTTTTAGTCGACATGTTTTTACGTACACCCATTTGTATGGAAATATTGGTTCCAACTAAATTTGACAGCTCTAAATTACGTCCGTCTCTTTCTCGATTTATTAGAGAGAAAAAGATGGCAATAGCCTAAATCCAGTTTATTTTGTGCACAACCGAATCGACACCATTAACATGTTAAAAAAATATCAGTTAAAAAAACACGCTTTTCAGTGACGTCATATTATTTCTCGTATTCTTCCCAGCAAATCCTTTCATTTGATACCCATATCATGGGAATGCATAAAAAATAACTACTTAGTACGCCATTTTTGGGAGTCCGCCATATTGGATTTAGAATGACGTCACTTAGCTAACCTAATAGGTGTAGTGGGTCAAAAACTTCGATTCTTTTTCATTATCGGTTAGTTACAGGTGAAGCTAACAAAGGCGTGTTAAAAAGAAGATTTTTTTAATAATTCTTTTTTGCTTTTCCGATTTTTTTTAGTTAGTTAATGAGAGTTACATCAAATTCGCAAATAAATAGCGAAATCGATGTCCAAGCTCTATTTTTTGTCTATTCTATTCTATTTTTTCTCTATTCATTGTTTGATTTTAATTTGATTTAAGTAATGTATTATTATTGGGATTATAATGATCTGAAAGAAGACTGGACATAATACACAAGATCTAGTATTCAAACAAGGCTGAAGGCAACAATTAATACTTCACACACATTCAATGACTACCTACTCAAAGAAAGCAGCACACTCTACTGGAGTCTATTCACCCTTCCAAGTAAATAATAATAATTGTGAAGGAGTTCTGAATAAATTTTTTTCTATGCTTGCGCCTTTGCAAGCGTGGAGTTCGATAGTCCCACTGGATCACACTACTGGGATAAAAGTATTCTATGTCTTAATCCAGTTAATAAACTGTCTGTGTGCTAAATTTAATCCAAATCCGTTCAGTAGTTTTTTGCGGGAAAGAGTAACAAACATACACACATACAAACTCTCGCCTTTATTATATTAGTGTGATTGTCAGAGAACACTGCTTTCCTACGTAACAGTTCAGTCTCAGTCTCCATTCCCCTTTGACTTATTCAGCTTTCAACTTTAACCTTATTCAATGTGTCATTGTGTCGAAGTTGCACTGTCCACCTTGTTTAAATGCTCAAATTGCCTGCCATTGGTAACGCCGAAGTTCTAAGTGGTGCAACTTTGGCTTCGACATTTTTTGTGTTTGCTTTTGAATTCATAAATATTGTTCAAACTAGTTTTTTGAGCTGTAGCCTTATGTATACCCTTTAAATCAGTCATTCTCGAACCTATTAAACATTATGATTTCATGTTGAACAATACAAGATTAATAGTAGGGCCCAATAGGTGATGGACATTATTCGGTCAGTGGGTCGTCTTAGTGGCGGAGTTTAGGAGTTGGTGTATACGCTTAGGGGCTTTGAAGTTTTTTTTTTTTCGAAGTTTTTGCTATTTTTTTTACATGACCTCATGGCTTTTGAGTAGAGCAACAATTTCTTTCCCGAAAACAATCTCATCCGAGCTACCATTTCGGAAATATAAATTGTTTTATATAAAAGAAAAAGGCTCATACCTCGGAAACGGTGCGTCGTAGGGCCATGCTTCTCAGAGCATAAATGGTTGCTACAAACAAGGTCAACCCGATTCTGCAAAAAATTTGTAAAGTTTCCGAAAAAAAAAACACGAAATTTTTTTAAGGCCTTGCTCCATAGTGCCCCTAAGGCTTACACTCCAACCCATTATTCGGAATGCCCGGACAATTTAATTATTTTAACGGTTATACTCAAATTGCCCTCTCATATTCGGAAATCTAATGCCCAATAACCATTTATATATATCAATGCCAATAACTATTCACTTGGAACGTAAAAAAGATACCTACCAAATAGATAGACTTGCAATCGCCAATATAAATAACAAGGTACCAAAATTCTTTTTATTTTGACTTCTAAATCACTTAGGGACTATTTGAATAACTAAGCTTCAAGTAATCCCAGACTTTCTGTTATTCTTATCTTTAAGTAGATAAGATTTTTCGTTGTAATTTCTTCTTTTTATTTAATTTCACTAAAATTCTGTTTGAAACTTTTAACGGAGCGTGCTTTTCGTTTAAAAAGAGATTATTTTAGTACTTCAAGGTCTTGAATATTTAATCGTTATGTCTAAAAAATAATGTTCCGTCAATTAATTTTGTAAATAAACGTGGATACTTTCGTTTTATACTTCCATAGAATCTCTTATTGTTTGCCTTTGAGAATTGATTAAATTTTTCAATGAGACATGTTTTTTTTTAAACTTTGTTTATTTGTTATTTTAAAAGGTTTTTAATTTTTGTCTTATGTATTTATTTAAATTTGTTAATTTGAACGATTGATAAATCTAATAAGTACCTACCTAATGTTGTGGCTAGTATTTTACGCTCATCAAAATGTGTTTGTTTATTCTTATAAAAAAGTGAATTATTACAGGTATTTTTGCTGCAAATGACCATGTAGGTATGCAGTTATGGAGAGCACAAGGCAATTTCAATGATGACGTTTTAAATAGTTTCTACGATAGGGGTAATTATGATTATTAAATATAATATAATATATAGAGACGACAAACAGAACTAGCATAAATACAGGGTGTAAATGGATCCTTCACGAAGCATTATGTACATAAAACTGATTGCTGGGAAACTACTTCTTTTTGGGGTGCAAAATCACGTTATAGGGTAGAACTCAATGTAACGAACTCAAAATATTCTGCCGGTAGACGGATTTAATAGAACGAGGGTCATAGAGGTACATTCAAAACATGTTTTTAAAAAAAACTTGTGAAAAAGTTGGAACTTTGACCCCCAATATCTCCGTAACTACATGTAAGGTGTAAAACAAAAAAAATATCGCAATGACGGGGAGAAAAACTGGATTTCGGCTTCGCTATGAGTCTATTTACACCCTTTATAGTTTATAACCTGGATTGACACATAGGATTCTTTTTATCCCGGTAGTAAGATCCCATGGGACAATTTATCAAACTTCACGCGGGCGAAGCCGCTGGCAGAACCTAAAATTTCACAATTCTGTCGTATAATTTTGCACACAGAAAACAACGGCCAAGAGATTTGGGTAAGAGACAACAGAACAATAGATTTTCTACTGTTCAAAAAGGAGAAGGAAAATGTAACCAATTATTTTAATAAACATGGAGTCAATTATTCGGTTCTGATAGAAAATGTCCGGGAAAAACCGGACGAGGATTTACTTCAAACATTTCCCACAAAGCGTAATGGTAAGGTCAGAACTTTTGGACTAACAAATATTATGAAATAATATTCTTTTTCTCCTTAGCGGCTTTATGATCAACGTCAGTAACTTGTATCATGGTCGGTTAGTTTGACTGAAGTGGGACTGGACTGGCCCCATCTGCCGCATGCACAATGAACTGTGGGCTAAACTAGACACTTTCTGGATCCCTGACACAGCCAGAAGGCGTCGCGGCAGACCTCGTAGAAGACGGCGGGACGAGCTGGACAAGACCAGCGACAAGTGGTCCACATTACCTTTGGATGGAGACAACTGGTAGTCATGGGGAGAGGCCTTTGCCCAGCAATGGGATATTGCAGGCTAACAGTAACAGTATCTTTTTCTTATCAAATCAAAGGTAAAAAGTTCAAATATGTTTGGCCCGTTTAGCCACACGAACTCTGCTCGCTGATGTAGTCAATTTAAGTCAAATGCAAGATGGAAGGCGGCAAAAGTATTTGGAATAATTATTTATATGAGTGTATTATAATGTAAATGTAAGGCTCCTTTGGAGATTACAGGCGTCATTTCATGTTTTAGTTTAAACGTTTAAACTTATGTATGAATGGAGCATCTTAAGGCGATTACATTAGCTAAACGCGAGTTTTATAATGCAAAAAAGCATATGATTCACTGCAATAAACAAAACCAGAAAAATATATGATATTATTCAGGATATATGCTAGTACGATAGTGTTTTGAAATCATAATACAACAAATTTTATTCGATAGAAAAAAATCACGAACTTATCTCTAAAACTTTCTTTTAACGAGTAAAAACCATACTAAAATATATGCGAACATTCTGATTTTTTGGCAAATAATTCTACAAGCAAAATATTAGTATCATAGTGTTTTACTTTTTTAGTCCAATCAATAGATTTTTTGTAAATCGCAAAAAACCACTCATTTCGCACTATTCGGCCGCAGTGACTGACGTAACAACCACTTTGTCGTGCAAGCTGATTAGAACTTTATTCTAACAGTATTTCAAACGAAGTTTGAACCAAGACAAATACAGTTGCTTATTTAGCTCATGTAATCGCCTTAAGATATTGAATTCAACAAACAACAAAATTGCAATAACCATGAGAAGTAAAAGGATATTATAGCTTATAAGAAAAGGGATACGAAGAATAGGGTGAAAACTTTTTCACCCCCCCATAGAATAGGGATGATCCTCCGACCAGAAGGGTGTTGCGTATGGTGGGCTACAGTACTTCCCGACAGTTGACGTCGGGTTTTTAAATGTTTTATTCCCCTTTAGGAATTTGATGTTAGTTCTGCATTTGTGTCATAGATGGCGCTGTGGTACTTTTTGTATTATGTAGCTATAATACTTTTTTGTACTACATGATCATTTCCATATAGTTTATTTCTGTATTTTCGTTTTCTTTCATGTCTTACAACTCAGCTGTGTCTGGAGATTCATTCACATGGACCGGGTTTCCAGCACTACGTGATATCAAAGCTTATTTAGTCAATATTGCTACAAAATATTCAGCACATTGCAAGCTAAATCTTCTAGGAAAGACTCGCCATGGCGAACCTATTTATGTAAGTTTTAAATGATCATCTCCTCTTTAACAGGTGTTTATTTAAATTGCAATGTACACACATAAAACAAAAATGTGATCACTAGCATTAGCTGATATAATTTTTAAAATTGAACTTTATCAAGAAAAACTCTTTGTTGTGTGTTTTTTTTTTACTGTTATTGTTTTATATTCTAAATCTATATTTTTAAATAATGAATCAGAAAGAGGAAGAAATCATAATATAAGATACCGTAACAAAAAAGATTTAAATTTTTCAAAGTGATCGCAAACTTTTTTTGATGTGTGTATGTATGTCTGTTTGTTTAGGTCAAATCTTGCAACTGAATTTTAAATCAGTTTTCCTCAACCGATTGAGCTGAAATTTTGCATACACGTTTAGTTTGCATGGTTAGCTAAATGACGCCATTCTAATTCCAATATGGCGGAAACCCAAAAATGGCGGACTCATTATTTTCTATGCAGCCCCAGGATATGGGTATCAATTGAAAGGGTTTTGCAGAGAAGAATACAAAAAAAATATATGACGTCACACCTATATTTAAAATATTGTTTAAAGCAGAGGTTCCCAAACTTTTTTTCTGGTAGACCACTTTCAAAATGTTCTGGTTCGGTGGACCCCAGTGCTGCATTTTTTTCAAGCCCGTGGACCAAAAAAAGAAAAGCAAGAAATGTACAATATTATTTTTTGCGCTATCTGTTAGGATTGCATGAGGACCATAGCTCCTAAGATTTTTTTGGCAAAAAATCTGACAATTATAGCTTCGATATGCTTTTTTAATGTGAAACATCCATAGGCGCGACAAAACCAAAAAAACAAATGAAAAATGCGGGTGTGAGCGTGGTGATCGAACCCTTTCCGACCAATTCCGAACATTACCGACTTGTTGAAGCAGCATAAGATCTACATATTCGTCATGGTTTACAACAAGCCAGCTGGTATCGGGGCACAGAGCACTGGGTTACAATCTCGTGACTTCGAGTTGGATTCCAGAATAAGGATTTTCTGTTTGTGAATCGAGTCATTTTGTTTTTATTTTCTTTCATTTTATTTTATGTTTGTTTTTATATTGAGTTTTTTTTTTAAGCATGTTACTTTGTACAAAATAATTTTGATGTTTCACATTTGCCAGGCGTCCGGCGACGGCTCACTTTTTTAAAGTCTCAATACGACCATTTTCACTGAAATGTAGCCTGTCATCACCGGAACTTACTATTATCTGCCTACATTGAAGATCAAGCCAAGCCAACATTTTTGGTCTTTAGTATCGAAACCAGATACATTTTTGTGGACCCCACTTACAACTTGTGAACCCCCATTTTTTTTTTCACGCTATCGTAGACCACACGACGGGTCTCCCGTGGACCCCTAGGGGTCTACCTGGAATGATGAAAATGGTTCACTTTGGGAATCACTAGTTTAAAGAAATGATGCACCGCCATATATTTCGAAGTAGTAAGTAAGAATATGTCCAGTGGCTCCGTAGGGTTCCGTTCCTCAAAAGGTAAAAAAGGAACCCTTAAAGATCACTTTCTTGTTTTTGATGGAATTTCTAAGTAGCCGCTTGGAATCTAGATCGGTTCCTGGTTGGTGGTTATGAACTCGGTCCCTTATTATAAAGGGTGTAAAAAAACCTCTTAACTAAGCCGAAAGGCACTTGCCCTCCGTCATTGTGATATTTTTTTTGTTCTTCCAGTCACGGAGATATGATATGTGGGTCCAACTTTTTGACAAGTATTTTTCTTAAAGACAAGTTTTTAATGTATTTTTTTTTTACTTTACACAACTCCACGACCCCCTCACTATTCAATCCATCGATCAGCACAATGTTTTGAGTGCGTTACATTGAGTTCTACCACAAAACATGATTTTTCAACCCAAAAAAAGTGTCTTGTTGCTGTCCCCCATGTACGTGTGCTGGCTGGCGCGAGACCGATTTACGATGCTGCGCGTTGAACGCGGACTTATAGCAGAAATTAACGTTAACGTCAAGTTTTACTTTCGTGTGGTCTATAATAGTTGGTGCCAGTTAAGATGAGAATAGCGGTCATTACCCTTTCCCTAATACACACATCAACACGGTCTAGGGATATTTTTAAAAAAGCGAATTACTATCAATGTGTTAATTATTTATATGACATGTATATATTTAAAAGATACGTTATTTAATATTCTACCATTTTTTAATAATGGTTAAGGTATAGATTAAAATTTCAGGATTTTATGGAAAAAAAATGAAGCATAGACGGAAACCGTATAAGAATGAACTTTTAATTTGTGAGTAAAAACTGAAAAAAATAGAAAAATCATTTAATTTGTGTTTATAAACTTGAAGTTAGTAGTCTGAGAAAGCGCCCATGATGTTCATAACACATCGGCAACGATTCGGCATGCTCAGAACAAGGTTGTCAATGTCTTGCTGCGGAATATTGTCCCATGTCCTTCTGAGGTGCGCAAAAAGTTGATCTTCTGTAGCCAGATTTTCAGGAACTTCCTTCAGAGCTCTTCTTTGCAGCATATCCCACGCATGCTCAATGGGATTTCGATCTGGCGATTGAGCAGGCCAGTCTAAGGCCCTAACATTATGTGTATGTAACCAAGCTGCTACCGTTCTCGCCGTGTGTGCCCGGGCATTGTCGTGCATGAGCAGAAAATCTTGCCCCATTTGTGTTCTGTGCGGCAAGATTACGGGCCCCAGCACCTGTTGGACGTATCGTTCTGCCGTCATATTGCCCCGCACCCAAACGAGATCCGTCCGTCCTCCAAGACGAATTCCTGCCCAAACCATAATTGTTCCTCCTTGGTATGGGTGAACTTCCTGAGGGTTCTGGAGACGGCTCCATCGTCCAGGAACTCGCTAAACACGCCGTCCTTCGTGAATCTGGATGGAAGCCGAACCTGGATTCATCCGTGAACAGCACATTGGACCATTGGTCACGGCCCCAGTCCACGTGGTTCCGAACCCATTCTAATCGTCGTCCACGATTGCCTCTCCGTAAAGGTGGGACCCGGAGTGGTCTACGAGAGCGTAGATTGCTTTCATGCAGTCGCCTTCTTACAGTTTGGTTACTCACAAGCACTTGGTGTTCCACTCGCAGCCTTTGGACCAATTGAGTCGCCGTTGCATTTGGTTGTGCTCGCGCAGTAATTTGCAAAAATCGGTTTTGTCTGGGGGTAGTGATGCGACTTGGCCCCCGGTGCCTCTCCGCTACTTCACCTGTGGCACGATAGCGTGTCCACAATCTTGAAATTACATTTTAATGGGTCCCTATGGCCTCAGCAACATTACGCTGAACAGATCCAGCTTCCAGCATTCCCACAGCTCGTAACATCTCCGCCCTCGTCAAATGTCGGCGTTGCATGGCTACAATACCTCAATTTTAACTTTATCTTTCGTTTAAAAATGAAAAAAAACTGTAACTAAACGTAATTCGTATTGTTTTCTAAATTTCGCACAAATGAAAATTCCCTCTCCTATACATCAAAACATTTTTATGCCACCGAAACAAAAGAATTTTCAAAAATTTGAATTTGGAATTAGTCTGAGATAAATTACAAACAAATCGGTGTATAAAAGATTCCAATGCGGCCAGTACTTTTCGAGTTATTTAATTGAGTATGAAATATCCCTAGACCGTGTTGATGTGTGTATCTCTTCGTACAAACCAAAACAAATAAACCATGTATCGTTTTTCATTACAAAAAATGTTGAAGATCACGATAGATGATGATTCCAGACTTGAACACGCTTTTTTTTGGTTTTCAAAGTTATGAAGTTTAAAAAATGTAGGTGGGTCAATGACCGCTATTAGCACCAACTACAGCACACTTATTTTTTTTACTATATCCCACAACTTTATAGAAAAACGTCGTGTGATACACGGGTGTGTAGGTTATTGCAAACGAGGTGTCATTTACAAGCCCGAGCCGAATTGTATCACAATGTACTATATTATTTTATCTACACCCATGCTATAAATCCTCTATAAAAGTATCTGAAACAGTTAGCTTATGGCCAACATTAAAACAGCCAGTGTCATAATAATCATTATAACACCCAAACGGGTGTTATAATGTTGTACTAAATTTCATTATGCAGCTCGTTTTAAAAAAAGAACATTGTCTAGCACGTGCGATTCACTACCACAGCGCCGTAATTTAAAAAAAACTTATAGGTTAATTCGAATTCAAGTCGAATCCCGCCATTTTTGTTCGATATTAGTATTGCATTACTTTGTTTGTACAATCCAAAATGTAAATAATTATATTATTACCCATACATGGTTTGTTTGTATTAAATTCTCAGCAATTCAACTTTCCATGAATTTACATAGACTTCTTACAACACTACAACAACCTATGGTTTCAGAACCTTTTATGGAGGATTCATATCATGGATGTAGATAAAGTCTTATCTACATCCATGATATTTGCTGATTATTTAATACAAACAAACTATGTATAGGTAATAATATAATTATTTACATTTTGGATTGTACAATTATTAAAATGCACAAAGCTTGTATCACTCATTTTTGTAAACAACAAAGTACATAATGCAATACTAGTATCGAACAAAAATGGCGGGATACGACGTGAATTCGAATTAACCTTTAAGTGTTTTTTAATTACGGCGCTGTGTGCAATGTTCTTTTCAACACACTTGCTCATAAAATGGCTCTAATTTCACCGCAATTAGGCACATAATGACACCTATAATCAAAATGTGACTTTTTCATTACTATTATTCACAAGTGAGATAAAGGGTTTTTTTTTTTTGGTTGAGGTGCTTGTTGCTTTATTCCTACAAAAGTTTCTATATAAAAAATCGTGTTCAATAGTACAAATAAATTAATGTACCTACCTATTGCTTGCTCATTTGACTAAAATGTAACTTTTGTTTTCTCTGTAATAAATAAAACTTTGAATTTCCCATTTTGTATGTGGATTCGCTATCCGCGAAAAGCCAAAAATACAAACCTCATTATTTTAGTCTATGGCCGATCGCCATTGTTAGATGCGCGCGCATAGGGAAACTGATTAAATTTTCCCACCATTGCGCAAAACTTTTCATTACTCGTTTTCACTGTTGAAATTATAGTTATTTATGAATAAAAAATGTCTACTAATAGTTATGAAGAAAATGATTTATGTTGTACACCGCCCGATATAAGATGTGAAGCCCTTAACGTTATGGAAAGTGTACTACCTGAAAACTCCAAGGACAAATATCTATTATCTAAATGATTTTTTGTATTATTTTCTTCACAAGTGTGTTGAAAAACGTCGTATGACACACGTGTGTATTGATGATTACCGTCCTCGGCTCTCTTAAGACCCTCGCCTGACGGCTCGGGTCTCAGCGGTAATCACCAACATTACACACTTGTACCATAATGTACTATTTTTTTTAAATGAGTTGTATAATGAAATTTAGTACAACATTATAACATTGATGATGATTGATTAACCGTTTGGATGATATTATGGTTATTATGACACTGGCTGTTTTAATGTTGGCCATAAGCTAACTGTTTCAGATACTTTTATAAAGGATTTATAGCATATGTGTAGATAAATACAAATACCTGCTTTGTCACGTATATAATCCCCGAAGGGTTTGGCAGAAACGGACCTAATAGTACACCTACATTTCGCCAGTTATGTTTAAGTCCCATGTCCTTACATGCTCGTCTGTAAGAACCCTTGTTCTTACAGACGAGCGGCACGTTGCCAACGGCAGATAAACTGCAGCCGTCGCCACCTGTCGACGGCTGCCGTCGATGCGCCGGGCAGCAGCCCCCGAAGCGTCGACGACTGCCGTCAGCGGGTGGCGACGCTTGCAGTTGTGGCATGCCGCGTAAATGTGTGTCGACGGCTGCCGTCAACGCGCCGGCGGCAGCCGCCGACGCCACAACTGCAAGCGTCGACGGCAGCCGTCGACAGGTGGCGACGGCTGCAGTTTATCTGCAGTTGGCAACGCGCCGCTCCGCTCGTCTGTAAGAACCCTAATAGGGGGCGATTTTATTGCCATCAACCGTGCACAAATCCAGACTCCGAGGTTACTACTAAAAAAATCCTGATCTCTGGCGAAGTTTCATAAATATTGTAAATGATATCTACCTTTTTATTTTAGATGTTAAGAATATCAAACGGCAACAAAAACAACGAAGGAATACTTGTGGACGGAGGGATGCACGGCAGGGACTGGCAATCCGTTATATCGACACTTTACTTCATCGACAGTATCGTACGGAATTTCAGCCAACAGCCTGCACATATAACTAGAAAACATTGGTACGAAGTGATAATAATAATCACGAGGTCATGAATCAGCCTTTACATCTCCACTACTGGGACGCAGGTCTGAGGGGGAGTGAACCCAGTGCGGATTGCTGGATGTTTTCATCGTCTGCCTAGCCTTTTTCCAACAATGGGGTCGGCTTCCAGTGTAACCTGATGCAGCTAGTTATGTTTAAGTCCCATGTAAAAGGGGGCCTATTGACATTGCCATCAATCTTGCACACCTCCTGGCTCCGTAGATGACAAAAAAAAAATCGAATTAGTCCGTCAGATAGATTTCCAAAAAATATTGCACATATATTTTTATTTTTCTCAAGTAAACAAAAAATGAAGACAATACAGTGTGTCCAAAACTCATGAGACGTCACATTTGAGTACATTTTTTACTCAAATGTGACGTCACAAGCCCCACTCATTTGTATTAATTTGATAAAACAAAAAACACAAAAAACTGACGGACTTTACAGAATCATATTTTTTTTAGTCAGTCATCAGCCCTAGTAAACAAACTTTAAACTTACCCATAAGTCGGTACTACTGAGCCAGTGCTCTCAATTACATTACGAAGTCCTAGGTTTGAATCCTGGGGTGAATTAAAATAGTTAATTTTCTGTCATTAATTTGTTTTGTCATCAATGTGATCAGTGTTATATTGTGTGTTTTTAATCTATTTTTGCATTTTCAGGTACATAATTCCAGTGTTGAATCCAGATGGCTATGTGTACAGTCTGTCTTCGGATCGAACGTGGAAGAAAAACAGAAGACTTTTAAGCGGGGGCTGCTACGGGGTTAACCTTAACAGGAATTTTGAGTAAGTAGCATAATTTGTTCTTGGCTGGAGAAGAAGCTCGTGATTAAATAATGACAGCCGCTCGGGTCCATCATTAGGTTAAGCCATACTTTCCTAGGTTGGTCCGAGGATGGGGCGTAACCACTCATTACATACCGAGTTTCCTCTGTGCCTCGGAAAGCCCGTAAAACCGTTGGTCCCGGCTGTCATTTGTAGATCTTTGACTGAATCGTTATAGATAGTCAGTGGCCCGAAAGTCTGACAACCAGTCTTACCAAGGGGTATCATATTACCCTGTACTAACTGGGTTGTGGAGGTCAGATAGGCAGTCGCTCCTTGTGAAATACTGGTATTCAGCTGCATCCGGTGAGACTGGAAGCCGGCCACAACATAACTGGGAAAAAGTTAGTAATTTGTTCTTGGGTAGGTTGCTAACTATGCGAAAAGCTATAATGTTGGGAACTCCACTACTAAAGGTACCCTACATTAATTCTGAAATATGGAAACACAGATGATATTACACGCACTGTTGGAATTTCTACTTTCTGCGAGCGAATCGTTGGAAATCCAGACTCCATGGCTCATCATCAACTTCATTATCTGCCTAGCCTTTTCCCAACTATGTTAGGGTCGGCTTCCAGTCTAACCGGCTACAGCTGAATACCAGTATTTTACATAGAGCGGCTGCTACTGAGAAAATCTCGATGGAAAAATCCAAAAGCACTTGGCCGGAGCTGGGAATCGAACCCAGGACCTACGCCCACCTGGGTTCGAACCCACGACTTACTGCTTGTAAGTCGGGGCCGCCACCACTGGGCCACCGCTGCTCTCGCTACTTTAGACTGGTGATAGTTTGAAATCTGGGTGGTTTATAGCATAGTTACAATAAATTAATTATTGACGACGCGAATGTGGCAGTTGCTTGATGATTGGTTACTGTCCTAAGTGTCGTGGGTATGCTTTCCATTTGGAACAAGAGCATGACCTACAGAGAGAATTCTAGACCGGCTATTTGTGAGGTTTAGGTAAGCCTGGGAATTCTAACGTATGGTAAACCATACGTTAGAATTCCCAGGCTTCCAAAATCTTTATAATTAAAATAGAACTAAATCATATTGTAGGTACACCGATCATACAATAAAACTTACCTTTTCTTAAGGATTCAGGTCGTCAGTTAAAGGTCTTCTTGGTAAGCGAAACTTAAGATATAATTTCGGTTTAGTTAAGTAACGATCTTTTTAATGTTTAAATAACCCAAACGTTGTAAAAGCTAGTAGTTCTAAAAGTAAACGTCCCAATTTAGCTAAAAGGGGACCTTCAGAACAAAATATTATTAAAGGCATCTTTGTATACCCAAAAATTAGGTCAAGTACATAATACAAGTATGAAAAATGGGCGATTAGGACTAAAAAAATAATTAAAATTCACAACAAAGCGGGAAAAAGGAACGCTACTCTATATTTAATGAGAAAAGGACGGTGTTAATACGGCCAAATCTACAATTAGTACTAATTTTGAAGCTTTTCTCTGAATTTTTAATACAATTTCGTGGCCATGTGGTCTTGGCCACTCATTTTTATTCATGAAGTGTTGGCAAGAGGCTTTGTCGTATATTTTTTCAGGGGCACCAGCGGTATTGCCAAAGAACCAGCCTGCCTAAATTACTTTTTACGTAGTTGTGGAAAATTCTTCATCTTTACACTTATATAGTGACCAACAGGACTCCTGTAAATTTTTTAAACATCACCCAGAATAACAATTTAAACCGGGATATTGACAGCACGGTTGGCGCAGCGGATGAGCGATTGGTTGTCGCGCTGAGTGTTGCGGGTTCGAGCTTTTATTTAACTTGCTATGTATGTATGTTTGTTTCGGTCAAATCTTGCAACTGAATTTTAAATCAGATATCCGCAACCGATTGAGCTGAAATTATGCATACACGTTTAGTTTGGATGACAATGCATGAGAAATATTTGTATGACATACAGGTAGTTGTTCCGGGTCTGTCTGTTTGTGTATGTGAGTTTAACTGTTTGTAAACGCACCCGCGGTACAGGCTAGCATGGGGCAAAGTTTTTGTAAACAAAAAAAAAAAAATTAAAAAAAAGATATGAGAAGCTCACAAAAATCTAAGAGCACTAATCTTATTACAAAGTATCAATTTATTGCTCCCAACGACGTGGGCGAAGTCACGACCATTTTAAGCTAGTCCAATATCATTTTAATGAGACTAGCAAACTTTCTCTTCGCAATTATTTCTATGGCTGAACATTTCGTGGCTGCAGACCCTGTTATTATAACTGGCGTTATATTACAGCTGCCCCTATTTATAAACTTGGCTCGAGTGGGAAATAACGCTCACCCCCAAAGTTTAGCGTTACATCCCCAAATTGCAACGAAACTAAACACCCCTTATGGGATGGGTTGGATAAGTATGAGTTTGGTACACTTTTGTATAGCTATGGATGTAATAAGAAAACATAGATGTGTATGTGAATTATGGCAACGGATCCAGTCACCGGTCGGTCCTATCGGATCCGGTGTTTGGCCCAAAACTCAGCCACGCGACGGCTCACTGATGCAGTAAATAGGCGCAGATAATATAGGGCATGTGGTGCAAGATGGAAGGTGGGCCATTGTCTGCTGGGAGACGCCGCACACATTTGAACCTTTTGCCATCCATACGCTAAGAAAAAGATTCTATGTCAAAAGTGACGTTTGGCCATACAAAATTTAAAGTTTATGAGCTGCTCAAATGTTAAGCAGCCCTTAAATTTTGAGTGACGTTTCAGTATTCAGGGGTGTGAAACCTTAATTGGAGATTCTTGTAAAATAACATTAATTTTCTTTCTTTCGGCTTCTTTGGCCTCGTGGGTTTTTTAAAAACAAAACTATCGCCCAATTAAATTTTCCATCGCTAAAACTGAAAAATATGCAACCCCTAATTAACTCCTCTAAAAGTTTAAGGGTTTAAACATTTAACGAACTTTTTGGTAAGTAGATCCTACTATAATATAAATGAGTTTCTGAACGAAAAAATAGTACTTAACATAATTTTTAATGATTGACATGCCTGTTTAGTTATACACTTTTTATTACTGCCATTTAATGTTTTGACATCCGATTGTGTATCTTGGTAATATTTGATGATTTTTACGAAATAAGTTTGAATCTTTGACATTTTTTACTAGTATCTGACATCTATTATTTAATGAAATTTTATATTGACCTCTGTTCAATTGTTTTTTCTTTATCACACGACATCTAATCTTGAATTATGTTAACTACTGCTAATTAATTGATTTTTTTTTGTTAGCTTCAATTTTTTTTATATTGTTTTGAATAATGGTTATTTTAGTTTTGCATTTACTTAGTGTTGATTGCATGGAAGAAAAAAATATTGATTAAAATCAATACATTTGTCTGTTTATATTTGTACGCTTCACGACAAAACATAGAGAGTCGAAGTTCTTCATTGTAACATCTCACACACTGTGTAACAACCTATGTTTACAAATAAAAGTTTCTTATTCTTCTTCTTCTATTCTTGATTCTTACTTTCATAGAGCTTGTGTGCTAAATCTCAGTAAACAGTGTTTTTAACATTTAATGTTTTGGATTTAAGTTTATAAACTTAGTATCTTAACTTAAAATCGAATAAAAGAGGCTTTCAGCTAGGATATACATTTTCTAGAAGAAAACAACATTTCTCGTTAAAGAATTAATTTGATCAGGCATGAAATGGATACATCCGGCTTCCTATTTTTTGTCTCTATTGAGCAGTACACCAAAGGTACTTCCTTTGATCACAATACGGAATAAAATAATCACTTTTAAAACAAAATTCCAATAGAGAAAACCGATAGAGAAAAAACAATCAAAAATTCTGAAAGGCACGGAATTTTCTTTGTCACGACATGAAATGATGACAATTAATTTCGTTGATCTGATGCATGTGATATATAATGTATTTTGATGTTTTTTTCACGTACATATAGAGACGCACACGTGGAGAGAGGTGGCATTTTATGTTTGTTGTTTTTTTGTTTTTCGTTTAGAAAAATCACGTTTTACGGTAGCATTCCATGTAACGCATTTATAGTAAAACATTGTGTTGATTAATAGTACAGGGGTAATGAAGGTATTTCAAGTGAAGTTATACAGGGTGTAAAAGACCTCATCACGAAGCCGTCAACCAAGCATTCTGTACATCAAACTAAGTAACTTTACGCAAAAATTATTGCTGGGAAACGACTTTTTTTTTGGGGTGAAAAACCATGTTTTGTAGTAGAACTCAATGTTACGCACTACAAACATTGTGCTGATGGATGGATTGAATAGTACGCGGGTCGTGGAGATGTTTAAAGTAAAAATCTTACATTAAAAAACAAACTTGTCAAAAAGTTGGAACCTTGACCCCCAATATCTCCGTAACTAGAAGGTTCCCAGGTATGGTGTAGAACAAAAAAGTGATCGCAATGACGGGGGGAAAAGTGCCTTTCGGCTTCGTTAAGAGGTGTTTTACACCCTATATACTAATATCATAATGAGGTAAAAGTTTCCGGAGATTACTCCTACATACGTAGGAGTAATCTCCGGAACTAATTTTCCAATTCTAAAAGTCTTTCACTGGTAAAAGGCACATTATTCGTGGGTGCGATAGGTTATAAATTATATTTGTATCGTGCATATTAGCCGAGCTATCACAATTCTTGTGGACGAAGTCGCGAGCGAAGTGCTAAAACATATACAACTAGAATTAAGCAAAAAACGTGTGTAATAGTTGAATAATTGGCCTACAATATCTCCGTAACTAGAAGCTTTCCAGGTATGGTCCAAAACAAAAAAAAATATCGCACTGACGGGAAGAACAACTAGTACTTAGCTTTCGGCTTTTTAAGGGTGTTTTTACACCATAGCCAGCTGTGGGTGAAGCCGGGCTGTGGGCGATGGTCATGATGACCTGCTTGAGGTATGCTTATGTCATAGGTACCTATAATATTAATGCTTTTTGTGTTGTTTATTTTCAAGTTACAACTTCGACAGAGCTAATGTTAACAGTTGCAGCATGGATTATGGTGGACCAGCTTCTTTCTCTGAAGAAGAAACTAAAGCATTTAAGGTAAAGAAAAATTTAGAAAAACCAATAGTCCTTTCACAGTTTTATTACCTCTTATTATGCATCACTGTGATCTTTATTTTTTACCCGACTGCGCCAGAAGGAGGGTTATGTTTTTCGAGAGTATGTATGTTTAATTATTTGGCACGCTATGTGGCCTGAACGGCTCGATGGATTTTAGCTTGAGAGGTGTCGTTAGATTCGTATTTACTGTGAGAGTGACACTGGGTATATCAAAATAAATAAAAAACAATATGGCGGATTTTTCGCGCAAATTCTAATGTTTGGGACGCTCTGCAGCCTGAACGGCTCGATAAAGGGCTCATCATAAAGATAATAACTAACTTTAAATAAAAGCTGGAAAGAAAAAATCAAGTTCAGGAAACAGGACATATTGCCATATTGGATGTAACGATTTTAGTCTAGATTATTTCACTGTTGCAGTCAATATGTCCTGTTTCCTGAACTTGATTTTTTCTTTTCAGTTTTTATTTAAAGTTATTAGTTATTTTTACGCAGTCGGGTTTTTTAATTTTATAATTATTTTTTTATGTAGTAAGGTTGCTATTGGTATGTTGCTGTCAGAAGAATAGAGTGTTGCCACAGGTCAATAAACTGGGCCAATTTAAGCGATGTCCACATGGTTGAAAAAAAACTATGGATAATAATGGTTTTTTTTTTTGAAGATCGTGCAAATCCTTATACAACATTATGTAATTTGTCATTTTGTCATTCAATTATGTAAAAATGCCAAGAAATTACTGTGTCAATTGTCGGCCAAATTACTAATGTGTTCTACTGCAGCGTGGGAGACCCAGCAGTGGACTGGGATAAGCTTGGCCACCAGCAGCAATCCATGGGGTTCTACAAGCAATCCTTTGATTTTGCTACTCCTTAAATCTATAATAATATTATAAAGTGGTTAGGGTTAAGTTTGTATGTTTGTAAGTTTGGATGTAGGGTGTAATCTGAACACTCCTGCACCCATAGCCAAGTTGACAATCTACAATCTATTCAAATGAATGGTAATGACATCATCTCAACGTTAAATCAAGTGATCAACGCAAACGAATAGAAAATTCGTAGACAAGTTTACATCGTTCAAAATGATAGAATAGAATGTTATCGTTTCTACAATGTTGATCGCTAAACTCTTTGGTAGGAACGCTCACCATAGACTAAAGTATAGGTTTTTTCTACAGACTTTAGAGAACGAGCGCTCGACTCAGTCGTGTCAACTTGGCTACCAATTTAGCGCTTTCTACAATCGCTTACGCCGAGGCGTTTACGATTGTAGAAAGAGAATCGATACGAAACGTTTGTAAATTGGCTAGGCCTGCTGCACTTATCCCAAATATTTGGGGTCGGCGCAGCATGTCTTCTTCTTCTATACTTCACTATTGCTCGTCGTCTCAGCAGTCACCTCCTTTCTAGCCATATCATCCTTCACACAGTCCATCCATCGTTTCTTTGGTTTTCTCTACTCTTATAGCCATCTACATTCATACTCAACAGCAATCGTGTAGTCGTCGGAAGTACTGATCGGATTCCAAAAAAACTTCCACGAATGTGATGCTTCATTATCCTTAAAGTTCCGTGGTCATTTGTTTCAGAGATTAGCAGATGACAATCGTTTTTACGGATACATATCGATACACTCGGCTGGTTCGAAGGTTTTGTTCCCGTTGGGGCTAAAGCGTGATGAATACAACAAACATCGTGCAATGACCAGGCAAATGGCTCTGGTAAGGTAAAATTTCACGTATTTTGGCAATTAATTAGATGATTCCCAGTATCGTAAGGCTTGTTGGTGAGCGCAGCTATGAAGCGTTGTGAAGTGTTGGAAGTTTTCCTTTTTACAATTTTCAGCAATGGTTAATCGGTTAAAGTCTTGCTGTCATGGGACATAAAACATAGCTAGCAAGATGTTGGTATACCGCTAAGGGTACATCAGTGCCTCAGTGGTAATGCTTTTAACTACAAAATGGCCCTTACTGCTACGACACTAAGGTCTGCTGACTCTGGCCAAATCGGATTACATATGTGCGCGGTTGACTGTGCTTAGGGTTCTTACAGACGAGCGGCACGTTGCTAACTGCAGATAAACTGCAGCCGTTGCCGCCTGTCGACGGCTGCCGTCGACGCTTGCAGTTGTGGCGTCGGCGGCTGACGCCGCGCCGGCGCGTTGACGGCAGCCGTCGACACACATTTACGCGGCATGCCACAACTGCAAGCGTCGCCACCCGTCGACGTCAGTAGTCGACGCTTCGGCGGCTGCCGCCCGGCGCGTCGACGGCAGCCGTCGACAGGTGGCGACAGCTGCAGTTTATCTTTCGTTGGCAACGTGCCGGTCGTCTGTAAGAACCCTTAAACTACCTTTTCTAAAATCCAAACTTATGTTTTATTACTAATTTGCAGGCCATGCGTAAAGTTGATAACTATATCTTTGTCAATGCGAACATGCAAAAAAGCTATGGGATGGCCATGGTCTGGATGTATTTCGTCAAGGAGGTCCCACATTCGTATGTTATAGAAACTAGGGGCCAAACTGGACTAGACTGGATTCAGCCCAAACACATTTTGGTAGCTGCAAAGGAGGTTGTTGCTGCTCTCAGGAAATTTGCCGAGTTGTCCTGAACTTATTACAGATTTTTTTTAAAGATGTGAATATTTAGTTTTTTTTCTTTAGAAACCAGTTTGATTTAATCGACTGAGAGAATTTAACAGAGGCTCAGCTGGAAAATATTTGACCATGTTGGTCACCCCGTAACACCCCTCAAAGTTTAGTGGTGTTCAAAGGCTATCCCAAAACGTTGCAGTTATCCTTTATCTGACCCGCCTCACATCGGGCCTTGCGGTACAAGTCTTGTTCGTCTCATCACTTCTTACACATTCTTCAAAAATCCGAAGAATATTTTAGTTGAGAGATTTTTAAAACGCTACCACATACCGCATTTGGTGTATTAAAACCATAATATGTGCCAATTTTTAAAAAAGGGTTTAGGAACAAAGAGTTTTAAAAATAGTTAGTTACAAGATTTTTTTTTTTTTATTGTGATCATAAAAAAACCTACAGCAAAATTAACAGAGCCTTGTATTTATTGACTTTATCATGAACAATAATTATAGCTCACGTTTGGTAATTTCACGCTGCGGTTTCCCATCACAAAATGTTAATTTATTACGTGATATAAATATCAACAGTACTGTTTAACCACTGAAGTGTTGATCCAGTGTTATTGGTTTCTCCTTGTCATTTAAATTTTGTCGTGGTCTGAAAAAGGTCATTATTTTTGCGAAATTGTTTGATATTATGCTTGATTGTTTTGCCCGCGATCTTCGTTCGCATGAAATTATTGTAAAAAAATATGACTAACCTTTTTGAATCTGATTTTGTTAACAATTTCAAGGGTTTTAATTTTTTTGCACGGAACCCTAATTATTTTTCTAAAATAAAAGTAGCCCAAGTTAGACCTGCCAGTAAAAGTCCCGTCCAAATTGGTCCACTCGTTTTGGAGATTACCTGGAACAAACAGACAGACAGACAGACGGTTTTAAATACTTGACAAAACGTCAAGATTTATTTTTCATAATTATGTAAGTCTGTATAATATATTAACATGGGTTATATACTGTACTTACACATATATACCTTCCGCAATGATTTCTACAAATGTTGTTTCGGAAAACCGCTTAAACATGCGTTGCGTAGTTAAAAAGACTACGTGGTCACACAGACAGACACAAAAATTTACTTAATCTTAAAATAAAGATTATCTTTTAAAAGATAATCAGTAAATTTAAAAGATCTATTTTTTAAATAAGGAAAGAAGAAGAATTTTGTTATTCAAACGCGAGATGTTCTTTAAGTGTTATACTCGTAATTTACAAAATTTAGTTCATTCTAAAAACAAAGTTCTGAGAAAGTTAGTTTTTCATAACAGTAATTTTGTAACTTCAATTACAAAATTACTGTTGATGAAAAACTAACTTTCTCTACGACCATTAGTTTTTTTTTGTAATAATACTTAGTCTAGAGTTCTAGACCAAATTAATGTCTGAACATAAATCAACACCAAAAGAAAAATGATCGATCCAAAACACAAAGTACGAGCATTAATCCAATGTTGGAAATGCGAAACGAATTAAAAAAAAAAAAACATTCAAACAAGCCGTAGTTCGAATACTTATTAATATCTGAACGTATTTCACGGATCCTGTTCTAAAGTAGCACAAGTTTCAGAACTTAGTTATTGGCACAATATACTTATATGTTACAGTGAAAAATCTTTACCAGGCAAATCTACTTTTGACCAGAGTGGGGCTATTCAGGCCCGGTTAACAGAACCTTGGGTACTCAAGACTCGAGCATTATATAAAACTCGTTTCAAGCCATTGCATTGGTTGAAATTAATGTTAAGTTATGTTGCTACGGTATGTTGTCTAATTTTGTCGTTATGTAATACGGGCCTTGAATGTACATTCCATTATTTTTTTCTTTGTTTTAGACCATACCTGGGAACGAGGAGCTCGTGGCTAAATAATAACAGCCGCTCGGGTCGATCGTTAGGTTAGGTTAGTTGCCTAGGTTGGTCTATGGATGGGTGACCACCCATTACATACCGAGTTTTCGCCGTGCCTCGGAAAGCACGTTAAGCCGTTGGTCCCGGCTGTCATTTGTAGATCTTTGACAGTCGCTAGGTAGTCAGAGGCCACCAAGGGGTATCGAATTACCCGGTACTAACTGGGTTGTGGAGGTCAGATAGGCAATCGCTCCATGTAAAATACTAATATTCAGCTGTATCCATAATTGGAAAAAGGCTAGGCAGATGATGACCATACCAGGGAACCTTCTAGTTACGGAGATATTGGGGGTCAAAGTTCCAACTTTTTCACTTTTTTTTTTTTAATTCAAGTTTTAATTTTATAACTTTACTTTAAATACTTCCATGAACCGTTTACTACTAGTACCTAATGCACACATACACATTGAGTTTTACCGTAAAATGTGATTTTTCACTCCACAAAAAAAGAAAAAAAATTGCGTAAGGTTACTCAGTTTGATGTACAGAATACTTGGTTGACGGGTTCGTAAAGGGTCTGTTTACTGTTGTTGATCTCATTTTTTTTCGAACAGGATTTCAAAAAGAGTGTTACGCAATTGGTAAATATTTAAAAGGGCCACAAAAAATACTAAGGACCATAGGTTTCTATTTAGTCCTTGGTATTTTTTGGGATTCTATGTACATTTCAGCCTTTCAAAAATTGCTTGAATACTTGCTTTGAGTTGTTGCAGACGAAAGTAGTTTTGACTAGCTAGGCGTATTCATTGTGACCTAATACACTTATTGCAATAAAGAATTTGTTCCAGGACTGGCCCATTGCGAACTTTTCTATTCTCCAATGTATTGAAAAGCCATTTGGGCAACGATACTTTTGGAACTTTGATAGAATATCGAGATATTCGGTTAGAACTTGGATGAGATACTTTTTTATAGCCGGAGAATATATCGTCAGGTAGATATATCAGTGAATTGTTTATTGGAGTTGGATTTTAAATACAGTATTGACTTAAGCAGGGTTGCCTTTCTGTGTCACGTTTCTGTTCATATTTTTTCCTTTCTCAGATTTATACGGTAGGTCCACAGACTACGCTACGTGATGCTTCTATTTCTTTCTGCAGGGTTTAAAGTAACCTAACATAACCTAACGTTGGGGTGTCCCAAGTCCAGAGCTCGCTTCGCTCGCTTTTGAATCATAAGTTCTCCTATAGTAACATTGCCATCCATTATTTCATAGTTTATTCAATTAATTTTAAAGCTAAGCATGTTTATAGTGCAAACATTATTTTTATAGTTCATTCATTAATTTTAAAGCTAAACTTTTTAAATTATGAAACATTATTTTTAAAGTGCGTTTATATATTCCCCAAAAATATTACAATGACGGGAAGAACAAGTGACCGTCGTCGCTTTTGTAAAGCGTGTGACTGGTTTCCCACGTATAAGATATCTGCAGAAAATAAAAAGGTCTTCCACCAGCTGTGATTTGTAGGCGACAATCGGCTAAGGTCTAAAATCAATCACAGGAGAAGTTACATGCTGACCTGAAGTTTGGCAGAATGATAGATTTTTACAAATAAGTTATTGGCTAGTACTCAGACTACTAAAGGTGAACCTCGACTAAGATACGTACAAACTTAGTATAGACCCAAATCTATAGAGCGAGACTTCAACTCAGTTGCGCTTCATCCGAAAATGAACCTTATTTGCATATAATTAATTTTCTCATTCGTATGATACGCTTGGGCAGTCGCTTGTACAAAATATGCATAACGTAAGGCTATCTAAATAGGATTTTGTAAACAGGGTTTTTTTGCACGGACTCTAATTGGGTTCCGTTACTCCTTATATCAGCTATCTGCTAGTAAAAGTCAAAATTTGTCCAGCCATTCCGGAGATTAGCTGGAACAAACAGAGAGACAGACACAATTTTTTTTTGTTTTTTTTTTTGTTTAAATTAGTTCCTGTATACTTTCATATTATTATGCATTCAGTAAAAAGCTGTTATTTTAAAATTACAAACAGACAGACAGTATAGCTAATATGAAAGATGAGTCTAAGGTCGAGAATTACAAAAAAAACACAGAATTAATAATAATAATAATAAATATCGCTGGACATTACACAGTGCCACACTAAGCAACGAGGCTTGTGTCGTGGACACCAGATAGTTGATATACTACATAGAGACTTTTTGTTTGTAAACACATACTTATTATACATATAAACATCCATGACTCGGAAACAAATGTCCATGCTCATCACACAAACATTTGCTTCTACCGGGATTCGAACCCAGGACCCTAAGAACGTAAGGCAGCCTCAGTACCGCTGCGCCATTCGGGTCGTCAAAATTACTTAGCATGAAGCGCTACCCCTGCCATTGTTGCACAACTGTCAAACTAAATGTGCCTGATAAAGATGGAAATCTCGCAAAGTCAAAACATGTGCTAAGTAACGTCTATAGATCACGAGCTTAGATTCGGATACTTCAAGCTCTGAGAAAAAGTTTTCCACGTACCTCTACAATTCATGTTTAAACTTCGTAATTAAGAACCAGCTAATTCTTAAGTTTCAATTTTAATAAATTAATTTGAAACTAGCGCCTGCTCTCTTGAAGTTGTAACAAGATTACATTAATTGAAGGAGAATGTTACTTTTATGTTCTAGCTCTTTCTTTAATTAAATATGCTAATTATTTAATTAAATATTGTGAAGTCAGTGGTTGATAATGGCTGATAAGATACTTTTTTAACCGACATTAGTTCTTTTTCTGGCCCTCTGGTTTTTATCAGGCTCATTTTTTTGCGGGTCTAGTAAAATGTCTGAATATTTTTTCAAGATGGAAAAGGCCTATAGGGATATGAGAAACAGAGTGTTCTTGAATACGCCACAGAAAGGAGAGGATTCCCCAGCCAGACGGGTGATATGACTGTTGGACTACTGCCGACCGATCCTTCAAAAAAGGTACAAAACCTTCTGGAACCTTCTTCACAGCTCCATAGGAAAATATAGCATTCTAGCATTATTCTCAAATCTACTATTCTACACAATTCCATAGTGGAACATTCTAGATTCTAACATAATCTAGCTAGAATGTTCTCGTAAAACAGCTGACGTAACACTAACAAAGAATCTCTAAAAATCCATTCAAAAATAAACACAATAAAAAACATCTCATTTGCAAACTCATCTCACGTCTCATTGATATACACACATCAACAGAATCTAGGGATATCTTAATCCTAAATTATTTACGATTTTTTTGTTTAAAATCTTTTTAGTTTTCATAAAAAGTTTGTATACAGATTGAAACCTCATTTATTCTATTTTCAAAATTTAAAAAATAAATATAAAAAAAACAAAATACGGCGGCAAAATTGTTATAGTAATTCGTTACGTTAAGGAAAATTAAAATTGTTTTATTCATATTATTTAATGAAAAGGGATTAGATTGTTATTCTTTTTTAATTTAACGTGCCGTGTGAGCTTTAGGAGTCATGTCACATCGTCATTTGAGTCGAGATGAAATGTTACGAGCCGTGGGCATGCTAGAAAATGGTGCTATTCAACGCGTCGTTGCTGAGGCCCTACACACCAGCCAAAACGTGATATCAAGGTTGTGGTCACGTTATCGCAGTATTGGGGATGTAGCTGAACGGCACACGGGTAGATATCGCGTTACTACGCAGAGACAGGATCGATTTCTCCAAATGACCGCTAGAAGACAACCCAATATCACAGCGATGCAACTAGTACAAAGGCTCCAGGAGGACCACCAGCTGCTGGTAAGCGACCAAACCGTGCGAAGGAGGTTGTATGAAGTTGGTCTTCATGCTCGAAGACCGCTACGTGTTCCAGCATTGCGACGTGGCAATCGCGGTCGGCGGCTTTCGTGGGCTCGGGAGCATTTACCAGTGACGAACAATGGTCTTTGGTGCTGTTCACCGACGAGTCCCGGTTTGGGTTTCATCCGGAACACGAAGAACACGCGTTTAGAGAACTCCAGGGAGAGTTAGCCGTCTACGGCACCCTCAGGAGGTCCACTCATACCAAGGCGGGACAATCATGGTGTGGGCAGGAATTCGTCTTGGCGGACGAACCCAGCTCATTTGGATCCAAGGTAGCATGACTGCACAAAAATACCACGAGGAGGTAGTAGAGCCTGTTATTGTCCCACACAGAATCCAAATGGGCCAAGAATTTCTACTCATGCACGATAATGCTCCTTCCCATACGGCGCGGCTGGTGTCGGCCGCTCTCCAAGACCACAATATTCAAGTTTTGGATTGGCCTGCACAGTCGCCCGACTTAAATCCTATCGAGCATGCCTGGGACATGTTATAACGAAAAGCTTTGAGAGATTTCCCGCTAAATTTGACGACAGAACAACAACTTTACGAACACTTGCAAAGAACATGGGACCTCATACCGCAGCAAGACATTGACAATCTAATTTTAAGCATGAACAATCGATGTCGATGTGTAATTAATGTAAGAGGTGGCAACACTGATTATTAATAATTAGATTTTATAAGATTTTTTAAATTTTCTTTAAAATTAATAGCTTTATAAGAAGAAATGAAGTTCTTTACCATATTAACTTGCTACGGCGATTAAAAAAATAAACATTTTTATTTAAAACAAAAAAATCACGAAATGTTTTTTTATTTTGTACTATAGACCTTAAAATAACCTATCATTCTTCCATTTACTATATCAGAAAATTCTTCATAGATTTTTAGATATTTGATGAAATATAAAATATCCCTAGATTCTGTTGATGTATGTACAATATGTGTGCTTAACAAATACTTAACCAACCAATTACGTAGACCCATCAAAAATACCTTTTCACCCCCGCTATAGTAAAGGATGTAGGCCAAGTCGGGAGGGGAAGCAGTTCTTATTATAATTGCTGTATGACAAAAGGAACTGCCAAGCTCCACCCACGAGTAAAACTATTCAGTGAGGTTGACAATAGAATAATACACCTATTTTCAACCTTTTATTTGTCGTCTATTTTTCTCTTTAAATGTGGGCTTCCCATAAATAAATATCGACAAGCACGTGGAAGGAATCTCTTTGCTATTCCTTATATGCGTTTCGTTTCCATTTGTGTTCAGTATAACTTATGGATTCATAAAGGAGACTGGGCAAATTTGTATAGGAAGTAGTCTATGGAACAAGTAACTATATTTTTCTCAAAACTGGTGGATCAGATTTCTTTGTTCCTTTGTACAAGGGTATTAATGAGGTATTCCTACACAAATCTAATAGTAACAACCTAACGGTCCATATTAGACCAGTCCCACCCAGTTGCTATTGTGCTGAAGAAGTATACTGCATCAGAATGATCATCATTATCCTTGTCTCATGTTACTTAGGGTCGGCGCAACACGTTTTTATCTGCTTAAGAATCCTATAATTAAAAATACATTTTCCTCGACAAACATATATAAACTTTACAAACATTAATTAACATCGCATGAATCGAATTCAATCAAGCAAAAAGCTATATCTACAAGAGTAGTTTGGTTTCGAACGTCGCCGCCGCGCTGCTCCGGTCGGTAGCGAATAATCGAACTGTGTAATCGGAAACAAAGCCTCTCGTGGCTTCGCAAAAGAAAACAAACGACATACGACAAACGATACTAAGGGATCTCGATTTAATGGCCTTTTTTTCATGTTATTATCTTTTATGGATGGTGAGAATGAAACGGTTTTCTTTCAGAGAATTCTAAGTTGTAGACCTTAGTTTGTTGTAATGTTGTCTAAGACGCAATACCGAATTTTGGACTACTGCGTCTGGGTTGAGTTGATTCATACTTAAAAGCTAAGTCGATGAAATAAATCAACAAACGAAATAATATACCAAGTTTAAAGAAAGCGTTTAATTTTGCATATGCAAGCGCATATAATTCGATGTCTAGTTATAAGGGTGAACCTAATTCTAGTCACCAACCAGTAACAGTAGTAATTGCTTAACGAACACGGAGAGGGTGCATCAGCGTGGCTTGTGTCGATTAGTCGAGCGAGGAAAAGATAACCACACGTATCCTGGGGGGCGGAGGCACTCCTATCAACCAATATTGTTATATGCGTAATAGATGCGTTCTAGAATCTAGACGATTTTGTTAAACAATGAAATGAGACGGTTTTTTAGTGGGTCATGAATGGCGCATGATAATTTGAAGGATGAGAGAGATTGATTGGTTGCTCCCGGCTGTCATTTGTAGATTGACAGTCATTACAGGTAGTCAGTGGCCCGAAAGTCTGACAACCAGTCATATCAGGGGTATCGTATTACACAGTACCAATTTTGTTGTAGAGGTCAGCTATTCTATATATAATATGTAAAATACTATTCAGCTGCATCCGGTTAGACTGGAAGTTGACCCCATCATAGTTGGAAAAAGGCTAGGCAGATGATGAAGTGAGAGATTGGTACAGCAGATATCAATAGTTAAGCTACTATTATGTTTTACATAAAAACAGTACTTGGGCTTTAAAATAAATTTAAAAAAATAGCAGACGAACGCCAAGGGGCTGACAACACCTAATTGATTTTATTTAAGCAGTTTTTAAGAAAAACTATTTGTGCTAGCACCACAAAAAAAAAGTTAATATTCATCATATTTCAAAGACCGTGGACGGACTCGATAGATAATTGGACGAAATCGGCTCGATAGAAAATAATTGCAAAGAGTGGTCTTAAAGTTGTCATTAAACGGTTCTATCTCTTTATTTTACTGATGTATAGGTCTGCAATTAAAAACATGAAGTCAATATATTCATATCTAAAACGCTTACGAGTCATATTTCACTTAATAATCCACACTTTTTTTATTTAAATATTTATTCATTATTTTCTTCTAAAACCTGGCCGCCCAGTAACTCTCTCGCTCTCGTTCACTCCGATACAAATAGACAGTGTGCGCGCATTTTGGTGTTGAGATCCCCTTACTTCCTACGTAATTCGTGTGAAAGAGAAATTTTACAAACATTAATATTTTTCTGATATGCGCGTTATCAAGATTCTTTCCTTTCGTGATCGTGAAACGAGCTGGTAGTTATTTAGGAGTCTTTTTCAATACACTTCCTCGAAAAGTGGCTCTTAACGCATCACGAGTAGGTTCAACGTGCAATATATTCTACACTCTTGGTTTTGTTGCATTTATCACAACTAGTGCGGAATATATTAACTTATACTAAATCCAAATTGGTTAAATTTCTATAGTCGGTGGTGATTGTTTTTTTTTTAATCTCGGCAAAGAGATAGGTGACGGTGTAACGTTACAATTTCCTGGGTAGAATCCACAAAACTGTAAAGTCACTCTGAGCACTCACCTACCTAACTTTCAGTCTGGAGGGGAGCACTATTAAAAGAAATTGACAAGGGGACGAGTTATAAGAATTTATTAACAAAGATCCTAACCTAAAAGCTGGAGCTACTCAAATCACTAATGCCAGTGAAGCTGGCGGAAAATACAGAAGATGAACGCAGAATGGAATAAATAACTGAAGAACGTCCGTCTTCAGACTGTGGAGGAGGACCGAGGAACCATCAACTCTCAGGCCGTAGAGAAGGGCCGAGGGCATCCGTCTTCAGACGGTGGTGGACGGCCGAGGACCGTCAATCCTCAGGCCGTAGGAGGAGGGCCGAGCACATCTGTCTTCCGACCGTGGAGGAGGGCCGAGGAGCATCAAATCTTCATCAGGCTTGTGCAGCTCAAGCATCAAGGTTTCCAGGTGTTCTAGGTGAGGGTGCGGCACGGAGAGAGGCCGACTTAAAACTCAAGAATAAGGGGAACTGCCCTTTAAATAAACTTTTATGGAGCTTCTCAGAGGTGTTTCTGCTCTCAGCTCTGAACGTAGACTGCCCATTTCACCACCAGGCTCCTGTCAACTCCAGATAATTTACATTTTAAAATTAGAAAATTATTAAAAAGAAAATCGAATGAGGTCGATGTGATTTACCTATACAACCTACAACTAGCTCCAGCAATAAATTAAAAATAAAACTAGGGTTGCCACTAACTGACATCACAAAAGTAAACAAAGATTTAATAAAGATAAAAACTTAAATAACATGAATTAGAAGGTAAAAAGGCCAAAGCCGTTGCTAAACCTCCAAGAAATGACCATGAAGCTACCTGGGGAGGACGAATGCTTAAATTTTCAGGTTTATAATATCCAAAAATGAAAAAAAACATAAAAGACATACACATTACAACGGATGCGACTTTACGGAGCCGCGAGGATAGCGCCATAACGCCCTGGCCTGCGACTCGGGCGTGAATTCCGCCTCGTTCGCAATAACAAAGTTTCCCCACTTGTATCAAAATGTACTATCTATTATTATATTACAAATCTATCTTTATGTACATAGCCATGTTAATCCTTTCATGGTTGTACCCTTTAGGCGACATAATGTTGCAGAACATACGTCGCCCAATGAAAGCGCTTTGCAATACCTTTACAATAGTGTATTCATAAGCGGGAGCTTTAAGGCTGGCGTACAATAGGGCATGCGGCGCCGCAAAAGTCCTTTTACACCTCTTTCGCAAATTTTGTATGCATACGACACACGAGCGTTACTTTTTAGGGTTCCGTACTTCAAAAAGAAAAAACGGAACCCTTATAAGATCACTTTCTTGTCCGTCTGTCACCACCGATTTTCTCAGGAACAGGTGGACCTAGTAAGTTGAAATTTATACCATACTGAGGTCTATAGTCCCTATTAGGTGTATAAAACCTTAATTTTAAACTTTTATATTTTTCGTACTTTTCCCTTTATTTTTACTGTTAGACCTTTTTTTTTTTTTTTTTTTTATTCGGATGGTAAATCGTCAAATGACTTCTCCCGGTCTGGGCGGAGCAGGAGGGAGTGTCAGACTTTTACTGACTAAAACCCATCCATGTTCCTTCATCGGCCTTTGTGTTCCGGGGTCACGGTATCTCTTTCGAACAGTCCCGCAACCCCGGCAGGCATCGGTCCTTGCGGACCCCTTCCTATTGCTGACTCTCTTTGAGGCGCGCGTGGAACACGAACGCGCCGTCGACACGGCCTGTCGTCATGAGACGGACGGACGGCGAGCTAGCCCATAGCCCCCCGTCCACAGGCCCGCGCCTACGGTGGCCGGGGGCCACGTGGTGGCCCCCGACGCCCGGGGCGTCTCCCGCGGCGGCCGGGACGCTGTGAGGTTCTCTCCCTCTCACGTTCCGCCACCTCCTTCTCTAGCATTACTGCTTCGCAGAAGGAGGTGACGGCGTCCCATTCCGTCTCGCTCCGGACCATGGCTTGCACCAGGGCCGGACGCGAGAGGTCGCCGCCGCCAATCGCCGCTTCGAGGACACGGCGGTGCTCCGCCCACGCGGGGCACACCTCCACCGTGTGCTCCACCGTGTCTTCCGGTTGATCCTCGCAATGGAAACACCCGGGCGTTTCCTCCCGCCCGATTCGGTGCAGGAACCTCCCGAAAACACCGTGTCCGGTGAGGACCTGCGTCAGGCGGAAGGTGAGGACGCCGTGGCGTCTCTCCAGCCACTCCTCAAAGAGGGGACTTATCGCCACTATCGTGGCGTGCCCTGCACGGGGTTGCGACAGTCGCTCTCTCCATGTCGCCATTTACTGTTAGACCTTGCTTTTAACCAAAATTGACAATTCTAGGTCAACCGATAGGTTTTGGGTTGAAAACCTATATGGTAGTTTCCGTTGACCTAGAATCACGAAATTTGACAAAAAACAAGGTCTTACAGCACATGTAAAGGAAACAGTCTGAAAACCGTAAATATGTAGTCTAATAAAAAAAAAAATATTTGCGATTTTACTATTACAAACTTATTATTTGCGGTTGGTGCAATAGCCGTTTCTAGGGATCGAACAGCAAAGTTAAGTTTGTCCTTTAAAAAGTTTGTACGGAACCCTCGGTGCGGTTTTTTGTATTGAAAGCGATGCACTGCGGCCCCATGATTTTTCCACAATAGCGGAGACGAATGAAGCGGTGCAAAGTACAAGTGCAAGATTTGACCAATAGCAAGAAAAACTAGGGACGTTAATAACTGCTGTTCGAGTCGATCTTAAGGTTAAGCCACGCTTGCCTAGGTTGGTACGTGGATGGGTGACCGCCCATTACATACCGAGTTTCCTCCGTGCCTCGGAAAGCACATTTAGCCGTCGTTTTTGACAGTCGTCAGGTAGGCAGTGCAGTGGCCCGAAAGTTTGACAACCAGTCTTACCATGGGGTATCGTATTCATCATCATCATCATTTCAGCCGAAAGACGTCCACTGCTGGACATAGGCCTCCCCCAAGTGTCGCCACATTGACCGGTCCCGTGCGACTCGCATCCAGCGGATTCCCGCAACCTTCACCAGGTCATCGGTCCACCTTTGTTTTTTGCCACTTAAGTTTGGCAATTCTTCGGGAAACGTCGGTGACCCTGGTTTTCTTGCGGAAGTCTTCATTTCTGATTCCATCACGCAAAGAAACTCCGCGCATAGCCCTCTCCATTGCCCTTTGGGTGACTTTAAGCCTTCTGATAAGGCCCATTGTGAGCGACCACGTTCCGGTCCCGTGTGTAATCACTGGCAACACACAATGGTCATAGACTTTCGTCTTGAGACACTGCAGTAAGTTGAACAAGAAGATACCGCGTATCGTATTATCCAGTACTATGTTGTGGTGGTCACAGGCAGTCGCTCCATGTAAAATCCTAGGTATTCAGCAGCGTCCGGTTATAGTTGGGAAAAGGCTGGGCAGATAATGGAGAGAGACTAGAGACGGAATGTGGATTTTAATCAATATTATTGGCCGATTCCACAACACACCTCTCTGTTCCGCTCGTCTCCGCTTCGGTGGACAGTGGGCTTTAAGCGGCTCACGTACATGGTCACGTGACGCGGGCGCATTGTGTGCATGAGCTTATTTCTAGAACAATGCCGTGTCATAGATGATAGAATACTGCGTAGTACCCACAGCACGGTGCGCCCACGTGAAAATTCTGGAAAATAGCGCTACGTAAGCCGTAACGAATGGGTTTTATTTGAATCGCGCAGTAGTTATTTTTACGAACGGTTATATTTTGCGAGTTTAATGATAAGCCTATGTCGGTACCTTACCTACAATAATTAACATTTTCAATAGAGAGACAAAGAGTAGAGAGACACACAGCAGTGACAGAAGGTGGCATTTAAGTTGTAAAAGAAGAAAGAATGGACCTACATGGGACCAACTTTTTCCACGTAAGTGTCGTGTAAGGTGGATTCTGTCAAGAGCCATTTTTAAGTCTACAAAGAAAATATTGTCTAGACGTAAAGGAAAAAAAGTATGTATTTCTGCGTATTTCTCTCGTATTAATAAAAACACAAAATCGAAATCCTTCACTCATTGTTTCCAGTTTGTTTTTTTAATTTTCCGAAATATACACACGCATGCAGCATTTCCCGTAAAATGAGAAATCCCCATAAACTGATGGTTTTGTATAGCTTGATTGGTCGCCGTGCGCACCCTTGTCCGGCTGCCGATGGGCTAATTAATAAAAGTAATTGCTTTTAAACGTTTTTATGGTAATATAGCTTTGACTGAGAGTGGCGACGAGATTAACGAGAACAATCAGCTGATTGATTTGCTTTTAACGTAATTGTTATGAAATTACATAGAAGGTAGGTACCTACTTTGTATTGTGGAATATTTTGGTCTGCGACGGTTTTTATTTACTTCATGCATTTTAATATATAAACCAGTTTCAGCAAATGAGTGAAAATAGAATAGGTACTTTAAAATGTTACAGCAGTCTTTGTTTTATGTCTTTTTTTGTACAATTATAAATATTTTTTATCATTTTATTTTTAATGCGGAAAATGACGTAAGTACCTAACTAAAATTTTGAAAGTCTCTTGGATATCAACTCTTTCATTGTATTCAGGTTTATGCCAAGTTACATATGATATGCTACGCTTAAGACTCATGGGACGAATGGACGAAACGGAATTAATGAAATAAGAGCAGCAGTGGCCCAGTGGTGGCGGCCTCGACTTACGGACAGTAAGTCGTGGGTTCGAACCCAGACAGGCGCATTACTTTGTGTAATTTATTTCATCACCACTGCTCTCAAAACGGTGAAGGAAAACATTTTGAGGAAACCGGCATGTCCTAGAACCAAAAATTCGAAGACATGTGACATCTACCATCCGCACTGGGCCTGCGTGGTGGATTATAGCCAATTCCCTCTCATTGAGAGGAGGCCGTGTCCCAGCAGTGGGAACATTATAGGTTGATGATGATGACGATGATGCTTAAGACTTCGCTGCCTCGTTGATCTAGTGGACTGCTGAGCTTGAGGTCCTGGGTTCGATTACCGGGGCGAGCAAATTCTTATTCGGAATTTCTAATCTGTCACTAGCTGTCACGGAGTCTAGAGTGCCCAGTTGATGGCAATAGGCTTGCCCCCTATAGCATGGGACACATAACTGGCGAAATGTAGGTGTACTATTAGGTACACCTCTGTCGAACCCTTTTGGGATTACAGGCGTAATGTTATATTATTTTATAAAGATTCGTACCCAGGTCCTTCTGCCATAGTACCTATTTGCGACGATGGATGTGCACGACGATAAATTGTCTGGCGCCATTGGAAAACAAAATTACAGACTATTGAAAAAAAGCCCAATATCGATATGATATAACAACAGACAACTGCTTACCTCGCTACAGGAATCATAGCATACTGAAAGTCATTATTTCAGTACTACCGCACTGCGGTCTCGGTTTGGGACATGCAGGCATAGAACCTTTTTTGGTTTTACTAGCCTGTACATTACTAACGTTTTTCATTAGTCTGGTCTAGGTTTTGTTCGGTATTTCGGGATGTGTACTGTGGTAGTCCGCAGAGAAATAAAAAAGGGGTTTGTAACCATAAAGTGTGGTTTACGATTTGGAACTGTAAGCAGAGATAGCGTAAACAGTTACGTGTACAGACGCTAGCAGATAAAGCTACACGAAGCTCCCATTTTTTTCAATCAACCTTGAGCCTAATGATTTAGCGATAAAGTTGAAAATCAAAAATTTTACAGATTGTAGTAGCACAAAATAGTAGTAGTACAAAAATTATGTATTTGGTCGAACTGGGGCGGAAAATTTTTGCGAGAGGGGCAGGTATTACTCGGGGATTTCTATTTTCATGAGCTGGAGAGCTTCCTGTTAGTGAAAGAATTTTCGGAATCGGATCAGTAGTTACGAAGAACCAACCACCAAACTTACAAACATACTACTTTGCCGCTTCGTTATGTTAATATAGCTTTTAATAGTAAAGGCGACGCGCGCTTCTAAACTCTTTAAGTAAATAAAATCCAAATAATAATCATCTTTATTTAATGACAAAAATACAATTCACAATTTCACTTCTCTACAAAGTTAATTAAACATTAATTATTACTTTCTCTTTTGAAAAGGAATTATCAGCAATGAGGTCGTGGTCGTGAACGCTTTGAAATTCAAATTCAGAATTAGATATCTCATTCAGTTTTTAAAATGGCGCCGACGACGTTGCAAAGGATATTGTGCAAACGAGAGGGGTCTGTTTTCTTCGTTAATTATTTTATTTTTATCATAAAAAGAATGTCATCTAGTTTTATTTAGAAGGGTGACTGAACATGATTTTCACATTAATAGACTTGGTAACCTCAGCTTAGTTTGAAAATACCGAATCATTATCATTTTCCCAACTATGTTGGGGTCGGCTTCCGGATAACGGCTAACCGGATGCAGCTAAAATAAAAAGAATACCGAATCTTAAGTAGAAAAATAAATAATAGAATCATTTTAAACATTATGTCAAAAAAAAATTTAAAAGCGCTTTCTATCGATTTGATTTGCTAGTGAGGACATTTTATCAGGTAAAGGTGGTATTGTGTGCTTACTATAAAATTACAATAAGTATCTATTATTTCGTTTGCATATTCCGTACATGTACATAACGCCAACATTAAGAGTATTCACCTTAAAAATTTCCTTCCATTTAAAACTTCAATAAAAATTTCTGCAAAAACTGAGATGTTCGTAGTAAAATAGCTTCTTATAGAGTTTACATTATCCCTGTCAACGTCACAATGAAACCACGGTGCAGCTGCCAAGATCAAATATATACACGTACAATAATTAACAGGGCATACAGGATAGGATATATATATATAGAGATAGGTTTCGACAGAGTATGTGCAAATTGGCTGGTATATTACACTGGCATCTGTCTGTGACTTCGTCTGCGTCTGTTTCGTATTTTAGTTTCGGGGTAAAGCCGTAAAGAGCTCGTGGCTAAATAATAACAATCGCTCGGGTCGATCTTCAGGTTAAACTGCGCTTGCCTAGGTTGGTCCGTGGATGACCGCCCATTATACATACTATGTATAATGGGCGGTAATATATTATATTATGTTAGTTTCCTCAGCGCCTCGGAAAGCACGTTAAAACACCGTTGCCGAAAATACTGCTGATATTTAAAGTCAAACTGTATTTTAAAGGCCCTCTGTCAAGTATAACAATTATTAAATACAGTCGCTTGGCGATATTATTTAAAACTAAGGTTTTAATCGTCAATGACAAGGTACATCACTTATGCAAAATATAAATCCTTAGAGTTACAATAAATAAAGGTTGACGTAAGTAGCAAAAGACACTTAGTCACGTTGAATACAGAGACTCAAACATTATGTATGGCTTTCAAATGCAAACAAAAAAATCGGCCAAGAGGGCTCCGAAAAACCTTTTTAAAGGACAAACTTAACTTTGCTGTTCGATCCCATAAAACGGTTATTGCACCAACCGCAAATAATAAATTTGTAATAGTAAAATGGCTTTTTTATTATTATGTTATAATATAATAATAATAATATCTTTATTTCAGACACACGTCCATATACATTTTTACAAAGAAAGCGTTAGTAGGGTTGTCAGTAGTACACACAAAAAATAATAATAATAAAAGATAAAATAAAAATTTAATTTGCTTCTCGCCATATTTCGTTTCTAGGTCAACGGGAACTACCATATAGGTTTTCGACCCAAAACCTATAGGGTACTTCCGGTTGACCTAGAATTGTCAAATTGTCAAGGTCTTAGAGCACAAGTAAAGGGAAAATTCCGAAAAAAAAAGTTGAAAATTAAGTAAAATTTTGGTACTTACAAGTTTTCGCGAAAATCAAAATTTGCCCATATCTTTTTATCATGTTGACTCAGGCTTGATTTTTATACACCTAATTGGGACTATAGACCTCAGTATCTGGGATAAATCATCAACTCAAATGAATTTGCTAGGTCTACTCGTTTCTGAGAAAATCGGTAGCGACAGACGGACAAGAAAGTGATCTTAAAAGGGTTCCTTTTTACCTTTTGAGGTACGGAACCCTAAAAACTAGAACAAGTTTCGCACACAATATTGGTACGCGACATTTTTAATAATAGGAAGCCATCGACAACCAGGCATCCTCTACGAGCCATTTTTACAAGGGTCCTCCATGGAATGCGCATATTCGAGAGCGCAGATACGAGTCTAACGATTAAAAAAAAACTGCAAGCCAGATTCATACACAAAGGGTTTCGTAGCACCAAACAATTTTTTTTTTTTTTTATCCTTCAGGAACATTATGGAGGGTCAACCATATTTTTTTTATTCGTTATTTCGTATCACTTTTGTGTAAAAGAAAGAAAATAGTGTTTATTTAGCATTAAAAACATTACAAAATTTCACAAAATAAAAAAACAAAACTAATAATGCCAAAAGGGCCTCAGCTCAGCATAATGCCAGATGGCAACACAAGGTGTACCACCTGACGCTGATTTTCAGCTGCAGCCCACGAGTGCCATACGCTCGACAACTTAAACAAACACTTAGTAAAGTCTACAATTTTTGCACAAATACCAACTAAAAATAAAATGTTATATTATAAATACATTAAAAAACAATAACAAAAAGTAAAAATGATGAAGTGTATGAAATAACAAACATTGGTTTTTTTTTTTATATATAACTGCAGTGTAGTGGTTCGTAAAAGACGCCGGTTTGTCTGTAGTCTCGGAGTAAAATGGCTGTGACATTCGGACGAACAAACAGACGAACGGACAGGACGAATTTACAAGTTCTATTTGTGCTATTTGGCCACGGAATTTTAATACTTAACAAATATTTGTTTCGTATCCCGAATATACAATGCAATCAAACAATTCAATCTGTATACACTTATAAAGTTATCTGGTAAGCATTCGATTGTGAATGTATGAATAATATATGGAAGTTGATGCTTTCGACAGTTGAAATGCTCAATATTTGTTTGGCATTGCATTATTTCGACATGTGATTGTCTTACATGCCTCATTGTCGTCGAGGGACAAAAGATATCCGGATTTATGCGCACATTCAAAATAATAATTTGAGGCTGTAATTTTACTGTCCCACTCTAAATCAAACTAGAGTAAAATAAGTAATTAGGTATGATAAGGAACGAGGTATTTTATTTTTTCTCAAAATGCTGTTATTCTCATAATTTTCCATTGCATGTTAGCAATCTGGAAACATAGAGCTTCGATGCAAAGTTTTTCATAGCTATGGAATTAAAAAGTCACCCGGCATTTATGGTACTTACTACGTCCAAACCATATTTTTCAAAAATATCACGTTATCAGTTTCCTGCCCTTGTCTCATGTTACTTGGGGTCGGCGCCACCAGTTTTTTCTTCTATTCTCCTTTGTCATCTCCTTTCTCCTTTTATCTTCCATTCTCTCTGTTCTTCTTTTATATCATACCTCACACAATCCATAAAAATATCACGTAAGAAAACAAAAATATAGAAGCTAGAATTTTACTCATATTTTCATGAAAAATATCTAGACTTTTATAAAATCCGCACAAAGAGAAGCGGCCATATTTCCCTTGTTGACGTGAATACTGTACGTGATTCCGCGTCGTAAGAAGTCAAAGATAGTAAGCGGAACCTGAATTTTAAGTGGATGGCCATTGTACTGAGAAAACTAGAGACCTTAAATCAAAGGAATAGTCGAAACGAACAGCTATGAAAAGTACCAAAAGTATAAGAATATTATGCCTGTTAGCCTGCGTCAGCTGGGCAAAGACCTCTCTCCGTGACTCCCAGTTTTTTAGATCCAGTGGTAAAAAATGTTGACCCATACTTATGACTAAAATCCTTTAATTAAAACAGTGATAGATATGAATATTGATGGGTGGAGAGAGAGAGAAAGGCCAAAGAAAAGTTCGTGTTCGATTTGTGTGAGGAATGATATGAAAGAGAGAAGACCACATGATGCCGTGACGTCTGACAGGGGAGGATAAAATGTGTTGCGCCGACCTCACGTAGAACAGACAGAAGCAGAAAGATGATTATGTTGAATGTTGACCACTGGTCGTGTTTTATCCTGTTCGTCCAGCCATCTTCTACAATATTAAAATAGCTGATTGTATTTTTGTACCTGATTGTAATTGTCACAACAATTCAAGTGGTTTAAGAACCAAATCTCAAAATCAAATGCAATATAACACGGCCTTCTTTTATGTAGCTATCGATCGAGGAGCTCGTGGCTATATAATAACTGCCGCTCGGGTCAATCTTTAGGTTAAGCCGTGCTTGCCTAGGTGATCACCCATTACATACCGAGCTTCCTCCGTGCCTCGGAAAGCACGTTAAGCCGTTCGTCCCGGCTGTCATTTGTAGATCTTTAACAGTCGTTACAGGTAGTCAGTGGCCCTAAAAGTCTGACAACCAGTCTTACCAATTGGTATCGTATTACCACTGGGTAATACGATACCAATTGGTAAGACTGGTTGTCAGACTTTCAGGACTGCCTATCTGACCTCCACAACCCAGTTAGTACTGACTAACTGGGTTGTGGAGGTCAGATAGGCAGTCGCTCCATGTAAAATACTGGTATTCAGCTGCATGCATGTTAGACTGGAAGTATGGATAGTTGGGAAAAGGCTAAGCAGATTATGCTACCGATTTTTAGATTTTTGGTGGCATATTTTAAAAATAAATAAAACCGTTCCGACGAGAAACACTTCACCCAGAATGACAATAAAAAATAAGAATATTCTTTCTAAAACAAGTCTGTAAAAGCCGTGATAGCCCTGTTCGCGCCAATTTCGTCAACATTTCGCGCCAAAATGAGCTATTATGGCATCGAGTTCGCTTCACGTCGCTTTAAAAATGTCGCCGACAACGCTAGATCCCTTTTGTCGCGGGTTAATTTTGTCTGTTGCTATTCAGGCATTGTTGTTTAAAATCTGTGCGATTAAAACAAATTTCTTTACTAAGTTGCTGGAGTGAGAAACTGCGAAATGCTTGTCTTTTTTACGATTGCAGTGGCGTAGTTTTCTTTCTTTACTGTTACAAATGGAAAGGCAACATGAACTGGAATGGTTGTTGGCTTTGTTGAGAGTGCTTGGATATATTTTATTATGTTGCTTTTCATAAAAAAATATAAGATGAAGAATTATAAATACAGTGGCAATAATGGCCAAGAGCCGGCTCAGAATCAACTTGTGGAGACTAATAGGTACGTATTTTACAAAACGACGAAAGACTCCCCGTAGTGTCGCAACAATTGACATAATGTCTCATTAGTCGACGCTTGGTAATTGGACACACACATGTATTAATTAAATCAGACTATTTATGCGAGAAGCATTATCATAATAAGATCATTAACAATAAACACTAATTGCGGGCCGTAGTCAACTTACCACTTACCGAGAATACTAATTAATACGTCCAACTTCATCAAGACGGTATTATACCGATACGACCATTGATCCCAACCAACATTCGAACAAATATAGGTCACACGCCGTAGAAATTAATCGCGATATAAGACACAGAATAGGCTAGTTTCCACCTATATACACCAATAAATTGCAAATCTATTTAGTCCGTCAGTTAGTATTGGAAAATAATGGCCACGTATTTTTTGTTTTTGTAAATCAATGAATATTGACAAAGATAAAACGCATCAAAACTCGAGAGTGGGGGTCGTGACGTCAGAACGCACAAAAAATTATACCACGGCGCGCAGCGTGACGTATTGAGAATTTAAAAAGCGTCTTATCTTCGTCAATTTTGTTTTACGTAACAAAAGGAAAAATACGGGTAATTTTTTTTTTGATAATCTAACTGACGGACAAATTTGTTTTTTTTTTTGTCATCTACCCTATTGCACAGCAGTCGGGTCTGTACAACGAGCGAAAACTCACGCACACATAGACACGCTTCACAAACAGTGAGTGCAAGCGCACTCGCAACTAGGATTTGTTTGAGATCGTCCAAAGTTTGCGTCAGTTATCACATAATAAAGTGTAGAACAATATAATTCTTTGTTAGCGTTCGCAAATGGGGAAATAGACTAATGAATGCCCCTCAACGTCACTCCATTCTGTTTCTTGTTTGACTCCTCTTGAACAAAACACTCTCGCTCCCTCAAAACAATTGACGATTGCTGTCTACAACGTTTTAATGAGAGAAAATGTTGTATTTTCAAAGCTGTAGACATACTTGATTGCTTGAAAGTTTTTGTTTAACGAATTTTGTGAACATTTCCGTCGCTTAATCTATAAGATATTTTGGAATGTTGCCACTAAATTACGCCCACGTTGGTGTAATAAAGCTAGATAACTATGAGATTAAAAATGCGTAAACGAGAATGTTTGCGGGAATACGGCAATAAAGAACTATTTTGAAAATCTCTTTGTACTTTTTGATGAAATATGGTAGATAATTACGATATGGAAGCAAAAACGTTGTTTGCACAGAGAAGATTTTTATTGCAAGTATATGACACAAGTCATTATCAAAAAACACATGTTCTAATATCAATTTGAAAATGTTGTCTCAACTAAAAAGTTTCCACATTTCCCCTCAAACAACATCCATCATCAGATATACTATCACACCACACCAGACACACTCAAACTCAGATCGCGAACACATTTATTAAATGCCATACGACCCAATGGTTTTGTCAGCACATCTGCTGGGTTATCTTCCGTACACACATAGTCCAGACGTACAACATTCTTAGCAATGCAATCTCTGACATAGTGCGCCCTTATGTCTATATGTTTCGTCCTTCTATGCGCTACAGGATTGTAGGCAAGTTTAATAGCACTCTGATTATCTACGAAAATGCAAATAGCCCCAAGATATTCACCTCTTATAAATGCATTCAACTGCCGCAAGTGAACTGCCTCCTTGGTTGCCTCCGAAAGAGCAATATACTCGGCTTCCGTTGACGACAGTGCCACACAAGCTTGTTTCCGGCATTCCCAGTTAATCAACGAGTTTCCGCATCTAAAAATAAACCCAGAATATGATTTCCTATCTTTGATGTTCCCTCCCCAGTCAGCATCTACGAATCCCGTGATGTCCTGCACCGGCGACTTGGGAAATGTCAAACATAGATCCCTTGTACCCTTAAGGTATCTCAAGATATGTTTAGCAGCTTTCCAATGACGTTCCTCACAACATGAGTTATACTGTGCTAAAAAATTTACCGCAGCCGCAATATCCGGGCGTGTGTTACAGGCCAAATAGTTCAGCGAACCTATAAGCGCCTGATAACTATGAGAGTCTTGGCAGGATAAGAACTTACCTCCTTCCCCTTCCGCCAAGGCTTTATGGAAATCCATTTCCGTCGGAGTTTTCACTGGTTTGCAGTCAGACATACCATATTCATCCAAGATCTTCGAAATAAGCCTCTCTTGATTCAAATATATTCCAGTATCCGTCTTAAACAAAAGCATACCCAAAACTTGTCTCGCTTCCCCTAAATCCTTTATCTTGAACTGTTTAGAAAGATTGTCTAATAAAACTTCCTTTTGCTGTTTGTCTTTGTAAAATAATAAAAAATCGTCAACGTACAAAGCGATATAAAAATTATTATTTTTGTAAAGACAGCTATCAAAGTCACAGCGTTTGAAATTCAAAGACAATATATACACTTCATTTACTTTTTCTAATAAGCAAACTTTTTCCTTCGAGTTTTCGTCTATGCAACCCTCCGGCTGTTGCATATAAACTCTTTCATGCAAATCACCGTTCAGAAAGGCGGTGTTCACATCGAAGTGACTGATGAAGAAATCCTTTTCAATAGCCAACGATAGCAGCAATCTAACTGTCGATCTTCTCACGACCGGTGAATAAGTTTCGAAGTAGTCGACCCCGTAGGACTGAGTGAAACCCTTCGCCACAAGTCGAGCTTTATAGGTCTTATTACCATCTGCATCATACTTGTACTTGAAGATCCACTTGTTTCCCACGACTTTAGCTTCAGATGGCCTTTTAACGAGCTTCCAGACCTTGTTCTCGTACATCGAATCCAACTCTTTTTTCATGGCTTCCTTCCAGTTATCCTTATCTTCCCGATTTAAGGCTTCCTTAACTGTCAAAGGCTCCTGGTCTTCTGTACAGCATGCAAGTCCATGAAGATTTCCTTTTCGGATTCTACTACGTAGAGGATAACGACATTCACCTTCGTTTGACTCTCCTCTGTTAATGGTCTCTTCAACTTCAACGTTTTCCACCACGACATTTTCTGCTCCGCTATCGCCCGTTTTTCCTACCTCCATCTCCGCGTCTTCATATACTTCAGCCCCATCTGTGGAACTAGGCTCTTGAGAAGCTTCTGCACTACCAGGTGACGAACCTGACTGGCCTTCTACCTTTGCAAATTCCCAGATTACTTCAGCACCTTTGTCACCGCTGACTACGAGCTGACTAGGATCCTCTGAAACTATTGCTGTAGAGTCCTCCAAGAAAACTACATCCCTTGCTCTAACAATGACGCGAGGTTTACTGGGATTTATGAAACGATATCCCTTGGTTTCTTCACAGTAACCAACAAAGATAAGTTCTACCGCTTTAGGGCTCCATTTCTTCCGAGTTTCCTTGGGTACGTGCACAAACGCTTTCGTTCCAAAAACTCTGAAATGACCGAACGACTGAGCCTTCCCTGTCCACAACTCCTCAGGAATCTTACCACTATTGCCACTGTGAGGCAGCCTGTTCTTGGTATAAACAGCTGTATTACATGCCTCTCCCCACAGTCTCGCACACAGACCCTTTTCCCCCAACATAGCACGAGCCATCTCCACGATAGTGCGGTTTGCTCGCTCCACTACGCCGTTCTGCTCCGGAGTGTAGGGAACAGTTAACTGATGGTTTATACCCTTTTGCTGTAGAAACCCATCAAACTTCCTGTTCACAAATTCTGTTCCATTGTCCGTGCGTATGCACTTTACCTTCAACCCGGTTTCAACCTCTACACTAGCTACAAAAACTTTAAAATGATCAAAAACCTGATCTTTTGTTTTAAGGAAAAATACAAAAGATTTACGTGTAAAATCATCTAAAATAACTAGCATATACCGAGATCCACCATACGTGGGTTCAGACATTGGACCACAGATATCTGCGTGAACCAGTTGCAGTCTCTCAGCCTCACCAACTGGAAAAGGTAAACGATGTGCCTTCCCCTTAATACAGGCGACACAAGGCTCCATTACGCTCTTTCCAAAATCAGTAAATTTCGCTCATTTACGTGTCCAAGCCGCCGGTGCCACAACATCAAAGGATTACCTGCTTTCACTGACGCCAACGCAGTCCCATCTACAACCGCCTGACAACCTTCAAGCTTGTAGATCCCTGAGACTTCACTTGCAGTAGCCAGAAGCTTTCCCTTGAAATGGCCTGGAACCAAATGGTGAATTAGCTTGCATCCATCTCTGTCAAAACTAACCTTCCATCCTTTCTCTACTAATTTAGACACTGATAACAGATTAACACGCAAACCGGGTACATACATGACATCCCTCACAGCAAGCATTCTTCCTTTCAAACTCACCATGATATCACCCTTACCCTTGCATTCAATCTTATCATTATTCGCACATGTCACGTTACTCATACCAACATTCATAACCAAATCTTTAAACCAATGTTTCTGGAAAGACATATGTGAAGATGCCCCGCTGTCGATGTACCACTCCGTCAGATTGAAGGAGTCCCCGGCACTGAATGAAGACAGGCTCACGATCGCGACGTCACTCAGTTTGGAGATCGAACCCACTTTCCTTTCTTCAGGACAGTCCGGCTTCTTATGTCCACTCTTTCCACATTTAAAACATTTAATTTTGGTCATATTAATATCTTTGTTCCCATTCCGCTTCTTACTCTTACTCACAGCCAATGCCGAGTCCGCTGAAGACAATGTACTACAACCTTGACGTGAATCCTCCTGTAGTAACTTCTGCCGTACGTTCTCTGAAGTCAACTTCATCCCAGAGTGTTCCAGCGCCATTCGCATAGGCCTGTACTCTTCAGGGAGTCCTCTCAGTAACACGACAGCTACAAGATCATCGTCAAATCCGGTGGCAATATCCTTCAACTTTTGAGAAAGAGACATAACTGCAGCAACATATTCATGCATCGACGAGTGTCTCTCTAGCTTCTCATCCAACAACGCGTTCATGAGGGTGATCCTGCGATTTACGCCTTTGTCCTCAAACGCTTTCGCTAAGCTATCCCAAGCATCTTTAGAATTATTTGAATCTTGTACATACGCATAAAGTGTAGGTTCCACGTGTAGGCAAATCAAAGCTAGTGCGTCTTGGTCCTTCTCGATGGCGGTGGAGTCTTTGGAATCCGGGTACGTTGACGTATACATGAACAACTTTTCTCGTGTGAGAATCATTTTTATCGCGAATTTCCACGTAGAGTAGTCATCTAGGCCGCAGAGGTTCTTGATGGCAAATTTAGTGACTGGGCCCATAACCTTTTGATGAAATATGGTAGATAATTACGATATGGAAGCAAAAACGTTGTTTGCACAGAGAAGATTTTTATTGCAAGTATATGACACAAGTCATTATCAAAAAACACATGTTCTAATATCAATTTGAAAATGTTGTCTCAACTAAAAAGTTTCCACAGTACTAGTATTTTATCTTGTTACTCTTTTAACATAAAACTGACTCGTTGGTCGAGTGGTAGCAAGTAGGACTGCCGAGTATGATGTCCTGGGTGCTGGATTCCCGGGTCGGGCAAAGTGCAGTTATTGGATTTTTACATCAGGAATTTCTCAGTAGCAGCCAAGGAGTCTGTATTTGTGCCTGGTTGATAGCAATAGGCTCGCTCCCTATTACATGGGACTTAAAACATAACTGGCGATATGTGTGTGTACTATTAGGTACACTTCTGCCTAATCCATCGGGGATTATGGGCGTGATGTTATGTTATGTCTTGTACCATAAAAATATGGTTAAAATATTCAAAGTCAAAGTTTCAGGTCACCTACGTGAAGGCGAAAAACGTCACTGGACTCTAGTTTACTGACTGCTTCTACAGGCGGAATATTATGACAATGGTTCTTGTGAAACTCTATGGAAAGCCGTTCACACTTTGTCACCTGTGTGCAGCGATGCAGCGCTTAATTCACACATAAGCACTACGCGACTCAAACGAAAATTAGCTGTATATGAGCCGGGCTGTTTTCTTAGAAGCGAGAAATATGCAATAAAGCAATGTGTAATATTGAGTATTCCATAAAAATGTTTTAATGTTTTTCTTTTTCAGTTTTATAGCATACTCATTTTATTCAGATAATATGCTATCGACAGTGAAAATTAGAAAGGTATGGAAGAGAGCCGCGAAACATGAGGTCCTGGATTCGATTCCTAGGTCGGGCAAAGTAATATTGGGTTTGCCATCAAGAATTCTTCATTAACAGCCACGGAGTAAGGATTTATGACCGGTTCATGGTAATAGGCTCGTCCCCCTATATGACATGGGACTTTAACATAACTGGCGAAATGTAAACTAATTGGTACACTTCTGCCTAACCCTTTGGGGATTACAGAGGCGTGATGTTATGTTAAAATAAAAATCTAAGAAAGTAGTTTTTTGTAAACTGTGTTGAGGTATTATAACCATGACGGTTTCGGTTCCCAAGTAAAAGCCGATATCGTTAATGGCGCCCAAGAGATTAATCAGTGTTATCATAATTGATCTATTTATAGAGCTGATTGAAGCATTTATCAATAGATTATTCAATCCATTAGTTAACAAGTTCCTAATTGCACCAACATTTCTATTTCAGGTTGACGATGATAAATTAATGTTAAATTGCTGTATGAGTATAAATAATAGCCAACTAGTAACTCTCTATGCTTGTAGTTCCTCCATTGTCAACATAATGTGAACAAAGTACATTAAATTAAAGTTAGTTTGGCTGCCTCGCCGACGGTCTAGTGGTCGAGCTACTGCTGAGCACGGGGGCTGGGTTCAATTCCTAGTTCGGGCAAAGTGTTATTGGGTTTCTCATCAGGAATTTCTCAGTAACAGCCACGGAGTTTATTTCATCACCACTGCTCTCAAAACGGTGAAGGAAAACATCGTGAGGAAACCGGCATGTCCTAGAATCAAAAATTCGAAGACATGTGATATCTACCAATCCGCACTGGGCCCCCGCGTGGTGGATTATAGCCCATTCCGTCTCATTGAGATGAGGCCGTGTCCCAGCAGTGGGAACATTATAGGCTGATGATGATGATGATGAGCCACGGAGTATGGGTTTGCGCCCGGCTTGCCCCCTATTACTTAAACGTATCTGGCGAAATGTGTTCGTACTATTAAGTACATATAAAGAAAACACCTTTTGCTTCCTTATTGATGCTTTTTATTCGCACCACTGCACTGTTTGACGATCGAGCAACAACTGACTCCACACTCCATTAGAGCTTACAAAGTAAATTCAAGTGACATTTTCCCCACCTAGAAATAACGATGATGTCCTAACCGTTATTTCAAAGTGTTGTCAATGTAAAAATATATTCTATGTCCCAATTGAAATTACATTTAAGAATTACTTTAAAAAAAACAGTTACAATAATTCATATTCTGACAGTGTTGCCACAGTGAATTTGATAATTCTATAGCAAAATCAAACATTTTTGTAATAAAACTAAGGAAATCACAACATACACGTACACTTATACCCAACCCAATACGGGGATTATTGGCGAGATGTTAAGTTATCGTTCTATTTCAGACTAATAAAGATAAATTAATGCTGGCCGAATTTCAATAAATGGCATGTATGTAATGTTGTTCGTTCTGTTGACAAAGTGAGAAAATTATATTGACAGAGAATGTCTGAAAATCTACTTACAGGACTTTGTTAATATAATTTAACCAAATTATTTGAAATGAAATTTGGTTTTCAGTGAAACTAAATAATAACAGTAAAGTGTTTCCATATTATGTAAAAGTTTTGTGTACTCGACGAGTTGAAATGATGCAATTCAGCCATTAATAATGATCACTGAGCGGCGCGGCGTGTCATTATAATTTAATTTAAATTTTGATGAAACGTAATTATTATCGCCCATTTATTTTGATAAGTGGGTTGTTTGAAGAACCCATATGATAATGTTTATTGAAATTGTGCTGAGTGAAAATGAGGCCTGATGTAAATCATGTTTATAGAGCTTTTTAGGGTTGCATACCGAAAAGGTGCCACCGGGATCCTATTACTAAGGCTCCGCTGCCTGTACGTCTATCATAGGACTGTATGTTTTGAACCGTAGTAGGTAGACACTTGAATTTTTTACAGTGTGTAATAAAAAAATAATCATTTAAATGGTGATTCCCATACAAGAAAGGTGTTTTTTTTTTTCGGTGTTTTTCGACGAAACCCTGCATGTGCGAAACGCGCTCGCAATTAGTCGGTCTTTTTGTCTAAAATAATCATGCTTAAAGAGTATTCAGAGGCGGGAAGTGTGACTACGGAATACGGATCCTCTCAAAGGATGCCCTACCTACTTACTGTCCTTCCTTTTGTGCAAGCCCACCTGCACCTTGAAGGATCTGTTTGAGGCCAAATTCCTGGCTTAATACCTTGCCTTGAAACACTAAATCTTTCTACATCAATTCCTAACATAAACTTAGTTTGTTCTCCGATACGTGCTTCATCGTGCTTCGTGCTACGTCCGCTTCTCTGAAAACTCCCATTAACAACGTCACCTACACAAACTATTTTTGGCACGCTTACACGGGCAATTTTTTCAGCAACTATTACCCGACAACAGTTGCCGGATGTAGAGGAACAATTAACGGAGCAATTCGTACAAATGCTTTCACTGTTTGTATCCATGTTGTCTCTTCTTCCCATTCCCTTAGTCTTTCTGCCCATTTCTATATTAATTCCATTCTCCCGCGTCACCCAACCTTAAAGTCTCTTATATGGGTGATCAGAATGACCTAAAGAGCGAGGTTATCATAAATATATTTATTGCCTGTCAATACACTAACCATTAATCACTTTTTAAGTTTTCACGGTTTATAACTAAACTTAAATTGTCACTTACGGGATATCTTCTGTTAAACACAGACAGTTAAAGTTTATTAACCATTCATGTTAGGTACTCATATCATAGGTAGTATTTAGTAAATTACTTTAGTCAATGTTACATAATTTTTATAATTTTATTTTAAGTTGGCTGAAATCACGTAACGTCATAATTATTTGACCAATATAGCCAAGAGTTGCGCGTATGTATGAGCGCACCTTTAAGTGAGTACAAACTTTCCGAGGTTTTGAGTGCAACGCAAAGATATTTTGCAGCTAAGTGAAGCGCGTTTTGAGGTACTTTAGTGCTAAAAGTGCTTGACGTTAAATCAACATGCTATCTCTCTTAAATGCTTTTAAGTGCTTAAAAGTTTGAAGATGTTTTTCCGATGTCAAATCCTGGTGAATTTTGGAACGTTGGCTGATATGACATACGAGAAGTACTTATATTAAGTACTTTAAGTTTAAAATGCACTTCCATTTCCAAGTGGGAAGCTGAAGGTTACTTACTATGAGTTCCCTATTTTAGCACGAATCGTCAATTCCTAGACTTTATTTGATGTTTGTTTAATACTAGAAATTATTATCTTACAAAAAACTATTTATGTGTAGCATGCGACTCCTTCCAAGACTACCATAAAATAAGTATTTAAGTAATACTCGTAATGGTAACTACTGTTAAATTAATGAAAACAAATAAAATGTAATTTTGGTTTAATCGTCTATTTTATCGCCTTTGTCTAATTTTTACGGCGTAGTTTTAAGTTTTATGAAAAGTGAACATCATATATTATTACCCAGCTATAGGAAGTGGAAAATCTTAGCATGCTTAGATAAATATACTTTTATGAGTGCTAAAGTTTCTGAGGATGTTTGCTACTCTTTCACCCAAAAACAACAAAACGGTAGTGGATGAAATTTGGCACACAGGTGGTTTATAACCTAAGTTAACACAAAGGATACTTTTTATGCAGGTAGGATGATCCCATGGGACAATTACCGTAGTCCACGCGGGTGAAACCGCGGACATAAGATAGTTGCCAACGAGGCAAGACACTTGGGAGCTGAAAACTCAACCGTGCATCTTCACTGTCGCACTGCAGTCGAAGTTTCGATAAACACAATCAATAAAGTGCTATTCCTTGCCTTGATACACTTTCCTCAAGTAGATCCTGGTTGAAAAGCTTTTACAAGGCTGCGAAAGAGTAAGTCCGGTGTTGCAGTAGACAGAAAGATGACATGCAGAAGTGAATGCGACGAGATAACTTCTGCGGCGACATGCCTACACACGAACATTGGCTTGCCATTCATTTTGACAGTTCATTATCATTCATTGCGTTACATGTGCTTATCCATAGCATAACCTTTTTTTTTTTTTTTATTATGCTTTTGATAAGGATCATTATCTATGCAAATAATTAAAATTGAAGTGACTGTTCGTACTTTAAATATAACAGCTTTTTACTGAATGCAATTGAAAGCACCATACGGTACAACAAAAATCATTTATTTTTTATTTTTGTCTCTGTCCTTCTTTTTACTCCGGCTAATCTTTAAAATAGCTGGGCCGATTGTGACGGGGTGCTGAGCATGAGGTCTTGGGTTCGATTCCCGTTAAGGTAAAGTGTTATTGGGTTTATCTATCAAAACAATCCCAGTATTAGCCACAGAGTTTGGATTTGTGCCTAGTTGATGGCAATAGTCGCGCCCCTATTAAATGGGAATTAAACATAACTGGTGAAATGTCAGTGTACTATTAAGTACACCTCTGCCTAACACTTTGGGGATAACAGGCGTGATGTTATGTTATTTTCGGTAGCTTAGATCAATCTCATACATTTTTTGTTTCTTACGACTTTTCCATAACCATTAATGCTGATCTGGTAGAGTTTCACCTACTCTGGGTCCTCGGGTTTCTTCATTATTTCTCCATCAGGTCTTTTTAACCCTTAACATTAATCGCCCAAATGAATAGCCACTTATTATAACTTCGACCAAGATACCCTCATCTACAATACGATCAGTCGCCAAAGCGAATGTGGAGAGAGGGTGAAACTTTCTTTCTGTTCCTAGCCGGTACAGTTTCCTACGTGCTACTGCCGACTTCCAAATTAACTTGTTTATTCTTAGGAAGCTTCGACTTTCCTGAAGTCTTCACCTTAATAACGTGAATTGGTAATTTCTTTTCGCACGAATCAAAAGCTCGGATCTTTTAAAGTACTCTCAATAGAATATATTATGAAGTTTTTGCTTTTCAATTCCTTTTGTTGCTTGAGATCAAGTTTTGGTTTTATTTTTAGTGTCTTTTTCGAAAGATTGAAAGCGTTTGAGTAGACGTTATTGGTAAAAAGACGTAAAATTGGAAGCTTCAATATAATTATACATAAAAGTTCACAGTACACAGACTAAACCAACGACCAGTGACCCACATTAGCCCTGGATCGAAACAACTAGAAGTCATGGGGAGAGGCCTTTGTCCAGCAGTGGGAAGACGCAGGCTAGTAGTAACAGAACAAAAAAGTTATGCGCCAAATCGCTGATTAGAAATGCAATATCTCATGTCAAGTATCTCTAATCTCTCTACTCTTAAAATTGATTCTATTTATTTATTATTAACACTTCAAGCACAAAGGACAGAGGCGGACTTAATGCCATAGGCATTTTCTACCAGTCAACCTTTGGGAGATGCAAAGACAAGCAGTGGTAGGTGTACATCTGAAAATAATGTATATAATACTAAGGTAAACTACAAGGATATATAAAATACTATAAATATATATAAATACTTTAAATATATATCAAACTATTTATTACTGTAAATAGAAGACTGTAAATAGAATAAAAAGACAAACAATAGAGAAACATTGCCGCTGTGATGAAACTGCCAGTTTCTTGCGAATGTACTCTCGAACTTTAATTTTGAAAGCTAAACGATTAGCAAAGGCATGCTTAAATCTCATAGTTAACAATTGATTTTTATGATCGTGTGCAGAGGCCCTAGCAACGCAGTATAAAGGTAACGTAAATACATCGATTTTTGAATCTCTGGTCTGTTTTACTATTATTTATTTACTTCAAAAAGCACCCTGTAGTCGAAACAGTCAAGTTAGAGATCTCATCTGTATGATCGTTTACCGATACTCTCTAATTTCAGATGTTTACATCTGAAGGTACTTGAATAATACGAGTAGCCGAAGATTCGCCAATGGTCAGCAATTTGTGATTATGACTCAAACTAAACGGACGACACGATGGACGGTAATTTATTTGTATGGCTTACAGATAGTTGTTCCGTGTCTGGCTGTTTGTTTATGAGAGTTTAAATGTTTGTAAACGCACTGACATGGATACAGGAGAAAATTACTACTGTGAGTTTTTTTTAAAGAAAGAACGGTCCTTATTTCATAGATATCAACATATATATACACCTTTTTTTCGATCAAAATGTGTACATTAAATTCAGTCCTCGTTTCGTACCATTCATTAAAACCATCTGTATAGTAACCAGCGTCAAGCACAAGGAAAAAGGTACTTAAACAAAAAAAAAGTTACCCGAACTTGGCTACTTTACATTCAAGAAGCACAAAGTAATAAATCTAAAAACATTATTCGGCCTAATTCAAGAGTACGTACAACACGTTTTTACGTAATAAAATAAACATTATATTATGACTGAAAGTTTGACAGTCTAAAAGGGCAGTGTGAGTAATTTAATTTTAGCTTACAAACTTTTTTAATGTGATGTTTAACTTAACTTGACAGGAGCTCGTGACTCTAGATAATAAAAGCCACTCAGGTCGATCTTTAGGTTAAGACGCGCTTGCTTAGGTTGGTCTGCGGATGGGTGACCGCCCACCGCCCATTACATACATACCGAGTTTCTTTCGTGCCTCGGAAAGCACGTTGAGCCGTAGGTCCCGGCTGTCATTTGCAGATCTTTGACAGTCGTGTAGTCAGTGGCCCAAAAAGTCTAACAACCAGTCTTACCAAGGGGTATCGTATTACCCAGTACTAACTGGGTTGTGAAGGTCAGACAGGCAGTCGCTCCATGTAAATTACTGGTATCCAGCTGCATCCGGTTAGACTGGAAGCCGACATAGTTGGGAAAATGCTAGGCAGATGATGGTGAAACTTGACAGTATTTTTCTAAGAATAAATTATATTTTTAATGGGAAAATGTGGTCATAATTACTTTATATGATTTATTACATAACCACTGCTCTCAAACGGTAAAGGAAAACATCGTGACGAAAACAGCATATTCTCCCAGAACCAATAATTTGGAGACATGTGATGTTTACCTACCCACACATTGAGATGTTGGGCTGACCCACTATCTCTCATATATAGGAGGCCTGTGTCCCAGCAGTGGCAACGTAAAAAGCTAATTATACAAGCCAAGAATCTCATGAGATCCTGTCAAAAACTATTTCAATGGCTTATATTTAATCAGCCACTGAAATAGTAAGGAATTTGGTGCAACATTTGATATTTTAATGAGGTTTGTATTGTGCCGCAAGATATTATTTCACGGGTCATGGATATTCTGTGGTTTGGCTAATTGAATACATAACTACGGCAATATTTCATTTAAAAAGTACTTAAATACATTATGTTTGTGTATTTTGCTTTTCAGTTGGTTCACTTTAAATTATAGCACTATTTTTGTCATAATCGATGTTTGGTTGCACACATACATACATAAACTAACGCCTTTATCCCATGGGGTAGGCAGAAACTTCCATATTTATTACTATACTCTGGCAGAAACCACAGAACGCCACCTGACACGATCCTTCTATATTTATTTTGCCTCATCCACGTTCCATCTGGTCATACATGCACCTGACCTTTCTGAAGAACGTCACCAATAAGCTTACTTGCATACAATTTATGAAAATTAGCGGACGTCACGCGGTTTCACCCGCGTAGATCCCGTTCCCGTGGGAGTACGGGGATAAAATATAGTCTATGTTACTTGCTGAGATGTAGCTATTCATTGCTGAAAGATTTTTTTAAATCGGTCCAGTAGTTTTTAAGTTTATTCGTTACAAACAAAAATACAAATCTTTCCTCTTTATAATATTTTAGTGGGTACAGATAAGTAAAGGATGCTCTCAGTCTTCAAACTTCCTCTGACCTGACACTCAATTTTATTCGAAATCTATTATGATAACCAATATCCCCCAATAACCATAATTATTATATCCCCCTGAAAGCCTATCTACAGCTATATGTAACATTTTTATGATACACTACACGTAACCACTTTGGGACTAGTGGTACATTTTATTTACTTTTACGCCCTTCCTCCCCAAATAAGGGAGAAGTAGGCTTTTAGTTTTACGACGTGGAAAAAGTACGTGTTAACGTTATTAAGGGTGATATAATGGTGATTAAAACACCATATTGTTTAAGTCATGGTTTGTGCACTTGGGATTATTTATTGACTTAACCATAAAAGGCTTAAGCTTTTAAGGAGGAGCTCGTGGGTAAATAAGAACGGCTGTTACGGTCGATCTTTAGGTTGAGCTGTGCTTACCTAGGTTGGTCCGTGGTTGGGTGACCACCTCTTACATACTGAGTTTCCTCCGTGCCTCGGAAAGCACGTTAAGCCGTTAGTTAGTCCGTGCTGTCATTTGTAGATCTTTGACAGTCGTTACAGGTAGTCAGTGACCCGAAAGTCTGACAACTAGCCTTACCCAGCACTAACTGGGGTGTGACATAATATTAGCATAATTAAATATAGTAAATACAGCAAACAGTAGTGACACAAACAAATAAAAACTAAATTTTGCGTGTTTAAAATATGCCAAATACAAAAACGCACTTAGAGCGTTCTCTCCGGCCACCAAAAAGTATACACAAACCAAAACATATAGATGTAAAGGTCTCTGATTATGTTAGAGGGACACTGGTTGAGGCAGGAGTGGAAAAAAATAAACTTGGTTGTGGAGGTCAGATAGGCAGTCGCTCCATGTTATATACTGGTATTTAGCTGGATCCAGTTAGACTGGAAGCCGACCCCAACATATTTGGGACAAGGCTACTCAGATCATGAACCTTCTCTTATGTTTTAGGTTCAGATCCAGGCAAGCAGGGCAGGCTGGTGGCTATGGCTGTGACTGTTTCAATTCATTCTTACTTTCGACGCTCGCAATCCGCTAGTATGATAAAGCCCTTAGTGCTCACCTAGCTACCATATACTCACATGTACTTCCCCACTGTTTGTTCGTCCCACGCTATATTTTAAAAGTTAAAACATTTCACCTTAGCACTTACACTGAAAGCCAACTGTTTTCTCTTTTAAAACAAAACATTTCACAGAGACCTCAAAGTCTCGCTCTGAAAGGAACAAACACCTTTCATTCATTCATGTGTTCCTGTGTGTGAACTTACCGTGCTATCCCGAACTCACTTATGTGCCTAACTTAACGTTTTTAGACTACTTATTTCTCCCTTTAATCCTTCATATTTCTAGTGCTTGTAATATTGGTGTAATTGTGCTTTGGAAGACATTATAATCTGACTACAATACCAGCCCGTGTAGCATGACCACCGTAGAAACGAAAGAAAATCGACAAATCTTTTGTTCATCTGTCATTTTGTCGACAGATGAACATTTTTGATTTGTCGATTCTCTTTCGTGTCTACGGTGGCCATGCTAAGCAGACTGAAGACTTTCATTTCATTGCATCGCCCCAGTTCACACCTGTAAGAAAGAATCGTAGATGACAAGGTAGGATTTATCCATACTATTTCTACATTGGTGAATACTTTTCACATACTTTCGTTCGTTTATTGTTTGGTTGGTTTATGTTGGTATTTCTTGTTTGTAAAGGTTAAAGTAAACATTGGGTCTCACTTAGGAACAGCATCATCTAACATAACATAACATCACGCAGAGGTATATAATAGTACAAACACATTTCGCCAGTTATGTTAAAATCCCATGTAATAGGGGGCGAACCTATTGCCATCAACCGGGCACAGATCTAGACTCCGTGGCTGTTACTGAGAATTTCCTGATGTAAAAACTTAATAACACTTTTCCCGACACGTGAACCGAAACCGGGACCAATCAGGCAGTAATCTAAATGTCTTTATGTAATTAAGATTTACTACTGACTACTTAGGCACAAGTGGTAGGTAACCATGAAGTTTTGCTCTCCAATAGCTACTGTACTGCATTTCTCTGTCGTCATACGGTCCACATTTTTCATATTGTATTATTACATATTGTATTGTGAAGATCATAATCCGAGTATACTCGGCGGACATTCAGGTATCGGAACATTTCCATATAAGTATCCCTACTACATGCTTCTCCTTGAAAACCAATAAGGATCGAGTACTATTCGAGTCTACTCGCAATATACCGAGTATTGCCCAAGTGAGCGTTTGAAATTCAATTTTGGAACATTCTTATTCCAATTTCAAACGCATTTCGGAACATGATGGAAGTTCCAAGTGGCCTCGTTTTTAGTTTGCTCAAGCAAATCCCCGAGGACGGTCGCTAGTGACGTAGATCATTCAATATTAGTTTAGAAACCTTATCGATTTTATTATTTGCTAGTCACCGTGATTTAATATGCTGAGCAGATCTATAGACTGATATTCAAATATATAAAACCTTCAAAGGACAAACTTCAGGAGTTTGTTTGAAAAGTTTTACTCAACGTCATCTGTTTGTCCAGGCAGAACACAATCCACTATATAAAATATTTTATTCCTGTTATTTATCGATACGGAGAAGCGTAATTAGTAGCGCCAACTAATTATTCACGAGCGCATCACTAGCCCCGCTAACATGGCCGCCGCGTGCCCCAAGCATAGCATTGCACTTATCCGTTTAGCCGCAAACTCTGTAAAGCCGTTTGCGCTCCATCTTGTTTACTCTGTTGCCTGTTCCTACCCTCGTGAACTTACGACTAACTTATTTATCTTAATAGTTTGTACGTCCTTCTGTGTATATATTTCGTTTATGTTTTCGCGTAAAAGCCTTAAAGTTCTTCTGAAAAAGTCGTTTCGCTTTTTTTTCTTTGGGACGCCTTTTAAGGTGTAAAGAGGAGTTAGTTCGGTCGTAAGGAGTGTTTTGGTTCCCAGAAACTGTGATGCGAAAGTGCAATTGAGGATAAGATTCTGAGACAGTGTTGAAGTGGTGTTAGTGGTGCTAAAATGCGATACGGATCGGATGAAATGGAAATAGCGATGATAGAAATAGCGGACGTTTTCGATAAGGGTGATGACTATAACGTTTCTAGACCTCTGCCGAAGCCTGCGACTGCAAACCACAAGACTTATTTATTTATTTGACAAATGGCTATTGACACGGACTTGTAAAAGACAAATCCCGCTGCTGTCAAGTTGTGACGCCACAGCCGCTATGTCGAGTCGCTGCGATCGGTCCTTGCCATTGTCACTGTATTTTGTGGTAATGTGATGTCACGGTTGGCACAGTGGATGAGCGATTTACTGCTGCGCAGCTTCGCTGCGTGTCGCGGTTTCAAATCCCACATTATCTATTTTAATATTGAATGTTTTCAACACAACACTAAAACATTCTATAAAAAAATCACAAAACCACAGGTAGATCAAAGGTTTTCAATCAGATAAAACTATACACGCATATAAAATAAACAATATTTATCGGAATGGATGAAGTCCGGCAGCGGCCGCTATAGTACATATATTTTTATTTTCCTAATCCTTCTGTGAAATAATTTTCACATTCGCCACTTCCCCAGCAAATAAATCCATGTGTTTTTCACGAAGAAAACGCAGACCAATCACTTCCGAAATCCGTATTTTTGCGGCTATTCGCTGTTTGAGCTGTATTACAAAAAAAAACACAAAAAAATGGGGAGGATTTTATTACTTGCTTCGATGCACTCGAACATAATATTACGAATAATAAAAGTGTATTATGGACAAGGAATGAAAGATATGGGGAGGCCTTTGTAGAGCATTGAGGCATTACAAGGCTTTTTAAAAATAAATATTGGCAAATAACGGAATTATATCAAATAATTTTCGAAAAGTCAACTCCAGAGAAGGTGATATTGGCAAATAAAGTTTGTGTGAAAGATTAAGATCTTTCTCACTTTCCTCTGGTTTAAACACTAAGCCAAACTGTTTTAAGGTTAATAGTAAAGATCGTAGTGAGTGATTAATCAAAGATGTGCTCTAACCATACTTAGTTTACGCGAAACTGTTTACACTGAGATGAGCTAAGTAGCACTTTCCACATGTAACGATACAATGTGCAGTATGAGTGAACGAGACAATAATATATAATTGAATGTTCAATCATCGCGTAGCTTAATTGTCGTTCTAATCGGACGGCTGTGATTTACCCACAAGCATTGCATATTGATCATTCAGAAACCAAACAAAGTTCCCATTAAAACAATTGAGACTCATATTTTAATACAAAAAGATAGAATGCTGTAATCCTCGTTTTACTCGTAAATTAGCGCCACAGGCTCCAGTTACGTTTGCAGCCTGATTTATAGACCCCGGGGCGTCCTGAACGTGGTCCAAGCTGAAATATAGTCTATATTCAATGAACCCATGATTAAAATCTATGTTTGTATAACTAGGCGTTGTATCACGATTCATAAATGTGGAAGTCTATAGATACGGGGACTGTAGTAAGTCCAAAAGATTTTAAACTTTATTGTGTAAGGTGAAAAGGGTTATTAGTAACCCTTCCAGATTAGCACAGTAAACAGACTTCACGAAGCCGTTAACCAAGCATTCTGTACATCAAACTAAGTATTGTTACGAGCTGGGTATGGGATAAATTAATTACTACCGAAGAAACAACAAATAACTTTAATAATCACAAAACACTTAAAACTTAATCACAAGTACACTACTGATTACTATTCACATAGATATCGCACTTACTAGTTCACTTCGATTCGCTTCGTACTGTAGCCAAAATAAGACTGACTGCTCCCGCAAACACGTCGACTATTTATATGGCGATCGAACGTTCGAGAAATATCCACGACTTCCTAGAATCTTCTAGACAATTCCACAACTTGTACAGAGGAAAGAAGTAGGGACTTTATGCCCTCGGCGTACGGTCGAAATTACAATGATGTTCTTTTGTAGGTAGTTTGCGAATTTGTACCTACATCATTCGGGACTAGTGTTACCTACCTACCTACTATTACCTACCTACCTACTATTAGGTACCTACTACCGTAACTGTAGGTAAGTACGGGTACGACGTAACAGTATCTTTACGCAAAAATTATTGCTGGGTAACGACTTTTTTTTTTGGGGCGAAAAATCATGTTTTGTGCTAAAACTCAATGTCATCATCATCATCATTTCAACCGAAAGACGTCCACTGCTGGACATAGGCCTCCCCCAAGTGTCGCCACATTGACCGGTCCCGTGCGACTCATATCTAACTGATTCCCGCAACCTTCACCAGGTCATCAGTCCACCTAGTGGGAGGTCTTCCAACGCAACGTCTTCCGGTTAGCGGTCGCCACTAAAGAAGTTTTCGGCCCCATCGGCCATGCGTTCTGCGAGCAATGTGCCCGCCAACAATGTAACACACTTAAAACATTGTGCTGATGGATCGATTGAATAGTGTGGCGTGGAGGTGTTTAAAGTAAAGCATGTACTTAAAAAAAAAAACGTAAAAGTTGGAACTTTGACCCCCAATATCTCCGTAACTACAAGGTTCCCAGGTATGGTCTAGAACAAAAAAGATATATATCGCAATCATGGAGAAAACAAGTGCCTTTCGGCTTCGTTAAGAGTCTTTTTACACCCTTTAGAAAGTGGATATCCCTACTTATTATTTTTGTGTAGACTAGTGTGTGTAGTGCACTGTAGTGTCTTTCTTCTTTCTCAAAGATATTTATCGGTTTGATTGCATAGGGAACGACAATCTCAAGTCTTAACTCTCATTTACTAAAGTATTCTAAAAAAATAATTTTCCTGTACCTATAAAGTGTAAAGCTTTATTTTCCAGGAAGGTTACTAAATCGTCTTGTACAATTATCGGCGAACTCTCCGACTATAAAATACATATCAACTTGCTTTTAAAACAGGATATCATCATGATGATAAAGATAGTTTGACCTTAACAACTGTTCAGCCGTTTTTAAAACAATGATTGAACAGGAAAAGAAAGGGTTCCAACCCAGCAAAATGCCCGTCATCTATAAATCATGAACTGATTTTGTTAGTCATTTTGATGATAGATGTGATCTTGTGCAAGTTAAAAGAAACAAAAGAGGAAGAATGGTTTGAATGGGACTTTTTGCGAATGGGACATTGTGTGAATGGGACATTGTGCGAATGGGACATTCTGCGTCAACAGGATTTTTTGCGAATGGGACATTCTGCGTCAGATCCGTTCCTAGGATAGCTAGTGGGTCATAATAACTTGTAAGTTTTAGTCGTTTTTAAACGATCGAAATGGACATCGTGAAACCTTTTACCAACATCAAGATTTCAGTAACACCATGATTCTAGACCCTGGAAAGTTTCTAGAATCATGGTGTTACTGAAATCTTGATGTTGGTAAAAGGTTTCACGATCTAGTTGTTTTTTTTAAATAATAAAATAATAAATAATAATAAAAAAATGTATTTAGACAAAGTCCATTTGGTTAGTACAATCCAACACACACAACTGGTACTTATATCAACCCTAAGAACAAAAACAAAACAATTATTAATTATGCGCCACAGTTGCCACTGTGGCGCATAATTAATAATTGTTGAAGGCCCAATAATATAAAAAAGATAAATCTTTTGTTTGTCACGTAGAACACGCAGCCTATTTTAGAATAATATGGTACGTTGAGGTGGCGCAGGAGAAGAGTACCTGGAAAGATATGGGAGAGGCCTTTGCCCAACAGTGGGACATACAAGTGATACAAGGTTATTAAATATTTTTCTTTCTTCTTCGACAACGTGATGGAAACGCTAGAAATGAACAGAACTGTCATAAACGAAACGTATTGAAAGCGATCACCTCGCCTGCCATCAACAAACATCATTCTACTGACCCTATCCCAATTTATTTGGAATCAAGCATTGGTGTCGATTCTGTTGTGCACAAACTAAACTTTATTTAGGCTATTGCTATCTTTTACTAAAAAGCAGTGCGAGAAAAGGACGGCTATAGCTATGAACTAAGTTAGAGAGTGTGTTTTTAGTCGACATGGTTTAACGTGCACCCTTCATTTGTATGAAACATTAGTTCCAATTAAATTTGACAGTTCTAAATTACGTCCGTCTCTTTCTCGTTTTATTAGAGAGAAAAAGATAGCAATAGCCTAAATTAAGTTTAGTTTGTGCACAACAGAATCGACACCATTGTCTCCTTTTTCTTTATTACTCGTGGTCTCACGAGTTACCCCGGATTTAACACCGTCCATCTCTCGTTTCTTTGGTCTTCCCCTTCGCCTGATTTACAAACAAAATTGCCACTTATTTACCTTTATATAAATGCTATTGTTTTGTAAGTACATTATACCTAAATATAATACGAGTACAAGCACCCACGTGTATCGATCGAGTGTTCCGCTGTGTTGTACATCAATCACTCGTATGTTAGAATGACGTAATGTTGTAACGCAAGAAATATTTAATATTTTCGACCATTAAAACTCATATATTATTTAGATCTTTTTATAATGAATGCATAGAAAGAAAATATTACTTAGTGTGTCGAAATTCTCGTTGTAATTGTTGTAATTCTCGTTGGCAGATGCCTAGCCCCAACTATGTTGGGGTCGGCTTCCAGTCTAACCAGATCCAGCTGAATACCAGTATTTTACATGAAGCAACTGCCTATCTGACCTCCACAACCCAGTTAGTACTGGGTAATACGATACTTTGTCAAACTTTCCGGCCACTGTCAACATAAACGACATAATACTCGTATTATGCTTTGAATGCGCTTAAAATCACACAATTAACAAATAGCAAGTATGACACCGTGTGATACAGCCGCTCGGGTCGATCTTTAGGTTAAGCCGTGCTTGCCTAGGTTGGTTTGTGGATGGGTGACCACCCATTACATACCGAGTTTCATCCGTGCCTCGGAAAGCACGTTAAGCAGTTGGTCCCGGCTGTCATTTGTGATCTTTGACAGTCGATACAGGTAGTCAGCGGCCCAAAAAGTCCGACAACCAGTCTTACCAAGGGGTATCGTATGACCCAGTACTAACTGGGTTGTGGAGGTCAGTTAGGCAGTCGCTCCATCTAAAATACAGGTATTCAGCTGCATCCGGTTAGACTGGAAGCCGACCCCAATAAAACTTGGGAAAAGGCTAGGCAGATGATGACGTATGATACACCCAGTTGCGCCCTTTATAAAAGCGTTATCACTTTATTTGGGGGTGTACTAAATCACACGCTTTTCTCTTGTTACTTACAAGCCAGGCTTGCGACATGGTTTTTATTTTCAATCTCTACACAAAGGCTATAAAAAAACCGACGCCATTTTTTTCCAACGATAACTTAGTTGTGGGTAGTTCCAAGTTCTAAATAGATTATGGATCTTCTTTTAGACATTTTATTTTGTCTATACAAATAAATAAAAATGAAGTGTCCGTTTGTAATATTAAAAAAACAGCTTTTTACTGAATGCATATGAAAATATACGTCACTTAAAACATTTTTTTTTTTCAGATTTTATCTGTTTGTTACGGCACGATATTCTCAGAAAAGGCTGGGCCAATTTTGACGGGACTTTTACTAGCCGATAGCTGATGTTATAATATATAACAAAGGCTACTTTTATTTTAGAAAAATAATTAGAATTCAGTCAAAAAAATTGAAAACAAAATTGAAATTGGTAACAAAATTCAATTCAAACCGGGAGGTATTTTTTATGAATGTCGCGGGCAACAGCTAGTCTGAAAAATAAAAACAGTAGTGTTTTTTCCTTAAAGGGGCGCGCAACCTTCGGGTAACTTAATAACGAAGAAAAACAGGGGTTCTAAACTATTGACATTTTTATGCAGGGATTATACGAGTTGCGTAATCCGCGCCAATATTTTGTACCTAAGCTTACTTTATCAAGGCAATTTTATAGCTTAGCTGGATTTATAAATAATTCAGTATTATGGAGTGATAAGTTTTTAATATTAAAAGGTGAAGTAGGTAAGTATTGGTATTAATATTGTGGGGAGACCCTGAAGTTTAATAAACTTTTTTATATCACAAGCCTCTAATTTTTTTTTTTTGTGAGCTTGTACTGTCCCTCTGCTGGGAATTCTTTTCATCTGCTCTTATCCCGTGCCTTCCGTCTTCCGGCAACCATCGTGTGGAGACTTTTGCCGAGCGGTCATCGTGCATGCGACTGACGTGACCCGCCCAATCCCATTCTAATTAAAAATCTTAAATTGACTGATAGGCAACAGCCTATGAAGTTTTGCCCTTGAGTTCTTTATATACTGTATATTAAAGCATTGAGGATATATTTCCAATAAACCTCACTGCCTCTTTGTTTTAGTGGTCGCGAGCGCCACTACTGAGTGTAAGTCCTGGGCTCGATTCCCAGGTCGGGCAAGGTGTTGTTGGGTGCTTCCATTAGGAACTTCTCAGCAGCGGATTCTTAGAATAGGGTAGATGACAAAAAAATCTAATTAGTCCGTCAGATAGATTTCCAAAAAAAATTGGAGACAATTTTTTTGTTTTTCTTGAAAACAAAAAAAAAGACGATACAGTGCGTCGAAATCTCGTGTGACGTCACATTTGAGTACATTTTTTACTCAAAAGTGACGTCACAAGCTCCCACTTTTGACACGTTTTATCTTAGTAAATTTTTATTAATTTGATAAAACAAAAAACACGTTTCCAATATATATTTGTTTTTTAATACAAAAATAATTAAAAATTACTACCGTCAACTGACGGACTAAACAGAATCATATTTTTTTAGTTAGTCATAATCCCTATTTGTGTCCAATTGATGTCAATACGCTCGCCCATATAACAAGTTCCATGGAGCTTAAACACTACTAGGTAGGTACACCTCTGCCCAGCCCTTCGGAGATTACAGGCGTGATGTTATGTTGTGTTTCTATAAGTCTTACCATGGGACGGTTTAGTAGTTGATGAAAGTTTACATGCAAGTTCGTAGTTTGAAATCCGAACGGGCACACGGCTTGTTAACTATAAGTACGTACTTACCTATTTCCATACTTTGTGGTAGAACTAGCAACTCTGCAGTTTGTAACGTTACATTTTCCTGGTAGGATCCAGAAAACTGTAAGGTCACACTGAGCACTCACCTACCTAACTTTCAGTCTGGAGGGGAGCACTGTTAAAAGAAATAGTCAAGGGGACGAGTTATAAGAATTTATTATTAAGAAATAACCTTCGGACTACCTATTCGGAGCTAGAAGTGAACTAAACCCTCACTAGGCCAGAGAAGCTGGTGAATGAAAATGAATATGAACGTGAGATGAACTGGAGAAAGGCGGGCCTCTGGGCTGTAGTATTGGCCGAGGGACGTCAGGCTTCAGTCTTCCTTCAGTGATACTGGTCGAGGTACATCAGGCGGGCCTCTGGGCTGTAGTAGTGGCCGAGGGACATCAGGCTTCGTCTTCCATCGGTAGAATTGGTCGAGGCTTTGTCATTGCAGCCGAGGAGGCGGAGGCCGTCAATCTTCTTCTCGGAGGGCCGGAGGACGTCAGTTTTCATTCTGCTGAGCTGGAAGACGTCAGTTTACTCAGATCTGAGGGTGGATGGAGGGTCGTCACTCCTATAGCCTGGGCAACAGATGCTAAGACATGGCACAGGTACGCGTTAACTTATAAATCACAGTAGAGGGAAACTTCCTCTGGTCACTCTCATAACATTCAAGACTTGTGATGCCTTTCAGCTCCAGACGTAGACTGAAAATTCCACCACCTGGCTCCTGTCATCTCCAGATGATTGACATTTTATAATTTAGAAAGAATTTCTAGAACATAATAAAAAGAAAAGATAATGAGGTCGATGTGATTTACCTTTACGACCTACAACTAGCTCCAGCAATAAATTAAATAAAACTAGGCCTGTCACTAACTGACATTACAAAGGTAAACAAAGATTCAAGAGAGATAAAAATCTTCAGAAAAACTTAAATAACATGAATGAGCATGAAGCTACCTAGGGAGGACGAATGCTTAAATTTTCAGGTTAATAATGTCCAAAAATGTGAGTAAAAAAAACAAGTAAAAACACACATTACAAGTTGGAAGCCGGATATAAAAGGTGTAACAAGAGCCTTAACGGAGCGGAAAGGCACTTATTCTTCCCGTTATTGTGACCATTTTTTTGTTCTAGACCATACCTACCTAGATACGAAGATATTGGGGTCAATGTTCAAAATTTTTCCACAATTTTTTTTTAATATATCTTTCTATTGTTAGAAAGTTACTTAAAACACCTCTACAACCCCCGTACTATTCAATCCATCCATCAGTGTTTTGAGTGCGTTACATTGAGTATTACCGTAAAACGTGATTTTTCACCCGAAAACAAAAAGTCCTATCCCAGCAATAATTTTTGCGTAAAGTTACTTAGTTTGATGTACAGAATGCTTGGTTGGCGGCTTCGTGAAGGGTCTGTTTACACCCTGTATGTATCTCCACTCCTGTCAGTGATAATATATAAATTACAATACACAAATAATTTTAACACTATTAACTGTTGACACCAGGAAGCTTTACTGTAATATAATTAAGGTATTAATAAATAATAAATTCAAATTACTTTCATTTTATTTAATCATATAATCATTAAGGGTGTTGAATGGTCGCTCGCCACGCCAATTTGGCTAATTAGTTTTTTTATTTGTTTTAAACTTGTGCTTGTCGACGGTTTATATTTAGAATATGGTTTATTATTAAACTTTGCGTTTAGTGTTACTGAAATCGGGTCTTTGGTTTTACTAAGTTGAACTTTCTCTAGTCAACTAACTCAATGACTGAATCATATTTATAACGGGTGCGGTTGGTTCCGCAATCTGGGATGCTAGCTGTAACAAAACCACGCCAAGTGCGAAAATAAAATTTTTCGTTTTAAACCTTCTTTACAGAAAGTTGAATTGAGGACTTGAGACAGTCAGTTCCTTTGACAAGGCTTGATTTCTTCAAAGAACCAGACCACCTATAAAAAACAAAAATAAAATCTTCCTTTTCATACCGACGTCAGTCTTTTGTTCGAAAGTTAAACCAACAAGTAACACATTGTCCAATGAAAAGTTTATTCAGAAAGAAAATGTAGATCCGTTGGCGCAGCGCCAAGAGCCAGATAATCTCTTTGAGGAGGCAATTTTTTTCACGCTCGCTAGCAACACTATCTGAAATGTGGAGAGGTGCTTTTCTTGCACTTTATGATGAAGCTTGAAACTTTTTAATGTGAATTTTGGGTAGAAATTTTGTTGATTTGAAATTTCTGGTTGTTTCTTGTTAGAAAATTAATATTTAAGGCGATTGATTTTGGTCGTGTCAGGCAATAGGCATTTATAAAAGATTCCGATAAATAAATATTAAACAGATCAGTATCCTTCAATAATAAACAGATCGTACATGGAATCAAAAGACTTTATTCATGAAAATATTGTAAGTTCGTTAATTTTATGTGTTGAATAATTCAAAATGTTACAATCTTACTTCTTAATAATATTATAAATGCAAAAGTTTGTGAGGATGGATGGATGAATGGATGGATGTTTGTTACTCTTTCACGCAAAAACTACCGAACGGATTTGGATGAAATTTGGCACATAGATAGTTTATAACCTGGATTAACATAGGATACGTTGGACAATTTCTGAACTCCAAGCGGACGAAGCCTCGAGCATAAGCAAGTAATATTATAAATGCGAGAGTATATGAGGATGGCTGGATGTTTGTAACTCTTTCACGCGAAACCTACTGAATGGATTTGGATGGTACATAGATAGTTTATTACCTGGATAAACGTTAATGGTGTAAAAAACTAACTACTAACTAATGGTGTAAAATGGTGTTGTTGTTGTTGTTGTTTGTTGTTGTTGTTTGTTGTTGTTGTTACTTGTTCTCCCTTTTTATCCCGGTAGTATGATCCCGTAGGACAGTTACCGAACTTCAGGCGAACGAAGCCGCGGGCGTAAGATAGTTCTATAATATATTTATAAACTTGTAAGAACGAAACCGAGTAGTGAACAAGTAGGTACTCTAATAAACATTTAATAATTTAAGTGGTATTCAAATTTCACGTTACGAATAATAAGATATTTTGCTTAAACATTTCGGAGTTTATAATATTAATCTCTAGCAACCGACTTAAATTAAATTGAGCTAAAAGGCCATTGCTAACTTTATTACTTACCATTAATAACCATTTTGTGTACTAGCCTGAGAAAGTTCGCTTGTCGATGCAGATCAGTGATTTTTGCTGTACGAGGAATCTACAATGAATTTAAGACCAAGGAAACTGTTAAATAGAAGGCTTTTAAACAATATTTAGATACGAAATATATTTATAATTTAATCAAGAAGAGTTGTGAACTCTTCTTGATTAAATTATTAACCTATGGTATATTCACGTTCCAGGGACATCACGCGTTTTTTAGATATCTATGTATAGTTTAGTTCACCGATCCTTTTGGTTGTTTTCATTCTATAGATAAGTATCTTCCAAAGACATTAATATATAGTAATACCTAAGTTGCTTTACGAGTGTGCCAGTGTAGCCGCGATGTTTTTCTAGATCATGCTACGGATTTTGACGAATTTTTCACCACAATTTAGAGGATTTGATTAATAATAATTGATATTAACCATTATGTTCCCAGACGTTCTCGAAAGGGAACAGAACAATGGCTTTTTAATTGTGTCTGTAATTACGGCTCGGAAGAGGTCAAAATTACATAACATGAAAAAAGTGCGATGTTTCTGAGTCTTACCGTAAACACTAAAATCGTGTAAAGCCCCTCAGGACGGGTTGCTTGTTAGAAATATTGACAAGTGGTCCATACTTGACCTGTACACAAAAACACAACGATCGCATAAAGTTTGTCCAATGTCCTTTCGATTTAGGCCAAGAACATAAGCCAATACAATACAAGCACCCATGAAAACATTACCACATTACCTACATACTCCGATGGATCAGCGGCCTTCGTAGTTTCTTGACCTTCCACTTAAGATTTCTCTTTGACCGAAAAAAACAACATCATAATTAAAAAAAAATAAGATCAAGTACCAACTAGATGTCGGGCTTGCGCCTTACCACCAAAATTATTCTAGACCACTTTATTTTTGTATCAGAGCTGATGTGTGCTGATATTTGGGAGTGACACAGACTTTGTTTTCATTTTTTATAAGCCGTTTATGTCCCACTGCTGGATAAAGGCTTCAAAATCAAAATCAAAGCATTTATTTCAAGTAGGCCAGTTACACGCACTTTTGAAGTGTCGAAACAAAGATGAACATTAAATGTAGCTACAGTCTCAGTCACAAGACATAAAAACTATGAAAGTACTGTAGTTGCCCATTCCCAAGCGTTGATCTCTATCAAGAAGAAAGGGCAAGAAACTTTATGGACACTCTTTTAAATCAAATTATTGTTACACAATCTTGGTTACATCATTTATGTTGAGAGATGATATATTATGTGAAAACAATGAAGCAAGAAGTGCACGTTAAAAGCGTCCATAGTAAAAACAAAAACAAAATAATTCATTCAAATAAGCCATGGCAATTATGAGATGACCAGTCACAACTGACAGCGCCTGTTCACGAACATGACGCATGGATCAGCACCATTCAACTCAACCATTTTGAAGGGAATTAAATGATCCGACACATGCGCCACCATCAACGAGACATTCAAGGTCATTCAAGGACATCAGGTTCAAGTCAAGAAAAGACGTAGGTTTTCAGTGAATGATAGCTTTCTAGTGTATAGTACTCACACAATATGGGCTATGCGATTATATAATACTAAAGAGATTGAATCTATACAATGCAAAGATACAATCTTCAGCAGCTCCAACAATACCATTTAATGCTATCAATTTATGCGCCCCTGTGCTTGTGGAGCAGGACCAGTATTGAGCCAAGCATTTTTATCAGCGATATAATCGCTCAACTTGTAATTGCTTGCTTACATAGTGTGCGTTTAATGCATGTTTTAAATATTCAATGGATCACTTTTCCCTCTTCAAAAGTTACTGGCCAGTGACAGACACCGTAAACTTCACACATTTGAATATAGAACAACAAAAATGTTTCAACTCCTTCAACATTACCCTATTAAAACATGCTTCAGTAAACCGTAAAGTTTAGTTAAAATTCCCCAAGTAGCGCCGACGGACTGTCGACTCAATTTCGTGAGCCACAGAGCGTAAAGTCACAAAATAGATAAGTATAGAAGGTTGACTACATACAATAATTGGAAAAAGGCGCACGCACACACACACATAGACGTACATGGAGAATGCCTTGAGTCGCTATTAGCGTATACCCTTGTAAGATAACGACATTCTTGTCTTGGACAATATTGTAATCTGACGTGATACATTTAAGTCGGGTAATGGGTTCCATAGAAATCGTACAGAGATAGTAGATAGTAATTTTCTTTAGGCTCCAGTCACAGAAAACATATTTCTGTCTTGTTTACTCTTACAAAAAAAAAAAACTCTATCTCTGTCTTAATCTAATAAATGTGTCCTTGAATCATTGTAATTATTATTTAGTTACTGGTCACCTGTTATTATCTGTCTACAAAGTACAGCGATCTTGCACTATAAACCTAAAACAGATGCCTGCCGCTAGTGCGCTTGCACTCGCTGTTCGTGAAGCGTGTTAATGTGTGCGTGCGTTTTCACTTACTGTATACACTGAACCTTCTGCCCCTATGTACTTTGTGGTGCATTCTTCCCAAGTGTTGCCGTGTAGGTAATCCGCTAAGCTTTGCGACTGCTCTCCCGTTATTTATGTCTGTCGATAGGCTGAATCGGAGCTTATGTGGGAAAAAGTGTCGAAACTAGGCGGGATTAAGTTTTTGGACGAATAGTCAAGGTGAAGGTGGCTGGGGAGCGATCATTTTGGTATTTGTGACGGAAAAAAGAACGGGAGTTATAAATTGGATGTGTATTGAGCTCACAATACAACCGGTTCGATTACCGTTAGTTTCTTTTGACGTGAAACGTCTTTAAAATCAGTACCATGTCAGAAAACCGGACCGTAACGAATTGGGTTATATCATCAGACATTAATAACTACAAAACTATTCATCGTAGAAACATGAATTTGTGTCATTATTTAGTGTATATAGTCAGCCCACTGCTAAGACCTTGGTTTGCATCAGGGCGGCGAGGGAGGGGCACTGCGTAGAATGCGCTCTCGCTGGATTCTTTTCAGTATAACTCACGACACACACGTGATAGCGCGGTAATTCTTTCGTGTATTTACAGAGTTTGTTTAGACCAGTCAATTGAAATAAAAAATTACCAATAAGAGTTAAAAAAAAAACAATTAGTGTTAAAAATGAACACTTATTTCTTTCCATCTTTAACACTGAAAGCAACTCGCTTACACGTTAAAACCAACGGTCGTGTGCACCGACGCAGCCCCACCCGATTTTAAAAACACAAACTGGTTGCCCTTTCTTTGCAGTAAAGAAATAACGAACGAAATGCGAATTCAGTCTTGACTGATTTAAAAAAAAAAAGATTGCGCATGGCAGACAAACGTGAAAAGCATTTGTGAAAGCTTTTGACAAATCCTTCTAGAATCCAGCAACCAATAAATAAAGAATCTTTCAGCCACAACGCTAACAACCAAAAATATAACCCTTATCACCCGCGGTCACGCTGACCCAAATCGCAATAAAAATCCGCCGCTTATTGAGGGGTTAACAGATAAATAGATAGCCATAAATCGCCCCGAGTCGCGAGCGTCCTTCCCGTTCAGTAGATTAAAGACCCAAGGGCGTACCTACGGTTAATAAAATCCCGAGTCACTCTGAACGAGCCTACCTAAAGCCCGGTACACATGTCGCAATTTAACGCAAGTGTAGGGTAGTTTGGACGGCATAATTTGATCATCTTGACTGCATACTAATGCTTTGGGATAGAAAGAATGGTTCTTCAACACGTCGCCAGTTTTGTAGGAAATATAGTTTCTTTTTCCTTGTCTTGTGTTAACGCGGGCATTCAAAAGGTGAAGTGACAACATTGTAAAAAAGGCCTCAAAATTATGGCCTTGAATGACAGAGCTAGCTGGAACAGTTTGGAGAAGACGGCCCGTGTACTTAACTATACTAAGCTTATTTAAGGACAAAAGTTAACATTACTACTCGTAACAAATAAAGAAGTACACAACACATTAAATAACAACCCAGTTAGTACTGGGTAATAGCATATACACCTTCGTGAGACTGGTTGTAAGAGCCTTTAACGACTGTCAAAGACCTTCAAATGCTACCAACGGCTTAAAACTCAATATTTAATGGGTCACCCATCCAGGACCAAACTAGACAAGCGCGGCTTAACCTGACCATCGACCAGCGGCTGTAATTATTTATCCACGAGCTATAAATGCATATTGAGATAATTTATCAACTGTGAAACCCTTTTAATGCATTGCACTACTGATAAAGCGCGTGGGGTAGCCCGTGAAATTCAATGTTGTTTAGGTTTTTTTGCTGCAACTTGAACTTCTTTCACTATTTCATGAAAAAGTAATTCAATAGGATTAAATGAACTGAGAGGTATCTTTTGATGTTTTTAATGATTATCATTTCAGCCGCAAGACGTCCACTGCTAGCCTGTCTTTATTATTATTATTCAGTCTAGTCTTTATTGTAAGTCTTTAATCATATTTTAATCAACACTCAACCTGACACTGATCTGCCTATTGTAACCGGCACTGGCCTAGCGCTTCCACCTTAATGTAAAAAGGTTGGACACCACTGGGTATTAACCCTCCATCACCGGCGATGCAGTAAACAAGTTTACGCAACAATGTATGCATCAATTTTGCGCAGATTGAAAAGTGCAAGCTGCAAAAATAATACTAGCAAAGCCGCTGTCTTTTCCCATATGGTTAGAAAGACAATCGATACACTCAACGTAGATTTTTGTTGGCAGTGTTCAAAGTCACGTTTTGTAATACATATATTGCTGCTCTAACAGATTGAAAGTGCATAAGTGTAGACGGTTTTCAAGCGCTGACAAAGTGCTTTGAAAATGTATTTTTCTTGGTCGACTTTTATAACATACGTGCCGCTAAGTAACTAATTACTTAGCGGCACGTATCGTAGCGTTTTGTCTTAATATTTTTATACACACATCGCCAAAGAGGCGCAACATTATCATATATAATATGTGAATATAACATAACATAACAGCACGCGTGCTGCTTTCCACGAAGAGTTAGGCAGAGGGATACCTCATAGTACACCCAAATTTTGCCAGTCATGTTTAAGTCCCATGTAATAGGGGACGAGCCAATTGCCATAGACCGAGTATAAATATGGCATCCAAGACAGCGAAAAAAAAAATTTTGTTAATTATTGAAAGCCGCGCGTGCTGTATTTTATCAGATGCAAACTAACTAATAGTGTTCAGTTGAACTAAAAAAATAACATTGTGGCTATATTATTACTTAGCCTATCAATATGGGGAAAACCCCCATTAATATTCATATCAGTATTTATTTTGTTATCATTAATTAATATCACAGGTACCTAGTAGCTCGCAGTATTTTATGACCAAGCTTATAAGCAGTATTAAGCTCTAAATCCACGATACATTAACAGTTTACGACTAAATGTGGAAACCTACATAGTCTGATACACCAGACATCATAATTTTGTTGCTAAGGACAACAAAAAAACATAGTCAGTGTAGCCAGCCTTTGACAGAAGCGTGTCTCGGCAACGCGCTAAAATGGCACGGGTAAACAAAATTTTGGAGTAGGCAACCCAATAAACTATCCTTTGGGGGCGAAGCGGCCTTTGTGGGCCTTGTCTGTTCCATGCTTTGGCGTTTGACGAGTCCGTCAGCGTACGGAAGGAAAAAAAAAAAAGTTTGTATTAGTTGGATATGCAGCAGACAGAGGGTCAGTAAAGCCCGCCATAGACGATAGGTTTTGCAAGTGCAGTAATAGCCACGTACAGGGTGTAGGAAAAAAATCGAAATGTGTGCTGGGACACATAGTAGAAGTGAAACTTCAACGGACAAGTGGAAAGACGAATGGCAACGGACAAGTAGAAAGACGAATGGCAACGGACTACTGGAAAAACGAATCGCAACGGACAAGTGGCAAAACGAATCGCAACAAAATTTTAACTTGAAGTTTTACGGGCAGATTGTTAATTTACTTGTCTAATTTACAGCAAATTATGATTTGGTTAGGTTAGGTACATTTGAATGAAAATATTTAACAAAAAAAAATATCATTTCAAAATCCGCCGCCGCCAGCCTTTCGATGCGGAGGGAGCTCCGCCTCTCACCACGCGATATATCGTCTACCCCCTCCACGCGGCAGTAACGCTATTTCGTGACAGAAAAAGTCCTAATACCCCCCATCTACATAGAAGTTTCACTTCAAAAAACTGTACAGTTATCCATGCCTTGTGCCATGTCACTTTTTTTTTTTTCTTTTTTTGTTCGGATGGGAAATCATCAAATGACTTCTCCCGCTCCGGGCATGTTACCTTTACATTTACATTTTTGCTGTTTCATGCAAAGCGATACTACTACTACTACTATAACAGCCCATAACGTCCACTGCTGGACATAAGCCTCTCCCATGATGGGAGGAATTTGCCGTAATCTCCACGCTTGGCAGGCGGATTGGAGATCGCAGTGATGAAAGACTAACAGAAAACGCTGCAAAGCGATAGTTGTGAGTATATTGTGCTTTGTTGTTTTTATTAATATTCTGAATATTGATGAAACATTACTGGGAGTTTAGATTAAGCCGGCCATAGACGATAGGTAATGCATAACAGTTTTAATTGTGCTAGCAAAACCATCTTCCATAAAATACACACATGTAACTGTAAGCCTGGCTTAGCTTGCTTGGCGAAGGTTACTACCAACTTCAAAACTTACGAATTTTTACCTGTTTATACTCGTAATTTGATTTGTTGATGTAGATTTAATTTCCAAACTGCCGCAATATTACAAAATTAGTATGACACTAATATTAAAATATTGAAAGTTTGTATGTGTGTTTATTTATCACTCTTTCACGCAAAAACTACTGAACGGATTTGGATGAAATTTAGCACACAGATGGTTTATGACCTGGATTAACACATATGATACTTTTATCCCTGTAGTACCTATATATTATATAGTGGAACTCCACGCTGGCGAAGCCACATAAATATATACATAATACTGTATATGTCTTAATAACTGATTAAAACAACCTCAGAACGAAATTAGCTGGAACTAATATAGCCTACGTGTTCTAGACAGATTTCAGTGGATTAATCTATTTCGGCATAAACTATTGTTAGGATAGATATCTATTCTATTCGGATTGCCAGATTCTAGCGCCCATTATTTTGTGATGAATGGAATAACTGATTTAGGTATACAGAAAGGTTGGTCATATTTTTAGCCTATTCGTTATATAATTGAGAATGGTGTCGATTCTGTTGTGCACAAACTAAACTTAATTTAGGATATTGCTGTCTTTTACTAAAAGGCAGTGCGAGAAAAGGACGGCTATATAGCTATTAACTAAGTTAGAGATGTCAAACTAGTCTATGCCTTGTGCTTCACCGTGTTTTTAGTCGACATGTTTTTACGTGCACCTTTCATTTGTATGGAAATATTAGTTCCAACTAAACTCTAAATGAGGTCCGTCTCTTTCTCGTTTTATTAGAGAGAAAAAGATAGCAATAGCCTAAATTATGTTTAATAATAATAATAATCCATTTATTTTCAGGTAACAAAGACCCATAGATAAATACCTTAACCTAAGTATACATACGTTTTATTACAATTGTATTAGTAAATATAACTTAAAACTATGTTAGTATCACTAAATTGCACTAAGTCTTTATGCGTTCTGGTGGCACTTGTCCGCGAAAGCGGCGAAATACCACATCCTGTGGCCAAAAACTTTCTTCCATCACCTGATGCAGGTAGCATGTTGGTACGCGCACCACAAACGCCTTAAAGTTGACGTTGCGATGCGACTCCAGCAACTGCACTCTCAGAGAGTAATTCAGCTTTTGGAGCACGTACCTCACGATGTCTTCCGCATCAGTGGTGTAATGGAGACGCGAAATATACACCGGGGTATTCGGCTTCGCAGCACGCAGTTTCATGTTAGGCTCTATAGGAGCCTTGCCGCAGCGGTTCTTACAGCTAACCTGACGGCGCTTCCTCCTTTGCACCGTCATAAAGCCGTCATCAGCCCATTCCGTGTCCTTTGAAGACATAGGGGGGAGCAAGGGGTGTGACCACCGAGTTCGATGGTCGCATCGTTTGAACAGCGCTGCGGGGAGGAGCTGCTGTGGCGGGGGCAGGGCAGCAAGGCACACTTGTAGCGCTCATCGCTAGCTCAGCAATCGGCGCCGGCGACAAAACTGCTGACGCAAAACTCGTGACCGACGTATCGAGGCAGCCGACACCTCGGCGCGTATTTACGTTACTTACAATTAACGCCACTGAGTTGCGCAACTCATGGAGTTCTGAGCGCAGGTCCGCAACGGTGTTCTGGGATGTCTCCAACTTCCTCTGTACATCAGTCAGACTTGCCTTCAAAGAAACAATGTCCTTCAACAGGCTCGTAACGTCGACGTGGTCGAATGTGACTGGGGGTAACTTGTTCAGATCCCTCGCCACAAACGTCGGCACGTCGTCTGGATCGGTAGCCTTCAGAAGTGTGATGATGTCTTGCACACTTTTCTTCGTCCCGTCGCGCCGACGAGACACCATCTGGTCGACTTTATTAAGTGACCGGAACAGCAGCAGCTTTGCAGCAGCAATATCCTCCTCGCTGAAGTTCGTTACACAGATCTGGATGGCGGACACCTCGTCCATCACGTCCAGCTTCAGCGAGCGTCCAGTTTAGTTTGTGCACAACAGAATCGACACCAATATTTGTTTTTTCGAATATTTATCAAGCGATTTAGGGGAACGAAAGTACTGATTGTCTGAATGTGGAATTAAGGATTGATTTTGATAGTTGAAAACCAGATGAACTTTTAAGTAAGGTAACTTAATATAATATCATGAAGGTTTTCTCCGAAGGGTTATGCATATGTGTGCTGTAATACCCAGGATAAATGAAATGCGTTTTGGCTATTCTTTTTTATCGTATGGTTAGTGTCAACTTTCTCGTCTTGAAAACAGATAGTAACCTCTGAATTTGTTACAGTGTTTCTCTTACGACTAGTCTGATACGAAACACACTGTTCTTATTTTGTTTTAAAAGACAACTTCTTGTGACGTGTAAAAGCGTATTTAAAACATACATGTCATATACGTCATGTATCACAAATGAATGCGAATATACAATTGATTCCTTAATAGAAAACGTGCAAAAACAAACACAAAAATCCAAGTGAAACAAACAAAGAAACAAAAAACTACCTTTAAAAACTGTGTCACAACTCCGAACTCGTACATTGGTGTCGATTCTGTTGTGCACAAACTAAACTTAATTTAGGATATTGCTATCTTTTATTAAAAGACATTGCGAGAAAAGGACGGCTATAGCTATGAACTAAGTTAGAGATGTCAAAATAGTTTATGCCTTGCGCTTCACCGTGTTTTTAGTCGACATGTTTTTACGTGCACCCTTCATTTGTATAGAAATATTAGTTTCAACTAAATTTGACAGCTCTAAGTTACGTCCGTCTCTTTCTCGTTTTATTAGAGAGCAAAAGATAGCAATAGCCTAAATTAAGTTTAGTTTGTGCACAACAGAATCGACACCATTGTCAACAATTTTACGAACACTCAAACTAAATTGACAAACATGAAACACTAACGCAAATAGAGACCGATGTTGTCTGCGTCCATGCATTTATTTCCTCCATTTTGCAATTCTGTGCACGTTTCAGTTGCATTACAAAAAATGCTAACAGAAGTAGCGTCGGAAGCTGGAGAGTGTAGAGTGGAGCAAAAACCAACACGGACAGAGCATTCAAATTGTGTTTATCCAAGAAAATTTGGTTTTTCTTTGATTTGTGTACGTTTTTACTTGGCGAGTTCGGAGAATATTCACTTAAGAGTTTTTGTTGTGTCTGTAATACGAGTATTTACACATTTATGTTATAGGTGTTTCAGAGGAGCTCCCAGCAGTGGGAACATTATAGGCTGATGATGATGAGGTATTGCACTTTTGTAATTTAAATTACTGATGAAAGTTTTGTGCGTCGGTGTCTTTTAGGTATACCTTGCATACCTACTATAAAGGGTGTAAAAAACCTCTTAACGAAGCCGAAAGGCACTTGTTCTCCCCGTCATTGCGTCATTTTTTTGTTCTACACCATGCCTTCGGGAACCTTCTAGTTACGGAGATATTGGGGGTCAAAGTTCCAACTTTTTGATCAGTTTTTTTTTTTAAACTATATACTAGTTTTTAATGTAATCCACGACCCCCGTTTTATTAAATCCATCCATCAGCACAATGTTTTGAGTGCGTTACATTGAGTTTTACCACAAAACATGATATTTCGGGGTTGTCTCCACCGATCACAGTATCAGATCACGTTAGCCACGGATCATAGCGAGTTGTATCCACTGATACCGTTATCCGTTCCTCGTTATCGTGTTACCCACTGATCACGATATCCGTGGCGATGTGAAAAAAAAAGAAAAAAAATCGAAACAGATCACAGTGAACAGAGATAAGAAATAAAATCAAATATTTTTCGAAACTGTTTTTTTTGCCTACTTTTCCATATTTAATTTTATTTCTTGTACACCGTGATCTGTTTCGATTTTGTTGTTTTTTTTCATGTCGCCACTGATATCGTTATCAGTGGGTAACACGATAACGAGGGAAACGGATAACGGTATCAGTGGATACAACTCACCGTGACCCGTGGCTAACGTGATCTGATACTGTGATCGGTGGAGACAAACCCGATTTTTCACCTCAAAAAAAAAATTCGTTTCCCAGCAATAATAAAAAAGACGATCCGAATGGCGCAGCGGTACTGAGGCTGCCTTACGTTCTTAGGGTCCCTGGTTCGAATCCCGGTAGAAGCAAATGTTTGTGTGATGGGCATGGACATTTGTTTCCGAGTCATGGATGTTTATATTGTTACGAGCTGGGTATGGGATAAATTAATTACTACCGAAGAAACAACAAATAACTTTAATAATCACAAAACACTTATAACTCAATCACAAATACACTACTGATCACTATTCGCTTAGATATCGCACTTCTAGTTCACTTCGATTCGCTTCGTTGTGTAATAGCCAAATTCAGACTGCCTGCTCCCGCAAACACGTCGACTATTTATATGGCGACCGAACGTTCAAGAAAGATCCACGACTTCCTAGAATCTTCAAGTAATAAGTATGTATTTACAAACAAAAAGTATCTATGTAGTATATCAACTATCTGGTGTCCACGACACAAGCCTCGTTGCTAAGTGTGGCACTAGATGGCGCTGTGTGTAATGTCCAGCGATATTTATTATTTATTTCTTTATTTTTGCGTAAAGATGTACAGAATGCTTGGTTGACGGCTTCGTGATGAGGTTGTTTACACCCTGTATTTTTTGGTCGAGTGGTGCACACTGCACGTGTATCTCGTTCATTCGTTGTATTCGTAAGTAAATACCTCGTAATACCTCGTTGGTCTAATGGTCTTAAGTGCGAATGCTGAACATGAGTTCCAAGGTTCGATTTCCAGGTCGGGCAAAGTGTTATTAGATTTTTCCTTCAGAAATTTCTCTGCAGTAGCCACGGTGTCTGGATTTGTATCTGGTTTTTGTCAATAGGCTCGCCCCCTATAAAATGGGACCTAAACATAACTGGTATGTGGGTGTACTTTTACTAACACCTCTACATTACCTTCTTGGGATTAGGGGCGTGATGTTATATGCTCTTGGTTAATTGGTTGACTACCCCTGTTCAAGGAGACACATACACGTGATTAGATTTTTATATTTTAGGGGCAAAGAGAGTGGAGATGATTCTGATAATGGCATAATGTGCTTGAATATTAGTACTCGGTGTTTTCTTATCTGTTTTAAAACATGTATTAATCTACTTTATGTAGGTAATTATGAAGATTAGGTATCAACCTTATTATTACCGTTTTAATATTATTAGTAAGTATTTACTAACGGCCATTTTCAATAACATTACTAGCCGGTTGGTAGTCTGTAGGTTGCTATCTCTGTATGTTTGACATTTTGCTTACTGGACGGTTAGAAACAAAACGTCACAGAAAAGCTTTCTTTGATTTTTCTATGAATCAAGGTGATACGGATAGAATATTCTTTGTTTATAGAAACACCGATAGCTACGGAAGAAGGCACATTAACCAACAGTTACACGTAAGTAAGTTATAGAAAACGGTCGTTAGTTGGTTATTGTTATTATTTTAACTATGCAACAACTTGGTACTAAATTAGCTTCAAAAGTTTTAACCGACTTCCAAAAGAAAGAGGTTATCAGTTCGTCTGAATGTTTTATTTTGTTTGCTACAAGTGTAATAATGTACCACAACTAAAAATAAATTAACTAGTCAGTTGTCTTGACTACTCACTTCGTTAATGGATTTATTGAAAAAACGATAACTCCGTTAGACAGGCTGCTTCTAATATTACATTGAAACCTAGAAAACTTCCATTAGAGAGCAAATTAGAAACTTGAACTTTAGCTTTAAAGATACACGGTATATTTTCGATCGCTGTATAAAAAGCTTTATAAAAACATTGTAATAAATAGCTAAATATGAACATCAATACCGATTCGTAACAGGCAGCTGCGCCTTCGTCATTTTTCATGATAAGAGTTAATTTCATCCGAAAGGTTAGATAAGAAAAGATGGAGAAAGCAAAAGGAAAATAACCTCGCCCCATCTTATTATCATTACTTTGATAAATGATGTTAGCGGCTGTACATAATATATGTGCATACGAGTATATACATAGTATCTTCATTAGTTAATGAGTGGCCTTACGGTTTTTGCCACTCCAGTTATTAATATGAGAAAAACTTGCAAGATCTATCTAATTATTTACATTAGCCTCAGAAGTGAATAACAGGCAACAACGTGACGAATTTCGCCTCATGTCCGCCGAACATATACCGCTTTAAGGTGGTTGCTTCAACGCGCTTTCCCATACATTCTGTTTGATATAAATTCTCGATACTTATATGCTTTTTGTAGAAGTAATGAAACAACTTGATATCATTACGAATTAGTGTTGTCGCAAACCCCTTCAAACATAAAAAAATAACAAGGATTGTAGGATTTCCAGGGCCGAAAAAAAACGAAAAATCTTTGCAAGTGTGCGTGCTTGGAGTCACGCCATCTATCGGATTTTCAAAGAACAATCGAACCTCTTGCTTAACAAAACTCGAAATAATTATCTGCTGATTACTAGATGGCGAGGCGTTGTCATTGTAAGGTAGTCGAAGTAAGTGCGTGCGGGAGTTTTGACTCGCGAATAATTCACATTTCGTTCGTCTAACAAGTAGGTAGGTAGGTACTGCTGCAGCGGTTTTGTTTGGGTGAATCTGATTTATCATTTTATTATTGAATGATTTGAAGTTAGAAAAAATCTTATTATGTCATGTTGTTCACCCAAACCAAAGTTTAAAAGTACGTATTAAGAATGAAATGTGTAGGTAATTCGGAGTTGGTTCTAATTTTATTGTGTGATAGCTAAAACTTATTAGTTATTAACAAGTAGGTATTCAGACATACCTATAAACTTTAGTTTTGTACGTGGACTTTTCGCGGTTTATGTAATAAACTAATAATGTAGTTACATTATTTATTTATTTATTTATTTATCACAAACACAACTAACATTAAGTACAGGGAATTCCTAATGCGTTAGTGTGGTAATTAATTAAACTATTTTAAATAACATAATACATACAACATTGTTTTTGTGAATTCATTCAGAGAGCAGGAAAATAAATCGATCTTGTCAGCAGTGTCATTCAGTGCGTCCAGGCCGCGCGCGTCAGTGGCGCTTTGCTGAGCAAGTTGGTTCGTGCGTGAGGCACCGCTAGTAACCGTGACTTCCGGCGCCGGCGGCGCCGCAATCAATAATTGTCAGGCACATTTAGACGTAGGTATCTCTTTCAAAACACCGGAATTATATGTCTTACCACGTAATAGTTTTAAAACATATGTGGTTATAGCTAGGTCCCTCCTTGTCTCGAGTTTGTTGTACCCGACCATACCGATAACGAATAAGGTCGGATTATATACCTAAGTAACATTACATTCATTCATCACACTATTTATGAAGGTAGTTTAGGGTAGGTTTTATAAGAAGGTAGGTACCTACTACCTGCTTACTTACTAAAACTTACGCGACGCAGTCAAGGTCATGATGGGAGAAAAATAAGTGCCGTAACTATACCTACATAGTAATGAATAAAACCCCAATGAAAAACACAAACCTTACAGTCCGTTCAATCAATTTTGACTTCTATTGCGTTACCTTACAAATGCAGTAAACACGACGAACAACATGACGTATTGTAACCACGTTTTTGCTTTTAATGCCATTCTTATGTCTACGGAATAAAAGTCAAAATCGGTTGACCGGACTGTAAAAAGGCGAAGTTATGCGAACTAGAGCTGTTTGTGTTATTGTGTGTGTTACCACGTTTGAAGAATTTGGATTCTTAGCAACTAGCCCTGACGGTAGGTAAATTTATTTCAATATTGGTCTACGCATGTAGACCCGGTGATACATGCGACAAAATTTTCGGTTTATTCTTCATGGGTGTCGTCTTCGTGGTTTTTGGGCTGATATTGAAAATTAGGTCAAAATTAAAATATATTTTTTAATAAAAAATTCATTCATTTAAAAGTAACTTACCTATATCTAACCAAATCATAGTTTGCAGAAAACCTGCAAAAAAAAAGAAATGTGTGCTGGGCCACATACTAAAAGTGAAACTTCAACGGACAAGTGGAAAAACGAATCGAGTTCATTTGTTTTTTTTTTTTCAATAAATCGCTTTCTATTTGTAAGCCAATTCGAAATTTAAAAAATACCTTTGATATGTTACCTCCTTGGTTGCCCTTGCCATGTTTCAGAGTAAAAGATCATTCCATTTTTAAATAACACGACAGATATGAGTTTACTATGTAAATGTATTTTCATCCGACTTCCAAAAAGAGGAGGTTCTCAATTCGACTATATTTTTTTTTGTGTTTGTTCGTTCCGATTTTGATAATTCTTTTTTTTATTTGAAAGCTGGTGGTTCCCATGTGGTCCCATTTTAATTTGGTGAACATCTGATGCTGTTCTTTAGAGATATACAATGGAACTTTTCAAAAATAGACGGCAAATCTGCCGTGATTGTTGGAATCGCTTGGATGTTTATTGTTTATACAACATCATAACGTAACATCACGCCTGTATGCCCTGAGGGTACCCCCTATGGTATATGCCTATGGTATATGGGGTGCAGATGTGTACAATACGTCCAGATTTCGACAGTTAGGTATGTAAAGTTGGAGCGTTCGTGTTCCACGCGCGCCTCAAAGAGATGGCAAATATTTGTTTGGGAACAACTAAAAATGAAAAATTAAAAACTTTTATGAAAAAATAAAACCGACTTAAAAAAATACAAAAAAGCGAAAAATAACTAGCTTCAGAAGTCAGTGACAAAAAATAACTAAATCAATCAAACAAAGGTCACCGACTTCTGAAGCTAGTTATTTTTCGCTTTTTTGTGTTTTTTGAAGTCGGTTTTATTTTGTCATATAACTTTTTCAAATAATGCTCAAATTTCCAAGCATGTTTGAGGAAAAATCTTATTACCTAGTCATGTTGTTCACCCAAACCAGTTTGAAAGTAGGTATCTATAAAATAAACGCCCTAACTATACCTAATAATAATGAACAGAATGAAAAACACAAACCATACAGTCCGTTCAATTGATTTTGACTTCTATTGCGTTGCTCTACAAATAGGTAGCTGCGCAGTTGGTATTGTAACCACGTTTTTGCTTTTAATGCCATTCTTATGCCTACGGAATAGAAGTCAAAATCGGTTGAGCGGACTGTAACAAAGGCGAAGTGGCGAAGTTACGCGAACTAGAGCTATTTGTGTTATTGTTTGTGTTCCCACGTTAGGGTATTTTCCCTAAATTTAGGGATTTTTTGAAAGAATTGTAGATTTTGGCAGAATCTTAAAAAACCAAAAATTAGCAGAATTAGATATTGGTGTCGATTCTGTTGTGCACAAACTAAACTTAATTTAGGCTAATGCTATCTTCTTCTCTCTAATAAAACGAGAAAGAGACGGACGTAAATTTTGAGCTGTCAAATTTATTTGGAACTAATATTTCCATACAAATGAAGGGTGCACTTAAAAACATGTCGACTAAAAACACGGTGAAGCGCAAGGCATAAACTAGTTTGACATCTCTAACTTAGTTCATAGCTATAGCCGTCCTTTTCTCGCACTGCCTTTTAGTAAAAGATAGCAATAGCCTAAATTAAGTTTAGTTTGTGCACAACAGAATCGACACCATTGACAAATTACCTGTGCTTCACTTGGGTATAATTCGACTAAAATATCTGCGGTCGATGCGCGCTCCGCCTCCTCCACATCCTAACAGAATCAAAATCACAAAATCGATGGGCGCTATTGTACAGTGCTTCCTGAAATTAGTTTTTCACGACTTTCTGCTCTAAAAGATTTCAACGTAATGAAACATAAAAAAAAATATTACATGTTCTGGACAGTCATCGGTAAGTGATTTTACCTATGTATGCTGCAAACACTTATTTTATTGTGATTTAAAAACATTATTAGACTAGCAGAATCTGGGCAAGCAGCTGGCATAATGTTCTAATTAAATCTGGCCACACCGCAGTCTGTGGTCACGATCAGTCAAACTGACAATTACCAACCTTACCCTATGCTGACAACTCTGACGTTTGACTTGGACTTGTCGACACGAACAAAACGCTCCACTGCTCAACTCAATACCTACTTAAAAAATTTGCTTTTTACTGGTTTTCAATTCAACTAATACAATTTTTAATATTTTGTTATAGGATCCATTTTCTCTTTATTTTTCAGGTACAAAAATATGTTTGCGTCAAAGACGAACAAAAAATCGTACAAGCGACATCAGTATTCGGGGCCACGGAAATCTAAGAAAAAAATACAAGCTGGTCTAACTCTACAAGGGCTACCGTGAGATAATCAGACTCTAATAAGATAAACTATAATCAGTCTAAAAGAGTTGGCTCGCCATAAAATTCTCTTCGTTTGCCGCCATTTTTCTTATAAGATTTTCATTTTTAATTTTTCATTATCAGTCGTGTGAATCATCTGTAATTGAGTATGTTTGTGAACATCAGAAAGGATTCCACAGTGTTTTAACATTTAAATGTAGCATGTATTGTGTAATAATTCTACATTATGTAAAAACGAAGTTTCATGCCTCTTCACTTGTAATCAAATGTTTGTTGCAAACTTTTTCTTTGTTACAGGTATTATAATGAGGAAAATGCGGTTGTAGAGATAAAATGTTTTCCTTCCTTAGCACGGAAATCTCTAAATATAATTGCAGCATCAGAAAATAGAAACTTTTTTTTCCCTTGCATTTGGAAAATACATGTGTTGGTTATGAATAAAAAGCATAATTATTACTATCAAGTAAGTTACAAATAATATTATAAATTGTTTTTTTTTATTTATAAAATTACTAGCTGTTGCCCGCGGCTTCGCCCGCGTAAAGTTCGGTAACCGTCCCACTTGATCATATTAAAGGGATAAATAGTGTCCTACGTGTTAATCCAGGTTATGATCTATCTATAAGCCAAATTTCATAATCATCACAATCACCATCACTATCACAACCACCATCATTATCACAATCACCATCATTATCAGAATCATTATCACAATCACCATCACCATCACAATCACAATCACAATCACCATCACAATCAAAATCACCTTTACCACATTTACCATCACCATCACCGTCACCGTCACCGTCACCGTCACCGTCACCGTCACCGTAACCGTCACCGTCATCGTCACCGTCACCGTCACCGTCACCATCACCGTCACTATCACAACCACCATCATTATCACAATCATTATCACAATCACCATCACAATCACAATCACAATCACAATCACCATCACCATCACCACCATCACAATCACAATCACAATCACAATCACAATCACTATCACTATCACTATCACAATCACAACCACCATCACCATCACCATCACTATCACAATCACAATCACCATCACTATCACCATCACTATCACAATCACAATCACAATCACCATCACCATCACTATCACAATCACAATCACAATCACCATCACTATCACAATCACCATCACCATCACCATCACCATCACTATCACTATCACAATCACAATCACCATCACAATCACCATCACCATCACAATCACAATCACAATCACAATCACCATCACTATCACCATTACTATCACAATCACCATCACCATCACCATCACCATCACTATCACAATCACAATCACTATCACCATCACCATCACAATCACAATCACAATCACCATCACTATCACCATCACTATCACAATCACCATCACCATCACCATCACCATCACCATCACTATCACAATCACCATCACCATCACTATCACTATCACAATCACAATCACCATCACTATCACAATCACAATCACCATCACCATCACTATCACAATCACAATCACCATCACCATCACCATCACACTCACAATCACTATCACCATCACAATCACCATCACTATCACCATCACTATCACAATCACCATCACCATCACTATCACAATCACAATCACAATCACAATCACAATCACAATCACCATCACCATCACTATCACAATCACCATTACTATCACCATCACAATCACAATCACCATCACTATCACAATCACCATCACTATCACAATCACTATCACAATCACCATCACCATCACTAACACAATCACAATCACTATCACAATCACCATCACCATCACAATCACAATCACCATCACTATCACAATCACCATCATCATTATCATCGTAATCACAACCATTATCATCGTAACCACAATCATCATCATCACAATTTCCATCCTCGGTATCACAATCACAATCACTATCAAAGTCACAATCACTATCAACATCATAATAACCATCAAAATCACCGCTACTATCACAATCACCATCATCGTTAGCACAATCACTATCATCACTATACTCACTATCATCATTATCATCGTAATCACAACCATTATCATCGTAATCACAATCATCATCATCAAAATATCCATCCTCGTTATCAAAATCATTATTATCGTTATCACACGCATCATCATCATTACCACAAACACCATCACTGTCACAATCACCATCACCATCAATATCACAGTCACAATCACTATCACCATCACAATAACCATCACCATCGCTATAACCATCACAATCACCGTCACTATCTCAGTCACAATCAATCACTATCACAATCACCATCATCATTATAACAATCTTCATCATCGTAATCACAATCATTTTCATCGTGATCACAATCATAATCATCGTAATCATAATCATTTTCATCGTAATCACAATCATCATCTTCGTAATCACAATCATTATCATCGTAATCACAATCATCACCTTCATTATCATTATCACAATCATCTCAATAAATCAACAATAACCCTGTATAGAAGTCGAATCCACCATCTTCTGGATCTTAAAATAAATGCCATATTCGTAATCTGCACCCCTGATTATCTCGGTATCGACACCCATATTGATTTTTAGACATTTCAACCCCATCGCACACCCGACCCGATACACCATACAAACAATACCGATGTTGATTTTCAAACTTTGTTACCCCATTTCCCCCTTTAGGGGTTGAATTCTGAAAAAACCTGAAACACAAATGTTAACTCATTTATCGATAGGAGTACTCCTGTGAAGTTTCGAATTAAACAGTCTTACCTAATCTTGTTTCCCCATACAAACTTTTGACTCCCGTTTCATCCCCTTAGGGGTACATTTTGAAAAATCCTTTCTTATTGCACCCCTTCACCTCATAAGGAACGTATGTGCCAAATTTGGAATCTCTAGACTCGAGCGGTTTGGGCTGTGCATTGATTTTTAGACTTTGTCACCCCATTTCCCCCTCTTAGGGGTTGAATTCTGAAAAAACCTGAAACTCATGTCTACTCATTTATCAATAGAAGTACTCCTGTGAAGTTTTTAATAAAATAGTCTAATTAATCTTGTTTCCCCATACAAACTTTAGAGCCCCGTTTCACCCCCTTAGGGGGTGACTTTTGAAAAACCCTTTCTTAGTGTACCCCTAGACCACTTCAGGAACATATGTGCCAAATTTGGGATCTCTAGACTTAGCGGTTTAGGCTGTGCATTGATTTTTAGACTTTGTCACCCCATTTCCCCCTCTTAGGGGTTTAATTCTAAAAAACCCTGAAACCCGTTTCTACTAATTTATCAAAAGGAGCACTACTGTGAAGTTTCGAATAAAATAGTCTAACTAATCTTGTTTTCCCATACAAACTTTGGAGCCCCGTTTAACCCCCTTAGGGGGTGAATTTTGAAAAATCCTTTCTTAGTGCACTCCTAGACCACATAAGGAACCTACTTGCCAAATTTGGAATCTGTAGACTCAGCGGTTTGGGCTGTGCGTTGATAGATGAGTCAGTCAGTCAGTCAGTCAGTCAGTTTCTTCTTTTATATATTTTGATGTTTCTATTTGTGTTTATTTGCTAATATTATTTTGATTCTAGGTCCAGGGTCAATTGCGAATCACCAAAATGAGTAAATGTTACTTCATTTGCTTGGTATCTGTCACTCAACCTTTGACTGTCATAGAAGTCGACCATAATGAGGAATTTATCAGTACTATGATGCCAAAACTGGTAACATTTTTCAAAACATGTGTACTACCTGAAATTGTTTTGAGAAGAGTCCGGAAGAATGCTAAATGTATTGACATCAAGGAATTAGAAGGTATTAAGAATAAAACTTTCTTGTTTACTAACATAATAACTTGATATCAAATACATTACAATACTTGGTTAATCTAGTCCTAGTGGATGACTGCCTTTTTCTTGAGTCTCTGAGGTTTTGAGTTCAGTATACGATAGTCTAACAAAACCGTGTAAATTTATCTGTTCTAGTGCAAATTCGTGCTTCTACATCGGCTTCCAGCTGTTGATTTCAACATTATTCACCGAGATTCGGACAGAGAACTAGACAGAGAGCTTCAGCTAGAGAGCCCCTCAGCTGACCAAGTCATGACCTCTGACCCATATACCTATCAGCTGACCTAGATCGTTGACCCCCTGACCCTAGTACTCATCAGCTGACCAGGTCATGACCCCTGATCTTAGTACGAACCAGCTAGTCCATGGTCACCAACCTCTGAACCTCCACCCATGTGTAACCAGGTCATCGACCCCTACCTTATGTACCTGTCAGCTGGGCCGGGTCAACTATGTACTAATAAGTGTTCCAAGGCTTTGTATATGTATAAAGTGAAGATAAGAACTAAATAAGCTTTCAAGCCAGTAGGAGTTTTTATTTGAAATCCCCAACAGTTTGTAAATATGTGAGCACCATGTACCTATCCATCACAGTCATAATTAATTTATGTCATTGCTTTATTTATTATTCTTTTTACCTGTTGTGGTACACTAATTTCATTATAAATGTGAGCACCATGTGGCCATTTAGTATATTTTATGTACTTTTGTGACATGAACGAGCATGGCAGTTGAGAATTTGACATGCTGTTTCGCTGATGTTGGGGCATGTGTTGGATCATAGTTTCCTTCAAAATGTTTGAGCAGAGTGGTGCTGATGCACGTGTCATGCTCGTGAATGGCCGCCGTTATTCGAGACTGGTCATCTCTTAGCTGCCAGGTCACATTGTTAATCTTTGTAGGTATTGAATTGTTTTACATTTTGTATGATTTTGTAACAACCTGTTTTTAAAAAAGGGTCCATGTGTAACTAGAGACTGAGTCCTTGACAATTCAATAGTGCCTGTAAATGGTATTTAAATAAATGCTTTGAGTTTGTATCAATTGTATTTTTTTGCCTTCAACAATTTATTGTATAATGTAGTTGAAGGGTGGGTAGTGATGTGTAGGTTGTATGTTCAAACCCTGACAGGCTCTTTATTTTGGGTAAATGAATACTAATACTACTTGAATAAAAAGCATTACTTACAATAGTTAATTTTATAATTAGTGTAAAACAACAAAACCACATTCTTAGTTTGTTAGAACAACTTCATTGCGGCATTGAAAACAGATGCAGTACTTTTATCAAATGGCACATACTACACAACACATATAACACAACTAATTTAGAAGTTAGTTAATCTATAACACAATTAATTTAGAATTTGTTATGTACAGAATGAGGAATCACTTTGACGTTTGGTGGTGGAACAAAATTAAATCATGCTATAGTCATCAGACATAAACAGTTCTTTACGTGAACTTTATGCTCCAGAGTAACTCAACTTTTGGACATAGCCGATTGCGTTGTCACCGTAAGATTCCCTTGTTGAAAGAACCTAGGTACGGTATGAAAACTTTGATGTTTACTTCTAGAAGTATAATCCGTACAACCATGTCAACACTAACTTTCGGTAGATTCGAGTACTAGATGCTGATTGGTTGATTAAAACACGTTCCGTTTCAAGTTTGGTACTTTTGATTGGTAATTATTGTTAAAAATTCACATTAACTAAAATAAAAACGTTGCAGTGGCCCTTCTTGTATGTTTTTTTTTACATTTTAGCCACAAAATATTGATAAATATGATATCTGCATCTTTCTTAATTAAACGATTTTGATGAGAACGCCATCAAGCGGTTCAGAAAGTAAACTATTTACGTGTGCTTGTGTGTGTGCATGGTGTGTACAGATTTGAAGTGGAGACGGCTGGTGGATTTGACACCAAATCTCCGTTTGAGAAGAGTTAACAAGTAAACTGTTTATGTGGAAAAATCAAGACAAAAGGCTAGTTCGCGCAATTAGAATATTGTCTATCTTAGTTATTTAAGTTAGGCGTAAACATAAATAATACCCAAATGCGAGACTACAACGCCATCTATTGAAAAAACGGCGGCGGGATGATCAAAGGAACCCCCTTAATGCACAAAAGTGTATTCCACATGGCTCCTGTAATTTTCAATAAATTACACAAAGAAATAAGGGCAATGAATACTGCATTATTTAAGAAAAGCCTAAAGAGCCTTTTAGTTAATAAATGTTACTATAACTTGAATGACTTGTTAAACGATAATTTTTCCATACTTAAGACCTCACAGTGACATCAATTAATAACAATTATCATATATCTTTAAATAATGTAATAATTTTAGATCTACTATGACATTAAATTAATTGAAATATAACTATTATTAAATAAATAACTAATCTGTATGACATTGCATTAATTTATTATCTTAAAATATTTTATGATTGTTTTTATTTATTGTACATTTAATTAGCTGACCTTATATTTGCTATTTGTATTCCATGACTGTATAGATTTTGCATGCCTTACGGTAGAAACACTTGAAACATGTAAATTTTTAATAAGACCATTGTAACAGTGTTTTCGGCAAAAATAAATGATTTGATTTGATCTAAACAAGAGTCAGAAACTTGGTGCACGCTAACATTTGTTTAGGAGTTTTCGAAATTAGCTTTGAAAATAGATACAGAACATTTTTAGTATTGTAGATGGTGCTTTTACCTACTCTGCACTATTTTACCTAAATGTATGGTTTATAATCTTCTTCCTTTATCGTGTGGTTGTTGCTTGACTTGGTGTCAGAGTTTGTAATTCCACAGGTCATAACTTAGAGAGCCGGCTGTTCTCAGCGTGTCTCGTTGTCTGGTGTAAAAAATAAGAGCAATACGCAGAAGCAATTGGTATTTAGAAGAAACCATTTTTTTTCGGCCCATTTTTCTTAGGCAATGTTGTCCAGTTTGATGGTCTGGTCAGAAAGATATCTGGCAAAATGTGGTTGTACTATTAGGCCTCCCCTTCCTTCCCTCTCTCCTTCCTTCCTTCCTTCCCTCTCATAGAGAGGAGGCCGTGTCCCAGCAGTGGGAACATTATAGGCTGATGATGATGATGACTATTAGGCACACCTACCTCTACCTTACTCTTCGGGGATTACAGGCGTGATGTTATGTTTATTATGTGTTCAAATTACATACTTAATTAGCATTATGTTTAAACAGTCAAACCAGCTTCAACATGCCATTGTAACAAGTTAGAATTCTAATCACGATTTACCCCAAAACAGGAAAACAAATGATAAAATATCTAATAAATGTGTACGTCGGTTATCAAAAAGGCTTTATGAATTCATGTCACGGGTCTCTTTAGAAAATCAAGGCACATGTTGCTGGGAGAGTAGTTTTTGTCTCGGTCCGATCCTACCCGAGTCGTCCGACCTTTGATAATACGATTTACATTGCCCTGGGGAAAGAAGACGGTGATAAAGTTTTAGTATGATGTGGAAATGTCCTGCAGTTTTCAGTCTGTGTTCAGTTAAAGTAGAGGTGACAGATGTTTATATATTTTCAGAAGTTTATATTTAAGTAATTATAACAAATTGTCTGTCTCTGTCAAAGAATCGCGTACGAGTTTACACCATGCGAAGCAGTTGTCAATCACCTACGCCATAAAATGCATCACCTTGAGAATTATAACACTATGTTACTTTCTCAGCATTCACGACAAAAACGAGGCTACTTTGATGGGATTGGAATGTTAGCCAGAACACTTTTCGGAGTTTTGGATGAAGACTTTGCGCAAAAGTACGAGAAGGATATCCAAAACTTGCAAACCAACGATAATTATCTGTTACAGTTGATGAAGAATCAAACTTTAATTATAGAGGCTGAAAACATCGTAATTAAAAACAATACGGAATTTATGGACAAACAATTTCACGCAAAATAAACCTACATAAATCAGACTTGCAACGTAATAACAAAAATTGAAAACAGAGTGCAAATATTATACACAGCAAATGACGTGAATTCGGCCGCTGTATCATCAACTTTAATTTTGAGAGATTTACATAGAATTCAAGAAATGCTAAGGAATGCTCTATATTATATTATGCCCTATATTTACCGAGGTCATTTGGATACACACTTGTTTCCTGCATCTCAAATAATAGAACAGCTGAATATCATCTCTGGAAAACTACCACAGGGATTAGCCTTGCCGATAAAGGAAATACAAAAGGATTTCCGTGACATCTACGAACTAATTCATATCAAGGCTCGGATTTCAAACAACTTTCTACTTTTCGAACTGCATATTCCACTTTTCAAATCAAATCAAATCAAATCAATGTTTATTGTGGATCATAGGTATGTATAGTACAGTTCTTAAATATTTGTAAATTTTGATCAGCTATGTCCCGCCCGTAGGGCATACAATAATTACATTTAGACAAACTACGAATTCAATGAACATTATTACAAATTGTTATTAATGGAAATGTCAGATTTAAATTATTATTCTATAAAGGTTCAAAAAAAAAAAAAAAAAATGAATAAAAATAAAGTCAAAACGGATTAGAATAGGTAGGATGTCAAAATAAACACATAAAATTCAAAAAATAAAATTAATCACAACAAACTAAAATGAGAAATTGCAAAATCATAATATAAAATAAAATTAGATTATAGTTTATAATATTAAAGGTCATCGAACACATCACGACTGGGTGGGACTATATTTTAGTAAAGATTTGTCGGACAGAAATTCTTGAAATTTTTTGAGCGATGAGGACTACAAAATATACCGGGTAATACCTATACCATTCAGAAACAAGGACAGTTGAAAATCGTGCAGCCTTTCTCCAATTATATCGCCAAAAACTTCGTGAAAAATTCGTACATAACTATGGAAGAGCAAGACATGCGCCAATGTACGCCTTACGGAGAAGACGAGTACACATGCATTTCACGTCAGCCGGTATTTAGCTTACAAGACAAGAACGAATCTTGCGAGGCCAAGGTATTCAGCCAACAAACGTCATTATCCTGTGTCATCAAAGACGTAACTTGCAAAGAAACATGGATCCAATTACTTAAACCAAACTGGTGGTTGTTTACATTGTGCGACACACAGCTGATGCGCGTCATATGTAGCGATCAAGTTACGCCAGCGGTCATCAACGGAACCGGGGTGATTGCCTTTTTTTTTTTTTTTTTTTTTTTTTTTTTTCGGATGGGAAATCATCAAATGACTTCTCCCGCTCTGGGCGGAGCAGGAGGGAGTGTCAGACTTTTACTGACTAAAACCCATCCATGTTCCTTCATCGCCCTTTGTGTTCCGGGGCCACGGTATCTCTTTCGAATAGTCCCGCAACCCCGGCAGGCATCGGTCCTTTCGGACCCCTTCCTTTTTTGCTGACTCTCTTTGAGGCGCGCGTGGAACACGAACGCGCCGTCGACACGGCCTGTCGTCATGAGACGGACGGACGGCGAGCTAGCCCATAGCCCACCGTCCACAGGCCCGCGCCTACGTTGGCCGGGGGCCACGTGGTGGCACCCGACGCCTGGGGCGTCTCCCGCGGCGGCCGGGACGCTGTGAGGTTCTCTCCCTCTCACGTTCCGCCACCTCCTTCTCTAGCATTACTGCTTCGCAGAAGGAGGTGACGGCGTCCCATTCCGTCTCGCTCCGGACCATGGCTTGCACCAGGGCCGGACGCGAGAGGTCGCCGCCGCCAATCGCCGCTTCGAGGACACGTCGGTGCTCCGCCCACGCGGGGCACACCTCCACCGTGTGCTCCACCGTGTCCTCCGGTCGATCCTCGCAATGGAAACACCCGGGCGTTTCCTCCCGCCCGATTCGGTGCAGGAACCTCCCGAAAACACCGTGTCCGGTGAGGACATGCGTCAGGCGGAAGGTGAGGACGCCGTGGCGTCTCTCTAGCCACTCCTCAAAGAGGGGACTTATCGCCACTATCGTGGCGTGCCCTGCACGGGGTTGCGACAGTCGCTCTCTCCATGTCGCCATGAGATCCCGCCGGAAGTCTGTCCGCTGAGCGACAATTTGTCGCGGACCGGGGTGATTGCCTTGAAACCAAAATGCATACTACAAAAGAAAGATGCGACAATATTCACCTACAACCACTTAGGAAGCAAATATTACATGGAGGCGGATATTGAAGTACCTGTACTTAACACCATTATCAACAATTTATTTGATCTAAGTTGGAAAAACGCACAGCTGAATATGACGGAACTGGATACATCTGTAATGAGTATCAGAAACATAGAAAAGCAAATAACTCAGCAGAAAGAGCAGGAAAGACTGCCACAAGGGACAGAGATATCGAGTCACGACATATAATCTCTACTCTGTGACTTCTTTGCTGTTGGGAGGAGCAGCTTCGTTTGCTGTCTACATTTGGATTTGGAGACTATGGCATAAGACTAAAAGGCCACCTACAGGAATCGACAACAAAGTCGAAATCGAGATGCAAGAAATACATCATTCGACACTGCCGGAGCCACTATACAGCGACGCGCGGCCGAAACAACTATTTCACTTTGCGGAGCAGTAAAACTTATAATTTTGATGTTTACATGTTTAATTTTTACTTACGATGTTATTTACTTACCTAATGTTTACTTTTATTATGACTGTACTTTTTATTAAGTTCGTTTTCGGATTTTTACCTTTAAACGTTTAAGAGGACCCTTCCCGGCCCGTCTATCATCAATTCGAGCATGATCGAAAAGCTTGTTGTTTCATCCAGAGCCACAGCGGTGGTATTCTTTCAACTCCCCTGTCTTACCTAGCCCCTACCCCGCACTACTCGTCACCCGCGCACCTTATACCGCCTAACGCGAGTACATTGAACGAAAAATAGTGTTCGAAAATGAATAAAACTTGTTCCAGGAAATACGTCTTTTTGAATAAGACTTAGAAGTTTGTGAAATAAATATTTGGCATTTTGAATCTCCACTACATTTGCAAGTCAGGCAGGCATCAGGATATTTTCTTTACTTTTACAATTTATAAGTACGTTAACGGTGAACGGCCAAAGTTGAGGTAAAATTGGTGCAAAACAGCAATTTTTGGAGGCTTATACAGAATCTCTTTCTACAATTTTTTATTTTTTGCTTCGCTAGAAGCCTAGATATAGGTCACAAGATACCTATCAATGCAAAAAAAATAAAGATATTTGTTTAACAACGGCATAATCACGCACGAGCGTTTGTCAAAATTCTCGCGAAAAGTATGGCGGGTTGGCCGCTCTTAATGTTCTGGGTGCTCATCCCGCCTTTTGCCCTCGGGAGCATGTACGGTTTACATAACGTCAGGCTGCAAACGCAGCAACCTACTTTTCTCTTTCGTATTTAAAACCATGTTTAATATAATTTTAAGTTAGTTGACAAATTACATACATACAGCATCCAACCCATTTTTACTTTGTTGTGATCGGTACTTTAGTAAACTTTTAGTGTTACCAAATCTGTGTGTGTTTACGTCAACTCACCTAACTCCATGTACTTACTTACTTGCCACTTCTTACTTAAACTGCAATGTAAGGTGCCGACTACTACGGGATCTTACAAGTTTGTTACAGCCAAGTGTCTCCCCACCTAAACGATTGTTTTTAAATTTTGTGAAAAAAGTCGTGACAGTAGTTTATAAAACAACAAAATGTTTATTACTACAGCCATCAACTTTTTCAGGCATTAGTATAGTAACGAAGTTAAAAGGAAAACTATCACAGCTAAGTAAGCTTTACAACTTGATGAGTAATAGTCGCCAATTTATATATAGAATATAGTTGAATATTATGTTTTACCATACGGAATACGCGGGAAAAAATGTTTTTAAACTGCAAATGTAGGTTGTTCTTGGTGTAAAATATTAAATTATTCCGCATACAGAACCTTCCACTGCGCGTATTCAGACACACACTTGGCTGGTTTTTATTAATAGATATTTCGGGATGACCGCTATACGCCTGATTAGACAAGTTGAGGACTATATTATTGTCTTATCACATTGTCACCTTAACAATGTGATAAGACAAATACGCAAGCCTTTGGGGGATTTCCATACACTTATAAGTGTGTCTGTGTAGTTTAATAACAAAACCCGGTAATTCACACCCCTACTCAAAACTGGTGAAGGAAAACATCGTGAGGAAACCAGCACGCCTGGCAGATATTTCTCGACGGCATGTAAAGCCAAGTCAGAGGCCCATAGGCGGTATAAAGACTGCCACCAGGTTAGGCACTTCAACCACACCATAAAGAAGAAAGTTGAACCCTGTTAAAAGAAAAACTATAAGTGATTTCCCTACTTCATGCGCGTGAGAATTGGAAAACCAGGAAAATTAAAAAACTTCATCGAAACAGGAATTTGGAAGTTTGTTGGATCAGTACACAGAACAGAATATTTGTATCCCTTACTTAACGTAATTCTATAAAGAGGGGCCTCTTTAAGGCACGCGTGTTGAGTTGGAAGATTACGGCACTGCACTGTTTTGAGTTGTCACGTTCGACTTGTCAGCAAAATCGACCTTTTTAGAGAAATTGCGTCTGCAATGAAAATTGTAGTGTTACGTGATGAGATGGCAGTAATGTTTATTTTTTAAATATAATGCACAAGCTTTTGCTTTCTCGTCTTTGACTGTATTTCCAGAGATTGCTTCTTACAAACAAACAACAAAGTTTACCTCTTTGTAATTCTCGTTTAGATTAGGTAAACAATGAGAGCCTGTAACTGCACAACCGTAGAGCGAAAGTGTCTTGAACAGAGAAAAAAGAAAAACCTAGAGGAAAAAATATCAAGGGTTCTAGAACTGGAACTAGTTTTTTTTGTATTGTAGTAATTTGTTACATATTATAGTATTTTATAAATCCTTGTCATCTTAGTATTAAATAAAAAATGTTGTTATACCACTGCTTGTTACTGCATCAACCAAAGGTTGACTGACTGGTAGAAAATGTCAATGGCATAAACTCTGCCTCTGAACTTAATGGAATAAGTAAATAATAAATAAATAATAATTAAAGAAGAAGAAGAATTGATTCCCATGTTGATGTATTGTGGAAGCTGCAGAAGATTGTAAAAATATACTTGCATTATATAGATTCCAGTTCTTAGTATTATATAATTGCATAGCACATGTGTGAGTACTTTGTATTGTTTAGCCACCTTTTACATTTAGTTATCTTTCATTGACTTGAATATGCCTTGGTGGCTGAGAGAATGTCATGCTCACTCAAATGTCTCGCTGATGGTGGCGGGTGTATCGGGTCATTTAATTCCCTTCAATATGGTTGAGTTGAATGGCGCCGATGCGCGCGTCATGTTCGTGAGCGGGCGCTGTCATTTGGGACTGGTCATCTCTTGGCTGCCAGAGTTCATTTTAATTCGATTGTTGTTAAATTGTTGTCATTTTCTACTCTGGACGCTCTTAATGTGCACGTCTTTCTACATCGTTCTCACACATCACATATATGTATAATTTCAAAATTAATGATGTAACCAAGATTTTGTAACAATATTTTGATTCAAAAGAGTGTCCATGGAGTTTCTTGCCCGTTCTTCTCCATAGAGAACGCTAGGGAATGGGCAACTACAGTACTTTCTCAAGTTATTATGGCTTGTGACTGGGACTATAGCTTTGTTTTTTATTTGTAATTTTGATATTCAAAAGTAATGGTATGGTCTAATTGAAATAAATGCTTTGAGTTTGAGTTTGAATTAACATGAATACAAAAATAAGTACTATATAAATATACATGAACACGAAAACTGCTTGTATATTCAGATCCAACATAAGTTGCAATCGCTTTTAAACCGTTTCGTATTTTTAGAATGACTCAACGCTACGTCACAAAATTTTGACATTTCCGTCTTAGGTATCGCTAATTTTAATGTAAGCCACTGGTAAACTATGTTATTAAAATCCGAAAATCCTTTGTTAACAAACCTCTTCTTTAACATAACAAATCTAAATAATAAACACATATATTTTTCATTATGAGTCAAGTTTTGCCGTTTTCTAACAATGAAGAACAATATCATTTGGATTTATTTGCTCATTTCGGAGCAAATAAACAACAAGATAAGGGTCCTTAACTGCCTCGGAGCTATAAAAAAGATATAAATAGTTCCTATTGGTAAAGCTTATCATGACTATGATGTCGTAACATTATGTTTATAAATACAAGATGAAAACATCGAAATGCAGAAGCAGAAGCGGTAAGCGTAAAAATAAATAAAACCAAGTAAGTATACAGTGTGTAAACGGACCCTTCACATAAGCCGTCAACCAAGCATTCTGTTGTAGATCAAATTTAGTAACACTATGCAAATATTATTGCTAGGAAACGGCAAGGGTGGTCCTCTATGCGCAATTATTTTTTTACCATTATTTAAGGTAATAGGTGCAAAGAATAGTACATTGTTCACCGAGAGGAGAAAGTGACCGATTACCGTCGAGGGTGTCGTTTGAAGCCCGAGCCGTAGGCGAGGGCTTTAAAACACCCGAGATCGGGAATCGCACTTTCTCTCGAGTGATACATAGTGCTTTATACTACACCTACGAGGAAAATCTTCATCATCACTATCACTACTTATCATTTTGATAGTTTTATTTTACTTTCTACGAAAACTGAATCCTCAAACAACACACAAATTGGAAATGGCGCCAACGGCGTCTGCAATTTTCACATGTTCTTTTTTCAAATTGTTTATCCTGCCGCCGCAGGGTCGCACTGCCAGCCCGACACCATCCAACACACAGCTAGTGGCCAGTGTCATTTTGCGAACTTGGAGATAAAAACTCACTGTAAAAACTTTTTGGCTTTTGATATTTAGGTTACCGGCGCATAGTCTTACCCAAAATTAAAAAAGAAAAACCACGTAAGAAATGGATTTTCATACACTTTTCTCTCCCGCTCAGATGCGTTTTCTCCCCGCATATTTGTTCGATATGCAATGACGTACTTTCTACCGTAAATTTGATAAAGTATCAAGGTACTTTCCAAGCAGGTGTAGTTTAAAAACAAATCCGAACCGCGGTCGCAACAGGGTGTTTCTAACTACGTCTTGCGTCATAGTAACCCGTATTGCGTCGTCGTTTCCGAGGGCGGTTACGCGACACCACGCAGCGAAACACGACGCCAACAACCTTGTGTGTATAGTTTTAATCTCGTATGGTTTAAAGTATGTATTGGTATATTATTGTTGTTAATTATGATTTTGTGTATTTTACCTATGGGCCTTAGTTTCCTGATAATAAAATGATTATTATTATTATTATTAATAATGTATAGTATTTTATTTTTAAATAATTCAAATTTCATACAGATAAAAACAAAAGATAAAGATAATTTTATTTGTTAAAACATGCAAATTAAAAGCAAGCAGCAAGAATTTTTAAATAATTAAAATTTCATAAATACCTATTATTTTTTTTATGTTTATTAGTCATTGGATACATGAAGTGAGCTGCTGTTTTAAGACGACAAAAGTCACGGTGTATATGCAACTACAACCTACATGACGGGCAATCTTGAAAAAAAAGCTCTCGTGGTTATTTATTATTTTAATTGGCACGCAAATAACTTTCCCTTCTATGTACCTACATACAAACGTACAAGGATAAAATCTCAAAGGCCTTCCTTAGTATATAATGAGACGTACTCGACGTAAGATTCCCTGAGGATCCGTAGGGACGTATTGAAATACACGAACGAGTTATAAATCATGTATTTATAGATTGCGGCTGAAAGTAGGTAGGGGAGTTATTTTTAGTCATAGAGATGTAAGGGAAAATGTGACGTGTACCCCTAGAGGGTTCGAGGTGTATTGAATATCCTGACTGGCGTAAGTATATGAACTCCTTAATTCTTCATCATCATCATCATCTTCCTGCCTTTATCCCATGTTACTTGTGGTCGGCGCAACACGTTTTTTTCTTCCATTCTCAGCTGTCAACCGTTAAACAATCATTTAAACCTTTTTCCTTCATATCATTCCTCACACAATCCATCCATCGTTTCTTTGGTCTTCCTCTCCCTCTCCATCCATCAACATTTATATTCATCACTCTTATAATCACATGCTATTCTTCCCTCCTCATCACATGCCCATACCAAGACAGTCGATTCCCTTTCAACTTTTCTGTAACTGGCGCTACTTTCAAACTTCCTCTAATATACTCATCCCTTATTTTATCCATTCTTGTCACACCACACATCCACCTCAACATTCTCATCTCCGCTACATGCAATCTTTTTTCATTCATCTTCTTCACAGCCCAGCATTCCGATCCATACAGTACGACAGGCCTAATCAGACAGACCTAAATGGTATAATTTTAAGTAAAAGTTCTTGATGCGCTTCGGAAACTGAAACTACTAGTGTTGCAGACGATTCTGGACGGATTTTGTAGATGGTCTGGTATACCTATGTCCCGTGTTAATTGGGGTCGGCGCAACGCTTTTTTTTTTTTTTATTTTTTTTTTCTTCCCTTCTGTCAATCGTGACGCTATCATTTACTCCTATTTTCTTCATATTATTTCTCACACAATCCATTCATCTTTTTGGTCTTGCTCTCCTTCTCCAACATTTATATTCATCTCTCTTTTAGTCACATGAGGAGGTCGTGGATAAATAGTAACAGCCGCTTGGGTTGATTTTTAGGTTGAGCGGCGCTTGCCTAGGTTGGTTTGTTGATGTGTGACCACACATTACATTGCAACGAAGCACGTTGAGCCGTTGGTCTTGGATGTCATTTGTAGATCTTTGTTACAAGTAGTCCGACAACCAAAGTCCCGAAAGTCTGACAACCAGTCTTACCAAGGGGTTCTGTATATCTCAGTACTAACTGTGTTATGAAGTCAGATAGGCAGTCGCTCCATGTAAAATACTGGTATTCAGCTGCATCCCGTAAGACTGGAAGTCAACCGCAACAAAAGCTGGAAAAGGCTAGGCAGATGACGTCTCTTTTAGTCATATGCTTTTCTACCTAGGACCTGATACGAAGTTTAAAATGTCCTTATATTAGACACAATGTGCTTAATAGGACGGTTGTTATGTTTCATCTTTAGTTTAAAAGTATTCTGGAAAATAAATGTGGTATTGTCGACATTACTTACGTCATTTTTAATGAGCCCATTACTGTGACATACTTAATTAGAATATTTCTCGTCCTACGTGGAAAACATTTATTCTCTTAATATTAATTACATCAAAAACCCTTTGACAGTCATTAATTTGATACGAGTACACGACAAAATAAACCCTTTTATTACACCATTTTAATTAATATCATATAAAACATTCCCTTTTAATATGGCAAAGCTGTACTTACAAAATGTAATTACATGTTTTAATACAGTGTGGATATGAGGCTCGATACCAAAGGTACTGAATATAAATTGCACAGAAGGACAACTTCAAACAAAGAGTGAAAACAAAGGCGCCAATCATAACAAACGAATGCCATACGCGAGTACTCTTGCAATCGGTGTACCATGTAAGTAGACGTGGGTCTATCCAACCCCGCCTCGTTTCAAAACTTAAATGAATTACATTACTTAACGCCTGTTATCCCCGAAGGGTTAGGCATAGTGTACCTAATTGTCATGATTTTCAAATAGGTATTAATTAATAAGATCTGCTAAAGGAAATGGAAAGGGGTAGTTTATAAAGCATGGCACTCGGCCGAGACAGGGCAGTTCGTTGAAAGAAATTGAATAAATTGTGGTGTTAAGACTAATAGTCGAATCTATGTCCGATAGCCGATAAGTGTTATAATTATTGTATTTAGTATAAAATGTGAAGTAATATATGGAATATACTCAAGAGTGATTGGAGTTACAGTGGTTTTATTACATACTAGTACACCTACATTTCGCCAGCTGTGTTTTAAGTCCCATCTAATAGGGGGCGAGCATATTGCCATCAACCGGGCATAAATCCAGACTCCGTGGCTGCTACATAGAAAATAGAACAAACAGAAAGAAGAAGATAGAAAAAAGTATGTATTTGTTGTGTGTAACAACAATAACAAAAAAAAAACATTAAACAAAATATTTATAAATACAACAAGACGGAACAAAAAAGTTGACAGTTGTTGAGAATCATCTTGCAGCGCGGTCCCGCTAAGGCCGCCTTAGTACCGTCGAACTAGCTATTTGGTTTACAGTTTAACCCACAAATTTCATTATAAAATGTAAACCAAATAGCTTGTTCGACCGTACATTACTGCAGCGGCCAGCAGCAGAGGGATTGACGGACGAACGTGTAAATGTGGGCCGAGGCGAAGCCGAGGCAAACATACGTAAGTCCATCAATGCCTAGTTGTGGCCAAGGCTTGTATAGTACTTTTCTCAAATAATGCGAGGAAATTCAAACTCTCGCGTTGAAGAGTTCAATTGTTTTTTTTTTTTTTGCAAACAACCGCTTTCTCAATTCGAAATTTAAATAAAACCTTTGATAAGTTACTTCCTTGGTTGCCATGTTTCAGAGTAAAAGATCGTTCCATTGTTAAATAACACGACAGATATGAGTTTACTATGTAATTTATTTGGCCGCTAAACCCGACAGATATGGATTTTCATACAACTTTTACCGGCTGCTGGTCGCATGTATCTGGCCAGTACAGCAATTTCGATTTAGCTCAAAGAAGGTTGACAAAATAATGCTCAAATTTCCAAGCATGTTATAAAATATGAATATGCATCAATATATGAAAGCCTATGGTAATTTTATTGAATGGAGAAATGTAAGAGGTGCCAAGAATTTTTCAGAATCTGTGTTTTTGGCCTACTTCCACTCTTTGGAGTACCTGCTCAATGCTAAAATCAACAGTCAGTTCTTATAACGACGTAAAACTGGATACATATCCGAAATTCATAGCGTATCTGAAGAGGATGTCTGATGGATTCAAACCTAAAAAAGGTTATACAGGGTGTGGCGTAAGTAGTGGTCCACCGTTCAGGATTCATCAGGCATATTATTAAATACATGGGCACTGACAATGTGGTACGTTTTTTTTTTACAAAAATCGCTCTTGAACTTGATGGTGTGTTAAAAATTTGGGTTAAAATTAGAGAAGAACCAACTTTTTCTTCAAAAGAGCTGAATTTACATAAAAAAACATAATTTATCGTGGTAGCTCTAGTATTCAGCAGTAATTAACAGAAATCAAAATGAAAGATTAATGACTTTTGTTGAAACTACAACCAAATTTGTAATAAAGGGTAGAAATTTCGTAAATAAAAGACAAAAAGGAAATATTTTCGGAACCCTTGGGTATAAATGGTTTAAATTTTTAATTGTTATAGTTAATTATCTGGTTCATCGAATCCTGAACGGTGGACCACTTCTTACGCCACACCCTGTATAGAAGATTCCATTAAGAACAAAGCGAAAAAATGTGAACGCATCGTGGAAAACATTAAATTGCAACCTTCAGTTAATCCATCCATGCCACTGTCGCCGCGCCCATCTACATCCAAACAACGAGATTCACCTTCACATTTTTCTCAAAATGAGCCAGATTCGGACATTATTTCAAACACGCAGAATATAAAATCTACAACCTCTATTCCTAATAAGACTGTAACAAAAAATTTTCAAAATTGCGAAAATGTCTCAAATGTAAATATAAGTTTTTAGTTGTTTTATTATTAGATACTATTTAATTTCAATTTAGTTGTTACTCTATGTTTTATTAAATAATAATATTACAATAAAATATAAAGCGCCTTTTATTTTCTCATAGTGGGTGATGAAAAGTAGAGTGTATCACTCGGGCGCAAAATATATTTTTGGCTCGGGTGACGTCCTTGAATCCCTCGCTACGTTCAGGATTCTACTAAAGAATCCCTCACTTCGCTCTGGATTCAGAAAAGCGCCCTTGCCGTAAAAATATTATTTCGCTGCCTTATGATACAATGTTCTATTCGCCATTATGATTTTGGTCCCATGGAGATAGTTGTACAGTTTCATCAGGCCTTTACCACATCAATAATCATCAAAAGGCAAGCTAGGCAGATGATGTATGTTGTCAGCCTTCTGTATGTATCTATGTTATGCCACAGGCTACAATGACGTGATAAAGCCTCGGTGATATCATAAAAGACTGGCTTTGGAAAGATTTTCGCGGCTCCCGCAGCAACAAGTCGTAGGAACTTTACGTCTGCCAACCTTATAACGTCTTAATTGCTCGTTTGTACCTTTGAATTCTCTTGTAATTAACGGGTAAATTGAGGTTTCGAAAGTTCATTAATTGTGATGAAATTGTGATTGATTTTCGAGTACTTACTTCATGTTTTCATACTTAAGCAACGTATTTGATTTATGTGTCTCAGCGGCTGAGCGATCGGCTGCTGCCCTGCGTGCCGCGGGTTCGATTCCCGCACGGAACCAATATTTGTAAGGCCTACAGGTAGTAGTTCCGGGTCTAGCTGTTTCTGAAATAATGTGTAAATGTCTCGCTGACGGTGGCTTGTGTGTCAGATCATTTAGTTCCCTTCAATATGGTCGAGTTGAATGGCGCCGATACATGCGTCATGTTCGTGACCGGGCGCTATCAGTTGGGACTGGTCATCTCTTAGCTGCCACGGTTAATTTTAATTACTTTATTTTTAAATTGCTGATTTAACTTGTGACAAAATAGACATAACTCAAAATAAGTATGAAATACTTCTCTACATAACCCATCGGGGAACACAAGCACGATATTATGTATGATTACAATAATCCTATTTACATAATAAACGGTAAAGTGGAGTAAAAACTTACACTGAACCTATTTATGGAAAGCCTTTGAAGCGCAAAGCGTAGCTCAGTAGTAAATACTACCAAATTATGACCGACTCAATGAATTTCAGTAGTTCGGCTACATCTAAAAGGGTGCCTTTTGAGCCGAATTTTCATGAACATAGACAGATATTGGATGTTATCCTAACATAAAATACACCTCTTACGAATTTTTTCGCTAGTAAGCTCTGAAAATTCGATTTTTGAAAGCCGATTACCATGAGAGTGGGGTTTAGAACATTTCAGTACATTTTTGTGTCGCAAAAATATGGATAGGTAAAATATTGTGTGCCACACCAAAGTTTTGATCTTTCTTTTTCAAAGTCAAAGAATTTATTCCAATAAAACCATTACACTCACTTTTGAATGTCAGAAAAACAAAGAAAACGAAGCTACGGTCACAAGGCATAATAACTTGTGAAAGTACTTAAGTTGCCCATTCCAAAGCGTAGTGTAGTGGAATGGTAACAGTTGGTTATTATATAAATCGGTTGAATTTTTTTGAATAGATGTAGGAGAGGGGCGTGATGAGAGAAACACTTTTTCTCGATATCTTGGTTTATTTTGGCTTACTAAACACAAAATTTTCTTCGTAACGTCGTCGTTTAGTTTTGCAATCATCTCATATCTATATCTTTCTCTTTTTCAAACACCCACCTCTCACTCACTCATCTTACGTTCTATTCTACCAATAAATTTAAAGTTTCATTTAAGCCCATTAAACAATATTGTATACATTTATAAATTAAAATAACCTGAAGTAACTAACTTAACATTAAACTAAAAATGGCTTCAAAAAACTCCTCCTCAACTCTGTCAATTGGTAATGTCCCCAAGAGACTAAACGGTTAACTTTAATTATTAGAATTTAAAAGAAAATAGGCCCACATAGATTTCTGCTGTCCACATAGCATTTTCTTTTTCCACAAAGAATTAAATGAAATAGATTCACTATTAAGTACGTATACTGTTCTTCTGTCTGCATCATCCAATTATACCATCGTTAATTGAAATATTGATCGTCGGCTCTAAGTTCTAATTACAAATGGGAAACGATAACACAGTTCGTACATAGGTACGAGCAGTAGGTGACATCTATACCCTTAGAAACTTTTAAAAGTGATTTTCTCCTAAGTACTAATTAAAATTTTATGTTGTTACGAACATATTACATATTTTGTGAACCATAACCATACTTTTTTCTTTTATAACAGGTCTTGTCTTAAAGTTGCAATCGTTGTTCTATAGAATCATGAACAGAAACGTTTGTGTTTCAATTTTGGTGTACAATGAAGAATATTATTCTATTCTATTCTACGAGAAAATCACGTTTCCATTTTGATAAGTTGATACATATAGTGCTTGTAACAGTACCTATTACAAATTGATGCGTCTAGCCTGGGTGTTTTTGTAACCCAGCCGTGTGGTATCCGGCAACAGCCGTGTGGTATCCGGCAGAGTATAATAGAATCAACCCATTACACTCACGGGTGTCGTATAAGGCGACTAATGTCTGAGGCAGAACACCTTACGCCTCCGTAGACCAGAGAATGGGCAGCAGCGTTTTCTGTTAGTCTTTCATCACTGCGATCTCCAACCCGCCTGCCAAGCGTAAGATTACGGCAAATTCCTCCCATCATGGGAGAGGCTTATGTCCAGCAGTGGACGTTATGGGCTGTTATAGTATAGCCTGGGTGCTACATTCAGTGCTTTGTAATATCTCTTCAGTTTAAATGGCAACACACGGTTTCATACACCTACGATTATGTATAGACGCCAGCACCTACCCGAAACTGTCAAATTTTCCCAATCAACGTTGAACCTAATGCTATAGAGATAAAGTTGAAAAACTTTAAAGAAATTTGACAGATTGTAGTAGTTTAATGTGCTGGCGTCTGTATATACATGCATCAATGGATTTGTTAGTCAGTAAACACGAGACTCATGCGTTTGCATACAGCAGTATTTGCTATTAATTCTTTTGTTGTTGGAAAAAAAAATGTTCTAATAATTTCGTCCTGTCCGTCTGTCTTTGGAGCGTAGATGAGTTTAGTAACCTAAACTGACAATGTGAATGAATAAAATCCAGACCTAAACAGTGTTTAGTCCGTATAGCTATTTGATACCGTAACCACACCGCTAAAATGTCAACAATTTAAACCCGAGTGTATATTAGAACAGCATTGTGCCTACGTGACCATTCCATCACTTACCCCCACACACCCAGTAACCCCCAAACCAGTAAACCCCTAATCAATAATATCTATTTGTACTAATAAAAAAAACTACAGCAATCGATACTGTAGCTGTTTACTTTTTATTCGTAAATGGTCGTAGGATAATCTTTTAACGAGCACAATAAAAGTTATGGTCATCTAAACGAGAAAGTCATGGAAATCGAATACTTAGAGCCTTATCACACTAGCGGATTTAAAGCGGAGCGGGCGCGCAGCTAATAGCAGCGTGAAAGTGCACTAAATTTTCAACGTAAGGCTGCAGAGCCTAGCGTTGCCAAGACAAGCACCTCTGTGTTTTCAGATTCATGTGCTTGTTGCATAATTATCACTTGCTTCGGTGAAGGAAAGACATCGTGAAACCTATCGAAAACATGCCTGAGAGGTATTTCTCGACGGCATGTAAAGCCAAAAATGAATGGAGCGGCACAAAAACTCTGACACCAGCTTAGGCACTAACCAAAAGATAACAAAAGACTACACGATTAAATTCTAGGTATGTCTTATATTACTAACAAGCGTAAAACATATCCTTCGTTTATTTGAAAAGCCTGACAAAATGGCTTTACTATAAAAAAACTAGTACGTAAAACGAAATCAGCTTTTGTAGGTCCCTAACCCTCTTCAAGCAATAGGCTTTCACTATCAAATATCATAATAAATATTATCGCGCGCTTCAACCCGACACCCGAATCTTTTGAAACATTAATAAGATTCTCGGCAAATCTTTACCATATCGGGAGCGAGTTTGGTGAGCATTTGGACTTACGATTACTCAGTTAGTTTGTCAATTTGGCCTTGTGTTTGCAAATGCGACTGCTGAGTGTGGGCATCTGGCTTCGAGTCCTATGTCGGAGAGAGTGTTTTTGGGTTTTTCAAATAGGAATTTCTCGGTAGCAGACCAGCGTTTGGAAGTTAGCGGTTTGGAAACACGTGGCCATCTCGGCCACGTGTTTCCAAAAGTACGTTAAGCTCTTTGTCCTACACCTGAGCGATTTTCGGTCGTGTCGGATTGCCGTCCCATCGGATATAAAAATATAAGACTGCAGGGACACACTTCTACTATGAAAATTGCAACGTATTGATGCTTAATCTCCGCTAAGGTTAAACCTAGCTTATCAAGGTCAGTCTGTGGATCGGTGACCATCTATTACATATCGAGTTTCCTGCGTGTCTCGGAAAGCACGTTAAGCTGTTGTTCTCGGCTGTTATGTGTTGTTGACAGTGGTTACAGGGGTGGCTCGCAAGTCTTACCAATCGAGCAGTCTTACCAAAGAGTATTAGAGTATTACTTCGTTACTGGGTTGTGAAGGCCACATAAGCAGTCGCTTTATGTGAAATTATTATTATGAATCTGCCAAGCCTATTAGATTCATAATTTAATAGAAGTTACTCTTTGTTTTATTTATGCAACATTGTAAGCAGAAAAATACATTTTTTAGTCATTTATTATTCGTGTTACAACTGGACACTAACGTTTGCATAAAGAGCTAATCTCCTTTCTTTTTCGCCCCTTAAAAATAACCAACACTCAACATTATTTTCTGCTGGACTACAACATTAATCTTTTGAGAACAAAGATATATGATATATGTCGGCTTAGTCTAAGGCCATAAGTCAGGCTCGGCAGATGATGATAGTTAGTTTTCGCTGAGATTGAGATTGGCCACCACGACCAAGAAGACGATCAGAAAGACTATTAAATACTAAGTTACACCAAAACCAGTGTTGCTAATTTAGCATACCTATTATAAAGGGTGTAAAACATCTCTTAACGAAGCTGGAAGGCACTTGTTCTCCCCGTCATTGCGATGTTTTTTTTGCTCTACACCATATTTGGGAACCTTCTAGATACGGAGATATTGGGGGTCAAATTTCCAACTTTTTCACAAGTTTTTTTTAAAGAATGGAAGTTTTTAATACAAGATTTTTACTTTGAACACCTCCACGACCCCCGTACTATTCAATCCATCCGTCAGCACAATGTTTGAGTGCGTTACATTGAGTTCTACCACAAAACATGATTTTTCACCCCAAAAAAAAGTTTTCCCAGCAATAATTTTTGCTTAAAGTTACTTAGTTTGATGTACATAATGCTTGGTTGACGGCTTCGTGATGAGGTTGTTTACACCCTGTATGCTAAATTTGGCATATTTTGTTCTTGTTTAGCATATTTTTGTAGCTTTTAGCATAGCATATTTTATTAACATATTTTATAAAACAGAAAAGAATGTAAACCACAATCTTTCTTGAAATAAAAATTAAAATCGATGCTCGACTACGCGGCGGCGCGCGGCGCGGTGGTTAGAAGCCTGAATGCTATTTGGTACGTCAGATTCGACCTAAAAAGAGCAGGAAAGTGCTGTTATTCTTACAGTGTTTCAGACAATGTGCTACTTTGTATCGGAACCAAAGAGAGTTACGACTCTAGCTCTCAGCCTTCCACATCAGCTAATGTTGATGAATATCAAGACATTGATATTCTATTCCCCTGATTTAGTTTCTTAATCAATACTGTCATTTATGTTGGCATTTTTTGTGGCTTTTTTTAGAGGTCTGCATATTTTTGGCAATTTTTTATTTTTTATATCAAAAACTTAAAAGTTTTGAATAGTTGAGTTGGCAACACTGACCAAAACCGCGGACTCCCTCCAAAACCGCGGACTGCGTCATTGGTCTAGTGGACGTAAGCGCGGCTGCTGAGTATGAAGTCCTTGGGTTCGATTCCCGGGTCGGACAAAAGTGCTATTTGGTTTTTCCATCAGGGATTTCTCAGTAACAGCCATGGAGTCTGTGAATTTGTGCCCGGTCGATGGCAATAGGCTGGCTCTTTAGTAAACTGATCCCACACAGGCGGATCCCGCGGGATCAATCGACTTAATGAATTTTTGAATTGGTCATGGGTCTTAAACATAACTGGCGAAATGTAGGTGTACTATTAGGTACACATCTGCTTAACCCTTCGGGTATTACAGGCGTGATGTTATGTTTTATGGGATACCAACACATGCGGTCCAAACTGAATTAATATAGTCCCATACGTGACAATGGGAATTATTCCTACATTTTCGTCCGGAGTTCTTACATTAGGACGCACAATGGATGAGAGATTTTCCTATTGTTGGTCATACTCATACATTTTTCTATAGTTATGTCTCTTGTCCTTTTTCGGAGGGTTTAGGGTGAAAACAAGGGCGGTAAGTGCACTTTTATTTTGATGTTCTCTTTCTTCGATTATAACCCGAGATGTTCGGGACTTTCTTGGGTAATTCTTTGTTCAGGGGTGGGTCTTAAGATTTGATCTTGTATGCTCTTGGCAGAAAGGGATTATTGTTAAAATCTGGCAATTTTGATTCGGACTCGCGCACAATGGGTTCCTATATTTTAAACGGTCATTCATACGTAAATTACCAGTCAACAAAACTAAATTTGTTTTTCATAGTATGTTAATGAAAAACAAATTGAACACTGCAGCTTTACAAAAAGGTATATCAAAAAGTCATCAAATGATATTATTCAAACCAATTTCATCAACTCAATTTTATTTCAGATTTTTCTTTTCTTACTTTAAAAATTGACAATTTTAAAGGCATACATTTTTTAGAGCTATTGATATACATAGTTTTATACGTAGAAATATTTTATTTTACACCCTCAGTTACATGTACCCCATTATTTATTTTTTACAAACTTCACTTGATGAGTTTTTCGGAATCGGATCAGTCGCTACATACAAACTTACAAACACATCTTTTTAATATTAAGTCTTTCCATTCTGTGTATATAAAGCGTTGTTATGTAATATGCTAAGTTCGCACTTATGTATTCGTATCAAGACTGTTCCTTTTTCAAAGAAAAAAAAGTATCTAACTAACCGTTTCGTTATTAACTATTGTTAAATTATTACAGTGCGCTTTGAAAGTATAATTGAAAGGATGAAGAATGTTAATTTAAGGGTTTTCCATTTTGTCCCCGTTTTGTTTTGTTTTTTACCCCTCAGCAAACAGATAATCTGTTCATTATTAAACTGATCCAACTTCAGAGCATTCATAGCTGGTGTTAAAACGAACCGTCACGCCGTAATCGCGGATCCTTTTGTGACGAAAATGGAACAAGCTAGTGAATAATGTAATAGAAAGTCCTGAAACGGCCATTTTTGCTTACACAGTAAAACAATTTGAAAAGCGAAATAATTAATTTTGTCTCAAAAAGGGGATGGCTTCGTTTGGAGCGATGGATAAAAGGACTGATTGATGAAATGACTAAAAAAGTTGTTTCGAACTTTACTAATAATGAAGTTGCTGACATCCGGAATTGTGTACTATGGTGATTGTGTTCTATTTTCTTTTGTTTTGTTCTGTTAACATTTGACGGTCTGCTGACAGGTTAGACTTATGGTGCATCCGCACCGCAGTTACTTTTTGTAGAGCAACGTTTCCAAGTGTTATTTATTGTTAGTTTATGTTGCCATGTTGGTATATGTTAAGTAATGTTGCCTATAAAAAAATAGTAAACACGTGGTAACAATTGATAACATTGCTAAAGAATGTTACCTCAACAGGCGGTGTGGATGCACCATTAAGGATGCTCAATGAAGGAGGCTCGATTTCGATGAGTACCATTTTTACAGAGATGGTCTGAACTATGTCCATTTTCAAGATCAAAAATTTCCTCTTGCTTGATTTCAAGGGTTTTAATTTTTTGGCACGGAAAACCTTATCCTTTTTCTAAAATAAAAGTTACTCCTTACAATATCAGCTATCTGACAGTAAAAATCGCATAAAAATCGGTGCAGCCCTTTCGGAGATTAGCCGGAACAAACGTCAGAGTGAGTGTTTGATGTGTTCAGACAGACTGATTTGGAAATTACAAACAGACACTTCAATTTTATTTATTTGTACGTATAGATAGATGTGCTTGGTACTTTGCAACTTTTTGTTAAACTCTTTGCCCTATCTTGTTCTATAGTAGATTTATTGTAAGGTGAATGTTTACAATAAATCCAGTATTTTATAATTATACTAACACTAGCTGATGCCCGCGGCTTCGCTCGCCCGCAAATTATATACTAAAACCTTCCTCTTGAATCATCCTATCTATTAAAAAAACCCGCATCAAAATCCGTTGCGTAGTTTTAAAGATCTAAGTATACATAGGGACAGACAGACGCGGCGTGGGACTTTGTTTTATAATATGTAGTGATACTTACGTTTATTTCTCTTTACTCTTACTGCGGCTGCTTCTGCTTGTCGATTGTAGTACTCGATGTCACATGCTTGCTGCCTTAATAAATGTATGTCCTATATATCCCCTTTACAATTACACCACAGGGATTCCAGGACATCTTGATAGATACCATACTGCAGTGCATACTACGATCGATGGTTGTGTTGTTGTGTGTACTTTAGTGTGAATTTATGTTGTTTTTCTCTTGCAAGAGAGATTACAGTGTCTTCTAAGGTTATCGTCGTCAAGTGTTAACCAGGATAAATGTAGTTGGGCATGGCATGTCATAATAACATACACACACATATTATTGGAAATTAGATTGACATTTATTTGTTTGTGATAAAGTTGTAATTGCCAGTGTTATGCAGCACCAAATCACTTTTGGTAATCCTTTTTGTGTTGCAGGTACTCGTATGATACGATTGCTTCCGATGTTTGCCGATGCACAGTATTTATTCTGCAGTACTGTACAGGTTAATTTGAATTATGGAACTAACTCGAAGCTGTAAGGTGACGGCACGGTTGGCGCAGTGGTTGAGCAATTGGCTGCTGCACTGCGTGTCGCGGGTACGATTCCCCCACGGACCAATATTTTTATGAAGTACAGGTAGTTGCTCCGGGTCTAGCTGTTTGTGTTGTGAGGTTATATTCAGGAGAAATTCATAGTGTGGGTCAAAGTTTTTTTTTTTCTAAAATGAGTTAAATAACAACACGAATATCGTCCATAAACATTTATTAATATATTTTTATCATTTTCCATATTCCAATATTAATACAATTACCATATTCCACAATCAGGAACATACATAAGAAGCTACATACATACAGAGAATCTACTTGGCTGCAATACCATATATACTCCTGTCCGAGAGTCGCATTCAATACATTAAGATTCGTTTTATTAATATTATATGAATTATGTATTGACACATTAATAATAGATATTTTAAAAATCTAAGTTGCCAATCGCAAATACAAATGGCTTTGTTATATATAAAGGCTTATAATAGCGTCTTTCACCAAGTTTTCCATTACCGATACTCTCTTATAAGACTAGAACATTTAGTTTAAAAGTACATTTATATTTTTTTTTCTATTTTGTAGTGATCGCTACTTCCTATTGACATAAGTTTACCATCAATTTAGCAGCTACTGCTTTATTCTTCTACCATTAGCTTACTTAACTCTACATACATACATTGTAATAGATTGGGTGAACTGCCTTCGAGGCGACGGGTCGGTTCGTCCAAACCAAAACTTCAAATGAAACGGGACGCATGAGGACACGTCGCCAGAGGCAGTTGCCGGGGTCTGATTGGCCGAGCTTAGCGTCGGGGCGTACGTGATTGGACAATAAGGCTGGGTGATTGCCCAACCACGTAAGCGGACACTCGGAGAATCAGATAACAAAAAACTACGAGAACTAATCCAAGGGACTGAAGTCTAAAAGAGAACCAATACCATTTATAAATGTTGTATATCATAAAAGGTCCAAAAATATTTCCGAACTAAAATCTAGGTCCCTGTTTTCAATTCGAATCTCCCTAAGCGATAAGTGAAGGTAGTGCTAGAGAGGGGAACAGAGAGCAATGAAATATGGTAAAGAAAGCAACGGGTCCGTTTGAAAATGCAAATGTTGTCGTCCGATGGAGCGGCGGTCAAGTCGGCTGGTAGGAGCTGGTCGCCGCTTCAGGGGAGTCGGAAAGTGGGGCGGTGGCCTACCCCCACTTCTGGAAGAGCCCCATGCGCTGGCAGCGGCAGTTGGAGCCCCAGAGGTTGCACCTGCAGGAGGAGGAGTGGCAGCAGTCCCCAGGCCGGTGGTCGCAGTTGCCCCCCCGCTTCACACAGGCGCGCCTGAAAACGTAGATCAGCGACGATCGTCTGAAAACACATCAGTGAACGCTAACCTAAGTTTGTGTCCGTGATTATGCTATGCGGTGGCGCATGCATTCACTTCATTGCTCTTTAGTTTGGCAGTGCCATCGGCTTTTCTCCATTATGAGAAATCAAAAGCAATATGTACCTATATTTACTAGCAGTCATTAATATTAAATCACTGGTTATAAAAGTACCTCTAGTTTTATTGCCAAACATGCTCTTTGATCATAATTTAAAGAAAACTTCAATGTACTCGTAAACTAATTGATTGGAACATTGTCAATAACTAACTGTAGCTAAGTTTAAGTTCATAACTCAAACTCTAAAATCACGAAGACTTGCTTCGTTAACAGTTCCCAAGATTCACCTTGTTTGACTTGGCACTTTAACTATTCAACTCTGATCCCTATCTTTAGCAGTATAAAACTCACTTTCCAACATCCTGCAGCAGTTGGAGATCAGCAGGGTCTTCTCCGTAATCAGACAGGTTTACTTCGACGTCGTCGTCTCCTGTTGACAAAACGCTTTGTTTTAGTTTTACTTTTATGAAACATTTAACTTAAACACGAAGACTGGAGTTTCAGGTAGCCACTTATGTACTTAGACGCTCCTGTCTTTTAGTTACAGTTAAGAAAACTGTAAAATTCTTGGCTAGATTTTTTTCTTCGACTACACACTAGAAGATAGTGTCTCAGCATAAGAGAGTTCCTCTCAGAGAGCGGAGAGGTCTGTGCCAGAGCAGTTATAGGCTTATTTATACTACAATAACATTTTAATACCACCTTTTTTTGTGCCAACTTTCTATCCTCATATAAATATTGGAAAAGCACTAAGCTTAATCTTGACATTCTTTCTGTTGTCACAGTTTTATAAGTCGCCCAAGTGCCTCTGACTTGGTTTTAAATGCTGTCGAAAATATCTCTCAGGCATGCTGGTTTCCTCACGATATTTTCCTTCACCGAAGTTAGTGATCATTAATGCAATACGCGCATGAATCTGAAAAACCGAGGTGCGTGTCTTGGATTCGAACTCGATACCTATGACTTGGCAGTCCGACGCACGGTCACACCACTAGACTATCACAGCTTAGACATTCTATGTGCGACTTCATATCAAAATATCTCATCACAAAATGTTCATTGGGACGCGAAATTGTCTCCATTGTGGGGTCCTTTAATCATGTTTGGCATTCAACAAGATAACTAAGTTTATTTTTCCATCTCAATGATATTTTTCCGTAAATTCTTTTCATGCCTCCTTTCAAGTGTTTTCGTAACGCTGTCAGAAATATAAAAGTGGGTGATTCTCAAGTCCGTAATTTACGAAAAGTAAATTTTGCTTCTGAAAATAGATATTTTCATACTTTTTTTTTGTTTTTCACGGATGGCAAATTACGGTAAATAGAATCTCCTTTAAGAACAACAGATTTTGTTATTTCCAAGAAACATACAAAGACGGTGTTGTACAAACAAAAAAGGTGTTGGTTTTTTATCTTTATTAATGTTTTGTCGGCTTAATTTTTGGGACAGAGGTTTTAATTATGAATAGCTTAATTAGTAAATGGGCCTCAAAAATATTTATGAAATCTGATCCGTATTGGGTTCAATATATATTTCAGTTTAATTAAAACTATACTAATATTTTATTTGGGAAAGTAATTCTGCCTGTCTGTCTTTTACAATAATACGCTATTTTGTCTCCACGGTATGGTCTAGATTTAGAACCAAAAAAAATGTTCGTAATTATGGAGGGTCAAGGTCCTCTCGGCTACGTTAACGTACGTTTTACACCCATTGACTTTTTACAGCTACTTTAAAACTAGTATACGTTACCAGGATCGATGTATGAGGCATGAGCCCACTCAGCGGCGAGTAGGACAGCCGCTATCGCCAGCAAGAGTGCGCCGGCGCGCGGCATTCTGCCCACGCGACTACCGCTGATTGTCTGAAATGTGATGGCACGTTAGTGTGGTCGTGCCTTTATAAGTGATGAGGATTTGACCGCCAGTGATACTTTATTGGAAAAAAAAGAGAGGATTAAAAAAAAAATCAATTAGTGTTAACGTCTTGAAGAGCTCTATTTCCTTATTGATTTTGTACAATTTAATATATTTATTCAAACTATGTTTTTCATTATTTCATGTTTAGTCTGGCGGTCAAAACTTTAAACATAATTTTAATTAGAAAGAAGAAGTGGAAAGTCCTGAAAAGTTTCGTGTTGTGTGTGGCGTTTCCTTAAGATGGTTAAAATGTTTTAGAAAACCTATCGATGCGACAGTTGATCAATGGAAAAAAAGACTAACACCCAAATAACGACAGCAAATACCAACGGAATCAAGAAACAAAATACTGTAAGATGTTATTGATAACACCGTTAATACCTATGCCTAGCGATGACGAAATTTACTGTAGCCATAGCCCGAAGAATAGATCAACATTAGATCAACATCATCATCATCAGGCCTAGCCTTTTCCCAACAATGTTGGGTTCGGCATCCAGCACCACCGGATGCAGCCGAATACCATCTATTTTACACGGAGCGACTGCCTATCTGACCTCCACAACCCATCAGCTAATACTGGGCAATACGATACCGACATATTAAAAAGAAGAATGGCGAGATTGCATGTAATTCGGGAACCAGTAATCCCCTATCACTGGTTCCGTATATTGTGGAAACTTAAGAATAGTTAAGGAACGAAATAAGCCTAACAAAAAAGCAAATGAAAAATAGGTTATAAAAGTTGGGAGAAAAAACATATGAAAGGTAGAAGATTATAACATATTTCAAGGCACGGACTTATTGGTTATTATTTAATAGTAGAATGGCATATAATAACATTTATCCGTATTCCACGTAGCCGTTGAACACAAACACACAATGGAATGATCCACTAACTATGTCCACAAATAAATTTGACACTGACGTTCCATTTCTCAGCTGTAAGAAGGTAAATGTCAAACGTTGCGTTCGGAATGTACACGATGACTTATACTCAATATTTTTTTATATAGAACTCTGATAAACTCTTTACTATAATTATATAAACTAGACCGTGAACGGAGCTCCTCCGCTCTTGATTTTTAAATTTAAATTTTAAATTTTTCTTCAACACTTCTCGAATATCGCGCCATTTCATCTTTCACACAGTCTCTTACTCCTAAAGCCTACATAATAATTAATAAATATCGCTAGACATTAACACACAGCGCCATCTCGTGCCACACTTAGCAACTAAGCTTGTGTCGTGAACACCAGATAGTTGACGTACTACATAGATACTTTTTGTTTGTAAATACATACTTATTATACATATAAACATCCAAGACTCGGAAACAAATATCCATGCTCATCACACATACATTTGCTCCAACCGGGATTCGAACCCGAGACCCTAAGAACGTAAGGCAGCCTCACTACCGCTGCGCCATTAAGGTCGCCAATAATAAATCGGTACATCCAACTTCGTAGACCCACTACGAAAAAACACGTAGCTTGCTACATTGCTACGCTTTTAGACTGCTACGAACTACGAGGAGATTAGAGCCGTTTCACGCCATTGCTGCTCGGATTTCCGCCCCCAGTCTGTTAACTCGTAACCATGGCAACGTAAGACAAGCGGTCCGGCTTTATTGTCTAGAAAGACTTGATAACATCTTTGGATATGGTGCGTAACAGTCTTATAAATTGTGAGGTTGCCGTTTTGGTGATTTCGAGTGGAAACTTGCTTTTATCTTTGACCCAAGGCTGTAGTTTCGTTTTTTCGGACATTAGTTACAGATGCGCAAAAATGTGGGTATAGTATTTTTCCAAATATATAACTGAGTTTGTCATATTTTTTTATAATGATTGACTTCATATGCCCGCCTTTTTCCCAACTATGTTGGGGTTGGCTTCTAGTCTATCGTTTTCTGCTTAATATCCAGTATTTTACGACTGCCTATCTGACCTCCACTTCCATAGTACTGGGTAATACGACACTCTTTGGTACGGTTGGTTGTCAGACTTCCGGGCCACTGACTACCGGTAAGAGCTGTCAAAGACCTTTAAATAACAACCGGGATCAAAAACTTACTTAACATGCTTTTCGAAGCACGGAGGAATCTCGGTATGTATGACGGGTGGTCACCCATCCACGGACTGACCTAAGCAAGCGCATCTTAACCTTGAAGATCGACCCGTGTGGCTGTTATTATTTAGCCACGAGCCCCTCAGATTGTATAATGATTGAGGTTCGGGACATCATTAGATTACACTGATTAACAACTATGGACATGGAAATCTGTTTGATTGAATTATTTTGCTTAATATAGGACCTGTGAGAGGATTAGTTTAATAATGTAACAACGTTCACAATTATCTTGGTTATGTCTTTCGAAATGATCAAATATCGAAATATTTGTCATGTATCTATATATATATTATATCTATGTATATATTATTTCCATAGCGTGATGTCGTACGGTATTCTCTTGTGGGGCAATGCCGCCGATATTCAGACAATATTTGTTTTGCAAAAAAGGGCAATTCGTTCAATTTATAAATTAAGACCCAGATACTCCCTCAGAGAAAAAATTAAAGAGATTAATATTCTTACTGTGCCTTCTCAGTTTATTTATGAAAACCTCTTGTACGCACACAAAAATATTAATTTGTTTAAAAAATACAGTGATATCCACAACATAAATACGAGGAACAAACACAAATTTGTTGTTCCTGTAACGAGGCTCAAAAAAATAGGGGGTACGTTCAGATGCCAATGTATACGTTTTTACAATAAACTTCCGAGCCAAATTCAAGCACTAAGCCTAAATAAATTCAAATCGTTAATAAAACGGAAGCTGTGCTTGAAAGCTTACTATCATGTTAACAACTATCTCGAAGATAAAAAGGCTTGGGATTAAGCTGCTCCAATGAAATTTGCTCTGTGAATGTCGAAATTTCGGACTTCGCTTGTTTATTGTTAATTCCTTTCTTTTATACACTCTGACATTGAATGATTTGACATGAATACTTATTTCAGTATTTTATTATTTTTTACTTTTTATTTTATTTTATGTTACATTTACCTACTGACTTGACAGGAATATTTACGTATCTTACTTTTTTATTATTATTGACATTTATGATTTTTGTGATTTTTATTGACATTGATTTTGTAAATTATTATTAATTTTATTTGATTATTGTGAATGTGGGGACCATGTGGGTTTCATTTTTATATATTTTTGTTTGTTTTCTTTTTTTTTCCCACAACTGTCTGGCAGTTTGAGTACTATAAGCGACCTACCCAAATGTCCTTTCTTTGGTATTGTTCGTCGTTTCGTTGAGCTCCTTGAGTTATAAGTCGAGCTACACGATAACTGACAAATGCTTGCACTGACTGGACAGGTCCACTCAAATCTGTGTGGTTCTTTCTTCAAAAGACCATCTCAGACACTATTCTGCATAGTCCTCAAATGAATTGAGCAAAATTATGTCTGGACTTCAAAAGAGACTTCATAGTCTCATCATCAGAGAGAGACAGAGGTCATCCTCTGAGTTTGTTTCGGCTGTTTCTTCTCAGAGTAGTCAGGTACGAAACACCGGCCCCATCTAGTATTAAAAAAAAAAATGACGTGTAAAAGTGTTTGTAAAAACCTACTTGCAAAATAAACATCATTTATCATTTATCATTTATCTGTCGTAACAATATTGCGTATTGATATCTTAATAACCACCGTTATGGCAACGATGGCAACCACCACACAAATCATAAATACAGATGATAATAACAGGATTAGAATTCTAATTAAAGTAACGACCCACTCAACGTCGCCATGCTAGGCAGACGGATAAATCATAGATTACAGTAATTAATAGAATAGACGTCACTGCTAACCTTCGTCGTTTCGACGTAATTTTTACTGCCCGTGTAAACCAAAAAGTGGTATTTCAACGTGGTATTTTAAGTTACCTATGTTTTTCTGACATCTCAGAGCTTGAAATATCTCTATTAATCAAAGAAACCATATATTTATATAAACATTAAAAAATACACTTCAGCTTGTTCCAAAAGCCGCTTAGCGAAGTGGACTGGGCTGGCCAGTTCTGCCGCATGCCCGACGGGCCAAAATAACCACGTTGTGGAGCTCTGGCACAGCCAGATGGCAACGCGGCAGACCTCGCAGGAGAAGTCGGGACGAGCTGGACAGAACCAACGACCATGAGTGGTCCACATTGGCACTGAATCGAAAGATTTGTAGGTCATGGCGCAGACCCAGCAGTGGGATGTCACAGGTTAACAGTAACAAAAATACACGTAAAAAAATATACATATCTATTTTATTTTTAATTTAAAAAGTATCGTCAGCCAAGAAATAAAACAATACAGGGAAACAAAAGAAAAAACAATTGAATTTCGAAACTTGCGAGAACCCAATTTCAATACAATATTTAATGGAACTTTGTCAGTTTGTCAGGCGGTGTTCTCAGTGACATGTGTTCAAGTATTCATAACAATAATGTAACATGTCATGTGACACGATACGCTTCGAGAAACAATACCGGATAAAATAAAAATGGTGGCCGATGTGGGATCAATGTGGGGGAGATATTCGGTTTGGAATGTTGGCAATGTATGGGTTTTTGTGACGTGTATAGGATTACTCGTATTAAGTTAAGGTATGGCTTTACGTTTGAAAGGTATCTATGGTAAGGTATGGCTTTACGTTTGAAAGGTATAAATCATGAACTCTTGTTTCTTCAGATGTATTTGGCCCTCGTATCGTTGTTTTTAAGCAGATAGAAACCTTTTCGGGGTGCTTATTCTTAGCATTGCAGACATGAGGCAAAGAGTTTAAAAAAAAAAACTGGTAATCATCTGATGATCATCAACAGTTTTTTTTTGTTTTTTTTTTTTTCTGTAGGCTGATGCCTATAGCAGTTCACTGCTGGACATAATATGTGTCTTCAACTGCACGCCACACTTAACTCGATTCTCGGCAACTCTCATCCAGTTGCTACCAGCCACTCATCATCTGCCTAGCCTTTTCCCAACTATGTTGGGGTCGGCTTCCAGTTTTACCGGATGCAGCTGAATACCAGTATTTTACATGGAGCGACTGCCTATCTGACCTCCACAACCCAGTTAGTACCGGGATACGATAAGTACCCTTTGGTAAGACTTTTTGGGCCTCTGACTACCTAACGACTGTCAAAGATCTACAAATGACAGCCGGGACCAACGGCTTAACGTGCTTTCCGAGGCACGGAGGAAACTCGGTATGTAGTAATTGGCGGTCACCCGTCCACAGACCAACCTAGGCAAGCACGGCTTAACCTAACGATCGACCCGAGCGGCTGTTATTATTTAGGCACGAGCTCCTCGAGTTGCTACCAGCCAATCTGCGGAGATACTCGCCCCAGCTAGCTTAAAGGCGTCCCTTACACTTGCCGACTATTGATCATTTTGTTAGTCATTTCATGTTCAACAGTCTTGCTATCGCTCAAAAATAGTGAATATTCATTTTTTATTTTTTTATTCTGTATTTTTTAGTGATTAGGGGTCACTAATTCAGGGAATCGATGCTTTAAGGATGGTAGTTGTTCTAAATAAGAAGGCCAATAACGATCTGTATGATTTATTCCTAGGCGCGGCTTATATACAATTTCGAAATAATAATAATAATAAGGGTACATAGACAAACTTAATAACTAACCCAAATTGTTAATGGCGGTAGTATGTGCCGCGCTCCCTTCGAGGTGCTAGCGCAATGATACAGCGGCCGAGCGAGTCCAAATTCCTTTGACCTTTCTCTTGTTGTCGGCCAGATTAGTACGCGCGGGCGCACGGTGGCAGACGGCCGTGTGCGCTCCTCTAATACGTATGCCTAGATACGTGAGTATGAGCTGCTACAATTTCATTTGCAACAAAGCTACATTCTACATTCATCAATGAGGTAGACCAATAAAACGATGCATGAAGTTTGTAAAGGATGATATGGCAAGAAAGGAGGTGTTTCATGAGATGACGAGTAATAGAGAAGTATATAAGAAGACATGCTGACCTTTGTCATCATTATCTTGCCGTAATCCCAATTCATTCGGATTACGGCAAAATAATGATGACAAAGGTCAGCATGTCTTCTTGAATACTTCTTGTCACTTGTACTTCTTCTTGTCATCATTATTTTGCCGTAATCCCAATTCATTTGGATTGTGATAAGGGCAAGAGACTGATGACAAAGCTACCATTCATCAAACATTTGTTTACTAACAGCCAGTATCGACATGTCACCAACAGCAATCCAACTACATACTAATGTCAAACCGCCTACAAAGAGAATAGTTGGGCCAACTTTGATTACTTCTGTGCCCTTTGATTGGGTATATTGGTGCGTGAAATCGTGGTTCTCTACCATTCCTTAATTGACAAACTATTTGCGGCAAAAGACTAATTTTGCCGTGGTTTTAGTTTAGCTTAGAAGTTTCTCTGGGTTGCGTAGTTTTAATCTAGAATGGGATATCATTTTCCTTTAGGGAAATATCCCGGACTTTATAAAAGTAAAGTCGTATGTTCATCTAATTCTATACAAATAAATACAATTGAAAATTACTCGCACTTTAAAATATTGTCTTTAGTGTGGTGAACTGCCACTGCTACTATATACTCAACACACAACGTCCTGCATAATCATAAAGCCTCTTTTAACCCCCAATGTGTAGGGAGAAGTGTGTTTATGGTACACTCACATTTCGAGTTATGTTTAAGTCCCATTTAATAGAAGAGCCTATGCCATCAACCTCTGTGGCTGCTACTGAGAAATCCCTGAAGGAGCAAGCTTATTTCCATCAAGCGGGCACTAATCCAGAATCCGGGCTGCTACTAAGACTTTTTAATAGAAAAACCAAAACTATTTTAAAATTAAAGTATGTAAGCAGTAAGCAGTTCATTATCGTTTTCGATAATAGAGCAACCCTGCCCTAATAAAACTGATGTTGACGCGGCCAACGAACTGAGAAGATGTCGATTACAATCAATCGCAATGGGTAAATTAGCTTGTTAAGTCAATTAATCAATAATTTGACAGCACTGTAGTTAAAGATTATTTTGTGTTGAAAAATTGTGATATAATAAAGTTTATAAAAGATCTATGAAAGCTGTGTAGTGTGTTAGCAGTTGTTGTTCTGTCTATCACATTTGGTGAAAAGTACGGTCATTCATCACACGGCCAGACAGGCGCATTACTTTGTGTAATTTATTTCATCACCACTGCTCTCAAAACGGTGAAGGAAAACATCGTGAGGAAACCGGCATGTCCTAGAACCAAAAATTCCAAGACATGTGACATCTACCAATCCACACTGGGCCCGCGTGGTGGATTATAGCCCATACCCTCTCATTGAGAGGAGGCCGTGTCCCAGCAGTGGGAACATTATAGGCGACGACGGTCGGATGACGGTCATTCATCTTCGTATGAAGACATAAAATTATATTACCACACACATTAAAGCAAATTCGTTGAATTTTAAAATATATATTTCATTCAAAAATTAATGGATGTTACTCTTTGTTTTATTCTTGTAATATTGTGAGCAGAAAAGTACATTTGCAGTCATTTATTTTCATGTTACGGCTCACCTTCGTTATTTTTAACCTAAAAAGATCCAACACTCTACATTATTCTGACTACAACATTAATCTTTTCAGAACAAAGGTTACTATGACGGGTTATAGTTGGCTAGTTATTATTTAAAAAAAACATTTCGTTGTATTAAAAAGTCTACTTGTGTTACACACATAACATAATATCACGCCTGTTAATCTCCGAAGGTTTAGGCAGAGGTGCACCTAATAGTAGATATGCCCACATTTCGCCAGTTATGTTTTAAGTTCCATTTAATAGGGGGCCAACCTATTGCCATCAACCGAGCACAAATCTAGACTGCGTGGCTGCTACTAAGATATTCCCGATGGAAAAACGCAAGAACACTTTTTCCACTTCGAACCTTGCTTGTATAATAAGTGTATTAAATTAAGTAATTAAAATTAAATAATTACAATTACTTAATTGTACTTACTTACGTACTTGTACACATACATATCATCCTAAATCAATATCTATTTGTTGTCCACTACGCGTTTAACAAAAGCCAATCGCACCTTTTCTAAGTCAAAGTAATAAAGAAAATCAACAACATCTTTTTCTTAAAATATTCTTCCAACTCTATTCAACAAAAGATAAATTGTTACCATCTCCGATACAACGAAAACAACCCTTTCTTTTCAAAAGAGACTTATAGCTTTAGTAAAATGATAAACAGTCTAAGATGATAGTCTACCCACCCTTCTTTTCATAAAAAACTTGACGTTTACAAACGGTCAATAAATCTCAATATGTCTTTGTCATTTTCTTTTTAAAGTAAGACAAGCAAGTTTGGACAAAAAGGAACATAATGTCGAGTAAGAATTTAGGCTAATTTATTCGAAAAATGAATCACCACTCTTTTTGCCGATAAATGTTGCGGTCAGCTAAAACATAGAGGTGCCTCAATTAAATGTATGTGTGACCGTCGGGTTGCAAAGTCATAGGTCTTGAGTTCGAACCCAAGACACGCACCTCTGATCTTTCGGATTCGTGTGCGTATTGTATAATTATCACTTGCTTCGGTGAATATCGTGAGGAACCAAACCAGCATGCTCGAGAGATATTTCTTGACGACATGTAAAGCCAAGACAGATGCGCCATTCAGAACTCTGACACCAGGTTAGGCGCTAACTACACTCGAAGCGGCGATCGGCGGCGGCGACCTCTCGCGTCCGGCCCTGGTTCAAGCCATGGTCCGGAACGAGACGGAATGGGACGCCGTCACCTCCTTCTGCGAAGCAGTCATGCTAGAGAAGGAGGTGGCGGAACATGAGAGGGAGAGAACCTCACGTCCCGGCCGCCGCGGAAGACGCCCCGGGCGTCGGGGGCCATGTGGTGGCCCCCGGCCACCGTAGGCGCGGGCCTGTGGACGGTGGGCTATGGGCTAGCTAGCTGTCCGTCCGTCTCATGACGACGGGCCGTGTCGACGACGCGTTCGTGTTCCACGCGCGCCTCAAAGAGAGTCAGCAAAAAGGAAGGGGTCCGCAAGGACCGATGCCTGCCTGCTCCTGGGTTGCGGGACTGTTCGAAAGAGATACCGTGACCCCGGAACACAAAGGGCTATGAAGGAACATGGATGGGTTTTAGTCAGTAAAAGTCTGACACTCCCTCCTGCTCCGCCCAGAGCGGGAGAAGTCATTCGATGAATTCCCATCCGAAAAAAAAAAAAACAAAGGATCTAACTACATCAAAAATAAAAAACTGATTTATGACAATAATGAAATTGAAATTGAAATTTATGAAATACAAGTCGTGTGTCCTGAAAGATTTCCTAACGACATAAATGACGAACACTTTCTAACGAATTTTAGAACCCCCTTTGCTTAGCTCACTTTTATAATACATAATTAATAAGGAACTCTTCACTTTCCAGACTTCGGTCGCTGCGTTATGTTTTTCAGTGAATGAATGAATTTGGAAAATCTTTGAAGATAGCAGTGGAAAAGCGTTGCTGCGAGTCCTTTGAGAAGCACAAACTCCCACTCTCTACGCAATCTGGAGCTGACGTCCAGTATAATTTTACTCAAGTCAGAACTACTACCTCTTGCATAACCAGTGCCAAGGCCTAGATTTTTAATTTGAGGAAAATACCGGTCGGTTGATAGGTTGGGAATAGAAGATCGTTTTCTTATCAGCAATAAAGCCCCTCAACTCATCTAGAATACCAACAAGGGACCATATTTTACTCAGTTTACGAGACATTTTGTTATAATTGAAAACGCTCCATTCCCTTTAATTCAGTACTAACTTCTGTTTATTCAATTCGACCTCCCTTTTAATTTTATTTCAAGCTATATTTCATAATTATTATCAAATTATAACGTTATAAATCAAATTGCGTTGAAACAATGCTGGGGTAGAAATGTACCCCAAAATATCTGTCAGGCAATGCTGATGGCAGATTTACGATGAGCATGGTTAAGCGTGATTAATTGCAACTCCTGGCTTTGCTATCTATTTAGGAGCTTTGGTAATTAATTTGTATACTGAATTAAAAAATAATGAGCTTCTGTTTCTGTTTGCGTGGTAATCGGTTGACGTGGTATGGGGCATGTGATGTGGAGAAATGAGGAAAATGTCGTGAGGAAAGTTTTGAGTATGAAAGTGAATGGGTATAAGAGTAGAGGAAGAATAAAGAAACGATGGATGAACTGTGTGAAGAATGATAAGGCACGAAAGGAGGTGTCTGATGAGATGTCATAATAGAGAAGTTTGGAAGAAGAAAAAAATATGCTGTGCCGACCCCGTGATGATTGGTTGTTTTTTTTAAAGCTTTTCGGTCTTAAATATTTGAGCATAACATCAGTAATGATTCTAACCTAACATATACAATTTTTGTATTGTTACAAAAAAATCCCTTCAGTTTTGCAACAGTAGAATACAGTAAGTTATTTTCTGGATTATTTTATTTTTAAGCATACTGCCATGTAGTCTATGAATATGAATGTTGGAGGGTTAATAATACGTACCATCAATGCGAAAGAAGAACAAAATTACATAAACTACAGCTATCCTGAAAAGCTACCACTTTCGAAACAAACCTCACAATGTAGCCAAAGACAAAGCTATTGATAGCTAGCCACGTTAATCATGAATGAAACTAAATTACCTCCCACTATTAGACTAAAATGTACCGTGGAACCCTATACCCTTTAAACTAAGGTTACTCTCCATCTTCCCTTGTACGGTTTAAAAGCAGGGATGGGCCTCGGGGTAAGGGTTGTGTTTTAACGTGAAAGTGGCCTAATATAGCTTGAAGATGATGAAGTGGAAACGACGGCTATATATCTTCGGGTACGGAAACGTTTCCTACCGTAGATAAACTTGATAACGGTTCATTGATAACGGGTTCCTGTATTAAATACGGTTCGTTGTTAATCAGTAATTTTATCGGTGAACTATTTTGAAGAGTGACTTTGGTATAATAAAATAGAAGAGGAGCTCGTGTCTAAATAATAACAGCCACTCGGGTCGATCTTTAGGTTAAGCCGTTCTTGCCTAGGTTGGTCTGTGGATGGGTGACCACCCATTACATACCGAGTTTCCTCCGTGCTGGGAAAGCTCGCTAAGCAGTTGGTCCCGGGGTCCCAGTTGCCAAGGGGTATCGTATTACCCAGTACTAACTGGGTTGTGGAGGTCAGATAGGCAGTTGCTCCATGTAAAATACTGGTATTCAGCTGCATGCGGTTAGACTGGAAGCTGACCCCAACATAGTTGGGAAAAGGCTAGGCAGATGATGAGAGAAAATAGAGCAGAAATAGAATGAATGCATAATAATATAATAATAATAATAATAATACTCTCTCTGGAGCCCTAACCGCCGGGAGCTTGGACCCTGTTCCCGATACCGGTGGGCTACAATTTTTATATTTTTAAATGTTTTTATATATTTTTTTATTTATAGTTTAAAATGTAACAAATTTGTTTATCGATGAATAAAGGAAATAATAATACCAGCCTATTACTGTCCCACTGCTGGGCAAAGGCCTCTTCTCAACAGAGAAGGCACGAGCGTTGATCACCACGCTTGCTCAAGACAGGTTGGCAATTTCAGACTTATATTCATTATAATTCATGCATAATTATGTAAAACGAATTAGAGTATTAACTCGGTTACTGTGCTTCTGAGAACAAGAACCCGCAACTACACACAGTTCAAACAGTAGACTTCACAGAACATTCATTTGTTTTCATTTCTTACATAACATAACATCTCGCCTGTGATCCCCGACGGGTAAGGCAGAGGTGTACCATAGTACACACACACATTTCGCCAGTTACGTTTAAGTTCCATGTAATAGGGAGCGAGCCATCAACCGGGCACAAATCCAGACTCCGTGGCTGCTGCTGAGAAATTCCTGATGGAAAAACCCAATAACACTTTGTCTAACCCGGTAATCGAACCTAGACCCAGTCACACTTGCGACCATCACTAGATCACCGAGGCAGTCAGTTATTTCTTTTCTAATTTAGAGTTAACGGAAAAGTAAAATTAAATTAAAGTTATAAATAGTTCAACAACAAACCTATAGCTCTTACTCTTAATAACTTGGAATTAATTAAACAGTGCAATATTAAGTAAACCCCTTATCCTATTACGTATTTAGCTTATTTAACACTTCAGTTCGGGTTAACCTATCAGGAATGGTTAAACCCTTTCAGGTAAACCCAAAAAGGTTCGAGACCCTAAATGGGAATCTAAATATTTTTAGCCAAAAGAACTTGCAACTACGCCGCTGACTGAAAATTTGTGTGGTAATCGGTTGGCTTGGTACGGGCGTGTGGTATCCGGCAGAGTAGAATAGAACCAACCCATTACACTCACGGGTGTCGTATAAGGCGACTAATGTCTGAGGCAGAACACCTTGCGCCTCCGTAGAACAGAGAATGGGCAGCAGCGTTTTCTGTTAGTCTTTCATCACTGCGATCTCCGATCCGCCTGCCAAGCGTGGAGATTACGGCAAATTCCCATCATGGAAGAGGCTTATGTCCAGCAGTGGACGTTATGGGTTGTTGTTGGGCATGTGATGAGGAGGAATGAGGACAATGTCGTGAGGAAAGTTCTGAGTATGAATGTGGATGGGTATAGTGGAAGACCAAAGAAACGATGGATGGACTGTGTGGAGGATGAAATGGCAAGAAAGAAGGGGACTGCTGAAATGACGAGTAATAGAGAAGTATGGAAGGAGAAGACATGCTGCGCCGACCCGAAATAAAGTGAGATATAAGGGCAGAAGAATGATCATAAACTTACAACTACGTAATATCCAAAACCGAAATACTTTATCTAATTAAAACAATTATTATCACTAGATATCTTCTAATAGAGCAACCTTTATCAATAACGTAAGGAATAAATATCAGAAGCTGATATAAATAATTTATGATTCCGCAATAAGACGGCAAATGAGCTGTTTATATCAGACGCCGCGCCGGTTATTAATACCATTATTAAATAGGAGATAATTGTAGATACCTATTACGGAGCGCTAGGAAGGTTTATGGGAAGGAATATGGGAGAAAAAGAATGAATGGAGAATGATGGCGAAGTGTAACTGAACGTTAAATATTAGCGAAAGTTCGTATTTTAGCTTACATTTTTGACCCCGATAACACAGGTTTTACCTAGCATGGAGGTCATTGATTATTTATTTGCTTCTTGTACGCTTAAATTAAGTTTCTCCCTGTTATCTGTGTACGTTTTTTTGTGTCAAATAAATATTATTATTATTTAGCCGCTACCTACTACCTACGCTATTTTGGAGAAACTGTGTCAAAAGGAGAAGAACGGGCTGGTGTCCGCAACTCCACGTTCAAAGCGCGTATTTTGCAAAAGGGTAGAAAATTTATTCGATCCACACCAACTTCCCGAGAAAGGCCAGCAGCTACGACTAATTATAACGACTCATTTAGAAACATACCTTGAATAAAAATAAGGCAACCAAAACCTAGAACAAAATAGCTGTCAAACATAACACCGACCCCATCTCTATCTAAGAAGGCAGTCCATGTATAAACTTTCAAAATAGTATAGGTATTGTATCTTTCATAAAAAATTTAAACTTTCTGTATTCAAAAAAGAATCAAGTTAAATCCAACCTCATTACGGATCCTAAACCACCTTCCCACTCAAAGTAATCCAAGTTACTAAACGTTATCTTAAAAGGAAAATCGTTTCTAACCAACTTTCGAAGATTCAGAAGCGTTCTATCGCGCACTTGAATAAAAACACAAAGTTTTACAGGTACCATTTTGCCATTAGAATAATTGAACTAATTCTGCTAAGAACAATTTCAGGAAAATTGGAAGACTCTGCCCCACTTTTTTAAAACTAAAATGAAGATACACTAACCACTGAATTCGGAAATAAAACGAAGTGTTTAATTAATTTAACGAACATTCTGCGCTTTAAGATTTTTGTTGCGGAGACGTCTTTACGCTCATAACCAACTCAATTAAGGGGTAATGACAAGCTTCAGGAATTATCGCCTCCTGCCGTAATTGTTCTGCCTAAAAAGATGAACTAAAAAGATATCAACATCTGCCTAGCCTTTTCCGAACTATGTAGGGGTTGGCTTCCAGTCTCACTGGATGCAGCTGAATACCAGTGTTTTATATCAAGTGACTGCTTAACTGACCTCCACAACCCACAACCCTCTTAGCACGATACTCTTGGTAAGACTGGTTGTTAGACTTTCAGGCCACTGAATACCAAATATCTGTTGCTACAATGCAATGCTTGACAATAATGTTATAATTAATAACATCAGTTATAATCGCATTGATGTTTGAACACAAAAATGGCTTGAACTGACCAATTCTTCTTTCACTCGCACGTAGAGGAATGCAATGGTTGAACTCAAAACGGCTCGAACTGACCAATGTTTGATTCTTCTTTGTTGTGTGGACTGTTTTAGGTCGGTTTTGAATAAGGAGCAACTTGGCACAGTCAAAACTATTTACTATCAACTATTACACGGACACAATGTCTTAGCTATCGCAGCGTATTAGGAAGAGAGAATGAACGATTCAGAGACAAAAAAACTCTTCAATACAGACTAATAATATTATACTATCATAGACAACTTGTGTTGCTAGCAACAATATCTACAAATGCCAATCGGGACCCTGCGAGACATGGAGGAAACTCGGTAAGTATGTAATGGGTGGTCACCCATCCACAGACCAACCTAGGCAAGCGCGGCTTGACTGCTGTTATTATTTAGCCTCGAGCTCCTTGAACTAAAAAGATAGTCGATTTCCAATTCTCAATGTTATAAAACTGTTATTTCTTCTTTCCAAATAGGGTAAATGATGTCAAAACATAACGGTCAAAATAAAATCACTGCTAACCCATTTCAAATAACTCTTTAACTAGAAAAACAAGGACTATTCGAACAAGTTATACTCAGTGACGTCATAGCCAAGGCACCGAGGTGCGAACTGCAATGCATAGGTCACCGAGTTTCTTTGAAATCAACGTTATGTCAACTGCAGCCTTTAGTTGCTAAAAGCAATACCTACCTTTATTGCCGTGAAGCCAAGAAACTGCTACGTGTTACAGGAAAAAGTTCTGTAGCAATTTATAAGCATAAATGTAGCCAGTATTTCTTAAAGAAACTTGTTTCTTGAAAATAATGTTTTATTTGAAAGTACTTGTAAGTATTCCAATTGTTGTGAATGAATGTGCTGCTATTTTAGTTTGAATTCAATTTGTAGGTAGTTTGTGATTTTGTACGGAGAGAAAAATTTTATATAGGACCCTACATTTATGAAAGACTTGCTACACCTGCACTAGCTTTTTAAAAACATCTGGTCATCGAATTTAATACAACGCATTTATTTGTTTCTAGGCTTAATTACTAACTTTTTTTAAACAATTACGAGTATGTGTAGTTAACGTTTATGCTTATTCATTTTGTTAGTGTCTTAAATAATGGAATTAAGTTATTACATAACATAACATCACGCCTAATTCGAGTTAAGAATAGTATCAGATATTCTGCTACCAAGCACAACCACTCACACACACACACACACAAAGACATACATACCTAACCATTCACAACTACGTAGAAAACACACGCATACACACCACACAAGAGCATGCATGCATGAAATTCTCGTAATGTTAAGTTGTTTTATATTTATTTATTTATTTAAACTTCATGTACAATAGTGGTACATAGGCGGACTTAATGCCACAAGGCATTCACTACCAGTCAACCTTGTTTTAATTATTGATGCTTAAACGGTTAGTTCAAAAGACACTGACTCCTGTAACACAGGTCTCAGCTTGCTCAGGAGCGAAGGTTTCAAATGGAAATAACCTGTTTAAGTATTTTTTTTGCTACTAGACCTAAAAATAGTTTATAAGAGGACAAATACCAACCTCTTTTTACAAAAACCTATATCAAAGACGCAAGAAGGTTTAACTCGACGCCTTGACGTAAAAGGTTTATCCTAGTATCGGGTTGTAGCAAAATTAATACGTATAGTGTATACGTCCTTATTTTATTAAGTGGCTGGGGGCCAGACCTTGTTCAGATTTTGAAGGCCTTTTGTTCCGCCATATTGAAGGGCTTGATGTGGCGTTCGATAGCTCTGTAGGACCATAGACCATAGGACGGTAAAAGGCTTTTGTATAGTTGATTAATGGACACCTTTATGTTTGAGTGATGTTATTAATGGTGTTTTATAATGACTGAAGTTACTCAGCTCACTTTTATACATACTTGGTGAACTCACTTTTATCGATGTTATAAAATGACGTTGGTAGGAACCTTCAATTATCTGGAATTAACGTCACTTAATTAAACTATCTACGTCTCATATTTCGTAACAGAGGTCCACAGTTCTTATACAACGAGCTATTTTGTTAATTCATAAACTAAACACGACTTTGAAATAAAATTAATTCTCTATGTGTGGCGTTAATTTTAGTACACTTTCAGAGAATAATGATTGCGTATAAAACCGACTGGCATACAAATGTTTTGAATAGAGCTGCCTAGCTCTTTTCAATGTGTGGCCAGGCAGAAAAATAACAGTTTCAATAAGTCTGCTTTAGACATACTGATTTCTTAAGCAAGCATATAATATAGGTAGTATCTCTGATTGATTTATAATAGCCTGAACAACACAAAACACGTTATAATACAAAACGACTTAGCGTCGAGAAATATCTCTCTTTCCTCACGATGTTTTCCTTCACCGAAGCAAGCGATAAGTACTAGATCAATTATAGGCAGATATAATATGCTAGCGAAGGAGGTGGCGGAACGTGAGAGGGAGAGAACCTCACGTCCCAGCCGCCGCGGGAGACGCACTGGGCGTCGGGGGCCACGTGGTGGCCCCCGACGCCGGGTCTGTGGACGGTGAGCTATGGGCTAGATCGCCGTCATTCCGTCTTATGACGACAGGCCGTGTCGACGGCGCGTTCGTGTTCCACGCGCGCCTCAAAGAGATGTCAGCAAAAGGAAGGGGTCCGCAAGGGCCGATGCCTGCCGAGGTTGCGGAACTGTTCGAAAGAGATACCGTGGCCCCGGAACACAAAGGGCAATGAAGGAACATGAATGGGTTTTAGTCAGTTAAAGTCTGACACTCCCTCCTGCTCCGCCCAGAGCGGGAGGAGTCATTTGATGATTTGCCATCCGAAAAAAAAAGACAGATATAATATTTTATTCAAAGCCTGATAAACCCAGCGATAAACTAAAACATATTTAGACAACATTAGCCTAGTTAGTTACTTTGCACTACAAAGCATAAGTTTTGTAATACTACCAGCTTGAACATCAAAACTACGGAACTCAAGTTATACGGTCCAATAAATCTGTTTATTGCTTCTATCTGCAGAATAAATAAAGTTCTCCTTTAGAATGTTCGGTCTCTTGTATCGAGGCCAAACTATAATAATTCAACGCGACAAGGGATCATACTACCGGTATAAAAGTAATCCACGTGTCAATTCAGGTTATAAACTATCTGTATGCTAAATTTCATGCAAATCCGTTCAGTAGCTTTTGCATGAAAGAGTAAAAAACATCCATCCATCCTCACAAACATTCGTATTTTTAATAGAAGTAAAAAGTAAGGAGGAGCTCGTGGCTAAATAATAACAGCCGCTCGGGTCGATCTTTAGGTTAAGTCGTGCTTGCCTAGGTTGGTCTGTGGATGGTTGACCACCCTTATATAACGAGTTTCCTCCGTGTCTCGGAAAGCACGTTAAGCTGTTGGTCCCGGCTGTCATTTGTAGATCTTTGACAGTTGTCACAGGTAGTCAGTGGCCCAAAAAGTCTGACAACCAGTCTTACCAAGAAGTATCGTATTACCCAGTACTTACTAGGTTGCAGAGGTCAGATAGGCAGTCGCTCCATGTAAAATACTGGTATTCAGCTGCATCCGGTTAGACTGGAAGCCGACCCCAATATAGTTGGGAAAAGGCTAGGCAGACGAATAGTAGTAAAAAGTAAGATAGAAGCTGTGCAGTGTGCAGAGTATAATCAGTTAAGAAATTCAGATGCAAATGGGACTCTGTTTGCAGGAAGCCGATTTGTTTTTAAGATTTCCCTATCTATTGTCGTTTCGATCTCGAAATATCAGCCAAATATCATTCTGAGCCAAAGTTGGTTCTAATATTGGCCTGATTCAGTCGTTCGGTTGTGGCCAAAGTGTGGCTACATGCATGATGCTTCCGATATTTTGGACTATTTGTTTTGCAATTGGAATACGAAGTATGATTTGAATCGCTTTTCAAATCGTATCCACGGATTTTCTGGCGCGGTTAAGTTGGGTTTTCCTGGCAAATATTGCTACTGATATTTGCTTGGAATGAACTCGATACTAACTTGCAGATGCTTGTTATGACAATGTTTTTCCTATAAATGTTAGTATCTTGTCAATAGAAACATTACATTAAAACACTAATTCCTCATTGACAAGCCCCAATAAAATTCAAATGAATGACCTTAAGTCCTCTTGACAACAATAACAAGGAAATAAACCGCGAAAACAAATTGCCATTCGATCAAAATGGCGCCCAACATTAACAAAATGATAAAATTGACATCTTTACATTACATACCATCACACCTGTAATCCCCAAATTGTTAGGCAGAGGTGTACCTAATACCAACACCAACATTTCGCCAGTTATCTAGACTCCATTTCACTGTATCGAACTGTTTATCCTATTTAAGCTAAGCTGTACTAAACCAGTTAGGTAGAATAAAATAATCCAGTTTCAGAATTTTCTAAACGTACCTTTTGACTAAATCTAATTTATCATTAGAAATCCAATTCTGTTTTTCGTAACTTTTGCTCTAAAGATCAATTCGGTCTATACAATATGATTGTATTTCCAAGACTTAGTCGTTTGAAACGTACCGTGAAATCTTCGGATTGCTTCGCTTTAATGTATATTGTAATCTTATATATGGTTGGTCTGTTTGTCTGTTACGTTTTCGTGCATTAACAACTGAATGGACTTCGAAGAACTTGGTCACATAGATACTCCATGACATGTGTTAATACGTAGTTAGTATATAGGATACTTCTATCTCGGTGGTACGTTTCCGCGTGGATAATTCCCGCTCTCAACGCAAGTGAAGTCGGGGCTAAAAGCTAGTTATGTTATATTTTCAAAACAAAGTCGTTGAAACGCACCGTGAAATCTTCGTATTGTCTCGCTTCAATGAATAATAAAACAAAACGATTTCTCCTTGTAAAGGTCGACATATCGTATCCTTCGTCGGTCCCCGGTTGAGAGTGCTAAGTGTATCCATTTGAATGAATATTATATGGATTGGATATTCTTCTGTCTCGGTACGTCATAGGAAGCAAATCGGAATATTGTGGCTTTGACTTTGGTCTGATCGATTTGGCCGAAATCAATTACGTAAATGTCTGATTTTGAATAGAATTACTTATATGATATTACCGAAAGTTTAATTTTGACTGACTAAATAAGTTTTTCACTGCATCAATGTCCTCATATATCTATATTATATTTAAAGTTCGTGGCTAAATATGTAGTAACAGCCGCTTGGATAAATCTTTAGGTTTAAGCCCGCTTGTCTAGGTAGGTCACATACCTAGTTTCCTCCGTGCCTCGGAAAGCACGTTAAGCCGTTTTTATTATTTATTTGATGAATATTGACAAAGATAAAACGCATCAAAACTCGAGAGTGGGGGCTCGTGACGTTACAACGCACTAAAAATTATAGCACAACGTGACGTACTGAGAATTTTAAAAGCGTCGTATCTTCGTCAAATTTGGTTTACGTAACAAAAGAAAAAATACGTGCCAAATATTTTTTGATAATCTAACTGACGGACTAATTAGATTTTTTCAAGACACAAGCCTATTGTCCTCATATTTATTAATTTTACCAGAGGACAGTGGAGGCCGTGTCCCAGCAGTGGGAACATTATAGGCTGATGATGACCAGAGGAGAGAGGAAAACCAGAATTCTTATTAGTTACAGAGCACATAAATACAGTCTGTCCATCGACAACTATTCAGCTTTATTGACAAGTATTAAGCTTTTTAAGATTAATTTATTTACCTAATCAATACGATCCGTCACTCGACTAAATTGCAGATTGATATCAAACTAACTACATTATTATTAACATCAACACTATACTTTATTAGATTCTCGAAACGACCAATCTAACGAACACTACAGTAAATATTATTATATATGTTACTATTATATATTATTATATATTAAATATTGTTAATAATGTGTTTAAAAATATATGCTATAATTAAACACATTATTAACAGTGGCAAGTTCCTACCTGACAACTCCTATAACCCTATTACTTCGCTTGATTTAACAAAGGCGTAACACTTTGGTGATGTAACGAACAATACGCTTGTTGTCTTTGAAAACCAGGCGTTGAAGTATATGTGTTAGTGTTTACTATTTTGGTCTAACCGCAAGGCTTAAAATGCTTTGATGTCTGTGAATCATATGACTGTAGGCGAGTTATAACGAGGCGAGAAAGGTATAATACTGTTAATGTGAATTTTCACTAGTTTAAATGAGGCGGAAATATGAAGCCCGCGAAATTAAAATTTTGTTATGTTTTTTGCAATTTTCAGGTCACTGAGAAATGATGATTGAGATATAATTCTGTAAATACATACGTATTACGACCGCAAATCGAATTTGGTTCAACATAGGTACGGCCCGATACTGACCGTCAAATTGTAAAAAACGTTAGCAAACTTTAATTATGCGGACTACCCTTCGCTTCCCTCTTAAAGTTCACATCTCGTCTGTGATTGGCAAGACCGCTTCAGAGGAAACGCACTCTTACTTATTTATTTTATAAGGTACTTCAGTTTCATGACTCGTTGTGGGGCCGAAGATAGCAATCTAACAATCGAAGTACTGAAGATGTGTACGTTTTAATATTGATTTAAGATTTCCAATTTTAACACAATTTCAAATGTTCATTAGTTTTAATATGCCAATCCTTTGAACACCTAATGCACTAGAATATTCCTAACTAAAACATTATAAAAAATATTTTTTGGACGCCGGGTAAGCAATGTAATTTCTTCCATGAATATAATGCCGTTGAATATATCAGATTACACATTTTAGGACTCCACACACCACAATAATTCTCAAAATGTGTGTAATTTAGAACATTATTCTGGAAGGAAACATTTACTCCCACATATTCAGGCATCATTGAAATTATTATATCTTAGGCTAATTTTTGAATATTAATTTGTTATTCTGGTTTATGTCTAGCCTTGAAACTAAAACTTACCTGAGAAGAAACTCTCTTATTAAATTAACATAACAAAGACATTAGAGACGACCCAAATAGCGCAGCGGTAGTGAGGCTGCCTTACGTTCTTAGGGTCCCGGGTTCGAATCCCGGTTGGAGTAAATGTTTGTGTGATGAGCATGGATATTTATTTCCGAGTCATGGATGTTTATATGTATAATAAGTATGTATTTACAAACTAAAAGTATCTATGTAGTATATCAACTATCTGGTGTCCACGACACAAGCCTCGTTGCTTAGTGTGGCACTAGATGGCGCTGTGTGTTAATGTTAAGCGATATTTATTATTATTTTATTTTTTTATTATTACAATAGATAACGTCTTCAAAGTTCGTGTTCATTACCTATGCATAGTTTGAATAAATAACTTTTAATTATGATTCCTAATGTGTTCGTGAAATGCTAAGTAATCAAGTTACTAATAGGTACTGATATTGGTAATACTAATAACCTTGCCACTGCAAGGCACTGCCTTAATGGTGTGAAAAATATAATCATACTTCTGATATTTTAATTAGAAATAAATAAGCTTTCTTTTTGGGGCTTGTTAACTATACAAAACAAAGAAATAGTATTTTTATAGTAGTAGTTTACTTTCATAGTATTTTTTTGGCATTAACTTAATTTTATTATATTTTTGCCAAAAAATATAGAACATGGCTTTGGCTCCTTGTATTGCTAATTTCATCAACAAAATTGTAAATGAATTAGGCTAAAAGACTTTTGACAATAATTTACAAAGAATTTGGAAAAAATTTTAGCCTTTCGTAATTTAATAAACGTTTTGAATAAAGATCGACTGAAATAATTTCCAATTTTTATTGGACAATATTTTGTGGGATTAAAGAACAAGGAATAAGTAAATGTTTGATCAAACCGGTATGGCCAAGGTGCAGACTAGCTGCGGACACTATAATTAAATATCTATGTCCGGTGTCTGGAATCATGTCCGCAGCTTGTCACAAAAATGAAGCAAACAAAACTTGAAGCAAGATCGATGCACGAGCCGTTCTATAGTTAGTCTGGGGGCTTATCCTCTTGAGAGACCAGCGTACTGTAGCGACTGTAACTACATTGTGTATGCCAAAAGGTTTTACGTTTCACGGATTATTAGACCATTGACTACTCTTTTATTTTCCTTTCTATTTTAATTTCGTTCAGTCCAACCAAAGGTTGTCTCAAAAATATCGCAGCCAGTAACCATAGAATTAACGTAATTTTAAAAGAGTGATATTTTAATTTTGCCATACAATATCGTATATTCTATTTACCTGCAAACGAGTATTTTCCACCATGATAACTAATAAAAAATAAAAAAAGAACATTTTAGGCAGGAGCGATGTTGTTGAAAAGCTAGATAATAGATATTACTAAACGTCATGGGAACCCTCCAGTTTTCTATTCAAGGTCACTGTTGATAGTTTTACCCGTTAGTCAGAGATTAAAAAAAAAAAATTAGTAAGTTTACAATATGATTTTCCTGAAACGACGTTATCTCTGAGACAAAGTTCTATCACAGTCATTCAGCAATAAAGTTACAAAGTCTCTGTCACAATGCGAGAAATGAACGCGTTTATCTGTACTACTCAATAATTTGTACGAGAACTTGAGAACAATTAAATAATAATAATAAATAAATATCGCTGGGCGTTGCTTAGTGTGGCGCTAGAGTTGTGGACACCAACCAGATAGTTGATATACAACACAGATACTTTTGTTGGTAAATACATACTTATTATACACATAAATATTCATGACTCTGAAAAAAAATCCATGCTCATCACACAAACATTTACTCATACCAGCATTCGAACCCGGGACCCAACGAACGTAAGGCAGCCTCACTGCCGCTGCGTCATTCGGGTCGTCAAATTGAGGTTTAATAAGATTTGCGAGCAAGGAGCTTGTGTGACCTTCCCTGGCGATGACAAGAATTTACAAAATATAACTTCGATTCTTGCAAAAAATAGTGGATAGACAATTACGAATAAAATATCGATAGGTACGTAAGCGTTCCCATATGTCATCTTTTAGGGTATTCACGAGAAGAAATAGGATTTGATTTACGTTTTTTTCTGATCAGATAAAAACGGTTACTCAAACCGATAAGGCCTATGTTAGTATTTGACGAAAAAATGAATGAAAAAGCGTTTTTTTAAGAGACAACTATTGCTAATGTAATATTCAGCTAATTTTCCAAAAGATCTATAGAAATAAGATAACCGGAGGTCTCCAAACTCATTTAGGAGTAAGGTCTTTGTAATTAACGCAGTTTACCCACCAATATTAATAACAGCCTTATCTTTAAACACAGTCGGCCGGTAATAGGCCTTTCTTAATAGCAAAAACCCAAAGGATTTTACCCAAGCGACATTTTTTTATTTATGTGTCAGTTTGAGAATTACATTGTAAATGCCAGGAAATATTTTAGTGGTATGGAATGGACTACTAAATAAATTTGAAAGTTTGAATGTTGTTATCTTCTTACTAAAATATTTTAATCGTTTTTGATGTATCGAAAAATATACGTTTTTAATTTAAAGGTATCGCAACTCTGGTCCCCAAGATTCAGGCGCAGTCTAGTTTGATGACCAATTTTTATCCGACTTCTAAACTAAGAAAATGTTTTATAAGTATCGTTAAATTTTATTCTCAAAGTACAGAACGGTTGAAAGGGTTTGGAGGACATTTGACACACAGTGTATGTAACCCATAAACGTATAAGATCCCTTTTATCCCGGTACTATGCTTTCGAGGGTAACATAGCGTGAAGCCGCGGGCAATAGCTAGTATACGATTATGTTAATATCCGATTATTATGGGGCTCTAACGTCATGAGATTTCGAGGAGTATGAAAGTGCCAATTGTACATTTCCTCATACAGAACGAACAGTCTGAAGTGCTGTTTGCACCACAATTTTCTTACGTAAGAAGATTCTTAGTATTGTTCCTACAATATTTCAAGGATATGCAACGAAACCAAGCGAGCGGTTGATACGTGTATTGTGGTTGGGTATAGCGCATAAAAATATCGCTAACAATATTGAGAAATCAGTATAAATGGGGAAAAAATACAAGATACCAAATACGTCGTAATCTCACTAACTAGTATAAAATCTCACGGCTAACCATAACGGAGGATCACTCTCGACAGCGTTTAAGTAGTAGACCCTTTTTTGTTTTTTTTTTTTTTTCGGATGGGAAATCATCAAATGACTTCTACCGCTCTGGGCGGAGCAGGAGGGAGTGTCGGACTTTTACTGACTAAAACCCATCCATGTTCCTTCATCGCCCTTTGTGTTCCGGGGCCACGGTATCTCTTTCGAAAAGTCCCGCGACCCCGGCAGGCATCGGTCCTTGCGGACCCCTTCCTTTTTGCTGACTCTCTTTGAGGCGCGCGTGGAACACGAACTCGCCGTCGACACGGCCTGTCGTCATGAGACGAACGGACGGCGAGCTAGCCCATAGCCCACCGTCCACAGGTCCGCGCCTACGGTGGCCGGGGGCCACGTGGTGGCCCCCGACGCCCGGGGCGTCTCCCGCGGCGGCCGGGACGCTGTGAGGTTCTCTCCCTCTCACGTTCCGCCACTTCCTTCTCTAGCATTACTGCTTCGCAGAAGGAGGTGACGGCGTCCCATTCCGTCTCGCTCCGGACCATGGCTTGCACCAGGGCCGTCAGATAAATTATCGAAAAATATTGGATACGTGTTTTTTGTTTTATCAAATTTATAAAAATTGACGAAGATAAAACGTGTCAAAGATCATGAGTGCGGGTTTGTGACGTCACATTTGAGTAAAAAAATTGTACTCAAATGTGACGTCACACGACTTTTCGACGCACTGTATCGTCTTAATTTTTTGTTTACGTGAAAAGAGTAGAAATATGTGTCCAATATTTTTTGGAAATCTATCTGACGGATTAATCAGTTTTTTTTGTCATCTACCCTATTATTTTCATTATGATGACGCTGAAGCCTCTTTTTTAATAATAGAAAAAAAAACATTTCCCAACTGTGGACCTAGGTTTCATGTAGGATCTTTGGAAAATTTGCCTACCTATATTATTTATATTATTATATTAAGGCTATATAAAAAGATCTAAGAGTCGTTATTCGCCCTAAAAAGGCAATGTCTGAGTAATAAATGTCAATGTGATGGATGTGCCAACATTAAGCCACATACTCCAGACCATTGCTTTACTTTGTAACGTTTTTTTTACATGTCTAGAGTCAACTTGGTAGATAGTTTTTTATGTCGTTATTTTTTTAAACTTCACACTGACATAGGAGAATAGAAGAAGAGATCGTGTTGCGCTTACTACAAATATAATGGGATAAGGGTAAGCAGATATGTAATTATTTTCTGATTTATTTTTATTCCAAACTGGTAAGTAAACTTATAAAATAAGCCCCACAAAACTGTTGCAATGGTTTGACTGATGTGGGGTCGGTGAGTCTCTAGACACTCATACTTAAACGTACTTACAACTAAATATAATATATATATAAATAAATTAATTAAATTTTATTTCAGACTACATGTATAGTTTTGTTAGTAATGAATTTTTATATTTCGTGATTTTTCTTTTCGATTCTAACTAAACTTCAGAAATAAAGACAAACGAATGGAACTCTCATAATTGGATAAATCCAGTTCATTCATCAACTCGTCCCACATGCCTACAGCCCATTTGGGACGAATGACACCTGTAGCAGCCTAATAGGTATACCCTATTCAGTATACGCTTACTGCTGCACTGGGACGAGCTACAGACAGAGTAGCTTGAAAGCAGCTCGACAGCGACTTCATCACAACTTTGAGAAATTCCTGAAAGAAGGACTTTGCCCGACCTGGGAATCGAAGCCAGGACCTCATGCTCAGCAGTCGCGCTTACGACCACTGAACCAACGAGGCTGTCGAAAAGAGGAACATAGAAAAAAAGTATTTCTCTACCAAAAAATTATTAAAAGTTATACAAAATACGTTTTTCGTCATAAAACGTTCTTAAACGTAATAACATTTCTATTTTCTATATACGGTTATCATTTAATCTGACATTTAATAGTAATGTATTTAATTTGATTGACATTAACAATTATATTGGTGACAATTTTTATTTGACAAAAGATAGATATCTTGTAGACAGGTGCTATCTTTCAAACTATTGGAAAAGACAGGTAGCTGTGTCGCTATCATACTTTTTTTCTATTACAGCCAAGAATTTGGCTGATCAAGTTGCCTCTGTTGAACAATGCAATACTCAACTAAATCACTCTGCCAATAGTTTGATTAATGAATCAGTCAATCATTTAAATTAGAAATTGCGACAACAGAGGCGACCTCTTGCAATATTATAAGGAAGCCAGATAATAAATCAGGCGAATGTTTTGAGAGTTTTAATAGTATCAACCTGGTTCATCAAAATATTCAAGGATTTTTGAACAAAGAATTAGAAGTAGAACTTTTCCTGAATTGTAACAATATAGATATTCTTTGTGTAACGGAGCATTGGCTCAAATGTCATCAATTAATTTTCAATTTTAGTAATCACCAGGTAGTTTATTATCCAGGTAGGTTGGTAGTTCATTCAGCAGGGTAAATGCTATACATGGCGGCGCATTAATCTTAGTAAATAATCATCTTAAATTTAAAGACCGCAAGGATATTGTCAGCCTGTCTGTCACCGCCTGCACTATCTTTTGTCGGCATGGGAGTCGGACGGCGGCCTGAAGTTGCTGCTGATGTCATGTTTGCGAGTTACGTCAGCCAACCAGCGTCGAGCGTGTCGGCCAATCACCGCGGAGCGCCTTTCACCAACTTCATGCGAGAAGATTTCGCACGTCACGCACCGCATTCGCCATTTTTTCTTACATATTTTTTATATACTCGTACTCCGTCAAGAAACCACTAAAATTGTAATTTTGTCACGAATCTTCCATCAAAATAAACTGTCTTTATACAAGAACAATAAATAAATTCATTGAAGAAGAAACCCTGAATCCCAAATACAAACTGGAAGACGAGGCGGCAGCCGTCATCCTGACCCGAGCATCGAATAAATCCATTGGTCCTTCAGAGTCGGATCTTCGCATCGCATCGAGGATTAGCAAGAAACGGTCAGGTCGGTAGTTCCTGTGCTTCCCATCCCATTTGGCAATTGTCCTAATACAGTACTGTTATTGCAATTCCAGTTCACGTACATCGCGCAAAGTTCGCAACACGGGTCGCCTACCTCCATCTTGTTAGCAGTTGGTGTTTAACCGTGAGTAACCTTTGTCTTTCATAAACCGCTAGGATGAGTGACGGCGAGTACAGTGAAGCTGGTCATATTTCGAGTATAGGGCAAAGGGGTACATTAAAGGGTCGATTAACATTATTTGAAAAATATGTTGCCAAATGTGAAAACGTTAAGATGTCTGAACTACAGCAGGCAGAACTTCTTTTACGCATGGAGTCGGTATCCAATGTTCTAATCGCGTTTACCAAGATTCAAGACAAAATCGAACAAATAGATGACAGTGAATTAGATAAACAACTAGAATATAGGGCATCTTTTGAGGATCAATATTTTAGTATAATGTCTATCGCAAAATGCTTAACCGATGTTTTCAAAATAAAAGATGCGAGTGATAGCGTCAAAATGTTCAAGTGCACATTATAGTAATTTAAGTTCTATTAAATTACCGCAGATTACACTTCCCTCTTTCGACGGTTCATATGATCACTGGCTCGAGTACAAAAACACCTATTTCACCATGATTCACAAACGAAGTGATTTAGACGCAATTCAGAAGTTTCATTATTTGAAGTCGTCACTCAGTGGTTCAGCACTCCAGGTTATAAGTGCATTAGAGTTTACTGCCGCCAATTATACCCACGCATGGGAGTTGTTGGAGAATAGGTATCACAATAATCGTCTGTTAATTCGCAACCATGTGAAATCTTTGTTTGATGCACAATCTATTAACAAAGAATCCCCTTCGTTAATCAGAGAATTAATCGATGTAGTGTTACGTAACCTACGAGCTCTGAAATCTCTTGACGAGCCCACTGACACGTGGGATACTTTAGTCATTCACATTATAGTATCGAAACTAGATTCTTCAACAGAGCGTGAGTGGGAGAATTACTTAGGCTCGATTTTTACTGGTACTAATAAAACCAAACCAAAATTAGACGATTTGTTGGGTTTTTTACGTAATCGTGCCGATATGTTAGATATGCTTTCAAACCATGCTCGAAGTACACAGGATAATAAACCTAACAATAAGTCTGATAATAAAAGGCACACGAGTGCTGCGGTGCAACAATCGCATAGCTATGTGTCGACGCGTAAAAATGCCGGCACATCTGAAACATCAAAATTGCCTTGTTCGATGTGTGGGCAAAATCACCCGTTATTTATTTGTTTTAAATTCCTAAACTTGGCAGTTACGGACAGAATTAAATTTATTGATAGTGCCAAGGACCTATGTCGTAATTGTTTACGTACGGGTCACCTAATTACCGAATGCATATTCGGGTCGTGCAAGCAGTGCAACGAAAAACACAATACTTTACTGCATGACGAAAATAACAATCTGGCAACCATACCGGCATCGTCTGCGGCGAGTGCTGATAAGAAACCCGTCTCTGTCGTATCATGTGCGAATAATCTGTTAATCGATAATGCGCCTTCCGTACCGTTACCACAGGTATTATTATCCACCGCACTAGTCGAAGTTATGGATTGTAACAGTAAATATCATACAGCTCGAGCGCTGATAGATAGTGGTAGCCAGAATTGCTTTATTTCAGAAAAGCTTTGTAATCGTTTAAACGTGTCGTTAATACAGTCCACTATACGAATATCGGGCGTGGGACAGTCGGTCTCACAATCGACAAAATTATGCGATATCAACATGCGATATGCGATGCGATATGTTGCGACGAGTAACTTTAATATTTCTCTCAGATGTTTTGTTTTACCGTGCATTACGACGAGTTTGCCGGCAACTCATGTTGTCTATGACACAATCCACATCCCGGACAACGTATGTCTTGCGGACCCTACGTTCAACATACCGTCAGAAATCGATTTACTGATTGGTGCGGACGTGTTTTGGGATCTATTAGATGTGGATCGAATTCGATTGTCCAATGGTCCATATCTCCAGAATTCGAAAGTAGGGTGGTTAATTTCAGGACCCATTCATAATAAGCCGAACGTTAATAATATTCAGTGTAATTTTATACAGCAGTCGAATATAGATACACAATTACGTAAATTTTGGGAACTAGAAGAACTTGTCACTTCGGGTCCTATTCTTACGGAAGAAGATCGTAAGTGTGAAGAATCCTTTGTTAGCACTACTACACGAGATAGTAGTGGTAGGTTCTCTGTGAGAATTCCTTTGAAGGAATCAGCTGACGCGCTTGGTGAATCTTATGAAAACGCAAAGTCTCGTTTTTTAACATTAGAACGCAAGTTAGATCGGTCTCCTTGTTATAAAATGTTGTATAGTGACTTCATAAGGGAATATATAGAACTAGGGCACATGTCTCGAATAAACGATTACCCATGGCCCCACTACTTTCTCCCGCATCATGGAGTATTCCGCGAACACAGCACGACTACAAAATTGCGCGTAGTGTTTGATGCTAGTGCCACTACGAGTTCAAATAAGTCATTTAACGATATACAGATGATAGGACCTCCTCTTCAAAACGATATTCTTTCCATCTTACTTCGTTTTCGGCAATATAATTATGTCGCCTGCGCTGACGTGGAGAAAATGTATCGGCAAGTACTGGTACATCCCGATCAGCGCAACCTTCAGTTAATATTATGGCGGGAAAATGCATCTGATGAATTAGGTATATACCGACTCAACACTGTTACATACGGAACCGCGTCGGCTCCATACCTAAGCATGCGTTGTTTACGTCAACTCGCACAGGAAACGGAAGACAAGGTCATTGCCAAGGTCATAAACGAAGATTTCTTTGTCGATGACTTAATTACTGGTGATAACGATCCCCAAATTTTGTTGAAAACATGCGAAAAAACTTCGGAGATTCTAAAATCGGCCTGCTTTCCTTTGCGGAAGTGGACATTTAGTCAAGACGTAAACACAGAAGCATCAAAAGAATTAACTATCGGGGAACATTGCCAAAATAAAACTCTCGGTTTAGGTTGGCAAGTCGATAAAGACGAACTTTATTTTACCACCAACTTAGAAAATAAATCTAACAAAGTTACTAAGCGAAGTATTATGTCGATTATTTCACAAATCTACGACCCACTAGGCCTTTTGTCGCCCACAGTCATTATAGCAAAAATATTGCTTCAAAAATTGTGGCTATGTAAAATCGATTGGGATGATTCGATTCCTCACGATATCGAATGCTTGTGGAATCGATTCCTTCAAGACTTATCCTCATTAGGCAATATTTGTGTACCTCGTTGCGTCATGAGTGAATATAGTGCACATAATTGTGAGTTACATATTTTTACTGACGCGTCACAAGACGCGTACGGTGCCTGCGCATACGTACGTACATACACAGACGACTCATCTATAGTAACTAACTTGTTATGTGCTAAGAGCAAGGTCGCGCCAGTCAAAACTGTGTGCACCATTCCGCGACTTGAGTTATGTGGCGCTTTACTAGGCGCACGGTTATATAAAATAATCACAAGTTCATTAAGACTGACGTTCACTAAAGTAGTTTTCTGGACAGATTCCACCATAATCATGGGCTGGATAAGAATGTCACCTCACAGTTTAAAAACGTTTGTTCAGAATCGTGTGTCACAAATAAACGAGCTTACAGGTGATGCAATTTGGTTGCACGTTAACGGTAAAGATAACCCGGCTGATATTGTGTCGAGAGGTCTTGCTCTGAACGAGCTTCAAACCAATAATATGTGTTGGCATGGGCCATCTTTTTTACGACAGCATAAACTCGATTATTCATGCGATATGTCCATTGATAATGATCAATTACCCGAATTAAAGACACAACATGTTAGTATGGTGTGTAGTAATTCAAATGAAAATGGGAGTCTAATCGATTTTAACAGATTCTCTTCATTTAATCGGTTACGGCGGGCGACAGCCTATGTACTACGTTTTATAGGTAACACGCGTGCGAGTAACAGCCAGCGCAGAACCGGTTTGTTATCTGTTGATGAGTTAGACGCCTCAGTTGTAATGCTTGCACGGCTCGCTCAAAAGCAATCATTCTACAACGAATATAACGAATTAACTAAGCGATCGGTGGTGAAATCCAAGAGGATAATAGGTTTAAATGTTTTTCTTGATGAATTAAAATTAATACGCGTTGGCGGAAGATTAAGTAACTCGACATATTTCGATAATAATAAAAAACATCCAATCCTATTGTGCAGCAAGCATAGATTCACAGTGTTGTTGTTTTCACATGAACATAAACAATTGTTGCATGGTGGACCCCAGCTCCTGCTGGCTTGTGTGCGTGAGGCTTGGTGGCCGCTCGGAGGGCGTAACCTAGCGAGGAAAACGGTACACGACTGCGTCACGTGCACACGCATCAAAGGGAAGACCATACAGCCTCTCATGGGTAACTTGCCTGCTGCACGCCTGGAACCCGGCTTCCCTTTTATGCGCTGCGGCGTTGACTACGCGGGGCCAGTGATGATTTTGAACCGTCGGGGCAGGGGGGCTAATCTCACTAAAGGTTACATATGTTTATTTGTTTGTTTATGTACGCGTGCCATTCATCTCGAATTAGTTACTAGTCTTTCCACAAAAGATTACATCCTTGCATTAAAACGTTTCATATCACGTAGGGGTAAGCCAGCGGAGATAATGTCAGACAACGGTAAGAATTTCGTAGGGGCTGAAAAAGAATTTGTTTCTTTCATTGAAAATAATAGTAAAGATGTTAGTGATTTTGCTTCAAATAACAGTATTAAATTCAGCTTCATTCCTCCGTATGCTCCTCACTTTGGCGGTTTGTGGGAGGCAGGGGTGAAATCGTGTAAGCACCACCTGCGACGAGTAGTGGGGGGCACAAATCTCACTTACGAGGAATTCAGTACGGTATTGGCACAAACTGAAGCCATTCTGAATTCCCGTCCCTTAACAGCTCTGTCCACAGATCCTAATGACCTACAACCCCTTACTCCTGCCCATTTCCTCATCGGCCGGCCACTGACCGCTCCAGCCCGTCGAGACTTGACTGCTACACCGACTCATCGCCTGCAGCGCTACGATGTGATCGAGCAGATGCGGCAAGGCTTCTGGAAGCGATGGGCCGCCGAATATGTGTCGGAACTGCAGACGCGGACCAGATGGAAGACGAATCAAAATTCCATTACTCTAAATCAACTCGCTCTAATCAAAGACGACAACCTGCCTCCATTCAAATGGAAATTAGGAAGGATTGTACGAATTTATCCAGGTGCTGACGGAATTTCAAGAGTGGCTGATCTGCTCACGGCTTCAGGTGTCACTCGCAGAGCGTTCTCGAAAATTTGCCCGCTGCCAGCGCCGCTGTCAGTATCCGACGTGCCGTCCAGCTGAATCCTGTTGGAACCTGCTACTTCCAAGGCCGGGTGTATGTCACCGCCTGCACTATCTTTTGTCGGCATGGGAGTCGGACGGCGGCCTGAAGTTGCTGCTGATGTCATGTTTGCGAGTTACGTCAGCCAACCAGCGTCGAGCGTGTCGGCCAATCACCGCGGAGCGCCTTTCACCAACTTCATGCGAGAAGATTTCGCACGTCACGCACCGCATTCGCCATTTTTTCTTACATATTTTTTATATACTCGTACTCCGTCAAGAAACCACTAAAATTGTAATTTTGTCACGAATCTTCCATCAAAATAAACTGTCTTTATACAAGAACAATAAATAAATTCATTGAAGAAGAAACCCTGAATCCCAAATACAAACTGGAAGACGAGGCGGCAGCCGTCATCCTGACCCGAGCATCGAATAAATCCACTGTCTGTTGAGCGAACAGTTGAAATAGCCTGTATAGAATTGGAGCAGTTTATTATATTAAGTGTGTATAGACCTCCTTCAGGGTTGTATGATTGTTTTGAAAAGGTAATGGATGAAGTGTTGCATAAAATCTGTAGTTCTAAGAAGTCAATAATCATTTGTGGTGATTTTAATATAAATTTGTTAGAAAATTCTGGGTTAAGTATTAAAATTATAAGCCTCTTTCAGTCATACAATCTTGAAAACAAATTTCTCGAGCCTACCAGAATAACCCCAACTAGTGCCACTTGCCTAGACAATATTGACACTGATATTATACCCACCCAAAAAGCAATTATTAACTTAATAGATTCAGATCATTGTGGGCAATTGATCACAATTCCAAATGTAAACAAGACAGTCACTAAAAAGGATATCATTATTAATCCAAAAAGTAAAAATCGCGTGGAAACTTTTAAAACTAAACTTTTATCTAAACTACCACTTTTGTCAGTTAATGATGATCCAAATCAACAATATAACGATTTTTTCAGTATGTATTGCACACAATTTGAAAACACATTTGTCCCTAAAACAATATCTGTAAATAGTAACGCTTCTTTCAACGACTGGGCCACCATTGGTATTCATAAGAGTCGAAAACGACTTTATGAGCTGTATGAAGAGCGGACTTATATAAACACTGTAGAATTTAATTTGTATGTTAAGAATTATTCTAAATTATTTAAAAAAGTTTGTTTCATAGCAAAGTCACGTTACTTGAGTTCAAAAATTAAAAATAGTAGTAATGTGATTAAAATGACATGGAACATTATAAATAGCGAAACGGGAAGGTCTTGCAATCGAAATAGTGACTACAGCCTTGCTATTGGCGATAATATTTTAAATTCAGACACTCAAGTTGCCACAGCCTTTGAAAACGACTACTAAATCGCTAAACTCGTCACCTACTGCTGCCGAGTCTTTACTAAGGGAAAACGTTTCAGTCTGTGATTCCGAATTTAATTTTCAATATGTCACCTGTAAAGATATAATTAAAACTTTTCACACCTTAAATGTTAAAAAGACTGCCGATCTATGGGGTCATTCTGTAGACGTTGCTAAATCCATTATAAACATTGTAGCTCCTTCATTAGCTGTAATATTTAACGATTGTATTGACCATGGTGAGTTTCCTGATCTAATGAAATATAGTAAAATAATACCATTGTTTAAATCGGGTAGCTCATCAGACCCCACTAATTATAGACCCATTTCAGTACTACCCACCTTTATTAAAATTAAAAAAAAAAAAATTTTGGCACAAATGCAAAGTTTTTTCAATAAACATAAGTTATTACATAAAAAACAGTTCGGTTTCACAAAGGGTCGTTCAACTACTGAACTACTGTTGAACTTTTAGGACACATTTATAATGCCTGGGAGGACAAATGCGATGCTTTGGGTATTTTTTGCGATTTATCTAAGGCTTTCGATTGCGTTCTTCATGAAACATTAATCAGGAAACTACACCACTACGGAATCCGTAACGCCTCTCTGGATCTTCTTATTTCATATTTGAGTGATAGGATTCAGAGAGTTGATGTCAACGGGAAAAGATCTCCCGGATCCGTAGTAAGAATGGGGGTACCCCAGGGCTCAATTCTTGGTCCATTTTTGTTTCTTATTTACATAAATGACTTGCCTTACCTCATAAAGGATAATCATGACATAGTATTGTTTGCAGACGACACTTCTCTTTTATTTAAACTCAAACGTCAGCAGTTAGTTACGGATGATGTTAATAGCGCCCTGGCAAAAGTCGTTAATTGGTTTAATGTTAATAATTTACTCCTAAATGAGAAAAAAACTAAATGTACTACTCTGTCAAGAAAGTACCGGGAAAAGATCAATAATACACAAAATGTCTGTTATTCATCCAAATTTATTTTATCACCTTCAAAATATGCTCCTTTAGAAACGATACACTTGCGCCAACGAATAATCCATTCATCAAAACATTTTTTAAACGCTGCTTCCGGAATTGAGTTCAGTTCTCGCCGCGAATTCTCCTTTATGTCTTCTATCGATTGAAAACGGGTGCCACGAAGTGGTAATTTGAGTTTAGGAAAAAGAAAAAAGTCAGCAGGAGCCATATCTGGTGAATATGGTGGTTGCTGGATGGTATTTGTTGAGTGTTTGGTCAAAAATTCGTTCACAATGATAGCCTTGTGCGAAGGCGCATTGTCGTGGTGCAAAATCCAAGAATTTTCTTTCCACAAATCTGGCCTTTTTCGTCGAATTTGCTCTCTTAAACGCCGCATAACGCTCAAATAATATTCTTTATTTACCGTTAGACCTTCCGGGAAGAATTCAGAGTGCACAACACCGCGATAGTCAAAGAAAACAGTCAATATGACTTTGACTTTTGATCGACTTTGGCGTGGTTTTTTCGGTTTCGGTTCAGTTGGAAGGCGCCACTCCGAAGCTTGTTGACTAGTTTGCATGTCAAACTCGTAAACCCACGTCTCGTCACCAGTAACAATGCGTTTCATGAATGTTGGGTCCGAACTGACTCGTTCTAGCATGTCCTCAGCGACTTTCATGCGATTGAGTTTTTGGAGAAAATTCAGATCTTTTGGGACTAGCCGAGCAGCAACATGTTTCATACCCAAATGATTAGTTAAAATAATACGGATCGACTCGTGAGATACAGAAAGTTCGGCGGCTATCTCTCTCAGAGTTGAATGGGGATTTTCAGTCACTATTTTCTTCACTTTTGCGATGTTAACTTCAGTTGCAGACGTTGACGGCCTACCAGAGCGAGGCAAATCTTCCATCACATCTCGACCGCTTTTGAACGCTTTGAACCACTCATAAGCACGAGTTTTTGATAAAGTCGATTCACCGTAAGCCTTCTGTAACATTTTCAGTGACTCCGAACACGAAATTCCATTGGCGATACAAAATTTACGACAAACTCTTTGTTCGATATTTTTGTCCATTATGAAATTCGCAATACACACTATATATGATATTACTAAAACCAGCACTGTATTTAATATAAATAACAGATGCAACAAAAACTCCGCGCCAAAATGGAAAACAGTTGTGCCAATCTAACAACTACAAAAAAAACAAAAATTTGAATTTGGAACCATAAACAAATCATCCATTCCCGATACTTTTTTGACTGAATGTATTAAGTTTACGATACCCCATGTAAGACAAGTGGAAACCACTGTACTAATTAAGAATGAAGAGTTGAAACCAGAAGATAGCACAGTGTTCCTAGGCATAACTTTGGATGCCAAGCTTCATTGGGGCCAGCATATAGACAAATTGTCGAAAAAACTTAGCTCTGCAGCATACGCCGTTAGAAGAATTCGTGAGTTAACTGATTTAGAGACAGCCCGTTTAGTTTACTTTAGTTATTTCCATAGCGTGATGTCGTACGGTATTCTTTTGTGGGGCAATGCCGCCGATATTCGGACAATATTTGTTTTGCAAAAAAGGGCAATTCGTTCAATTTATAAATTAAGACCCAGATACTCCCTCAGAGAAAAAATTAAAGAGATTAATATTCTTACTGTGCCTTCTCAGTTTATTTATGAAAACCTTTTGTACGCACACAAAAATATTAATTTGTTTAAAAAATACAGTGATATCCACAACATAAATACGAGGAACAAACACAAATTTGTTGTTCCTGTAACGAGGCTCAAAAAAATAGGGGGTACGTGCAGATGCCAATGTATACGTTTTTACAATAAACTTCCGAGCCAAATTCAAGCACTAAGCCTAAATAAATTCAAAACGTTAATAAAACGGAGCTTCCGTTTTATTAACGTTTGTGTGCTTGAAAGCCTACTATCATGTTAACAACTATCTCGAAGATAAAAAGGCTTGGGATTAAGCTGCTCCAATGAAATTTGCTCTGTGAATGTCGAAATTTCGGACTTCGCTTGTTTATTATTAATTCCTTTCTTTTATACACTCTGACATTGAATGATTTGACATGAATACTTATTTCAGTATTTTATAATTTTTTACTTTTTTATTTTATTTTATGTTACATTTACCTACTGACTTGACAGGAATATTTACGTATCTTACTTTTTTATTACTATTGACATATGATTTTTGTGATTTTTATTGACATTGATTTTGTAAATTATTATTAATTATATTTGATTATTGTGAATGTGGAGACCATGTGGGTTTCATTTTTATATATTTTTGTTTGTTTTCTTTTTTTTTCCCACAACTGTCTGGCAGTTTGAGTACTATAAGCGACCTACCCAAATGTCCTTTCTTTGGTATTGTTCGTCGTTTCGTTGAGCTCCTTGAGTTATAAGTCGAGCTACACGATAACTGACAAATGCTTGCACTGACTGGACAGGTCCACTCAAATCTGTGTGGTTCTTTCTTCAAAAGACCATCTCAGACACTATTCTGCATAGTCCTCATGTGAATTGAGCAAAATTATGTCTGGACTTCAAAAGAGACTATGACCTCTGAGTTTGTTTCGGCTGTTTCTTCTCAGAGTAGTCAGGTACGAAACACCGGCTCCATATAGTTAAAAAAAAAAAATGACGTGTAAAAGTGTTTGTAAAAACCTACTTGCAAAATAAACATCATTTATCATTTATCATTCATCAAATCAAACGGCCTTTCACAAAACTCGTATACGTTAACAAATACCTACCCACCTACGTATGCGAAATCAGCAGTATTCACAGGCAATCAGTGTGTTGCCTAAAATAGGGAGATCTAATTCAGTTACATTCATATAAACGTGCTTTGTTTCAGTTACAATGTGTTTTTTTATTTGTTTACATGTATTTCAGCCGCAAAACACGTTATAGGTACGCAGTTATGGAGAGCACAATGTAATAATAACGATGTTTTATATACATTCTACAAATAGGGTAATCATATTTTTAATGTGTATGGAATTAGCACTTTTCCTTACAATAAACTGCATTTGAATTGTTTTTAACAATCAGTATGTAAGCCCGGCTGTCATAGGTGGCGGAACGTGAGAGGGAGAGAACCTCACAGCGTCCCGGCCGCCGCGGGAGACGCCCCGGGCGTCGGGGGCCACCGTAGGCGCGGGCCTGTGGACGGTGGGCTATGGGCTAGCTCGCCGTCCGTCCGTCTCATGACGACAGGCCGTGTCGACGGCGCGTTCGTGTTCCACGCGCGCGTCAAAGAGAGTCAGCAAAAAGGAAGGGGTCCGAAAGGACCGATGCCTGCCGGGGTTGCGGGACTATTCGAAAGAGATACCGTGGCCCCGGAACACAAAGGGCGATGATGGAACATGGATGGGTTTTAGTCAGTAAAAGTCTGACACTCCCTCCTGCTCCACCCAGAGCGGGAGAAGTCATTTGATGATTTCCCATCCGAAAAAAAAAAAAAAAAAAAAAGAAAAGCCCGGCTGTCATTAAAATTTGTAGATCTTTGTCAGTCGTTACAGGTAGTTAGTGGCCCGATAGTCGACAACCAGTAACCAGTGGTATTATCCAGTTACTGGGTTGTGGAGGTCAGATAAGCAGTCACTCCATTTGAAATACTACCAGTATTTTCAGCTGCATCCGGGTAGACTGGAAACTGACCAAAACATAGTTGGGAAAAGGCTAGGCAGATGATTATAAATAACTGCTTTATTAAGGTATTTACGAAATATTGTAATTTAGTCAGCATTTTTGCTTCGCAAATCCTATTTATACTTCCTACTTTACTACACACATCAAAAGTATCTAGGGATCAACATATATTTTTGCAATAACTTTTCTCCTGATTGATATTAATTAAAATTTTCTTTAAGGATTCATCAAATAAAGTGTTTTCGTTTGTCACAGTAACGATAAACCAAGTCACCTTTGCATTAATAAAGAAATTTGCCATTTTCCTAATAAAGGGATTTTTGACATTTGAACCACTAACATTAAAGTTCGAAAAAAAGACTGAAATAACAGTTTTCTTTAAAATTTTATTGGGTAACTTAAACAATTAATAATCCGTGTTTCTACCGCGAACACTAACAACACAAGAACATCGGTTTGGCATACTCAAAATGAGTTCATCCAAATCACGCTGTGGAATGGCCGCCCATGTTCGTTGCAACAACAAAAAAAGGTCTTCTTGCGACTGGATACCCTCCATATTCGGCAGAGCTCTTCTCTGTAGCATATCCCATGCATGCTCAATCGGGTTCAAGTCTGGCGACTGAGCAGGCCAGGGCAGGACATTGATGTTAGCTGCGGCGAGAGTCTGTCTTACAACTCTTGCGGTGTGCGGTCGTGCATTATCATGCATTAACTGAAATAAGGGACCGATTTGCACTTGTAGAGGAACGATGACGTCTGATACAATCGTCTCAGCATAAATTTGAGCGTTGAGGTTGCCTCTGATCCAAATCAACTCAGTTCTTCCGCCGATCCAAATACCCGCCCATACCATGATGGTTCCACCACTATAAGGATGGACTTCCTGGCAGGATTTTAATCGCTGTTGGCGTCCAGGGGTTCTCCAGTGTCGTATACGTCTTGTATCCGGTCTCATACCAAAACGAGACTCATCAGAAAAGCACACGAAACGCCATTGTTCTTCTGCCCAATTTCTGTGTTCAAGAGCCCATTGATATCGAATCCTACGATTGTGCATTGCTATAGGTGGTACCCGTAGCGGTCTTCGGGAATGAAGGTTCACTTCATGCAAGCGGTTTCTGACTGTTTGGTCGCTAATTAAGTTCCCTGAAGAGTGATGAAGCCTCACGGCTAACATCATGGCGGTTATTGTTGGAGCTCTTCGAGTTAAGATTTGAATGTATCGGTCTTGTCTCCGTGTGGTGCAGCGATACCGTCCTCCATGGCGCTCAGCCACGGTACCAGTGCTTCGGTAACGTGTCCAAAGTCGACTGATAACACTCTGACTTGTATTCAGAGCTAAAGCTACAGTACGTTGCCGGGAACCAGCTTCTATCATTCCCACGGCTCTGAGCATTTCTTCCCGGCTTAAATGACGTCGCCGCTCCATAATAACGTTGGTTTTAATCAGTAGTAGGGAAACAGTAGCACTAATAATGTCTTCAATGCGTTGTATGTTTTTATAGAGAAAATATTGACAGCTTATTTTCATCTTTTACTCGAATTTGATTGAGAGTTCCTGATTCAAATTATGAAATGCACCAAAAAGGATCCATATAAATTTATAAAATCATAAATTTATTACAAAGCCACATCTCAATCTCAAGAAATCCGCATAAAAATGCTTGATCCCTAGACATTTTTGATGTGTGTATTAATACTTACGCTTGATATAAACAAACGGGCGCGGCGTGTATACTAATATTGACCTACTTTGTCTTTTAGGACACGCGCTTAGGGTACTGGGGGTAACGTATTGATTGATGGGCTACTATTACGGTTATGAAGATGTTCTGTGACAGACAGACGGATGGTATCATAGACAGGAGGTATACCTAGTCTTAGAATTAAAGTCCATTATTTTGGCACCCTTTGAGAACCTACAAGTACAATTGACGAAAGCTACGTCTGCTCATTTTTATAACAAAACCCTGTACACGCGATGACCACATCTTTTTACCGCCTTTTTTTGTGCGGACCAATAATAAAACAAAAAAAGAACGATTTTATTGTATTAGTATTTTGTTTAAAAAATCTCAGGCTCTGTTTATGATCACAGATGTTTGATCAACCTTTTTGACCAATAGGAATGAAAAAAAAAAAAAGACAAAGGAAAAGAAGGTTTCGTGTCTATAGCGCCCGGGCGCTAAAAGCAGAAAATATAGTTGTAACGGTAGTCAGATGCAGGTTTGGTCGCGAGACCTTCAAAACAACAGGACAACCATAATAAGGCCCTAAGATTCAACATACTTACAATAATAAATATTCTAATAGGTAGTCATTTTGGACAAAATCACGACCTATCACAATACACTATCCTGACAGAAACACACATAGCACATAGGTTCTATTATTCCCTAGCAATCTATATGGAGCCAAAATAGGGCGTTTCAATTAAGCCATGTTCACACGCGGTGGGCCAGATGAGAGTGTAGGTAGGCAGTATGATAGCTTTATTTGAAAAGCACTCAATTGCTTTACACTGGCAATGAGATTCGCACCGTGTGAAGAGGGATTTTGCTTGCGTGAATGGGATTCGCGATCGGGGTTTTGCAAATACCAACTGATTTCATGGTTGTTTTTAAAATTGGAAAACAAGATACAAATTTTGGTGACAACGTATGCTGATGCATTGCAGACCCTACAGGACAAATTGTAAAAAAAAACATGCGTCTAACTGTCGTATTTCATAATTATTACTTGCTTCGGTTAAGGAAAACATTTATCGTGAGGAAACCAGCAAGCCTGAGAGATATTTCTTTACGGCATATAAAACGAAGTCAGAGAAATTGGCATCTGAGCGGCTTAAAATTCTGACACAGAGTTAGGAACTAACCACACGCAAATTCAAACAGTCTTGTATTACTAAGGCAGTTTTGAGAGTTTTTATTCTTATTTAAAAATATTCGTTCCATGCATCGAATGTCAAACGGATTCGTGATTGATGTGTTCAGTGGTCGAGTGCTTTGGGCAGTGGACGGCGACACTTTCAAACAAAGGGGGTTTTGTCTGAAAGTGCTAATATATTTTTGTTGTTTTTCGACAATAACGTGTCATCTGCATCGGAAAGATTTTGAAATTGATGAGGGATGATAGAATATTCGAGCCAAATACAGGGTAGAACAGTTACCGAGAGAGACAGACCGAGGCTAAAACAGTTACTACGTATTCAGTACATCATTCTGAACCACCCCCCCATCACACAGAAATTTTTCGTCGGTACTTTAAAAAAACTTTTTGGTAAAAAATAAAACCGACTTCAAAAACACAAAAAATAAATAAAAATAAACTTTTCTGCTTAAGATTTATTAAACACAGACTAATAATATTTACATTATTTACACACTAACTCTATAAAAAGAAATAAAAATATTTTACAAATATCAAAAAAAAAAAAAAAAAAACTTGTTTGCTTGATTCAATTTATTTTTTTGAAAAATGAAATTAGATGAATTTATACTTATTTTGGAAGTCGATTATATAAAAAAGCCGGCCTAGTGCGAGTTGGACTCGCGCACCGCGGGTTCCGCATATACTTGTTGGTATTTTGTTAATAAGACCTGTAAAGATATAAGAATAGATTGTCAAAAATAAACGCGTTTCTATTTTTTTGACAACTATAATAATAAATAATAATATTTTTTATTCAAATAAAAATTAGGTAGATTTACATATTTCCAGATTTTACATGAATTGTAACAGCATGTAACACAGAATTTGACACACAACGTCGCATAAAATGAAAACGTCATAATTAGACCAAGGTGCACGAAATAATTATTCACATTGATATATTTAATTAATCACAAGCTCACTTATCTCAGATTGCCACTTTTGTGGGCACGGTGAAATCAACTATAACTATTTAAATTCTTGTTTACGGTTGATTCTGATGAAAAAAGTAACTTAATTGTAAGTCAAGAGTGGAGTAGTCTGGTCAAAGCAGATTGCTGAAACTTTAAATAAACTAGTCTTGTACACAATTTAGTTATTTTGACTTGTTTAGAAAAGTTTCAAACACAAGTAAAATGAAATAACAGTAACAATATTAAAACAAACCCATTTGGAAACGTATTAAAGTTTGCCCACAGTGTTTTAAACTTTAAATATTTCTAGAAAATTCGTGAAAACTTTTGTTTTTCTGAAATTCGAAATTGTTGAGGAACAATTTTTCATTAAAGTACAATCCGAAAGCGACCATAACAACAAATCTCAGAGGGTAATTGATGCGCCCCATCTAATTTTTCATTTAATTGCTGCGCGGAATCGAATTTTTCATGCTCATATCCTCGTCTGTCGCTCAAAACCGTCATTTGCTAGAGCGAGAAAGAAACTGGGAGTGCTAACACACGCCGCAGCATTAATGATGCGCTCGGCAGCACGCTCTGTTTTCGGTTTGTGATTGCGGTCGTCTTTCGAAACCATAAAATTTTCCCAATCAACCTTGAACTTAATGCTTTAGCGACAAAGTTGAAAATCTATCAAAGAAATTTGACAGTTTGTAGTAGCTTGACGTGCTGACGTCTGTATCTTAAGGGTGAAAGAGGTACTGTCAAACCTTGGGCAAATTTTAAAATTCGAATGGTATTTCAGTTACTTATATTTCGATTTCTTCATGATATCTTTAATAACCTTTTGAACGACAGAAATGTATAATTATCTAGGAGTTCATGTCTATTATTAGAACAAACTGAAATTAGATTTAATTACAGCTAACGTTTGAAATACGAATAACAAAGATACTCTTTAATAATGCATGTGCTGAAATAAACTGTATTATTTAGTACCTAAGCTATGATTTTGTAGGTACCACCAAATATGACAGTATATGTTTTCCCCACAACCCCTAATATGACTATGTAAAGGATGATATGATAAGAAAGGAAGTGTCTGATGAGATGACGAGTAATAGAGAAGTATGGAAGAAGAAGACATGATGCTCCGACCACAAATGAATTGGGATAAGGGGAAGAGAAGGGTGGTGATGATTTTCTACATTTCGAGTCTAATTAACAATGAAAAAAAAGTTCTTCAAGTTCACATAATGTTTTCCCAAAATCAGAATGATATAATAACCATTTCGCCACAAAACTGTCTGATCAATAACACAGAATTTATGACAGCAAGTTTTTCGATTTTTCTGTCGTTGCTCGGTTGCGACTCGAAGTATACAGGCAAGTACTTAAGAAGTAGTTTCGAGTTGTTTCAGATAAGTTAACGCGTCTTTGTGAGAGAGTCTCAAACCAAAATGAGTGTTGGAATAGATTTAGTAAAAAAGGAAACACTAACAGTTATTTGAATGTTTTATTTTAAATTATTTTTACCCCTTATTAAATAAAAACTATAATTGGAATATGTTTATGCTGTTGACGGCAACACATAGCGTTCATTTTATTAATTATGACATCTGTACTATTGTTAACCTATGTTATACGAAATAAAAATTTGAATTTAAAAATAAAACGCATTTGGAAAATGTGTGTACATCATAATACTTGCAATATTATCATTATATCGCCTATCAAAAGATATCAAACTGAGTTGGATATGTGTTTGTTTAATTATGATTAAAATGAATTAAAATACCAGCAGAATTTTAAATAAAATACTCTCGCCCTTAACGTAACCCTTGCAAAATAACAAGCCTTTGAAAGAAACACAGAATTAATAATTTTATTTTAACGTGACTCACGATTGCGACCTTTAAAAACACGTTGAGACACTAGATTTGCTCTCCCGCATTTCACAACCAACTTCGGTTACACAAACAGCAAAAACAAAACTTACTCCTCACTTTTATTGCTTCCTAAAATACTTCCCGACCCCAATTGGGAATATTGAAATAGGGGCAGAAATCTTGAAAGACATTACGTTTACAATCGGGGCGCAATAAAAGGTAGAATCGTTAAATAAGACAAGCAATTTAACGCGTGAGAGGACAACGTGTTGTTCTATGATTAGTCTTCGTTTGTATGGCCTTTTTGATTGAGGCCTCCGAAATTCCCCGTCAGCGAAAAGTGGAGGCCTTTTTGGTTACGGGGTAATGTGTTACATGGGGGACGTGCTCGAGTGTCGGTGGTGGTATTCGATGCGGGCGAAGAGTGTTTGACTAGGTCTAATAAGAAAAGTGTTAATACTTTTTAACCGTGAAAAAAGGAGGTTTGTTTTTTTTTTGTTTTTAGAAAGGAAAGGACGGATTAGAAATGGAGGATTTTAAAAGTGATTAGAAAACGATTTTGTAAAAAAAAAAAACAGTAAAAATAAACTTCTTTTTTACAGAGTAAATCGAACCCCAATAGATAACAGATAAAAAAGCCTAGACGCCAACTTTAGTTTATTTCAGAAAGCCTTTTTTTATATCGCCTAACTAAAGTTAGCATTTTGTGTGTAGTTTAGTGTATTTTAAAAGCTAGCTTTTTATGCTATTCTTGAGTTAGTTTAGTAGCAATACCTTAATATTTTCCACCACACGTCGTAATAACTAATGCACTTTTAACATCAAGTAAGTTTAAAATGCTAAAAGTTTTTAATTTTGAAAAAATACTGTCACAATGTGCGTGTTCCATTAGCTTTAATATGTTAAGTTTTAAATAAACAATTTAACATCACAATTTGTTTTATAACGAACAAAAATAATTGTATAATCAAGAAAAGAATTGCTTATATATAAGCAAGCAAAAATTTTTTACACTTAGAGAAAAAAAAACTTTCATAGGTTTTTTCACATAAAACTCTACGTTAATTAAATTTAAATAAAATTCGATATAATTTATATTGTTAAAATATTTAATTTACTAAAAATAATTTCATTTAAAATAAAATTTAATATAGTTTATATTATTTATAAAATAAAATAAAAATAAATATATAAAATGATAAAATTGTGTCTACTGTAGTCAAATAGTATATTACATGACACATCTGTAGGTATGACATCACTAAATACCTTCCCGCAAATACCGACCTACTTGTCATTTCTGCTGTGCAAAAATAGACATCGATTACACTTCTCTGTAAACACACATAGACTGTATGACGTCTGTTCGTTCAAGGTGAAACGTTAAGCAACTTTATGGTAACTTGATCCGCGGCTAAGTGTTTGCGATGTCGACGAACAAATCATTCGCTTCGTTTGCTCAGGTTATTTTTGGATAGATATGTTGTTAAAGCAGGTGGCCTCTGTAGGAAAGATACTATGTAGTGTATACTTTTTATACATATGTATAAACATAACAGAACATCATGCCTGTAATCACCGCAGGGTGAGGCAGAGGTGTACGTAATAGAACCCACATATCGCCAGTTATGTTAAAGTCCCATGTAAAAGGGGGCGAGTATATTGCCATCAACCGGGCACTGATTCAGAGTACGTATGCTACGTATGAAGACATCCGCAAGAGAACCAAGGTCACCGACGTAGCCCGACGACCGATGCCTGCTGGGGTTACGGGACTGTTCGAAAGAGATACCGTGGTCCCGGAACACAAAGGGCGATGAAGGAACATGGATGGGTTTTAGTCAGTAAAAGTCTGACACCCCCTCCTGCTCCGCCCAGAGCGGGAGAAGTCATTTGATGATTTCCCATCCGAATAAAATAAAAAAATAAAAAACAAAAAATGGTCACCGACGTAGCCCGAAGAATTGCCAAACTTAAGTGGCCCATCTCGTAACTTTTCCTTTTTGACAACTAAAAAAAAGAGGTGCGAAACAAGTGTAAAAGGCAGGGCACATTGCTCGCAGAACGGATGGCCGATGGGGCCGAAAAGTTCTGGAGTGGCGACCGCGAACCGGAAGACGTTGTGTTGGAAGACCTCCCACCAGGTGGACCGATGAACTGGTGAAGGTTGCGGGAATCCGTTGGATGCGAGTCGCACGGGACCGGTCAATGTGGCGACTCTTGAGGGAGACCTATGTCCAGCAGTGGACGTCTTTCGGTTGAAATGATGATGATGATGATGATGACGTGTGCTACTGAGAAATTCCTGATGGAAAACCCCAATAACAGTTTGGCCGACCCGGGAATCGGAACCAAAACCTCTTGCTCCGCAGTCGCGCTTGCGACTACTAGACCAACGAGGCAGTCTAAAATAATAATGTTAGACTGTGCCTTTTCTTAATCTTTATGTTGCCTATGTTATGCATAGGTTGGTCTGTGGATGGGTGATCACCCATTACATACCGAGTTTCCTCCGTGCCTCGGAAAGCACGTTAAACCGTTGGTCCCGCCTGTCATTTGTAGATCTTTGACAGTCGTTAGGTAGTCAGAAGCCCAAAAAGTCGAACAACCAGTCTTACCATGGGGTATCGTATTACCCGGTACTAACTGGGTTGTGGAGGTCAGATTGGCAGTCGCTCCATGTAAAATACTGGTATTCAGCTGCATCCGGTAAAACTGGAACCCGACCCCAACATAGTTGGGAAAAGGCTAGGCAGATGATCTATCATTTTTGTGTCCTGATATCATTATCAGGACACAAAAATGATAGGCTGTCAAAAAAGTTAGATAAGTATATAACCACCCTTACGTACAATTGTGACCTTTTTATAGGTTGCGGCACTTATGTTATAAGGGTGATTATTGTTTGAGCACTTTCATAATTAAACAGGAAGTATATACGGTTCTAGTTTTCGCATTTTCCTGTGGCATTGTTGGTTTTCCCCTGTGGTAATATTAAGGTAATTAATTGTTGTTTTCTTTGCTTAATTATTATTTAATGAGACAAAACAGCGTAAGCATAGTATAATCAGTTCTTCGAATCCCTGGCTCTGCCTCCTGTCTGTGGAGAGTGGGACGGAATCGACCACGCGGGTCCAGTGCTGGTTTGTGGATGCCACGTGTGAATTGGTTCGGTTTTTTTTTTCTCAAAGTAGCCAGGAAGAAAACTCAGGTTTTAATAAGCATGTAAAAAATTACGTGTTACATTGTTTTTAATAACCTCACAAAAATAATTTCATTTTGTTTTCAAGTTTTCTTTCCTAGATTGAATTATTAAAGAACTTAGCCATGGAAATTCTTGCCGGTTTTTCTCCATAGGAAACGACCAACCCAAACCGTGCACCAATTTTCGGCGTTTTTTCATAAACATTATTATTAGATTTTATCATATTATGTACCAATGTAGGCCTATATGAAAAAAAAAACATTTTGCAGGACACATACTATTTTTATACCGCTCAGTGTCTCAAAAAGTACTCAAAATATAACACTCTCTATCATAAAGCCATACTTCTACTTTTTAATTGTTAAATTATGAAAGTATGGACATGTCCATAATAAATTTCAGCGTAATGTCCTGAATTTAATGACTCGGGGGCCGTAATTATGAAATATGAGCGAAACGTGGACGACTGAATGTGACAATATTTCTTCTTCGTGGCGGAAAAATTACGTTTGCATAGTTTAAGCTTATTTTCGTTCCAATAATTTATAACTTTTATGTTGTTTCAATGACTAACTGATATAACTGGCATAATGTGGGTGTATTATTGGTAATTTGGTACCCTCTGTCTAACCCCGGGGAATACAGCCACGATGTTATGTTATGTCAATTTTCTATCCTACTAACATTTTAAATGGGAAAGTTTGTGAGTATGGGATGTATGGATGTATGTTTGTTACACTTACACGCAAAAACTACTGAACGGATTTGGATGAACACCTGCACACAGAAAGTTTATAACCTGGATTAACACATAGGATACTTTTTATCCCGTTAGTAAGATCCCATTGGACAATTATCGGGCGAAGCCACTAGCAGAAGCTAGTACTGTCATAAAATATAGACACCTCGTTGGTCTAATGGTGGAATCGTGACTGCTGAACATGAGATCCGGGGGTTTTTCTATCAGGAATTTCTCAGTAGCAACCACGGAGTCTGGATTTGTGCCCGCTTGGTGGCACTAGGCTCGCGGGCTCTTTTACATTTACTGGCGAAATGTGTAAATACTATTAGGTACCTTACGTAGATTTAGGACATAGTATAGGCATTTAAAAAAATTCTTATTTGTAAATTAGTTACGGTGTAAAAACCGCATTGAGCTGGCGCGGCGGCATGGTGTATTATGTTCTACTTCCTGCCCCAGAGAATAGCCTACGTCCCAGCAGTGGGAACTCGCTGAATGCTTATTGTAAACAATAAAGAGTCAAGTATCAATCTCTTCTCTCCAATTTTTGCAAATCAGGTAAGGTAACAAAGTTCAAAGTATTTTGCGTAGTTTCGCAATCAAAGAGCTTTGAAAGCTGAAGCTTTCAGAGCTCTTTTCACTAATGAGGTGACAATTATAATGATTCAGTAATTGCTCACAAATTACTACCTGTGTAGATCGTTAAGCAGTCGTTTCTTTTAATTGACTTTGCGTGGGAAGATGAGAACAATTGGTCAGGTTTAAGTTGTGGCTATGGTTACCTACATTCAAACATTAACGAGCGATAGACAGGACAAAACGAGAAAAAATTTAATCCAATACTTGTTACTACTTAGTAACAATTAGTTCTGCCTGGTGTCATACGCCCGCTTGTCATTTGTAAAAATTCTTCTAACTAAATAACTTCAAAAAATTTTGTATGAAAATATTCCCAAGGTCCGCATTATAAGTCTTTTAAAACTCTTTGCCTATATATATTCGTTTACGTGTTTTTGTTTGCATTAATTAATTCAACATCACAGTAGGCATTATAAAGAGAGATGTGTGATCTGGTATTCAGCTTCTGATTTTTTTTATGTCAAAGACATTCAATTTGTTTTTATATCATCATTCGAAAAGCATCAGAGATCAAAACTGTTTGTTATTGTGTTGGTATTTAGAGCAATAAATTCCAAACTAGTAACGGCTACAGAAAGAAAACTACGCTGAGCAATAAATTTTCCTTAAAGTGTTTCGATGGTGAAACTTTTGTAATTGCTTTTAATAAATTTCAGTTTCCATTTCAAATGTATATTTTTAAATTATAAACTCGAAAGCAGTTAAAGTGACTGTTTTGTTCACAAACACAGTTTAATTTATTCCGACAAAACACAAGTTGGTACGAAGCAAACTATTTCAATAGGATTCAAGAAACTCCAAGAAATTTCGGGGAACAGACAATATTGATTAAAGAGCGTTGCTTTCAAAACCCCGAAACGTCGAGTGAATAAAGGCCCGAAAATCTAATAACGTATTTAATCAGACCCAATACAGTCGACTTTCGTAAAAACCCTCATACAAAAACACACGCTCCCACAGTTAATAAAAACGGCCCGACAAATTAACGGCCAGTGAAAATAGCCGGCCGAAGCCGTGTGGATCTGTAAATGGTAAAAAATAAACATTTACCTTTTAAGGGAAATAGGAATGAAAGAGTTTCAAATCAGTTTGTATTTTGGGATAAATATTTTGTTTAAGTCAATGTTCAAGTTACAATTTCCTTTAAAGCAGTGCTAATAGGTGTAGGTAAAGTCTTTCGTATTTAAATCCACTTCATATTGAGAAATAATGATGGCAATAGAGGCGCCGACCCTGAAATCAATTGGGATAAGGGCAGGAGAATGTATGGAGGAACAATAAAAATACGTAAAAGCAACATGAAACATGAAAGACAAGAAGGATATTGAATAATTGCTACGGTGTAGCTAATACGATCATAGCCCTGCTACGCGAGCTTCACCATCGTAGCAGATAAATGCTACGAAGCTACGCCACTGTAGCAGAATGAATGCTACAAAGCTACGCCACCGTAGCAGACAAATACTACGAAGCTACGCCACCGTAGCCGGTAACTGCTACACTAGAATCGTCCACGGGAAAGTGCTCTATACGCACCAACTAATTATAATATTGTATTTTAGATAAAAAGCAAAGATAAAACAATTTCAAGATAGAATCATCAATTACAAAGGATGTCCCACTATCGTTCTCACAGATTAATTGAAAACAAACGACGAACGAAAAACAAGTTGCTTGAACTTTGGCAATGATCGATGGCCTCTGTTGATTTAGTTATAGACCTTTTTTATTAGCCAAGAACTTCATTGACCGATCGCCAATCGTTCGATCAGCGAATTCCTACCGCCCTTTTATTTTTACCTTTATCTTAAGACGGCTTTCGCACTCACGTTTGAGATGAAACTGTAAAAGCTTGAGATTAGGCGATTCGTTTTTAACATGTTTCTAGGTACTGTTTTAAATGTTATTTTATCGCTCTTAACACATTTTGTTGAAGTGAAATGCTGTTTTTATTAATTCAGTCTTCATTAAGTGGTGAATAATAATGATGATATGAATGAATGAATATATTGCAATTTTCTTGAATTCCTCGAGCATATCCTCAGGCCTGAACTATGCTCTCAGCTTCAGACCCTAAAATAAAAACAAACGACAATCGGCCTAAAGCGAAAAGAAGTTTTCTTTTAATATTACATTGCCTATTTTTCTCAAAGACTTTTGTTTTACTTATATAAAAGCAAAATCTGTTTAAAGTAATAATTTCTGCTAAACAAAACCATTAAAGAACGAAATAACATTTTTATTAGTGTTACTAACTGTCCCTTTAACTTTATAATCTTATAAAACATGAAATGGCTTGTTTTTAAAAATCATTATTTTTCTGCCCTGTTCCTGCCCAATTTATTTGGAGTTGGCGCAGCATGTCTTCTTCCACACTTCTCTATTACTCGTCATCTTATAGACACCACCCGTCTTGCCATATCATCCTTCACACAGTCTATGCATCGTTTTTTTGGTCTTCCTCAGTCTACTCTTATCTCTATCAGCATTCATACTCAAAAAAATCCTCACAATATTTTCCTTAGTCCTCCGCATGCGCATCACGCATCGAAGCAAGTCGTGTATGGAGAGACGTGTATATACACGTCTTGTTTTTAAACGACCTTGAAAAATGATTGTAAAAATATTTATGTGTAGTTCTGTATGATATTGATTAAAGATTTTAAATGAGTTTTAATGATCTTTACAAAGTTCAGTTATTTAATCGCATTTATCACAAAAATCTATTATTATTCTAAGAAATTTTCCTAAAACAACATAACAGCAAATTGCTCGTTGAAAATCGGCAATTTAGGTTTAGCTTTAGTTCTCATAAATTCTGCGTTATTTCTTTTCTTGAAACGAAATTCGGAATAATTAACTTAAACCCTCGTCTATCACTTTTAGATAGCATTTAGGTCTAAAAGTGATGTGAGTAAAGCGTAAAATCAAGGAGTCTTGTGAAATAACCGGCTGAAAAAAGTAATACATAATTCTGTGTACGTGTTCGGGTTATATAAGTGCAAAACAGAGATTTATAAACGGCAAATCAAATCGAATTAATCAAATCAATCAAATCATTTATTCCAAGCAGGCCAGTTACAGGCACTATTAAAAAATGAAGCTACAGTCCCAGTCACAAACTAACACAAACTTTTTATGTTAGTTTCGGTGACCATTATCAAATTTAGCAGTTTGCTCTGCGTTTTATATTTAATTCGCTACCTTCAGTCTATTTAGGCCAGTCTCAAATAGATGGCACGGAGCCAAACCATTCGGTGCTGCCAGCGCTAAAAATAGCCACCAACTTGACTGAATTAAGGTAGGTTAAGTTGGCAACCTTAATTCAATCTAATCTCACGATTGTGATAATATTGGCGGCAACTGAACTGGGAGTGGAATTTATAGTCATGAAATTAAAGCAAAATGAAATACTATTATTATGAATATGAAGGCTTATACGCTAGCGCAACTGAACATATTATAAATATTTAGATAACGTATTTTGTCTACTTTTTAATGCGCAGGACTCCAGGTTACTCAACCGTAACCTGCATCATTAACCTTGTTTGATAGTAACGTGGGACGAGTTGCAGATTGAAAATATTATTTATTTTGATTTTCATCAACTCGTCCTAAATGGGCCGTAGGCATGTTGGCACGAGTTGATGAATTACTCTAGTACAAAGTAAGATATTTTATTCTCAGTTCGAATTATTCTTGTAACCGAATTCAAGATGGTTGCCTTTTGACATCTTTTTATTTTCCTTCTGAATGTTTCAGGGGAGAGATAAAAGTTGATAAAATTTTACTAATCAATTTATACGCAGCGCGCCTCTGATTCCAACTGAGGCAATAATAATGGGTTTGTGTTAAGAGCTGGGCTCTGGTAAATGTATGTCTGTATATTTCATAAGAATTAATACAGTCTTCCGAGAAATTTTAATATGGGCGTATAATTATTAATACAAGCTTAAGGCTGTGTCGTGTTCGGTAATGACCTCACGGGATCGTACTACCCCGGGATAAAAAGTAACCTTTGAGTTAATCCAGGTTAGGAATCTGTGTGCCAAACATCCAAATCCGTTCAACTGTTTTGCGTGAAAGGGGAACATACATCCATACTTTCTCACAAACTTTATTTACAATAGTAAGTAAGATTGTCAGCTTTACCTCTTCTGTTTAAAGATAAAAAAAGCCGCAATCAAACGCTTCTGTTAATTATTGTCTTTCCCTTTATGTGAAACATCTGAACACAAAATAATTAAAAAATGAACGTGGATTGAACCAAAACCGAACGTTCACTTGAGTGAAACGTCTGCTATCGGTGGATTTAAGTGGGTGTAAGTCACATCCTCCAAGTTGGCTTACAAACAAAAAGCCTGTGGCTTATGACAAATTATGTTTATTGTGCAAGTAGGTTTTTACAAACACTTCATTTTGTAAAACTAACTTAACTATATCTAACTAACTTAATTATATCTTATATAAAATTGCTTTTTTTTAATTGAAGGTCATGCCGATTTTTGATTCTTTGATGAGCAATGGTGGTCTGGCCCCAAATTTACGTGGGTTCACTTCATATTGTACATTATTTCACCACCGTTTTTTTGAAAAGAGAAAGTAAAATCCAAAGGAAAATTGCAAAGTCATCAATAAAAGCAAAAACAACACAACATCAACAACTGTTCCAATTTCAAATCAAACCCTGACCGACTATCTCGTTTAAAAAAAAACAAATCCAATTTCCTCGAAGAACATTGCACTGCGAAGGTCTGCAAACATGAACGGAAAGAAACTGCAATCTTACTGAAAGTAATTAAGTAGCGACAACTCGAAGCAATAAACTAAGAGACGTGACTGCATTGAGAGTTATTTCACATGAAGCGGGTTGGAGAAAATCAATGGTAATTGTTTAAGAGAGGGTGTGGTTATTTAAGTGTAGTAAAGCTTATTGGGTATATCGTATTACCCAGTACTTACTGGGTTGTGAAGATCAGATAGGCAGTCTCTCCATGTAAAATACTGGAATTCAGCTGCATCCGGTTAGACTGGAAGCCGACCCCAATATAGTTGGGAAAAGGCTAGGCAGATGAAAGCGTATTGGGTATCAAGCTCAGCGACAAAATTCGCAATACCACAATACCCTTAAAAACTGGAATCGCTTATGTTTTCAATAAGACTGCTGAGTTGAAGTGAAACTGCGCTGGCCATGTCTGTAGAATGCATTAGAACCAATGGGCTAGTGTCGTCACACAGTGGGTGCCAGAAGACGAGCGTTGTCGCCGAGTGAGGCCTAAAAAACGGCATGGTTTCTTTAAACTTTTAGAAAATTAGGGTGTTTTTCTGGTACTGAAATCGTGCGTACGAGTATATAGTATATGTACGAGTACATAAAGTACTTACACAAACCTTGACATAGAAGAACCAGAAAATAACACATTGTAAGTCGAGCGATTGAATTAACTGCAACAGACTAACAATAAAATTCACATAATTAATTTATCTTAAGACGTACGTGACGAATTCGAAGGTGACGTGACGCTGTTTAGAGATGTCACTGGATTTTGATAAACTGAGTGTCGTTATAAACGAAATGGGAGGAGATTGTGAGATTATCTTATCTCACTAATAATATAAATGCGAAAGTTTGTGAGGATGGATGTTTGTTACTCTTTCACGCAACGGATTTGGATGAAATTTAGCACACAGGTAGTTTATAACCTGGATTAACACATAGGATACTTTTTATCTTGATAATAAGATCCCGTGTTACCGTTTGGGGGTAAGAAGAACAGCGTGTAAAGCTCGTCATCCCCCATAGAAAAGGGAGGATCCTCCGACCAGACGGGTGTTATGTCTGGTGGGCCACTGCCCGACAGTTGTTGTCGGGTTCTTGTAAATAGTCTTAAGTCGCTGATAACTCTGATTGCGCGATGTAGGAATTCTTATGTTTCGCTGTTTAGTTCGTCGTTCGTGTCATAGATGGCGCTGTAGTACTTTTTGTGCTACGTTGTTTTTGTAGTGCCGCTACAACCGAACTACACGCAGGCGAATCTATAGCTATAAGCTAGTAAGTAACAAGATCATCTGCGATCAATAACCAAGAGTCAATCATCCTTTTTGTTGTATAATGTTTAGATATCGATAGTTCAACTAACTGCTTCGATGTCTAGTTGTTGCATGGGCGAATCCGGAGCATGAGGACTGGGGTTCAATCCCCCAGTCGTGTGACCCCAATGTGTTATTGGATTTTCCTTCAAAAACTTCTCAGTAGCAGCCACGGAGTCTGGATTTGCACCCAGTTGATTGCAAAAATGGCCCCCTACTACATGGGACTTAAACATAACTGGCGACATGTGGGTGTATTATTAGGTACCAACACTTCTACCTAACCTTGTTATGAAATCGGTGCCAACCCATCACGTCTGCATAGTTTTACTACACACATCAAAAGTATCTAGGGATCAACATATATTTTTGCAATAACTTTTCTCCTGATTGATATTAATTAAAATTTTCTTTAAGGATTCATCAAATAAAGTGTTTTCGTTTGTCACAGTAACGATAAACCAAGTCACCTTTGCATTAATAAAGAAATTTGCCATTTTCCTAATAAAGGGATTTTTGACATTTGAACCACTAACATTAAAGTTCGAAAAAAAGACTGAAATAACAGTTTTCTTTAAAATTTTATTGGGTAACTTAAACAATTAATAATCCGTGTTTCTACCGCGAACACTAACAACACAAGAACATCGGTTTGGCATACTCAAAATGAGTTCATCCAAATCACGCTGTGGAATGGCCGCCCATGTTCGTTGCAACAACAAAAAAAGGTCTTCTTGCGACTGGATACCCTCCATATTCGGCAGAGCTCTTCTCTGTAGCATATCCCATGCATGCTCAATCGGGTTCAAGTCTGGCGACTGAGCAGGCCAGGGCAGGACATTGATGTTAGCTGCGGCGAGAGTCTGTCTTACAACTCTTGCGGTGTGCGGTCGTGCATTATCATGCATTAACTGAAATAAGGGACCGATTTGCACTTGTAGAGGAACGATGACGTCTGATACAATCGTCTCAGCATAAATTTGAGCGTTGAGGTTGCCTCTGATCCAAATCAACTCAGTTCTTCCGCCGATCCAAATACCCGCCCATACCATGATGGTTCCACCACTATAAGGATGGACTTCCTGGCAGGATTTTAATCGCTGTTGGCGTCCAGGGGTTCTCCAGTGTCGTATACGTCTTGTATCCGGTCTCATACCAAAACGAGACTCATCAGAAAAGCACACGAAACGCCATTGTTCTTCTGCCCAATTTCTGTGTTCAAGAGCCCATTGATATCGAATCCTACGATTGTGCATTGCTATAGGTGGTACCCGTAGCGGTCTTCGGGAATGAAGGTTCACTTCATGCAAGCGGTTTCTGACTGTTTGGTCGCTAATTAAGTTCCCTGAAGAGTGATGAAGCCTCACGGCTAACATCATGGCGGTTATTGTTGGAGCTCTTCGAGTTAAGATTTGAATGTATCGGTCTTGTCTCCGTGTGGTGCAGCGATACCGTCCTCCATGGCGCTCAGCCACGGTACCAGTGCTTCGGTAACGTGTCCAAAGTCGACTGATAACACTCTGACTTGTATTCAGAGCTAAAGCTACAGTACGTTGCCGGGAACCAGCTTCTATCATTCCCACGGCTCTGAGCATTTCTTCCCTGCTTAAATGACGTCGCCGCTCCATAATAACGTTGGTTTTAATCAGTAGTAGGGAAACAGTAGCACTAATAATGTCTTCAATGCGTTGTATGTTTTTATAGGGAAAATATTGACAGCTTATTTTCATCTTTTACTCGAATTTGATTGAGAGTTCCTGATTCAAATTATGAAATGCACCAAAAAGGATCCATATAAATTTATAAAATCATAAATTTATTACAAAGCCACATCTCAATCTCAAGAAATCCGCATAAAAATGCTTGATCCCTAGACATTTTTGATGTGTGTAGATAAATTAATAGGACTCTGTATCATCGATGTTCTTTCTTATCTGAAAACAGATTGTGCTAAGATACCGAATAGCTAATTGTTGTAAAGAGTGACAGACGACTGAACTGTAATGAATTCGGTTAACCATAACCGAAATCCGAAATCCCAAATCCCGAATCCCCAATCCCCAAAATCCCGAATCCCGAATCTCCATATCTTAATATTCATTGTTAGAATTGAGAGAACCCGAAAATCTGATACTACTGTTAGGTAGAGACTGCCAAACGTCTTCATATTTCATAACAACATAGTAGAAGGAAGTTTGATGTATGTATTCTCGGTTTACCTTGTTTTTTGAAAACATAGGCTTGAACATCCACACCGAACTTTAATTTAGAAATAAAGATTAAAAATTAATATTTCCACACCCTATGATGAAAATGTAGCCACAATGTAGTTTGGCTTCAGTTTCTTACCATCTGAACTTCGTTAACATGGAAACTTCTTAATAACGAGACACAGGCGAAACAATCTCGCTAAGAATCTGTAGCAGAAAGTACAACAACACTTAATAAAAGATTCACGTTCCAGCCTATTGTTAGGACTCAACTTTGCACGTTACACCAGACCAATATTAACTTAAGTCTCGCTTAGACTGTATATGCCTATAAGAAAAACATATTTTTCCAAAGTTTTTCGAAGTTGCACGTATAGCCAGGCATGCTCAAAAGAACAACTTGTGCTCGAACTTTGGTATCAGTATGTTAAAGCAAGTTTTAAAATATAATTTACTGGTTTTGTTCAAAGATTTTGTAAATAGGTATTCATAAAATAATATTAATGATGGCTCTATGGGGTTTGTAAACTGAACGAAAAAAGAGACATTAAACCTTTCAACCCTTGTAGTAAAAATTTATTTCATGAATGAATACAGGAGTCGGACTCAACTCAATAAAGGATTCCGTACCATCGTAATAGACCCTTTAATTTGAATTGTATTTTTTTTTATTTTTTTTTTTTGTCATAGCGGCAACAAAAATACATATTTTGTGAAAATTTCAACTATCTACCTACTACGGATCATGAGATACAGCCCGACAGACAGTCGGACGGACGGACTGCGGAGGATTAGTTAAAGGTTCCGTTGGTAACCCGACGGGTACGGAACCCTAAAAACAAACCATTTAACAGCAAATATTTCTCCAACATCACATTCACATTATATGGGGTCCCATAAATTCCAAAAACGCGAGTGATTTCCTCGAGAATTTTGCCTTTGTGTGTGATTTAACCCGAACTATTTCAAAGCTGTGCTCCGAGCAACGAGCGAAATTCGCACGTTGGGTACATGTTACGTGACTTTAATGTGCTCATGATTATGCAGTGTGAGCACAAAATTAAATGTGGGTCTATAATTGCTGAAGGAATTTTAGTTGAGAAGTGCAGAAGGTTAAATTTTATTTTAAGGTGTAAACGGACCCTTCACGAAGTCGTCAACCATGCAATCTGTACATCAAACTAAGTAAGCCAAAAATATTGCTGCGATGACGTCTTTTTTTGGAATGAAAAATTACGTTTTACGGTATGTAGAAATGTATTGCACTCAAAACAATGGCTGGTGGATGCATTGAATAATTCAGGGGTCCTGGAAGTATGTATGTAAAGTTAATAACATTAAAAACTGTACCATGAACTTGTGAAATAGTTGGAACTTTGATCCCTAATATCTCCGTAACTGAAAGGTAAATGTTGAGGAAAGCAAGTGCCTTTTGGCTTTACACCCATGAAAATATGTCTGACTCGACCACGTTGTTCTTCTAAACATCAGATTTTGATGGCTTTTTATCATATTTATTCCGGAAGATGTATGTGTATAATACCTCCTTATACGTATCTTATCTATATTAATAAATAAAGCTGAAGTATCGATTTGAAATTTCACAATAACAGCTTTTTACTGAATGCAGAAAAAAACTATTTACGGTACTTGTAACAAAACCGCCCGACAAACGGACAGACAAAAATAAATGTTTTTATTTTATTTTTGTATGTCTGTTTGTCGGGCGGTCTACGTGTATTAGGCATCAAAGGATTTCAAACAAGCCAATAAGACGTGAGATCAGCTTCATCTCCCTACTGCTGGTTCTCGCAAATATCATCAAACGAACTAATCAACAACTTCTAAGCCAATTTAAGTTGGCAAGCAATTAGCGGTACTGGACAAGCAGGAGACGTAAGTACTGAACATTGACGTCATGACATATAAGGCTGACATCCAACAAGTTAGATTATGTTGACGCAGCTCTAGACTCAATTAGATTATGATCAGAACTTTAATTGCCCTTGGCCTTTAATTGGTACAGTTTGCGAACTTTAATGAAGAAAATGTCTAAGGGATTATGTCAAGGAAATGGACAGGAGTGCTCTGTTGAGTGGCAAAAGCTGGTCTCGTAATGATGACAGATTGCGTCACCGTGATATTAAAGCGTGGTCTTCGGGCTCCTGGGTTTTCGAGCAATAGAATAATCTAGAAAAGTTTCTATATTTTAATCTATCAAATCCGTACATCCGATCTATTGTTTAACATTAAACATAAACCATTAAAAAAATTGAAAAGAAACTGAAGGACGTATATTATGAGCATTAGTAACAGGCAGTTGAGGGTGATATGAAAATATCACGATTCGGAAACAAAAAAAACAAGAATCTGAGGAAATAATACGTTTCATAAATAACAGCCACGGTGGGTCGTCAGGTCATATTCGAGATTCACATGTCTACGAGTTTTTCGTTACGATGAATTTTCTTCATCGTCTATCGATCAGTGGTAATGAATTATGTAAATGAAAATAAACAGTAATAATTCAGGCGAAAATAGACACTAACAACATATTTTGTCCAAACATGAACAAGCTACGTACTAAGCTCCATTTGCCCCAAATAGCGAAACTCGAAACATTTTGATTTCAGAACAAGCCCGAATGATTCTGAACCCTACACTGAATGGGATCCGCCATGATTGGTGCGTACACACGAACGCGTTACCAAAACGCAGTGATTGCGCCGCCGCTGTTCTGATTTGTACGTTGTCACCTAGATTAGCCGGTAGCCTTTGTTTATACTGCTCGGCTAAATGTAGATATGCCGTATAGGCCCAGTGACTTCGCGTGTTTTTGAGCATAGTGTTGTAATAAATTGAGTTTTGAATTTGTATTTGGAGTATCCAATGTGTTTTGTTTGGCTGAGAAAGAACAAAAAAAAACAATTGAGTATCTTTGAAGTTTGTTCTTTGTTGAAAGTGTGTTTACAGACAACGTGACATAACACCAAGTCTGTAACACTAGTAAGGTTAGGTAGAGATGTACCTATATTATATCTACATTACGCCCATGTTTAAGTCCCATGTAATAGAGGGCGATCCTGTTTCCGCCAAGCGGTCGATACTCAAAAATCCATAAAGGAAAAAAAAAACAATAATATTTTTCACGACCTGGGACTCAAACCGAAGACCTCACGCTCAGCATGCACTCAGCAGTAGCACTAGCTGTTATGAATAGGTCACATCACTATTGATGTCACATCACTTGTCTATAAGAGGGCAGCCAAAATGGCGTTCTAACTAAATGTATTACTATTTATCTTAATAATAAGACCAAGTCTAAATTATTTTTGTATTAATTTACATAATTCACCGACTAAAACATGGTGTCAGAAGTGGGATATTTGTTTGTCACATAGAAGCTCAAATGCTCCAGAACCACTCCTTCCACATGATGTTACATTCTCTTCCTTGGGAAAAAGTTGGTGTTGATTTTATGGATTATAAATCTAAAAAATTCATAGTAGTACAAGATTTCGACTATTACTCAAATTATATTGAATTAATGACAGTGGCAAGTACTAATGCCAAAACAGTTATGGTTTGTCTTAGAAGTATCTTTGGCAGACATGGTATTCCAGTTGAGTTATTCTCTGATAATGGGCCACCATTTAAGTCGGCAGTTTAAGAATTTTATTTGGGAATGGGGAATGCATCATAATACGTCAAGTCCCTACATACTAAGGTCAAATGGGTTGGTAGAGTCGGCAGTAAAGATATATAAACGTTTTCTTACTAAGTCAGAAGAGTCAGTGACAGATCCATTACTCCATTTCAAGCACAATTATTAATGTCAAGTTCACTTAAAACACAATTACCAACAGTCACCAAAAATTTAATACCAAGAACAGTCAAATTTCAAGAATATGTAAAAACAAAGAAAGAAGAAGAAGAAAGAAGGAAGACAAAAAAAAATTAAATGAAGGATTACTATAACAGAAAGACTAAACCGTTACCAGAATTATAAGAAGGAGATGAAGGCTATTTTAAAAAAATGCCAGATACTCCATGGATTACAGGCACAGTAAAGTCCAAGTGTGATCAGCTTAGGTCCTTATACTGTTGAAGGGTCAGATGGATTCATAGGAAGGAGAAACAGACAGCATATTTTGAAGAATCCGGAGTCACCTCAAACGGTATCTCAAGATAATTATCATACAGTATTTGAAGATAATTCTCATACAGTATCTCAAGATCACCGACAGTCCGTTCCACCAGGGTCACCGACGTAGCCCGAAGTATTGCCAAACTTAAGTGGCAGTGGACAGGGCACATTGCTCGCAGAACGGATGGCCGATGGGGCCGAAAAGTTCTGGAGTGGCGACCGCGTAGCGAAAGACGATGCATTTTTAAGACCTCCCACTAGGTGGACCGATGACCTGGTGAAGGTTGCGGGAATCCGTTGGATGCGATTCGCACGGGACCGGTCAATGTGGTGACACTTGGGGGAGGCCTATGTCCAGCAGTGGACGTCTTTCGGCTGAAATGATGATGATGATGAAGATCTCAAGATAATTCTCATACAGTAACACCGTCAATTGAAGAGCGTGCAACTTCATTGGAAATGCGCACTAGGTGTGGAAGAGTCATACTCTTAATACCACCAAGACGGTTAAATTTATAAGAATTAGTTTAGCTCTAACTAAACTAAAATCCTAAATAATAATTTAAGTTATTTTTTCATAAAAGGGGGATGTTATGAATAGTTCACATCATTTACGTTTTTGTTAACTCAGCGATGACTGTGAAGAACTTATTGATTTAGACGTATATAGATAAAGAATTAGTTTTAGTTTAGATAGAGTATTTTATTAATTTAACCTTTTAAAAAAAAAGGGAGATATTAGGAATAGGTCACATCACTATTTGATGTCACATCACATTTAATTATCTTAATAGTAAAACCAAGTCTAAATAATTCTTGTATTAATTTACATAAATCGCCGAAATCACTAGCAATCAATAGATCAACGAGACAGTCAAGTAAGCAAGTCTGTAGAAAATCAAAATCAAAGCATTTATTTCAAGTAGGCCAGTTACAGGCACTTTTGAATTGTCGAAACAAAGATGAAAATTAAATGTAGCTACAGTCCCAGTTACAAGACATAAAAACTGTGAAAGTACTGTAGTTGCCCATTCCCTAGCGTAGATCTCTATGGAGAAGAACGGGCAAGAAACTCCATGGACACTCTTTTAAATCAAAATATTGTTACAAAATCTTGGTTACATCATTCATGTTGAGATGATAATTATGTGAGAACAATGTAGCAAGATGTGCACGTTAAAAGTGTCCATAGTAAAAACAATAAATACTATTCAAAAATAAACATTCAAATAAGCCATGGCAACTAAGAGATGAACAGTCACAACTGACAGCGCCCGTTTACGAACATGACGCATGGATCAGCACTATTCAACTCAACCATTTTGAAGGGAATTGAATGAACCGACACACGCGCCACCATCAGCGAGACATTAGAAATAGAAATATTCTCGTCATGCAAGAACCAGGTATGCGACTTGCCTCGCCCCCAAGTTGACAGTACAAATTGCTGTTGATTTACTAACAAATTCAAGACCATTATTATTTGCCAGCTGTGCGCAAATGAACCGCGAAGTTGCTCGAAGGTTTGCGAACTGAAACACTTTGCGCGGCCCTTCTATTTATTTTCGTTTACGCCTCGCCGCACTCCATCGGCTCTTAATCGTACGGGATGCAAAGATCCCACGTAGAGAACGATTAGGTACCTATATGAACCTACATGAACCTACCTATAGTTTGTAGTTACCAATTGAAAATGGTGTCATATACATAGATGTAGTCTACTCAGTGGTGTAGCTCCAAAAGGTATTACGACTTACGAGACCTTATTTGATTAAGAAAAGATTTAAAAAAATCCGTCCAAGAACGAGTCAGACTCGCGCATGAAGGGTTCCGTACCATCGTAATAAGCCCCCTTTAATTTCTTTCTATTTTAATTATTTGTAGTAATAGCGGCAATAGAAGTACGCATTCTGTGAAAATTACAACTGTCTACCTATTACGGATCATGAGAAACAGACAGCCGGACGGGCGATTAGCGGAGACTTAGTAATGTAGGGTGCCGTCGGTTACCCTGCGGGTAAGGAACCCTGAAAACGGACATACTTGAGTGTACATACCTATTTGACGACCCGAATGGCGCAGCGGTAGTGAGGCTGTCTGGTCCAGGGTTCGAATCCTGGTAGTGGTATGAGCATGGACATTTGTTTCCGAGTCATGGATGTTTATATGTATATTAAGTATGTATTTACAAACAAAAAAGTATCTATGTAATAAATCAACTATCTGGTGTCCACGACACAAGCGTCGTTGCTTAGTGTGGCACTTGATAGCGCTTTGTGTAATGTCCAGCGATATTATTTATTCATTTATCATCGCTTCGTATGTATCAACCCTCTCACAAACAAATGTCCATTCTTAATGCTACCTTCCACTAAATAGTAAAGAAAATATATCATGAGGCTGGACTGCAGATGGGTTATAAGATTATTCTAGCGAAACCCGTCGCGCAAATGAGGTTACCTTTAGCCTACGAATATATTATTAGAACCTTTATTTATCAAAACAAGGACAAACCCATTTATTCCAGTTTAGCCACAGACTTGACATGACCAGACACCTTTTTTTATGAAATTCATTTCTTCTCATAAAAATTCTTCGCCAGCCGTATACATCGATCGAATGTTTTGTGGGTATTCATAGCACCTATTTTTATGTTGGTTTTATTCTAAACGCTGGAGAAAAAGACATCTTCGCCAATTTTATAGCTGTTTTTACCTATCTTTGAAGGACACTGGTAGGAATACTAATTCTGGTTTAGGCAGTACCGGCGACTTATTTCGGGGAAACTGAACAAACTTTTACTGTCTACAAAAAACGGAATAGCTACAAGGGATGAAAAGTATCGGGTTCTCTTGAATTCTGGTTGAGTTTTTAGTTTATTAATTCTACAATGTCATTTGTTTCACGAGTCGACGTAAAGGGAATCGACGTAGAGGGAATGATTCACTTTAGGTGGGTGTTTTAAATAAAACTACCTTTCTTTTGTGGTTTTATCTACTTTTAGAAAAAAAAATGAGATTCTCACTCTTTCATAGCTACTATGATGTCCATGGGTCGAAATTCTAATAAAAGTTTTGCTCGATCGAATATTTGACCCGCTGAGCAGAAATTAAAACTACCTACTAAGATAACAATCATGGCTCTAATGCGTTTTATCTTCCATCAACAAGAATTTGTGTTGTTTACTACAACTAAAAACAAAAAAAACTGTAAAAACACACTCTTATTAAATTCCGGTTTAAAAGGTAAGAACGACTTCTCCTATTGTTGAAGTCAGTTAAAATGTGACCTATGTTACCCGCGTCATAATAACGAATCGATTGACACCATAACCATTTAAATCGGATGAATAGTTCAGGCGCTACGGAGGAACATACGTAAATACAAATATACATACATAGGCTGCTAAAATCATAAACTTCCTTTTGTTTTCGCCGTAGTAAAAAAACCAATAGTAACACCATGTATACAATCTTAAACAACAAACAGACTTATACAAAAGTATGCTCAGAACAACAAACAATGTTAAGTAAATCCTCTTTTATGTGTACCTACATAAGTGTACATTTGTAAGTACATTGTATCTTATTACTAGTATTTCTTGTGATTAAATTCGATATGAGTTGCGAGCCAGTTTTCCTTTCAAGGACACGTTTACGTATTTTTTTTCTAGAAATTTCTGGTCCTTTTATACGAGCAAGTCTGGGACGTACATAAAATAAAGTAACCGCGATATTACGTACACAAGGTTAAAATAATTTAAGAAAATCTTTTTACTTTACGACATTAGTAAGTAATTTTCAGGGGCATTTAATTGAATTTGTGTTGATCATGTTTTTGGGAGTTATACAACAAAAAAAAAAGTAATTAATTATGATAATAGGAATATAAGATTTTTGTTAATACATGATAGGTACACGAGTCGTGTTGACATGAACTTTATTTGATGAAACTTTAAAATTATACCTTTTAAAAAAAGGCTGAGGTACTAAATCTGATTTATTGAATGACCTTGTTGAAACTTAAGAAAAAACTGTTGAATTATTAATCAGTTGAATAAAACCAGTGCCAGTCGACGAAGAATAGGCTCAAGAAAATACAGTAAATAGTTTCAGTCAAATAACTAAAATCTGTATCTACCATTAGGTACATTTACCAATCCAATTACCAAAATTACCACTAGCTTCTGTCAAAACAAACCAGAATTAACTCAAAGACTTCACAATCGCCATTAAGACAATCGCGAAACATCACATGAGGCCTCTCAGGACCAAGTCGGAGTCGGCCTAAGGAGGCTCGTGGGAACTCCTAACTGAATTCACACAGACAGTGAAGGATTAGCGCTGCGGGGGTGAAGGGGAGGGGCTGTACTTACATGTGGGTAGTTGAGTGATGCCCCTTTGTTTTTATGACGTAATTGTGGGGTTGACGGAGGCCGAGGAGTTTGTTCAAAAGTTGTAAGTAGGTAATTTGTTATTACGCGTGGTTTAGCAAAAAGGAGTTATGGTAATTTTATTTTTAAAGGAGTCGTTTGTAAAAAATGTTAGGGCTGCTACACAATTTTAACTAAAACGCCGTCTAAAGCAATCACTACACATAATCGGAGCTGGGTCGCCACAATTGGAAATAATCCGAGAGGCTGTATACGTATTTACTTATACAGCCAACAAATATTATTTCCAATAATTCGGGAGATTTATACAAAAATTTGTATAAATCTCCCGAATTATGCCGAGAATACCCGAATGTATGTATAGCATTGATGCTTAATTTTATCATGCCAACTAGTTTTTACGCTTTGTGACATGACAATAAATCTCGAGAATCTACACTTAATAAAAACAAGCAAACAAAATAACTAAATTCCTCTTAAAAGCTTGAAATTTATTTTAAATCTTATCACGATATCCTATTACCCCGTTCACTAAATACTCGTTCCACTCGGTTCAAATCAATACATAGTTCGCGTCGTTAAAATTTTACGATCTCTCGATTGCCAGCAAATATCGACAATTTACTGCCGCAACTAACACAACACAACTGCAGATAAAATAACTGAAGTATATGATGTAATGCTGGTCACTACTGCTCGTAAAACGTTCAACGAAAACATCGTGAGGAAACCTGCATGTCCTAGAACCAAAAAACGAAGAAATACTCACCCAGTAATCCACACTGGGCTCGTATATGGATTACGGCGAGATCCTTCTTAACTTTTGGTATGGCGGAACGTGGGTCCGCGACAAAACGACATCACGCGTTTTTTTATTATATTATTTTAGTTCGTGGATCCATACCAAAGGTTAAGAGAGGAGGCTTGTATCCCAGCAGTGGGACGTTAAGAAAATTATACAGCAGAGACCAAAAAAACCCGGCCAAGTGCGGGCCGGACTCGCGCATTAAGGGTTCCGTACTATCGCAGTAGCCCCCTTTAAATTTTATTTAATTAATTAAAAGGAGAACCAACAGCTAAAATAAGTGAGTATAGCGGCAAAAAAATATACAATCTGTGAAAATTTCAACTGTCTACCTATTACGGATCATGATATACAGCTCGCTGACAGAGACGGACGGATGGGCGGACAGCGGAGGCTTAGTTGTAAGGTCGCGTTGGTTACCCTTCGGGTACGGAACACTAAAAGAAAGCCCGAACAAATGAAGAGAGTATTAAAGAACATTATAACAAAGCAGATAGTTTTAAAGTCTTGGCAGAGTGTCAAGGTTTCGTTCGAGAGATCTAACCCTATTACGTTAGTGGTAATCCAAATCGATTTTATTCGACATTTGAGAACTCGAGTCATCCCGATTAAACTCTAAAGTTGAGTTATTGGACTTGTTCTTATTTTCTTTGGGATTATCTTAAGATATCATGTTGGATTTTAGAATATCCTATCCTACTATGTTACTTCTTATACTAATATTATAAATGCGAAAGTTTGTGAGGATGGATGGATGGATGTTTATTACTCTTTCACGCAAAAACTACTGACCCGTTTTTGGTGAAATTTGTCACACAGATAGTTTATAACCTGGATTAACACATGGGATACTTTTTATACCGGTAGTACGATCCCGTGGGACATTACCGAACTGCACGTGGGCGAAGCCGCAGGCTTGAGCTAGTAACATCATAATTATGGATATTTTGGAATAACACTGGAAACATTCATAAATGTATTTATTTTCAGGCATGGGTGTTAAATGACCACTAATTTCAGACGGACGACACAATTTTCGTATAAAAGCACTAATACATACATATTATTTGTAGGCTTTAAAACCAAGATCTTCAAAAATTCTACTAAGAATCAAAGACTATAGTTACCATCTCGGGAGTAAAATATTCGTTCACATTTCCATTTCAAATTGCAGATCAAACTTGGTCCTTCCACACCGTCGAATCTCATGATCTGGACTTCTGAAGTTTAGACGCCTTTTTCGTACTCTTTTCGACTAAGTTGCTGAGCTGAATTTCATGAATCTGACACACATGTCTTTTTTGTTCAATTCCATGTACCCACAACATTGACAAAATGGCATTCATCTGCTCCTTTAATTTCGTTTTTAGATCATTCGGTAAGTGAGCGAAATAAATCTAACATTGTTGGATCGATAAATGAATTTTTCTTTCACTTTTGATTCACTTTATGGCCGGACGTTTCAAGTTTCAAGGCAATAATGAACAAAAAGAAAAACCGGCTGATATCGGCTTAAGAAAACCTGTCTCGATGCATTAGTTGTTAGACCAAGTCGTGTTGCCAACTTTCTGTACGGCGCTCGGTGGACTGGAACTTAAAGCTTACTTAGCTTAAGCTGATTTGAAAAAGCAATGAGCGAATTTTATGATATATTTTTTTTTTGCTTGACTGAATTTTCACTTAAAATTTAGTTTAGGCCGCGAACTGTACAATCGATACTTAGTTAATTCAATTCAACGGTTATTAAAAAAAAAACAACACAATTTTCCACATGCTATCTCATAAGTTTTCTATCTATTTAGATGAAAGTAAATAACAAAATCCTTTACCTCTTGAAAATCTTACTCCGTAAATATTCTCATGTTACTAACCATTAATTTTATGAGCACATAAGCTTATTTACCATATTGAATTTACATTTTCATTAAAGCGAGTTAACCGAATATGTAGCGTCCGTCGCATCTGCGAGAGCGGACCCCGACAAATTACTTTAAAGTCCGGTCGGAAATTGCGCCGTTGACAACCTTCAGTCACAGAATAATTAGTTGCAGAATGTTCATTCTATTTTCTCTTGTTTTGACCGATTTCGGCCACATAATGCGAATGGGAGATAGCAGCCTTGAAAAGCTGGTCGTTGTTGGCAATACCGAAGGCAAAAGAGCGTGAGCTCCGGTCGCCAACACGATGGTCCGATTAAGTAAACGAAATTTCAGCAGGTGGTGATGGCAACTTTGGACCGGCGTCGAGGACATCGGATAATGGCTACTTTGGACACGATCCTCAGTGGCTACTTTGGACACGATCCTCAGTAACGAGGGACCGATTGAAGAAGAAGAAGTTCACTACACAACGAACAAAAATTGCCGCACACAAACATGCACGCTAAACATACAGCGATCTAGATAGATTTTTTTTATTAACACACAGACACACGTGCACAGATAAGTCAAAGTTTTCTCAAATTTATGAGATAGATAGAAGCTGAATACCAGTATTTTCATGGAGTGACTGCCTAGACGTCTACAACCCAGTTAGTACAGAGTAATACTATCGTATCCCCTTTGGTAAGACAGGTTGTCAGACTTTCGGGCCACTGACTAACTGCAACAACTATCAAAGATCTAAAATTGACAGCTGTTACCAACGGTTTACTGCTTTTCAAGGCACGCAAGAAACTTGGTATGTAATGAGTCACCCATTCACGGACCGAACTAAGCAAGTACGGCTTTACCTAAAGATCGACAAGAGCAGCTGATGTTATTAAGCCAGCTTCTCGTACTCGCTGTACGATGGGTCTTTTGTTGTGCATGCGCCTTTACACGCTGGTTGTGTGAAGTCGACTTTCTGTACCTATTTATTCAATACGGTGTCCAATACGTCGTCGTGACTCAAAAGAAAACGAATTCTGTTTGTATTATGCATGTTATAAAGGGTGTAAAACACCTCTTAACGGAGCCGAAAAGCACTTGTTCTCCCCGTCATTGCGACCATATTTTTGTTCTACACCATACCTGATAACCTTCTAGTTACGGAGATATTGGGGGTCAAAGTTCCAACTTTTTGACAAGTTTTTTATTTAATACAAGTTTTTAATGTATTTTTACTTTAATCACCTCCACGACCCCCGTACTATTCAATCCATCCATCAGCACAATGTGTTAAATTGAGTTCTACCACAAAACATGATTTTTCACCCCAAAAAAAAAAAAGTTGTTTCCCAGCAATTATTTTTGCGTAAAGTTACTTAGTTTGATGTATAGAATGCTTGGTTGACGGCTTCGTGATGAGGTCTTTTACATCCTGTCTAAGTGATTAGGGCCCAGTTCCCTCGCCATGTAAAACTCTTTGAGGTAGCTACATGAGTCTGTGTTTTATTAATATTCATTAATATGTTTCCTGCTTTATTATGCGCAGTTTGACTAATTGTTTACGTGTTATGTCTTGTTAAATTATCTTGTAAGGAATGCAAAATGTTAATAATGTATTCAAATGCAATGCTTACAATTAATATGTTCATATTACACGAAGGGGGAAAATTTAATAAAATATTATTTTAAATCTCATTCATAAATCTCTTATTATTTACAAATCTTTAAATGAAAATCCTAAAAGCGCTTTTGATAAAACCTGCTTTACTAAAATCAAATTAAAAATGGAGTCCGTACAGGTTACTGCAGTAATCAGAAACGCAGTTAAAACTTAATTAGGGCTCAGCAGACAGACCAAATTACAACGCGAAAGCCGTAATTTTCAGGCTTAATTTATCAACATACTACCATCCAATTGTCCACGACCTTTTTACTAAGCGATATTTATTACCTAAAACCTGAAAATCTCTGAAAAAATTATAAAAACCTGTTTGTCTGGTTTAAATACCTGAGCTAAAACTTAATCGAATTAAAATGATGTACCTACTTTTTCACGCATTCAAAAAAAAAAGTTTCTACATTTTTTTCTCAAAATTGACTTTGAGTCTTAAAGCACGGATACGGTACGATAGCGAAGGAGCTACACTCAAATTGATTTAGCGGTTCTCGAGAAAACTGCCAACAATTTACGTCTAGCTGGCAAGGTTCATTTCGTTCGTAAAAGGCTTTGCCCCGTTCGTTAATCTTTTGGAACGACATTACTTTCATGCAAGTCATTACATGCATGCAAGTTTCTGTTTATCAATATAATTCGGATTTATTGTTCTTCGGGCAAAAGTTTGGCGTCGTCGTGAAGTCGTATGAAGTAGTGTTACTTTGCTCAAGTTTTGTGCAGTCATTCTTGTTAGTATTTGACAAAATTAAATACAGTATTAAGGCGATTATATGAGCTAAATAAGCAACTGTTTTTGTGTTGGTTCAAACTTCGTTTGAAATACTGTTAGAATAAAGTTCTAATCAGCTTGCACGACAAAGTGGTTGTTACGTCAGTCACTGCGGCCGAATAGTGCGAAATGGGTGGTTTTTTGCGATTTACAAAAAATCTATTAATTGGACTAAAAAAGTAAAACACTATGATACTAGTATTTTGCTTGTAGAATTATTTGCCAAAAAATCAGAATGATCACATATATTTTAGTATGGTGTTTACTCGTTAAAAGAAATTTTCGTGACTTTTTTTCTATCGAATAAAATTTGTTGTATTATGTTTTCAAAACACTATCGTACTAGCATATATCCTGAAGAATATCATATATTTTTCTGGTTTTGTTTATTGCAGCGAATCATATGCTTTTTTGCATTATAAAACTCGCGTTTAGCTCATGTAATCGCCTTAATCGTGAACTTACTTTAGTTAGTCATGCTCAACTTTTAGAAGTGTTCTACTGCTTTTGCAATTAAGTTTCCAAACTATTACTGACACATTACGTTCAGTTAGCGCTACTATAACAAAAAACATCAATACTCATCATCAGTACTCAATAGATTGATAGATACACATACAATAATAGTCAATCTAAAATTAACATATTTACTGGCATGACGTTAATATTTCATTAAATTAAATAAATAAAATAAAAATAGCCTTTGCTCTACCACAAATTAACAATTATTAAAACAAAACTATTAAATAATCACAATGAATAAATATATTTTGTAAAGTTGAATTTAAGTTGTAGCTCTTCGATACCCGCAATTACAGACACAATAGGCATGACGACAGTATCAAAAAATAGCAAATCTATTTAGTCCGTCAGTTAGAGTATTGGAAATGAATAGACACGTATTTTTTGTTTTTGTAAATCAATGAATATTGACAAAGATAAAACGCATCAAAGTCGGGAGTGGGGGCTCGTGACGCCAGAACTAGCTAAAAATTATACCTAGGCGTGACGTATTGAGAATTTTAAAAGCGTCATAACTTCGTCAATTTTGGTTTACGTAACAAAAGAAAAAACACGGGTCAAATATTTTTTTATTATGTCAAATATTTTTTTGAAAATCTAACTGACACGGACTAATTAGATTATTTTTGTCGTCTTGCCTATTAAAATAACAATGCACCGTTCCCGATCGGTCACGGCTGGGGGCATACAGGTCAAAGTTAGTCGTTTAAATATAGATAATGGAAGTTAATTTATATTAAGGATTTATATGTTAGATGCGGCGTTTTATAGTTTCAGCTTACGCCCGTGGGAGAAAGGAGTGAGTTTATGTACGAGTATATATGAATGTAGTTCACCTTACCGTGGCTGTTCAAAGTCAAATTGAACGAAGTTCTAATGACCAAAGTTGTGTTCTTTTGGGAAAGATTTGACCAAAACCACGTCATGTTTTGATGTTATTTGAAGTGATGTTAAACTTATTAATGGGTCTTGAGTTGTTTCAATTCATCCCAAGGGTATCGTGGATGGTAGTTAAGGGATTATAATAATTGTGTGTGAAGAATAATTGAGTGTTACAATGAAGGCGGTTGTTGAGAATCAGTGAAACCAGAAATTTATTACTGTGTGCATGTTTTGAGTACCCTAGCGTATTAAAATTGTAGAAGTCGAGGCTAAACGAGACTGTATCCATTTAGGATTCAACAAAACAGTTTTTACATGAGTGTAAGAGTCCTTAGTGCATATAAAGTAATTTAAAATTTTGCTTTTTATGAATTGCAAAAGTTAGCTCTTGCAATTTAAAAAAAAAGGGTGTAAAAAGACTCTCAACGAAGCTGAAAGGAACTTGTTATCGCTATTATTGCGATATTTTTTTTGTTCTCGACCATACCTGGGAACCTTCTAGTTACGGAGAGATTGGGGGTCAAAGTTCCAACTTTTTGACAAGTTTTTTTTTTAATAAATGTTTTTAATGTAAGAACTTTACTTTAAACACCTCCGCTAAAATACTGAGGCTTGAATAGTGTGGGGGCACACTATTCAAGCCATCTACCAGAACAATGTTTTGAGTGCGTTACATTGAGTTTTACAGTATTTCAGAATTTATTGAAAGATTTATTCAAGATATGTTATAATTATATATAAATTGAATTAAAATAATTACAAATAATAAGTAAAAAAAGATTTTTTACGTTATTTTTCACCCCAAAAAAAAGGTCATTTCCCAGCAATAATTTGCGTAGGTAGTTTGATGTACTGAATGCTTGGTTAACGGCTTCGTGAAGAGTCTGTTTACAACCTGTAGATATATAGAAAAACTTAATCTCTTATACATGGTTTCTTTGATGTACCTTTTATAATAAAGTCAGTTACCCAGTCTAACCAAGAGCTTACGCTTTACACAGTAACTGGGTTGCGAAGGCCAAATAGGCAGTCAAAAAGGTTCAATTGATTTTCATAAAAGCATTATTTGAGTTAAAAAAAATTTGAACAACACCTGTCACAATGATGACACGGTGTCTACATTTCTTGTCTATCTATACAGTCTCAGATCTGCTGGAAGAAATTTATAAATGACATAAACGGTCCCTTTGTGCCCCATTATCTATATGTTATTTCCTGTACATGTGTTTTGTGCGTACATAAATAATAATATTTGACGACCCGAAATGGCGTAGCGGTGGTGAGGCTGCCTTACGTTCTTAGGGTCCCGGGTTCGAGTCCCGGTTGGAGCAAATGTTTGTGTGATGAACATGGGCATTTGTTTCCGAGTCATGTCAAGTATCTATGTAGTATATCAACTATCTGGTGTCCACGACACAAGCCTCGTTGCTTAGTGTGGCACTAGATGGCGCTGTGTTCATGTCCAGCGATGTTTATATTTATTTATAATAGTAAATATTTGCAAACAATTTCTCACAGCTTCTGCCTTATCCTGCATGATATTGCTATCAATAAATCAAAGTAAGTTATCCAGCTAATAGAGTTTGAAGCAGCAAACAGTTCTATCACTGTGAATCACATGGTAGACCGAGCATTCGCAATAATAAACTGAATGACCCAGCAATACTTGAGATAAGTGGAGCTTCGTGGACCCGTGTAGGAGGTCTATTTCACTCTGCCCCAGCAATTTGTTCCAGTTGTGGCCAGTAGACAAAGAAAGAAAGAAACATATTTAGTTGGGGACATGCACAGGAGATGCAAACAAAAAAAAAATAAACATAAATTAAATTACAAATAATAACTAACAAGTGGACTGTTTACATATTTAATGTCTTCTTTGTTTCACTAATCGATTTGTTATTAGTGTTGGAAATAAGAGAATAAATAACAAAACGGTAAAAAAAATGCCAGGTTTGACTGAACCGGACTTTTCTTTTTTTTTTCCTTTTTTGTTTCTAATACACAGCATTGTTTAAGAATTCTTTTAAATTCATCGCGACCTGCCATAGTGTAAGTTATTACACCAAAATAACTAAACATTCCACTTTGCCCCACTGCACTGGCGCGATAAATTGGTAGGCCAAAGTGGAATCATCCCTCGGAGCGGTCCATGACGCTCTGTTGCGCTTCATGGCGCTTCGTGACGCGGCACTATGGCGCCAAACAAATCGTTTTGGTAGGACAGACGGTAGATAACCGTATCTCTAATTGATAGTGATTAATTTTGTTATTGCTGTGTAAATTAAATAGGAAAAGTAGGAGAGATGACGTCGAGCAATAGATAGTGTAGTAAAACGTTTTAATTTTGTAATTTCTCTTTTTGATCTTGCGTATTTCTTTACGAAAGAACCTTTTCAAGTTTTCAAAAAGCGATGTCGTATTTATCAAATCTTTCATCATCTGCCTAGCCTTTTCCCAACTATGTTGGGGTCGGCTTCCAGTTTTTACCGGATGCAGCTGAATACCATATTTTACATGGAGCGACTGCCTATCTGACCTCCACAACCCAGTTAGTACCGGGTTATACGATACCCCTTGGTAAGACTGGTTGTCAGACTTTTTGGGCCTCTGACTACCTAACGACTGTACCGACTGTATTTATCAAATCTTTAATTTAAAAAAATAAAAAACTAATTTTATAAAAATAGCCATACTCGACAATAGCACAAAAGTTTAAAGACTACTTATTAATAAATATAAATTATATTGACTTGAAATCTTAAAAAGGTCACACAAGTCGAACATCCAAATAAACACAAAAGAAAAAAAAGAGGTACCTTCAAACAAATACGACTTAACCGTGCAATTCCAACGGTAACTACTCGTTTAAACCACGCTTAATCGTCTAGAGAACAACAGCCTCCGGACTGCCACGACACATGGAAACTGGAGCATCCGGCCCATCCTCCCATCCTCCTATCCAGTCCTCGCTGACAAAAGCATCCCCACTTATTTCAAACGTCAACTCAAGAATAGCTTGAAAAACTGTGTCAATGTAAATTAGAGTGGGGAGCTTGAAGCTGGATGGGGTTCTAATAGGCTCAGTTATGTTTTTGATGTAATTCTGATGGTGTTTTTGACTTGTGGAAACTATGAGGGTAAAACTTTCTGTCGGAAGACCATCAAAAAATATAAAATTACTTTTTAAGTTAATCGTAGGTAGGTATGTCAATCCGACAATCGCTTCAATGATGAAGTATTAAGGTAAGAAGCAGGGAAATATTTTTTGTTTTTTATAGCATACTTCCAAGTGGGAAAATAATTTCTGCATCCGCATTAGGAAAGTTTTTGCCGAGTAAACCCCAACGGTTACACGTTTTGTTCGTGTGTCTCGTCGCAAAATTGACGAACTTCTATAGAGACTTTTAAATTTCTTCTTCATTAGAATTCAAACTTAGTGGTCATAAAAACTCACGCTATCTTCCCATGAGCCTGGGGAAGTAGTAACTTTATAACTTAGTGTTAACTTTTGTTATAAAGAAAACTTTTGTGGTAAACATACTTCTACCAAGGACCCACTGATTTAAACTGTGCGTTGTCTGTCGGTAAGACAGTGAGCACGAACCACGTGCAAAAATAATTCCACAACAATGCTGTTTTCCAAAAATATCACAAAAATGTGCAAATGCCGACCCCGATAACAAGGAACCTAATACCATTATTCACCTACAGGAAAAATACCAGCTTTTTCGTCCTTTAGGGAAAAGGGAACAACACATAAAATAACAATTTGTGTCAACTGCTTCGGTTGAAATGTCAACTACCCAAGAAGGATTGTTCTAGAAATCGTGGGTAATTTGATGTCGCTGCTTTTTTTTCTTCATTTAAATTCAGATGTACTTTAGCATGAAATAACGGTGGTAACTTTGAGCAAAGACCTACCTACCAGAACTACATCTATTTCAAAGCAGCGCCATGTAAACTAATCTAGAGTAACTTTTGCTATCATAACTTTTTGTAAAGTCCGGTCAGTCGATTTGAAAGTTTTCTTGTGAGCTCTTTTATTCATTAGTAGGTACCATTTTGGTTCAATACATGTCGTTGCATGTATCTTACGTAAGTGGTTTCGAAAATGCTATAAGTGTAATACTTTTGAGAAAAATCGCTTTTGAATATTACATTGTTGTAAGGTATTTATTCCCGTGACTGTATATTGATCTGGTATGAAGTTCTGAATATCCTTTAAGACAAGGTACCGGTATTACTACGGTATTCAAATACGCTGTGGTTGGGAATGCATTCGGATACTAGATCACAATCCGAGGCTTGAAACTATGCTAAGCGTAGTTGGTTATGACTGTAGATTAAATAATATGCAGGATTAAGGATATCATAGATTGAGGTCGAGTTTTTGTATTTTTCTAATTTTTCTAAAGGGATCAAAAGTGACCTAACAAAACATGTGTTATGAAAATTATTTATAAACTCTTCGAAACAAATATTTTCATTAATTATATCAGTATCTTATTTAGTCAGAATAAACACAGTTCGTCATAATGTCTCAATAAAATCACAAGCACAGCTTGTTTGCTAATTTCTTCCATTTTTAATCACGATCCAAATATAACTTAATTTTTCCATTCAACGGCTGCAAATTAAATCTTTGAAACCCAAATTTATTTTAAACAAATCAAATCAACGCTACTCGGTTTCGCTATCAGGGGTCATAAATACCCGGTTTAGAATACGCCTCTCTGGTTCCGTATAAAACTTTCATACATAATTTCGTTGAGGGTCCAAAGTTTGGGCGTTGAGGCGTCAAGTTACGGGCCCCTGAACGAATGATCCGTCGGCCCTCCGATTTTCGCTTACCGTGCAATTTGTACCCGAAGGGTAAGTATTAGTCTCTCCGTAATTTATTCCGGTCTTTTAGGTTATCAACGGCTAGCAAATGCTGTGAAATTTAGGATTAAGAGTGACGCGTTTGGTCCTTTGTGGCCGATTGGTCCTTGTAGGGACCAGACCGAACTTCAACCGATTTAAGAAAGTGATTTTATCTATCAAGTCCTTATTCAATTCAAAATTTTCAGGCTGTTCAATCAAAGTTAAGATATACGTATAGCTTTAACCAATCAAAATCTGCTCTGCTTTATCGCCATTTGTAGAACGGCAAAGTACCTTCTAAGAGTATAAAATTAAGTTACAAATTATTCAGCTGTAAACACAGTTTTATCTTGTGTCTCTGTCTAGATCAGGACGCCATATAATATTAATGTTTCCAGACCATTTCATCGCAATATATCTAGTAAGGTTTCTTTACGATTTCTAACACCCGTTTTTATTAAGGTTCAGTAATAAAACAAACGAGTAACCGTTATTTTATTTTATTAGCTTTTTTGTGAGCAATTTTCAATAAAACCTAGGTCGGCTATCTTTTATCATTTATGCAAATATTGGATTCGTTGGTTCTGAAAAAATAAAAGCTATTAAGGCTGATGCTCCAGGGTAGCCCTCGAAATTTAAATTTTATTTTTTAGCCGCGAATAATATTTTAATCAACATACAACCTATCACTGGCCAGCAAATTGCAAAAAACGTAAGAAAATTTGAATTTCGCGGGCTACCCTGGAGCATTCACCTTAAAATTGATATTCCTTTATAGGTAGGTTGAAATGGGATTCAAAGGAGATTTTCTATGAATAATATGACTGAGTAATTACACAAATCATTTGCATTTTAAATGTGGTCTAAGTCCAAGAAACCAGTTAGAATAACAGAAATTATATTTTATTTAAAACGTAAGGAAACAGTTTTCATGAAGAAAATAAAAGCGTAAGCAACACAAAACAAGCATTAAAATGAGTATAAAATGTAAAATTGCATCTAAAACAGTCCATTTTGCATATTTAAGTTTAATTTCAACGAAATGGTACCGTTCAATTCTTAAGGCAGTAAAGTGTTCTTACTCTGAAATGCATTACGTTCATCATAAAACACCTCGGTAGCATTGTCAGTAAAAAAGATAAATGTAAAAAAGAAAGAAAGATTTATCTTTAAAAGATAATATTGCTACGTTGGAATTATGTATGAAGGATTTGCTAGTTCACACGAGCTTCCTAAGTGTTTTTTGACGATGAAATGTGTCAAATAACGTGTGTGTTTCTTTGTAGAAACTAAAATGGTGGCTCTAGTTTCGTGTTACTTTTATATAACGTCAAGTTCAGAGCAAATAAAGTGTTTGTTACTGAGATAGGGTTCTGTTGGTTCTGGTTTTGTTTACTCGAGTAATACATGGCTGTCAGTTAGTTTTAGTGACTTTATTTAGACACACTTTCATCACAAATTCTGTAGCCTAACGTATGTTTACTATAGGTACACCGTATACCACTACTTATCCCTTCGGGGGTTACTGGCGTGAGGTTGTGTTTTATGTTACTGAAATCCAACAACAATTTTCTAATTCTTTATTTAATACAAAATTTCATATTAATTGTATTTGATATTTAAAACCTATTTAAAACGGCTAGCTTAACACAATTGGGTTCTCTTACAGCAAACCGGATTTATTTAAATCATATAGTTCTGTCTGTCCATTTTATATCTTCAAACACACTAGCTACGTATCATATTTCAACATCTGAAGAATCGATACTCGACCAGAAAGTCGCCTTTCTGAATACATACATCTTGGCACTTCGTTCGTGAATGTACTAGAATATTTGCTTGGATACACACAAATCCTAAGCTCTCACGCATATCAAATGCACAGCTGCAAGTGATCCGCTCTAGCAGCACTACAATGTAGTGGTACTCCAAAACTGCTAGTCTAGCTCCTAGCCTAGTCTATTGAGGCACTTGGATTGCAAGGCTGTTCGCCTCGTCTTTAGTACTGTGCCATGAGTCGAGTGAGAAATTGTGGAGTTCCTTCAGAAAAGTAAAAAAAAAAATACGCAAATGTTTCTAGATTTTCAAGTCAAGTACGTTATTTATTGGAAAATCTATAGTAATATGTGTCGAAAGTAAGAAAGGCGTTATGTAATGACTGAGAAACGAACAAAAGACAACGCGTGCCTCTGTCACATGTGGCATCGGTAGAAAAGCTCGTTAGTAACACAATTTATTTCTAATAATTGAAGATTTCTTTCTAACACAATTTATTTCGACAAAAAGTTAAAGATATAAAATTAAAAGCCCTTTTGTTCGTGACAGTTTAAAAAAGAGACTTTATATTAATTCACCTTTCAAGTACGAGTAACTTAACCTTTCATAATCCTCGAAAGTCTTCAAAGTGCCGTAAAAACGTCTCAGCTTACAAAAACGCTCATCTCAAACAATGAATTTTAGACCCTTAGTTTATTTCAAAATAATGTACCAAATTGTTGGTTTAGTCCTCTAGTTTTTGCCCCAAAGAAGGTATTTGCAAAGCTACTTCAGAAATTACGCGTACATAATATACTCCTGAAACTTTTATCGTTTATGGTTGAGAAAATCTTTTGTTCTTCGGACCCTGAGCATTTGCGACGGAAATATATTTTCGTCCATAACTTTTATGTTGATCTTAGGGTCTAACGATTTCTGTGTTTTGTTTACCTCGCCCGAAGCTATTGGTTGATATAATTTATAAAACAAAGGCAGACTCGAAAAATAAACGCCTGAAGTTCTACTGTGATTATTGTTATTGTTTAGAGGATCACGGAAAAAATCCGACCGTTTTGATTTTTAAATACGAGAATTCGGCCTTCACTTAGATTGTTCTATTGCAATATAAATGCCTGTTTTCTTACCAAAAGTTTTGCTTACCTTGCTCACTCAATAGGCGATGTCCACCTTCATGTTGTTCACCGTATTTTCCTAACAAATATTATTGAATACTAGCTGAAATCGTTACAAACACAAACGTAAAACGTAACGTAATATTGTAGTGTAATATTCTTATTTTTTATGCAAACAAAATTAAAAAAAATAACATGCAAAATTAAAATATATAGCTTATGTACAACAGCGAGCTTAACCCAGAATTGGGATTTCTTACAGCAAACCTTACTTCTTCTACTTCTTTTTATGTTAAAACTACCGGATATACTTTCATAAGCATTCACTAAAAAGCTGTTACTTTCAAATTACAAATAGACACTTCAATATTATTTATTTGTGTAAATGTATAGATCAAATTTTAGTGATGGTCTGAGTGCTCGTCATTCGCGCTATGTGTTGCTTTCTAATTAATAGAATTCCTCACGTGATTGGCATTGTTTCGGTTCATGTAATTGTACGAGTTTCACATGTCTGTCACGTGTTGGTCGATGCTATTGTATGTGCATACCTTTAAAATCGTCCACATATTTTGTTTGCGTTCATCGCTTGAATTTAGGGCATTTTGATGTGGTCAGACGAGGGGATCGAAGGGCTATCTGAAGTGTTTAAATTGGATAAAGCGTCCCTATGCAAGGTAGAAAGAACACAAAGCTAAACCTCCCTAAATAGACATTAACCCCTATAGGTTTTGATTCCCTTGTCGCAAAAAATGCGACATAAAACGGTCATAAGTTTTGATCCCGATGACTTACAAGTTTAAATTTTTCACAGCTGAAAGAAACCGTAGTCCCAAGTATTTGATGTAAATTTCAACTTGGTGCCTCTACGCGCTTCTGAGACTTGAGAAAGGGTCTTGACAGACAGACGGACGGACAAAAAAGTGATCCTATAATGATTCCTTTTTCCTTTTGAGGTACAGAACCCTAAAAACTAAATAAGTACCGTTTCAGTTAATACTAAAGGTAAAACGAAAGTTCAAAATACAGGTAAACTTAGTTCAGCAATTACTTAACTGCTGACGTTAGTGTTGGTAGTTTAACTTGCTCTAAATTGTAACTTGTAAGTGAAATGAATTGCCATGCAGTTGGTTACCGGTTTGTCAGCAACATTATACTTTTGCGCCATTACAAACTTTAAACGACACTTCTTTATTTTATGGCGCTTTTAGCAATATTGTTTTAGTAACTTGTATTTTTGTAACTTAGGTGTAATGTAATATTTTTCTAGTTAGAAAAATAGAGTTAAGTTTAGAAACATCTGACCATTATACTTAGATGTACTCCTGCTAAAGTAGGTAGAACTAGAAACGAAGAACTTTATGGCTTAAGTTAAAATAAAATCATAATTAGGAGTTACATTTTGGTAACTTAAAGGGAATGGGTTTACTTAGGTTTATTTCTAGTATTAAAATGTCAATGTCAATTATTCTTGTACCAAAATCAACTTATTTTCCATATTAAACATTGAGTTACCGAAACAGAACCAAGTATCGCCAATTAAATGAATCCTATATCAAGGTCGAGTCTATAAAACCAGTCAGTATACCCGGATAACCGGATAAAGGCATTATCAGTCCCATAATTACGAAAAGGAGTCGTAAAGGCGCCGCTGAGTTACAGTTAATATTCCTCAGATGAATTCTCTGTAAAGCTCCGGCTACACGGGCCTGTTATATTCCCCAATTATGGCAATATTGCCAAAATATTGCCAACTTTAGTTATAGTTGCTAGAGATATCACCACGCTATGTTATTTTAAATTAAATTAATTATCTTGTTATTTTACAAGATATCAGTTTTACCTATTTACGTTATTTACAAACTGCAACTCTATAATTATGCATAAATTGAATTCCTCATTTTGTTATTTTGAATTATCATTGTACTTTGCTGATTTTGATTTTGAATACTCTCGTTAACAAAAAGTGTTTTTAGACATTACTTTGTACCCTATCACTATGTTTTCCTATTTAACCCAAAGGTTGACTGGTAGAGATTGCCTTGTGGCATTAAGTCCGCCTATGTACCATTATTGTACATGAATTTCACTCAAGTTAAATCTTACATTGGGTGCCAGAGCTCATCGTAAACACTCTTGTCCCTAGTTGTAATGCTGCATAGTACTTAGAATAAGTGTTTCTTGTACAATTAATGAAGGTAATAAATTCCTTTTTTTGTTATGAAGTTTAAATAAATAAATATTTTAATTATTATTATTTTATGTTTTGTCGAATTTGTGTACTGCTTTATGGATATTTTTTATGTCTGACTTAATAAATGAATTGATTGATTGAGCATGATAGAGAGCAACTAATGAACAAGGCAAATTATTAATTAATTGCAATGTGTTTGTAGAATGTGTTTTTTCGCAATTAAACACAATGGGTATTTATTGACATGCTAAGTAAAGCATGTTATACAGTGATGGGATGTTGTTACGAGTAGTCTGAAGCCAGAAAAACTGACAACCAATTTAGCCAAGGGGTGTCTATATAACTGAGTTGTGGAGCACAGATAGTCATTCATCATCATCTGCCCAGCCTTTTCCCAAACTACGTTGGGGTCGGCTTCTAGTCTTACCGGATGCAGCTGAGTACCAGTATTTTACATGAAGCGACTGCCTATCTGACCTCCACAACCTAGTAACTGGGTAATACGATACCACTTGCTAAGACTGGATGTCAGACTTTCGGCTTCTGAGCACAGATAGTCAGTCACCCCATGCCAAATACTGGTAATCGGTTGCCTCACGAGAGACTGAGAGCCGATCACAACTTATATAGTTAGGCCCGACCTTGTTGGTCTAGTGGTCACAAGCACGACTGCTGAGCATGAGGTCCTTGATTCGATTCCCGGGTCGGTCAAAATGTTATTGGGTTTTTCCATCAAGAGCAGCCTCTCTCAGTAGCAGCCACGGAGTTTGGATTTGCGCCCGGTTGATGGCATTTGACTCGCCCCCTATTACTTATGACTTAAACATAACTAGCGAAATGTGGGTGCACTATTAGGTATACTACACAGGATTATGATTACATACGAGACCGAAACGTGGCCGCTCACAATGGGTCTCATCAGAAGGCTTAAAGTCACCCAAATGGCCATGGAGAGGGCTATGCTCGGAGTTTCCTTGCGCGATCGAATCAGTAATGAAGACATCCGCAAGAGAACCAAGGTTACCGACGTGGCCCGAAGAATTGCCAAATTTAAGTGGCAGTGGGCAGGGCACATTGCTTGCAGAACGGCTGGCCGATGGGGCCGAAAAGTTCTGGAGTGGCGACCGCGAACCGGAAGACGTTGCGTTGGAAGGCCTCCCACTAGGTGGACTGATGAACTGGTGAAGGCCGCGGGAATCCGCTGACACTTGGGGGCGGCCTATGTCCAGCAGTGGACGTCTTTCGGCTGAAATGACGATGATGATGATGATTAGGTATACTTCTGCCTAATCCTTCAGGGATTACATGCGTGATGTTATATGAAAAGGCCCGGCAAAAGATGGATTTGTAAAAAAATGTTCGTGTAAGCGTAGCTTTAGGTAGCTATGGGTACTAAATAAAGGGACATCGTTAAAATATGGCGGCTTTAATGAAAGCACAGTAGAAGAATTTTTATAAGAGAGATTTCTCGCATTCTTTTGTTACAGTTTATAAAAGAGAGAATTCTTTCGCGGTATTTTGAAATGAGTGGTTTTTTTTTTATTTGATTCTTGTTGCGAAGAGAAAAATGTATAAATTAGATAAAAGCATACGGAGCTCCTGGAATTAGAACATATTTTTATAGGTTATTATAGTACATGAAAGGAACGAAAATAATATATTTTGTACATACTACGGAGTTCTTGTTTTTTGTTCAGCCACCCACTTGAGAGAACGTAATTTATGTGGAAACTGAAAGTAATAAAGTTTGTGCTTATACGTTAGTAAAAAGAGAAAACAAAAACATGTTACGTTGATACATCTAGTTATTCAAAAGTTTTCTTCCTAACGAATTTTGTAGGTTCCTGTATCTTATTTTAAAATTCCTCTAAATCTTCTATTGTACAGGTAATTTCGAGAATGATTTTCTCATAATGGGTATAATTTGATTCTCATAAATATTTGAATGTTCATTTACAATCAATAACGAAATACCTAAATGGCCCGATTGATGGTAATAGGCTCGCCCCCTCTAACATGGGATTAAAACTAAACTTGCAAGATGTGTGTGCAACCACAGAACAGATGAATGAAGTTAGAAGGGCCTTGTGGGCGGGGCAAGCGCGCCGCTTATACTCGTATAAGTGATCGCTCATATGTCAATCGACCAACAGTCGCGCTCTTATTGTGTGTGAGTGTGAGTACACGTCAAGCACAGTTTTTGCGTTAAGCGTGGGCCAGACTGTTGTAAACAAGCCCTCCACACACCTCCACATCGGTCTCCACCGGCGGTTTACAACAGAACGCACTGTTGACGTACTGTTGTGTCGCATTTGGTGGTGTGCGGAGGGTTTGTTTACAACAGTCTGGCACGGGCATTAGTGTGACAATCAAAGCAAGCTCGCGATCTAAGTGTGAGTAGTTTATTTGTGTGCATAATGCACGTACGTATGGGTCTATGGATCTCTTGCTTGTAGTGGAGTTAAAGAGTGGGAGACAAGCGGCGACACGCGTTCTAATACAAATTAGGAACCTTTCTAACCTCTTTTGTCTGTTCTGTGGGTGCAACTATGTGAACTCTTTGTGTGCTACGTTAACTAAAATAACATAACATCACGCCTGTAATCCCCGGAAGGTTTGGCAGAAATGTACTTAATATTAGTAAATTACGCAAGTTATGTTTTAAGTCCCATGTAATAGACGGGAACCTATTGCCATCAACCGGGCACAAATCCAGACACCGTGGCTGCTACTATGAAATTCATGATGGAAAACCCAACGACACTTTGCACGACCCGGGAATCAGACCACATGAACATGTGGTCTGATTCCCGGGTTGCTGGTTGTAACGCATGCAACCACTAAACTAACAAGGCGGTCCAACGTACGTACGTACGAGTACGTACGCTAACTGAGGAATTAAATTATACAGTTTAGATTGACTACCAAAACCGTTTGAACACTTAAATAAACAGAGGATACAGAATTCAAAATCACAGTCTTTAATGAAATTGTCAGGACCGAAAACATTATCTCAAAATCGTTCATTATACCGCCATAAAATTAAATTTAACGACAAACTTCCTACAACTCATAAGGGAATGCACGGCGAAGTTAAATCCCTACAATTTTGAGGCTCTCCCAAAGTAATAAGTAATTAAATATGGTGTTTAATGGTTCAAGTTAAACCCTCCGTCACCAATTAAGCCGAAAATCCGGAAGGCGCAGAAGATACAAGATTTGTGGTGCCGATTTTTAAAGAAATAAACGGAATGGAGACTCTTTTGTAGGTAAATTAAATTAATGAGGTTTTAATGTTAAATTCGGAGTCACAACCAGTTAGACTAATTATTACCCTATAGTAATTCAACTAGTCAACAATAATTAATCGTCGAAATCAGCCCTTACGCACATTATTATGTGCCTAGCCTTTTCCCGGACCAACCTTGGCTAGAGCGGCTTAACCTGAAGATCGACCCGAGTGGCTGTTATCATTAGGCCACGAGCTTAATAATACATACATGGCTTAAATATATTTCAGCTCTAAGAACGCCTCAGGTTACAACAGGTTAGTAGTTTCTTTTTACGTGCAGTTTGTGAAGTGCAATAAAACAAACAGTTTAGTTGATAACCAGCACGCGATATCATAAAGGTTGGTTTACTAGTTTTCTTTACCGCCCCTATTTAAAGCGACAAACGTTTTACGAACATTTTGTTGTAAGGAAAATATGACCATTTATTATAAGGATGCGAAATTCGAATAGATCGGATGGGCCATCAATTATGTCCGCCGCAGTAAAGTGCACAAATACCATTTATCAAACCCGAGCTACAAAATGGGGCAGACATGCTGAATAGTATCAGCATAGGCGGAACAGGTCAGCCGTAATGATCTAGTGAGGTTCATGCTTGAATTAATTGAGCATCGAGTTCCGACAAAAAAGTTTGTTATGTACGGAAATATGCAGTTATTCAAATTTTCCATGCGTTCTAATATTTGAATTCATAAATTCTATTTGCGCACGTTTGATTGGCTTTTGTATTTCGAACGCTATTCGTTTGTTTTTATGAAACTACAATTTCAATTGAAATGCCGTGTTTCCGGACGATATCGATAAACATCGACCGGTCATTGTATTATGAACAACTTTTACTCTGGGACCAAACCCTGAATCGCGAAAAAAAAATCAGTTGTTCTATTCTGCTCTAATCAATTTGGTGCAGTTTTTCGAAAAGCTTTTTATTTGAAAGTGTATTTAGTGGGTTTAAAAATTGCGTATTGTTTATATTTGTGTGAAACAATTAATACTTACGTAATTAAATACCAGTGTTTTTAAATAAATTGTTGAAAAGTAATTAGGTTTTAAAGACACATAAATTACGAAATCGTACTCAGATATTGATACCCATCATCTGTGGAATTTCGCTATCTTGTATTTTCTTTTCAATCTCAACTTATATAGTTGAGATTTTGCTCAATAACAGAAATCAGATATATAGGTATGTACAGTCGTGGTCTTTTCCGCCTGATCAGTATTTTTTTTTGCTTAAATCATAAGAAGGCGCCGATCCATGCCCCCTAAAAGTTTAGACAACTCTCGTTTTGCGTGTGTCGTCAGTGCGCTCGGCCGATCGGTATCTTTTCATTCATTATTTCTATACAAAGTCAACGGAACGGGGCTAGAGAGCGTTTCTATGTTGAAAGTGCAAGCAAAAATTAGCTATGTGGTGATCAGGCGGGAGTGTCCTCCATAGTACATCCAAGACGTTCCCTAGTTCCTCGTATGTGAGTAGTTTAAGATTAGAACTTGGGAAGCTGCGGTTTCTCAGTAATTTCATGCACTCCATGCATATTACGTTCCTGTACTTAACATGCCTTATATAATTCATTGCCTCATAAACTTGAATACTGTATTAATTTGAATGCTAGATTTTACAAGATTTTTAAACAAACCTACTATACTAGTAGGATTGTTTAAAAATCTTTTCATTACTCATACTCAGAAAGTAGGTCTGAAGTTGCCTGAGGAGCGGGTTGAAAGTAATACTTTTCAGCCCTAGGGAGAACCGTATTCAAATGACAGCTGTCAAATTAAAAAAAAAAATTGTTCATTTTTCTATTGAACCATGTTCCAACTTTCTATATAGCCACGAAGTAAAATCCAAACAACATAAAGATAAATATTTATTAAAGAATATATTTAAAATAACTTTAAAATAATTAAGTTTCAACTATTTCTTTACATAACATAGATTTGGGCAAAATATATACCATTTTTTCGATGACGAAACTAAAAATTAGGTAATATAATATGACTGAATAGCTGGCCGGCCACAGAAAAAAAAAGCGGGAAAGCGGCAATCTGATCTTCATTCATGTTTTTATTTTTAGTTTCCTTGTATTCGTAATGAAAAGCATAGTGTTTACCTCGGGTTAAAGACTTATTTAGTCCCTCTAACTATTAGCGCCCTCGCTGCGCTCGGGCACCAAACCCCGTCTCGGGACTAAATAAGTTACTTTCACCCCTAGGGTAACAATGTACTATTAAACAAACCTACTAATAGTAGTAGGATTGCTTAAAAATCTTTTAATATTAAAAATCGCAATAAGAGCAAATTATAATTATCTCTAAAAAAAGTTATAATCGAAAAGAACTGCTCTGATTTATTCTGCTGTTGTCTGTGCACATTTATTATATTCTACTACTTCTATTATTATATTCTACACACACTTCGTACACTTCATACACTTCGTTATTCATATTGACTTGCCCCTTATTACATGGTACTTAAACATTTAAAAGCAAAATGTTCGGGTTCTATAGGTTCTCTTCTGCCTAACCCTACGGGCATTACAGGCTTGATGTTTTTTTATAAACTAACCTTCATGTAGGTATGAAAAAGTCGAAGTACTACCCAAAATCTAAGAACCCCAAACTTAGACTCCGTTCAAATCTAACCAAACTAAAATAGCTTGTTGTTCAAAGTACCTTCTCCATACTTGTTGACGTCACATCTGACGTCATAACCCAACTTTCTGCCTACCCTCGTCTGGCTATCAAAGTGATAAGTTTCCTTTACTGACATATAATAAGACATTTACATAATACGTTATGTTATGTTATGTCCAAGTAATGTTGGTTCTATAAATAGAACTCCATGGACAAAAACAAAGGTCCCATTTGTATGGTTATTGAATTTGTTATATTTGTGGGTGCGTCTTTATTCTGTTGGCTTAAAATAAACTTCTATAACTTACGTATAACTGTGGGTTAATATGCCACGTCTCACAGCTATCACTTTTTCTATAAACAAAGTTAGTTTGAAATATCTTATCCGCGTCACCTACCTGTCACTTGATTAATAGAAAAATCAAAGAAAAATTTTCTGTGACGTTAACGTAAGCAAAATGTCAAACAGACAGAGATAGCAACCTACCGAAACTGAACAGTAAGTTATTGAAAATGGCCGTTAGTGAAATAGAAAACACAAAAAAAAATAGATTTTACTTTTTGTTTTATTTTGTGTTTCTTAACACATAAGTAACCGTTTTATTTTAACTTGAACGCGTTTGGTTATGTGAAATGACAATGATAAGGTTGGCGATTGTTTTATGATTTTTATTACAATCAAGTTAATTATAACTCCGAACCCTAAGTCTTTCTAAGAGAATCTCGGTTATGACTGACATATTGTCAAGGAAAACGAAGCGATATTTTCCTTCACGTGCACGTTTTCATCGTGAAGACATCTAAATTTGAAAACGAATGCTACAACTTTGGCAAAGACCGACCTTTAAACATCTGTCCTAAATTCAAGAGGGATCACAAATACATAATGCATTGTCCCTAAAATCAAAGTCAAATACCCATTACTTGACAATTACAAACTGTTTGAGATAAAGTTGGTCTTTAGTAAAACAGCGTTGAGAGCCTTCTGTTATTCTAACGAGTTACAGACAAAGCCGGCTCATTTTCATGTTAATTAGCCGGCCTCGATGACGCTCGCAAAAGTTCGAACTAAAGTTGGAGCAAATGTTTGTCCAATATGTTGGCTGGATATTGGTTTAATGTTTGTTTGTATTGGGAATTTTATTGTCAACGATAGTCGTCGGTTCTAATAGTTGTTTAAACAAAAACTCGTTCGGTTTAGAACTCAAATAATAATATTATACAGGCTATCCTATATAAAACCGCAGACAGATATGTTTGTGTATTTCGCTGTAATCCCAGATACGACCGGCGATATAATCTCATTTAGGAGTATAACTAAACTTAATTATGATCGTCTAAATATTGATAAACATTGGGTTTGTGGTAGTTCTACCTTGTTTGTTGGTTCGTAGGAGTTGCGTATGATGTAACTATGTAATAGTTGCTAATTTGCTATCCGTTGGGCCACAGGGATATTAATTTATAAATTAATAGAAAGAACTCCCCTCGTTGATTTAGTGGTCGCAAGCGCGATTAATCATGAGGTCCTGGGTTCGATACTCATGTCGGGCAAAGTGTTATTGAGTTTTTCCTTCAGGAATTACTCAGTAACAGCTTTGGTGTCTGGATTCATGCTCGGTTGATGGCCATTGGCTCGCCCCCTATAACATGAGACTTAAGCATAACTGGTGAAATGTGAGTGTAATAGTAGATATACCTCTGCCTTTAACCTTTTGGGGATTATAGGCGTGATGTTATCTTTGTCATCAACACTTTTAGAACTATTTAAACTGCTATTCTCCTTGTGAACCTCACAAAAATAAAACGGAAACACAAAAAAAGCAGCAATATCCTTCAAGATTTTATCAACAAAGCTGGTGTAACTCTTGAAGTCTTCCCATCTTAAAACTCTCTCCGTTATCTCTGTACGATTGAAGTGATACAAAAACCTCGCAGAGAAACCATTCGAATCTAAATCCTACGAACGAAATGTTTGCAAACATTGATGCGATAAAAGGTTCCGTGATAAAAGTTTCGATTGCCACCGTATCTCCATGCCGGAATAAAAGAATATGGCAGCCTGTCATTCGAAGGATCTATTGGCCTTCATGTGTGAAGCCCGGATTACCCCGTTGGCTTAGCAGCGGTCAGCCTGGTTTGCAATTTTTGTGTGCCGTAGACAGTGATTCGGGGTTTATCCTTTTAGGCGAGTGGTTTAGAAATGGACAGCCTAAAATTTCTGTTCTTTCTTTCAGTCCATCCAAATCTTGTTAAGAGATCATCGAGTGCGGTAAGACTGCCCATAGTACACGTTTTCCTTTTTTTATATGGTGTACAATAAAATGGGAAATGATTTATTGGGGTCAAACAATTCGTCTACATCGCTGTCAATAGTAAAACTGCCTGAAGGCTGGCAGCATTGTCACGTTGGACGGCAATGCTGATTCTTTGGGCAAAAAAGGCCAGCCTCCTGGTCACGTGAAGGGTCGACTTACCTATCTATATCGGTATCTAATAAATAAATAAGTATTGTATTGTATTGTATAACGGGCTGGTGTCCGCAAATTCACGTCAAAGCGCGTATTTTGCGTATGGGCTAAAATCCACCACGCGGGCCCAGTGCGGATTGGTACTCGTAGATGTCACATGTCTTCGAATTTTTGTTTCTAGGACATGCCGGTTTCCTCACGATGTTTTCCTTCACCGTTTTGAGAGCAGTGATGATGAAATAAATTACACAAAGTAATGCGCCTGTCTGGGTTCGAACCCACGACTTACTGTTCGTAAGTCGGGGCCGCCACCACTGGGCCACCGCTGCTCTTAAATAAGTAATAAACAAATTGACACAAATTTGATTTAAACATCGAGGAGACACTATATGATTTTACACTCAATCAAAATCTATGTAAAGTTATAACACGAAGTCACGCTCTGAAGCTTAAGATCTTGCATAGCAACGTGCCTCAAAAATCGTCGGCTCAAGGAAACGGCTAATGCCACAGGCGGTGGCGACCGTCCTTTCCGTTTTCTAAACCCCGTAAAAGTCAACATAGGAAAATGGATTACTCTTATTGTTATTCTTCAGGCTTCCACGATGAGCTAGCAAGATGTGATACTGCTCCTCAATTTTGAACTTTAATAACAGTGGATTAAGTTACATAATTTGTGTACCCTTACGGTTTTACTTGTTGAAATTCTCCTCGCTGTGCAGGACCGCTTTGATAAACAAATATCGATTTCAGTTGATAAGTTTGTTTACAGTTATCTTTGCGCTTAAACACGTACTAGCGACCCGCCCTTGCTTTGTATATGGGGTTTACGACATGACAAAACTTCGAAATTTCTTTATCAGAACTCATACTTCCAAAGTACATTTTAAATGACGGCAAAAAACGGATCAAACGCCGCTTACGGAACATCGTGGCCACACAAGCTACACGTACAAAAAACAACATAAAATGATAAGTTAACATCACGCCTGTAATCCCCGAAGGGTTAGGTAGAGCTGTACCTATACACCCACATTTTGCCAGTTATGTTTAAGTACCATGTAAAGAGCGAGCCTATTGCTATAATCCGGGCACAAATCCAGACTCCGTGGCTGTCTACTGAGAGATCCCTCATAGAAAAATCCAATATAACACTTTGCTCGACCCGGGAATCGAACCTAGGACTTCAGCAATCGCGTTTGCAACCACTAGACCAACGAAGCAGTCAAAATAATGTGAAAAGATAAAATGTATAGACATTCAATAAATGTACAATACACACCTCCAGGGCCTCTAAGCGCTATACGAGTATGTAACTAGATATCTCGTAAAAGTTTACTGAGAAAACTTGAAAAGAAATGATTGTGTTAGACTAGGAATAAAAAGTAAGGGCCTACTTTCAACGCGGCTCTCAACCTAAATGTACATTTTATTTGGGATGTCAAGGTTACAGCGCTTTCGTTTGCCGCTTTAGAATAGAAATCAGACCTCCCGTCGACATTAGGGACGCGTTAGTGAATAAAATATGTCAAGTTGTAGTAGAAATTTCTTCTACTCTAAAACCAACAGCCATTTGACTCGGTTAGTCAAGCCTGAATTAAGTTGTTTTTTTTCCTACGATATTAAACTTTTTTGTGTAGATAGGATCTTTTTTTGGAGAGATAGTAGGTATATTGTATAACGAGCTGGTGTCCGTCACAATCTTCGAATTTTTGGTTCTAAGACATGCCGGTTTCCTCACGATGTTTTCCTTCACCGTTTTGAGAGCAGTGGTGATGAAATAAATTACACAAAGTAATGCGTCTTTCTGGGTTCGAACCTACGACTTACTGTTAGTAAGTCGGGGCCGCCACCACTGCCACCGCTGCTCGGGGAGATAGTAATAATTATTCGAAAAGGGGAAAGGAAGAAGATAATGACTCTTCTTCATCGACTTGAAGTCAATCAATATATTAGTAGGATAGGATTTTAAGTAAAAAGTTCGTCTGCGTAGTTGCTTAAATAGTCGCAAGCACCACTGATGAGCAAGAGGTCCTCGAGGGTTCGATTTCCAGGTCGGGCTGGGCGTTATTAAATTATTTCATCAGGAACTTCTCAGTACCATTTGAGGGATACAGGTGGTAATTCAGTATGCCTATTACTACCTCAATCCCTTTATAGAGATGGCTGCAAAGTCAACACACATTTAATATATTAAAAACGACCATGAATAGACCTGTTGCCTTGTCAATATTTTGTAACGGCTAAAATATACCTTCATAAAAATTGTGTTTCTTTTCACGTTAATTTCTACCTGCCAATTAGTCTATCCCTGTTTGGATTAATGTCGATAGGGTAGGTGTGAGCAGGTAAGTTAAATTAAAGTCCGTCACTTGACCGAGGGGTCGCTGGGCCAATAAACCCGACCCGTCGCACGGTGCTAAGTGGATTAGCCAAGTGGTATTTAGCTACGCGGTGCATTTGAACAGTATTGGCTGTACATTGGAAATGTTGGTGAAGAATGTTACTATACTGCCATCTTTAGTTCGATTGAGGGGGGGATTAATACCTAATGCTATACTTATTTTTTTTATGAAAGCCTAATATGCCAAAATATGCTAATATGCCTCTGGCAGTAGTGTACAGAGGCGGACTTACTGCCTCTGTACTTATTGCTTGAAGTGTTAAATAAATAATATCATCACCATCATCAGCCTTTTAATGTTCCCACTGCTGGGACTCCTCTCTGTGAGAGGGAATGGACGGAATCCACGACACGGACCCAGTGCGGATTGGTAGATGTCACATGTCTTAAATTTAATTAATAATATCAATTAAACTATTTTTTACCTAAATCATGTCTATCGTTGAATCTCTCTATAGTTAGCATTAGACTTAAATTGGCAGCAGAGATACCTATTAAAAAATAAAGTTATAAAAAATAACTAAAAAACCCGTCTGAAAAACCTGAGAAAGCAAAAAAAAAACACATTTTAAATTAAATTAAACTTGGAAGTAGGCGGGACTCGGACTAGTTATTAAATCTTGTATTTTTCGCTGTCATGGAGCCGCCATGTTCTGTATCACCCTAAGGTTGACTGTAATTTTCTTCTTGTGTCAAATAAAGTCATAATAAAAAACACGTAGTCTAGCATCTCATTCCCTCTTCAGCACAAGATTAAGTTACCTTAATCCTTTGTAAAGTCTTATTCTTCCTGTCGTGATTAATGTAAATTGTACCGGAATTAAGCGTGTCTATTCGTCGAAATACATTAATTACGTTACCGCAATACTTAGCTGAAAACGGAACAGAACGTCTGCGATAAATCTTGTATTGAGCCTGAATTCCAATGTACCAGGTTAATCCTGGAGGCCAAATTGTCGTATCAGGTGATAAACCTTTTTGTGAATTTCTTAACTTACGTACAAAGTTCAAGAAATTCACAAAAGTTTTCTGAACAATACGGATTTATTTCAAAAAATCAATTTACGTCGCGAGTTTGAACGTATAACAAGACGACAAAAAAATCAATTTTATCAAATTGCGTAGATTAGATAAGAATAATCTTTAAAAGTCAGACACCCAGACATCGTGTCTGAAAGCCTAGTAACAGGATTCCATTCTCACCCTTTAGACCATCCCCTCTGCCCATCGTTAACAATTACAGCAAAGCCATGAAGAATATAGGATGAACCCTACACATATAATTGTTGGTGACGAAAAACTTGAACTCTAGACTAAATGGTGTAGCCTGCGAACGGCGGCGATAATTGTAATTCAATAGATCTGTGTCGAATGGGTAACGGGCTATAACCCTGTTTGATAGGATTAGTCTGTCTCTGCACTATTGATCACGGGGATCAATGGGGTTGTATTGGGCTTGCACTCCCGTGTTAATATATGGAAAGTAAAGCAAAATCCAGAATTAACTAAAGAGTAATCAAAATTGTTTGAGGTTTAAGTTTGTCATTTAAGTTAAGGGAAATGATGGTGACGAGAGCATGGTTAGTTTTTTGTTGCTGTAGTGTTTGTATTTTTTAATACATACTTTATAAAATTCATAAATGAAATCTTACGTAACCTTCTCAATTAAGTTCTAAATAATCCTCTATTAAGCAACAGCGAGGTGGTTAAATCCAAATTTTTGTCAAAAAAATCCTTATGTAATTATTATGTGTGAATTATATTATTTTCATTAAAAATCTTGTTTTGCGTGGTCATTAACACATCTCCTGATTAAAGAAACTGCTGAATTTGCCTTTAGGTGACCATGTAATTGTGGACATTTCGAAGTACTCCTTCCACGAATAGTCGTAACAAACAACTGGTCTCATTTAACAAGTAATTAAACCGCTGATTTATTTGGTAGTTACTGTTACCAACAGTACCTTTAATTTACTGCGGCTTAACTGCCAATTTTAATTTGTTTTCTGATCAAATACTTTCCAATCAATTTAAAAATTAAATCCGAACAAAGTCCCAATTTGTTGGCAAAACAAAGCTGCTGCCAAAAATGTTAAATTACCTCCTCCGTCATGCCAAATAGGTGAAACAGATCTGGTGCCAAGAATAGTCGTTTCCAGTGTTCTTTTTACTTTATTTTCGATCCTACAACGTGTAAATACAAAGTCACTCGTAAAATGCTAGACACAGCATAGAAATCGATTTGTTCCGACGAAGGACAGACAGGGAATTAAAAACGTCCAGACTATAAAAACTTTAGTCCATTCCCATAATTAGGTCACCAAATAATTAACTTGAAACGTTTTATCGACAAAGCTTAAATAAATAATCCTAAAAAAGCGATAAACGACCCAACTAAAGCCCAAAAAACGACCAGGCTCATTCAAATGCATGAATTTGGTTCTGAATGCTCAATTTGATTTTTTCTCATATTTGCATATCAGGCGTAGCGATGAAAATTAAAAAAAAATCAGCCAAACATTCAAAATTCGAGAATGGAACGACAATTTTGAAGTAACGGATATTTGTCTGAATTTGTTTGGCAATGTCGGGTCAACTCAATAACCATAAATATCACTTATCAATTTAACAAATTGACTTGGGAAACATAAAAAATCACATTTCAAAGCCTAAATTATCAATTGAGCACCCAGTAAAAGCCGAAAGTGAAACAAACCCAGTCTCCACCAATAGCCGACGTCCACCAATTCGAAACTCAAACTTCGACTCACCGAATTCGCCACACACAACACACGAACACTTACGCACCTCCGCGGAGATAGAAAAAAAAATACAATTCAAACTTGGACACGTCCGTTGAAAAAAAACCGTTGAATTTAAAAAAGGCAGATATTTAAACTTTTGAATTTAAACTTGGAAGATAGAATTTTGATGATGATTTACTGATAAGGAACTTTGAAGATACATACGCGCGCGGTCGCAGTATTGGCCGTAGTTCGGATAGCGCCCGACTTGTCGGGTCGCGGATGGGGACGCGAGTGCGAGTTGCGGCGCCGCTCGAGCCCTTATACCGACGCTCTCAACCCCAAACGTGATGGCGGTGGGCGGGGAATATACAGAGTTGTTATTGCACATTTTCTATTTCCTTTTAATTATGTTGTTCAGTATTTTGAGAAACAAAATCTTTTCAATTGAAACGGAAAAAATGATTCTTAGGAATTGTTAAAAAATAGATGACTTATTTCGCGATAAGGCAAAAGTTAAGTCATCTTTACACAATAAGTGCTTTATTAGGTATCGATTTATTGACATATTTGACGCCCGTTAACTCAAGCTAAAGGTACGTTCCAAGGACTTTAAAACGCTACCGAGGGCAACTGAAGTCTAATACAAAAAGTACACTCAACATATTTCTGGTTTCTCTGCCAGGTTACAGATGGCAGCTATCTTCCCAAAACTAAAGACAACAACGTTTTAAAAAGATCTAATTAATCTGTTCACACGTGCCCTTTTAACATATAAAAAGAAAAAAGAAAATTCGCTCCGGTATTATCCTCTCTATGCACACACCGCAGAGTGCCATCCCTGTCGCACGGTGGCGGGTTGTCAACAAAATGTTATTAGTCGTCATCTGCGGCGTCTAACTGGAAAAATTCTCAAGTAGTTGAGTAGAAAACTATAGGTTAACTTTCAAGCAAGAAGCGAGATTGGAAGTGTAAACAACGTTCAAGTGAATTATTGTTGGTAAACAGGAAAATTAAATGGTATTTTTAACTCTAATAATGTTTTGATAACGGTGCTATGATTCTGATTTCTGTAAGATAAGTTCACTGGCTATAAGAGTAGAGGATGACTAACCGATGGATGAACTGTGTGAAGAATGATATGGGTAGAAAGGAGGTGACTGCTGAGATGACGAGTAATAGACACGAATGGAGACAGAAAACATGCTGCTCTGACCCCAAATAAATTCGGTAAAGGGCAGAAGGAAGTATACTAGTGGATGGATTTTGTTATTTTAGACGATAAGGTATTTTGAATAGACTTGTAGACATACACTTTTTTCCAGGGTTCAGTTCATTTGTCAATACAACGAAAATAGACATACTCGTATTCTTATTGATAACACTTGGAGGTAAAATTCTGGTTAACTTGCGATCTCATAAACATTCTTGTAACTATAACATTTTTTAGGAACAAATAGAATTAATGAGAATCTAAAAAAGTTTTTAATTAAGCCTGGATTATAGAAGCAACATTATAAAATGTGCGTTTATAGCATCCCTTCGCGGTTAACTCTCAATTGAGTCGAGTTATTACATAGTCTAAGTATCTCGTAAATGTAATATGAGGTTTTATTATGTATTTTTATGTACATAGGTGGATTATAAGATTTCAATAAGTATCATTGACGGTTTCTCAAGGTTTTGCAATACAAATTAATCCAACGTAAGGAGATGAGTACAAAATACATTTTTAATTTTAGGTGCATGTCATAAGTTATGTATAGATGTGTGAATTTACAAAGGCGCTAAAACCTGGGACTATAATTGAGATTATTGAGTTCACTCACTTGAATTTAGGTAAAATAACCCTCGAGTAATATGAGACCACGGCTGAAGATGCTGAAATGATTTCATGCCTTCATTTTCCAATGTGGATATAGGATAAAAGAAGCATCATAATCAGCCTAGCCTTTTCTCAACTATGTTGGGGTTGGCTTCCAGTCTAACCGGATGCTGCTGACCAGTATTTAATACATAGTATAGAAGATAAACTAATGTTACGAAAAAATTAAAAACAGTTGTGTGCGTGCTTGTAATAGACTAAAAAGACTTCATTAGTCTTTCACAGATCATCATCATCATCAGCCTCTTATTGTTCCCACTGCTGAGACACATGCCTCCTCTCTATGAGAAGGACTGGGCTATATATACTGGGCTATATCCACCACGCGGGCCCAGTGCGGATTGGTAGATGTCACATGTCTTCGAATTTTTTTGTTCTAGGACATGCCGGTTTCCTCACGATGTTTTCCTTCACCGATTTGCGAGCAGTGGTGATGAAATAAATTACACAAAGTAATGCGTCTGTCTGGGTTCAAACCCACGACTTACTGTTCGTAAGTCGGGGCTGACACCACTGCAGATACAAAATATAAAAAAGGTTGACATACTGCTACTAGATGTCGCTTGTAATCTACAATGGTTATGTTCCACAGCTATATTTTGATTCAATTTTAACACCAATTAATCAAATCGCCAAACGGTTCGACTCTTCACGTGACCAGAGGGCGGGCCTATTTTTTGGCCAAAGAATCAGCATTGCCATCCAACGTGGCAATGCTGCCAGCCTTCTGGGCACTTTTCCTGTTGACAGCGATGTGGACGAATTTTTCGACGCCCTGTAACCTTTTTATTTTTTGATATTTGTAAAATATTTTTATTTCTTTTTAAAGAGTTAGTGTGTAAATAATGTAAATATTATTAGTCTGTGTTTAATAAATAGTATGAATAATTCAAAAAAAAAGGTCAAATTCTAGTTCATTAATCAATAAAAATCAGAAACGCTCGTCTATTATTTCTGACATAAATTTTAAAACATTGCCCCATTACTTCTCCATAAAATTATTAATTAAGCCGAACAATCGATAAGTTTAGTATTCTATTAGCCACAAAATATTTAAAAAATAATAGAAAATAAACAAAATGTATATCACAGTAGGCTTCTTGACGTGTCGAGAAAATGTTTAAACATTTCTCCGTATTGTTCGAATGACCTTTTCACTTGTGAACTTACGGACCTCGTGTGGGCGTGTCATCGCCTGAAATGCCAGTCGCTGTGATGTAACTAGACATTTATAAACAATAGGTTATTTTTATACGAAATTTTCTTTTTTTGGTGTCAGTCAACGTTAATAATACATATAACTATAAATTAATTAATAACATTATTCAAAAAAAATATGTAATGATCGAGTATTTAAAAAAATGAGAAGAGCACATTCATTAGGTATCAAAAAATTCGTCCCAAAATAAATGACTGTCTTGAAAGATCTACGCGGTTGCTACGCCATAGCAAAGAAACTCGTAGTAATTGCTACGCCGTAGCAAAGAAGCTCGTAGTACCTACTACGCCGTAGCAAAGAAGCTCGTAGTATCTACTACGCCGTAGCAAAGAAGCTCGTGGTATTTGCTACGCCAGCTGTGGCGCAGTCGTAAGTAACTATTTTATGTTATTTACTCAGTTACGAAGTCTTAATTTTTGTTGTGTCTTACAGTGAATAACATAAAATCCGAGTCGTAATAACTACTAACAATAATACTAAACAAATAATTTGCTGAATGTTAGCAAAGTTAGGATTGCGGGCACGTCCTAGTTTTCAATAAAATTTTACTACGAACGACTCAACTTTGAACTCGGTAATGGCTATTGAAACAATTGTTTATGAATACATACAAACAAAAGATTTGTCAATTTGTTTAATCAGGAGTTTTTGTTTTAATAACAGCTTCAAAGAGTTTGCGTTACACAAATTATCATGAAGTTCAGTGGATAATCAAACATAGTCTCAGTCATCATTTGCCTAGTCATCGGCCAAGTAGATCGGGGTTGGTTTCCAGTCTAACTGGATGCAGCTGAATACCAGTATTTTACGTAGAGCGACCTATCTGACCTTCTGAATTAAGTTACAGAGGATACCCTTTTTTCTTTTTCGGATGGAAAATCATCAAATGACTTCTCCCGCTCTGGGCGGAGCAGGAGGGAGTGTCAGACTTTTACTGACTAAAACCCATCCATGTTCCTTCATCGCCCTTTGTGTTCCGGGGTCAAGGTATCTCTTTCGAACAGTCCCGCAACCCCGGACAGAGGATACCCTCAAGAAGAGATTAATAAAAGATGCTACTATTAATCCTTTAATCTTGTGTTCTTTTTTTCTATAGTTATAGTAAGACATTGCTTAGTTTACGGAGAAAATCAAGAATCTTGAAAATATATTTTCTGTTTTACAAAACATTTACATAATGCGATGACCATTGGAAACATTATTTTCTGCTGCCTTTATTGAAAGTATTGAACAAGGTTCAAAGGTTGTTCTTTATACTCTAAACTGATGTAAATTATATTCTAAACGATGCAGTTTACAGTACAGACGGTTAAAAATCAACACTTACCTACATTTTGTTCAGCTGGAAAAGAAAACTCAAAGTGTAACTTAATCCAAGGAAAACCTCTTTGCCGAGCCGTTTTCAGCACAAACCGTAAGTAAGCCTTACACAAAAGCCACTAGGTTAAAAATACCCTGAAAATACACGTAGGTATTTGGAAAAACCGATTAACTACCTGTCGTTCGACCGTAGTTATAAAAAGGCTCATTTAAACGAAGAAAGTACCAGCTTCGAGAAAATATTACGAAAATCACTTCACTTTTGAAAAAACCGGTCAAGTGCGAGTTGTACTCGCACATGAAGGGTTCCGTGTAGAGGAGACCCCTTTAATTTATTATTTGTTGTTATAGTGGCAACAGAAATACATTTTCTGTGAAAATTTCAATTGTCTACCCATTACAGACAGCGAAGGCTTAGTAAAAGCGTCCCGTTGGTTACCATTTGGGTACGGAATTCTAAAAAGGAATCGCCTGTTTTAACCATAAAAATGTACTTTTTTTTCGAATCGCCGTTTAAAAACTCCTGCCGTCGAACATCAATTCACATAATTATAGACAAGTTATAGTTTTCGATGTAAACACACTGTGCGACAATTGACTTTGGCCTCACCTACGAGATAAAGTAGTAGAGTAATTGTAATTAACTCTTTAGTCTTTCGATGGACGCGTAACACTCTTTGCGTAAATGACCCATAAGAGAAAAAACTATTTCGACATTTTAACTGGAGAGGTTCTAGCATGTCATCGACGTTTGCCGATTGTGATGACAATGTTTTGTGGAAATTGAAGCGAAAATATGTGGCTGTTACGACATCATTTTATTTCTTATATTCCTCTCAGTAAACCCTTTCATTTGATACCCATAATATTATGGGAATGCATAAAACCTAACTAGTCCGCCATCTTTGGGAGTCCACCATTTTGGATTTAGAATGATGTCACTTAGCTACCTATGCATTGTCATCCAAACTAAACGTGTATGCAAAATTTTAGCTCAAACAAGTCAAAAAGGTGGGGAGGGAAATTATTTTCTAAATGTTAGCAAGAGTTAAATGAAGTTTTTGACTTAAAATAATGTTTAAGGTTTTTGAGTTTTGAAGGAATTGCAATTAAAAAAAAAATGCTTACTTATTTTGACTGGCAAACAGTGCTACGAAATATAGTATTGTTTTCTTAAAAAATGTATATCATGTCACGTTCTCATTCCAAGATTTTAAAGTGTTATTTCTATTTTTTATAAGGACGTCCTACAAATGGCACCATGGCAGTCTATTTACTGAGCTTAGAGCAGAGCGGATTGAATTTCCTTCACTGAAACAAACATTTGTACGGCTTTTAAGTTAAACTGTGTTTGCATTGATGGCGTAAATTGTTTGAGCAGCTTTGATACAGCTTACTGTCTGTGTATGCACGTAGTGACACATGCAGTGATAAAAATACTCTTATCCATTGATAAAAGGGCACGACTTTCTACATTCTACTTTCTTACTAACATTTTTACTTCATTTTTCATTATACCGTCGTCCTTCGACTTTAAGATCGTATTTCTCCATTACAAAGTCTGGATAAAATTAAACCAATTAATGCATCAGCCAGTTTCTATATTATTTCATCCCTCCTCTTATAACATTGTTGTAACGTACTGTCCCCAGCGCGTCAAGTTACTACAAACTGTTAAATTTCCTCAATCTATTTTAAACGTTTTAAAATAATTTGGAAAAAATTGTCAGTATGTGGTAACTCGATGTGCTGGCGACTGTACTAAAAATATAAGCAAGTTGCTAATAAAGATAATTATCATGTTAAATGGCCCGGCTTTAGTTTCACCAACAGCAGACCTACAATCGTCGATATCACATCATCGCAAAGCTTTTTTTTACTTTCTGAATTCCATACAAAATATGTATAACAAAACTTTGGATTACAACTTTAACCATTAGACAGCTCAAGGTAATATCAATTTGTCGTTACAGATTTATTGATGGCTTAACCTCGGAGTACAAAGTTCGGGAGCTCTTATTCATGATAAAGGTCGTTATAAGTTGTCTTCGATGTTATCTTTTACCAAACATAAAGTACTTGAAACGAAATAATATAACATCCCTGCAATTCCCGAACAGTAAAGCAGTGACGTACGGTACACCCACATTTCGCCAGTTATGTTTAAGTGCCATTTATTTTAATACATATCTATAGTATTGATTGTTTGTGTTTTATATATTATTAGAAAGAAAGAACGAAAGAAAAAGCATTTATTAGCCCGCACGGGACAAAACACACAAATAAAAATGGTTAAACTAACACTACAACTAATAAAAATTAGAAAAAGAGAAAAAATAAATAAATGAAATGAAATAGTAGAAGTAATAGTAGTGTAAAAGTGTTGTAGTTTATCGTAGTATTTAATAAAATTCAGCTGTTGGCGTCCAGTCTAAAAGGATGCAGCTGAATACCAGCATTTTACATGGAGCGACTGCCTATCCACAACCCAGTTAGTACTGGGTAATACGATACCCCTTGGTAAGACTGGTTGTCAGACTTTTTGAGCCACTGACTACCTGTAACGACTGTCAAAGATTTACAAATGACAGCCGGGAACAATTGCTTAACGTGCTTTCCGAGGTAAGGAGGAATCTCGGTATGAGATGGGTGGTCACCCATCCAGAGACCAACCTAGGCAGCGCGGCTTAACCTAAAGATCGACCCGAGCGGCTGTTATTATTTAGTCACGAGCTGTAGTATTTAATAAAATTATTCTCTGATTTTCAGAAATGACACTTACCACTGCTTGTTTCTGCATCACCATCTTAAAGGTTGACTGGTAGAAAATACCTATGGCATTAAGTTCGCCTCTGTACTTTGTGCATGAAGTGTTAAATAAATAAAAAAAAGGGGGGCGAACCTTACCATCAACTAGGCACAAATCCAGACTCCGTGGGTGCTATTAAATAAAATCGAATGAAAAAACCCAATAACACTTTGCCTGGAAATCAAACTGAGGACGCTCAGCAGTCGTGCTTGCGACTAACTAGGCAGAAAGATACAAAATATTTTTTATTTTATTAGTTGGAATCAAGATTACATACCGGCAAAATATTTGTACCATGTTTGTATGAAATATGTTTGGTATAAATTAAACAAACATTCAATTAAGTGCGCGGTATGTGTTTGGATTAACCAAAAAATACACTTCCACATATCAAATAACTGGAAACTCGTGTTTTACATATTAATGATTTCATACGAATTATTTGAGAAAAAAAATATCGATACACGTTGATTTTTTTCAACCACGCACAGAAAAATGAAAACTACGCATTTTATTTCGATTCGATAATATAATCCCTTTGACGTCAAGTTTATAGTAAGTGTATAGTGTAGTGTGAAGAAACTATACAAATTAATATCCTTTTCTCTCGCACATGCATGATCAAAGGATTTGCATTCGATATTTAATTAAATGCATATAGATTTACAGTACAGTGCAATAGTCAGTCTGGGAAATAATTGTGTAACAAATTGGATACAAAAATCAATTTACGCGTTGTAGCCATTTTACACAACTGTCAAAGATTAAAGAAAATCTGAGGCCATTGTTCGTAATAAAAAATCGCCAGGCTGAAGGCCAAAACTACCGCCCGGGACCCGACGGCTTGCCTGGCAAAGCCTGGATCCTGGCCTCGGAAGCTCTCGGGCCCTGACTGGAGGGGCTCTTAAGCGCATGCTTGGAGAGAGGCCAGTTCCCGCTTCGTTGGAAGATGGGGAAGCTGGTCCTCATTCGGAAGCCGGAGCGCCCTGCGGACTCTCCGTCCGCATACCGACTCATAGTGTTCCTCGACGAGGTGGACAGGCTCTTTGAAAGAGTAACTGCAAACCGCCTCACCAAACACCTTGCGGGGATGGGAGCGGACCTTGCGGAACACCAGTATGGTTTCCGCAAGGGGCGCTCTACGGTGGACGCCATCATGCGCGTAAGAGCCCTCACGACGGGGGATGCGGTGTCCCGGGATGGGGTTGTCTTGGTGGTGTCTCTCGACATCGCCAACGCCTTCGACACCATGCCCTGGAGTTGCATAAGGGAGGCACTCCGGTATCACCAGGTGCTGTCCTACCTCCGTCGTGTGGTCGGGGACTACTTGACTTGGTAGATGACGGCCCTGTGACCGTCATCTACCCTGGTCGCAGCGGAGAATGGAACTGGCGAGAGATGTCGTGTGGTGTTCCGCAGGGATCGGTTCTAGGGCCGTCCTTGTAGAACATCGGTTACGACTAGGCGCTGCGCGCCGACCTCCCTAGCGGCGTCAGCGTGGTTTGCTATGCAGACGACACGCTGGTGCTGGCACAGGGGGGTCGCACGAGGCGGCGGCCGAAATCATGACACGCGGGTTTGCGATAGTCGTTGAGAGGATCCGGCAACTGGGTCTCGAGGTGGCATTGCACAAGTCCCAGGAAATGTGCTTTCAAGTGCCTCGGAATGCGCCACCGTTGGGATCCTTACTGACGGTAGGAGTGGTATCCATCGGCGTCGAGTCGACTTTGAAGTACCTATTACTCGTCCTCGACAGCCGGTGGATTTTCGTGGAGCATTTCCGAAGTTTGGAAACCAAACTGGAACGGATCGGGGCTGCCTTCAGGCGGCTCCTGCCCAACCTGGGGGGTCCAAACGCCTCCTGCCGGAGGCTCTACGCGAGGGTCGTGTGGTCCATGGCTCTTTACGGGGCTCCGGTGTGGGCGCGTTTCCTAGTGCGGTGAGCCGCCCATTACCTGAACGCGCCCCAAAAGGTGGTAGCCGTAAAGCTAGTCCGTGGGTACCACACGATCTCCGGTGAGGCGGTGAGCCTCCTTGCCGGATTGCCGCCATGGGATCTGGAGGCCATAGGCTCTACGCCGGAGGGAAACTCCGCTGCCGCGGCAAATCGCCGCTCAGCGTCAGACCCCCAAGCGTGATCTCATGGCAACATAGAGATAGCGACTGTCGCAACCCCGAGCAGGGCACGTCACAATAGTGGCAATAAGTCCCCTCTTTGAGGAATGGCTTGAGAGGCTCCACGGCGCCCTCACTTTCCGCCTGACGCAGGTCCTCACTGGACACGTTTGTTGTCTGTGAGGATCGACCGGAGGACACGGTGGGGCATACGGTGGAGGTCTGCCTCGCGTCCGGCCCTGGTTCAATCCATGGTCCGGAGTGAGACGGAAGAAGGAGGTGGCGGAACGTGAGAGGGGGAGAACCTCACGGCCCAGCCGCTGCGAAAGATGCACCGAGCGTCGGGGGCCACACGTGGCCGCCGATACAGAAGGCGCGGGCCTGTGGACGGTGGGCTATGGGCTAGCTCGCCGTCCGTCCGTCTTCGTGTCGACGGCGTGTTCGTGTTCCACGCGCGCTTTAAAAGGAAAGGGTCCGCAAGGGCAGATGCCTGCCGGGGCTGATGATGATTTCCCATCCGAAAAAAAAAAAATGTCCTTGCTCGTTTTTCACATATAATAATATTTTCATTATTTAAGAATTTAATCATATCATTGTATTATACTGATTGTGATTGTTGCAAACAAATTAAACTAAAATGCTATAAGATAATTTTATTTTCGATTCGAAAATCCACGTAATTACGTTAAGTTTATTCCGCGCGGTCATGCTAGTGCCTCCGGTATCTGATAATTGCACTTTATTCTGTCTAGAGTAGGTATGGCGTATCTGCCAAGTATTAGAACTAGTCTAGATAAAGTCAGTATTATAATGTTGCTCTTACGGAAGGAATCAAACGCAAGGCAGTATTTGCATAATTCCAGCACTTTATACTATCACCCTGTAACTGTTCCACTGCAGGTGTAAACTAAAGCCTAAAGTTACATAGTTCAAGTCAGCAAATAATAATAATAATTACTTTATTGATCTTATAATAATATAATATTTAAATTTAACTTTTAAATATTCAGAAAGAAAATGGTTGGGTCATAAAATCATCATCATCATGATTATCAGCCTACAGCAGACCACTGCTGGACATAGGCCTCCTCAATCGCACGCCGCTCAACTTGATTCTCAGCAACTCTCAACCAGCCACCCTGCGAAGATCGTCGCTCCCCGAGCCTAAAGGGAGTCCCAGCTTTTGCCGTCCCACCTTTTGCCTTTTGCTTTTACCGATTCGCGGTCTGCACTCACGAATACTAGCCAAAACCAAAATATTATTCTTAAATACAGATTGGAAGTGATATTGACGCACAAACAAATACCACTTATTCAGTATATCATTCCAATTCCCCTTACATTTTGATCGTGCAGGTTTTGCACTTTCCTAGGAAGCAGCAGATTTTTTTCCCTTTCCTTCCAATCTGTTTATTGCTCTGTTTGATTTTCAACTCTCAGTACTGACCTGGGTAATGAAAAAATCCAATAGTGCGCTTATACTTTTAGATATCGCCATGATTGTGAAAACAGACATTCGACTATTATTTCTTCGCATAATATATTTCACTGTTAACGGTCAAAAACATGCCTACTCATTCGAGCATGCAATCAGTGCAGTCAATAAACAGGTTGCGCCATTTTAAACCTTCTACCATTGTGCATTGCTTTAAGCTTCACAATTATGGTTCTAACTAACTTCCGTAACTGTAACATTTAAATAGAAATAGTTATTGTGTTTCTGTCATCAACAGAACCTTACCGTTCAGAGTTAACTAACAGTTGGTCAAAGTTTTAAGCTGCATCAACCAACTAAGGGTCTGGTTAAGCAACTTTGTTTAATTTATTCTCGCTTGCACAAAGGTAAACTCGAGCTGTATTTAAAAAAATGAGAATCTCATCAACACTTCATGGACTGGAAAGAAAACTTACACGTAAAAATGGAGTAAGTAGAGTGTACGTACATGCGGCAACTTTTAAAACCAATGGATAAAATATACTTTATTTGGAATGACGAAAATGTAATGAGGAAAATAGTGAGCAAGAATGGAGGCTATAAGAGTGGAGGAAGACCAAAACAACGAGAGATGGATAGAGAAATATGGAAAAAGAAGACATGCTTCGCCAAACCCAAATAAATTGAGATATGGGCAGAAAATAATGATACTTTATTTTACACTGACATTTTTACATAGCGATTTTACAATTTGCTAATTCTATGGGTACAATGGCGGTGTTATCTCTGATAGCGATATCTTCCAGACAACCTTTGGAGGGACAAAACAAACTATAAATCCTTGTCTACTACTGTTTTTGCTGTCACAAACATAGTGTTTTGGAACCTATTGCAAAGTAGGTCTGAACTCAAAGTTTCAAACGATATTACAAGAATAAATTGATCGTACTTAATAAGTTTAAGTTAAAGTTCTACTTTTGACAATATCTATCATCACTAATAGAATTAACTAAGAAGTTAATTACCAGGAACATGTCGTTTACTGAAATTAATGACAGCATCTGGAATATTTTAGGTGTCTGCAACAGTCCTTAATTCTTACTTAGTAATTAGTAATTACACGGTGAGAAAAAAATATGAGAAATTGAGCTTGCTGTATGTAAAGCAAAGAATAATAGTACAGAAAGGTAAGGTATACGATGCCTGCCTATTGTCGCCACTGAGCATAAAAGTTTTTTTTATTACAGTGAAAGTGCCCTTTATTTCCACTAGTACCACCGAACTGTACCACCGGTGGTACTGGTGGGAAATCTCGTTCTTTTAGTACCACTATTTACTTATTGGTAATAGTGAGACTGTTTGTTCCATATAGTACTACTTACGCAAATTGTGTAAGCTTATTTTTTTAACCGACTTCAAAAAAGGAGGAGGTTCTCAATTCGGAAAGCAGAAATTAAAATTTTCGTTTTTTGCAATTTTCAGGTCAGTATCGAGTTGTATGTTGATTAGAATAGAACCCAATTAGTACTGGGTAATATGGTACCCCTTAAGAAGACCCGGTTGTCAGACTTTCGGCCTGCTTACTATCTGTAACGACTGTCAATGATCTACAATTGACAGCCGAAATCAACGGCTTAACGTGCTTTGCGAGGTACGGAAGAAACTCGGTATGTAATGGGCGTTCATCCATCCACGGACCAACGTAAGCAAGCGCGGCTTAACCTTAATATCGACCCGAGCGGCTGTTATTATTTACCTATAAACGTAACATCATTTAAACAAAGTCACACTCAGTCGACCGATGTCAAAGACTTGGCTACACAAACATGACTTCAAAACTAGTTGTAGTTGTCAAAATACTTACGTCGTAGGCGCTTGTAACTTCTTTTGTTTCTTACTCGCTACTAAACATTGTCACTACACAAACTTGTTAACTTCATACAATTCTTCCCTCGTCCGGCCCCAACCCGAATTCTTTTTTTTTTCAAACATTTTATTCATTCACGTTTCGTTGACTTGACATTGCTGTTGAATCAAAATTGTTTACAATATATTTAAAGTCTACATTACTGAAGATATTATTTGCTTTTAATTTTAATTGCGTTTCTATTTTGATAAATAGTATTTGTGTTTCGCTTTTTTACGTGAATTTAACAAATATTATATTGTAGTGGAGAATAGTTATGAATTATATTAAAACATGACCAATAAGACCTTTTAACTTTAATCTATTGAAATTTTACAAAAAAACAAAGTATTATGAACGTGGATTTTAGTTATTTTAAGTTTTATATAAGTCTTCGTTTTTTAAAACAACATAACGAAAATAAAATTTTGTATATGTTAGATACAATGATTTAATGCGGCTTTAAAAACCTTTTACTATAAAGTTCAGAACGGGTCCCTTATGACACCAACCTCCGCTGGCTTAGTATCGGCTCCTAACATTTAAGTCATACGTCGTTCTCATTTTTTTTTTTATGTAAATATTTCATATTCTGATTAGACTACTACTTTTACTACTTTTTTACTATGAGTGCGCGTTAATTAAGAAAGTTGGATAAAAAGCTCATATCTCAACGCCATTAAAACTTTTGTATTTAGCGCGCAAGTTTCTTAATTTACCCTTATAAATATCCAAGTGCGTAAGTACGTTCATCGCCATTTTGACGGCCGTCCTGCCTGAGGCTAAAAATCATAAAAAAATAGTTTTTGAACATCCAAGCTCCACTATATTGAGTATGGTTAACTCGTCATTTAATTAAGTCACGAATTCAACCATAGTTAAATTTAAATAAACAGTGGTAGTGATGAATTTTGATATCTAAAGTCGAAGTTTCGCGCCAATCGTGCGTGTTTACATTGAAAACCAGACAAACTAAAAATATTATTCTCACATACTTATATTATTCGACTCCCTGACGAAACTTTACAAGACATGCGAAACCAGACACTTACCGCCGATCATTCAACAAACGAAATTCAAATTTAACTTCTTACTCACAAAGTTTATTATCCAATGCTTTCAAGAAGGTTCTATAATTCGTTGAAGCAGAGAGAAAGGCCGGCTGACACATTATTAGAGTTTTGACGAAGGATTTTGGCCAGAACTCCTTGTACAATACAAACAATATTATCGAATTATGGAAAGAGGGTTATTCCCGCATTGCGTAGTCATCAGGTTTGTTGTCGCCTCGAAGACAGCCATACATTTTTACGCATAAAATTCATTATTTCGATTAATGGTTTAATTATTAGTTGTGTTATTTGTTAAAATCATACAAAATTGTAACTGTTTTTAGCACTACTTGTGAGATATTTATTTGACTATTTAAATTATAAAGATTATTTAATAAATATGAAAGTTGGTAGTACTGGTGTCGCGCTGTTATTGGTCCGTTGTGAGTTTCCGGGCAATGGTGGGGCGACACTGGTTATTTAGATAGTTTATAAAAGGAGAACTCGGGCATTATGATCTGACCCAGCCTGTTGTCCCTTGCTGCCCTCTCATCAATGACGCACTAAGCCGAGGCCCGAACCCCACAGGGGGTGCCCTTAGTGACCGTTCATTTAATTTAAATCCTTAGCTTGTAAGCCCTGGCTGGGGGCCTTAAAGTAATTTTTGGCCACCACAGGATTGTCCGGTTAAGCAGTAAAGCAACCTTAGCGCGTTGCAACTGCGAGTGGTCCCTACTAAAAAAAAAAAAAAAAAAACAAAGTTGGTTGGCTAGTTCGGAACGGGTAACATCTCCTTAGTAGTGACATAGTGGTATATTTGTATCTTAGAGTAGAAAAGTGGGTAATAATTGTGTGTCTGTGTTTTTGATTAAAGTGAAGTTTAAATATTGTGATATTTATGTTCTAATGTGGTAATACTTAATTAAAATAACTATTGGCATTTACTGTGTTTATTGTGGTAATCTTTTACAGGTTTATGTCTTTCGAATATTAGTTTTGAGGAGTACTGATACCTTCTTAACGATTGGTCATGGTGAAGTTATATTTCAAATGAGATATTACTAAAAAGCTCTCTCAAAGGTGGTAAGAAGTGTTCACAAGCGCTATGTCTGTGCCTGAGGTCAAGGCTTCGATTCCCAGGTCGGGCAAAGCGTTATTCGGTTTTTCTATCAGGAATTTCTCAATGACAATGGATTTGTGTCCAGTTGATGGCAATAGGCTCGCCCCCTATTTCATATGAATAAACACAGCTTGCCAAATGTGGAATTGTGGGTATACTATTAGGCTTATCTCTTCTTTATCCTTTAGGGATAACAGTCGTGATGTTATGATACATTCAAAACTTAACGATTGGTCATGATTTAGGGATCTGGCAGGTACCTTCTGAAGTGCCTGTCAGATCCTTTACTTGAGCACCAATTGCAGCTGCGCGGTTGTTGAGCCGCGGTGCGTAATATTTATGGGGTCCGAAAGTGATATAGGAAGAATTTTCGCAATGCTGTGCGGAATGTCCATATCTACGTCAGTCTTTTTATTTTAAAATATTAAAATTGGAATCTGTGGTCATTCATCCGCAGCCCAGTTATCAAACAGCCGTAAAAAAGTGCTGTAAAACAATTTACCCTGTCAACATGGCCATACATTTAACCAATTAAGAATTAAGCGACTTTATCAATTTAGTCGACGAAATTGCCGGTCATTTTAACGGCAATTTATTAATTGCTTGTTCAAGTGTTTTTTTTTTGTTTTTATTAAGGATGCTACACAATTGTTAGGGCCGGCCCTTTTGATTTGGGAGTATTACAGATATTCGGCTCTGGCTGAAACTGCGTTTGACACTTACCATCGCTGAATCGCCGAATGGTTTCTTCTTCACGAACCCATATTCGATTTTGTGGCCGTGCCGTATCAAGATATATAGAGACCCCTTAGAGAAGGCGAAAAGCACTTGTTCTTCTCGTGGTGGTCATATTTAAGGATGTGGTGTACACTTTCAAACTGAACCACATTCTCCAAGGGAAAGACATCGAAATTGCGAAAACAATCAGCTGTCACATACACGCATACATAAACTCATGCCCACGGGGGTAGGCAGAAATCACAGAGTGCCACCTGCTGCAATCCTTATAATATACAGATATTACCTTGTCCACGTTCATACATCTAGTCATACACGCACGCCGGTTGCAAGTACTACGGACCTGGGGCCCTACTCTCTAACGTTTCGTCCGTATATTCGGATCTATCCGTCTCTCTCGCGCACGTCTGCAGATGAGTGCGAGTGAGAGAAACGGATAGATCCGAATATACGGACGAAACGTTAGAGAGTAGGGCCTCTGACCTTTCTGAAGAACCCAACCAATACGGTCAGTGTCTATCTTTCTAGGGCTTCCTCATCATTTTTTTTCGAGCAGCTAATTATTTCTTCGCACAGCACACCTTTCTGATACGTTCTGTATGCGTGAAGCAGCCCTGAGGGAGCGTTTATTGAAAATCCGGGTGCATACAACAGAAAGTTACAGAGTGCTTTCCGGAAAACAATTTTAATATCTGACTACTGTCGAACGAATTTACGTATTGCATTTTCAAAAACGAAAATGGGATGGAAAGTTACTGTTTTTACTGTTTTATTGCATCAAACAGTGCTAGAATATATTTTTTTTTTTTAAATTATATATTTTCTAATTTCTAAACCTTTCTGGCTTAAAATATCATATTTCGCAAGATATGTTTAAGTCCCATGTAAAAGGGGGCAAGCCATTAAAAGGAAACGAATCCAGACTGGGCTGATGCTGAGAGAATCCTGACGGAAAAACTGAATAACACTTTGTCCGACCTTGAAGTTAAACCTATACCCTCATGTTTAGCAGTAGTGCTTGCGACCACGAAACCAGCGATGCAGTCTGTTATAAACATAATAACATCACGCCGGGAATCGTCGAAGGGTTAGACAGAGGTGTGGGCTAGCTCACCGTCCGTCCGTCTTATGACGACAGGCCTTGTCGACGGCGCGTTCGTGTTCCACGCGCCTCAAAGAGATGTCAGCTAATGGAAAGGGTCCGCAAGGGCCGATGCCTGCCGGGGCTGTGGGACTATTCGAAAGAGATACCGTGGCCCCGGAACATAAAGAGCGATGAAGTAACATGGATGGGTTTTAGTCGGTAAAAGTCTGACACTCCCTCCTGCTCCGCCCAGAGCGGGAGGAGTCATTTGACGATTTCCAATTCGAAAAATAAAAATAAAAAATTTAGACACACCTCTGTCTAAAACTTTTATTTTTTATTTTTCGGATCTAATAACAGTACACCTAGATTTCGCCAGTTATGTTTAAGTCCCATATAATATCACTTGCCCGACTCGGAAATCGCCCCCAGGACCTTATGCTCAGCGGTCGTGCTTGTGACCACTAGACCAATGAGGCAGTCTGCTAGATGAAGAGTTACCACTTAAAGTTGCGGGAGTCGTTTTGATTGCTAATAGACTTCTCTTTAACGCCACCGAAATGAAATATTCAGATTATTTTTCTTCCCCTTAAAACAAAACTCCGTATATACATACTAGTACATTCCAAACATGTAAACAGATCGGACACCCCGGTGACACAAGAACGTTGCTCGGAATCTAATAAAGGAATTTAAAAGACGTGCCCGTCCCCCTCGCAAGGAGATATCCACGCTGTTTAGACACCCGAAACATATACTATAGGTACTTGACTTGTCTGGCTTTTTTTTGAACAATTGTAATAAAACTCAAGTTATGTAAAAGGCTCTTGAAAGATTAGAATAAATTCTACGATCATCATTTCCCTCCCCTTATCTCAGTTTATGTAAAGTCGGTATAACATGTCTTCTTCTTCCAAACCTCTCTATTACTGGTCATCTCAGCAGACACCGACTTTCTATGTCATATCATTCTTCACACAGCCCAACCGTCGTATTTTTGGTCTTCCTCTACTCTTTTACCCATCCATATTCTTACTCAAAACCTTCCTCACATTATATTCCTCATTCTTCCTCATTTCATCACATGCCCATACCAAGCCAACCGATTACCACACTACTTTTTAGTCACCGGCGAAACTGTCAGACTTCCTTATAAGTACTCATGAAAATTAAATGCATGAAATTCTACGATAGAAAGAAGTTAAAGGATAATCGTTTGCGTGACATAAATAATTAGTTAATTACTTTCCCACTGCTGGGACCAAGCCTCTTTGTTAGAGGGTATGGGCCATCATCCACTACGCGGACCTTGTATTGATTTTCGTAATACTTAATAAAATACACAAGAAATGAAATAGAAAAATATATTAAAAATGATGATGAAATGAGAAATATACAAATCTACGGAATTTTAAAATAAACTCAATACTGCTTTAGTAATACGATTTACCAAATCACGTTAGTAAATTGTATCAGAATACGTGCACAGGTGAATAATATGTGGCTGAACAAATCTAATTTGCTCTTCACATTTTTCAGAAACATTATTGAGTAAACAAAGTCTAATTTATTTTCTCAGAGACGTGATATATATGAGAAAACTTAACCTATTTTTACTAAAAATACAGAAGAGAATTCTTCGCGAGAATATTTGGCACTAAAACAATATTGTGTGCAATATTACTTTGCATGATAAACAGTCACGTATTCTTAAAAGAACTCATTTGTGCGTCACATTTAAGAATTTCGCCTTAACGATACGCCTTGGGAAGAATAATGCTGTTCGCGTGACCTGACTTCGTAAAGTATGTGTTCTTAGAGTGGCTTCAATTTTAGTATTTGTGGCGCAACAGAGCGCTTCTCGTCAACACGATCTATGGCGGTACAATCAGCCACTACATTATGGGTGGGTCATTAACTGTTTTGTGAGTAGTCGCGTTAGAATTCAGAATGATGTGATAGTAAGTGATACCTACACATTATTAAACTATTGGTTGGAGCGTCAATTTTCGGAGCTGAAAATCCAACATTGTACTTTAAGCTTAGTATAGTGTTGTGAGTACGGACATGACACTGTGCCTACGATTTCTCTTACGTTATCTTTTGGTATTTTAATACTTTAACAATTTACCAATGTGTCTCATGACGTTAATAAATGTTACAGTGCATGGAAAGAAGTATGGTTAAATAATTTCCAAGATTCTTGAATACTGTTTCGTGTGTCCGAAAAGTTATTTTATTTTTCCTGATTTTTAAGTCTAATTTTAGAATCATAGAATACTAACTTATGGATTAATAACAGCATAGCAAATAGCGGTTTTAGGTTCACATCTTGCTTGTTAAGTCCCCTACCAAAGTGCTAGCTGCTCGGAACCTGCGGTTACGGACCACTTACGACACAAATTTTGGTCACTTGATTCCAGCGTAAAATGTCTTGAAGGGGTCACGGGGCTACTGGACTATGTTTCCTTGCCACAGATCTATTTATATATTCTTGAAATCCTGAAGTTTCCGGTCATATTAATAACTTTTTAACAGAGTGTGAGTCGAATCATTGTTTTATAGACAGGTCATGAGAACACGAGGAGACAATATTTAAAATTAGTTTTGTTTGAAAAACAATCTTCTTTCATCGCTTTAAGTCCGCTGAGGTTGTAGTGTGTCAAGAACTCACGACCCAAGATTTTTTTATTTTAATAAGTACTACTGACAAACAAAACTCATTCCAACTTTTAAGCTATCTTTAGATCTTTTGGGATTAATAGACACATCATCATCTGCCTAGCCTTTTCCCAACTATGTCGGAATCGGTTTCCAGTCTAATCGGAAGCCGCTGAATACCAGTATTTTACATAGTGCGACTGCCTATCTGACCTCCACAACCCAATTAGAACTGGGTAATACGAAACCCCTCAGTAAGGCTGGTTGTCAGACTTTCGGGCCACTGACTATCTGTAACGAATGTCAAAGATCTACAAATGACAGCCGGGACCAACCGGTTAAGAGGCCGACCGGTGCGTGGTTCATTCAAAAGTAATACCAAAATAATTTGTAAATCAAACATATTCTTAAGGTAGTGTGTATTTATTTCGATTGGATTACAGAATATCTATGTTCCCAAATACATATCTTGAAAGGACAGCGATATAAAGACGAGATTTCAGGAATTTAAAATTTCTATAGAAAACTTATTTTTCTCATAACTCTTGTTTAAATCAGTGTCCATTCAAAATATATATTTGGGAACCTTGATATTCTGTATTCCAATCGGAAGAAAGACAAACTACCTTAAGAATATGTTTGATTTACAAATTATTTTGGTATTACGTTTGTATGAACTGAACTACGCACGCCTCTTAACGTGCTTTCCGAGGAACGGAGAAAATTCGGTATGTTTCATTCCAAGTTAGGCAAGTGTATCTAAAGATTGATCCAAATGGCTGTTACTATTTAGCCAAAAGCACCTCATTGGGATCAATATACTCAATTGATACTAATCACTGTTTACTACTACACATAGGCCAACGCAAACCGTCCTCCACGATCCGATCCACACAAATTTCACCAAAATATTCCTTCACAAGACCTGTCAAACTCGTAACATTATAATGCTCATTAATTTACCGCCTAACCAACAACCTGTGACGTTTACGTTGGAACAGACACGTATTTATTGCCTGCCTTCCGACACAGGGTTAGTCGACACTGTTTTGGCTCGCGCTAAGTTGGGAGTTAATATTTGTATGTTTGTGTAAGGTGAATGCAATTTATGTTGGTTCGCGTAGTGTTTGTTAATGGGAATTGCATCGGATGAATGATGAAGTTATAATAGTTGAGTTGTTTATTTGTATATGGATTTTGCTATTACATGAAAGACGTTTCAGACAAGAAATTCAGATAAATATCCGAGAAAAAGTTTTTTTTTTTATTTCTCGACTGCCTGACAGTCTTCTGGGCTGACACCCTTTTATTAAAGTGGCTGGAAGCAACTGGATATCCATGATACAAAACCGCCAACAATGAAAAGATTTGGAAGAGACCTACACTCCAAAGGTTGAAGAAAAAGATTTCGGAGTCTTCTAACCTAATATAGGCTAACTTGCTTAAAAGGAGGCTCCAATCACTAGTTGTTAAGATCACATGTTGAAATAACAACAAAAAAAAAAAATTACTTAAACCTTCTTACAGAAAACTGCCAACCCTGCTAAAACTGAACGTAACCAGTACCTAGTGTTTGACACTGAGGGTTATTTACGTGTTTTGAGTCGTTACTCAAGTTACTATATACTACGGAATATTGTTTATCATCCCATAGATTAAAGGTGATACGGTCCTTGACACATTAATATAAGCTTCCTAATCGCGATGTATTTTGATCGATATTTTTTTCAGTTTGTCCGTGTGTGACTTCAGAGCTTGAATCAGGCAATTTTTTGAACGTATAAGTGAGATATTTTCATGAACATAAACAGTAAACAAAGATTAAAATCGGTTTCTTCTAAGCAAGCGTGCTCCACCCTAGGCGGCGTTATCGCTTCACATTAGGCGGGATGCGGCCAATAACAAGCCAGTTTAGTATTAGAAAAAACACTAAAGACCTGTGACGATCATAAAGTTTTGTGGTCTTATGTTTCAATATTCACTAAGGTTCAAGCATGCATCCTGCCGGGGTTGCGGGACTGTTCGAAAGAGATACCGTAACCCCGGAACACAAAGGGCGATGAAGGAACATCGGTAAAAGTCTGACACTCCCTCCTGCTCCGCCCAGAGCAGGAGAAGTCATTTGATGATATCACATCCGAAAAAAAAAAAAAAAAAAGTTTAAGATTTTTGAGAAAAATGTTTAAGCTAGGTCACATTTAATGACTTCTAGAATTTATTCGATTTTAATACTACTGTGTTTGTATTAGCGGTCCTCTCTGCCTACCTCCTATAAAAGATACCAATCAAACGTTCAAATAACTACGACTTTCCATTTATTTTAATTACGAAAACCTTCAAACAATTACGTCGATGGCCCTTCGCAAATGAGTACGATTTGTTAAAATTCTTGCCTCAATAAAATGTAATTCCTTCAAGTGTTTTGAAAAGAAATTAGAGAAATTTCCTTTTAATCTCGTTTGAGTTTTCTCATTGAAAAGGAATGCCCGCAATTCCCCGGAAATGTTACATAAAAAATAATTATGTAGATTTTTGGAAGGCTATTATTATATTCTTCTGCCTATGAAATATGTTTACAATATAAAGCGAGCTTTTGGAAAACGTAACTAATTAAATTGTGTAAGGAAACATGAGAGCTTCGCACATACTGAATTTCGCGATCTTTAAGTTAAAGGTCATAATTTATTTTACTCCTCAATATATGTTTTGTATTTTTGTGTTGACAGAAGACATATTTAAAAACTAGCTGTTCCCCGCGGACTTCATCCGCGTGAAATAATTATAAAATATTAATTCCTTATTTAAATCGGATTTTGTTAACAATTTCAAAGATTTATTTTTATTTTACGGAACCCTATTAAAAAAAAAAAACCCTTGTAACTTCTTATAACATTAACTATCTGCCAGTAAAAGTCCCATCAAAATCGGCCCAGCCGTTTCGGAGATAAGCTGGAAGAAACAGACTGACAGACAAAAATAAATGTTTTTTTTTTTGTTTCAAGTACCGTATTATAAACTTTCATATCATAATTATGCATTCAGTAAAATGATATTATTTTGAAATTACAAACAGTCACTTCATTTTATTTATTCGTATGCCTAAGCATACGAATAAATCTCATATTTACGAGTACACATCTAAATGTGTACTCGTAAATATGAGATGACGAGTAATAGAGAAGTATGGAAGAAGAAGTCATGCTGCGCCGACCACAAATAAACTAGAATAAGGACAGGAGTATGATGATGATGAGATGTGTAAATATTCCATTATAAAAGTTTGATATTCCCACTAGCAGCCAAAGCAGTAAACAATATCCAGGGACCAGAAAACAGTCGCGTAGCAATTTACTACGGCGTAGCACCAAGACGCTACGTTCCGGCTACGTCGTAGCTCTTCGTGGCTTGCCAAGGCGAGCCATGTCGGGCATTGTAAATTGGTAGGAGAGTCTGTGTTCAATATAAATTGTTCCAACACTGCATTCAAGAGAATGTTCTACGAGTATTGGACATTTCGCAGTTCATTCACTTTATTTTAACCGACTTCAAAGATGGACCTCCTCCTGTTTTCTATCTTCGGCTGTGTGTATTTGTGTGTATGTATATTCATTGATATTTCCGTTAATTATAAACCGATTTACAAGATTTTTTTTTTTTGGTAGAACAGGCTCGCGCCGTGGTCCCAATAAACATTATCTTTGCTTGGGTAGTATATGAGTTAGCTTCTTCTTCGTCTATGTTGATGATTTTCTAATATCGTCTAAAACTTACAAAATAAAATGAACACATGGCAAGAATTTGTGTGGAATGCTTTAACTTAAAAGGATCAAATAAAAAATGATTTTACAACAAAAAAAACACCGACTTCCAAGAAAACACTAAATCAGTTTATTCGGTAGTTTTTTTTGTATGCCACTTCTGTAACAAAACGTTAAGTTATGAGCTGTATTCGTCATCAAACGTACAATAAAAAGCAAAACCAATAATAGGCGAGACGACAAAAAAAAACTAATTAGTCCGTCAGTTAGATAATCAAAAAATATTTGACCCGTGTTTTTTCTTTTGTTACGTAAACCAAAATTGACGAAGATATGACGCTTTTAAAATTCTCAATTCGTCACGCCTAGGTATAATTTTTACCTAGTTCTGACGTCACTAGACCCCACTCCCGGGTTTTGATGAGTTTTATCTTTGTCAATATTCATTGATTTACAAAAACAAAAAATACGTGTCTATTCATTTCCAATACTCTAACTGACGGAGTAAATACATTTGCAATTTTTTGATACTGTCGTCATGCCTATTATATATCGTCATATTTTGTAGTAATGCACGTGCTTACAGCCTTAAGGGGCTCCCCCATGGCACACTAGCGACAGAAAATCAGAACTCGTTAAATACACAATTAATATAAAATCTGATTGACAAAATCAATGCTTTAGAGTTCTAGATTATTGACGTCTATTTAATTCATTAAAATATACTTCACTGTAGTTACAGTTAGAAAAATTGCTAAAACGGCCGTTTTTTTCCATTTTGTATCTGTGACGACAGCGAGCTATGTTTCAATGAGTTAAGTAGACGTAAATAATTTAGAAGACCAAATGATTGATTTTGTCAATCAGATTTTATATTAATTGTGTATTTAACGAGTTCTGATTTTTTTACTAAAGTGGCGCTAGTGTGCATGGGGGAGCATAAGAGCATACTAAATATCAATTTAATATTGATTGCAAACAATAATAAATTCAACTCAGCATTTTAATTAAAATGTCAAAGCTAGACCCCATCAAAGCGCCACTTTCGTCTAAAACCGCCAATTTAGATGTGATTTGCTGTGTCCTGTATGGAAAGCGCTTATCTGATTGCACACCCAAGAAGGCTGCTGTAAACACAATTTGGCAAAATAGGGTATTAAAGATCCTTCCGACAGTGTGAATGCGGTGCTCTCGACTACACGATGTCCCACTTGCTGGAATGTCCGAAGTGTCCCTACGCCTGCATTTTAGAAGACCTAAAAACACCTCCGATGCCGCGACTAACGTGGCCAGTTGGCCAAATACTGGTCCCAAGATATTTGAACAAGTCGTACCATCGATACGAAAAAAGAAGACGAAATAAGTCTATGGGTTGTTGGTTGTTGGGTCTGTGGGTTGCATGTATTTGAAACATACAAAATTATTATAAGTTGGACTCATCTGATTATGCTGTTATTTAGTACCAAAAAGCGTTGAAAACTAGCAGTACTTGTCATATTATATATGAACTATTAAAGCCAGAGAACGAACGAACATTGATCACGCAACCAGCTTAATGCATGCTGGCGAATTCAGGCTATTAAGTCCAGATTTCCTCACGATGTTTTCCCTGATCGTAAGCTGCTCATGGTCTGAGTATAAAAACTGCTGGTAAAGGAAACTGAACCTTATTTCTGAAAGCGATATTAGTTTTGGGTTATGGCTTTACTGCTTTATAGTTTATTAATATTATCTAAACGAAAATGCCCGCAGCTACCTCAATTTTTACTGATTGATATCGTAAAAAGCGAATAAAAAATAATACAAAATTAAATAACGTTAGGAGTTTATGAAATATACTTTTTGACGAAATTACAATGGCAAGCAACCAAAAAATAATGCCCAGACACACACAACATCACGCCTGGTTTTCTCGTATAGTTAGGCAGAGGTATACTAGCTATAGTACACCATAACATAAGGAGCGATTCTATTGTCATCAACTTTAAAAAAAACTCACAACCTGGAAATTGAACCTCATGCTGAACTGTAGCGCTGATGACTACTCACGAACCAATCAAAAAATTACATGAAATGTTCTAACAGGAATCTCAAAACAAAAATGATTATTAAAATAAAATGCGTCAACAAAATGAAGCCATACCGAAGGCAATTCGACCTGTACAAGAAGGAAAATATTTATAATTCCAACTAGCTGTTCACCGCAACCTTCGACGAGAGAAATTGTCATTAAAAATGTTACTTCTCTTTTTCTAAAATAAAAGTTAAGTAAGTTACTCCTTTTAACATCAACTATCTGCCAGTGTAAAGTGAAAATCGATCGAATTTCGGAGAGCAGCCGTAACAAACGGACAGACAGACAAATATAAAAAAAAAAACAGAATGTTTTTTGTTAAATAAGTACCGTATACTTTCATATGCGTTCAGTAAAAAACTGTTATTTGAAATTACAAACAGATACTTCAATTTTATTTATTTGTATCATGTATGTAAAAGATTTTCGCAGTACAAAGTACCGAGATATTTTAGTACCAAGTATGCAACGTTTTAACCGTGTCGTCAAATCAAATTGAAGCCTTTAGAAAGTCAATTACTGAAGTAAAGCGGTCTTTAATATTTAAGTGGTTCGAAGCAAAAGTAATGTTGATTTAGAACTGAACATTTTGAATTTATAATCAGGTTCATTCGTTGTTTTGTTTATGGTTTACAAACAAAGTGACACTTACGACGGGTGGGTGAAGTCGGTATTTGGAAGTTATGGTCGTTTTTACGCGTAGACCCAATCAGAACAATAAGAACAAGCCATTTTGAAATAAAAAATGGTATTAATAACGAATTTTCAATAAAACTAATTACAGGCATTTAAGACATAAACATGAATGCAAATTGCCCATACTAAAGCGTTCGAAAAGAATGGGAAAGAAACTCCACGGATACTATTTTAAATCAAGATCTAACTCTGATCATCGATTCAAAGCTATGAGAATTCAAACCAAACTACCAAAACCTATTTTCAAATCAGGAACGTAAGCCACGTTCTAGAATACCTAAGCTACAAGATATCATTTTCCTCTACCATATCTTACGTCAAAGCTGTTAACTAAATATTCCGTTCAGTCTTAGGGTGCTTGCATAAAGATACAGTTTCTCAGTATGGAGAAGTTGGACCGGATCGGTACTGATCGGCAATGGTAAAATAGTCCCATACTGAATCTATCTTCTTGATACACCATAAGTGCATAAAAGAATACGCTCTAAATATAAAATGAATATCATAGTGCATAAGAACTGTCATGCTTACAGTCGCTCGATGAACGTTTATTTGGCGTTTATTTGCATAGTAACACGATTTGGTTGGACCATTCGACTAATCTATTCATACTTGTCCGGTTTTGGTTAAATATTTCTATGGGGATGCCATCGCACATAAAGAAACAGTGCAGCAAAACTCAAACTTAAATAATTTATTTCAATTAGACCATTTTGAATGTCAAGAAAACAAAAAAAAAGCGAAGCTCTAGTCACAGTCACAAGGCATAATAACATGAGAAAATACTGTAGTTGCACATTCCAAAACTTTGATCTCTGTGAAGAAGATTGGGCAAGAAACTCCATGGACACTCTTTTCAATCAAAATATTGTTACAAAATCTTGGTTTCATAATTCATGTTGAGATTATACATATATGTGAGAACGATGTAGAAAGACGTGCACATTAAGATCGTCCAGAGTAAAAGATTAAATCAACAATTTAAGACTAAAGTAATTAAAATGAAACGTGGCAGCTAAGAAATGACCAGTCCCGACTCTAAGCGCTCGTTCACGAACATGACGCATGAATCAGCACCATTCAACTCAACCAAAGAGATTTAAAAGAATCGCTCATAAATATTTGAATGTCTATGAACTCAACCATATTGAAGGGAACTAAATAACCCGACCCACCCGACACCATCAGCGAGACATTTGACAGAGTAGGACATTCTCTCAGCCACCAAGGCATATTTAAGTCAATGAAAGATAACTAACTGGAAATGGTAGCTTTACACTACATAGTACTCACACATGTGCTATGCAATTATACAATAGTACGCAAAACATGCTAAAATACGATTATACGCCTGGTTTTTAGTCTAACCGTATGCAGCTGAAGGCCAATACTTTACAAAGAGCAACCGCTTATCTGACCTCTACAACCTAGTTACTTCTGGTTAATACACACTTTGGTAAGACTAGGAGTTAGACTTTCGGGCTACTGACTGTTTACACGTAAGAAACTCGGTATGTAATGGATGGTCACCCATCCACAGACCGACCTCGGCAAGTGTTACTTAACCTTGAAGATTGACACGTGAAGCTGTTATTGTTAAGCCACGAACTCCTCTAATTTCCAAAAAATTGGTCATAAAAACTAAAAAGGTACAGATTTTCCAGTCCAAAACAGTGACGGAAAACCTGCATCTATATGCAAGCTCCCTAAACATCGATCGTTACTATTTCCGTCGTGTTCCAGAGCAGGCTAGCTGGTTGGATCTATAAATAGTTAAAAAGCAAGCTTCTTTGAAGCATGCTCTAATTAGATGCTAATAAAATTGCTGGTACATTCTTTATATAACTTTGCTGTAGGACTTTTATAGAGCAGTTATAAAACCTTTGACGTGGGAAGGCTTATTAAAGCAGTTACTTTAATTAGCTTTTTTCTTGGAAAATGATGGGAAGAATTAGCAGAGAAATAATAGTGGTGTATTTATGGGAATTTATATTTATAGGTACAAAAAAATAAAGTAAAAATGAAATTTTCAAATATAACTTTTTTTTTTTTTTTTTTTTGTGTTATTTAAACAAAATAATAAAAAACCGGCCAAGTGTGAGTCGGACTCGCGCATGAAGGGTCCCGTACCATCGTAGTAGGGGAGCCCCCTTTAATTTAATTTTTGCTGTTATAGCGGCAACAGAAATACACATTCTGTGAAAATAATGTGATACAGTCCGTTGGCAGACAGACGGACAGAGGAGGCTTATTAATAGGTTCCGTTGGTTGCCTTTCGGATACGGAACCCTGGAAAACGAAGCATTGTGTCACTTGCTCTGAACCCTGAGGTATTTCAATTGCTTAGTATTTGTATCCTCTTTATTGCATAAAATTCTGATCCATTTTTATCCCGTAGCAACTAACTTAAAAAAAAAAACGCTTTGTGCTTAACGAACGAAATTTATCCTTTGAGAGTTTAAAGTATTATTTTTTATTCTACTTTATCAGTCTCATGAGACCTGATCATAATGCATGCTCGGTACCGCGGATAATTTCCACCTTTGTACAGCGAACTCATGAATAATTCACGTTCCGAATCCAAATCTAAAATGAGAGCATTCGTTAGAGATCGTACGCAAGAATGTCTAGAAAATGTCAGTGCTTTTGATATAAACTCGATGGTACTTGGGACTAGTAATTGAACGGGTTTCGGAATTTCAAATGAAATGTAGGCATCCTTTGAGTCTAGCGCACAATTTAGGAGAAACAAGCAATAGAATTGGTGAATTATGTATTCGGATGTTGGTTGGTCGAGGGTTGTCGCTTCCGGATGTCGCTTGCACGACAATTTGCGGTAATGACGGGTTTAGCGTTTGAAAGCGTTGACGCTGTTTGGAGTTGAGAATTGCTAATTGTGATTTTGTCGGATAAAGCTCACCTGTAAAAGCTGATGGGATTTTTGAGAAAATTGTGTATTTTTCTTGCTATTAAATTTGAGGATAGATTCTGAAATTATAATATGTACAAGGAATTTAATGAATTATCTTTTACGTGGCACATTATTAATCTCCAATTAGTCTTATAACTAACTAGCTGTTACCCGTAACCTTCGTTCGCCTGAATTTATTATTAAATATATTATAAGTTCCTTATTTGAATCGGATTTTGTTAACAATTTCAAGGGTTTCTATTTTTCTGCACGGAACCCTTATCTTTTTTCTTTATTTAAATGTATCTTTAGTTACTCCTTATATCATCAGCTATATCTGCAGTCTCGTCAAAATCATTACATATTTTGTTACAAGTACCTATATGTATATGTTACCGGAAATGCATGAAATCTAAAAATTGTACACAATTCCTAGGAAATGTATACAATTCCGAGCCTACTTAGGAAATGTGTAAAATAATGTTTCAAAGATTCTTTAATACACACATTTCCTGGGAAATGTAGGCATTTCCTAGGAATTGTATGTAATTCCGAAATGATACTAGGAAATGTATAAAAACGAATGCTCTCTGTGAATAAAATAAAAAAAACACGTTTGAGAACTGAAATCAGATTTTTTATTAAGGTGGTTCGCACTATAACTGTTTCAAAATTTGAATTTGGGTTGGTTTTTTGTTCGTGTGAGGTTGATTGATAGGTTTTCTGAATGGTTTAAAAAAAATCAAAGCTTAACATTTTAAAGTGTGAACCATTATTTTGTTTTACATATAAAGTGCGTTTATATATTCCCCCTTAGGAACAACAAGAATGTACCACATTTCCGATCGCTCTTTAGAAAATGTTGACGCCTTGCATGTGTGCGTTCATCAATGGCTCACGCACACACGCGTACACCGATTATATAAGACCTTTTCTATAGACCTACAATACTGGCCGGAAGCGACGATGTAGTGTCACTCGCATAGTATTAATTTAAAATACTGTCACTCGCTGATAGATCGTTGTATCCGCCACACGTACTTATTGATTTATAATTTTTTCTTATATTAAACCAATTTATTGGAACTAAGTTCGCCTCATTTTTCCACCCCACTTGATTATCCACGTGAAGCTCGGTACCCGGCGTCTTCATTCTGGTCCCTACGAGCCGGATTGGCCCAGCGACCCCAGATTATTGAACCACTAACAAAAGAAGAAGAACAAAAGAAATACTGCGCTGACGTGGATGGCGGCCGTCAGGTGGAAAATTTATACTACGAGCATACTACGGGTTCAACATTCAACGAGTCATCATACAACATTTCTACGAAGAATCTCGTCATTATAGAAGAATTTCTTAAACATCGACTTATTTGGAGTTGGGAGCTGAAGGCAAAGAGAATTACACCTACAACGAAGGTCACTCGTGAGTCCTGAGGGTAGCGTTACTGTAAGTTCGTTCCAATTTGTCCATTATATTGCCCCGTAAATCTTCTAAAATTCCGCCACAAATCCTTCATTTTGTGAGCCTTTAATCATAGTCACAAATCCTTTATTTTGTGATTCTTGCATTTATTCCCATTATAACAGTCACTAATCCTTCATTTAGTGCTGTTAAATTGATTATTAAATTCACAAATCCTTTAATTTGTCATTCATTTCGTACGTTAAAGATCCGTTATTTCCATATCAAGGCTTATTCTTATTGCATTGCGCAACATCCCAACCAATACTTAAAACTTATTCCATTTCAGAGGTTCAAGATATTCCATATTCCCTTTGGTGTGTATATGGACTGTATCATATCGCGTATTTAACTATTATTATCTCGTATGTTCTAGTGTAACGGGACCGGGCTGCATCGGCAAGCTGCGTGATTGCTGCTTTTGCGCTCCACCCGCTGCTTGGCTTATTGCATATTTTACGCGTACCCTTACTTCGCTCCATTTATACTGATTTAAGTAATCGTTCCATTGTATAAATATCCTTCTACCTGCTTCAGCATGGCAGATAAAACTTTAATTAAAAAGCGTGCATCATACAAAGCTAAGCTTACGCTATTTGAAAATTATTTGCAAACCGTCGAGAGTTGTGACAGTTTGAGTAGATTACAAATAAATGAATTGAACATCCGTTTATCTAAAATCGAAGAAATTTATACCGATTTTGACTCGATTCAATGTGAAATAGAAAATTCCATGGAAATTCCAGATGAGCAGTACAAAGAACGTGAGGCCTTCGAGACCAAGTACTTCAGGATGATGGCGCGCGCTCGTGATCTGCTGGCTCCAGCAGCTGACCAAGCGGGCATCGACCGCTCGGGGACAGGTTCTTGTTGCACTGCGCTTGATTATCCACGTGAAGCTCGGTACCGGCGTCTTCAGAAAATGTATAGATATCCAAGGAAAAATACATTTCCTAGGAATTGTATACAATGACGGATTTCATACATTTCCGGTGACATATATACTACATATGCATTCAGTAAAAAACTGATATTTCAAAAATACAAACAGACACTTCAATTTTATTTATTTGTATAGTTATAGAACTTATAGTTCTTTAATTAGTATTTGTCAGACAACGAACGTTTCCAACTTAATATTACTATCTCCTTAAAGCCTCCGAAGTTTCACAATGTGTTAAAAGAAGGTAAGATTCTAGTTTTAATGGTATTTGAAATAAATATTATTATGATTTTTTTTACTGCAAAGAATCAGGGCCTTGCGTTAACCACAATTGATAGATGCCTGCTGCAGTCCACTACTTAAAATACGTCCCCATTACTAAGTGTAAGGACTAAGTGATTTACTCCTGCACTAAAAGTTTCTTAGAGTAGAACTAATGTCTAGTGTTAGTGCCAAGACGTCTGGTAGCCCTGGGCTGCCTTCGTTTTAATTTCCATCAATTTGTCGTGTCTAACGCTGTTTATATTTACACGTAGTTTGCCGCTTTTCTTTGCAAATCTGTGTTGAGAGAATCTTGAGGCACAGTATAAATATGGACAGTACGGAAACTACTTGCAAAAGCTCGAAACCGCACAAACACACAAACATATGTATCAACGGGGCCCCTAAGCGGACTAGCGGTACTGTCAGTATTGCGTGCCGCGCCGAGACGAGTGGTCACGCGCGCTCGCACGAAACGTTATCGTCCAACCGTGGATCGCTCCCACCAAAACTTATAAAAGTTACGCCGTAATGACAAAGTTAAAAATCTATTGTTCTACAATTGTTGTTTGTTAATATTAAACTGTTTTCCGTGTTAAAATAAATAATAAATAAACTATAGTCTTTTACCGACGCTATAAGATAACCTATTTAAATTGTATTTGTAGTTATTTCAATTCGATTGGTTGATCACAACAGAAAAAAATGTTTTAATAAAAAAAAACAATATCAAAACATTAAAAGGCCCTATGGCTTCAATGGAGCGTAGGTAGTTATTGCATCAACTAGGCTTAGTTTTGGTACTGTCCATATTTATACTGTGCTTGAGGTGAATTTTATCTTTGAGGGTAGCCCAAAAGGTACTGATTCATGTGGGAGTCAAATTAGTACGGATACTGTCAGCCTGCGTCATCCCACTGCTGGGCAAAGGCCCCTCTCCCCGTGACATCCAGTTAAAAAAAAAATACAATAATATCGCTGGACATTAACACACAGCGCCATCTAGTGCCACATTAAGCAACGAGGCTTGTGTCGTGGACACCCGATAGTTGATATACTACATAGATACTTTTTGTTTGTAAATACATTCTTGTTATACATAAAACATCCATGACTCGGAAACAAATGTCCTTGCTCATCACACAAACATTTGCTCCAACCGGGATTCGAACCCGGGACCCTAAGAACGTAAGGCAGGCTCACCACCGCTGCGCCATTCGGGTTTGTTCCATGTGTTTTGTTCCAGGGCTAATGTGGACCACAGGTCGTTGGTTTTATCCAGCTCGTCCCGCCACTGATCCCTTACCAACCAAAAACTTATTTCCTGGGATCTCATACCTTTATACCAGGGGTCCAGGCAAGGAGTAATCGCTTTAAAAAAATTCTTCAACAAGTTTCAAGAAGATGGACAAAGACTTTTCAGTAGCTTAGACAAACATGAGGAGCTCGTGGCTAAATAATAACAGGCACTCGGGTCAACCTCCAGGTCAAGCCGCGCTTGCCTAGGCTGGTTCGTAGATGGGTGAAAACCCAATACATACCGAGTTTCTTTCGTGCCTTGGAAATCAGGTTTAGCCGTTGATCCCGGTGGTCATTTATATATGTGGCCCGAAAGTTTGACAACTAGTCTTACCCAGTATCAACTATTTTGTGGAGGTCAGTAGCAGGTCATAGGCAGTCGCTCCATGTAAGATACTGGTATTCAGCTTCAGGTAGCCGACCTTAACATAGTTGGGAAAAAGCTAGGCAGAAGATGAATCAGTCCCATACATTTTTGTGTTTTTGGTCAACAATATCGCTGGTAAGATCTCGCTTTGTCTTTGTTTATCCAATATCTGATAACTACAGAGGTTTTCTCAATTTGATGCTTGCGTAAGCTCTCGTAACGAACAAGTCTGCCTCATTGGTCTTGTGGTCACAAGCGCGACTACTTAGCACGAGGTCCTGTGTTCGAGTACCGAGTCGGGCAAAGTGTTATTGGGTTTTTCCATCACGAACTTCTCAGTAGCAGCCACGAAGTCTGGATTTGTGCCGGGTTCTTGGCAATAGGCTCGCTCCCTATTACATAGGACTTACAAAAAACCAGCCAAGAGCGAGTCGGACTCGCAAACCGAGGGTTTCGCACAAACTTTATTGAATAAAAGGTAAATTGCGGTTTACGATTTATGACGTATTAAAAAAAGCTACTTACTAGATCTCGTTTCTCGTTAGCAGTTTTCGGTGGAAGTTTACATGGTAATGTACATAATATATTTTTTTTAGTTTTATCATTCTCTTATTTTAGAAGTTACAGGGTCTCTCGCGCAAACTATTCAGTTTAGAAAAAAATGATATTCTCAATATCATTTTGAAGACCTATCCATATATACCCCACACGTACGGTTAGATAAAAAAAAATTGAATTACAGTTCTAAGTATGGGGAACCCCCAAAATGAATGGTATTTTTTTCTATTTTTGTGTGAAAATCTTAATGTGGTTCATACACATCCACTTACCTAGTTTCAACAGCATAGTTCTTATAATTTCGGAAAAATATGGCTGTGACATACGGACGGACAGACAGACAAACAGACATGACGAATCCATAAGGGTCCCTTTTTTGGCAGTTTGGCTACGGAACCCTAACAAAAACGATGAAATATGGCTGTACTATTAGATACATCTATGTTTAACCCTTCGGGGATAACAGGCGTGGTGTTATATATTATATCCTCTACAAACAGTAATACTCGTAAGATTTTATCTACTATCATTTAGTTTTACCTCACCTCCCGTAAAGCCGCCAACACACCGCCTGGGATAACTATGTAAATAGACTGTTAAAGTAAATGTTTACCGATAAGAGACGTTTGTAGAACATTTACCTCAATAGGAACTATTTTATAGTTTCGTAGGTTTGCTTGATTTTGCAATATCTTCGTTTTTGTCTCAGTTATCGGTAGTGTTGCTTACGTTGGCACTATCTGCCAGAGTAAAACAAAAAACAAAACAAACTTTAAAATAGTTGAGCACCACACTTTGAAAAGAAAAATGTAAGTACTAAAAATGGTTACATATATTTTTTTTATTTTTTTTATTGAGTCCTCAGATCCCAATATAAAAACTTCACAATTGTTTACAATTATTTAAAAAAATTACAAATGCATTAAAATTATATCAACGTGAATAATACTATTTCCAATAAGTCACATAAATTTATTTAAAGAAGGTGCCTAAACATTAAAATAACAACATTTAAATTAAAAAAAAATGTAAATGTCATAAATTATGATTTAAAATACATTACAAAAAAAACAATCGAATCGTGGACCGCGTATGACGAGAGGGCGGATTTTAGACTATCTCATAATTATATTATCTATCTATTTAAACTGATGTAATCAATATACTAATCGGCTTACTCCCCTAATTATTAAGTTCCTCTCATTTATATCCCCGCAGTCTCTATTGTGCTAGTTACATCACAGCCTATCAGCGAGGGGTATCTCAAACTGCAGAAGGAAAAAAGAACCACAGGAAACGTAACATTAATACCGTAGCTTGTCGAAACCGAGTTAGGTTCGGTTTCAAAGCTTCATCGGGCATTGTTCCAAGTTTCCAATCAAGAGTCACGATTGGTTTTTCTCACGGAAACACCAATCACACTTTTGTATCTAACTCGGAAAAAATGCTGAGGCTTTTGCGAGGATAGTAACCCTACCTATCCTCGCAAAAGCCTCAGCATTTTTTTCAGAGATAGGTACCATCCTGGTAACTGTTGGACTCCTAACTGTACCTTCAGTCTGAAAATCATCATTCTCATCTGCCTAGCCTTTTCCCAACTACGAGTATGTTAGGGTGGGCTTCCATTCTAACCGGATGCAGTTGAATACCAGTATGTTACATGGGGCGACTGCCTATCTTACCTCCGCAACCCGTTAGTACTGGGTAATAAGATACTTAATGGTAAGACATCCACACGGGCGAAGCCGCGAGCATCAGCTAGTTTAATATTAAAAAGACAGAATGCGGAACACCACGTTGCACTCCAAAACGACTGATTATTAACGTAAACGTAAGTAACGTAGCCAAAAAGGCTGCCAAGCTCAAAAGGAATTGGGAGGGTCACGTAAGTCGCATGAATAACGACCGCTGGGAAAAAGTCTCCACGCAATGGCTACCTAAGGATGGACGTCGCCACCGAGACCACGAAAGAGGTGGCGAGATGACCTGGACGATGACAATGACGACATTGCGATGGCTTGTTCAAAAAAGACATGCAGGAAACCACAGCTATATATATCTTTAGTCATATTTTACCAAGAAAGAACCTCGGGGAAGTGGCTGGCTTATAAGTTTGATATTGTATTCCACAAACTACTATTTTCTCCCATACTAAGATAGGAGTTCAGTAGCCTATTTTAGATGGATCTAGATTAATTCTTTTACTATATTTTCTTTACCGAAGACTTGAGTGTAATACAAAATTGAAACTAAACATTTAGGCATAAAAGTAAACCCCTGAAGAAAAGATAGCTAAAATAAATATACTTTAAAAAGGCGCAACCTAATACGGAGAGTATTGGACCTTCAAAAAAAGTATGGTTTATCAAAATTTAATAACTTTAACATTTAACTTATATTAGAAATGCGAAAGTACGAGTAAGTTGGTTTGTTACCTTTTCACGCCTAAACCACTGAACCGATTATCCTGAAATTTTGCACATACATTGTCAGGTGTACAGAAACGGACATAGGATACCTTTCATCCCGGAAAAAAGTACTGTTCCCGAGGAAAACAACAATAACGTTCTAATAATAATAGATGGCGCCACGTGTCTTTCGAATCACTATTGAATTATATTATGATAGAAACTTTAGTAGTGTTTTTTTTGTAAATTAAAGCGAGCGAAGCCACGGAAAAAAACTAGTTTTATATACTAAAGAATAATCTGTTTATTAAAGTTTTAATATATACTGAAATAGGATCATAGCTCTCACAAATCCAATATTTAGCCAGTATTTACGCGATCCTGATTATATTATGCGTAGTGCTCCAGATTACATGTGCTCGAGGATTTTCACTTTATATGATAATTTTCTTTCCTTTACATAGTCAAGTTTAGCGGGAAACCGGCTCACAATGATAATTGTGCGTTTCTATTGGGATTTCATTGTAATTTCTTAAATAAATCTGTTTTGAGAATGATCGGTTATTTTGATGGTTGGATCTAATGTTGAAAATTTCCGCAGTCAATTCATGATTAAAAGTAATTTTCTTTTGACAAATCAGTAGTGGTAGTTTTTTTTTGTTGTTACAAACTATGTTCAATGAGATAGTTTTATAGCGTATAATCAAGCAGACAGCTTAGCACTCGGTTGTACATAATATTTAATGGGTATCACTAGTGAATACGTCGTTGATCTAGTGGTCACAAGCGCGACTACGGAGCATGAGGCCCTGGGTTCGATTCCCTGGTCGGGAAGTGTACTTTCGGGCCGCTGACTACTTGTAACGGCTGTCAAAGATCTACAAATAAATTAAATAAATAAATATCGCTGGAAATTTCACGTATCGCCATCTAGTGCCACACTAAGCAACGAGGCTTGTGTCGTGGACACCAGATAGTTGGTATACTACATAGATATTTTTTTTTGTAAATACATACTTATTATGCATATAAACATCCATGACTCGGAAACAAATATCCATGCTCATCACACAAACATTTGCTCTTACCGGGATTCGAACCCGGGACCCTAAGAACGTAATGCAGCCTCACTACCGCTGCGCTATTCGGGTCGTCAAAATGACAGCCTGGACCAACGGCTAAACGTGCTTCTTCATTTATTTTGATTCTTAATACATTAATAATAAATAATAATAATTATTTATTTAACAGATTGTTACGATTCCAACCTGCAAGCTAAGCACATCGTACCGACAAAGCGACCGTTCGTATTACGACACCGCGCTTCAGACGTCACCGACTATTGTCATCGCCTTTTCTTTACCTAACTTCGGTGGGACCGAACACTGATATGTTAAACCTAATTCATAAGAAATCAATTATATAATTTTAATCTGTAATTTGTGAATCTTCGAAATATATTTCGTAACCTAAAAGGACTTAGTCATTGGAGAGTTTCCCGACACACGCCCCCCCACACATATTTAGATCATAGAATCCAATTTGTTAGTAGTACATACACATCTTAAACTCTAGTGTTAGTACATAATTATATTTCGTAAAATTTTTGTTAATAATTATTAATAATGTCAAAATAATTAATAATAAAAAACTACCAGTAACCTCCTCAACGACCCTCACTCCCTCCTCAGTAACGTCCTCAGCAACCTCTTAGTAACCTCTTTTAAATAAACTGTTACAGACCCGGAATTAACTGAATCCTAATCTTGATGGTTGTTGGTCGTAGGAGGAAGTCACTTCACCGCAAAAGGAAATTAGTTAACTACTTAAGGGAATTAATTAGACGGAAAGGAAATAGGGCTGGTTGAATACTGCTTTACATAATTATGTACTTGGTGACATGAGATTTAAATTAAAAGGTATCTCCCTACCCATGTCCAATGTTACTTAGGGGCAACACCTTTTGTATTGTTCCATTCTCCTATATCAACCATTACGCTATCATTTATTCCTTTTTCTTTCATATCGTCATTGAAGTTGTAACACCACGTAAGTACATTTTTGGTGGTTTTGAAATTTTGATGCCGCATGCCGTTTGCTAGAGAATTAGAAGACGCGTTGTTTCAGCCAATCAGAAACAAGTACCGTCTCTATTTGAAGTGAGCACAAATTATAAAATGTTGTCCCATTACTTAGGTATACAGTTTTTGCTCTCTTATAAAGTTGCTATTTTTGTTTTGCGTGATTTTAGAACTTTAACGACGATATCATTTCACACACAATCCATCCATCCATCGTTTCTTTGGTCTTCTTGATATTTGCTAACTCTTCCTCTCTACCGAGAGCGCCTCGTTGATGAGAATGAGGTCCTGGTGGGTCCTGATACGAATCGATACGAGTCGCAAGCGTGACTCTGAGCATGAGGTCTTGGGTTCGATTCCCAGGTCGGGCGAAATGTTAATGGGGTTGCCCATTAATAATTTCTCGGTAGCAGCCACAGAGTCTGGCTTTGTGCCCGGTTAATGGCAATACGGTCACTATTACATTGGACTTTAACATAACTGGCGAAATGTGGCTGTATTTTAATTGAGCACACCTCTATCCCTTTGGGGACTACAGGCGTGATGTTATGTTATGTTATCTATATAACTTTATACATAAATCCATAAACCAGCATACAAATCATTACCCTCAACTCATCTTTCCCCAGAGCTTCCTTCAGCTCGCAAGCTAGACAAATAGTTTAAACGAAGCATCAACTTCGCAACTATAATCAAAGTTCTGGAGCCAATAACTACCGTCGATCAGCTTTATCAGGTGTCATGAATACATTGAGAACAGCTACTAAGCACAAAATATATGACCACAGAAGTCCCGTGCCCAAAGAGCACGAAGATGCCTGGCAGAAACGGCGTTGCCGACCCTGGAAATGAAAGGCGCCTGAAAAAAAAATAAAAAAAGTTGTTCACTTTGATCGTCTGTAACACCCTTTTTTATGATGACACATGCCGTAGAAATACAAACTAAGCATGCCACCGAATTATTCAGTGTACATCACAAATACCCTGAAGGTAGTACATATCAAAAGACTTACACTTAGTGCAGTTTCGGTGCTTCGAATTTCATTAGTACCTAGGGACCGAAACTGTGTCTACTAAACACAGGCTATTTTGTAGCCCAGCTAGGAGGACAGAGCTACACCTACCGTTTTGTAGAATACAATTCTGTGTTCCCTGATATTAGTTGTAAATCTGTTTGTTGAATAAATTATTATGTTATGTTATTACTAGCTAGTTGGTACGTCGATAGATACCGGTACATACAACGAAGGAAAACAGGTGCACTCACACAAAAACAAACTTTACTTACGGAGGATTATTAAACAAATGCCAGTCATGTTCGTGAAAGCGCTTGCACTGGCTATACGTGAAGCATGTCTATGTGTGCGTGCGTTTAGGCTCGTTGTTTCAAACTGACCTTCTGTATATCTATCTATTTTGTGCGTAGGTATCTGTCAAACTTTTCCCATCTACCTTCAACAGGTTCCTTTACCTAAACTACTATGTATTCATGCTAGTATGCCGAATAATATTTTTATACGCGCATATTTGCGAAGCGAGATTTTTTGCTGAGCCTAATTTATACGGTGGATGTAAATAGGGATGTGAGCGGGAATATATTATTCGACGATTGGAATAGTAAGCAAAATCTTTTTATTATTTTTATTTGTTTCATAAAATACAGGGTGGCAGGAATACCAATGCACAAACAGCACGTATTCAGTACATCATTGTTGTTTAGGGTTGGTACAGACCAAAAAAGCAGTTTTTCACACAGAACACAGAGAGAAGAAATAAAGTATAATAATATGTTACAGCCTCAGAACCGTCTGCAACATCCAGCAGCTACATCGCTTCGATCGTATTGAAAAGATCCGGCTCGAAGGACCACTGGCACTGTTTGAATTTTAAGTCAGTTATGATGCTGGTGGTCTTGAATAAATTAAACTGGAGCTTGACACTCAATCAATCCCTATTACGAGTACTGCAAACATTTTCTTCTACTGTCTCCCTGAACCACATCTTTTCTATACAAGGACCCCTCTGTCAATTTTCCTTATGACGTCAACTTAAAGGTCACGAGAGGTCACACAAGTCGAGGTCATGCCCCTCACGTCACATTTAAAAGTTATTTTTGCGAGATTTCTTCCTTTAGGCTCACAATTGACTTCTCATTCTTTCATAGCAGTTTATGTAAATGTTTAATATAATAGTTTGCTGCATTTTATTTTGTGCAACGTTCTTGTAAAGATTAAGGCTAAATTTTATTTTGCTTCAGAATGGAATGAAAGCGATATTAAACCGATTAAAAAAAGGAGAGGTTATTATGTTTTGTGCCAGCATCTTTTTTTTTTCTTGTGTGTAGCCCAATTTCTTCGTAATTACTGGGCCGATTTATGTGGTTCTTTTTTAATTTAGCAGAGGAAACTCGCGCGGTGATTCTTTATAATAATCTTTATTCCCTTTGCTTCAGTAGTTTATGAATTAACTTTTTTGTCTTCTCTGCCTATGTTGATGAATTGATGACCTCATAATAACTTCTGGTTTCAGTATAAAAATTATGCATGGCAAAAAATGTGTGGAACATCACAACTAAAAAAGGATAAAATAAAAAACCCTTTTGCAAAAAAAATATAATCGGATTCCAAAAAAAAAGTAGGTTATTTTTATTTTGTAATATATTCTTACTAAGCAAAATCAACTATAGGTTAATACAAATTAATTTTAAAAAAATTACGAGATCTTAGAGAATTCTTCGGAAGACGCGCGACTTGTTTTTTGACTTGTATCTAACAAGCCAAAAAATAAGTCTTCGTGTCTTTCGAAGAATTCTTCTTGCTTATTTTCATTAGCAAGGGAATTCTCATAGCAGTAGCAGTTCGTATTTTTTTTGTAATCAAATCTTACAAAGCAAACTTTATTAAACAAAGACTAATAATATTTACATTATTTACACACTCACTCTACAATAGAAATAAAAATATTTACAGGTATCAAAAAGGGTTACAGGGCGTCGAAAAATTCGTCCACATCGCTGTCAACAGGAAAAGTGCCCAGAAGGCTGGCAGCATTGCCACGTTGGACGTTGGACGCTGATCCTTTGGCCAAAAAATAGGCCCGCCCTCTGGTCACGTGAAGAGTCGACCAACCGTTTGGCGATTTCCCGAAATACTAGGTGGGCACTCGGACCCCATGGCCCTAGTGTTTCAACCTCAAACGGCTCAAACACATAATTGCCAATTAAATTATTGGATTTGCGCCGTTTGAGGTTCTCAGCACCTGCAGCAGTCGCCCCAGCGCAGCACACTGTGCTAGGAAGATGGGATGGCGCAAGGCTATCGACGCAAGTTGCGTCCCACACCAAAAGCCTACCCAACTTCCATGACATTATGGTCATACCATCTGGATGGTATGACCATAAGAAAGTTCTTGCCAAGAATGGCAAGAGACCAGTCTATTGCCATCGACGCGTGCCAAGCCAGTGGGTTTTAATACAGCTGGCACCCCGGCGGTGGCAAGAGCACGACGGATGAGATCATTAATGCTAGCTTGCCGCGCTATCCGACCTGCACTCTTACTAAGCAAAATGAAGTTAAATTAATTACTTTAGTTAAAGTACACGAGATGCAAGCTAAAAAACAAGTCGCGCGTCTTCCGGAGAATCTAGGAGGGGAATCTAGAAATCTAACAGCTCGATTTTAATATATAGATTAAATATAAAGTTGCTTTCTAAGCTTTCTAAGTTTTCGTTCCAAAGAACTTCCATTCCATCCTGCGACAATGTAAATTGATCCTTAGAGCCACACAAATTAATTTAGTAAATGGGGTCGCCATGGTGGTCACAACCCATAAGTTATGTGATGTCGTTAAAAGTTTGGGGAATAAGAGCTGTGAAGTAGGTACTCTTAATGTAAAATGTTGGTTTACGAATGTTAACAAAGGCACATTGAGTTATTGAACTTATTACTTTGTTTATTAATAACTGCTATTTGTGCGAAGGTACTTACATAAATATTGCACTTAATTATGATTTATCTGATGCTGTTTTCGGTATCATAAAAACACCTTTTAGAAAACTTGATTTAAAGCCTCGCTCGCCCCCTATTACATGTAATAGGGGGCGAGTATTTTTGTTTAAGTCCAAAGGGGGCTTAAACAAAAATAAAACAAAATATGGGTGTACTATTAGGTACACCCTCTGCCTTACCCTTAGGGGTGAAGTGTATGGAGGAAAGACGAATGAAACGGCGGTCCGGAATATTATTTCTATATTATAAATCTCTCGACACTTCCAGTAGGTTTAATGCTACCAATAATCTAAGACGACAGAGGACAATTTACTTATTACAGACACTAGGCTGCGGAGATGATATCGAGTCGATTAGCGAGATCTCGGTCTACGAAACAAGTCTAGATTTGGTTGCCAGATGTAGCGTGTACAAGTCAGGAGGTCAAAACGAGTACTGAACTCAATGACAATGCCTAATTGATTTTTGGTCAGTCATATGCTCCGACGGAAGCCGAGCTTAGCCAAACGCGCCCGAAGTTGCGTTCGGAAAGGTATACACGGTATACACCAGTACATTACAATGTATGCTTATATTTTGTACAGTGTAAATATTTATTGGTATTGTTATATTTGTAAATAGATATTATGTGTGATATAAATATAGCAAAGCTAAATAAATGTGTATATTTCTGTTAATAAATGTTAGTTTAATTAAACCCAAAGACAATGATCGTGTTTTCTGTTTGATGTGTATGACTTGACATTTGTTCGAATTTGACAACTCTGTGTAACGGGAAAATAACATGTCCTACTTGTATTGTGAAGTGTTCACATTTTCGATTTTAAAGTTAATTATTATAGTGTAGCGATGACCGCCACAGGGGATTACAGGCTTTATGTTATGGTATGATTTAAAGCGTTATAAACATACAGACATAAAATTCACGCCTTTTTCCCATAAGAGTAGGCAGAAACTACAGAACGCCACCAGCTACGATCCAACAAACCTATTATTTTCGCCTTCGCCACATCCATACATCTGGTCATACAAGCACGCCGGTTGCGAGCACCAGTAAAGTCAGTGAACCTATTTTCTTCCAGTGCGACCTCTCACAGAGTTGCTACGCTCTCACTCCCACTATTATTTTATTTTATGAACTTTGTATGTCCCACTGCTGAGCAAAGGACTCGTCCATATTTGACGTACCGAATAGCGCAGCGGTAGTGAGGCTGCCTTACTTTCCTAAGGTCCCGGGTTCGAATCCCGGTAGGGGCAAATGTTTGTGTGATGAGCATTGACATTTATTTCCGAGTCATGGATGTTTATATGTATAATAAGTATGTATTTACAAACAAAACAGTATCTATGTAGTATATCCACTATCTGGTGTCCATGACACAAACCTCGTTGCTTAGTGTGGCACTAGATGGCGCTGTGTGTAATGTCGAGCGATATTTATTTATTTATTAAATCCCTCCAGGTACTCTTCTCCTGCGCCACCTCGATCCAGCCTTCGTGATGTGCGTCAAAATCATCTCGCCACCTCTTTCTAGGCCGGCCTCGGCAGCGCCGTCCATCCTCTGGCACCCAGAAATATTAACGTTAAAAATATTTTTTCCAAATAAATAACAACCTATCTGTTAAATAAAGATATCGTGGTAAAACAGCAGTCCTTTAACAGCGTACCTATTTAAATCGAAACGTTAATTACAAGCCACACACTACTAACACAAGACTTTTATTCAACTAATTAAAAACAGCTTGTGGCTCGATTGAGAAGTTTTGCACTACATTTTAATTGAATTTCCACATACAGCAAAGAGTCGAACATACCTAAGAGCTATCTCAGAACTAGTAGATTACGGCTCGGCCACGATCTTCAGGCCCGGACATCACTTTAGCGGGCATAATTAATTCGACAAAAAGAACACTAGCGACATTTATGACTAAAATGAATGACTAAAATCACGAGAAAATCATGTTCTCCGATAAGAAATATAAAAAACCCGACAATACATGTCAGGAAGTAACTCACCAGATACAACACCCGTCTGGTAGAAGGATGCTCCCTTTTAAATGGGTGCTGATGAACTTTAGACCCTGATTCTCGTTACCGTTAAACCACCAAAGCGGATACGAGCGGAGCGGTACAGAGATGTCAAATTTCAACCAATCACAAGAGGAACGAGAGAAACAATGCGTATTTCAACCAATATGGTCGTCTGATCCTCGCAAGTCTCCTCTCCACTCCACTCGTCTCCGCTGTGGTAGAGTCGGCCTCGCGACACGCCTTTGCGACAGACAATATGGGTCTGGTTCATAATATCGACAGTCACTACATCGACGGTCGCTGTATCGACAATGTTCCATCGACGGGTTAACGAATCGACAGTACACCAAATCGATAGTACGCTGTATCGACAATAACTTAAAAACAAATGAAAGAACGATGTTTAAAAGAGTTAAGGTTATTGAAACACACGATAGTGTGTTGTGTCGCTGCGCTAATGTGTGCGTTAATATGTGGGTGACGCGACACGACACAGTAATGCGTTTCTGCCTTTCTGCGTGTTGTTTGACGTTAGTTGCATTGCCTGAGGTCGTGTCCGGACCGTTAGACTTTCAGCACAGCGCATAGACAATCTCAGGTTTCCAGTAAAGTTCTTTTCAATGATATTTGACGGAAAGGCATACGGGTTACTGCCAAAGACTCAAGGAACTCTTGTAAGTCTACAAAGGTAAAGCGGAGATATAAATTTAACCTTAGGGTTAGTTCTGATCTGATAGTTGTGAAAGTTTTATAACTCGCGTTCATAGAGTAAAATAAATTGCTGGGTAAAATGGTATATGATAACATATGTTATGTGTAACGTCCGTTTTCAATCATATTTAGCGACACCAAAATTAATTCTTCTTTACTCCTAACAAGAAGTCATTTCAGCAGACTTAATTACAAATATTACGATGCATATCGGTCGCTTACGAAATAGTCGTGATTTTATAATTAATGTTTCACTTCATTCATGTGTGAACGAAGACTTAGTTTCAATTGCCCTCAGATTGAATTCCGATGTCAGTTCGACTATTTCTGGAATTCCCTGTATTGCATGATTACTTCCAATGGGAATTTGTTTTGTTTACCGAAACACTGTACAATTTGTTTCTAATAATGTTCAATGTTTTATCATGTAAAAGCTACATAAATAACAAATTCTTGCTTGTCTTGTTGCTGTCGCCTCAATTCAAGACACTTTTTCTTCTTTTTTACCCGACTACGGCCAAGTCAAAAGGAAGGGTTATGATTTTAGCAGTCTATGTAGGTATGTATGTTTGTATACAGGGTGTAAAAGACCTCATCACGAAGCCGTCAACCAAGCATTCTGTTCATCAAACTAAGTAACTTTACGCAAAAATTATTGCTGGGAGACAACTTTTTTTTTGGGGTGAAAAATCATGTTTTGTGGTAGAACTCAATGTAACGCACTCAAAACATTGTGCTGATGGATGGATTGAATAATACGTGGTCGTGGAAGTGTTTAAAGTAAAAATCATACATTAAAAACTTGTATTTAAAAAAAAAAACTTATCAAAAAGTTGGAACTTTGACCCCCAATATCTCCGTAACTAAAAGGTTCCAAGGTATGGTGTAGAACAAAAAAATTATCGCAATGGCGGGAAGAACAAGTGCCTTTCGGCTTCGTTAAGAGGTGTTTTACACCCTTTATACGTATTTTCCTCCGTAGCGCCTATAAACTATACATCCGATTTTGATGAATAAGGTGTCAAACGATGGGGTGCGATGTCAGAAGTCCTCCACGTGTGTCTGGCGGTTGCTGGTCCCTCTCGATACGTCTGGAGGGAAGAGCAGCTGCTGGGCCGGTGCACCCTGGGCGCGGCAGTATCCTTCTCCGGGGAATGAGAGGAAATGAGAATTTCCTTTTATCCCTCGGGGAGTGTTACTGCCGCGGCTAATTATTCTGACATGGGTGGGGTCCATCCAGGACCAACGGTGCGTTCCTCTGCGTGTCCCTCTGTAAAGCAGAGGGCATAGCAGAGGAGTGAGGGCGGGCTCGGTGTGCACTCACCCTGCCTCCGAGCAGACAGAGCAGGATGCGTCCTTCTTTGTCACCGTCAGTCTCGTAATCCCATTGTCGAAGTGCTGTGGATCACGTCTCGCGGCTTCGATAGGGACCGAGGGTCTTGGCTTAACCGCCCGGACTGCGAGGTAGAAAACCTCTATAAAAAGTCACCCCGAATCCCAAGCGGCGGCGCACCGCGAGGGGATGTATGGCTGACGGATGTTTCCATGGAACGAATCAGTCGCTAGTGCTCACCCTCGCCAGGGTACCTGCAGACCCCCTGGCGAGTAATAAATGCTAAAATCTGCTTATCTTGGGTACAGGGGTCTCTGCCCAGATTGACGTTTATTTCCCCCATACTCGTGGGTTCAAATATGGATAATTTAACAAAAACCAAAACCAACACCGCCGGCAACGGCAAAACAGAGGAGAGGAGGGATGCGGGGTCGGAGTCCGACGCCGCATCCAGCGATGTGAGTGCGGGAGGCTCGGAGAGCTCCCGCTGCGTGAGGGCCGGGACTGCAGCGGAGAACGGTAAGTTCTTCCGCAAGCGGTCTAGGAAGGATGGCGACCAAGTCTCGTCATCCGAGGGAGAGATGGCCTCGGCCCGTAAGATCCCCACTAGCAAGCGCGGTGGGATCCGAGGCAAGAGGGGGGGGCCTGTTACCTCCGAGAGGTCGGCGAGACCAGCCGAGGAGGGGCGCCACCCGGGCACGAATGCTCACGGGTCTGGCGACGAGGCGGATGCAACTGGCGGCTTAGAGGTGGAGCGTAAGGCCAGGTTTGCAAAGGAAGTGGAAGCCGCGATAAGGGGCGTGGCCTTGAAGATAAAGACATCGTCTAAACTCAAGGCCATACCCGCGGCTTCCGCCTTCATCATGGCGGCAGCGGAGGCCAACTTTGCGGGGCCTTCCCCTTCTCCTCCGATAGGTGGAGAGGAGGTGGCCAAACTGCGGGCGGAGCTGGCCCGCCTGACGGCTGCGATGGAGGCTCTCCAAAGGGAGAACGCCAAGACCTGCTGATCCACGCAGACCTGGCCAGTCTGCGTGAGGCTCGCACCCGCGTGGCGCCACCAAATGGGGGCCACCAGCAGCAGCGACAAACCGAGCCGGTGCCGGTAGAAAATCAGGTTCTGAACCTGGTGCGGCGGGAGCTGGCTTCCTTCCAGGCGCGGTTTTCCGTCTTGGAGGGAATTGTTCTGCGCCCCGCCCTGGGTTCAAATAAGACTGCCGCGGGCCCGAGCACGATGCCGACCACGGTGTCGTACGCGGCTGCTGTGGCTGCCGCGCCCGGACCTGGGCCATCGAGTCAGTCCTCCGGCAGGGCAATGGCGCCCTCTCCTGGAAAGCCGGCTCCGGCGACACCGGCGCCGGCTAAGAAGGCGTCCAGGAGGAGGAAGGGCAAGGCAGCCCCACAGGCGGTGACTGTGCCGGTGCCAGTGCCAGCGGCGAGTGGGCCAGCACCTGCGGCACAGCAGCTGCCGCCGCCGCCACCACCCCCCCAGCTCCCTACACCTCCCGCGGCTGAAGCCGGGTGGCAGGTGGTCGGCGAGAAGAGGAAGGGGCGAAAGGCGGCCAAAAAGGCCAGAAGTGAGGAGCGGCAACGGCAGCACAGAGCGCGAAAGATCGCGGCTAGGCTCCGCGCCCCGAAGACCGCAGCTGTGGTGATTACACTACAGCCGGAAGCGGAACAAAGGGGCGTGTCCTACCGCGACCTGCTGGCGAAAGCTAAGGAGACGGTGGATCTCGGGGAGCTTGGGATCACCGGGGGCCTCCGGCTTAAAGTCACCGCGACGGGAGCTCGGTTGCTGGAGATCCCCGGTGAAACCAGTGGCTCGTCCGCTGACGCTCTGGCTGAAAAGCTCAGAGCGTCCCTAAACGCGGACGAGGCCCGAGTGTCCAGGCCCGTCAGATGCGCAGACCTGCGCATCCTGGGTCTGGACGACTCGGTGACCGAGGAGGAGGTGGTGGCCGCCGTCGCCAGGTCCGGAGGGTGCCCTGCCGATCAGGTCAGGGCAGGCGCCCTACGCCCGGACTCCACGGGCATGCGAACCGTCACGGTAAGCTGCCCTGTGACGGCGGCCAAGACTATTGTGGAGGGCCGTAGGCTACTGGTGGGCTGGGTTTCAGCGCAGGTGAAGTTGCTGGAGCCCAGACCTCTGAGGTGCTACCGATGCCACGTGGGACACCATGTGTCGGTGCAATGCGCTTCGGAGGTCGACCGCAGTGGCCTCTGCTTCCGTTGCAGTCAGCCCGGTCACACATCCGCGACTTGCTGCGCCACGCCGCACTGCGCCGCATGTGCGGCGGCTGGCAAGCCGGCTGATCACCGGGCTGGGAGCAAGGCCTGCGCTGCACCCGCCAAAGCCAAGGCCAGAGGAAGAGGAGGGCCCTCCACCGCCACCACCACCACCGTCGCCATAGCCGCAGCCGCTGCCGCTGTCGCCGCCACCGCCACTGTGACAATTGCGCCTGCAGAGGGGCCCTTACAGGGGGCCCGAGTGGAGGAAGCGGTAATGGAATGCCAATAACGGCTCCGTTACGCTTCCTCCAAGCGAATATAAACCACTGCGCCTGCGCTCAGGATCTGTTGCTCCAGAGCATGGCGCAGTGGTCAATTAATATCGCTGTGGTCGCTGAGCCGTATTCTGTCCTGCCCAGGGAAGACTGGGTGGCGGACCTTAACGGCTCAGTGACCAAAGTGTCGTCGGCCGCCGCCGGTACTCCGACCCTTGAAGGTGTCAGGAGGGGTCGGGGGTGCGTAGCAGCACGGTTCGGGGAGATTGTAGTAGTGGGAGTCTACTTTTCCCCGAGCCGAACTCTCGCCGAGTTCCACAACTCTCTCGCAGAGTTGAGTGTCGTCGTCGGAAACCATTCCCTCCCCGTGCTTGTCCTCGGGGACTTCAATGCCAAGAACTTGGCTTGGGGTTCTCGTTGCACAGACGTGCGGGGAAGGATGGTGGAGGACTGGGCTCTGGAGAAGGGCCTGGTCGTCCTAAATCGGGGTTCTGTCCCCACGTGTGTGCGAATGCGGGGCGAGTCGGTGGTGGACATTTCGTTCGCTAGCCCCGCTCTGTCGCCGCGTGTCGTTGACTGGCGTGTCATGGAGGGGGTGGAGACCTATTCCGACCACCGGTACATCCGGTTCGACGTCTCCACCCAGAGCTCAAGCGCGCCGGTCCAACAGGCCCCGAGTGGTCCACGTTGGGCTCTGAAGCAGCTAGACCGGGAGCTCCTCCTGGAAGCCTCGATCGTGCAGGCCTGGGTGACATCACCGGACAGGCCTGCCGACATTAACAATGAGGCAGGGTGGTTCCAGGAGGCCATGTCCGACATATGTGACGTGGCAATGCCCCGAGTCCGGCCAGGAAGCGCCCGGCGTCAGGTGTACTGGTGGTCGCGAGAGCTGACGTCTCTGCGCGAGGCGTGCGTAGCTGCGCGACACCTGTACGCCAGGCATCGCAGGCTCCGCATCCGCCCACCGGATGCGGCAGCCATTGAGGCGGAGCTATACGAGGGGTACAGAGCGGCGAAGACCGCCCTCCGCGAGGCTTTGTTGCGGGCCAGGGATCTGGCCCGCGAGGAGATGCTGGGGACTCTCGACAGAGATCCGTGGGGGCGCCCTTACAAGATGGTGCGGGATAAACTCTGCACCTGGGCCCCCCCACTGACGCAGAGTCTCCGGCCTGAGCTCGTGGAGGACGTAGTGAGCACTCTGTTCCCTACGCGGGGGGAACATCCCCCCCCGCCTATGGCTCCGCCACCTGCGGTGCTGGAAGTGGACCATCAGGACGACGACGACGACACTCCGGAAGTGACTGGGGTAGACCTGAGAGTGGCGGTACGCAGGCTTAGTGCCAAAAATACCGCCCCGGGACCCGACGGCTTGCCTGGCAAAGCCTGGGTCCTGGCCTCGGAGGCTCTCGGGCCCCGACTGGAGGGGTTCCTAAGCGCATGCTTGGAGAGAGGCCAGTTCCCGCTTCGTTGGAAGACGGGGAAGCTGGTCCTCATTCGGAAGCCGGGGCGCCCTGCGGACTCTCCGTCCGCATACCGGCCCATAGTGTTGCTCGACGAGGTGGGCAAGCTCTTTGAAAGAGTCATTGCAAACCGCCTCGCCGAGCACCTTGCGGGGACGGGGCCGGATCTTGCGGAACACCAGTTTGGTTTCCGCAAGGGGCGCTCTACGGTGGACGCCATCATGCGCGTGAGGGCCCTCATGACGGGGGATGCAGTGTCCCGGGGTGGGGTTGTCTTGGCGGTGTCTCTCGACATCGCCAATGCCTTCAACTCCATGCCCTGGAGCTGCATTAGGGAGGCACTCCGGTATCACCGGGTGCCAACCTACCTTCGTCGTGTGGTCGGGGACTACCTGACGGATAGAGCCGTCATCTACCCCGGTCGCAGCGGAGAATGGTACCGGCGAGAGATGTCGTGCGGTGTTCCGCAGGGATCGGTCCTAGGGCCGTCCTTGTGGAACATCGGGTACGACTGGGTGCTGCGCGCCGACCTCCCTAGCGGCGTCAGCGTGGTCTGCTATGCAGACGACACGCTGGTGCTGGCACAGGGGGGGTCGCACGAGGCGGCGGCCGAAATCATGACACGCGGGGTTGCGATAGTCGTTGAGAGGATCCGGCAACTGGGTCTCGAGGTGGCATTGCACAAGTCCGAGGCCATGTGCTTTCATGGGCCTCGGAATGCGCCACCTCCGGGATCCTTACTCACGGTAGGAGGGGTATCCATCGGTGTCGAGTCGACTTTGAAGTACCTAGGACTCGTCCTCGACAGCCGGTGGAACTTCGTGGAGCACTTCCGACGTTTGGCCCCCAAACTGGAACGGACTGGGGCTGCCTTCAGGCGGCTCCTGCCCAACCTGGGGGGGCCGAACGCCTCCTGCCGGAGGCTCTACGCGGGAGTCGTGCGATCCATGGCCCTTTACGGGGCCCCAGTGTGGGCGCGTTCCTTGAGGCTGCGTGCAGCCCACTACCTGAACGCGCCCCAAAAGGTGGTAGCCGTAAGGCTGGCCCGTGGGTACCGCACGATCGCCCGCGAGGCGGCGTGCCTCCTTGCCGGATTGCCGCCATGGGATCTGGAGGCGATAGTCCTCGCGCGCCTGCATGAATGGCGCGCGGAGGCGCTTCGCCGGGGGGAAACTCCGCTGCCGCGACAAATTGTCGCTCAGCGGACAGACTTCCGGCGGGATCTCATGGCGACATGGAGAGAGCGACTGTCGCAACCCCGTGCAGGGCACGCCACGATAGTGGCGATAAGTCCCCTCTTTGAGGAGTGGCTGGAGAGACGCCACGGCGTCCTCACCTTCCGCCTGACGCAGGTCCTCACCGGACACGGTGTTTTCGGGAGGTTCCTGCACCGAATCGGGCGGGAGAAAACGCCCGGGTGTTTCCACTGCGAGGATCGACCGGAGGACACGGTGGAGCACACGGTGGAGGTGTGCCCCGCGTGGGCGGAGCACCGCCGTGTCCTCGAAGCGGCGATTGGCGGCGGCGACCTCTCGCGTCCGGGCCTGGTGCAAGCCATGGTCCGGAGCGAGACGGAATGGGACGCCGTCACCTCCTTCTGCGAAGCAGTAATGCTAGAGAAGGAGGTGGCGGAACGTGAGAGGGAGAGAACCTCACAGCGTCCCGGCCGCCGCGGGAGACGCCCCGGGCGTCGGGGGCCACCACGTGGCCCCCGGCCACCGTAGGCGCGGGCCTGTGGACGGTGGGCTATGGGCTAGCTCGCCGTCCGTCCGTCTTATGACGACAGGCCGTGTCGACGGCGCGTTCGTGTTCCACGCGCGCCTCAAAGAGAGTCAGCAAAAAGGAAGGGGTCCGCAAAGACCGATGCCTGCCGGGGTTGCGGGACTGTTCGAAAGAGATACCGTGGCCCCGGAACACAAAGGGCGATGAAGGAACATGGATGGGTTTTAGTCAGTAAAAGTCTGACACTCCCTCCTGCTCCGCCCAGAGCGGGAGAAGTCATTTGATGATTTCCCATCCGAAAAAAAAAAAAAAAAAAAAAGGTGTCAAACGATTCGTTATTATGGCCCGGGTAAGATAGGCTACATTTTTTAAACCGACTTGATTCAGTAGTTTGTTTTTTCCTGTGTAATGGGTACATTATTTTAATTGTGTCTGTAATTGCGGGTATCGAAGAGCTACGAACTACTTGTTTTGTACTAGAAAAACGTCCTATCAGAAGAATGAACATACATCATTCAACAAATGTTGTAAGAGAATAATGAAAGTCATGTTCAACAGACGTAGTGTTCAGTTTTACAAATTTTATAGAAATAGTCTTCATGACTGGTTTTAGGAATAAACAATAGAAGGGAGAAGATACAAAAAGTAGCTGGTTAACTTATGGTTTATTTCATACCTTGGTTTACCCTATTCCATGTCGAGACACTTCGAGTATAAAACACCAACCCACATTGAACACACGCCTTGTTTGTGATCGGGCGCTGTCAGTTGGGACTGGTCATCTCTTAGCTGCCACGGTTCATTTCAATTACTTTATTTTTAATTTGTTGATTTAATGTTTTACTCTGGACGCTCATAATGTGCACGTCTTTCTACATCGTTCTCACATATATCTATAATCTGAACATGAATGATGTAACCAAGATTTTGTAACAATATTTTGATTTTAAAAGAGTGTCCATGGAGTTTCTTGCCCGTTCTTCTCCATAGAAATCTACGCTAGGGAATGGGCAACTACAGTACTTTCTCAAGTTATTATGCCTTGTGACTGGGACTGTAGCTTTGATTTTCTTTTTTGTATTTTTGACATTCAAAAGTGCCGTAATGGTCTAATTGAAATAAATGCTTTGAGTTTGAGTTTGAACTAATCTAGATCTATCCAATAAAAATAATCATTACAGAAACAATATTTACGTTATATCTGTGCTATGTAAATATAAATAGCAAAGAAAAACATCTAATCTAAAAACATCTCTATAAATATCGTTTACCGGACGCGAATCATGTTTATTTTGCTTTTACAAACTGTAAGGTAAAGGCGTATTTATTTAATCACAAATACATGTACTATATTTAAGTTACCGCTACGGTTTTGTTACTTAATTTATACTGGCTTTTGAAACTTTTCCAACTGTGTAAACACCGAAAAAGTGCCGAAAAAAGGTCGCGAGCGGACACAGTGAGTTTCGTGTGTCGGGAACAGCATCGAGTTGTGAGTGACAGTGGTAGTAGTACCGAGCACAAAAAACGAACAAGAAAGAGGGTAGACCAATTTGTCTGTTCATAAACAACACCCACCCGCAATAAATTCAGTTTTTCCAAGATCATGGTGCATGCAAAGACCGCCGAAATATGGGAAACTCAAAATAAATAGTTTGTCATTTTTAGTGTTAATGACAGAGTTTTTTAAAATTCTGGTAAGTACAGTGTAGTAGCGATCTGGCTTTCATTCGCAGGTCTTTCGTCCGTCTTCACTTTTTCAGAAACCTGAAAGTCTGATAACCAGTCTTACCTAGGGGTATCGTGTTACCCAGTACTACATAATTGAGTTAAGGAGGTTAGATAGGCAATCGCTACATATAAAATACTGGTATTTAACTGCATCCGGTGAGACTGGAAGCGCCGACCCCAAACTATAAAGGGTGTAAAACACCCTCTAACGAAGTCGAAAGGCACTTGTTCTCCCCGTCATTGCGATCATTTTTTTGTTCTACACCATACCTGAGGACCTTCTAGTTACGGAGATATTGGGGGTCAAAGTTCCAACTTTTTGACAAGTAATTTTTTAAATACAAGTTTTGAATGTAAGATTTTAACTTTAAACACCTCCACGACCCCCGTACTATTCAATCCATCCATCAGCACAAAGTTTTGAGTGTGTTACATTGAGTTCTACCACAAAACATGATTTTTCACCAAAAAAAAAAAAGTTGTTTCCCAGCAATAATTTTTGCGTAAAGTTACTTAGTTGACGGCATAGTGATGAGGTCTTTTACACCCTGTATAGTTATAAAAAGGCTGGTTGGGGTGGCTAAACCAGAAAATATGATGGAGTATTAAGTAGCAAACGATACCTTTTGCTTTACCGGCCGGAAGTACGATTTCAGCGAAATAACATTGGATAAGCAAGTACTCATGCCAAGAATATTAACAGCACATGATGAACCGTAGTCACACTGGTGTGGCAATTTGGTGTGACTGATCGGCATGATTTTTTCTTTTTAAATATTACTCATGAACGTAACAATTGAAAATAAAATTAACGCCTTGTTTGCTCCATTTTAGAGTTCATCTACAAAAGTCGGGCTGCATAGGCGTGCCTCAAAGAGACCCACCAGCATTCACGTACTAAATCAAATAAAAACAAACGGTCCGCCTGAGCAAAGCATCACAAATTGCTTGAGATGATTTAAAAAGCACACATTGCTTTGTATTTTTTCTAAAGATTAGGTTTTTCTGCACCTGACTGAAAAAGGAGGGAAGAAATGTAGGCAGATCAATTTATAGCCATAGTATGACATTAAGATCGCTGGTAATACCTGATTGAGACAGGAAGCATAGAACAAAGAGACTAGGGAAGCATGCAATAAAAAAGTTTATAATAAGTTACAAACTTTGTCAAAAGACATTAAATAATATCCAATTTAACAAACACACATATCATCACGCCTGTAATGCCCAAAGGGTCGTCGACTATGTTTAAGTCCCATCAACCGGGCACAAATCCAGACTCCGTGGCTACTTTGATTTTCCAGACGCAAAAAGCCAATAACAATTCGCCCGGCCCGGAAATCGAACCGAGACCAACGAAGCAGTCCCATTCCCCAATTCCATATCAATATCTAAAAATGTCAGTTAGTTTATTAGCAAGTTACCATTCATAGTTTATCAAACCCTCTGCAGCCTAGTATCGGCAACAATGTATAATCGTTCTGCAAACAACTATATCCAGCCAATGGTTGCCCAATTCCCTATAATCCTAGCTAATCCGTGTTGAACAAGCCATCATTGCTACCCAGTGGTGCATTAGAACAGTGCAGCGAACAACAAATTGTTAGCACTTCCAACTTTTCCCGATAAACATAGATATTGATTCCGTTCGAGGTGCACTATGCCAGGAACATGGCTGAAAGCTGAGCGAGTAATGAGATTTCGCTGTACCAGGAATGATATAAGCTGCCACAAGGGTTGGAGAGAGAAAAGCACCAAAATTTTCAAAAGGGGCCACGTGTAAGGCGGGCAGAGTGCACTTATGATTTTAGAAAAGTATTGACGTGCTAAGTTGGGTGTGTGAGGGCTGTTATTCACACAAACATAACATCACGCCTGTAATCGCTGAAGGGTTAAGAAGAGGCGTACCTAATACACTGGCCTGCAAAAATAAGTATCACACTTTTAAAATTGCAATAACTTTTTAAATACACAAGAATTACTTTCGAAACAAATAGGACTCGAAAAAGAGCTTAATTTTGTACATAAAAAACTAATAAAGCTGATAAAAATTGCTATAAAACGTTTTTTTTATTTTAAATCTCTAACTTCTGTAGTTTAGATAAAAATGAAATTTTAAAAGTGTAGTACTTAGTTTCGCAGACAAGTGTAGTACACTTGGGTTTAGTTATATCTAAGTCCCATGTAATAGAGGGCGAGGCTATTGCTAGCAACCCGGCACGAATCCAGCATCCGTGGCTGCTACTGAGGAGTTCCTGATGGAATGGAAATAGTACTTTGCCCGACCCAGGAATCGAGCGCGAGTGCTCGCAAACGCCACTGCAGAGTATGAGGTCCTGCCTCATACTCTGCAGTGGCGTTTACGAGCACTCGACCAACGAGGTAGTCACAGTACTTAATCCTCCTTTACAGCAAACTGGAAAAATTAATCAAATATGAAACATTTTTACTGTTGAGTGCAACATACATACATACATAGGACCTGTACGGTTCCTGGAACAAGTTGTAAGAGATGACAAGTAAGTATTTTTCTCAACTCGCACTGTGACATGAAAAATTACTAAAGTGCATGCATTTCTACAGCAAGCGAGTTCGGAAAGATATCTCATTGCGTGTTATTCGTAGTAAATGTATGAAGCTTGCACCTGTAAATGTTACTAACTTTCGCACGAGAACATAGGTAGCCTGTTCTAAAAAGGAAAGATAGACCTTCTCTTTCCTTTTGAGAAAATAAATATGACTTACGTTGCTGGTGTTCGGAACATGATACTAGAAGGTATACTACTCTGTCAAGAAAGTACCGGGAAAAGATCAATAATACACAAAATGTCTGTTATTCATCCAAATTTATTTTATCACCTTCAAAGTATGCTCCTTTAGAAACGATACACTTGCGCCAACGAATAATCCATTCATCAAAACATTTTTTAAACGCTGCTTCCGGAATTGAGTTCAGTTCTCGCCGCGAATTCTCCTTTATGTCTTCTATCGATTGAAAACGGGTGCCACGAAGTGGTAGTTTGAGTTTAGGAAAAAGAAAAACTCAGCAGGAGCCATATCTGGTGAATATGGTGGTTGCTGGATGGTATTTGTTGAGTGTTTGGTCAAAAATTCGTTCACAATGATAGCCTTGTGCGAAGGCGCATTGTCGTGGTGCAAAATCCAAGAATTTTCTTTCCACAAATCTGGCCTTTTTCGTCGAATTTGCTCTCTTAAACGCCGCATAACGCTCAAATAATATTCGTTATTTACCGTTAGACCTTCCGGTAAGAATTCAGAGTGCACAACAAAGCGATAGTCAAAGAAAACAGTCAACATGACTTTGACTTTTGATCGACTTTGGCGTGGTTTTTTCGGTTTCGGTTCAGTTGGAACGCGCCACTCCGAAGCTTGTTGACTAGTTTGCATGTCAAACTCGTAAACCCACGTCTCGTCACCAGTAACAATGCGTTTCATGAATGTTGGGTCCGAACTGACTCGTTCTAGCATGTCCTCAGCGACTTTCATGCGATTGAGTTTTTGGAGAAAATTCAGATCTTTTGGGACTAGCCGAGCAGCAACATGTTTCATACCCAAATGATTAGTTAAAATGGTACGGATCGACTCGTGAGATACAGAAAGTTCGGCGGCTATCTCTCTCAGAGTTGAATGGGGATTTTCAGTCACTATTTTCTTCACTTTTGCGATGTTAACTTCAGTTGCAGACGTTGACGGCCTACCAGAGCGAGGCAAATCTTCCATCACATCTCGACCGCTTTTGAACGCTTTGAACCACTCATAAGCACGAGTTTTTGATAAAGTCGATTCACCGTAAGCCTTCTGTAACATTTTCAGTGACTCCGAACACGAAATTCCATTGGCGATGCAAAATTTAAGACAAACTCTTTGTTCGATATTTTTGTCCATTATGAAATTCGCAATACACACTATATATGATATTACTAAAACCATACCACCACGTATTTAATATAAATAACAGATGCAACTCAAACTCCGCGCCAAAATGGAAAACAGTTGTGCCAATCTAACAACTACAAAAAAACAAAAATTTGAATTTGGAACCATAAACAAATCATCCATTCCCGATACTTTTTTGACTGAATGTATTTATCTCTTGTACTAAATACTTAGGAGTGGGTTAACTGACGACCGTCGCCAATTTGAACCAACGCGCGCAGTTAGTACATGGAATCCTTTGAAAATTCTTTTAACACGCTCCTTTTTTCTGCCTCTAGATTGGCACTCTTTTTGAATTTTCGCATGATCGACACCGATCGATACCCTTTGCCCCGATGCCTTAATAGGCAGTTATGGCATATACAAGCTTGCAAAAAATGGAGCATTTGTTACTTTTTATTCAATCCTTAAAGATACTTTTTTAATCGAAGTCGGAATCCCAACTTTCACAATTCCTCTACTTCAATTTAGGTTAACCATGCTTCTGCAAAAGAGACCAAATCCATATAGAAGCTGCTCGTAATACATTTTAAATTTCCTTTTATTATTAACAAACTGTTAATGTACTTAGGCGTAAAACAAAGAGGTTTCATGTTTATTCAGATGACGTCAACATAAATTAAGATGGATGGAGGATTTGCTTGCTAAAGTGCCGGGGAAGCAACGGGGATTGTCAATGTGTGATGTGGGTTTCCCGATAAATGAATTTCGACTAACACTCTTACTTAGTTATTTTAGGAAATACAAATGGATGAAGGATTGACGAGTGGTACCAACACTACAAAACAAACGAATCTTCCTTTTATTATTGTATGTGTACGAAATTTGAGCTTTTTAAGTTTTTAAATTTTGAAGATAAGAGAAAATCATCATCATCATCATCATCAGCCTAATGTTCCCACAGATGGGACACAGGCCTCCTCTCTATGAGAGGGAATGGGCTATAATCCACGCGGGCCCAGTGCGGGTAGGTAGATGTCACTTGTATTCGAATGTTTTTGGTTCTAGGACATGCCGGTTTCCTAACGATGTTTTCTTTCACCGTTTTTGAGAGCAGGGGTGATGAAATAAATTACACAAAGTAATGCGTCTATCTGGGTTCGAACCCACGACTTACTGTTCGTAAGTCGGGGCCGCCACCACTGGGCCACCGCTGCTCTCACAAGAGAAGATAATTATATTTAATTAAACTTTGGACTGGCTTTTTGTTCATTGCCATTCAACGTGGCATTGCTACTAGTCTTCGGGCACGTTTCCGGATGATAGCGATTCAGTGGAATACTTTGACGCCCAAGTGTCCTATTGTCATCGTTGTATGTGGTAGGTACTTACTTTAAGTCTTAAATTCTAAGATTAGTTTAGTTCTATTTGTGTTATGTAAACCTTTCATTTACATTTATTATATTTATTAAGTAGAGTAAACTAAGTATACACATCATTAATTAAAAACTATTAAATAAACTAACAACAAACTACATACAAAAGGGCATCAAAAAACTCCTCCACAAGAGCTGTCAGCTGGTAATATGCCCGAGAAACTGGCGGTGTTGCCACGTTGTATGGCAACACTTAGCCTCTGGCCGAAGTAAAAGCCAGCCCCTGGGTCACGGGAAGCGTCATACTGGCGTTTCTACAATTACCTTTTTTTTTTTTTTTTTTTCGGATGGTTAATCATCAAATGACTTCTCCCGCTCTGGGCGGAGCAGGAAGGAGTGTCAGACTTTTACTGACTAAAACCCATCCATGTTCCTTCATCGCCCTTTGTGTTCCGGGGTCACGGTATCTCTTTCGAACAGTCCCGCAACCCCGGCAGGCATCGGTCCTTGCGGACCCCTTCCTGTTGCTGACTCTCTTTGGGGCGCGCGTGGAACACGAACGCGCCGTCGACACGGCCTGTCGTCATAAGACGGACGGACGGCGAGCTAGCCCATAGCCCACCGTCCACAGGCCCGCGCCTACGGTGGCCGGGGGCCACGTGGTGGCCCCCGACGCCCGGGGCGTCTCCCGCGGTGGCCGGGACGCTGTGAGGTTCTCTCCCTCTCACGTTCCGCCACCACCTTCTATAGCATTACTGCTTCGCAGAAGGAGGTGACGGCGTCCCATTCCGTCTCGCTCCGGACCATGGCTTGCACCAGGGCCGGACGCGAGAGGTCGCCGCCGCCAATCGCCGCTTCGAGGACACGGCGGTGCTCCGCCCACGCGGGGCACACGTCCACCGTGTGCTCCACCGTGTCCTCCGGTCGATCCTCACAGTGGAAACACCCGGGCGTTTTCTCCCGCCCGATTCGGTGCAGGAACCTCCCGAAAACACCGGTGAGGACCACCAGCCACTCCTAAAATTACCTTAAGTAATATTATTGATAATTCACCTTAAATTAATTTTGAACCGAGATATTGGAACTCTTTGTAAAAAACGTATTAACACACTTTTGCTGCTAACCATGAGTGTTGCTAATGTCCCTTGAGATATTTGACTCTCGCTCTAGAACAGCATAGTCAAAAGTCCTCATAGTACAGCGACATTCGCAAAAATAATCGGTATTCTTCATCAAAAGGAAGTAAAAGAATTTTAATTCACTTGCTGATTTCACTCGGCACCTTTTAATTCCACTTGAGTTGGAATACTTTGTGACCTTTTTCTCCTTTTTCGAGGTCAAATTATGAGAATTTACTTTCCTCGATTATCGAGTTTCCTTTAAAAGCAAACATCATTATCATGTCGTATTACTTCCGTGAGCGTGCCAGCGTTGTCCAGATTTTGCTTGTTTATTTTATAAGGTGATGCTATTTTTACTCCAGGGTTGAATAAATTTCTAAGGAATATCTCGTTACTTAGAACTTTAGTATTCAGAAGAGAGTAATAAACAATTAAATTAGAATAAATACAGAAATACACTTTCTCTTCTATTTTTTGTGTAAAAATGTATTACATTCATTTTTCTCAAATTAGTTACTTACTTTATTTTATAAAAGTCCCTTTTTCGGCGGATATTTCAATGGGCCCAATGAATCCGGAATCCGGATTAAGTTAATTAATTGAATTGGTAACCCTCTTTAGAACAAAACCCTTTGATTATTGGAGCAATCTTATCAAGGGGCAGTATCTTATGTCCGTTGTAAATAGGTCAGTAACTACGACTACATAAAGATGAAATTGAAAATCGATGTATGTTGTACAGAAGCCAGCACACGAAGCTACTACATGTCCGTCCGTCAAATGTCTTTAATAGATTTTCAACCTTATCACTAAAGCAGGTTCAAGGTTTACTGGAAAAGTTTGACAGTGCTGCGCCAACCCCAAATAAATTGGCATAAGGGTTGGATAATAATATCAATGCAGGGTTTTAAAAAGAAACGAAGCACAGTCACGAGCACCAATATGTAAACACTTAACAACTTTTAAAGGTGTTTTTCTTCTACTGTTCTGATTTAAATTGCGTGTTTTTACGAACATAGTATTCTGGAACTCGTATTTTATGAAAAAGATTCTGTCTCTAGCTTATTTCTCGCGAAAGTGAATACATATTGGTGCTCGTGACTGTATGTAGGCATCATAATTATAAAGTCATCAAAATGTTCTTTCTTATAGATTTAACATATATTATTTATCTAGATGTTTTATCAAATATTCATTCGACCTGTCTAATTTAAAGCAGCAAAAGATTGCTCCAAATCAGACAAGACGAATGAATACGTGTGCTACGATTTTGGAGAATAGGCGACACGACAAATAAAAAACCTAATTAGTCCGTCAGTTAGATTATCAAAAAATATTTGACCCGTGTTTTTTCTTTTGTTACGTAAACCAAAATTGACGAACATATGACGCTTTTAACATTCTCAATACGTCACGCCTAGGTATAATTTTTACCTAGTTCTGACGTCACTAGCCCCCACTCCCGAGTTTAGATGCGTTTTATCTTTGTCAATATTCATTGATTTAGAAAAACAAAAAATACGTGTCCATTAATTTCCAATACTCTTACTGTCGGACTAAATAGATTTGCAATTTTTTGATACTGTCGTCATGCCTATTCAAAAAGTCCACTGAATAATATCGGCAGATTAATTTCGAAACAGCTCTGCAATAGGGTGATTCCTGACTAAAAAAAATATGATTCTGTTTAGTCCGTCAGTTAGATTACCGAAATATATTGGATACGTATTTTTTGTCAAATTAATAAAAATTGACGAAGATAAAACGCGTCAAAGATCATGATTGCCCCCCCCCCGGCTTGTGACGTCACTTTCCGATAAAAAATGTACTCAAATGTGACGTCACATGAGTTTTCGACGCACTGTATCGTCTTCATTTTTTGTTTACGTGAGAAAAGATAACTATATGGCCAATATTTTTTGGAAATCTATCTGACGGACTAATTCGATTTTTTTTGTCATCTACCCTAACCCTTTTCCATTTCTTCCTAGTAATGTTAGAATAACCACAGGCATTCAACAATTTTAACGTAGAATATTTCATTAAATTATTTCAGTAAACTTTCAATGATTGGTATAAGCTCACAATTACCACGAATTGCGGGGGATCGTAATTAAAAGATCGGTAGCACCGAGCTTTTCACTGAAATATTATAATCACCATATAATTGGTACTATAAAATTGCACATTAATTATTCATAATGCCACAAATAAGCAGAGCGCTATAAGGGAATTTCGTTTCAGAATAAACGGAATAATTTATTCATTACTGTGGTGTATTATATATATTATCTGTGCTGTGGTATCACCTTTTCAACAAATACTGGAAATATGTTTTGATCTAAATAAGTATTTCTGCCAAGCATTTCAAGCCGTGTGGTATCCGGCAGAGTAGAATAGAACCAACCCATTACACTCATGGGTGTCGTATAAGGCGACTAATGTCTGAGGCAGAACACCTTGCGCCTCCGTAGACCACAGAATGGGCAGCAGCGTTTTCTGTTAGTCTTTCATCACTGCGATCTCCAATCCGCCTGCCAAGCGTGGAGATTACGGCAAATTCCTCCCATCATGGGAGAGGCTTATGTCCACCAGTGGACGTTACAGGCTGTTGTAGTAAGTATTTCTGTCTGACCATCTAATTTGGTTCGCCTGATGATAACCTGCAGATAAATTCTTTTGTATATACAGGGTGTTAAAGTAGTCGCGTGCCATGGCTTAGGTGTGAGTTCAGTATCGATAAAGGAACCCGTAAAAAATAAAAAAAAATGCAAAAAAATAAAAACCCGGTTGAGTGCAATAGACTCGCCCCCTATTACTTAGGACTTAAACATAACTGGCGAAATGTGGGAGTACTTACTATGAGGTACACCTCTGCCTAACCCTTTGAAGATTACAGGCGTGATGTTATGTTATTATTTTTGTGTCAACTTTTCTTTTTCTTTATTTGTCAGGTTTAACACAAAAAAATGTGGTCCTTTTTTTTGTCAAAATGCTAGTCGACTTATCCATATCTATTATACTGTTGCCTACAACACACGCTATATAAAAGAACAAAGTACCCTCATTACGTCACTAAAAATTACCAACACCAGAAGCCGTTTAACGAGCTAAACCGCCGCAAATATTCTCCAACATATAGCTTCACATTATCCCTTATGAAGAAGAATGTTCTTCGCCGTCGTTTTTTTCTATTTTTCCTCATACTAAACGTTGTTAACTTAATGCTTGACAAGTTTCTTCAGTTGGGGCCACGAAGCAAGCCAATCATTCCGCTCACTGAGTTTCAAAATGACGAAAGCGATGAAACCAATCTCGGTGCTCACGGGCGCCCTCTATTTGCCTAACAATTGTTAATTGAATTGTTAAATTTGCGTTGTATTAATTACTCTTTTCTCTCAATTACAATGAACTTAATTGTCTCGAATCGAGTCTCTTAAATACCATACTGTTTAACTATTGTTATGTCTTCAGGGATTGTGGTCGCCGTTCATTTTATTATTCAATTTGAGTGTTGTCCTTTGTTTATTGGTGTTTTATTTGTTAAAAGCTTGTGCTTCAATTGTTTGCCACGATATTAGGGTCGTTATTTCAATGGAAATGTTCATGTTGTTTACGTTTTCTTGTAATGAAAAGAGCTTCTGTTTAGTAGTTATTGTTACGTGCTAAAGGTTAGTTCGTGACATTAAAATATCATAGGTTACGAATACGATCAATATTAGTACAAATTTAGGCAGGTACCTTGTAATAAATGCACGATAAATCAGCGCGGCAGCGTTTCTAAGGATGCACATAGTTACAACCTCGAACACAAAATATGTAAACACTTAACAACTTTTAAGTGTTATTCTCCTACTGTTCTAATAAAAATTTCATGTCTTTACGAACATAGTATTCAGGAACTCATATTTTTTATTGTAAAAAAAGTTCCATCTCCAAGTTACGAATTGCTTTTAAATTTAGGAAAGTGTATAAAGTGTACCCATACATATTAGTGCTCGTAACAGTACAGTCAACATCAGTTATGATCACCAACAAACATCTATAACATCATGCAGAGCAGAACGTTATGGTAAATTTCGCCAATTTTGTTTAAGTGGGTACAAAACCAAACTCCTACTACGAAATTCTTGACGAAAAAAACCTAGTTACACTTTACCCTATTTCCCATTCATGTCCAGCAGTGGCGCTGGCGACGACCAGACCAACGAAGCAGTCATGATACCATAGATTTCGTCGTTGAAGTTCCAAAACCACGTAAGTCAAATTTTGGCGGTTTTGACATTTTGATTTTTGATGCCGTTTGCTAGAGAATCGGAAGACACGTTGTTACAGCTAATCAGAAACAAACACCATCTCTATCTTGTAACGTTACAGTTTCCTGGATAGGATCCACAAAACTGTAAGGTCACTCTGAGCACTCACCTACCTAACTTTCAGTCTGGAGGGGAGCACTATTAAAAGAAATAGACAAGGGGACGAGTTATAAGAATTTATTAACAAAGATCCTAACCTAAAAGCTGGAGCTACTCAAATCACTAATGCCAGTGAAGCTGGCGGAAAATACTGAAGATGAACGCAGAATGGAATAAATAACTGAAGAACGTCCGTCTTCAGACTGTGGAGGAGGACCGAGGAACCATCAACTCTCAGGCCGTAGAGAAGGGCCGAGGGCATCCGTCTTCAGACGGTGGTGGACGGCCGAAGACCTTCAATTCTCAGGCCGTAGGAGGAGGGCCGAGGACATCTGTCTTCCGACCGTGGAGGAGGGCCGAGGAGCATCAAATTTTCATCATCAGGCTTGTGCAGCTCAAGCATCAAGGTTTCCAGGTGTTCTAGGTGAGGATGCGGCACGGAGAGAGGCCGATTTAAAACAGAAGAATAAGGGGAACTGCCCTTTAAATATACTTTTATGGAGCTTCTCAGAGGTGTTCCTGCTCTCAGCTCTGAACGTAGACTGCCCATTAAACCACCAGGCTCCTGTCAACTCCAGATAATTTACATTTTAAAATTAGAAAATTATTAAAAAGAAAATCGAATGAGGTCGATGTGATTTACCTATACAACCTACAACTAGCTCCAGCAATAAATTAAAAATAAAACTAGGGTTGCCACTAACTGACATCACAAAAGTAAACAAAGATTTAATAAAGATAAAAACTTAAATAACATGAATTACAAGGTAAAAAGGCCAAAGCCGTTGCTAAGCCTCCAAGAAATGACCATGAAGCTACCTAGGGAGGACGAATGCTTAAATTTTCAGGTTAATAATATCCAAAAATGTAAGTAAAAAACCATATAAAAGACATACACATTACAATCTCTATTTGAAGTGATAACATATTAAAAAGTGGTATTGAACCATACCATTACCTAGGTATAATTATGCAGTTATTGCACTCACCTGTAAAAAGAAAAGAACTTTAAAGACAATTAAGTGGCGTTCTGTTTTATTTTTAATGCGCTGGTTTCCTGCCCCCATAATGACGTACTAAGTCACATGGATTTACTAAACGCCTCATGTGTGAAGTAACAAGCTGGGCTCGTGAGAACGTTACACACATACGCCAACTAATTGAGCATGATTTTAGTAGGCACTTGCCTTACATTTTTCACTTTAACACCATAAAATATATGATATTTCTGCACCCACCTGTATTATACAAGATGAGACTTAAACATAACTGGCGATATGTTGGTGTACTGGTCGGTACACCACTGCCTAAACCTCCATTGATTGCGGGCGTGATGTTATGTTATTTCCACACCCATTTGTATTGTTGTTCTCAGATTCTCAAAGTTCTGGATGGAGGTCCAATAGTCTGAAGTTCAGGTTTCCATTCCCTTTTTTTTTTTTTTTTTTTTCTGATGGGAAATCATCAAATGTCTTCTCCCGCTCTGGGCGGAGCAGGAGGGAGTGTCAGACTTTTACTGACTAAAACCCATCCATGTTCCTTCATCGCCCTTTGTGTTCCGGGGCCACGGTATCTCTTTCGAATAGTCCCGCAACCCCGGCAGGCATCGGTCCTTGCGGACCCCTTCCTTAGGTTTCCATTCCCTGAAAAAGTCTTATTTCATTTCTCTATCTATCTAATAATAGACTAGAATATCTACGAAACAGCCCAACACAGTGGCTGGATGCGTGCCCGGTTGATGGCTTGCCCCCTATTGCTAAGGATTTACGAACTGACGTAGCCTGAAGAATTTCCAAACTTACCTAAGTGGCAGTGGGCACATTGCTCGCAGAACAGATGGCTGATGGGCCCGAGAAGTTCTGGTGTAGCTACCGTGAACCGAAAGACGTTACGTTGGAAGGCCTCCCACTAAGTGGACCGATGGTGGTGAAGGTTGCAGGGATCCGCTGGACGCGAGCACGGGACCGGTCAATGTGGCGACACTTGGGGGAGGCCTATGTCCAGCAGTGGACGTCTTTCGGATAAAATGATGATGATGATGACTTAGAAATATAAATATAAATTTTATTTTTGCATTTACTTTGTTTTGAATTTGCTTTAATTGGAATTTTGATTTTAATTCTAATTTCGGTTCGATTCTAATTTAGATTATGATTTTATCTGTAATTTAGATTTTGATCTTGAAAGTGTTCGTAATTGTAATTTTTATTTTTATTTCGTTTTTTTATTTTGCTTTTGTTTTTTGAACATTGATATTATATTTGATTTTAATTTTAATTTGCTTTAGTTGTCATTTTGGTTATGATTCTAATTATGGTTTAAATTTTGAATTTGATTATGATTTTAATTTTAATTATTTAAATTACACATTTGTGGCTATATATAATTACAAAAATAAAAACTAAAAGTAAGAACCTCCATATATACAACGACGTCAATAAGCGTCAAAGTACTCCTCCGCATCGCTGTCACTCGGAAACGTACCCAGAAGACTGGCAGCATTGCCACGTTGAATGGCAATGCTAATTCTTTGGCCAAAGAAAAAGCCAGCCCTCTGGTCACGCGAAGTGTCGACCAGTCGGTAAGAGATTTCCTTAAAAAGGAGACGCGCACTCGGACCCCATGACCCGAGCGTCTCGACCCCAAACGGCTCAAAGCTGTAGTTACCAATAAGGTAACAGTATTTGCGCCGTTTGAGGATCTCAGCAGCCGCAGCAGCAGCGCCTGCACAGCCCGCCGTGCTTGCAACGTGAGAAGGCGCAAGAGTGTCGACACAGGTTGCGTCCCACACATTTTAATTATAATTTAAATTTTATATATATATTTTTTTTTCTGTTTTGTTGTGTTCTATTGAATTTTACTTTTACTGTTAATACTTTAACTGTTAATATTAGTTTTATATTCCTTCACATAATGTTAATTTAAACTTGTTAATTTTAGTTATAAGACATAAATCTTATAGTACAGTGATTGTGGCAAATCTAAATTATGTTTATGGGCCATGCGGTGCTAACCTGTAAGAAATTGTTACACTAACCTTAGATAATGGTAGACAATTACTCGAAGTATTTACAGTGTAAACAATTGTTGGTTGGCCATTAAAGGAAAAGTTGATTTAAACATAATGGGCAAAATGTGGGTGTGTACCTCCTTCTTATAGCTGTAGAGTTAGGCAGAGCGTACGTTAGTACAATAGGTAGTACCAGTAACGATGATCCTCAAATACAGATATATAGGGAGGTATCAGTCCGAACCGGTGCCTAGGGGATTTAATACTAAAATTGGCAATGTACGAAAGCTCTGGTTACATCCATAATATAGATCAAGCAATCTTTGTCCTAATCCAGATTAGTCGCTGACCTTTCAATAACAGAAATCCTTAATCGTACCGCTGAAGAGCAAAGGCCTTTTTCATTGGAAAATAAACCAAAAGAGACAATTTATTCGCCCTTTTTTTTTTTTTTTTTTTTTTTTTTTCGGATGGGAAATCATCAAATGACTTCTCCCGCTCTGGGCGGAGCAGGAGGGAGTGTCAGACTTTTACTGACTAAAACCCATCCATGTTCCTTCATCGCCCTTTGTGTTCCGGGGCCACGGTATCTCTTTCGAATAGTCCCGCAACCCCGGCAGGCATCGGTCCTTGCGGACCCCTTCCTTTTTGCTGACTCTCTTTGAGGCGCGCGTGGAACACGAACGCGCCGTCGACACGGCCTGTCGTCATGAGACGGACGGACGGCGAGCTAGCCCATAGCCCACCGTCCACAGGCCCGCGCCTACGGTGGCCGGGGGCCACGTGGTGGCCCCCGACGCCCGGGGCGTCTCCCGCGGCGGCCGGGACGCTGTGAGGTTCTCTCCCTCTCACGTTCCGCCACCTCCTTCTCTAGCATTACTGCTTCGCAGAAGGAGGTGACGGCGTCCCATTCCGTCTCGCTCCGGACCATGGCTTGCACCAGGGCCGGACGCGAGAGGTCGCCGCCGCCAATCGCCGCTTCGAGGACACGGCGGTGCTCCGCCCACGCGGGGCACACCTCCACCGTGTGCTCCACCGTGTCCTCCGGTCGATCCTCGCAGTGGAAACACCCGGGCGTTTCCTCCCGCCCGATTCGGTGCAGGAACCTCCCGAAAACACCGTGTCCGGTGAGGACCTGCGTCAGGCGGAAGGTGAGGACGCCGTGGCGTCTCTCCAGCCACTCCTCAAAGAGGGGACTTATCGCTACTATCGTGGCGTGCCCTGCACGGGGTTGCGACAGTCGCTCTCTCCATGTCGCCATGAGATCCCGCCGGAAGTCTGTCCGCTGAGCGACAATTTGTCGCGGCAGCGGAGTTTCCCCCCGGCGAAGCGCCTCCGCGCGCCATTCATGCAGGCGCGCGAGGACTATCGCCTCCAGATCCCATGGCGGCAATCCGGCAAGGAGGCACGCCGCCTCGCGGGCGATCGTGCGGTACCCACGGGCCAGCCTTACGGCTACCACCTTTTGGGGCGCGTTCAGGTAGTGGGCTGCACGCAGCCTCAAGGAACGCGCCCACACCGGGGCCCCGTAAAGGGCCATGGACCGCACGACTCCCGCGTAGAGCCTCCGGCAGGAGGCGTTCGGCCCCCCCAGGTTGGGCAGGAGCCGCCTGAAGGCAGCCCCAGTCCGTTCCAGTTTGGGAATTTATTCGCCCTTATTTTAAAACCTTATTCTGGTACCGTATCTAAGTGATTTTATTCAAAATTAAGATTATTTTATTCAAAAGAAGAATATAGGTACTTATCTATACTTCGAGAAGTGTCCGTTTACACCATATATGTCTAGTTTTCAAGAAGATCACCTGACAAGTCTTCTAAATAACGTAATCGCGGATGACTTTTCGTTTCTCGCTTGAGTGTTAACACAGCCTAGCGAGACTTGTCGCTTATAAAACTCGCATGACACTCATTTGTCGACGAGAAACTCTCCTCATGTATAGAACCTTTAAGATCTCTTATTGTGTCTCAACTGTTGGCGAATATAAAAGTAGGGGTGCGATAAACGGAGATTTACATTTTATGTCCCAATAATAAAAACCGTTGGCAGATAACAGTTAAAGGTTTATTGGACGGGTTTTAGATAGGTATTGTAGGATTCCACAATGTTTGAGGAATAGCAATTTAAATGATATTTAGTTTTTCTGGGAAATTGATGGTCTTTTACATATGACAACGCAGCAAGTGGACGCCTTCTGTTTGTTACGAAGTTACTAAGAACTACTGGAGTTTGAAAGAGATTATGAAAGACAAAAACCTTCATATAAATATAAAAAGCAAACTATTTTACACCTGCATACTACCAGTTCTCATGTACGGCAGCCAAACATGGACCTTATCACAAAACACGACTAGTAAACTTGCAACATGCCAATACGCAATGGAAAGAAACATAATGAATGTGAAAAAATCAGACCGACTGAGAAACTGTGTAATAAGAAGCAAAACAAAGGTTTTAGATATAACGTCTAAAATTAGAAGGCTTAAATGGCGATGGGCAGGAAATATGTTAAGAGGAAAAGACAAATGGAGCAAAATTGTGACAAGATGGTATCCTAGAGAAGATAAAAGGAAAAGAGGTAGACCACAAAAAAGATGGGATGACGACATAAGACAAGTGGCATGCGTCACATGGAACAGAGTGGCTCAAGAAAGTCATGAGTGGAAAAGGTTGGAGGAGGCCTTTGCCGACTAGCAAACAGATCTACAGAAAATAAGTAAAATTCAAATAAATAATAATAAATAGGATATTCAATAAGGTTTACATTAAATTTATTTTTCTATGTATTGTTCTTCACTACATATTATAAAACAAAGTCGCCCACCGCGTCTGTTTGTCCGTATGTATGCTTAGATCTACGCACGCTACCATCTACGCTAGAAAACTACGCAATGGATTTTGATGCGGGTTTTTTTAACAGATAGAGTGATTCAAGAGGAAAGCTTTAGTATATAGTTTGCGGGCGGGCGAAGCAGCGGGCATTAGCTAGTTTCATATAATTGTAATATGGATCTATGAATAAAAGGCCATATTAATATTATTATATTAAATAAGAACTACCGAGGAGATATAATCGACCCATCTCGGACACAATGCAAGTTTGGAGCCCCAACACAGGTTATGCCACACCTTCTCTTCTGGCCATCGTGCACAGCTAACTGCACCCTCCAGGACTTGCATTAGGCAAACGACAAAGCTGTCCAGGTAGCTACATACTGGTCGGACAAAATCAAAGTCATCGATTCGAGAAGAAGAAGAACCGAAGAGGGACACTGGCTGATGACTGTCACTCCAACAGAGCGATGCATCATGGTTGGCGTGAGGGCTGCCTCCTTTTGATGACAGATCATAAAGGGAAGGCTGTCGTGATCAAGGCAATGAAGTCACCTGTAAAGGCCATCCTGATACACATATTTAAAAAATTGTCACCCGGAACCTGAACACGCCATATGTACCTGTAGGCTATACAAATATGTATATGTTACGCGCGAGAATCGAATCCGCCATACGCAGCGCAGCAGCCATTCGCTCAGCTACTGCGCCGACCGTGCCGTCAAACGATTGACAGCCGGATTGTCAGCCCGAGATTGACATCGATTGACAGCCGGAGGTTCGTTTTAAGAATAAAATGTGCTTCTACGTTATCTTATTAAGGCGACTACAGGATCTAAATTAGCAACTCTATTTGTGGTGGTTCAAACTATGTTTGAAATACTGTTAGAATAAAGTTCTAATCAGCTTGCACAACAAATTGGTTGTTACGTCAGTCACTGCCGGCCGAATAGTGCGAAATTAGTGGATTTTTGCGATTTACAAAAAATCTACTGATTGAAATTAAAAAAAATGCTATCATGCTAATATGTTGCTTGTAGAAATATTTGGCAAAAAATCAGAATGATCGCATGTATTTTAGTATGGTTTTTACTCGTTAAAAGAAATTTTTAAAGATAAGTTCGTGATTTTTTTTTATCGTCTAAAATTAGTTGTATTAATTTGTTGTTTGTGTTTTTAAAACAAATCAAATCATTTATTTTTGCCGAAAACACTGTTACAATGGTCTTATTAAAATTTTACATGTTTCAAGTGTTTCTACCGTAAGGCATGCAAAATCTAAACAGTCATAATTTCATAAATACAATTAACAAATATAATTAAATGTAAAACAATTAAAAATAAATAAAAACAATCATAAAATATTTTAAGATATTAAATTAATGCAATGTCATACAGATTAGTTATTTATTTAATAATAGTAATATTTCAATTATTTAAATCATCATTTAAATCTAGTTTTTTTTTTTTTAAAAATACCTGCATAATAATTGTCATTAATTGATGTCACTGTGAGGTCTCAAGTTTGGAAAAATTATCGTTTAAGAAGTCATTCAAGTTATAGTAACATTTATTAACTAAAATCCTCTTTAGGCTTTTCTTAAATAAGGCAGTATTCATTGCCCTATTTTTTTTTCAGATGGGAAATCATCAAATGACTTCTCTCGCTCTGGGCGGAACAGGACGGAGTGTCAGACGTTTACTGACTAAAACCCATCCATGTTCCTTCATTACCCTTTATGTTCCGGGGTCACGGTATCTCTTTCAAACTGTCCCGCAACCCAGTATTCATTGCCCTTATTTCTTTGGGTAATTTATTGAAAATTACAGGAGCCATGTGAAACAAACTTTTGTGCATTAAAGCGGTATATGTTTGGCAGATATAGAGGCGAAATTCGTCACGTTGTTGCCTGTTATTCACTTCAAAGGCTAATGTAAAAAAAAAATTATTGGTCTTAACAAATACTGAGACCTCATAAATATAGGGACTTGGGAGAGTTAAAATTTTGTACTCCTGGAAAAACGGTTTACAGGTTTCGTTCGGTAAAATACATATTTACTGCGTGGGAAGAGGCACAAGATGCCATAGGAATCTTCTGTGACCTTTCGAAGGCATTTGATTGTGTAAATCTCGAAACCCTGATCTTGAAACTTGAGCATTACGGTTTAGGTAAACTTGCGCTCAGTTTAATAAAATCGTATTTGAATGATAGACAGCAGTAGGTACAAATAAATGGAGTCAACTCAATGGGTTTAAAAGTAAAAATGGGTGTACCACAAGGTTCGATATTGGGTCCCTTCCTCTTTTTAGTGTATATTAATGACTTATAGTTAATTTGAGGCATAATTGCATTGATACGCTGATTAAAATGGATTATTTTAGTTTTTGCAATGTTTGCCGTCAGATTATTGCTGTCTAGCCAATGAATGATTGCGTTTAGGCTACGACTTATATCATGCTCATAAGATATTCTGTCATTACACTTAATTGCAGTTCTGTCGTCAGCAAAGAGTGTCATTGGGTTTGAGTTCGCATTTGGAAGGTCATTCATGTAAATTATAAATAGTAGTGAACTCAATATACCTCCTTGTGGGAAACCATATTGTATTTTACGTCCCTTTGACAGGTATGCCTCCTCCATCTTAGTTCTAACATTAAGTCTATTAATTTGTGTATACTGAGTGCGGTTTTTGAGGTAAGTTTCAATTAATTCTAAGATGTTGCCTCTTATGGCATAAGTCTCAAGCTTATCTAACAATATGTCATGTACCACGTGATCAAAAGCCTGTGTCATGTCCATAAAGATGCCGCAGATCGGTATTCGCCTGTCGACATTGGACGTTATGATTTACAAAAACTCATAAATAGCAAGGTTAAAACTTTTGTGCTGTCTAAATACTTTTTTTTTCTTCTAGCTAGCTATAGCTAGCTTCTACTCCGTTCACCTAATATACACATTTTTTTTTTGGAAAGTGATAAAAAAGTCATCCGGTAAATATATATATTTTTTCTTAATTTTTCAGATGATCGACAGTAGGGCAACATGTCTATAATTATTCATGTTTTCTTTACTCTCTTTTTATGAATCGGTCTAATAATTGCAACTTTAACCTGTAACTCAGAGGTTGCGAGATACATTATTTTACTAGCTTAATGACTTTAGTGCAGATACTGAGGTAACCGGTGTTTTTAAACCCTTTTATATTTGTTTTACATATTCTGGCAGACATGGCTTTATAACCATTGAGTTGAGCCTAGCTGATGTTAGAAATTGCTTATTCTGATCTTTGTGCATAGTATTAATGGGTGTTATCTTATCTACAAAGTTATCATTAAATGCATTTGATATGTCATAAGGTTTAATATGTCAAACACTATCATACTAGCATATATATATATATCCTGAAGAATATCATATATTTTTCTGGTTTTGTTTATTGCAGTGAATCATATGCTTTTTTGCATCATAAAACTCGCGTTTAGCTCCTGTAGTCGCCCTAACATTGTCGGCACTTCATCTCTCTCGCCATTTGAATTAACATCTGACCTTATAAAGTTGCTGGGTATTTTCATCACTTTACATTACGCCCACCTATTCCCTGAAGAAGATGCAGAGGTGTGTTTATAGTCCAAGTCCACCCAAGTTTGAAACATAGTAATACCACTCATGTGAGATGTCTTGTGTGTTAGATAACATGAATATTTAGTTCTCAGCAAGTATCAGAACCTACGTATTTAAGAATCTAGCACTTGGAGGTAAATGATTGCACAGTAATTATCTAAAGCACCAGAAAATACTTCAACTGAAGGCCTCCATTAAAACCCTAGATTACGACTAGGAGGGAAAGGCAACTCCTCCTTAATTGTTGATTACAGCCAAACCACGAGCTTAATAAAATTAATTACGACACAATTCTCCATGATGGCGCTCAATTAAAATACTTTATTTACCCGAAACACAACGTGGTAATATCACCTGAAAAAATATCTTTAAATTTAAATTATTTTTTAATTACAATTTTCACCTTGAGTGGTCATCATCATCCTCATGCCCTCATCTTAATTGCCAAAGGACCAAGTAGATCAGGGCTATTACGTATCTCTGTTGACAGCTCGAAATGATAGTAACTGGGCTCAGTGTCCATCAATTAACTGTCAAAAGGTTAGTTTCGTATTATGTATGACCAGTCGCGATCAAATATGACGTCATCGGTTGTCATCGTGGCTGATAGTCACCGTAACTCATTTTGACAAACGCTTTCGTATCGATACTTATATTATTTCGATTATGTAAGCATAGTGGACAACAAATTGATGACAACCGAGTTTGAAGTGGCTTTCGTGAAAGATGTTACACCATACCCGGGCTGTTAGTCACCGTAAAGTGATATCCACTCAGTACGATACGTAATACCAATATTGTGACATTTTCGGTTGTCATTAAAGTTTAAGTACAACCAAAGCTTGATAGTCACTGGATATCAGAAAGATACGTAATAGGCCTACAGGCCGAGTGTGCAGTTGCTTGAATCGCGCCGCAACGTCAACTTCAAGGCGTTCGTGGTGCGAGTACCTACTTGCTACCTGTACCTCGTCATGGCAGAGGACTTTTGGCCGCAAGGTGTAATGTTCCGTCGCTTCCGCGGACAAGTACCACACGATCGCACAAAGACAGTGCTCGAGTGAAGTGTGTTTTACTAACATAGTTTTAAGTTTATACAATAACACACTTTGTACTATTATAATATATATGTTAGCCTGAAAATAAAGGATTTATTATTATTATTTAATTCTGTTAAGAGTAATAGTAAAAGAAAATAGTACGAACCCTTCACGAAGCCGTCAACCAAGCAATATGTACAACAAATTAAGTAACTCTACGCAAACATGATTGCTGGGTGTCGATTTTTTTTTTTCATGAAAAGTCACGTATTGCGGTAGGATTCAATATAACGCACTCAAAACATCTTGCTGATGGATGCATTAAATATTAAGGGCTCACGGAGGTATTTAAAGTAAAGTTATAACATTGAAATGTTGAACTCGTGAAAAAGTTGATACTTTGACAACCAATATCTCCATTACTAGAAGGTATGTTCCAAAACAAAAAAAAATATCACAATGTCGGGATGAACAAGTGCCTTTCGGGTTCATTAAGGGTAGTTTTACACCCAATATACTGCGCCAACCTGTCGCAGTATGTCTTTTTCTACCGTAAATCTTGGCCAATTTTATTCCCACGTAAGTATTAATTAAAATAACCGCAAACCGCAGGCGCAATGCCAACCGCTATCACAAACCGCAGGGACAGATATTTTTACTATCAATATGGCGACAAGCGGCAATGTTGTCGTCTGCGGAAAGAATTCTGTCACCTACGGAATTGTAATATCTTGTGCAAAGAAGATCCCTTGCATGCATGTTTTGATAGAACTCTTCACATTTTACCATTTTAACGGATAATCTACGAGAAACGCGAAATTTTCTAAACATAAATCTTTCCACATAACTGTACTGTTGCCGTTAAAATTAAATTTTAATGTACCATCGCGCACAGCTTACACAGTAAATATGTCAAAACCTCAAAGAAGGATTAAATGGGGTGCTCCGATGGTACAGGCGCGTTCACCAAGCACTAGCTGCGTGATTATATCGGCATTCGAAGGCTTTACTAAAGCCCATATCTGCCGATATTTCCAAGATGTTTACGCTCAATAAGTACTTATCAGGCTTTGTACTAAACCCTTCTACGTAATATTAGGGGTTATTTACTTACATTGAGGGTTTGGCCTTGAGCGTGACTAATTTGATGGCCCGAAAATTGGGTAGTAATCTTTTTATTTGTATTAAATTTTGTTGGAGCATATTGCTTTTTATATGATGGGTGCTGTTTATAAAACTTAATAGCATATTTTCGGGGTTTTATTAGAAAAGATGACATATAAATAAAACCAGTAGTCAAGTTTTTATATTTTTGATAAAATTTCTTCCAATTTCAATTTCCAAGCGGTTGGAAAAGAACCAAAACAATATAAAAAGAACATGGAATACCATCAAAGAAATGTGCTATGTGAAGAATGATGCTAAAAGTGCCACGGAATTGCTACAGTTAGAAGATAGCGCACAGAACTCACTGAACGAGGTTAATAGATATTTTACATCAATTGGGGACGAACTAGCTAGCAAAACGCTTACAAAACTAAACATGGCTGAAGATACACTGGTAAAGTCAAACAGCTCTCTGAACTCGATGACACTTGGTCCAACAGATGAGATAGAGGTTATTCAGGTGATCACTGGCCTCAAAAATGGAAGTGCCCCGGGATGGGATAACGTGCATGTTTCCATATTAAAAAAATATAAGCATAAACTTGTTACGCCCCTTGCACATCTCTGCAACTTGAGTTTCATGCAGGGTATCTTTCCAACCGCTTATAAAAAAGCCGTTGTATCGCCCATCTTCGAGGCCGGCGACAAATCAAAAGTGACCAACTACAGATTAATATCACTCTTGAGCACTCTCGCAGAAATCATGGAAGTACTGGCAAACAGGCGACTCGTAGACTACCTAGAAAAGAACAACCTGCTATCGGATAAACAATACGGGTTCAGAGCTATGGACGTTCTACAAATGACGCGGTTCTAAGGCTTACCACGGCAATAACGAACTGCTTGGATAGAGAAGACAAATGCGTCGGCATCTTCCTCGATCTTCAAAAAGCCTTCGACACTGTGTCAATCCCCATCTTGTTAAGTCGATTGGATGACGTCGGCGTAAGAGGTGTACCCCAGGAGTGGTTTAAAAGCTACCTGTCTGTCTGTCCAAAGAGTCCGCATTGATGGGCGCATGAGTGACGAAGCTCTTTGCGCTTACGGTGTTCCCCAGGGAAGTACTATAGCCCCAACACTTTTCCTGGTATACATAAATCGGCTCTGTGACTATCCAATCCCTCAAGCCGAAATAACAATGTTTGCTGATGACACAGTGCTCCTGTTCCATGACACAACTTGGAAAAACTTGGCACAGGCAAGCCAACGAGGGCTTGCTAGAGTAACTGCCTGGCTTGAAGACAGTCTTCTATCCATAAACGCCAGTAAAACAAAATACCTTTGCTTTAGTATGTCAAAGTCGGGCAGCCCCAGTCTAGACTTTATTGTGCCCATCCACACGTTCCCTTGTAATAGAGGTTCATGTTATCAAGCTACTTGTCCTTGCCCTAACCTTGATAGAGTGAACAACATAAAATACCTCGATGTGACAATCGATGAAAACTTGAAATGGAGTCAGCATATCTCAATCACTGCAAAAAAAACACGCAAACTAATATTTATATTTAAAACCTTGAGACATGTTGCCAGCCAGAAGCTCCTAATACAAACGTATAACGCATAGTGCCACTGCGTCCTGGGATATGGTATTTGTGAATGGGGAGGCGCCGACAAATCCCATATGATAGAAATAGAGCGCTCCCAGCGTGCAGTTCTGAAGGTCCTACTATCACTTATCTTCAGAACGCCAACCAAATTGGTGTACGAGCAAGCGCGAGTGCTGAGCGCAAGAAAAATATTTATCTACGAAAGTCTACGGAGATATCACCGTCTTACGGGCCCCTACCTGCCAAATACTAACAAAAGATCTGACAGATATCCTGTACCACGGGCAAGGAGCAAGTTTGCCCGAAAGCACTACAACAGCCTTCTACCTCAAACTTAGCCAGTATAAACTCGTTAAGTATGTGAGTAATTTCCAGATAAAAAAGGAAATAGTGCTTTGGCTGGAAAACTATAGCTTCGACGACACTGAAACCCTTATCAGTATTTTGACGTAGTGACATAAATACACATAACACACACACACACACCCACATACCAACACCCATCTCACCACACACACGCTACCTCCATTCCATATTTATGAAAATGTGCCCTTGTTTTATTTTATCTAATCTTCCTTCTATTTTATTTTCTGTTAGTTTATGTCATTTGTTTTATATTAAGTCAATTTTCTACAATAGATATAATTTTAGTTTTATTTAATTTTTACAGTAGTTGCAGTAAGCACTGTCTAAGCTTCCGCACTCAGATCTATGTAACCGGCAAAACCTCAACCCCTGTCATACAGTTTGTCCCAGTTTAGGGGTTGAGACCACACTGATGTAATGTGTTCTGAAGTCATAGAAAATAAAAATTATTATTATTAAAATAAAATAAAAAATATTAACGTGACCAGAGGGCTGGCCTATTTTAAGTCAGAGAATCAGCATTGCCACCCGACGTGGCAATGCTGCCACCCTTCTGGGCACTTTTCCTATTGACAGCGATGTGGCCAAATTTTTTGATGCCCTGTAATTCCTTTCTCGTCTTGATAATTGTATATGTTTTTACTATTATTTTAGATCTATGTGTAGTTTGTAAATAATATACATAGTGATGAATAAACATAAAAATAAATAAAGAACCACTTTAAATAACTCTCAGAGACGACAGAAAAACTTGACTTTTTACTTACTTGACATTTTACCTCACATTTTTGAAGCCCTTTCTGCTCCTAATCGTAATAAACAAACGCCTCTTACTTGAAGACTTCATCACGCCTCCGCAGGCTCATAAATTCTCTTATCAACTGAAGTGTCGGCGACTGTACCGGGCCTATTGTTCATCCGCCATTGTATGACAAACAAAAACTTGAATTTTACGCCCAGACGTTGGATAAAAACTTTCGAGGAAACAACATTGAATAAAGACGCACTTGAAGGAAGAAAATTTCTGAAAGAAATGTAGAAAAATATTATTAATTTGGTAACAGCAGGTCTGTTTTAAAACCGAGGTGTTAAAGTCGCCAAACTCATTAATATAACATAATATCACGCCTGTAATCCCCGTAGGGTTAGGCAGAGGTGTACTTAATACGCCCATATAATATAGGGCGAGCCTATTGCCATCAACCAGACACAAATCCAGACTCCGTGGATGCTACTGAGAAATTCTTGATGGCAAATCCCGATAACAATTTACCGGACCCGGGAATCGAATGTGACATCTACCAACCCTCTCTGGGCTCGCGTGGTTGTTTGGCCTATTTCCGGAAGCCTGTGTCCCAGCAATGGGAAGAATAAAAGCTCATTATGCCATGTCCCAATATAAGTCGAATATAAGTTGAAAGTCACGGACATGATATTGCAGTGAAACACCCATTTATTCCCACAGGTAATTACGACGGGTCATTTAATGCTTTTTTATCCTCTTAATAGCGCATGTACCGCTCTCCCTCAAACAAGTTAAGGATGTAGATAGCTTGATTACCATAAGGTTTACATAAATTAGGCTTCCCCCAACAGTGGACGCAATAGACTAAGTCGATTACATAAATTATACTACGTTGGATACATCGGTAACAGCTGTTCGTAATTATGTTAGTTTGTAATTATGGGAAGAAATAAAACTGTGTGTATGAGAATTAAATATGGTTTAGAAGCATATTTTTTCATAATGGCGTAAGGTTTCGGGTGTAGTCGATCAATGAGCAACACCAGAAATACTTATGTTTTATGTTTACAAACATACACACATAAGCTTACGCTTGGTTCCTAGGGGTAGACAGAAACTACGGAACTCTACATGCTACGACCTGATTCTCAACGCGCCGGTTGCAAGTTCTACACACCTGTTGGCTTAGCTAACTAACTATTAAAATAATAATAATAAAACCAAAAAGTAGATTAATAATTACTATTCGAATGTATGGGAATGATTAATTGTCGCAACTGGCGCAACCGAATTTAGTCCCGAATCACGTGCCGAATCCACTTGAGTTTTGTCAGAGTTTTATTAAAGGTGTAAAACACCTCTTAACGAAGCCGAAAGGCACTTGCTCTCCTCGTCATTGCGATCATTTTTTTGTTCTACACCATACCTTCTAGTTACGGAGATATTGGAGGTTAAAGTTCCAACTTTTTGACAAGTTTTTTTTTAAATACAAGTTTTTCATGTAAGATTTTTACTTTAAACACCTCCACGTCCCTCGTATTATCAATCCATCCATCAGCGCAATGTTTTGATTGCGTTACATTGAGTTCTACCACAAAACATGATTTTTTACCTCAAAAAAAAAAGTCGTTTCCCAGCAATAATTTTTGCGTAAAGTTACTTAGTTTGATGTACGGAATGCTTGGTTGACGGCTTCGTGATGAGGTCTTTTACACCTTGTATTTACGAAAACGAAGATTCAACGTTGCAGATTTCTAGTATACCTATGGAACTAATGTAGCCTTTATGTATTACATATAAAGGGAGAACTTTTCACGTGGGCTTCAATTAGCCAAATCCGACACTAAATGGAATAGCGAAAAATACGAAAAACTAAAGGAATTTTCCTTAAGTTTGCCGTTAATAAGGATCAAATTCTGGGAAGTAATGACAATTACAGAATTTGATCCTTATTAGCGACACTATCGAATGGTGTAATAATACAGTGTTTTTTTCCAAACAACGAGTTCGATTCCTGGCTAGCTATATCGATTTTTCAAAAATCCAATGAAGGAGTTTTCATCAAAATCGGGCCCGAGACTACTTTGAGTATTTTTCGCCATTCCACTTAAAAAGTTCATTCTATAAAATAGCAAAACCAAAGAAAACATTATGTTCTATATTTCTAGACCAAAAATGTATTAACTAAAGTTGTAACAAGATATTGATTCTGACCTACATTTTGCGGTCGATTGGGTTTCTACTGAGCTAAACTGTCTGACGATGTGTCGTATTAGGCTTGATTTATCGTTTGTAAAGCTTAGGTATTTAATACTGATGAACTCTTAATGACGTACATTCAGTCAAAAAAGTATCGGGAATGGATGATTTGTTTATGGTTCCAAATTTTTTTTTTGTTTTTTTTTTGTTGTTGTTAGATTAGCACAACTGTTTTCCATTTTGGCGCGGAGTTTGAGTTACATCTGTTAATTAGATTAAATACAGTGCTGATTTTAGTTATATCATATCTAGTGTGTATTGCGAATTTCTTAATGGACAAAAATATCGGACATAAAGTTTGTCTTAAATTTTGCATTGCCAATGGAATTTCGAGTTCGGAGTCTCTGAAAATGTTACAGAAGGCTTACAGTGAATCGACTTTATCAAAAACACGCGCTTATGAGTGGTACAAAGCGTTCAAAAGCGGTCAAGGTGTGATGGAAGATTTGCCTCGTTCTGGTAGGCCATCAACGTCTGCAACTGAAGTTAACATCGCAAAAGTGAAGGAAATAGTGACTGACAATCTTGCCGGAAGGTCAAACGGTAAATAAAAAATATTATTCGGACGTTATGCAGCGTTTAAGAGAGCAAATTAGATAAAAGGGCCAGATTTGTGGAAAGAAAATTCTTGGATTTTGCACCACGATAATGCGCCTTCGCACAGTTGTGAACGATTTTTTGACCAAAACTCAACAAATACCATCGAGCAACCACCTTATTCACCAGATATGGCTCCAGCCGACTTCTTAATTTTTCCTAAACTCAAATTACCACTTCGTGGCACCCGTTTTCATTCAGTAGAAGACATAAAGGAGAATTCGCGGCGAGAACTGAACTCAATTCTGGAATAAGCATTTAAAAAATATTTTTATGATTGGATTATTAGTTGGCGTAAGTGTGTCGGTTCTGAAGGAGCATACTTTGAAGGTGATAAAATAAATTTGGATAAATAACTAATATTTTGTGTTTTATTGATCTTTTCCCGGTACTTTCTTGACAGAGTAGTATATAAAGCGAAATACTGCAATTTTTATAACAGGACTTGTCAACCATAATTGATGACTAAAGAATATACAAAACATAACATCACGCCTGTAATCCCCGAAGAGTTAGGCAGAGGTACACACCTAATAGTACATCCACACTTCGCCAGTTATGTTAATCATCAACCGGGCAATCCAGACTCCCTTTCCGCTACTGAGTAATTCCTGATAGAAGAACCCAATGACACTGCTCGACCAGGGAATCGAACCCAGGATCTCATGCTCCGCAGTCGCGATTGCGAGCACTCCACCAACGAGGCAGTAAGTATGAATAGACAACAAAGAATGTTTTTAATATTTTTTTTAGTTAATTGTACCTAACTATGGTTTTTAAATGAACTAGTACTCTGAGTTTTATGCTGATAACCAATTACTTAAACATACCTTATAATTCCTTTCAACTTGTGCATGAACGTAACAACAGATCAAATTATTTAAATCACAAACTATCCCTTACTGCTTCTTTTCAAACCACAAAGAGATCCCCAATAAGATATAAAATGGCGTCTCGCTAACTTATTATAAGCGTCACCAACAACCCATCAAAATATGTAGCTAAACGCCCGTCCACTTTCAACTTGGTTAAACATGCAGAGTTGCAAATGGGTTCGCCGCAACTTCATCGGAACTCCGAGGGCCTTTCAAACTGAAGTTCATACTCCAGACAAGCTGCAAGATCGAGTTTGCAGACAAGATTGATAATTTTAACAATATAGATTATAAGGATTATATTTGTAGGAAAATAAAAATGAAATCGTTATAACTTATTGGTAACGTAACATATCTACAAAGATAAATAAAAATGCCACAGGTCCCAAATCGTACTGTCCACGATTTTCATTTGTGTTTGAACCCCGTGGTAAGACAGACAAACCCTACTGTCTTTCTATTCTAAAATAAAAGGACACTATTTTAGTCCTGTGTTCTACCCATTGCAAAAGTAGGTGTAAAATACCCTTAACGAACCCGAAAGGTACTTGTTCTTCCTGTCATTGTGATCATTTTTTTATTCGAGACCTTATCTGTAAACCAGGTCTAGTTACGGATATATTGGGGTCAAAGTTCCAACATTCTCACAAGTTTTTTTTTTTTTTTTTAAGTTTTTAATGTTATAACTTTAATTTAATACCTCCATACCTTACTATTCAATGCATCCATCTGCAAAATGTTTTGAGTGCGTTACAGTGAGTCTTACCGTAAAACGTGAAATATCACCCCGAAAAAAAAATCGGTTCTCAGCAATAATTCTTAGAGTTACTTAGTTTCATGTCTAGTTTCATTCTTGGTGCATAATGGCTGGCTTTGTGAAGGGTCTGTATCGATAATCACTATTATCGTTACCTATTATCCAAAATGTTGTGATTATGTAGACGGTTTCGGGCAATTAACTCTTTAAAGAAAACTATGCAATGGGCAACGATGTTGTGTTCATAGCATTCTAATATCTAAAACAAAATAAACGAATACAAACAATTAACAGCAAACAAAATGGGTATAAACGAATACCAAATCCCAAATGAAGCAAACTAGAACAGTAATTAAAGTATAAACTTTGGTCAAAGAATTAAAACACCTAGAACTGGCTTTACAAACGTGTAATAGTAAACTTTACCTGTGCGCAATTTTCTGTGAAGAAAAATATTTGTGCAGTTTGAAAGTTTTGTTTAGAACTTGTCCAATGCGTGAGTTATAAAATAGAACATATAACAAACATAATAAAATAAAAGAACATACCCGTAACTAACTTCCACACGACCACTAATACATTAACTGTTGTATAAAGTCAAGATAAAGTAATTACTAGAGTTTAAGTAATTGTGCAGACATTTTTATGCAATAGACAAGAATTTAAACGAAGTAAGAACCGTCAAAAAAAGGCAAAGCTAAGAATTCTAACTTTTGACAATTCTAACTTTAAGCAATGAGGAATTTTCCACTGAAGTTTGTCACAACGCTTCAGTATATATCAATAGATGGCACTAATCAATTTTGGGAATATTTTTTAAGCGGTATTCTAGTAAAATCCAATGAAAAAAGAATTTACTACGTATTATATTATAGGTCAATGGTAAAATATTTTAGCAGGGCAAAAAAAAAACTCTCCTAGACACATGTCAAACTCATTTTATAGTAATTTTTTATTATTATTCATTGTTGTACACAAAGTGAGAACTGTAAAGAACCTTTTCTCTGTCAAACATTTTTAACCTAAAAAGTCCAATGTTCTTTTGCATCACTGAACTGAACTACAAGTTTTTGCATGATTTTTGCTATTGTTCTTCTGAGTGTTTTTGCGTTATTAGAACTCCTAGTGCGTCGAGTCCAGCTCTGGTTCCTCCGTACTTCAGTTAAGGCTTTGTGGACATAAAAACGAGCCATTTTATTATTTACAACGTTGATCAGTGCCATCTAGTTCGTTCATAAAGCTCTTTATGAACTGGAACTGGAAAATTCCCCATTACTAAATTACTGAATAAAAATCGTATCTTAAGTAATACTTTCACTCAAGTAATCAATTAGACTTATTTATAGATACGAGTGTTAGTATACGGACAGGCAAACTGTCATGCAGGTACCGCAAAGTTTAACCAAGGCCGTCTGAAACTGGCTGTGGGACTGTTCGAAAGAGATACCGCGGCCCTGGAACACAAAGGTCTAAGAAGGAACATGGATGGGTTTTAGTCAGTAAAAGTCTGACACTCCTTTCCGCTCCGCCCAGAGAGAGAATAAGATAATCATTTGATGATTATCCATACGAAAAATAAAATAAAAACGTTTGAAACTCCTTCTAGATACTATATATCTTAGTTTCAAGCCTATTTTCTTAGAAAATGGAAAATCGTTAGGAAGCTTCGCGTAATCAAATTTTCTTTCTACTACCTAAACTTAATAAAACAGACTAAATTACTAAATTAGGCACCTGGTTTTAAGCAGCATTTTAGTTTTACTTCAGTTAATCTTATAAGAGTTACTTAGTCGACTAAGATTAAAGTTTATTCTTAGGTTTGTTTATAGATTCATATTTTAGTCTGACTTTTCTAATCTTGTTGAGATATTGAAATTGCGATATTGAAATTGCGATAGGTGATTCAGGTAGACCTTCAGGATAACGATCGCAGGGTGGCTTATAGAAGCTTGATTGGTTTCTGAGAAAAGAGTTTTATGGGGTACATTTGAAAAGGTACAAACATAAGCTAATCATGATGATGTTTGAAAGAAGATTGTAAAAATAAACCTACTTGCATTGTGTAGATTCCAGTTCTTAGTATTATATAATTGCATAGCACATGTGTGAGTACTTTGTACTGTTCAGCCACCATTTACAATTAGTTATCTTTCATTGACTTGAATATGCCTTGGTGGCTGAGACAATGTCATGCTCACTCAAATGTCTCGCTGATGGTGGCGGGTGTGTCGGGTCATTTAATTCCCTTCAATATGGTTGAGTTGAATGGCGTCGATGCGCGCGTCATATTCGTGAGCGGGCGCTGTCAGTTGGGACTGGTCATCTCTTGGCTGCCAGGGTTCATTTTAATTCGTTTGTTGTTAAATTGTTGTCTTTTTCTACTCTGGACGCTCTTAATGTGCACGTCTTTCTACATCGTTCTCACATATATGTATAATTTCAAAACGAATGATGTATCCAAGATTTTGTAACAATATTTTGATTCAAAAGAGTGTCCATGGAGTTTCTTGCCCGTTCTTCTCCATAGAGATCTACGCTAGGGAATGGGCAACTACAGTACTTTCTCAAGTTATTATGCCTTGTGACTGAGACTGTAGCTTTGTTTTTTATTTGTAATTTTGACATTCAAAAGTGCCGTAATGGTCTAATTGAAATAAATGCTTTGAGTTTGAGTTTGAAATTGTGTAAAACATTGTGTTGTATCTTAAAGACAACATTAAATACAATGTTTTAACGACAATCTAGTTACAGAAATGAATTAAATTTGGTATTAATCGCTTTTTACCCGAAAACGGCGAAGCCAAAAGGAAGGATTATGATTACATTTGGGAACATTATAGGCTGATGATGATGATGATTGTCACATAACAACAAGACACTCCTCCCATGTGTAAATCAAACCAACATTCTAATGTTATTTTCTTGGCAAATAGTTCTTAGGTTATTTCTTTCGAAGATGCCAAAAGGTTATGTCGAACTTAAACCCATATAATCCCCACGGGTTTCCTCTAACTTACTTTCGGACTCTAAGGCCTTCATAGAGGGGATAACATCGCATATTCATTTCGTTTTCTTAGTAACAGTCCTCATCCAACATTTCTTTAACCTTTTTTTTTTTAAGCTATTAAATTATTAATTTACACAGACAAAATTGGCGCAAAATGGATGTACACAGGTCATACTATTACACCACAATATAAATTCCTGGAATTTCAAGTAATTCATGAACAAAGAAAAAACACAAAACGTTAAAAAAAGTCCCGAGATTTTTATTTTGTTTTTACTTTCTTTGTTTTTTTCTTGTTTTTTAACTCCCGCACCTTTAGGAACTCGATAAAAAAACTCCCATAAAAATCCGACCACTATAAACATCGTTCCACCTTTTGAGTATTTTTGTCTAATTACATTTGGCTGAAAACAAAAGAAGGAAATTGCTTGAAGCATGCGATTTGCGACAAACACGTCGCCTGAGGCCCGAAGGCGTAACATACAGATCAACTGTATTCCCGAAGACTTCATTTATTGAAATATGCATGTTTAACCTTTGTATGAAGACGTTTATGTAGGCGCGTAAAGTGTTATAACGCAGTTTTCACAAAGACCGGTTTGACACGGCACATCACGTCGACAAAGCGACGTCGTGACATGGCCTTGCTGACGTTCCCAACAACCTAACCAAAGCGATCAGTCGCATGAATACACAATTTTATGGAACACCCGAAGGCACTCTCTGTCGTTGTATTGTCATGTTCAGGTTCGCTGAACAAAATGAACGCGATGATGGTGATAACATAACATAACATCACGCCTGTAATCCCCGAAGGGTTAGTCAGAGGTGTACCTAATAGTAGGTACACCCAAATTTCGCCAGTTATGTTTAAGTCTCATGAAATAGGGGCGAGCATATTGCCATCAACCGGGCGCAAATCCAAACTCCGTGGTTGCTACTGAGAAATACCTGACGGAAAAACCCTATATCACTTTGCCCGACCTTGGAATTGAACCCAAGACCATGCTAATAATATTTCTGGTAATAGGACACGGGTTCAGTAAAACGTTCGGTAAAGCAAAAGATATTATATCAACAAAAGCGAAATCTGTCTCCACGTTAGTTCTATAACCTTTAAACTAATGAATAAATAATAACTAGCAAATTGTTCAAGTTTAATGAAAACCGGTTTAGGATTGAGAAGACCAAGTTTCTCGGCAACATTGTCTTTGAGAGAATTCTGTGGGTGAAGACTTAAATTGAAAGATAAACGAGCACATGTCCCAGATAGCTACTTGTCTCAAAATACTATGAGAAGTTTTCGTAAATTGCGTGTCTCTCAGTTCTTTGAAGTAGGTAATTGCAAAAGTAGTTTTAAGGGTTCCGTTGCCGAATGGCAAAACCGGCCAAGTCCGTGTCGGGCCACGCGCAATGTAGGGTCCCGTAGTACCCCGTTTTCACAATATAGAACGATTCTGTTGTTCTTTATATTTATATAATAAGGATTTTGTATTTGGTACAAAATTATCCAACACTGAAGTTCAACGACTAGTAATAGTCGTTGAACTTCGGTGTTGGATAATTTAAAAAAACTAATAAAGTTCTGTTATCTTAACCGCTATAACTTTCAAGCTAGCTACTAGAACAAAAATTTGCACTTTAAAGTTTAATATTTCGTATATGGAGCATTAAATCAAAAACTAGTTTTAACAACCCCTAAGTCATTTTAAAAGACCTATTCAACAATATCCCACACGATGGGGTAGACGACGAAAAAAAAATTCCCAACTTCACATGTTATGTTACCCTAAAAAAAGTATTTTCCAAAATTTTATTTTACCACTTTGTCGGCGTAATTGATATACACACCCCTACAAAATTACAGTTTTCTAAGTACTAACGGTCTCTCAGCAAAACGGACAAGCAGACAGACGGACATGACGAAACTATAAGGGTTCCTTGTCAGGACTACGGAACCCTAAAACAGAACCCTTATAGGTGTCTTTGATGAAAATTTATCAAAAAAAAACAGCATGGATGCGATACTGATGCTAAAAGGGGTTACCACGTATTCAGTACAACATTCTGAACCCCCTAGATAGATTTTTTTTTCAATAATTTGAAAAAAAAACAGCTTTTAAATGGTACCGCTGCTTAACCCTTCGAAGAAACAGGCGTGATGTTAAGTTATAGCTGTTACGGTAATATTTTTCCTCCAAAATAATATTTTATTTCGTGTTCTCAGAATATCCAACTAAACTAACTAACTTTGCTTGTTATATTCTTTTGAAATATTTAATTTATTTCAGTGAAGGGTTTCGTAACTAGAAAGTTTTTTGACATTTTAATAAAAACTCGAAAGAAGCCAGCCAATATCTTGAATAACAATTTTGTTTTGAGCAAATGTTCCATGTTTTATTAATTCTGTTAGAAGGTACGAATCTACATGGCTGTAAATAATACACCCATCAATCTCATCATCTGCCTAGCCTTTTCCCAACTATGTTGGGGTCGGCTTCCAGTCTAACCGGATGCAGCTGAATACCAGTATTTTACATGGAGCGACTACCTATCTGACCTCCACAACCCAGTTAGTACTGGGTAATACGATACCACTTGGTAAGACTGGTTGTCAGACATTCTGGGCCACTGACTACCTGTAACGACTGTCAAAGATCTAATAAAAATAATGCACTATCTGTGTGTAAATACTATGGACCTTCTCATTATACTGCCCACGTGGCTGAAGAAAATGCGTTAACGGAACGTGCAACCCCCATTTAGCGTATATACTTTCATATGTATTCAGTAAAAAGCTTTTATTTTGAAATTACAAACAGACATTTCAACTGTTTTTATTTGTATAGATAAATGTAAGCCTTAACGAAATTTAATAAAGCATATTGTCAGCCAGACGCTACATTGCTATTGGAGTTATTTCAACAACAATTTACGAGTCCCAAGCAAATAGTCACTTAAGTACTACATGTTCGCCTTTTGCCCTTGAATTTATTTATTTTGAATTGAAACCCAAACTTAAGGCCCATCTACACGCAAAAATACATATCTACAAAATCATCTTTTTAAGATGTGGCCTAGAGAGAAAAATAACTTTAGCTTCAGAAGTCGGATTTCGTTTTTTTTGTCACCGACTTCTGAAGCTAAAGTTATTTTTCACTTTTTTGTGTTTTGTTTTTTGAAGTCGGTTTTTTTTTATATAAAGTTTTTTATTTTTCAATTTTTAGTTGTTCCCAAACAAATAATGTCATGGTAATAGGCTTATCCCCAATAAATTTAACTTAATATACCTAACTGTCGAAATCTGGGTGTATTGTACACATCTGCGTACCACCTCAGAGTATACAAGCGTGATGTTACGTCATGATGTTGTATAAACAATAAATATCCAAGCGATTGCAGCAATCACTGCAGATTTGCCGTCTATTTTTGAAGAGTTCCATTGTATATCTCCGAAGATCTTCACCAAATTTAAATAGGACCACTCCAAGAGCATACTCTTTCAAATAAAAAAAAATCATCAAAATCAATTCATAAACGACGAAGTTATCCGCGAACACACATTAAAAAAAAAAATACTTTCGAATTGAGAAACCTCCTTTTTTTTAAGTTGGTTAAAAAACACCAAAAAGTTTTACAGGATCAAAAAAAAAACGACCGTCATTAGAAAATCAATAAGTTTTTGGACGTAACATTACATCACGCTTGTAATCTCCGAAAGCTTAGGCAGATGTGCACCTAACAGTACTCCCACATTTCACAATTTATGTTTTTAAGTCCCATGTAATATGGGGCGAGCCTATTTCCATCAACAACCTGGCACGAATACAGACTCCGTGGCTGCTACTGAGACATTCGTGATAGAAAAACCCAATAACGCTTTGCCCGACCTGGGAATCGAACCTGGGACCTCATGCTCAGCAGTCGCGCTTGACGCCACTCGACCAACAAGGCAGTCCAGTCAGTTTTTGAAGTATCATTGGAATATCTCCATTAGGAAGAACAAGAAAACTATCTAAATTTAAGACGGTAAAGCGCCGTTTCTTGCAAACGAGTTGTAATACGAGTACATTCAAATACATGTCCTTTGTGCAAGTGTTACGCAAATTTTGCACTAACACCTTATAAGTCACAGTGTGTATTCAGACCTTTAGACATTTATCCTTTATCAAATGGTGTTTAGTACCACACTCGTTTCCGAACGCGGTCTTGTGACGGATTGGGCAGCTGTCACTGTCATGTTTTTTTGTAATGTCATTGCAGTTAACTTGGTTTTTTGCACGAATCGTTTCCATTGAATTTCGTTGAACAAAACCTTGTAAATCCCTTTGAATCCGAGTTGTTTTCGGACATATTGTTTTAAATTCGAGTTTATCGAGCCTAACACCCCTTTTGCGCGTATTTACCCGGGATAGTTAGTGTATTGGACAAACGCCGCTTTTGAGGGTCCACCCCGAGCGTGGAAGCATAATTCCTTTTAAGACATTGGTGAGGAGTGTGAACGATTTAGTTCAGGCCCGGAGCCGCTTGTGATCTTCTTCAATAGTTGTGGTGCGTTCCGAGCCATTACACGCTGTACGGACCAGCGTCCCTTGGAATATCGTTCGGATCTGACATCAAACTCCACACTCATTACACAAACAAATACACATACCTACATACACAGAAACGACGTGACCTCCAGGCCAGACATCATCCAGCGCTAGGTAAGTCCAATAAGGCAAGAGTATTGTTAGTTTGGCTCCGCGATTCGCGGACATTCGACAGGCCAGAGCTTGCCCTGGTTAGGCGTCGAACATTGGTAGCAGAGCGTGGTTTAATATATAAAAACAATTTACTTAGTGCTTGGTCAATTGGAAGTATTGAATATTAACCTGGTTTGTTGCTGTGTCAGCCGGGCTCAAAGTTGGAACTTATTAAACTAAGTTAATTGGTTGACATATGTTATAGCCCCTTGTGATTGATAGACTAGCAATTTAAGCATCATTGGTGTTCACTTGTTGAAATACATGTGTGTTGTGTCATACAGTTTGACGTGTAGTTGAGGTTAACAACAGTAGTATACTACTCATTTGGAATTGTTATGTTGTTGTTTGTTATTGTCATGATGTAATTGTTGGTGACCTGTCATAGGCAAACTGTGGTAAGGCAGGCTTACATTGATATAGGTACAGGGTCGGATCTGGACTTGAAATAAATTTAAATTTAAGTTTTATTTCTCAACTGTACTAACCGTGACTATTTGTTACCAGTTCATTGTTTGTTGTTTGGATTAGATTCACAATTGTCGTTATCTTGATTTAGTTGTCACGATGGCCCCATTGAAGGCCGTAAGGGAGGCTGCTGCTGGATTGATTTCACAACTAAGGTGGTTTACCTCAGCTGCAGCGACCACTGAGCGCTCGGATCTCGAAGAGGTCACACTTGCTCGATCCGAGCAGTTGAACGTGAGACTAAGTGCTGTAGACGCGTTGTTCACGCGCTTTAACGAGTTCATCGTCGACGTCGACCTGGAAGTGCTGGACCAGGCAGCCCGCGATAAGGTGGTTGGTGACTACGACCAGATTTTGAACCTGGGGGATGTCATCAGCCAACGAGCCCGGGAAATTTCGAAGAGCCGGGCGCCTGTCCAGGCCAAGCCGGAGACCTCGCTTGTTACTGGCCCCGGACTGTTGAGTAGACTGCCCACCCTGGAACTGCCACATTTTGACGGTCGCTTGGACCACTGGCTGGGCTTCTTGAATCTTTTTGAAAGTTTGGTTGACGCCCGCTCGGACCTCGGACCCGCCCAAAAGTTGGCCTATTTGTTGTCGGTCCTGGAAGGCGAGGCCAGAGCCTTGGTGCAGCACTTGCCGGTGACTGACTCAGCTTACCCTACCGCTCTGGAGCTACTTTCTCGGCGGTACCAGAACAAACGCTGTTTGGCTGATGTTCACATCGACCAGATTTTGGGGTTACCGGCCATCACTAGAGTGTCAGCATTGCGTACGGACCTGCTGAACCCGTTAGTCGCAGCGACCAACTCTTTGAGACGATTGCAGTTGCCGGTGGACCATTGGTCTTACCTGTTGGTGCATATAGTGCTGCGATTGCTCCCCGCGGATTTGAGATCTCGCTTTGAGCAGAAGTATGGTGGGGATAGTGCCACCCATCTTCCACCCTTTGATGACCTCGTCAAATTTTTGGAAGACGAGTGCCGATTTCTAGACAACGCTCGTGCCGCCACGGGGTCACGCCAATCGCCTTCCCGGCCAAGAGACCAGGGACGGACTAGGGCCAAGGGGCCTGTTGATAGTCGCCCCGCCCCCCGTTTTGCTGGCACCCGGACTCGGTTTGATTGCGACTTTTGCAAGGCCACAGGGCATGGCATGGCAAGCTGCGCGGCCTTTTTGGAATTGCACGTAAGTGCCCGCCGCCGAATTGCCAACGCACGCCGCCTGTGCTTCTCGTGCTTGGGGGCTCACTTCCATCGGGACTGCCCTAAACCCCGCCCGTGTAGAATTTGTGAAGGGGCTCATCTTGAGGTTTTGTGCGCCAACGCGAACCGCTCGTGCAGATCAACGTCTGACGAGGGTTCGCGCAGGGGGGGGTATCAGGAAGACGAGCACCGGGCTTCTGGCGCGCCGATTCCGAACCGGTTAGAGGCCCGCAATTTTGAAGGCTGCACTCCACCCCCCGCGCACGTTGAACGGGAGACGCGCGAACTCCCTTTGGTCTCCCTTCGTGAGGGTAATTGCGCGGCTGCTGCTAGGCAACACTGGCCGGACCAGCACCGCTCTCTTTCGCCTCCGTTGGCGGAACGCCCCCGGTTGGAGTCGCGCCCCCCGCCATTCAGGCATATGGTGGGATATGCCACTCCAGCTATGGCGCGCGGCTCGGGACACCGCGCGGACGAAGCGTTCGAGTGTTACCCTCGTTGTGAAAAGGAAGAGCCTGGATGCGGCGATCGGACGCCGCCCAGGCATCGTTAGGAAATCGGCGCCTGCCCTGCTAAAGGATCCCCCCCGGTCGAGACGGTTTTGTTGCCAACGGCATCGGTCAAGGTCTGGGGTCCCCTGGGTGACTCTGTTGTGGTCCGTGCCATTTTGGATACGGGAGCCCAGGGTTGCCTTTTGTCATCCTGGTTAGTGGGACAGGTGGGCCTGAATGTGAATGACTTTTCAGGCAAGATTCAAGGAGTGGGTGAAACCGCTGTCACCACTGTTGAGGGAAAGACTTGGTTTGAAATTACTCCTGTGAGTGGTTTGTACCCTAAAATTGGTGCTCCGGCCCTTGTTCTGCCGAATATTTTGGGTAACCATCCTCAAGGTCAGCTGCCTTTAGATGTTTTACGGTTGACGTCGGACCTGAATTTGGCTGACCCCCGGTTTGATTCCCCTTGTACAGTGCATTTGTTGTTGGGATCCGATGTGCTAGGGAGAATAATGTTGGGTAATATAAAGGTCTTGCAGCCGGAGACCCCGCGGCGGCACGAGCGAGGCTTGGTGGCTGTCTCGACCATCTTTGGCTTTGCGGTGATGGGCCTCGTATTGAAGGTTGCCCCTCAACCTGAGCCTGATGTTGTGTTGTCGTCCGGCTCTGCTCTCTCTGACGCCGTTCAGAGGTTTTGGGAGGTTGAGGAGCCCCCTCAGGTGGCCCGCTTGAACCCGGAGCACGAGGAGTGCGAGTTGTTCTATCAGAACAACACGGGTCGACTCCGTTCCGGTCGGCTTGTGACACGGCTGCCTTTTGTTGCGGTGCGACCACCTCTCGGCCAATCCAGACTCACGGCTGAGAAGAGGTTGCTGGCGATGGAGCGCCGCATGAGCAGGGACCCGGTGCTGCGGCAGAAATATGTGGATTTCATGCGTGAGTACGCAGACTTGGGACACATGTCGGTGTCAAATTTGGATTGGCGCTCAGTCGAGCATTTCTTCCTGCCGCATCACGCGGTCCTCAAACCATCCACCGGTAAACTGCGCACAGTGTTTGATGGGTCTGCGCGGACTTGTTCTGGTGTCTCTTTGAATGATTGCCTACATTCCGGTCCCAAATTGTTGAGAGATCTTTGTGACGTCATCACGTCTTTTCGTCGCCATCAAGTAGTCTTTGTGGCCGACATCAAAATGATGTTCCGGCAAACGGTTATTCACCAGGATGACAGACGTTATCAGTTGATTCTGTGGCGAGAGAACCCCCAAGACCCCATGATTGTATACGAGCTCAACACGAATACGTACGGCCTTCGATCGAGCCCTTTTGTTGCTATTCGTTCGCTTTGGGAGCTCGCGGACCGAGAGCGTTTGAAGTTCCCTCGGGCGTCTGCCATCTTGAAAACGGACCTATACGTCGATGACGTCTGCACTGGAGCTCCCACAGTTGAGGAAGCTATCCTGTTGCGTGACGAGTTGATTCAAATTCTGGCTTCCGCTGGCTATGAGTTACGTAAATGGGTGTCCAACTCGCCAGCGCTATTGGAAGGTGTGTTGGAGGATCATAGGCAGGATCCTCATTTGTTTGAAAACGTTGACAACCCCGCTATGATGGCCGTTCTCGGCGTTCAGTACCGACCAGTCCAAGACACCTTTACATACGATGTCGACTTGGAGTCACCTCACACTTGGACTAAACGACTGGTGTTGTCTACTGTCGCGAGGACCTTTGACCCAAATGGCTGGATATGCCCGGTATTGTTCTGGGCGAAATGCTTTCTCCAGCGCCTTTGGACAGCTGAACTTGGTTGGGATGAGCCACTTCGGGAAACCCTGTTGGAAGATTGGCTCCAATTTGTATCCGCACTTCCTGCGGTCAACGAGGTCGCGCTACCACGCGCTATCCTCCCCCCTGGGAGCTATACTGCTACCCTTCATGGGTTTTGTGACGCGTCTTCGCACGGTTATGCAGCCGTTGTTTATCTGCGCACCGTCAGCGCGACAGGCCAGGTGAAGTTGTCACTGGTCATGGCCAAGAGCAAGGTGGCCCCCCTCCGGACGGCTTTGACCATCCCTAAGTTAGAATTGTCAGGGGCGGCGCTTCTTGTGCGCCTTCTAAACCATGTTGCTCACACCTTGGGCGGAACTGTTAACATTCGGGCTTCTTACGCCTGGACGGACAGTCAAATTGTCTTGTGTTGGTTGAAAACGTCCGTCCACTCTTTGGAGATATTTGTTGCGAACAGAGTGTCACAGATACAAATTTCTGAAACGCCTTTGATTTGGAGACACGTGCCTGGAGACCTGAACCCCGGCGACGTAGCCTCACGTGGGTGCATGGCCCCCCGCTTGATTGTCCACCCCCTCTGGTGGGGACCAGACTGGCTAACTCGCCCCGAAGATGACTGGCCTCGAACGCCAGTCTTGATGTCGGATTCCTTGCCCGGGCTTAAGGTGCTCGCTGTTGAGACGAAGGACCCTCCGTTTGATCCTGATTTTTTGTTGAATCGATACAGCTCCCTCGACAAATTGTTAAACGTTACCTCGTGGATCAGGCGTTTTGGTCACAACTCTAGGAATCCAGAGGGCAAGTGCCTGTCACCGGTCCTCTCTCCTAAAGAGCGACAGGAGTCACTCCTCCTTTGGGTCCGCTCTGTGCAGGCTGCACACTTTGGAAGGGAGATCGAGATCTTGAAGTCTGGTAGGGTTAAGTTGTCGGGAGCCGTTAGCAAGTTGAATCCCTTCTTGGATAAGACGGGTCTTTTGCGTGTTGGAGGACGGTTGAGGCACTCTAGTCTTCCTTATGGGGCCCGTCACCCCCTCTTGTTGCCCAAGGAGGGCCATTTGATCCAATTGTTGGTGGCTGATCGTCACATTAAGAACTCGCATGCCAGTTGCAATGCGCTGTTGGCCATTCTGCAGCGAGAGTTTTGGATCTTGTCGGCTCGTCGTACTATTCGTAGCATCGTCTTCCGTTGCATGCCGTGCTATCGGACTAAGGCCTCCACTATGCAACCCCTAATGGGAGACTTGCCGGCTGATCGTGTCAATGAGGCGAGGGCTTTTACTGGCGTCGGAACGGACTTTGCTGGTCCTTTTTCGGTGAAGACGTCTACCCTTCGTAATAGTAAAATTGTCAGGGCTTATTTGTGTGTATTTGTCTGCCTGTCAACTAAGGCAGTGCATTTGGAATTGGTAACCTCCCTCTCGACAGAGGCGTTTGTGGCGACCTTGGATAGATTTGTGTCTCGCCGTGGGTTACCTTCTTTGATCAGGTCTGATTGCGGTACCAACTACAAGGGTACGAATAATTATTTGAAGGAAGTATACGCCTTCCTTAATGAGAGCCAGGTTGACATTGGTAACAAATTGGCCCGCCGAGGGATCACTTGGTTGTTTGACCCGCCAGCCTGCCCCCATTGGGGGGGTATTTTTGAGGCCGCGGTGAAAGCGGCAAAGGGACACTGGCGGAAATTGTTAGGAGACATCGTTCTCACCTTTGAAGAACTAGCTACGGTATTCTGCCGCATTGAAGCTGTACTAAATTCACGTCCATTGTGCCCGCTTTCTTCGGACCCGAACGACTTGGAGGCTCTTACCCCGGGCCATTTTTTGATTGGACAGCCGCTTGTCGCCCTGCCGGAGTACCCTCTTGTCGATGTGAGCCAAAATCGGCTCTCGCGGTTTCAGTTGGTGCAACAGCTCGCTCAGAGCTTTTGGCAGCGTTGGAGCTTAGAATATCTGCACATCCTCCAGCAGCGCGTCAAGTGGACAGACAAAACGCATCCGCCTAAGATCGGAGACCTCGTCCTGATTAAGGATGCCAACCTTAAGCCTTTGTATTGGCGCAGGGGGCGCATTCTCAATTTGGTGGCCGGCACCGACGGGGTCCCTCGTTTTGCTGAGGTTTTGGTGGACGGATCGGTCATGAGGAGAGCGGTCGCAACCTTATCAAGACTGCCAATTGATTAGCGGACGGATAGGCCCGTCCGGGGGGGGTAGATGTTTAGTACCACACTCGTTTCCGAACGCGGTCTTGTGACGGATTGGGCAGCTGTCACTGTCATGTTTTTTTGTAATGTCATTGCAGTTAACTTGGTTTTTTGCACGAATCGTTTCCATTGAATTTCGTTGAACAAAACCTTGTAAATCCCTTTGAATCCGAGTTGTTTTCGGACATATTGTTTTAAATTCGAGTTTATCGAGCCTAACACCCCTTTTGCGCGTATTTACCCGGGATAGTTAGTGTATTGGACAAACGCCGCTTTTGAGGGTCCACCCCGAGCGTGGAAGCATAATTCCTTTTAAGACATTGGTGAGGAGTGTGAACGATTTAGTTCAGGCCCGGAGCCGCTTGTGATCTTCTTCAATAGTTGTGGTGCGTTCCGAGCCATTACACGCTGTACGGACCAGCGTCCCTTGGAATATCGTTCGGATCTGACATCAAACTCCACACTCATTACACAAACAAATACACATACCTACATACACAGAAACGACGTGACCTCCAGGCCAGACATCATCCAGCGCTAGGTAAGTCCAATAAGGCAAGAGTATTGTTAGTTTGGCTCCGCGATTCGCGGACATTCGACAGGCCAGAGCTTGCCCTGGTTAGGCGTCGAACAAATGGACTAAGAAATTTGTCTCCAAACATGCCTAGACCTAAACTTGTCTCAAACTGGATTACTTAGAGAATTAGATTTGATAACCCTAAGTTAACTTCGACTGATTGTTACTCAAATGTGATTAGAGCAATTCCATTAATTAAACCGAGTCTGTTTTAAGGATTACAATAAGATTTGTATGGAAGATTGTAATTATAAGTTTATACATTTATTTCCAAATTTTTTTACGGTTAGACATTAGTTTATTGTCCTTTTAGAAACTCAAGGTAAATTATAATTTTCTTATTTTTTCACTTCCCTCCGCGCACTCGCTCGGGTTGGATGCAATCTATTTCGCTGTTGATTTTAATTACGATTTTCGTGTTCCGTGATCGATTCCCGGCTCGTGAGTTGTTACTAGTTGTGTGCTATTGTGCTAAGTGCTGGTATCGTAAGTTTTTTAGTGTTTTTACGTCGGTTTTACTGGTATTTTAGTTAATTTCGTTTACTTTCGGTGAGTACATTTACTTTCTTTGGTGTGTGGGTACCTCTAAATAATTTTATCGTCCGTTAATTCTGTTACTTTGCTTACGTTCTAATAGTTTATTTGAATTTCATAATTTATAATATGTTGTCCATTAATGATGACCCGCCTGACCGTGGCAGAGATGCATTCCATACACCCGGGTCGCCGACGACCTCCGCTAGCTCAACAAAACGTTTGTTTCATTTTTGATGTGTGTAGTAGGCGTTAAGAAAACCGCGAAATCTGGCGTTGTATTACGTGTCGCTAATGACAACCAAATAAAAAAGTTGCAATCGGTCGATGCTATTAGGTCCGCCGGCTTAAGACTTGAAAAACCGAAAGGCCGAAGGCCTCGTATATTAGTTAAGGACGTCCCATCCTCAATGGAAGACAATGCTTTTCTGCACGCGCTATACCGTCAAAACATTAAAGACGAGGTGCCAATAAATGAGGATGATTTTATTAAGTCTACTAAAATTATTCGTAGGCGTTCCTTAGATAATGGTCGCAAGTGGATAGGCATTGAAATCGAGTCCACAGTTCGTAAACATTTAGTGTCCACCAAAGATAAATTATTTATTGATTGGGCGACTTGCCGTTTCATCGATGATGTCGAAGTAGTTCGTTGTTTACATTGCCACTAGTTTGGTCACGTTAAGAAACACTGCGTTAATAAATCACCTACCTGTGCCAACTGCTCCGAAGCACATGAAACAAATAACTGCCCGCACAAGGATAATTTAAATTTTATACCGACTTGCGTGGCGTGTAAACGTTTTAAAAAACCGTTTGACCATCGTTGCGGGTCTCCCGAGTGTACCACGTACAAACTTAAGCTCGAACAGTTAATCCTCAACACCAACTACTAAAATAATGGATAGTTTAACTATAGGACAATTAAATCTCCACAACGATAGGGTGGCGACCTCTGAATTAGACAAATTAATTATCGATTATAACTTAGACATAGTACTTGTTCAAGAACAATACCAGAACGCTCGCTTACGTCACAAAGTAGTTCAGCTGGACAGCAAAGCACGAGCCGGAATTTACGTGGCGCGTTCTTCTAACTTTACAGTAACGTCTTTGCGTAACCTCATGACGCCCCACTGTGCCGTTGCGGAAGTCTCATCAGCTTCTTTTAAAGTTTACGTTGTGAGCTGTTACTTTCAATACTCAGACCCTGTTGCTCCTCATATACATAACCTCCGTCATGTCTTACAGTCACTCGCGGGCTGTAAAGTTATCGTTGGCGCTGATGTTAACGCGTCATCGTCTCTGTGGTATGGCAAGGTTAGGTCTACGGATTTCGACCGACGTTGTGCTGTTGAAGATTTTATAGCTGAAATGAACTTATCAATCCATAATACCCCAGATGCACCACCTACTTTTTGCAGCCCAATGGGCGAATCTTGTATTGACGTCACACTTTCTAGTGCAGACGTACGCTTGGATAGGTGGCGTGTCCTACCAGATGCGTCTTGTAGTGATCATCGCCTGATCGTGTACGAATTTGTTCCGGTGTCTTCTCAAGGTCCATCTCATATCACTGGTAATTTTAGATATAAAAGTAAAGGCGCGAATTGGGAATTCTTTAGCTCGCTTTTTGCGTGTCACGCCAAAGACTTCACTCGTGATGGGCTGTCAGCTGAAGAAAGTGCTGAAATTATGTCAGACACCTTCACTTACTGTGCTGACATCGCCATTGGTCGCGCATATATGACCAACATCCATAGATGTGATTGGTGGTGTGACTACTTAATTGAACAACGTAAAAGCTATCGCGAGCGAGCGCGTAGGCATTTAAACAAGCTTAAAAAACAAAAGGTCACCGGAGACCCACTCAACTTTGCTTTAAATGCGTTTAGAGTTGCCAAGTCCCGCTACAGAGCATCGGTGGAAAAATCCAAGGGTAATTTACTGCGAAAAATAGTAGAAAAATTAGATAAAGAAGGTCCGTGGTCTCCTTTGTATCACGAATTCAAAGCTAATCGATCAGTCGACCTGGCGTTTGTCCAGAACATTAAAGTCAATAATAAACACACCACCGGTATTGAGGAAACAACCGAAGTTCTATTAAATAGTCTGATTCCTGATGATTCGCCGGTAAATGACAATGACTACCATCAACAGATCAGAGCGTGGGCTGCTGTGCCACCTGAATCACCAGCGTCAGACCTTCCATCCATTGACGAATTCATTAATGTTGTCAGGAAACTGCCTCTTAACAAATCATCAGGTGAAGATAAAATATCTAATCGGATGATAATAGAAGCGTGTAAAACAGCGGGCGACGCCATTCTATCTGTTTTCAACCGATGTATTGCGGACGGCGTTTTCCCTCGCGTATGGCGACGTGGCTTTATACGAATAATTCCAAAAAGTGGTGATAAGCCACCGGACGACCCTAAGTCGTACAGGCCCATAACCCTACTGCCATCTTTAGGAAAACTCCTGGAGCGCCTTATCGTTCCACGTTTGCTGCCAGACGGGCCAAAGTTTCATAACAACCAATTCGGTTTCACCGTGGGAAAATCTACCGTAGACGCGGCACTTTCTGTTAGAAAAATTGTTAATAACTCGGAACACAAGTACGTGGTTGGAATCTTTTTAGATATTTCCGGGGCCTTTGATAACGCATGGTGGCCGATGCTACTACTTAAACTGAAGAATCGTGGCTGCTATAAAAACATATATAACCTTGTTTATTCTTACTTTTTAAATGGTTCCGCGAAACTCAAACTCGGTCATTATTCTATGTCAAAGTCCCTTACCATGGGATGTCCTCAGGGGTCGGTAATCGCTCCGTATGTATGGAATTTAGGTTTTGATGATTTTCTCGCGATTCCCCTTCCTCCCGGCTGTTCATTAATCGGTTACGCGGACGACGGCCTGCTGCTCATTCAGTCGAGTACTCGGGCTGGTCTCGAGAATTTAGCTGATACTTGCCTACGATTATTATCTCAGTGGGGCGATCGAAACCGTCTGACCTTTGCACCGCAAAAAACTTATCAACTAATTTTAAAAGGTAATCTTAAATCGTGGCCTAGTATTAAATTTAATAACGTTCCCGTGAAAAGAAAGCAATCCGTGTGCTACCTTGGTTTGGTCTTAGAGAGAAATTTTTCATTCATAGATCATATAAAAACTGTCGGTGAAAAAGCTAAAAAGAACTTTTATGCCTTAACGAGAATATCAAAATCTACGTGGGGTCTGTCATTTATAACTTTAAAGACCATTTATGGGGCTACTTACTTGGGGTGTATGTGCTACGGGGCACCTGTCTGGGCCGATAGGGCCACCATAGGAGCGGCACGACGTAAATTGCTTCAAAGCCAGCGTTTGGCTTTGATATTCTTATGCAAAGCGTATAGGACGGTTAGTACTGAAGCCTTACCGGTACTTGCAGGTGTACTTCCAGTTGATCTTGAAATGCAGCGACGGGCTGCAATGTACTATAACGCACGTGAGACCGCGGACGCAGACTTTTTAACCCTACGTGACCGTGTTAAGATTGCTAGATTATTCAAACCACAGACCGACGTCTGGGAGGAACTTTTGTCTGAATGGCAAGGTAGGTGGGATAATTCCATCAAGGGCCGACACCTCCACCAGTTCTTTCCATCCGTTCGTGAGCGGCTGGCCAGGACATGGTTGGATGTTGATCACTGTGTTGCCCAATTTCTCACCGGTCATGGTAACTTTAAGAGTAAATTATTTTCCTTCAAGCTTGTTGACTCGCCTTTTTGTCAATGTTCCACATCTGACTGCGAATATGAACAATCAGCACATCACATTTTATGGGAGTGCAGTCTTTGGCAGAATGAACGCAACATTATGTTGGATAGTGTACAGGTTACATCCGGAGTTATTTACTATACAGACCTTGTGGAAACAAGAACAAATTTCCGTGCGTTCAAGCGTTTTTGCCATACCTATTATTGGAATCAAATATAACAGCTCACAACTTAGGACCCATTAATGTTAATATTTATCCGTGGTGCTAGGCAACTGGGCCTATCCCAGTTGTAAACGTCCCTTTGTGCCTATTGGCCTTGTTTCGTTCTGTCTCCTGCTGAAATGGAGGGAAGTGGAAATTACGGTATTTTCCTACTCCTCCACTATACTTTTCTGATTAATTTCGTTGCGGGATCCAAGACAGTTAAATTCATTCTCTGGGACTTCGTCGAGCTTCATTGTCTCGGCGCTTTTCTGGTGGTCGCCACTGTTGATTCTGGCTTTCAGGAGTTACAGTGGTTTGGGAACAGTGTGGCGGGCTTGTCCCAAAAAAAAAAAAAAAAAATTATAATTTTCTGGAAATGTTTTACGTGGAAATGGATTTTAATTAAAAGATTGTTGGTTTCTTCATAAACTCACTCAAAAAGTCAACAAAAGTAAAAACGAAGTTAAGAAGACAAACTTCCGTTTAAAATAATATTTACCTGTGGTAAGGAGTTGATTCCTTTACGCAGGAAATGTTGGGAAGCCCAAAGACGGTGTATACTGGTCAAAATTTAATTCGTTTGAGATAATAAAATATAATGTAATAATAATAATTTTTAATAATAATTTATTTCAGTTAACTTTACAAACTTCTACAATATATAATCTTACATAGAGGCCTCCTTTTAAGTATGATAAATAGGAGACCCCGCTCTTCTAAAACTAGAAACAATATTAATGTAGGAGTGTACATACAAAAGAAATTAAACTTAAATCTAGGAGCATGTGCGTGTCTGTGTGCATTAGTGTGTGTATGTATGTGTTTGCATGTGAGTGTGTGTATGTATGTGTGTGCATGTGGGTATGTGTATATACGTGTGTGTGTGTGTGTAAGTCGCTCTTCGACAAATTATCACATGATACTTTGTAAAAGAGTTTCAATGTCGTCATATGTCTTGCATTTTAGCCAGTCAATTAGAGATTTCTTACATTCAAAATAACACATAGGGTAAATATTTAAAAGTTTATTCAATTTGTTGTAGATGGAAGCAGATTGTCTGGTGAACTGTCTTTTCGCATATGAAGTTTTAACCGAGACTTCTGGTGCAACTAGATATTTTCTTCTTTTTTTTGTTGAGGCTAGAATCATAGCAGAGGGTTTTGTGTAACTTTAAAGCAGCATGGAGTACATATAATTTCCTGACCGTGAGAAGGCCAGTAAGTGAGTAAAGATTTTCAGTAGGGAATCTATATGGTTTAAAATGCATTACTTTCAAAAGAGACCTTTGCGCTCTTTCCAGTTCTAGGAATTTTGTTTTTGTGGCCCCACCCCAAACAGGTATACAATACACTAGAACTGACTGGGCCAGTGAAACGTATATTTGATTTAATGAAGTCTTTAAAGTAACATGTCTTAGAGTCTTGAAAATCCAAATTAATTTTCTAGTTCTACACATGATCATATCCGCGTGTAAATGCCAAGATAATCGTTGGTCCACCACAATACCTAGATATTTTATATTTGTCACTTTTGCTATTTTAATGTAAGAACAATTTGTGCTAGTAGGATTATCACAGCTATGTATTTTAAGGTTATGATTAGGTCCAGGTTGACTGTTGTTGTAATTTGTAAATGCTATATATTTAGTTTTAGAGGTGTTAAGTGTTAACAAAAAATAATTTAACCATTTAGCAACCTTTATGAGGCCCTCTTCAGCATATCGATATACCGATTCCCATGTTTCTCCAGTGAAGACAATAGCTGTGTCATCTGCATAGGAAAAAATACGCCCATTTTGGAGTTTCATTTCGCAAAGGCTGTTTATATATATTAAGAAAAGCGTAGACCCCAAAACACTGCTTTGCGGGACACCAAAGCTGACCTGTAACTCATCACTGACGTAGTTTCCTATCTTTACACGTTGCTTTCTATCCTGGAGATAATCCGTTAGCAGAGCCAAAGGGACTCCTCTTATGCCTACGTTTTCTAAACTACGCACAAGGATGGGAACAGAGACGGTGTCGAAGGCTTTTTTTAGATCCAGAAAAACAGTGAGACACCTTTTTCCTGTATCCACTCTTTCAACAATATGAGAAGTTAATCCTGAGATTGCGTCTTCTGTCGATAATCCTTGCCTAAATCCGTATTGACAGCCAGATATTATGTTATGTCTGTTCATGTAATTTATCAATCTAGTGTTAATTAGCTTCTCTGTGACTTTTGAAATAGCAGATAAAACCGAGATTGGTCTGTAGTTGCTGACATCGTCCCTGTCGCCACCCTTGTGCACAGGTGTAATGATGGCTTGTTTCAGAACGGGTGGGAAAAGACCTTGTGTGAAACAGATTAACAAGATGTGCAATAATTGGTACCACCACGTCATGGGCAGATTTAAGAAAATTGGTAGATATATTGTTCCAGCCTGGTGCGCTCTCAGTTTTGAGGCCCATCAATACGCCATGTACTTCCTGAGGATCAGTTTCTAACAGTACAAGTGATGAGGCTTGTGAATTCGATAAGTTATAAATCTCATGATCTTGCGATAGCGATCTTCCTCGGCCAAAGTCTTACCAATATTAGAGAAATAGTTATTGATGTGATTCACTGACTCATGAGAGGTTGCTTTTATCTCTAATAAATTTAAATTTTGAGTTTTTTTTTGTTTGCGATATGTGATATTGTTTATAGCTTTCCACATGTTTTTCGTGTCTTTATTTGCTTTATCTATCTGTTCCCTGTCATATTTTCTTTTAAGTTTTTTAATAAGACTATTGCAGTGGTTACGATACCTTCTGTATGTTATTTTTAGGATATCGTTATTCGGATCTAAGCGTAATTTTCTCTGCATACTATTCCTGTTCTGGATACAACGTAAGATTCCTATGCTAATCCATGGTTTAATTATGCGGTTATTTCTCGGGATTAAGGTTATTATGGTATTTTGTAAAACGCAATATCTGAGTTTTTCAATTAAATGTTCAGTAAGTAGAACAGGATCATTAATTGTATTAAGTTTGAAAATACTACTTTCTTTTAAGGTTACTATCGCTTTCCCAAAATCAACAATTGTTTTTGTTTTAGAGCATTTATGTGCCCTTGTAATATTTGATAACTTCAAGAATATCATTAAGTGGTCCGTTATCGTAGTATCTAGAACAACAATAGGAGCAGCTTTTTTGTTTTTATCCATTTTCAAGATGAAATGATCCAAACAGTTTTCACCTGTAGTTGGCAGTGAATGTCCTGGTAACAAACCGTGCATTGCCAGCATGTTTAGGTAGCTATGCCTATTTGTACGCTCGTTAGTTTGTTCGTATGTCTTATGAATAATATTTATATTTATATCGCCAGTTATTACAATACATTTACATGATTTTAGGGAGTTCAGGTGCTCATTAAGTGAAGTTATGAAGTTGTCAGCATTATTGTTTGATGGTGAGCAATAGATACCCAGGATTACTATCCTGGGTATCTATTGCTCACCATCAAACAATAATGCTGACAATCTTACTAGATTGGGCAGGCTTATTTGTAAACATGACGCATGAGCCAATATTACCTCTTTGACACTAACTTTGTGCGTGATTTTAACATATACTACTACGCCGTCGCAGCGATTTATGTGATTGATAGTGGAGAAAGTCAGGTAATTTTGAATATCGGGGATGGATTTGTTCGCGTCCAGTCTGCATTCACTTAAAATGATTACATCGACATCAAACTTAAAGTTTGTTAAAGTAACTTTTAAATCATTTAGGTTACTATAAATGCTTCTAATATTTTGTGAGATAATTGTAAAATATAAGTTTTGTCCATAGAACTTTTTTGAAAATTCCTCGATTTGTAGTTGAGTAGATTGCGCCATAACTACATCGTCTATTTCTTGCATAAGTGTGTGTGTATTATTCATTTATAAGATCGTTTAACAGTCTGCGCTTCAATAACATAGAGGTGATACAAGTATGGTTTTTATGTTTATGAATTAAATCATAGTTTAGGCTAATCCTGCAGATACAGTGAGCTGATGTTTTGTAATTTGTTTTATTATTTTTATATAATATTTTTAATGTAGCTATTTCGTTTTTGTTGATCATATAACTGCTCTGTATGTATGTGTATGTAAGAGTGGGTGCATGTTTGTGTTCGATATGGAAAACATATTGTGAATGTAATTTGAATGCGTGTGGAGTGTTTAAATGAGTTAAAACTATTACATTAATTATATTATTTAACAAACAGATTGGTTTCGGCGGAGTTAACGACAGACTTAAGACTATTACAATATTATCTTTTACTGACCAGATTAGCATAGGTGTAGACTGAGACACGTAGTATAGACATCCTGCCTCGAGTCATATGTCTTGCATTAAAGCTTGTATTTGGGATTCAGTTTTAATTACGTAAGTCGGCGATTCATCCTGCTTTTTAACGTAGACTTTATTTACCGTAGGCGGTCCAGCAATATTTGTATCCTTTGGACTTAACAAGATCTCGTGCTAGAAAGTGTAATCGTGCACCTTTAGCGGTAAGTTGTTCCGATACAAAAATGGCGGTGTCCACATTATTCTTAAGGCCTAGATGGTTAGCGCAGAGCTTACTTTTATTCTTGGTGTTATTAGCTTTACACATCTTTATAATATCAGTGTTTAATAGAGTAGATGAGATTTCCACTATAATAGGAGTGTTCGTCATTCCCTGTTTCTTTCCCTTTACTCTGTATATATCTCTTATGTTTGATTTCGTAATTCCACAGTTTACACTTTTACTTAAGCATAGCACCATGTTAATGAAGTCTTCTTTAGTCTCTTTCTGTTGCTTAGGGACGTTTTTTATTTCAGTGTTAGACTTACGACAACCTCGTTGCAGATCTTCCACTTTTTCCTCAAGAATGGTGATGTACTCCTTGTCTCTTTCAGCTTGTATCTCCATCTGTTCTATTTTCTTTTTAAATTCTTCGTTCTGCGCAGTAAGGTAGGCCACAGAGCTTTCTATGTTGGAGTTAGTCTGTTTAATTTCCATAAGCGTTGGAGTGATATTTTTGAGATTATTTTCTTGTACTAATAACATCGACTTAATCATATTAATCATGTCTTCTTTAAGTACGTCAAGGTCATCCTCTCTCCTTCTTTTGCCTCGAAAGGAGACGTAGTTTGGTGGAGTAACAAGGATTTCGTTCGAGCTTAATGTAACTGCAACACAGCCCTGAATTAGATCTAGGCTTGGATGCAGAGAACAGCACCAGCTTTAGCCGGCAAAAATATACACATACAGAAGCTATGATAATCATTATCAACATCACTTAAACCTCAGACCAAATAAGAAGGTAAAGACGGAACTCTACGAATAACAAAAGTGAGGCCGTCAAATTACGTCTGGCCGTGTACACTCAGACCAAAAAATAAAGTTAAGACGGAACTCTGCGAACAGAGAAGTGAAGCCTGTTTCGTAAACATGTTGTGCATTTATTGAGGCGTAGCGTGTTAATTGTAGTTTGATGTAAATGTGTGCGTGTGAGCGTGTATTAACAGAGCGCGACGTAATTGGCGCTGGCCTCACTTTATTGTTCGCAGCGCTATGTCTTGGTTTTTTACTTGGTCTGAGACCCAAACCTAGATACAGGTTATTACTAGTACTTACATTTAAGTTTTTTTTTTTAATAATAATATGACACATTATAATAAGCTTACCCTGACCCTAAGTTGAGCCCCGGACTCCTCCGAAGAAGAGACAAGACGAGAGGGGAGGAAATGTGTTGAAAACCACCAATAGAATAACGAAATTTACACTTCTCGTGTCCGTAGAAACGGCTGAGCAGAGACGACAAGAAATGTCTCGTGTTTAGGCCAGCGGATACGAGAAGGGACGTGAGCGGCGTGCAGTGAGCGGTATGCTGTGAACGGCGTGCTTTGAACGGTGTGCAATGAGCGGTGTGTTGTGAGCGGCGTGCGGTGAGTGGCGTGCCGTGAGTGGCGTACAGTTGATAAAACCAAGCTTCTAAAAAAAGCTTCTCCTCTTAATAGAGTCCGACCCTTAAACCACTCAAAAAGCTGACTTCTACAAAAAAACAGAACACCACTTAACACCCAAGTACTAACTTATTATTCAAGCATGCTTGAAGCAATAAGTCTAAGTTGCTCGTCGTAGTGCTAATTTGTATGGAAAGCCTGTAACTGTACTTCGACGGGCTTAATTAACTAAATGAAACAAGTTTTTAATTGTTTCTTCAGGCCGAGGCTATTTATCTTCTAACCGTGGCCTCGAACGAGGCGACACTCTATAGATTAGAAGATCGTAAACGCGGAATTATGGACTTTTGGAGTAAAGACTTCGTTGATGAAACTGTTTAAGTAAATAATACTGCGGTTATCAGGTAAGTGTGGTCACATTTTAGGGTGTGATGGTAATCGCAACAAAATATAATTAGCTGTTCCATTTTTGACATTCAAAAGTGCCGTAATGGTCTAATTGAAATAAATGCTTTGAGTTTGAGTTTGAATTCAAAACTTCAGTACATCATCATCATGATCATATCACCGCAGAATCATCCACTTCTGGGTATTGGCCTCCCCTTTTTTCTATCCAGATGTTACCAGCAATTTTGACGATACCGTCGACCCTAAGACCAGTACCTACTTGACATGAAAGGTATAGGACATCTCCTTATTTTTTCACGGAGCTGGTTCCGTGTAGAATGTTATTCTGTTTGATTTTCCTCCCTTAATATGATCTCACCTTTGAGATACATGCTGTAGTTACACCTCTGCCTAAATCTTCGGGAATTATAAGCGTGATGTAAGGTTATAAATAATACAATTGAGAGTATTTAGTTTGTTGCCATTTATTTTGTTATGTGGTAAAAAGTGTATACAGCAGTGGCGAAGGTTTCATACAACTAGATTCCTACCGGATTCCCTTTGAAATAGGCACAGTCGGTATTCTATAGACGAATAATATAATCACGTTAAAGATGTACCTCTTACAAAAATTTACCCTTCGCTACTGGTGGTATACAGTCCCGTATTGCCCAGTACTAATTGGGTTGTGGAGGTAAGATAGCCAGTCGCTCTATGTAAAATACTGGTATTCAGTCGCATCCGGTTAGACTGGAAGCCGTTCCCAACATACATGGTTGGGAAAAGGCTAGGCAGATGTTGATGTAGTAAAGAGTATACTGGTAGCAAAATTGTTTTTTTATATCGAGATTTTAGCACTGACTCACCGATAAGTTGTTTTCTTTTCTTTGCCATAAAAATATGTAATATGTTTTAATTTCTTCTTCATCGTGCCCTCAATGCTGAAGATCGCAACCACATCCAACTCCAAGCTATGTGGTATTTTGCAGTGTGACCGTCTCCACGAGCGAGAGAATCGCGGCGATATTATCGTCGTGCCAAGTATTTCTAAACACTCTCTCAGGAGCCGTCTCCAAAAGCGAGAGAATCGCGGCGATATTATCGTTGTGCCAAGTATTTCTATACACTCTCTCAGACGCCGTCTCCACGAGCGAGAGAATCGCGGCAATATTATCGACGTGCCAAGTATTTATATACACTCTCTCAGAAGCCGTCTCCACGAGCGAGAGAATCGCGGCGATATTATCGTCGTGCCAAGTATTTCTAAGCACTCTTTCAGAAGCTGTCTCTACGAGCGAGAGAATCGCGGCGATATTATCGTCGTGCCAAGTATTTCTAAACACTCTCTCAGGAGCCGTCTCCAAAAGCGAGAGAATCGCGGCGATATTATCGTTGTGCCAAGTATTTCTATACACTCTCTCAGAAGCCGTCTCTACTAGCGAGAGAATCGCGGCAATATTATCGACGTGCCAAGTATTTCTATACACTCTCTCAGGAGCCGTCTCCACGAGCGCGAGAATCGCGGCGATATTATCGTCGTGCCAAGTATTTCTAAACACTCTCTTAGGAGCCGTCTCCACGAGCGAGAGAATCGCGGCGATATTATCGACCTGCCAAGTATTTCTATACACTCTCTCAGGAGTCACGAGCAAGAGCATCGCACGTAGACTTAGACGTAGAGAGTGTTATAAATACGTAGTATACGTCGCTCGCGGAGACGGCCCCTTTCGTAGAGGCTGTCTGAAAAAGCCTTTGAAAGTCAAAGTCAAAGTCAACGTTTTTATTTGCTAAAAATAGGTGTAAAAGGTGCAAAAATAAAGTTCTGGGATCTCTACGTTTTGCCGTCAACGGCGCACAAATATTAACTCAAAATTAACAGAATGAAGTTTTGTCTATCATAAATTATGTCTTAATTATATTTACATTTTATACTATCCCTTCTTGATCTCGTCTGACCATCTTGCCGATGCTCTGCCTTGAGCGAATCTACCTTCTACCAGAGATAATACAATAATACTTCGCTTCTACCCAAAGATAAGAAAAATGCTAAGATACCTGTAGAAATACCGCCGTTCTGGTTTCTCCGCCTTCGTTACGTTCAGTTAGAAACTTGTCTAAGGAGCCGTGAAATAAACTACGTATCTACGAGTATATTCAACACTTTATTGAAAGTATTTTATAATGCGCTAAAGACTTAACTTTATTTCGGTAAATTAGGTTTAATGGCTTTTGTGCTAGAATATTAATAGCGAATAAATATTTCAGTTGTGTTTTGTATCCATATACTTAATAAATAAGTACTGATGTTTTTGACGTCCTGGGTTTGATTCCCAGGTCGGGCAAAGTGTTATTGGGTTTTTCCATTAGAAATTTCTTAGTAGCAGCCACGGAGTCTGGATTTGTGCCCAGTTGATGGCAATAAGCTCACCCCCTATTACATGGGACTTAAACATAACTGGTGAAATGAGGGTGTACTACCAGGTATACCTCTGCCTAACTCTTATTTTATTATAGGCGTGACATTATTTCATAACATTTATCTTATATATGCTAAATGAAGGTTACATACGCCCATTATTATCAAATCAATAAGTACTATCCAACAACAATACCCGATTACAAAACAAGATCACAATCTGCGACCATATTATTATTCCCATAGAACACAATATTGCGCAAACTGGGTCGGATATGACCAATTTAACCTACGTAATGTCATTTTAGACTTGCAGTACTGAACTGAAGCAACGACGAAGTGCCAGTTGACATACATACTGGCAGAAATTCACGCCTGTTTCCCATAGGGGTAGACAGAAACCACAAAACGTTACCTGCTACGACCTTTCAATAGTCCTTTGATCTTGTCTACGTTCATACATTTGGTCATACACGGACGGTTGCGAGTACTAAGCACCTGACCTTTCTGAAGAACTTCACTACTAAGGTCAGTGGAGAAAAGTGGAACAGTCTGAAGAAAATAGACCTTCCAAAGAAACTCACTGCTGAGGACACGCAGTTGCAAAGAAAGCCAATAAAAACACGAGGTAAGTAAAGTGTCCTCGATAGACATTTTATTGTATCACATGATAGCTTTAAAAGTAATACCGAGTCACAAACGGTCTGTTACTTTTCACCCTTATGCCGTTAGTAATAAGGTTGAAAGTTGTCCGTGAACTCGGTAGTACGTTTTCAAGTGCGTTGCGGTTTACAATCGATTGAAAATTGTGATTGAATTTTATTTGCTGTTTGTCACTTGTTTATTACGTTTCGATTGGTAGACTGAAGTATCAACTAGCAATAATAGAAGTTTACTCTATAACAGTTGAGAGGGGCTTATAGTTAAATAATAACAGCCACTCAGGTCGATCCATAGGTCGATTAAGTTAAGTTATTTAGGTTAAGCCTCGCTTGCCTAGGTCGGACCCATGGATGAGTGCCTCCGTAGCAACTGGACAGATTCGCAACTGGACAGATTCTCAGCAAGACAGATTAGCAACTGGACAGAGTACAGTCATGAAAAAATAAATTTATAAACCATGAAACATAGGTATTCAATTTTAGAAGAGTTTATTCAAGGAAAGACTATATAACACAAAGGCGCGACGTGCCTTACAATCTGTTATATTGAGAATTATTATAAAAAGAAAAAGGGACAACCAAAAAAAAGTACCGAACCAAGTTGGACCAAAGGAATTATTTTTTTTTAGGTTGTTGGCAAAGTTTATTTATTGAAAGCAAATTAGTACTCTGCGAGAGGCATAATACACACATCAAAAGTATCTAGGGATCAACATATATTTTTGCAATAACTTTTCTCCTGATTGATATTAATTAAAATTTTCTTTAAGGATTCATCAAATAAAGTGTTTTCGTTTGTCACAGTAACGATAAACCAAGTCACCTTTGCATTAATAAAGAAATTTGCCATTTTCCTAATAAAGGGATTTTTGACATTTGAACCACTAACATTAAAGTTCGAAAAAAAGACTGAAATAACAGTTTTCTTTAAAATTTTATTGGGTAACTTAAACAATTAATAATCCGTGTTTCTACCGCGAACACTAACAACACAAGAACATCGGTTTGGCATACTCAAAATGAGTTCATCCAAATCACGCTGTGGAATGGCCGCCCATGTTCGTTGCAACAACAAAAAAAGGTCTTCTTGCGACTGGATACCCTCCATATTCGGCAGAGCTCTTCTCTGTAGCATATCCCATGCATGCTCAATCGGGTTCAAGTCTGGCGACTGAGCAGGCCAGGGCAGGACATTGATGTTAGCTGCGGCGAGAGTCTGTCTTACAACTCTTGCGGTGTGCGGTCGTGCATTATCATGCATTAACTGAAATAAGGGACCGATTTGCACTTGTAGAGGAACGATGACGTCTGATACAATCGTCTCAGCATAAATTTGAGCGTTGAGGTTGCCTCTGATCCAAATCAACTCAGTTCTTCCGCCGATCCAAATACCCGCCCATACCATGATGGTTCCACCACTATAAGGATGGACTTCCTGGCAGGATTTTAATCGCTGTTGGCGTCCAGGGGTTCTCCAGTGTCGTATACGTCTTGTATCCGGTCTCATACCAAAACGAGACTCATCAGAAAAGCACACGAAACGCCATTGTTCTTCTGCCCAATTTCTGTGTTCAAGAGCCCATTGATATCGAATCCTACGATTGTGCATTGCTATAGGTGGTACCCGTAGCGGTCTTCGGGAATGAAGGTTCACTTCATGCAAGCGGTTTCTGACTGTTTGGTCGCTAATTAAGTTCCCTGAAGAGTGATGAAGCCTCACGGCGAACATCATGGCGGTTATTGTTGGAGCTCTTCGAGTTAAGATTTGAATGTATCGGTCTTGTCTCCGTGTGGTGCAGCGATACTGTCCTCCATGGCGCTCAGCCACGGTACCAGTGCTTCGGTAACGTGTCCAAAGTCGACTGATAACACTCTGACTTGTATTCAGAGCTAAAGCTACAGTACGTTGCCGGGAACCAGCTTCTATCATTCCCACGGCTCTGAGCATTTCTTCCCTGCTTAAATGACGTCGCCGCTCCATAATAACGTTGGTTTTAATCAGTAGTAGGGAATCAGTAGCACTAATAATGTCTTCAATGCGTTGTATGTTTTTATAGGGAAAATATTGACAGCTTATTTTCATCTTTTACTCGAATTTGATTGAGAGTTCCTGATTCAAATTATGAAATGCACCAAAAAGGATCCATATAAATTTATAAAATCATAAATTTATTACAAAGCCACATCTCAATCTCAAGAAATCCGCATAAAAATGCTTGATCCCTAGACATTTTTGATGTGTGTATTATTATGTATCTTTACTGACAAAAGTAAATTAGTACTTTGCGAGAGGCATAATATTATTATGTATCTTTACTGACAAAAGTAAATTAGTACCTACTCTGCGAGAGGCATAATATTATTATGTATCTTTACTGACAAAAGTAAATTAGTACCTACTCTGCGAGAGGCATAATATTATTGTGTATCTTTACTGACAAAAGTCAATTAGTACCTACTCTGCGAGAGGCATAATATTATTATGTATCTTTACTGACAAAAGTAAATTAGTACTTTGCGAGAGGCATAATATTATTATGTATCTTTACTGACAAAAGTAAATTAGTACTTTGCGAGAGGCATAATATTATTATGTATCTTTACTGACAAAAGTAAATTAGTACTCTGCGAGAGGCATAATATTATTATGTATCTTTACTGACAATTTTATTTAAGACCGCTTACCTTTTTAGGTACACATCGCAAGCTGTTTTAGTGTTGAAGTAAGACAGATACTATGGATATTATTTAAAAACAATGTTTGTATTGAGTAAACAAATCTGCTATAAAATAAGTGCATAAAAGGTTCTAGGAGATTCGATATATTGTAAGTAAAAAATAAATAGATGAGAACAATAACATTGAAAAATCTTGGTTAACACGACCGAGAGCATAGTCACAAAATGATAGAAGCAACAAAAACAAGAGCAACACTTATTCTTTTAAAACAAAGCATGAACAAAAACATAAGAATCCATACAGCATTCATACTGCTCTTCATAATCTACCCAACATGGGCGTGCTATTATTACTATCCTCCGCAATTCATGGGCTACTACTTCTCCCCAAGTTTCTATCCAACTGACTACGATTTTGAAGACTACCCTGGGTACTACACCAATGATACGCATATTATGAACATCACTACTCTGCCTGGTTACCTATCTACTGCGGCACCGGTCGCTGATGATACATCTAATAGAAGAACTTGTGATATTTGGTGCTGGCTTCGAAGAGTAGGGCTTTTTATAGTGCAACAGTTACTAGCTGATAATACGTAGTGAGGAATAAATGTTTTTGATTATTCGTTTGTTTTTTTTCCCCACGCGATTGCCGGCAGACGGACGGCGCCGCCGCCGGGGCCGCTCCAAAAAGAGGTCGTAAGACGATCTGGACGCGTACCGCAAGGGCTGGTTCGCGGAGGCCCGGAAAATGAGCACATGGATGGAATTGGGGGAGGCCTGTATGCCAAATTTCATCCAAATCCGCTCAGTAGTTTTTGCGTGAAAGTATAACAAACATCTATACATCATACATCCATACTCACAAACTTTCGTATTTATAACATTATATTAAGACGATAGAGATTTTGTTACCACATCCTAGCTGAAAGCTGCCCATCATGAGGGAGTTTCAAGGTTCGCAAGCAACAATTTCTTCTCTAACAATGTTTTGGAGTAACTCAGCAGGAAAGTCTTAATTCCTAAAGTTGAAACCCTTTCTTAATCCAACCTAACCCAAGTTTAAGTTGGGTCAAGTGTTTCCGAACTTGTGGCTTCACCAAGTGTTGATTTAAGATAATTCTCTTCTGGCCTAACTTAGTGAATATTCTACAATATATAAATTATAAATTTTACCACATTAAGTACCAACTTAACATAACATCACGCCTGTAATCCCCGAAGAGATAGGCAGGTGTACCTAATCATCACATTTCGCCACATGTTTCTTTTTAAATAGGTAATAGGGGGGAGGGGAGCCCATTGCCATTAACTTGTTACAAATCTAGACTCCGTGACTGCTACTGATAAATTCTTGATCGAAAAACTCAATGACACTTTGCCCGACCAGGAAATCGAACCCAGGACCTCATGCTTAGGCCAGTCACAATTGCGACCGCCAAACCAACGAGGTGGCTGGTTGGAATTGCTCAAAACCTCTTTTAAAACTAGGAAAGAGAGTTTGAAACAAACGAAGAATTTAGAATTTATGGTCTGAATGACTTTCTTCACATAAGTCTGTGGGCCAAGAATCAGGTTTTCACGGCATTTGATAAGAATCATTGTAAATTAAAGAGGGAGTTTCACACGACACGGGAAATACCTTTTAATATCGGTGTCAAGCAATCACCCGATGTTTGAAGGGCGACCTCTTATGATCGAATAGAAATTGGATTCTACATGATTCTGCCCGTAACCTGAAATTAGTTCTGATAATAATCTGCTTTGGAAGTGGTTCAAGGAGTCACCGTAGATTACCAACGGAATATGACTATATAGATAAGTACTCAATGTTCTAGGTATTCATCGAATGTGAGATCGTTAATCGTAACGTTGATTATAAACTGGTTGTTTTAGACCTTAATAGCTTATTTTATGTGAGCGATATAATAGCTCGTTTTTTTACATTCCTTGTTTAAGGGGCTTCCCCATAGGGCACGCCACGATAGTGGCGATAAGTCCCCTCTTTGAGGAGTGGCTGGAGAGACGCCACGGCGTCCTCACCTTCCGCCTGACGCAGGTCCTCACCGGACACGGTGTTTTCGGGAGGTTTCTGCACCGAATCGGGCGGGAGGAAACGCCCGGGTGTTTCCACTGCGAGGATCGACCGGAGGACACGGTGGAGCACACGGTGAAGGTGTGCCCCGCGTGGGCGGAGCACCGCCGTGTCCTCGAAGCGGCGATTGGCGGCGGCGACCTCTCGCGTCCGGCCCTGGTGCAAGCCCTGGTCCGGAGCGAGACGGAATGGGACGCCGTCACCTTCTTCTGCGAAGCAGTAATGCTAGAGAAGGAGGTGGCGGAACGTGAGAGGGAGAGAACCTCACAGCGTCCCGGCCGCCGCGGGAGACGCCCCGGGCGTCGGGGGCCACCACGGCGCCCCCGGCCACCGTAGGCGCGCGCCTGTGGACGGTGGGCTATGGGCTAGCTCGCCAACCGTCCGTCTCATGACGACAGGCCGTGTCGACGGCGCGTTCGTGTTCCACGCGCGCCTCAAAGAGAGTCAGCAAAAAGGAAGGGGTCTGCAAGGACCGATGCCTGCCGGGGTTGCGGGACTGTTCGAAAGAGATACCGTGGCCCCGGAACACAAAGGGCGATGAAGGAACATGGATGGGTTTTAGTCAGTAAAAGTCTGACACTCCCTCCTGCTCCGCCCAGAGCGGGAGAAGTCATTTGATGATTTCCCATCCGAAAAAAAAAAAAAAAAAAAGGGGCTTCCCCATGCACACTAGCGCCACTTTAGTAAAACACAGTTACAGTTAGAAAAATTGCTAAAAACGGCCGTTTTTTTCCATTTTGTATCTGTAACGACAGCGAGGTATGTTTCAATGAGTTAAGCAGACGTAAATAATTTAGAAGACCAAAAGATTGATTTTGTCAATCATATTTTATATTAATTGTGTATTTAACGAGTTCTGATTTTTTTACTAAAGTGGCGCTAGTCTGCATGGGGGAGCCCTTTAAACAAAAACATTTCTACAGTCATAAGGCAGAACGAAACCTAATGTTAACAAAGTGACAATTTATGATTTTAAATGCGTCTATGACCCTTTTAAGAACTTTTACGTGATTCACATTATTATCATATTATGATTCCGCTAATGCGGCCATTTTAGGTGTCCGCGCTCACAAATTGCGAGTTTATGACAAAATGGTTTTAGAAGTAAAGATAATTATGTAAAAAAATAAAACGGGATTTTGAACATTATAACTTTATAGCAAAGTTATGGATAATGATTTTCGGACACTACGCACCTGACTTTTCGTAGACATAAAGGCGAATTCCAGAAAATAAGGCAAAACATCTAATGGCTACATAAGTAGCTGAACAGTATAGCTGCCCGGAACACAGCAAAGCATATTCCTACTTACGTTCTCTTACCATGTATGTGATTCTCTGAAACTCGTTACACCGTCTTTTGTTTCTTATTTAAACAATAACACAGCCCTCATTACAGAGAATCTAAGTATGCAGCATAAATAATTTTAATCAAAATGGCAACGTCTCTAGAAGATATTTTCAAGTAATACAACCTCGGTTCCGCAATCCTTGAGATAAATCAGTGTTAATTGTTGTTCCGGGAAACGCTAGGCAAACGAGTTGCCAGCCGAAAACATTAAATGTATTTGCTTTATCTTTACGCAGTAAATTAAGAGGTATCTTGCAACAAAGAGAATCCTTTTAAATGGATTCGGCTGAAACGAGATAAAGGCAACACCGCGGATATATTTTTCGTGTGGCAACACTGATTGCTCGAAATTAATGGAGGTTTTTTGTAATTAAACAAGGATTGGCTTTAAACATAATACAAGCAATATTTTGTGTTAACGCCCAGCCATGTAACATGTTATAATAATTGATACTATTAACAATAAAACAAAATGGCCAAAATTATGTTGAATGGTCGAAAAAAATATTTAATGTGTCTTTAAACCTTAATATGAAATCTGCATTCTTAACTCAAAAATCGTCTTCCTGGCATTGGCCCATTCTATTGGTTTATTCCGAACCTGACCCGAAGTCCTAACCCGATCCCGGGTTAGGTTAGGAACTTGAAAAAAAAAAGAATATTATTCCGAACGTAACCCTCTTCCTAATCTGACCCGACGTATCGTTCAATCATAACCCGAATCCCGATGTAGATAGAATTACCTTCTTAAATTTATGTTAGCCTAGTACTTTTTCTAAGGTAACTTATCTTAAATAACTTTAACAAGAACGCTCCATACCAGCGAAAAAAAAACGGGAATACGCGGAAGACCTGTCTATATAGCAATTCAGGTTATGATAGGGTCGGTGCAACATGTTTTCTTCTTCCACTCTCCCCTGTCAGACGTCACAGCATCATTTACTTCTTTCTCTTTCATATCATACCATCACACAACCCATCCATCTTTTCTATGGCCTTCCTCTCCTTCTACACCCACCGATATTCATGTCCATCACTCTTTCAATCACATGCGTTTCATCCCTGCTCATTACATGTCCATACCAAGACACAACTCAAAAAAAAATTACATGAAAATTTTACCCCGTCAACCTGGCCAAAACGGGTGCAAAAATAAACTTTAAAATACATTTCAAACCTCAAAAAATAGTCTGATCATTAGAAAATAAACTTAGTCGTTTTTGAAAGTATCGATGATCTCATCATGTATAACACAAAATTAGAATCAGGAAAAAAAATACGCACAATGTTACTTTTATAAGTATACAAAAAAGTAGCAACAAAGTTAAGGAAATAAATCAGTCACGTATCGAGAGAAGAAAAGATATAACTTTTATTACAAGTTTCATACAAACACATACAAATATTCCCATAAACACAACTTTGTGCTCCCATGAGTGATGATAGTTTATCTCAACACAATAAAACACATACAGCAAAATACAAATAAAGTGACTGCCTCGTTGGTCTAGTGGTTGCAAGCGCGACTAGTGAGCATGAGGTTCTGGGTTCGATTCCCAGGTCGGGCAGTGTTTTTGGGTTTTTCCATCAGGAATTTCTCAGTAGCAGGAGGAGCTCGTGGCTAAATATTAACAGCCGCTCAGGTCGATCGTTAGGTTAAGCCGTGCTTGCCTAGGTTGGTCTGTGGATGGGTGACCACCGGTTAAGCCGTTAGTCCCGGCTGTCATTTGTAGATCTTTGACAGTCGTTAGGTAGTCAGAGGCCCAAAAAAAGTCTGACAACCACTCTAACCAAGGGGTATCGTATTACCCGGTACTAACTGGGTTGTGGAGGTCAGATAGGCAGTCGCTCCATATAAAATACTGGTATTCAGCTGCATCCGGTAAAACTGGAAGCCGACCCCAACATAGTTGGGAAAAAGCTAGGCAGATGATTAATTTCTCAGTATCAGCCACGGAGTCTGGATTTGTGCCTGGTTAATGGCAATAGGCTCGCCCCCTATTACATGTGTCTTAAACATAACTGGCGAAATGTGGGTGTGCTAGTAGGTAACCTAAGCCTTCGGGGATTACAGGCGTGATGTTATGTATATATATACAAATAAAATATTGTCTATTTTACTCAAACGGATAATAAGACCATGACCATGTTAGAGAGAAGGAATTATAGTTTCTACAATTTTTAAATAATACAATTTGATGCCTACAAAACCAATACCAAAATGCCATACCAATGTCAAAATGTTAAAAGTATGTACCCTTGCTTCGACCTTGACATTATCAAAGGTATTGGAGGGTATTTGTAATGTCATTGACATTAACCATTAACAGCTTCAACCAATTAATTTCCAACAATAAAGAAACCTGTAAAATAATGGAATTCTAAATAACTGCCAAATACGAAGTAATAAATAAACCAATCATAAAATAACAATGATTTTAAATTCAAAGCCTCGTTCACACGATTTTATTTATATGCCAGTACAACGGTCTAGTCCAGTAACTTACCTTAGCTTGAACAAGTAAATCCGTGCAGTCAAGCAGTCTTATAGCCTTCTGACGCTATCTAAAGGCTGAAATAACGGTTATATTTAAATAAATAAATAAATATCGCTGGACATTACACACAGCGCCATCTAGTGCCACACTAAGCAACGACGCTTGTGTCGTGGACACCAGATAGTTGATACTTTTTGTTTGTAAATACATACTTATTATACATATTTAATTTCCATGACTCGGAAACAAATGTCCATGCTCATCACACAAACATTCGCTCCTACCGGGATTCCAACCCAGGACCCTAAGAGCGTAAGGCAGCCTCACTACCGCTGCGCCATTCGGGTATTCGTCTCGTATATAGTTTGGCAACAGATGCTTTTCGAATTTATTCCAAGTCAAAGCCTGTTTACTATTATTATTACCTTTAGCTTTGATGATCAATCTTAATCTTTGTGTACTGTGAACTTCTTAACCTTTGATTCCAGCTCACGATCAAAATTACTACGATCTTTATTAATGTTACACCAAGATTGATGTGGGGTAAAGTGTGCTGACAGATGTAAAATATTGTCCCACGGGATCGTCCAACCGGGATAAAAAGCATCCTATTTGTTATCTAGGTTAAAGACTATATGTGTGACAAATTTCATCCAAATCCATTCAGTAGTTTTTGCGTAAATGAGTAACAAACATACATCCATTTATTAATACATCCATCCTCACAAAATTTCACATTTATAATTGGATTAGATTACTGTACGACTTAGATTATATTCGTATAAATCTCAAAACATGTGATTGTTCAGTCCATTCAATTCGTAATGTGAATGCTTATTAATTTTTAACAGCAAAAATCCAATCAAATGATAGACTATAAATACATAATGAACGAATTACGCCATTACAAAACCGAACCGTAGTACAGAGAAAAGAACACTTCAACACAGACAAATTTAAGTAAAAAGAAAAATCAAATTTGAATCTCCCGGAGCCAGGAAACGTTAGCTTCAATTTTTAATTGTCCCCGAAGGCACTAGATCATTAACCAATCGTAATGGGACGGCAAAAAGAACGTTCCGTTTTGTTGGAAATTCCCCTTTTGTTACAATTGAAAGAGCTAAAAGAACTGAAAAGAAAACCAATGAAGCGTAACCTAAGTACCCGGAGGAAAATATATTATAATATCATCCCAAGACGAGAAGTTTGAGGAATTTGTAAAGAAATAAAAACATATTGTTCGCCGTAAAATTTAATCAAATTCTGAAGAGTGTTGCCAATTGCGAAGCCTTTAAAATGTAATGCGTGCGCCCATAACTCCAATTTCATTGAAGGCTTTGACATTCACAATTTTGTTCGATACATAACGAAATATGAAAAGAAACGTTTTTATGAGCCACACACCTGGCGTCGTTGGTCATTTTTTACGTTACGTCGCTTTTCCAGCATTTTGCACTCTTATCGTAAGTATTCAGAACAATAGACGATTGTTTTGCAGAAATTCATCTAGTATATAAAACATTTACCAGCGAATTAAGAAACAATACACTTCCTGACGTTACGAAAGAAAAATATCCGATTTCTTCTGTTTCAGCTTTCAGTAATTTTGTTGGACTTGAGTAATGATGTCCAATCGTTGCGTGTGACGTAAATGTGATTTTTTGTACTACGAAAAAAAAAAGCTGCAATGGAAAGTAAGTCATTTTTAAGCTATTGATACAGAACAACTTAATTCTTCAATCCCAGGTTTGTGCAATTTCATGAAGGTTTTAGGCAATAAGAGGTTTTGATGAGATGGGAAAAACATATCTGCAGACAAATTAAACTTTAATTCTTTTGAAATAGAACAGAGATTCTTTTAATGGCTGCATGAATTCCATTTGTGGAACGTTCGCGTCTTGCAAAAGTTTCTTCACAACTTTGTTTGAGCGAAATCATAATACATTTTCATTTCTGGCCTGTGACCCGCTGACATTGTTGAAAGTTTTCCCCGACGTCTTAAGATCACAACAGCGCCATTTTCTCGTGTGTAACGTCACAGCTTTAGGATGTAACTATGTTGTAATACTTTCAGAAATATTCATCTTGTCGACTTTACTCTCAATAGCTGTGTCAGTGAACAGCTATAAAACAAAGTTTTTCTCCCAAAGCTTGGAGTCGGAACCTCCGATTTCAATCCTGTATGCGCGTGACCAGAAAAGCGACAAAGTAACAAATGATTGTTTAACAGAAATGTATCCACGAAACTTGTATAAATATCCTCTCCGTATAGACAGAAACGATATCCCTTGTATAATACATTGTGTGCTCAAAAAATTCGGTATAATGACGAATGATGGTTTTATAAACATAAAGAATTACTACAAGAGAGTACAGTCGATCCATAGGTATGATCCGAGAATCTTAATATCGGACGTCGGAGACACGTGTGCTCAAAATATTAATGGGATGAACCTGGACCACGATGTGTGTAAAAAAGCGAAAGTGTTTAACGACTGTACGCAACTGTACGCTGTGTCATACCGAGATCCCGACGAATTTCAGAAGTAAAACTTTTAGATGTAGTCTTTTTTATGTTTATAAACTTGTTAATAAAACCAATAATCTCTACCACTGCTTTTATTACTGGGGTGACCCTTTAAGATCAAATCTTTTTGCATTTTTATGTGTATTCAATGTAAATTAAACCATATTTCTTTCTTTACGTTTGGGGACCCGTTTTCATTGAGGGCTTTTGATTACAACATTCCTGCATAATTTAGAAGTACTCTCTCTGCATATCAAAGCCTGAGAGGTTTCATTAGACCGTATACAAGCTGCCCAGAGTTTTTATTTAGTCTTACAAATTTTCTTCTTACTTCCTTTTATTCTGTACCTATGTGCAAAAGCCACAGAGAAATGAGTTTAGAATAATATTCATCCGGACTTGTCTGATGAATGCGAAGAGAGCCTGTCTGCCGTTTGGGGTGCGTCAAAACTATACAAGGTGTAAACGGACTCTTAACGAAGCCGTCAACCAAGAAAATTAAAGTTTTAAAACATGAAGGAATGCACGATTACAGGTTGTGTTACCGTTGTACATAAGCTTATAAACAAAACATTTATGATGTAAACTTCATTATGCTTATGAACATGTGTGCCTTTGATCACGTGCATTTAATCTAGGCTGCCCGACTAGTTCAAAAAATACATTTCTTTGTTAGCATTGCTCGCGGATTTACCTATGTTATTGTGAGTGTAAGCAAGTCAAGCGCTCGGTTGTGGAAATACTGCGATGACTATTTCTTCCGCCAAGCACAAAGCGTTACTGGGTTAACGGTGAAAAGCACATAAGACGTGACGATGACCTGGACCGACTCCACTAATTTAAAAATGTTTTGTTAGTCTCTCGGTCGTGTTTTGACAGATTTGCCATACAAAATATGTTAAAAAAAGAAAATAGCAGACCACTGAACCTCATGTAAAGTATTGGAGATAGTAGTAGAAATATAAATGTATATTTGTGTATCAATCTCAGAAGTCGGATCAATCTTCAGGTTAAGCCGCGCTTGCTTAGATTGGTCTGTGGATGGGTGACCACCCATTACATACCGGTACCTACCGAGTTTATCTTCGTACCTCGGAAAGCACGTTAATCCGTTCGTACCGGCTCTCATTTGTAGATGACAGTCGTTACACAGGTAGTCAGTGACCCGAAAGTCTGACAACCAGTCTTACCAAGGAGTATTACCCAGTACTAACTGGGTTGTAAAGGTGTATAGTCTATGTGATAGTATAGGTGGTCAGTCGCTTCATGTAAAATCTAATTTTTACATGAAGCATAAAATCAGTATTTTACATGAAGCGACTGACCTTCAGCCAGTGTATTACATATTATAAGCTGCATCTGTTGAAACTGGAAGTCGACCCCAACATAGTTGGGAAAAGGCTAGAGAGATGATTTTTATTTTTTATCTTATTCAATGCCATTTTTATCTGCCATGTGTTAAAGGCAAAGGTGTGAGGAAAAAGACATTTTCATAGGTGGTAGCATACTCCTGTTACAAAAAAAAGGAATCCTAAGAATATCTTTAAATACGTAATAAGTACCTTGCTTTAACAGTACCAAATATAGTCAGAAAGATTGGCATGGAAATATATGAAAAGTTATTCACATCTAACCCTGAAACTTTCAAGGTTATACAAGGACTTTCCCGTACATACTACTAGTATTTACTCCACATAAAACCTGGCGTAATGCCAAAATAACAATAATCACATGAAACAAACATACAATATTATGACGTATCATTAATTTAAACCTCAATTTCAGTGTCAAAACAAATGGTTTTCACTGAAATGTTAACATAATAATGATAAATTGTTTAGATAACATCTGAAATTATTCTTTGATAAAAAACATCAGTACTTACCTACGTCTGGCTTATATATTACGTGTCCGCTAGGTTTAGATCGTCTAATGGCTAAACTGGAATATTCTGGAACATACTGGAATATTCCTAAAAACGGAGGTTTCTGTGAACATCCCTTGGAATTCTGTTCGCTCGCAGTAATTCTGATATATTTTTGATAAAAAGCATAAATAGACATGCCTTTGGTGCAACTTGTGTCTTGCGACATCCATTCCTGACGACTGCTGTATGTAGGTGCTGAAAATTTCAAACAGCCCAAATACAATAAATATATTCGTAGTTATATGTTTGAGCCGTTTGGGGTAGTAACACTATGGCCATGGGGCCCGAGTGTCCGAGTGTCTTCTGGGATATCACCAGACGGTTGGTCAGTTTTTCACGTGACCTTGTTGGCTGGCCTGTTTTTGGCTAAAAAATCAGCATTGTCATCCGACGTGGCAATGCTACCACTTGCCATCCTTCTGGGCACTTTTCCTGTTGACAGCGTTGAATTTTTTTTGTTCTAATTTCCGTTTAAAATGAGAGATTTTAACATAATCCCCAATTACTTGGACTTAAACATTTTGTCGACCAATCGTATCTAATAGGAATTTCTAATTTATCTTTTGAAAACTCCGGAAGCAAATGAAATTCACCAAGTTTTAAGACTACTTTTTGATATCAACGAAGTTATTGTAATGATTTACGATAGCAATCGAGCATGAGATTTTGATAAAAGTTATAATTCTTAACGTGATATTGATAGGAATGAAACGAAGACTTTTGGAAGTAATTTTTGTCAACAACTGTTACATGGCCTGATTTTCCTGTTAGAATTACTGGTCTAGTGGTTTGCGACCACTAGACCAGTAATTCTAGCATGCGTCTGCGGGTTTGATTCCCAGGTCAGGCAAAGTGTTATTAGGTTTATCCATCAGGATTTTTTCAATAGCAGCCACGAAGTCTGGATTTGTACCCGGTCGATGGCAATAGGCTCAGCCCCTATTACATGGGACTTAAACATAACTGGCGAAATATAGGTGTACTATATTAGGTACACCTCGGCCTAATTCTTCGGGAATTAGGCCGAGGTGTAATCCCCGAAGAGTTAGGCAGACGTGTACCTAATAGTAGGTACTATCGAGGACACTCCCGCTTCATCACCACTAAGCTAATTTTTGCTTGCACTTACAACATAGAAACGCTCTCTGCCCCCACCCCGTTGACTTTGTATAGAAATAATGAATGAAAAGATGCCGATCGGCCGAGCGCACTGACGACGCACGCCAAACGAAAGTTATTGTTATTTTGCGCGCCAAAGTTGACGCTTTCCTTAGAAGCCTTAACTTTAAGGGGGCGTGGCTTTGCGCCTCCGCATGATTTAAGCAAAAAAATGTTTAACTGATTAGGCTGAAAAGACCACGTCTGTACACACACACGCACACTTAAAAAAATATGCGTACACACAACAAAAGCGTGTTTGTCTTGGTTACTACTTTAACATGAAGATACCCTTTTTGATACTGGGTTCCAAAATACTGTGTTCGTATCAAGATAAAATTAAAGCCTTCAGTAGGTAGCAGCCATAAAGTAGGTGGAAACCAATCAACCATTTCATCTTTTGTTGTTGTTGTTGTTTTAGTTGTATAATGTATTGTATACATGTTAATGCTCTTGACTGTACGACTAACTACATAAGATTTGATCACAGACGTGTGATCAAATCTTATGACATGTGGTTTCCAGGTTATCCGGCAGAGTAGAATAGAACCAACCCATTACAGTCACGGGTGTCGTATAAGGCGACTAATGTATGAGGCAGAACACCTTGCGCCTCCGTAGACCAGAGAATGGGCAGCAGCGTTTTCTGTTAGTCTTTTATCACTGCGATCTCCAATCCGCCTGCCAAGAATGGAGATTACGGCAAATTCCTCCCATCATGGGAGAGGCTTATGTCCAGCAGTGGACGTTATGGGCTGTTGTTGTTGTTGTGGTTTCCAGGTTAGAACTTTCCCACTTTAGCAACACACGCCAAACCGACGCTATTTCCATTAAATTAAGTATATGTTCCGAATTGCAGTAATTCTAATCTTCAATCAACTGTTTAAAGATAATAGATGCGTGATAGGCATGCCAGATTGACGGATTTGTGATCGCAATTTGTAGTTATCAAACAGAGAACAATGGAAGCCAGTCTGCGAGATATTCTATGTGGCAAGAGAAAGATGGGCTTTCATCACCGTTGTCTTCTGCAGGGCTATTCACAACGCTTCGATTTGCTTTTCGATTCGGAAAGTCGTATGTCTGTCTCGCTCGATTTCGTAATGTCAAAAAAAGATAGACATACGACTTTCCGAATCGAAAATCGAATCGAAGCGTTGTGAGTAAAGGGTCTGATATTATAAAGACGGTTGTTTAGTCGATTCGAACGTTGTTGTTACATATTATGTTAATCCCTCCTATACTATACAATTGTTTTTGTTAATTATACAATTGTTTAAGAAATAACACTACTGCACCCAAATGTACACTTTTGTAATACCTACTTTTTAAATAAATTATCTATTCTGGGTTTACGGGAGAGAAAAATCGATCTAGCCAGGTCTCATTACAACGGAAATTCGTTTTCTCTATTTCATCTACTATAATCTTACTACTTTCATTAATGCGAAAGTTTGTGAAAATTTATGGATCTATGGATGTTTGTTATATTCTTTCACGCAAAAACTACGGAATGGATATGCATGAAATTTGTCACATAGATAGTTTATAACCTGGATTAACACATAGGATACTTTTTATCCCGGTAGTACGATCCCGTGGGACAATTACCGATCTCCACACGAGGGCGAAACCACTGGCATAAGCTTGTATTTTCAGATGTTATTTTCACATGAGTTGGCCCAAATTAAAAGTTATTCATGTTAACGAGTACCTACTTACAGTCTTGCATGTCTTTAATGATATAAAGGGTTAAATACTTGTTCTCCCAGTCATTGCGACTTTTTTTTTGTTCTGGACCATACGAGTACCTGGGAACCTACAAGTTACGAAGATATTGGAGGCCAAAGTTCCAACTTTTTCACAAGTTTTTTTTTTTTTTAAGTACTCGTTGTTAAAGTCATAACTTTACTTTAAATACCTCCATAACCCGTTTACTACAAAATGCGTCCAATAGCACAATGTTTTGAGCTACATTGAGTTTTACCCTAAAACGTTATTTTCCACCCGAAAAAAAAAAAGTCATTTCCCAGCAATAATTTTTGCGTAGAGGTACTTGGTTTGAAGTACAGAATGCTTGGTTGACGGCTTCGTGAAGGGCTCGTTTACACCCTGTATGTATCTCATTTAACCAAACCCTATATATCTCAATCTTAGACAATGTGATAGCGATCTCACAAATTTACCATTTTGTTTTATTTCAGACCTCCTGCTCTTCACAGTTCTGGTGCTCACCGGGTTTGCGCATGCTCGCATCTCAGTCATGTATGCTCACGATAAGCTAAGCGACATAGTAGCCGAGCAATGTTTAAGCGAGATGTACCCCAAAAACAGGCACATAGAGATACAGGAATCAGATGAACCTTGCATTATCTTCTGTGTGCTCAAGAAGTTTGGTATCATGAGTGCTACTGGTGTCATTAACTTGGAGATTTATAAGTAAGTAACTTAAACTTCACCACTGCTCTCAAAACAAAACATTTTGAGGGAAACCGTGATGGCGTGGGGCCAAAAACCCCAACCCGCATTGGACCCGCGTGGTGGTTACGGCCCACTCCTTCTTAGAGAGAAGAGGCCTATGTCCCAGTAGTGGGAAGTTCATATGCTGATTATACTTATGCTATAGCAGAATCGTTTGAAGCTGGCAAAACAATTGAATGTGATCTTGTACCAAAAACTCGCAATTCTAAACGATAGAAAGGAAAAGCATTTATTAGCCCGCACGGGACAAAACACAAAGCCAGCTGGATAGTGTAATAAGATACACGCGAGATATGGCGATTGATATCGTTTACAATTACCAGTTTTTGGTACAATTCAGTTTTTTTTTTTTAAGAATCGGATATGAGTTTCTCTGGGCAAGATTTTTAATACGGCAGATAGCCTCACGTCCTAAATACAAAATGCCAAGTCCACGCATTCCACAAGTAACTTATATTGTATCTCAACCCTCCGAATGTATAAAAAACGTGCTTTCTTCAGCAAAACTCTCCCATATAAATCGTTTCCGTCCAACGTTCAACGTCAGCTAGTTGTCCAAGCAACATGCCGAGCCAAAATCTAGATGAATGATAAAAAAGAACTGTTGCTCCGAGGATGTCAGCAACTAAATAAAGATTCTGAAGGGAGTATTCCCTTCAGAATCGGTAGGTTGCTATCTCTGTCTGTTTGACGTTTTGGTTAGAAACAAAATGTCACAAAAAACCTTTCTTCTTTTTTCGATTTTTCTATCAATCAAGTGACAGGTAGGTGACGCGGATAGGATATTTTTTGTTTATAGAAACACCGATACCCACGTAAGTAGGCTTATTAACCAACAGTTATTCGTAAGTAAGTTAGGTATATTAAACGGCCGTAAATTAATTCCTACTGAGTACACAACATTGTCTAGTGGTCAAAAACGCTACTGCTAAGCATGAGGTCCTGGGTTCGGTTTCCAAGTCGGGCAAAGTGTTATTCGGTTTTACCATCAGGAATTTCTCTGTAGGAGCCACGGCGTCTTAGGACTTTAACATAACTGGCACAATGTGTGTACCATTAGGTACACCTCTGCCTAATCTTTACGGGGACTACAGGCGTGATGTTATGTAATCACACAAAAAACTCGATTTGTCCTATTGTAAAAACACGGACCGTCTGCGAACACCGGACACGGACTGCACATACTTCAGTACTGACTTGAGTCCGTCTACGCCATGTATAACCGAATCTTTGTTCCAAATTATAAGTACAAATATTTTCTAACATCTACTTGTGTGTCTCTTATAACAGAAAACGAGTCAAAGCCGCAAACCAGCTAGATCAAAGAAACGGCATAGCGGACTACGGTGGCAACTGCATGGAAAGTGCAGAAGCGACTCAACACAAACAAGATGTTTGCAAAAAAGCCAAAGTTTTCAACGACTGCACACATCTTTATAGAATCTTACTAAAGTAACTTAATCTGTGTCTAATAAATCCATCGTTTCTTTAGGAAATGGAAAGATTTACTATTTCTGTTCGAGATTTTGTGGCCTTTAATTAATTAGGCTGCGGGCGTCCAGATCATTTCTTTGACGCCCCAAGCAAAAAGTGTGGTAGATTAGGCGTTGTCATAATTCACTTGATCCAAAGTTTCGTTAGTAAATATAAATCTGCGTCCTCATTTTCTGTGAAATCTTTACTCCAATAAAAATATTTTATTTTATATGACAGAAGTAAATACGAGTTTTATTTTTCTTTTCACCACACGAACTGTTAAATTCGTTGAACAAACAAGTAACAAATTAAAAGCAACCTCTTTGAACATGTCACAGCAATTGAATTGGAATTTCCACACGAACGGTTTCACGTTGGCCTGTCAAAAGAGTAAAACCGATCTGCAACTGTTTCTAATCCGTACGAAACAAATTAAATGAGATCCCTCGAGGTGCCTTGGACACAAACGCTTTATACAGGCTTAATTTTGGTCATAAGAAAATGGAAATTCAGTGTGTTGTTGTTAGTGTGACATTTATTGCTTACCTAGTTTTTGTTTAATTTTGGCAACAATCATGCTTACTTGGCAACTTGTATGTTTGCCTGGCAAATTGATTAACAGAAAGTCAACTCTATTTAATACCTAATAATTACGTAAACTGCCATTTATTTTTGTGTACGTGTAGAATCTACTGAATTTGGTTGGTAACCATAATAATTGAAAGTAGGTATATTAGTAAAGAGGAGCTTGTGGCTACATAATAACAGCCGCTCAGGTCGATTTTCAGGTTAAGCCGCTTGCCTAGGATGGTCCGTGGATGCTTGACCACCACTTACATACCGAGTTGCCTCGTTGGTTCTGGCTCGTCGTTACAGGTAGTCAGTGGCCTGAAAGTCTGACAACCAGTCTTACCAAGAGGTATTGTATTACCCAGTACTAACTGGGTTTTGGAGGTCAGATAGGCAGTGTCTCCAAATAAATACCTATAATTTGCTACCCTGATTTTTTCATCACTGACTCATAATCTGCTTAGCCTTTTCCAAACTATGTTCGGGTCAGCTTTTTCATCAGTGACTTATTAGTCTAATTTATTTACAAAGTCTGGTAACTACTACACCGTTTTTCAACAGAATACAACAGTTTATTTAATTATAGCGGACTTTAATTCCAAAAACACACCCGTGGAATGAATACAGGTTCCTTTAAAAGGATCTAAGGAAATCTTGTTCAATTACGAGAGTCTAAATAGATAGGGGATTTCATTCAACAGTCGACATGGGGATAGCTCCTAATTAATTTGTATTTATAGACCAATACACCTTTTGTTAAGTGGCTTGTTCCAATTTGTTGGGTTAGTTTTTTTTACCTCAATTTGTCATTTGATTAAGTAAATCGCTAGAGGATTACTCAGAGAAAAAATGGATAGTTCTCGCATATTTTTTAATTAAAACCCTATCATGTTTTAAATGAAGAGCAGAAAGAGAGAGCAGCGGTGGCCCAGTGGTGGCGGCCCCGACTTACGAACAGTAAGTCGTGGGTTCGAACCCAGACAGGCGCATTACTTTGTGTAATTTATTTCATCACCACTGCTCTCAAAACGGTGACGGAAAACATCATGAGAAAACAAACAAAAATTCGAAGACATGTGACATCTACCAATCCCCACTGGGCCCGCGTGGTGAATTATAGCCCATTCCCTCTCATTGAGAGGAGGCCGTGTCCCAGCAGTGGGAACATTATAGGCTGATGATGATGATGATCATGTTTTAAATTAGAATAATCTAGAATATAAAGTCCAAAACGAGTAACAACTGAAATGGGTCCTGAAAAATTCCGGATGCTGAATTTTTAAATGTGCTGGAATTTATTTCGCCCTTAATAACTGTAATCTATTGCTTTTAATTCACCACTTCGCAAGTGACAACAATTTGCTGTGCTCCAAAGTAAAGTGGTCCTGCGAGCGGCCATTTTTATTTTACTAGTACTCATTTTTAAACTGCGTTCCAAATAAATTGTGCAATTTTCAGATAAATAATTCAGCATGAATGAACGCTACTATTGTTCCAATTACTACAAACTTTTTATCTTTGAGAATATCTAAATATTCCACATGAAGAACACTTAATTGAAATGCTTCTAGAAAATAAGCTTAACAAAATCTGAAAAGCCATTTGAAATTCAAATTCGGAATCCTTTGAAGGCAATCTAGAACGATTTTTAAATTACAATGCTTTTACCTTAAAATGCGGGGTTTTTTTTTCCTATTAGGCAATGTATTATACGGCTTTGAAAATGCCTCCACTTAAATGCTTTTATTGTGTTTTTGTAGACCGTATTTACATTTATATTTACTTAATCAGAATACACTTATTACATAAAGCATTAAAGTATATTTCAGAATAAATTACATGCCTCTGTTTTTGGAACTTAAAAAATCCAATTCGAAATTTTTCCAAAACTTTTTGCTGTATACAATTTTAATCACAGGACCTGCACTATTTTGTAGGTACGCGGGATTGGAAACTGCGAAATAAAAAAATGTATGTTGCACATTTTCGGCAGTATTTTACAAAATACTTTTTCCTTTGGGCCTGTTTTTTTACCAAGGATATTCCTGATTGAACAATGTATTTTTCGGATGTGTTCGTTGTAACTAACACAAAATGAAAAACGCATTTATTTAAAGAAGCAGCCACGGAGCCAAGTACACTGGATTTGTGCCATGTTGATGGCAATAGGCTCGCACCCTATTACATGGGACTTAAACATAACTGGCGAAATGTGGGTGTACTATAATTAGAAACACAGCTCTGTCTAACTCTTCGGGGATTACAGGCGTGATGTTATGATGTTAAGTTGAAAATATTTATTTTAAAAGTTTGTTAGTTATGTTTAAGTCCCATGTAAATGGGGTTAAACATACTGGGATATGGCAACACAATTAACCTAATGGAGTACTATTGACATTGCATTTACATGGAACATAAACATAACTTATTAACTTTTTAAACTTTTTTACCTTCGGGAAAAAATCTCGATGTCTTATATGTTTATGTTAACTTAAAAAAAGAAAATCACACATTTTCTTTAAAGAATTTAATCAAGAAAAATCAAAACGTGCTCAGTTACCGCTCAACAGTTGCGAGATGACGAACATAGCTATCTTCTGTATCCAGCACCAGATGGAGCATCCCTTCTTCGCTGGTTCTTCCTCTTCTTCTTCTTCACCCTTCGTGGTTGCGGCCATTGTTGTTTCCTCCTGACATACCACGAAGGTCACCAGAATCGCCAGGTAGACCACCACCAATAAAACCTTCTTCGACAGCATTTTTTTCTTTTTTTCTTTTGTTAGTTTGAGTTTATTTTTTCTTTTCTTTCTTTATGTTGTTCTAAATCAACAACATGTGTGTTGACTACAGTTTTTGGAACACAATAGTCAATGCGCAGTTGTTTTCAAACCGTTCTATAATTTAGATTGCTATCTATTCCGATAGTCATCTGTTTTGCTTTGTGTAGACTCTCATCAAATGAGTTATGAACTGTAATTTCGTTTACAAACGGAAAACAGACGGATGATGAGAGCATTAGGAGTATGTAATATGTTTCAAAGTGATTATTTTGAGAGGAAATGATTGTATCGGATAAACTTCTGCGTAATTATAATGTACAAGGTCATGGATAAGTTATTTCTGGCTAAACGAATACCAGAACAATTGAGAAGAATTCAGCCTAAAAAACCGGCCAAGTGTGTGTTGGACTCGCGCATGCAGGGTTGAGAGTAGCGGTGGCCCAGTGGTGGCGGCCCCGACTTACGAACAGTAAGTCGTGGGTTCGAGCCCAGACAGGCACATTACTTTGTGTAATTTATTTCAACACCGCTGCTCTCAAAACGGTGAAGGAAAACATCGTGAGGAAACCGGCATGTCCTAGAACCAAAAATTCAAAGACATGTGACATCTACCAATCCGCACTGGGCCCGCGTGGTGGATTATAGCCCATTCCCTCTCATTGAGAGGAGGCCGTGTCCCAGCAGTGGGAACATTAATAGGCTGATGATGATGATGATGCAGGGTTCCGTACCATCGTAGTACCCTATAATTTGTATTATTTGTTGTTATCACAACAGAAATCCACATTCTGTGAAAATTTCAACTGTCTACAAAATTTCGACGGACGGACGGACGGACGAGCAGCGGAGGCTTAGTAATAGGGTCCCGTTGGTTACCCTTCGGGTACGGAACCTTAAAAAAGAATTGTAATTTTGCGGTTAAGGTACCTACTGGTAAATATGTAGATGAGTAATTCAAAGGTTCCATTTCAGTTTTTAGTACTGAGACAAGTATGACACAATACAAAGAGAGATAACTGCTATATTGTATTAGGCACCTAAACCTGTGATAATAGCTGTATGTGTTATATAAATAAATAAATAAATATTTCTAGATTGTCTGTTATCTACCATTTCTTGGTATTTATACTTACCGCTTAATTCCAACTGAAATTGGTAGATTCATTGTTGTACGTTAAAACATTAACAGTATTCTTCATTAGTCCGCTGTTGGTTATGGATAAAAGATGTCAATTTTTTTCGAGACTTAGAAAACAATCACTTGTATATTTGTTTTCGTTTTTTCTTGTCGAAGTATTAATAACAGATGAAAAAAAAATTACAGAGAAATTCAGCAATTTGTATATAAGACTGTACCAGTGGTCACAAGGGTTCGATTCTTATGACCACAAAGTGTTATTTGGTTTTTCCATCAGGAATTTTCAAGTATCATTTTCTTTCCTAGTCTGAATATGATAGTATATAGACTCGCCTTCTATTACGCGAGACTTAAACACATAACTGGTGAAATGTGAGTGTTTAAATAAAAACGTGATTTTATCCTGTTCTATACTTTTAAGTGAGCAATATTTTGTAATCGCATTCTCGAAAACGGCTCCAACGATTTCAATGAAAGTTGCAATATAGCAATTTACGGGGCAAAAAAATCAATCTATCTAAGTCTCATCTTTAAGAAAATTCGTGTTCTCTATTTTTACCTGAGCAGAGCTCGGTCACCCAGATGCCTACTATGTTATAACCGAATTGTCAAAAACCTCCAACAAAACTATAAACAAACAACCCCCCATCCACCGATAAAACCAACTATCAAGTTAAATCGATAAAAGCAATTTGTTCCACCACTATCCAATTGTTTTTTCATCCCTCAACCCCTCAGCGGCGATCTCGGCGCGAATTAGTCCTACAATGCAAAAACAAAGAACACTTTGTAACGAATACAAAGGGATAATTCCAGTGTCTTTAATACAAATTTGTTCCTGTCATATCTGAGTCGTCGACCACGCAGTTATTAAACAGATAGGTAAAGAAGGTCAACTTAGTTCATCGAGCAGAAAGGCATGCACACTCTTCACTGAAATTCGTTTGAAGAATCAGAGTCCCTACTCTCTAACATTTCTTCCGTATATACGGATCCGGATTAATCTATCCGTTCCTCTCGCGCACGTCTGCAGATGAGTGCGAGTGAGAGAAACGGATAGATCCGAATATACGTACGAAACGTTAGAGAGTAGGGCCCTGTTCTTATTGCTTGTGTGGTTAGTGACTAACCTGGTGTCAGAGTTTTTAGGCCGCGTTTTTATGCCTCTAACTTAACATGCCGTCGAGAAATATTTCTCAGGCATGCTGGTTTCCTCGCGATGTTTTCCTTCACCGAAGTAGAATGATAATTATACAACAAGCACGCGAATCCGAAAAATCAGAGGTTGGTCTTGGGTTCGAACTTGAGACCTATGTAACTTGCCAGTCCAACAGTCACACCACTAGGCTATCACTGCAGCTGCTGAAGAATCTGTTAAACCGATACGGACATATTGCGATCGTGGCTCCGGACACTGACACTGTCAGATACTTCAGTAAAGGTTAGGTAGAACTGGTACGGACAAATTGCAGATTCGGCTCGGGACACCGCAGCCTCCGAACAAATACTTTTTGAATCTGTCAGTGTCTGCTGATCCTTTTGTATTTTCGGAACCGCATCCGTAATTGTTCCGTCCCGGTTTGAGTGATCCTTGGAACTGTTAAACATCTTCTTGTAAACATCTTGCGCCAAGTACAGGGAGCTGACCACAGATATAGATCCTAGATAACGCAAGTGTGAATACTTGCTCCGTATGAAAACCAACCGTGCCATTTTTTACTACTTACCTACGACATACATATATCCTTACGTCATAAGCACTATTACGTTACTATACAAAATAGACAATGTTTTTGTTCTTTAAATGTCTAGAATTAAGTTCTTGAGTTGTAACGTTGTTGTTTTAAATAAATTAGCTTGCTGCTACAGCAGCTACGTTAAGCATAAAATACTTAAGCCGGGCGCGAATTAGGTGCTCTGCGTTATCTAGGTATGTACATAATGTTATAATATATCATATCTGTGAAACTGAGCTTCTGTACCCATAATTTATGTTGTGACAGAATCTAATAAACTTCCCTTACAAATCCCGACTAGTGTAACTAGACCAAGATATTCCCCTTTCTTCGCTGAAAAACAAGTGAATATAATGAACAGGTACACAAGTCTAACTAAACTGGGGATTTATCGCCTCCGCGAACCATTTGCGATGTAACAATGTAACAGAAGTTTTAGTGGGTTTTTCATTATCTAAGGATTTTCTCACTTTTCTGCGAAATGGGACAGTGTTTGACAGTTGTTTTTATTTCTAAGTGAGAATTACTGAAAACAGTTTTAAAAATTGTTTTTGAAAAGAATGGAGTTTTAAATGGTAGAAGTAGAAGACCAAGTGCGAAGTGCGAAAAGAAGTCGCTGGGTGGAAGAGGTACATCAAATTTTCATCTTTCATGGGGTACTGTTTGAAATGTTACAATAAAATACCTCCCCACATTCTTCAACTGAACGAGACGAAATTTAAATCTTGTATAAAACGCACACTATGTAGGCAAGCATATTATAAGTTGGGGGATTACATTGATGATAAAAATGCTTGACTAAATGCTGGTCCTGCTCCACAACCATAGGGGCAAACTAATTGATTGTACTGGTCGGGCATTATTTGAGTCTATCGACACGCAAAGAAGAAGAAGAAGAGGATTGTCCTACATCAGACACCTTTCTCTTCTGTATAAACCAGCGCCTGTAATTTTTGATGTCGAGATAAATAAAGATTATGAATTATGAATTATTATTGATTCCCATGTTGATGTATTGTGGAAGCTGCAGAAGATTGTAAAAATATACCTACTTGCATTGTGTAGATTTCAGTTCTTAGTATTATATGTATAATTGCATAGCACATGTGTGAGTACTTTGTATTGTTCAGCCACCATTTACATTTAGTTATCTTTCATTGACTTGAATATGCCTTGGTGGCTGAGAGAATGTCATGCTCACTCAAATGTCTCGCTGATGGTGGCGGGTGTGTTGGGTCATTTAATTCCCTTCAATATACACGGCGCCATTCAACTCAACCGAGTTGAATGGCGCCGATGCGCGCGTCATGTTCGTGAGCGGGCGCTGTCAGTTGGGACTGGTCATCTCTTGGCTGCCAGGGTTCATTTTAATTCGTTTGTTGTTAAATTGTTGTCTTTTTCTACTCTGGACGCTCTTAATGTGCACATCTTTCTACATCGTTCTCACATATATGTATAATTTCAAAATTAATGATGTAACCAAGATTTTGTAACAATAATTTGATTCAAAAGAGTGTCCATGGAGTTTCTTGCCCGTTCTTCTCCATAGAGATCTACGCTAGGGAATGGGCAACTACAGTACTTTCTCAAGTTATTATGCCTTGTGACTGGGACTGTAGCTTTGTTTTTTATTTGTAATTTTAACATTCAAAAGTGCCGTAATGGTCTAATTGAAATAAATGCTTTGAGTTTGAGTTTGAGTTTACTAAAAACTGCCAAAGCATTAAAATGCTACAATTCGAAATTTGGCAGTTTCTAGTAAGAGGTGTCAAATTTTGTCATTCAATTTCGAACTTAACTTTCAACATCCAATCTTGGTTACATCATTAATTTTGAAATTATACATATATGTGAGAACGATGTAGAAAGACGTGTGACATTAAGAGCGTCCAGAGTAGAAAAAGACAACAATTTAACAACAAACGAATTAAAATGAACCCTGGCAGCCAAGAGATGACCAGTCCCAACTGACAGCGCCCGCTCACGAACATGACGCGCGCATCGGCGCCATTCAACTCAAACATATTGAAGGGAATTAAATGACCCAACACACCCGCCACCATCAGCGAGACATTTGAGTGAGCATGACATTCTCTCAGCCACCAAGGCATATTCAAGTCAATGAAAGATAACTAAAAGTAAATGGTGGCTGAACAATACAAAGTACTCACACATGTGCTATGCAATTATATAATACTAAGAACTGGAATCTACACAATGCAGGTATATTTTAACAATCTTCTGCAGCTTCCACAATACATCAACATGGGAATCAATTCTTCTTCTTCTTCTTTGCGTGTCGATAGACTCAAATAATGCCCGACCAGCACAATCAATTAGTTTGCCCCTATGGTTGTGGAGCAGGACCAGCATTTAGCCAAGCATTTTTATCATCAATGTAATCCCCCAACTTATAATATGCTTGCCCACATAGTGTGCGTTTTATACAAGATTTAAATTTCGTCTCGTTCAGTTGAAGAATGTGGGGAGGTATTTTATTGTAACATTTCAAACAGTACCCCATGAAAGATGAAAATTTGATGTACCTCTTCCACCCAGCGACTTCTTTTCGCACTTCGCACTTGGTCTTCTACTTCTACCATTTAAGACTCCATTCTTTTCAAAAACAATTTTTAAATGTGTTTTCAGTAATTCTCACATAAAAATAAAAACAAATAACACTGTCCCATTTCGCAGAAAAGTGAGGAAATCCTTAGATAATGAAAAACCCACTAAAACTTCTGTTACATTGTTACATCGCAAATGGTTCGCGGAGGCGATAATTCCCCAGTTTAGTTAGACTTGTGTACCTGTTCATTACTCATTATATTCACTTGTTTTTCAGCGAAGAAAGGGAAATATCTCGGTTTAGTTACACTAGTCGGGATTTGTAACGGAAGTTTATTAGATTCTGTCACAACATAAATGGTGGGTGCAGAAACTCAGCTTCACAGATATGATATACTATAATATTATGTAGATACAGTATTTAATCTCATTTTATAATCTTTACATAATTAATTAAAAACTAAGTATTAAATAAATAAACTAACAACAAACTATAAAAGGGCATCGAAAAACTCCTCAACGCTTGTGACACTTGCCCTGCTAGGAGGGTGTCAGCAGGTAGGTATGTAGGGGGTTTGTAAATAATAAGGCTGGATGATTAGGTACACTTATTATTTATTGCCTAAGCTTCCGTGGCCATCTCACGACTCGATTGCAGAGGGTATAAAGGTGGTAGGGAACACTGGCCTGAACCGTCTCCAGCGATGATGGTTCCGTCTTTGACCCTGCCCGCAGCCAACGGCTCCAACTCCAGGTTCTGTCCCTAGTGGGAACTCAGCGTAGGTAGGTGATCTCTCTGCAGTAAAGGACTTTCTCCAAGCGTTCTTCACGACGCCGGAACCACGATGTGGCGAAAGTTTGTAGGGTAGACTAGAATCCTGGAAATCCAGACAGAAATGGAAGCGTAAGCAAGCTGTAGGATCCACGTTTCTTAGGTCCAAAGGTCACAGTGTCCCAGATAGGAAGATAGGAAGAAATACAGCAGAAACTAGATTTAAGAGGTTCTAGGAACACCTTACAATTAGCCCTTCTAATAAAATACATGGAAACTTACCCTAGAGGGATTTCGCGACGTATTTAGTAAAAATTATTTAAGTACGATCGGAGCGAGCAGCACAGCCGTCACCTAAGTGCTCTCAAAACGACTGGTCATCGGCCCTACCGAGCCCACCCGAATCGTAACTCCTCGGCGACGCTCGGCCAGGATCGTTTCAGCGTTGCGCGGGCGCATAGAAGCGAGGACCTTTTAAGATAATATACTCTCGTAGGTTCCGCACAGTAATATTTACTTTTAATGATTTATTTAAGTGTTTGGTTTACTTAATAATATTATAATAGTTTACTTTTGTGTAAATATCATAGTATTTTAAGTGTACATAGATTTCTTAATATTAAGTTTTCATAAACTAAACTCCTTCAAATTGTAACTTGCAAAGTGCAACGTTACAGTACCCCGCCAAAAAGCGAAGGATTTTGCATACTAGGTGCAAAATCCGACTATTACTAGTAAACTAAACTTACTGAATACATACAGGCTAATCTTTCATACCTCACGCAATTAGTCACCTTTTATAAAATCATCGAGTCTACTAATAGAGACTTGAGACCATAGCAACAGAGTAATAACTACATTATGAAATAATTATACTCAATTAGTTAGTTTAGATGTATTAAAATAGCATTAATCATTTAATACATTTTAGTTTACGTAGTTAGTTTTTGTATACATTAAGGCTAGGTACTATGATAAGCTAAGCAATGAGTTTAGTCTTTATAGTTGATAAGTTTGATATCTTTAATATGCCAAGAACCTAGTGGTTTTCCAGACATGTCAGCGAGTTCATAAACAAGAGGAGACTTTTTACCAGTAACTTTACATTTTATGAATTTTGCAGCTAATTTCTTATTAAAATATTTATCCTTATCACTCTGATAAAAAGTCCTTTTCCAAACTACGTCACCAATATTAAATTCGGCTGGTCTTCTGCGTAAATTATAATGTTGACAATTCCTACTATGAGCTTGCAGTAATAGTGCTTGAACCTTATTAAATATACTAGACAACACACCTAAGTTCTCAGCGTAGGAATCGCGAGGTTGAAAAACAAGATCGTCATCGTTTTCAGTATTAACGTAGTGTGATCCACAAGCAATTAGTTCACGCCCGTACACTAGAAACGAAGGAGTAAAACCGGTTACCTCATTAACGGAACTATTCACGGCGAATTGTATTTTAGGTACCAGCTGATCCCATACTCGTTGATCGGTAGTTATAAACGTTGATATAGCGGTCATTATAGTTTTATTATATCGCTCGACTGTATTAACATGTGGTGAATATTTAGGAGTAAAATGCAATTTAGGTACCTTATATTTGTCAAACATTTGTCTTAGCGTAGCACTTACGAATTGTTTACCATTATCAAGTATCACTGTAGAAGGTATGCCATGTATTAGAAATACATGTTCCTCTAATATCTTGGTAACAATTTCAGCTGTCGCGCGCTTTATTGGAAATAATAAGCAATACTTACTAAAGCAACAAGTCACGACTAGGATGTAGGAGTTTTGTTTTCTAGTAGTCGGTAGTGGTCCCACTAGATCTACGCTAATAATTTGAAAAGGTCTAGAACATTGCTTAGGTCTACCCATTTCACCTAAGGGAGAATGAGTTTGATGTTTATGTGCAATACAGATATCACATGACGTAACCGCTTTCACGACGTCAGCATGCATTCCAGGCCAGTAGTACCTGAGACTTACTCGCTTGAAGGTTTTAAATATACCAAAATGACCTGCGGTTGGTTCTGAGTGGTTTTTTAAAATGATTTCAGTTCTAGACTCAGCAGGGATCACCTCCTTCCACTCAAACTCTTTATTAAGAGGATGTTTAGTTTTCATGTATCGGAATAAGCGATTGTTTTTTACTAAATAATTTGGAAAAGATGTAGGAGAATTTTGGCAACCGTTATATATGTTTAAGTACCATTGATCATTAGAAGCTGCAGTGATAGGATTAGTGTCTATAGTAGAAACCTGACATGAGCGAGACAGTGCATCAGGAATGATATTATCCACGCCACGACGGTGTTTAATTTCAAAATTGAACGCTGAGAGACGAACACCCCAACGAGCTAGACGTCCGGTAGGGTTGTTTAGGTTAAGGAACCACTTGAGAGCTGAATGGTCTGTATATACGATAAACTTTTTGCCATTATCAAGGTAGCATCTCCAGTGTTCTAAGGCTACTAATACAGCGAGAGCTTCTCTTTCAGTGATGCTGTAATTCCTCTCTGACCCTGTCAGAGTTCTGCTTGTGTAGGCTATAGGATGTTCGACTCCGTCTATAGTCTGAGTTAATAGACCTCCAACACCATAATTACTAGCGTCGGTGTGGACTTCAAACGGTAGGTCAAAGTTAGGGCATGAAAGAATCGGAGCAGAGACAAGGAGTTCTTTTAGTTTTGTAAAAGATTCCTCAGCTTCTGTAGACCAAAGGAAGGGATTTGATTTTTTATTAGTGGAAGTAAGTTTGTTTAGTGGTCCAGCAATAGAACTGAATTTAGGTACAAACTTACGATACCAGGACGCGATTCCAAGAAATCTTTTTACGTCTTTTTTATTTGTAGGTGTAGGGTAATTTAAAATGGCATCAATTTTATCTGAATCGACATGCAAACCTTTTGAGTCAATGACGTAACCTAGATATTTTAGTTGGTTACGAAAGAAGACTGATTTTTCGTAGTTTATGGTTAGATTAGCCATAGTTAATTTCTTGTGGACTTTTAGAAGAAGAGAAATATGATTTTCGAAATTAGAGCTTATTATGACAATGTCATCGATGTAGACGAAGACAGAGTTTTCAAACTCAGGGCCATAGAATAATGTATCGACGAGCCTCTGTTGAGTAGCAGGTGAATTTGTCAACCCGAAAGGCATAGTAACAAATCTGAAAGTACCGCGATGAGGAATATAGAAAGCAGTCTTGTTTCTATCGTCTTCTGATATAGGAATTTGCCAGAAGGCTTTCGATAAATCAATGCTACTTAGATATTTAGCATTATTTAAATTATCCAAAATTTCAGATATATAAGGCAACTTGTAAGCGTCCTTTTTAGTAACCGAATTCAATTTACGACTGTCTAGACAGAATCTAAGTTTTCCGTCCTTTTTTTGCGTCAATAGAACAGGTGAAGACCATGGACTCTCACACTCTTCAACAACACCCAAAGATAACATTTCGTCCAGTTGCTCAGATAAAATACGTTGTTTCTCAGGAGAAACCCTGTAGTATCTTTGCCTAATAGGTAAGGAATCCCCAGTATCAATATGGTGTGTTACTAAATTAGTTCTACCTAAACCACGTTTTTCAGATGAAATATTTTTAAACTGTTCTATAATGTTATCAGCGGTTACACGTTGAGCTTCAGTTAATTCATTATAGGAATGTACCACATTAGTAGTTCCTGTCACTGTAGTTACTTCACTAATATTATTTGCGGCATCATGAATAGAAATAGAATTATAAAACTTAGGAAATAGATTAAATTTTGTCCAAAAGTCAATGCCTAATATTAAAGTTGATTTTACAGAAGGTACGACGTAAGCTTTCAATATATGGAATTGTTTTTCGAATGTTACGGGTAGATGAACAAATCCAATAGATGCTAAATTCTGTCCACCGGCAGCTGTAAAAGTTTTAGCAGTGTCCTTGTGAAGTTCAAGGCCCAATGAAACAAAATGTAAATGGGAATTATTACCTAAGATAGTTACTGTAGAACCGGAATCAAGTAAACCACAGAGATTTGCGTCACGTACTTGGATAGTCGCGTACGGTCGTAGATCACCTCTTGGTTTTTTATCGAAGATTGTTGTAATGAAATAGCTAGAAAAGAAAGTTTTAACTGTCAAAAGCCAGTCCTTCCATTCGTTTTCATCAAAGTTTTTATTTTTATTTGATTGAACAGCCTCTTCACTACAGCAATCTTCACAAGCTAGTTTTTTTCTTTTGACTTTTGATGACATTTAGGGCAGTTAGGGTATTTGACATCCTTAGTACCACACTTAAAGCAAATTAGAAACCTATCCGCCTTACACTGTTTCAAGGAATGATCAGAATTACGACAGCGAGGACAATAAATCGGTTTAGCCTTAGTATCGGAAGTGATAATAGCAGCTACATCTGGGTTATCTTTAGGCTTATAAGAAGAATTTGAATGATGTTTTGAGTTATTATACCTATGTTGATTGTAATAGTTCGATTTACTAGTGCTTTGTTCTGTTGATTTAGAAAATGCTAGGTCAGGAGCCAGAGTATCAGACGACACTCTTGGTGGTTCTCTAAATTGAGAAGTCAGAGATTGTATTTTCTCAAAATTCCTACATAGGGTTCTTAAGTTTTCCATAGTGTTGATAGAATTTGTATTTGAAGCCAATACACTAGAATAACAAGGTCTAATGTTATGCATTAAGATGTCTAGCTTCTCCTGTTCAGATATATTCTTAGTTAATCTCGAAAACAATTCAGACATTTTTGCAAAATAAATAGTTATGTTCTCTGTGTCACCCTGTGTTCTGTTACGTATCTCAGTCAATAAACGGTAGTCGTAATCAAAGTGACTGAAATCCTCAATAAGCAAAACTATCAACTCATCCCAAGTAGTAACTGAATCTTTAATACTACGGTACCAATGTAACGCATCGCCTGTGAATATTTCCGTAGCATAAGTTAATAATTTAATAGAGGGTATATTGCGCGCAGTACTATACTCGTTTACTCTCTGCACAAAAGCGTGTACACAAGATTTACCGTTATATTTTAGTTTTTGTAGTTCACCAATGTGCGAGCGGTCACAATACATCGATACGTTAGGTAAGGCATCCACAGATGTTTGAACACTCACAACAGGCTCATAGCTAGGGTTGGCAGATTTATTAAGTGCATTTATTTTATTCATTAATGATGTTAAATTTTTTGACTGTGATTTAACTTTTTCAGAGTGATAGGAATCAGAGCAATCAATTCTCTTTATGCGGTGGTACAAATGATTACATAAAGCTTTAGTACGTTCGAAAAGATTAATGTCAAACTTATCCTCTAATGATTTTACTCGAGTTGTAAGTTCGATCATAGAAACGCCAACGCCAGAGATATCGACATCGGGTTCGATTCCAGACTCAACAATATCAGAGGTAGGTATAATAGGTGTTAGTTTATTTATTTGTTTACGAAGTTCGAGTACGGTTGATGCAGGTTCTTCGCCTCTAATGAGCACTTCATACGTTAATTCATTTTTATTAAGCACAAAAAATTTAATAGGGTACGTTTCCATGTTTACCAGAAGAATGAACGGTATTAATGAATGAATACAGTGATAGAATAGATTATCATGACATATGTTAATGGTGTTCTTTACAAATGTGCAAGTATACTAGCTACCTTTTACGATAGGTGACAAGAGGAATGAGAGAAACAAAAGAAAATAATGGAAATGAAAGTAATGATAACTAATGGACATGAAACGAAAACTAAGAAGATTTTAGCTTTGCGAACTGTTACGTATAACAAAATTGCTATTTATCGTATAAGTAGTAAGTTATAATTATTCACACAAATATTTTTGTGTAGGTACTGGGTGAAAAAAATATATTAACTAGTTGTAACTTCGTCACAATTAAGCGAACAAATTAATAAGACCAATACGTAACAGTTATCAATAACCAGACACTAATAGACATAGAAATGGCAGAAAAACAGAGAGAAGAGAAGTACGTACCAGTTCGCTTTGCCGTGGATTGTCACCTTCACGTTCACAGCAACAATGTAGGTAGATCGACCTAGTAGCTGTATTTCGGGGAAAAAAAGAATCAAGACATGATTAGGCCACTGGAAACCCACGTTAAGGACGCCACTGTGACGCTTGCCCTGCTAGGAGGGTGTCAGCAGGTAGGTATGTAGGGGGTTTGTAAATAATAAGGCTGGATGATTAGGTACACTTATTATTTATTGCCTAAGCTTCCGTGGCCATCTCACGACTCGATTGCAGAGGGTATAAAGGTGGTAGGGAACACTGGCCTGAACCGTCTCCAGCGATGATGGTTCCGTCTTTGACCCTGCCCGCAGCCAACGGCTCCAACTCCAGGTTCTGTCCCTAGTGGGAACTCAGCGTAGGTAGGTGATCTCTCTGCAGTAAAGGACTTTCTCCAAGCGTTCTTCACGACGCCGGAACCACGATGTGGCGAAAGTTTGTAGGGTAGACTAGAATCCTGGAAATCCAGACAGAAATGGAAGCGTAAGCAAGCTGTAGGATCCACGTTTCTTAGGTCCAAAGGTCACAGTGTCCCAGATAGGAAGATAGGAAGAAATACAGCAGAAACTAGATTTAAGAGGTTCTAGGAACACCTTACAATTAGCCCTTCTAATAAAATACATGGAAACTTACCCTAGAGGGATTTCGCGACGTATTTAGTAAAAATTATTTAAGTACGATCGGAGCGAGCAGCACAGCCGTCACCTAAGTGCTCTCAAAACGACTGGTCATCGGCCCTACCGAGCCCACCCGAATCGTAACTCCTCGGCGACGCTCGGCCAGGATCGTTTCAGCGTTGCGCGGGCGCATAGAAGCGAGGACCTTTTAAGATAATATACTCTCGTAGGTTCCGCACAGTAATATTTACTTTTAATGATTTATTTAAGTGTTTGGTTTACTTAATAATATTATAATAGTTTACTTTTGTGTAAATATCATAGTATTTTAAGTGTACATAGATTTCTTAATATTAAGTTTTCATAAACTAAACTCCTTCAAATTGTAACTTGCAAAGTGCAACGTTACACGCTGTCAGCTGGTAATGGGCCCAAGAGACTGGCGGCGTTCCCACGTTGTATGGCAACACTTAGCCTCTGACCAAGAAAAAAAGCCAGCTCTTGGGTCACGGGAAGCGTCAACTAGGCGTTTTGAAAGTTCTTTGAACAGGTTATGAGCACTCGGACCCCACGGCCCTAGAGTTTCAACCCCAAACGGCTCGAAAATATAGTTACCACAAAGGTTTCTATATTTACGCCGTTTGAGGTTCTCTGCAGCTGCAGCGGCAGCGCCAGCACAGCACGACGAGCTTGGAAGATGAGAAGGCGCAAGAGTATCGACGCAAGTTGCGTCCCATACTAAGGGCCTACCCATCTTCCAAGAAAACAAAGACATGCCGTCCGGTCTCTTGCCATCGTCGCGTGCCAAGCCATTAGGTTCTAAAACAGCTGGAACGCCGACGGTGACAAGAGCTCGTCGGATAATGTCGTTTATGTTCGCGTGCCTTGCTAAACGCCCCGCACTTCGGCTGCACGACAGGCCGTGGTGACCGAGGCTGTTGACAGCTTCACCACAGTGACAGCGATGAGGAGAACTGCAGGCGGCACCAAGGCGTAAGGCAGCAGCGAGGCGGAAGGTCGTGTCGTCAAACAATGTGCCTATTGTCGACGACTTTAGTTTGAGTTTGAGTTTACTAAAAACTGCCAAAGCATCAAATTACTACAATTCGACTAATAAATTTGGCAGTTTCTAGTAAGAGGTGTCAAATTTTGTCATTCAATTTCGAACTTAACTTTCAACATTTCATGGTTTAATATCATTTGGAGAAAGTGGTAACTTGATGTGCTAGCGACTGTACGGTCGACCAAGCTATTTGGTTTACATTTTTACATGCAAATTACATTGTAAAATGTAAACCAAATAGCTTGGTCGTGGTTCGTGGGTTAGGCCCCCAGTGGTCGAGGCACCAGTGGCCGACGCCCCCGAATCGATTAATTAGTAGTTTTTTGTGCTTTTTCTCTTAGTACAGTCATCGGAAGGTACAAAAAAAAAGTTTTCGACCTTGAGGAGCCTGTGGGTACCCCATACTTTTAAAAAAAAGTTTCACCAAAATAATAAAGTTTTTTCTTATCATCGGGAGGTACAAAAAAAATTTTCGACATCGACATCAGCCTGTCGGGGGAATATAGGAGCCATCGGGGGCGTCGACCACGGGTGCCTCGACCACTGGGGGTCTAACCCACGGACCCGACCAATACACTCGCAGACAAACAATAGAAGGCCAGTAAGAAAAACTTAAATTATTCTTAAAATAATAGAATGAAACTGTATGTTGTAGATAATTTACCAGATAATAAAACAACACCAGATGTTGGAAACATTATTGGTTTAAATGTCAAAATTACATTAAAAAATAAAAAACAAAACAAAATATCAATACTACATATTTACTTTAAAAATAAGTACCTAATGATTGTTCCTTTGTACCTCACTCACATACAACATTTATAAACGAACTTGTAACTAACTACTAACAAGACAAGTTAAATAAAAGCTCATAATTAGATGCCTTTACTAGAAGCGGAATAACTTAAATTAAACGGAGCTCAAAAGGAATGTCTGAAGCGATCCCTCTGTAGGATGTCAAAGTTCTAATATGATAAAATTGCACTTTGATTACTGCCTGGCTCCCCTTAGCTTATTACGTTAGCATATAATTTTGTATCTGAGACATCTTTTACGGGGATTTAAAAGTTATTTTCCTATTTAGATTTGAATTGGAGATTCATTTTATGTTCTAGTTAAATTATGATGTCTATTTCTATAATATTTTATACTTTAGAAGTTTAGGTAGGTACTTACTTGTAGTATAATAGGCTTGTGTCCTGAAAAAATCTAATTAGTCCGTCAGTTCATCACAAAATATTTGACACGTATTTTTTCTTTTGTTACATAAACCAAAATTGACGAAGATACGACGCTTTTAAAATTCTCAATACGTCACGCCGCCGTGCTATAATCTTTAGTGCGTTGTGACGTCACGAGCCCCCACTCTCGAGTTTTGATGCGTTTCATCTTTGTCAATATTCATTGATTTACAAAAACAAAAAATACGTGTCCATTATTTTCCAATACTCTAACTGACGGACTAAATAGATTTGCAATTTATTGATGGTGGAAACTAGCCTTATATTTTACCATTGTGGAAGAGTCCCTGGTCACAGTCATCAGTCACCATAGAACAAAGTGACTAGTGACAAAGTGACTAATACCCAAATTCTGAGCCAACTCAATTTAAATTCATAGGACACATATCTGTCCCTGTCGATAATGCTGTGTTTGCTGATAAACATAACATCACGCCGGTAATACTCGAAGGGTTAGGCAGACGCACACCCAAGAGTACACCCATATTTCGCCAGTTATGTTTTAAGTCCCATGTAATAGGGGCCGAGCCTATTGCACTCAACCGGTCATCAACAGTTGTATCTTTAATCTAGAAGGGCAGACTCTATGAGCCACTTATTATACCATTGGTATACACTTAGTATACCTACATACAGTAGATATAACCAATTTTAGAAAGAAAAGCTTATGTTTAGATTCCTGTAACAATAAACCATTTAAAGGAATCTATATCTGGTTGCTGAAAATAATTTCTGAGAGTTCTATTTACAACAATACACTCAATTGAGGGTATTTTTCGACTTCCATTCATCGGAAACGTGTTCAGGATTATCTTGCGAACTGCTGGAAACAATGCTTTGATATTTTCGCAGTGAGGTTATACAAATAGAAATAACAGAAGGAGGCGTCCTCGTGTATCGGTTATTTTTAAAACCTGAATAGGTTTTATAAATTACATGCTTTTTCCTGCGGCTTCGCCTGTCTTTACGGGAACGTATACTTCCGGGGTAAAAATTTTATGTAAAAAAGCTGTTTTAGCATGAAAATGTAACAGGAAGACAAACTTATTTCATTTATTCGTAAAATTATGTAGCATGGACTAGTTACCAGTCCCAGCTTCGCACAGTTTTAGTGGCTTTGACAACACAGATAAGGATCGGGATGATTCTCTATCATTTTTTTTTTTGTTAGTTATCCCGTATTGTCCCACTCCTGGGCAAAGGGCTCCCTCCATTTCTTCCACTTCTCATGATGGTGAGTGCTCTTACCTCTTCTCGCCGGCACAGATGTGAGCCCGAATGTCACAAGACTGGAGCCCTGAGACAGCCAGGCGTGGTCGCGGCAGACCGAGGACAAGATGGCGGGGCGCCTTGGATGGCTTCCTCGCTTATTGGCGAGAAAAAGTACTACCTATTATGTATGCGTCATAATTACATACTAAAGATTCTCGAAGAATAAAGCGGTTAGACAGACGGACACAAAAAGCGCCTTCATTTGATGATAATGTATGAAGATATAGATTCTGATCGTTCTATTAACGGAAATAAACGTTGTCGGAGAACTATTTTCCTCGTAGTTACAGATATTTTAATCCAAGTTAAGTCTTGGTTGATTTAGTGGAACTTGGGTCGCTCGGTTAGGTTCTCAGAGCGAGCAAAGTTGGTCATTCGCAGTAACTACGAAAATATTGAATGGTCGAGTTGCAGTCATGTTTTAATTTGCTTATTTAACTGAAAAGTTAACTGAGCAAATTAAAACATGACTGCAACTCGAAATTTCATTTCTGAAATGACCGAAAAAGTTGTCGAATAATGGCAAAGTCGTCCGACTTTGTAAATCTATAGATTGAAGTGAGTTAAAAATATGAAGTGAAAAGATTTTTTTTAAATCAAACTGAAGTTCAAAGCAATTATTTCAATTAGACCATTAACAGGCACTTTTGAATGTTAAAAAAACAACGAAAGCGAAGCTATAGTCCCAGTCACAAGACATAATAACTTGTGAAAGTACTGTAGTTGCCCATTCCAAAGCGTACCTAGATCTCTATGGAGAAGAATGGGCATGAAACTCCAAAGATACTCTTTTAAATAAAAATATCTCTTAAAAAGATTTGAATCAGGTATGTCTCCGTTACAGCACATAATGTGGGAGTATTCAAAGCAATGAATGGATCCTTAACATCTATTCATACAATACGTAACTTAGAAGGGGTCTAGACCCAATCTGACCAATGAGGTCAAACTATTTTGAAATTTAAAATGACATTGACAGATTTCCAACCAATGACGGTGTTTGGTTCATGCGGTGCTAGCGCCATTAGTTCCACCAGTTGCCCACCCCATTTTATCATCTTGTTCAATACATGTAGAGAAATAGCTACAGTTCGAAGAAAACTTAAGCACACGTTAAGAATATGTTTATTTTCGTAACAAATATATCATGAACTGTTCGACGTGATTCTTTAAATTGGCATAACATTTTTATTTAGGAACCGATTGACATGAAACAAATACTAAATGTTAAGTGAAGCTTGCCACAATATATTAGTGAAAACCAATGAGATTAGCGTGCACAAACGCACAGACAAACAGATAAACAGACAAAAATTCTAGCAATCATTGTTTTGGGTGCTATTTGCGTAGATAAAGGTCCGAATAATATTTTTTCTCATATACACACATCAAAAGTATCTAGGGATCAACATATATTTTTGCAATAACTTTTCTCCTGATTGATATTAATTAAAATTTTCTTTAAGGATTCATCAAATAAAGTGTTTTCGTTTGTCACAGTAACGATAAACCAAGTCACCTTTGCATTAATAAAGAAATTTGCCATTTTCCTAATAAAGGGATTTTTGACATTTGAACCACTAACATTAAAGTTCGAAAAAAAGACTGAAATAACAGTTTTCTTTAAAATTTTATTGGGTAACTTAAACAATTAATAATCCGTGTTTCTACCGCGAACACTAACAACACAAGAACATCGGTTTGGCATACTCAAAATGAGTTCATCCAAATCACGCTGTGGAATGGCCGCCCATGTTGGTGGCAACAACAAAAAAAGGTCTTCTTGCGACTGGATACCCTCCATATTCGGCAGAGCTCTTCTCTGTAGCATATCCCATGCATGCTCAATCGGGTTCAAGTCTGGCGACTGAGCAGGCCAGGGCAGGACATTGATGTTAGCTGCGGCGAGAGTCTGTCTTACAACTCTTGCGGTGTGCGGTCGTGCATTATCATGCATTAACTGAAATAAGGGACCGATTTGCACTTGTAGAGGAACGATGACGTCTGATACAATCGTCTCAGCATAAATTTGAGCGTTGAGGTTGCCTCTGATCCAAATCAACTCAGTTCTTCCGCCGATCCAAATACCCGCCCATACCATGATGGTTCCACCACTATAAGGATGGACTTCCTGGCAGGATTTTAATCGCTGTCGGCGTCCAGGGGTTCTCCAGTGTCGTATACGTCTTGTATCCGGTCTCATACCAAAACGAGACTCATCAGAAAAGCACACGAAACGCCATTGTTCTTCTGCCCAATTTCTGTGTTCAAGAGCCCATTGATATCGAATCCTACGATTGTGCATTGCTATAGGTGGTACCCGTAGCGGTCTTCGGGAATGAAGGTTCACTTCATGCAAGCGGTTTCTGACTGTTTGGTCGCTAATTAAGTTCCCTGAAGAGTGATGAAGCCTCACGGCTAACATCATGGCGGTTATTGTTGGAGCTCTTCGAGTTAAGATTTGAATGTATCGGTCTTGTCTCCGTGTGGTGCAGCGATACCGTCCTCCATGGCGCTCAGCCACGGTACCAGTGCTTCGGTAACGTGTCCAAAGTCGACTGATAACACTCTGACTTGTATTCAGAGCTAAAGCTACAGTACGTTGCCGGGAACCAGCTTCTATCATTCCCACGGCTCTGAGCATTTCTTCCCTGCTTAAATGACGTCGCCGCTCCATAATAACGTTGGTTTTAATCAGTAGTAGGGAAACAGTAGCACTAATAATGTCTTCAATGCGTTGTATGTTTTTATAGGGAAAATATTGACAGCTTATTTTCATCTTTTACTCGAATTTGATTGAGAGTTCCTGATTCAAATTATGAAATGCACCAAAAAGGATCCATATAAATTTATAAAATCATAAATTTATTACAAAGCCACATCTCAATCTCAAGAAATCCGCATAAAAATGCTTGATCCCTAGACATTTTTGATGTGTGTATATTCCATGTACAGACAGCAATACGTTACATTTTTATTATATGTATATAGATAGAAGATAGATATGTATAGAAGATATATTTTATTTTAGGGGAAAAGTTGTTTTTAGTTGAATAGAATATATTGATGAGAATTTATATTGGAATCTGGAAATACTTGAAGCACCATAAGAAAAATATGGAAATAAACACGTTTCTTACCTTGACAGGTATGAGGTAATGAGGTTGATAACACGTACTATCACGACTGTAATCCACGAAAGGTTAGGCAGAGAAGTACTTATAGTGAACTCTGGTTTCGTCAGTTATGTATATATCCCATGTAGAGAAGCTCGTGGTTAAATAATAACAGCCGCTCGGGTCGATCTTTTGGTTAAGCAGTGTTTGCCTAGGTTGGTCTGTCGATGGGTGACCACCAATTACATATCGAGTTTCCTCCGTGCGCGTCGGAAAGCAAGTTAAGCCGTTGCTCTCGGCTGTCATTAGTAGATCTTTGACAGTCGTTACAGGCAGGGCCGCAAATCTGATAACCAGCTTACCAAGGCGTATTGCTTTACCCAATACTGATCAGATAGGTTAGCTCTTTGGTACTCAGCTGCATACAGTTAAATTGGAAGCCGACCCCATATAGACACTCACTCAGGAATTTTGCAGTAGCAGCCATGGAATTTGGATTTGTGCCCGGTTGATGGCAATAGGCTCACCCCCTATTACATGGGACTAAAACGTAACTGGCGAAATGTGGGTGTACTATTAGCTACACTTCTCCCTAACCCCTCGGAGATTACAGGTGTGAAGTTAGGTTTTGTTACAGATACGTCTATTTCGTTTATTCAGCTGCATCTGGTTAGACTGGAATACCTGTTTCGAAAAGGCTTATGGGTAATTTAATACTACTCATACTTTGTAACAAATAATCAACTATTATTAAAAAGATACTAATAATTGTTATTTAATTGAACCACTTTTTACAATGACAATGACTGATCAATTATCGAATGATCAAATCAATCAATTATAAACGTAATTAAAGCTCCCTCATCTATCTGGTTTGAGAGGAACGCTCTCGGGATCATAATATGAGGCATTCCATTCAGGTCACATATATGTGTAGTTATGCGACCAGAGGCGAATTTATGACTTCTATGTGCCTCGAATACATTTCAGATACACTGAAACCATTAGTTCTCTTGCTCACGAGAGTGTCCAGTGGCTAAAGTACCTCTCATATTAATATCTATGAGCTTCTTTCCGTTACTCCGTCTAATAAGAAAAAAAACCCCCTAAGGCATCTGTCATAAGTGAAAGATTTTTTGTAATCCCAATAGAACTTCCGGAGATAATCTCCCCCACAAACAAAAAAATTACCTCTCTCTCTTTATCGTGTAGTTAGTGCCTAACCTGGTGTCAGAGTTTTTAAGCCACCCATGGGCCTCTTTTTTTTTTTCGTATGGGTAATCATCAAATGACTTCTCCCGCTCTGGGCGGAGCAGGAGGGAGTGTCAGACTGACCTGGCTTTACATGCAGTCGAGAAATATCTCTCAAGCGTGCTGTTTTCCTCAGTATGTTTTCCTTCACCAAAGCAAGTGATAATTATACAATACGCACATGAATCCAAAAATCAGAGGTGCGTCTGGTGTTCGAACCGGTGTGAGGTCTTGGGTTCGAACTCGAGACCTATGACTTGACAATCCGACGGTCACACCAATATGCTATCACTGCTTTTTACACCTCTAATGTTATATAAGGAAAAATAGCTTCTATAATTCGCGACTTCATCCGCTTTAACGAAACATAATTAAAACTAAACGAATTATTTTCATAATAATCACAATATAATTTTAGCTTAAATTGTGAACAGTCTTAACCTAAATCGGAAAATGTCAACGTCAAAGTCAAAGTCAAATTTATTTGCATAGATTGCAGGTACATAAAAAATAAGTTGTTACAGTAAAATGGGTGAGCCTTGTACAATCTTCCTTTAGGCATGCAAACATTAATTAAATTGTTATCTAATGAATTTTAAAATGAAATGAAATTATGGTTTACAGTTAAAACAATAGATTCATAATTAAAAAAAAAATCTACTACATACAATTTGAAAAATAATCGGAGAAACATTGAAAGAATAAGATCATTAGGTATGTCAATATTAATTAAATTACATTAAATTATTCCATACATTAAATTATTCAATTACAAGTCATTGTCATTTAAAAAGTCATTTACTGAATAATAGCATTTTGCAATTAGTAGTGATGTCAGTCTCTTTTTAAAATGTAGAATTGTGTAATTTTTAATAATATTGGGTACTTTATAAAAAATTATTGGTCCCATACTAATAACACTTTTTTTGAGCAAAGCAGTATTACATCTCTCAACATGTAGTAAGTGTTTGTACTGACTTCTTATAGGTCTCTTCCTAGCCTCTGACACTGAGGTGAAAAGGTGCATGTTACATTTAACGAAGAGTGCTATTTCTAGTATACAGGGTGTAAAATACCTCATCACGAAGCCGTCAACCAACTATTCTGTACATCAAACTAAGTAACTTTACGCAAAAATTATTGCTGGGAAACAACTTTTTTTTTGAGGTGAAAAATCATGTTTTCTTGTAGAACTCAATTTAACGCACTCAAAACATTGTGCTGATAGATGGATTGAATAGTACGGGGGTCGTAGAGGAGGTCGGAGGTGGTGTTTAAAGTAAAAATATAACATTAAAAACATGTATTTAAAAAAAACTTGTCAAAAAGTTCGAACTTTGACCCCCAATATCTCCGTAACTAGAAGGTTCCCAGGTATGATGTAGAACAAAAAAATGATCGCAATGACGGGGAGAACAAGTGCCTTTCGGCTTCGTTAAGAGGTGTTTTACACCCTTTAAACATACACGGGAAAGTTAAAAGTTTTAGGGACTTAAACACAGGAACGCAACTATCCGTCACTTTCATGTTAAGTATTGCCCTTGGGCATCGTTTTTGGGCTTTGAACACCTGTTCTCGTAGGGTACAGTGTGTACACAGCTTGTCCATTCCAGAATTTAAAAAGGTTTTTAAACTCGACTCTCAACTTTAACTTACACACACCTGTGATGAATGAAAATGATCGAAGACTAACCTAATTACTAAATGAATGGCCGATATCCTAAAAATAAAACACCAGGCCCCGTATTCACAAACGCTTCGATTCGATTTCGATTCGGAAAATCGAATGTCCATCTCGCTCGCTTTCGTAATACCAAAAACAGATAGACATACGACTTGACGAATCGAACAATACTTCAAAGATAACATTTCATACGGCTACTATCGCCACCTGTCAAGAACTAAAATAAAAGAAATTTGTTTCGCAACAATCCTCATTGTTCAATCACAATCATTTTTTTTCTTTCAAACGTTTTATAAGTCCAGCTTGTCACCTCTTTCAATATGCATTAGACTTGCTGTCGGCATACGGAATACTTGGTAAGTAGATCTCATTTACTGTATCAGAATTATACTAGTTCTTTTTCTTAGCTTCTCAAAGGCAATCTGTATTAAAATACACATTATAAAGGCTAATGGCATTGAGTCGGCCCGGAACTTTGCTACCAGTTTGGCTCTATCCACTGTCCTTCAATTGCTGTGGCGTGCAAGACTAACGACCAAATCTGGTTCCATCATTTGGGGGAGAACCACATCTTGACTCAAGGCTGCCGTAGAAATGGTCTGTAAATCTCCACCTGAGCAGGTAGTCCTTGCTTCGACCACATGTTTTTGGTTAGAGATTTCCAAGTTAGATAAGGCAACTTATTAGGTCGGAGATTTTCAGCGGTTGAAATAAGTGGGATGGTTATGGAAATTTCCATCTTGCCACAAGTTTAGTCTTTCTTACGGTACTAATTAAAAACACCTGGGCGACTGAGCTCTGCCCGGGTTAAAATAGAGAAAACGAATTTTCCCAGAAATGAGACCCAGCTAGATAAATTTTTCGCCTCCGTAAACCCGTATTATGCAACTTTCGTCGAAATCGTTGGAGCCGTTTTCGAGAACGTGATTTCAAATATTGCTCATTTAGTATAGGATAAGATAATGCATGTCCTTTGCTTGTTTCCTTGAATAATTGGAAGGTCCCTAATTCCATTCATCAGTGCCTGATTCCGCCCCAATACTTCTTCAAATAACATATATGATTGGTTATCTTTTCCTCTCTCAAATCCTGTCATAATTCCAAATACACTTTTCTTTCGATATTTGTGCTCATGCGAGTACAATTTTGTGACAGCTCATTCATCTCGAAGTTATGTATGTTTATTTATTCCATATATTATGTACTTGTTGTTGAAATACATTTCGCTTCTCAGTACAACGGAAGAAATTTGACATTGTGTTTTTTTGCATAAAACAAACAGTGAAATTGGTTTATTGTAGTGTGTTGTGTTATTTACTGTGATTGTTTCCAACTAAGGAGCTCGTGACTAAATAATAACAGCCGCTCGGGGTCGATATTCAGGTTAAGCCACACTTGCCTAGGTTGGTTCGTTGATGGGTCACCATCACCACCTATTACATAGCGAGTTTTCTCCGTGCTTCGGAAAGCACGTTAAGCTGTTGGTCCCGACTGTCATTTGTAGATCTTTGACAGTCGTTACAGGTAGTCAGTGGCCTGAAAGTCTGACAACCAGTCTTACCAAGGGGTCTCGTATTACCCAGTACTAACTAGGTTGTGGAGGTCAGATAGGCAGTCGCTCCATGTAAAATACTGGTATTCAACTGCATCTGGTTAGACTGGAAGCCGACCCCACATAGTTGCGTAGAGGCTAGGCAGATGATGATTATGTCTCCGGAAAGGGACTGTAGCACAGAAATGCGTATCTTGTAAGGAGGCCATACAAAGCCAAACATATTCTTAATCTCTTTATATTTATTTATTATCGTCTATCAAATAAAAATCGTAGGCATTGACGGCGATAAGCCCGCTGACAGCGAGCTGTCTGCTAATTTATGCTGCCAATGTAAAGTGTATCTAAAGAGCAATACATGAAGCCCATATTTGAATTATATTATTTTTGCCAGGTGGGAGCGGAGTCGTTTATGTGGGCTAAGACCTGGTTGTTTAAGTTTCGAATAAGTTTGTCGCACTTGATAAATTCCTCACAGTTTCTGTATAAATTGAAAATCACTTGTCATACATTACTTTATTATTACGAAATTACTCTTACGTTTTCTGGACTCCGAATTCTCAATTCAAAAAACCGGTTGATACTCTCTTTTGTTGACTGTTCGAATTGCATGAAGTTTTCTTCTTTTATTTTATACTAAAATTCTTTCACGAGACAAGACACAAGGATGAAATACTTCGAAAAAAAAGCTAAAAGCTTCTAAATATATTACGACTTCCGTTCTGTTAATACAATTTGCAATATTTTTTAGTTTAGTTGGCAGTGCCTATTATTACATTAGTCTAGTGAGAGTGGCCGTGCCACATTTAAAATCTTCAAAAGGTTTATATAAAGATTATAATCTTTCGTGTATATATCTAGGTGAAGATTACGTTCTAAAATATGTGGTTTATTTGTAAAACTGGCCCTTTTTTTGAAGGCATGTTACGTTAATACATTTTTCTTTTCTGTAACATTTAAGGGGTGCGTAATATATGGCATAATAACAGATAATATATTTTCACTTGAAATACCGTTCACATGATATAATTTTCATATGCTATAAAAACAAATAACCTAATTTCATGTGATCTAATGTTACATTTCAAATGAACTTCTTTTGTTCTAATAACATTTAATGTAACGTTTATTTCATATCATTTTCAATTTTTATAATGCTCTTTTTATATAACGTCCTGATTCGTCTGATTCGTTGACCTAATTTTCATATTTACTCATTATCAGCGAAACTCTGTAATGAATAAGTAAATATCAGGAAACTTCATACTGTTATAACCTGATCTAACCCAAATGATTCACCAACAATAGAGGGGAAGGGCATACTCCATGCATGCAGCAAGCAAGCAGCAAGTATGCAGCAAGCATGCAGCAAGCACGCAGCAGGCAAGCAGCAAGCATGCATCAATCATCAATCAAGCATGCGGTATGCAAGCAAGCAGCATGCAGCAGGCATGGTCTCTGTCACAGCTTCGGCGCTGCGGGGCTCCGGCGGTCCCACGCAAGCTTACCGTCGCAGAAGCCGAAGCTGCGGTGGTGAGCGGTAAAATCCACCTGCTCCTCGGTCCGCGGGCCGCATCGTCCCTCCGCGCCTACGCGGGCTTAAATTACACTCTAGGGGTAGGGCATAACAGACTACGTGGAGTCGGTTTTGCAGCGATTCACATCTGTCACTAGTGCTTATAGAAAACAAAAATCTTTTATTTTCTTATGTTTTTTGGAGTCCAGAGCAACGGAATGACAAAAAAATACGCGAAAAATGCAAAATTAAAAAAATAAAATCAAAAAATAATTGTTTGTCAAATAATACGTTATTACAACAACAACAGCCCGTAACGTCCACTGCTGGACATAAGCCTCTCCCATGATGGGAGGAATTTGCCGTAATCTCCACGCTTGGCAGGCCATGACCGGTCACCGTTTATAATTCATTATTTATCATTTCATCGTTATACAAAAAAAAGTATATTAAATGAAACTAGGTCATGTGATCATTAGAGCTTTTGTTATTATATCAAACGGTAAACGGAAGGTGGCGGAACGTTAGAGGGAGAGAACCTCACAGCGTCCCGGCCGCCGCGGGAGACGCCCCGGGCGTCGGGGGCCACCACGTGGCCCCCGGCCACCGTAGGCGCGGGCCTGTGGATGGTGGGCTATGGGCTAGCTCGCCGTCCGTCCGTCTCATGACGACAGGCCGTGTCGACGGCGCGTTCGTGTTCCACGCGCGTTCAGCAATAGGAAGGGGTCTGCAAGGACCGATGCCTGCCGGGGCTGCGGGACTGTTCGAAAGAGATACCGTGACCCCGGAACACAAAGGGCGATGAAGGAACATGGATGGGTTTTAGTCAGTAAAACTCTGACACTCCCTCCTGCTCCGCCCAGAGCGGGAGAAGTCATTTGATGATTTTGCATCCGAAAAACTAGCAACTAGGCAGATACTTCTAATGGACCAATGGTTTTTTCGTGAATATCATAACACTAAACCTTACTTACGCTTAAACTTATGTGTACAGGCGGGAAAACACAGAACTAAAATAAATGTACCAAGTTTGACATATCGATGCATTTTGTCTTGACAAGCAGTGCCACCTTGAACTGCACACTTAAAGTGGTCCTAGTATACTAAAGTGCTGCCAGTTAAGATGTCAATAGCGGTCATTGACTCACCTACATTTATTAAATTTTTAAAAACCAAAAATAAGCCTGTTCAAGTCTTGAACGTCAACTATCGTGATCTTAAACATTTTTTTCTAATGAAAAACGATACATACTGTTAATTTGTTTTGGTTCGTACTAAAAGATATTAGGGAAAGGGCAATGACCGCTATTGACATCTTAACTGGCAGCAACTATAGCAACTATACTATTTGACATTAAATTCCTAAATAAATATATGAATCTCACTCGAAAGGTGTTTTTGGTTTTTAAATTATAGAAGTTTTAAATGCTTTCAGAAAAATGCAGCTTAGCAAAATCCTAGCCTATCTGATCCCGTTCGTCGTTGGAATTAAAACACAACGGTCGTCAGGAACCTTGGTCGATTTTTCCGATCCTAAGGTATGTTTTAAGTTACCTCTATCAGCGAAATGGAGCTAGGTCCTTAACAAGGTGGCTGAGACAATGGACTGTTTAAAAAATTAAATATAAGTTTAATTCTCACCGTTATAAAGTTACAATTTAGTAGGTATAGCCTCCGCCAGATAAGTAAGAATTAAAGGTCAGTAACCCGCATACATTTTTATATATAACGCCGAAAACAGAAATAATGACATAAACTTGTCCCGAAACGACCTTTATCGTGATCCTTGACTTTTTCTAGTATTAAAAAAAACGATTCATAATGTATTGTCGGGGCAATAAAAGAGCAATGACTAATAGTCTCCGCAAATAAGTTAGAATTTAATTCTAACTTATTTGCGGAGACTATTAGTACTTACATGAAATTATTACAATTGTTTTTTTTTGTGGGGAATAGAACGAGGTTCACAGAATTTTGACCCTACCTCCTGAACTAGGCGGGAACCTGTATCTCAAGGGATAGTGTTCAGCCATTTACATTCTGATTCTTCATCGGACATTATTTTGTATGTCACTGCTATACAGATAAAGTACCATTAAAAATACGAGGGTTTGTTGGTATATGACAGTTGGCTGAGGTAATTGACTTCTACCATATCCCTCTATCATACCGAATCAAAGCACACTAAGAATAGACAGCGCCTTCATTATTTATTTTTTTATTTTATAACTACTTCTTCTACTTTCACGCTACGTAGGGTGGGCAGGATACACATGTCCATGAGTTCCCTTGAAGGAAAGTGGAAGTCGTCCTTTCATTAGAGTGCTTCATCGACCAATAGCTCTTCCAAGTTTTTCGGGTGCGTCGAGCCACTTCTTTGTCTTGTCTTGCTTGGAAGGAGTCTATTTGGCTGAGATAAATATACAAGCCTCTATGTAATATTAAATCTAATATTTTTATTATTTGTTGAAGCCCTACATCAAGTGAAGGATCCTATCTCCTCGTCTTTCAGGTACAAGGACACTTAGACGCTCTAGTTCGAATGGCCCAATCCTGCGTCATCAAGGTGCGGGCAACCCCTAAGGACGTCAGAGCATACTTTACGAACACCTCACCGGTGTCCAGATCTGGTCAGTGCTTCGCCGCCTGCATGTTGGAGCAAAGTGACGTCATTAGTCATGGAAAGGTAAATAGAGCTGCTTCTTTGATTATCAAGGTAGGTGATATATGAAGATAGCAGTCGCTCCATAAAATAATTCAACTGTATCTGTTTGCATGCAGGCCTTGCCTGAACGATCTCAGCTTAAACCTTCGTCTGTGGACCCGTTGATTCGGTCAGGACGCCATTGTTTAACAATTGTGTCTACTTCCCAAACAGTTAATCACATTCTGTGCAAATATCAACAAAGCATCGACGTACTACGGCGTATTTTCCTCTAACCCTCATACAATTTAATTTTCCCCAGGTGAACAGAGAACTTTTGGTCCATCTCGCCAGTTTAGTGAATGGCAAGAACTCCCGCGTCGTCCGCAAGCTCAACGCTGTCTCCCGGCTCTGTCTGGACAGCATCGAAGGCATGTCTGACAGATGTCAGCTCGCCTCCACCTATAACGACTGTCTGAATGAAAATATGGTCGAGTTCGCCTTCCCTCTCGATATTGCTGAAGAAGCCGTTAGAAAGATGCCTTTCCATTTAATACAACCTAAGTAAGTTTGCAAATATGACGAAATGCCAGACAATTCGTCATCCTATATTTTAATCTCTTTAGGTGAAAAATTTCCAAATTATCTCCCTTATTGTTCACCTTTGTCATTCGAATCATGGTCTGTTACAACGGGTACGTATCAATACCTAAGTTTATCCTAACTATTTTTGATGTAAATACGGTCCAAAGACCTACTGTTTAAAATACCTAAAGATCGTTTCACAGATTTTTGTAATAACTAATGAACGAAATCCATAAAGGACCATTCATCTACCTACGGTTGACTCACCTACGGTTTAAACATGCATGTAACAAACACGCGTGTTAGTTGCATTTCCTCTATGATACATAAAAACATACATACTACCAAGGAAATAAAGTAGAACTCAGTATTGCTTAGTGCTTTTCTGCATTGGGTCTTGCTAGCTGGCGTGACGAGCGTAGGCCGAAGGAGCGACGACGACATTTGTGACAGAAAGTGGGTATGTAATGTAAAATGCGAGCGTATCGAGCGCGCTCCACATCCAATCAATGTCATAGCCAATATCTTAAAAAAACCGTACGATAAATCGTTCGTTAGTGCGATTGATTTTAGTTTAATCAAAATTACGTAAGTAAAACAGTAGTTGAGTCGACCAATATATATTATGAACATTATGTGAATCAACCATAGTTATATCGAAAATAATTAGGATAAACTTACGTATTATGATACGTAACCGTTACAACTCCTCCTGATGGCTTTGTTAGACTTATTTGCATTTCTTTTATCATTATATTCTGCCTATGCTATTAAACCGGTCCCCGGTGTAAAACATTCAGTTTTCGGATATTCATGAAGCTTGTACTCTTCGACATAAGAGCGTTTTTCGAGTCATATGAATTCACAACGACCAGGTTCTTGTACCCAGTAGTAGTAAGTACGTAGTAACAATATGTTTGACCTTTGAAAAGCTAGGCATCACTAATTCAATTTATTTCTATTGATGCCTTCATCTGCTACCCTGGCAAGCATATAAGAACGTTGTATCATTTCGTCCTCTTATCAAAAATAAATCTGTCAAAAACGAAAACAAATAATAAGAATTATGTCTCCTAGAATCCTGAAAATGATTCACGAAGATTAATTCTTCTTGTTTTATTTTCAGGTTGCCATTCTCTTATATACTTGCCACAAAAACAACACTACCGTACTGAAATCTATTGCCAGGTGAGCAGATGAAATACTCAAGGTAATTATTTTTTCTTCCTTCTGCCGTTATCCCAATTAGTTAGAGGTCGACGTAGCATGCCTTCTTCATCAATACAATTATCTAGTCGCCAACACTAGTCAAATCAGCTTTCACACAATCCATCCATCGTTTCTTTGCTTACACTTTTATACCCATCCAAAATTGTGCTCAAATCTTTCCTCACGAAAGTTGTAGGAACTTATTCCTGTGCATGAGCCGCAAGACATTTGTGCAGACGCGTTCTTGTCAAAGTCCCCATAAAAGCGAGTTTATTGTTTAAGCAAAATGAATCCTCCTGTCCAGGAGGATCGTGGTTCCACTCCATCTTGAGCAAGTCCGAAATGAATTCATCTGGCAGAAGGTAAGGCCTTCATAACTAGGGACAAACACTTTTTTCACAAATCATTATCATTTTTATCCTAAGACCAAACGAGGATAAATTCGGTACCTTTTATTCTTTGCCATTTTGACTAACACAAAGCGGCACTTAAAAGGATACCTAAATGAAAAAACCGGCCAAGTGCGAGTCGGACTCGCGCATGAAGGGTTCCGTACCATCGCAGTAGGGGAGCCCCCTTTAATTTTTAATTTATTTTTATTATTTGTTGTTATAGTGGCAACATAAATACATCATCTGTAAAAATTTCAACTGTCTAGCTATCACGGTTCATGAGGTACAGCCTGGTGACAGACCAACAGACGTACAGTGGAGTCTGAGTAATAGGGCCTGTTTTTACCCCCTGTTGAATTTTCAACGATCCGCCAAGCTCCCAGATTCGAAATTCCAACAACACTACAATATTTAGACATTCATAAAGACGTACAAACATTGCCGGGATTCAGAAAGTACATGTATTTACCCAAACCCGATCATAAACGCGTATGACTGTTTCAAAACTGCCAACCGTTTTATTACACACATTTTAATACACAAGGACTTCTTGCTTGTATGATTCCCGAGTTTTAGCATCTTTTACTGTCGGCTGCAGAGATTCCACGACTTTCCAAATTGGATTAAACGAGTCCTCGAAGTTCAAGCGTTGACAAGATTTGATTAAGGACTTTCTGAATCTATATAATCAGTATGCAGATTGATTTCAGAATATTTTATCCACCTGACTTAGTTAGAGATGCCTGAAAAAGTATTATGTAGATTTTTTAAATGAGAATTGGGACGTGATTGAAAACTTGGGCTTGACTGAAATTCTTAGTTTGGCTTTTTTGGCTTAGCGTATTCGAGCCTAGCTTGTTTTGAAACCTCTACAGGTTCAGTGATTCATAAATTATAACTTATCTATACTAGGTCATTTAAGCTAGAGTTTAATCTATGCACCGTAAACCTCTGAAAGCAGATTGGATGGCGGTATCTAGACTAATATTTTAAAGTAATATACGAGTAGTATAGTATAGTAATATTTTAAGTGTAATCTCCTGAACTAATGAATGGATCATGGTTGCATACCATGGTTGGATCATGGCATATAAAACAAAATGTTTATGTTGTAACATTATCTCTCTCTTGTTCCAGTTTGCCCCACGAAGTAAGGCCCAGTCATTATTAATTTATTCTAAATATAAGTAACTGTAAAGAATCAGGAATTTTAAAATTTTGTATTCTTTCATTTTTAATAAACGATTTATTCATTACTTTTGCATTGTTTTTTTTGTCACTACCTACCTAATCTTATTGGAACCTGAAAATATTTGCTACACAGTATAGAACAGAGATAGAGGAGCTCGTGGCTATATAGTAAAAGCCACACGGTTAGATCTTCAGGGTTAAGCCGCGCTTGCCAAGGTCGGTCTGTGGATGGGTGACCATCATTACATACCTAGTTTCCTCCGTGCCTCGGAAAGTAGAAGCACGTTAAGCTGTTAGTCCTGGCTGTCATTTGTAGATCTTTGACAGTCGTTACAGGTATTCCGTGGCCCGTCTGACAAACAGTCTTACCAAAGGGTACCGTATTACCCAGTACTAACTGGGTAGTGGAGGTCAGATAAGCAGTCGCTCCTTGTAAAATACTGGTATTCAGCTGCATCCGGTAAGACTGGAAGCCGACTCCAATAAATTTGGGAAAAGGCTAGGCAGATGATGAGTATAGAACAGAGATAAAGCTCTGGTCAAAACGAAGGGAATCCCGCTCGGGACGCGACTGTATCGTCTGAATGTAGGTTTTATTGGATCTCATACATAGGCCACGTACAATTCCCCTGAAAATTAATATTTTATACATGATAGTGAAGCATGGCATGGTAGTGATAAGGAGCTTGTGGCTAAATGATAGCAGCCACTCGGTCTTCAAGTTAAGCCGCGCCTGCCTAGGTTGGTCCGTGGATAGTGACCACCCATTAAATACCGAGTTTCCTCCGTTCCTCGGAAAGCACGTTAAAGGTAAATACACACTTATTATCAGAGCCGAAAGAATTGAATTTTTAAATTACTTGTATGAAGTCCTATGTAGCCTCGCACATTCATCCGCGCCGAATCGGACGAATAGATAACGTTTTACGTATGATAGAACGTTTCCTTCGGCGGCGCGGTCGATTCTTTCGGCGCGGACCACTGTGCGTTCACCTTAAGCCCTTGGTCTTGTCGGACCAACGTAGGCGCGGACCTGTGGACGGTGGGCTATGGGCTAGCTCGCCGTCCGTCCGTGTCATGACGACAGGCCGTGTCAACGGCGCGTTCGTGTTCCACGCGCGCCTCAAAGAGAGTCAGCAATAGGAAGGGGTCCGCAAGGACCGATGCCTGCCGGGGTTGCGGGTCTGTTCGAAAGAGATACCGTGACCCCGGAACACAAAGGGCGACGAAGGAACATGGATGGGTTTTAGTCAGTAAAAGTCTGACACTCCCTCCTGCTCCGCCCAGAGCGGGAGAAGTCATTTGATGATTCTCCCGCTCGAAAACAAATACAAATCAACAATGCAATTCTACAAATAGAATTTAGACTTAGAAATACAATAAAAGAAACTATGTAATTAACTTTAAAAGATCTTTGCAAACATAGATAACTGATTTTGAAAAAATACAGATCGGTACTCCATAAAATTAAAATAACGCTGACTGATTATCTCTTACCTGTTTCAAAAAGCATTATGAAATAGCAAGAAAATCTTCCCCATATATTACCTACAAATCATCCTGTACATGACATGAGAAGGTTCATACGGAGATTAAATAATCCTCGTCTGATTGGATGCCTCCTGCCTCCGTGACAGGCTTGCTAATCCGTCCCCGAAGAGGGCAAATAACACTGTTTGTGGGGGACAAACGGGACCAAATATAATAATAATGGGGCAAATCAGGCAAATGGCTATTTGCGGAGTTGTGTTGTTCTGGGAATGTGGGAGGCTTACGAAAGTTGCGTGTTTATTTGTTTTCTGATGTTTGTGTTTAGTCTGGTTGGTATAATGTTTCAAGAATTTGGGTTCGTATAATAATATGGAGGAGCTCGTGACTAAATAATAACAGCCGCACAGGTCGATGATGTTCAAGGTTAAACACGCTTAACCTTGAATACCGGCTTGTGTAAGCTTGCCTAGGTCGGTCTGTGGATAGGTTACCATAACTCGGTATGTAACATACCGAGTTTCCTTCGTGCCTCGTGGTCCCGGCTGTCGTTTGTTGGTTTTTGACAGTCGAGTCAAGTCTGACAAAAGTCCTACCAAGGGGTATCGTATTACCCAGTGCTAACTGGGTTTGGTTTTGGGGAGGTCAGATAGGTAGTCGCTCCATGTAAAATACTGGCATTCCACTGCATTCGGTTAGACTGGAAGCCGTCCCAAACATGATGGGTTCGTGTAATATGTCCAATCTGCAGAAGGCCTGTGTGGTGGATTACAGTCCTCTCTCTCACTAAGAGCGAGGTACTGGTAAACTCCAGATTTGTATGAGGTGTACTAAAGAGTATTCTATCTTTTCTACCCTGGGTCTTATATGTTTATACATTTTATCCTGGTAGTACGATCAACAACAAACGACACAACAACACTCCACACGGGTGAAGCTGCAGGCATAAGCTAGATCATACATAACATCACGCCTATAATACCTGAAGTATAAGGCAGAAGTGCTTAATAGTACCTACACCCACATTTCGCCAGTTATGTTTTAAGTCACATGTAATAGGAGGCGAGCCTATTGCCATCAACCGGGCACAAATCCAGACTCCGGGGCTGTTACCGATAAATTCCTGATGGAATAAAACCCAATCACATTTTGCCCGACCTGGGAATCGAACCCAGGACATCATGTTCGCAGTCGCGCTTGCAACCACTAGGCCAACGAGGCAGTCACTAAGAATTTATTTAAAGAAAAACCTATTTTCCCGGATCAGAAACAATAGTAGATTTTACAAAAAGTAATGTCGAGGATAAAATGGTTTTGTGGACGAGTTATAAACTCTGCTTTTCACTTCGATTGCGAGGAAATAAAACAGTAGTATTAAACATTAAACAAGTACAACAACAGTAGTTTTAACATTAAATTTCTTTAATTAAAATTTAAAGTAAAATTAGTACAGTTTTGAATGCTGAAGGATATTGTTTTTCTTTTAATCTTACGACATTGATATTAGGCTTGGGCTGCAGACCTATACAGCCTACTATTAAATTAATTTTGTAATAATAATTTTCTTAAATTAATTATAAACCTACCTTACTTAAATTTAAATTTTGCTGCTAAAGGATATCACTTCTTTGAAAGCGTTGATGAACAAGATGCAGTCCAGAATGGAGGTTTCAGAAAAAACCAATACCGAACTACGTGCGAAAATAGCATTATACCCATCCATGTTCCTTCACCGCCCTTTGTGTTCCAGGGCCACGGTATCTCTTTCGAATAGTCCCGCAGCCCCGGCAGGCATCGGCCCTTGTGGACCCCTTCCTTTTTGCTGACTCTCTTTAAGGCGCGCGTGAAACACGAACGCGCTGTCGACACGGCCTGTCGTCATGAGACGGACGGACGGCGAACTAGCCCATAGCTATCCGTCCACAGGCCCGCGCCTACGGTGGCCGGGCGCTCGGGGCGTCTCCCGCGGCGGCCGGGACGTGAGGTTCTCTCCCTCTCACGTTCCGTCACCTCCTTCTCTAGCATTACTGCTTCGCAGAAGGAGGTGACGGCGTCCCATTCCGGACCATGCATTGAACCAGGACCGGACGCGAGAGGTCGCCGCCGCCTATCGCCGCCGAAGACACGGCGGTGCTCCGCCCACGCGGGGCACACCTCCACCGTGTGCTCCACCGTGTCCTCCGGTCGATCCTCGCAGTGGAAACACCCGCGCGTTTCCTCCCGTCCGATTCGGTGCAACAACCTCCCGAAACAACCGTGCCCGGTGAGGACCTGCGTCAGGTGAAAGGTGAGGACGCCGTGGCGTCTCTCAAGTCGCTCCTCAAAGAGGGGCTTATCGCCACTATTGTGGTGTGCCCTGCACGGCGTTGCGACAGTCGCTCTCTCCATGTTGCCATGAGATGATGCCGGAGGTCTGTCCGCTGCACGACAACTTGCCGCGGCAGCGGAGTTTCCCCCGGCGTAGCGCCTCCGCGAGCCATTCGTGCAGGCGCGCGAGGACTATCGCCTCCAAATCCCATGGCGGCAATCAGGCAAGGAGGCTCGCCGCCTCACGGGAGATCGTGCGGAACCCACGGACTAGCTTTACGGCTACCACCTTTTGGGGCGCGTTCAGGTAATGGGTGGCTCGCCGCCTCAAGGAACGCGCCCACACCGGGCCGTAAAGGGCCATGGACCGCACGACTCCCGCGTAGTCTCCGGCAGGAGGCGTTTGCCAGGCAGGTTGGGCAGGAGCCGCCTGAAGGCAGCCCCGGTCCGTTCCAATTTAGGGGCCAAACATCGGAAATGCTCCACGAAGTTCCATCGGCTGTCGAGGACGAGTCCCAGGTACTTCAGCGTCGACTCGACGCCGATGGATACACCTCCTACCGTCAGTGAGGATCCGCATTCCGAGGCCCATGAAAGCACATGGCCTCGGACTTGTGCAATGCCACCTCGAGACCCAGTTGCCGGATCCTCTCAACGACTATCGCAACCCCGCGTGTCATGATTTCGGCCGCCGCCTCGTGCGACCCCCCGTGCCAGCACCAGCGTGTCGTCTGCATAGCAGACTACGCTGACGCCGCTAGGGAGGTCGGCGTGCAGCACCCAGTCGTACCCGATGTTCCACAAGGACGGCCCAAGAACCGATCCCTGTGAAACACCGCACGACATCTCTCGCCGGTTCCATTCTTCGCTGCGACTGGGTTAGATGACGGCCCTGTCCGTCAAGTAGTCCCCGACCACACGACGGAGGTAGGTCGGCACCCGTCGATATGCCGGAGTGCCTCCAGGGCATAAATGTGCCTATGCTGCTATTGTCACCAGCGGTAAATCTGATGCGTCGCAGCCTAAGCGACAAATCAGAAAAGGGGAAAAATTTAAAATGGGTACTCAACCTGCCCTAGCTGCGGTCCGTAGCTCCGTGCCAAGAACGAGCCAAGTTGATGAGGAGGGCTTCACTAAAGTAGAAAGGAAGAAGAAGAAGCCCTGTCCTCGTAACATGTGCGGTACCTCACCGAGTGGACCCAACATGCTGCTGCGTCCTGCTGTGCCTACGACGCAGCTGTACATTTCACGTCTGCATCACTCCACTACAACAGAGGAAGTGGTGCAGTATTTGAAAGTGAAGACCAACTGGACTCTGAGGGTCGAAAGGTTGGAATCGCGCCACAACATCAACTTTAAGTCATTCGTGGTACAACCCACCATCTACAGACCTGCATGAAGGAGTACTTTTGGCCGAAGGGTATCGTATATCGACGTTTCCGAGGGCGGTTACGCGACACCACGCAGCGAAACACGACACCGCCGACATCGTTGCGTGTATAGTTATAGTCTCATAAAGGTTTAAAATATGTATTAGTATATTATTGTTGTTAAATGTATTTTGTGTATTTTATCTATGGGCCTTAGCTGCCTGATAATAAATAGTAGATTTTACAACAAGTGCACAAAACGAACCATTTTTATCAGAGACTTTTAGCAGCCCGAGCCAAAGGCCAGGCGAATGTCGAGGATAAAATGGTTTTGTGAACGAGTTATAAACTCTGCTTTTCACTTCGATTGCGAGGAAATGAAACAGTAGTATAAATTGAAGAAATTAATAAACGCACGAAAAAACAAGAGCTGTTTCCCGCCGCTTTATTTTTTTGAAATCTTACGACATTGTTATTAGGCTTGGGCTGCAGACCTATACAGCCTACTATTAAATTAATTTTGTAATAATAATTTTCTTAAATTAATTAAATAGCCTGCCTTAGGTACTTGAATTTAAATTTGTATATCTTTTATGTCCTCAAAATACATAAGGCAAATAAATTAAAGTAAATATTATAAAATAACAAATTCTATCTATGAACTTCATATTGTGTTTGGCTGTGTGGCTCATTTTCTTTGCCTTAATATAGATACATTTATGAGTAGATACGTTAATGCACTTGTGCACAAAATTCGATTTTATGCAACCTATATCCTGCACAAATAAGCACTTTCAGAGCATGAGAAGTTAAAACATAAAAACTCGCCTTTCAACGGTAGGAAGTACTTGTCACCGTGAAACGAACAAAGAGAAGCCAGGCATTTAACAGTTCGACCTAATTACAGTTCCCACTAGTATCGAAAACTAGAATCCAATACAACTCACTAGTAACTGTTAGAAAAACAAGTCACAGCAAACGAAAAACTCTTTGCAGCTGAAATAGAGCGAAACCAGAACTTTTCAACTCAAAGCTTAATACTAGAACAGATACGACAACTCAGACTGATACGAATATAGACATAGGTATACTTAGATAACGCAAGTGCACCTCTTCGCGTTCAACTTTGCGTGCCCGGCTTAAGCATTTTATGCTTAACGTGGCTACTGTCGCAGCGAGCTAATTTGTTTAAAACAACAACGTTACAACTCAAACTTATTTCTAGACATTTAGAACAAAAACGTAGTCTACTCGTATTTTGTATTGTTCTTCTTTCTTCATCGGTTGGTTAGTTAGTTAGTGCCTAACCTGGCGTCTGACTTGGCTTTACATGCCGTCAAGAAAAAACTCTTGCGCATGCTGGTTTTCTCACGATGTTTTTCTTCACCGAAGTAAGTGGTTGTTTGCGGTAAATCAAACAAAGATATTTCCGTCTTACAGGTTTATTAAAACCTCTAGAATTATTACAATTTTTGAAAATAGATTTGTTACGACGGAGCAGTTTAGCAAGTTGATGAATGAATGAATGTGTACATAGATTAAAACCAACATTGAATGAATATTGAGGGACTGAATGAATGTGTCGTAGACAGTGGTAATTACACAATACGCACATGGATCCGAAAAATCAGGGGTGCGTGTCTTGGGTTCGAACTCGAAACCTGTGACTTGGCAGTCACACCACACGATTTGTAAAGGTAGTCAAAAAATAGCACACTCGGTATTCATACGGATCGTGACACTTGCGTTATCTAGAGGATATCTATATCTGTTGATACACAGAATAACTTAACTAACTGAACAAATCAAACAATCGTGAGAATACAGTAAAGGGATCGCGGCCTTATACAACTTCAAGAAAGTTTGCATCTAAAGAAAAGAGTTGAGAAGTAGGTCAAGTTTTTTTTTATAAGAACTTGGATCCCATCGGTATTAGTTGCGTATATTTTAAGGTCCAGCCACACTTATAAGCAATGCATGAGGTGCGTCGTTTCAATTCTTCGTCTCACGGTTAACTCTGTTTTTCTTCTTGGCCATCTAGGTTCGACTCCTAGGCAAAGGTCTGCCTCCACTCCTTCTATTATAGAAGAGAACTCATAGTAAACAATCACGTATGTAAATCGTTATAAAAAACATAGAAACGGGTATTTATAGCGAATTTTACCTTTAATATAAGCCCGACGTTTCGACTGGATTGCACCATGCAGCCGTGTCCCGCAACCACGGCTGGTGCAATCCGATCGAAACGTCGGGCTTATCTTATATTAAAGGTAAAATCCGCGATAAATACCCGTTTCCATATGTTTAATAATGTGTGTAAATCGGACCAGAAATCATGGAGAAATCGATGGAGAAACATAAAAAAGGACGCCGGCCGTAAATAACCTACTCTTTTTTTAGAAGTGGGTTAAAAAGTGCGAATCGGACTCGCGCATGCAAGGTTCCTTACCATAGTGGCAACAGATATACATATTCTGTGAAAATTTCAACTGTCTGCCTATTACGGATCATGAGATACAGTCTGATGACAGACGGACGGACGGACAGCGGAGGCTTAGTAATAGGGTCTTGTTGGCTACTCTTCGGGTACGGAACCCTAAGGACGATGAATGGCCCCGGCCACCGAGGCGCGGGCCTGTGGATGGTGGGCTATGGGCTAGCTCGCCGTCCGTCCCTCTCATGACGACAGGCCGTGTCGACGGCGCGTTCGTGTTCCACGCGCGCCTCAAAGAGATGTCAGCAAAAGGAAGGGGTCCGCAAGGACCGATGCCTGCCGGGGTTGCGGGACTGTTCGAAAGAGATACCGTGGCCCCGGAACACAAAGGGCGATGAAGGAACATGGAAGGGTTTTAGTCAGTAAAAGTCTGACACTCCCTCCTGCTCCGCCCAGAGCGGTAGAAGTCATTTGATGATTTCCAATCCAAAAAAAAAAAAAAAAGGATGATGAAGATATACATAACCTCCTCTTTTTCATCACATCCAATTAATCACTTTAATTTTCTTTGAGAGACAAGTTTGAATAATATTCAGTTAACATAAATCTATCAGAACAATCCTATTGCAGTGAACGTGCTAGGCTAACCAATAACCATGTGAAAGGATGCGAAATTGAATTCGTAACAGAATAGATATGAATTCAATTTTGCAATATTTTCAACCACGTATTGTAGTGAAGTAATGTAAATGTCCCCATGGAAAACACAATAACATGTCTTACGTTTGAGGTATTGGTGTCTCTGTAAATGTAAAGGGAACTCTAAGTACAATCACCATCTATTCAGTGATTCCTAAAGGGGTCCAGGTGGACCCCCAGGGGTCCATGCGAGACCCGTCGGGGGTCTACGTTGGCATAAAAAAAAAACACGAAAATTTACCAGGTTTCGATACTAAAGAACAAAAATGTTGGCTTGGCTTTATCTACCGATGTAGGCAGATAATAAGCCCCTCGAAAAAGTAAAAAAAAAAAAAGTTCCTGTGATGACAGGTTGTATTTCGGTATTTAGACTTGAGTTTTAAAAATGTATTGGAAGCTATTAAAGATTCTAATTTTCAGTTTTTTTTTTGCCAAAAATCTTAGGAGCTACGGTCCTCATGCAATCCTAACAGATAGCGCAGAAAAATAATATTGTAAACTTCTTGCTTTCCTTTTTTGGTCCACGGGCTTGAAAAAAATGCAGCTAGGGAGGGGTCCACCAAATCCAAAAAAATTTGAAAGTGGTCTAACAGAAAAAAAGTTTGGGAACCTCTGGTCTATGTTATCAATTTATCCAAAGAGCATCCATGGCATTCCTCCACAGAAAACTATTACACTGAGAGCCAGAATCAATCAAAACACTCCACGGCTGGTAACAATCGGTTTTATCTAACACATGCAGCACAGCTGTCCCTAGTATAACTGTACCAGCATGTGTGAGTATAAAAGCGGAATCTAATAATGTAAAAAGGCACAAAAGTGCCTAATTCATATTACCTACGCTCATAACATTTACAAAATTAATATAACCGCGATGGTGATTTTCCAAAGCAATGCTACTTATTGAGATTTCTTAACACTTTTCCTCATAACTTCTCGATTTTTTGCCACTCAACGCTTCCCCCGTTTTCCAAGATATTCCCGCCTCTAGGGAAATTTCTGGTACACATAATGAAAACCAATATAGAATAATATTTATACACCTATTGTATGTATACAAGAAAAAAGATTGTTATCAAAATAATTTTTCCTTAAAAGGTTTTACTCTGGAAATTGCTTCAGACAATCTATGAGGTGGCCTATCTTTGCTTGAATTTCTTGCCTATGGGTTAGTACTCGTATGTAAAGATCTTTAAAAAAACCGGGCAATTGCGAGTTGGACCCACGCACCTAGGATTCCGTATAAACTTGTAACCATTTTGTTATTAAATTACATATTTACGGTTTTCAGATTTTTTCCTTTACATGTGCTGTAAAATATTGCTTCTTGCCAAATTGCATTGTTCTAGGTTAACGGAAAGTGGGCTGTAGGTTCTGCTTTCCTTGTGAAATTGCAAAATATGCGACACAACCGGTCATCTTTTGATCGCGTTGACTAACAAGTTTGATTTTTGCACTGCTCCAAGGTATAGCAGACTTGAGTATTTGATATTAGTTTCAGCTTGACACATCCATGCGTTCCTGAGAAAGGGTCTTGACAGACGGACAGACAGCAGACAGATGGACAAGAAAGTGATCCTATAAGGCTTCCTTATTGGCCAACTGAGGTACGGAACCCTAAAAATAGGAAATACTTTTATTTTTAACTTGTTTATGCAATAAAGGAACATATTACATTGTCAATATTTTATTATTAGGGTTACGTTACATAAAAGATTTGTAAGAGCACTAGGTGCACTTACGATGCCACAATGAGGGGGGACTTTTACAAAGAATTATGTAAAAGCTTTGTGAAACGACAATAATGAGATAATGAGGTATCTGATGGTCGGTCATGCAACGGGTATCATTTTATCTTTTATAATATAAAATGTGATTTCACCGTTTCGAATTTACCATAAAGTGATGAGAAATTGAATGTAAAATACTTAATTCTCTACAGAAAAGATAGGCTTGCTTTTGCGTCGCTCTTTAGGGTTCCGTAGCCGAAGGGTAACCAACGGGACCCTCTAAGCCACCGCTGTCCGTCCGTCCGTCCGTCCGTCCGTCCGTCCGTCCGTCTGCCTCTCAGCGGGTTGTATCGCATGACCCATATAGGTAGACAGTTAAAATTTTCACAAGATGGGTATTTCTGTAGCCACTACAACAACAATAAAAATAAAGGGGGTTCCCCTACTACAATGGTACGAAACTCTTCAAGCGCGAGTCCGACTCTCACTTTTCCGGTATGACAGTACGCGCATATTATTCTCCAAAAACAGTTTTACCATCAATTCAGTCCCTAAAAGTTTGGTACGACGAAGTTCAAATATAGTCAGAGTCTGGTCTAATGTACTAAGTACACACAGTTCCGTACGTTCTCAGAAGTGGATGTTTACCGGGGACCAAGCTTTTGTTATCTCAGTGCTTACACCCGCACACGTCCGACCGAAAGCAAACGTATGCAGGAGCAGATCTGTTCTTTGTAACCGTCTACGTAGGAGGATATACCATAGAGTAGATAGGTACAGAAGTTCGGCTCCATACAGGGTGTAAACGGACCTTTCACGAAACCGTCAACCAAGCATTTTGTACATCAAAATATGTAACTCTACGCAATAGTTCTTGCTGAGAAACGACTTTTTGTTTGGTGTGACAAAATCACATTTTACGGTAAGACACAATGTAACGCACTCAAAACAATGGGCTGATGGATGCATTGAATAGTGCGGGGGTCCTGGAGGTATTTAAAGTAAAGTTATAAGATTAAAAACGTAAATTAAAAAAAAAAAAGTGATAAAGTCGGAACTGTAAATGTTTATATTTATCCTAAGTATGTATTTAAAAAAAAATGTATCTATGAAGTATATCAACTACCTGGTGTCCACGACACAAGCGTTCTTACCTAGTGGGGCACCAGATGGCGGTGTGTGTAATGTCCAGCGATATTTATTTATTTTACTTGACCCGCAATATCTCCGTAACTAGACGGTTCCCAGGTATGGTCTAGAACAAAAAAAAATATCGCAATGACGGGGAGAACAAGTGCCTTTCAGCTTCGTTATTTTTACACCCTTTATAACAAGTAAAAACGCACGCACACATAGACACGCTTCTTGTACAGCTTGGCATTTGTTCGAGTTCGTCCCACTTTCCTATGTGTGCGTGCTCACGTTTTCGTGTTACAGAATCTGCCTCGGCGGTCTAGTGGTAGCAAGTGCGACAGCTGAGCATGAATTCTACGTACGATTCTCAGGTCGGGCAAACTTCAAATGCGTGTTCCATTAGGAATCTCTTAGTAGTAGACACGGAATCTGGATTTGTGCCCGGTTGATGGTAATACTTAGGCTTGCCCGCCGAAACTTGGGACTTAAACATAACTACCGAAATGTGGGTGTACTTCTAGGTACACCTCTGTCTAACCCTTCGAGGATTACAGGCGTGATGTTATGTCGTTGTTCTGGAGTCAGCTTTCCGTACTTATATATTCCGCAGTTCAACGGTGTTATGTGCCCATTTGTTATCGCACTACCCCAAACGCAAACAAAAGCAGCATTGTGTGCCACCACCGTGTGCTCAAAATATTAATGAAAGTGTAACCACTTAAACTAATTAGCATTTTCGGTGGTGTTATGGCTTTATTCGTTGATAAATTACCTACGATATTGTTACAAACGAACTGATGTTAATATTTTGAACAATATATCATTTATAAGCAATTAAAAAATACAATATATTACATAACAATGCAAATGTCGTTCATATTTGCATTAAATTTGGAATAAACGTGGCCACCTACTGGGCCCACACCGTGTAATTGGAAGGAAAATCAATATGATAAGAATAAGAAGATTTACATTGTATATAAAAGGTGTAAAAAACCTCTTAACGAAGCCGAAAGGCACTTGTTCTCCCCGACACACGGTGGGCTGAAAATCGGCTTTCATAGACTTAGGGATTTCAATTTGCAAGTGCCCGATTTTTCACCGGATATGTACAAAAATGACACCCGAGCTAATTCTGCTCAAAAACGAAGGAATTATAATTTATTTACGAAAAATTTGTATGAAGCTAGTATAAAAAATCTAATTATCTCTTAAACGGAGAGTTAAACACGGATATCCTTACATGTGACTATAGTGCTAATTAATTATGTTTTTTTTTGTCGCCGAATATCCAAAACCTTTTAAGTTTCCTTGCGCGATCGAATCAGAAATGAAGATATCTGCAAGAGAACCAAGGTTACCGACGTAGCCCGAAGAATTTCCAAACTTAAGTGGCAGTGAGCAGGGTACATTGCTCGCAGAACGGATGGCCGATGGGGCCGAAAAGTTCTGGAGTGGCAACCGCGAACCGGAAGTCGTTGCGTTGGAAGGCCTCCCACTAGGTGGACCGATGACCTGGTGAAGGTTGCGGGAATTCGCTGCATGCGAGACGTACGGGACCGGTCCATTCCATACCATTTCACTAGAATCTTCGCATATATGATCATCAGATCTTCTCTTTTTCTGTTTACTTCCCAGATCTTCGAATGGTTTTCGGGACCTTTTTGTCATTGTTCCAACGGACGATGATGTCGACGGTTCTTGAGAGACTGAGGGAGCTCTTTGTTTCTCATCAATAGTTAGTTCTTGATTAACTAGAGTTTGCACACAACTCGGCCAATCCATATTCACATCCAAACAATTTGCGTTCTGAAATTATCAAAGAATCGGTTGGATTTCTGCCACCTATGTAAAGCGGCTTGCGTAAATCTCCGACAAAATTCTTTGAGAGTTACACGATCTTCGGCAGAAAGGCAATCGCCTATGCGGGATACAACTGCACCAAACAAGACTTCATGCTTAAATGAAGTTTCACCAATTCAGACTTGTTTGTTCTTCCTTTATGGAAGAACAAACAAGTCTGAATTGGTGAAACTTTCTATTCTAAGATTTTATAGTCGCAGATCAAAGATTTAGTGTTAGCAGTTAGACAGTTGTGAACAATATAAATTATAAATCAAAATGTTAGCCCTTTATTGCAAAACGCCGATAATTAGTTAACTACCCTCATTAGTTTTACAAGATGTGGTAATGAAAATTTATGATCGTCAAAAACATAGCACAACTAAAGTTTTTTTTTAATACAAGTTTTTAATGTAAGATTTTTACTTTAAACACCTCCACGACCCCCGTACTTATCAATCCATCCACCAGCACAATGTTTTGAGTGCGTTACATTGAGTTCTACCACAAAAAATGAATTATCACCTCAAAAAAAAAAGTCGTATCCCAGCAATATTTTTTCGTTAAGTTACTTAGTTTGATTTACAGAATGCTTGGTTGACGGCTTCGTGATGAGGTTGTTTACACCCTGTATTGTACTTCAACATTGTGAGGAAACCTCAAATGTCCTAGAACCCTAAAAACAAAAATTCTAAGACATGTGTGACATCTACCATCGTAAACTCGGCCCGCGTGGTGGATTGCAGCCCATTCCCTCGCATAGAGAGGCGGCCTGTGTCCCAGCAGTGAGCATATACAGAATGTAAACAGAGTCTTCACGAAGCCGTCAACCAAGTATTCTGTACATCAAATTAGGCAACTCTGCACAAAAAATTTTGCTGGAAAATGACTTCTTTTTTGGGGTGAAAAATCACGTTTTTCGGTAGGACTCAATGTAACGCACTTAAAACATTGTGCTGATGGATGGATTGAATAGTACGGGGGTCGTGAAGGTGTTTAAAGTAAAAATCAAACATTAAAAACATGTTTTAAAAAAAACTTGGAACAGTTGGAACAAGAAAAAAGTAATAAAAGTAGTAAGTAAAAAAGTTAGATCTTTGACCCCCAATATCTCCATAACTAGAAGGTTCCCAGGTCCATACGTGGGAACCTTCTAGTTCTCAGATTCTTCAGGTTCCAGGTTCTCTAGTCTTCTTTTTTTGTTCTAGACCATTCTGGAACAAAAAAAAATCGATATGACGGGAAGAATAAGTGCCTTTCGGCTTCGTTAAGAGTCTTTTTACACCCTTTATATATAATGATAAATGATGTTTATGATAAATGATGTTTATTTTGCAAGTAGGTTTTTACAAACACTTTAACACGTCATTTTTTTTCTAGATGTATATCTTTCTGCTGTCGCTTAGTGTGCTTATAATGTTCACCGAACCACTTAACAGATATGAAATGTGATGCAGCTATGAGGATCACCGCCAGGAGGCGACACCCTAGACGAATATGATAATACAATGACCTTGTTGGAGGTGTTATTCAGAATGGTCAGGAACGTAATACTCGCAACCGGTGTACGTGAATGACCTGATGTATTAATGTGGCTGAGAAAGGAGTATGTAAGGTTCGTAGTAGGTGAGGGTTGAGGGACTGTTCGAAAGAGATACCGCGGCCCCGGAACACAAAGGGCTAGAAGGAGCATGAATGGGTTTTAGACAGTAAAAGTCTGACACTCCCTTCCGCTCCGCCCAGAGCGGGAGCGGTCATTTGATGTGTTCGGTTTTTTTTATTGAGGTTTCTTAGTAGATGGCGTTCTGAAATTTCTACCTTTCTGTATGTATGTATGAGATAGTTTTATTCACAGATTTTTATTCTAGTAAGTACTATAATATATCACTGCTCCAAGATATCTTGAATACGTAGGCAGTGACTGTCAGAAATCCGAAACCTTTCTCGCGGGCATATACAGGATAAGACAAAAAGCAAATATGACCCGTAAGTGGTTTCCGAAAAACGATTGTCTGTAGTCAGTATCTTATTAGTTGCCGTCCAAAGTAAATATCTATAAAAAGGCTATAAGGAGGGGAAATCAAACAATCGCAAGTTATTGGACGTGGAGAGTAAACATGGCCACCAGATGAAAGAAAATAAACAAAATTCAGAGGATCCCTTTAGTTCTATGGAATTATGTTTACACAGGTTGGATGGGAAGTTTCTTTCATCCGTTTTTTATTACACTAGCTTTTTTCACAGTTTCGGTCGGAAATTATCCCACGGTAACGTTTTAAATATATATCCTATTAGCTTATGCCCGCGGCTTTGCCCACGTGGAGTTCGGGAATTGCCCACGGGTTGATCGGAATAAAATGTGCTATTCCGGACTACAATCTATCTTTGCCAATAGGCGAGACGATAAAAAAAAACTAATTAGTCCGTCAGTTAGATAATAAAAAACATTTGACACGTATTTTTTCTTTTGTTACGTAATCCAAAATTGACGAAGATACGACGCTTTTAAAATTCTCAATACGTCACGGCTAGGTATAATTTTTAGCTAGTTCTGACGTCACGAGCCCCCACTCCCGAGTTTTGATGCGTTTTATCTTTGTCAATATTCATTAATTTACAAAAACAAAAAATACGTGTCTATTAATTTTCAATACTCTAACTGACGGACTAAATAGATTTGCATTTTTTTGATACTGTCTACATGCCTATTGCCAACCAGATCCGTTCGGCCGTTCTGGCTAGATTGAGTAACAAACATCCTAATGATAATGATACTTCCATTAGTTAAAGATTTTTTGAAATCGGATCAGTAGTTCCAAAGTTTACCCTCTACATCCAAACATACAAACTTTACTTCTTATAATATTCGTATACATTAGCTGCGAAAAGCTTGTTAGTCTATTTTACTCAGCTCCATGAAAGAAGTGATCCATCTATCATTTAGTGCCTATTATATCAGTAGACACGAATTCGCGTGTTTGTACATGTTACTTCAGATTTATGTAAAACATTTTAATAACATATATTTTGTATCTTGCAACACCATCAATCTTAAATCTTTGAAAACAACAGACACCTGCGTTCTTACCTTAGAAGCGTCAGTTTGTTAAAAGCTTTGTCCGGCTTCAGAAACGCAGAGGGGTCGATAGATCCTTGGACGTCACTCGGTCACAGCATTACGGCACCTACCATCACCGCACCTTGCTAGGTGTCCTGCCAACTCCTTTTGAGATCCATAACGAAGTATTTCAATATCCTTCGTACGTCTCCGGATTTCGCCGTTTGGAACTCGGTCTAATAGTTTTATGCCGAGAACAAAACGCTCCATGGCCTCTGTGCTACTCTGTGTCTGTACACAGCCTCCTGTGCGAACGTTTTATAGTTTTTGAACACGCACTCGCTAAAAACCCATAAAAGGCTCTCTTCCCACCTAAAGGCACACACACACACTTCATCCAAAAATGACCAATATTGTGTCCGATGAGCAATTAAGTGTCCTTCGTGTAATATTCGACAGGACAAACAAAGAGGAGACCACTCTGCCCTCTTGAGTGGCCACACTGACACCTACTTGACGACCTCTTAATATCACTCATATAGGGCTCATAAGAGGAAAAACATCTTTAATTTTCTTAATTATTTTTGTGCTTCATCCTTTTTATTTCTCACATTTACTAATTGATTTAAACTAGTGGGCCATAGCCATAATTGATAAGTTCATAATAATTATTTATTCACTCTAAAATGATAACATTCATTAACTGCCAAGCCTTTTCTCAACTTTGTTGGGGTCGGCTTTTAGACTTTCAGTAAGCACTTGAACACCAGTATTCTTATCGAACAACTGCCTATCTAACCTCCGCAGCTGTTAAAAATGAAAACTTTTAATTTTATTATAAATATTGTACTCTTTGGGCGCGTTCGCGTATGCTCAGAATGACGCGCGAACCTCGCGTGGTCCCGAGGCATCTCTGGTCGCAATTCACACCAAGAGCAGAAACGCGCTTCGAGACGGTGCGACATGGAGAGAAGGCAAGTACAATGACCTTTAACCAGAACCTACGCGAGGTTTTCTCCATTCCGTCTGTACAGCCCCTAACACCAGATTATGCCGACAGACCGTTTTTGGTTAGGTCGCGGGAAACCTCTTAAAATAACTGGATTTACGAACAATTTCAGTCGGAGTAAGACTCAAGCAACATTAGGTCAAGATAATTCAATTCCCAACGGTCGCAATTCCAGATATAGGTACGCAAACATACTTACACTCCCCTTAATAACATTATTCTCCTTTCAGCTTCGTCGTAATTGGGTACGAAAGACAAGGTTCCAGAGCAAATAAGACAAGAAATGCCTCTAATATATTAAAATCTTTATTAGGACGAAACATTCGACATAAGAAGACCTCGATATACAGTTTACTCTAGGGGTCCGTCATAGCTCTACGGCGGAGTTTCACTTAAAATATTTTAAGACATAGCGGTAACTATATAAATTATCATAATCTGTGTCGAACATGAATAAAATTATGTAGGTATACAAGCCTGCAAAATACAAACAATTCCACTGGAGTAAAACCTTTTATCACAAGATTTTTATTATTTCGTAGCAACAAGCCGTATTTTACATAAAAATCGTATGTTTATATATATACTCGTACTTACATATAATATTTTAAATTCTATAGATAAAAACGGAATATTTAACATCTCTGATAACAGTATTAAGTGTAGGAACGTAATGTGCCTTACAAGGTACGTTTAGGCGACATTTGTATGTTAAAACGACATTATTTTGTGACCTGTTTTTATTGTGAGATTTAGTTCAAGTTTTATCACATTTACTATACAAATATTACATCTAAGATACTGTCACACTAGTTGAGAATTGCCTTGTTCGATTAGGCTTTTAATATTCAAGGGAGCGTTGCTCTTCCTTAGGGTCAATTCACACCGAAAGAGCGGCGAAGGGCAGCGCAGTTTCAGTTTCATATGAATTTTAACTTTATTATCATTACCATAATACTTATTATCGCATGAGAAACTCGTTTATCGGTGCGGTGGAGCGGCGCCGCGGGCATCCGCGCATCCGCGCGACTCGTTCGCGTTTCTCATGCGATAATAAGTATTATGGTAATGATAATAAAGTTAAAATTCTTAAGAAACTGAAACTGCGCTGCCCTTCGCCGCTATTTCGGTGTGAATTGACCCTTACTGTTCATGTGTCAAGAAAATTTAATTATTGCAAGATTAAGAATAGATCTAGTGGTGTTTGTGAATGGAATTGCAATGCAAATGAAAGTACATACTCGTAAATAATTTTCATCAACAATTTTTGCAATTTACATCGGAAAATTAGTCGCGCGGTTAAATGTAGCGCATATGCTCGTCGGCGACGCCTATATCTAGTTATATATACTTTTAATTAGGTATTTGAAAAGAAGAGAAATAAAAGGTATTTTAAAAACAATACTCATAACATCACGCCTGTACTTCCTGAAGGGTTAGGCCGAAGTGCATCTAACCGTACACCCACATTTTGCCAGTAATGTTTTAAGTCCCATGTAATAGGGGGCGAGCCTTTTTCCATCAACTGGTCAAACCCAGGCTCCATGACTGCCCTAATGGGAAAACCCAATAACGGTTTGCCCGACCCGGGAATCGAACCCAGGACCTCATGCTCAGCAATCGCGCTTGCGAGCAGTAGACCAACGAGGCAGTCGTCAGGGAAGCACCAAGGCAGTAAGTTCCTTCGGAATATGGGAGAAAATTTGATGTGGGCTGTTACATTATAGCATAACCACGCTCACATTGTCATAATTTTATTGAAGACGTTATTAATGTTCCACAAACTGGTACAATTATAATTATTATAGTATACTTTGTATAATATCATCATTTCGATAAGTATGTTTAGAATGTGATGGAGCATAATCGCTTTGATTTCACTATTCAGGAGCAGTTCTTAACTTTCAATTCCATCTACGACATCTACGTATGCAAGGTGAACTAAATGCGTCGTATTCCGTTTAAGACGTGAAAATATGGTCAAAACATGGCCTGTGAAAATGCGTAGTACTTTTTGTACTTTTGGATCTACTCTACCAATGAGTAATAATATAAATAAACAAATAATACAATATCTTTATTTTCTTTCTTCAAAAAGGTACACATAGTTATAAAATATAAATGTAAACATAACATTTTAACAAAAATAAAAGAAAAAAGTTAATAATCTATGAATAAGTAATTCTGTTAAAAAAATCTTGATATCCACATTGTACCAAAAACTGTGCACTTAAAAACTTTGTCAATTAATTGATAAACGTGCAATTAATATGATAAGGAATTCTAATTGCATACTAAGCGGTCACAATAAATAAGCGCGAGTTTCTGTGATCACTGAATCAGAAGTTTTATAAAATTTCCGTAAATTATTCAAGTTTAACCAAAGGCCTAACATAATTCCTTGGGGAACTCAAAACTCTTGCATCTTTAACTCTTTAGTCTGGTGCAATTAGACAATAAGGTGGAACGAAGATTATAGTGGTCGGAACTGTATGGGACTTTTCTGATATATGCGAATGGGTTTTAAGTCACTACACTCAAGAATGTGGTTTTCCTGAACATTATCTTGTTCAGTTATCTGTGAAAAAGTATCAGTTATCAATTTCAAAAGAAATCTTAGTCTTAAAATTAGGCATTTTATGTAGTAGTAATAATATATGAAAATGGGAAATTTTCAAAAACACCTTGATATAAATGTATTTCATCGACAACAATGAACAAATAAAGAGACCAAATTGACGTTTAATAGGAACGAGTATCTATAGATATAAGAATCGTTATTCATAAGCGAAAAAAAAAATAACCAAAGCAAGTAAAAAAACATCGTGCGAAGCGAATTTTTTTTTTTTTCTTCTACACACCTTGGAACTCAATTCCCATGAGAATCCGACCACTATAAACTTTGTTCCACGTTTTGAATATTTTTTGCACTAGCCTACATTCCTTTTCACTATTTGAAATATAAATATAAGCCCCAAAGCATCCTACACTCCTGTCTTTCTTCATACTTCTCTCGGAACCATTTAATGATCTTCAAATAGTTGTTCGTGTTCATAACCTCGGCTCTCTTCAGACGATGTTTGGGTTTGTTGCTGGCCGCGTGAGAGAGGAAGCCCCCGTCGAGGACCACCATCCGGTATTCTTGGAGACACATCTCCAACATCTAAAGCAAAACGAAGACATAGCAGATAAATTAACCGATCTAGGGTGAGACAGACTGAGCTTAGGTGTGGTAGAATAAGCCATAAAAGTAGTACCTATTCATACACATTAACACAAACTATAAAACTGTTTTAGGTCCGTCTCGTCAATATCTCAGGTCCAGTTGAAAACCAGCGTCGGACACTAGTTATCTGGCAGTTTGCTGAACTGGGAACTTTTTGACGCAGCCTTTTTTTATTTAGATTTAAGTTTTTTTATTTATTTATTTTATTTTGTTTTGTTTTTTGTGGCATGTGCCTAATAAGCATGTTTTCTTTCTTTCAATAAAGATGTCCAAACCGGAATTTAGAAAGTTTGGGACTATTCTACAAGTACAGATCGGTACCAATCCGTCTCGCTTGTCCGTACTTAAATTATTTTCTTTATAGTCACTGTCACTTGTTCCAAAAGGTGTGGCCAAAAAGCTTGGTCAAAAGGTTTCTTGGCGACAAGGCTTCTTGGCCAAAAGGCTTCTTGGTCAGAATGTTTCATGATCAAAAAAAATCTTGGTCAAAGGGCTTCTTGGCCAAGACTTCTTGACCAAAAGACTTCTCGGCCAAAAGGCGTCTTGACCAAATTTTTTCCAAAAGGCTATGGTGTGTTAAGTTACCTGTGTCATTTTGTCCTGAACTCCTTCCCAGTACAGCGATTCACTGTACCAGGGTTCCTTGTTGGTGCCGAAGTACAGTGGCTCCCATCGGTGATAAGGATACTCCCGTTTTGCTATAATCATCGGCTGAAACAATTTCTTTGATTAGGCTCTTTTCTCATGACCTGTTGGTATGAAAATATTTATTGGGAATCTTGAGAATCATCATCTTTCTGCCTTTGTCCCATTCTACTTAGGGTCAGCACGACCCCAATCTCCCCCCCCCCTGTTCTCCCCCCATCTTCTATTCTTTCCTGTCAAACGTCACGGCATCATTTACGCCTCGCCTCTCTTTCATATTATTCGTATTATTGAGATCATGAAAATTGGCATTCTCATACCATATCCATTACCCAAAACATTATGAGATTTGATAACAAAATGTCGCGAAAAGTATAAATTAAATAATTTCGTTATAACCTAAATTCTATAAACCAAAAAAAAACAACTTGATGGAGGATTGTTTTAAGTTTTAAAGCACACTTTTAATGCTTGTCGGTTTAAATTATTATCCTACCCCAGTCTAATACCCAGCCTACAAGTTATAATCTGGATTTACATGAATACTAGAATTGAAGAGAGTTTAAGAAGGTATGAAATAATGAAAGATGTGCCAAGATAAATGAGTATACAAGCTAGGCGCCCGATCGAATATCATCGGCAAAAATGACGATCATCTAAACATGCTTTTTCAAAAGGAAAAAAATTAAAACTTCATCACCATCGCTATCACCATCACAATTACCGTCACTATCACAATCACCATCACAATCACTATCACAATCATCATCATCGTTATCACAATATCATCATCGTAATCACAATCATTATCATCGTAATCACAATCATCATCATCGCAATAATCATCATCATTATCATAAACACCATCACTGTCACAATCACTATCACTATCACAATCACTATCACAGTCACTATCACTATCACCATCACCATCACAATCACCATCACCATCACTATCACAGTCACAATCACTACCACTATCACTACCACTATCACTACCACTATCACTATAACCGTCACAATCACCATCACTATCACCATCACCATCACTATCACCATCACCATCACTATCACCATCACAATCACTATCACAATCACCATCATCGTTATCACAATCACTATCACAATCATTATCATCGAAATAACAACCATTATCATTGTAATCACAATCATCATCATCATTATCACAATCACCATCACTGTCACAATCACCATCACAATCACTATCACAATCACTATCACCATTACAATAACCATCACCATCGGCGATCTCATCTACATTTCTTTTATAAAATATTTCACTCTTGTTTTTTTTATCTACGTACATTGTCCTGACTGGTCTACACAATAAAGCGAATAACAGGCTTCACTTTGTATCAATCTTAATACAGCCTTTATTAAATCCTCCTAAAATTTTGTATCTTTTTATATTTTGAAAATATTTTAGTCAATTTTATTTCAATGAAAAATATTTGTTTGATAATATGACAGGCAAGGATCAAAGGAATACTTATAGCACCACATCTTAAAAGATTTCTCTAGGTTTTAAATTTAACCCACCACACCAATTTAATGTAATTTACATCTACAAATTGTCATTATTTACTCATTTGCTAAGTATAAAACTAACTAGGATACCTACTCTGTATTTTCGAAACATTACAGTACATATAAATAGTTCAATGTGTAATTGCTATTGACTTGCCTTTAAGAATCGTTATGTAATAGTACACTCACTTTTTCCTTTTACCCACAACATTGTAAAACTTGTGTGTCTAGTGTCTATTACTTAACTTATTTATTTAGGAGTACCTACCTTCTTCATAAGTAATTCTTATATTTAGCAGCGTCTTCTTCTTCAATACTTTATTTCTTATCATCTCCGTAGTCTCCGCTTATCTAGCCATATCATCTATCATAAATATTCATTTCGTCTCCCCCACTCTTATATCCATTCACACTTTTCAGTCACCGGTGTCAGTTTCAGACTTTCTCTGAAGTTAAACTCATCACCTGCCGAGCCTTTTCCCGACTATATTTGGGGTCAGCTTCTAGTTTAACCGGATGCAGCTGAATTCCAGTATTTTGCATTAAGCGACTGCCTATCTGACCTTCAAAACCCAGTTAATACTAGGTAATACGATAACCTTGCCAAGACTGGTTGTCAGACCACTGGGCCACTGACTACCTGTAACGACTCTACAAATTACAGCCGGAACCAACGGCTAAACGTGCTTTCCGAGACACGGAGAAAACGGTATGTAATAGGCCATCCATCCACGGACCAACCTAGGTAAGCGCGGCTTAACCTGACCCTACCAATTTATTTTAATCCCTTCTTCAAACCTACTTACCTTTTATCGCATAAAAGAAAGTCTATTAATCTGAATAAAGCCATATTTCTAAACAAATTAACATCTTGAACGTACCACGAACAAATACGAGTACAATGTAAATGTGTGAATCCAATGTATTCTGAAAGTTTCACAAAGTGTCGCAAACGATTGCTCTGACCTCCGACAACTGTCAATTTGTAAAATTGGTACGTGTCCTGTTTACGCCTGTCAGTTTGCAGGTGTCGTGAACATATAAACGACGTTTTACCATAGTAAAATGATGTGTTCCTTCAGAAAATAAGGGGAAAGAAATATTCGTTTTTGTTTATTAAACCAAAGAAACGATGGCTGGACTGTGTGGAGATGACTGTTAAGATGACGAATTATAGAGAAGTATTGAAGAAGAAGATATGCTGCGCCAACCCCAAATAAATTGGGATAACGGCAGGTGGTGATGATGATAATAGAATTTTAGAAACTACATGAGGTCTTGGGCTCAATTCTCAAATTGGAGGAATCAAATAAAGAATTTATTTGTCAAGAATTTTTTAACATAACTGACGAAACGAGCCAGCCTAACCCTTCGGGTATGGCGTGGTGTCAGGCGTGATGTCATGTTATCTTGCTACTTTCTGCCCACATCCTTACTTCTCTAGAATCTTTATCTTCCGCTGCTTTCCTCACTAGTCCAACAAGTTACTGAAATGCAACGAGTTTGACGTCGTGTACAAAAAAACAAAAGCGACAAGTTTTTACATTAGTTTTCTAAAAGACAGATGACTTTTGCGGTGTTATTGAGTAAAGACGACGCTCAGAGAAAGCTTAGCAAAATGAACTCTGGGATATTCCAGTAACTTCCTCCTTTCTCAAATTGAACTTAGATGAATTGGAAAAAAGCTTGGTTATTGGTTTTACTAGTATGACCTCAATGCAGGGATCGAAGTTCTGAATCCCAATATTACGACCAGGGGAGCTAAAATGGCCGCTGTAGCAGAATTATAATAGGTCAATAATATGAATACAATTCGTAAAATGCTTAAGAGGCACTTTAGGCACCCAGGAAGAAAAAAATGCATATGACTTTACGAAGTAACGTCTCACTAGAGAACTATTTCAAACTTTGTTATTTATTGCAGTAGGTTTTGTAAATGTTAATACATTATTTCTGATTGGATGTTTAAAATACACGCACAATAGCACGACGATAAAGCACTTACTAGGTGTAAGTTTCTCATTTAACAGAAGAACAATAAGCCATCAAAGAAACAGTTCCATTACAACACAAGTCCACAACGACTTGTAGACAGTATCCCAATAACAGCAAGTCCAAATTAGGACCTAACCAGTTACAGCCGGCTGTTAGCTTTCTAATACGGTAAAGTGGAGCGGTTAGTTCGCGAAGCTCTCGATAATTAGTTGGCAATTAGTACGGGACGCCATGAGACGGGTAAGGGGTGCGGAGAGGTGGGTAAGTGTGTTAGGACTATCCCCACAGAATAGATAGGTATACAGAAGGCCAGCATTTCAATGGGCACAGAAACGTACGGACTCAAAGACATGCGTCTAAGCACAGCAAGTGCAAAAGCGCTCGTGGCAAGTCATAGTTTGCCATAATGTTGGTCATTGACAAGGGAAATGTAGTATTTTATTATTATCTATGAGTGACAGAGACAGCGCTACACAAAGCCTAAACAAACTTACAGCCTGGTACTTTTTCTTAGCATACCGGCAAAAAGTTCAAGTATGCTTAGCCCAGAATTCTGCGCGAACACCGCTCACTGATGCAGTCGAATAGTCATCAAACAAAAAGTATCTATGTAGTATATCAACTATCTGGTGTCCACGACACAAACCTCGTTGCTTAGTGTGGCACTAGATGGCACTGTGTCCAGCGATATTTATTTTATTTTATTGCACAGGTGTCAGGGCGTGCAACGCAAACTAGAAGGTGGGAGACGCCGCATTTTACATGGAGCGACTACCTATCTGACCTCCACAACTCAGTTGGTACTGGGTGATACGGTACCCCTTAGTAAGACTGGTTGTCAGACTTTCGGGCAACTGACTACTTAACGGCTGCAGCTTAACGTGCTTTCTGAGCCACGGAGGAAACTCGGTATTTAATGGGTGGTCACCCCTCCACGGACCAACCTTGGCAAGCGCGGCTTAACCTTAAGATCAACCCAAGCGGCTGTTATTATGTAGCCACAAGCTCCTCCGGTTGTTTTCTAATTATCTACATCTACACTAATATTATAAAGAGGAAAGATTGGTACCGATCGACCGATTTCAAAAATTCTTTTGCTGCTAGAAAGCTACATTATCACTGAGCAACATAGGCTATAAATTATATTGATATCATACAAAATTAGCCGAGATATCACAATTTTCGCGAACGAAGTCGCGGGCGAAGTGCTAGTTATGCTAATAAAGTAAAGGCGTGATGCAGAACTTTTAGTTCTTATCTTGCATCATAGATGTCGCTGCAATGTCCGTGTGCGTACCCTTTCGCTCGACATACAGATCCAGCCTTCTGTACTTATCTATTTACTCCTATGTCTGTCACTCGACAAGATTGAACCGCTATGATTGAGCCAGATTGGGAGCGTAGAATTAGATGCAATCCCATTGGGAGAGGGATTTGATTTACTGGTGACTGCGGTCTGACAGTTTCTGTATGAATTGAGATTCGTGTCGCTTTGATTGATGTCCGGAGTGGGTTTGTGGGAATTTGATCGATTATTTAGGTTTGGTGTAACGTTATTATATAATGTAGGATGTTGAGAAAGAGAAGGATAGAAAACGCCAATGGAAACAGCTTTAAATAATTATTTATTTATAAAATCTCCCTTACAACTATCATTGATGGTTTGTTGTACCTAATACGATAGTGCGACTTTTCTTTAGATAAATAGAATAGACTTTAAGACATTAGCCCAGTGGTAAAGTCATGATAAATACATATACTACTAATTAATTTCAAAGAAAATTATTTTTAGCTAGCAATCACTTAACACATTTTGGGTAATTCAAACCACACTTCATAGAGCAAGGCATTTTTTGGTTACCAAAGACGGCCCGTATCTTTGGGAATATTCAAAAATGCAGAAAAATCATGCCTATTTGGCTGGTGACTTAATTTTTCTTACTGTTCTTACGGTAAGTGTGACTACGGATAAATAAAATTAACCATAGTCACGCTGGTGTGGCAATTTGATGTGACTATGGATCGGTCACGATGCTTCATGTCCAAGGTAAAACTTCTTCAAGAAATTCCATTGCAGTAAATATGAAGGAGTACTCTTTTGTGCTAACATGTAACTTAGGTCGTTTTCAAACCAAAATGAGTACAATGCTCAACTCTTAAAAGACTTTTTCATATCTTTAAGCTTAAGTTTATTTTAGCTCCGTATTCAACTGTTTATTTAATTTTGGGCAAAATTGTTTCAGCCACATGTTTTTAAACTGTTCATAACATGTTAATGGTCCGTATTTATTATAAATAAAAAGTTGCACAACTTTGTTTCCAGCAACATTGTTGAGAATATAAATCGTTGTATAATTGTTTGTGTTTATTATCGCAGAATATTGTTGTGTGGTAAATAAATGTATTCTTCTTTCTTTTAAGTGCCGTGTTTCAACCAAGAACGTTGATTTCCACAAAATGTTGCCAACAAACGCCATCCGTTTGTCAAAGTCATACACAAGATTGTTTTTAAGAGGAAATAATAGTGTCCTTAATGCGACAAGCGAAGGGTTTTGCGAGATTTTGTCCCTGCAACGGACACTTTTGCTTAAAATATCCTTGTTTTATGTTAAAAATGATGCTGTTTTTATGTATTCTATTTTTTGAAGCTTTTGTTCGTGTAGTAAAACTTGTTTTTAGTTAGATGTCTGCAGGACTGGACAGTATTTGAATTACTTGTAATTGAGATACGTATAAGTATTTTAAATACGTATCTGAATAAATTGGTATATCAAATACCTGACCCTAGGGTATTTTGTAATTAGTATAATAAATACTTATGTATTTTGTATTTTAAATAAAGCTATTTTTTATGTATGTTTGCTAACATGCTAGGTATAAGAATAGGTCTTAAAGCATATTTCACACTATAATTTATATGGCAGAACAACATTTGCGGGGTCAGCTAGTCACATATTTAATATGAATTCAGTTGTTCAAACTTGTTATTTTGAAATTACAAACAGACACGTATATTTGTGTAGACAGACGACACAACAACGACCCAACACGCGAAAAAGTATTTTGTAATTTTTATTTTAACTAAAGCGAAACATGTATTTTGCCCCGCCCTTGGATTGAATCAATAACGTTTTTTGTCTAAAGTGTGAGAAACGGAGCACTGGAGTCTTTCTAGAACAAATATTGTAAAATAATTATTTGCGTAGGTACTACAAACGTGGGTAAATACTTCGGTTTCCCAAATATTTAACCAACAAATATCGTTCATATAATATTTTCACAGAGTTAATATTTTTCTGTCTACTTTATACAGCATCCATCATGTCCCTCCATCAATGCCAGGTAAGCAAATGGATTTTTGACAGCATAAAACATATTACTTTCTAATATTTTTATACATATTCTAACATAGATTACATTCAAACATCACGCCTATATCCTCGAAGGATAAGACAGAGGTGTACCTAATAGTACACCCACATTTCGCCAGTTATGTTTAAGTCCCATGTAATAGGGAGCTAACCTATTGCCATCAACCGGACACAAATCCAGACTCTGTGGCTGGTACTAAGAAATTCCTTACGGAAAAACCCAATAACACTATGCCCGACCTGGAATCGATCCCTGGACCTCACGCTCTGCAGTCGCGTTTGTTTCGTTCTGCAGTTGCGTTCGCGACCATTAGACCAACGAGGCGGTATTTCAAACATAGGTATTTGTTTTTTTTTTATAAATACGTTATGAGGAAGATTTATTCATTGACGTGCCCGTAATGCATGTTGCCCATGTGTACATCGAAAACTATTTTTAGAATGTAAAACCGAATCAAAATAAATAAAAAAAAGACTTTACTGACAAAAATGATTGCTCTAACATCATCGTAGCCCTGGCTCTTGTACCTAGCACTAGGAGTTCCTGTATCACAAGAGCCAAAATTGGTCTTCCTGTATACCAAAATTCAAAATCTGATCAGCCATTAATGCGTGAAAAGGTAACACACAGACAGAATTATTGACGGATTTGTAATATGAAAGTGTGGACACTAGACTAGACCTTAATGTTAACTAACTAAACATAATTTGCTTAAACTTAAGTCTCTATGTAGCTAATTGGTTGCAAAGTCAATCCTTCTAAACTTGGGTAAGGGTTAGGTTCTGACATTTGACATTAATTGTGATCGCCTTATCTGGCTCTAGCTCAGGCGTCCTATTTAGTCATAACTTATGACTAAATCGACGCCAATGTTTCGAAGATAATTCATTAACTAAGGCTACATTATAATATTAGATGTAAGCACTGTGTAATCGCGGGGGTTACAATAAATGAAAGACAAACATTACACCCCGATTAAGGAATACAAAATCAGATCCTAACTTCAACTGCAAACAAGAATACTAACGTTGTGTTAAACGAGAATTTCTTCAAAAGCTTTATTAAAGAATTCAATCAGATCTACAAATTAGAGCGCAATTTTCTTGCAGCAATTTGCTTGCAGCGATTAGCTTGCAGCTGCGAAATGCAATGCCAAAGGTCTGAGATCCGATGCTATTCGTTACGCCAATCCACGATTATTTTCGCTTCGTCGATCTTACACGAAGTGTTATATTATCTGTCTCCCTCTTACGTCTGGTAAGGTTCGTACAGGTTGACCATTCTTGTGTAAAGGTCGCGGCTAAATATGATAGCTCCCAATGACGTGGCAACACAATTGTCGGTAAAACTACGTCTCCAAGTCCTGACATTACATCACGCCTGTAATCCCCGATGGGTTGTGCCGGCCTCAAGTATCATGGGACAAGGGTAGGGAGGCAATGCTGATGTAATCCCCGACGGGTCAGGCAGAGGTGTGCCCTGTCAATACACCCCCAGTGGCACTACTCCACATCTCGTGGGTTATGTTTAAGTCCTATGTAATACCCAGGCGAGCCTAAAGCGGTTAGGCTTTAGGCGAATCTAGACTCCGGGCTACAGTTGAGAAACCACCTAGCCTTTTACTAAAATAACAAAAGGATAGGAGAAAGTTGCGCCAGTTAGAGAAAAGTTGAAAGGGAATCGACTGTCTAGGTATGGGCATATAATGACGAGGGACGAATCGCATGCAAAAGAGTGAAAAATATAAATATTGATGGATGGAGAGGGAGGGGAAGACCAAGGAAAAGATGGATGGATTGTGTGAGGAATAATATGAAAGAAAAAGTAGTAAATAGTACTATTTACAAATTTTTCTATCATATAATTTCTCGAGCGGATCGACGGAGGGGAATGGAAGACAAAAACGTGTTGCGCCGATCCTAAGTATGGGACAAGGACATATACAGGGTGTAAAAGACCTCATCACGAAGCCGTCAACCAAGCATTCTGTACATCAAACTAAGTAACTTTACGAAAAATAAAAAAAAAATTGGGGTGAAAAATCATGTTTTGTGGTAGAACTCAATGTAACGCACTCAGAACATTGTGCTGATGGATGGATTGAATAGTACGGGGGTCGTGGAGGTGTTTAAAGAAAAATCTTACATTAAAAACTTGTATTTAAAAAAAACTGACCAAAAAGTTGGAACTTTGACCCCCAATATCTCCGTAACTAGAAGGTTCTCAGGTATGGTGTAGAACAAAAAAATGATCGCAATGACGGGGAGAACAAGTGCTTTTCGGCTTCGTTAAAAGGTGTTTTACACCCTTTATACACTTCAGCACTATTCTCCTTCGCCAATGGCTAGTACAGGATTAAAAAAAGAAAATTTTATAGGTAATTATTAAGTAGAAATGTAATCTTACCTCTAAGACGTTGCGGGACGGTCTCATGAGCCAAGTCTGCAGCCCTGGAAACCGTTGGCAGTGAGCACACACCTTCTGATGGAAGTACGTGGCGCGGTTGTTGACTATCATCTGGATCAACCTGGTGGCGAAACATACGCACTATAGGTACTGGGCTATTATAGTTTGACCACTTAAAGTGTGCAGTTCAACATGGCGTTGCATGTCATGAAAATTTTCAAGGATATGTCAAATTTGGTACATTTATTTTAGTTCTGTGTTTCCCGCTGGCACAGACAAGTTACTGTACTGTATTGCAAAAACAAAATGGCGGCGTAATTTCCATCTATGTTTACGCACCAAAAGAACCATAACGCACTCTAGGTATCAAGAATATTCTTAAGACCTTGCAACTAACTATAGAACGAATATTGACTTATTAATACGTTTCAATCAACAGTAACTACGATTGTGTATCGTTGTTACTGTTGATTGAAACGTATTAATTATAATTAACTTTATATTTACGTTTTATTTTTCCTTTTTAATTATCTAATATTATATATTATTATACCTATACTAACTATAATTAGACTTATACTTTACATTTTTAATTAAAACTTTATGCACAAGTATAACCTGTGTAAAAGCGGGCTTGATGCCTTGGGCATTTTGCACCAGTTTACCTTAGGGTAATGCAGAGACAAAACATAGTAGGTACAATAACAAAAAAAAATACAGCAACTTATCATATTAAGTGGCAGGGGGCAGTACGGAAAGCTGGGGGCGAAGTTCTAAAGTGGTGACCACGTACTGGAAAGCGCAGCATTGGAAAGTTACAGAATCTTGGTTACATCACTCATGTTAAGATGGTGTATTATGTGAGAAAAAATAAAACAAAAAATACAATTCAAAAAGCAAAATAATTCATTCAAATAAGCCATGGCAACTAAGAGATGACCAGTCACAACTGACAGTGCCCATTGACGAACATGACGCATGGATCAGCACCATTCAACTCAACCATTTTGAATGGAACTAAATGATCTGACACATGCGCCACCACTAGAGTGAGCATGACATACTCTCAACCGCCAGGGCACATTCAAGTCAAGAAAAGACGTAGGTTTCAAGTGAATGATAGCTTTCTAGTACATAATACTCACACAAACACTCAATTGAAGTTTACTTTTCCGTTTGCCTATCCTCACAACTCGCTGTAAGGAGATGTGAGGGAAATAGACAAAGGATTCTACCCAGTAAGCTCGATTCAAAAACTAGAATATTGAAAACACAGTATTTTTATCTAATTTGAAGTTCTCCATTTACTACATCCAACTCACGTATTTTTCCATGACTAGGTGCCGATAAGTATGCATAAAATGGAGAGCAATAAAAATATTCTTCTCAATAAAATTTTACATTATTTTATAGCTGCATGCTGTACGCTCCGCAGGGGAACTCGATAAAATTGATATAAAGTATGTCTTAAAGACGGCACGACTGGCGCATAAATTCTAGGAACATCTACTGCAAAATGATTATAAAAACGTTTATAACGCAACAAAAAACTTTTTTTCATCTTAGGTGTAAGCGGACCCTTCGCAAAGCCAGACCAAGCGTTCTGTACATCAAATTAAGTAACTTTACGCAAACAATATTGCTGGGAAACGAATTTTTGGATTGATTTCGGATCGGGATTTAAGTCGGTTCCACTTTAACTGAATTCAGCTGAATACCAGTGTTTTTCATGAAGCTTCCCCTGTTTGAAGAGTTTGCTGGCGAAAATCAGCTTAGTACAGGACAATAGAGGAGGTCTGTGTCGCGAGATGGCGTGACCAGGTAGTTTCTAGATATGTATGTAGGCAACTTTAACAACCAGAGCAAGAAATGGCTTATTTTAATTGAATTCAAAACCAGACGAGTAATGTCGAAACATACTCGTGGCTCACGGCGGCATTGAAAACGTGTCCTGAATTGGGGCAATGAATAACACAAAAAATCTACATGTTCGACATAAATGTAAAAAAAATGAGGCCAAGTTGAAAACTCTCAAAAACATTTTTTGGTTATTGGTCAAATTATTGATTCGAATAAAGATCAAAATGAAAACGGTCAAATGCTTTCCTTTGAACCCAACGGTGAAAAGGACATAGTACAGTTCTTGTATTTTAAAGGGTCATCATCACCTGCCTAGCCCCTTATTCCAACTATGTTGGGGTCGGTCGGCTTCCAGACTATATTTAACGACTTGCAAAACTTACTTTTAAGTCAAAAGTCCATCCACTGCTGAACGTATACTTTACAAAAACGTCAACAAAATGACCGGTCCTGTGCTTACCGCATCATCTTGACCCCAAAACCAAAATTTTGTTGCTTAAAATTTTAAAATACAAAAGAAACCCATTTAAACAAACAAAACATAATCTGTACTTAGTCTTAAAAAGAAAACAATGTAATCATATCTACATTTCATACTTAATCGCTTTAAATATCCGAAGACGATCTCTCAAGTCGGCTCACGTACGCGACATAAGAAATAAAGAATTGTGATAGCAAGGTATTAGAACAATATTGTTAGGAAATGTCTGCTGTATGAGCTAGATGATATTATGTGTTCTGAATATAATTTAGAAGAGAAATCTTGTAAAAAAGAGAATATTAAAGCAGTAAGCTTTCAGCTACGAATATCTCGTAAATAGAACCAAGGATTGATTGTGAATTTTTCTTGCGAGAAACTTCATTATTTACCATGTTTACTATTTATTTTGAGTTCCTGATATTTCGGCACTGTAACAAGCACCATGATAACGGATAAACATTTCGTTATAGATGATCAGTTTATCCGCGATCATGGTGCTTGTTAGTGGTCATGACAATTTAAAAACGTGTATGTAAAACCCCATTTCACCTACGCATAAAAGTTGCAATATTTGAAAATACAAGTGTCTTAAAACGTACCCACAATGCAGGATAAACTCTAAAGTGGTACGATGTATTAAAGTAGAAAAATACCTGCAGATATAGTCTGTCAAATCCTTGCACAATAGAAAGGGCTTCAATGCTAAAACGTATACTCTATTTCTTACAGACTATTCAAAGGAAGAACTATTCAGTGACAAGAAAAGATCGACCTCCTACAGAGTATCACAACAATAGCAACAAAAGGTTTGTAAGCACTAAGTACGCTTTTCTGCATTCCTTTGTATTGCATCAAAAAGACTATATCTACTTACGTTTCTTTGTCGTGAGGGATTTTCTCTCCTCTCTCGACTTCGAACAGGGGCACCACGAACACTGTCTTAGCGAAAACACAACCAGAGTCCCTTTTCTCGTTACCCATCAGCTTCCTGATCATTTTCAGAAATTTCGGCGCCAAACCATAACTCGGCACCATTTCTATATCTGACATTAAGAAATAATTGGTCGTTGATGCGTTCCTTGCAACATTTCTACCAACGTTTATTGGATACAACATTGCTGTTGATTTTCTATACGTCGTTACTTCTGAATCAAGACCAGAACAATCTTCGAACTTTAAATTAGGCGCTACGAATCCCGATTCTGGGATCTTTATCATCATACGTTTTATTTTATTCTGCCTCGCCCTCTGAATGTATTCAGCCCTAGTTTTGTTATTCAAATTGCGATAATTCTCTAATTTCTGTTTCATCAATTCTCTAGGGTCTATTGTTGTGTTAGGCGCAACAGCTGTTGGCGTGGGCAGAGTCGTAAAATACTTTCTTCTCTCTTCCAACGTTCTTATTTTGGGCTTTTGTTTCAATGGAAAATATAAATGGACTGACACTTGCGCCATATTCGGATAGCAATGGCACAGCTGGTTGAATATTTGCATAGCAATATCTAAGTCGTAGCAAGGTACAAATACAGCCAGGCTGATGGGACCATCCCAGTACTTTGCTATTTCCACTATATGGTACAGAAATTCAGGCGTCGCTTGAGTGGCATACGTCACTGCGTCAACCTTGGTGATATTTGTGAACGCCACCCCTCGAATAGCATTGTAAATAACTCCATAGTGACTTCTACTTCCAGTTTCTGGGGACGGAAGTACTTGGAATGTGCCCCATTCGAGACTATTTGGAAGGCCATAGTTAAACATGCAATAACTTATGTTCCCGGGCTGTCGACCTTTGAGGAAGGAGCCTGGTCTATAGTCAAAGTCACCGACACTGCGTTGTGGGTGTGGGTGCTCGTGATGCCTCGAGGCGTATAGCTGCAGGACCATGGTAAGTGTGAGGATGAAGGCGGCTGAAAGGAGTATGGTCGAATGCTTCCTTGTCAACCTGAAGGAGTAAGCTCCGAATATCCGCAGGCATCTCGACATCTTTATCTTTCATCGTTTTTATTTATGATGCTCTTCCAGTAAACATGCTTCTTACCTCGAAGGAACTAGACACAAAAACACCATTTTAATTTTGTATTTTTTTGTATGTTATGATTTTATGAACCCAGAATTTTTGTAAACAACACGACACACGATCGAGCGAAAAGTGCTACGGGAATTTTGTTTCTGCACCCAAACTATATTAGTCCATAATTTTATTGTTCACAAAATGCTGATAAAAACGAATTCACTAAAGAACTATTTAATTGTTTGGTTACGCGAGATTATAAATATCATGTTATTTTCACATGAATTTGCGACATTTCCTCAACGTATAACGTCTATTTTGACAGTTGCTGCGCGCGCCGTTTCTGACATTCTGCGCAACTGAGAAATCAATATTCCCGCCAGCCGGCTACGCTGCTACAAGTACGTTCTCGATTACAAAATTGAAACCGTTGGAACTATTTTTTTCTTCTTGATTTGTAAGTTTTTTTTTTAATAAACATAATACAATAAGATAAAATAGAAAAACTGTTGCGTTTTGTGTTTTCTCGGGTGTTCTCAAATAAAGTTACCTATATAAGACCAGTATCTAATAAAACTTTTCAACATTTTCGTCTGTCTGTATTTTTTCCTAGGGAATCCTCGACGCTGTATAACCAATTTTTATGAGACTTTGACTAAAAGAGAGGAGTTTTTGGGGCCATATATACTTATAATTCGGATAATATATTATTTAGGTATGCTGCGTGGAAATTGGCAAACTTAAGGCGCCTTTCCGAGACGGGCTGCAGACCGCAAACTGCAAGCGACACCACTTGTTTCTATGAATCTCTATGAAATTGATTCCGAGCGCGGCGATAATGCGGCCTCCGGCCGCCACGGGCAGCGACCGCAGACTGCAGTGCCCAGTGGTGTCGCGAACCGCAGAGAGTACACACGTAAAAATTGACGACTGTGTGACAGAGGCATGGTTCTATACAATTGAATAGAAGCCGCGACCGCAGGCCGCACTGCGGTAGGGCACGCCACAATAGTGGCGGTAAGTCCCCTCTTTGAGGAGTGGCTTGAGAGACGCCACGGCGTCCTCACCTTCCGCCTGACGCAGGTCCTCACCGAACACGGTTGTTTCGGGAGGTTCCTGCACCGAATCGGGCGGGAGGAAACGCCCGGGTGTTTCCATTGCGAGGATCAACCGGAGGACACAGTGGAGCACACGGTGGAGGTGTGCCCCGCGTGGGCGGAGCACTGCCGTATCCTCGAAGCGGCGATTGGCGGCGGCGACCTCTCGAGTCCGGCCCTGGTGCAAGCCATGGTCCGGAGCGAGACGGAATGGGACGCCGTCACCTCCTTCTGCGAAGCAGTAATGCTAGAGAAGGAGGTGGCGGAACGTGAGAGGGAGAGAACCTCACAGCGTCCCGGCCGCCGCGGGAGACGCCCCGGGCGTCCACCACGTGGCCCCCGGCCACCGTAGGCGCGGGCCTGTGGACGGTGGGCTATGGGCTAGCTCGCCGTCCGTCTGTCTCATGACGACAGGCCGTGTCGACGGCGCGTTCGTGTTCCACGCGCGCCTCAAAGAGAGTCAGCAAAAGGAAGGGGTCCGCAAGAACCGATGCCTGCCGGGGTTGCGGGACTGTTCGAAAGAGATACCGTGGCCCTGGAACAAAAGGGCGATAAAGGAACATGGATGGGTTTTAGTCAGTAAAAGTCTGACACTCCCTCCTGCTCCGCCCAGAGCGGGAGAAGTCATTTGATGATTAGAAGGCCGCACTGCGGTCCAACCGCAGCCGCTATAGCCGCAGTGTCGCCTGCGGTTGCAGTCTGTACCGCGTCTTGGAAAGGCTCCTTTAAGCATAACACACAGTATAGATATGAAAGAGCCAACCATTTTTCCTCCAATTATTAAAATCACAGATTCGGGTTTAGATTAAAAGGTAAATTATGACCAGGTACCCGGACTAGGATAACTTCTGCCTTCACGCGGGCGAAAATAATAAAGTAACTAAACAAAGTAATAATTTTAATATAACTTCCTTAGTATTGAACTAGTCGGCCGCGGCATAGCCCTCGTAGAATTCGGTAATGTCCCACGGGATCGTACTACCTGGATAAAAGGTATCCCATGTGTTAATCCAAGTTATAAACTACCTGTTGGCCAAATTTCATCCAAATCTGGTCAGTAGTTTTTGCGTTAAAGAGTAACAAACATCCATCCGTCCATCCATCCTCACAAACTTTTGCATATATAATATTAATAGGAAGTAGGGTATCCTGACCGTTTTCTTTACCTCCTAATCCGTAACTTGAAAAATAGTACACAATGTGTGAAATAGAGAAAGAACCTAGTTTTAAAGAGTTAGTAGTTCATGTTTGTGTGTCGTTTTCCCTTCGACGTCTATTTCATGAAATGTAAAAAAATGTTATGTTAACGTTTTTACATAATGTATTTTTAGACCACCGCAGACTGAGACCGCGAAGTTTTTCTATGATATACTTACATGCGAAGGCTTTGAGAGGTCGTTTGTATAAAAAATTGTACATTTTGATTCTAGTAGGGAAACTGCTATTGCATCCGAGGCAGAATTCACGCCCGAGCTGCAGGCGAGGGTTGTATGGAGCTAAGAACTGCAGTAAGTGTAAGTCAAGGAAGCGTTTTGAAAAAGGGGTTTTATCAATTTGGTTTAAATTGTTTTTTTACTTTAATACAACCTCGATTTTATGCAATAGTGCACTTTTTGTTGATTATTCACCAAAAGACCACGTTAGTGTTAATACACATCAACAAACAATTGTGTGACTAAATATAAAAAATGGAGTTGGTTAACTCCATTTTTAAACTATCGATGTTTATCAATAGTTAATGCCTATCTCTAATTACCAATGCAACCATGTGCAAAATGGAGAAAATTATTGATTTGCAGTATAGAGTATAATAACACAATACAGAATGATGTAAAATTAAAATGGAAATACTGCCGCATTGGTCGACTGGTCGCAAGCGGGACTTCTGAGCATGAGGTCCTTGGGTTTCGATTCCCGGATCGGGCAAATTGTTACCTAATCGGTTTTTCTATCAAGAATTTCTCAGTGGAGTCTGGATTTGTGCCCGTTTGATAGCAATAGGCTCCCGTCCAATTGGCGGAATTTAGGTGTACTATTACACTATTAGGTACATCCCTGCCTAACCCTTCGAGGATTACAGGTGTGATGTTATATTATATTGAATTAAAATGGAAATACAGTTTTGCTAGAAAAAACACAACATGGCTGCAACCTTTGCATTTCTTACAACATTTATTTATTTAATAAACTATGCATGTTCAATTATAAATTGTAATCATTTAATTGAAATCTAAGGTAGGTACAGTTGCCAGCACATCAAGTTACCACAAACTATTAAAATTTATCCAAATGATTTTAAATCATATTGTGTTGGAGTTTAAGTTCAAAATCGAATAAGAAAATTTGACAGTTTGTTGTAATTTGATGCTTTGGTGACTATACCTGTCTCACCACCGTGCATCGGTGAATAACGAGAAGCAAGTAGAGATAGCAAATAAGTCGAATAAACCAGTCAAACAAGTTGATAAAGACACAGCGAGTGTGTGTCTTGCGACCCGCGTCTTGCAATCCGCGTCTTGCGACTGCATAGGAAACAAATAAAAAAAGTGGTTTATAGTAGAGATGCTACGAATATTCAGCTAGTATTCGGTCCAATACACAGTGATATTTTTAGTAAATTTATAATAAACTACACACATCAACACGGTCTAGGGATATTTTTAAAAAAGCGAATTACTATCAATTTATATGACATGTATATATTTAAAAGATACGTTATTTAATATTCTACCATTTTTTAATAATGGTTAAGGTATAGATTAAAATTTCAGGATTTTATGGAAAAAAAATGAAGCATAGACGGAAACCGTATATGAATGAACTTTTAATTTGTGAGTAAAAACAGAAAAAAAATTGAAAAATCATTTAATTTGTGTTTATAAATTTGAAGTTAGTAGTCTGAGAAAGCGCCCATGATGTTCATAACACATCGGCAACGATTCGGCATGCTCAGAACAAGGTTGTCAATGTCTTGCTGCGGAATATTGTCCCGTGTCCTTCTGAGGTGCGCAAAAAGTTGATCTTCTGTAGCCAGATTTTCAGGAACTTCCTTCAGAGCTCTTCTTTGCAGCATATCCCACGCATGCTCAATGGGATTTAGATCTGGCGATTGAGCAGGCCAGTCTAAGGCCCTAACATTATGTGTATGTAACCAAGCTGCTACCGTTCTCGCCGTGTGTGCCCGGGCATTGTCGTGCATGAGCAGGAAATCTTGCCCCATTTGTGTTCTGTGGGGCAAGATTACGGGCCCCAGCACCTGTTGGACGTATCGTTCTGCCGTCATATTGCCCCGCACCCAAACGAGATCCGTCCGTCCTCCAAGACGAATTCCTGCCCAAACCATAATTGTTCCTCCTTGGTATGGGTGAACTTCCTGAGGGTTCTGGAGACGGCTCCATCGTCCAGGAACTCGCCAAACACGCGTCCTTCGTGAATCTGGATGGAAGCCGAACCTGGATTCATCCGTGAACAGCACATTGGACCATTGGTCACGGCCCCAGTCCACGTGGTTCCGAACCCATTCTAATCGTCGTCCACGATTGCCTCTCCGTAAAGGTGGGACCCAGAGTGGTCTACGAGAGCGTAGATTGCTTTCATGCAGTCGCCTTCTTACAGTTTGGTCACTCACAAGCACTTGGTGTTCCACTCGCAGCCTTTAGACCAATTGAGTCGCCGTTGCATTTGGTTGTGCTCGCGCAGTAATTTGCAAAAATCGGTCTTGTCTGGGGGTAGTGATGCGACTTGGCCCCCGGTGCCTCTCCGCTACTTCACCTGTGGCACGATAGCGTGTCCACAATCTTGAAATTACATTTTGATGGGTCCCTATGGCCTCAGCAACATTACGCTGAACAGATCCAGCTTCCAGCATTCCCACAGCTCGTAACATCTCCGCCCTCGTCAAATATCGGCGTTGCATGGCTACAATACCACAATTTTAACTTTATCTTTCGTTTAAAAATGAAAAAAAACTGTAACTAAACGTAATTCGTATTGTTTTCTAAATTTCGCACAAATGAAAATTCCCTCTCCTATACATCAAGACATTTTTATGCCACCGAAACAAAAGAATTTTCAAAAATTTGAATTTGGAATTAGTCTGAGATAAATTACAAACAAATCGGTGTATAAAAGATTCCAATGCGGCCAGTACTTTTCGAGTTATTTAATTGAGTATGAAATATCTTTAGACCGTGTTGATGTGTGTATTATCCACAATTTTGACACGATCTACTCGGAAACGAAAAAAGCGGCTGCACGCGCGTTAATGAGACAAGTGTGTACCTATGTGTACCTGTCGCTTGCAAAATGGTAGGGACATATTTTGCTAAATGTTCGGCTGTAAGTGTGGGCGAATATGCGGTATTCGACAAAATCACTATTTGTGGCATCTCTAATTTAGGCATGTCACGAGAGTCATGTATAGGTGCGCTCTGAGGAATACCTCGTCGAAACTTGCGGAGGTACTTACGCGGAGGAAACAAGTGACGAACGCTACATGCGCATTCTTCACTTGTTTCCTCCGCGTGAGTACATGTATCGCATTGCCTGAGGACATGCACGAGGCGAAGATTCAGAGATTGTCGTTTTGTGCTTGCCAGAACGCAGTCGCTGGTCGCAAGACGCGGATTGCAAGACGCGAGTAACAAGACGCAGGTCGCAAGACATATGTCGCTTAAGCGTGTAGCTCGAGGCCAATAGGTATTACAGACTGTTCCAGTAGCCCACACCTCCACTTTACGACTCCCTGAGTGACAGACCACACGACGTGAACTCAATCTAACTTTGTTTCTTTCCGCGTTCTCACGATATGATAATATGGACGTGGTTATTTGAATAGTTGAATACATTTGAATATTATGCAGTGAAAACTTTGTATTGGAGGTCCTAACTTTATGCTGGTTTAACTGCAGCTAGGCAGTCAGTTATGTTCTGCACATTTCCGACATAAGCACTGGGAGCCATTGAAATAATAGAATAACTTCGATTTCATTGCATTGATTAAAAAAAATGCTCTTCCATACATTTTGTCGTGTTTTTAAACAAAAAGGTAAGGAGTAGCCGGTTTTTTTCACGATATTAAGTTTAGTGGTTGTTATCAAATCATAAATGTTATTCATAATGATGGGAACATGACGGCCAAAGGGCTTTTAAATTTTGCTATGTAGTACAGGGCGAACCTCATGTGTATAGCCCCCAATTACTTGTAACAAATTCGCAAACATTTTATTTATCTGTAATGTTAACAAATTAATATCCATACCATCCTTTCGTCAAAAGAAGAAACTCTACGATACCCAAAATACGAATTTGATGCGCTCTTTGACGAAGACGAAATTATATTTCCGCTGATTTGAACTTAACTGTCAAAATAAGTTTCTAAATTACTTTCCTTGATTGCATAAACTTACAATGTCTTTCTGAGGGTAAATAAAGTGAAGAAAGGATTGGTAGCCATTCGATTTCAAAAACCGCCAGAAAATGAAATATTTAACCTCAACAATTCTGAAAAAAAAAACACTGTTGAACTGCCTTACCAATTGGAATAAAGAAACGATTAAGGAATCAGTCCTTTTTTTCAAAAAAAAGTAAAAATGAAAGAACGAGGGTAGGTAATAGATTTTAATTATACCCTCCTAACAAAGATCGCTGGCGAAATTCGGCATAAGTTCGCCGTGTAATTGCATTCAACTTTTAATGAGAAGTTACCAGTCCGAGGGTTACAAAACACGCTATACGTTTTGGGAATATTTCTTGTTCCAAAGCTCAGTTCAAGACTGGAGAACATGAAGAACGCACTGGAAGGAAAATTTAGAAACAACGTTTTAGTGAAACCATTGTACAGAAAGACGAAGAACGGTAACAAAATTAAACCCAAACTACTCATTGACAGCCGGTATAATCTACATGGCAATGAAATAAGTGTCAAAAGAAACATAGTAAACATCAACCGTGGTACATTAACTCGACATAAAACCAGAAAAGAAAACAAAATATCTGTGGGTGGATCTCGTGAAAATAAAAATAAGAAAGATTTATTAGATAAGGTTACTGGAAAAGAAATACGTAATCGTTTTAGAAAAGATCATATTTTGTTAAGAACAAATGATAACATAATGGCTAATGGTGAAATAGACGGAATTGAAGATAATATTAATAAAATGGTTCTACCTGACGATGAAATTGTGGCTTGTGAGAAAGTAAGTAGAATTAATATTAAGAAAGTAATATAAGTTCTTGTAGCGCCTTGCTTTGCTGTTCTGTAATCATATTCTTACAAAGTTCCTTGAAACACTGTACAAGTCTTACATATTTACGCTCATTTTTCTTTATCTTTGTGGTTTACTCGCTAGAGAATCAAGAAAGTTTAAATAAGTTGGTATTTACGCATAACTTAATACAGCCGTTTCTCAGCTATTTTACTTCCGCCAGCAACACAGCTTAGGGCAACGATAAACAGAAAAATATCACGGTGATCTTGAATGTGATACAAAATCAATCTGAGTAAAAAAAAACAGTGAAAGGAGAATTGAGCTATTACTACTACGTATAGAGAAGACAGCGCGAACAAAATGTGTGCTCCGTTCAACTGCTGTCGGCCGGCTGCAGTTCACTCAGTTGCTCGCCGCAGCATTAAATATACGGGGTCACCTCACAGCGTCCCGACCGCCGCGGGAGACGCCCCGGGCGTCGGGCGCCACCACGTGGCCCCCGGCCGCCGTAGGCGCGAGCCTGTGGACGGTGAGCTATGGGCTAGCTCGCCGTCCGTCCGTCTCATGACGACAGGCCGTGTCGACGGCGCGTTCGTGTTCCACGCGCGCCTCAAAGAGAGTCAGCAAAAAGGAAGGGGTCCGCAAGGACCGATGCCTGCCGGGGTTGCGGGACTGTTCGAAAGAGATACCGTGGCCCCGGAACACAAAGGGCGATGAAGGAACATGAATGGGTTTTAGTCAGTAAAATTCTGACACTCCCTCCTGCTCCGCCCAGAGCGGGAGGAGTTATTTGATGATATCCCATCCAAAAAAAATAAAAAAACCGACCCCGCGCGCCCTGCACTGCGCACAGATTTTGTTCGCGCTGTCTTCTCTATAGGAAGTAACATATTTGAACACAGTGTAGCCTTGAATTCAGCACATGATACACATACACCAGCAACGGCGAAATTTTTAGCCAGTTATTAAAAATAACAGGCGTTTCATAGTAAAATTCAATACTTACACGGCCAAAATGCTGATATTTTTAATAAGTGACTTTAAAATTGCCGCTGCACGCTGGTGGGTTTCAATAATATACTCAACCGTTTGAGAGTCGATATCCTTTACACTCTGCATACTTATTAAGTTACTGCTAACCATGGGGCTATGGCTTTGATACCCAGGTCGGTCAAAGTGTTTTTGGATTTTTACATCATGAATTTCTCAGTAGTAGCCGCGGAGTCTGGAGCCTATTGATAGCAATAGGCTCGCCCCTATTACATGGAACTTAAACAAACTTTTGATATATTAATTACTCCTGCCACCTACAGGGATTTTATGTTAACACAGAGTAACAAATTAACACTCATATTCACACGGCCACCACTAACACGCCGCGAACCCTGTCCAATTTAATCTCGACAAGTTTCCTAATCCCAGAACCAACATTGAAACAGCTGTAGATCTCTCAAAACAATTTCCATTAAATCCTCTATTGTCTAGATTGCGAACACATGGCTGAGATTGTACCCGCTCCCCAGACAGGCAGGGGAATCTGTCTGCTCTGTCATCATTAGATGCTGTCTCTGCCAACTTGGACTGTGCTGTACCCTCATATTATGGACCACCATTTGGGTCTTCGTTATTCACTACTTTGAAGGTAAAAACTTTTTTTATTGTTGAAAGGAAATACTATGTTCAAAATGCTACATGAATCTTTTGGCGCTTCAATGATGCTGATAGGGGATCAAATGCTTACCACATTTGTGTTTATTTTTTTGTGAAATGTATCGTAGAAACAAAATGGCGGCGTAAGACCCAATCCCGCCAAAAGATACCTGCGTAGTATGGCCCTGACCATCTGAGGTAGATTTTAATCTTACTTCCATTATAAATGCTTGTGATGTTTGTTACTCAATCACGCCAGAACGGCTAAACGAATCTGGATGAAATTTGGCACAGACATAGATTATAGTCTGAAAAAGCACATATGCTCCTTGATACTTTTTTTTTCACTCGCATACCTACACGAAAAATTTTCACCCGAACGAAGTCTAGAGCAACAGCTAGTGTGGTATTTTATTTTTAATTCGTTCAACAAAAAAGATCATCGGGATAAGTTTATGAATAAAGAGTATTTTTTTATGAATTTAAAGAAATGTGTACCTCCAATTTCAGGTCCCTATGAAATAGAAGTATCTTCAGAGTTCGATAAGAAACAGAATCTTCTTGTGATTGATCTCGCTACTGAACTGAGACAGGTTGGTCTTAACTGTAATGATTAAAGTACACTCATTATTAATAATGTACCTGGTTTGGCTACTTCATCGATAGCCCTCACTGGTACGTCAATTGATGTAAAAAAAAGGTCACAATGATTTTTATTTCTACACTAGCACTACACTAGCCCGCGACTTCGTCCGCGAAAATTTTGATAGCTCAGCTAATTTGCATGATATCAATAAAATTCATAGCCTATGTTACTTGGTAAACATGTAGCTTTCTAATGGTGAAAGAATTTTTATAATCGGCTGAGTAGGTCTTGAGTTAAATCGTAAGAAACACACAAATAAAAAAATCAAATCTTTCCTCTTTATAATATTAGTTTAGATTTAACTAGATACACACATCAAAAATGTCTAGGGATCAAGCATTTTTATGCGGATTTCTTGAGATTGAGATGTGGCTTTGTAATAAATTTATGATTTTATAAATTTATATGGATCTTTTTTGGTGCATTTCATAATTTGAATCAGGAACTCTCAATCAAATTCGAGTAAAAGATGAAAATAAGCTGTCAATATTTTCCCTATAAAAACATACAACGCATTGAAGACATTATTAGTGCTACTGTTTCCCTACTACTGATTAAAACCAACGTTATTATGGAGCGGCGACGTCATTTAAGCAGGGAAGAAATGCTCAGAGCCGTGGGAATGATAGAAGCTGGTTCCCGGCAACGTACTGTAGCTTTAGCTCTGAATACAAGTCAGAGTGTTATCAGTCGACTTTGGACACGTTACCGAAGCACTGGTACCGTGGCTGAGCGCCATGGAGGACGGTATCGCTGCACCACACGGAGACAAGACCGATACATTCAAATCTTAACTCGAAGAGCTCCAACAATAACCGCCATGATGTTAGCCGTGAGGCTTCATCACTCTTCAGGGAACTTAATTAGCGACCAAACAGTCAGAAACCGCTTGCATGAAGTGAACCTTCATTCCCGAAGACCGCTACGGGTACCACCTATAGCAATGCACAATCGTAGGATTCGATATCAATGGGCTCTTGAACACAGAAATTGGGCAGAAGAACAATGGCGTTTCGTGTGCTTTTCTGATGAGTCTCGTTTTGGTATGAGACCGGATACAAGACGTATACGACACTGGAGAACCCCTGGACGCCAACAGCGATTAAAATCCTGCCAGGAAGTCCATCCTTATAGTGGTGGAACCATCATGGTATGGGCGGGTATTTGGATCGGCGGAAGAACTGAGTTGATTTGGATCAGAGGCAACCTCAACGCTCAAATTTATGCTGAGACGATTGTATCAGACGTCATCGTTCCTCTACAAGTGCAAATCGGTCCCTTATTTCAGTTAATGCATGATAATGCACGACCGCACACCGCAAGAGTTGTAAGACAGACTCTCGCCGCAGCTAACATCAATGTCCTGCCCTGGCCTGCTCAGTCGCCAGACTTGAACCCGATTGAGCATGCATGGGATATGCTACAGAGAAGAGCTCTGCCGAATATGGAGGGTATCCAGTCGCAAGAAGACCTTTTTTTGTTGTTGCAACGAACATGGGCGGCCATTCCACAGCGTGATTTGGATGAACTCATTTTGAGTATGCCAAACCGATGTTCTTGTGTTGTTAGTGTTCGCGGTAGAAACACGGATTATTAATTGTTTAAGTTACCCAATAAAATTTTAAAGAAAACTGTTATTTCAGTCTTTTTTTCGAACTTTAATGTTAGTGGTTCAAATGTCAAAAATCCCTTTATTAGGAAAATGGCAAATTTCTTTATTAATGCAAAGGTGACTTGGTTTATCGTTACTGTGACAAACGAAAACACTTTATTTGATGAATCCTTAAAGAAAATTTTAATTAATATCAATCAGGAGAAAAGTTATTGCAAAAATATATGTTGATCCCTAGATACTTTTGATGTGGTACATTAAAATGTTTGGTAATCTAGATAGAAGCAAATTACGATAGGTATTCAACAATTACCTAGTTGTTTGAGCATTTGAGATTCCCAATAACTGAAACAAAAAAACTTGCTCACCATAACTTTTTCTTATCCGGTACGCTCTTGACAGAGCGGTCGTGATCGTTAAGTACTCGTAGCAGTATTGGAAGGGGCAGATGTGATGCACTTCACGACATTTCGCCACCGCTGCCTGCTAGAGGTCATCCTGCTGCATTCGTTAACTGAACCCCCAATGGCAGACTTGATCTGGTCAGTCCAACGCGTGGGTGACCTTCCGCGCGGTCTAGTGCCTTCTACTTTCCCTTGGACGACAAGGCGTTCTATGGACTGATTGTCACGCCGAGAAGCATGTCCGAAAAATGTCAGGATGTGAGATTGTACTATCGAGAAATGACGCTGCCTGATACCGAGTTCTTGAAGTATCGAGACGTTCGTGCGAAACTCGGTCCACGAAACCCCAAGCATTCTTCTCCAGCACCACATTTCCAGAGCACCAATTTTCTGCCTTTCCACATCTCGCAAGGTCCAGGTTTCAGCTGCGTAAAGAAATATGGGGAATATAAGCGTTCTCACGAGCCTGGCCTTCGTGGCTTTAGTTATGTTTCTATTCCTCCATATTTTCCGCATCTTGTCCATCGCTGTTCTTGTGTCATCTCATCGATGCACCCGCCATTGTTCGAAATAAGAGCCCCAAGATAGATATAAGATTGGACCACGTTGCAATTCGCGATTTGGGTCACTTCAGGTAAACAATAACAACAGATGAACAGAAAAAATCCTTACGTATAATAAAGGTTTTATAAAACTGAAGAAGAAGGGAACAGAAAATGATGCGCTAAACAATCCCGTTTTTCAAACAACAGAGATAAATCATAAAACATTGTTTTCTAAACGAACTTCGCTTCCCACATAGAGCTTATTACGTAAAATTATTATGCAAAAGCGTGCCAGTTCTGCGAATACCGCCCCAGCGAGTAAAGTAACATAATTTGTACAGGACCGAGTTATGCCAACTATTAGCTGCTCTTTCTAGAAATTAAATAATCGGGGCAGGTATTCGCTAGGTTCGTGTAAAAAAATCTGGGATCAGAAGGTCCACTAAATTTTATACGGGGTTACAACATTCGAAAGTAAATTAAGCTTTTTTTAAAACAAGACTTTATTAAATGAAAAGAAGAAAATTAGATTTATCAATCAACATTGAACCCGTAAACAAAGTTTCGTTACCGTGATCGTACTATTAACCGCTGAGGAGTTCTCTCGTGAGAAGGCGACCCTAGCTGCAGAAATATGCCATATTTGTCATGAAAATGTAGTGTCACCAGAACCTAAGGTTTGTGCAAAATTCCAGCTGAATGGGTTGGAGGGAACTGGACTGTATTACTGAACTTCGAACTGGTTTAATTTTCAGTTGCAAGATTTGTTTTTTTTTTTATACCGGATGACTTTTTTATCACTTTGAAAAAAAAATGGGTATATTAGGTGAACGAAGTTGAACCCTATGGCATACCTAGATTTCTTTACTTTTTTTGGAAAAAAAAAAAAAAAAAACTAGGTACACCTAGCTTAGAAAAAAATTGATCTATCATCAAAAAACGCTACAAATTTCAAGTAAACTTTTCATACTCGTATTAGAACAAAAAAAGAGAAATTTGGAAATAAAAAATGAAAAATATCGAATTTCAAATCATACTCAATACGCGCATGATTTAAATTTCGTTTAGTTTTGTTTATTTTTTTAAACTAGGTATGCCATTTTTATGCCACTCCGTTCACCTATTATACCCATTTTTTTGCAAAGTGATAAAAAAGTCATCCTGTATACACAAACAAACAAACTACCTTACATAAAATAAAATAAAATACCAGGAACGGTTTTATCGGATCGCAATACCTAGCGAATTTCGAGAAAATATGTCAAGCACATACTCGTAGTCCTTCCTTCATAATCAAGACGCACACTCGAAAGAAATTGTTTGACGACCACCTAAATGGTAGTACTGGTAGACTAACCGCATGCGCACAAAGCTCAACAGGGTACCCCTTACCGAGGTTGCCCATCATCATTTTCCTGCCCTAGTCCCTTAGTTGTTACTTGTGGTCGGCGCAACACGTGTTTTTCTTCCATTCTCCCCTGTCAACTGTCACGCTATTTTTTCATCATCATCTGCCTAGCCTTTTCCCAACTATATTGGGGTCGGCTTCCAGTCTAACCGTATGCAGCTGAATACCAGTATTTTATATGGAGCGACTGCCTATCTGACCTCCACAACCCAGTAAGTACTGGGATACGATACCCCTCGGTAAGACTGGTTGTCAGACTTTTTGGGCCACTGACTACCTGTAACGACTGTCAAGATCTTCAAATGACAGCCGGGACCAACAATCTAACGTGCTTTCCGAAGCACGGAGGAAACTCGGTATGTAAGGGTGGTCACCCATCCACAGACCAACCTAGGCAAGCACGGCTTAACCTAAAGATCGACCCGAGCGGCTGTTATTATTTAGCCACGAGCTCCTCCGCTATCATTTATTCCGAGGTAATAATAAAGATGGCGGAAGCGCAATCGTTATGGCAATCGTTTAACTAGCTGTAGATGATAATGATTTTGAAATGATCGAGTGGCGAACAAAATTAAGCTGCAGTCAATTAGGCATATTTGAACATTAAAAAAAAAAAATTAGATTAGAAGGTCAGGTAACTCCCTATCCGTGGTTTACCACGAATGGTTCTTCTGCAGTTTCACATTTTATACGCGAATAGTTGAAAAGCAGCAAGAATTCTCGGAATGGCTGCTAGTTAATTTCATGCAACGCCGAGTCGAGAGAGATAAGGAAAGTTGCATAAAAGTAAAAGCTCTCATTTAAAGTCTATACAGGTTGTACGGTTCAAATAAAGTTAAATAACTTTCATACCGACTTAATTCAAATAATTACAAAAATAAAACTAAATGTAAGTACCTACATAAATATACAACAACGTCAATTCCTCCACATCGCTGTCATCAAATAATAAAATCTCAGATTTTTCAGATTTATCTGCGTATTGTATAATTATCACTTGCTTCGGTGAAGGAAAACATCGTGAGGAAACCAGCATGCCTGAGAGATATTTCTTGACGGCATCAGAAGCCTTAACAAAATATTAAAGAAGTTGTTTTTAAGCATGCCCCAAATCACCAAAATGCGACTTGTGGACAAAGTACTTGTAGTGAAACACACGTAGGTTGGTTAAACACTGATTTATTAACGAACACCCTCACATACAATTATAATCTTATGCTGACCTACCGTCAACTAATAAATATAAATATACTACATCTCTTCCCTTCTTAGAAAACAATGCAAGATTTTATTTAAAATTATTAAAGAACTAACTTATAACTAACATGTTGTTTACCGAACGTACTAACTAACACTACTACTACTAACTAACACTACTACTAACTAATTACATTTATACTTATTTTCTATATTTATTTCTAATGTATTGTTACCTAGTCAATTGTTATCCTTCTTAATCACGACTGTAGAAAATATTGGTCAGCATTCGTGCAGTTCTTTCCTTAGACCTTTCAATAGGAACCGCTAGTGGCGACGGTGTAGACGAATGATCGTGAATATCACCTGGACTTTGATATTCACCACTCTCGTCGAGCAGTACCGACTGATTGTTGCTAGCTGGACTTGCCTGCGCTTGGGTTGGAACTTCAGCCTGCGCTCTCTGTCTACGTCTACGGACACCTGTCGCAGTCACCACACTTGGTGTCTTGCCACTACCTACACTGTCTGTTGGTTGTCTCGTTGACTCCCCTACTCTTTCAGTTGATCCTGCCGTACGCCTAACCAACTGACTTCGAGTACGTCGGTACCGGCTACCGCGATCGTCTTCTACAATATACGAGCGTGGTTGTGTAGTACGTGCCACTATTGTAACTAGTTTCCTGTCGCCGTTACTGGTCAAAGTTGCCTTATCACCTGATGATAGGTTTTTTAGTGTGTTCGCCGTTTTGTCGTAATTTATTTTAATTTGTTTTCGGTTTGTCATTATTTCTTTATAGTTCTGGTCGTTATCTACCTTCTCCGTTAGCAACTTAGCACTAATTGGTAACCTTGTTTTTAGACGTCTACCCATTAACATCTGTGCGGGTGAGTCTATATTGTGGCGAGGTGTTGCCCTAAAATTTAACAGTGCCAAGTTAAAATCCTGTCCTGAATCCACACACTTTTTTAATACATTTTTAACTGTCTGTACGGTTCTTTCGCTTTTACCATTTGACTGTGGGTAATGTGGCGATGCTGTCTCATGCCGTATTTCCCAATCACACATAAACTTTTTAAACTCCTGTGAGCTATAAGCCGGTCCATTATCACTCACCAGCTCCGCTGGTATTCCGTGCCGCGAAAATTGTTCTTTCATAAAAGTAATAACTTGTCTAGAGCTGACACTCGACAACTGCCCGACCTCAACATAGTTAGAAAAGTAATCGACTAAAACAATGTGTAATATTTTTTTTTATATTCGAATGTATCTGAGGCTAGCTTGTGCCAGGGCAATGCCGGCACACTGTGCTGTAGCAGTGGCTGGCGGCGAGGGCGGGGCGCGTGCAGCGCGCATGCTGCGCACGATCGCACCACACGCTCCACGTCCTCGCACATTCCTGGCCAAAACATTACTTCGCGCGCGCGCCGCTTGCATCTTTCTATTCCTAAATGTCCTTCATGGACTCGTGACAGCATGTTTTCTCGTAAAGCACGCGGAATAAACACACACTCCTCCTTGAAAACGATACCGTCAACGCAATGTAGTTGCTCGCGATAAGGCCAGAAAACATTAACACTTTCATTCACATCACGCCTATTTTTAGGCCATCCGTTCGTAATATACCTAATTAGCCATCTGCTGTCACTTGCTAGTTCTGTTTCTTTTTTAATCGCTTCCATATTTGATTGGCTGAAAGGCACATTCTCTAACATAAAGCAAGTTTGTACTTCAACTTCTGCTGACACTCGGTCATGCATAATTTCCTTTAAAGGAGCCCGCGATAGCGTGTCCGCTATATACATATATTTGCCAGGCGTGTATACCACCTTAAAGTCGTATCCTTGCACTCTCATCATCATTCGCTGTAACCGGGCTGGAACCGACACTAATGGCTTGTTAAATAAAGATTCTAGTGGCTTATGGTCAGTATGCACGGTGATATCTGACCTGCCATAAATATACTGCCTGAACCTCTCGACCCCAAACACAATAGCCAGCATTTCTTTTTCTATGTGTGCATACCTGGTCTGGGTGTCGGAGAGCGTGAGCGAGGCGAACTCCACCGGGCGGCCGCTCTGCAGCAGCACGGCGCCCAGTGCGACACTGGACGCGTCCACCGACAACACTATCGGCTCACTGTCGCTATACAGTGCCAGCACCGGTGCGCTGCTAAGCTTTGCTTTTAGCCTGTCTACAGCCTCTGAATGGTGGGATTCCCATGAACATTCCGATTCCTTTTTTAACAAAGACCTAAGTACATTCACACTCTCTGAGTAGTTTTGTATAAATTTTGCCACATAATTGACCATTCCTAAAAATCTTTCCAGAGCCTTCCTATCGGTCGGATACGGCATCTCCCTTATTGCTTTGACTTTTGAGTCGTCTGCCCGCATTCCGTTTGCATCGAACTTGTGACCTAAGTATGTAATTTCCGATACACCAAATTTACATTTGTCTCGATTAAATTTTACACCGATATCCTTTGCACGTCGCAAGAGGCACTTCAATCTTCGGTCGTGCTCATCCATAGTGCGACCCCATACTATTACGTCATCAATAAAAGATTCTACTCCTTCTAAATCTTATAAATGCTGCCTAAGCTTAGCATGAAATACCTCTGGGGCGCAGTTTATACCGTAAGGTAAACGTAGAAATTGGTACCGACCAAACGGTGTGCTGAATGTGCAAAGGTCAGCACTCGCGTCATCTAGCTGAACCATCCAAAACCCGCAGCGAGCGTCCAGCACGCTGAATACCGTAGCACCGCGTAGTCGCGCTGCCAGCTCTGGCACTGTCGGCAACGAGTACTGCGCACGTCGCACCGCGCGGTTAAGAGGTCGTGGATCTAAACAAACACGAATGCTGCCATCTTTTTTCGCGACCAAAACAATAGCATTAACCCAAGAGGTTGGATGTGTAACATTTCTAACTACGCCTAACTGTTCCATTCTATGTATCTCATCCAACAATTTATCCTTAAGTCCTAAAGGAGTTTTCCTAGTTGGGCAAACGACTGGCTGTACATTTTTATCCACTACGATACTATATTTTCCTGGTTATTTTCCCAGTCCTTGAAACAAATCGTGATAGTTGTCAATATTAATTGCATGAATTTGACTTATTAAACCTAATGCAATGCAACCCTCCAAACCGAGTACATTCTGACAGTTTAAATCAGCAACAACAAATGACAACACGTAACGTGTTTTATTAAATACAATCGGCACGTTTCCAATGCCTATAATTGGCAATTGGTTACCTGTAAAGGAATGTACACGCTTTGTGAATGGCTTAAGGTCTGTTTTTAATAATTCTAAGTTTAAATAGGTTTCTTTAGAGATAACATTAATCATTGATCCTGTATCTATTTTTAATGAAATGTTTATACCTTGGCATTTTACAACTTCTATCCATTCCATTGACGACTTACATTGTTGTTTGTCCTCTTCTAGTGTATTAACAAAAAACAATTCGTCCCCGCTATCATCAGTATTTACAGTTTCTACACTGAGATTTAACACTTTGCGTATTGCTTTCTTTTGCTCACACACTCGCGAGAAGTGACCTTTCTTTTCACAAACATAACACTTGGCGTTCCGCGCCGGACAGCGCTCGCCACCGCGACACCATCCGCTACCGCACAGCTCGCAGGTGCTGCGCTGCGTGCGCGCCAGCCGCGGTCCGGCGACGCCGGCGCCGCGCCGTCCTCTAGCGCGCCGTCCGCCTCGTGCACTGCTACCGGTTTGAACTGCATTCACTTGCACACTCGCTGATACGCCATCGATGCATTGACTTTCTTCTTTGGACATCTCTGCCGCCTGGCAGATTTGTACCGCCTTTAATAATGATAAATCATCTGTGCGAAGAAGTCGATCTCTCACAGTGTTGTTGATAACACCACACACGATCCTATCTCGCAACAAGCTCTCCTGCAATTCACTGAACTCGCACTGCTGACTCAATACCCTCAATGATGTTACGTATTGGTCGATGTTTTCGCCGTCTTCTTGATTGCGTGTAAAAAATTTAAACCGCCGTACAGTGATATTTGGTTTTGTGCCGAAATACTTGTCAAACTTTTTTAATAGACAATTTATGTCGTCTTCACTTTCACCTTCATCGAACGTGAACGTTGTCTATGCCTCATAACCAGCTGATCCAATGAGGTTAACCAACAAACTAGCCTGGACTTCCTTAGGCTCTTTGCTCACTCCAGATGCTTTAAGAAAAACTTCGAACAACTTCCGCCATTTGTGCCACGCGTCGGATCGCGCGGCCGGACCGCCGTCGAGCGATAATTCCACTGGAGGACGTGCGTGTTCCATTATTATTTATTAGCTTTGCTCTCACTATGTATCTCGGCACTAAGATATAATAGGTTCAAGTCCGTTTTAACTGTTTTATATGTTAAAAAGGCCCACCGCTGTCACCATGTAGTGAAACACACGTAGGTTGGTTAAACACTGATTTATTAACGAACACCCTCACATACAATTATAATCTTATGCTGAGCTACCGTCAACTAATAAATATAAATATACTACAGTACTCACATAAAGAAAACAGGTGAAGCGCTCGTGTATCGCTTGACGCAACGGCTCCCCCAAGTGTCGCCACATTGACCGGTGCCGTGCGTGTCACAGCCTAAGATGGATGTAAATATTTTATACATTATAAATAATAATATTATAACACACCAGGCCCGGACTGGGACCCAAAATCGGCCCGGGCATTTTAGAGACGGTCGGCCCTCCACTATCAAGAGAAAGGAAACCTACTAATGGAAAATTTAACACCCTACTTTGGATAGGTTAAAATTGTTTCGACAAGAATTTGTACAAGAGACAAAATTATTTATACAAGAGTTGACTTGGTCGACTTGCAGGCAAAGCCAAAGTTCAAAAGAAAAATTTTTGACACCTTGCTTTGGACAGGTTAGAATAATTGTTTCGACTTATTGCAGTAACTTGGTCGACTCATAAAAGACAGTGTTAAGATCCAAGGGAAGGTAGGAGCAAGAGCGAGCTAAGCGAGCTCGATAATTTTTGACACCTTGCCTTGGACAGGTTAGAATTGTTTCGACTTATTGGAGTAACTTGGTCGACTTATAACATACAATGTTAAGATCCAAGAGAAAGTAGGAGCAACAGCGAAGGGAGCTCGAAAAATTTTACATCTTGCCTAGAATAAATTCAGATATAAATAATTTATGTAATTTAAGATCACGACAATCTAAAGGGTGTGTGTTCAAAGATTTTTCGCAGGGTTCAACTTCAAAGAACGAACCGCGCGCGTTGGTTTAAAGAAAATGTGTATTTCTTGCGGTAGTTCGAGTTCCCGGAGGCTCATTTTTAGCCCCAAAAATATTTCACTTTGAAATCGATTTTACTTTAAGCTACAATTTATTATGTAGGTACTTACCAATTCTGTGGCATCAGGCAGGAAAATTAAAAAGTTTTAAAAATCCTGAGCCTCAAGGGGGTGTACCGTTACTACAAATAGACTCCAAGAGTAAATTGAATTAGGTGGTTGACTTGACTGTAGAGGACGTTATTTTAATCGATGTATTGCGATATTTTTTTTTTAGCAGAAGAAAGTCGACCGCCAATCGGCCACACCGGTCCATCGGGCATCCGGCCCCTCGGGCATCCGGCCCATCGGGCATTTGCCCGATTTGCCCGTATGGCCAGTCCGGGCCTGTAACACACTGATCCAAGAAATCCCAAGTACATGATGTCAAAGTTACTCAATAAAGCTCCTGTTCAGTATTAAGTAGGTATTGCAATCTGTGGGTGAGCAGACGAAGTACGTGTCGTCAGAAGTTGGAAACTTACAGCGAGCGCTGAATTTTCAAGATTTCCAGAAATTCAGAAGTTAGTGGTTGTCATCTGGGAAGGTATGGCTTTTGTGCTATCACAGCTATTCCTGGAAATGCAAAAGCCTCTGTGTTCCATTTTCTTACGAGAGTGCTTAAATGTAGGTACAAAATACAATTTCCTCTTGCAGTACAATTTATTTACAGTATTCTTTTTTTTTGGAGGCTTTGTAATAGAATTACCGTTGACTACCCTTCGGATAAGGAACCCTAAAAATGGCCAATTTTGGTGTAATACAACTCGGTTGTACTTAGAGTATCATTTCAACATGAGAGCATTGCAATTCCCATGGAAATGCAATTTTATTGTCGTAGTACGCAGTGCTCATTGGTTAACGTAAATTGACGTCGTGGATTGTGTTGCTCGGAGCTTGTTGACTTTGCAAAGTAAACTAGTTTTTAGTGCAAACGCAGTTGAGTACGTTTTCTTTTGCCGCCTTTTTTGTTTTTTTTTTTTGCTTTTTGTTCGAGGAAGCTGATGAGTTTTTAATGAGTACAATCCTAAGTTTTATATGATTGCAAAGGGAGAAGCGGCAATGAATCGTGTATTTTTATAGGGAGTGACAACATCATCATAATCTGCCTAGCCTTTTCCCAACTATGTTGGGGTCGGCTTCCAGTCTAACTGGATGCAGCTGAATACCAGTAGTTTACCTGGAGAAACTGCTTATCTGACCTCCACAACCCAGCTAGTACTGGGTAATACGAATACCCTTGGTAAGACTCTCTGTCAGACTTTCGGGACATGTCCTTGAAATAAAAGTGAAAAAGAATTCAAGAAGAATTCGAAAAATAATTAAAGAAGACCATTCCCCCCTCCTGATCTCCGAAACTACTGACACTAAAATTTTGAAAAAAAATACAAAATATAGTTCATTGCTTGTAGATTACAGGAAAACCTATAAGAATTCTATGAATTGAAAATAAAGTGGTACACTCAATATAATACGTTCACTTACGGAAAATTTGACTTTGGCATTTATTTATTTATTTGGTACACCAACAGCAATACATACTAAGAATTAATGTGAAACAATGAAAATAACATAAAAGTGCTGGTATGTATGCCTATTATAGGTATACGCAGCATTCACCATAAGACAACAACATAATTATAATTTTGCAAATCTTAATAATAAAATTTTAATACAATATAAAATAAAATAAAATGAAATTTACTTAATACTAAATGAAGTGATTTAATTATGATGATATACATTATGCAATAAGAGTGTATTATGTAAAGATTTACATTTTTGTTAAATGGTTGCGCAGTTGCAAATGTATTGAGTTGACAGAAATTAGTTATTTAAAGGTAAATTACTTGCTAAGGGAAACACCGAATAAATCGGTTTCCAGTTGGCATTGCACGGAACCCTTTCCACGCGAGTTCAACTCGCACTTGGCCGGTTTTTTTTTATTATTCTTCTTCTTTATCGTGTCATCGTGAGGTTAGTGCCTTACCCGGTATCACAGTTTTTAAGCCGCCCATGGGCCTTTGACTAAGACATATTGTGGCTAAGAGTTTATAGCGACAAAACCATTTTCACGGTTTGTCATACATAAATAATACCTGCTTCGTTGGTCGAGTAGTCGCAAGCATGACTGCTGAGCCTGAAGTCCTGGGTTCGATTTCCGGGTCAGGCACAGTGTAATAGGGTTTTTCCATCAGGATTTTCTCAGTAGCAGCCTCGGAGTCTGGATATGGGCCCAGTTGATGGCAAGGCTCGCTCCTTGTTACATGTAACTTAAAACATAACTGACAAAATGTGGGTGTACTATTAGGTACACCTCTGTCTCAGCCTTCAGGGATTACAGGCGTGATATTATGTAAACACTCACACACCGACAATTATGTGTCCACTAAAAGGTTCAGTGATCTATGCTCGTGTCTGATTCGTTTGAAAAGATGCATTTATCCAACAGATAGATTTCCACGCTGGTCTTATTTCAGTCTCAAATATCTTTAGCCACACATCATGACGTATTCATATCTATATCCTCCATCTTGGGAAAATGGGGAAAAAATAGGTATATGTTACCCGCCAATTTGCACATCTCGTTGGAAATGAAATTTGAATATTGTCAATGGGATACAGGTACCTACTATATGACTGGATGCTGCGGCGTCCCGCGGGATTGCCTGCCCTACATATTCGGTGGAAATATAAATAGATTGATTTTACGACACGTGTATGTAATGCGGTGGTTTTCTTGACCGCGCTTTAGGGATAATTTTTAGGTTTACAATGTCATCGTTTTCTTAAAACTTTGCTCCATTACCATTAATCGTTATTAATCTTGAGTAAAACAACGACTGTAGTACCTAGTTCTTGTTTTAGTTAAATTTTCGTTTGTCCTGCACTCAAAATGATTGCATGTAGCGGAGATGAGAACGTTGAGGTGGATGTGTGGTGTAACAAGAATGGATAAAGTAAGGAATGAGTATATTAAAGGAAGTTTGAAAGTTGCGCCAGTTACAGAAACGTTGAAAGGGAATCGTCTGTCATGTGTTGGGGAGGAATGAATTGCATGGGACTAAAAGAGTGATGAATGTAAATGTTGATGGATGGAGAGGGAGAGGAAGACCAAGCAAACGATGGAAGGATTGTGTGGGGAATGATATGAAGGAATAAGAAGTAGATGACAGCGTGAAGGTTGACGAGGTTGAAGAGGAGAATAGAAGAAAAAAACGTGTTGCGCCGACCCTAAATAACTTGTGACAAAGGCAGGATTAGCTTAGATCTAGTTGATGATTGTCTGTCAGTGATTTAAAGAAATTTGCCAAGATAGATAACGCAATACATATATCTCTCACCAACATCGATCTAATTTAAATTTCTCTTCAAAACTACACTGAAACTACCAACAGCCCATTTCCCTAAACAAACTGGTAGTTAATAAGCTGGTATAAACAAATAAACACCATTTAATCACCCGTCGGTCTGTTGTTCCGCGCGAATCAATATTGACTTGCGTGCAATTGCGTTTGTACGTCGGCGCCTCTCAATTGATTGCTTATAGAGTATTACATGATTAAGTGTTTAATGTGGTGTGTATTTGGCCTATTTGGATCATAACGTTGTCTTTACGCTCTCAAACGGTGAAGGAATACATTGTGAGTCTTAAGACCTACAAATCGATGACATGTCTTGTGATATCCACCATAATTCACAACGCGTGGTCCCGGTTCGCGTTCACTGGGCACGTGGTGAATTATAGCAACAAGTCCTGTTGTCGTGTTTTGGATTATAAATGCGTGATCGCGCGCCTGTTGACCGGAAGAAATTGTTTTGATCAACAAGCCAGTAAAAAGTTTCATAAGATAGTAAAATATGCGGAGGGGGGTAGTTCATGTTTGTCGGACGTGATTGTAATTCAAAAATAACATTCAGTTGTTGTTCAGTACACTGACCTCTATTGGTAATCTAACTTTGGTTACAAAATAATAAGGGATGCTCACAATATTTGACGATTTAAAATCAAATTAAATAAATAATTTAATAAAACGCCTAGTTGACGCTTCCCGTGACCCAAGAGCTGGCTTTTACCTTGGCCAGAGGCTAAGTGTTGCCATACAACGTGGCAACGCCGCCAGTCTCTTGGGCACATTACCAGCTGACAGCGGTGAGGAGTTTTTCGATGCCCTTTTATAGTTTGTTGTTAGTTTGTTTAATAGTTTTTAATTAATTATGTTATACTTAAATTAATGCTAAAATATACTAAAAACTCTTTGAATTTTAATTAAATAACCACATGGAATGTAGTGAGGTTCGTTGTAGCGCGATCACGACCGACCGTTAGCTCCGTCCGCCCCCCGTATCTATAGATGCTCTGTGCGCCATAGAATGACCTGTTGGCACGTCCGCCCTCTTTAACTCGACGAACTGTCATCCATCAGCCGTCATCTGTCAGCCGCTTGCTGTCACCTGTCATCCAATTTAGATGAAAGATGACATTTCACACTTGGTGACACAATGGGCGGTCTTATCGCTGAAAACGGTATTTTCAAGACAATCTTTGGATAGGGGGGATGAGTTCATTTTCTTTAAATTAATAACACAAAACGAAAAAAAACACAAAAACACACACGCACACAACAAAATACACACAACACAAAACACGCAATTATGAAAAAATTATTAAAAAGTTCATAACATAATAAACTCGTAAAAAAAACTTTTTAAGACCGGTCAGCGCCATAAATCTCAGCCTTCCTATAAAATTAGTCGGAAATGAAAAAGCAAAAATTCCTTGTAAAGCTATAAATCAAACTTACAGAGTTTAATAAAAACTTTGTGATGAGCTAAATCCAGATGTCAAATCAAATAAAGACGGTACATCCCTTACCATGGTACGATCAGCATCGAAAGTCGATTAACACTGGTTCTGTAGTTTTGCAAAATATTGATATTTAAATTGAAATAAAATAATACGATATTATTTATGTAAACTTCATGTACTTGAAGAGTGGTACAAATACGGACTTAATGTCAATGCCTCCGATCAGAAGTGAGCCACAAAAAGGCTTCTGCTAGAAATAAGTACAAACATGAACTAAAAGTACCTCAATGTAGATTGCAAATTTTTAGGAGAAATGTGTTCGTAAATGCCATTCAGGTGTATAACAAGTTACCTAACTCATTTAAGGAACTTCCTGTCACCATGTTCAAGAAAAAGCTGACAAATTGGTTATTAGATAATTGTTTTTATGACGTTGGCGAATATATGGAATATTGTAACAATCCAAGATGACATGTACTTAATTTGGACATTGGTTTTAAATCTATAATTATAATAATATTAATTCATGCTGGACTTATTGTATCACAAATCTTGACATTTATTGTACTTAGTTTTATGAACGACATTTTAATTTTTAATTTTTGTATACCTACCACATATTGTGGTAGAGTGTATAGAAATAAAAAAAAAATTAACATCGTACTATGTAAAACTACATTCTTACAAATAAATTCTAATTCTAATTCTAATGCCACAAGGCATTGGTGTCGATTCTGTTGTGCACAAACTAAACTTAATTTAGGCTATTGCTATCTTTTTCTCTCCAATAAAACGAGAAAAAGACGGACGTAATTTAGAGCTGTCAAATTTAGTTGGAACTAATATTTCTATACAAATGAAGGGTGCACGTAAAAACATGTCGACTAAAAACACGGTGAAGCGCAAGGCATAAACTAGTTTGACATCTCTCACTTAGTTCATAGCTATAGCCGTCCTTTTCTCGCACTGCCTTTTAGTAAAAGACAGCAATAGCCTAATTTAAGTTTAGTTTGTGCACAACAGAATCGATACCATTGTCTGCTTAATTTATTGTTTTCTTCAAAATCTTTAAGATTGTTAAAGAAAATGCGTTACGCAATTTAGTTTATGATTTATTTCAACTAGACCGTTAAAGATGACCTGGTGAAGGTAGCGGGGATTCGCTGGAGTCGATTCGAGTCGCACGGGACCGATAAATGTGGCGACACTTAGGGGAGGCCTATGTCCAGCAGTGGACGTCTTTCGGCTGAAATGATGCTGATGATGAGACCGTTAAAGGCACTTTAGAATGACCAAAACATAAGATGAAACTAATCCCAGTAACAAGGCGTAATAATTTTTGAAATTAGATATATACCAAAGCGTACATCTCTCTATATGGAGAAGAAGAGGCAATAAACTCCATGGACACTCTTTTAAATTAAAATATTTTTTACATGATCTCATCTCTCGTCATTGATGTTGAGATTACCCATACATAATACATAAGTGAGAACGATGTACAAAGACGTGCACATAAAGAGCGTCTAAAATAAATAAAGATTGTTAAGTCAGCTTTAGCTTTAACCGACTTCCGTTGCTGACTGTACGATTGAAGTTGAGAATAATCTCGTTATGCTAATATATTAGTACCGACGGTCTGGGGCGGAAGATCAACATGTGATGTTAGCAGCAATATTACTTATGAGAATCAAATCAGGGGAATATCTTACTCGGGAATATTGAGTTGTACGCCGAAATATTAATTCTAAGAATCAATGTTAAAGCTAGAAATTTATAGGTATAGACACGATACATAATTTCAAATACCGTTTACAATCAATAAAAATAAATGATGCTGCTTTATCTGCCGATTGTTCAACATTCAACTGAAGAATCAACAGTAGAGGATGACGTATTCTCTATACAAAACCTATCTGACCGCAATTTCTATTCCTAAGATAAAAAATTAACCCAACATTTGAAAAACCGACCTAAACTTGAATAGTAGTATCTCATGAACATTCACTGGTTAAAACTTGCGAGCAATTAACATAAAAATCCCGCTTACTGTAAAAGTTAGTTATGCACCAGGCACTCGCTCGCCCCATTACCTGAGTCTTAGACATAACTAGCGAAATATGGGCGCACTATTAAGTAGACCTCTGCTTAACCCATCAGGGATAACTGGTATAATATTGCGTAAGCACTCAAATCTAAAAATTAATCCATAAACTAAATTTTTCTCTTGACTAACCAAAAACATCAAAAAAGTACATGTTCATAAAACCGCAAGACATAATTTTCACTGTACCGCTGGCAGTGTGCCATTATCATCACGACCTTAATATAAAACGGGCTTACATGGTCGCTTTGAAGCCAAGAATAAAGTAGAATGCCTTCATCAACATACTACAGTGGTAGTATTTAAAAAATAACGTTTTTGTCTGGGGTCTTAATTGCGTGGAATTAAATTACAGAGATTTTTTATTACAACAAACCACTCGAGTACTTACCTATAGTCTTTCTTAAATTATGTAAGAGTTGAAAACAATGCCAATGGTGTCGATTCTGTTGTGCACAAACTAAACTTAATTTAGGCTATTGCTATCTTTTACTAAAAGGCAGTGCGAGAAAAGGACGGCTATAGCTATGAACTAAGTTAGAGATGTCAAAATAGTTTATGCCTTGCGCTTCACCGTGTTTTTAGTCGACATGTTTTTACGTGGACCCTTTATTTGTATAGAAATATTAGTTACAACTAAATTTGACAGCTCTTAATTACGATCGTTACTTTCTCGTTTTATTAGAAAGAAAAAGATAGCAATAGCCTAAATTAAGTTTAGTTTGTGCACAACAGAATCGACACCAATGTTACTCGAATATACAACTATTGTTAGCGTTAAATAAGCTCGCCCTTACGAGAGTTTCACGTCAATAGCTCAAAAGATAGGCTTTAAACTACCTAAAGTAAAACCAGAAAATGTATGTGCTTCGGCAAACTTCGTTTTTCCGAATTATCACGAACGCTACGCCACAGAAAAACAAAGCTTTCAAGTTTTGTACCGCGCTTTAATGTAGACGATGATTGCAAAAGCTCATACTTTTGCCGGGCGATATGTACGGTCAACCAATCAAATTACATTGCAAAATGTAAACCAAATAGCTTGTTCGACCGTACAAAGCATCGTTTATGGTAAAGCTTCCTAACAAGAAATCTTTAAAATTCACAAAATACAAAGAAATACTTCAAATCCCAAAGGCATAAAGAAAAATATTTCTCCAATACTTTCAAACATTACAGGTATAAAGGTAAAGTAAACAACACCGGTAGTAGGGGATCGGTGGTGCGTCACGAATATCTTAAAATATACCCCCCCACCCCACCACCACCACCACCCTCGTCGCCCCCTATCGTGATTCGTAGGCAATTTGACCGGACCCGTCAAATACTTATGAGTTCCGAGTTGAGTCCCAGAGGCCTCCCGAAATAATCATATGGAATTTCATTAAAATGATAGAGTGGGTGTGAAAATTTGATTTGAAAACATAAGTAAATAAGTTTTAGTATTTAATGAAGCAAGGTTTATCTGCGGAATAAACATAACATCCCACCTGTATTTGCTTGAACGGTTAGGCAGAGGTGTACCTACAATACGCCCCCACATTTTCATGCATTGTTATATTTAAATGGAGGCGCGCCTGTTGCCATGAACCGGGCTTAAATCCAAATTCCGCGCCGCTATTGAGAAATTCTACGAATGTAGAATCCTAATAACACTTTGCCCGACCTGGGAATCGACTCCTGAACCTCTTAGCACTTAGATCTTATTCTATCAGAAAGGATATATTCGTACTAAATAACATAGACCTAAATATAATATTATTTTTATTTAAGTTTCGTTTTGTCCCTCCAAAGGTTGTCTGGAAGATATCGCTATCAGCGATAAGACCGCCGTTGTACCCATAGAATCAATAATATTGTCAAATAGCTGTGTATCAAATTTGGTGTATAGAAAAGTATATTTTACTCGTATGTTTCTATCTAGTCATCATACCCAAGAGACGCTGGACACAGTTCTCTCTCAAAACTCGCCACAATTACCAGTTATATGCAACATTCGTGCCCCCAATTGTTCCTAGTTTAAAACGTTTGGAGACTGCAAATAAGGGAAACGCTGCAATCTACACACATCAAAAGTATCTAGGGATCAACATATATTTTTGCAATAACTTTTCTCCTGATTGATATTAATTAAAATTTTCTTTAAGGATTCATCAAATAAAGTGTTTTCGTTTGTCACAGTAACGATAAACCAAGTCACCTTTGCATTAATAAAGAAATTTGCCATTTTCCTAATAAAGGGATTTTTGACATTTGAACCACTAACATTAAAGTTCGAAAAAAAGACTGAAATAACAGTTTTCTTTAAAATTTTATTGGGTAACTTAAACAATTAATAATCCGTGTTTCTACCGCGAACACTAACAACACAAGAACATCGGTTTGGCATACTCAAAATGAGTTCATCCAAATCACGCTGTGGAATGGCCGCCCATGTTCGTTGCAACAACAAAAAAAGGTCTTCTTGCGACTGGATACCCTCCATATTCGGCAGAGCTCTTCTCTGTAGCATATCCCATGCATGCTCAATCGGGTTCAAGTCTGGCGACTGAGCAGGCCAGGGCAGGACATTGATGTTAGCTGCGGCGAGAGTCTGTCTTACAACTCTTGCGGTGTGCGGTCGTGCATTATCATGCATTAACTGAAATAAGGGACCGATTTGCACTTGTAGAGGAACGATGACGTCTGATACAATCGTCTCAGCATAAATTTGAGCGTTGAGGTTGCCTCTGATCCAAATCAACTCAGTTCTTCCGCCGATCCAAATACCCGCCCATACCATGATGGTTCCACCACTATAAGGATGGACTTCCTGGCAGGATTTTAATCGCTGTTGGCGTCCAGGGGTTCTCCAGTGTCGTATACGTCTTGTATCCGGTCTCATACCAAAACGAGACTCATCAGAAAAGCACACGAAACGCCATTGTTCTTCTGCCCAATTTCTGTGTTCAAGAGCCCATTGATATCGAATCCTACGATTGTGCATTGCTATAGGTGGTACCCGTAGCGGTCTTCGGGAATGAAGGTTCACTTCATGCAAGCGGTTTCTGACTGTTTGGTCGCTAATTAAGTTCCCTGAAGAGTGATGAAGCCTCACGGCTAACATCATGGCGGTTATTGTTGGAGCTCTTCGAGTTAAGATTTGAATGTATCGGTCTTGTCTCCGTGTGGTGCAGCGATACCGTCCTCCATGGCGCTCAGCCACGGTACCAGTGCTTCGGTAACGTGTCCAAAGTCGACTGATAACACTCTGACTTGTATTCAGAGCTAAAGCTACAGTACGTTGCCGGGAACCAGCTTCTATCATTCCCACGGCTCTGAGCATTTCTTCCCTGCTTAAATGACGTCGCCGCTCCATAATAACGTTGGTTTTAATCAGTAGTAGGGAAACAGTAGCACTAATAATGTCTTCAATGCGTTGTATGTTTTTATAGGGAAAATATTGACAGCTTATTTTCATCTTTTACTCGAATTTGATTGAGAGTTCCTGATTCAAATTATGAAATGCACCAAAAAGGATCCATATAAATTTATAAAATCATAAATTTATTACAAAGCCACATCTCAATCTCAAGAAATCCGCATAAAAATGCTTGATCCCTAGACATTTTTGATGTGTGTATTTGACGTTCTCGGAACCTCATTAGCAAATAGGGTTGCTTCCAATGACTAAACGTCATTAGCGAATAGGGTTACCAGTAACATCGTATGCTGCAGAAACTGCATTATTGAGCAGCATTTCTCTTTTGTTCAGAATTTGCACTTATAGAATGTTTAAATATGAATAAAAAAAAATTATCAAAAATATTATCGATTCTAAACCATTTCTGAAAATTTGGCCGGTCATTGAAAACTAACCCTGTATAGATATGTCGCTATGTGGCTACTGTCGCTACAAGCTAATTTGTATAAAACAACAACGCAAGAACTCAATTCTAGGCATATAAAGAACAAAAATCTTGTCTATTTTCTATAGTAACGTAATAGTGCTTATGACGTTGTAGTAGTTAGTCAAATATCACTATATATCGTTGTAGTAGTTAGTCACTTGGTTTTCATACGGCTCGTGATACTTGCGTTATATAGGTATATCTGTGACTACGTTTCATTAATAAATGTCCTTGGAGAAATGAATTTGACATTTATGGCATTGCTAACAGAACACAAACTCTGTTCCTTGTCTGACCCTTGTTAAACTGCCAACTTTAGATTAACGGTGGATTTTAAATTGAAAATGTTTTCATTATTACTTTTACAGAAGTTGCAATGTCTATATCAATGTACACACATCAAAAATGTCTAGGGATCAAGCATTTTTATGCGGATTTCTTGAGATTGAGATGTGGCTTTGTAATAAATTTATGATTTTATAAATTTATATGGATCCTTTTTGGTGCATTTCATAATTTGAATCAGGAACTCTCAATCAAATTCGAGTAAAAGATGAAAATAAGCTGTCAATATTTTCCCTATAAAAACATACAACGCATTGAAGACATTATTAGTGCTACTGTTTCCCTACTACTGATTAAAACCAACGTTATTATGGAGCGGCGACGTCATTTAAGCAGGGAAGAAATGCTCAGAGCCGTGGGAATGATAGAAGCTGGTTCCCGGCAACGTACTGTAGCTTTAGCTCTGAATACAAGTCAGAGTGTTATCAGTCGACTTTGGACACGTTACCGAAGCACTGGTACCGTGGCTGAGCGCCATGGAGGACGGTATCGCTGCACCACACGGAGACAAGACCGATACATTCAAATCTTAACTCGAAGAGCTCCAACAATAACCGCCATGATGTTAGCCGTGAGGCTTCATCACTCTTCAGGGAACTTAATTAGCGACCAAACAGTCAGAAACCGCTTGCATGAAGTGAACCTTCATTCCCGAAGACCGCTACGGGTACCACCTATAGCAATGCACAATCGTAGGATTCGATATCAATGGGCTCTTGAACACAGAAATTGGGCAGAAGAACAATGGCGTTTCGTGTGCTTTTCTGATGAGTCTCGTTTTGGTATGAGACCGGATACAAGACGTATACGACACTGGAGAACCCCTGGACGCCAACAGCGATTAAAATCCTGCCAGGAAGTCCATCCTTATAGTGGTGGAACCATCATGGTATGGGCGGGTATTTGGATCGGCGGAAGAACTGAGTTGATTTGGATCAGAGGCAACCTCAACGCTCAAATTTATGCTGAGACGATTGTATCAGACGTCATCGTTCCTCTACAAGTGCAAATCGGTCCCTTATTTCAGTTAATGCATGATAATGCACGACCGCACACCGCAAGAGTTGTAAGACAGACTCTCGCCGCAGCTAACATCAATGTCCTGCCCTGGCCTGCTCAGTCGCCAGACTTGAACCCGATTGAGCATGCATGGGATATGCTACAGAGAAGAGCTCTGCCGAATATGGAGGGTATCCAGTCGCAAGAAGACCTTTTTTTGTTGTTGCAACGAACATGGGCGGCCATTCCACAGCGTGATTTGGATGAACTCATTTTGAGTATGCCAAACCGATGTTCTTGTGTTGTTAGTGTTCGCGGTAGAAACACGGATTATTAATTGTTTAAGTTACCCAATAAAATTTTAAAGAAAACTGTTATTTCAGTCTTTTTTTCGAACTTTAATGTTAGTGGTTCAAATGTCAAAAATCCCTTTATTAGGAAAATGGCAAATTTCTTTATTAATGCAAAGGTGACTTGGTTTATCGTTACTGTGACAAACGAAAACACTTTATTTGATGAATCCTTAAAGAAAATTTTAATTAATATCAATCAGGAGAAAAGTTATTGCAAAAATATATGTTGATCCCTAGATACTTTTGATGTGTGTATTACTGCAATAGGAAACATGCAAGAAATATAAAACTCTTATTATTTATAAAAAATGCCTTGTATTGGCGCTTAGAAACATTGTGGTAAGCTTGTTTAAGTTTCTAAAACATCACTTATTTTTCAATTTATTGTTTTATGTAGCATGTTTTTTGTGAAACGGAACGCACTTTCAAAACGCGTCGTCCTCGATAACGTCAAAGTCTATGTGTAAAAAAACACTTTTAATTGAAAAGTAGTTAAAGTTTCACTAAGATTTTATTACAATATCGTTATCGCAATTTTTGCTTGATTAGCACATTCAATTAGTAAAATTACTATCATAAGGCCAAAAAATAAGATGTAAACAAGGCAGATTGAGGAAAATGACGTCATATCATGGCCGCGAACTGAACGACAAGCAATAGTTGAACTTAACTTTTAATACTTTCTTGGGTTGATAACACTGTATTTTATTGATTTAAGTGAAGAATATACATATGAAAATGAAAAAAATATGAAAAAGCGTTTATTCGTGGTGACATCGTATTAATACATAAAATGTTACTTCTGCCAAACTGTAAAGCAGTTTGTTGGCAGATGTAGCTCCCATATAAAACCTACTGCTTTTATGTTACCACTACTCTAGGTACTTTTCCATCAATATAACGAACTAATAAACTACGTTAACTAAAACTAAACACTAATATTTTACAATAGCACAAAAAGGCTGACCAGTAGTGAATTGAAAAAACATAGAAGAATAGAATATACATATTCCCTATTGGGCTAAAAACCGACATTGCTTTAACCAAGATTTCTAACACATATTGTCGAAATAATCATGCTAAAAGCACAATGCTAATAACTTGAAATAAATGCTTTGATTTTGATTAAATTGTTTTAATCTTAAATAACGTGGGTGAATTTTATCTCCATAAAACATAAACTGGAAGGAGGACGCCTAGGTTCACGAGAAAAGGAAAGAGTGGCCTTTGCCTAGGAGTGGGACAGAGCAGGCTGGAAAAAAAAACATAGACCTCACACACAAAAAAAAACAATGCAATGTAAAAATATACACAAACAGTGCCATGAATCCTTGAAAAAAAAACATACTCATAATCACAAAGAAAGCTCAGGAAGACATTGAATAGTAAATTACAAACATACGACTTGTTCATCATCATCATCATCCCACTGCTGGGACACGGCCTCCTCTCAATGAAAGGGAATGGGCTATAATCCACCACGCGGGCCCAGTGCGGATTGGTAAATGTCACATGTCTTCAAATTTTTGGTTCTAGGACATGTTACGTTAACTGTATCACACGACGCTGGATCGTGGCCATTTTTATTTACAGCTGACACGACAGGTGAGTAAAATGAAACGTAAAATGTTGATGTTCAACAACGAATGTACAATGCTCTAACAAGGATCTTTTTCTCATAAATGATTTTGAGAAAGAGTGTCTATGGTTTTTCTTGCCCATTCGTCTCCATAACTCCATAGAGATCTACGCTTTGGAATGTGCAACTAACTACTTTCTGAAGTTACTATGCCTTGTGACTGTGACTGCAGCTGTGACAAGCGAAGCTTGCTTTGAGTTTGAGTTTGAGTTTGAGTTTGAGTTACCAGGAGAAAGAAAGAAAGAAAATCTGTTTATTCATTTAGAAGGGCGCTAACAAGACACGGATACATTTGTGTTTACAGGTGAAGTGGTTTTGAAAATAAAATACAAAATGGCGGCCTTAGTTCTGATTTTGGCCAGAAGTCAAATAAAACAATCTAGAACTATAAAAGGTAGACCTTTTGAATATAAACAAAATGATGATAGTTTTGGCCAGTTGAGTAATGTAACAGATTGACAGACAGACAGACATACAGAAGGACAGGACTAATCAATAAACAAAACGGTCACTAGAGTCTTTGTAACAACTCTTCTTAGTTGAACTGACCTCGTCATCACGATTGACAGCCTTGTTCCACCTATGATAACCAACCCGAGGAAAATTCTCCAAAGACACTTCTAATAAAATAAATAAATTTAAATGCTTGCATGCCGAATGATAAAATATGGCTGAGCTTTGATATGTCATAACAAATATTGTGTATTCTATTTTCTATTTTTTGTTCTATTCTATTCTAATAATAGTAATGTACTTGGTACTTAAAACGTCATCTGCCACCTCCACGACCACACACATCCTAGTTTGTAGGCAGTACATCTTATTTCATAAATTGCTTCCATATTGTGTGAACGAATATTATTTACCGGGACCCTAATACGTAATCCTTGAACCAGAATATAAATGTACCCTGCTTATTAGATGTATGCTGTATGTACAGTACGGATATATGGACGCCATGTTTACTTCACGTCGTCTAATGTTGAAGTAAATTGAATCAAGAAGGTTAATGCGTTGCTTTGTGATTATATTGCTTACAGACCGAGTTGTGAAAGTATACTGTTTATGCGTGTTTACAAAATTAGCAGATATCTGCTTATACGGTTAACTTAGTCTTTAATATTTTTGTTGTTTTAGTTCTCGTCACTTTCTGTCCAGAACAGGACACAAAGCTAATAGTCAACGCTATGATAGTCAGGTCAGGATATTTATTTATTTATTTAAGGACAACCAACAAAGCATACACCAAAAAAATATGTGGATACAAAGGGCTAAAAACGAACATGGTTGGGTTTTAGTCAGTAAAAGTCCGACGTTCCCTTTCGCTCCGCCCAGAGAGGGTCATTTGATGATTTTCCCATCCAAAAAAAAAAAAAAAGTAAATGTGGATACGGTGTCCGGTAGAGTTAGTTAAACTAAACGGTTTCAGCAACCTAAACATGTTATAACACACTTTTTAACATAATTAATTGGTTTTAAAGGAAATGGTTTGGTTTTGTTTTTTGGGTGGTGATTGCTTCACCACCGCCCGTCACCAGGTTAGGCACCAACCACACGAAAAAGAAACACGTGCCCTTATCCCAATTTATTTGGAGTCGGCGCAGCATGTCTTATTCTTCCGTAAGTCTTTATTATTATTACTTGTCATCACATTAGACACCTTCCTCCTAGCCATACCATCCTTCACACAGTCCATCCATCGGTTTCTTTGGTCTTCTTCTACTCTTATACCCCCCATCCACATTCATACTCAAAAATAAACAAATATATTGCTTCATATGTTTGAAAGATTTATCCACTCGACAACGCAAGTAACGCATGTAATTGAACTATCAAAATGGAATTGAAATAGCGTAGGTAATTATATTAAACGCTATTTCAATTGTGCAATTGAAATAGCGTTTGATACAATTTCATCGGCCATTCATCGTGTTTAACGCAGCAACAGCAAGTTCCTGCAATATCTGGAATCATGACGACTGTTATTACACTATTCTCGTCTATTTGTAGTTGAATCGGTTTCAATTTAACCACAAATTATTTGATGAGACCTCTCTCGATTGCTAAAGGGCTATTAATTCAGCCATACATAGGTTAGTGTTGGTAATGCTCAGCAGATGTCGCTGGGGATTAGCTCAGCATCACCTATGGGATTATCCCCGTTATGATTCGTCTGAGACGACAATATTAACCGCATGTAATCCTTCTGTGATCAAACCAAGGAGTATTGTTAATTTTGTGATTGCTGCTAAATGTAGCAAATATTGAGAACAAATAAATAAGAAGAAATATACATAAACCCGCCTCCACGGACTCTAAAAAATAAGGCGGTTTCTGGAGCTGAAAACACCTTATTTTTTATTTGGTTTCTTGCCTCGTTTTCTGGAAGAAAGAAAAAAAAACTATACTGTACACACAGAAAATGAGATTCGAAACAAATAATATTTTTTTTGCAAAACGTAATTCTGTTGTATCTTAACGTACGTAACATGAAAGACATTAATAGTCAGAAACAGCAAAAATAAGGATTAAAAAAAAGGCATTTCTGAATACCCCATATAAAATTACAATAGCCGCAAAAAACGCTAAAGCCTAAAACATACTGAGCACGGAAAATCCATAGACTCTCCAGGGTGCTTATCTACTTCTTGCAATAACAGTTATAATTCGCCGCTTTGCATGTAGTTAAACCTGGCTCCCTTCCAAATGTAGCAGCAACCACAGAATAGATATGCACAGAAGGCCAGCTCCATACATCGAGCGAAAACTGACGCTCGCTCATATACAGTATGTATCACAATACCTACTCTACCTAAATGGGACAATATGGGACAGCGACTTTTTTTCGCGATTCCGATGTTGATCCCTTGTAGAAAGATGTTCAATCATATGCTGTATAATGTAAACAGACCCTTCACGAAGTCGTCAACCAAGCATTATGTACATCAAACTAAGGAACAATATGCAAAAGTTATTGCTGAGAAACGATTTTTTTTTGTGTGAAAAATCACTGTTTATTGTAGTGCTCAATGTAACGCACTAAAAACATTGTGCTTATGCCATTGTATAGTACAAGGTTCATGGAGGTATTTAAACTAAAGTTATACTATTTACAACTTGTAATAAAAAAGTGTGTCTGTACCGGACACAAGTAAATCTGTACCGTCAATTTCAATGTCAAGCAGGATACTTGACATGGAGGAAAGAGACTATGTTTTTCCTTACACTTCTTCTGTTTATTTCGTTGTGGATTCCAAGACTATTGGACATTTCCTCGGGAGTCATTGAGCTTCATTACCTCGGCCACTGTTGATTCTGGCTTTCAGGAGTTGCTGTGGTTGCGAATAGTGTAGCGGGGTGGTACTCACTCTAAACGTAGACGCGTGTCTATGTATGCGTGCGTTTTCACTCGCTGCGCGGAGCTTCTGTAGCTATCTACTCTATGATATAAAATTTTAAGACATTTTGTGCTGCTAACTGCACATAGATAACACGTGTCGACTCTATAGTTTTATTAGCAGGAATGTTTGTTTGTAGGCAAAGCGGGAATTCAGGAAACGGAAATCGGATTGCCACTTGTTTGTGTTAGGAGTCGGAATAGTAAAGTTGGGGGAATCTCTAAAGAGAATCTAGTGGTAATGCTCTTGGGATGTTACCGGAAATGCGAAATGAAGTGTTTAAATCTGCTGTGATGAATGAGTGAACTACATACATTGAAATTATTATTTTATCTAAATTAGCAATTAATATGAAGAGATTTTATAAGTTTGGATGGGGTAATCTCCGAAACTCAAACACTCTTTTACTGATAGAAACCATTGCCGAGTGTATAAAACGTGGGGAGGTATTTTATTGTAACATTTTAAACAGTACCCCATGAAAGATGAATCTACTTTAGCAAGCCTGGCTGAACTAGTTGGTCCCTATTTCTAGTAGTATAGTGATGTCTGTCACCTCTTTTACTGAATAAACGCAGATTTTTCCTAACGTACATGATATTTTCATAGATGTATTGACAAGGTACTGTCATGATATTAATTTCCTTAAACAGTTCTCTTAGAGAATCGCGTCTACGTAATTAATAAATGGCTCTGATAGCCCTTTTCTGCAGAATAAATATAGACTCGATTTCTGCAGCGCGTCCCCATAGTAAAATACCGTATGACATAATACTATGAAAATAACTAAAATAGACTAGCCTCGCCGTCTCAACATCAGTAAATTGACGGATTTTTCTAACAGCATACGCTGCTGAGCTCAGCCGTCCTGCAAGAGATGTTAAATGAGGACCCCATTGTAGCCTTGAGTCGAGCGTAATTTCCAAGAAAACCGTTTTATCGACAAATTCTAGTTTATCTTGATTCAATACTACGTCACAATCACGACTTTTGACATTTAGTAAAGCAAATCTAATGCACTTTGTTTTTTTTCCATTTAGAACTAAATTATTAGCGGTAAACCAATTATGAACCTGCAGTAGGGCGTTATTTACGTCGTCCAGATTTGTGGCACGTCTGTTTATCCTAAATATTAAAGAATTATCGTCTGCAAACAACACCAATTGCGGGTAGTTGTCAAATAAATTGGGTAGATCATTTATGTACACTAAAAAGAGGAAGGGGCCCAATATCAAACCTTGTGGTACACCCATTTTTACTTTTAAACCCATTGAATTTACGCCATTTACTTGTGAATGCTGCTGTCTATCATTCAAATACGATTTTACTAAACTGAGCGCAAGTTTACCTAAACCGTAATGCTCAAGGTTCAAGATCAGGGTTTCCTGATTTACGCAATCAAATGCCTTCGAAAGGTCACAGAAGATTCCTATGGCATCTTGTGGCTCTTCCCACGCAGTAAATATGTGTTTTAATAAAGTGACACCGGCGTCAGTCGTACAACGTCCTTTGGTGAAACCGTACTGTTGCTCGTGTAAGATTTTATTGGTGTTAAAATGGTAAAGCATTTGATTGAGCATTATCTTTTCAAACACCTTGCTGAAAACCGGCAACACGGATACGGGCCTATTGTTTTTGGTATATTTACTGTCCCCGGATTTAAAAAGAGGTATTACTTTACTGAATTTCATTAGATCCGGGAAGACCCCTTGATCCACGCACAAATTAAATATCAAGGCTAAATACGGTGCTACAGTCTCAGTAATTGAGGTACAAGCTTTAATAGACATACCCCATAGATCTTCGGTTAATTTAATCTTGATTTGCTTAAAAGCTTTTATGATATACATACACTTATAACATGAAACTTCACGCGAGCAAAGTCACGCTCAGAAACAAGTTTGTAATACATTAACATTCCCAAACAAAACATTATCTTAGTTTAGGGTACACTTTCATAAAAATCATATTACGGAAATAGGTAGGTACACAAAGATATAATTGCGTTTACCATTAAATTAAACAACACTGTATTCAAAAAACTTACAAATAAAATCATATCACCTAAACACCTCATCGATAAAAAATATATTAAAATATATTTTTTATCGATGAGGTGCTTAGGTGATATCATTTTATTTGTAAGTTTTAAATATCCTAGCCAAAAGCAATCAAAAGTTTGGCAAATCCAAGTTTTGCAACGAGCCAAGATACCTCCAACAAAATATTCAAATCAGATTCTTCGTAAACAACGATACCGGAATCCGAAATTCCTACCGTCCATCGGTCACTGACCTCTGGAATAGTTCTGTAGAACCGTAGAACCGCCAGTCGGTATTAGGTTCGGCAGCTTAGATTCGTAAGCTACTGAAACAAGCTGGATTTATGGAATGACTGACAAAACCACTCCGCTAGATAGTTCTATCCATTCCAGGATTGGTATTCTCTCTCGAAACGGGACGATAGTGAATAGTTCAGCTTATTGATTTTGTGAGTGGTAAACCAAAAATTTGCTGTGTTATGGAACAGCATTTGCAATAGACTATTCTGTGTTGCCTTCTGCATACAACTGTCTCTTCACATAACACATGACATAATATCAAGCTTGCAATCTTCTAGGGGTTGAAAGAAAAAAAAGAAAAGTATTGATTAGACCGCAAACACAAAAAAAAGGTTAAATTACAACAAAATGATATAGAAAAGTAAACATAAGAAAAAAAGAAACGAAATGGGTCCTATACGATGCCAAAAGGTGGGTATTTCAACATGGTACTGCAACATTAAAAAAAAAAAAGCAAAAAAAAAAAAAAAACTGTGGCGTTAATAACTGTGTTGTGTGTTGTTAACTGGCTGTATAAATGTGGGTGTACCACCCACATTTGGCCAGTTATGTTTGTGTGCCATATTATAGAGAGTGAATCTACCGGGAATCTGAAATGCATCAACCGGGCACAATCTCCGGGCTTCTACTGAGAAATTCGAAGTTGAAAAATTCAATAACACTTTGTCCGACCCTGGGATGAATCCATAATTAAGATATTTCATTTAGTATGGATAAGGATGATATGGTTAGAAATGAGCTGATTGCTGTGATGACGAGTAATAGAGAAGTATGGAAGAAGGAGCCAAATAAAAAAAGGCAAATGAATGACGGTGATAATAGTGTACAGGGTGTAAACAGACTCTTCACGAAGCCGTTAACCAAGCATTATGTACATCAAACTAAGTAACTCTACAAATTTTTGCTTGGAAATCTCTTTTTTTTTGGGGTTTTTTGTGGGTTTTTCGGTAGGACTCAATGTAAAGCACTCAAAACATTGTGCTGAAAAATGGATTGAATAGTACGCGGGTCGTGAAGGTGTTTAAAATAAAAATGTAACATTAAAAAATTGTATTAAAAAAACTTGTGAAAAAGCTGGAACTTTGACCCCCAATATCTTCGTAACTAGAAGGTTCCCAGGTATGGTCTAGAACCCGGGGCTGCGGGACTGTTCGAAAGAGATACCGCGGTCCCGGAACACAAAGGGCTAAGAAGGAACATGGATGGGTTTTAGTCAGTAAAAGTCTGACACTCCCTTCCGCTCATTTTCCATCCGAAAAAAAAAGGTATAGTCTACGACGGGGAGAACAAGTGCTTTTCGGCTTCGTTATGAGTCTTTTTACATCCTTAAGATAAGGATCTATGCCAGGTTTTTTCTGCCTTGGTTTTGCTAATCAGTGATAACAAAACATTCTTTACATTATTGATTGATAACCTTCGCAAAAATAACAAAACGGTGTTTATAAGCCTGCCATGCCATGCCATTGGTTGTGTTATCTCTTTGATCGTTCGAACAAAGCGAGAAGAAAAAATTAGTTTCCGTTACAGTACAGCTACTGAAGCAAAGGAAAATGATCAAAGGAATGTCCTGGAATATCGCGGAATCTGAATAAATTTGTAATCTGAGATATTACGCGTGGATCAATGGTCTGCGGTGAGACGGAATACTTTCTGAATGAATTTATTTTCTTTTTTTATCGTGTTTCCTCTTCATAAATATATTTTTATAGAATTTGAAGCTTCCACTTACTGGATTCATCATCATAATAGGTATATCATTTTCATGTTAAATTCAAAGTGAATAATCCCATTTGCCGCCTGCACACATGTGTGGGCAGCCCGCCTCTCTTTTTCTGAGACGTCTAATAATGTGCTCCAAGTGTCAACATATTCAAACATAAAATATGTCAAGTATACTCAACATTTCAGGAGTTAATGGAAAACCAGTAGGTGCTTCCTTAACCGTGGACCATTTGTTGAGTTGACGTAGGTAGTAGGGTTTTTTTTTTGTATGTTATAAGCTTTTATTCAATTTGCTTTGTCAATTAGTTGGTTAGAATGTATTAGTTTCTGCAGCCAGGAACACCTCACGAGAGAACCTCAACAGTTAATAGCACGGACACGAAACTTTGTATACGCGTTCAATATTGATCGACAAACCTGAATTTCATTTTTTTTTCATTTTTTAAAAGCTTGTTATAAAAAAGTTTAATTAGCCCTGGATAGAAATAACTAGACCTTTGCCCAGCAATGGGATGACGCAGGCTAACAGTATCAGTTTCAATTAAAAAAAGTAATTTATTGTTTTATTATGGCGTGTTGAAGAGAGTGGTTCATCCCTCGCTACGCATCCTTACCAACTCTGGTGGAAAAGCAGCCTATCGGGGCCGCTGCACAACGCATTCCTTTACAGAAAACTGCGCAGCCCGCCCGTATTGTGTGATGGGTTATACAATACTAGCTTTTGCCCATGGCATCGCTCATCTTATGAGGTTCGCTTAAAATATGTCAGCCTTTTATAGGCATTTACCACCACGATCAAAATCAGCATTTTAGCCCGGAATCTCTTACTGGGTCTGGGTCACTATAGGTGTCTTCTTTCTTCTGTTTGTCCAGGTTCTATACGTCCCTTATTAAAACGTTTTATAATCCCTACTGCTGCAATATGGCATAACATACGGTAGGAGTTGTGCTATCCCCATCATTACAGAACCTCATAACTCCTTGTCAACCAACTGCCAACCCTACTACTAATTTGTAATCTGAACCTCCCTTCCACCACATCACATGTCGGTTAAGTACGAGTATGTCGGTACGATTCACGTTTGCACCCAGTTCTAATGGAATCTGCTGTAATAAACCCCTTGTAAATTAATTTATTATGTTTATATTCGCACCCCGTGGTGCCCCCCAGACCCCATCGTTTATTGTTGTTTATTGGGATGTAGAAGCTTGTAATCCTGTGCAGGTTGAATTTTAGCCAGTTTTAGGACTTGCTGGTTTGCAGTAAGCAACATCGTGTTATAGAAAAATTCTTCATCGCTAATCCTAATATCATACTAATATTATTGTTACGTCGTACCCATACCTACAATTACGGTAGTAGGTACCTAGGTAGTAGTAGGTAGGTAGAACGAGTCAAGAATGATGTAGGTACAAATTCGCAAACTACCTACAAAATAACATCAGGAACTGTCATTGTAATTTCGACCGTACGCCGAGGGCATAAAGTACCTACTTCTTTCCTTTGTACAAGTTGTGGAAGTATCTCGAAGGACAATGACCCACTATGGAATTGTCTAGAAGATTCTAGGAAGTCGTGGATCTTTCTCGAACGTTCGGTCGCCATATAAATAGTCGACGTGTTTGCGCGAGCAGTCAGTCTGATTTTGGCTATACAACGAAGCGAATCGAAGTGAACTAGAAGTGCGATATCTAAGCGAATAGTGATCAGTAGTGTATCTGTGATTGAGTTCTAAGTGTTTTATGATTATTAAAGTCATTTGTTGTTTAAGCGGTAGTAATTAATTTATCCCGTACCCAGCTCGTAACATTATAAATAGGAGAGTTTGTGAGGATGTATGGATATACCTATGTTACTCTTTCACGCAAAAACTACTGAACGGATTTTGATGAAATTTAGCACACAGATAGTTTATAACTAGGATTAACACATGGGATACTTTTTTTCCCGGTAATATGATCCCGTGGGACAATTATCAAACTCCACGCAAACGAAGCCGCGTGCCTAAGCTAGATTGACAAAAATAAACAAAGCATATTTTGTCCTTTTCTAGCAAATCAATAACTAACCTTAGTTAAAAAAGGTAAAAAGCTAAGCTAAAAAAGTGTATAATGTGTGTAATTTACGCGCTGACATTCAATTATTGTAGTCAGCACCGGTATACGAAAATTTCATCAGTATTAATAGTGGTAAATTCATCACCACAATATGAGCGGCGCGGTGGCGAGGCAGAGGTTGTCAGGTTCACGCTTACCGTGAAGTCACGCGCAGCCACACTGCGGCTTATCTTCCAGCCTGCGGCCTGTTGTGATAATACATGAATTAATATATTTCATAGTGTTACCTATCGCTTTCTGTTCGCATTTTTTATTCAAGCTTCTGTTTGACTCGCTAAGGAGCTGAATTTTACCTTCAAAGCACAAAGTGTTATGTTTCAATGCACTATAGAATTGAACAGAATAGAATATTCTTTATTCGTACACAATACTAGTAACATTCACAAAAGAAAATATTACACATAGGGTGACACAAGGAGCGGTCTCATCGCTAAAAGGGATTTGTTTTTTGAAGACATCCTGTGGATGAACAGGACACGTTAAGCCGTTGATCCCGGCTGTCAATTGTCAAATCTTTGACAGTCCTTAAGTAGTCAGTGGCCCGAAAGTGTGACAACCAGTCATTCTTACCAAGGTGTATCGTATTACCCGGTACCAGTAGCCAGGCAATATTACCCAGTACTAACTGGGTTGTGTAGGTCAGATAGGCAGTCGCTCCATGTAAAATACTGGAATTCAACTGCATCCGATGATGATTTATTTATTTATTCATATTGGTTCACCAACAGCTTGTGTACAACATAGGTATAAGGTTTTACAGTCTTGGACTTACACAGTCGCCAATAACAGGTTAACCAGCATTCACAAAAACAAGTGGTAACATAAGAAGAAAAAAATATGATAATAATATTTCCTAGTTTAGTTTTAGTTGCATGACTCTGGGGATGAAAATATGGGGCACCAAGAACCACCATTTATAATAACGTAACCTAATCTCAAACGCATTACACCCCCCCTTTTTAACCCCTTTCTAACCGGTACCACGCTACCGAAATTGTGTGAATTCTTGCACATAACATACATAAGTGGGGTCCGTGATAAATTGCAATGCTTTTGAGTAGAAAACGGCATCAAGATTTTACGCCGTACTACCTAATGTATTGGAAGAATCTTTGACGTGACACACGTCGCTTTCCACTCAAGACGCGCTGTGAGGGTTGTTGCAAAAAAATAACGTCTTTAGACGATTTATCATGTCAGCTATGTTGAAACTTGTCGTTTTATTTCATGGGTTAGGGGTTCAAACCTTGAGCTTGTAAAATATATTTAGATACGCCTAGAAATTATATACGAAAAAATATAGGGTTTTTTTAAGTTCGATTTTTAGTTTCGTCAAATATCAGTTTCAAGCGCTAACACATTCTTAAAATCGTTGACATACCTTTTGGTGCACCTCTTTAATAGGCTTTTGTACTGAAAAAATCGAATCAGTCCGTCAGTTAAATTATCAAAAAATATTTGACCCGTATTTTTTCTTTTGTTACGTAAACCAAAATTGACGAGGATACGATGCTTTTAATATTATCAATACGTCACGCCGTGGTATAATTTCAATCAGGACACTCATTCAAATTATTTGATTTTGGTGCAGCAAGTCTTCTTCTTCCATACTCGTCATCTCATCAGACACTTCAGTTCTTGCCATATCATCTTTCACACAGTCCATACATCGTTTCTTTGACTTTCTTCAACTCTTATAACCCACATTCAAACTCAATAAATTATAAACTTACACAAAATTCCTATTACATATTTCGCTGGGTTCCACCCTCACACACAATACACACAATAGGTTAAACTTAATAATAATACTGTTATGGTACAGAAAACATGAATAACATAGACACAATCACAGCTCAGGGACGCCAATTAAGAATGATTTAGAGCCTTGATGCCTAACTACCACTCAAAGCGTTAAATTACAATATCTAGATTGCACAACGCCTACAAGTCTGTAATCACTACGTGTCTGTCATGTTCAAGATTGAGACAAAGCTCTATTATTACCTTTGCGATTGTGGTTGATAGATACCTACGCAATGGAGAAGTTTCATGATGTTTATAACACTATATTTAACTAAATGGAATTCAAATACAAGGTGTAAACAGACCCTTCATGAACCCGTCAACCAATCATTCTGTACATCAAACTTAGTAACTCTATTGCTGGGAAAAGACTTTTTTTTGTGTTACGTTTTACTGTAGGACTCAATGTAATGCACTCAAAACATTGTGCTGCATTGAATAATACGGGGGTCAAGGAGGTATTTAAAGTAAAGTTATAATGTTGAAACTTTGACCCCATAACCCCATCATAACTTTTTCATTTCTAGAGATTCTTTAATGTTTTTTTTTTACATTTTTGTTTTATGTTGCCACTCATCACTCAGGCTTGTGATGTGAAGCAGGTATAAATTCAAACTAACTCTGTTTCAATTTAAGCTAAAATATTCCATCAAAAATATCTATAAAACAAAAACATATTTGTTTCAAAACCAAATTATCGACAATAAATACTTCTCTTTCGTGCACAAAGTATTAGCAGAATATTTGAATATTTATTTATTTATTTAAACTTCATGTACAATAGTGGTACGAGTACATAGGCGGACTTAATGCCACAAGGCATTATCTACCAGTCAACCTTTGGGTTAAATAGGAAAACAGAGAATATAAAAAATATTCACAAAATAAAAAATATAAATATACGAATTATTTTTTATTTTTTTTTATTTGATATGAATATTCATATCGAAGCGAAATCGAAATACCAAAGCAAAGCAAATATTACTCGCAGGCATCTAAAAATAGATTACAACTAAAAATGTATCGGGAATATTGTATTTCTGGTATTACATTACACGTTATATTCCACTATTTTTTTAAAACATCTTTAAAATCACATTCACCAGGTGTGTAAATTTACGTGTAACGAAACTTTAGTCTTACATATATATAAATCTAGTGTCATTATTTAGCGTATTTAGTCAGCTTAGCCGTGTGGTATCCGGCAGAGTAGAATAGAACCAACCCATTACACTCACGGGTGTCGTATAAGGCGACTAATGTCTGAGGCAGAACACCTTGCGCCTCCGTAGACCAGAGAATGGGCAGCAGCGTTTTCTGTTAGTCTTTCATCACTGTGATCTCCAATCCGCCTGCCAAGCGTGGAGATTACGGCAAATTCCTCCCATCATGGGAGAGGCTTATGTCCAGCAGTGGACGTTATGGGCTGTTGTAGTAGTCAGCTCGCTGATACAACCTTGAGTTAGCGTCAGGGCCTTGGGGGCCAGGGGTTGGCGGAAAAGAGGCACCGCACAAAATGACCGATACCGGCACTCTTGCTCCTTACTATTCTGTTATAGCTCACGACTCATATGTGATATCATAGCGCAGTGATTCGTGCGTGTGTGTATAGAGTTTATCTAGACTTATCGATGTAGTGAAAATCAAATTTGGATAATATTTATACGTTAAAATAACAAGTATGTTTTTTTACAGTAATTCATACCAAATACATGCGAGAATTTTAGTAATGGAAATAAATCGGCTAAACCGTTACGGATTTGTGAAATATAGAATCTCGCCTCTTTTACCACGAGAAGTATAAAATCAATGTTGGAGTTACTTTACATCTCTGCCTAAACCTTTGGGTGACACAGGCATGATATTTGACTAGGTAATGTTTCAATACTTTTACCAGCGTTAAAAAGAACGCCCATACAACTGAGAAGAATCATACACAGGGTGTAAACAACCTCATCACGAAGCCGTCAACCAAGCATTGTGTACATCAAACTAAGTTAAGTAACCTCACGCAAAAATTATTGCTGGGAAACGACTTTCTTTTCAGGGTGTTTTATCATGTTTTGTTGTAGAACTCAATGTAACTTAGTCAAACATTGTGCTGATGGATGGATTGAATAGTACGGGGGTCGGGGAGGTGTTTAAAGTAAAAATCTTACAATAAAAACTTGTATTAAAAAAGTAACTTGTCAAAAAGTTGGAACTTTGACCCTCAATATCTACGTAACTAGAAGCTTCCCAGGTATGGTATAGACCAAAAAGAAATATCGCATTGACCGGGAGAACAAGTGCCTTTCGGCTTCTTTAAGAGGTTTTTTACACCCTTTATAAATACATATTGTCATACATGTATCCGAATGCGTTATAATATTGTGTACCTATCCGAACGCATCTTACCTGTCAAAAGTTCCCGCTAGATTATCTATGCACTACACTATATTGTCTACGCTCTCTCGTACTGAATAATTGTAATCAGAATAGCTTACTTAATAAATATTGATAATAACATACCACAGAGACTTGTTATTATATGGTGCCGAAACTACCGTGATGACGAACTCCGAAGAAGCGAAGGAAGAACCGGTGGGTAGCATAAAACCGCCCAAATACTTCGTGACCTCGAGTACCATAGAAAATGTTGCGGTGGCCTGGAAACTGTGGTTACAGCAATGGGAATGGTACGCGACGGCAGTGAACATAGAAAAGAAGAAACCTGAGGTACAAGTTGCTGTTTTCATGTCATGCATCGGCCCCGATGCTGCAGTCATATACAACACGTTTGACCTGTTGACGACACGTTGACACGTTGACGACGCTCAGAAAAAGTCGATAACAATAATAAAAAAAAGGTTTACGGACTATTTCACGCCGAAAATAAACGAAACATACGAAAGATATATGTTCAACGGCATTTCACAGAAGTCTAAACGAAATTTCGACGATTTTCTTAATAACCTCAAAAGTAAAGTTAAAAATTGTAGTTATGGTACGTTAGAAGAAAGTATACTACGAGTTAGGATTGTGATAGGCATAAAAAGCGACAGAACAAGAGAAAAATTGCTAGGAGAATATAATTTGACCCTACAAAAGACAGTTGATATCTGCCACTCTGCAGAACAAGTGAAAAAGCAAGTGGAGAATATGAAACAAACAGAAGCAGCTGCAGTAGAGGCAATTAACTACAAAGGAAAAAGCAAAAGGTTAAATAAGTCGCAAAATAAAAAAGAAAAACAAGTAAAAGAAGAAGAATTTCACTGCAAAAGATGTAATACTACTCACGGTCGCAGAGCTTGTCCCGCCTTTAACAAACAGTGTGAAAAATGTAAGAAAAAGAATCATTACACTAAATGCTGTAAGGCAAAGAAAGTTGAAACAATCCAGCAAAATAGTGAGGATGACAACTCTGAAAGTGACTCTTCTGTGTATGTTTATTCAGTCAACGATGATGAAATAGATACCCATGATTGGTACCAAAAAGCAAGATTGGCTGACAAAACAACAATTAATTTCAAGCTTGATTCTGGAAGCCAGTGCAACGTCTTAAGCGAAACGATAGCTCAAAAGACTGGAACTACAATAAAGCCATGCACAACTAAATAATTAAGATCATTCTCTAACCATAAAATAACAGTGCTCGGAGAAGCCAAAATTCAAACAAAAGTAAAAGGCATGACTGCAGAGGTAAAATATATTATAGTTAACCAAAATGTTACACCAATATTGGGAAAATCTAACTGTGTCAAGCTAAACTTAATGAAGAGAATTGATTCGCTTACAAAAGAAGATGAAAAGTTATTTGAGGGCATAGGATGTCTAAAACAATTCAAATATGATATAGACTTGATTGAAAACCCTAAATTGCCAATATGTCCAGCAAGAAAAGTGCCACACATATTAAGAGAGAAAGTAAAAAAAGAACTTGATAATATGGTGGCCCAAAAAATAATTAAGCCAGTCACAAAGCCAACACCAGCGGTTTCGCCCATGGTAGTTGTGAAGAAAAATGACAAAATGCAACTGTGCATTGACCCGTCTGCTATAAATAAAAATCTAAAAAGAAGACACTATCCGCTGAATACAGTAGAAGAAATTACAGCGAGGATACATGGATCTAAATGGTTCACATTACTAGATTGTAGAAGAGGATTTTGGCAATTAAAAGTCACCAAGAGAACATCGGAATATCTAACCTTCAGCACTCCGTTTGGTAGATATTCGTGTCTTAGAATGCCATTCGGATTGGCATCAGCACCTGAAGTGTTCCAGCAAGTGATGACTACACTACTAGCAGACATAAAGAATGTTGAAGTCTCCATGGACGATATTCTTCTCCATGCAGAAACTAAAGAAGAATTGGAGAAAATTACACAAAAAGTCTTGCAAAAATTCCACAAATCTGGACTAAAATTAAACAAATAAAAATGTGTGTTCAACACCCAAGAGGTAAAATTCCTTGGACAGGTCACTCACAAAGGACTTAAGCCTGACCCTGAGAAGTTAGAGACAATAAGCAAGATAAAACAACCTGAAAATGTCAAAGAATTGCAACGTTTCCTGGGTCTAGTGACTTATCTGTCAAAGTTTATAAAAAACATGGCAGATGTGACAGCGCCTTTAAAAATACTACTACAAAAAGATATAGCATGGAATTGGGAACATGAGCAAGAGGCAGCCTTCAAAAGGCTTAAAGAGCTGTTAAAGAAGCAATATTACCATGTATGTCGCAGATACGCTCAGTAGAGACTGCAAAGATCTTACCTGCGAAGATGAAAATGAATATTTACAAATATGCGCCATAGTACTCCCATTTTCAAAAACACGCCGGGAAGAGCTGAAAAAAGAAACAGAAAATAGTGATGAGTTAAGAGAATTAAAAGAAATAATAATGAATGGATGGCCTGAAAAAATTGAAAACATAGATGAAAAATTGAAACAGTATTGGTACTATAGAGAAACACTTAGTGTGCACAGTAACATCATTTTTAAAAATGAAAGAGCTATGATACCAAAAACAATGGTGCCCTTAGTTATGAAGCACTGCCACTTAAGCCACAAAGGAATACAAGGCACATTGAGATTAGCAAGAGACAATGTGTTTTGGCCGGAAATGTCCAAAGACTTAACAAACTATGTCAAAAACTGCAAATCATGCAATAGAATCCAGAAAGACAACCCGATGGAGCCCATAATCTTACAGAACGTACCAGAACGTTCATGGAGTATAGTAGCATCAGATTTATTCCATTTGAAGGGCCAAGACTACATTGTTATTGCAGATGCATATTCAGGATATTTTGACATGCAACCACTCACCAATTTATCTAGCTCAGCAATAATAGAGTGCATGAAAAGATGGTTTGCAACATTAGGTATACCAGACATACTTCAAACAGATGGAGGAAAACAATACGATTGTGAAGAATTTAGGAATTTCATTAAAGAATGGAAATTTGAACACAGAATTTCTAGCCCCCATTTTCCCAGGTCTAATGGGTTAGCAGAAAGATATGTACAAGAGGCAACAACTCTGTTGAAAAAATGCAAAGAAGATGATACAGACATTCAGCTAGCACTGCTACACCATAGAAACACTCCTCGATTGGATTTAGGTTCACCAAGCCAAAGACTGATGAACAAAAGAACAAAAACTCTACTACCTATTAATGAAAAGCTTCTAACACCTAAAGTCATAAAAAATGTAACAAAAAAGTTGAAGAAACTAAAAGAGAAAGAAAAAGAATATGCAGATACTGGAAAAAAGGAGAACAAAGAGTTTAGTAAAGGAGAAGAAGTACTGCTAAGGAAAGACCATCATAACTGGATTTCTGCTAAAATAATGAACAAAACACCAGAGAGGCCACGTTCATACAAAGTAAAAACAGAGGATGGAAGCATCTATCACAGAAATGCTTGGCATCTTAAACATGCACCTTCTAGTGAAATGTTGCCAGCAGATAGTCCAACAAAGGAATCGTCTCCACTCCTGGAAGAACCACCAGGCCAAGAACAACAGCAAGTACCAAACCCTGAACCAGTACAGCCTGGATCTCCAAGACCTTCTCCTCGAGCAGCGGACACTGTACCTGAAATAAAGACTACTCGCAGCGGTCGACAAGTAATCCTTCCAGAGCGCTATCGCTGAAAAAGGGGGATGTCATATATGTATCCGAATGCGTTATAATATTGTGTACCTATCCGAACGCATCTTACCTATCAAAAGTTCCCGCTAGATTATCTATGCACTACACTATATTGTCTACGCTCTCTCGTACTGAATAATTGTAATCAGAATAGCTTACTTAATAAATATTGATAATAACATACCACAGAGACTTGTTATTATACATATTACTTATATCACAATTTCCACGAACATTGGTTATTTCTCGTCAACAGTAACATTTATTAAATTAGTCAATGAATTAATTAATAAATGAACGCTAATTATTATTTCCTCGTACCAAGAAAACACCACAGAATATATAAATAGATACTAATTTCGACGTACATTTTCTATTCGCCTGAAATAGAAAATGTACGTCTGAATTTGTAAAGTACATTATTAATGTATACCGACACAACATTTCCTCAAATTCTCTTTAGGAGCTAGTTTATCAACAAATAGCATTCGTTGTTTTAAGTTAATACTTCCACTTTGCTGGACCAACATAAAATAAACTCTCTATTTATTTAACTGTCAAAACCCTTTGACAAGTTTCCGCGAATAAACAAATAACGAACTCAAACAGAACTTACGCAAACACACATTTCAAGGCACATATTTAGTTTACCCGCCGCTCTTAAAATAAAACATATCTCAGCGTTCCAAAATTAAGTTTAACTCTACTTTCAAAAATTTTAAAAACATGTCCGTATCCGTAAATGAGCTCTATTCAAATGTGAGTGAATACTTTTCGAGCTAAAATCTCTTTGGTAATATTGTTTCATGACAATGGTAGGACAGGGTTGCCAGCGTCGCGTCTCGAATTCTTTCGGAATTCCTTAAGGGATTCCCTCCTTTGATTTCATGTTAAGAATTCAGCCGAGCCGCCGTTTGGCGAATGGTAACGGTTGCCATGCCACGACGGGTGGGTTGGCTTTGAGATTCTCGTGGTTTTATAATGAAAGTAGCGACCCGACTCTGATCCGCACGGTTTGTATGACTTGACAAAACATTGCGATTTATTTTGTTAATAGCCCACCAGACACAACTCTCGCTGATCGAAAGATCCTCTCTTTTGTATAGGGGTTGAAGATCGTTACACCTTGTTCTTCATACTCCATATGTCTCCAAATGTCTGTACCAATATATGCACATCCTTCCAGAATAAATTTTCTATATGATGGTGAAAGTCATACTTAAAGTGCCACACGATCGCACAAAGACAGTGCTCGAGTGAAGTGTGTTTTACTAACATAGTTTTAAGTTTATACACTAACACGCTTTGTACTATTATGATATATATGTTAGTCTGTAAGGTATTTATCTATGGGCCAAAGTAGCCTGAAAATAAAGGATTTATTAATATTATTATTATTAAATCTATTGCTATTATTTTAGTTAAGAAAGACAGAAAACTTCAAGGTTATAAAGAATTTAATTTTTGGTTTGATTTTGTATTGGAACTAATCACAATCACATTCGAATTATCAAAGCTAAAAGAATTTCAATTATTGCCAATTTAAAGTTAGGGTCAAACGATGACGAACGTTGCCTCAAGTGGTTGGCGTGTGACTTTCAATGTTCATTCATCGTTCGCAAGACCAAAAAATCATTTGTCACATTAGATCGGGTACGTACCATTTGATATAATAACAAAAGCTCTAATGATCACGTGACCTAATTTCATTTAACATACTTTTTTTTAGTATAACGATGAAATAATATAATGAATTATTGATATAATTTCAGTTTACCAAATTTTATATGGCTTAATTAACATTTTCTATAAAGCACATTTGAACTAATATTCAGCTAGTATAATATTTAGTTAGTCTAATATTAAAAATCTATAGTAACTTTTAATATAATTTTGAAACGTCAACTTTGTTTTGTATATTTTTGCAAAAACTGATTGGATTATAAACGGGGTCACCGTTTATAATCCAATCAGTTTTTGCAAAAATCAGTTCATCAAAAATTAATACAAAACTTTTTACTTGACATGCAACGATTGGCAAAAACATTTTTTGTCATTTCGTCGTTATACTACTCTGTCAAGAAAGTACCGGGAAAAGATCAATAATACACAAAATGTCTGTTATTCATCCAAATTTATTTTATCACCTTCAAAGTATGCTCCTTTAGAAACGATACACTTGCGCCAACGAATAGTCCATTCATCAAAACATTTTTTAAACGCTGCTTCCGGAATTGAGTTCAGTTCTCGCCGCGAATTCTCCTTTAGGTCTTCTATCGATTGAAAACGGGTGCCACGAAGTGGTAATTTGAGTTTAGGAAAAAGAAAAAAGTCAGCAGGAGCCATATCTGGTGAATATGGTGGTTGCTGGATGGTATTTGTTGAGTGTTTGGTCAAAAATTCGTTCACAATGATAGCCTTGTGCTAAGGCGCATTGTCGTGGTGCAAAATCCAAGAATTTTCTTTCCACAAATCTGGCCTTTTTCGTCGAATTTGCTCTCTTAAACACCGCATAACGCTCAAATAATATTCTTTATTTACCGTTAGACCTTCCGGTAAGAATTCAGAGTGCACAACACCGCGATAGTCAAAGAAAACAGTCAACATGACTTTGACTTTTGATCGACTTTGGCGTGGTTTTTTCGGTTTCGGTTCAGTTGGAAGGCGCCACTCCGAAGCTTGTTGACTAGTTTGCATGTGAAACTCGTAAACCCACGTCTCGTCACCAGTAACAATGCGTTTCATGAATGTTGGGTCCGAACTGACTCGTTCTAGCATGTCCTCAGCGACTTTCATGCGATTGAGTTTTTGGATAAAATTCAGATCTTTTGGGACTAGCCGAGCAGCAACATGTTTCATACCCAAATGATTAGTTAAAATGGTACGGATCGACTCGTGAGATACAGAAAGTTTGGCGGCTATCTCTCTCAGAGTTGAATGGGGATTTTCAGTCACTATTTTCTTCACTTTTGCGATGTTAACTTCAGTTGCAGACGTTGACGGCCTACCAGAGCGAGGCAAATCTTCCATCACATCTCGACCGCTTTTGAACGCTTTGAACCACTCATAAGCACGAGTTTTTGATAAAGTCGATTCACCGTAAGCCTTCAGTAACATTTTCAGTGACTCCGAACACGAAATTCCATTGGCGATGCAAAATTTAAGACAAACTCTTTGTTCGATATTTTTGTCCATTATGAAATTCGCAATACACACTATATATGATATTACTAAAACCAGCACTGTATTTAATATAAATAACAGATGCAACTCAAACTCCGCGCCAAAATGGAAAACAGTTGTGCCAATCTAACAACTACAAAAAAAAACAAAAATTTGAATTTGGAACCATAAACAAATCATCCATTCCCGATACTTTTTTGACTGAATGTACAACAAAAAGTTTACCAAACAATTCACATATCAAAATAATTATCTGATAAACTTTTATTTAATAAAGTATTATTTGACAAACAATTCATTATTTTTCATTTTATTTTTTAAATTGTGCATTTTCCGCGTATTTTTTTGTCATTCCATTCCGAGAAATAAAACGATTATTTTTCTGAAAACGCTAGTGACAGAAATGAATCGCTGCAAAACCGACTCCGCGTAGTCTTTTATGCCCTACACCTAGAGTGTAATTTAAGCCCGCGTAGGCGCGGAGGGGTGAGGCGACCCGCGAGCTGAGGAGCAGGTGGCTTTAACGCCTTCCGCCGCGACAGAGGCTGGCCGGCTCTCCGGCCAGCAAGCCAAAGCTGCGGTGGTGAGTGTTAAAACCTTCTGCGACGATAAGCTCGCGTGGGACCGCCGGGAGCCCGGCAGCGGCGGAGCTGTGACAGAAACCATATATGCCTGCTGCATGTTACATGCTTGCATACTGCTTGCTTGCTGCATGCTCACTGCTTACTTGCTGCATGCTCACTGCTTGCCTGCTGCTTGCTTGCTGCATGCTTGCTGCATGCTCACTGCTTGCCTGCTGTTTTTTTGCTGCATGCTTGCTGCTTGCTTGCTGCATGCATGAATCATTTGGGTTAGATGAGGTTATAACAGTATGAAGTTTCCTGATATTTACTTATTCATTACAGAATTTTGGCTGAAAATGAGGGTAAATATGAATATTAATTATATGAAATGAATGTTATACTAAATATTATTAGAACAAAAGAAGTTTATATAAAATGTAACATTAGATCACATGAAATTAGGTTATTTGTTTTTATAGCATATGAAAATTATATCATGTGAACGTTATTTCAAGTGAAAATATACTATCTGTTATTATGCCATATATTACACACCCCTTTAGATCATCTGTACTGTAGCTAGATTTGTACATAAAATAACATGACGCCTGTAATCCCCGAAGGGTTAGGCAGAAGTGTACCCACATTTCGAAAGTTATGTTTAAGTCCCATGTTCGAGGGGGCGAGCTTATTGCTATCAACCGGGCACAAATCCAGACTCCAAGGCTGCTACTGAGAAATTCCTGCCGGAAAACCCCTATAGCACTTTGCTCGACCCGGGAATTGAACCCAGGACCTCATGCTCAACAGTGACTCTGGCGACTTCTCTACCAACGAAGCAGTGCAATTACTTAATACGACAGAAGGGGGAGGAAATTCAATTGTAGTACAATTGAATTTTGTCCCAAACAAAACCAAAACATATTTCATAACAGACCCATAAATTGACCTTTCACTCGCAAACGTGGACCCATTTCGACCATGTTAAAATTTGAATGTCTTCAACAAATCAATTTCCTATTTTCATTCGGTGACAGTCGAGACCAGTCGAGACCGCAGGCCAATGGGTGACCTCAAAAGAAATTCCAATTTCCCCACATCAAAACTAAAAATTCTACCCGAAGGTTGACGGCCCCTTGTTCAGTTTCCCGAAATCTCGATTTAAATAGCACCAGATGAAAAATGTTCGCCGACAATTTTGTATTTCAGCTTTTCAACTAAAAATTCTGAAGTGTTATTTATGCAACAATATGTGCAAATAGTGTTGCGTGTTTTTGCCCATATTTCGTGCCGTTATGGGTGAAATGTTTTATGTTGAATGTCGTGTCGTTTGGTGCGGAAATAATTGGAAATTGATTGCATGTTTCCGGTGTAAATACACATTGATTGACGTATTTTTTATGCATAAACTGTGAAACAATGAATAATTCAGCTGCATTTTATTATATGGGTTTAATGAATTTCAGCTTAGTTTTGCAATTTAATCCCCGAAGGGATAGGCTATTTACATCTATTTTAATATATATTTATAGTATTTGATATATATTTATAGTGTTTGATATATATGTATAGTATTTATATATCCTTGTAGTATATCGTAGTATTAAATAAAATTATTCTCTCATTTTCAGAAGTGACACCTACCACTGCTTGTCTCTACATCACCTAAAGGTTGACTGGTAGAAAATGCCTATGGCATTAACTCCGCCTCTGTACTTTGTGCTTGAAGTGTTAAATAAATAAATAAATAAATAGGCAGTGGTGTACCATAAAGTACATTAAAGTACTTTTCGCCAGTTATGTTTAAGTCCCATGTAATAGGGGGCAAGCCTATTGCCAAAAACCGGGCACAAGTACAAACTCCGTGACTGCTACTGAGAAATTCCTGATGGAAAAATCCAATAACACTTTGGCCGGTCCGGGAATCGAACCCAGGACCTCATACTCAGCAGTCGTGCTTGCGACTACTCGACCAATGAAGCAGTCAATTTAGAATACTCTTTTATTTATTAGTCCGGATTAACATTTTATACCAACTTCATACCAACTTTACCTAGCACTCATTATTAAGAAAACAATGGAAAAAAACCATCCACAAACTTCGAAACTTGTCGTAATTTCTCACGTTTGAGAAAAGACAGATACGACAACACTGTCCTCTCATTTCTTGCATCTAACACTATCTTAAATCATACAAAACTTAATAAGCAAGCTTGCAGGTAAATGAAACAAGGAAAATGCTACGCGCTACAACGTAGCGAGGGGCTATGACGCTACGCGGCTACGAGCTACGGTGCTACGAACATTACTTACAACACGTGTCGAGTGGTTTTTTTTTATATTTTTAAGGGCCAGCGAATACTACCGACAAAAAAACCGGCAAAGTGCGTGTCGGGCCACGCGCAGTGTAGGGTTCCGTAGTAGCCCGTTATCATAATATAGAACGAACCCATTTTTAGTTTAGATTGTTTTTTAATGCAAGTCTTTACCCGTTATAAATAAGCAACTACTTCATCTTAATCACTTTATAGGGTTTATTTGTATTTTTTATTTTTTAATCCGTCGCTATTCTAAGAATTTTGTATTTAGTACAAAATTATCCAACACCCAAGTTCAACGACTATTACTGCTAAACTAATAAAGTTATCTTAACTGCTATAGTGTTCCTTTAAAGTTCATAAAATTCACTATCATCATGAATTTTTCCAGATTTTTCAAGCCAGCACCTTTTTTATAGGGGGGACCCCTACTGGAACAAAAAATTGCACTTTAAAATTTAATATTTTGTAAATGGAGCATTAAATCGAAAAGTAGTAATAGCAACCCCTAAGTCATTTTAAAAGACTTATTCAACGACAAAAAAAAGGATCCTAACTTCACATGCAGGGGATCTACCCTAAAAAAAATATTTCCTAAAATTTATTTTACCACTTTGTCGGCGTTATTGACGGTCTCTTAGCAAAACGTCGGACAGACGAAACTATAAGGGTTCCTTGTCAGGACTACAGAACCCTAAAAAAGTAACATAACGTCATTGTGTACTGTAGTTTTTTTAATTAATATAAAAAACCATAGAGATCACGCATGTTAAAAATCCTTTGTGAACCTTTTACAAAGTATGTCACAAAAATTGCTGCATGTTGATGCAAAAAAAAACTATGCTGTGCTTACACCAATGTTTTCTTAAACGTTCGTTGAAGCTAGCTACAATATATGGAGTGTATTTCTAAGCTGAATTCAGCTCCACGAGGCACTATATAGTGACCCCATCAGTAAACGTTGGGTGATTAATTATGGGAGACATAATTGTATACAAGGAGAATTAATGACAACGCCTGTAATCAGGGAAGGGTTAGGTAGAGATGTATCTGAATCCTACATTTCGCTAGTTATATTTGAGTCCCATGTAATAGAGGCGAGCCTATAGCCCGGGCACAAATCCACACGTTGGGACTTTTTCTTTTGAGAAATTCCTGATAAAATGTTATCCACTGTGTTAATTGAGATGATTTTCACATGACACCGCTCGTCCGCGCGGTCAGGCGATGAAGCGGATCTCACGTCGCATTGACTTGAATGAAATCCGTTAATGCCTAACACACGAGCACCACTCGACCGCGCGGACGAGGGGTGTCGCGTGAGAATCGCCCTAGTCTATACTATCTATACTAATATTGTAAAGAGGTAAAATTGGTTTGTTAGTTTGTATCTAGGGGGTAATCTCCGGAACTAATGATCCAATTTTAAACTTTCTTTTACTGACGAAGAGCTACATTATTCGTGGGTGCTATAGCCTATAAGTTATATGTATGTCATGCAAATTAGCCGAGCTATCACAATTTTTGCGGACAAAGTCGCGAGCAAAGTAGTAGTAGCTATATAAAATCCAAATACCAATTGTATGTAGCATGTTGATACACAGAAATATTACTTTAATACAAATTGTATTACATTATGTACATTGCATTCATTACATACTTACATCATTATGTAAATAGGTTCTTAGGAAGTGACCATAGACAATAACAGACCGGATTTTTACCCCGTATTATGATTCCTGCCTAACCTTTTTTTTTTTTTTTTTCGGATGGGAAATCATCAAATGACTTCTCCCGCTCTGGGCGGAGCAGGAGGGAGTGTCAGACTTTTACTGACTAAAACCCATCCATGTTCCTTCATCGCCCTTTGTGTTCCGGGGCCACGGTATCTCTTTCGAACAGTCCCGCAACCCCGGTTCCTGCCAAACCTTAAAACGGATATAGAACAGTTATCCGCCATGTTGAATTAGCTATGGATGTTCTTGGGTAAATATTGATAAATAAAAGTGTATATGAAACGAATAATATATGTAGTTACATACATACACGGGATTTGTAAATACAGAAAAAAATACCACGCGTTTTTTTTAATTCGAAAATACAAAAGGTAGTTTTATTTGATTTTATTACATGTGGCGTTATCGCTGTTTCCTGCCTAGTTGTTTGTACCACTTTTTAACAAATGCAATTGTGCATGTTACTTTTACTGATAGCCGGAGTCATCCCACTGTGTGTAAAGGCCCTATGACTTCCAACTCTTTCGATCCACAGATGAGAAAGGAGGACAGCGGTGGCCCAGTGATGGCGGCCCCGACTTACGAACAGTAAGTCGTGGGTTCGAACCCAGACAGGCGCATTACTTTGTGTAATTTATTTCATCACCGCTGTTCTCAAAACGGTGAAGGAAAACATCGTGAGGTAACCGGCACGTCCTAGAACCAAAAAATTCGAAGACATGTGACATCTACCAATCCGCACCGGGCCCGCTTGGTGGATTATAGCCCATTCCCTCTCAAGAGGAGGCCTGTGTCCCAGCAGTGGGAACATTAATAGGCTGATGATGATGATGATGATGATGATGATTTCATGTGAATTCGAAGTGTACGGCAATTTCATACTTTAACCCCTAAACCCAGCCGTAAAGTTGGCACACAGGGTTTTGTAGGACACTCATGTCCTCCGTGCCAAAAACTTTCTAAAGTAGAATATATCGTTAGAAGGTTCGGGTACTGCAATCAAGCAAGTATCTATACGTTATTTCCTTACTAGCGGCCCGTCCCAGCCCACGGGTGTACATTTTTTAAATTATTTAATAGAGCCTATGGTACATACTTAAGGATATTATAGCAATTTAATGGTGAAATATTTTTGAAATCTGTCTAGTAGTTTATTCGTTACAATCATACAAATCTTTCCTCTTTATAATATTAGTGTAGATGTAGATTAACTTATCTTGCATATTAATTAAGAAGACAAAAGACCAGAGCGAACTTGCCATCCAATTGAGTTACAAGTATTTGATCAACTAGTTAAAAAGTAATCAAAATTCGCCCTTCACAACAGCGATCATTTCTCAGATCAAACAACAATCAGATACCCCACTGATCTGTCTCTCTGTTCAAAATCACTAGACCATGACACTTATTCAATCAAATTACACAAAGTTCAAACAACGAGACAAATCTATTATCTGATTCAGTGATCTGGGTAAAATCAATGATGCTGGGCTTTGGTAAACAAGAGTGTCTGAGTGCTTGCAATTTTTAAAATACCTAATCTTTTAAACATCATGATTATTTTCGTCTTTAAAGTCTAAAATATATGATGATGTGGAATCGGCCGCGCGACCATGGATTGACTGTGCAAAGGATATGATACGAAATGAGTTGTCTGATGTGATGACGATATAATATAAAATAAGAGAAGTATGGAAGAAGAGGAGGAGCTCGTGGCTAAATAAAAACAGCCGCTCGGGTCGATCTTTAGGTAAAGCCGTGCTTGCCTAGGTTGGTCTGTGGATGGGAGACCACCCATTACATACCGAGTTTCCTCCGTGCCTCGGAAAGCCCGTTAAGCTGTTGGTCCCGGCTGTCATTTGTGATCTTTGACAGTCGTTACGGGTAGTCAGTGGCCCAAAAAGTCTGACCACCAGTCTTACCAAGGGGTATCGTATTACCCAGTACTAACTGGGTTGTGGAAGGTTAGATAGACAGTCGCTCCATGTAAAACACTGGTGTTCAGCTGCATCCGGTTAGACTGGAAGCCGACCCCAATAAAACTTGGGAAAAGGCTAGGCAGATGGTGATGTAAGATGAAGACACGCTGAACCAACCCCAAATAAATTGGGATAGGGGCAAGAGAATAATGATGATGATGATGATGATGATGCAATCGACCGCGACTTACCATTTTAGTGAGAGACGGTGGGTCGTAATTCATTCAGTGGTGATGAAATAAATTACACAGAATGCGACTTACCATTTAAGAGGGCCCTTCCCGGCGCGTTTATCGTCAACGCGAGCATGGTCGAAAAGCTGGTTGTTTCATCCAGAGCCATCGCGGTGATATTTTTTGAGACCACTGACCCGCGCACCTCATACCGACTAACGCGAGGACATTGAACGAAATATAATGTTCGAAAATTTATAAAACTTGTTCCAGGAAATACGTGTTTATGAATAAGTCTTACAAGTTTGTGAAATAAATATTTGTTATGTTGAATCTCCACTACATTTGCAAGGCTTCTATCAGGACATTTTCCTCCTCTTTTCAATTTATGAGTACATTACGAACGGCCGAAGTTGAGGTAAAATTTGTACAAAACAGCAATTTTTGGAGGGCTTATACTGAATTTCTTACTACAATTTTTTTTTTTTTTTAAAGAAGCTAGATATAGTGCACTATACAGACTATCAGTTCAAAAAATTTAAAGATTTGTAACAACGGCATAATCACGCACGAGCGTTTGTGAAAATTCTCGCGAAAAGTTAGTTAGCCGCTCTTAAGGGTCATTTCACACGGAGACGCGACGCGACGCGTTTTAATAAAGCGACTCAAAATATATTGTTATTTACTACACGAAAAGATACACATTTAATTGCGATGCGTCTCGCGGCGGCGTGCGGCGTCGCATCTCGGTGTGAACTGACCCTTAAGGTCCAGTGTGCGAACACATGCAGTTCGCACACTCGACCTTACCCGACTCTCACATAGCCTGGAGGTCCGTGTTCAGCAGCGAGAATGTTATTGGCTGATTATGTTATTATGACGAAAATAAACCAAGCAAGCCAAACTGAGAATCAATATTTACAAAGGGCAGCCCTCAATATCCGCCCCCTTCGTCACAGATAACAAATAGGGAAGTCGTTATCACCTCACTTTCTGACATAACCCCAAAACTTTCCTATACAAACTCCACGACTAGAAATAGCGGTCCCTAGAAACCCGAACGGTTATAAACGAATTCGACATCTTATTATAATAATCGGCTCCTAGCGCGACCCTATTTAAAAAATGTTCGACCCTTGTCACATTCAGGCAACAATATTGAATATCAATATGTCATACCTTTTGGGATTGTAACAACCTTTAAAGGTGACCGGTATCAACAGTTTACGCAACTCTGTTAATACGGAAGAAAAGTTTAGTGGGGTAGTTTGAAGCTAAAATCATCACGTATACGAGTACGCACGACGGCCAATCAAACTAAACAATCCTGTATTAGCAGATCTATCTCTTATTGTACAGGAAATCTAAAGGGTGTAAAATACCTCTTAACGAAGCCGAAAGGCACTTTTTCTCCCCGTCATTGCGATCAGTTTTTTGTTATCACCATACCTTCTACCGGAACCTTCTAGTTACGGAGATATTGGTGGTCAAAGTTCCAACTTTTTGACAAGTTTTTTTTTTAATACAATTTTTTAATGTTCGATTTTTACTTTAAACACCTCCACGACACCCGTACTATTCAATCCATCCATCAGCACAATGTGTTGAGTACGTTACATTGAGTTCTACCACAAAACATAACTTTTCACCCTAAAAAAAAAGTCCCAGCAATAATATTTGCGTGAAGTTACTTAGTTTGATGAACAGAATGTTTGGTTGACGGCTTCGTGATGAGGTTGTTTACACCTGTATACAAATCGAGGGCATCTTATGCTGGAAATGCATTGCTTGATAGTTGATGTGTCGCCGAGTGGACGTTTATCATGCCTCGTTGGTCTAGTTGCCGCAATCGCTTCTGCTGAACATTAGATCCGGGGTTTGAATCCCAGGTTGGGCAAAGTGTTATTGAGTTTTTCTTTCAGGAACTTCACAGTAGCAGCACGGAGTCGGGATAAGTGTCCGGTTATGGCAACAGGCTCGTCCCCAATTAAGCGATAAACCCCTGCCTCAGGCTGTACTTAAAGCTACGAAGATATACTGGCGCTGTGTTCTGTTCATCATCACGGACCGCAATTATGATTGTAAATAGAGCAGCACAGCGAAATGCGGTTGTTCCTTTTCGTGACATGGAGCTTACTAATTCAGTATACACTCCAACCAGACAGAACTCAGAGCGTGATGGTCCAGTGTAAAGCGTATTGGCCCCGACTTATGTATTGTATGTCGCATACTTTTTGTTTGGCCATTCCGAGCCCGTAGTCGCACTCAAAGAAAGCACCTTCCGAGGTAAGTGCCCTAAGCAGAGGCCCGAAGCAAATGCTCGCGCCAGTGCTGGAAGCAAATGCTCGCGCCAGTGCTGGAAGCAAATGCTCGCGCCAGTGCTGGAAGCAAATGCTCGCGCCAGTGCTGGAAGCAAATGCTCGCGCCAGTGCTGGAAGCAAATGCTCGCGCCAGTGCTGGAAGCAAGTGCTCCAAATTTTTTGCATTTCATTCGATAAAAATTGGATTCAAACCGTTTTGTTCGCTTTTCACCACAAGAAAAAAGTGCCGCTTAATACTTTTTACCCTACCAAAGCACGACGATCGCGTGATCACGCGCCCATTCGCTTTAGTTGGAACGCGGAGTAAAAGGTAGGTGTTTTTCCAAAGCGGGAATAATATAACATTGGCCAAAGTTATATCACAGTGCTCTAGAGCGTATTTAACTTCAGCACTTACCAACGAAGTACATGCTACCACTTTCTCATCCTCACATGTTGTACATCGAGTTGTCAAAGTCTACAACTGGAAATGAGTTTCCGTGGTTGCCACCTTTCACAATTCATACAGAACTGTGGTTTAAACCAATATGTTACAACTATTTATCACTAGCTTTTCATACAAACTCTGGTACAGTGCATTCGCTTGCAAAACTGACAGACTGACTATCATATTGGTACTTTTGGACGTTCATGTTGTATAAGAAAACATGTGCGAATAAGTCCATAAAAAACTGCAGGTCATTTCGCGAATAAGTCCAATGTCTACTAACCCGTTATATGGTACATAAGTATACAAAAGACACAGGGACACCGTCGTATAAACTGATACTACCTATCTGTACGGTACAATACTTGCAACCGAACAGCACGGCACGCAGCACGGTTTCCGCACTTAGTCCTTAAAGTGGACCATTGTGCGAGAGGCATGGTGGCCGATTACTCCAACCAGCCCACCTCCCTCCAGAAGCAGATCAAACTTCCCGGTCTCCTAAAAGAACTGAAAAAACCCTCTCTCTCAGAGTCACAAGGCATAATAACTTGAGAAAGTACTATAGTTGCCCATTCCCTAGCATAGATCTCTATAGAGAAGAACGGTCCGATCCGCAAGGGATCTTGGTGTTCCCAGGGTCTCCTAGCGAAACTGTTACTACCTATTCAGTACATCATTCTACTACTGCAAGATCTACATATTCAAAATGTATTTATGGAACAGCAGTTTTATTTTTTTAATTACTGATGAAAATTTTCTTTTTTTTTGGGGGGATTTCTATGCCAGAATGATTTACTGAATACGTGGAAACCGTTTTAACGTTGGTGTCTCTGTATATGTTTCAGGAAATAAAGAAAATGAGTTGTAAGTTGTACCTACTGTTTTCATTTAATTTTATGCTATACCACGTTCTGCATCTGCATAGTAGTGTGTTCGTTTTGTTTGCATACAATTTGTAAACACTACAATTGGATCCACAGTTACGTTTTCTGATCCATTTGTTTACATTTTCAAAAAGAACTATTGAAATAGAGCCTCATACTTATTGAGACAAAAACTAACTAAACTAAAATAATTTTAGACCGAGAATCAACTGGTTACGTGAATTGATAGCAAAAAAAAAGCTAAGGTGATCATGTATTACAAACCCGCTATAATCCTGATCGTCACAAAAAAATATATATAAACACACAGTATACATTTGGATAAATACAAAACCTACTCCGGTTTTGTATTTTTGTATGGGACAGCTGATTATAATTTCGCGATTACCATGTTGGTTTCATGCAGAGTCGGACTGGCCATATAGTCAGCGTGGCATTTGCCAGCCGGGCCCCAGGTTGCGCGGGCCCCCACGATGCCAGGCAGTAGGCAGTAAAGGGGGCCCGAGGCTCAGGATTTTTAAAAGTTTTTAAAACGTGTTCTGCCTGTAATTAATTGTAGCGTATAGTAGACACTCTTAAACTAAAATATTTTTAAGGCTAAGAATGAGCCTCTGAGTACTCGTACTATCGCTACCAAATTACAAATTTTCTTTAAATCAACGCGCGGTTCGTTCTTTGAACCCTGCAATAATCTTATCACAAAGGCTCCTTTTTTCTGCCTGTGGATTGGTACTCATATTTGATTTTCACGTGATCGACCGAGGCTGAAATAAAATTTGCCTCGAGACCTTAATAGGCAATTATGGCATACATAATACACAAGGTTGCAAAAAATAGAGAATGTGGACATCTCGAATTACATATCTCTGAATTTATTCTAGGCAAGATTTAAAAGTTTTCGAGCTCGCTTCGCACGCTCTTGCAGCCTACTTTATCTTGAATCTTCATTTTGTCTTTTAAGTCACCCAAGTAATCCCGGTAGGTCGAAACGTCTAACGTGTCGTTCGGTGGTCAAAATTTCGAGCACGCTGCGCTCCCTCTAACTTCGCAACTTTCTCTTAAATCTTGACTTTGTCTAAAAGTCGACCAAGTAACTTCTGTATGAAGGATCGAAACAATTCTAGCCAGTCCAAGGCGTGGTGTCAAAAAATTTCGAGCTTACTTCGCTCGCCTCGCTCATTAGCTTATTTCTTTTTCTATCTAGCCTTTGTCTTTAAGTCAGCTAAGTAATTCCTGTATGAAGGGTTGAAACTATTCTTGCCTGTATAAAGTGGGGTGATGAAATTTTCAGGCTCGCGTTGATAATTAATAATTTGTATATTTCATTATTTTCTAATTTTATCCCATCTACAATTATCTAGTCTCGGGCCCCGGGCTTGTCGGGAGCCACCCGGGCCCAATCCGACCCTGGTTTCATGGAGAAAGCTGAACAGCTTAACGGTCAGTACCACACCACTAAATATACGTTTGACGAAGTGATCAATTAGACCATTACAGGCACTTTTGAATATCAGAAAAAACAATGAGAGCGAAGCTAAAGTCCCATTCACAAGGCATAATAACTTGTGAAAGTTCTGCAGTTTACGTAAAATTTACGTAAAGTTTACGTAAAATTTACGTAAAGTTTACGTAAAATTACTGAACAGTTGTGGTCCCTGTCTGATACATGCAGTATAACCTATCAACACACGTAGTTTACTGCCTACCCAACCGTGTAGTGTGGTGACCGCGAAGACGTAACCCGTACCCACACCCACGCCGATAGCATATAGTACTGCACTTGACAACATCTACCTAATGACTCGGCACTTGAACTAGGCAACTACACTACCGTTCAGAGATATTGGGTCACACTTTAAATTACTTTATTTTATAGTAGTGACCTGCCTCTTCTTCACACGTTTTTACGACTTGATGAATCGCCGAATTTCAAGACATCATAGATCAAAAGTTGTTCAGTTTCATGGTCAGACAAAACACGCGAGAAGTCTTGCGTTTCTTATGTTACACCTTGTATATTCGTAACCACCGTCCACGTTCATACATTTAGTCATACACGCACGCCAGTTGCGAGTACTACGCACTTGACCTTTCTGAAGAACATTACCAATGAGGTCAGTTTATGTCTTCCTAGGGTGTCCTTTTACGGCGTTTCCACTCACATTTGCCTTGTAAATTAGTTTTGACATTATTTTTCATCCTTCCGGGCTTTACGGGCGAAAATGGTTTATATAGAGTAATTTCTTTGCCTACTTCTCATGGGTCATTCTGTTACTTGGAGTCGGCGCAATACGTTTTTTTCTTACATTCTCCCCTGTCAACCGTCACGCAATCATTTACACCTTTTTCCTTCATATTTGATTCCTCACACTCATCACATTCCTCCATCGTTTCCTGGGTCTTCGTCTCCCTCTCCATCCATCAACATTTATTTCGTCACTCTTTTAGTCACATGCGATTCGTCCTTCCTTATCACATGTCCATACCAAGACAGTCGCCTTTGCCTGCTTTTTCTAAAATACAGTTACAAAAAAACATCCTTTAAGAATCTCCGAAGAAACAAAATCTAATAATGATGAGAAAGTAAAAAGAGGGGAAGAAATGTTTGATTCAATTTACAAAAGGTTTACAGCAGACAGAAAATAATTACATTTTCTAATTGCATTCTGGAGGCGGTCTGTGTACGGATGCCAAGAAAGTAACTTGTGAGTCTTGCCTGAAACAGAGTCAATTACCTACTGCTCTTCTTGTAATGGAAGGAATGAAATTACCTATGAATATTTCATCAAAACAAAATTGTTTAAATCTTTCAAAAAATATTTGTTACATGATATTTTATATTACTTTGATAGGTCCATACTAATTTTAGTAAGGCTGAACTAGTTCTCTCTGTCATTTGCCTTCCAAGAAATGTCGGTCACGGGCATTACTTTAGTTAGAACCTAGAAAAGGACCGGTCTCCCCAGGACGGAGGATATCCATTGAAGATTTCCACATCGAGAAAGAAAAGGACCTGTGTTTATACCGGTAGTAAATTCCAGTGGGAAAAAAGAGGATCTTGTAAATAATAACAGCCGCTCGGGTCGATCGTTAGGTGAAGCCGCGCTTGCCTAGGTTGGAACGTAGATGGGTGACCACCCATTACATATAGAGTTTCCTCCGTGCCTCGGAAAGCATGTTATGCCGTTTGACTCGGCTGTCATTTGTAGATCTTTGACAGTTAGTAGTAGTCAGTCAGTTGGTAGTCAGTGGCCCGAAAGTCTGACCATCAGTCTTACCCAAGGTGTACCTAGTACTAACTAGATTGTGGGCTAAAGCCGACCGTCACGTGGGCGCAGCCGCAAGCAAAAACTAGTACCAAATAAATTACAGTAAAAAAACATAAATATTACGCAATATACCATATCAACATTTCAATTTGTTTCAATAACAATACTTTCCTACGATAAAATCCGAAAACTGTAAATCAGAAAAGCTTGACCCAAGCCAATAAATAACATCAAACAATACTACATTTATCATTCCCCAATACGGAGATTAATCAAACTGGTTTATTGTTATTAATAACGAAACATTGAACCTAGATTGGTTCAATGTTTTGTTTATGTGTGATCAATCCTTTACGATAGACGACGTAGAATCGGATTCCGACGATTATGCATCACTATATTTTTGTTACATTTAGTTCATCAACCAGGCACACCTCCGGAGCCGGACTCCGTGGCTACTACTAAGAATTCCTGATGGAAACCCCAATTACACTTTGCCCGACCTGGGAATCGAACCCAGGACTTTATCCTCAGCAGTCAAACTTCCAACCACTAGACCAACGAGGCAGTATTCAGTGTACAGTCAACTCTATTGAATCAGCTTCGTGTTGTAAAGTCTAGTCACTAGAATTGTTTCGAGTGCTTGATTATACTTCGGCTATTTCAAAAATATAATATTTAGCAAATCTAATATTTTGAGAATATACTATTTTGAGATTCTAATATTTATGCGAATAAAGGGTATAGTTACATAGTTATTTGGTGATTTATCAAGTCACTCGCGTTTTTGTGCATTTCACCTCACAATCTGCTCTTTCAACGGCATAAGATCGATTGCCCGCTGCCTCTAGAGTGGTGATTATAAGTTTCTCTCAAAGTTGTTTTCAGTTAGTTGTTCCGCTTGCATCATATTATGATAGGATAATGGCATTTTCATTGCTCCCTAGAAAATGTTGAGTTTAATTCCAATTATTTACAACAAATTAAAACTGAGTAAGATTGATAGTGATCCAAAGTAACAATATTATATGGACGAGCAAACAAAACTTTGCTCTTAAATACAACATTAGAACAAGTTTTATTTCACTTAAATCTCCTCACTTACTTACACTTAGTTTCATTGAAGGTTCGTAAAAGTAATTTTTATGACCTTTACAGGCTCAAAAGGAGCCTGATTTTTATGTTCTGACCTCCACAACTTAAGAGCTTTTCTGACCTTCAAGTCTTTCAAACAATTTGCGTTATATCAAAGAATTCGTAAGTAATCCTATTAGGTTTTATCTTAATAGAGTAGCAATTAGTGGGACGATCCGTCTACGTCAACATTGTTCGTGGAACCAAAAGAAAACAAATAGTACTCGTTGTCTGCAAATTTAATACCTCGAGTAGTGTAGGCGGAGCTGACGACGCGAATTTCATAACGATCTGTAAACTCAACTGATGCTGGCACTTAAATGTACGCCCGGCATACCCTTCGCAATTAATGCGGTTCCCCGAGCAAAATTAGCAACTCTATTTGTGATGGTTCAAACTTCGTTTGAAATACTGTTAGAATAAAGTTCTAATCAGCTTGCACTACAAAGTGATTGTTACGTCAGTCACTGTAGGCCGAATAGTGCGAAATGAGTGGTTTTTATTTTTTATAAAATCAAATTTACGTCTTCTGGAAAAAATAAAACGACAATTATGTTTATTATTAAATTGTCTATCCATTAGTATAAGTAGCAAATCATAATAATGGTTACTTTACGAGGAGTAGCATTTTATTAATTATTATTTCTCATTTCTGTGGTTTCGTTGTGAGGGGATCTATTAAACATTAAGCTACTTAAAAACAAAAAAAAAACGACAATTTTGGAGTCAAGAATATGTACTCATTTAATGTATTTTTTATTAGTTGGTATTTCTTTTGGATAAAGAGGAGTAGGCTCCAAAAAACTGTTCGTTTAAGGTCATTTGCTCGGGGAGGCGCCTTAACCCCTCTAACTCCTTGCTAGTATATTTATGAGCTTGTAAGCTATTCTCATAATACTTAGGTCGTATACAAACTAATAGAATAATTATGCATGTTACTATCATGATTTATGAATAGGTACTTTAAGGGGGGCGTGTCTCAGCGCCTCCACATGATCTAAGCGAAAAAATGTTTAACTGATCAGGCGGAAAAGACCACGACTGTACACGCGAACAACTGATGAAAATATTAAACGATTGACTTGCTGCGCTTGGTGCTCCTGACCCTGGATATAATCTTGCTATGCCAAGAATAATCCTTTCATACTCAAAATACACACGCATCCTCACTTTATCATCATCATCATCATCATGTCAGCCGAAAGACGTCCACTGCTGGATATAGGCCTCTACCATGGGGGGTTTTGCCATAATCGCCACGCTTGGCAGGCGGGTTGGCGATCGCAGTACGGTTGTTACAAAAGCACAGAGAACGCTGCTGCCCATTCTCTGATAAGTCCCTTAGTCGCCTCTTACGACACCCACGGGAAGATATGGGATGGTGCTATTCTTTACGTCCGACACCATACAGACACTTTCTAAGATCGGTAAAAAAACTTATACTCTAATTCCCAAAATATAACATAAAGTCTAGAAAAATTCCACTGGTGATGAATTCTGTACCTAAAGAAGTAATTTCTTTTGAAGTGAGTAAACAATTTTTTAAATATACATTTCTTGAAATTGTTTTCGATCTTCTAAGTTGTCAGCTTGTATGAATAAACAATTGAATTGAAAAATGAAACATAAACAATTTACGACATTCTAAGCCAAGTCTCATCTTAGACACTTGTGGTATTAACTGCAGACAACGCCAAGAGCCTTAGTTTTTTCTAAGTAATTTTAACTCGGAAATGTCTCTTTTCCCGTTTCATGTAAGCTTCAGAAAATTAAATTTGAATGAATACTTGACCAGATGCAATTCGTTTTAAAAATGTTTGTGGCTTCATTCTAAACCGTCATAACATTTATTCTTCAGTCGCAATAACAATCTGTCTGTTGGTATTATGGAAGTCTCTAGTATTTTAACGAGTTAAAACATTACACTCTTATTTTAAATGCGAATGTTTGTATGTGTGTGTATGTTTATTACTCCTGAAGGTCCTGAAGTCGCTGAAATAATAATATATAAACGGATTTGGATGGACGGATTCAGCCGTGTGGTATTCGGCAGAGTAGAATAGAACCAAACCATTACACTCACGGGTGTCGTATAAGGCGACTAATGTCTGAGGCAGAACACCTTGCGCCTCCGTAGGACCAGAGAAGGGGCAGCAGCGTTTTCTGTTAGTCCCATCACTGCGATCTCCAATCCGCGTGCCAAGCGTGGAGATTACGGCAAATTCCTCCCATCATGGGAGAGGCTTATGTCCAGCAGTGGACGTTATGGGCTGTTGTTGTTGTTGTTGTAAACGGATTTGGATGAAACTTTACACTAAAATGGCTTAACATCCTAACATACATGCTCTCTCAAAAATATGTACTCCACAACACGGAAATCGAAACAATTTAATGTCATAAAGTGTCCACTTTATCATGACCTGAAGTGTAACTCATACGGCACGCAGCGTCATAGAAAATCGCTCTAACTTACCTAATAGGGCAATGAGCTCACCTAATGGTGCAGAAAACCGGTCGTACTTACTTGAATTAAATTTGTTCGCCGCAACATGGCGGGGTGGGCAATTAATCAGAACCTGCTCCCATTATACCCCGAGCGGGATCGGATTTATGTATTTTATCCTTTATCCGTCACACTGTTTATAACCGTGTTTTTGCAATTAGTCTTTAGTGTAATAAAATTGTAAGTGGTGGTGGTCTTGTGGCTGAAGTTTCTCTGGCAGTTTTGTAATGGTTTATTTATTTAGATTTGTTGACAAGACATCATTGATCTGCAATATCCTTATGTGGGTCAATGTAACTAATCTTGCTAACTTTAGACGTAAGGCTGAAAAGGTATTCTTACGTTCTGATAATAATTTCAAAAATCAATCCTTCCAAAAAAAAATTGTACGAGTATGATAGTGCATGGAAATGTCAAACAATCAGATGAGAGAGCTCAGTACTGAACGGTTACCCCGAACCTAAAAGAAAATGAACGAATATGGCGACCCCGATTTTAAAATCACGAAGATCTTGAATGCTCGCGCTTACTCCTTAGCCCTTTAGGTGAAAACTCATAATCATCATAATTTTCTTGAGCTTATACCAATTTATTTGGGGTCGGCGCAGCATGTCTTCTTCTTTCATACTTCTCTATTACTCGTCATCTCATCAGACACGTCCTTTCTTGCCATATCATCCTTCACACAGTCCATCCATCGTTTCTTTGGTCTTCCTATACTCTTATACATTTATACTCAACTTTTTCGTCACTACATTTTCCTCAAGGTGAAAACTATTGGATGAAATTGCCTTTTTCCAGATAACTCCTCTATCTTCGAAGTGGAGAAGTGCAATAGAGCGACGGGTACAGGAGCAGAGACACCTGACGATAGAGGCAGTCAGTCGCGGCGCTCGAGTATATCCGGGACAGTACTGGGACTTGTCCGGAACTTTCCTCTTTACTGTCTATGTTATGACAGCTTTAGGTACCTATGTTGTTTTGTTTTTGAAGTTATCGGTTTTGGTTGAGAAAAACTTTTTGTGAGCATCCTGGGACTTTTTTTCTTAGCGTATCGATGCAATCTAAATTGTGTCGGCCCTTATCTGAGTTACTAGTTTGGCGCTTCCAGTAGCGCCTACAGTTCCTGTAGTGAACATCAACAAACAACAGGACACGCAGGAAACGATATTAAGTGTCCATTGTTTGTGGAACATCACCACATTTATACTCCAGGGCAGACTCATCCTAGGACTGAAGGTAAAGGTGCTGTTTAGTTCCATAGTCAGACTTGAATATAAACAGCACTACAGTTAATTAACTTCAAACAACAAACCTTCGCTAGCTCGTAGAACAAGATACTACAAAGCTGTTCTCTAAACACGTACATGATTATTCAAATAATAAAATATGCTAATATCGTTCTCAGGGTTCGGTGCGCCCGTACCCCAAACAGTGTGGGGAAGAACCTCGGCGGTAATTTACGCCATCTTTGCTGTGCCGACACATATTTATCTAAGTAAGCTTTCGTACATTCTGTTAGTTTAGGAAAAACTGAAGTATAAAGGGTGTAAAAAACCTCTTATCGAAGCCGAAAGGCACTTGTTCTCCCCGTCATTGCGATCATTTTTTTGTTTTACACCATACCTGGGAACCTTCTAGTTACGGAGATATCGGGGGTCAAAGTTCCAACTCTATCACAAGTTTTTTTTCAATACAAGTTTTTAATGTAAGTTTTTTACTTTAAACACGTCTACTACCCCCGTATTATTCAATTCATCCACCAGCACAATGTTTTGAGTGCGTTACATTGAGTTTTACCACAAAATATGATTTTTCACCCCAAAAAAAAAAGTCGTTTCCCAGCAATAATTTTTCCGTAAAGTACTTGGTTGGTCGTACTTAGTTTGGTGTACAGAATGCTTGGTTGACGGCTTCGTGATGAGGTTGTTTACACCCTGTAGGTAGTATAATTACTTTTTTTTTCATATTTGTGCGCTGACTATTTTATTACTATTATGCTTTATGGATTGTATACCTGAAAAAAAAAACTCATTTTTTCCACATTTTTACCAACTTTGCAGTGTGAAGCCTAGATGAAGTCAAGGAAATCAATTGTTAAGCAAATTGGCCGCCAATTTGATTTCTTGCGTTAAGTTTTTATTTTATAAGTTAAAATGAGTTTAATAAGTTTTAATTTAAATGTTAATTTTAGTAATCAATACATATTTTCCTTGTTTCTGATGCCAATGATTATGGGCTACCATTTTTTATATTTTTAAATGTTTTATAATACTCTTTTGTTTCAAAAATATTAAAAAATGTGTAATAAATGGATGAAACTGACAACTTTGTAATTTCTAGTCCAAAATGTTTTAAGAGTATAATATAATTATGCTGTATATTGTTTCAGTGTTACACGCAAGCATGTGTTTAATGTTGCGGGTGGAATCTTACCTCCATCAGTTAAGATGCAGCCTCCCGGATAAACGGCCCTACGTCTTAAGGAGGACAATGCCTCAAAATAGAGGTAAAGACACACCGCCTCATAACAAAAACGAAAACTTAAGAAAAACCTGCCGCGCGTATGAATATAGTTCAAAATACAGTAAAGAGCTCGAACGTGGACGAATTAAAACTCATTTTGTAATAAGTCACATGATCTATACAAATAAATAAAATTGAAGTGTCTGTTTATAATTTCGAAATAACGGTACTTATAAAAAAGATCACATATTTTTGTCTGTCAGTCTGTCTGTTTGTTCCGGCTAATCTCCGACCGAAACGGCATCGGCAGGATCTATTTTGACGGGACTTTTACTAGCAGATAGCTGATGTCCTATGGGATAATTAAGACTACTTTTATTTTAGAAAAAGAAAAGATTCGGGTTCCGTGCTAAAAAATAAAACCCCTAAAATTGTAAACTTTCGATTCAAATGTCACGCGGACGCAGGTCGCGGGACACAGTTATTCACAACTATTTCGTACAAAACTAAATAATGGCTTACCAACATGTTTACACAGAATTCTGTACAAAACAACGAAATTGGGTTCTGCTCCAGAAATTCTACGATCGCAAACCAACATTATTATTTCCAAACATATACCTATATGTTTGTGTGCTAAACTAGCAAAATTAATTAAAATCACAGCGGCAGTGTAGCAAACAAAACCGTTACAACTAGATGTAGTACTAACAGAATGTTATAATTACGTTGGGTGAAAATAAAGCTATCAGGACGCCTCAAACAGGACAGTTTGAATTATGTGGCTGGAGCTCTGTTCACACTGAAAAGGATGAAACAGAAATAAGTACAGAAGCTCCATTAACTATTTCTATTAATAACATCACGCATCAGCCAGAGGTGTTCCTAATCGTACGCCAACTGGCGTTTATTATGTTTGTGTCTCCTGTAGTAGGGGCCGGGCCTATTCTCATTCTTCTTTTTAGTGTGTCGATGATAATCTAAAATTGTGTCGGCCCGGAACTGCTACTAGTTTGGCGCTTTCGGTAGCGTCTATCAGTTCCTGTAGTGAACTATTTCCATTAATAAGACAACCTAATAAAATTTGCTATATGCAGGCAACGTAGGGATCAATGAAGCAATAATTATCTTAGGAGATTCAGCAGTAATCGCTTTGGTCTTTTGACCCGTGTTCTGACATATTTTGAGCCGTCCCTAGGATACCTAATACAGCGGAACCAGCGGAAGATTTTAATGGCTGTCAATCTTCTGGCTTAGTTGAACTAGAATCAGGAAGATCGTACCATTTCCTGCCTCGATTACTTGTTGGCTGTCATTTAGCCGCAACAAATATTTATATACTTTTTATTGTTATCTTAAAATAACATCAGCACATTCAGTCCTAAGCAAGATACAAACTAGCTTGCCAGGGAGAGATTATTAACCTTCTGTACCATACGTTGCTCGTGTATTTAAATAGTAGGTACGTATAAACCAGCAAACAATTCATCAACCGATATCAGATGCTGTGAATCATGGCCCGTTGGGCGCATGGACAGTTATAATATTACAAAATGATTTAATGATATGTCGTAACCACGCCGAACAGTAAGATGTCGACGTATCCCCTTGATACAGACAGTTGGGACATCTTCAATGAAAATTAAATGATATATTCTGATGGAATCCTACTGAAACGGCCGGTATCGAACCTATAAGGTCCTGTGAAAAAAACTGCCCTCGTTAATGAAAACAGAAACTTTACATAACATCACGCCTGTAATCCCCGAAGGATTAGGCAAAGGTGTACCTACCTATGTAATAGTAGGTACACCCACATTTCGCCAGTTATGTTTAAGTCCCGTGTAATGTGGAGCGAGCTTATCAAATAGGCACTTAAAACAAACTCCGTGGCTACAACTGAAAAAGTCCTGATGGAAATCAAACAGATAGCGTGAAGATTGACAGGGGAGAATAGAAGAAAAAAACGTGTTGCGCCGACCCCAAATAACATGCGACAAGGCCAGAAAGATGATGATTTGCTCTTGCTCTACAGTATCCTTCAAACCAATACCGGACACCAGACATTGACAACTTCAGTACATTATCGGCCAGTGTCCGGAGCTACGTTCAATACTCGTTTGATAGGGCCTTAAATTTTCGCGTCCGCATTTTCCGTACCGGTTTAAACGAGCCTCTTCAGGTCCAAGTAGGGAATGTGAACAAAACTACGGAAACAGACCATTGTGCATTGGACCCATTTCAGTTCCCGCATACACAATCCATTCAATACATTCTCATTACAAGCACATTTACGGCTGCTGAACATTCAGTAATGTGGCCGAACATCGGCTGGTCGGTAAATATTGAATCATCTGTGCCTCGCAACTGTTTGATTATTGGTCGCTCGCTTTGTATGGTAGTCTGATTTTAAATAACGCGAATGTGTTGAACTTTTTTGTTAAAATTTCACTATCTCAAAGTGTTACTAAAAAGTGATGTTGATGGATGGAGAGGGAGAGGGAGGCGAAAGAAAAGATGGATTGATTGTGTGAGGAATGATCATCATTTGCCTAGCCTTATCCCAACTACGTTGGGGTCGGCATCCAGTCTAAGCGGATGCAGCTGAATACCTTTATTTTACATGGAGTGACTGCCTATCTGACCTCCACAACCCAGTTAGTAATACGATAACCTTGGTAATCCGATACCACTTGGTAAGACTGGTTGTCAGACTTTTTGGGCCACTGACTACCTGTAACGACTGTGTGAGGAATGATATGTAAGAAAAAGCAGTAAATGATGCCGTGACGTCTGACAGAGAAGAATGGGAGTAGCAAAACGTGTCGCGCCGATCCCGAGTAGAATGGGACAAGGGCAGAGAGATGTTGATGATGTCTCAAAAGGTGTTAAATTGTGTAATTGTCACAATCAAGATACCGGTGTGAATCCGCAATAACCCTCAACTGCTCAACAGTTCACAGAAATTAGCTGAACATATTTTACGAGCTTTTATGTTAATAGATCTTTAACTTTGTCATTACGGCGTAACCTTTTACAAGTTTTGGCGGGAGCGAGCCATGGTTGGACGATAACGTTTCGTGCGCTTGTCGGAGCGGGCGCGCGCTAGCACCCCCCCGCCGCCGCAGCGCAGGTGGCGCGCGGGCAGGGCTCATAAGTGGCTGCGAAAGTGCTCAACCCGAAAATGCTTGCGATACCTAGGAGTTAAAAAACGATTACATAAAAAAAATACCTTTATTACTTAAAAAATATCTTCGTTATTACAAATTACGAGTATTTACAGATAAAAAATACTTTCTTCTGCTACGACACGTTCGAAATTCTTTATTATTGAATTTAATTGTATAAAAAATTTCAAACAGCCGTATACCGCGCATAGTGTCAGTGGTACCAAATATAGTACAAGTACTCTGGTCTCATATTCTTGCAACGCGCGCGTTTTTTGCTACGCTATAACAATTCAAGGTCACCATGCGCGCTGTCAACTGCAAGTCTATATCCTAATATCCTGTATCTACATACTTATTAAATGCTGAATATTTATTTATTTTATGTTTCAACGGTTGTCGAGATCGCAAGTATGACTTCTGATTGAGCGTGGGGTCCTGGGTTCGATTCCTGGGTCGGGCAAAAAGAGAGAATATAAGTTGGCGGTATGATACCCCCGTGCCTCAAAATGCAAGCTGCTGGTCCTGCGACTAATCTTTCGTCGGTCATGTCAGATATGTATGTCATAAATAAAGTAAAGGAACAGATTGTACTTGTCCTCTATATCTTCCGCGCCGATGACTAATCTCTATTGAGATTGCCCACGCGCCGTGACCGAAAACGATCCGGTGGACTATTATTTTATTTTAACGGTTTTGGCAAAATGCAATTTCCACACTAACGCAAAACTCATAATGGCAGTTTACACGCAGCCGTGATTCTGTAAAGTTTTCAAACTACCGTCCTATTACTTTGTTAACGTTTAACTCTAATGGCATACCTAACCCCTAACAACATTGTGTACTGTCGTACTGAACGTGGTGAGAAGGGACCAGCGGAGATTATGCGGCATTAACCGAATTAACAGCGCTTATTATCGTCTGGTTTGCAGGGCTAGATAAAACGGATTAAATTAAAAAGTAGAGAAGACTGATTTAGCAAAATAAGAAATTAATTAAAGAAAGGTAAAATAAATTATGGAATCATGCTTTGTGTGAATTGTCACACCTTCTGCACGTGCATTCTGCAACCAAGCCCTTTTTTTTGTTTTTTTCGGATGGGAAATCATCAACTGATTTCTCCCGCTCTGGGCGGAGCAGGATTGAGTGTCAGACTTTTACTGACTAAAATCCATCCATGTTCTTTCATCGCCCTTTGTGTTCCGGGGCCACGGTATCTCTTTCGAACAGTCCCGCAACCCCGGCAGGCATCGGTCCTTGCGGACCCCTTCCTTTTTGCTGACTCTCTTTGAGGCGCGCGTGGAACACGAACGCGCCGTCGACACAGCCTGTCGACATGAGACGGACGGACGGCGAGCTAGCCCATAGCCCACCGTCCACAGGCTCGCGCCTACGGCGGCCGGGGGCCACGTGGTGGCCCTCGACGCCCGGGGCGTCTCCCGCGGCGGCCGGGACGCTGTGAGGTTCTTTCCCTCTCACGTTCCTCCACCTCCTTCTCTAGCATTACTGCTTCGCAGAAGGAGGTGACGGCATCCCATTCCGTCTCGCTCCGGACCATGGCTTGCACCAGGGCCGGACGCGAGAGGTCGCCGCCGCCAATTGCCGCTTCGAGGACACGGCAGTGCTCCGCCCACGCGGGGCACACCTCCACCGTGTGCTCCACCGTGTCCTCCGGTCGATCTTCGCAGTGGAAACACCCGGGCGTTTCCTCCCGCCCGATTCGGTGCAGGAATCTCCCGAAAGCACCGTGTCCGGTGAGGACCTACGTCAGGCGGAAGGTGAGGACGCCGTGGCGTCTCTCAAGCCACTCCTCAAAGAGGGGACTTATCGCCACTATCGTGGCGTGCCCTGCACGGGGTTGCGACAGTCGCTCTCTCCATGTCGCCATGAGATCCCGCCGGAAGTCTGTCCGCTGAGCGACAATTTGTCGGTTAGTTCGGACGTTAGTTTCCCCCCGGCGTAGCGTCTCCGCGCGAAATTCATGCAGACTCACGAGGACTATCGCCTCCAGATCCCATGGCGGCAATCCGGCAAGGAGGCACGCCGTCTCGCGGGCGATCGTGCGGTACCCACGGGCCAGCCTTACGGCTACCACCTTTGGGGCGCGTTCAGGTAGTGGGCTGCACGCAGCCTCAAGGAACGCGCCCACACCGGGGCCCCGTAAAGGGCCATGGACCGCATGACTCCCGCGTAGAGCCTCCGGCAGGAGGCGTTTGGCCCCCCCAGGTTGGGCAGGAGCCGCCTGAAGGCAGCCCCGGTCCGTTCCAGTTTGGGGGCCAAACGTCGGAAGTGCTCCACGAAGTTCCACCGGCTGTCGAGGACAAGTCCTAGGTGCTTCAAAGTCGACTCGACGCCGATGGATACCTCTCCTACCGTGAGTAGGGATCCCGTCGGTGGCGCATTCCGAGGCCCATGAAAGCACATGGCCTCGGACTTGTGCAGTGCCACCTCGAGACCCAGCTGCCGGATCCTCTCAACGACTATCGCAACCCCGCGTGTCATAGCTTCGGCCGCTGCCTCGTGCGACCTCCCCTGTGCCAGCACCAGCGTGTCGTCTGCATAGCAGACCACGCTGACGCTGCTAGGAAGGTCGGCGCGCAGCACCCAGTCGTGCCCGATGTTCCACAAGGACGGCCCTAGAACCGATCCCTGTGGAACACCGCACGACATCTCTCGCCGTTTCCATTCTCCGCTGCGACCGGAGTAGATGACGGCTCTATCCGTCAAGTAATCCCCGACCACACGACGGAGGTAGGTCGGCACCCGGTGATACCGGAGTGCCTTCGTAATGCAGCTCCAGGGCATGGAGTTGAAGGCGTTGGCGATGTCGAGAGACACCGCCAAGACAACCCCTCCCCTGGACACCGCATCCCCCGTCGTGAGGGCTCTCACACGCATGATGGCGTCCACCGTAGAGCGCCCCTTGCGGAAACCAAACTGGTGTTCCGCAAGATCCGGCCCCGTCCCCGCAAGGTGCTCGGCGAGGCGGTTTGCAATGACTCTTTCAAAGAGCTTGCCCACCTCGTCGAGCAGCACCACGGGCCGGTATGCGGACGGAGAGTCCGCAGGGCGCCCTGGTTTCCGAATGAGGACCAGCTTTTCCGTCTTCCAACGAAGCGGGTACTGGCCTCTCTCCAAGCATGCGCTTAGGAGCCCCTCCATCTGCAACCAAGCCTGGATCTACCTTGTAGATGTATTCGGAATTAAAGCTAAATTGGCTTTAACCGTAGAGGAAGACTACAGAAGCTATGGATTGACTGTGTGAAGGATGATATGGCTAGAATGGAGGTGATTGCTGATATGGCGAGTAATAGAGAAGTATGGAAGAAGACATGCTGCGCCAGTCCTAAATAAATTGGGATAAGGGCAGATTCTTGCATAACATTTAAATTAAACTCGATGTTATCATGTAACGAATAGGGCTTCTGATTTTGCATGTTTCACCCTAGGTCATAGCCACGAGATTTCTTGTCTTGTGTTGTGTAACTGTCATGACTCAAAGCAAATCTAAGCGAACTGTTCAAAGGTCAGATGAAGCTCCTTATCAACTATAGTCATACTCATGAACCCCATTTCTGATATCTGAAAAGGTATCGATAAAAAAATATTTAGGCGTTTAATAATGTCTTTTGTTCCAGAAAGTTCTAACTACAGTCGAAACTCGGAAGCTCTGAACACACCTAACAGTATTGGCAAGAAATTAATGGTATGGATCTCTTTGATAAATTTTTCCCTGAGCAGTTGAAATTCGCGACGTGGACTCGCTGGAATTGTTTTTGCAATCTACAACTTTGATCTATGCAACCATAAAACTGCTTTAGGTAGGTACAAACCTACAAACATAATATCAAGGTAGGTTTAGAATAAAATGAAAAGTACCTACAGTTTGTCAAAATAGAGTATGGATAAAATGAGGGCGTTGTTAGCGACTTTCTGGCAACCCTGGGCAGTGACAAGCCAATGACCTTGTCGAGTTTGACAGAAAACGCGGTAGTGCCAGGTAGGAAATTAGTAGTAGTTCAAACTGTCACTGCGTCACTTTTTTTTTTTTTTGCTAATCTCTATGTAATTCTAAACTTGAAAGTAAGTAGATGTGATTACCCACCTACTTTATCACGCTCCATCAGATTATTTTTTGGGTAGACTTAAGGCATCTCGCACGTCAACCTGTATGCTTAACTGGACTATCCTGTGGGTGCGTTTAAGGCCTCCACCCAGGCATAAAGAACTAACTAAGCGACTACACTAAGGACCCCTGTGGGGTACGACGGCTTAAGGCGTCGCTCGGGGAGGCCAGCAAAGGTCAGGCTGGATCGGAACAAGCTCCATCTATGAATCGAAAGCCAGTCTTATAACTACGAGTCCTGTGCAGCTGTACTCAATCATGAATGGTTTTGTTTCTTGTTTTGCAGAGTTTCCTCAGCGTGTTAGGCGCGTTTCACGGCGTGCCTCTCATCGCCGTATTATACTACGTGTGCGGTGCGGTTGTGTTCGGCCTAGCGCGCGGGAAAACTACGCTCGGCACTGCCATGTTCCCGATCGAGTTCACCACTAGTGGGGGATTGGATGGCGTGAGTATCTTTATCATCACTAGGTCCAAAGTACAGCTTGCCATGACAGTTGTGTCTTACCGTTGATCTATCAACAGAAGACAATATCGCTCAAACGCGTTATGTAAGGACTAAGCACCTTTGACCCCTCAAGGAGAAAGACGTAATTGTAAGTCTTCGTGTTCATTACATGTGATATCCTACTTAGGTACATTTCGCTTCTTTACGTACACAAGTGGTTTCCAATTATAAAAGTAAGACTTACTAATAATAATAATATGTAATTAACTGACCTCGTGTTTGCTCTTGTAACAAATATTCCCATGCACTGGGGAACGTCGGTCAAAGTGGCACATCTCTAACTGCAGTATGACCAGTTTCAGTGTGCAGATTAAGGTGGCGTTGCCGCTCTTTGTCAAAAAAAAAGAATCGAAATGTCAAATGTAGGTAGGTACCAATACATTTATTTTAGTTACGATTACGAAACAATACAAGCTATTAACAGTTTGCAGCAATATATTAACAGTTTTCCATCCAATGACGATGCTTGGCTAATTATAGATATAGGTACCTAACATTGCAGCGCCATTAGTTTCATAATTAATTAAGAGGTTGTCTATGACTCCCACGCTTTCATTATCGCGTTCTCATTTGACTTGACACACATTGCGCGGGTCTAAATGTGTATTCCATTAGAGGTGGTAGGTACTTTACTTATAACACTTTATGTAGAATGGCGTGGGTGTCGTCATAATGATATTTTCATAGTAACGAAACTGGACGTACTTACCTACTCCCTGAATCTAGGTATAGGCTAGAACAGTAACATAATGGTACGGTTTTTTTTAAAGGCTTTGATCAGTGATAATCGGTGTCATACAGGTTCACTTTCGACGACTTACAACAAGATTGATATAGGTACCTACCTACCTACTTAAGCTTTTTGGTGAGCGAGAAACGAAGAGTGCTTCCGAGCTCGTGTGATAGCATAGCATTCACGCTGTTTCTCGCTCTTTCACGATTCTGAGCGACAGAAAAGGAATGGAGCATAGAAAAATGCTATGCCGTGCTGATGGCCGTGGTGGTTCAACCCAACTCATTATGACTTACCATCTTCGTAATCGATACCCCCAGCTAGAATTATTTCTGACCCCAGCATATCCCGATTGGTCCAGACTGAGACTAATCTTCAGATGGATGTCTGACCATCTTGCTGAAAAACAAATATATTACTATACTCTTTGATGAAAAGCATACGTTTATTGAATGCGTTTGAAGCGATCTCCTGAACTGCTTCTCTGCAACAGCTGTCCCTCAGCGTACACAACTAGCCTACTAGTCTGTGAGTTCTGCTTCAGTTCTGATATATACGTACGTGTAAAACTTCATATCCATTTTATTCACAGGTAAAAGGCCACGTGCGGATAATGTACGGCTTTTATGTGGAGGGCGCTATGATGCTGTTGTCATGCGCGCTGTCAACGTTGCGTCTACACAGCGGCCCCGCCATCAGTTGCATATCGGAGAAGTACAGACTGTTTGAGAGCGACAAATAAGTGGGAAGGTTAATCCTATCAGAACAATTCGAGGGTTTATGTAGGTGCTGAAGAAATGACGCCACATATTATGTGCTCTGTATATGCTCTTGTTGATACTTTCAGTGCCGGAAACCAACCTGGAGGGTTCACTCAAGTCACTTACGATACCGGGAATCCTCCATGTTTCAACTTTTGCACAAACGTAGTCAAGTGTTCAAGTGTCGCGGCACGCATGCTCGCGACTCGATTGCACGCCTTTAAACAATGGTAATAAGGTCTTATTTTCAATGCAGCCAGTAATTTGCTTATACAAATCTAGATCTTAATTTTAAATTTTGGCTGGTCAATTGAGTCAAATCTCTTCCACTGTGAGTTTTAAGCATTCAAGTCAAAAATAAAACAAAGCTTTATGTAATTAGTTGTTTTATTTATCTACCATTTCCTACACACTAGTCAACGGCTATGTACAGCGTCCATGATTATAATTACTTTGTGAAATGTCCAATAAAACATGAATATTCAGACAACAGCAACAATAATATTTTATTCGCAAATCTAAAACGAAATGTTTACGTTCCTATCCTGTAAGAGCCCGAATATCGGTAAATCTTGAGTTTTACTAGGTAATCTTAAGATTTACCGTAAGTCGGACTTTTACAGTAACATTTACACCCTTCTTCTCGTATCACAGAATTGTAAAGTAAATCATAGAAATGGGTGAATGAATACCATTTTTTTTTTTGGTAAATTCAAAAACAATATGAAACAAAAAATATAATAACATTGTATAAAGAGAAGCGAGAATTTTATAAGGCTAGGCTAGGCTAAGCAAGCGCTTTGGTGACAAATTAATTTAAATCGAATTAATAGTGGTATAATCATTACGGTCCCTAGCATAATTTGAAAGTCGCTAGAATTTTATGAATGCAACGCCTTTTTTTATTAATTTCGTCGTTTATTGATTTTTTTATTGAATTTTATATATTGTTCCACAGAGTAGTATATAAATGGAGTAACAAACGCGAAAAAACTCCTTTTCTTATAACAACCGACGACGCTTCTTCGAACGTGCATCCTATACAGCGTGTGTATCAGAAAAGTGTGGTTAAATTTGAGGGTGTACTGTGTACCATAAATCTGAACAACTATCTCAATGGGACCTACAAAGTAATCGCAAAAATATAACAAGACTGCCCCGTACATTTTGGTCAAATAGGTATTGAAGATTTGTATGATTGTTTTCACACGACTGTAGCACACCCTTAAATATGACCACATCTCTGAGACATGCTGTATGAACGACGAAGTGATCAATACACAACATGCGCTTGAGTTATCCATTTACTAACTACTCCTACTCATAGCACACGTATAAGCACTGCACTGGGTCCCCATCCCAAGCAATGCAGACACGGTTCTTTAACAAACACCCAGTTGACACTGAACAGAGACTAGGGAAAAGAGGGATGAGTGACCATGGGCCTGCATTACGGGTATAGTCTGAGCCAGATAAGTAGGAAATAAAGGTCATTAACCCGCATACATTTATTCAAATACATAATTCCGAAAACAGAAATAATGAAATGAACTTCTCCCGAAACTACCGTGATCGTGATCCTTGACTTTTTCTAGTCATAAAAAACGGTTCATAATGTATTGTCGGGGTACCTACGCAGAGAAATTAAGAAAAGAGCAATGCCCTTTAATTCCTATTTATCTGGCGCAGACTATAGTAAGTTTGCATTGCAGTAAGGAGTCTAATGAAATCCAAGACCGGCTCAAATTGGGGCTATGCTGATCTCGTGCAGAGCTTACGCCAAAATCAGACGCCTGACTCGAGTTGTTCATCATCATGATCATAATTTTTCACTTGGTTCTCTTTGTGTTCTGACGTTTCACACGAAGTGAAAGATACCGAAATAAAAGGCAAAAATGAACGGAAGTGAAGAGTGTTGAGTGTTTTATACGTATGCGTCGAGCTTAAGACAGCGCTATTTGAACATAATGTTTTACCAACAAAGCGCTTCCAACCTTTTAACAATATACAATATCTACGCTTTGCTTCTCTTAGATTCTTCGAGCACCTCTTCTTCGGTGACCGTTCCCTCAATAGACTTTTTCTCTCTCAAGGCCTCTTTGACGGCGTCCACCATTTCAAGCTCGGATATTGACACTTTCTTACCTGAAAGTGTGAGAAAAATAACCATTAATATAATGATTTTGCAGAACAATATAGGATAATTTTATTATGAGGATTGAGTAAACATATCATGCCCTGAATTATCATGTTAAAAGAATAAAATAGAATACTCTTTATTATGTACACCATAAAGAAATTACTTTGAAGGCCAGCTCAGACAAGACAAAATCTTAAATTTATTTTTAATTAAATTTATTAATAATTTAAAATGAAATAGAGTTCAAAATGGCGTGCTCGAGCGTGTTTTTCTTAAAATTGAAAGCAAAGATCATTTTCGATCGTGATCGAATATTTTGTTAGGCCTGATACAGAAAATTTGATACGAGATTTGCCTTTATATCTAAAATATATTCCTGTGTACACTCCCACACACTCCACATTGAAATTAATAAAATATGTAATGTTTTAAGTTATATTACTTCCAAACATATAAACTTGAGGTGATTAAAACGGAGTCTAGTACATACATATATACAGCATACTATGACGACATGGCAACACCAAATGATCACACCATAAACTACAGAAGGTGAACTTTATTTCAAACGCTAGCAACTCTGTACAATACTTTCCATGTCAAATTGTGATTAGTGATTATGATGTGAAGTACTTCTAAAACTCCGAACGGTTTAGGTAGTCGTGGTCTTTTCCGCCTGATCAGTTAAAACAATTTTCACAATCATGCGGAGGCGCCGAGCCACGCACCCTTAAAGTTTAGGCCTATTAGGAAAGTGTCAATTTGGCGCGCAAAATAACAATAACTCTCGTTTGGCGTGCGTCGTCAGTGCGCTCGGCCGATCGGTATTGTCATTAATTATTTCTATACAAAATCAACGGGGGCGGGGCTAGTGAGCGTTTCTATGTTGCGAGTGCAAGCTAAAATTAGCTTAGTGGCAATGATATTCTAATAAACAGATATGTTATACACCTACAAATCAACCGAGAAAAGTGTTCCGCGCGGCAGCGGCAGCTCACATACACGCAGTGACGCAGAATAAAGGCAATACGACCCAATTAGGCCGTTTTCGAGTCTTCACGATTGCGCGCACACAACATATCTGTTTACTAGAACATCATTGCTTAGTGGTGATCAGGCGGGAGTGTCCACGATAGTACAGCCGTACACAAGGGAACATGTTCAAACTAATAGTTTCAATGCAGATAAAATATTCTACTCTATGAATAAAATCGTCAATTTCGGTGTCAACTTACAATTTTATTTTACCTACAAGAAGTAAGGCTTATTAAGTTTGATCGTTATTTCTTTCGTATTGCTCCTGGAAATCAATGAATAATCACCAAATTACAATATTTCCTACTTCTGTTCCTACTTTTTCATTTTGTAAATAATACTCTCAGAATCTCTCTCATGAACACAATCCTTGGCCTAAAGGGCCATTGGGCATTTCTATGAAGTCTACTCTGGACCAACAAAATTGAAATTCTCAAATAGTAGCTTACAAATAGGATTTCACTTCATTCTAAAACAACAAGTACCTAAGTCGTCGGAGATCAGAAATAGAAATCCTTTTTCTGTATTTTGACCTATTATTCACACTAAGTAGCCAGGATTATCTATCAGCAACTTGCTCTGAAATACAGACTTGTAGAATCGGAAGTACCGTACTATAGGTATGTGCCCAACACAGTTCTCAAAAATGGCAATATCACATTGTACTGGGATCAATCCATCATCACAGGCAGGACTATTAGTAGCCAATAAGCCTGATTTATGGTAGTGGTGGATCGATTAGATAGGCGTGCAATGATTGTTGACATAACGGTCCCGCACGACGAAAACCTCGTGAAAGCCGAAAAAGAAAAAGAAAAGTAAATCAAGTAAGTATTGACTCGCGAGGTTGTCGATATGTTGGATGTGGATTCAGCGATCATTGTTCTTATAGTCGTTTCAGCCAATGGCTTAATTGCCAAGAGCCTCCTCTTACCTTACCAATAACTGACCGGCTCTCGTTAGTCAGCTGGATCAAGGCCACTGTTCGTACTGTTAGGAGGTTAATTTCTCTGGAGCTGTGACCGCCGCTTAGCTTGAACCCACCGGTATCGGGAAAACCGGGCTACTATTTCTTATATTTTGAAATGTTTTTTTTTTTAATATTGATTTTATATAGCTATAAACGTAAAAAGTAAACAAGAAAATGACTAAACTTAGTTTCTCCGGCGACATTGGTATTTGTCGCAATACTATGAATTGCAGAACTTATTGTGAGCTATGATTTGAGATATATTTCATTATGGATAATGACTGACTAAAAAAAAATGTATTATATTTATTTATTTTATTGGATACGTGTTTTTGTTTTACCAAATTAATAAAAATTGACGAAAATAAAACGTGTAAAAGATCATGCTTGTGACGTCACATTTGAGTACAAAAAATGTACTCAAATGTGACGTCACACGAGTTTTCGACGCACTGCATCGTTTTCATTTTTTGTATACCTACGTGAAAAATGAAAAAATATGTATCCAATATTTTTTGGAAATCTATCTGACGGACTATTTAGATTTTTTTTTGTCATCTACCCTATTCCGTTAGACTTACGCACATTTTGCCCAAGATCCTTTGTTCAGACATGTTTGATTAACGTTCCATTTCAGAATGTGCTATGCCCTCGGTTGTAATATATCTGGATTATAGCATGATGGTGTAGGGTAGTATGAGGTTATAAATGAAACAACATTTAAATTAAATTTCGTGTATTCATGAAACAGACTACAATATTTACAATATTTTTGAAACTAGAATGTATGACCATCATACTATAATCATTATAAAACTAGTCTCTCAACTTCCGCAACACTTTCATAAATGCTCTCTCACTATTAAATATTTATACATGACTTATTTACATTCAATATTATATTAAAACGTTAATATAGAAACTGTTGTTAGGAAGAAAATCGCTAAAAGAATTTTGTATCACATATTAGGAAAATTATGGATCAGGAATTAATTAGCCTAACTTTAAAATAATAAATAACAAATATCATATCCTAATCCATAAATCTAGCCCATTTCAAGACTCAACATATTTTACTTTACCCAAGCACTAAAGTGCTGTAATTATTTCATCTGTAAAATTGCATTAGCATAAGGAATGGTAGTTGAAGCCATCCCCTTTCAAAACGTATACATATTCATAGCCTACTTAAGTCACTGATATACCAAAGACAATAAGTCAACTAAAATGTCAATCAAAATCCTTGTACAACTCTGGGTGTAATTCCTTGTCCCGCTGAAGCGCTCTTTCATACCCAAAAGGTTTATCAATCTCCCTGCCTGGCCTTTCCTCTAGCTCTTTGAAATACTCAAACGCACCAAAGCGATCATAAGGGTCATTCGTCATAGCAATCAAACACATAAAGACAGCCATGCAGAACCCAGTCACGAAATACGCTTTATTTGTCTGAAACGTCTCGGTCATGCTGTCAAAAAACGTCCACGCTTTCGCTCTATGCCTTCTGTCATCGTCGTGATCGCGGTTCGCGTCGTGTATCTTAGACTTAGAACCCGTACCTGTTTCTGTTTTACTGTCCGTATCACTGCTAGCTTTTGCTTTTTCTGTAAAATAAATTTTTGTTGACTTTTGAAGCGCTAAAATAGACATTTACATAGCCTATATTTCCTACGCTGATTTTGGTACAAACTTAAACATTATCCAGGATAATCTTCTGTGATATTGCTGTCAGTTTAGTAAGCTTCATCTAGTAAAGTAAGCTGGTTGTCTACGTAAGCTTCTTGGTCATTTCTTACCATCTCTATCAAGGGTGACGCCGTGGATCTGTCCTGGGGTATCCTCTTCATGTTCGGCGTAGGCGTAAATCAGCGCTTTCTGCTTGTCTGTTAACGTTTTTGGTAACTGCGGGGGAAAATTATAATTTAGTTAAACATAACATCACGCCTGTAATCCGCGAAGGTTTATGCAGACGTGTTCCTAATGCTTGTTCGAAGAAATGAAGTCCAAACTCAATGTTTGCCAAAGAGCGACCGAACGTAGCATTTTCAATATTAGACTCCGATCGAATGCGGTGCACCTTAAGACGGTCTAATACAGGCTTCGCCGATGTAGGCGATAAGTCTGCCAGGTTAAAATGGGACTGTGCGGGTCATGTTTCTAGGATGAAGCCGCACAGATGAGCGAATAGTCACAGTGGGTGCCTGAAGACGGTCTTCGTAACCTAGGCAGGCCCAAGGAACGCTGGCGTGACGATCTGGACTCGTTCTTAATGGATTGGTCGGAGAAGTCAAAACAAAATTGGAAAGCCATGGGGGACGCCTTTGTGTGCAGCAGTGAGACAGAGCAAGCTGACATAAACAAAAAAGGATAATAGGCATGACGACAGTATCAAAAAATTGGAAATCTATTTAGTCTGTCAGTTAGAGTATTGGAAATTAATGGACACGTATTTTTTGTTTTTGTAAATCAATGAATATTGACAAAGATAAAACGCATCAAAACTCGGGAGTGGGGGCTAGTGACGTCAGAACTAGCAAAAAAATTATACCAAGGCGTGACGTATTGAGAATTTTAAAAGCGTCATATCTTCGTCAATTTTGGTTTACGTAACAAAAGAAAAAACACGACTCAAATATTTTTTGATTATCTAACTGACGGACTAAAAAGATGTTTTTTGGCGTCTCGCCTATTATTATCCTCATCCTCGCGCTTACTTAACAAATGACAGTATTCCTACAGCTTACAACATACATTTTGTGTATAAGTTTGTTTTGATTTCTCCGCTAAAACCTGAAAAATTTTAAACAGAGTATGGTACCAACCTGTATTTTGATATGCACATAGTGATCCCCGTAGCCGTGCTGGCTGACCCGCTTCATGCCCTTCCGCGACAGTCGGATGATGCTGTGTGATGACGTGCAAGGCATTATCTGCAATAAATTAATATATTACTTTTATACTTGAAGTAACAGTAAGGTTTGAGGCTTCATACTGCCGTAGGAAAACTCTTTTGCTATCTGTACATGACATACGTCGCTTACCTTGCCTGAAAGAGAATTCTAATAGGAAGCGATCGTTGAGCAAATACGCGATCGTCATGATCATTTGTATGGGTTGCCGAAAAAATACAATGTATTTGCTTTTGCATAGATTTCTGAATGAATCAAGCATCATCAAGATTAAATGCGGCTAGTACTTACATCTTGCCTTTTGCAGTTGTCACAAACCTTGTACAAAACAGATAAAAACTAACCTGCAAAGTATGATCTTCATATAGCCCTTGTATCCTGACGGTGCCACCCAGTAATGCTTGTGACACGGAAACCTGGAAACAAAACCATCAATAAAACCTATACATCCTTTCACATTTGTACCTATTTTTCTATTCCTTTCTTCTTTTCTGTATATAGTGTGGCACATCAACTGGTAAATTAATAAAAGTTTTTGACACCTTTTTTTTAAATTGAGTCAACGCTTGAATACATTCCACATGAAAATAAACGGTTAACATTTAAATTATATTTATCCGTTAAAAAAACAGTTTGTAATTCGCATTGACCAAGCTGGTAAGGCCCTTTACTTACAACACAATCAGTATGCACATCAGGTCCATCTCTCTTGAAGTAATTGGACTTCTCCACCTTGAAGGTGATGAATATCTCGTTATTGGCACCTACAGCCATGCGGACGGTCTGACCGTCTTCTACACCCGCTGGCACGGGCACTGTCACCTTTTTACGTTGCACCTGTTAATGGACATTATTTTGGTATTAAGAAGTCTTAATCACTGATTTACAACAGTTGGAAACATTGGACAAAGTCCGAGCTCACAGTTTTAGCCAAATATTGTCTGGCCTCACAAAAACGTTGAAAAATCTTACAGTATTTTTAGCGAATAAATCAATAATGCTAGCTGAACCATAGATCAGACTATTGACTATAAAGCCCCTATTCAGTTTAAACAATTAAGAAACCTTTCCACCAAAGCAGAGACATGTGGGAATCGACCAATCACATATGTTCAATCAACATCTCGACTCTCCTGTGGTCGAATCGTACACTCGCTCATCTCTGCTTCGGTGGTAAACGGGCCTTAGAGCACTGGCTAGCCCGCGCACAGCGCCGAGTATCTGTCCATGTTAAGTTACTTCGCCGCCAACAAAATAAAACATCAAAATATTATATATACCTTACCACACACAGATTGTGTTAAATAGCTTGGCTTCCATTTAGATAGGCGCCTAACATGGAAAAATCACACAAAACAAAAAAGGGAGGTGAAAAGTTCCGCAACCTGTATTTGCTTATGGGAAGAAACTCGGTAATCTCTGTAGACAACTACTTTCTACAAATCTGTTCTTAAACCAATATGGACGTACGGAATCCAATTATGGGGCGTAGCCAGCAAATCTAACATTCTCGAACTGCGAAGGGCTCAAAATTTTAGACTGAGAGCGATAATAAATGCATCTTGGTTTGCTATAAATAGCGAAATCCAATCCCTGCAGGTGCCGTCTGTTAACTTTGAAATTGAGCGGTACAAATGTCAACACAAGGCACTCCTAACCATACACTGAAACCCACTAAGTAACTGTTAAACCCGACAGCAGTTGTAAAAAGGCTGAAGAGGAACCACTATCAATACTGGCTGCTCCACCACAACGCCATGTGAACTGGAATGAACTCCATAAGCGAGTTCATTCCAGTTCACATGGCGTCTGACAACCGATTGCAAGTCGAATCCTCCTCTTTTTGGAAGTCTGTTAAAAATTACATTATTTATTTACAATATTCTCTGTCTTTAGATACTTACAGACTGTCCTTTGCCCTCACACTCGATGCAGGGGAATTTGATGAGCATTCGAGAACCATGGCAGTGTCGGCAGGTAGAACGCATCACAAATGGACCTGGGAAATTAATTCATTAAGTATAAAACAATGCTTGCGAGCAATGCGAGCAGCAGTGGCCAGATAGGCGCATTACTTTGTGTAATTTATTTCATCACCACTGCTTTCAAAACGGTGAAGGAAAACATCGTGAGGAAACCGGCATGTCCTAGAACCAAAAAATTCGAAGACATGTGACATCTACCAATCCGCACTGGGCCCGCGTGGTGGATTATAGCCCATTCCCTCTCATAGAGAGGAGGCCTGCGTCCCAGCAGTGGGAACATTAATAGGCTGATGATGATGATGATGATGAAAACAATGCTTCAGGCATGGATATAATAACAAGCTTCTATATTGTATTCTTAATAAGCAAAACATTGTGAGGAAACCTAGACTTATAATCAATATAAGTCTGAAATCACCAACCCGTCTTGAGCAAATATGGTGATCAACGCTTGTACATTCTCTGTTAAGAAGAGGCCTTTGCACAGCAGTGGGACAGTTATAGGCTGGTATTATTATATTGTATTTGCATATTTGACCAGTGCATAGGCACCGAGAGGAGGATGGGGAGAGGTAAGTTTCAGGCTCGCTAGCTTTGCATCATTCATCTTTTTCTGTAAGTTTTTAATTTGGTTCAAACAACCTTAGTTTTTCAAGTTAGGATTGAAAATACCTCTGTTTTTACAAGTAATAATTCAAATTATGCTTTTTCAGTGGCTTGTCAGGATTCTGTAATTAATTCACAAACTACAACACTCTAAATACCAATTATTTACCAATCATACCTCGGGAGAAAGTCTCCATGCCTGTTCCATTGCAGTAAGTACACTTGATGGACTTGGTGCCGGGCTCACATCGAGAACCACTGCACTTGGGGCATGTGTCTATCATGTTAATGTTTATCTCCTTGTTGACACCGCGTGCTGCTTCTGTGAACTTGAGATTGACTACCATCTGGAAAAGTGATTAGAGGAATTTGAATAAATGATCTCGGAGATAGATGTTGGATATTGTTGAGAATATTCAAATAGTTGCAGGTTTAAAATTCAATGGCCTATTATTGTATGTTATGAATGGCAGTATAACTATGACAATAACAAAATACAGTTATTGTAATGGTATCTAATAGTAGAGTAAATTAAGTAGTTTTATATTGTGAAATGTTTCTTGTGTCTGTTATTATGATATATAAATTTCTTATGAAAAAAAAAATACCATATATTATCACTTTACCTCTTGAGCTGCACCAAACCCAAACTTGGACTCAGCAAAGTCACTGAAAGCATCACTCTTGAAGCCAGCTTCTCCAAATATCTTCCGGAACAGCTCCTCAGGGTCTATGGTGGACTTGTACTGCCATTGGTGAGTGAAACCGTCAGTTCCTGATGGCCCACCTCCCATGCCCATGTCCTCTGCAGTGGTGCCGTATGTGTCATACTGCTTGCGCTTGTTTTCATCAGAGAGGATCTAAAAAGGACCAAAAAAAAAAACATTTTTATTTTTCTTTGGAGTTTGTTCACCAAAGACAATCATTTACTATTAAAATCTATTTATTTTTATTTTTATGTCAGCTGTTTTATGTTATCTTGGTTGTTGATAATGTTTTCAACTAATAAATAGAACAAGACAGAACACTTTCTAATAAACTCAAATACCTCATAGGCTTCTGACACTTCCTGGAACTTCATAGAAGCTTCTGGATCAGACTTGTTTGCATCAGGGTGGTACTTTTTAGCCAGCTGATAGTACGCCTTTTTTATGTCTTTGTTTGACGAGTTCTTAGCGACCCCGAGAACCTTGTAGTAGTCAGCTCGAGCACTCAAGATGTTCGTCGTGTGAATAAATCGATGTCTAGCACCAACATTATCTGAGAGACGAAATATGTGCGACAGTTAGGTTATGTTTCATGAAATGTCAAAGTTCTTTGGCAATTGATGACCTAAAGAGTACATATGATGCGGAAGGCCTAACTAATAATGCATTCTACTCGTTAAATATGTCCTTCATTAATCAGATTGAAACCGGTGATGTAATAAAAGCATGTAAAACTTACAATTTTTACGTGCTAATGAAGCAATAGATACGGGGTGTCCGCCTAAAAAATTATCACAACTATTACACCCATGCACATAACGATAAGGAATTTTTACAATACTATTGTTGAAAACTGTACTAATAGTTTTTGGGTTTAAAAATCCTAAAACACTCCGTTTTGGAGCCATCTTGAAAAATTAAATGACAGCAGTGAGCAGAGCAGCAGAAGCAGATGAGCAGACAGACTGACAGATTAGACAGATCAAGAATTTTGAAAGAAAAAATCAATGTTTCCACAAAAAAATAATTGCCCTAAATTGAGTTACCCAGTCAACAAAAATACTGAGTCCCTCATTCATTATTTAAACCAAAAAAAGATGTAAATCTTAGCACATAAATTTTATGTTAAAAATATTGAGCATTCACCTTACTGGGGAAGACCGTTAAAAGCTTATTGTAGATGGCGTGACCACAGCTAGGTCTCAATCTGACCAATGAAGTCAATCTATTTTGAGATTTGTGACATTACCACATTTTCAACCAATGACGATGTTGGGAACTAGCTATGCTAGCGCCATTAGTTCTATAGTTTCCTTCCCCATTACCGGATACCTGTTTATGTAATTATAATTTTTACTCTAAGGTGGACCTATTTCCGGGGTTGCGGGACTGTTCGAAAGAGATACCGTGACCCCCGAACACAAAGGGCGATAAAGGAACATGAATGGGTTTTAGTCAGTAAAAGTCTGACACTCCCTCCTGCTCCGCCCAGAGCGGGAGAAGTCATTTCATGATCACCCATCCGAAAAAAAAAAAAATGGTTGTATTGATTATTTTGATGCTTATAATTCTATAACTACATACGTCTTACAGCCGCGAATAATATTCTAATCAACACACAACCTCAAACCATCAACCACATTTGAATTTTGTGGGCTACCCTGAAGGATTCACTTGAATAACCTTGAAATGGCTTATAGTAGAACTTATTTAGAAACAAATACGAAAAAAAAGTCTATCATAGTTAGTACGTAAGTATGAATTAATTTTTAAACAAAGTTTAAACATCTTGCGTAAAAAAAAAATGTATGCATAAATGAGTGACCAATGATTTTAAAATAATGTCGGTTTCGAGTAGATTTAATAACGGTGCAATTCATAATTGTATCTACCTTAAATAGTGAATTATTGCTATTAATGTAGACAAGGAGAAAAAATCACTGGCCCTCCATTCAGGCCCTACATCTGCAGATGAAATTTTTTATAAGATAGATTTTTTTTCGTATTTTTTTTCTGAATGGCCATAGGTTCTGCTATGGGCCATTTCAAGGTTATCCATTCGTTGCCGGACACCCTGTATACTCTAAGAAGTCCGCCTATGTACTACTCAATGTGATAGACTTAATAAAACACACTTGCACAATCCAAACAAAATGACGTAAAATGGTATATATATATAGTCTGATGGGTATTTTACCCCATTCTTAAGTCAGGAGTCCCACCCATAGGATTAAATCTAGGAAGAAAGATGTGTATTTGCAGCTGCATTATGTAAACATAGGAAAATGTCTGCTCCCCGCCTCGGATACTTTTTGTTTTTGTATGATTTGGCAAAACAATTTAAAATAATGAAGAATGCAAAAAAAAAAAATTAAGCGAGCTCGAAAAGCATTGATGACAATTTTGTTTGTCGTATATCATAAAAAAGTGAAAGAATGTGATAAGCAAACATTTGAGCACCCCATCGCGAATGGAATAGGTTTTCTTTGATAATTCCTATAGAAAGAAACACTAGCTTGCAAAAAAAAAACATTTAAACGATTCCGTTCCATTTTGGTGTAAAACGCCTATGTTATGCAGAATAATAATCTGCCTCAAAATGGGTAAAATATTTTATAGTAGAATCACATTGGACATAAAATTATTGCCATTATTGCAAAAATAAAACTTTTAAGAAAATAAAACATAAAATTATGTGAAACAAATTAAAAAACAAGTTGCACTCGCTAGAATATATTTTTTGAGAATCAAAGTTTTGTGTTTGTTGTTACTGACATTTACGCAGATTCTTTTGGAAAACTACTATTTATGAGAAAGACAAAGTTCTATACGTTGGCAACACCATTTTCCTGGGCAACGGTAGGCAAGATGATTTATAAACAAAAAATGAGCTTACAAAATGCCAATTATTGTATTGAATTTTGAGATAAAAGTTAATACTTTTACAACTAAACTGTAGAACGTTGTAGTTAAAGTTAAATACAAAGTAAATAACGTATACAACCATGGCTTCAATGCGGGATCAAAAAATCGAACAGCAAGTAAGTGGTTTCAAAATTAATTTTATTAAAGTCACACATATCTTGAACATTTGCATATTTTATGAAGTGGTTTTATCACTATGAGCTAAGTACTTTATTACATGATGCGTTGTTATTAATTTAACTTGTAATTTTAGCGCCAACTGATGGAACAGAAAATGAAACAGAAACGCCAAAATTCTGGAATGGTTCAAGCAAATGATCTAAGGGTAGGGTCTGCAAAACGTCCAATATCAGGCAGCCGTTCCCGCGAGCTACATGGTAAGTGTTTTTCCACATAATATCCATATTAACAAAAATTCTCAATGTTTAGTTGACTCATGCATGGTTTTTTGATGTATATTTTCGTTATGCGCATTTTCTTTTCCTTTCATAACAGGCTATGATGGCCCGATGCAATTTCTTATGTCGCCAGTCAATCCGGACCAAGTAATACCCCTCCAAACAAATAGAATATCAACATATGATGGTAAGTAGGAACGCTACGCTTACTTTTCTTACAAAACATTATACTTACGCTTTTCTGTGAACATTATTTTACATTAGCATGATTTGGTGACTGTGTTTTATGTACTCACTAATACATAATATTTTAGAGATACATTTATTCAGTATTTTTACAAATTGTGCGGACAATGTACCAAGGTACATTCTACCTGTGCGTCTTTGAAAAACTACATGGACGAGGATTAAAATGAGTCTCTAAACATTGGATGGCCAGTACACATAGATGACTGAAGTCTCATTTGTACTCAGTCTTAAAAATGGGTAACATATTCAACAGTAAGAAAAATAAATTTTAAATTGTAGCAATGACACTTCTACTTTCTATCAACAGTATTATAATTTCATGTTTAAATTAAACTTATGACATTATCTTTACATAAAATATTCAGAAACAATACAAATATTTTTGCAAATGCAAATTCAAGGATCTACTATTGTATAGTACAATTGCGACCTTGTTCTATCGATACGGTGAATCATAATATTGGGAATGAATAAGTCTGTTATTGAAGAACAGAAAAACATTATTCATTCATGACTTGTTAAATACCTAACTTGTTTTACTATGAAATACATGCCATTGTGTAAGAACAAGAACTTAGTTTATGAATTTGAAATGCAAGAAATACCAAGGAAGTTCTTGGAAATAAATATTTTCTAGTTTTAGAGATATAACGTTTAAATCCGCAAGCAGAAATAAATAGAATTCAATAATGTTATGTTATTTATGTCATAGGCTACATTTAAAACATTCTAGTTGGTTAATTTCTGAACAAAATGGGCGCGAAGCCACAAGCAATAGCTAATATAATATAATTTAAATGGATTGCATTATTATACAACTCATGCCTAACCGGCCAAGTACTTATAATGGTTTAAAATGAAAACAATGACTTTTATTTTATTTTATCAAAATACCTAAAACATTGAAATAATTATGTTTACTGTAAATATAAACCACAATCCATTTCATTTTATTTAACTTACAGCAGTTCGACACTTTAAATAGTTATGTTGTCTTAAAGTAATAAAACTGAGTAATTTATGTTGATGGTGTAGTTCCGACACTGTTGAATTGTGTCAATATTGGGACAGTTATATAGCTAATGGATTTGTATAAAGCAATACAGTTGTTAGGCAACTTTGCCATTGCTGTTAATAAATAAATAAATATCGCTGGACATGAACACACAGCGCCATCTAGTGCCACAGTAAGCAACGAGGCTTGTGTCGTGGACACCAGATAGTTGATATACTACCTAGATACTTTTTGTTTGTAAATACATACTTATTATACATATAAACATCCATGACTCGGAAACAAATGTCCATGCTCATCACACAAACATGTTAATGAATGGGTAAAGATGAGGGATACTAGTCTGTTGTTTTGATTACCAATACAATAAAAAAAAAAAAGAGAAAAAGATTAAAAAGAAATATTTCGAGAATGTCCGCTAAGCTAATGGACAAGACGAAGTGCAGTGATCATCAAAGAACTGATTCACCAACTGCCAAAATAAATTGTCTTTCCTTCAGTTGAAATAAAATCGAAAATACATTATTGGACAATCGGCCTGCAGTCACAAATTGCTATAAAAAAAACCCACAACAGAAACTTGACTTGTCTGGGCTGTGGAGATTAAATAATGGCACAAGGGACACAAGTAGAATCTGAAGTGTTTACATTGTCATTTAAACACTTCAGATTCTACTCTTCTTCACATAAACCCACACTTGGGAATCATGGATGGTATTGCAACTAAATTTACTAATAAATGTACCACAAAATAGCAGCAACTTCGGTAGTGCTACACACTGGTTCGGCTCGGATATATCCGCAGCCATTTTAGACAAGTTTAAAATAAGTTAGCTAGCGAAAATCCTCAGACGTAATAAAGTAAACAAAAAATACTAACAATGTGATATTTTGGGGCCATCGACCTCAAGTAGCATTGTTACTTGAAGAATGAGTTGAAAATCAGATGTTTCACACTACATGTATGAGGTTCGCTACCTTATTTAATTCGGCCTAGTGTGAACAAGCACAAATAATTTTTCCTAGCAATATGTTGGGTCAGTGGGTCGACTTAGGGGCGGTTTGGTTGACCCTGACTGCATACATAATATATGGTGCTAGCTGAAGCAACGACTTCACGAACGACTCGAGCACAGTCAACCGCACGTCTTATCGACTCAACTGTGACAGCGCGTTTATTGAGTTTCAGTAAAAGCGGTTTTCGTGTCACTTTGACCTGCGGTTGACAGTTCGTTTTAAAAAGGACTATCTTTCATTGATCAAGGTTTTTCCTAACGCCTTACAGAGCTAGGCAATCAGATAGAAGTGCTGACGGTGGGCGAAGGGGACGGGAGCGGGGAGGAAGACGACGAAAGCGTTCCGGTCTGCAGTGTGGGGAGGGACGCAAGTACTGATGATGTTTGTGCTGATGCCGCTGTGGCACCGCTGCATGATAAACCGAGGAGAGATAGCTCGCCTAGTCAGGTGAGTTTTGTTACCATTCCTGACAGTTGACCCCGTCCTGACAGTTTTTCGAATCCCTTTCCGACAGTAATCTGGGCCCTAACCTGACAGTAATATTTTAATTTTCATAAAGTGCCACTGTTTATGGCTTTAATTGACTTGCTCCCGCCCTACAGACCTATACGAGTTACGACTTGATATTTTACAATAGTCTAAGCATAAACCTCGTCTAGACGGGAATTTATGCCCGTTTTCTGATAGCGACTTAAATCTGTCAGCCATAGAAAGTGTACTCAACTGAAATACAAAATAATGTACCTATTCAGCTTCCCAATTGCGTAACACATTTTTCTATCACAATCGAGACTTTTTCTTATAATTATGTTTGCCAAATTCGTCTGCTCAACAAATTGAATTAAGCAATGTATAGGGTTGAATTGTGAATAGCATTCGAATTGTGTGTGTGTTACATACGCCTCTGGTACTTCTTTAAAGCTCCTAAAGCAGTTTTTGACACACTTTTGTTCAAGTTCCAATTGATTTTATAACCAATATAAAGGGATTCGCTTCCAAATAATAACAGCCGTATGAATCGATCTTCAAGGTTGCCTTAATCGGTCTGTGGATGGGTGACTGTCCATTCCATACCGAGTCCGTGGTCCCGGCTAGTCATTTTTAAATGTTTGACAGTTATTACGGGCGTCAGAAGCCCAAATCTGACAACCCGTCTCACCAATGGGTATCGTATTACCTGTAAATGGGTTGTGGAGGTTAGATAGGCACTTTCTACTTGTAAAATACTAGTTATTCAGCTGCATGCAGTTAGACTGGAAGCCGACCCCAACAAAGTTCGAAAAGGCTAGGCAGACGATGATGAATCGACATATGCTTTCCTTTAACAGACAGCAGAAATAGAAGGTTCAGTGGAAGGTGCAGTCGAAACGTTCGTGGTGACTCCCGCGAAACACGGCACGCTATACAAATGTCGCATAGCTCGCGATCGGAAGGGAATGGACCGGGGGCTTTACCCTACGTACTTCTTGCATCTAGAAAAAGACTATGGGAAAAAAGTTTTTTTGCTGGCAGGTGAGTCAAAAAGATTTTTTTTTAAGAGCGTTATCTTCTGAAAACAAGACTGACTATTATGGCCAACGCACACCGAGGACGGAACGGCAGAGCATTTTATCTTTACCCAATGAAAATTGATACGTAGCGCGTAGCTAAGTGGCAACAAGATACAGATTCCAATTTTAATGCCGCGAAGGGAAATTCCTTTTAATGCCTTGGGGTCGATATCTAAACGGGTATTTACTGTGTGACAATAAATAATTGTCGTGGGACGACTGTTGACGTACGGTCTATTTCTTCCTCTTATTGAAAACTATATGTCTGGTAATAATGATGTTTTTTCTCAACATACCTAAGTACAAATGTGAACAAAGTTAATGCCTAAAACAAATTATAACACTATTAGAATCTATCGTATCGGTTTACCGTCTAGACCTAAAACGCCAAGTGATTGATGGCCACTAACGCCCTTTCGCTGTTTGCAGTACAAATAAAAACGTTACAGTAGAAGGTCAGTGTTTGTTTAACAATCATTAACATCGAGCCTACCCTGTTTCTTATTTCCCATTAATATTAATTGGTTCCCTTTATTAAATACTCACTGATCGATTTCCATTATCCAAATTATTGAATGTATGTAAATATTTCGAAAACGGCCATAATTTGACTAATTAATTTGATGTGGGGTACTCGGTTTGATTAGAATGGACTATTACAAATTAATAATAATATTTTGGTTTAACCTGTAAACTAATTACTGCCTTGTTGGTGCAGTCGTCGCAAGTGCGACTGCTGAGTATGAGGTCCTGGGTTCGATTCCAAGGTCGGACGAAGTGTTATTGGGTTTTTTCCATCAGGAATTTCTCAGTAGTAGCTACGGAATCTGGATTTGTGCCCGGTTGGTAGCAATAGGCTCGCCCCTATTACATGGAACTAAAACATAACTAGCGAAATTTGGGTGTAGTAATGGGTACACCTCTGCCTAACCCTTCGAGGATTACAGGCGTGATGTTATGTTAATGTACAAATTAATAATAAAGGAGACCAAAATTAGTCAATTATGTAATTAAGAGATATATGTATTTAAGTGAAAAAATGTCCTACTTATTAACCAGCCGGGCATTACATATAAACTAGTATTTGCGTTGTGCGCGAGCTGCACGCAGCTCGCAGGTTTCGTGTTTTTGAGAAGTATTCCTTACCCTTATAAAATTTTGAGAATCCATAGGAATCCTTAAATGATTTGGAAAATCCGTTAGAATCCTCAGTTAGAAGTTTTTTTTAAGATTCCTGGTTAAAGACATTTAATGCTCATAAAGAAATTTACATTTCACTTACATGAGAACAAATTTAAACAAAGTATAAACTAATCATTGTCTTTCGACACTCAGACTTACAAATTAACTTGACGTATTTGATTGCAAATTACGTATTTAGGTTCGTGGGTATTCCCATAAATCTCACACTGAGCCATTATGCGTAATTACCCTGCCTTGACAAAGAGTGAGTAATATTCTTATTCAAATCAGTATGAAAACCCTTAAGAACCCCTAAAACATTCTAAAAACGAATTCAATAAAAAATACATTAAAAAAAACCCTAATACAATCTAAAACCTGATTTAACATAACCCTTAAGTTTGCTTGTTGTCGCCCCTGAGTTACGGTTCACCCACTCAACCTTCGTTACGCTACGGAGGTCGCCGGCTCGTTTCGCTCGCCACCTCCGCCCTTCGCTCCACTCGGTCTCGCAGGTTCGTCCCAGTCAGGACCTACCACCACCAGACACGGTTCGACGCTTACTATAATATTTGTTCAAACACCTAATGGCTATCTCTAACCGTTACGAAGTTACAGCCCTTTCAATTTTAGGGGAGGTTGGGGAGGGGAGGTTTTACAAATTTCAACGCCCCTCAATAGTTTTAGGTAAGAATCAAAAGTTTTTCAGTTGTAAAAAAGGGGTTAAGAGGGGGGTAGAGGGTTAGTTTTGAAATATGATTTTGACTAATGCATTGCCCCTTTATATGAATCTGAAAAAAAGATGTTCCAAGTCTCTCAACTTCCGAGATCCGCCTAAAAGGAGGAAAAAGGGGGTCAAGAAGGAAAATTTGAAAAATGGTTTTTACTTTTCCGAGCCTCCTCTATACGAATCCGTAAAAAAAACCAAATACGGGTCTCTTTGTTTCCGAGATACGATAGGAAGGGGGGCGAAAAGGGGGGGTTTGGCACTTTTCCCCTTCCCCATCCACCATCTGGGAGAACAATTATGTCAGTGAGTGAGTGGTAATCGAGCTTTATATAGTATAATAAAAAAATAAAATAAAATAATTTATTTCAGGTCCGAGACCCATATAAAACAAAAATAGAAACCAAATACAAACACATAAATTATTGAAATATCAGAAATAAGTACACTAAAATTAAAATCATATCTCCTGCTATTATGACTAAGCTTCATTTGCTTATTTCTTTGCCTAGGCTTGCCCGACTACGTAATTTTCCATGAAACCGCTTAGATGAGGCGCAATAACATCATAAAATATTATAGTTATTATGACGAATGTCAAGAAGGATGAGAGACAACTGCCCGGTAAATCGGCCGGGCAGTTGTCTCTTCTAGCTCTGTTTGGCAAGTCTTTCATACATCTCTTTCAGCCGTCAATTCAGTAAACATCACCAACTTTCTAGCCATAAATTAATACATCGTTGAAAAAAATCTTCTCATCTTTACCCAACACCCCCACTTCATACTCAAAACTTATCTTGCCCTAAGCATATTCCACTTTTCTTAGCAGTACAAAATTAACAATTAAATCCCTTTACAGCCCGCAAACGCAAGAAATCCGCCACATCGAACTACCTAATATCGACGGATCCCACCGAACTAACCCGCACAGCAGACAGCTTCGCCGGCAAGCTGCGCTCCAACCTTCTGGGGACTGCATTCACTGTGTATGATAACGGCAAAGCGTGGAGGAAGCACGACCATGCCCACACCAGGCACGAGCTGGCAGCTGTAGTTTATGTAAGTATTAGCTGATGCCGGCTTCGCCCGCGTAGATGTCGGTTATCGCGACCAAGTAAAGCTCCCAGACGGCTTATTTTTTTCCGACACCTCCAACAAATATAATTATATTTTAGCCAATGTATACAAAAACTTGACAAATTATATACTAAAACCTTCCTCGAGAACCACTATCCATTTCCACAGCATGAAATCGGTGCAGTAGTTTTTGAGTTTGTCGCGAACAGACAGACGCGGCGAAGGACTTTCATAATATCTAGTGATATTGATTAGGTTCTAGGACATCCTGTGACCTTCTGGGAAACCTCGAGCCAAATTTGTCCGCATAGGTTATAGAATATGCTGCTGGCAATATGGGTCGGCCATATTCACCTTAGAACAGTAGGCCCTTGGGGTACAAATGACCTTGAGTAGAAACCGCGAATCGGCAAACAACGTTCTCTGCAGAGTGGCTGGTAGCAGTTGCCGAGAATCGAGTTGTATGCGTTCGATTAGTGAGGCCAATGCCAGGAGTGGACTGCTGTGGGCTGATGATGAGGTCTCTCCATCCCCTTCTAATATATATTCAGACTAATCGAAGGTACCGTTAGTGTATCAGCTGCAGTAGACCTTCCATTTGCCGCTCCGATACGTGTCACAGATTTGATTTATGTTCCCAACAAAGTCGATAAGAACTCATCAAACTCGTCTTGTAAGACGACTGCATACGCAATTGCAGTACGAATTAATTGAGAAGAACCATGGTAACCATGACCCTGTAACAATTCTTTAAAAACCACAGGTTTTACATAACGTGTCGGTCTCGGAACAATGATTATCCTAGTTTGCAGAAATAGTTGTACAACAAAGCAAGGTAGGTAACTGGGAATACATAGTTTCAATGGAACAAACAATACATTTAGTTGGGAAACTTTACAGATGTACATATTGTCACGTTGTGTTGTTTACTAGGCTTCTCTGCGGTTAGGTACGTAACGTTTTCCTGTTAATTATTCAGATGGGTGACGTCAGTGCTTTGAGAGATCTTAGGACACTTCCATACGTATTTTAAAACTGAAATCTTCTTCTTCGTCGTTCCCTCACTGCTGAGGGTCGCGACCGCATATGACTCGTCTCCTGCAGTGTGAATCGCTCGGTACAGGCTGCCTCCAACAGCTTTCTTGATCGCGTCTGACCATCTTACCGGTGCTGTCCGGCCCAGTATTATAAGCCTTTCCAGACAATGCCTGAAAATGAAATAGGCAGTGCATATTGTGTGAACTGCTTTATACAAAGCCTCCTTGGTCAAGTTGGAGTCGAGCCAAGTATCGGGAAGCCCAAAGTCTAGAATTTTACCCAGTTGATAGAATAAGATCGAACTTGATTACATGAGACTTTAAACTCGTTTTTACTATAGCGGGCGACACTTGACGAATGACCAAATTAAAGCGCGGTACCTAAATTTAATCGAGCTGTTGGGAATCAACGTGAAACAGCTCGATTAAATTCAGTGTTGAAAGTTGGAAATCCAAGTTCAGCTCGATTAAATTTTAGCATTACTTTAGGTGTTGCTTTATATTAATGAAAACGGGCATTTGCCTACACTTTTCGGGTAGTAATAGCATGATGTTATGTTAGTAACTTCATACTTCAGATGCTTTTAATTTATTTAACCCAAATAAGGTGTTTTGTTAATGAATGCTCATTGTCTACTAAACATTGCCTTACCGTTGACGCATTGAAATGTAGTGAATTAATATTTTATGGGACTTTATGGTCAATGTAAAAAAGAGCCTGGTTTTAATGTTTAAATGAGTCACCTGCTCGCCTCGTACTCGAACAGCTTGCGTGTATGAACGTTATCAAGAAAAGGAGGAATTCTATGGTTTCTGCGGAAAAAGGCGTGAGGTCTTGTGTATGATTCACACTTGTTTTAAATAATTTTGTTAGCAGTTTCATGGAAATTGGTTTTGGAGTGTCTGTTTCATATTTCCATTACCTGAAATAAATATATTAATAATATTTTTCAAAGTAGTGTCTAGAGTCTAGTGTCTAAAGTAGTGTCTTCGACCATAATGGGGCGAAGTTTCGGCCGAAACCAAAGGTTTCAGGTGTAAGCATTGAAATTTTACGAACTACTCGTATTACAAATTCTCGACAGCATGGTAGAAGACAGGGGGTCATACATTTCAACATTAATTTTCGACAAGTTAGGTAAAGATAAAATGCCCTGCCGACTGCCGCGCCGTGCCGGTGTGCGCTGACCTTCAGCCGATCACCTACACGTCGAATAAAGTTAGAGTTAGTCAATACATAGTTCTCGCTATATAAAACACGTTTCCTCGACAGACCACCCACTGCGTCATCTAGCTAAGGTACCGCTAAAATTAAAGCTAAACCCACTGTATATTATTCAAATGTGTAATGAGAATCACGTACACAGGATGCAATAATACATAGTTTTATAGGGCGACTTAACGAATGCAATTATATTCATCCATTATATTGTACCTGTAATGGTAGAAGGATTGTTGTCGTTGGGTTGTCCGTTTTGTCACTCAGACACGTACAAGTCACATAACATAACGCCTGTAATCGCCGAAGTGTTAGGCAAAGGTGTAGGTACCTAGTAGTTTCACCCACATTTTGCCAGCTATGTTAAAGTCCCATGAGTTGTCTCAATTTCATCATATCTTTCGTAGTGAAAAGAACCATGAATTCGATTTTTAATAAAACTGAGAGCGCGATTGTAGTTAATTTTGGAAAATAAATCATATTATTTTTTAGCATATCAATTCTAAATCACCCCAGAACTTCTATCAGTACTAATCAAAAATCATTGTTCTCCTATTACAGGACACCAACGTCCTAGGCTTCAAAGGTCCAAGGAAAATGACGGTGATCCTCCCCGGAATGACGCCGGACCGCCAGCGAGTCACGATCGCCCCTCAAGATGACAGCGAAACACTCCTAGAACGACTCAAGAGCCAAAGCTTAGACGACATAGTCGTTCTACACAACAAGACTCCTGTTTGGAACGACGAAACACAGTCTTACGTCCTGAATTTTCATGGAAGGGTTACCCAGGCAAGTGTGAAGAACTTTCAAATTGTACATGATTCTGAACCTGAATATGTGGTCATGCAATTTGGAAGGATTTCAGAAGACGTGTTCACAATGGATTATCGGTACCCGCTTTGTGCGCTGCAAGCGTTCGGTATTGCGCTCAGTTCATTTGACAGCAAGCTGGCTTGTGAATGATCTCTTTTTTTTTTAGTTTTACATTCCATTGTGGTTGTCGCATTTATTGAGTTTTTTTTTTAAATCATGAGGCTATATTATAATTTATTTTAAAACAGTTTTATGGAAGTACGTCTCACTTATGATACGTAAATGGAATTATAAGACTAGTCTATATGAACCGACCAGGACAGTTAATGATCATTGAAGGTGTTATACCTTCTGAATGTCGCCCAGGGCCCATTTAAAGCTGCTGTCGCGGTCATATAACGTGGGAGGAAGACGGTGCATACTTACATCTACGGGATTTTCATAAACTATACTATTCACCATTCACCAAGCCGTACTGGACCCGTGTGGTAAATTATGGCTGACTCCCTCACTCACTCAGCGAGGATGCCCGAATCCGGCAATAAACCTAATTATGCTATAGTGTCGTCTCGCTCCTACGTTTTGTGACCTCGCTGGACACATTAAGGGCCATTTTCAATAACTTACTAGCCGGTTTCGGTAGGTTGCTATCTCTGTCTGTTTGACATTTTACTTACTGACCGGTTAGAAACAAAACGTCACAGAAAAGCTTTCTTTTTTTTTTTTTAAGACGGCCTTTAGGCTTTTTATGATATGGTAATCGTAACTAAAATATTTACGGAAAACATCATAATAACCAGTTTTCTGCTCTCTTGGTCGGGTATTAAGATCTTGTAGCCCCATGATACACATAAAGTATTGTGTTATATTTGTAACCAAACGCACATAATTTAATTTTCGGTGCTTGTTGTGACGTAGGTTGTGTTGTTCCGTATTTCGACTTTCATCGACGGTGTTTGAACGAAGTCTGTAGCGTAGATGTGTTTATAGAGCCTAAAAAGGCTTTGTCTAAGAAATATGGCTTATTTTTGCCTGTCTTTTAGAGTGAAAATGTCTTGAATCAATATTTTGACCATTTTATAAAACAATGTGGTCGAAATAATAAAAAAATAAGACTCCTCCGAAAATAAAATAGCAGAAAAAAATTGCTTTGCTCTCGTGCGGAAGGAACTGTGAATCTAAACAAACTGTACACACTGTGGTCAGCTTCCAGTCTAACTGGAATCAGCTGAATACCAGTATTTTACTTCGAGCGACTGCCTATCTGACCTCATAACACACCATTCAAAAATAAAAGAAGAGCTGGGCCACTCTTGGTGAGATAGTTTATATAAAACTTTGTCATATTTCTTAAACATAAAATTAAGTGTAATTTATATATCTGTGGTCCAAGGTATAAACCCAAGGAAAATAGCACATATGCATGTACTTTCATATCTGTTTCAAGTAGAAAATACGCAACGAGGGAATTTATTTTATAACTACATACTCTCTTTACTGTAGCTGCGATTACGTACTTATTTCGCTTTTGTGACAAAGTAAATATATTAAATAATGTATATAAAACGTATTTAAATAAAAATCTTCAGAATATTGAATGTTGTCATTAAAAAAACATAGTAGTTATTCAAATATCTATGATTTCAAGCGGGAAAGTCGACGCTTATTTGATAGTATTGGTTGTTTCGCAACTGTGTATGATTTTATGAACAACGGGGTAAATAATGTTCCTTCATTATCTTAATACGCACATGCTTGCACATTTCTTATTTAATTAGGTATCTGTAAGTACTAAATTTATGCATAATGTATTCAAAACAGTATAGGAATCAGTCAACTTGTTTGCTCATATATTTATGTGAGTGCTCACATTTTGCTCAGTATTCTTGGTTATTCTCAAAGCTTTAAGTCGGAGAGCTAATAACAAATTTTGGGAAGGTATTAGCACTCAAACATCTTGCTTAGTCCAACTATAATAGAAAAAAAAGATTGACTAGTGCCTATCTTAAATACCTTATCATAGATACCTTCTCAAAATTCTTTACCAGCTCTTGGACTATATCTACATAACATGACGTCATATCTTTATATGGCCAATAAAATCTATTGCCATAACATTCGTAACAAATCAACAATTATATGTACAAACTATTCTTAAGCATCACATAGCGTTAGTTTTGTATCCTAGTCAAATTAGCTTTTAGTTCATTTTAATTTAGCACTAAACAATCATAATTTGAATGCACAAATTAATTTAAGAAATTATGTCTGTACTTTAATTATTTGGTGTCATAAAGTAATATATAAATGATTAGATTCAGCTGTTGTGATATGTGAATTGATTTTTTGTAAATGCTTCTCACAATTTTTGCGTCTCATCACCATTGAACAATGATTTTCTAAGTACTTAATTTGTTAAAACATCTTTAGGCCGGCTACACACTCGTTTGACATTCGAATCGGCGGAGTATTTTTTGAAAAACGAAGCTTTTACTACTCGCACACATCCGGCTTGTTTTTATCTACCGTCACTGAATCAAACATAGGGAAGGGTCAGCTCAGCATATTTTGAAATGAGCCGAGTGGATTTTTCTTGAACACATCTGATTTTGCCGCCTCGCTGTGGCGAATGATACCAACACAAACATTTGCGTAGCTCCCCCTAAGAATGTATCGCATTATTAAACTTTAACCCCCCAATTAATAAAAATTATGTTATATCTATATTAGCCAGTAATACCACACCAGTATTAATATTAATTTATTTAAACCATTTATTTATAGACCTGACAATAATATTGTACATTATATCCACTGACTTTGCCTTCTCCCTGATGATTTTGATAAAAAAAAATACATTTGTAAAAATCAAACAAATGTTTATAAAATTGACTATTAGAATAAATAAATGTGCCTATTATTAGGTTACGTGTTTAGATAGCTAAATGGGAAAAAAACTTAAATGAAATTTGTAAAATATTTAAATGATAAAATGTCAATGCGTCTATGTAATAATGTGATGAGCTTCTTGTAGTAAATCGTGTTAGATGAGTATTCTTCTAGTATTATCAATGTCACTTCAGACCACAAAGCACGAAGGCGCCTCGGCGGTTGCTGCTAGTCGCGGCATTGTTTGCACTTGACATACAAACCAGCGTGTCACTGTTTCTCGAACTACGACAAACATTGAAAGCGGTCTATAACAAAAGTTGCGCCCTTAAAGCACATTCAGCGCCATTAATTTTGTTAGTACTGCTAGACGCTGCGGCGCTTCCGCGCTTTGTTGTAATCAAGCGTATTATATCACAATAAGTTCTATAAACAAGAAAGTTATTCATAAATTGCATCCCTTTATCAATTGTTTGGATTCTTCACTCTTTAGTCTCTTCTGCAGTCTGTACGAATTTGCATCTTCAAAAAGCACTCGTAGTGTGCTATATTTAATCTGAACCTACTCTGTTTTTGAAGAAGGTCCAATATGGCTTAAAATATTATGATCTCAACTTCAAAGGCAAACATCTGGATTGACTCTCTTAACACTGCCAGTATCCAATGGGACAAAGTTGAGTAAATTCGTTGAGTTGCATTTCAATTTTCTTAGTCCCCAAAATTTTACTTCAAAAATGAGCCAGCAACCATTATCAAATTCCTAGGTGGCTTTGTCAAGTGTTTTGTGAATTTTAGTCATTTTGCCAATCATCTTTATAGTTTGTTCGATTGACCAGAATGGAAAGGTCAGCCCATGTAGCGCCCGTGTGCAAACATTACCCTAGCGCCCCCTAGTAAGCGCGCGGACAAAATGGAATGGGTACAAAATACAAGTAACAGCACATCAAATTACCACAAACTGACAAATTTCCCCAATGGATAAAAATACTTACTCTATTGTTTGGAGATTAAATTTGAAGAAGAAATTTGTCGGTTTTGGATACCATGATGTGCTGTTGTATGTGTTTAGAATTATACAGGGTGTTCTGGTGTTTACCCTAACAAGCCAAAACGTACCCATGATAACATGCCTCGCTTTGCTGTAATTCACAAATATAAGAAGAGCTCCAGATGCCATACAAAATGTATGCAAAGCGGAGCTCTTTTTACTTTGGCCATTGGTCGTGCCGCGGCCAGCCAACGGCGCGCTGCGTGGGGCTCCGTAGCTCACGGCGGCGCTCTGCGCCCCCTAGGACCGCGGCGCCCGTGTGTAACGCACACCCTGCGCACTAGGTAAAGACGGCCCTGCGAAAGGTTTTAAAAATATCTGAAACGATTCGTACTTACATGGAGTTCGGCAGCAAGTAAATAATTATATCCCATTTGTTTAGTTAGGCATTTACACATAAAATGACAATTTCATTTGGTAGAATTGTAAATAGTAAAGTATGAATTTTGGTGTATTGTGCCTTTGGTAACGATAGGTTAAATGTTTGTGCCTTTTATTTTCATGTTTACTATGTATTTTGTACCTGGAGCTTTTCATAGGCACATAACCCCCCTTTACTAGCTGACAAAACGCTTTTTACACCTTGAAGATGTTAGATTACTTATTTAGGACAACTTTTATAAGCAAAGCTGTCTTTAGACTAAAATAGTTGTAGTAGTGAATGAATGTTTCGTAAAATAATTGAAATTGTGTAAATTAATTAAATTATTAGTCTTTTTGTAAAAATTCATGAGAATGTCCATTTAATTTACTTGTGAATTTGTATAAATATTTGCTCATAGTAATTTTGCAGTACAATTGTGTATAGTGAAATGATTTTAAAAAAAATTGAAAACTGCTAACAAAAAATATTTCAGATCTCTGACCCTCGAATGGTAGAAAATGCCAATTATTTTGCCATTTTTTCGACAATAGTTTAGTAGGCCATTTTTATTTATTTGAAATTATTGTTATCAATAATACCCAATCATGACTAAAATATTTAAAAATATGAATTTAACATAATAATATAAATTATTCTTTACATTTTTTGATGTATAAAATATTTGTGATATCTATTGTAAATAATGATGTTTAACTGAAATATTAAACACAATTATTTCTAAGCAATGTTTTGTGTTATTAGTGAAGCACTGTGCATTAAATGTCCGTCAAAACTATCATAAAAATAAACATAACTGTCTTTGATATATTTTTTGGTTCTCATAGGATCATGTGTAACTTAGATCATGACATATTATTATCCAGTGAATTGTTCAATATTCCTTGTTTGTGAAATCAATAAATTGTATTGGTGCAACAAAATTTAGTATCTTTTATTTATTTTGCCCTTCTGCTAATCACTCTTTTTCCGTAGCTGCTGTACTCTGTACTCATTCTCACAGGTATACATTTGCCCACCTTACATAAATTACAGGCAATGTTGTTTTGTTTCCTCCATATTTCCCACATGAGGGATGTGGACTCGGTGATCATAGTCGTGACAGCCATTATCTTTATTGTAAAGAGCCTCAACCAAGACGAAGAGGCTCTCATTATGCAGCTAGATCAGTGTCTTTGACACTGGCTTGGCCACCATCAGGGATTTTAATTTTGATAACACAAAAAATTCGCTAATTAGTCTAAAATAAGGTGGTCGATCTGGAATCTGGAAGGTCGATCTGGAGTCTCCCCAGCTTGGCCACATTTATATCTCAAAAACTAGGGCACCTAGCAAAGATCTGTTTTCGTAATCTCTGTTCTCGATCTGTTTGTAAGAATTTAGAGTTCATTCGATCTTGCTCTTGGACTATACCTTAGGGTTCTTACAGACTAGCGGCACGTTGCCAACTGCAGATAAACTGCAGCCGTCGCCACCTGCCGACGGCAGCCGTTAATCTGCAGTTGGCAACGTGCCGCTCGTCTGTAAGAACCCTTACTAATTGAACTCATTATATCTTCTAAACTAAGACCCAAATAAATCTGTGACTCGGTGACAAAATATGGGAGACAGATCAGAGAACAGATCTTCGCTATCTATCTATCATGGGGTTTTGGTTTCCGCACTTAATCCTTAAAATGGACCATTGTGCGTGAGCCATGGTGGCCGTTTACTCCAACCAGCCCACCTCCCTCCAGAAGCAGATCAAACTTCCCGGTCTTCTCAGGGCATCCGCAAGGGATCTAGGTGTTCCCAGGGTCTCCTCGCGAATCTTGATAACGCCGGTGCACTCAAGGAGCACATGCGCCACCGTTTCCTCCGCCTCCATGCATGCTCTGCACAGGGGACTGTCAGTGATTCCTAGGGTATGGAAGTGTTTATTCAGTGAACAGTGTCCAGTGATGGTCCCTGCCACCAGTCGTAGGCTATCTCTGTCCAGGCGCAGAAGGCGCCTGGACAGAGATACAGAGACAGATCTTCGCTAGGTGCCCTAATTTTTGAGATAGAAATGTGGGCCTTATATCTTTTGAACCAGTGACCGACAAATTCTGATATTTGGTGAAAAATTTCAACAAATTTTTTGTTATCAAAATCAAAATCCCATAAGGGGCTCCCCCATGGCACACTAGCGCCACTTTAGTAAAAAAATCAGAACTCGTTAAATACACAATTAATATAAAATCTGATTGACAAAATCAATGCTCTAGAGTTCTAGATTATTGACGTCTATTTAACTCATTAAAATATACTTCACTGTAGTTACAGTTAGAAAAATTGCTAAAAACGGCCGTTTTTTTCCATTTTGTATCTGTAACGACAGCGAGCTATGTTTCAATGAGATAAGCAGACGTAAATAATTTATAAGACCAAATGATTGATTTTGTCTATCAGATTTTATATTAATTGTGTATTTAACGAGTTCTGATTTTTTTACTAAAGTGGCGCTAGTGTGCATGGGGGAGCCCCTTAAGGTGGCCAAGTCAGTGTCAATGACATGCTAGATTGTGTCATTTTGATTCAGAAAGCGGTACTTTTGAACACAGCCTGTACTGTTAGGTTCCTTTCTGGGGCTTTACCAGTGGTAGCTTGGACCCTGTTCCTGATATTGGTGGGTTACTACTAAAAGTTTTTTTTTTTTTAATATAAAATAAATGAAGTGAAGCATACTATGATGCTGAACTCAATACTACAAGAGTGGTATTGATTCCTTCTATAATACAATCTACTGAAGATCACCAAATTCTTATCTTTGAAGAACTGTTGCAGTTGGACTCAAACCAACCAGATGGATGTTTATATTGTGTAACTGAGCACTAATATTATTTCCTTCGAAAGCACAGTCCAAGTTTAACCACATTAATTGCTTGTTAAATGATATTTAACTGCTTTGAATGGCTAGAACAGTAAATTGAAATACAAGTAAATTAAAAACTATTGCACTTGTTACTGGCCATGGCAGTGACTAGCATGCATGCTGCTATGCACTTGATAGCACTGGCATGTCAACAAGAAATACTGTCAACATTGCAACTTTACCACTGGCATATTCTAAGGAAAATTGTTGCGAAAGGCGGGTTAAATTTATGAAATAACAAGATTATGTAGGGTTTTATAGATTTTTTTATTGTCAGCTTACATACAAAGTTTAGTCGGTCTTAGCGGCCGCTGCTTTAGGCTTCTTCGCCTTGATGGGCCTCTGAGAGCGGAGGATGGCTGATGCACGGCGGAGGGTAGCCTTGGACAGGTCAGTGCGGTAGTGATTGGCTTTCAGCAACCTCTTTACCTTGAACAGCGATCTTCTCGCGCCGGCTTTGAATTGGCGGCGCACTGCGTTCTTGGCGGGCTTGTTTGTCGCCTTAGCTTTCTTGTACACAACTGTGAAACCTTTCCTGTCAGGATTCTCGACGACACCGACAGCCTTCTTCTGGATCAGGCCATTGTATCTGTACGAGTTGAGGTTAGTCACATTGTTCGGCTCCTTGCTGAACGGCTTCCTTATGTTGCGCTTCTTCACCAGGAATGCGTTGTTGTTGCGGATGATCATCCAGTTAAGATGAGACGACATTTTTGCAGTTTTATTCTAAAAACTACACCAAATACAACGTGCTCACAACGTGTCCGTAGACAAAAAGAAGGAAGAAGTTTGTCTATGCTTTCGCTAATGTCAAAGCTTATCTTGCTGTCAAAGTTTATGTTGCCATTGATCTGAACGACAATACCCTCATTTCCTATTAAATGGGAAATAGACTTGAGAAATAAAATAATTAAGAGAATACTTAAAAATGTCAACAAAAAAAACTGGTTGATTTATTGTGTTTTGGGCATTTCTATGTAGATAATAGACAGGTATTTTTAACTCACATTTACGTAAATAGATGAGATGCATTGTTTCATTTCAAATATTTAGTAAATTATATTAAATAATATTAACAGTAAGCAAAAGCACAACACACCAAGATTTTCTGAAATAATTAAAAAGACGAAATTTGTAACGACGATCTTTTTACCCATTTCCATATTTTCAAGTTTTTGTTGGGTCACACTAAGACAAAACCAGAGACAGTTTGAAAACGTCCAAACCACTGTGGAAGGGCCCATTGAAGTTTAATAATATTACGTGTATTTATTGATTCGTTTACCAAAAAGCTTAAAAATACATGTTTATCGTTACTATCATTTTATTTTAAAATATAAAGTTTTCCATATTCACTCTTCCATCTTCCCACTATTCTCTATGAATTTTACCGTTGACTTCTTTCATTTTCTTCATCCTTTTTTTGGCATTTTGCTTATGGTGTTATGTCAAATTCCAAACTAAAACTTGTCTGGGACAATTCGTGTTGGTTCTTATTATATCTTTTTTCTTTAATATATTTACAGTATTCCTTATAGTAAATGTAGTTCTTGCGTGAAATTTATATGTGATTTGCATTAAGTGCCAAATTGATGTCTCGTTATTATTGGTATCATGAATCAGGTTGATCAAAATATAAACAAAGATATGTTTGATTCTGATCTGATCGACGTGGAATCTTTGGATTATTCCGATAATCAGACGTGGTAAGTACTTTTGAAGAGTATTTATGTAAGAGAATATGTCGCAGTAAGTGGTGGCGAGTATTTACGGGGTCATGCATGTCTTGTGTCCGGTCGTAACGTCAGTCAATCTGTCGACTGTCGAGTCTCGATGGTTATTTAGCTCGTTCCAATTAATCGTCGAGTTATTTATTTCCAGTCTAACCACTCTAGCCAGTATATTAACATAGCCACCTCGCGCAGGCAGTGGTGCCCATGTTTTTGCTAAGTAAGATGATTCACCTTCCCTCAGGTGTTTTTATTTTGTTTTTGAATGAACTTACATTTCTTTGCGAAAGCTGAAAGTGGACACCTTTCAAAGTAATCATGAGATAAAGATTCCATAAAGGCATGCTTATTTTAAAAAGTTTCCAACCCACTTGGCTGTGATGTGATCACCACACCTACACTGCTTCAGATATTGATGAATTGTATTAGTAGTAACCTGTTAACTTCCATATTTATACCTACTATATACTATAACTATATTTATAGTGGCAATGATAATATTTGGTTTGATCAAAACAAAACAAGAAGTATTTAACTAAGAGCGAATTTGACCAGGGTTCTAAATATTAAATTGTAAGTTTATAAATCTACCCCCAACCACATTTTTAATGACACATTGAAAAACATGTTTTAATAAACAATAAAGTCAACTTTCTTAAACATTTCTGTTGTTTTTAGTCTTAATTAGTGTTTTGTAGAACTTACTAGCAAATTATCAAACTGATTAGATTGCTTTTATTGTCTAGATCCATTTGACATGAATTGCACTTCTATTATTATGATAAGTTTGGTGATAATATAAAACCTATTTTAAGTATGTATAAATTAATAAATAATGCTTGATTACAGGTATTGATTTAAGGTTCTATGTATAACTTATTATTTGATTAGAAAAGTTAATAACCCCTTGGTAACCTCGGTTGGAACCCATAATTTTTGTGCTGTGTTTTCTGTAGAAAAGCTATGTATTAAATGTCAACAAATCTATCTTGGCAAGGGCTCCATCATGGGTTTACATCATGTTTATTTAGACTCGGAAGGTGTCATCAGTTTAATTATCTGTACTCTGTAGCATGGCTGCCAAATGGGAAAAGGTCAATTTGATTCTTAGACCAGTAAATAAGCATGTCAAATACTTTATTAAAGGACTTATAACTTGTTGGTAACTTCTGTTACTAAGCTGTGCAAAGCTTCCTTAAACCCCAGCTAAAAACAAAAACAGTGGGTTTATATTATGTTATTAATTATTAAAGTAACAAATTAAACTAGTCTGTACTACCATAAATTGTGTTAGATTATTTCACAATATTGAGGTTCACTGTTAGGATCAGCAGGTAGGGAATACCAGAAATTACTATAGTGCAGCTGGAGGATCAATAGGGTCATCTTAGGGGCGTGTTGTGCATAGGCAGGTGGGGACTAGTTATCATTGAGTGGGTTGCCTGCGTGAAATTGGGGCACTGCTGGCCTTTCTCGGGGAATTGGGATGGATCAAATAGTTTCCCACCCGCACGCAAAATATGCGCTTTGACATGTAGTTGCGGACACCAGCCCGTTATACAATACAAGTGGGTTGCTTGTTTGTTACTTGAGTCTAATCCTCTGAATAGCTTCTGAACCAAATGCCTCAATCCTCCAATGTACAATTATCTGCATGCAAACCCGTTTTCTCCAATAAAATCTAATTAGAAAATGAATCATCAAATGTTCTGTAAGAAACGTCTTCATCATTGATCTATAGGTTTGAGGTTTCCCAAACTTGGGGCTGGTAGTCATTGGTGGTATTTAGGTGTGTTACACTAGCACCTACGGCATGCAAAACCGGTTTTGGTCCCAGAGTAAAACCTGGTAAAAACTGGTTTTACTATAGGACCAAAACCCTTGCACCCCATCAATGGTTAAAGATTCTCCCGCAGTACACTTTATTAAATACTAGTATGGGTGCTTATGTTACTCAGGAATAATGTAGCATCCCAATGGTGAAAGAATTTTTGGAATTGGTCCAGTAGTTTTTGAGTTTATTCATTACAAACATACAAAAATACAAATCTTTCCTCTTTAGAATATTATTATTAAATACTATACACAACTAATGTGCATGTTCCTACCTTTTTCATTTAAAATCATACTGGTATGACAAAGCAAAGACAGGCAATTGGCCTTCATTAGGACAACACAGACTACATACATAGATACAAAGTATACTGGGTCAAATCTGCCAGTAAAGTTTAGCAACTTTATATTGAATATCTAAACAAAATAAAACAAAGACAAAGTAGAGTTGATGATAATTTTTAGGGGTCACCAACTGCTTTTAGTTTTCTTTAAATTTCCCTGTATATTTTAAATATTATGTTGTTTATTCCACCCAGGTTGTACAAAGTTCCTGAAGACTCGGGACGGAGAGTTGATATAGTGGACTGGAACTTATCCTGTGACTGGCCCATCAAGGAGGACAATGATTACCTTAAGCTGGAGAAGACGCTCTACACAGTACTTGACGATATACTTAAAAGTAAGTTCTTTATAATATTAAAGATTGGAAGACAAATAGGCCAACAGCTTGTCTAAGGAAGTTGCTATTAGGGTTGCCATTTTTTTTAGGACGAATAAAGTATTTTTTTTATTTTGGTAGAATAAAAATAAAGCAAACAACATAAAAAAAGAGTATTTATTATTATTTCTATTATTTGTCCCTAAAATCGTATTTTTTGTTGCTCATTGCGACATTTAACAAATATTTGTCTTTCTTGAAGATATTTACTGTCTCTGGCTACGAAAAAATCAAAAACCAGTTTATTTAGTCTCTTAAGTACTCATAACCAGTAACGAGCCAGTAACAATCAGTTTTACGTAAATTACGAGTATTTTAGCGTACTTTATTGGTGTCGTAGATTTTAAAGTACGCCTACATGAAAAAGAGGATCTATTTTAGAGTACGGGTGGCAACCCTAGTTGCTATTGTGCCAATGAGTAGCAGTTTAGTCCTTCCCAACAAACTCCTTGGCAAAGAATAATATCAACGCACAGTGTAAAGCCCTGTAACTAACATTTGTTCTGCATAAACTTTACTTTTATGTCTAGGTGATAAAGCTTTATTCGCTTGAAACAACAAATAAACACTAATACAGCTGAAGAATAGCGTCATTTTCTTAAAATATTGAAATAGCAGTGTTCTTACGAACTTTTGATTTAAAGTATCTATTACATCATTAACAAAATTAGAACACAGATAAGACATGTTCAAACTTGTATAATGTGTGTGCATTATTTAAATATTGACCCATGAGAGGGGTCAATGTTTTTTTCCTCTGAGCTATATTTTGCCTACACATATTCCTCCCCTAGGAAATGTTATGACAGTTGGTTATCCATGCATGCTAATATTAAAACCGGCTACCTAAGTGCTAGTCGGACGCGCGCACAAATCTCATCATCAATCTCATCTGCTATGTATGATAAATAACAATATTAAATCTCATACATATGTCAATTTATACCAAACAGCAACATTTGTTTTTCATAGAATGCTAATGGTGAACAAAGTTACTGCTGCAGTTTCACGAAAAAGTCGAAACGAAATATCAAATTTTATCTATAGCAATTTTCGCTGAAAGTTCTTTTTACGTTCTACAAACCCACAGTTTTTCTGAATTTTCCTTACCTTAAAAATAGCTAGTACTTATGCAATGTAATTTATTTATGAAAATAAGCAAATACATAATTATTATGTAACTATAAACAAACAAACTTCTAAATGTTAATTTAATGAGATATCTTTCAAGAAGTATTTGTTTTTAGATAACAACATCAAAGTTCTTGTAATTTTTTTTTTATCATTTATTTATAAAAAAAACACTATAAAAATTATCACAATACTGCAGTTTTCTGTGATATATGTAAATCTTATATTATGATCGAATAACTATAAAACAGCTGTTAAATTGCCTGCATTATGAAGTCATTTCTGTAATGGTTACAAGTATTGCATATACACGAAGTTTTGTAAGATTTTGTACAATGTACTATCGAGGACACTCCCGCCTGGCCACCACTAAGCTAACTTTTGGTTGCACTTACAACATAGAAACGCTCTCTAGCCCCGCCCCGTTAACTTTGTATGGAAATAATGAATGAAAGATACCGATCGGCCGAGCGCACTGACGACGCACGCCAAACGAGAGATTTTGTTATTTTGCGCGCCAAAGTTGACGCTTTCCTAATAGGCCTACACTTTAAGGGGGCGTGGCTCGGCGCCTCCGCATGATTTAAGCGAAAAAAGTTTTAACTGGTCAGGCGGAAAAGACCACGACTGTACACACATTCCTCTCTGTAAATTTAAGGTGAATAATTCAACTACAAAATACTTTACGGTACACTGATCTTGACTTTTTATTTCTCTCAAATGTTTTATAGAATTATGATACCTGTGACCTTGTCCATATGACCGACTTTTATATGAAATAATTTACAAAGATGTCGTATCACAGGTGGTTGACTGTTGGGTCATCAATTCATGTTAAAACATCATAAGTTCATAACAATTCTCGGGCATTAGAACTCATCATTAGTCCTACTTGCTCCTGAAATGTGCTGATTTAAACTTTATAGCAATGAGAAGACCAAGATTTTTGTTCTTGTTTTTGTTAGCCTATTTTGAGTGTCTCACTGCTAGGCAAAAGCCTGCCCTTTCTCCTTCCAAACCTCTCGGTCCTGTGGAATATCTGACCATGTTCGCCCCGCAAACTAATACTTGATGGTGTGACTTTCTGATTTCGTTTGCGGGCCAAACGGGCCGAACTTGGCCAGATATAAGAGCAAGTACCTTGTAATAATCCTAGCGTACTACGGGCGAACAACGAAACGACTTTATTGCTACGCACATAAGGATGTTTTTATTTATAGCACATAATTTATGTGCCAGTCTTATTTGACAGTTAGCGATGGCACTGCTTGCAAAGTCCACATCAGGTCAAATCCAAAAAGTTATCATACTGTATTCTGTCTCTCGCGGAGTATTCAGGACAATTTGGAACAACTTCTTACTCATCTCAGACCATATTTACTTAATACATACTACACAGTCATACATTATCATTCAAGATAAGTAGGAAGTGCTCTAATCAGCTGCATAATTATCATACTTAAAGTAAACCTATTATAAACTACTTAAAAGTGTTTATATATTTTATGCTAACAAATGACATCTTAGTCTCGGCGCAAACGGGCCACTAACCACAGCCACCGGTAGCCACCGACAAGCAATTCACACGCTTTTTCATACATTTTGTTGAAACTGCTATAGCAGTCGACAAACAAACCACAGCCACCGGTGGCCCGTTTGCGCCGAACCTTACTGGAAGTTGTGGCGCCATAGAAACTGACCACACTTACCGACGACGCGGAATTAGCTTAAGCCGATCATGCTATCAGGATGATGTCGAATACGAACCGACACGAGACAAACGTCTATTTCGCTTTTATTGCACGGGCAAAGAGCACTTTTTAACCGACTTTCAAAAGGAAGAGATTATCAATTCGTATGATATTTTCCCGGATCAATCCGGCACACTTATCGTAGCGTCGGTAATTGTGTATTACTTATTTAAACCCATCCACAATCATACCCAAAACATTTCTCACAAAGTGTTGTTGTGGTTAAGGAATGGCTGCTCAAAATATTTTGGAAACTTTCCTCTCTCTCTTCTTTACAAATTTTACAATAACACAAAACATAATGGAGGATGAAACATCTTTTCGTCACACCTCTAAATACAGCAATTAAATTAAGAGCTATGCAATGAATTTCGTCGGCCAGTCGTTAAACAAAGGATATGATCATGAACAATTGGTAGCTGATCTAATGACATTCGACACGGCTCATGGGTTCAGGACAAAGATCTGATATCGAGATATATGCAATCAGGGTCTGTACATTGTAAAAGACATTATTGCTTTTGGATTGACGAAAGAAATGTTAGTTTTCTCTTTGTCTTTCATTTGTAAAGGTTTTTAAAGAAAACCTGACCTGATACAGCAAAAGGCCGAACTTCCCCAATGATTCCGGATGAAGTTATGCTGCAAAACTTGGTGATTTTGTCCTTTTATCTCTGCTCGTCGTCTGGACTCAATTCTTTAGTTTTGAGTCGATGTCTTCTTTTATTCTTCATTCAACTTGTCGTTCCACTACATTTGTTACTTATGCTGAAACCCGACTAGGGTCTCGACACATGGATCGAAGGCGTTTGACGGTTTGTCCATACAAAAGGAGCACAAAGTATGGAACGCTCTGCGCAATCTTTTGCATCGACGTGACGTGACGCCTTGACCATAAATGGTTATTATTTTATAGTAGTAGATAGTAATAAATAGTAGTAGTAGTAAATAGTAGTAGATAGTAACTCTTGCAGTCTTAATTTGACGACCGTATTAACGTAGTTTGATCTAGTCTAATTGGAATTGGAATAATATACAGGCAGCTTTAAAATATTGTGTAATGCAATGAATTGATATACTTTTTAAGAGCTGTCAAAACGCGGTTCTGTCATAGATTTTGTATGGCAATAGCCAACTGTGACGTCATTGTTTTTTCAACTCAATGACTCAACTATTTATTGATTTTAAAGCAACTAAAAATCGAATTTGGCAATTAATTGAAAATAAATCTGGTTTTCAGGCCCAAAATAAAGTGTTTTTTTAGAGATTGGTGTCTTGGAATTATTGTTTTATGGTGTCATCTACCCTATTATGGCTGTAGCTGGCTATGTCTATAAATACATCTAAGTTATATTAAATGTCTAGGTAAAACAGGTCCATGGTATTTGCAGGCTGTGGGCGTTTAAATTGTAGTTTGAACCAATTTTAAGGCGCAAAACTTCCGTACGTTGGCCAAACTTCGTTACTGCGAATTCTACCTTCGCGTGGGTTGCTAATTGCTTGATTATACACTTTTTGGTCAACCCTGCAAATGTAGAATTGCATACATAAACCCTCAACGACGAAGGCAGTAATGTAATATCAAGTTTATAATACAGTCATACAAGATCAGTGTCAAATTTCGCGTTCTGGCTTCGCGTGCGTCAATTACATCGAATGCTTCGTCAGTAAGAACTGAGATTCACTTTATTAAATTAAGAACTAGTATTTGCTCTGGGTTTCGCCCGCATAAGGGTCGGAAATTATCGTACGACAACGTAGTCACTACCTAGATAAAGGTCAAAATTGTCCTTTGTCTACCTACCCAGATTACGGTCTATGCGTCTGCCAAATTTCTTAAACTTGACGTCCCGCGCTAGACGTAAACGCTCATAAGACGTGAAAAGGTCACAGAAAGACAGTGTTACTTTCCGCAAGAAATATCTGGGCTTAGTTTACTATCTACACTTTCGTTCAATCATTTTTTGATGGTTTTCCTTACGATTGAGTCTGAAAGGTTAAATATTATTGTAATGTGCGACAACAGACAAAACTGTTCTTCGTTTCATGGGAAAACGGAAGTCTGTACAAAATGAATTCATAATGACAATACCTAATTATCCGGCTTCCCGCAAAATAATAACATCATTGAATGGAAAATTTAGAGTAAATATTAATCCGGGATGACATAATTATGATAAAGCAATACTACGGAAACAGTTACATAAATTACTATTACATTGAAGTTAGGTACAGAGTTACAGACGCCAGCACATCAAGCTAACCGAAACTGTTAAATTTTCCCAATCACCTTGAACCTAATGCTTTAGCGATAAAGTTGAAAATCTATTAAAGAAATTTGACAGATTGTTGCAGCTTGAAATCCTGTCGTCTGTACTATTTTTTCAGTAACGAGGTCAGTCTGGCTTAAAGTTTTGTGAAGTACAATTTTGAACTCTATGTAGCGCATTAGTGTCTAGTCCAAATGTTGTATAAGCCGTAGCCTCGGAAATGAACCAAGAGTCGTTCACCCCTGACCTCTGACCACGCTAGAATCTACATTACAAGTACAGTCAAGCTTCCTTTAACTCCCAAATAATGCGCTAATAGGACCAAATTGAGCAACAGAGTATATTTCTTAATATGTGATTCTAGCATTTGAAGATTTCTGTGTAGCAATTACAGGAGTAACACTTCTCTCCATATCAAATATTATCTTGCCACGAGTTCGTCCGCGCCGTAGAAACATAATATCCTATGGCACTTGATATTAGTCTAGCTTTCAATAATTGACATAATTTTCGAAATATGATGAGCTTTGGAGATTGGCTTGCCCCTACATCCAAACTTAAAAACTTTACCATTGGTGAGAAAAAAAATTAACTCGGTCGAGCACTTTTGAAGATTACCTCCTTCATACTCCTACAAACTCTTAACAATATTAATTTTTAGTGATTGTTTCTTGAGCAAAATCTTTCTGTTTTACTGTCAATCAAAATCACAAGTCATTGACAACAACATGAGACTGCAAATATTTTTTAAACGGTATACAATACCATTTCGTATTTGGTATACTAGTACACTTACCCACTTAGATAATTCCTGTACCGTTCAATGTCACTAAACTAATCATCCAATTACATTGAAATCACTTCGTTGCTTTAGATCTGCCATAGAAATCTGCACTCTATATCCTAGAACTAAAGTCAGTTTTCAGATAGGATACTCTAAATAGATTTTGCACAGGAAAATACTGTCGGAAACATAACTTTATGTATTGACATTTAAATAGTGACAATACAGTATGCAAATTGTAATTTTTCCAAAACAGGATTACTACCAGAAGATTCGAGAATTTCAATATTGTCATGAGATTTATTATTTATTTATTTATTTAACACTTCAAGCACAAAGTACAGAGGCGGACTTAATGCCGTAGGCATATTCTACCAGTCAACCTAACAGATTAGACCTAGATTTGACCTACATTTTGGGATTTCGGAACCTCCTTATAAGGACGCTTCCTTCCCTTCCCCGTTCCTTTTTCATTGGCCTTAGAACTCTTAAAAGTACCCGCTTCGGTCTGATACTCAATTAAAATGTACTTAATAATAAACAAGAGAAAAGGTCCACGACTTCATGAACCCGGAATCTTTGGCACATGAGTTGCATCAGCTAACCCACGAATGAATCATTCGAAATCGGCTGTGGAACAATTTCCGCGAAAAATCTGTTGTTTTGTGTTCTGGAGATTTAAAGCTTGGCTTCCCTTATCTTCAAAAGTCTGGTTAATCATTCAAGATCTCACATACAATTTACATCTATCCATCCAGAAACTTTCCTCTAGCATCCTTTTTGCCGAAAGCAAGTCTTTCCTGAAAATAAATGTGCACGAATTACTGCAAAAAGAATGTGTGTTCCTGGGAGAGCTCCAAAAAGTGCAAGAACTAAGCGAAATGTTTGCAAGCTAACTAAAACAATGTTACCAGCGCTACGGCCTTCTTCAAACGAATCAACGAAATCACGAGCGGGTGTTATGTTTTTAACGCATTAGATGTCGCGTTAGTGCAAAAGTATAGCGCACTTTCCTTATTCTTTGCAATTCTTTTTGAATACTATGAACTGTTTCGGTCCTCAAAAATTCTGCTTTTGTCTTCCGGCTGCAACAAACAGCCAGATTAAAAAAATGTTTATCCAAACAAAAGCTGTCCATGTTCATGACTAATCCTCCACATTAAAGCCAGAGAAATATTCACAGAACGGAAACAAGAAAGATTTCTTTGCCAATTTCCTATAAAAGTAGAGAGACGACGCAAAAAGTGAGATCCCGAGTTAATTGATGAATTGATACCGCAGGAAGTAATAACGTATGAACACTAAGGCCTTTTTCAGAGTGAGACCGGTGCACGTAACCGGCGGACGCCGCCGGCCGCGCGTTTCGATATCCATAACTTGTATGATAGCGTTCACTGTTCATCGTGCGCCACACTCACTAAAGGCTTAGGAAACGTTCAGAGCGAGACGTATGTATGTACGTGTGCCGGCCGCGCGTAGACATAGGCCGAGATCTATAAAGCTTACTCAGCTCTCGCTTTGTGTTCCTGTCTCTATCTTGAACTTACAATTTGACTGCTGTGCGACATTGACAGCCTTGACAGGGATATCGCTTGGCAATAGTAAGTGCTAAGATAGGTTAAATCTCAGTCTCATTTCTAGGAGTGTAAACAATAAGAGCACGCGCGTGCACACGGTACGCTGTAAAACCATGTTACGCCACTTACGACCGTTCTTCATCGCACGCGACCGCGTCAACTTCACTCTGAAATGGGCCTTAGAACCGGCTCTGCGAATGATTTCCCATATTAGTATCGTCCTTACATGCGAGCATTCCCTGTCTCGGTTATCTTGCATCGTCTGTGGGCTGAGATAAATAGCTAGACTTTATAATTTACCATCGTTTACCTAGATAATGTCTAAGAGCACGCAGGTTCGGGGACGTTCTGGGCTTCTGAATTTGTAATATCTATTCACGATTACCTAAATTATCACTTATAACTAATGGATTTCAACGACACGACTGTTGTCTTAGCCATATCCATGGAGAAATCTTTATCGGCCCCTTTAGCTTACGCAATAACTAATTTAATCGGATGCATCATAACATAAATAGACGATGCACTTTTCTAGAGTGGGCCACACTTCAGTGGTAACAAAACCATTACAAGCTGATCTCTTATTCTATGAAACCGAGTACTACGCCATAGGCCAGCTCAGTGTTACCACCGACTTGCAGTTGCCTGTACTATAGGTAATTTATTAAATTAGCCAAGACCTTTTTTATAGATTATCTCATTTAAAAGATAAGCCAGAAGAGGCTTTGTTTCCTTCGTAAGTTCGTAGCTAATAACAACAGTATGGGGTAGACAACCCAAGGTGTGCAAAACTCATTATCTCTCTTCGAGAATTCATAATATCCTTCAATCCACCCTGTTTTTTCCTGTTTTCCATGTGATCAGAGAATTTGAAACGAATTTAGAGTTTTTACTGTTTTCTGCTCACGTAAATCTGTGAGTAAACTGCTGGAATTGAGTCTGTCTGTAAGGCGCCGCATATTAAAAAATGAACTGCGCGATCTTCCCACGCATTATCGATTGTAGGCTTGTTTTACTTTTCGAAAATGGAAACATTTACTTTGATATCCGGCCAAAGAAATTGTGTACTAGTCTAATATTCTTAAGGCGATTACATGAGCTAAACGCGAGTTTTATAATGCAAAAAAGGATATGATTCACTGCAGTAAACAAAACCAGAAAAATATATGATATTCTTCAGGATATATGCTAGTACGATAGTGTTTTGAAAACATAATACAACAATTTTATTGGATATAAAAATCACGAACTTATCTCTAAAAAATTCTTTTAACGAGTAAAAACCATACTAAAATATATGCGATCATTCTGATTTTTTGGCAAAAAAATCTACAAGCAAAATACCAGTATCATAGTGTTTTACTTTTTTAGTCCAATCAATAGATTTTTTGTAAATCGCAAAAAAACCACTTATTTCGCACTATTCGGCCGCAGTGACTGACGTAACAACCACTTTGTCGTGCAAGCTGATTAGAACTTTATTCTAAAAGTATTTCAAACGAAGTTTGAACCAACACAAATACAGTTGCTTATTTAGCTCATGTAATCGCCTTAAGGGAAAAGACTAATTTGTTATAAGCTTTATAAGTTAAAGACTTGATAGACAGCCAATAAAATAGGTCTAAAATAGAATACTCAATGTACAACAGAGTAAGGAGGCCGTCTAGTCCAAAATGGGCATAATATTTCCAACAACTTTAGTACCCTGCTAGTCAGAAGCACATTTACATACACTCGATCCCCAGTCAGTATTGTAACTAGCGCAGTCCATATAGTAATGGCATTGCAGCCCACACGACAATTATCATTCGAAACTTGTACAATAAAAGTTTCACTTTCTACGCATATGCTGGATCGAGATGAATTAATTGATCAACGAACATTTAATAACTCTATAGTTAGACGTAACTGGGATGTTTTTGTCTGTAACGAAACTGAATTTGGATTCATTCTTCTCTGATACAATCCTCTGAACGATTAAATCGATTGTAACTTGGAACTAATGGTCGGTTGTGTGGGTGGCGTTTATGCAATGGAATTCTTTTATTTCTTCCGCATTGATATGTTAAGGAAACAACTTGATGCTATCCTGTCAGTCAGTGTTATGATAAGGGAAAGTATTTATAACATAACATTTTCCTTTGTAAATGGGCGATAAGTTTGATCAGATATACAAATGCCTACTAGCCCAGAACACTTTGTGGTTAATTGAACATGAAATATGATTTTTCCATTCCACCGTAAGAAGGATTAAACCTAATCAAGTCGCCTTATCCAAATTAGGCCGGTAATGAGCACTTTTTGGAGGTGAAAAGTTACATAGGTCAGTCCTCCAAAATACTCTTCATCAATGTGATTTAGTTAGGGAGATGAAGAGGCGAAACAAACTCCCCAGCAACAAACTGTAACAGCTGTTTCCAGTAGAACACTGTCTTATGAACTGTATCATACGATCTTCTTGCTCGTTTTCGAAACGTCATTTCCACTTGAGGTCAGGCTCGCGTCAGTGTGTCAATATTGTGTTTGTCAACACACTTATTCGCATGTCTGCTTGAACGCATTCAATTAGTATCTGCTCGTGTTTTCGTATACATTCTTTTCTACTGCTAAGGACTAGTTTATATGTATAGTAATGTTTGTAAAGCAGCACTTGACTTTATGTGTTGTCAATATTGTAAAAAAATAAGTAGGTTCGAGTCGTCGTTCCATGTCATCTTGTTCTTACTGCTAGCCATCTAAGATAGGAAAAGAATTAGCATAATCAATCAGCCGATAACGTGCCCACTACTCCGACACAGGTCTGCGCTCTGGTCTTTCTGGAATTCTTTAGGATGTAGGCTGATCTTCTTCATTTACGTATGTTCCCTTCTGGACATTCTCTATTCATTCATTATCATTTTCTGAACTTCTATTGTTGTACTGGCTATTCAACCAACCAGCCAGTATGTCTTCTGCCAACACTCACGCCAAGTAACAGTAACAGGATGTATCCTATCTTATAGCTTTCTTCCACCTGCCCTTTCACGGCTTCAATTCAAAGAAGCATTGCCATTCGCAGTCGCCTCACGCATTCCTATCATAACATTAGAACAGCTGTCAGAGCCATTTCCTGACCACGTCCCTTCTAGCACACCGAATGCAAATTGTCCACCAATTTTGGTGCCAATTAAACTACGTTTCTACGACGGAGTGCGTTGCGAACTGAATTTCGACGCTTTTATTTTGTTACCACTTAACGCTACACACATTTCAGGCGAGAGTATACCTTAATGTGTAGAAGTAAGGTTTATAATTGTGTGATTTGTGAGACCTTAACGAATACTAAGCTTAGAGATGCGATTTATAATGGGTTTGTTGAACTTCCTACTGGTATCTTCCGCGTTTACCTGATCTATTGATAAATTAAAACCAAATTCTGAATTAATTGGAGACATTCCAATTCTTTTTAGACCCCTTTGCCAATCTTCATTCTTCTTTGACCTCGAATATTTTGATTAAAGTTTACTAACTATTGTTTGGTGTATGAATGCAAGCCTGTTATGGAATACAGTGTATAATGTACTACTATCTTTGTAGGCTTTGTTTTTTCCCCACACCTACTATGAATGGGCAGTATCTTGATATGAGAATTACAACCGATAAAATGATAACGTTATGATTTTATGAATATCAGTAGCTAAAATAAATTAAATTATACTAAATGGAGACGTCCAAATTTGACTCGTTAAAGATCAAAACACAGTCAAAACACTAAGCACCATCTCGTGGCGAAGTTTTCAAAAAGGAACTCCATTGGAAGCTCTTATTTGACAGAAGATAGGCATCCACATTGCCATCAGCGTTATTTTTAAATGACCATTTCTCTTCCAGATGAATTCCTCTCAATGCCAGACAAACACAAGTTCGACTCTAGAACATACGTGAAGCCAAAGAAACGGACCCACAGGCCGAGCATACAAAACATAGTGGAAGGGTCCAATCCTCCTTCTATGTCGTCAATACCGCCGCTCGCCACAATCCACCAGTCTCCCAACATGGCCCACATGTCGGCCAACATGGGCCACATGTCGGCCAATTTGACGTCCAACTTGGGTCACATGTCGGCCAACTTAGGAAACCAGTCGGCGAACAAGTTCCTGACGTATAACAAGTACAATAACCCGTTGGGTGCAATCAGTCCGATGTTGAGGCTGAAGACGTTCAATGTGGATGTGAACTCTGAGAACAGTCATGCGGTCAAGGAGTATGCGATGAAGAGGAGGAGTTTGGTGCAAGATGATGATCCGCAGGTGAGTCTAAATTAAGTTAAAGTTACTCAAGGATCCGCCAACGCCGTACGGAAAAATTACGGACACTGGACGGACACTGATACATATTTATATGAAGATGCACAAATCCGGAGCCATATCTGCAATTTTGTTCTTGATATACTGAACCTTCTCATTCGTATTTAGACGATATCTCCCAAAGTAGAAGCTTTAGCACAGTAGCGGTACAAAATTGCTCTGATACCTTACTCTAAGAAAGAAGTCAAGAATTCGAGATCACGTAAACTAGGCTGCAAGGCGCAGTAAAGTCTGTTGGAGTATGCGGGTGCACTAAAGTATACTGAAAATGCGCTTACTCGTAGATGCTAGAATATTTACTAAGGCATCCAGCTCTACTGCCCTACGTGGAACTACTTTATAGATGATAGGTCAACATTCTAAATGGGGTTCGTTCGATTACAAAGCATATGCATCCCATATTATGATAGTATATCCGTTGTTGCAGACCGTAGATTAATTCTTGTAAGCAAAGCGGAATCTCATAACAACGGCGAGCATAAGCCATGAGATGTGCGTGTGGTTGCGTGCGTTGCTCAGTCATATTTTATTCTGTTATGCAAGTTAGCACCTCATTTTAATGGTTCTGAATGTTAAACGGGAGTTATTCTTAATGACAGTCTAACTTGGAAGAAAAAGAAACAAACTGTTGGTAATTTGTGGTTTCCTCGCGTTTGAAGTTTAGTCCTAAAGCAACCAAAAATTGTAAAGTTAACCCATAAAGTCAAGATGCTCTTGAGAAATGTTAATGCCCCTGAAATAAAACAAAGAACATGGATAGTAATTAAAATCAGATTCTGTTTTATATGTTTCGAATGCCTTGTTTATTTACGTCTGCTTCCAATCTAAACACAGATACATAAACACAATGGAGTCTCCTTTACGCTCGACTTCATTCACTAATCTCGTATTTGTAGTCTATACCTATGTAGTTACTCTTTCGGAATAAAGAGGTTAAGCATTTTTTTTCATGCTGAAAAGATACTGACTCTTGAGATGAGAACTAAATCAGCACGATGCGTCGACCCCAAAAATATTGGAAAAGCTGGAGAAGATTGATGACATTCGTACTGTCATTTTCACGAATAATGTTGCAGGATCGTCGGTGGCACTTTCGTTGGTGGTAAAATAAAAAACTCTCATGCTCGGTCAGAAACAATATCAGTCAACTTAGCCCATCTCTGTTCACTTCTAGAAATTGGCTGTTTCCAAGCTGCGCAACAACTTGCGTTTCCATAGGTTATAGTGCAGGATAAAAATTGACCTAAAGGTGCCTAACCTTTTAATTCCGCGACTGACTTATTACAACGGTATTTTTCCGAATCTTCATCAGTTGACAATGACGACCTCGATTGACGGCCATGACACTGAACTTGCTTAATAAATGAGATCACGGCTGGTTTAAAATCATCGTGTACACTTAACGACACAGTTTTAAAAATGCAGGCGTGTCTCGTTCCCTCGTTAATTTATGGAATAAGCGACGCACGCAGAATACGTCCTTGGATGAAATTGAATTGTAAATCATGTATGAATGTCGTGCGTTATTTTCAAATGGATTCCCGCGCTTGTAATTTGAATATAGATCCCCTACAATCTAGGGGATCTAAATTTGAAAAATGTAGGGACAGGTTTTTCAAAGTGTGCTTGCTCGGTTGAATTGGATGTTATATCTTGAAATTTTGGCCCGCCAAAAACGCCGACCAGATTTTGTTAGGTGTTCGGAAAGGGGTCAATCCAGTATTACCTTACTTCCACTGCCCTAAGTAGTTCTTCAAGCAGTACATAAATGAACTTATTCTGTCACTTACGGGATATCTTCCGTGATTATCCTTTTTCGAAGCTCCCGATATTTCGACGCTGTTGCAATCGTGGATGCTAAATAAATTGTCAGGTGCAGAGCAATCTGTCTACCCTCTTTCTTTTTCAACAGCGTCGAAAAATCGAGAGCTAAGAATAATAGATAATCACGGAAGATATCCCGTAAGTAACAGTTGAAAGTTTAGTTTTTTAAGTGTTTTAAGTTTAAACCGTGAAAGCTTAAAAAAGTGTTGGAATACATGAATGTTTGACTGAAAACGTTACTAAACTTTCATCCATTGAAACCAGCATCGTTTCATGTATGAACCATAAAATCCTCTAAAAAATTCCGACGTCTATGCCTTAAAATAGATGACCATGCTTAATACCGTAGGTACCTGTTTCACGGCTGATTAAGTGTAGCTGCGCTCAATGGCCGTCAGCCCAAAAATAGTAGAAAATCATTAAACGGTTTCGGAGAATCAAATCTATTAAATGTCAGTTCTTTAAGTCTAATCGGTTTTAGCTTGGCGAATCGGATTAAAGCTAGATTGATAACTAAGTATATTCAAAAGTATTAAGACGATTTAGTTTTGTTTTTAATAGTCTTTGACCCGGTGAATCATTGTATTGCAGTTGTTGTGGTTTCAAAGGCATTCTTGGACAATGATGCATCTTTCAATTTCTACTTGATGAAGTGAAGGCCACCTATTAGTAAAATCCTCCATTTTTCTTGACCTGAAATAGCAGTCTACAGCAATGATTACAAGCCACCTTTCATCTATTTATTACGGTCTAAAAGACATTTAAGACCTCCTCAAGCCATCACGCAGATAACAATTTAAAATAGATTCAATGTAGCCTTTATCAAATTGCAACTAAAGCATAAAGGAAACTGTTCGATACAGTTGAGTGCACCCAGCATCGCTTGCAAAACTGACTGGGTCCAGCACGTATTGTTGCTGCACCTAGCATAGCTTGGCATAGGTACGGTGAAATACGACATTGGGCGTATTTTGTAGTAATAGAAACCTTCTAACCATTTCGAGAAAGAAAAGAGTGGAAAAGCGAAAGAATCAAGTAAGTACATATTACAAAACAGCAAAAGCAATTTTAAACTTTTTCGTTAGAAGGCAGACAACTTCTAAAGTCTGGTCTACTGGTGGCCTACCATGACGTCTTAAAGCAGGATCGTTTTAATCTTGTTCCAGTGTGGGAAAGAGATGGCGCTAGACGTCCTCTATAGCTCCGTCTCTTACCCACACTGGAACAAGATTAAAACGATCCTGCTTTAAGACGTCATGGTAGGCCACCAGGTAACTGCAAACATGTTAGAAAATATACATAACATGTGGGCCCAACAAAATTCGCTTCACGAAACAATTTAGGCTGGAGACCTTTCTTCCCATAATGTCATTAGACGGTAGCCAACAACTTTGGACACTATAGTCCAAAACAGTGGCGTGCAGTAGTATTCCACGAAGGGTAGGCCACGAAATAATGATAGCAAAAAAAAAATTTCATCGGCGCCATCTTGGATTTTCATTTTGACCTCATTTTCATTATCACCAACCCCAATAACCTCGAAAACGACACCCATGAAGAAAAAACTGAAAATTTTCATCGGCGCCATCTTGGATTTTCATTTTGACCTCATTTTCATTATCACCAACCCCAATAACCTCGAAAACGACACCCATGAAGAAAAAACCGAAAATTTTCATCGGCGCCATCTTGGATTTTCATTTTGACCTCATTTTCATTATCACCAACCCCAATAACCTTGAAAACGACACCCATGAAGAAAAAACTGAAAATTTTCATCGGCGCCATCTTGGATTTTCATTTTGACCTCATTTTCATTATCACCAACCCCAATAACCTCGAAAACGACACCCATGAAGAAAAAACTGAAAATTTTCATCGGCGCCATCTTGGATTTTCATTTTGACCTCATTTTCATTATCACCAACCCCAATAACCTCGAAAACGACACCCATGAAGAAAAAACTGAAAATTTTCATCGGCGCCATCTTGGATTTTCATTTTGACCTCATTTTCATTATCACCAACCCCAATAACCTGGAAAACGACACCCATGAAGAAAAAACCGAAAATTTTCATCGGCGCCATCTTGGATTTTCATTTTGACCTCATTTTCATTATCACCAACCCCAATAACCTCGAAAACGACACCCATGAAGAAAAAACTGTAAATTTTCATCGGCGCCATCTTGGATTTTCATTTTGACCTCATTTTCATTATCACCAACCCCAAAAACCACAAAAACGACACCCATGAAGTAAAATATAATAACAATAATATTATTGATTATTATAATAATAATACGCGCCAATAACCCCCAGGAATCATTATTTTAATCAACATTGAACATACACCCTAGCACTGGCCTGCAAATTGCAAAAAACGTAAGGAAATTTGAATTTCGCGGGCTAAAGATCATCCACCTTGAATCCTGGCCTTGTGTTGTAGCAGCCAATCACAGCCCAGCAGCCCAGCTACACTCGCAGGAGTTACCGCCCTAAAATTACTGCAATCTATACATGTGTGCAGTTTATACACACGAAAATATGCACCAATGTGCCAATGTGTGCGTAAAATTATCAATGGGTTTAAGGCAAGTCCAGTGCTTGCCTGTCCGGCGGAGCTCCAACCTTTGTAGTAACTTCCAGTAAAGTGTTAGTTGCGTGACGCGGGAGCGACTTGCTATAAGTATTCTAACAGGAGTTTGAACTTTTTTTTTTATATTTTGTACATAATGTGATATTTTATTACATAGTTAGTTCGTTATAATGAATGCCCAGTTGGTAGGGTAGGCTTTGTCTAATTGCCTCTTAGGGGCGCACGCCCATGGTCCAAAACTACTAAATTTGAACACATTCTCGACATTTCCCCCAACAACCCGGCAGCGATAAACTCCTCAAGATATACAGGGCGATATCGATGTTGCAACGAGACTACTGAAACTAGAAACTATAGCAAGTGGTAGTATATTAACTCACTGTATAAATAATAAGCTCGGCCCAGCTGCACAAATACAACAGTGTGTTATGGTATCGTACGTGATGAAAAAGTTTTATAATAGAACATAACAATGGGTGAAAAGGTCGCAACAGCTATAATAATTTCTCTAGAGAATATCAATGGATGATTGCGGTGGCAGGAACGTTTCATCTTGTTGGTGTTTTGTTCAGAAATTGCTTGGACTTTGGATTTATTACGACTAGTAATAGAAGAGAGAGTATTTCGTCAAATATTACTTTTTTCCTACTAGACTAGGTCCTACTGCTGGGTAAAGGCCTTCCCCCTTTCTCCTTCCAAATCTTGTAAAATCTGGCTATGTTAAGAACCCTTATTCTTGGCTCATCTCTCTTGTAACACGGTTTAATAGATTCATAAGACAAACTGGGTGTTGAAGTTCGACTTGCCCGATCTGCTTTTAATATTATTCAATGGTATGATTGTGTATGACCAAATGGTACCTATAAACATGCACGAAGTGAAAAGAGTTTTTACGAATCGTAGCCGATAGAAATCGTAGTTCCTGCTTACCCCCATGGAAGAAAGGCGACAGTTTATATAATGTTACGTATTCGTATGTACAATGGTGTACTGAGTTCTATAGCGGTGACCTAAACATACTCAAAGAAAGAAATTATCTCACGAACCAATTGTCTTACATGTCGTGCAACACTAATGAGGGTAATCCCATTCAATTGGGTACTAAATTACACTTGCATTAAGTCAGTCCTTACAGTATTAACATAAATTACGGCTACTGTGTATGCGAAGTTGTAAAGCTCATTTACCAGCGGGACAACCTTGACAGGGCTTTGAAAAGCGGTGACTGAGTGCTTAATGAGTTGTGAGTAAACAGCTGTCTCATAGATTCTGAATCACTGAGCGGAGATGAGCTGAGAACATGCCAAAAGAATGAAAAAACGCAGCTTCGACTACTCATTCTATTCTCTATTTGTGCATCATATAATCGCCTAGAAATATCAGGTCTTCTGCTAACTTTGCATATCACCATTTTGTTAGGCAGACGAATTTGTGATCGCTGTATAAACTTCTATTGGCAAATAAGAAGTTTTCGCTTCAAAATCTTGTAATAGCCGTTGCTCGAGGATCATAGCAGAATTCTTTCACTGCCTCTAATTAAACCCTTCTCTTACTACTTTTTTCAATTCTTTCCCGCACTAAGAAAATTACAAACGTATCACTGGAAATTCATTGAGAACCATGACGTCAACTTCGCGCGTTCAATGTTTATGTTACACGTCCCACAACCTACGATACCCATTAACTATAAGTATTAATCCTACACAGGCTTTCATTTTGCGGTCGATAGCCGCTATATAATTGTACTAGCTAGGTTTAGTCTGAGCGGCCTACATTCGAACTGCTTTATAGTTACTACACACTGACTTGTGTCCGGAACTCAAAACTTCGGATTTAAGCCGCATGCCTGTCTGACAAGACACAGCAATTACTTTTGGACTGAAAAGGGGCGTTAGGAGCTTTAAGTTTGATAAACCCATAGTACTGGCTGTTATAATAGTTCCAACTATAGTAGATGTAAACTAAGTAATAGAATTGTTCAGGACTTCCAGAATAAAGACACAGATTTTGCTTCCTCTTAGCGTGTCGATGGAAATCTTTATTGATTCAGCCCAACATTTGGCGACTAGTTTGGCATTTTCAGTAACTTGGGGTGCATGAAAGGGGCCTCCAGAACGACGGTTATCCACTGAGCCTATAGGCGTCCGGCGCACTTTGGGCTTTGGGCAGTCAGCGAGTCCCCACGCTGCCTGACTAATTCTTTGACCATGATGGCAATCCCAAATCCTCCTTTATAACATGCTTTTGTGTGTAGTTTTGATTAACATCGAAGGGTTCGCTCAAGACATATCGGAAATTCTTTCTAATTTGTACCGCAAAACACATATTTAGCTGATGAAAACCCAAATATTTTTGATACATTACAACTAGTTTTATCAACGATAGCTAACCTAATCGAAAACGGCTTTCTGGTATGCCATCACTAAATGCGAACTTGATCCCCCAGTTCAGTGTAAAATATCCATTAGAGCTAGAACGAAAGTGATATTACCGGACTAAGCTATAATGTCTAATGAAACTCTCATTTATTAGTTTTGACCATGTTTGATGTTTCTCTAACGGTACTTCAGCATAGCTATTCACAAACGTTTCTATTCGATTTTGATTCGACAAGTCGTATGTCTATCTTTTTTTGGCATTAAGAAAGCGAGCAGAAAAACATACCGACTTTCCGAATCGAAATCGAATCGAAGCGTTTGTGAATAGCTATGCTGTAGTCGTGATTGGCATGAAATAGTTTCTTTGCGAAGTTATGAACGTGACCTTGTTTTTAACATACTCGTATATAGCCTATATAGGTATTATAGGCACTTTCATAATTATAATTGTTATTACATAAAGAGTATTTAGGCTTGGCTTGTTAGTTGTGCTGTTTCATGGGTCACGCAGCGTTCCATTGCAAATTTTTCGCGTTGGAATTGCTATGAAGCGAAATTGATAAAACTGGTTTCGTGTTTATGATTTTGTTCTCGAGCTTCTAATCTCAGACATTCTGCAGAAAGGCATCCATTGCTGGACATCACTTCCCCTAATGTCGCCACACTCGCCAAGTCGACCGGCCTTGTATTTTTCGCAATCTGCATACTCCTGCGGTCTTTACCAAGGTATCACGATCGGTCCGTCTTGTGTGGGAGGCATATCACGACAGCAAAAACTGCAATTTTAGTACCTAAATTATTATTTTCGCCATATTTTTTCCATCATCTTCAAACGTCTAGCTAATAAAAAGCATCGATTGCAAAAAAATGTTTTCGCTATCAACGGTACATCGAAGAGAAGACCTTCAATATCGTAATCCTCGTATCTAAACATAGAAAGCAGGGGAGATTCCAACATTTATAAAATAAAGTGCATTCTCGTGACGCAATCCGGTGACGCGCCGCATGGCGTGTCTGCTAAAATATCGTGGTCGAAATTGAAATGCTGTAAGGGACAGTGAGCGTGCTTTTGGATTTGCAGCGTTAAGCTTGGCGCTGAAAGTGGAAAATCATCCAGCACTATCAATGTGGCTTCGTCGTTGATGTCCTATACTTAAAATATCTTATAGCGTGAAGTGTATTACGTAAGCAAGCATAGGTGTGAAACGGATCACAAACGAATTGAGACTCTATTATTTGTGCTTACTCAGTGCCAAGGCTTTTTTGCCTTCTTCATAGTACTACAAACAATTGGGTTAAAAAATGTAAATAAACTAATGTTGAGGTCAATTATACATTTGTTGAGGTTGGCGCATATTCGTCATAGCTATTTTTTGGCCTGTTGCTAAATATCGGGGGCTTACGTCTGTAATATGGGAAGCATCTTGTTTTAAGCGAAAGGGTCACTTAAATAATATAGACTCTTGTTTACAAACATGATTGTCTTAGATTCATTAGACTATTTTCGCTCGAATATCGCATTTCAAAATTCTTGAGTTTTTTAAGGGCCTAAAATGCCTCAAATGGCTTAGCATGATACTACGTTACGCCTAAAATACTGCAGCATTAATTTTGAAATAAATATAAGGTAAAGTTGAAGATCAATTCTAGGTACTATGACGAATACACGATTCCATAAACTTTTCTTGATAGAAAAAAAATCTAAAGTTACCTCCAAATCGAACAATAAACCGTTGGTATTCAAAAAGTACTTCAAATTAGATCATGATACTGTGCATACTAACTGAACCAACTATAAAGCAGGTCTTATGTGTTTTATTTTTTTAGTCCAATCAATAGTTTTTTTTTTGTAAATCGCAAAAAACCACTCATTTTGCACTATTCGGCAGCAGTGACTGACGTAACAACCGCTTTGTAGTGCAAGCTGATTAGAACTTTATTCAAACAGTATTTCAAACAAGTTTGAACCACCACAAATAGAGTTGCTAATTGTAGGGTTAGAAGCCTTAAGCTGGGCTAGCAAAATAGCGCCCGCTCTAGCTATAAGCGTGTATACAGAACTCCCATACATTACACGAAGCCAGACTTATTAGCCCGCTTTAGCTGCACTTGCTTTCTATCCTAGCCTAGTCTGAAAAACTAGCCCAGCTAGATATTACCTTCAGTAAAAGGTCCCTTCGAAGTTGAAACTCGTGGAGCTAACACAAACTTCAGTGAACCTAGGGTGGCCTATACGGCAGGCAGACTGTTTAGAAACCCTAACATCTTGAAGAGTATACGTAGTACGTACATAGTAGGTTATACGGGCAAGGTTTAGGTTTTGTGTGTGTTAAATTTTACCATCTTGACACTTTACAGCTGGAAGACTTGGACCTGACGCTCGCATCGGAGGTATCTGGGCGCTCGTCGATGGACCACGCACCTTCCAAGCCGATCAACATCGATCTGTCGCAGCCCGCTCACAACCTTCACAACACCTTCAACAAGTTAGTATACTATCATCATCAACTGCATAGCCTTATCCCTAATTTATTGGGGTCGGCTTCCAGTCTTACCGGATGCAGCTGAATACCAGTAATTTACATGGAGCGTCTGCCTATCTGACCTCCACAACCCAGTTAGTACTGGGAAATACCATACCCCTTGGTAAGACTGGTTGTCAGACTTTCGGGCCCCTGACTACCTGTAACAACTGTCAAAGATCTACAAATGACAGCCGGGACCAACAGCTTAACGTGCTTTCAAAGACACATTAATATATTATGTATTTATTCTGTTTTGGTTGGAACAAGAGTTGATAAAATTTATCCGCATGCATTTATTTCTAAGGTATATGCGTTAGTTTTGAGTCCACCCCAATGAATACTGACTTCTCTAAAGTATGCAAATTCTGGTTCCAACTGTATCATCTGTTTTGAAGTCGAAACAGATGTAATTATTTATTACGATGCGCCAACTAAGCTTAATCTGATCTAAAGCTTTTATGGCTTCCTAACTGCGCTGCATGTGTCTTCTACGAACCTTCTCGCCAATAAGTTTAATTGAAGTGTCCGTTTGTAATTTCAAAATAACAGCTATTTACTGAATGCATACGGTACTTATACACAATTTTTTAAATATTTGTCTCTCTGTTTGTTTGTTTCGACTAATCTCCGAAACGGCTGGACCGATTTTGATGGCACTTTTACTAGATAGTCGATGTTACAAGGAGTAACTTAAGCTACTTTGATTTTAGAATAGAGATTAGGGTTCCGTGCAAGAAAAATAAAACCCTTGTAATTGTTAAGAAAAACCGATTCAAATAGAGAAATAATATTTTTATAATAATTTCACTACGAAGTTCGCAGGCATCAGCTAGTACTACATATAAGCTTTTAACAATAGCTCTATGAGATCAAATGCGACTCAATAATAGTATGTGTAAGTACGTTTATTCAAAAGGGTCAATCAATATTGTTTTACAAAACTTGCGAGATCGGTTCGCGCTCTAAGACGTGCTTGATTAATTAAAAGTGAGACAATGATAATATTTGAACAAACGACTCTCGCCGATACTAATACAACTCGAGTAGAGATCTAAAAATAATAAGTGGCAACGGGAACGCTAAATGTGTTACATCACTATTGAGAGCGTGGCTTTATTATTGTTTTGGCCGGTTCATCCTGATCAGATAAAGATTTGTATTCATTATGAAAGCCTTTGAAGATCCAGATTGTTCGAGCTTTGAAATATTACTTTCTCTCTATAAAAATGTCTGCATTTTAGGAGTTAAGTATTCCGTTCAAAATAATTCACTTAGATCATCACTAATTCATAAATGACTGTATTTTCATTTAGAAGTAAATTCCTGCCCAATGTAAGCTCCGCTGTCAAGTTTAGTAAAACAAAACATAACAAGAAAGTAGGCCAATTTCATTTCAGCAATCAATAACAAATGACGACACATGCCCAAAAACCGAAAAATCGAATAAAGCAGTGTATAAAAATCACATTCAAGCAAAGATCATAAAATCAACAACTAAAAGAGGCAGAAACAAAAGCTCAACTCTTTTTAATTAATTACCGTGCATGACAAAGCATAAGCATATATACCAGTACATCGCGAAAGGGAAAGTAGGAGAATACAGGTAGAAAGAAAGCGCGAATCTTTTAGTTTTTGTTGCTATAGAACTGCGAGTCTAATGACACGTCACTTTTACTTTTGATGTTATTATGACAATCGACTTTATGAAGTATTGTGCTATAGACTTGATCACATGATAGTTAAGCGCAACGCACACGGCGCGGGCGCTGAACGGGACGGGACTACGACGGTTTATTTTTTTTCCAATGGCATCTCGTAGGTCAACCTCTCTCCATAATACAATCTAAAACCTTATTTAAAAACTCAGACCTTTTCCCATTAAAAAAAACATTACCCTAAAGTTTGCTTTTCGTCGCCCCTGAGTTTCGCTTCACCCACTCAACCTTCGGTTCGTCCAGATGTCCGCATCGTGGATTGTAGTATTATTGAACAGATTCAAGTGATCCGTACGGTGCGGATCAGTGGACGCACACTTGTGTGACTTTCTATACAAAGAATACTACGATCCGTTTGATGCGATGCGTACGATGCGGACATGTGGACGCTTACCTTTAACCGGAAACTTTTAACCGAATTAGTGTACTACCAATACACGTCTTTCCTGCTTGGCTATCTTTGTTCTATATCTGGGATCAAGGACACCCGGATAAGGCTCTGTTTCCACCAGAGATTAGCGAGGATGTGTAGCAAGGAATGTGTGTGAAACTAACCAATAATATCGCTTCTTCTTCACAGGTTAAGATATTCTAGCTATGTGATTGGTTAGTTTCACATACATCCCTCGCTATATACGCATCCTTGCTCAACTCTGGTGGAAACGCAGCCTCATGCATGCTACCTAGCAACTCGTAGTAGATTGCTATTAGTATTTGTTTTGCATGCTACAATGATAACTACCTAAGTAAAAACTGGCTAGTCCTATTGACAGATTTGCATGATGTTTACCCAGGTGGATATTCAGTTTATACCTCAATCTGGCGCTCGTACAAAGGAGGTGTTACGGTGTTGCGTCTGCGCAGAATCTGGCGCTGCACTGTTTTAGGTTATATTATATGCTTTCTAATGTCGGGAGCGTCCGGTTTTTTGTGCTCATCTTGCTTCTAAGCTTTGGGATGTTATTTGCTTAGGATGTGGTCTCTCGCTTTTATTAATGAAGTTTGAATCTTATTTGAGGGTGTTCAGTTTGGTGCCCCTAGACTTTTCAAATCCTGATTAAAGTTAACAAATCTAACAAAACCGTTGTCATTAGATTTGAATTTAGATTTTTTGTATTCTCTTGATTAATAACCTGTCTTATATGTTGGTCATATCTTTCTATTTTTTTCTGACTTCTAAAGTATCTTAATTAACCTCAAATAAAGATACGGCTTCAGACTTTTATATGTCATCAGTTTTATGCTATTGTGCACAATAGCAAAATATGATCTACTTCATCATAATTAAACCTAGAACTAATAAGTCTACGTAATTTTCCAGGGGCATTTCAAACATGATGAACGAGCGTCCAAGTCTGAACATGTACCAGAGCGGCGAGTCACTCATGCGCATGTCCCCGCCCAGCCTCGTGTCGTCATTGCTCATGGAAAGTTCTGGAACGTTCAACGCCGAGTCCATTGAAAGCAGGAAGTCTATGCCTTCTCATAGGGATTCAGGTACAGAAAACATCACCTTAAGGGCCTGCGCAGACGACAAACTATCCGTGACGCACTTTTTATTCTGTGAAAATAGAACCTAAGCAATTATATGTGGTAACGCATTCGACGCGCAAAAAGTCCGGCGGCCAATAATTCCGTATCATTCTGGCAGATCGCGCCGCACCGCGCCGCACAAAAAGTGCGCGAAAAAATAGAATGTTTGCTCCAACACGTGGTAACGCAGACGGCGCACACTTTTAGTATGCAATCTGCACTCGTTAGTGGGGAACGTAATGTACTATGAAGATGTGCGTCATGTGCGTTGAGTCTGCGTATAATCCGCGACAGACATTTTGTATGCCATGCAGACATTTTGTGCGCCACAGACTCGATCGCACAAAAAGTAAGTCGGGCCTAAGTATAGCTGTCGTATCTGAATATTTTTAATCGCCTTCTAAAAACGGAGAAGGTTATGTATTCCACGATCAGTACTTGTTAGACGCATCACTTCTAAGGAAAGTGATAGATCAATAAATCTTTGCAGTGTGGCACATAAGTATCAATCACCTAAATTATTAGGTAACGTTTCGTAGCCTCGCCTGCCTCGTTGGTCGAGTGATCGAAAGCGCGACTGCTCAGCATGAGGTCCTGGGTTCGATTCCCGAGTCGGGCAAATTGCTATTGGTTTTTTCTATCAGATATTTCTCAGTAGCAGCCACGGAGTCTAGATTCGTGCCTAGTTTATGGCAATAGGCTCGCCCCCTATAACATGGGACTTAAACATAACTGACGAATTATGGGTGTATTATTAGATACACCTCTGCCTAACCCTTCGGGGATTGCAAGCGTGATGTGCTGTTACATTGCAGCCATAGTCTACTTTACATATGTTATGCATTCAGGGTTGCATTACGCAAGCATCCGTCAAGTTACCGGCTCACTGCATACAATACATACTCACATAACCTGTATGGATAGGGAAGTACTCTGTTGGTGTGATTTACTTTAGATATGTTTCTTATACCTATGGTGTTAGGGTTCAGAATGTGCTAGTTGCAAAATAGGTCATCATTGTGCATATTCTTTTGTCATCATCTGGAACTGAATGAACAGTAGTTTCAATATATCAGTATTTTGACAGCACTTAATCCAGAGTTTTTTAATAGGACTAATATTTTCTCTAAATTCATGCAATGTAAATACTCCTATTTTCCAACTTTGAAAGCGGTCCATAATTGATTAATTTAGTTTATTAAAATGATTGTTTTGCCCCAGTAGCGTTCTTAAAGCAGGGATAGAAACTCCTCCATAATCGCTTTCTGTCTTAATAGGGAATATGCATACATTTTCTTTTCATTTTCTTTTTTTATTGCGATACGGAATGTTAAAGTACTATAAAAATAATGACAAAAAGCGAAAACAAGACATAAATCGGCTAAACAACACAAAAGTTATAACCATTTAAACTTTTGTTTCTATCTTTTTCTAGATAAACGGAATTTAGTATGGATTTTGTAAGTCGATGCAGCGAATGACGTCATTCGCTGTATCGGATCTCTCTGTCTAATCAGCAGTTTCAAATGCTTATAACTTAGTATTTTTTATAGATATTAAAAAAACAATTTCACTTTGCTATTTCTGTGACGCTTTGTTTAGAGTGATAAAAGATAATCATGCATGTACCCTATTACTGGTAAGTTTTAACCTAATTATTATATTATTTTTCCAGGTCTTCCTATGTCAGGTCGTGACAGCATCGACCCCATGATGACGAGCATGACGCTCAGTATCCTCGACGAGAAGGACATGAGTACAAGTTTCCTCTCCCAAACGACCTACCCTGACAACGACAGCCTCATCGACTCCCTACCGCCATCTCTCGTCAGCTCCGTCAACTCATCTTACGTCATCTCCAACACATCCAAACCTCAGAAAGAAAGCACAGACTCCAACATATTCTCCTCGGCAACCTTCACTCATTTAGAAACATCAGAAAAACTCCTCTCATCAAGACCAAGGTGTCAACTATACAACAGTTATACGAGACGAGATTCCGCCATAAGAAACTCAGAGTCCTACACTAAATCTCGTGAAGAAGCATGCCAAATCGACACAGCGAAAATTTTACACGAAAATTCTGATAAGAAAGATTCGCCGAAAATCGTTCCTCGAAACCAACCACCACCTGATACGGTTGAACCGATCACCTTACACTACTCTAATAATAGGTTTAGTCGAAGAGATAATGACGCTGAGAAAGAAAACTTTGAAACTGACGATACGTTCTACAAGGATATGGGGTTACCAAAGCCTGAAGACGTTGGTAGGAACAGCTTAAACGTGACTTTAGGGAAGCAAGAACTAAACGAAATTATTCAAGCTCGACAAAAGCTGTCATTAGCTAGGAAAGCGCTACCAACCGAACCGGAGAAGTCGACACCGCCACCTGTAGACACATCCCCTATAAAAACTATCCAGTTACCGAATCAAACAGTCATCACAGTACCGCGGCAAAGTATGGAGAACGCCTCAGAACTGCTATCAAGACGGAGAGTGCTAAACGGCAATGGTTTTGACAGGCAAGACGAACAACCCACTAGAGAAACTCCTAAAAGAAACGCTACGTTCAAGAAGCTGTCGCCCAAAGCGAGCGCTATGGACACGACCGTTGTTTATATGAAGACAGATGATAATCAGACTATAGATATTAATTCGGCTACGCTTAATTTAATTGATGTTGGGGAGAGGACGCTGCTGCAAGACCATCGGGTATGTAATGTTTACCTTTTTAATAAGTTATATTTATTTATTTAAACTTCATGTACAATAGTGGTACATAGGCGGACTTAATGCCACAAGGCATTTTCTACCAGTCAACCTTTGGGTTAAATAGGAAAACAAAGTGATAGGGTACAAAGTAATGTCTAAAAAAAACTTTTTGCTAACGAGAGTTCAGATTTAGATTGATACAAATACACATATACAGATAAAATAAACTAATAGCTATATTGTTACGAGCTGGGTATGGGATAAATTAATTACTACCGATTAAACAACAAATAACTTTATTAAACACTTTAAAACTCAATCACAAATACACTACTGATCACTATTCGCTTAGATATCGCACTTCTAGTTCACTTCGATTCGCTTCGTTGTGTAGCCAAAATCAGACTGACTGCTCGCGCAAACACGTCGACTATTTATATGGCGACCGGACGTTCGAGAAAGATCCACGACTTCCTAGAATCTTCTAGACAATTCCATAGTGGGTCATTGTCCTTCGAGAAACTTCCACGACACGAAGGAAAGAAGTAGGTACTTTATGCCCTCGGCGTACGGTCGAAATTACAATGACAATTCCTGATGTTCTTTTGTAGGTAGTTTGCGAATTTGTACCTACATTATTCGAGACTCGTTCTACCTACCTACTGCTACCTACCTACTTGTAGGTACCTACTACCGTAATTGTAGGTACGTACGGGTACGACGTAACAATATCTACTGCATACATTTCTATTACTATTTCCACCATAGCATACTTACTCTAGAAAGGTAGAAATTTAAACAAATATAATATCAGAAGATAACATTAAAAGATTCATTTCTGAATTCATCATCTCAGATAATTGACATTGCATCGGCTATTGTTCTTAAAATTTAACTTTATTAAAATAGTAGCTTTCAGGATGTACATAATTAAGCCAATAATTTGATTATGACTGTTTTTTATGGTTTAATTTAAATACCCATTAACATTATGCATTTGTAATTATTTATTTCGGTATGACCAAAGCAACTAGTCCCTTTAGTTCAGTTTGGCAGCTCTGTCATTTTAATCGTGTCAGATTTTATGGACTATACTTACTCCACAATCACTTGTAATAAAAAGCATTTGAACTTGGCCACATTCGTACATGGCCAAGTTTTGGAACATCAAACACAATGTCATCACTCTGATTGATTTTCCAAGACTTGATAATCACTGGACGCTTCAACAAATCTATGCTGCGTGATGCGTGTATCTAGGCGATGATATGATGTGATGTTTTGTTCAACAAAACTGTCATATAAAATTCTAACAAAAATATCATCCTTATTTGCAGGATTGGGGCTCACAAGAGCGAGCGATGGTAGGCTCGAGCGAGAGCACGGACACAGGTACCTTCAGTTCATCCAGCCCGCCCGACAGCGTGCCTGACAGTGCGCCTACGCATGACACACGTAAGTACACCATCTGTTCTTAAATACACCTGGTTCAAGGTCACACTTGGGGAGGATGGAAGGGTTGCTCATAAGGGGGAAGGAAATCTACACATGATTATTTGGTTAAAGGTCACAAGGTTATGGTAAATTGTGGTTGGTCTTAAGGAAGGATGTAATGTGTTCAAGATTCTAATAAACGCACCGCCAAAGGTCACGGAAAACCATTGGTTTTCGGAGGGAGGTGGAAATATATCTCAGACATCATGATGTTGGACTACAACAGTGTTTTGGGGATTAGGGACCTCACTATGGCTAAAATGCTTATTAAACACCTGATTCATAAAATCAATGGGAATGGCAACTGTGGAACTAATGGCGCTAGCATAGCAAACATCGTCATTGGTTGAATATCTGTCAATGTCATTTTAAATTTCAATATAGATTGTGATTGATGACAGATTGGGACTAAACTATAGACACGCCATTTACAATCAGCTTTGACCAGCCTTACCCATTGACTCATGTGAATTCAGGAGTATCTCCATGCTCATAGTAGTGGTAGGAACCGTGGGTTTTTTTAGTTGTTAGTATTTCAATTTAGCCCTTCAATTCCTCAGTTGGGGATAAACTCAGAGCAACAAAGTGGTTGAGTGATTTCTTTATGAAGGGTAGCCTGCCTTACATCCGCCAATTTATTTTATTTTCAAAACACCGACCATGCATAAAACTTAACTTTGTTGGCTTATATTTTGGAAATGTGACGCTTTAGAAGATCGTCGAAGGTCACAGACAAAACTATGTTTGTATTGATACCAGCTATTGATTAATAATACAGATTTAATACGGGCTGCTATTTTTAAAATATAATAAAATGACAGAAATAAGGCAGGCCAAATAATTCAAAGCCCTCTAAAGTCACTACATATTATAAAACAAAGTCGCCCGCGTCTGTCTAACCTTATGTAAGCTTAGATCTTTAAAACTACGCAACTGATTTTGATGCGGGTTTTTTAATAGATAAAGTGATTCAAAAGGAAGGTTTTAGTATATAATTTGCGGGCGGGCGAAGCCGCGGGCATCAGCTAGTATTGTATAATATTGGATAAAGCTAATCAATGCTTTCAAAGGCTTGGAAAGGCACAGGTACATACCCACAAAATGTCACATTGCAGGCCCACAAGTCGCCTCAACACCGCTTCTACGGAAAGGAAATAAACACGACCTGCTAAACTTGCACAACACAATATCCCCAATTTACGACATGATCGACGATAAGTCCTACACGGTCGCTGCCATCACTAAGGCCAACTCTTCGGGTATGGAACGGACTTACGATATGCACAATACAACCGTTATCAATAGTGCGACGATGATTAAGAAGTCGGCGGTGAAGAGGGATATAATGGCGGGTAAAGCTAGCCCGGAGAAGAAGATGTTTGCGCCTAGTGTGGTGCCGAAGCCGACAAGGATTATAACCCCGAGTTCTGGAGGTATCTATGGGGTTTGTTTTAATTACTTACACAGATCGAACACGATCCTGATTGGTTGAACGTAAAACGCGCTATACTTAAAACCAAATACAAGTTACTAAGCACGAAGTCTGTACATAATAGTACCTACCATGGAATTAATAAGTACTGATTTATTAAGTGCTGTTTTTATTGGTGATCGCACGAACGCAACATAAAGCGGTCGTCTTGCAGTTAATTACTAAGAACGAATCGTAGCAATTCGCGATCAAGAATCACATCAGGCTGGTTGTGGCCACAGACAGCTATCATCCTTGTAAAAAAACAATTCCATGACATTAGACGGTGAATTCATCGTTCGCTGCGATGCGCCTGTCGCTTGTTTATTCCAGCGATAACCAATAACGACAGCGACTAACGGCCGTTTTCTATAACTTACGTATAACTGTCAGTTAATATGCCACGTCGGTGTTTCTATAAACAAAGTTAGCTTGGATTATCCTATCTGCGTCACCTATCTGTCACTTGATTTATAGAAAAATCAAAGAAAGCTTTTCTGTGACGTTTTGTTTCTAACCGTCTGTAAGCAAAATGTCAAACAGACAGGAACCTACCGAGACCGAACAGTAAGTTATTGAAAATGGCCGTAAGCGGACAGCTTTGGAAGTTGGAACGCCCATTTTAATTTCTATAACAATATTTTTTGTTCCATGAAATTAAAATAGCAAAGAGCTATTTATTTCGGTAGGTATCTTACAAAAGTAAACTATATAGAATTCAAATCATTAATTAAGCAGACATGAAAACATGTATATTTTGTATTTTATCCATTCCATTTAATAATTTGTCGCGATTTATTTGGTCAAACATAAGAATCAAACTTCATAAACATTTATTTATTTTTCTCCATATTTTATGTTATTTTAGCATCATACACTAATATGGTCCCACCGATGGCAGTCCCAAGGAAAACAAGTTTGCCGACGTCAAAACTTAGGCAATACAGTTCACATAGGGAACTCAGCAGGATACCTGGTGGTAAGTTGAACATGCTTTTTATATCATTATTATTTTATTCGTTAATATGTCAGCATTTATATTTTATGATAAAAGACGTCCGCGAAAATTGTGTTAGCTCGGCTAATTTGTATGACATCAATATAATTTATAGCCTATGTTACTCGGTAAAAATGTAGCTTTCTATCGGCAAAAGAATTTTTGAAATCGGTCCAGTAGTTTTTAAGTTTATTCGTAACATACAAAAACACAAATCTTTTCTTTTTTAAATATTAGTGTAAATAAGTATGAGCAACGCTGAAAGGCGCGGGCGCATGTGATGGGTTCTCTAAGGGAAATTTGACTGCGGGCTACCTCAAATTAGCAACTCTATATTTGGTAGTTCAAACTTCGTTTGAAATACTGTTACAATAAAGTTCTAATCAGCTTGCACTACAAAGTGGTTGTTACGTCAGTCACTGCGGGCCGAATAGTGCGAAATTAGTGGTTTTTTGCGATTTACAAAAAATCTTTTGATTGGATTAAAAAAATAAATAATATGAGACCTGCTTTATAGTTAGTTCAGTTAGTATAAAAAGTTTCATGATCTAATTTGAAGTGTTTTATGATTGCCAGCGGTTTATTGTTCAGTTTAGAGCTAACTTTGGGTTTTTTTTCTATCGAGAAAATTTTATGGAATCCTGTTTTCGCCAAATATAGGACCTAACATTAATCCTCAACTTTACCATATATTTATTTCAAAATTAATGCTGCAGTATTTTAGGCGTAACGGAGGATCATGCTAAGCCATTTGAGGTAGTCTAAGCCCTTAAACGTACGCCCTAGGGGGCCGCCTCAACGAGCGAGGGAATCGCAGCGATATTTTCGTATGGAAATACGTTAAATCGCCGCCATTTTCTCGCTCGTGGAGGCGGTCCCTAAGACATTATAATTACAAAAAAAGCTAAATTGATTTATTTACCATCAAATCTGCCTAGCTTTTTTTTTTTTTTTTTTTTTTTTTTTTTTTTCGGATGGGAAATCATCAAATGACTTCTCCCGCTCTGGGCGGAGCAGGAGGGAGTGTCAGACTTTTACTGACTAAAACCCATCCATGTTCCTTCATCGCCCTTTGTGTTCCGGGGCCACGGTATCTCTTTCGAATAGTCCCGCAACCCCGGCAGGCATCGGTCCTTTCGGACCCCTTCCTTTTTGCTGACTCTCTTTGAGGCGCGCGTGGAACACGAACGCGCCGTCGACACCGCCTGTCGTCATGAGACGGACGGACGGCGAGCTAGCCCATAGCCCACCGTCCACAGGCCCGCGCCTACGGTGGCCGGGGGCCACGTGGTGGCACCCGACGCCCGGGGCGTCTCCCGCGGCGGCCGGGACGCTGTGAGGTTCTCTCCCTCTCACGTTCCGCCACCTCCTTCTCTAGCATTACTGCTTCGCAGAAGGAGGTGACGGCGTCCCATTCCGTCTCGCTCCGGACCATGGCTTGCACCAGGGCCGGACGCGAGAGGTCGCCGCCGCCAATCGCCGCTTCGAGGACACGGCGGTGCTCCGCCCACGCGGGGCACACCTCCACCGTGTGCTCCACCGTGTCCTCCGGTCGATCCTCGCAATGGAAACACCCGGGCGTTTCCTCCCGCCCGATTCGGTGCAGGAACCTCCCGAAAACACCGTGTCCGGTGAGGACCTGCGTCAGGCGGAAGGTGAGGACGCCGTGGCGTCTCTCTAGCCACTCCTCAAAGAGGGGACTTATCGCCACTATCGTGGCGTGCCCTGCACGGGGTTGCGACAGTCGCTCTCTCCATGTCGCCATGAGATCCCGCCGGAAGTCTGTCCGCTGAGCGACAATTTGTCGCGGCAGCGGAGTTTCCCCCCGGCGAAGCGCCTCCGCGCGCCATTCATGCAGGCGCGCGAGGACTATCGCCTCCAGATCCCATGGCGGCAATCCGGCAAGGAGGCACGCCGCCTCGCGGGCGATCGTGCGGTACCCACGGGCCAGCCTTACGGCTACCACCTTTTGGGGCGCGTTCAGGTAGTGGGCTGCACGCAGCCTCAAGGAACGCGCCCACACCGGGGCCCCGTAAAGGGCCATGGACCGCACGACTCCCGCGTAGAGCCTCCGGTAGGAGGCGTTCGGCCCCCCCAGGTTGGGCAGGAGCCGCCTGAAGGCAGCCCCAGTCCGTTCCAGTTTGGGGGCCAAACGTCGGAAGTGCTCCACGAAGTTCCACCGGGCCTAGCCTTAGCCCAACTTTGTTGGGGTCGGCTTCCAATCTTGCTAATCGGATGCAGCTGAATACGAAGCGAATGTGAAGTCTAAATATGGTTATGTTTTTATTTAATTTAGTAAATAATGACATTTGAATAGTATTGACTCGCCCAATCGAGCTGAAATAGTTATATAAGCAACTGTTATATAATGAGGGGTATTAAAACACGAATGTGGGTTTATCACACGAGGCGAAGCCGAGTGTGATAATAGTATCACATGAGTGTTTTAATACCTAATTATGTACAGTTGCATACAAGACTTTATCTACATCCTTGATATTAATCCTCCATAAAAGGTTCTGAAACCATAGGGTATTGTAGTTGTAGTTTAATTGCTGAGTATTTAATACAAACAAACCATGTATAGGTAATAATATAATTATTTACATTTTGGATTGTACAAATATTAAAATGCACAAAGCTTGTATCACTATTTTTTGTAAGCAACAAAGTATACATACATGATGCAATACTAATATCGAACAAAAATGGCGGGATACGACGTGAATTAGAATTAACCTATAAGTTTTTTTTTAATTACAGTGCTGTGGTAGTGAATCGCACGTGCTAGACAATGTTCTTTTTTTTTTAAATAGTTAGTTAGAGTTGCATAATGAAATTTAGTACAACATTATAACACCCGTTTGGATGATATTATGGTTATTATGACACTGGCTGTTTTAATGTTGGGAATAAGCTAACTGTTTCAGATAATTTTACAGAGGATTTATATATCATGGGTTTTTTATTCCATGCGGGATGCATGAGGGATGCTCACTGGTGCAGCGTGGGATTCACTTAATTAGGGAGCCGCCTCCATGAGCGAGCGAATCGCGGAGATTTAACGTATTTCTATACGAAAATATCGCCGCGATTCTCTCGCTTGTGGAGGCGGCCCCTAAGAGCTGTAGGTAGGGGTCTAGGTGCAATCCTACTATAAGGGTTGCAACATTCCAGGCACCCCGGTGGCGCCAGGCACGGGCGTGGTCCCGCGCGGCGTGGCTGCGGGCGCGCGCACGCTGGTGCGGCGCGGCGTGTACGCGTCCAACCCCGCGCTCAGCCCCACCGCCAGCGCGCCGCCCGTCTCCACGGACTCTTATATCATCAGCGTTGGACACCATCAGGTACTCATTTATCTTACAACTATTACAGTTCATCGCTGACGAACGTCATAAATTTCAATAGTGCTGCGATGCAGCGACTGTACACATAAGATTTTTCAATTGAATATAAATTTATATGACCACTCCCAACATCATTTACTAAATACCGCATTTGGAAGCAAAGATTCTTCTTAATGCATGACTCTTCCATAACCTCTTTCAACCTACTCCGTATGCCTCGCGCCCCTTCTTCGTCAATCTGCCCCATTTGCGCAAACCTTGTTAATTTCAAGCATGCGACGCATGACATGCTGAATGTATGCACTTTCCTATCAGACCTTTACATGTAACATTTCAGAAGGTTGAAGACAAAGCCTCAAAACCCGAGATTCCCCCCACGCCAGCGTTAGTCCGACAAGGCACGGAGACCCTTCGGCCGCGACCACAGAGCCAGCTGGTTGCACCTAGAGATGTAAGTACATTGCATAGCCTTTACGTTCCCACTGCTGGGACACAGGCCTCCTCGCTATGAGAAGAAGAAAAGCATACACGGTGGATGGGAAATCAACGCACAAACCATCATCAGTACACCATTCCTAAGGTCCCCTCCACATATTTTTTTTCCTCCGAACACAGTTGTAACCATGTAGATAATGCACTATTGTAAAGTGCAATACCGGTGGTTAGAATTTATATGGAACAGCTGTTTTTTTTTTCAATTTCCGATGAAAAATTGTTATGTGTGGAGGTTTGGAATTATGTACCGAATACGTGGTACCATTTGTGCGTCGATTTGTATTCCACCTTGTATATTTCTAACACGCTTAAACGAGAGTATACTGCTATCAAGGCTTTTGAAAGTCAGGAGTTTGAAGTTTTTTTTTTTTTTTTTGTAAAACACTTTATGGTATCACTGAGCTTTTTTGAAAGTGAAATGTGACAGGGTTTAATTTTTTATTTTGATGGGGGCTTATGTGATGTTGAAATTTTGGAGTGGTTTTTAGGAATGTTTTGTTTTTGCGACTTAAATAAGGATTCATATTTTATATTACACTAAAAGTAGTCTTAAATAGTAGTTATAAATATTTATTTGATCTAAAAAGTGTGGAATAACTTTCATATTGTTACCATGGGCATTTGAAGAAACAAGAAAAGTCCATAGTTTTGTTTATTTCATAACAATGAGTCCAAAGTTTTTATTTATTTCTTCGACGAAGCTAAAATATAATTTTTTGTTTACATGTCTAATAATTGGTGTTGGTAAAACAGCTATAATAATATTTTGTTCTAATGTTAAATGTTTATGTCATTTCGATTGTGTCTAAAATGTGTCCAAAATGGTATATTTCATACATTTATTAAACGTGAATAAACTAATAATCATACATTTAAAATATTGTTAACTCGTTCAATGCGGGCCTGTGTTTTTCACATAATCACAAATGTCTTCCGGCAATATCGAAAGATTTTTAGATAAATTATTATAAATTGTCTATAATTTTCAAATTTTCTTCTGCTATCTCTACTAGCACTTCTCCAAATGGTCATGACTAGATAAATATATAATTATCTGTATCGAGAAGAACGACAAATAGACTCTTTTAAGACCAGAAGTTTAAGTTACTTATAACATCTGATTCTCAAAGTAATATACAGAATCTTAAAATTTCAAATTCATTGATATGAGATTCAAAGGGCCTTAAATCTGGCCAAATACACCACATTTTAACCTGCTAAAAAATGCAGTATTCGTTGCCCAACACCTGTCATCCCATACCCCCCCTCCCGCGGGTCCACTTTGAACGTGTAACTCGGGCCGCACTAACGACGTCACTAACTCACGGCACAGCTCCGCGCGGCGCCCTACGGCCTGCCTGTCTCCATGCGAAGCCATCACTTACCTGTGAGTGTCCACTGTTTATTTCACACTCGTGTACACAGTGGCTAACGGTGGGATATAAGTCATTTTTCACATGCTCCGGTCATCCAGTTACCGGTTGGGTAGTTGACACCTTAAACCAATCATTCCGAGACATAACTCCTTTAAAAAAAAAAACACCTTTTTTGGATCCTTAAAGCCCGATTAATTTTCAAATTAACGATTAAATTCGGTTTTTATTTCCTTTGAAATCAATAAATAGTAGAGTCATTAAGTTGCCAAACTAGTGACGTCACAGGGATGCTATTGCAATATATAGGGTGTAAAAAACCTCTTAACACAGCCGAAAGGCATATGGTCATTGCGATCATTTTTTTGTTCTACACCATACCTGGGAACCTTCTAGTTACGGAGATATTGGGGGTCAAAGTTCCAACTTTTTGACAAGTTTTTTTTAAATACATGTTTTGTTGTAAGATTTTTACTTCAAACACCTCTACGACCCCCGTACTTTTCAATCCATCCATCAGCACAATGTTTACGAGTGCGTTACATTGAGTTCAACCACAAAACATGATTTTTCACCCCAAAAAAAGAAAGTAGTTTCCCAGCAATATTTTTTCCGTAAAGTTACTGGGTATTAATCAAACTATGATGTACAGAATGCTTGGTTGACGGCTTTGTGATGAGGTTGTTTACACCCTGGATAATCTACTAGCGGATGTCACGCGGTCTCACCCACGTAGTTCCCGTTTCCGTGGGAGTACGGGGATAAAATATAACCTGTATTACTCGCTGATAATGTAGCTATCCATTGCTGAAAGAATTTTTCAAATCGGTCCAGTAGTTTTTAAGTTTATTCGATACATCCAAAAATACAAATTTTACAAAAATACAAATCTTTCCTCTTTATAATATTAGTATAGAAGAGGGAATCGCGTTTGGAAGGGTCAAAAAAGTATATCAATTGATTGGTACTTGGTAGTGTCAACTACCCAATTGTGTGCACTTTAGCAAAAGTCCCTGGCAGCCGAAGCGTATGAAAAAGACCTACAGATGTGGCCCCGTCATCATGATCAAGTGAACGATTTCTCGATTGCTAATCCTACATGTTGATGAAGGTACTTACTTTAATGCTTAAAAATTGGCCATTGTGTACAAGAGATACAATAATTGTATGTAACATGGTTAACTGATGTCGAATACGCATGCGAAAGCGCTCTGACCGGTTGTGAACAAGCTTCTTCATGCCACCGCTTTATGAAATGTGTTTTCGCTTTGCCATGTACTGATTAGGCTTGCACCTAGCTATTCGATCGATTCTTGGAACGGAAATGAAATCGGCATGAATCCTGAATCCATAGAAATCCATAGAAAATTTTCGTCGGTAATTTATAAAAATGCTGTTTCATACATTTTGATCATCTTGGTTTTGTTGAAAACAGCATTTTTTTTTATAAATTACCAATGACAAATGTTGTAATAAATAATACAAAATAGGGACATAAACTACTCTACCAATGGTTTCAGCTAAAATTTAATCTATAGAAACATCTCAATGAATTAAGCTTGATCAATTTTAAGACCAAATAATTTATATTCGGCATCAGTGTATCCTGCTTATTAGTTGTATTTAAAGGCATTTTCAAAGTGATTTTGAACCTGTTTTGAGATATTTTATTGCTGGGTATAAGTATAAACTCTTATCTTTCTCAGGGAACCTGCATTTTGTTATATTCTTGACTTGTTGCTTCATACAGTTTTCCCTCTGAAACCTCCTATACTTTTTAACGTAACATTCACTCGGATTTAATCTTCATATTTTCACATTCCACCTACCAGAAGAGATTTGATGTGTCCATCTTTAATATCTATGTCTAACAAATTGGTCCAGGTAACTAAAAACATGTGTGGTATATGGCTAACTCTTAACAAAACCAAACTATTACTTTTCTACCCGTTTATGGGAATATAAAGTAACATATGGGACATTGAGCTTGTTTTTCAATTTTTACCTTTCGGCGCTGAGCCGAAGATAGCAAATTGAACACACGTTCAAAGTCCTTTACTGAATTGTTCACCGTCTATATGTCAGTGTGACGTGTTTCAGCCGCCCACGACACGGCCGTACTCGATAGCGGCGCCGTCACAGCTTCAGCGGACCAACACCATGACGAGGCCGGCCTCCGGATCCCATTGTAAGCCACAACGTGAGTACATTCTACATCATCAGCATCACCATTTCAACCCGGAATCACCTCTGGTTATAGCCTTCCCGTTCTTTTGCTGTAGTTCACGATTCTTTGCAGGTTTTTTCAGACAATGTCATTGCCAATGGTATTATTTTCATGACATTCATTAGCATAAGTTAAGGGTCGATTTAAAGGTTCTGAAATCAAATCCCAACCCCTGAAATAGTTGCTGCAACTAATAATACTGTAACTATACATTTCACAATAGAAAAACAGCCGGCTCTCGGATCGAACACAGTTCAGTTCGAGCAAAACAATAATATATTTTGCAATAATATAATAATGCAGTTTCAGCTTTCTCCAAATTGATTTCTTTGACCACTTGACTGTGCGGCTCAACTGAAAAACAGTTGAGTAAATTCAATGATTATGACAATAAACTCTAGAGACTGTCTTTTCCTCGCTTCTTCTTCACCTCTTTGCTAAACTGTAATCATCATCTTCCTGGCCTTGTCCCATGTTATCTGAGGTCGGCGCAACACGTTTTTTTCTTTCGTTCTCTCCTGTCAATCGTCACACTATCATTTACTACTTTTCCTTCCCAGCTAAACTGTAATAAAACATTATTATCTTTCCAGCCCCAGTAGTGGACCATCAGCCACGTCCAGCGTCAGGCATCGACACGCGCGTGTCTGCGTTACCGCGCCCGTCCCGCCTCCCCGCGCCCCGACGCGCGCTGCGGTAAACAAACCACTATAGAACATGAGCTCGCGCACGACGTCGCCACGACTACGACTTGTCGTATGACCGACCGCTATCTTGAACAAAATGGGTCGGACGTCTGGTTGTGCGACCAAACTTTCTTCCTGGTAGAAGCTTCTGCGGCCAAAAGTATTAGTTGTTGCCGCGTATTGCGCGAGGTCCATTAATCTTACTGAGGACGAACTTCACCAACGAACACTGACACTGACACTGACAGCTCCTGACGTCGTTTGATGTGCTGATCTCTTTCAGTTTCATTGGTGAAAACTGCTCTGGATAATCAATCGGCGTCGTTGAAAAAGAAATGTTACCAATCCAAAAATCAATTTGGGTTTTAGAAAATTAAACTAACATTCATAGTTTAATACTACAAGGGATACATTTGAATGGGAACAATCTAATTTCTAATTAATTAACTTGCCAACAAAACCACACTTTAAGAGCTCACATATTATTTGTTTTAGTCTTTTCACTTAATAAGTCTTAATATAACTTACTAACCATACTAACAACAATTTTATTCCACAGACCACCGTCAGTGTACTCGGTCGCGCCGACGGCCGACATCGATCACTACTGACATTTAGCTTGTTGTGCCAACCTGCTGGGGCGGAGACCCTAGCACTAACTAAATTTTAGTACACACATAACATGACTGAAGAACTATAAACACGGTGTCTTTCAAATTTTTGTACTGCCTAGAAAGTGTAGAAAATCCAATAAATAATTTTTTGTCTTTTACTAAAAACGTTTTTAACCATTTATTTGGTAATATTTTACCTAAGTATTAGACACTGGTAACCCTAACATTAGTGTAGTATTGACCAATTCGGAGAACGAACAATTTGGGCATGTATCAGTAATTCGGAGACAATAATTTGTTAAACTTTTTAGACATTGAAATCTGAGATTCTGTAAGTTATATTTTAATTTCACTCGTTTTCATATTCATTTCATTTTTGAATGTTGTGATGTCTGCGTTCATATTTAATTTATAAAATTTTGTATTTTCGGCATACAAAATTTTTCACGTGAAAATTTTGCTAATGTCTTTCAAAAGGGGTGCGAAATTACCTTTTCAGACGATGAAAAGTTGGACATTTTCAACCTCTAGCTGTTGTGAACTGTATGTATCTCTCATCAATGCTCTCTCGCACCATTCTCATGTCTATGAAGCTCAAAATTGTAAAATTTCTATCTAAATCATGATTTGGTACAAAGACATACAAATTAAGATATTATTCCTATATTATTATTTACAAATTTAGTAAGTAGTGTATCAAATGTTGGTTTAGTAATTTATTTCATAGTAAGAATTTTGCATTTTGTTTCAACTTAGAGATTGTATTCATATAGGACATGTAATTTAATCACACTTTAGATATAAAATTTATATACGATTATTAATATTACGCTCCTTTGTATACTAACTTATTGTAAAATAGAAAGTTGTGTACACGGCACATTTGACACATATTTTTAATAATATTAAACTTACAAAAAATATATCAAAATTTTGCGCCATTTTTACATCTCACCTTCACATTGATATCACAAAATTTATGTATATTTATAAATATTATGTTGTACATTGTGTAAATTTCAGTGTTACTGTTCTTGTAAAGCTTCATAATTAATGTTATCAATCCTCTGCTTCCTACCACTTGTATATCAATCAAATAAATATATAAACTATAACATATCGACGTTGAGAGACTTGTGTATAAGTTGTATAACCGACGCGTTCACAAATGGTCGACCAGTTTTCAATCTTATAACTGAGTGCATGAGGGTGAAAATAGATCGACCGTCATCATCCAAGTTTCAAATGCTTTAGATGCGTTGCTGTTAAAGAAATATTAGTTTATACGTCAATGTTATCCGGCCAAATTACAGTATTGTGAGCAAGTTTCGTGTAATCAGCAATAAATAATTGCGCAGTGGCATTATAATTGTATATTTTGTAAACAGCATATGTATGTACAGGGTTGCTTGATCTCTGTGGATGTCTATGTGCATATGTGTGCTAATCTCTGTTCCCCTATCGTGTGGCGAAGCGACCAGTGAACCCCGCTGAGTGCGCCTGTGGGCACACGATTCGTTTGAACACGTCGTGCCTTATTTAGGTAGTGTAAGGGATTTTGTTTTCATTTTCTAATAAAACCTATGTATTTAATGAAAACGGTTGTTTTATTGATTTCAAACCTAAACAAAAGCAATAAGTAATGCCCGTGTCCGAACCGTTCTTTTGGAGGAAGTCCTCATGGAAACACTTCGTCTGGGGACAACGTCTTCCTCCTACAACCATGAGTCGAAAGCCCGAGAGATACTCCTGCATTCCACGAGCCTCCTGCGTCTCCACGAGCGAGCGAATCGCGGCGATTCTCTCGCTCGTGGAGACGGCCTAAAAGAGAGTATAGAAAAACGTGGCAAGGACGATAATATCGCCGCGATTCTCTCGCTCGTGTTGACGGCCCCAGGCATGGCGCGACGGGCTGATAATAATAATGCAGGAGTATCTCCCGGGCTTTCGTCTACGACGACGATGGCCCCTAACTGCAATCGATCCGACGACCCTATGATCGCACGTTCTCCCATACGTCCCAACTAATCGAGCTATGATGGATACTAGGATATCTCGATCAACAATTAGATAACGAATTGAAAACAACTTTTGCAACATATCCATTCTATGTACCCACCCATGTAAGTGCTACGAATTGTGATACGCCAAGCCTGATGAAAAAACTTAAATAACATCATACCTGAAATCCCAGAAGGATAAGGCACAGTAATATAGAAACACCCTAATAATGCGACTCACATTTCATCAGTTTTGTTTCAAGTGCATTAGTGGGCGAGCCTATTGCCATCAACCGGGCAGAAAGACTCCGTGGCTGCTACTAAGAAGTTTCAGATGAAAAAACCCAAAAACACTCACTCAGAAGGTAAAAATAAAAAAAGAAGGAAGAGAGAAGAAGGGATAAATAAATATATCGTAGGATTTGGAATACCTTCATCTTCCGGACACCATCTTTATAAGTTATAGGTAATTATTTGCAAAATTTCCGATTCCGCAATAACGTTGAAATTTATAGAAATAAGTCGATGTTCATCTTGTAGAACCTTTTTACTGCTTTCTATATGAGGTCACAGTAATACCATTGTGCAGGGCCGCAAACCCGCGCGGCTTGTGTGGTACGATATTATGAAGATAGGCGACACTTTTGAGGACTTCATGAAATTAGTGGTGGCAATGAAAGTATTAATTTCTTAGGTATTTCATACATGGGCGTACCACAACAAAGGTGATAGCAGTGAAACGTACACGATGAAAACGAACCCTTCACGAAGCCGTCAACCAAGCATTCTGTACATCAAATTATGTAACTTTACGCAAAAAATATTGCTGGGAAACGACTTTTTTTGGGGTGAAATATCACGTTATACGGTAGGACTCAATGTAACGCACTCAAAACATTGTGCTGACGGATGGATTCGTACGGGGGTTGTGGAGGTTTGGGGTTGTGTTTAGGTTAAAAACATGATTTAAAAAAAATACTTGTGAAAAAGTAGGAATTTTGACCCCCAATAACTCCGTAACTAGAAGGTTCCCAGGTAGGATCCACAAATTAAATTATTGGGAAACGACTTTTTTTGAAGTGAAAAATCACGTTTTACTACTTCTATGTTTTTTGTAAAACTCAATGTAACGCACTCAAAACATTGTGCTGATGGACGCATTTAATATAGGTATTAGTAAACGGGTTATGGAGGTTGGTATATGAAGTAAAGTTGTGACCATAAATACTAGTAAGTATTTAAAAAAATCTTGTGGAAAAGTTGGAACTTCGACTTCCAATATCTCGGTAACTCTCTAGTAGGTTCCCAGGTATGGTCCAGATCAAAAAATATATCGCAATGACGGGGAGAACAAGTGCCTTTCGGCTTCGCTAAGGGTCTATTTACAACCTATAAATTAGCCTGAAAAATTACCTATCCATTCCTTTGCGTAAGTACCGCGTGATAAGGCTCAATCGGGACTTCCCCACCCATCTTCTCCCTTCCCCAAGCCTCCCCCATAATCAAAACCTGGGTAAGCCCCGTTTACCATGCAACTCCCTCCCCTTTTGAAAAAAGTAAATTTGAGCTAAGGATAATCGTCAAGCGCAAGTGGTCAAAGCGGTCACGTCAAGGGATAGTTTGCCCACCTGGTTTAAACTCAGTCACGAGTCAACTAATTTAAAACAAAAAGCTCTTTCTAAAAGAAATATAAAACAATCAGATAAAAGCATCATTACCTGCCTGGTCTTTTCCCAATCAAAAAGAAGAGTAAGAAAGAAAATAATAGTGGGTCACCAAAGCCAAAATATAAGTTGCATGTTCTGCTATTATCACTTGCGCTCGCTGACAAAAAAGTTTGTCTATCCGGTCACTATACTAACAAAAACGTTGAGGTATCAAATAATTATTGAAAGGTATAATTAAACCAAAAGTTTTATTCCAAACCATTTTAGTTATTTTGCGATCGTGAAAATATGAACTATATCGGTCCGAAGCCCAAATAGGAAGTCCCGTACAATACGGAAACTATCCTCAGTGTTGCAATAGCTAAATAAAATAGAGTCGGATTCGGACCGACTTTTACGACGCTAGCGCCCAACTGTCACCTTGACTTTAGTTGTGTGTGTGTGTGAACGAAATCGCACGTTACGTTATGTGAGTGTGCGACGTCGTGAGTGCTGTCTACGAGTAATTTTTGCTTTTTACCTTTTTATTTTTATAAATAACCGATGTAGACGAAGTGATTAGTAATGAAATAACCTCAAGTGATAAGATTTGTGATATACCGATGCAATGGCTCATAAAATACGCAGTGTTTTCATCTACTATGTGATCCCGTGCAATAACTCGTCACTTCGGTTGTTTGTCAATGACGTCTGCGTTTAGCGCAGCAAAAAGTGGAATTTTAGTTTGATTGTGACAAGTAGTGCAAACATAAATTATATAAATCGTGTAAATAGATGAGTGATCGTAAAATGGATGAGTGTCTTCTTCATTGGAACGTTCTTTTATCAACTGGGGCCAACAGAGGTGGCTCATGAAGAAAGGGTTAGTTTACCTGTTTATGTTTACTTTATATATCGTACACATCTGTGATTATACATGTAACGTCTAATAATATCATAATTACGGCATCGTTGCGAAAGTTGGATGTATTTATTATTTGAGGGGTGTAGGTTAAAAGGTACAGCAGTTGTTTGTTGACTCACAGACCTTTAATTATATAATTTGTTTTGTTGGTGATTTCTAACGTGTAAGTTAGTTACCATAAATGCGGATGCAGTTACTACTATGTATTGAGGCTGGGATGTGTTATTTTTCTTTTGTTACTTTCTCTTATCCATGGAGTGAAGGGTGTGAGAGAGACAGAGATATGGCCGGTATGTGGCGTGTGAGAGAGACAACGCTCTACAGAGCAAGTTGTATGGCCATGTTTAGATATCCAATAGTAACATGAAAAGTTTACTTTTGCTGTTTTACTTTATTTAAAAAAATGTGGTAAAAGGTCGCAGAATACTTTAAATGTTGCATTTAAATACAAAATGGGTATTACAGGCATGTGTCTGGTCATGTCTTAGCATAATTATCTGGATTTATTTAAAAATTGCTAATTAATAACTCATACAACAGGTACAGTAAGTTAGTGTTATTGTCAATGAGAATTAAATGCTTTTGAGTATTATTCAGTCTGGTTTAATCATCTTCACACACCTGATTCCGTCTACTAAAACTTTTTACACAATATTGGTCAGCGTGCAGGAATGCAAGGATGAAGGGTGACTAAACTCATCAAATCATCACTAGAAAACAATTAAATCAATCATTTTAGCTTACATGTAAGCTTAACATAGAAATGTACCACTAACTGTTTATTCACTCTGCTCAACCAATCACATAATAATATATATCGCTGGACATTAACACACTGCGCCATCTAGTGCCACACTAAGCAACAAGGCTTGTGTCGTGGACACCAGATAGTTGATATAGGTACTACATAGATACTTTTTGTTTGTAAATACATAGGTACTTATTATACATATATAAACATCCATGACTCGGAAACAAATGTCCATGCTTATCACTCAAACTATTTCTCCAACCGGGATTCAAACCCGGGACCCTAAGAACGAAAAGCAGCCTCACCACCACTGTGCCATTTGGGTTGTCGAAATTACAAGAACAAGCATTTTAATTTAACAGCAGAATAACTGATAAATGACCTAAAGATCCTGTTCTCATAGAGAGAAGGTCAGTGACCCAGTAGTGGGGACATTATAGGCTGATTATACTTATCCTAGATCCTCTAAACTATATTTACTTAATTACGTACATATAGAATATCGAAATACACATAAAACAAGATGATAGTAGCAGTTTAGCCACGAGAAAAAAAATATAAAGGAAAAATAATATCTTAATTTTTATTATCATCACACATAGACAGACAAATTAGATAAATTAGACTACATAGTCCAGAAGGGCATCTGCGTGGGTAATGTTTACATCTGTAACTAACTTAAACTGACACACAACATAAGAAAATTATTCAAGATTATTGCATTTGCAGCTGTTATAACTACATACCTATGTAATGACTGGAATTTATTATTGACACTACTTTTGAATAAATAATTGCCCCAATACAAATGGGAGTATGAATGCCATTATTTATACTGGCAACATCTTACTTTTATTTATCAACTACATTCATTTAGATAACTGTGATTTGGAGACTTAAATAGCAGGACTGATAAAAGCTACATAAAAATAACTCTGAAAACTTATTATTAAGTGTTGCTTGCTTCATATTATGAAATTATAACAATACTAGCAAGTACTTACTGAACTTACTGATAAAAATATTTAGAAACAATTTTAAATAAGAAACAATAATATTTACCATTTAAGTAAAGTAATAATAACCCATACTGTTAATATTCAAATCTTCATTAACAGTTAAACCCATATTCAGAGCTGACAAAGTTTTAGTTATACTTTAGTTCTTCCATCCCTTTCTGTAAGTGCAAGTAATAATAAATAAATAAATAATAAATATCGCTGGTCATTGCACACAGCGCCATCTAGTGCCACACTAAGCAACAAGGCTTGTGTCGTGGACACCAGATAGTTGATATACTACATAGATACTTTTTTGTTTGTAAATACATACTTATTATACATATAAACATCCATGACTCGGAAACAAATGTCCATGCTCATCACATAAACATTTGCTTCTACCGGGATTCGAACCTGGGACCGTAAGAACGTAAGGCAGCCTCACTACAGAAGCGCCATTCGGGTCGTCAAAAAAAAAATTTGTTCTATTGATTTGGGTACTGCTTAGGATCTCAACAAAAAATAAATAAACAAGGGTTACATTACAATACTACATTTCAATTTGAAGAAAGCTTAAAGTCACCCAAAGGGCAATGGAGAGGGCTATGCTCGGAGTTTCCTTGCGTGATCGAATCAGAAATGAAGACATCCGCAAGAGAACCAGGGTCACCGACGTAGCCCGAAGAATTGCCAAACTTAAGTGGCAGTAGGCAGGGCACATTGCTCGCAGAACGGATGGCCGATAGGGCCGAAAAGTTCTGGAGTGGCGACCGCGAACCGGAAGACGTTGCGTTGGAAGGCCTCCCACTAGGTGGACTGATGACCTGGTGAAGGTTGCGGGAATCCGCTGGATGCGAGTCGCACGGGACCGGTCAATGTGGCAACACTTGGGGGAGGCCTATGTCCAGCAGTGGACGTCTTTCGGCTGAAATGATGATGATGATGATTTCAATTTGAACTCAGGATTGCATTGCAAAAGAAAAAGAACTAATTTCTACTAATCATGACACCTAATACTCTTATCATACTTAAAAGTAGAGTACTTTACCCTACAGTGGGGTAATGGTATTATTATAGCCATATTTCAAACACAAGACTTGCAAAACAAGTCTATAACTAGACAAAACCGCTACTCAAACAACAGTCATTATTACTATTAAATTCTCAATTTTTCAAACTTCACACTACATGATAATCAAAATCATTCAATTGAAACTCCACACCCGTGCTGAAAGATCACATCAAGCCATTAAACTCAGTCATTCTTCCTCTAATAACATGTTGAACACTTGATTATATGTTTGTGGAATACTTTGCAGCGTTAAAATTGAAAACCTTTGTCATCATTATATCACTCATAGGATAATGTGTATTGTGACATACATGGTAAAGTATAAATGGTATAATTCAGGCTTTTTGTAATTTACTTGAGAAACTATTGGTAATTTCACTTTAAAAAAAAAAAAAACTTGTTCCAAAATAAAAATCTTTTTGGCTAACATTACAAAACATTTTTTATTTTATTTTTGTTTCTGAGCAAGAAAGACCTAGACACTTGGTCCTCACAATATTTTCTTCAGTCTAGGTCCTAGGCTGATAAACTAATGACTAAAATCACCAATCTGCCTTGAACAAAATGTTCAATCAATGCATCAAATGCTCATGCCTTCTCTGTATGAGAAAAGGCCTTTGCCCAGCTGTGAGACAGTATCAGACTGGTATTACATCTAAGAAACTATCAGTTACTTAAATAATTAATTTAGGTATATTTATATCACCATATCATTAAACACTGTTACCACAATATTTATCATTGTTTTCATGTCAAGGTAAACATTGATAGTGCCTCCCCCTTATTTATCAAAATAAATACTAGGGTGTGTTATGCATACAAATAAAGAAGATTGTGGCACTAACTTTTTAATGGCAACCCCAAACCCCAGAAGCTTGAAGCCATTAGAAGTATAGTACAAAGTAATCTACATCTACACTAAAATATTTTTTAATACTAGCACTTCGCCTGCGAGTTCGTCCGCGAAAATTGTGATAGCTCGACTAATTTGCATGACATCAATTAAATTTATAGCCTATGTTACTCGGTAAAGATGCAGCTTTCTAATGGTGAAATAATTTTTAAAATTGGTTGAGTTAAATCGTAACAAACACACAAACAAAAAATCAAATCTGTCCTCTTGATAATATTAGTATAGTAGATTCTAAAGAAGAAAGATTTGTATGTTTGTAATGAATAAACTAAAAACTACTAGACAGATTTTAAAAATTCTTTTACCATTAGAAAGCTAAATTATCAGTAAGTAACCTAAGCTATAAATTATATTTATATCATGCCAATTAGCCGAGCTATCACAATTTTTGCAGATGAAGTCACGGGCAAAGTGCTACTTCTATATATTCTATATAAAAATAAAAAGGATTCTTAGAACATAAAAAAAAAAAAAATTCAAACAATTGCTATTAATATAACACCAGTTTCTTACAACTGTATACATTTAAGTATTAAAGGAAACATTGCTTAATATAAATTTAATTACGGATCTTTGTTGTGATAGTTTACTTTTTCCTTACAAAATTTTTATTCAATTCTTCACCATCTTCCAACTAGTTTGGCATTTATCTCCCAGTTTCCAACACAATATTAATTACGACATCATTAAATCCCTCTCACACTTTGTTAGCAGTTGTCAATATCACCTGCATGCTATTATAAGATTTATGATCCTAATTAATTACTAATAATAACTTGTTATCCCATTAAAAGTACCTTGAACACACATGTATTCAATCTTTGACATTGACTTTGTATTACTAAAGTAGGAAAATAAAAACAACGATCTTTTTGCTGTATAAATTAGGAGGTAAATTCAATGTTATGTGAGCAAAGTTTTTTTTTTGTAACTGGTAACTTCTTACTTAGCTGCCTTGCTCTTGTCTCAGTTTAAAGGTAACCCTGAACATAATGGTTCAGCAATGAACAATTAAAGGAAAATAATATCTTGATTGTTATAATCATCACACTTTGCAGACAAATTGGTGAACAATGATCATGATTTATTTAATTGCCCGACTAGAATAAAATGAATGAACTGCCCATTTTCTTGATAATATTTTCTTGTTTTCACACTTCTATTACAACTTTAAATGTAAGAGTAAATTGCATCAATGATCATGATTTATTTAATTGCCTAACTAGACTAAAAGGATGGAACTGCCCATTTTCTTAATAATATTTTGTTGTTTTCACACTTTTATGACAACTTCTACTTGTGATATACGTATGCTAATTTACTTGTCACTAAAATCCGTAAATTCATTTTAAAAAATTTGCCTGGTGATTAGGACAACAATAATAAAATGAATAAAGCTAAGAAAATCTTCTAAGAATTTTAAAAAGCCTATCAACACAATTTATTATTAAATATCTTATCAGATTATTACTTAAGTGTTTATTGATAATGTAATAATATTTGTAATTATTAAAACCACAGGACATTATCTTGACTAAAGGTGTTGAATCTTATCTAAGTTATTTAATATTTACCTATTTGGAAGTCTTGATTTTCACTGCTATTAGATAAACTTATTTATGACTTAATAAATTCTATGTAATAATAGTACCTATGTTTAGAACCATAGGTTATGGGTTTATTGACTGCCCCAAAAGGAGTTTATTGTTTTTAATACATAATAGATCCATTCATCATTATCCTCTTTTAGTGTTTATGTAGGTATTTCACATACCTAAACAGTATTAGTATTAAGTTAAAGTTCATTTATGAATTTACAAAAAAAAAAATTACCTAGTATATCAACTATCTGGTGACCACAACACAAGCCAACGAGGTTTGTGTTGTGGTCATTGCACAAAAACTGCCACACTGGTTGCTTAGTGTGGCAGCTGTGACACTAGATGGCGTTGTGTGTAATGTCCAGCGATATTTATTTATTTAGGAATGATCTGGTCCATGTAATAGATGACTACTTTATTGTTAAGCAAACTAAAATCTAGCACTAATTTACTTACTCCTGATTCTAATATCCTCAATAGGTATAAGGTATCCATATTTTTTTGCTAAACTCATTGAAATTCCGTGTAATAAATTACCCATTGAATAGGCCTTTGGTTTGTTTTTTTTTCCTCATTACTATACAAACAACAGTTATACAAAAAACTAGTTCTAGAAGCCTGATAACAGTCCCAAATACAAATTAACGTTAGTATTACAGAAGACTTGTCATAATATGTATCATCTTCATATTATTATAAAAATGTATCACAACTTGTTGTAAAGTTACAAGGTAAACTCAGTACACAAATAATGCAGTGAGTAACCAGTATTCCCCAGATTTTCTTGCTCTATAGAAATTTCATGCTGTATTGAAGTTCAGTAAGGCCAGTATGAACAATTTGGACAAGTGGGTTGCCTTGACCCCCACAAGTGGCACTGTGTCAAGGGCCAACTGCTTCCTTTAGGGGAAAGACTTGTCTTTTTATATATACCAACCAGTTGAAGTATGGGGTTATTATTTCCTATAGATTTCTGGTTTCTTTAGTATTTTTGAAAGGTGCATTGCTTTTTTTTTGTTACCAAGGTGTTTATTTTTTCTTACTGTTTATTTATGTGATTTGTTATGTTAATGTGGATATAGATTTAACTTATGAAGCTAGCACTGGTTTTGAGTTACTTTCAATAAAACATATAAGTTCTGACAGAAATTGTGTGCATTACTCACTAACTTAATTATTGAACTGATCCATTTGTTTTTATTTTAATCCTTCAATTTTTTAATTATTAATCAATTTATTATGTTTATTAAATAAACCAAATTAAAATGATCTTTTCTGATTTGAGAATTAAAGTTTAAGACTTGTCTAACTCTACTTATTTAAGTTTTAAATTTTGAGTGCTACCTAATCCAAACACTAAAGGATGAAGGCAACAAATACTCAAATCAGAAATTATATAATTTTGATTCTGAAACTATCTTTAGAATTTCACTAGTTTCAAATTTTTAAAATGCCTAAATCAAAGAACATTGAGGGCACAGAGTGAGGGTTTCCAATTCACCGAAAAGTTAAATAGTACAATAATAATAAAAAAAACTTTTATTTAGGTATTGCTATAAATTTAAAAGAAAACTGGCATCAAAGAAAATACCACAATCTCCTTTCATCTTTCTCTTTATAAAGGATGAATTAAATTATTGAAATAAACCAAGAATTTATCATTGCAAACTTTCTTTAAAACAAAGAATTAATGTGCAATAAGATTTCCTAGTATTGTTAAAACATGTGTTTAAAGTCACAGTAACTATCGAGTAACATTTCGCTGTCGATACTCCGATAGTCAATAATGGCAGCAATTATATTAATCGCAGTTGCGCACGCGTCGATCTTGTAACAACCTCGTTATCGGACTTTTACGATTGAGCGACTCTTAATTCCTACTCCTAAAAACAACGTAAGTACTGATGTTTATGTTTCTACTAGTCGAGATAAAAGTATGTAAGTAATATCATAGAATTCATAGGTCAACCAACCATATAAAGGGATTCTTGTGGTAATACAAACTGGTGTTGTTTAACATCATATTTTACGTTGCAAACTGTAAGGGACACTTGTGTTTACATAACACGTGGATTTGAATGTGACTCAACGAAACCTTTGTTGAATATAAATACAGACAAGACTGCTAATAGTTTTCAAGTAAATAGTGCCTACAAAGAGATATTAATGAGCTAAGTGGACATGAAAATTGGATATCACAAACTACCATTAATGTACTTAATCCACGAAGTTAGTCGTGAACAATGAGGGAAATACTCTCTTACGTAAGCATAACTAGTCGGCAGCGGACATTGGACCACCCAGCTTTGTTTGTTTTTGTTACCGTCTAACTAACTGTATTAAAAGATCTTCCTCACCCTCCCGATCCCTTCGCCATCGCAGTCACTAGAGGGGGACATCGATCATCCGCCACGTATCAACATATATCGGTCGTTGTAACTGACACTTTAAAACTATCCACTTCAGTAAGGTGAAATACTTTTTAGTCGACCTTTTTAACGTTTGGGGTCGTTAGACCACGTTAAACTTTTAAAGGTTTTTTTGCTGGCAATTTTTATCCTTTTCGTGTCAATTGTCAACTGTCATAAAGTTCAGTACAATATGGTTATTTTGCAAAAAAAAAGAATGAACTCTTGTGCTAATTAAGGTTGTTCCACCATTCACTTGTGCCTAACTGACTTGAAAAGCAATTAGGCTAACGTGAATAATGATGTTCTTGTACTATAATTTAAAAAACTTGAACTTAACTTCTTAGTAGGTACTTACTCCATTGAAAACAGGATGTAGGCATGTAATTTAATTTACTGCCAAAATTGTTATGTTTGTGGCGTTAATGTAATTACTAACACAGATAATTATTTACATACGAATAGTAGCTGTTCTAATTAATTTAATCCTATATTTGCTGCTCTCAATTTGAAGTCGTTCAAAGTAATGTCGTAGCGTATTACAACTAATCTCGCTTGATAATTCGGTTGAAGGCAAACGATCAAGCCAACACACACTGAGCGGTGGTTTGACAGTATTATTGTAGCAGTCCATTTAGAGGGGAGGGAAGATTCTAGATATTCGCGAATAATTGCAATAAATAGCGAACATGGAGTAAGATCTTCAGTCTAAGATTGCTGGCACGACGCCCAACAACAGCTCCGTTAATGCCTAACTCTACTTATAAACGACGTCGGTTAATTAATGTCGCAAAAAAGAGTGTCAGAGGCGAAATTTAAACAGATTTAAAGCCCGTTCAGAACAAAATATTTAGGTAGTTAACACCAACAAAATGGGAGACAGTTTCTACGAATTTCCCGAACAGGATCGTACCTGGAAAGCTTTGATTGAGGAACAAAATTCAACCTGAGGGATTACCGAGCCCTGTCATTATTGACAATTCCCTGAACTGATACAATCGAACTAAGTATGTAAATATCTTTAGCCAGTTTAAATGCTATTAGAATTTTTAAGCGCGTACCTTTTTAGGTCGCCTGACTGCAGTAACCTTTTTCTTGAATTAGGAAATATCAAATTTGCATAGCGTAGGTACTTATAATTCGATAGTTGTTTTCAATTTTCAATCCCAACATAACAAGAATTTGTTATGTTTTCGGATGAGCAACGCAAACGATTTATCACTGTGTCTTAGTCATGTGCAAAATATTTGGTTTGTCCAACACGAATAAGCAGTAATTCGTGCGCAGACAAATTAAATTGACCGAAGCTTCGGATCGTGTCTAATCTCTTCTCTGCAGAATCGATCCCTTTTCTAGCGAAAGTATCGGACTCACAGATTGCAACGGATATGTCAATGAACGCTGCAACGACATTCATTACTTCCCTTAAATTAGTCTCGTCTTCTTAAACGAGTAACTAAAACTAATAATAGAAAAGGGAAACCAATTCATTAACCCTCGCTGGGGGCACGCCCTGGGAGCCTTCCGTTTTTGAGGGTGTATTTCTTGGTAAAACTTCGCTTTGGAGATTTCGACGAAATTTAAAGCCTGGTTGGAAAATATAAATCCACAAGTTGTTTTCTGGGAAAACAATTAACAAACAAAGAAGTTCATGTTGCGGTTTTTGATAGATTTTTGTATGTAAATTATTTTTTTACACATTAACTTAATAAATTATAGCATAAAGACGTTTAATTTTGATGTAGTAGCTGTGCGACCGAGCTCAAAATAAATAAAACGAATTTTCCCAGAAGATATGAAAACTAGCTACATCGATCTTTCGCCTAAATGCCTAAATTGCAATTTTCCGAGCACAGCCGTTTCCGAGAACGTGATTACAAATATTGCTCATTTAATAGTAAAGGATACGCTATATTACTGTAAAGTTTCGTCAAAATCCGTTATCTGTCCTCACAAACTTTATAATAGCAATAAGATTTTGTTAATTAATCTCATAAATGTAAGTAATGTTATGCTTTTAATGGTTTGCACACTTTGCACTTTGCAGTCAGCCAGGCATCGCTGCGTTGTTGAATTCCTTGTACCTACTCGTAATTATCCCGAGCGCCTTGTTACGAGAAGCACTTGATAAATAATTTTATTACACCATGCCTCATAATGTTACTTAGAAAATAAATGTAGATATTATGATTTGCGAAACAGAACGGTTTGAATGGGCTGACCGCGTTTAGACCTAATTTTGGTTTGAAACAGAATCTTGTCAAACCGTATAATGACGAGATTAAAGTTTTGTTTAGTTTGAATTAAAGTCATGAAAATATTACTCGCTGATAATGTAGCTATCCATTGCTGAAAGAATTTTTCAAATCGGTCTAGTAGTTTTTAAATTTATTCGTTACGTATAAAAATCCAAAAATACAAATCTTTTCTCTTTATAATTTTAAAGATTTAATGGCTATTAGTGCTACAAGGCAAAGTAGTGTCAATTTGGTTAATAATGTTTTTTTTTCCGGTACCTACCAGCCCTAAAATTACCATTTTCATTTGATTGTTATTGTTTTGTGACCCTACGTCAGAAGTCTTCAATTTATGCGTAAGACAAGTTATTTGTTATTCTTATATTTATATCATGAATTTAAACTTAAACCTTCCTTACCGTTTCACCATTTTAACACTGTCGTTACGTAGTCAAAAATAATTGAATAATTTTAAATACGTAATACTTTCTGTGACATAAATGTTAGAAGAATTACATTCATTTTAAAAGGCTACCTGTTACAATATACTGAGCAAAGAATACAGACCGCGAATGGTAGCTCGGAAGCAAAATGTATTGTATTGTTAAAGCTTAATATATATTATTGAAGCCAATAATGCCCATTTACCGGTCCTGACTGATCTAAATAGTACCATCGACTCGAAAAAGAGAAGATGCAAATAAAAAAACCACTCGATCAAAGCATAGCTGAAAACATCTGAATCATCATCTGCTTAGCCTTTTCCCAACTATGTTGGGGTTGGGGGGACAACCTAGTTAGTACTGGGATGTACGATATCCCTTGGGCCTGGTTGTTAGTACTTTGGGCCATTGACTACCTGTAAAGACTGTCAAAGATCTACAAAAGACAGCCGGGACCAACGGCTTAACGTGCTTCCCGAGGCACGGAGGAAACTCGGTATGTAATGAATTGTCACCCATCAACGTACCAACCTAGGCAAGCACGGCTGAACCTTAAGATCGACCCGAGCGGCTGTTATTATTGACCCAAGAACTCCTCAACAAAACTCAAGAAAACATTTGAATCTAAAGGGTATTTTTTTTTAGAAAGCATTCGCCTTGCGATTGGAATTATTATGAAATGTCACAATAAAATGTGAGGTCTACTCCACCCTATTGCTTGGAGTATTTTTAGAACTAGTGGCTGGTTGCGTAAGATGTCACATTGTTTTTACAGGGCGCCCAGGTAAAATGAAGCTTTTATTAGACTGGTATTACAGCAAAAGGACTGGTCTACGGTTTTTAGTAGAACAAATAACAATATACAGATAATCAGGATGAGATGGTTGTTGTTATTTGGTCCTAGAATGGTCTTTGGAGCCGTTTGGAAGTATCATTGTGGTGAAAGGATAAGTCAGCTAGGACTCTGCGTTACCGAGTGCTAGCTGTCCAGGGTGCGCCGGACGTTTAGAATCGCAGTACGAAAACGCCACACGGGGAGACTCCTTTCATGGGGGCCCAAACCGTGTAATTTGAAAGGGATTGATACTATATGAAGATCAGGATGAGGACTCTTTGACCTTTGCCTATGTCTTCATCATTAACTGCCTTGTTCTACCCACTGCTGAAGCCCTCTTGTGCCATACCATGCTTCTCTGGTCTATGCGAGTTTTATTATTTCCTTTATTTAATTTATGCATATTAATTTACACATAGTACTTACGGGATAATATCCGTGTTAAGGGCCTAACATGCCTCAAATGGCTCAGCATGATCCTCCGTCGTTACGCATAAAATACTGCAGCATAAATTTTGAAATAAATACATGGTAAAGTTGAGGATTAATGCTAGGTACTATGTGTGACGAAGACACGATTCCATAAACTTTTCTCGATAGAAAAAAAAACAAAGTTACCTCCAAATCGAACAATAAACCGCTGCTACTTATTCAAAAAGTACTTTAAATTAGATCATGAAACTAACTGGCATACTAACTGAACTAACTATAAAGCAGGTCTTATGTGTTTTATTTTTTTAGTCCAATCAATAGATTTTTTGTAAATCGCAAAAAACCACTAATTTCGCACTATTCGGCAGCAATGACTGACGTAACAACCACTTTGTAGTGCAAGCTGATTAGAACTTTATTCTAACAGTGTTTCAAACGAAGTTTGAACCACCACAAATAGAGTTGCTAATTTTAGGGTTAGAAGGCCTTAAAACCGTGAAAGTCTAAAACAGTGCATTAATTTACATTTTTAAATTTTTTTTAAAAATAAACATAAAATAATATTCATCAACATCATCATTATCATCGTCATCAGCCTATTAATGTTCCCACTGCTGGGACGCAGGCCCAGTGCGGATTGGTAGATGTCACATGTTTTCGAATTTTTTGGTTCTAACACATGCCGGTTTCCTCACGATGTTTTCCTTCACCGTTTTGAGAGCAGTGGTGATGAAATAAATTACACAAAGTAATGCGCCTGTCTGGGTTCGAACCCACGACTTACTGTTCGTAAGTCGGGGCCGCCACCACTGGGCCACCACTGCTCCAAATAATATTAGTATTAATATTTTAGAATCTCCATATAAGTTAACATTATTATATTGTCAAAAAACATAAAAAACAACAGTTGTTATAACAACTATTGTTTTAATTAATCTAAACCAATATTATAAAGAGGAAAGATTTGATGTTTTGTTTGTTTGTTACGATTTAACTCAAGAACTACTCAACCGATTTAAAAAAAATCTCTCACCATTTGAAAGCTACATCTTTATCGACTAACATAGGCAAATTAGCCGAGTTATCACAATTTTCGCGGAAGAAGTTGCGGGTGCTAGTTAAAAAAATAATTAATTCAATATGGAAAAAACGAACCTATTACAATACATGAACCGATTTTAGTGCGAATTTACAAGTATTTGATAAAGTTCTTGTATTTGAGCGCCCCATTTTGTAAGGGAGAATAAGGCAGACACGTTTCGGCGAAAATAACAGAAAAATGAGTTGACATTTGAACTTTACTGCTGTCACGTTAACGTACATGTTTTGTTAAGTTAAACACGTGAAAGGAAAACGCCAACGCTTTTTACTTGCCAAATAATTTCCTTTGTTTGATCCCTAACAATTTCTTTAAAATACCATACCACACTGCCTCGTTGGTCGTGTGGTCGCAAGCGAGACTATTGGTTCGATTCCCAGGTTGGGGTTGAGAATGAGGTCCTGGGTTCGATTCCCAGGTTGGGCTTGAGCATGAGGTCCTGGATTCGATTCCCAGGTTGGGCAAAGTGGGGTTTTATCATCAGGAATTTCTCAGTAGCAGCCACAGAGTCTGGAGTTGTGACGGTTGATGGCAATAGGCTAGCCCCCTATTACATGGCACTTAAACATAATCGGCGAAAATGGGTGTGTGCGTGATATTATGATGATTTTTCATACTTTTTATTCTTATTTATTTAAAGTCACAAGTCACGAGAGTTTTAAACTATTCATTAAAAGCGTGTTAATTTATCCGGAGTCTGTTTATCTTTTATTTCGTCAAATATTTACATACAAATTAAACACTCGAAGGCACCGACGTAGTTCCTAATTTACATAAATCTTTTAAGATGAGTTGGCGGGATTCGTTTTTATCTTTCTATCTTTAATGGAAACTGACTCCAATAATTTACTTGTTTGGTGTGAAAGATGAGCATATCACTGTGTCAAACTCTATTGCTCGAGAAATATTAATGTTTTAAATCAAGTTGGTGTAAAAAAAAAAAATATAGGCTACTTTTAGAACTTTTTCAGTGCAAAATAACTTAAAATGCAACAATATACTGATGACTCTTCCCTAGAAGATAACACGTACAAACGAAACAACACAACTTACTAGTAGCAAACTAACGAATGTTGTATCAGCACCCTAAAGTTAATTCCAGTTCAAATAGATCCATTCCACTTATTTAACGGTAAGTGGTGCTATAAAATTTTAACAGCACCAATATTATTATTAATCAATATTCTATGTATCCATCCCTATCGATTGTGGTGCTACCCTAATATACAGGGAATGACGACCCACTTTGTACTAACTTTCTTTTATTACTGTGAATTTAAATAATGCGGCCATATTTGTCACGTTTAGTTTTGGAGGATAGTTCCTGAATGTAGTTAAAAGTTGAGAGTTTTAGTCTTTATTGGACGCAGTTAAACAGTTTTCTAGCCGAATTAAAAAAAAGCATATTAAATAGCCGTAGATAGGAGTAACTTGGTTGAAAAGCTAAAACATGCAAACAATTTTAAAGGAACAATATTTCCCTAAACTATACTTGCTAACAAGATACTCGTATAAGTTATCTCTTCCTTTTAAGTCTTGTTTTATTTTGAGCTCAGCTATTTTCACCCTCGGTAACCTAATAGAGTCCCCATTTTTATCTTAACAACCAAAATTGCATTCTATTTCGGGCTATTAATTGTTTGACGGTATATTTTATTTGTTATTTTTGAATGTAAGCTTGTAAGGTTTGCGGCAGCAGGGTTGGATGAACCCCTCGGTTTACTCACCCCCTAAGATTGTAAAGTCTCTTTTAAACTAGGTAATCGTAGTAAAACTCACGTGAAATATTGGCAGTGTCAAGACATTATTACGGTATTTTTATGGTTTAAAAAATGGGTTTTAGTAGACCGTTAGTTGTCGTGTGTCTGTCATTTAAAGTCGATGACTTTGTTTTAGAGAACTTGGCACATTATAGGCAAATAAAAAAATTAACAGGCTACTCAAAACAGTTCATTTGTAGACTGAAGATTTAATGACACATTGAACTTACCTTGGTAACTAACACACAAGCTATATTCAGGAACAGGAAGGACAATCCATAAATTGTTACTTAACTCAAAATACAACATAACAATAAATAAACACAATAAAATAGTCTAATATTGTAATTAACACAATATTAATTACAATATTAGACTATAAAACTAAGGCCGCGTTCCCACTTTGTCGTGACAATTAATTTATCGTTGGTTTTTAGTTGGCAAAAGTCGTGGACGACAGTAATGGCGTCGTCGTATATGTGAACACCTCCATTTAAATACACAAGCCACGACACTTAAAACTACACGTTATCTGTCGTCACGACAATGTCGGTACGCGGCCTTAGTTAGCTAAAATAAATAGATACTTATCATCATCTGCCTAGCTTTTTCCCAATAATATTGGGGTCGGCTTCCAGTCTAACCGTCGAATAACCGATGCAGCTGAATACCAGTATTTTACATGGAGCGATGGAGCTATCTGGCCTCCACAACCCAGTTAGTACTTTGTAATACGATACCACTTGGTAATACTGGTTGTCAGACTTTTTTGACCCCTGACTACCTGTAACGACTATCAAAGATCTACAAATGACAGCCGGGACCAAAAGCTTAACGTGCTTTCCGAGGCACGGAGGAAACTCGGTATGTAAAGTTGGTCACCCATCCACAGACCAACCTAGGCAAGCACGGTTTAAAAGCCACGACCTAAAATAAATAGATACATACGAAATAATAATATAGCAAGGTAAACTTGAGTTAAATAGAGAAGTAAGCAATCCAGATCGTGAACTACTTAATTAATAAACTAAGTAAGTTACCGCCGAGAACAAAGAGCCATTTGGAATTGGAAAGAACTTCAATTATTTCTGTGTTCCCGAACAACATTGTTCCCACTGACAGAGGGAGTTTATGTCCCAACAGTGGGCCCATTTTGTAGGCTTATTATGCTACAACATTGTAGTGCAGTTCTGACAACATGTTGAGGCTTTTTTCTTTCATTATTATCAACTAGCTGATGCCCGCGGCTTCGCCCGCCCGCAAATTATATACTACCTGCCTCGTGAATCACTCTATCTATTAAAAAAACACGCATCAAAATCCGTTGCGTAGTTTTAAAGATCTAAGCATACATAGGGACAGACGCGGCGGGCGACTTTGTTTTTAATTATGTAGTGATGTCATAAGTATTGTTTGTCGCTCCAGTTGCCCTTCTTCTCGGAATGAACATCACTGCATCATTGGTCGAGTGGTCGTAGGCGCAACTGCTGAGTATGAGGTACTGGGTTCAATTTCCGGGCCGGGGAAAGCGCTATTGTTTTTTTTTTAAGTGAAAACTTCTTTAGGCGCGTTGAGCTCTTTTTGGGTGAAGGAAAAACGTTGAACTCATCGTCACTTGACGTAACGTGCCGTCACGCTTCGTAGCACTCGTAGGCGATCCGCTACGGCGTAGCACCACATGGGCATGCGCGGGGCATAACCAGTGCTACGACTGGGGAGGGGCCTGTCTACTTTTTGTTTTCACTTCTATCGGCAGTGACCAAAGACTGCCCCGATTGTTTTTCTTCTAGAAATTCTCTTGATGACAATAGGCTCGCCCCATATTACATAGGGCCTTAAGAGCGGCCAACCCGCCATACATTTCGCGAGAATTTTGACAAACGCTCGTGCGTGATTATGCCGTTGTTACACATATATCTTTAAATTTTTTGCACTGATAGGTATCTTGTGCACTATATCTAGGCTTCTATCGAAGCAAAAAATATAAATTTGTAGAAACAAATTCGGTATAAGCCTCCAAAAATTGCTGTTTTGCACAAATTTTACCTCAACTTTGACCATTCATAAAGTACTCATAAATTGTAAAAGTAAAGAAAATATCCTGATAGAAGCCTTGCAAATGTAGTGGAGATTCTAAATGACAAATATTTATTTCAAAAACTTCTAAGACTTATTCAAAAAACGTATTTCCTGGAACAAGTTTTATAAATTTTCGAACACTATTTTGCGTTCAATGTCCTCGCGTTAGGCGGTATGAGGTGCGCGGGTGACGAGTAGTGCGGGATCGGGGCTAGGTAAGACAGGGGAGTTAAAAGAATACCACCGCTGTGGCTCTGGATGAAAGAACAAGCTTTTCGACCATGCTCGCGTTGACGATAGGCGAGCCGGGAAGGGCCCACTTAAACATACTGGCGAAATATGGGTGTACTATTAGGTACACCTCTGTTACATAAATAAGCATAGCTAAATCAGCCTATAATGTTCCCAGTGGCATTTAAGCCTTTTGTTGCAGGATCCAAGACAGTTAAATTGTTTCTCTGGGACTTCGTTGAACTTCATTGTCTCGGCGCTTTTCTGGTGGTCGCCACTGTTGATTCTGGCTTTCAGGAGTTGCAGTGGTTTGGGAAAAGTGTGGCGGACTTGCTTGTCCCATAAAAAAAAACAAAAATTCTCCTCTCGTATCAGAGGGCTGTAATGCACGTGGGTCCATTGCGGGTTGGTAAATGTCACATACATGTCTTCGGATTTCTAATTCTACAAAATGTCATTTTCCTTCACTGTTTTGAGAGCACTCGGGCAAACCTAAATTAGCGACTGTTCTATTGAGATCAGTGCGATCTAGATGCTGGATTATAAAGTGTCTATTATTATTGGGAATACAATTAACGAACCACCAGATTTAGCAAATTGTAACGGCAAAAAAAAAATACTTTTGATGGCCAAAATTAGTAAATGATCTCCAAAATTAATCCTCATTTTATCGTGAAATTAGAACCAAAACTTTAATTTTTTAGTTAATGACCACCAAATATTGAACTGTTATGCTCTTGCATCCGAGTCGAGGGAGACCCGGTCGACGGAGCCCCGCTTCTTGAATGTTTTATAAAAAAACCGTGTCGGGGTGCCCTAAATCGGCCTAGGCAAAACTACACTCAAAAATGTCTAGGGATCAAGCATTTTTATGCGGATTTCTTGAGATTGAGATGTGGCTTTGTAATAAATTTATGATTTTATAAATTTATATGGATCCTTTTTGGTGCATTTCATAATTTGAATCAGGAACTCTCAATCAAATTCGAGTAAAAGATGAAAATAAGCTGTCAATATTTTCCCTATAAAAACATACAACGCATTGAAGACATTATTAGTGCTACTGTTTCCCTACTACTGATTAAAACCAACGTTATTATGGAGCGGCGACGTCATTTAAGCAGGGAAGAAATGCTCAGAGCCGTGGGAATGATAGAAGCTGGTTCCCGGCAACGTACTGTAGCTTTAGCTCTGAATACAAGTCAGAGTGTTATCAGTCGACTTTGGACACGTTACCGAAGCACTGGTACCGTGGCTGAGCGCCATGGAGGACGGTATCGCTGCACCACACGGAGACAAGACCGATACATTCAAATCTTAACTCGAAGAGCTCCAACAATAACCGCCATGATGTTAGCCGTGAGGCTTCATCACTCTTCAGGGAACTTAATTAGCGACCAAACAGTCAGAAACCGCTTGCATGAAGTGAACCTTCATTCCCGAAGACCGCTACGGGTACCACCTATAGCAATGCACAATCGTAGGATTCGATATCAATGGGCTCTTGAACACAGAAATTGGGCAGAAGAACAATGGCGTTTCGTGTGCTTTTCTGATGAGTCTCGTTTTGGTATGAGACCGGATACAAGACGTATACGACACTGGAGAACCCCTGGACGCCAACAGCGATTAAAATCCTGCCAGGAAGTCCATCCTTATAGTGGTGGAACCATCATGGTATGGGCGGGTATTTGGATCGGCGGAAGAACTGAGTTGATTTGGATCAGAGGCAACCTCAACGCTCAAATTTATGCTGAGACGATTGTATCAGACGTCATCGTTCCTCTACAAGTGCAAATCGGTCCCTTATTTCAGTTAATGCATGATAATGCACGACCGCACACCGCAAGAGTTGTAAGACAGACTCTCGCCGCAGCTAACATCAATGTCCTGCCCTGGCCTGCTCAGTCGCCAGACTTGAACCCGATTGAGCATGCATGGGATATGCTACAGAGAAGAGCTCTGCCGAATATGGAGGGTATCCAGTCGCAAGAAGACCTTTTTTTGTTGTTGCAACGAACATGGGCGGCCATTCCACAGCGTGATTTGGATGAACTCATTTTGAGTATGCCAAACCGATGTTCTTGTGTTGTTAGTGTTCGCGGTAGAAACACGGATTATTAATTGTTTAAGTTACCCAATAAAATTTTAAAGAAAACTGTTATTTCAGTCTTTTTTTCGAACTTTAATGTTAGTGGTTCAAATGTCAAAAATCCCTTTATTAGGAAAATGGCAAATTTCTTTATTAATGCAAAGGTGACTTGGTTTATCGTTACTGTGACAAACGAAAACACTTTATTTGATGAATCCTTAAAGAAAATTTTAATTAATATCAATCAGGAGAAAAGTTATTGCAAAAATATATGTTGATCCCTAGATACTTTTGATGTGTGTAGTTTGTCATCATTAAAATTTTGGTGCTTAATTTACTAAATTTGGTGATCAATTGATATTTTAGGTGATTTGGCAGATTGAACGCAACATTATGTTGGATAGTGTACAGGTTACATCCGGAGTTATTTACTATACAGACCTTGTGGAAACTAGAACAAATTTCCGTGCGTTCAAGCGTTTTTGCCATACCTATTATTGGAATCAAATATAACAGCTCACAACTTAGGACCCATTAATGTTAATATTTATCCGTGGTGCTAGGCAACTGGGCCTATCCCAGTTGTAAACGTCCCTTTGTGCCTATTGGCCTTGTTTCGTTCTGTCTCCTGCTGAAATGGAGGGAAGTGGAAATTACGGTTTTTTTCTACTCCTCCACTATACTTTTCTGATTAATTTCGTTGCGGGATCCAAGACAGTTAAATTCATTCTCTGGGACTTCGTCGAGCTTCATTGTTTCGGCGCTTTTCTGGTGGTCGCCACTGTTGATTCTGGCTTTCAGGAGTTACAGTGGTTTGGGAACAGTGTGGCGGGCTTGTCCCAATTTAAAAAAAAAAAATTTTAGGTGATTGATGTTAGTGGTCACAAAGTTATTTTTGGTGGTCATTATATTTTCCCCCGTGTTTAAGTAAAATATTGATTTAGTGTTACTGGTTTCCAGAGCTACTGGATCAATGTTAATCTTATTAGCAACTCAGCTAAGTGGTAGCGTGGCTAACACTCCTGAAGTCTATTTGAATGCACCTCTTTTTAACTTCGCAACATTATGAACAACTGAACTTGATTTGCCTTTATCATACCATTACACAATGCTTCTAAATTCAGAAGTTAGTGAAACGCCCTCAACAATAATACCAAGAATTCTAATTGTGTGTTGAAAACATGGTTATTTTTAGATTTTCTTAGGCAATTTTATAAGAACCGTCGTTTAACAATATGAGTTTTACTGTGTTTCGATAACACTTTTCTCGTTAACAGACTTTAAATTGCCTTTTATTAAGTCATAAACTCAACTATTTTATTTTTATCTCATTTGTACTTTGTAACTAGTAATATACCACAACATTCTAGAGCCTTTTATACATTTCAGTAAACATGGAATCGTGAATAGATTGTTGATTAAACAGTAAGTTAATTTTCAATACTGACTTAATTCAAACGTTCGGGTGTATTCGCAGTGATTCCTTGTACCAATTAGATATTAAAACCCGTTGCTACTTATGAATAACGTTTCCAATTAATTTATTCGCAAGCAAACTTGCGAATTAACCTTGAACTCAAGCTTACGTTATAATATTTTGAACAGAAAGAACCACTATATTATTTACAGACAATTTCATCTATGATATGAAGGAAAAAGGAATAAATGGTAGCGTGACGGTTGACAGGGGAGAATGGAAGAAAAAAACGTGTTGCGCCGACCCCAAATAACATGGGATAAGGCCAAGAAGATGATGATGAACAAACATTATCATCTAAACATTTAGATGATTGTTTGTACATTATAGGAAAAGACAGTCAATTTTGAAAATATGCTCTCATTGTAAGCTCATTTCAAAACTGGTTTGGTTATCCTGCACACCAATTTCGTGACACTTTACTATCACAGTCCGAAGGATTTTGAAGGAAATTCGTAATCCATTGGTTATTATGTTTGAAATACTCTTCTACTCGAGAACGTAAATAACGCAATGAATATTGCTGGTTGTCAAAATGTATAATGTATTGGAAATGCGAGAGTGTTACGCAGTTACCCTTCTAGTTATCTTCCATTTCCAATGTCTTCAGAAAGGTCAGGTGCGTATTACTCACAACTGGCGGGCGTGTATGAACTGATGTATGAACGTGGATGAGGCGAAAGGAGTATGTAAAGATCATATATAGTTATATTATATATGATCTTTACATATATAATATAACTATATATGATTCTATAGTTTCTGCCTACTCCAATGGGAAACAAGAAATTGTGTGGTATAATAAATAGTACAATTAAAAAACCCGACTACTGAAAAATCACGCTCCAATTAAATTCGGGGTTTACAACGTTATATCGACTCCTCCTATTGTTGAAGCCAGTTAAAATGTAGCCTATGTTACCCGGGCCATAATAACGAATCGATTGACACCGTATTCATCAAAATAGGATGAATCGTTTAGACGCTACCGAGGAACATACGTAAATACAAACACACATTATACATAAACTGCTAAAATCATAAACCTTGCTTCGCCGTGGTCGGGTAAAAAGGCGTGATTTTATGTATTTCCAACGTCCCTTTTTTTGCCGTTTCCTTTACTTTACGTGCTATTTATTTAATAAATCTCATTTTAATCCTTGTCAAAGGTAAACTTTGAGGTTGTCGTGGTCCTCTGATCTAGGTCATGCCCCGCAAGACGGACCAAGCGCAGTTTTAAGCCTCCTGTTGCTTTGTTACCTCAGTGGATTATGGATCCGCGACCAAGGTACGACTCTTTAACACCTCAGTGAAAGTAAAATTCTTTAACTCGCGTCCGTTTCTACCGAAGGATTTAAGCCTAGTTTAGAACGGTACTGTTGAAATACTCCAGTCAATATTTTATTTAGTTAGTCTTGCATCTTGAATGGCCACTGAAGAAACCCGAAACCGTCCCCAAGATGTTCCCTGAATAGAAATAAGATCCCACCTTAAAAGTGTCGGATGTTACAATAGAAAGTGCTATGCATTTTCTTTCGTACTATTTCCGGCACATTGTAGCTGGTCCGGGGTTTAGTTGCTAGAGTATCCGCCACTCGAATAATAAACTAGTGTAATCTGTACTAGGCTTTAGAGCCGGTCGTCTCGTGCCGTGCGTCCGGTTGGATGTTTTTCTAGTGCTCGATTGAGTCTAACACTAACACAATGTATTGACCTTTGTTCACTGGTTTGTTGTTAAACCAGTTCGTTCCCATCAGAAGCATTAAGTTTTTTATCGATGTTAGGTCTTTACTACTACGAATGAGTGTGCTATTTTTTCATAATAGGGTACGTAGTTTTACGTTCACTAATTGCGAGTATTTTCTTAATGAAGGTTACGTTAATAGATGCCTGTATCAAAGCACATGTTTTAGTTTTAATAATGACCTTGTTTTAATACAATACTGTCTGGTCTCTACCCTTTGCCCTTAGTTAAAGCGTCATTATGTAACCCTATTGTGTTTGATAACTTATGTTGGGAAACCAAGTGCTCTGTTTTGTACTTTACACGTCTAACCGCCTTCGATTTCACTTTTCTATTGACGCACATAAACGTAACTTGCAATTAAGTCTTGTCACGACTTTGTACTGACTCTTAATTGTAAGAAAAACTTTTGTATGCAGCAAAACGTATACTACTTAAAAATAATTAAACATCACAAAGGTACGGAAAACAAGAGAATTGATCATTTTTTTAAATAAAAGCTGACCTACTTTTTAATCTGCGTTTATTTAAAAACCGAGATGAGGGTTGTATCTTAATCCTTGAGTGAATAATGCCGGAAGCTATTATTATGATAGCACTTAAACTTGCCTGCATTGCTTAGTAACTAGAAATGTGGAAATATTAAAGAAGCCGTTTACACTTTACGCCCTATAAATTGCTGGTTAGTTGGGAATAAATTATATTCATCGCTCGTCGCCGCTGATTTATTGGTGGAAGGTCGAATTAATAGTTTCAGGATGTCGACGGGCGTGGAAACGAAACGAGGGACGGTTCTTTGACACGCGTTTAGTGACAGACTCGTCTCAAAATAAACAAACCAGGAATTTGTCTCTCCATATGTGTGTTTTGGGACAGTATTATACGATGCGTCCTAATTCCCTTTCAAAGCTAACTTAACTCCCACGTTACGACGAAAACCACTTAAGAATTAACCGATTATTTCAGTCAATTATTCGATCTTGCCTTCATGACGACGCGAAGTGTTTCGAATAACAAAGGATATCCCTGCAATAGGAATGGTTAATTATTTACCGCAGCTTTCCTTCTAATTAAACATGCGTTATTGTATGCCGTGTGAAGTTCTGTCAATTAGCGTGGCAGAAGAGAAGTAAATTAATCGTTTGAGGTGGAATCGTTCTTTGTAAGTGTGAGCTCGCTTTTATAGTCGCGCAGTATCACGTGTGGATTTTTATTTTTATGCTGATAGGAACTGATTAATAATAAATATGTAACATGTGTTTTTTTACGATACAACTTTGTTAATTTATTCAAATCCATGCATTGTGTAAACATTGACATCTTTTATTATGCCTTAATAGTTGGATGATCTTTATTATTTACTGTTTTGCTGATATTTTAGTCTATTGAAGTTTCAAATTCGTGTCAGTGAAATAAGTACCTATCAAATTCATCCCAGGTAGTATCTGTTGCTAACGGAATTTTTTCATCGCATATTTTGGCATTGCAAAACCTGAGCGGTCGCATGTACTTCTCTAGAGAAAGTGAAAGGTCGCATTCGTTTCCCCATCCGTGATGTGCTATACGACTATTTTATGTGTACCCAATTATTGATGATCATCTATAAAAATACGTGGTGTATTTAATTTATCCGAGTTATTTCTTGCGTGTCATTCATTAGCTATTACTAGCGTTGCGTTGTCAGGCGCTTATGGAATGCCAGAAGATTGTCTTACGGTTTCTTATGTGGCCGGGTTTTTGTAACATTTGTTCCACATCTTATTAAAAGCTTTCAAATTACTTACATTTTTCATCAGTGTGTTATATTATAACTTCGTGAATAGAGATGAGCACTTTCAGATTCGGTTTGGCTGCCAAACATCATTTTCTAAAGAATATTTAGTCCAAATTGGATATTACTTAAATTGATATCCAATGTAATGAACTTTTTCTTTTGTGTTTATTAAACTTGGTTGCCTCTTCATAAATTATTGTGACGATACTGGGAATCTTGTGTTTTTAATAAAAGATTGTAGAGAGAAAAGTTTCTTTTGGAATTTTCGCTGAATTGCAAAAGAGAAAAAGACAGTAACAAGAAATGGGTACATTTCTTTGATTTTATAGTATTGCATTATTATCCTGCAGCCCGATGCCTTTTTTTTTTTCGGATGGGAAATCATCAAATGATTTCTTCCGCTCTGTGCGGAGCAGGAGGGAATGTCAGACTTTTACTGACTAAATCCATCCATCTTCCTTCATCGCCCTTTGTGTTCCAGGGCCAAGGTATCTCTTTCGAACAGTCCCGCAACCCTGGCAGGCATCGGTCCTTGCGGACCCCTTCCTTTTGCTGATTCTCTTTGAGGCGCGCGTGGAACACGAACGCGCCGTCGACACGGCCTGTCGTCATGAGACGGACGGACGGCGAGCTAGCCCATAGCCCACCGTCCATAGGCCCGCGCCTACGGTGGCCGGGGGCCACGTGGTGGCCCCCGGCCCCCGACGGTGCGGCAGACGCCCCCGACGCCCGGGGCGTCTCCCGCGGCTGCCGGGACGCTGTGAGGTTCTCTCCCTCTCACGTTCCGCCACCTCCTTCTCTAGCATTACTGCTTCGCAGAAGGAGGTGACGGCGTCCCATTCCGTCTCGCTCCGGACCATGGCTTGCACCAGGGCCGGACGCGAGAAGTCGCCGCCGCCATGCAGCCTGTAATGACAATGCCTTTCAATTTGAAAATGCACGAATCGAGGTAATCGTTTACCTATGAGTTTCCCACAAAATCCCGATGACCAGAAATAACAAAAATTTAAGTAATTCAACCTAATTTTCCCTAATGATGACTTCGTTACTTTTAATCGCTAAAAACTTACTTATAACAATGACAGTTAACAGGATTCGATAACTATACAAATTGGCCCAGTAATGCAGTAGAAAATGAACAAAGCGGCCAGTGCGGTGTAACCGATCAAGTAGCGATCGTAATATAAACAGACAAACAATAGATCCTGTTGACTATGAATGGTTGTCTCGCAAACGGTGAGTTATCGGATTAGCTTTGTAATGCGGAATGCATGGAATTGATGCTGAATTCATAATAATAAGGACTCGAGTTAGGACGTTTTGTCGCTAATGTTCAACATGTCTGAATCTGCAGTTTAATTCAATGCTTTGGGCATTTGTGGGCAGTGGCGATCGTGAACCTGAAGACGTTGCGTTGGAAGGCCTCCTACTAGATGGACGATGACCTGGTGAAGGTTGCAGGAATACGCTGGATGCGAGTCGCATGAGACCTGGTCAACGTGGCGACACTTGGCAGAGGCCTATGTCCAGCAGTAGACGGCTTTCGGCTGAAATGATGATGATGATGATGACCATTTAGGATATCTTTATTCATCATTTCACCGACTGCGTATAGAGCTCTCCTTTCTTCTGCCTGGGCAGATAAAAAGCTTCCCTTATGTATACTTACTGTAAGATCGACATCGTTCGACGTTCTTACAATGAAAATATTGTTACGCTCGTAACAATATGAATATTTTGATTTTCCTCCACTATCCCAGTTTATTTAAGGGTCAGCGCAGCTTGTCTTCTTCCACTCTATACTTCTCTATTATTCGTCGTCTAAGGAGTCACCCTATATTTCTAGCCTTATCACCATTCACACACTCCATCCGCCGTTATTTTCGTTATCACATTCTATAAACATCAAAGTACCAAATTACCTTAGTTTTCTGCAAAGCTTACACCACCTCCAAACGATCATGCAATTTTCTGAATTATTTTGTAATTATCACTTGCACCGGTGAAGGAAAACATCGTGAGGAAACCAGCATGCCTGAAAAATATTTCTTGACGGCTTTTAAAGCCATGTCAAGTCAGAGGCTCATGGGCAGCATAAAAACTCTGACAACAGGTTAGACACTAAACACACGATAAAGAAGAAGATTATTTTGCTGATTAATAGTCTGTTCGGAGATCCATTTGGTTGTAGACATAATTTTCAAGAAGTCGTCCTTACAGTGTCCTATTATAGGATGTTCTTGATTAAAAAGATTAAGCATACTCATCCACATGGTCCAGTTCACCACAAGCACACATGGTAGGTATGATGTAACAAACAAAAACTTTCCTCTTCATGAATGTTAATAAATTCATTATGATTGCGACTATCAAAGATGTGGATTGTGGATCGTAACGGGTTTATTTCGCGCGTGATGTATTGAATGAGTCAACAATATTGAAATGAATCAGTCTTTCCAGTAATCAGTACTTGTGATCTTTATTGGGCTTTATGGACGTGTCAGAATTACATTTACAGTGCTGAAGGTTTGAGCTGCAAGGTTGACTTCATACACTGGAATATCCGTCTTACAAATTTGGAGCCATAATTATGGCCTCCAATAGGTGCTGTCATAATTCTCCAGCCTTTTCCCAACTCGTTGTCTTCTTCTAGTCTTCACTACTACTCGTCATCTCAATGGTCCATCCATCGTTTCTTTGGTTTTCCCAAACTCTTGTAGCATTTTCCCCCATTCCTCCCGACTATTGTATGTCCAAACGTGTCTCAAAAACGTGCCGTTGATGCATATTCCCGTACGCTGTCTCATAGAACACATTTAATACCACATACTGTTCTGCCCTTCTGCAGGTGTATCATAAAATATAGCCTGAAGATATACAGTAATAGCAGAAAGATATTATCCTTCTCAATAAACCCGTCTAGTTTTATCTCTATCCTAGTGATGTAGGCCACTATTTGTCGGTCACGACGTATTTATTGCCACTGCCATTTATTTTGAGATCTTACTGTGTAATTGGATTAAAAAATAATCCCCTAACTACATTATGCGTACGCGCCGCCGCGCCGCCGCGCCGGCTCGCGGTATCGACGCGTATTCTGCGAGTAAGGTTGCCAGTTGTAAAAATGTTTAAGGGAAGTGGACTTAACAAAAAATGTTCAGTTATTGTTTTTTATATCAAAGGACTATTTAAAATAAATTACTTTTTATTTTTTTGTCATTGAATGATGCCTGCTTCCGTTGAATTAACCGGACATAAGACGGAACGAGAGTGAACGCTGATGCCCTCGTGCATAAAACGTTGGCAACCCTGTTTGAGGCCGCCTGTTACAATAATATATTATTTTATCCAACTGGGCACACTGGCAATGTAATGTATTGTCGTGACGTAGCTATTGAATGACCAATCTTTTAATAATATTCACATTGCTACATTATTTCATTGTAATAATGAATCTAGTTGTAGATAATATATAAAACTACATAACTACGAAAACAATTTTGTCGATTATTATTAGGTATGTTAAAATTATTATATATAATTATTACGTTGACAAATTCCGGTTAAGTTGATAGTATAATGAGGTAATGTTTTTATATTTACGTCTTGTGTAGATTTATATTACCCAAAGATTTTTGATAAACAGCTTATTCATCATCATCATTTCAGCCGAAAGACGTCCACTGCTGGACATAGGCCTCCCCCAAGTGTCGCCACATTGACCGGTCCCGTGCGACTCGCATCCAGCGGATTCCCGCAACCTTCACCAGGTCATCGGTCCACCTAGTGGGAGGCCTTCCAACGCAACGTTTCCAGTTCGCGGTCACCACTCCAGAACTTTTCGGCCCCATCGGCCATCCGTTCTGCGAGCAATGTGCCCTGCCCACTGCCACTTAAGTTTGGCAATTCTTCGGGCTACGTTCGGTGACCCTGGTTCTCCTGGTTCAACAGCTTATTAGATTCATTTTATTTATATCAAGCACTGTCATGATGATAACATCTGCCACATATCTGATAAGCCCGCTGGTCATACTTCATCTGATGAAGGGAAAAGTGTTGTTCATGTATAATCAATTAGTGAACTTATCACCATGATTAGCAGAAGTATTGATGATCACTTTTTTAAGAGCAGCATCCAGCATTGTGCCTGATAGGGATAAATTAATGTATAAAGAATACATAAATTCCGTGTTTCATAGTCTTTGATTACCTGAGCGGGTCTGGTTTTTTCAACCTATGAGGCTTCTGCTTCTGCTTAACCCGACTTTTCTGTGGATGCCTTGAGTGTAAGGCCTCGCCAGGAGCGCATCTGGGGCGGGCCATTAGTATTTAAACAGTATTAGGGGCACAAAATCGCACTTTACCATGCTCCCACCCTTCTCTGTCGCTCAGAACTGTCGTTTGCTAGAGCGAGAAACAGAGGGAGTGCACACACAGCTAGGCGGCAGCATCCACGATGCAATTGAAGGCGCCTTTCGTAAACAGTAATGAATTGTTATAAAATGTCATTCCAGTAAAAGATAATAAATTCTTTTAAGTTCATATTTAAATGAAACTGATGACACGAAATTCAAAGAATATTAACAAATTTGCGATTCAAAAGAAAGAAAAGAATTATTTGACGTCAGTTAATAAAGCACACAAAATAATATAAAAAAGAGATACAAAATAAGGAGGAAAACATAATATTATGTGCTGTGCCTCACAGCTGCGCCAAAAAGGTCCATTTCAGCATTCATATCAGACAGGTGATGCTCTCTGACGCTGGTCTTCCAATGAACCTTGAGGGAGAAGTGACGGATAAACAGTTTCAAACATAATAATTATATAAATAAAAGGTTACAAATATATAGATAACGAGTAAATTAATTTGTGTTCGAACGTAACAATAAATAAATACAGAGATATGCCAAGACAGCATAATAACAAAACAAAAACAGCAAACGAAGCAAAACAGAGAGGCCCTTCAAGAAAATTAACAAATAATACAAAGAAAAACACATACTTACAACAATAATGTTATTTTTAACCTACTTGCTTACGTAACCCCAATGAATAAAATTGACTTGGATGAATAAGAACCGACACCTACATACATTGATGATATGACCGACCTGCACTTACGGTCCGCGTAGGTACTAAGATGTTATAAACAATTGGTCGCAACCGCGACTGCCGAGCATGGGCCTTGGGTTCGATTCCCGGGTTGGGCAAAGTGTTATTGCGTTTTTCCATTAGGAATTTCTCAGTAGCAACCACGGAGTCTGGATTTGTGCCCGGTTGATGACAATATTCTCGCCAATGGGCGATTAAGCAGAGGTTTTTAAGGCCCATGTAATAAAAGGGGCCTTAGACAGTAGTGAACAGGCGTGATGTTATGGTATGTTCATTATTTAATTAAGGACTGTTTTATCGCGAATCGTGCGTCTTTTGTGGTTTTTACAAACAAGGCTATAATTATTGATTGGATGGCAGGAACTTTATTTTGTTATGACGTGCTTATAAAAGTGATATTTCCCTATTCACCATATACTAGTTGATTTGGTATTCCTTCCTTGTGACGTCAAAGCTTTTACCAGAAAAACAGAAAATCAAAAACAGGTCATGGGGTTTTTTTTTTCTAGTAGACCATTGCCAATTATTTAAAAAGGAAAAAAGTTCAGAAGTCATAGTTTTTGATAACGAAGTTTTTTCCTCACCTGTATTTTAGTATTTCTAACTAATCTTGGAAATAATGAGAGATAAAACTATTAGTCATAGTTGCTCGCTTACACATTAGGTATTTATTTTGTAAGCTTTTATGCATTACAATAGTTTACATAACTAAAATAAATTATAATGAAAACAGTGTTGGAACTATAACTGTTTCAAAATTCGCTATCCTTTGGCTCATTTGTATTCGTTTAAGTAAATAATTGCCAATAAATAATTTAAAGTACTACAGAGACGTTGAAGAAAAAACTAATTGAAACAGAAAAGCTTAATCTTAATCTAATATCCCAGCTAGAATTGCTTTTGTTACATCATGCATTCAATCAATATCATTTTAAAAAATATTTTCAAAATCCGTCAAAAAGCGAGCACATTTTCCAGACAAGTTCAGCGTAGGTCGTTCAGACTATAAAGTAATTATCATAAAACTTGATAATTACCTATTCAATGACCTTGTAGAGATTCTCCTTCCGTGCTACACAAATTTGCACTTTAAACCTTTCAGTAAAAGGTCGATAGCAAGACGACAGAAGTGTTATCAAAGAGATATAATAAAAATTGCAAATACAAAACACTACTAGCCTTCATCCAGTATAGCTGTATCTTATCATATCATTGTGTTGCCAGTTTAAATTATGATCTTAAACGCGCTACGTACGGTCGTATGTAGATTAACGCATTTAAACAGTTGTTATATCGACCCATTTATTTATTGTTATCGCAGTAACACAATACACTTTTGTGTTCTATTAATTAGTGTAACTTGGTATACTTGTAGCGTTGTGTATGAGCTATGAATCTGTTAATAATTTGCTATTCAGTTTAACTTCAATATCAAGTGAACCGTTCAAGGTTTGGTACTAAGTCTCGCCGTATTTGGGCGGTTATGGTTACGTACGCGATGCAGCGCCACCTGCCGGTTGTCCCGCAAACTAAGTCACGTCAACGACACGACAGATGGTCTTCTCATCGCCTTCAACAATATTGATGAGAAACTTGAACGTCGAAGCATAACATGTATTGAAAACTTTTACACAAACTCCAATGTTATTCTACCATTAATTTTAAATGGAATAATGGCTAAAATTAAACTTGGAGAATTGCCAAACATAATAATACACTTGAATACGTTAAACACTTTACGCTGCTTCAATTGGTACCACTTGTGTCAATGTTCGAGCTTACAAATATTTGCACTATAGCAAGCTTACCGTTAATCAGAAAACAAAATTCGCCCTAGAAACTTACTAATAATAGTCCCTAACTCCAAAACTGAAACGCAATAGTTAACGTTTTAGAATTCACAAATGAATTCAGTTCGAAGTAACACAGACAGACATAAGGAAGATTGACAATTAGCAAATTGTGCACGTCACCACGACATGAAATAACTTCGCTTATATGTACTGAATGACCTTGCCTCCAGACCCATGTTAATGAACTGTGTTTAAACGTTAACTTGCCACTTCCGAATTAGCACCTTATTGTGCAGACATTACTGGTCACTGTATTAATATAATACGTTCGTGCACTCGCATCGCATTTCAAGACGAACCTTGATTGTATTTGCTGCGGTGGTAAATAACGCGTTTATTTTTGGATTACAAATTATGGCAAGGTAAATTAATTAAAATATCTTTACGGAGACTTAGGTTTCACTTATCCTGCCGATACTACACTCGCGAGCAAAAGTATGGAATCACTTACTTGGGATTGATTCCGCGCGATCTTGAGTACTTAATAACTAGTTAAGAATAATAAAAATGGTACCATTTTAAAGGTTAAACTGTTAACTTTAAATTGATAGCAAATTCATTTAAATTAAACCAGTATTTAAGGGGCTATCCCGGATTACGTGAAGAAGTAAGGAAAAAGACATGTTTCAATTGTTTGATACGCCGCGAGTTGCGCCCCTTTGCTTGACCCCCTATAAAAGCACGTGTTATCGGAATTTCTTTATCAGTCGTCTTTCACACGTTGACCGGTACACATCTCCGCTGTTGACCCTTGAACTTGGACGACAATGGATACTACACCTCAGTAGCGAAGGGTCAATTTTTGAAAGAGGTAAACCGGAGTACACATCTTTAATGTGGTTATATTATTTGTCTAAAGAATACTGACTGTGTCATTTTTCAAAGGGAATCCGGTAGGAATCGAGTTGTATGGACCCTTCGCAACTGCTACACCTATAGAAGCAGCACAAATCGTCGCCCTATTGCAAGGGCTCAGCTAGCGGGCTGTCGCACGTCAGCTCCACATAGGCTAGTTCTGTGTTTCGAAGGTTTATAAACGCTTTCGGGAGACTGGTGGCTTTATCCCGAGACCAAGATCTGGGCGGCGCCGGTGCACATCGGAGAGGGATGACCGTTTTATCGTGTCAGCCTCTCTCCGAAATCGACATTTGACTGGTGTCGACGACCAACAAGAGCTCCGAAATGTTCGTGGGGTAGCTGCCAGTTCGTCGAAGACTTAAGCAAGCTAATTTGACTCCAAAAAGGCCTGCAACAGGCCCGAACTGACGGCAGGTCACCGACAAGCACGCTGCTTGATTGGGAGGTTGAGCAATGGAGGCGAGTCCAGTTCTCCGACGAGCGCAGAATGTGTTTGCACGGCAGCGACGGAAGCGGTCGGGTCTACAGGCGGCCTGGGGAGCGATTTGCGCAGTGCTGTTTCGCTGAGACAGTGGCTTATGGGGGCGGTTCTTGTATGATGTGGGCCGGGATTTCCTTCGACGGTAAAACAGAGCTTGTTTTCGTGCCTGGCGGGGGACGAGGAGGCGGTCGAACTTCAGACCGCTACATTTTCGAAATTCTGCAGGAACATGTCGTTCCTTATGCGGGATATTTCGGTGATGACTTCCTCCTTATGTACGATATCGCTCGTTGTCACACTTCCCGTGCCACAACTGAATACCTCGAAGAAGTCGGTATCGCCACATTGAACTGAAGAAGAGGGTTCGTTCCAGAAATCCTGCTCCTTCAAGTGTGAATGAGCTGAATTCGGCTTTGATAGAGAAGTGGGAAGGTATCCCGCTAGAATCGATTCAGAAGCTGATTAGGTCCATTGACCTAATCACGGTTCTTCATTAAGAACCGTCTTCGAAAAGTTATTAGGGCGAAGGGAGGGAATACAAAATATTGAAACTTAATTTTAAGGCCAAATAATTTTTTTATTAATTAATTATTGTTGTTTTCTTCATTTATTATTTTTCCATTATCCTTATGTTTTCCTAACTCCTTCACTCAATCCGGAATAACTCCTTAAATACTGGAGTGATTTAAATGAATTTGATATCAGATATTAAAGTTTAGCCAGTTTAACAGTTTAACCTTTAAAATAGTACCATTTTTATTATTCTTAACTAGTTATTAATTATTAAGTACTCAAGATCGCGCGGAATCAATTCCAAGTAAGTGATTCCATACTTTTACTCGTGAGTGTAGCTAGTCCTTTCATAATCAATTTTCAAAATGGATACGGTGATAAGCGTCCTCTGCCTTGAACTCAAGAAAGATCATTAAACCAAGTCACCAAGATGATTAGACGTACGGATACTGTTTTGACTCTTTAATTGAGATTCCTGGTGAATCGGCTGCCACCAGACAAACCATAAATTGTATATCCTTAAACGGCTAAGGTGTTTAATTATAATACTCTTCGGGTACGGAACCCTAAGGACGATGAATGGCCCCGGCCACCGAGGCGCGGGCCTGTGGATGGTGGGCTATGGGCTAGCTCGCCGTCCGTCCGTCTCATGACGACAGGCCGTGTCGACGGCGCGTTCGTGTTCCACGCGCGCCTCAAAGAGATGTCAGCAAAAGGAAGGGGTTCGCAAGGACCGATGCCTGCCGAGGTTGCGGGACTGTTCGAAAGAGATACCGTGGCCCCGGAACACAAAGGGCGATGAAGGAACATGGATGGGTTTTAGTCAGTAAAAGTCTGACACTCCCTCCTGCTCCGCCCAGAGCGGGAGAAGTCATTTGATGATTTCCCATCCGAAAAAAAAAAAAAAAAAAAAAAAAGATTCCTGGTGAATCGGCTGCCACCAGACAAACCATAAATTGTATATCCTTAAACGGCTAAGGTGTTTAATTGTAAAGTGTTCTAAAGCAGTAATAGTGTACGTACTTTCTCTGCTGTAAGTCGGTTAAGATCTTAAGAAATTCGTTAGGGTTGTATTATTTATAGCCATTTTCTTCTGCAAGATTGCCTTTTGATAAAGAAGTTGTTTTTGATTGATGAGAGATTATTTCCAGATTAGAGGCCTCTTAAACTCGACTAGTCCTTTAGTAGTAGCAGTAATTATCGAGAAAAGGATTTCTGACTTGCCTTTATTTACTTAACCTGATCGAGTCTCATCGAGTATCTAGATTCTAAATAATTGAAGCGCCAGCCGCGAAATTCAAATTTTCTTACGTGTTTTGAATTTGCGAATCAGTGTCATGTTGTATTGTATCATCATCATCTGCCTAGCCTTTTCCCAACTACGTTGGGGTCGGCTTCCAGTCTTACCAGATGCAGCTGAATACCAGTATTTTCATGGAGCGACTGCCTATCTGACCTCCACAACCCAGTTAGTACCGGGTAATACGATACCCCTTGGTAAAACTGGTTGTCAGACTTTGGGCCACTGACTACCTGTAACGACTGTAAAAGATCTACAAATTACAGCCGGGACCAACGGCTTAACGTGCTTTCCGAGGCACGGATGAAACTCGGTATATGGGTGGTCACCCATCCACAGACCAACCTAGGCAAGCATGGCTTGACCTAAAGATCGACCCGAGCGGCTGTTATTACATAGCCATGAGCTCCTCAAGTTGTATTGTATGTTGATAATAATATGATTCGCGACCGTAACAAATATGGCTTAACAGAGTTACAATGATTAAAATCATCAATACAACCCTAATTCATTGAATCCCTTTGAATGACGTAAAACGTAAGAAAAAATACCATAAAGAACGTTCACATTTTAACTTGCACAAATATTCACGGCAAGGACAATAATCTGAAATCCAATGGTTTTATCGATTTGAATGTTCCGCGGTCTGACTCGATAAGTTTCCCATGCTTTTCCGTATCGCTGGAGATTTTCCCACGGTGACTCTATAACTACGTGGCACGCTACCAATTACTGGCTAGAACTCCTACATTACTCACAAAAGAATCACTTAGAAGAACCTATTATGTCCGCACTACTGTTTTGTTCATTACTCTTCTATTGAGTTCCGTAGCATCGGTAATAATATCTACTGTACTTAGTTGCTATTGTTTATCGCATGATGTCATTACATCGGTTCTGTATGATCGCATTACCATCATTATATGGACATTATTTGTTACGTCACAGTCCTTGCTGCATTAGGCAATAGTAACAAAAGAAAGCTTTTAATACGGCTGGTTATGAGTGGATTGTTGTTTGGCCCGCATTATTATCGACAAGGGTTGCTTACCCATGGGCAAATTTTCACACGTATTGACCCCATTGTTTTGTATTTTGTGTGAACTTAATCTAGATCTGAGGCCCTAGCGCGAGCGCGCCTTGTAAACGTAACGTAAATAGGGATGATGACTGACTAAAACAAATATGATTCTGTTTTGTCTGTCAGTTAGATTATCGAAAAATATTGGATAGTGTTTTTTGTTTTATCAAATTAATAAAAACTGACGAAGATAAAACGTGTTAAAGATCATGAGTGGGGGCTTGTGATGTCACATTTGAGTAAAAAAATTACTCAAATGTGACGTCACACAAGTTTTCGACGCATTGTATCGTCTTAATTTTTTGTTTACGTAAAAAAGAAAAAATGTGTCCAAAATTTTTTGGAATTCCATCTGACGGACTAGATTTTTTTTGTCATCTACCCTGTTAATAAAATATAATAATAAATTTATAAACGTTACGTTAAAAATCAACTAAAATGCTACAGGATACTGATTGTAACATTTTAGTTGAATTATTTGCAACAAGCACAATCAGTATCTTCGATAGATATGAATAAATTCGTTTCTTTTTTTATATTATATTAGAAACAGAACATGCACAGAACAGAGAGGTTAATTGTAGGGAGAAAGGGGAGGCCGTTGCCCAGCAATGTAACACTATAGTTTTCCTTAAGTACCAGTTTTTTATTGATAATATTATTCTCTAAAATTATATCTAAAACACTGTCTATAGATAAATTGTATTTTTTTTAAGTAAAAATTAATAGACTAGATAAAGTGAAAGATTAAAAATAATAAAATCATTTATTTATCCGAAATAATACACACAGACAGAGTCCAAAAAACAAGAAGTATTAGTTCTAAGTCACAAAATAATACAATACTGGTTTAAAATGTCTTTCGACAGTTGGTTACCTCGATACTTCATGAAAGACGTTAAAACTTCAAGTTATCTCAACTTCCGATATGGTGGAAGCGCCAACTTATGTATGTAAATAAAAATATGATTCGCGGCTGTAAGACGTATGTAGTTACAGAATTATAATCATCAAAATCATCAATACAACCCTTCCAAGTTCATAAAGGTAAAGGTAAAAAGTATATAATACTTATACAACCTAGCACTGGCCTGCAAATTCAAAAAACGTAATAAAATTTGAATTTCGCGGGCTACCCTGGAGCATTCACCTTAACAGTTACATAAAACTTAGAACAAGAGCAGCCAGTAACAAAGAGTAAGCCATAAGTGAAACCAATCATTTCCCATATATGTTCATAATAACTAAATAATTACCCCATTGTTCACTTGCGTAATCATAAAGTGTGTTAATTTATTCTTTAGCAACAGAAGTATAGTAACATTTGAGTTATCGTTGTTTGCTTTTATTGTTTCATTTTTTAAACACCAGCTACTAATGTTAGTATAAGGGGAACTGTTGCTTCTGCTGCGGTCCATTTTGCGATAATAACTAGTCCAAAGCTTTTGTAAGCTGAGGCTTTTTATAATTTGTCTAGTTTTTGGACTACATCAGCCGAGGAGCTCGTGGCTAAATAATAACAGCCGAACCGATCAATCTTCAGGTTAAGCTACGCTTTCTTAGGTTGGTCTGTGGAGGAGTGACCACCCATTACATACTGAGTTTCCTCCGTGCCTCGCAAAGTACGTTAAGCCGCTGGTCCCGGCTGTCATTTATAGATATTTGACAGTCGTTACAGGCAGTCAATGGCCGAAAAAATCTGACAACAAGTCTTACCAAAGGGTATCGTATACCCAGTACTAACTAGACAGTCAGATAGGTTAGACTGGAAGCCGACCCCAACATAGCTGGGGAAAGGCTAGGCAGATGATGATTGGACTACATTAACCGAGTGGCATTTACCTCTGTTATTTACTGCCTTCGAATAACCTTTAAATTCGCAGTATGTAGGTGGATGCTGCTATTCATTCACCTGATATAATTCCTTAATCGCCTATTACAACTCCCACGGGAAGAGACTAGGTGCCGCCCTATTAATATCCGGGACTTTCAAGTCTATGCTTACACAACACATATTTAATGTGTTTTCGTTTTAGTCAAGACAAAGGGTTATGAAGACGCCTGAGATAATGAAGTATGGTATATCGAATTATATGTTCTTTCAAAGAGATAGATTTTCAATCAGAATATAGCTAAAGACGTTGTAGAAGCGATACCACTAACTATTTAAAATATTATCAAACGAAAGTTGATATAAGTTCATATAATTGTCAAATGAGAAACAGTAAAGGCTTGCGTCTGTCCGATTAGCATAGAATCTGCTTGTGTCTGCTTCAAAATCGTTCGAGAACACAGGCCTCGAAACAGATAATAATTGTGGTTTTGGAATCACATAACAGCAACATTGTGGTTTAAATGTATGAAAGGTTGCGACTATTCAAAAGCTTGTAACTAAGTCTGACCTATTGCTTCGTCATTATAATTATGTAGCTTGCTTACGACCAGTCGACCACCATTATGATTAATCACCTCTTTGGGCGCTTTAAGTTTACATGTAACGACAATTTTCTTCAATCTTCAGACTATTGCATTTCAAAGAAAGCCATTGGAAAACTGAAGTCCATAGTGTTCCGGCATAAATCTTTGACCTAGTTTTTATTGAACGTTTTTGGAGTAGTTGTGATGTTATTTACTGAATGGAACAGCGTTGGGTATCAGGGATTGCGTGGGTTGGCCCCCGTTGTCGGAAGTGGCTGGGCGCATCCCGCCCAGAGCGCCATTGTGAATGCGAAATGCAAACGTGACTGCCGCGTGTGACTTTACTGCTGCATTTTAATATAAAACTTTTGATTCACTTTAAAGAGTCCTTGTGTTACAAGTGCTCAGTCCGCTTTTATACAAATTAAGAGGAAAGATTTTCTATAATGTTAGCCCACTCAGGGCGAAAGGTTAACTTCTCTCCAAGTAGTCTTTTTTAAGGCCACGATAAGCACGCGTTAGCTTTACAACTGTATCTTTTAATGTCATGTAGATTTATGATATCTTTCTCGTCCGTTTATCTGGTTATCTATGAGATTGTGCAATCGAAATGCGATAATAATATTGCAGATTACAAATTGAATACATTCTTTGCAATATCTTATCTGGAACTGCAAGTGATTTCAAGAGACGATGTTTTCTAATTTCGTAAGGCGCAAAGCGGGTGCGACAGGATATCGCTTGCATTTAATTTAAATACATTTCCTGCTATAAAGTGGCAAATGAACATTATTTCTGTGTGACAAAATATGTATATCTTAATATCTCATACTGGCGTCGTCCCAAGGCGTGGGTGGTAGACCTCGGTTGTCGGAAGTGGAATGGACCATCCCGGGTTCATGCAAAGTTATGAACGAGATCACCACGTGTGTTTGTTGACACTGACTATATAGATTATTTAGTTTGCGTATGCGGCAATTATCTTGAAGATTTACTGGAGTAAAAAGACGAGGTCTGAGCTTTTTACTATTAAAATGTCGCAAGATAGGTAGACACTCCAGTGTTTTCATTGGAAATTGTTAAGACTGTTAATATTTGGAGTCTAAAACCTTCTTTGAAATTAAAGGTAATTAAAAACTTACTTCAGTTCGACGAACTCTTTACATAGTTATTAATTTCGGTACAGTAGACTTGTATTGCGACCTCAAATTATCATACGTTTGACCGGCATGACGTAAAGATATTTTAGTAAAGCTGGGTTTACCCAGACCCACCGCAGACCCATTCGATTATGCTTCAACGTCACATTCAGAATAGTTTTATTCATTTCGGCTTTCAAGAAGCTTTTATGGCAATTACAAATTGTAATTGCCGTAACAGCCAGTTCGGACCGTTAATTTTACTGAGAAAAGCTGGCGAGTAACTTTTTCAACAACTAAAGATTGAATCTTTGAAAATTCCGTTTGTATTTTGTTGAAATTAAAGTTAGGGTATATAAGTGAACTTGTCAATATTGGGTTGGATGGGGTATTGTGAGTGGTGTTAGGAATGCTTTTATGGCTTTATGGGAAGCTAGTGTAACGTAGATAAGTATAAGTAGTGATAAGCGTAGACCCTCAGCAACAGTTGTCACGGACGAATGGACGGACAGATGAACCGAGTCCGCAAGGTTATGTGCCATTGTTTCCGACCATACAACGCACTGATAAACCGAAATGAGTTATAGTGGAACTATGTGATTGGAATCACATTATAGTTCTTTTTTATGAGAACTTTGACTTATTTGGTAGAAATTTTCCATAGCATGGTAACTTGACAACATGATTTACTGCAATCATGCATGACTTCAAGTCGTGGAAAATCTTGATGATACCTTTTTGAAATAAATAGGTACGTTTCATTACTTAATACTGTTAATATGTCACTATAATATAATCAATTATTCTGCAATAACATTTAGACTCCTCGACTGGCTACTTAACATTCATATTAGGTGCGTAGCAGACACGGTGTAGATTAACAGATACATAACTAACACACATGTATGTCACAGGCCGTCAGTTATAACATAAATTAATTGTGTGCCGCGGTCTATTCGCTGAATGTAAATCTTCCAGTGACCTCAGTCCCGCAACAAAAACCGCGTTGAGGGTTATCGCCTTTGCCCCCAAACTTTTTTTTGTCGCGTTGACGTTAATATTTAGTACGCTATTAGAGACACTTTATGAATATTCATACGCTTTTTTAAATTGTGCAGGTTGTGTAAGATCGTTGAACAACTTTTTGCCCGTGTTTTCTTTTTTGCTATTTGTTTGAAATTATATTATCATCTCATTAAGAGCGTCTGTGTGTTTAAATGAATTTTATTTGCGTTTTAGTTCGGTTATTTCTGATTAAGATCTACTAATATTATTTGCTTAGTTTAGTATTCAAGGTTTGTTTAAATTGTTGTGTTAGTAAATTAATTATAACTCAAGCTCCGGAAATCGGCGGCATAATTAATCGTGAAACGTCGAATTAAACATCATTGAATCGGACGTGCAGCGTTCGAAAGCGTGAAACAGGCTGGAAGCTATTTAACGAAGGGAGCAATGAGAGGGAATTTCACGTCTTCCTGAAAATTAATGAGAATGCCGCTTACGACGTTTAGTGCTCGCACCTCGTTTCCACAATACGGCGACGGTGGCGCGGCCGCGAGCTGCCTGCCCGGCGACTAATGACTACTGCGCGCAACAACAAAAACATCTCCGTCTTCGTCGGGCCCCGCGACCGGTCGCCGCCCGTCTCCCTCGCACCGCACCCGGAGCGGCAACCACGCGCTTCAACCCGGATAAATTACATCCTATTAACTTCGTTCCGGTGCTCGATTTAAGCTTTAATGTCTCACACCGTAAGGATTGAAATTGCATAAGAACATTTATTTAATGTTAAATGTTTACCTTAGACTTTATTGCTTACATTATAAAGTCGATGTTGAATCGTTGCGGATGTCAGTTAAGGCGTTCCGGTCTCCCGTGTGATTATTAATTTGCTGTCAAATAAAGGGGCCGCTCACTTGGGCGTGCGTGTCGGCACAAATTTCTGCCATACTTCGGAATCGGTGATTATTTTTTTGTTGCCTTGACTTTGGATTCGCAGACTGACAGACATTTAGTGCACTATTATTTTAGGCTCGCATCATAGGTGGAATGGCCGCCTGTCTTCTAATTAGACGATGTCGATAGCGCTTGGAGATAAAATTGTTAGTTTGATTCTGATCTGGATGTGTGCGTGAGGTGAAGATTGATGGATGAATAACAAGTAATTTGATTAAACAGGTAGAAGTTCCAAGTCATCCTCTTGTCTTACGTGAGATCAGTGTGAAGGTGTCAGTGTTTGCGATGAGCATAATGGAGTAAATACTTGACACTTAATAATAAGCTGGGAAATTACTTAATCGCTACCTGGATGTTAGTTAGCTTGACGTTATTATCAGTGGAAGTTGCGTAAAGCTAACTACACTTTAATTGTTAGTTATTATCTCATGACTCAACCGTGCAGATGGTACCCCTACCTACCTCATACCGTATGCAGATATTTTTTTACCATTGAGCGACAAAAACAAAGCCCCATGGCCCCACATATACGCCTCTCCCGTAGATTTTATCTAACTCTGATCCAATTTGACCTCATTTTTATTCAAGTCACTCTGGCTCAAACATATTCCGGTACATTTCGGATGCATTAGGATTTTTTTACCGAATGTGGATAAATATTATGAATGTTTTGTTATGGAAATCGTTGCTTCCGTTATTTAAAAGCTACAGCTTACTGATCTACATACAAAGTGAGTACTAGCCGAGCTAAGTAATTACTTGAGGTTGGCAGACAGTGAACATCCTGCCCTCCCGACTCGTCATGAACTGTCCCACAGTTCAAGACGTGAAACTTTGGGCTAATTCATAGATAAAGTTCCTCGGAGAGCCGGGGAATTTGTTTATTTCTAGAAGATGCAACAAAAGTTAGACAAACAAGAATTTGTGGTGTGTTACTACAACTAAAAAACCAGACTACTGAAAAATCACGCTCTAATTTAATTCGGGGTTTAGAAGGTAAAATCTTCTCCTCCTATTGTTGAAGTCGATTAAAATGTAGCGTATGTTACCCGAGCCCGTATTAACAAATCGATTGACAGTGACACTTTATTCATCAAAATCGGACGAATACCTAGTTTAGGCCTACGGAGGAACATACGTAAATACAAACATACATACATACATAGACTGCTAAAATCATAAACCTTCTTTTTGGCTTCGCCTTAGTCTGGTAAGAATAATAAGATTCCCTAGAAATACTTCTACAAAGGTCTAATTTTGTTCTTAACGGAATAAAAACTTAAAAATAACATATCGTAGGTAATAAATATGACAGAAAATAGGTTAAGGACACAGCCGTAGCCTACTTTTTATTCCGAGAATGTACGTCTCTACTACTTTGACTACACAGACAAGAAATAGTTAAGGCGACTACAGGAGCTAAATTAGCAACTCTATTTGTGGTGGTTCAAACTTCGTTTGAAATACTATTAGAATAAAGTTCTAATCAGCTTGCATTACAAAGTGGTTGTTACTTGTTACGACAGTCACTGCGGGCCGAATAGTGCGAAATGAGTGGGTTTTTGTGATTTACAAAAAATCTATTGATGTCTAAAAACATGTAGACTAAAAACACGGTGAAGCGCAAGGCATAAACTAGTTTGACATCTCTAACTTAGTTCATAGCTATAGCCGTCCTTTTCTCGCACTGCCTTTTAGTAAAAGATAGCAATAGCCTAAATTAAGTGTAGTTTGTGCACAACAGAATCGACACCACTATCATGCTAATTATTTGCCAAAAATTCAGAATGAACGCATGTATTTTAGTATGGTTTTTACTCGTGAAAAGAATTTTTTTAGAGATAAATAAATTCGTGATTTTTTTTATCGAGTAAAATTAGTTGTATTATGTTTTCGAAACAATATTATATATCCTGAAGAATATCATATATTTTTCTGGTTTTGTTTATTGCAGTGAATCATATGCTTTTTTGCGTTATAAAAAGCACCTGCACCTGTAGTCACCTTAATACTATTTGTGGTGTTCACTAGAAAGAAACACTGGTTAGGGTTTAGAACAAAACCACCAAATTATCAGTAAGTAGATAAACTACTTTAAGTGTACTAGCTCTCGCTGCCCGGGATAAGTGGGGACTAGTCGACACACGGAACCTTAAACTCACGCCACGTTTATTAGTATTATAATATCACTATTCATTACTCCATTTCCACTTTATTTCATCTTTCAAAGAAGTTTACAACTCAAGTTAAATATAAATAAAAACACAGGCGAGACTTAAAAACGAATAGTTATTAAAGGAGTAACTTAAAAGTGTGGTCGATTGTAGCAAACTCTTTTCGGGGAATAGATGAACATAACATCACATAACATCACGCCTGTAATCCCAAAAGGGTTAGGCAGAGGTGTACCTAATAGTACACCCACATTTTGCCAGCTATGTTTAAGTCCCATGGAATACGGGGCGGGCCTTTTGCCATCAACCGGGTGCAAATCCATACTTCGTTGCTGCTACTGAGAAATTCCTGATGGAAAAACCCAATAAGACTCTGCCCGACCTAGGAATCGAACTCAGGACAGGACCTCATGTTTAGAGGTCGGGCTTGCGACCACTGGACCAACGAGGCAGAGATAGATGAACCTTTAACGCTGATGCTCCAGGGTAGCCCACGAAATTCAAATTATCCTAAGTTTTTTGCAATTTGCAGGCCAGTGCTAGGTTGTATGTCGATTAAAATATTGTTTGCGACTGTAAGACGTTTGTAGTTACAAAGTCATTCAATCGAGTTACATGAACTTGGAGGGTTGTATTGATGATTTTGATGATTATAATTCTGTAACTACAAACATCTCAATTGAATGACTATTTAATGAAAAAGTAATTCAATCAATTTACATGAACTTGGAGGGTTGTATTGATAATTTTGATGATTATAATTCTGTAACTACAAACATATCAATTGAATGACTATTTCATGAAAAAGTAATTCAATCAATTTACATGAACTTGGAGGGTTGTATTGATGATTTTGATGATTATAATTCTGTAACTACAAACATCTCGATTGAATGACTATTTTATGAAAAAGTCATTTAATCGATTTACATGAACTTGGAGGTTTGTATTGATGATTTTGATGATTATAATTCTGTAACTACAAACATCTCGATTGAATGACTATTTCATGAAAAAGTCATTTAATCGATTTACATGAACTTGGAGGTTTGTATTGATGATTATAATTCTGTAACTACAAACATCTCGATTGAATGACTATTTCATGAAAAAGTCATTTAATCGATTTACATGAACTTGGAGGTTTGTATTGATGATTACAATTCTGTAACTACATACGTCTTACAGCCGCGAATAATATTTTAAGTAACAGAAAACCTAGCACAGGCCTGCAAATTGCAAAAAACGTTAGAAAATTTGAATTTTGCGGATAAGCCTGGAGCATTCACCTTAAGAGAAACACCCACGTAACGCCTCAGTGAGATATAAATTACCCTTTAAAGGTGAAAACTTACTTTTTTAAAGTAAATTAATACACTTCCCGACATTATTCCCAAAGGAGGAAAAAAGACTATGACTCAGCTGAAAGCTCGCAAACGACTCACTCCATTTTTGGGATCTATACCAGCGAAGATTCCTTTGCGGAATTATTGTGTTCCGAAATCAAAAGATTATTAAAAACTGAGGAGGTGGCTCTGCGTGAATTGTATCATTTGTAATCACAAATCCGTAACAAGGAAGTATTCTCAACGAGGCGCTTGGGAACGAAATCACAAGAAACGTCAAATTTTGAATGTCTTTATTTTGTCAACGTAAAATAATAATATTGAGGTGTTGATGGTGTTGATTAATGAATCATACTGTACCTTTTTTTTTTTTTTTTTGTATACCAGCATCTCATTCTAAGCAAATGCTCAATTTGATGATAGAGATAAGGAGATATACAACAAAAAATAATGTGTGCTTGTCCAACCAAAAAACCGGTCAAGTGCGAGTCGGACTCGCGCACGAAGGGTTCCGTATCATTATCTATACACCATTAGACTTTTTTCGGATGGGAAATCATCAAATGACTTCTCCCGCTCTGGGCGGAGGAGGAGGGAGTGTCAGACTTTTACTGACTAAAACCCATCCATGTTCCTTCATCGCCCTTTGTGTTCCGGGGTCACGGTATCTCTTTCGAATAGTCCCGCAACCCCGGCAGGATGGGAGTCCCCCTTAAATATTATTTTAATTTAAGTAACTTTATTTTTCAAAATCAAATATTTTATTTCACATAGGCCTACATGGGCACTTATAAAAAGGCGAAACTGTGCAGTTTTAACCCTTTGGGTACGGAACCCTAAAAATACGTGGAGAATAGTTTGGCAGTGATAGCAGCATAAATATACATACAAGCATCATGCATGAGTTCTTTGTAGAAGTAAGACTGCCTCAGTGGATATTTCCATCAGGAATTTGTCAGTAGCAGCCACGGAGTCTGGATTAGTTTCCGGTTGATGGCAATAGGCTCGCCCCTAATTAGGTGGGACTTTAAGATAATTGGCGAAATGTGTGTGTGCTACTAGGTACACTTCTGCCTAACCCTTCGGGGATTACAGGCGTGACGTTATGTTTTTCAAAAATCATTGTGTATACGAAGTGTGTTATGTCATGTTATTATTCCTTCTTGTTGTAAAATCTACGTGACTCACATATCCCCATGTCCTCATTTTTAACACATGGTTTTGTTAAACATTTTATATCGCAAAACATCACGAGAAACATTCTAATATCTGGAGCACCTGTACCAATGTGTAATATAAGTTCATGCATTTTCGAATAAGTACTTTAGCCGGGAAGCTCTTAAGCTTATTACTTTTGTTTTAGTCAAAGTACTGGTATCAACACTCAATTATTTTATTTATGTATTGTGCCAACATCATTGGTGCAAAAAATATTTAAGTAAACTTTGCAGAAATTGTCTCATCTCCTTGGGGATTTTTTGCAACTGATGATGAGTTTCGTCTTCTGGCCAGTCTTTGTGCCTTGGCCGGTTCTTCGACACTTTCATTATAGATAATATTAGTTCACGCATGCATGTAGGATTAATTATCACGGATGGATGCTGCTGCTCATTCAGCTGATCTAATCTCTCCATCGCCTCTTACGACACCCCAGATTCTTACCTATCAGGCTAGTTTCTATGTAAATGAACCTGTAATTCCCCACTTTAATTAACTACCCTTAATAAAATCTTAAAGCTGTACACTCGTGTAAATTGAAGTAGAAAGTTATCATCGCAATGATTGGCTGGCGCTGAGCGTTTAATAAATTTATCGGGGAGTAATTATGTAATCATCACGTTAGTAAGCAGATTAGAGCTGCATCGATAGATCGCTTTCCACCAGTGCTATGTGTAAAAGCGTGCCACGCTTTTAGAGAATACACTGCTTACGTTTTTGTGAAATGTCAAATCTTAAAATAACTTTTATGCTCACTCGTGCAAATAGGTGATTGTGTTTAGAAAAACAGTATCCCACTCGTAGCTCTTGCAATACTCGTGCATGACCCAAATGAAAGACAAACAGGATTAAATTATTATAAGCCGGAGCAGACAAGCGGCTTCTTGTAAAGACATCTTCATGAGGTTGTGTGTTGGAAATGGTACTTAAATCTTCATGATAATATAGGCTTATCATGTAGAATACAAGATAAACACGAATGAGAACTTTGTTCCATTGATAGCACCGCTTTTGTTAATTGTCCAGAAGATTTTAGAAGTATGTTGACATAAACGAGATACTTTAGAACTCTTTGGCAATGGTTTTCAGTATTCAGTACACACAACAATGTGGACAATGTTACTCCTTTAAAAAGCGACACTTTAACTCCTAAACGTTTAAAATTAACATTAGGGTAAGTACTAGCAAACGAAGTACTGTTTTACAATCTCCAGTCGCATCTCGTGTAATCAGTAATCCTACAATGCCTCGGAGTAGTGCCCTGTACGTTCCCAGCATTTACTACATAAAATAAGTGTCATACCTACTCGCCTATACACATTTGTGTCAGTAGAAATGTAGAATACACCAATGTTCGCAGTATGTAATATGAATACTACACCCGATGAGCATTTAAATGTGCGCGCGCCAGATAAGCTCAGCACAATAACAGTTCTGATAGCAGAACAGATCTCGGGTAGCAATTGACACAAGCAGAATAACAATAATATTTCCATAAAAGCGTTAAGCCAGGATTTCCTGTTGCCAGTCCAAGAAAATTTTCGAGCATATAAAACATTGCAATAGTGCACGATGTAATAACGTGTTGCTAGATAGTACCCCGTGTATGTGAGCCATTGTAACCCTTTTTCAACTTAACGACTTGCGTCGCGGATCCCCATTTGCTTTTTTATTCCAGCTAGGAATTTCCACAGAAATTGTGGAAAAGCATTTTGAAAACACATAACATGTGGAACCTCTGACAGATGACATAGATAAGTACATACATCACGTAGTCGTAGTAGATTCAACGATCGGAAAAGCTCTTTACACAAATCAAACGGCCGAAACTCCAAACAATAGTCAGGAAATGTTATAACTTGCCGATTATACCAGCTAGTTGTTGTCTTGGGAACCAGATACTGCAGACGAATTGGCAAGCACTGGCTTGGCATCTATGTGTCGATATTAGTTCCAATGGATTTATTGCTTAGGAAGCTGCGGCTGCTCTACGAAACTGAACTTTATTTCTCCAGAGGAAAGCTTAATTTGGGTCATGATATGAATACTTATAACAACTATGTACGTCTTATTCATAATGCTTTGTTTGTGACTAGACTAGTAAGTTACAACACTAGATGAATATCGCAATCCAAATATATTCAAAACGTGCTAAAAGATATCACTCTTCACATGATAGAAATAATAATGCTTAATGAACTCATTGGTAACAGTAGTGCAGTCTATAGGTATTGTGAGTTAAACAAAAAGGTCAAACCGGCAAGGCCGTTGGAAAGGAACTTATCGCCGCTTGGTACGAAGTGAAGACGATGAAATTGCGATAAAACGTCAGCTTTTGGTCTAAAATTATTACCGTTTTAAATTGGGATCGGGCGGTGGATATTTGGTTTTAGGGGAAATGCGTGATTATGAGTCGATTGATATATTAAATGGTTTTTCTTTTTGTTACAGGTATGTAAACGTTGCAGAACAGTATCATTGGAGAAACAAAAAAGTAAACAACTTTACGTCTGGCAGTGTTTGTAGGAGTATTAACACCAGTTGGGGCTGTCGTACTATCTTATTCCGTAGCCAATAGAATGTGAAATAGTGTAAAACAGAATATACCGAAGGAGTATACTAGTCTGTCGGAAATTAGTCGCCGGGAGGGGTGGCGAGGGTGTTCAGATTGCAAGCTCCCATTCCACCCCCTCACTATAATATCTCCCCGTGTAGGCTGGATCGTTGAATGCATACTGTGTCGAGACCAAGTTTCGTGCACAAGTGCATTTTCATAGTTGGATAAATAAATCAGTATGCAGGTTTTAAAGCAAGAGGGAAAAAATGGGACTTTTCGTCCTCTTGATAATATTGAGATCGGGTAGACCAGGCGTCTGCAGATTTTTTTCACAATTTATTCAGGGGTTAACTGTCTAAAGCAGATTATATCTTAATAGTTTCTTAATGCTGTGAGTGGATTTTACTAGGTTGAATAGCAAATTAGTAGAGCCAAAGGTATGAATTCCATTTAGACCATCGGCCATCATGAATGCCTGAACTTTAACAGACCGTTCGCACATATTTCAATCGTCAGCTTTAGTGCTGTAAAATATTATCGTATGATTACTAGATAAGGGGTTGTTTAGAAATCCGTGCGCTTTGTTGGCATAGTCACGCTATCTCCTAAACCTCGTGTAGCAAGAAGAAAAACATGTTTACTTTTCGTTCAGATAAGATACACTTCTTTGAAAGTTGTCCATTGTTTCCTGTGGCCGTTTTTATACACATTTCAACGACCTCTTTACCGAGACTTAAAGTTCCTTACCACGGTATAAGCCAAATTTAAATGTTATAGGGTCGAAGTAGAAATTGATGAAAAGTATCATAATATCAAACTAGCAGAGCAAAACTTGACATTCTGTACATCTGCAAACCGAGCGCGAAATGAGGGTGTACAAAAGTAAAACTGCTTAATCGATCAACAAATACAGATAGTATATGTTGTAAACAGACTTAAAATATTATGACATCATCAAATTGCTGTCAAAACTAAATCTATTAAACGTGTCTGGGACCTTTGAATGGACTTTAATAAAACTTGACGGATTTCTCTAAACTTTACAGAGAAAATAAGTTACGAGAGAGTAAATTTGCTAAAAAAGTAATACAGTTTGTGTGAATTTATTTTGTCTAGACCAACAGAACTCTAGAACTTTCGATTATGATAAATAGATCGTCATCAACGGTATTAGACTTTGAATATTAAAGAGATTAAGGTCTCGCTGCCCCTTGTGTGGTCTCCGGTAGTAAGCCACCTTATCTCTTCATTTACGAGATGAAGCTATAAATAAGTGGATGGGTCTGACTGATTGATTAGAAGGACCTTTCAATTTACTTAAATTATCAACTTCAATCTGCCTCTGTACGTTGGAAATTATTGCTGTTAATTAATTTATTACTTATTTCTCTTTATTCTAAAGCTTAAATGTTTTAAAGCCGACCAAAAGATACGAAGCTCGATACATTTTGTATCTTGCCACACACAGTGATATTTTGTCAACATCTACACTACATTAATTTTATTACGGTCTTATCCAAAACAAAATTTGTATTGAAACTCCTTCATTCATCAAGCAACACAAATATTTAGTGTTATTGGATAATCTTTCAGTAATTTAAGGTGTCCAAGTTATCAACTGCAGTGACCGCTTTGCCGGTCTGTGGGGAATTCCACAAACTGCGGGGAATTTTAAGCTTATTGAGGAATTTGCGGCCGGAACTCTGATGGGGGATTTTCGAATAATAAAGCCCTTGGATATGGGTGTTTTACTTGCACAAACTTTTTGAAATGTGGGCAAAATATTGCTTTGTTGATGCGCAAATGAAAAGTGATGCAGTTGGTGAAGAGGAAAACGTTGATAAAATACAAATACAAGAAGAAGTAGTAATAGTAGGTAGTAGGAAAAGAAGAAAAGCTATCCACAAATACTCCCCTTTAAAGTGTCGGTAACAAACAAGATGTAACCTGCTAGAACGTGTCTTAGAAACAACACGTTACAATTTCCGCCGAAACCTCAGCAGGTAATTGCTCCTGTAATGCGATATTAAGAGACCTATTTAACGGATTAAGTAAACATTTATTGAAGGAAATAATAGGATATTCTCGTATGTTTTAATATCCAATTGCTACCAATCTCCCACGCGCTGCGTAGACTCCTGCTTAGACTCCTAGTAATGATATTATGAACTTGGCTAATATTAGCTAAACACTTACTAATACAACTATTAATAAACTAAGAATCGATCACAAGGTCACTTCAGATTTTTTTTTCATGATTTAGTGTAACATTTGAGAGCTCTGTAACAATCTCTTCAAGAAAGGGTACGCAAATGCTTTTGAAAGAAATCTTAACATTTTTTGTAAAAAGAAAGCAAATTTAGGTTTACATGTTGTTACCGTTTAGTCTAGGCTAAGTGTGTCACTTAATCTGAACTGATAACAGAACCCGATTACAAGACAGTTCCCAAATACAAGAGTCATACACAGCAATAAAGTGTAATAAATACCCACTTTACAATTCTAAACAGTACATAACGCTAACATAAAAGCACGTAATGTGAAAATGCGTTTAATGAAAGAATGCCCACAGTCTGGCAAGTTTCTTGGAAAGGCTTAACTTCTGTGTTAGAATCTCGCTCGGCGATATATCGCGGGATCTCGGGCTCAGTCGAAGCATCGGCCACATTACGAGTTCTGAGTAAACCTTGTCGACACACGATAAATACACGAGCGTATAAATAACGTCTCTTTTGAATACACAACTGTTTCTAGTTCTTATTTAAGCTTAATAGATAAAGAAGCATTTGAATGTCAACAATTTTTTTTTACTGATCATACTTTTGCACCGGAAGGATCCTCAGTAGATCGAATAACTATTACAAACAGTAAGACGCAATTACAAATGTCCACTTCCGCAACTACTCGTACACTTAATTCTGGGAGCAAACCGGAGGATGTCACGACGACCACGACATAGTTACGTTACATCCCTCGGTTTCCGATGTCATAATAACTTGATCATTACTTTATGCTATGTCAACATTTGACAGCCACCGATTGCATATTTACTTATTTAGATTTATACTAAAAACTGGATTCATAAACATAGAAATTTACTGCATATGTTCGAAAAGTGGGCTAAGCACACAGGCTTTCGTTTTTAGTAATTAGTGGAGATATTCAGATAAGTAATGCAGATGTAGGCGACGCCCAGTCTAGTATTAACTGCTCAACCAAAGATAAATGTTTGCCCATTTATTGAGGTGCTCTCTCGGATTTCATTCCACGACTTGTCGCGAGCACCGACTCGGAAACTTGTTTAGTTCTTGAGAAATACGTTAGATGGTGTCGCGTGTCTGTCTTATTTAATGTCTCAACTTATTCTTTTACTCAATTTTCGAGAATTACTCAGCGGTCGTTAAGTAAATATGAAGATTACTTTGTCGTCTATTCAACAATTTTATTCGGGATTGATAAATGACTACTTTTATATCTTCGGGATGGCTTTATCTCTTTTTCTACAAAACTGGTTCTGATGAAATAAATCTGATTAAAAATAAGCATTTGTCTTGTTTTACTAATGTTAGAGTCGCTTCCAAAATGAATAACGAAAGCTCGCATTGTGACGTGAATTGTAAAAACGCCGGAAACACATTAGACACACATTGTCTAGCAGACTTGTGTCAATAAACGCCTGTCTGTCGGTAGCTTTATATCGGTCGTAATCATTTGTTTTATTGGTTACCTTTACTACGCCAGTATAATGTTCTTTGTTCACAATCATGACGAGATCATTTCTGACGTATATCTTGGCTTAAATAACATTGGTTGGCGATTGTTTATAGTGGTCCCATTTTCGTGGAAAAATTAGCTAAGTATAGAAATGTAGTTTTTCCTCTTGTATTTAGAATGAGAAAGCCATTGAGCGAGCTTCGAAGTAACTATTTCTATGAACCCCACTATTCAATTGATGTCGTCTCCTGTTAATCTGAAGAATGGAAGTAAAATAGAGCGTATCGGCACATCTTGCTTCACGTGAGATATGGGTCAGAGCCGGTACTCGAAAGCGGCCTTTATCCTAGCACAATGTGTTAGTATGTGGCATTGGACGGCGACCATACTTATTTTTACCACTCGACACAGAAAATCCTGGAATAAATGTTACGTAAGTTGCGTGGAGGAGCTTCATCAAACTCAAGTTTTTACGACTAGAATTTATGACGTAGGTGAACGTTGGCGTCATGACAAAGCTGAGGACTAACTTGGACACTTAGTCATTAAATGCTCTAACGATTAACCTAGCCGGTCGGTGTAAACAATATTATCTGAGTTCTGAAGTTTGCCTTGCTATTCGACCGCAGGATTTCCATTTCTAAAGGTACCTAGAAACGGAAATGAATATTGTGGCGACTGGTCCAGTTTGGGATCTCAGGATAGAGCTCTAGCGATGCATATCTAACAATCTGGGAACGATAATCTGAACGATTGACCTGTTCCACAAGATTCCAATATATTGTTTTCTCTTTTATACCACAGGAGGATTGGAAATGAAGCTTTTCTTACATTGCATTGATAACTGAATAACCAGTCACTTAGTCGTGCGACGAAACTAATCTACCACAATCACTAACAACTTACGGCTGATCAAAAACAGCTGATTGTCACTATCATGCCAGGCAAAAGAAAGTGGAGTCACGTTTGAACGAAGAACTTCCTCATATAATAAGAATGTAGCCATAATCACCATGCTCAAGACCGGTTTGTAATCACTTTAATGACTTGCTTACATTCAAAGATCGTCATAGAACTATAAAACTATCTTCCTTGATAATGACATCTAACGGAAGTTTGTTGCTCTAATCATCACGTTCCGTAGAGCCGCCATATTGGGATTGCTCAAATGTTTTCTTTCGTAGATCATCACTCGAATTGTAGAAATATTCCAGTTTTGTTTCAACGAAAATATTAAAACCACGAGCAAGACCGGTTAGTGAGCCGCAAACAGCTGACATACTACTTTCATTCATCGATTCCGGTTCTACAAAAACACTGTTACAGAATCTGTGCCGGAAGACGAACGGAACTGAACAGCACTTACGGCGAATGCGAATTAACTGATTAATAATTTTATTATCAAAGAGTGGATGAAAAAAAATACATAATAAACGTCTCCTTCCTATCAAATAATGAGTTGAAGACTTGTATTGATGATTTTATTACTATGATGAAGTGCTTAGAAATTGAACGCTCGTGAGTAAAAGACCATGATAGATGGAGAGGGAGAGGAAGACCTAAAAAAATATGAAATGATAGTATGACAATGGTGAATGACAGAAGAAAGCACTTTAAACACAACCGAGTCTAGAACTGCAGTTAGCAAAAACAGAAAACAAGAAGGCATAGAGAGAATCCTTTTAAAGAAAACTCGTGTCAGAAAATCAGTATTGTCCAGGAAGAATGAGATCATTCAGCATCGGCACGCTTCGCAATTGGCCGCGATGATTGATGTTGTCGTGAATGTGACGTACGGGTCCGTAGGAGGCCGGATGACGTGCACGTCGCGGGCGCACCGTATCCGGCGATGCACGCGTACCGTTATGCGGTTGCGTGTACGCAACGTTGTGTAGCGTGATTGTAGGCTAATGCTTGGAGTTGGAGCTTCTTGTTTTTGTTTGGATCACTTTTTTGGGCCTAGCAGTAATGTTATGACTTTTGATAACCTGGGTATATTATGGGCGTGGTTCAAGGAGCTGATCGACTGTTTTGATGCTTGAGAAATTGAAGAAGGCGGACTGGTAGGATTATAATTTCCGTTTTCCTCTTCGGGCATGCTTTGTTATATACTTACATAGTTGTTGGGGTTCACTGTTAACAACAAGGTTAAGCACAATACCATTGATATCTTTATCTCTTCAAACTAATCCAACTTCGTATCGAAGTATGTTCAAAATTATATCAGGAGTTGCCATTTTTGGCCTTCCGCATCCATCTTTGTCCGATCGTCATACCTTATATGGTCGACAATCGTTATCTACCAATTCAAGTTGTACTTACTATCAGCAACCCGCTTGTGGTGGTAACTGGGTTACGAATCTAATCTTATCGATGCCGACGATGTCCCACAGCTGGGAACACTCCTTCCCTTATGGACACGCTTCCCGATCCCTTTAATTTTGTTCTAACTACAATATAATTGTGTCGCCATGAAAAAAAACAGGATGTCCTCGATCAGCTGATTATCGTCCCGCGCAAATGTGACTGACTGTAAAATAGGTTACTATGGTGGTCGTAGCTCGTAGGCGAGTAGCGAGTTGATGTTACTTGAGTACTAATTGCGTTTTTTGAACCCAGTGTGTGCTGTAATTGACTCCAGGTGGTGAGAACTGCCTTACTGCCATTAGCTTGCGTTGTAGTACTACTCGTCCTGCAAGAAAACAAACGCGGCCATTGATATGGTGAAGGCTTTCAATTATGTTTGTCTGCTATTTGATAATTTTCTTATTATTTTCTTCAATTCTTAAATTAGTGTTTACAATGTTACGTTGTTGTTAAGTTTTATTCATCACTCAAAACCTTCTGAATCTACATCTACACTAATAATATTATTAGTGTAGATGTAGATTCAGAAGGTTTGTTCTTTATAATATTATAAAGAAGAAAGATTTGTATTTTTGTGTGTATGTATGTTTGTAATAAATAAACGCAAAAACTAATGCGCCGATTTCAAAAATTCTTTCACCAAAGCTACATTCACCCTGAGTAACATAGGCTATATTTTATCCCCGTACTCCCACGGGAACGGGAAATACGCGGGTGAAACCGCGTGACGTCCGCTAGTCGAATATAAAGTTACTAAAATCTTGGCAAGTGGAATATTTCAATTATAAAACAAAATAGTAAGTGGTAGTTAACAATTCGTCTCCGCCGCCGTCATGAAATCATAATTTGTTTCGACATCTGTTTATCATTCGCTGTCGAGACTCGTAGTTCAAAAGCGGTAGTGAGACTATTGTTTCACAAGCAATGTCCGTGCGCAATCATGTATCAAGTAGCTTAGTGACCGATCGACTCATTAAATGTGGCTCACGATACTCACACGCGTTAATAAACATCAATTATGATGCTAATATACATGGACTTGGGCCTCATTTAACGAACACTCAAAATATTAATCGATTTGCTTTTATAGTTATCACTTCTGAACCCAACCATACGATTGAATTTAGTAAAGTAATATTGTGATGGATGGCTAAAATGGCCTTAATAAAACTGCACACACTAGCTATTGACGGCACTAAATGGTAGTCTCCCTCCAAACGATAAGTGCGCCTTCGAAAACGTATGAGTTGCGAGAAGGCCACTTCGTATTAAATCGGCTTTGTTCGTTTATAATCGGGTTCGAGTACTAGGCTTGTAGTGGGCAATAGGAAGCCAGCAAGAGTTCGCAGGTCAAGGCGGTTTGCGCCGCTGCCGCCGTCACCGCCGCCGCTGGCGCGGGTCGAGGACCGCGACGCGCCGCCCGCCACTCACACTGGGTTCCGTTACTCCTCACTACGATAATATCCTGGTAGCTACAATTTGAAATTATAGCCTTGCCTCACTAAAGTAATTCAATCAATAGCTACCTACGTTGTACGATACGATTCTGATAAAGATTAACGAGTGTTCTACTGTTCTGAACAAACCGTTAAATCACTTAATCAATGTTTGTAGGTCAACTTTGATGGAATGGACAAGTCGGTCCATTGCGTTACACTGTTTACTTCGTAGTAGTTTAATGTACTTTATATATATTCACGCGCACGTCTCTCAATTTGAAGTGGCTCATTTTATAAATGATTCGGTAATGTTGTGTTGTTATTTGTTGCGTGGCCGCGTGGGAACGGAACACAGGACCGAAGCGTACGGCCAAGTAGCTTATCTTGAAATATCGCCGCTGACAGCACGAGTCGCGACAGACCCGCCGCTCGTGGAAAATTGTTAGCTTTTACAACCATTAATTTTATTTAACCATCAACGAATGCCACACCGTTTTTATGACAAATTTTAATTATAACAATAAATCTTTTAATTTCACGTCCACCTAAGGAGTTGTATTAATTCTGCCAATCTCGAGCAAGTTATTTTACTGCGGGAGTTGCGTAACGTTTTAGTGGGAACGCAGCCGGGCCGTACAAACTGACAATAATAACCTAAGTCGGAATGATAATTATTAAAATACCATATTTAGCGGCCGCTTTTGTGTCGGCTTTATGGCAACACTGGCTTTTATAGTGCACGCTTGATTCGCTGTAGTATCGAGGTGACATCATCGCTGGTTACCGATATAAGGCGTCCAAGTAACCATTGTATGTACAAATATATTTGCAAATACACAGGTAGCTTTGGACAGGATTATTAAAACTAATTATGAAAGTTTCGCCACAGGCTTGCTCAATATCGCGTTTATAGCCTACATAACGTAGCGTCAAATGACACCTTATCATGTCAGTTAATCGAGGAATGAGTTGATATTGCGTGTTTGTGTACATTGCTATAATAAAATAGTCTTAAATAGTTGAAATACAAGATTGAAGTAGGTAGAGTTGTTGGCTCACGTCCAGGGCGCCCTGAGCGGCCTACGAGACGCATTCTCCACGAAATTTGAAAGCGTTTCGAATTTGCTACATGTTTAATAAAGTTCATTATTGTCATGGCCTCCGATCGCCATGATTGATGGACTTCACGCTCCAATCGGTATGCTCAAGATAATTGCTATTTTCGTTACAAGACAAGTATTCTGCCCATACGATAACCTCGCCAGGCCTCCAGCCTTGGAATTTAGATTTATAATGCCATAAAAATGTCACATGAACTTTTATGCCATTTTATTCGTCATCGACCTATATTTTATTTGCCTTGTATGCACAAGAATTTACATATTGGCTGTCAATAAGGACAACGGTTTTGAATAACCCAATTTTATTTCAATGAACATAATCATTTTGTTCGTTTTAAAGTGTTACGAGATTCTAAATATAATTTCGATACCTGAAAACTGATGCGGATTTTGAAACGGTTGACCTGATTTTAAACAAATTAATGTTGATGACGATAACAAGAATTCGACTCATGTCTATGATGCCACAGACCACCACAGACAGACTGAAACGAACTGATGACGGTTTCAATTCAATTTCAACATCATTCTTACAAGATGGATCCTAAGAAGAAAAAGAAAATACTATAAAAGCAGGAAGAGTCGTCAAGTTCTTATCTCTTCCTGTGTCATCAAAGCTTCAAGCCGTGCCAACACTATTCGTAAGTACATTGGCACTGCTCAAAGACACACTGCATAAACTCTGCAGTTCAACGACCGCTGAACTGCAAATAATCGTATGGTCTATGATCATGAGTAAAAATTATAATTGGACTTCAAAAATGTCATTAGAGATATTTTTGCTCTGTGGTTTTATTAGCTGAGTTATTTGTGCCCGTTTGTACAGTATTTATGGTAGTGGGCACAAATGATATGATAATAAAGGAAGGAGTATGTCGTCTGCGCCGATGACAAGTGGACGTCGGTCGACGCAGATTTACGCTATGATTGCGTGTGATGTGTCATGGGTATATGAGCTGATATTACGGCTAGTTTAACTTGTAATTTACACGTAATTTTTCAAACAAACATATCGTTTGGAGCTTCCTCGTCATTATGAATGATTGAGAATGACAGCCGAGTGACATCAACTGTTATCATTATTTAAAATAGTTTACTTTTGAAATAATGGTAGTGTCCAAAGTAAGCTTCAATGATTCTTAATTTAATCATTGATAATCTTAATTCTTTTGCCCTTCTCCCAATTTATTTGTGGTCGGCGCAGCATGTCTTTTTCCATACTCCTCTATTACTCAGTCATCTCAGCAGTCACCTCCTTTCTAGCCATATTTTCCTTTAAATTATTAATAATTAAGGCAATAAAATATCATCTTCAGCTGAAGGATTATCCTCGACCTTACCTAACGACTAACCTAACCTAATCATTTTGGAAATTTCCAGACTCGAAAATTTGATTGTAAAAACGATATAAGTACAAAACAGGCTATTAAATAGGTAGTAACTTACTGTTGTGAGTGCGGAAGCGCAATAAATTTGACAAATCGCCTCTGTTATGGCAATAACTGTTTCAGAACTTACTTACCGAGTAAAAAATGTCCGTATACAGAGTAGTCGCGATTGTCGCCTACCCTGCAATAAAGAAATATTGTAATGAAGAGACCGATACAATACGTTTCACCTCACTCAGAGTTTCTGCCGACAAATGAATGGATGAATGTAAAATAGTTGGGTTGAAATTTACATTTTGATTGGAAATTCTATGAATCTGCTCCTCGATTGCGCTCGTGTGGTGGGTGGGGAAAAGTTAATTCACAGTTGGGACACGGTAACGAAGTAGGGAATCGATAGCTTTGCTCACAAAAGGTGTAATGTGACTTGGTAACAATGTCGTGCCTGATGCCTCGCTCAACTTGTTATCCTTATCCCTTCCTTAATTATGTGTTGTTACATCACTTCTCTTGACTGTTGCCAACATTGGATCAACGCTTGTTACAAATTATCCGTCTCTAAGTTCTGGGCCGTTTCCTTTGTCTTCTTCTCTTTCAGATTCATCAGGCATTTTACGCCTAACTCAGACACCAGCTCCTCACATTGCTATAAAAACAAATAAGATGTGAAGCCTAGAATAAGTTTGTCATTGTGAGGAGAAAAAAAGAATTATTAATTATTTTTAGTCATCTCTTGTACGGTACCTATTTAAGTATTCCATTACAAAATACAAATAAATAAGCATCGCAAGTGTTAAGCAGCTCGTATTAACTCTGAATAGTATTTCACCGGCTCTCAGACACACATTTATTCAAGTTAAAAGAATTTCGCTTAATAAAAACAAATCGAAACGCCATAGTTATGTAAATGAACACTTTAATCGATCGTAAATCCATTGGATCTTATTTCTGGAATTGCTTTTAAATGTAATGTCTGAGGATGCGCTCGGGATTATCTGGACAAACATACTACATAAACTAGTTCTGTCGCTGCATTTATTATTAGGTGCCCAATAATGTACGAGTAAGAAACAAAGAATTCTCTAATTGTATCACTGTGCCAGTATGCATAATGTGCTAATTTAAATAAAACGCTAGCAAGATGAGACTGCATTCCGCTAAGAGTAGGTAATAATATAAATTGCGTAGAACTGACCAAATATTTGAATAACGCTGTCTTCAGAAAATAAGAACTTAATTAACACAATTAAGACTAATGTTGACAAGAAAAGAACAGTCTTTCATTTAGGTCAAAAACCGTTGCGTGTTAGTTGCGCACAAAATCCCTAATATCTTAGAGCCTAATCAAAAACTATTTTGTATTGTACTATGTAATCGTATATTCCTACAATTTTCATATTATTGTAACAAATGTAATCATCATTGGTATAAGTTATTTCAAATATAATCGCGTCCATAATGGAATTCAATCACAGCGTAATTGCGCCGTTTGATGTCTCAGAATCGTATTACATTATGATATTAAAATTGTAAACGATATGGGAAATTTTGATACTGAGTGCAATGGAGGTAGGAAAAAGGTTGAAGAATAATGTAAATAATGAAAGTAATGCATATAAGCATCCTCTTGAAGACGCAGAACAACTAAATGCGGTCGACAAAGCCAATCCGTTTGCAAATTGCCATAGTGATTACTATCATTCTGTCGTTAGTGCTCAAGTAACAGTCTTTTTTGAGACCTTTTAGGAAATCGTCATTCGAATGAACAAATCCAACTGACTGATACACATCAGCTGACGTTCAGCGAAAGTTGATTTAGCATACAAGCGAATTGGTAGCAAAATGTATATTTGTATAATGGTAGTTAATTGATAGTGTGCAGAATCGAAAGCTGCAAGGTCGACGAAGGCAACCAGTCTGGTCAGACCGGGTGGTCGCTCGCTACCAGTTCCAGCAACGCTTGCACGCGCCCGTCCAAACTGATTAATTAACACATTTTTGTTGTGATTTTCTCACTGTATCTAGTTTCATTCATAACTATGTGCGTGTTTGTTATTCATCGGGTTTTAATATTAGACGATATAGAATTTTTCATAGACCGGTTCCGCCAACAAGTTATCGTTCTTTGTAACTATTCTTATTTTTTATTTTTCAATTTGTCGCACCATCTTGCGGAAAATGCGCTATAAACATGTCCTGGTACACCCGTTTCAATGCTTCAAAACAAACGTTAAACTCACCTACTTTTAGACAAAATACACAATAGGAAACTAGTTTGTCTAGAGCTAGTGCAGTGACAAGTACATTGTTATCTAGGACGGCTACACACGTTAGCACACATTAAAGCTTGAGTGCACGCATCCAACTGGTAATCTCGACGAGTCATTACTGTTTGCTCTTTGATTTACATGACGGCTGTGTGTCTGAAGCCGGGTTATATGTTTGCAACCGATCGGTTGCCCGCACACACACTAATTACACTGCTCCACTCGGATATGGAATTAGCGAAGTTTGTCATAAATTGTGCCGAGCCCGACAGTGTACAATCCCCCCTGCTCCTTCGACGCGTGCAGGCATCGCTTTGATACGCTACGCTGAACAACACACACACAATTACAGAATAATTATTATGATTATTTGAACACAACTGCTTTCCGCATTCGATGCAATGTTGGGTAAAAAGCTTACTTGTTCAGAATTCAGCGGGCTCTCCGACTCCGTGCTATTTGTTCTAAGACGGTGCGTTCATGTTTAAAAGTTTGCCCGGTTACTTTTCAGCTGCTCTACTTTGATTTTATTACATGGTCGTTACAGGAGGACTTCGTCTATCTCCCTTAGTTTATTAGCAAAATGTTATTGACAACCTTAAAATTGCATTTTGTAACTTGAACAAAGAATTGACTTTTAATCCGTGATGAAGGTAGTTTTGTAACGCAGACCACTCCAACAGTAACAAATAGACAAAACACTCATCCGCTTACTAATAAGGCCCTTCTTACGAGAAGTGCTGTTCGGTGCGACTGTCTCCCTAACCGCAGCATGCTTCGCTCGCTTTGCTAATGAGTCCCTAGAGATATTCTTTCCACTGCCATCTCAGAGGGTAACTATCGTGCCGACGACGTCGACCACATGCATTTTTTATTCTCTTGTCATTGACCTCATTTTTAATTGCACTGTTGATTTCGCTTATTTTCTTCCATACCGTTGTAAAAGGCTTGAGTGGCACGTTAAACCTTACAAAAAGTGTTTTACCGTGACCATTCGCTCCTGTTAGTATGTTCTATCCACATAACTGGAAGAACTGCGAGAAACACAAAGCAATGCAATAAAAGTCGAATAAAAAGTTGAGTAAAGAATTCCTGGTAGCTAGTGTGTCTTGGAAACTTTCTGATGAAAGTACTTTATTGTCTTATATTATACCCAGTTCTTCGACATCTAAACGTCAAGGTCGGTAACGCGATCAAGCGAACGATGAACTCCTCTTCCGAAAATTCCATATTTTTATTTGCAAAAAGCTTTCGATACATCCGCTATAAATTGGAGGGCTCGAAGCTCGGAACGGTTTCGGCGTTGACTGTCCATCCTCAATTATTAGTATCCCGTCGTTTAGCTAATTCATCAAAACAAAATTACAGACCATTGAGCCGACTGGCGATGTAAAAAGGCTCTTAACTTGAGTAAAATGGGAATGGTGAATTGAGATAATTCGGAGGAAAGTCAAGGATTTTTATACATAATTGAAAGCACGAGATGTAAACATTACCAATCTTGAATTAAATAACTATGTATAAGCATTGCGGAATACCTGTTGAATCATAAAATCGAGGTAGCTAAGAGCTTCTTCAACTAAAAAGTTTTTACGGAAGGCAAAATCGATTTTGTGGCTTTCGTCGCGTGAAATTATAGTCAAAACATTTCATCATAATGAAAACAATTCACACGGAGTTTATTTTTAAACTCTTTGTTACTTTCCTAGTTGCATTATACTACGCGTATTTATTCACTTGTTCACCTGTATATTTCAGTTTATTAAACGGCTGAATTCAGTGTGTTACTCGTATATGTTAGTACGGTGTAAGTCGTTCATTTGCAATTCACATTCGAATGGTAATTCAATTGCACCTTCTTCAACAACCTTGGTGGTTTAATTTTTTTGATTGCTTGACAATAGAACGAAACAATAGAACCTTTTTTTTCCGTAACAGAAGCAGTTTATAGTTCTGTACAATATTAAACATTCATTTTCAAAACAATCATTTTTCGATGATGTTCAGATTTTTTGCAGATCCGAAGTTTTGCCTTTCAAACTGTTTTTTCCCTCAACTGCTCTTTGTGGAATACCGACATCCTCATTCATAATTCGGACATCTACCAATTCACTACACACTTTATCGTTTTGGGTTATATAGTGCAGATTAGCTTGGCCACTGTATGTTTTTAGATGGGCAATGCTAATTTATGGCGGTGCTGAGAAGGTCCAAAATTGCTTGAACCCTTTTGGAGCAACTTATCCGAAGAGAGTTCAGGCAATTGCAATTTTACCTGCTCTACGCCTAACAGGATGTCGGATAGCCACCGAATGGCTGTTGTGTTTTCTATTGCCAACTGTTTTATTGTTGGGCAATGCTGCAATTAGTAAATGATATGATTGAGTGCTTAGTTTCTTGTATGTTCATTTGATGAAGCTTATGAAATAAAACTTTTGTTTCTTGAAGGACGTAAACTTCATGCAGAACAGATTCGCAAATCTCTGCTACTAATATTTTTACTTATTTTCAACCCTAAACTGCCCAATTGTGTTTCATTCGTACATTTTATTTCAGTTTTATGGCTCATATGCGGTTTTATAGTTACCGGCAGCCGTTGAGTGAAAAATGTTGGAAGTTGAAATGACTTCTGTGTTTTGAAAGTGTATATAATATTCCGTGTGGCGTAGACTCGACCGCACAACTGGATGACAGGATGCGGTTAAAAGTGATAGGTGCTATGACGGTAGGGACTGGTTCCCAGTACCCTGTGACCAATTGTTCCTGTGCTGTCATACATATTTCCCGCAGTGGTTTTATGGACTTTCCATTTAAGAATTTACGCTGGTGACCCAGCTTGCAGCAATCAATATCACACTGCACCTATTAACATTATTTATTTAAAGCGTTTAAAACATCGGTTCCGATGAAGCAATAGTGATAACAAAATCATCGGAATACTATTATTTATTTATGGTCAAACTACTATCCTCGTTGCCATAACAAAGAATAAGGCCCAAAGCAATTCGGAACTGTAAGACATGAATCATGTAATATCTCACACAAGATAATGTATTATATCAGCTGCAGAGCCTCCAAAATTATCGGCGATTGATAAAAGATAAGGCCGTGTATGGAACGGTACAGGCTTTGCCATTGGAGTCAACAATGCAATGACCTTCGCGACCTTGACGATGTTTGCGAGGTTATATATGGTGAGTGGAATATCCCTCGCGTGACGCGATTGTCAGATATGCGTGTTAGGTTCCCGCAGTGTCTGCTTTCTCATATTAATTGTTACTATTTATGGATTATTTCTTTCGAATGCGTCTTTATCTATTGTAGTGTTGTTATAGGACAGTTTTCTGTTTGTTACTGTTGTAGACTAGTTACTAAGTGGATGTAATGTTTTCGTATACTTTGATGATATCTTAGTTTTTTTTGTAGAGGCCGTAAATATTATTTAGAGCATGTTTACTTTCATTAGCGTGGTCTCTCGGTCTTGGTTTCAGGTTTCATGATAAACAAAATATTTCAAGCGATAATTAATAAAAGTAACTGCTACTGGTAAACCTTGAAGTAATTGTATAAAAAAAGTATTATTTAGGTCGACAGCTTTAGTGAAGACGTTGAAACGAGGTTTTCATAGCGCACCACTTAGTTCATATCGCATCAACCTTGCACTAACCACATAATTAGCGTACCAGGGAATTCAACCTTCACCCTACCACGAAGATGATTTGCTAAACACGATTCTGAGAAACTGAAACACCTCACAAAGCAAACGCACTTTCAAAATAAGTTAAGCCATCATAAAATAATCCATCTGAAAGATTGCCTCTATAAAATACACTTTGGGTTATACAAAATGTAATAAATATTCTGCCCGAGGTGATCGCTTAATACCTGATGGTTAAACGTCCTGCAACCTTTTCCAGATTATTACCGATCGCTAGGTCGTCGTACTAAAGTTTTCATAAAACATGATTTACTTTTCTTAATGTTATATTGTTTTCGCACACAGACTCAGTGCTCAGTTGCTCACGTTCCGATACGGTTACGCATCCAAGTGTGCATATTCTCATTATTTTCATACAAATGTGTGCCAGGGTATGTCATTCAGTTGATAATTGTCTCCCTTTGCTAAAGTGTTTATTTTTCTGTTTACAGGCCACACAAAATGATGCTCGAGTCGAGCCGGTAAGTCAACTCCGCCACCAATATCTGTTTAACGTAATTCGTTCACATCTATTAGCGTTACATTATTAAAACACGTTTCATTGGCACATTTGTCCGTTTTTCTGTGGCTGTTGACCCGTCAAACTATTGGAAAATGTTTAACAACTTTTCTTATTTTATTAACCTTTAACGGCGATTTATCTCGTCTAGGTAATTTAGTTGTCGTCCCTTTAAATTGGTCGATTCTTTTAAAAGTATCATCAACATTGTTTTATGTATCGATCATTAAACTGTTCAGCAAAGATTTCTTTGTGTATTGTCCGTGTATTGGTACAGTTGTCGGCTCATAATTAGTCTCGCTTATTCACTCACCGACACAGGTGCGTACTATAGGAGCATCAATTACGTGAAAGTTGCGCGTTTTCTAATTTCTAATTAAATTGCGATGTACGACCGTGCAATACCTTTACTAGATCATTTGCAATTAATACTTTGCTCTGATTTGTGTGGCTCGTGCTGTACTGTGTGCGTGTAGGCTAATTAATTACATTGTTTCGATTTTTGTGGTGTTAAACGAAGCTTTCGCTATCTACGATATGTAGACAGGTTTCAATTAATCCATATTGTTGGTAATATGTTATCGTACTCATGTATTTCCTTTGTCAATTTTCCTTGTTTTTCGTATTTAGCAGTTTATTTGAAGCACCTAACTGGTTGGTGTCTTAAGTAAACTAAAATATCAAAGTATAAATTATTTCGTCCTTCTCAAAGACTATTAGATTACGGAATATTATACGCTCATTAACCCGTACATTTGACTAAATAAGTAAAGTTTGAAAACTCGTCCACGATAAGCCATGCAAACGAGACAAAATAATTATTTTATAGCGTCATAATCATGATAAACGGACTGGCACTAGCACAACATGTAGTAAGTAGCCGCCGCGGTTATGTAAAGCCTCAGTCACTATAAATCACCACCAGACAGAGACAGAGTAGTAAGTCCTAAATGGCAATCGTAACAAGCAAGAAGGAGACGACGCGAGTACGTGCGTACCGATACTGATTGCGGCCGTGAACTGTGAAAGTAAACATAGGGCAATATAGAGTTTAATTTATTTACAGCTATATTCTTTTATTTCTCCTTTACTTGTTTATGTAATTACTAACTATACGTCACGTGTTGCATTACAATTAGTAATTTTTCTACCATTGATGTCGCTGTCGCTGTCGTAAATGGTCATTGCCAAACAACTGTTAACATAAGAAGTGCCCTGTGAAGGCGATAGATGGAGCCACGTGTAGACGTTTGTTTTAATGCTAATGAGTTTTCAACTTATTGCCATTATAATAAAATTGTAAGTACTTAAAGTATATTACCATTTAGATAGGTCTGTTTAACTTTGACCACAGACGCAATTATGAATTACATACTCATAGTTCGTATACATGATGTTTCTTGAGAATTTCTGGTGTATCATCCAGACAGCGCGCTATCATCAAATCCTCGCATTATGAGTCCGGTACAAGAATTTATGTGCGCGCACTAAGTTTACGATGTATTTATTGCTCCATCGTCCAGCAAAAGGAGAACCATTGTAATAATGTGGAGCCATGTCGAAACGGACAAACAATGGAGGCGAGCAGACTCGTCCGATTCCAAGTAAACGCCGATTCCAGAAGAAGAAGGTGCATCTAATCAATCACGAGTCGCCACAGTGAGTCAAATGGTCGTTTTTTCCGACGGTTCATTTGCATTGACGTTTATCTCGCTTGCACTTTTAACTAAAACGAAAAGGCGGAAAGAGACAACGATTTTGTCGCAATGACCTTAGCAACGTGCGCGTGCGTTAGTAACTTGGTAACTTGGTACCGTTGTCCCGTGAGAAGGAATTTTTGTACGGTTTAAGCCTCTCAGCTGGCAATATTGTAATCTCATTTCTTATTAATTAGGTATTTAGATCTAGGTTTATGTAACCAAATTCTTTTTCTAGTTTTCTGGTTCCTGATGCTTAGACTTTTTATCTTTTCTGTTATTTAATGAATATTAAAGTACAAAAACCATCACACGGATTTGTTGGTTAAGTGTCAGCTGGCGCAAAAACCGACGTGCAAGATTGGGGGACCGTGTTTCTATAACATAGCACAATCAATATTGATTCCTCTTATTAGTGTAATCGTTGGGAGGGTTGATCACGAAGTTTATTATGAACGGTAATTGAAACGACAAGCGCAAGCCTAGCATCACAGTTATTACTACATAATGCGTTAAGGAAATCGTGATCGCCCTACATTACTGATGATTTTAATAGAACGACATGTGTGTCACATCTCACGTCAGACATTTAACAAATGATACTCCGCAACTCGGGAGTGTCTTCATATTTTTATTCGGAGTTTTCCCAAGATGGCTGTGACGTGAGTAAATCGTACTAAATCACCGTTGATACATTTTTTTTCTCTGATAGTATTATGTACCTGGTCTAACAAAGCGAACTGGCTTGACTTACTGTTACTTCGCCTTTAATGAAATTGCCCTCATTTGCACGTCCGAGCATATCATAAAATTTCTCGTATTCTACTTCTACTGTTCTTCCATCTTTTATGTTGTGTGGTTTGTCTGTTTTATTGATTAAGTATATTCGTCTTTGTGCCGCATCCGTACTGAATACTTCTGACCTAAATACTAAACTAACTAAAACATTAAACACCATGAAATTAACAATTGTAACTCAAAATGTTAATCTTCGATTCCTGGTTTCACATAATACAGCTAAGAAGACTCAGCCAAATGAACCGGTCGCTCATCAAATTGTTTAACTAATTAGATAAATCACGTTTGTTGTTATAGCCCCATCGATAACGCTTACATTACATCGCGCAACCGTTGACTACACACACGGACCTAAACATTCATTTGGGCCTAATATGTTTAGACAATCCCCTTAGGCGAATTATTTTTTTATTGTGACCAAGAGGCATAGAAGGAACAATAGTTTTATCCTAAACAACTTTCCATTTGGTATTGAGCTGTTGGCTTAAACAATGGTCTCAATAAGTTTACATTGCACGCCGACATTTAGATACGCCATGTTGACGAAAAAATTTTATAATATTTCAACGCTTTCACTTACTAATGTATTCGTGACGTCGACGCTGTGATGACATAAGTATTAAGTTATTGTCTGAAAGGCTGCTTGGAATAGTTCACTAGGGACGTTTCATGGCTTATTAAATACGATGACAATTTCATTTTGGACTAAGGAATACCATTAAGATATGTTTTTGCTGATTCATGGTCGTGTAGAAATAATGGAGAAATGTAGAGTGTGTTAGCAGCTTGTCTCTGTGTTGAAGACATTTGAGGAAAACGAATCATTATGTTGTTAAAGAAATAAGAGGTCATTATAGTTGACCTGGTTCCACTTGGGGTTGCGGAGGTGCAATAGTAGTTCCGCTAAGTACGGGAACTTGGCATATCATTAACATAAAGTAGCCCAATACGCTTTTAATGATAAAAACTATTATACTGAACTCAATTCTATTATTACTGATGATAAAATAATAGGTTATACTGGTAAAACGATGCACACAAAGCTGTTTGCTAAGCTGTGTTTCACATGGTAACATATCCGATTCAAATCAAACAATATGTAAATTAGACAACGCGATACGGTACCTCGTCTCATGTAAAAAACACGTGCGATAAAAAGTTTGATTATTTTTCTATACGTTTCACATTTATCTAGCTTCGAATGCACGTGTCTCATGCAAACTGATTAAAATGTATGAACTCCTGTAATCTCTGATGTATTCGCCTGAAAGATACCAATATCGCTAGTTGTGATTTTTATTTTTAGTAAATGTATGATGTTATTGTATGCTCAAGTTTAAATATACCAGAACCGGTATTCAAGTAAATGTTGATCACAATGATATGCATAACCATACTTCAAGGTGAGAAATCTATAGGTTTTTTTTTTCTCTAAATACAAAAGTACTTAGTCATTTTTTGTAGCAGACAGTTCTTGTATTTTTTTCTGAAGTGAATAATGTAGTAGCATATTTACGGGTTTGTAGTGTCTAAGGTCAAGTTGAACTGGAATCAAAATTCTATACCTGTTTTCCTTGACATTGGAGAATTATATTTGACAGTTTACATACTGACAAGGAAATGATTTAATTTTCTAGCTAAGTTTGTGTTTCATTTTCTTGGAACCGTCATCGCCAAAGAAATAAACAACGTAAAACTCATAAATTTAACAGGATTTTCCTCTGCACTGTCCTTAAATGCAAGAAGTATAAATATTGAACCGTTGTCGTTGACACCCCTCTTTTATTTGCTTTTACCTTTTTATCTCATAAGCGGACTTTATGACAATAAACAAAGATTTACCAGGACAAGCACATAAACTTCTTATTTACAATTAAAAGCGGGCCGAAGATAGTTCCTTGCGGCATTCCTTTCAAAGGATGACGCGCAAGGATAAATGCGTCTATAAAACTGGATTGACTGGACACGTCATCAATTTGCAATTCGAAGACTCGTAATGAACTAATGAGTCTCATATAAAAAAATTAGGAATGCGGTGCTTGCATTATATGCCATCTCTGGTCGTACCTCGTTTATCTGTATATGTGACAATAACCTTTTTTTGTTATCTTGTTGCTAGATTATTTATTAGATACTGTATCTTACGGAAAACAATTCTGTATTTCTGATGTGTCTATTTTAATAGCAATATTGATAGCGGTACTTTTCTGCGCGTTACGTTAATATTGCTATCAATACAGGGTGTAAAAGACCTCATCACGAAGCCGTCAACCAAGCATTATGTACATCAAACTAAGTAACTTTACGCAAAAATTATTGCTGGGAACGACTTTTTTTTTGGGGTGAAAAATCATGTTATGTGGTAGAACTCAATGTACTCGTAACCCGCTCAAAACATTGTGCTGATGGATGGATTGAATAGTACGGGGTTCGTGGAGGTGTTTAACGTAATAATATCTCCGTAACTAGAGGGTTCCCAGGTATGGTGTAGAACAAAAAAAATATCGCAATGACGAAGACAACAAGTGTCTTTCGGCTTCGTTAAGAGGTGTTTTACACCCTTTATATACTTTTTTTTAGTTAGCCCGTATTCTCCCACTCCTGAGCAACCCACTACTCGCGATGGTGTGCTAACAATATTATCATTTGGAAATTCTTGAACTAATATTTTAACACTTAACAATTTCTTAAAGTAGAGTTTATATCGGAACAACAATTTCGCTCACGATATCAAAGAAACTAGTCGCTTGTTTGCTAAAAGAATAGAAAAATACCACCTCTAATGAAAAGTCTAGACAAACGTTGCGTAAACGACATACAATTTTGCTCAAGTGTGTGTCTGTCTGCTCTGTCACACCTAAATGTATGAAGCATTCATGCTGATACAATTTAGAGCATTATGTACGCAAACATGATCCAGTACGTTTAACCGATGATGTCATTGTCTGTATGTTGTCTTAAGTAAATATTGTATGTCCAGTGGCATCGCGCGCGCGGTTTACTAATGTTTGACATAATAATTTAAAATGCAATAATTTTACATACCATAATTGTATTTGCCATAATTTCATTAGAAATAACGCTTCGGTTGCCATAATCGTGAAATTACATAAAATTATTTTCACTAATTTCATTGGTCATAATCGATCAAGTGTCATAATAATTTAAATCAATAAATATATTTGCTATATTTTTCATTTTCAATAATGTCGTTTTCCATAACATTTATTCACCATAATATTTATTTGCCCATACTAGCACAACAATGCTAGTTCAGGACAAGCGCAATGCAAATTGACAGTCCGAATCTTCTTTTGGCATACATTTCACATCGATAGTCATTAAAAGGCAGAAAATCAATCAATCAAAGCGTCAATAATTATAAAACAGTTGATTATGAACATATGTGGTTGTTATTTCCCCGTAAGAAGCATGCAAACATGCAAACAAGCATATACCATGCATGCAGCAAGCATGAAGCAAGCATGCAGCAAGCAGGCATGGTTTCTGTCATGGCTCCGGCGCTGCGGGGCTCTGGCGGTCCCACACGAGCTTATCGTCGCAGATGTGTCTAACGCTCACCACCGCAGCATGAAGTCGGATTTACAGCGATTCGTTTCTGTCACAACCTAACTTATAGAAAATGTTTTAGGACTAACAATGTATAAATGAACGTTCGGAATAATAATCATAATATAATACAATACTTAGAACAAATGACTTTATGTCATGTAAAATTGGAGATTAAATTATAATAGTAGGCACTAAAATTATCAAAAGAACTAAGAGAACAAACTAAGATTATTTGCTGTAATAAATCATTTTATTACAGACCAAATGCCTTAATGACATTAGACAATAAACGTTTTTAAATTATATTAAATGTTGCTTATGTCAAGTATCGATTATGTAATGTGTTACTTATAGAAACTAATGATTATAACATATGTTATGGAAACTAATTTTATGGCAAATAAAAGTTATGACTAATAAGTTGATATGACAAGCGTTATTAGTATAAATGATATTAGTGCAAGTAAATATTATGAGGGGGGACGATTATGGAAAACAGTAATAGTACAAATAATTTAATGGAAAACAAGGTATTACCCGCGCGCGCATGTCAACTATGCATTGCACATTGCACGCCGAATTCAATATCTAATACATACATACGTAATACGTATATCTACGTACTAATATCATCGTATTGATATATCCTAATCGTTGTGGTCTAGTCATTAGGTGGTGTTGAGTTCATAACCTTCTAGTTCTTCTGACAAGGTGACTTTAACTAAAGCTCTAGGTCAACTACAAGTTCAGTGGATATGACAGGTAATGTGAGCTACGAATTTATCCTACGAATTTCTAGGCATATGATATGATAAAAATATTATTTTCCCTGATCAAGGTCCCTGTATCCTAACAATCAAAAAGAAAGCGGATAATTTAAAGACCCATGACAAAACTCTTATGAACCAAGATAATTCTGGGACTGGTGCAAAGCTTTCAGATAGGGAGTTTTAATAAAGGTTAACAATGGTCCAATTATGATTACAAGTATCTTGTACTAATACATGATACTGACGAGATAGTTCCCGACGACATGTAAAGCCAAGTCAGAGGTCCAAGGGCGGCATAAAAACCGCCACTGCCACCAGGTTTTAGGCACACTAACCACACGATAAAGAAGAAGAAGTACATGATGATACCCTATAAATCCGTCTTATTGCAGTATAAATCTTCAACAGAATCGATATGTTGGATAACACAACATACACAATTTAATTAACTGTAGAATGGCTTCTTATATAAAACACCGCTTGAATCTGTTAGATGGATTTAATATTGCAATATTGTATGTATTTCTTTAAGGTCAGAAATTTAATGTTTTAAAGATACTACGATACAATAAAATAATAATAGTACTTAATGTTCGAATTGGAAATTTTGTTGAACATCGGACCAATCGCGAATTGGACCAATCGCGCCTAAAGGTTTTTATGATTTTACAAGTTATTCGAATGATGATTATGTCAACACTGGGCTTAATTTAGCTTACAAGTAACAATACAATAACAATAGCTACTCTCATGAATGGCCTAATATATACTCACTAATATTTTCAGACAGCTTGATGTATCTGCCAATCCACCCGATTCAGCCCTTTTCCACCTCATGACGCGGTGAACCCATAAAAAAACAACAAAAAATATCCAGTATTTATAACCTTTGCCGGTGTATATCGTAACCCGCTTAGCTAGTGGCTACACTCTGTTTTGCCCAGCTATGAGATTTTAAAATCGTTCGGTTGAAATAAAACTCTTTTTACTCTTCCCTATTTCGCTTTAGCCGCTTCGGGTCAATAGTGAAATTATTTTCCGTAGCGCTGGTTTTATCCTGAATTACTTTTATTTGGTTTGGCTAGCTGAATCGTTTGTGTATTTATTTGTTATCCTTAAATTATTTTCTAATGTTACTAATATTACTAATTTCCTCAAGAGCTTAGGACGGATAAGGTTGACACTAGACGTTTTTGAATGATTAAATCATCTTTGCAATAAAAAGGCGTTGAAACCCAGCGCTTTATTTAATTTTGTCATCAATTCCAATAGTATCCTAAAGTTCTTCATTCCTTCCATATTTAATACCGGTCTTATTCCCAATTACATCTTCAAAGTTATCACGACCTTTTGCATCTTCAATAATTAATCTGATGTTTCGTTATTCAGTGTAATATAGGACAGCATTAAGGAATCAACAGGTTTACATTAGAGGTTTACGTCAGCATATAGCAGTAGACAGTACTTGATTAATCTAGACCTCGCCGTAGCTATAACAGCGGTGCCTGTAATAGAGATGTGCTCGTCTAATAGCTCATGTTTACGTTGAATTGAGCTGAACAGCTGTACATGTGTCTAGTCTAGACGTGTATTCATTGCAACGTTATTAAAACAACTTGTTTTATTTTCGCTATTTTGAGTAGTGACTGCAGGGAGCTTGAATTTAGTAGAAACTTTTAAGAACGTTTTAAGGTTCTGTAGACAAATAAATGCAAGTCAGCGTTTATGTTTTGTGCAAAATTTGGTCCTACTGTACGAAATCTTTTCTTCGTTTAAAATGCTTAGTTGGTAATAATCATTCTAAAAGCAGAAGAAATGCATCTCACAAACGTGCTTAATAAAGATGTTTATTAAAAAAAATACATTCCTACTGCGTGTCATTTGCGTCCAATTAAACAGAACTGAATGAATTCCGTTCAGTATTACGTGACATTCCTTAGTATAAACATAACTCCGTGTATTATCATAGCGGCAATATCGAATTACAGTACAATATTATGTACAATACGTGCTCGGGCAGCGTTGGCTCTGAACTGCGTTGAATAGAACGGGGAATAAAAACAACGAGTGTTTGAAAAGTCGTCTCATATGAAATATCATCTCGTTCTTCGTCCTGTCACAATACGGACAAAGGGTAGTAGTTTTGTATTGAATTTAGAAGGAAAGAAAGAAGGGTCTATATTTAAAGCCATAGCGGTTATAGTAACTATGGGGTTATTATCGAAGCTAATGCGGTTAAAGTGGAGCGTTCATGTCGCTGCTGTCGTCCGATCATTTGTATTGTGAATTATACCTCTACTAGCTGTTGCCCGCGGCTTCGTCCGCGTGAAGTTCGGTAACTGTCCCATGGGATCATACTAAAGGGATTTAATAGTATCTTACATGTTAATCCAGGATATAAACTATTTGTGTGCCAAATTTCATAATCATCACAATTATAATCATAACAATCACCATCACTATCACAATCACCATCATTATCATAATCACCAACATTACTATCACTATCACGATCATTATCAAAATCACCATCAACACCACAATCACCATCACTATCACAATCACCACCACTATCACAATCACCATCACTATCACAATCACCACCACTATCACAATCACCACCACTATCACAATCACCATCACTATCACAATCACCACCACTATCACAATCACCGTCACAATCACTAACACAATCGTCATTATCACAATCATCATCATCGTTAACACAATCATCATCATCGTTATCACAATCATCATCGTCGTTATGACAATAATCATCGTCGTTATCACAATCATTATCACAATCACCCTTAGACCTCATAAGAAACATACGCGTGCTAAATTTAGAATCTCTAGACTGAGTGGTTTGGGCTATGAGTTTATTTTCAGACTTTGTCACCCCATTTCTCCACATTAGGGGTTGAATTCTGAAAAAACCTGAAACACAAAGGTTTACTCATTTATCGATAGGAGTAAACCTGTTAAGTTTCGAATAAAACAGTCTAACTAATCTTGTATCCTCATACAAACTTTCGACTCCCGTTTCGCCCCCTTAGGCAGATTTGAATGAATTTTGAAAAATCCTTTCTTAGTGTACCCCTATACTACATAATTCTATTCACTATTCTTGCCAAATTTGGAATCTGTAGACCCAGCGGTTTAGGCTGTGCATTGATTTTTAGACTTTGCCACCCCATTTCCCCCTCTTATTGGTTGAATTCCGAAAAAACCTGACGTACGTACTCATTTATTAATAGGAGCACTCCTGTGAAATTTCGAATAAAATAGTCTAACTACCTTCTTTCCCCATACAAAATTTGGAGCCCCGTTTAACCCCCTTAGGGGGTGAATTTTGAAAAATCCTTTCTAAGTGCACCCCTAGACCACAAAGGGAACCTACTTCCCAAATTTGGAATCTGTAGACCCAGCGATTTAGGCTGTGCGTTGATATGTGAGTCAGTCAGTCAATTTCTTCTTTTATACATATTTAGATACAAGGCAAATAACTTAATCGGTTTTGATTGCCATGTGTCAACTGTGTTTATTTTGTCATCTGTTACTGTGTTGACATGACTGGGAGTAAATTTTTGCTTTTAAATTCGTTTTCATTTCTGTAAACTTCTCGTTTACAGCGAAAATGAATTATGAAAAGCTAATTAAAACCGCTAATGTGTACCACCAGACATGGTGGCAATGTTTTCTGGGAATAACCATTTAATTTTAACGTTTGGAAGTAAGAAACATGTTTCGAATATAATTTTGTAAGATCAGCAGAAGGTTACACAAAGTCACCGTAAGCGGAAGTGATATGCACAACATTTATTTAAAAAAAAACTAGTTATAAATTGGCCGTCATAAAATAAACCACACACGTCACAGACCAGGAAACGTACTGGTTGTTAAAGAAAACCGTTAAGTCATGACAAACATTTCATCAAAATGTTTACGTAGGTAGTTGTGCGGCGCTCCCGAACCCAATCCTGTCCTGTCTCCTGTGACTGCCATCAGGTATTTCAATTATCCGGCGTTCTGTCGGACGTGATGCCAGGCCAGCCGCGCGCTCTGAAGAATCGATTGCGGGACATTCCTCTTTCGAATCTCTCCCTTGTCACCCTGGTCATGCATCGGCGTAAACTACTCGACTATGTGTGCGCTTCACACTAATGTGTTTTGTGCTATTCCCCTTGTCCCGATCGCTATGCAATGCCGACAATTGGAGACAGATAGCGAGAAATGAAGTTGAACTCCTACAAATCTAAAGCGCTGAACCATTCTACACACAATGATAGCCCCGAAAATTCTGGATGAGTGTCGCAACTGTTCTACATTGTAGAATATAGGTCGTGTAACGCAACATTACTTATTCAACAAATTTTCACGCGAAAACCTGACACTGATAAAGCAACAAGTCCCTTTTTACCGCATTTGTGGCGACGTTTTGTCGACGCCTCGCCACCTTCTAGTCTAGGGGGTCGGAGATTGGAGACGAGGACGATCGGCTGATGGGTTGAGGGGGCCGAAGGACGCGGGCCGGGGGAGGGGTACCGACATGTCGCGTACTCTCACCGCCATAATTATTTCATACTTTGCATTTCGCGTTCCGGACAGGGAAACAATCGGCAACGACGTATTTTTCCGTCTGGCTAGATGGGGTTGAAAAAGCATTTTTTCTCCTTCGCTCTTTCGATAAATGCAAGCCCCTGATACGTCTTTGTTCTTGTTCTATATCTCGGGTACATTATGACATTGATATCTACCCATCTGTCTGTTACTTGCGGGTTCGACGGAAAGGATCGCAATTTTTATTCTGTCATGAATATTGCAGTGCATGCTAAAATAAACCTTATGTAACAAACACGTCGACAACATAACCATACACAATGAATAGTGTTGCGGAATAAGTGATTGACTAGTTCAGCAGAATCAGTTTCATATATTGAGTGTATTGGACCGGTTGACCGCCCAACTTAATTTGTTTCGGGGACTTTGTTTACTAGGGCACATTCTGCCGTATAGAGGGTTTCGTGAAGCTTCATTTGACATTGAATCTGGGCGTGACCACCGTACGTATACATAGATATTAATTTAATTAGCAATATACACGTAGCTAAGTATTATCGGAAACAATAATGCTTATCTACAAGATTGCCAATATCGTTGCGATAAAACAGATAAGTGTTATCAGTATAATATGCTACATAGATTTATAGCATGTCGATTTGTATGTGGTAAAAGATATCGGTTGTTTTATTTCCTATTTATTTACGTATCATTCTGCAAAATAGAGTAACAAGTCGGCTGTCATAGCGGTATATTTCTCGTTGCATTTCATTTATTGGCGTTTGGAGCGTTAGCGTAAGGCCACCCCCTTCCCGAGGGTGGTGCAAGCGGCGACCAAGGGATTAGATCAGGTGGACGGCCCGAAAACGTCCATATAAAACCCCAATATGAAACGTTAAACCAACAAAACATTGGCTAAACAACTGATATTTTTACCAAATCACATGTCATAAATTTATATGTATAAACTACTCCGGCCATTGAAACACACCGATGCGATGTCTGAAATATAGCAACTTTATAAACAGAGCGAGACATTGCCTTGAATCGCGGTAATACATTCGGAAACGTTTCGTTTAAACGTCGCGAGTCGGCAAGATAACGAGCACAGCGATAAGGGCCGACGAATGTTTGGGAGTCGCCAACCGCTAATGATAATTATTGCAAATTTTACACCAACAATTGATTACTTATGTATATTCTTTTGCGCTTACTGCGCGTTTTGGGGACGGCCAATAATTTGATTTCAATCTCCTTGGATTTCGTTTAATTTTGTATGTAAGTACATTTCTTTCCTTTGGTATAGAAAGGTCATTTTTGGATGTGATGTGAAGTCTAAAGCATTACCTCAAGTGAAAGTTGTTCGAGATCCTTTTGATCTCGAGGTCCTTAGAAGCTCTTAACGATATCGTTTCGACAACTGTTGAGTTAGGTTCGCTCCCGAAATAACACAGCGAAAGTCTCCATCTTTAAGCGAATAGGGTTTATTAACACAGTTGTTGCCGCGGGGAATATATTTTTAAATTAAACTGAAAGACCAGTGTTGCAGAAAACACTGTTTTCTTTTGTAAGTTTGTCTAAAGGTACACATTTTTATAGACACGAGGCAACAGAGATTTCATTCTCATTATATTGTACACTTTATAACAAGAAAGGTGCATTTCCTTCAGCCTTGGAGGAGTAGTTAAACGAGTTTCGTACTTATAAACTTATTGGAATTATAACGCGGTTTTAAAGACTTTCTACGATCAATCTACAGTACCCCTCTTGTTAGACTAAAGATACGAACACACGGAACGCTATTGCAGTTACTATCGACGATTTCGAATACAGCCTGCCATTCAATCTGAAATGTTAATGCAAATTCTCAATACACGAGCAGTCAGGATTTATGCTCCAAGGAATTTAGCTGCCTTAGGCGTTCATGTTATCGAATGTTCGGGGATGCGCTCTTTGTCATTAAGTTAGGTAAACTGGATCGGCATCATGCATACAGTCGAGAGTTATTTATTTTCTTTGTTTCTGCTGTATTTTGGACCAAAATTGTTGGTTAAAAAATCCCTGTAGCCGGGATTAAGCCTATTACAAGATTAATTTTGTTTATGTCCCGCGTGTTTCAGTATCACTAGGTAATCACATTGGTGTTGCTTTTAGTAAAGGTGAAAACAAATGACAATGTCCATGTATCTCCCACCCAGCCGGTTCCCCCCCATTACCTACAAAATATTTAGCAGTCTGTGTGCCACCGGTCTTACTTAAACGCCATTTGATTTCCAACGAGCTGTTGTTTATGTATTCAGTGTAAATAGACAACTCCACGTGTTGGTACTCGATGTAATTACATTAAGGAGAACTACATTCAGTATCGTTCTTTACTAGAGTGCCAATTTCCGAAGCGGTTGGTCGTTTTCGTGCATATTTAACCAGGATGCCGGGTGAAACCCACCTCTGGCTTTCATACCGAAGTTTGGAACAATCTCGAATTTGACCTATCAAAAGCTCTTTGTGTACCTACTATGGGCGTTGTAGGGCTTGGGGGTTGAGGTTTTACTCTCATTTAGTTTCGCATAATGGTCGTGATTGCTAGAAGTATCGCAAACCTCCTTGGTCCTTCGCTGGTCCTTTAGTACGTTGGTCCGGATGAGAGAAACCTTGCGTTTTAGAAACAGCAAGACCAAAAAGTTAAATAAAACAAAGAGTATTTAAAATTGAGTGCCACAGAATAATTTGCGTAAGTGCTGTAAAGGGTAATATTAATGTTAAACATATATCTTAACATAAAGCTCTTTGTGTTTATCTTTATTATTTCAAAGCTCTTGAGAATTCTCCTGTTATAAATATCACAGTGACACAAGAAATGGGTCGACTGTACGTTGACAATAAAACACTAAACGATTGTCGCAGGTGACACATATTAAGAGAATCGTTAAACGTTAGTTCTTTCAATATTCGGCTAGGTATCACTACGTTTAGGCTGCGTTTCCACCAGAGATGGACGAGAATGTGTAGCGAGGCATGTGTGTGGAATTAATCAATCACATAGCTAGAATAGCACAATCTTTAAAAAAGAAGCGTTATTATTGGTTAGGCTCACCCACATATCCCTCGCTACGCTTCCTCGCTCAACTCTGGGGGAAACATAGCCTTAAACTAGACACAGCCGGCAGCTTTGTTATGCAAATGTTTCTCTTTAAACTGACTGAAGTCAGTGTTTAATAACCGCAGAATTAACCGTTTCGAATCAATCTCAAGCAATTAGCCTCCGTCTCTTTCGTAGCTGATCTTGGCAATTGGCAAATACTTGTTAGAAACCTAAGTAAGAGTGGAAAGTGGTAGGCGATCCACGGATATGTTCCCTCCGCGGCCTTAAAGTTTCCTCTCCCCTCCCCCGGGATGATCCGCCTGGTTCCGCTACGGCCGTCGCAGGCGCGCTCCGCTTGTCACGCCAAATTGGGTCACAACGAATTAGTTATCCGTGTGCAATTCACTTAATGGTCAATATACTATTATTTTCAGTTACCACATAGCTCGCTCCCTGATATTTGAACGTGAATAATAATTGGTCGCGATGGAATAGTTTCGCTGGAGACCGTACTAGTATGTGCTAATTGGTGTCAGTGTTTATTTTTGTATAAACTTGCCGTACTGTAGTAATAAACGGTACGTAGCGAATGCCGCGTTAATTAGAAGCTTTGATGTCGATTCGAACGAAATTGGTTGTGTAGGAGTTAAAGTCATATTGATCATGTTCATTTTAAATGTCTCAACGTCGAGGAGGGCTTACCGTTACACTCAAGTTCGAAGAAATTTTCGTTCTCGACGTCACAGCTCTTGCATGAAATTGCAAAACCCACCCACTGCAAAAACCCAAACTCCCTAAAACATCCATCAAACGAAGCTCACTTCTTAATAGGACCAAAATACAGAGTAACACTGCTACATGAAAAAACATGGCGGTCACCTTCTGTCCGATTCGAAACCGACCTTATTACCGCTTACAATACGGCTAGATTTAAAAGCCAAGTGTAAACCGATAAAATCCAGTAATACAAAATGTGTCATACATATCTACATTAATGTGAGCATTCCGATAGAGACTCCAATTCAGTCAAGTTACGGTACACATTCGGAGGATATTCAAAATATCAGCATTATTCGATTTGACTAATACTTTGCGGGCATGTGGTGGTGTTAAGCGAATTTTTGTCTTGTTGTTTTGAGACAAGATTCAGATTAGTTTAACGAGGCGGGCAGCGTGGGACAATAAAAATTACGGCCGGTGTTTTGCGGCGGGCGCGCGCTCATTCGATGAGTGATATTCTCCGCTAATACTTCTTTGTTGGTGTTTTTTAGAGGCGTGGCAAGATTTTTCAGAAATGAAAACATCACAATGTTTATTTACATAATATCTAGAAATATGGTTATCAATTTTACAGACCGAAAACTTATCCTAACCGTCACAAAATACTAGAACGTTCGGAGCGGTTGACTCGAAGGACCAAAAGCTAATGAACAAGATAGCGATCGAAAACTATTTCGAACAATAACCGGACTGATACTTACTCAGTTAATTCAATGGTCTTGATATTAATTTATAGGAAGTAAACATAATTGATCCGATCATTAACATAACAATAGTGATCACAGCACAGCGAGAGCTAATGAAAAAATCAGAGCGATAAACACAAAATTGATCGAAGGAGATCATATGGAATCGGACGTATGCAACATTCGGCAGGAGGCACCGGCTTTGGGTATTCGGAGCGTTTACAATATAATAGAGAGCATTAGTCCGATCCACTTTTGACATCATTATCTGTGTAGTCGACTCACGATAACCTGCGAGCGTCGTCGGTCGGTCCCGCCCCGCGTCGAACGGCAGTCGCGCGCGTCCTCGCTTGCCGTTTGGTTGTGTACGCGTTGTACGGCGCATGCCTATTGCTCAGATACCTCATAGAAGGTACTCGGGAACTCGCTTTTGGCGGGTTTTCGCACGGACGTGAGCGGTGATCGTGATGCGCTTTGCATTCGGACACGTAATGCGTGCGTGTTGTCAGCGCGCTCCGCTTCTCTGTGTGTTTGTGCGCCGTCACAGCGAAATCTGTGGCGAGGACCACCAGTGATCACTTGGATTGCAGTGTTGGATCGTAGGATTGACTTTGACGACGCAACCGCATCAGCTTTTTGTAAGAAATGAACAGCTCCGACGGATGTTATGTCCATTATGTTGACTCATGCATGACGCACTTGATTGCTGGAACTGGGAATTTATGATCTGCGATACCTTTTCAAAACTGTAACCAATTATGAATTAGAAACCGCTGCCGGTCCATACGATGTTGGAAAGTGCTTTGTTTATGTTGGCGTTCAACTTTAACGTTCAAATTAAATTGTCTTTGTATTTTTATTACAATCACGCTCTTGAAGCCAATGACAAGGTTAAAACTGTATGAATTTTAATTTAAGTATGGTCGTAAAGTCAAATCTTTTGCATTGTTGTATTTTATGTGTTTTAGTAAGTCGTAGTACCTGAAATGAACATCTTACTGAAATAAATTTTCCTTGTACCTGTATTTTTAATAGGTGCTACATCCATTGCTATTAAATTTGCACTATGTCTTACAATGTTTATAAAAACAAAATGATCTCATAAAGTAAAGTACTCAATGTACTCATAATTGCGCATGTAAAGTACTTATAACTTCATCCCAAATATTATGAAAATACAATGTTTAACATTTTATTTACCTACTTACATTCATTAGTTAATTCAGGTGCAATTATGTGGGTAGATTCAGCGCGCATTATTATCCACTTTAGTTCCACATTGAGCCACAATGTCGCTTTACGACATAAATCATCCTCACAAAGACTTGAATTAACCACACAACCTCAATAAAAAAAAAAACAGTATTTTATTTTGATGTTACTCAAGCGTCAGAAAAATATTGGCGATGGTTTAGTCAGAATATACAACGCTCTTTCCTCCTATTGTGTAATTAATACATATATTTCCTCCTTATTATTCTTTAACTCGTTAAAAAGAACGATTGAATAAAATATTAGTCTTCTCACGCGCGATCGAGAGACACGCGCATGTATACACAATGACTTTACATTTTAAATTTTATATTTACTATAAATTATATTAAGCTACGTACAATATCTTAAAGAGCTAAATATTGCATACTAAGTGCCTTTAATTTATATTTAAAAGCGTCAAATACAATAATTGTGAATTATTCACAACATGTCTTCAATTCGCAAACAGAAGATTCCAGAAGTATTGCTTTCAACTTTGGACATTTCACCAACAGAATCAAAACAGTCTTAAATGAATATCAATTTGCTGGTATTAATTATTCATTGCTTTTAATACAATTTAAGATCCTTTACTTGGCAAGGACTGAATATTAATTGGGTGTAATCTAAATGAGTCCGGTGGTCAGTGTGCGAGACACTTATCTTTAGATAAACAGAGGCCTTCCCACGGGGACTCGAAGAGGGTTCTGACGTCTCAGGGGTTATCTTGAATAGTCTTGTAAAAGCTGAATAACTATCCAGCAGAATGTGTCCGCTCTACAACATTATTTATCCCTTTTCGGGGCGCTTATTTCACCGCATTACGGCCAACGGATAAAGATAAAAGGAATTGTATATTTTGCCCCCAACTTTTAACGTTATCACAAAATTTTGGTGGCTAGATTTTGATGAGCGAATACTTTGTCACCTCATTGTCTACTCCGTAGATTGTTTCGGTAGCGAATCCCAGTGACGAAGTGACCACACTATGACCTCGACTTTAAACTGGGTTAATGTTTGTCGGATCTAGGACACTCACTATTTGCCTCGTATTGAAAATTAACTAGTTAACCGCCGAAATATTTGCTGTCACGACCTTGACAGATATTCATGCCAGCGTGTATAAAATTGTTATGCACCCGCATGTTCGTAGCTCCGGCATTACCTGTTATTGTCAGTATTTGACCATCTGTTCTATTGTCATTCAAATCAATTTAAATCTACGTTTCTACATTAAAAACTAAATTACATGACGAACTAGTATTTCCCACGCCGTATCCGAGGAAGGGACGTTTGAACGAGAATCTATTAAGTAAAATGTAAATTTTGTGACACTCGCATAATAATGTCGTTACAATTATAGAGTGTCAAAGCCATTGAAGTGACGCGAAGCTTCATTAGAATAACCTATCTTCTCACAGATGAGGAAAGGCCTTATGCTCGTGTAGATACGGGTTTATTGGTGTGAATACCGTTATCCATAAACACGCCGTTTCCCGGAGTAGGGTGGTGGCTCCACTGCTCCAGTGTTCCTTTAGAGCGGCGGGACGCAGATCAATCACACGAGAAAACACCCGCGTAATGGCTCCTCATGACCCTCGGCGAAAAAATACCCGCCACATTCTATTTACCCGCTGTTCGCTAAATAAGGCAAAAAGTATCCGCCACGTTGCCTCCCAATTAATCATCTGACCGGGACGCAATTCCCGTAATCACCGTTTCTTTAAATTAAGATTATCCGGACGTCCCGCAAAATGTAATCCATTATCGCTTAATATCGCACTTTTGACAGACGATAGCTGTCTCACTTTGTATAAATTAGAAGACTCTTCGGCACCCTTGAAGGCTATAAGCAATTTTTCATTGCCTGTCGCAATAAGTTATCTTTCATTATTCTCCAATTCCATAACAGGTACGAAATATTACGTTTCATGTATCTAATTAGGTTTGTAATTAGCAGTTTCTGCAAGGTCAGATAAGCTTTGACAAGGTTACGTGTAAGCTGTATAGTCATTTCATGTGTATTTTACTAAACTACGTCAGCTAAATAATGTGATGTAGTAGTAACGTACCTACATAGTTTTCCTTTTCACACAACATTTTCCTTAACGTCATAACGTCAAGATAACAAAAATGAATAATTGACCATTAAGATATTTCTTCCTGATTTAGTTCTCTATTTGTTCTGTTAACTATTTGACCTGTAGATTGACTTTCTATCAAATAGTTGCCAATGTCAGCAATCGTTCATTGAGTTTCCAGCAATTATTCATTTGTAGTAAATATCAATCGATTACGGCAATCGAGTGTTACATGTCATGATTCGATTTACGGACCTGTTCTGATCTACATTCAACGTAACTAATACTTGTTTTGCAGTAGCCAAACTATCGGTGTGTATTGATGGATGAAACTTTCAATCAAAAATGTTCGCCCGTGGAGTGGACTAATTGGTAACATTGTGTAGTGTATTGTGAAACAGTGATATAAATACAATCAGTATTGATAAGTGTGCAGCAGACATTGCTGGTATGCATATGTGCTATGAGCGGCCACCTGTCACCGCCCTGAACGGAAGTGTTGGGTAAGCTTATTTTTGATCAACAAAGAAATTGTGAATAGCCATCATGAAGTCACTACAACAAATTTTGCTAAATGCGGTACGAATGTATTCTATAATCAGGGTGTTCATACACAATTTCTAATGTTCACAGTTTAACATAATAAACTGGTGGGTCACCAACGGTCGACCATTTTGTATTTTTTTAATTTCCTGCGTACTCGTCGTGTTGTCGTTAGTCGGTATTTATTACTTGCTAGGAACCCACCCTAGCTGCGCTTATGCGCCAGTTATATTTTACAACAGCATATTTTGGTTAAACTTTCTTGCCGTATAGCCATTTAGTTTTGTTCGTCCTGTATATCGTCGAGAATCATAATCTCGTTAAGTGTGCTGTAAATAAATTTATTTTACGTGAAAAGCTGTATAAAACGCTAAAATTAATCCAGTATTTTTTGTGTTTAAGGTGGATGCTCCAGAGTAGCCCGCGAAATTCAAATTTTCTTACGTTTTTTGCAATTTGCAGGCCAGTGCTAAGTTGTATTGATTAAAATATTGCTCGCGACTGTAAGACGTATGTAGTTAAAGAATTATAATCATCAAAATCATCAATACAACCCTCCAAGCTCATAAAGGTGCAGGAATTACTTTTTCAAGGTCAAAGTCATTCCTGCACCTTTATGCGCTTGGAGGTTTGTGTTGAATTTCGCGGGCTGGTTGGAGTATCCACCTTGAGATAAAACAGCCAGGAATTTCGTTTAATATGTAGTGATAGTTTGTTAAAAAGCAACGAATCCTCACAAGTCACAACAAACTATGCACATAATTAATACGAGACCAAGATAGTCAACCGCGAGTTGACTTTATTCACTTTTATGGCGGGACAAATGTAAATTTTAGTAGCAAATGCAACCCTTTTATAAAATTAAGACGCCTTCACTTCTAGATTACGGTCTAAAACAAGTGCATTAACAAAACGACTTCGTTTACTATAAATGAAAGATATTAACTTGTAAGAGTCAATTTTAAACGTGTTGATGAAAACCCTGAAACAGAATTTGTGAACTCGGTGACGAACAGCATATTATTACGGTAAATTACAAATGAGGAATTTTAAGCATGTCTATGTCAGTAATCTCTCAATTTTATGTCAAAACACAAATGACTATGTGCAGATTTTGACTTGGATTGCTCCAAAAAGTTTTTTTTAGTAGCCTTGTATGTCCCACTGTTGGGCAAAGGTTTCCTCCCCTGCACCACCTGGATAATGTCCCTACAAGAATGAAAAGATTTGAGGTAGTCATATTTATTGTTGAAGCCTTTATAATAGAAACCACTAATTACTACATAATAGTTGTTATCAATAATGTACAACTATAAACGTTAAGTAAAACTAATAACTGTCCAGATAATATACGTGTAGCGAAGCTACTACGAGTAGAAGAAACAATGCATGTTTCCAACGCATTAACTTAAGATCCGACTTTATGCACCTGTATCATGCGATAAGTACCACGGAATCAATTTAGCTAAATTCAAATAGGCTAGCTTTTGCTCAGCGAGGCGTATAACTTTTTGTTGGTAGCATCCTCTGAGGTTCGTATATCGTAACGATATGACCTTTAGTTCAATGAGGACGGATATTAATTTGAATTTTGATGTTTAGGTTCGAAGAAACTGTGTCTGGAATGTTAACGATGTAATCAGCGGCTTGTAAGGTAGAATATGATTTTATGATGGAGGTACTGAATATTCTTTCTATAATATTTCTTTTCTCTTTTATAAAGTCCTCAGTTCGTCGTCATAAAATCGTATTTGGGTGTAGAATGTTCGCTCACATCCTGTTTTCTCTGCTCGTTCGCATATTCTTGCAATTTCTCTCTCTAGGTAAAACTGTTCACATCTTCGGATATTTCCGGTTTAATGCCTCCTACGCCAATTTTATCTATCGAACTCGACAAAAGATGTTCTAAGTTAGTTTTACTTTATTTAGATTTCACCGAATCTCAATCACATCTATTTATCAGTTCGTGGTATTCACACCTACACTCCAATTATTTTTAGAGCAGAATGTTCTATTGCTATACCTTATATTACGTTAGTTGTGGCAGGTTAACAAATGAAAAATGTTCCAACATTGTGTACAGTTCATTCCAGCCAATTATTTATATGTTGTTGTTGCTAATGTCACGTAGTCTAAACGTTTGGCTTGGATATTAGCGTGAATATTAGTCATAAGTCATAATACGACGTTCGGTGTTCACTGTCAACAGTGGCGACTAGTGCAAACAGGGCGCAACCTAGACGCCGCGCCGTACTGCCGACAAATTGATTAACATACATACATACTTAGTTTGTGTTGCATGTATTTATTTACTTGCCGCTAAGTACTGTTTGACTAAGGTTTCTTTAGCTCGTGTTGATAATGTTTTCTTCGGAACTTCGTTTTGTTTGTAAGCAATTTAGAAGTTCATTATTATTTCTGTTGGGATAGGTTGTGGTTGATTGGCAAGATGTTCCCCTTTTTTTCCAGCATTGTATCAGTTTCTGCTATCTCATTTAGTTCTAGGATAGCTTCTCTATCGTTGCCTAGGTGTTCGCTTTCTATATTTTCTTCACAGGTTTCCCCACATACAGCCCCGATAGATAGTTGTCTCCCGTATCATCTTACACAACATCCTATTCGCGTTTCTCGGGACTGTCACCGACTGCCATGTAGGTTAGTGGCTTGTGATATCAATTACAAACTGATTAGCATGAGCATGCACGAGCGTTGCATTTGTGGCCTATCTATCTACTGTGCGCTTGGTTGGAGTGGCTTTTGTAATTTTTTCAAAGCTGGGAGTAAATTATTTAAGTGACTCAAGTGTTCTATGTTCTCGTTTATCTTAGTTTATGTAAGAATCAATTAACTCGATCATTACTGTTACGCATTGCGACCGGCCATTTTTCTTGAAATCTGATATTATCAGCGGCCAAGTTTATGGTGCTGCTCGTTCATCCGATGTTATCTGTTAATCGCCGTGCGATAGCCACCGGACGAGATACTTCGTTTTATTTTTTTGTAATTATTATAAGGTACATTTTCTATCTGTATTTTTATTAGGTACTTCAAGTAATTATTTATCATTATTATTCTCAATTAGATCCTATCTCTATAAAACACGTTTTTATTATATCTGTTTTCAATACAGAATGCAGTATTTATTTTCAAAACTGCATTCACCGGCTTTGTTCTCGAACTGTACCGTATACACGCGACGGTAAGCTCACGATAATCCAATAAGCTGAATTGGAAGTGGCTCGAATTAACCTTCTTAGTTCTATATGAATAAGCTGTAACTCAATGCTAGGAACTCTATACCAACAATTGTGGGACTGACGCTAGTTAGTGCTACGTGAACGTGATGAACAAACAGGAAATAGAATAATGGAACAATTAAATTCAAGGCTTTTGAGAATTTTGTTGCTTCTACAAAGATCATTTGATGCGAGTTATCACAAGTTGAACTGAACACTATGATAAACGACGGTTTAGTCATCTGCTGCCAGACGCATTCAGTTCGTAACAAGCAAAATATCGTTCAGTTCTACCAGAACGATGAACTAATTAGTCTGAAAAAACATTATTTTAATCCTACTTAACACTTCCGGTTAGTTATGTTAAACACTGTTAAAATAGTCTGGGATTATAATTTATCGTTTCAAGACTGGGATCTCTTATAAATCGATTGTGTAGAGTTAATTTATGCAAATCTTTGTAAATATCATCTGTGGTACAGAGGAGGCAATCTAACTAGTTAGCATGTTGAATAAGCTCGGCAGACGACATCATCACACAGTAACTGCTAGTGTATATCGACTGTAATATGATTTTGTTCCGGGGAATTCACGAGCACTGCGGAACAGCGAAATTGTTGCAACAAAGCTCGTATATTTTACTTCTGACGTAAACAAAATGTAGGGTTAAATATTTTGTTTGTCAGAGTCACATAACCGCTACATAATTACCATACTCTTTCCTACATTACTTGTGTGGTAATTATATTATGCTGAATTCATAATTTACAACTTTTTGTCCTCGTAACGTTCTAACAAATTGACATCTGTCACACTGTTTATTCCACTCTTTCCATTTGCCCAAACCCATTCCCCAAAACAAAATATTTAGACCAATAAGGTTCCTCTACCTTGGCAAATTAAATTTTACGTTCAAAGAAAGTGGGGAACATTTCGTTTAATAAATTTTTGAAGACTTACTTCAATATTCATGACGAAAAAGGGAAAGAGAATCAGTGGGAACAACTTTTTAGAGCAGTACCTTAGAACCATTGTTAAGGCCCTTCTAACCCTAAAATTAGCAACTCTATTTGCGGTGGTTCAAACTTCGTTTGAAACACTGTTAGAATAAAGTTATAATCAGCTTGCACTACAAAGCGGTTGTTACGTCAGTCACTGCGGCCGAATAGTGCGAAATCAATAGTTTTTTGCGATTTACAAAGAATCTATTGATTGGACTAAAAAAAATAAAACGCATAAGACCTGCTTTATAGTTAGTTCAGTTAGTATGCAAAGTTTCATGATCTAATTTCAAGTACTTTTTGAATACCAGCAGTTTATTGTTCGATTTGGAGGTAACTTTGGAATTTTTTTCTATCGAGAAAAGTTTATGGAATCGTGTTTTCGTCACACATAGGATTTAGCATTAATCCTCAACTTTACCATATATTTAATTGAAAATTAATGCTGCAGTATTTTAGGAGTAACGGAGGATCATGCTAAGCCATTTGAGGGATATATAGCCCTTAAGTAAGTAAGTGTACTTACACACACAATTCTTCGTAGAATAGGAGCCAACGTTCATGTTTCATCTACTTATGTGATAAGCACACAATTTTTCGTAATAACAAAGCGAGGAATTCCAAATCCGATGTTTGTGTTCACAGCTCTGAATGAATGTTTCACGTAATAATTCTCTACTGTGAGATTGCTACACAAGTGCTTGTACGCTTGAATTAGATGATTATGTAACTGTTTCTGAACCCAAATGAGTCTGTTGAGAAAGTTTATCTTTTTGTCAGTATGTCACACAAGGTTAAAAAGCTTCTTAAGAAGTTGGGAGACGCATTATAGGATTTAATACAAGTATATTTATCAAACTTAAAAATATAATTATGATAGAAGATAAGTTTAACGCGAGGTAAGTAGGTTTAAGATAAGTTTAAGCCTATACCTAGCAATGGGTGATTACGGGCTGATAATTATGATGATGATGATGATGAAGTAGGTTTCAGTAAAATGTTTTGATTAAACAACAAGTCGAGACAGATACTGAATTAAGCTTCAGTTACAATAAATTACACGCGACAGATTTTCTATTTTAAACATTTCGCACATTTAAATGCATGTATCTTGTTTCGCGCTGTTGCCAATGTGGCATTAACTCAAGTTATCTGTCTAGTAAGGTATCTTAGTGTCGGCTCCTAACCTAGGCGCGCACACGTGACCAACTTATCCAATAAAATCGTTAAACAGATTGTGAAATGAACACAATTAATGCATCCTGTAAACATATAGGATGTCGTACTCACACGAGCTCGCGTTTACAGCCCTAACATTTTTATTTTACCTTTGATTTTTCAGTATAGTGACCTTTATTTTCATCAACATAAGGGTTGTGTTAAAGGTAGAATAGCTGAGAAAGCACTGTATTCGTATATTCGGTGCTTGTTACCTCGTTTACTGCTGTCTCGGGTACTTAGTTGTCAGGTTATTACGCAACGCTACTACCAGCCGTTAATTATTTGCCAGCGAACACTTAACTATGCTGTTGACAAATGTGGCTATGTTTAGCAATGCTCATTTACTTTACATTTGCGATGTTTAAACGAGGAACAGCTAACGGTTACGCTTCTAGCTGAATTTTCTCTTTATCATTTACCGTTTTTAAGGTTCCGTAGCCCAATGGCAAAAAGCGGAACCCTTATGGATTCGTCATGTCTTTCTGTCTGTCCGTCCGTATGTCACAGCCACTTTTTTCCGAAACTATAAGAACTGTGCTGTTGAAATTTAAATAAATAAAATCTTAATGCGGTTCACAGAATACATCTAGTTATGATGTCCTATTATGTGAACCGCATTAAGATTTTCACAAAAATAGTAAAAAAAAAACAATACATTTTGGGGGTTTCCCATACTTAGAACTGAAACTCCAAATTTATTTTTCATCAAACCCAAAATACTTGTGGGTTATCTATGGATAAGTCATCAAAAATGATATTGAGGTTTCTAAAATGATTTTTTTTCTAATGAATAGTTTGCGCGAGAGACACTTCCAAAGTGGTAAAATGTGTCCCCCCCCCTGTAACTTCTAAAATAAGAGAATGATAAAACAAAAAAATATATGATGTACATTACCATGTAAACTTCCACCGAAAATTGGTTTGAACGAGATCTAGTAAGTAGTTTTTTTTTAATACGTCATAAATCGTAAACCGCAATTTACCTTTCATTCGATAAAGTTTGTGCGGAACCCTCGCTCTTGGCCTGTTTTATTAGTACTCATCTCTTGCCCTTATCCCAATTCATTTGTGGTCGGCGCAGCATGTCTTCTTCTTCCATACTTCTCTATTACTCGTCATCTCATCAGACACCTTCTTTCTAGCCATATCATCCTTTACACAGTCTATCCCTCGTTTCTTTGGTCTTCCTCTACTTTATTAGTAATGTCAGATATAAAATTGTGTGTCTTTATTAAAGTTGGTCTAGTGAAGTAGTTAGACGCCCACCTTCTGTAGCAGACGATCGGGTCCGTGCATTAGTCTCAAAAGTTTAAGGGTAATAAAACCGGAGATTATTCTGGACTATGCAAGTTGTTGAACTCCATCACAAAAAGTAACAAATGTTGATAAAGTTACAGTACAATTTGTTTTTTTTTATTTTTCTTTGTTGATAAATGGTGGAAACCTGAAGCTCCAATGTGTTTAACTATTTACCTGTAGGCACTTTCGTGGCTTCGTGGAAATTCAGCGTTTGTAAATTGTCTTTTCTAATTTGTTTAAGGGCTATATATCCCTCAAATAGCTTAGCATGATCCTCTGTTACTCCTAAAATACTGCAGCAAGTCCTATGTGTGACGAAAATAGAGAAAAAATCCAAAGTTACCTACAAATCGAACAATAAACCGCTGGTATTCAAAAAGTACTTGAAATTAGATCATGAAACTTTGCATACTAACTGAACTAACTATAAAGCAGGTCTTATGTGTTTTAGTTGTTTTGTCCAATCGATAGGATTTTTGTAAATCGGAAAAAAACCACTCATTTCAGCCGCCCTTGCCTAGGTTGGTTTGTGGATGGGACCCATTACATACCGAGATTCTTCCGTGCCTCGGAAAGCACGTTAAGCCGTTGGTCCGGCTGTTATTTGCAGATCTTTGACAGTCGTTACAGGTAGTCAGTGGCCCAAATAAGTCTGACAACCAGTCTTCAAGTATCGTATTACCCTGTACTAACTGGGTTGTGGAGGTCAGATAGGCAGTCGCTCCATGTAAAATAATGGTATTCAGCTAGAATCATTCCCCCTGCGTCGAGTCCCTTTACGTCGACTCGTGATTTTTGTTGGTTTTGATGCACCTGCATACGGTTAGACTAAAAGCCGACCCCAACATAGTTGGGAAAAGGCTAGGCAGATGATGATGATCTTTTGCCCTCTCTTCTTCCATACTTCTCTATTACTCGTCATCTCATCAGACATATCATCCTTCACACAGTGCATCCATCGTATTTTTGATCTTCCTCTACTTCTATACCCATCCACATTCATACTCAAAACTTTCCTCACGACGTATTTAATTATTTAGGAAATTTTTATAGTTGTTGAAATAAATCGTTACTAATAACGAACAATTCATTTATAAAATCAATCCTGTACATTTTCTTAACAAAAACAAAATCAAGCTCAACAATTTGGCAATGATTGCTTTCTTCCATCAAACGTACATATTCGTTGACAAAATTCTTAGTAAGTCATGAATCCTTGGTAGAACCCGGTTTTATGCAATCGTAGATTACATTTCTAATGAAAAAGACTGATTTGTATGAATTTGCAGGCAGGTAGCAAGAATCAAGATGGTGAAGTTCCAAAACATCTTAAATTTTTATTATATTCCTCCACAACGAAGCGTGTTCTATTATTCTTCAACAGTTTTCTCCACTCGTCAAAAATTTAAAGAAACACTAAAACAAAATGTGCCAGTGTTAGTATGTTTAGAATTGTTCGCCGCAAGTTTTAAGAGTTCGTTCTCAGACTTAGGTCATAAGTTTCAACGTTTCTGAGCTTACAAACGGCGAAACTAAAATACTTTTGAGTATCGAGGTTAGTTGCTTCCTCGTATTTTTCATAAATCCGCATCTGAATGCCGCTTATCTTTCATCTTAATGGTGTAATGCTTACATAAAATGGTAACAGTATTTTTCTGTAGAAAGTCCGTGAGAATTTTCCAAAGCTTGTTCTCCCTTCGGTTTTATCAATGTGTTGTGTTTCGATCACTGAATAGATGAATGTATTTGATTGACGTATTTTTTCTACGATCCCGGGTACATTACAATTGCATTGAAATTTTTATACACGGCGCACCTGACTGACTTATTTTCACACACACTGCAAGGTTTCGCATTACAACATTGTAATGCTTACTAAAAATGTATTATGTGGCCAGTGCTCGACTTTCTGGACTAACTTGACCTTTATTTATATTAACTTCTATATCATAATACTGAACCAAACCAATCATTTTTGTAAGAAGCCTCACCAAATCTATTCATAGCTGACCTGATTATCTTCAAATTCATACAATATTAATTCTTCACTCTCATTCAGAGTTCATCTAAAAATAAAACGTCTAGAACATTCGGAAAATATAATTCATACATCAATTTGCGAAACGAACGAACTCTACTTCAATCGGCGCTAGTCTATACAAATGGTTTTATAATTATTACTATGGCGGGTGTACAAGGGCGGGATCCCATTCAGTATCGCTACAATGTCTGGATGACGCCCACGAATAGCAACACTGAATTTTTCTATTGTGAGAATTTCAATTCGCGCTAAGTGTCCGCGTGGGCCGGTGACGGTGAGCTAGTTTACTCGCAATTTACGTGTTTTGTTGCTAATCATACCTTTGAGCTTTACGAGAATATAACAATGGCGTCAGTACTTATCAGCCAGTGATAAAAATGTCCTCTGAAAAATAATCGTGTCAAGTCAACGACCCAGCAACCTCGCAACCTATGACACGAAGTCGCTCGCGATAGGCGTGGCACCCCGGTTTGTTATAACTAATCGAATTATCTTTTTACGGAAAGGTAAAAGGGATTTTTGTAGACTTACTTTTTCGTCTTTTAATATGTAATAAGGTTTTTATGTTCAGCGAAAAGTGAACTGTTAAATCTTTATGACGTGGTTGGTAACATATGAATATACAGATCGTTTCCGTGTTCAACTTATTATGAACCGGTTTAATATAATGCGTTTCCAAGTGTGATTTCTATTAAGTAATATTGGTCTCTAGGGACAGATTGGACAACAAAGGGAAGTAATAATTCGTTATATAACCCAAGGGAACTACCTGTCCTGTCGGGATAAAAATAGTTCGTCCTTTCCTATGACGAGGGCTATTCTAAACAAAGTTTAGTCATCAGGGCTCAAGGTGTGGGTTACGTAATATAAAGGTTCTGCGTTATTTAGACTTTAATTTAATAGTTAGAACTTAATGGTTTAAATTAATTAATCGACGCAAATAGATTTTAATCTTCAATTAATTAAATTGAAAAGCGGCGGTTATTACTTATTAAGTTAAGACAGAAATAACTCGTGTGATGTTTTATATGGTTTTCCGCTTTTGTTTGAGATGATAAGTTACTTATGTTAGCGTCTATGTTCAGAGATATTTCTAAATAATCAGTAAAGCTTGTGCAACGTTGACTTTTCCCATTACATATGTAAGTATGTCGGCTGCTAAAAGCACTGTCTCTGATGTACTGTTTGTTCTTCTTATCTTGGTGGAAGGCACCTAAATGGCGCTTCGGTGGTTACACTGTGCGCGGGTAGCGGGTCTATTGTATTATACAGGGTTGTCAGATTAAAAGGATATTAATATAATATTCAGAGGATTTTGGGTATTTTGCTTTAAAAGCGGCTCTTTCAAAATGAGATTTTAATTCTGAAACTTTTGGTCAGACTTCTGAATCAGACGCAGAATATGCTCAAGTGTAGACAAGTCGTGTGTATGTGATGATTATCCAGAAAGACAATCTAACCAAAAGACCTTTTACAGCCCTAGATTACACAGCGCTCGTGGAAGCGACACGTCCGATAAATCGGTCATTCACCTTGATAAGCCAGTATTGCAAAACACGAAACGAAAAACACTTCTTGTTTTAATGCATATTGGAAATTTTATGATATTTACGGTAACCTACGTTGCGAGGCCGATTTACAAAAGAGCTGAGTGGAAACTGTGGATGGAAAGTATTTATTGAAATGTGAAAAGGTATTTTCGTACATATTTTTTTGTAGGTTTCGTTGTTTTTTAAGCTTTAATACTATCAGACGGGAAATATAAAAATCATTGTGATGGAGTTGTTTTAATTAACTGTTCCTTTGTGTGCTTTTTGACTTTTTCTGTAACGACATCATTAATACAATTATACATGCGGCCATTTTCGTCCTGCTTCATGGGATAAATAGTTTTTCTTCCTTTTTACGCCATTCTTCTTTGATTGTGTTAGGTTTGTAGGTTTTCTCTTTTATTCACAATATGCCTAGCGACCGCCTCGTTGGTCGAGTGGGTTTCCGGATTCGTGCCAGGTGGCTCAGCTCCACAGCTGACTTAAACATAACTGGCGAAATGTGGGTAAAAAAAAACCTAATCGGGTATTCCTCTGCCTAACCCTTCGGGGATTACAGGCGTGATGTTAGGTCTGTATGTATGGCTAGCTTGTAGCTAGGCTCTTTTGGGTCCCCGCTTTTCGCTGTTTAAGAGACCATGGTCTTCTTAAGGGCCTAACATGCCTCAAATGGCTTAGCATGATCCTCCGTTACGCCTAAAATACTGCAGCATTAATTTTGAAATAAATATATGGTCAAGTTGAGGATTAATGCTAGGTACTATGTGTGACGAAAACACGATTCCATAAACTTTTCTCGATAGAAAAAATCCTAAAGTTACCTCCAAATCGAACAATAAACCGCTGGTATTCAAACAGTACTTCAAATTAGATCATGAAACTTTGCATACTAACTGAACGAACTATAAAGCAGGTCTTATGTGTTTTATTTTTTTAGTCCAATTGATAGATTTTTTGTAAATCGCAAAAACCACTCATTTCGCACTATTCGGCCGCAGTGACTGACGTAACAACCGCTTTGTAGTGGAAGCTGATTAGAACTTTATTCTATAAGTGTTTCAAACGAAGTTTGAACCACCACAAATAGAGTTGCTAATTTTAGGGTTAGAAGGGCCTTAAGTGTGTACAGAGACAAACTCAACGAAATGTTTGCTAGTTCGTATTTAGCATTGTTGAGCCACCTCGTTGCCTATCCGGGTGGTCGTATGTCACTTCGTCTTCATTCATAAGTAGATAGGCTGTTTGTCTTTTGTTTTTCACAAGTGTCCGAATGTTGAGTGCGTGAGTGCTCAATTTTTTTGTCTCTAGTTGCGTTTGGTCGGTATACTGCTGGGGCATCAAAGGAAGATTTAATTTGAAGTAGTTGTGTCATTGTTTCGTGTAATTATGGTTTTGTATTGGTCGCTGTTTTGGCAGGAAGTGACTAAATAGACAGACCCAGGTCCCAGACATAGTTTTACTAAACTAAAAGTTTACTATATCAGTAAAGTTTAGCATTTTCTTTACGTTCACAGGTTTTCCGCTATGCCTAACTATTGTATGAACTCATTAAGTAATTATTTCATTCACTAGCGCACGGTAACTTCCTTAATCGATTGTATCAGCACGATCGTGTGTGTTACAGATCATTTTATTGTACAATTATAAAACCCAACTTGCGAAGTTATTAATATTGTGATGTCTCTTTAAGAGCGTTTTTCAATTATTCGTCGTGTTCCGGTACGGACGTCCGATGTGTTATTCTGATTTATTCATTGTCATCCGTGCAAGTTTATAATGTGGCGAATATCCCTCATTGTAGTCATAATCATTACATTATCGTCAACGTCATAAATGAATTTCGTGCGAACTGAAAATTAAACATCCTGTATCAATAATTGTATACAGGTTGTATGTTAAAACATTTTCAAAATCATTGAATATCTGAATATTATGATTGTTTTGATCTTTTATTCGGTTCTGAAGCAAAAAGGATAACTTAATCGGACCTCTTAACACTCACCTTGACCGAGAGTTTCTCAGAATATTTCGTTATGAGCTTACGCAATAAGCGTCTTTGACATAATTTTCTTTTTTCTCATGTTACTTTTACTTAACTTTTCTTAATATGAAACTTTCTGTCTAACTACCTATGTAACAGAAATGTGTATAAATAGATCTGATCGTAGAGTATAAATATTTAGCTTAGTCGTAATTAAGTACATGTATATGCACTTAATTACGACTAAGTAAGCGTATAAGTTGTTTTTATTTGAGTGAACATATTAATTGACGCCTCAGGCTCAATCGAGGCTGCGGTAATAAATCTTTCAACTAACTACTGACACCGGGAACACGGCGAAAGTGAAATTGTTCACTTGTTCTATTTCATAAATTATACAGCGTAAAAACTTTTTTTACGGTTTTCATAACTGTCTATAATTACGTGTTACTCTATATTTATCTTTTCAATTTAACTGCTAACAGGCACTTAAAGGCGTTATTTCTAAATCGCAAAACGAACTTAAATTAAATAGAAACAGAAGCCATTTTCCGTTTGCATAATAATGACGGGTTTATCTATCCAAATGAAGCTTAGTATTCAGTATTCAGAGACTTACGTGTTGGTGTCATGTCGATCACGGTTACGTAAGTGCAGGACACTTATCGGCATAATTATTTGTATGTAACCGGTTTCAGAACAATGTTTAATACTATATGAACAATGGTAATCGCTCGCACACTCACTGCACTCGATCCGGCAGTGTTGGTAGATTGGGTTTTATTTTCGGGGAAAAAAATATTCAAGGGGAAATATTGAGGAAATTAAATCCTTTGAGACATTTTTGGGATAGATAGAACAACTTTACGAAATCAATAGACATTTCACAGCCAAATTAGTCATTCGTAATATAATTTTATGTATTAACTAGCGTAAGGACGAATAGCCGTGTGGTATCCGGCAGAGTAGAATAGAACCAACCCATTACACTCACGGGTGTCGTATAAGGCGACTAATGTCTGAGGCAGAACACCTTGCGCCTCCGTAGACCAGAGAATGGGCAGCAGCGTTTTCTGTTAGTCTTTCATCACTGCGATCTCCAATCCGCCTGCCAAGCGTGGAGATTACGGCAAATTCCTCCCATCATAGGAGAGGCTTATGTCCAGCAGTGGACGTTATGGGCTGTTGTAGTAGTGTAGTAGCGTAAGGACAATGGCCGAGGGCATCATCGATGCTGCTGCTTGCGATAGCACTAGCTCTGCGTCTCGCTCTAGCAAATAACAGTTCTGACGGAAAAGGACGGGATCAAGGAAAAATGCGATGCTGATAGATCTGACTCAACCCTAATGCTAACTTCGTGCAGTGCGTGAAAGATGGCCAATACTTACAGAATTTGGTATCTTAAAGTACCTTTTGTGAATGGACATAACTTTTTTTAAACAGAATGAAATATTGAAGACAAAAAAAAGAACATGGGCAAAATTCAAAAGCTTGTTCTAGCGACCCTGTCGATCGGTGTCATAATAAATCGATATGAGAACTCGTTTCGTAGTACAGGCATTCGCCAAGGACGGTCTTGAGACGCACAAACAAGTCGGTCACATACATAATAGGGTGTATGTTCCATTATAATGGCCACGGGATCTTATGCTGACGCGTGTTTGTGGTGACGTGGGCGCCACAAGCCGTACCGACCGATCCATTGCATTTTATACAGGGTGGCGAATTTGTCACCTGCTATCACATAAGGGGTGATTGTAATCGTCCCTTTATATATTAAAACGTCATGCGTTTATAGAAATTACCTGGCTGGTGTTACATAGGATTTTTTTTTCACAAATCGGATTGAGTTCAATTAGGAAAGGTGATCAAGATGGCGGGTGCACCTTCTTCGAATTTTACAGGTGATTAAATTGTCACCCTGTAATTAAAACAAACAATAAAAAAAACAGTCGAACTGAGCACCTTCTCCTTTTTAGAAGGCGGTTAAAAAAACTGCAAGAACTATTGTTACACTAATACAATTCAACAAGTCTCACCCGGCTTATCATCACAATCATTATAGTTGCTATACGAAATGCTTCTAAGCCGATCACTATTGTTTTATTGTTACTAACCGTAATGTAACAGATAACGCTTTACAGAACTGAATCGATAAATATAACACGTTATCTGAACTAGTGTTTTATAAATATTCACTTCGAGCATTGGCAAAGAAGAAACTGGATTCGCTGTTCTCCTAATGATTTATTGTTGGTAGTCTTAATGTTTTTCTATAACAAAAGTAAGTAATAAGTAAGAAAATTTATTTGCAGTATGAGTGAACAAGACATTACTATTATTGTCATTGTCAACAGAACACAGGACGTATCTAACGATTAAAATCGGTATCTTATAGAAGAGGAATCTTGAGGTATCTTAAGGTTGATGGCAATAGGCTCGCTCCCTTACTTAATTATAACTGGCGATATGTGAGTGTACTGTTAGGTACACCTCTGGCTAACCCTTCGGGGACTAGAGGCGTAATATTATGTTGATGTTATGCTTATATTTCTAATTAGTTAGAAGAGACTATAATGAGTATTTATTTGCCTTTCTGAATATTTTATTATTTCATCACAGGTTTTCCCTTAACGTACACGTGTTTTGCATATAATAACAGTCCGGATTAGTCGCCCTGTTTTCCAAAAACATGTATTTTTAATCGACATAAAATTTCATAAAATTTAAATTCTTGTTAATCCATCATGAATCATCAGGTCATAGCTTTCTGGAATTCTTCATACATTCGATACAGCAATTCACACTACAGCTTTTTCATTGTTCACGGTAGTAATAAACTTATTTACAATTTAATATGGTTTTATTTTGATTGTTAATTTTAGATTTTCTTGGTCTTCTGAACCCATAAAAGTCTTTTCTAGAACACGAAACATTTCTCAGAAAGCAAGTTCAACGATAGTAGAAGTTTGTTCACCGCCTTCGATTCACAATGGGCGTAATAATAAGCATTGTTATTGTTTTCAAACACGTATGGGAATATAAGAAAAACAGTGTGTCAGCTGATGATTTTTTGTACAGAAACGGCTGTAAAATTGGACCGAGGGAAAGGTTCACTACCTCTGTTGCTAGCGATGGGGTTGCCAACCCTGCATTGTTCGATAGTATTCCGATTTTTTTTTTGTTAGTTGCTTTTGGCTTTGCGATCTGCGTAGATCCAGCCAGGGATTAAAAAGCGTTACGTGAATAGTAACCTCATTCTTTATTTTGGGTAGTACGTGATATCCTGATATCGCTATCGATCAAGTAGATTTGTGAAAAATACCTTAGTAGGTATCCCTAGGGGATAAGCCTGAACGTGTATAGCTTTTGTGTCAAGAGTTACGTTTGTACGTGGTTTAATATAAATTTCGTTCAGGTTGACGTTACAAGTGTGAGTAATTCTGTAATTGTGTCAGGCGCGGGGTTACATGTCGGTTTAGATTAATTTCGCAGCAATACAGTTTTTAGGATAGACTACACTGCTGTGTTAATTAGTGGTTCTCGCAGATATAAATTAGGTGTCGCGAAGCTTCTTCGGTCTTGTTTATTTAGTGATATGGTGACGCCTCCTGGAAAGGCGTCAGTCAGCCTATGCTCGTATTTCTATGGAAGTGACAACACTAACGAAATTGAATCGGCTCAAGCCGGTCAGAAAGAGGTTAAATTATGGCCCTGCTGTTAAGGTGAAGTGAGCGTTTTAAAGTGACCAAATCAATAAACCCCTGCAGGTTTCTTGACGAGGTAGCTGAACGCAGCCGATGCCGTTTAGTGTAATATTTCGAGATAGATGATAATAGTGTAGAATGTAGATGATGAAGTATTTTTCTGTGTCTAACGTTCTATTAAATTGTTTCAGGTACGACAAGTGGGACCGGGACAGGGGCGGGGGGAGCGGCGGCGGGGGCGGCGGGTCAGGCGCGTGGGCCGGCCGCGACCGCGAACGCGACCGCGAGCGCGAGCGGCAGGCGCGCGCGCACCAGATGTCGCAGGCGCACGCCGCCGAACCCGACGCATCGTCGCTCTTCCCGGCGCCGTTCAGGGTTAGTACTTAGACACAGAATACATACCAAACCAGAAGTCTACGACACTGAATTAAAACCAGAAGGCTGCTACCATCACAATTCCATTACGCGTGTTCAAGGCATACGTCTTATAATCAAAACTAGTAAACAGTTACCTGAAACTGTAAAACTTTCCCAATCAACCTGAACCTAATGATTTAGCAATAAAGTTTAAAATTTCATTTCTGTACATACGCCATACCATACGTATCTGTCAGACTCTTGCCCCTATCCTATTCTGTTTTATTTGGGGTTGGCGCAATACGCCTTTTTCTTCATACAACTACAAATCTGCCAACAATTTAGAATTCACTTCCTTCCTGCCCAATATCTTCTCTCATACAGTCCCACATGTTTTCTTTGGTCTACCTCTTCATCATCACAATCATCATTTCAGCCGAAAGACGTCCACTGCTGGACATAGGCCTCCGCCAAGTGTCGCCACATTGACCGGTCCCGTGCGATTCGCATCCAACGGGTTTCCGCAACCTTCACCAGGTCATCGGTCCACCTAGTGGGAGGCCTTCCAACGCAACGTCTTCCGGTTCGCGGTCGCCACCCCAGAACTTTTGGACCCCATCGGCTATCCGCCTCTTTGTCTACTGAGAAAACTTTACCGTTAAAATGGCTTTCTGTCAGCTCTTTTATTCCAGACAGAAACTTGTATCAAACAGCTCTAAAGAGTATTTTTCTATTTCTTCAGCTCTATGCATTCTGGTTTGATCTGTATTCTGAGTACCCCGAGAACTGACGGTTGCACACACATTCATACACACACACATGCACATTCATTGAAGTAATGCATGACCACGGTCACACGTAAGGCCAGCCACACGTGAAGGAATCTTCCTTGCTAATGGAGCATTCCTAAAGTCGGGCCTTTGTGCTAAGGATGAGTTCTTGCTATCTACGTACGATTTTCGGACCGAACTTGCCCACATTTTCTACTGTTGTTGGTATTTTTCCAAAACATGTATCGGGGTCTTTATCTGAATACGGAAAACCAATTATTCTGATTTTAACTTCGAACGTTTTTGATTTTATATTTTTATATGTTGATTACAGATTCTATTACTAGATTTGATAGCTGACAGATACTCGTATTGCTTGCAAATCTGACTGTTTATACAACAGATATTGTATTATATTATTGTTATTATTATTGTTTTACGTTTACCTTTACAATAACACGTACACTAGTAAATTCTTCATAAGATTACAACTTTAGAGAACATCTATAGTAGACTGAATATGTAGGCTGATAGAATACAAATCCTCTGACCAGATCCTAGTGCACTTTTGTATTTTTCTGTGGAACCTATATAAAGTGCAGGAAATCGTTCCCTGGCCCATTTTCGCAAGCTTCGTTGTTTCGTTTGTGCCAACCTTAGCACAGGATAGTAAATGTGTTTTTATTAGAAATAGTTTTGCACTTCTCTGTAAAATAAATACAATGAAAATATGCCGAAGATATCCATGAGAATAAAAAAAATGCCGCATTACTTATGTTAAAAGTAATTATAATAACGAAAATATAATAGTAGGATTGAATACCAATTAAATCCACTTAATAGCAGTGCAAATTAGTTGGCAACAGATAAACGTGAAATAATAATTAAATTGACCTTTATAATCGTCATTCGATGCTAATTAATTACTAATTTAAGTTCATAATTATTGCGAACTATGTTTTTGTACTATTTCTAGATAACAATCTCAAAAAGCCAACTACCTACTTAATAAAGCAATGATTTATGAAATTATGTTGGTTAACAAACGAATAAAAATAAGTGCTGCCTATATGTACATGCCATATTATGTCCGGAGCCTTGTGTGTGAGGTGACTTGGGGTTCTTACAGACGAGCGGCACGTTCAACGGCAGATAAACTCCAGCCGTCGCCACCTGTCGACGGCTGCTGACAACGCGCCGGGCGGCAGCCATCGAAGCGTCGTCGCCGACTGCCGTCGACACACATTTACGCGGCATGCCACAACTGCAAGCGTCGCCACCCGTCGACGGCAGCCGTCGACAGGCGGCGACGGCTGCAGTTTATCTGTCGTTGGCAACGTGCCGCTCGTCTGTAAGAACGCTTAGGTGGAAAGGGAACATCCTGTATATTAATATAACACCTTAAAATTTTAGTTCCCATGCGAACTTTTTATGTCACACTAAACTAATCATACCCTGACAACATACTGAACACTGTTGAACGAAAATCCTTCAAGACATTTTTACTTATTAATGTTGATTTGAATAACTACTTGACAAGGCCATCGATACTATTATATATGTTTTTCTTTTCATTCATTTTGTTCCATTTGTGAAGAGTCTATGTATTCCGAAGCGCGAAGGACGCAACCCACGCGCAACCTTCTACGTTTGTGCACTATTGCACACTTGAAACTAATATCATATCACTACCTACCGCTCCCACTCCAGTGTACGCTAAAGTAAATAAAGCAAAAGAGAACACTATTCATGACGTACACGTACCTTCTTTATTCTGAAAGAGAAAATTTAAAGCCAAACCGTAACAAATCTCAGCGGGAACTTAATTCGCAGAACTGAGACTGATTCTAATTAGGGGTTTATTCATTAAACGACAATTACTTTATATACCAGCCTTGAATACAACGAATTTTTTCCCGGCATTAGTATTCAGCTACGTCGTCAAATGTATACAAAATACATTTAGATTGAGTGTCCCGAATCGCTCTGCGTTCTGCGAATCACGGCCGCTGAAAAATGTATTCGAGGGTTAGCAACTCCAATTACCGATATAGAAATCGCAATATGTCAAATAATCCGCATAAATCCAGTACTGATTACATTGGAAAAGTTACTCGGAAAGGATGTGTTGTAAAGACCCAAAAACGCACGTTTGCGATTAAACAAAGTTATGTTTGTTTTATTTACATTAAGAAGTTGAGGCGATGTTTGCTTCTGCGAATCGTATGTAACGTTTGTATTGAAATGTTACACACCATTCCTGAAGCAAAACAAATATGGTCGAACTTCTTGTGTAAATACAACAAGCATAACCGTGTTTTATCACAAACCGGAAGAAGATTAATTCATTCATAAACTGGCTCAATTTTTGTCGTTTCTTCAAAATGCGATTAGAAGTTATCAATGCTAAAGAGCTCATTTCCGTTCAAAATGCAGAACTTTCCGGAAAAAGGTTCAATGTTAATCTGACAATAGTTATTCGGATATAGTTATAGTGTGTAGTGCATAAATATTGAGGTGTTCGCGTCTAAACCATAGTGTGTCTGGTTAGTGCATTCCTTTGTTCTCGTCGAAGCATGTGCGCCGCAATCACGTGTCGACATTGTGCCTGCGCGTGTCACATTGCAATGTCATAGCACGAAAATTCCACAGATTCAAGTATCGGCCGGTGAAAAGATAAACGTTATTCGGTACTTGTGTGATCAATTTAGATGTAATTAGTTGTTACGATAGAATCGGAGCATCGTCTGTAGTTAATGGATTTAAAGAGGCCATCAAACTCAGCGACCTTTTTCATCCACCTACGATGAAGAAGGTTGTTGAAGGAATTTTCTGGACATATCCGGAATTTTAGCTTAGTGTCCGGAAATAAAAAACGGTATTAAAATAATATTATTAAGTTATAATGAACGCACAATTTAAAAGAAAAAATTCTGGAATTTTCTTCAAGTGTAGGGAATTTTCCCGGAAAAAAGTCATAGATCTGGCAACCCTGCCTATACCTAACATAACTTTCCAGATCGATGTTCGTATAAATCTGGGCGTGAATTTTATAGTCTCGATTTCAAGTACTCAATTAGTGAAGTCTCAAATCTAGATCAGTTGCCAAACTAGTATAAACAGACAAGCACATAACACAGACGCTACCTTTTATACGAGGCTGGCAGGGAACCGGGGAACAGGGAATAAGTGTAGTCTGAGCAGACGCGGCCAGTCACGATGATACCGCAAAAAAAAGTTTTCACTTTAAACTTACTGTCGTTGTACCGTCTGAGCGTTAGATCACTGGAATGAACGGAGATAATGCACGCCACGCATGCAAACTGGAGACACGTAACTTTAAAATACTCAAAGCGGTTGCACAAATAACAGTTTCCACGAAGCCTGTCCACTTCTTGCGATATGGGTGTCTCCACAGATCGCGTGATCGGCCGCAGTAAAAGTGAAGTATGTGGTTTTATTGCCTCCCGCACGTGCCGTGTTCAGATCTAGTCGTCGGCGTCGTAGATACTCGGTACTGACTAGTGACTACCTACCTTAAACTGATAGCCGGCGCTCGACCACTTCAAGCAGGCCCCTGATAACGCACAACACCCTTCGTCACTCATTAGTGGTGTCAAATGGGCATCGGGTCGAGGGAGATCAAGTGTGTTTGGACGCGCCACCAGTGTCAAGCGGGTTCGAGGCCGTCCGCTGTTTACGTGTCGACTTCGGTAATTACGTTGATACGTTCTGTTGGAGCTATGTAAATTGCTGCCAAAATGATTTTAAAGTGCTCAAATGGAACAACAAAATTAAGATAATGGCCGTTGTTCGCCTATAAGACTTATGTTTATTTGCTTAAAGTTGGTAAGAAGTTCTGTTGGACACGTAATTTGTGTTTAAATGTTTGAACTTCCTAACTTTTGCATGTTGTTGCTCAATTGTGTTCCAGCGATTACGAAATCTGGTCCAACAAAGATTACGTTAGGAACTAATGAAGGAGGATATATTTGACTTGAGAAGTAGTTTTCCTGGAATGCAGAATGAACGAACTGTAAACTATGTCTGAAATAGTCGTGTCGGTCGTTGTAAAACAAACAGAGCGCTATGAAGCTAACGTAGTGGATAGTTCTGAAATATTTGTAGCAATTCTAAAGTGATTTGAAATAGCATTGTGAAAATACAAACTGTAACCATATCTACTTCATGAAAAACGCTCAGAAAATACATTTCCTTTTCAGGATTTTCTTTAATACTCCGTAAGTTCACCTGGCCGCGCGGTACTCAATCGTATCGATTCCACTTAATAACTTGACGCCTGAGGTACTGTTTACCCATCTCCTATCGCCCTGGGCCTCGATACTGTAGCGGAACGTAAATCTTATTCTTGATTGTAAACTTTGCGCAGTTCCCAATAACACTTTGATCATGTTTAAGAGTCTGACATAAAGTGTCGTCGAAACAGCGCCAAAACGAAGTAGAGTTATAATAACTTTTTAAAAGCGGTCAGCTTATCTGAGCCGGCGGGTGCACTCGCTCGACCCACTTTATGACATACAGCCGCACATATGTGCATAAACACAAATACAACTGTAATTAAAGCTCCCGCGCCTCCCGCTCACCCTAGGAAATGGAGCCGATAGGGGGACGACGCTAGGCACCGGTGTTTCTGGACATGTGGGACTAACTCACATGTGTGCAACATAGCCGCCATATACATCGCTGTCTCATATGTTTACTTTTACACGCGATAATACTTGCGGAATGAACAGTTTATTCAATGGCGACGTCATTATTGTTATTGGCAACGCTGACTTATTTTAATTTCACTTTCGTAGCGTCGTATTTATCAATTTGTTTTTTTGTTTACATCATTATTTCTATGTTTACCTTGCTCGTTGTAAAGTCAATCGGGGAAGTTTTAATGAGAATAATTTGATTGACTCTCTGCTGATCGTGGTCGGTAATGAGCGCAGCAACCAGATCCTTAAAGCAAGGCAAACCTTGGAAACAGGTCAGGAATTTTAAAAATAAATCAACCTGTTCGGAAGTTTGCTTAAAAAGTAAATATACTAAGTTTCTATAATTTATTCCGTAAATAACTTTGATGTCGCATTGTCAAGGCCGCAAATGTAAATATAAATTGCGAGGTGCTGAACGTGACTGTGTGATAGCACATTTCTCCATAACTCATCCCACTTGAACTGTAAACGCGCGAGATAGAGGTTACTTTCGAAGTAACATCTATTTCCGTACCTCCTTATTTTTATACGTTCGTGGATATTCTCATTTCTTTGTGTGTAAAGTTTGTTATATTACGTTGAGGATGTTAATGTGATTTGTTTCCTTTTCGCCGAAATATGCTTTCATTGTTATTGCCAGTTTCTTCGTTTGATTTCTTACCATTCTTTTGCTCTTTTGTTGTTGCAATTTAATTGATTAGGTCGGTGAGTTGTTTACCATCTTTAGAATATTTACCCACGAATATTTCTAGCTGTTGTAGAGCTGTTGTATTTAAATCTTTAACGTGACCCGCCACAATGAACAGTCCTTGTTGTTGTTCTATATTTAATAATAATCTACATTGTCAAGAGGGTCGGGAAATCCAATACCTAGGAAGTACATACTTACCTATGATATCTGAACAAAGGAAAACGTACCTGCCAATTCTCCGTAAACCTTGAGGTCACCTTTCGGCAACCACAAGACTATTAAAATATGTATACAATACAATACAATAAATGAAACGAGGATATCCATACTAATAGTATAAAGAGGTAAAGTATGAGGTCATCTTCGAAACTACTCATCCGATTACAAAGCTACGCAATTGCTGTATCCTAGAATAAAACTCATGTTAGTTATGAGTACACGAAAAAGTTACGCAGACGAAGTCACGGGCATAAACCAGTACTTATTTAAAATTGAAAAACGTGAGTTTATCCTGTATTGAACACAATTCTCCTTCAGTAAAATCAATGGAATGGAGCTTTAGTGTCGATCGTGGCTCGTTCTCTGAAGTCACGTTGTACGGCGCCCGGTGGCCCGGTGGTTTAAGGTCCAAACTCCAACGTGACGCTCGGACAGCCTGTCAACAGCGCACACATGTGGAAACTCATTTATCATCAGCACATGCATTAACACGAGATGTTCTACGTTACAGGGGTTCTGTTTCAAGTTTTAAAAGCTTCACTGAAATTGTGAGTGCAGATAAGTGGGCTATTTTATGAAATATCAAAGTAGCTGTAGGAAATGCAAAATTGAATATTAATTTTAAATCAATCAGTCCAGCATAGCAGTCAAAGTCGATTGATAGAGGAAACCATTCGCATTCTATCTTATTTCTTATCAAAGAAATGTTAAAAGATCATTTGTAAGTAGCCTATGTCTTCATATTGAAAGAAATGTTTGAAGATGTCACGTTTAAACTAAAACGCGAGCAATCAATAACATAGAATTCGTCTTCAATCCTCAAGCCTCTATAAAAAATAATAAATCATTAAACTAGCAGGTTTCGTTTCAATAACGTTTGCTTGACAATGTAAACGTAGTTAATCATTGGGGAACCGCAGTTTAATAAGGACAAGTCGACGGCCGTTCGGAGTTCGGACACATCTCGACTATGAATAAATAATCCCTATTTAAATAATAATAACGATCTGGACGCAGAAAGCCAGAATTACACCTGACCACCTCAATTCGGTGTCTCATTATTCATTAATGTAAACGATAAGTTAAGTGGTAGTGTACAATGCTGTGGGAGCACAATACAATGGAAGAGCTCGGTACAAATACAATGTAGTATTGCCGAGCGTCTAGACGGCCTCATTACAACCCGCCGCCCATCTCCGGCGCGCGCCCCATCCCACCCTACAAATATCTAATGAAAATATGCCTTTTTAATCATACAGAAACACGCATTTCCACTAAACCACGAAATAAAACCAAAATTTATCTGTTAACAAACGCTTGAATATCCATAAATCTGGTAAACAGATTATCCCCCGTTGATCCTGGCTGTGTAACGTGGGAAAGATATGGAAACTCGTTCCAAGTTCATAAGAATTGTTCGTAGTTCGGGAGGCCTATCATCTTACAGTTACAGATAAATTAGGCGCGGTTATACCAGATAATGTCGTTGACTCGATTTGGGTCGATGACTTGTCATAGTAACACGGTTTCGGCCATTATTCACTGGGATCCTGTGACCTGTCAAGCCAGGTGGTACATATTTGTATGTCGGCTATTGCCTATGCCTACCCCATCTTGTACTAATGTAAGTAATAAAACCCACGACCCCTCTGCGCGCGTCCTTTTTGTACTTATTTTGCACCCTTCTTGTGAACTCTAGGCCGTTGACTCCTCGAATATTTTTCTTTATTGTGTCGTAAAATCTTTGAGTATCTCCAATTGTTGTTACCTGTAATGATTCCTCTTTTTCTTCTAAGAATTTATTAAATGAAATTCTTATTTACTTATTTGTAATTTTGGAAATTGTTTGAGTACTTAGTTTAATTGTATCTGTATCTTCTATTGCTGTTGTATTATCTATTCCGTTGTTCAGAACATTAATCGTTTATTATTAGACACATTCATATTCTTTTGGTATAAATCAAATAATATGCAAGAGAGCAATAAAGTGAAAAAAATGTCTTCCTATTATGTTGACGACGTGCTGGTATTTTCCTCACAGTGGATGCCAAATTAAAGATTATGCGTGCGTCATCTTTCCTCGAGGAAATAATCGCTGTTTGCTAGGAAATTCAAGGGGCAGGAAACATCTGACAATGCAAACTGCATAATTATTACCACTATCCTTAATAAGATTAATATCTCTATTGATGCCAATCCGGTTGTGTTGCCTTCTCGGTATTGACACACTAATCTATATCATTTCAAGGGCGGAATTTCCAAAGATACCGAGTTATTTCGCAATTAAATTCGTCGTTTTAGATTGAAAAGGGAGATAAATGTTCTGATAATCGCTAATTCGCTTTTGTGACATGTGTAACGAGCTGGAGGCATTAAAATGACAAGTGCAGTCTCAAATCTCATTCAAATCTTCCTGTTCTTATTTTAACACCCACAATATTTAAGTGTCGTTGTCTTGTCCCAAGAATAGATAGTCAAAATTAAAGACGGCCAAACTTATTCAGAGCCATGGCTCACTCGTGGTTACTTGATGTAACCGGCCCCTGAAGTACGTCCTTTCGTCCGGGCGGGCGCGGGAGGCGCCGGGCGCCCCACAGCAGTCGGGCGTTGACTCCGCAATACCACCCGTGTACCACGGGATTTATGATAGTCACAGATACGAGTAACACGTGGTGAAATTCACTTGTTCACCTTAATGGGAAGATTTATATGACGAGGTGCGAGGCATTCTAGATTGTTAATTCCGCACTGTGATGTGCTATCGGAAGTAGTGTGCGAGACGGATCGACTTGTTGCTCCGGGCCATTTAGATTTGGCGTCGGAAGATAGCAGATATCTTAGCTAAGTTTATTCCACTTTAACCTCTGTTGCACTGAATTGATATTCCAAAGGGTTATTGAGCTTCAAATTAGAAGCTATATCGGCAAGAATGTAGCTAATCTAAAATTACCTTTGCTTCTATTATTTTCAAACAGATCTCTACTCTTATTTCACGTTTGCAGCCGCAACACATATGTATGTATTTCCGTAGTTGTCCGAATGATTGTTTTTATGTGCCTATTGACCTACATCTCACTTCATCTGTGAACATCGTACGAAACGAGAGAGTAAACAGTTTTATGAATTTAAACACAGACGTATTAGCCATTTGTACATATTTGGAGTTCGTGATATCGGTGCCGAACGTGTTTGGAAAATGTTGACTTCTACGTTTGAGAACACATCCTATGTTTACTTGAATTTCGTAAGCAAATAGTGAAAATATTCAATTAAAACTTCGTCAATGTTTGCCTAAAGCCTTACATACCCATGCTCATAATTATATCTGTAGCGACACTACAAAAAGAAGCAACATACAAAAAGTACTACAGCGCCATCTATGGCACAAATGAAGAACTAACATTAAAATCCTAAATCACGATCAAGTATAGAAAAATCCGACAACTGCCGAGCAGTAGCCCACCAGACACAACACCCGACTGGTCGCAGGATCCTCCCTTTTACGGGGGGTGAAGAACTTTTAGTACTATGTTCAGTTGCTGTAGTCCCGACTTGTTGTAGTGTCACTACATCACTCCCCCCCGAACACCCCCCGCTGGAATTTTACATACAAGCGTATAATGACAACCTTTTTATCTCTTTTAGTAATAGACACAATTGTCGTTAACGATCATATCAAGACCATTGAAGTTATCAACAATATGAAGCAGTTTATTTATACCCTGAACCCTGATCCTTAAGGGTTACACTTAGAATTTCTACTCGAAAAAAGGTCACTTTAGGAAGAAAGCGAAGCATACGCGTGCTGAATTCCAAAGACTTATCGGAGATTATATTAGATTCGAAATCGAATCATTCCTTACAAAGACATTTAAGAGTGAAATGTGAAAACGTACAGCTAAAATAAAGATTAGTCTTCGATGGTTCACTGCAGGATTATGTGAATACTATACATAAATAAAAGGGATGTAAAAGGTACTTTATTAAATAGCCGCGCCGAAAATACACCGATGATTTGCGGGTTTCAATCAAATCTCTGCACATTCAACGGCAAATTCGAATACGTTTACTTTATTCCATTTCGAACTCTGTTCCCATTGTGTTAAAAACTATATGGATTCGGTTTTTTTATACCGGTGTGATCTGAAATTGAATCAGATGCTCAGATTATTTTGATGAACTCGTTTGTGAAGATCGAACAATTTGTGTGGTCAGTTGTGGAAGTAGTAGAGCTATCACGGAAGCTGTGGTTTTGTTTATTTTCTACGTACTAGATAACTTCTACTAGAAAGATTAAAACAGAAATATAAACATCATTTTGTAATCTTTCAACAAAACGTGTATGATGCATAAAATCTACAATTTGAATCTAGAAATTGCTATGTCCGACCTTGTCCCAAATGAGCGCCCTCTTTTGATTATTGCATCTAATCAAAGTTCCCCTTTCCTCGCAATAATATTTAAATCAACAGAATCTAGCGTCCAATTATTAAATAAAGCTTAAACAATCATTGCGAGTGGTTCCGGCGGGCCCATTCGGTGGAGCGATTTAATTAATCATTTCTTGTTATAGTAACAAAACTGGCGTTATCAATTTGCCGCTCCGATTTTCAATCAATAAATCATCGCAACGAAATTGGTTTGATATATTCAGGCTATATTTACGCATTCAGTGAATTCCATTCCAACTAAAATGTTGTATACCCAAAAATATTTGAAAATAAACGTGATAGGAGAAATTACGAGTACGAGCCAACAATTTGCAATGACTTGCTGCATAATGGCAGTTTTGAAATTCATCACGTGTCACCCCATAAGTCTTGAAAGCACTTAGCGGTAGGGGCGAAACCCTATGATAAAACCATAAAAGCCTGATCTGCCGAAACGCTCAATAACGGGAGATTATGGCAAGAATAGTGGTATAATGTATTTGCATGTATCCCCAATAAGCGTGCGCGGTGATGCTGTGAATCACGTTGGTCGACAGTGAGCCGGTTTATTTAGGCCGAGACGACACATGCCGGCCACACGACCGCGGCCTCGCGATGATACATACGCTATTTACGATTGTATTACCATTTATAAGCTTACCAGTTCTCTTTCTATACGATGCACGGCTTTTGCTTCTTTTTCAATCGAAGCATTCAATACAAAGGGCACGTGTCTGAACTTGAGTTAATACGGCGTCAAGCTTTTCTTTAACCGGCTTTTATGATTCTTAACTGTTTGAATAAGAAAATAAAATCCACCTACTAAAGCACGGAGCGAAAAGTTTAATAACAGTGGCTGCAAGACCTTTAAATACATTGTTGAAGATCTTTAAACAAAAATCTTAAGATCATTATTACTCGTAACAATGATGTTGAACTCTTTTCTCTCATATCACCAATCATTCGTAATATCAGAGACATCCGTGTAATAACATGAAATCCATTGCCAACGCTAAATATTAAATCAGCTAGACTACAAAATGACAGATGGAGTTGAGTATAAATAACACACACATAAACAAACAATATAATCGATGTATCACACGATAAACGGACAACCTAATCACGCAACATCAGACGAGATTGGGACATTTAAACATTTAAAGGGTATTTATGATGATGACGATGACATCACTAATAGCTTACATGACATTGTAATTAATAACAATAAAAAATTTGTTATAGACACAAAAGGATCTATAGTTTTTAGACAAAGCTCAAACAACCAAACCAAAGTTCAAAACAAAGTTGAAATTGATGAAGAGACCGTATTTTATATTGATAATGTTTGGGTTTAACAAATGCCCATAGTTGATTCACATTAATTGCGAACAAGTTAAAGTCAATTCAATTAAGGCTTCAAGTTACTATATAACCTGGCACTGTAGAGACAGATGCCTAGACATTTTCAAGGCTGGGAAACTAGGTTATAGAGCGAGGTCAAAAATTTGGCGTGCTAGTAAACGTGAGGGGATAGGTTCAGACCTATGAAGCAAACTGAGCTTTGTCAACTGTTTTATTAGCCTTGCTTGTAAATATCTCTACTATCTTATCATTTCTTGGTACGAAAATATACAAAACACGGACAGAAATACTACTTATTTACATTTATACGTACACTTACTTACTTTCACTTCCTGATGCTATTAATTCTCTTTTATTTCTATCCCCGTTTTCATCTTCAACTTTCTTTCCAGACCAAATAGATCCTTACTTTATTATCCTCCCAACTTCATTCTCGAGATTTATTTTAATTTCCTTGAAAGAAAAAGGATGCTGTTAATTTATAAAAGGACGTCGCTGCCTTGTGCTGTAATATCTTAATCGTTTGTAATGACATCCACTTAATGAACTTGACCTACATTGTTGGCGGAGTTCTTTTGACTTTTTTTATTAGAGTCTGTAGAACTAATAGTTTATTTTGTTTGACAGGTGTCAGGCAGGCAGGACCGCGTGAGTCAGCAGATCCAGACCAAGCTCGGCGACTACCATCTAGCGCAGTGGTTCATCGATGACCCCAGCAAATCCATCGGGATCTGCGCTGAACCACCAAGTCCTGCACCATGTAAGTACTACCTACATTATCACAAGGAGCCTTAGCAATATGCAATGCAATGAATGCTGTATTGTGCAATTCGTCAGTTTGTGCAGCTTATAATTGAATTGAGGTTGCACGTAAGCACCATGTTTCATTGCGTATCTAACGCATTGCTCTCATCAATTGTTTGGAAACCTACCTGTTCTCGTACACTACTGAATTTAGGGCCTTTTTATAATCAGAATTACCCACAGCGAGAGGGAAGTTATAATTTTCCTGATTTGAGTTGTTAAATTGTCAATAATACAGAGCAGATGAATTGAATTGAACAAGATTATGTCTGGACTTCAAAAGAGACTGACCTCTGAGTTAGTTTCGGCTGTTTTTTCTAGAGTAGTCAGGTACGAAACACCGGCCCCATCTAGTTTTAAAAAAATGACGTGTAAAAGTGTTTGTAAGAACCTACTTGCAAAAATCACATCATTTCATTTCATTTCATTGGATACAGCAAAAATATCCACTGCATTACCATCTCGTACTACTCGGAAAGTCAATCCGGGTCATAGTTGTATACGTTCTGTATACCTTTGTAGATAGACCAGAGGCTGGCAACCTGCCACTACATTGTTATCACTCCTAAGCTCCTATGTTTATTAAACCTGGTTTCATAGTCCTTCAGTACAATTTGAGCCCGTTGGAGATGAGAATCATGGTATTATGTATGTAAGTAAAGGACTCTGAGTCCAATCGTAATTTGGTGACGGGTTTGTCTCGTGTTGGTAGGAGTTTCGAACGCATACTGATTGAGTGCTTGTTTGATATCATCGGTAACTTTGAACTAGGCGGCAGCTTGAGCGTCTAATATTGCACTGAAATTGTAGAAGTATCAGAAAGCAAAGATGGTATACAGAAAATGAGAATAAAGATTACATAGTTATAATATCGTTCAATTGAATCATTCGGAAATAAAATCTGGAGTACGTTATACTGGTTTTCTTAATTAGTTGAAGTAAACGGGAGCAATATGGACAAAATGAGTCTTTTGACCTATTTTATAAAATAATTCTCAAGTACACAGAGCTTACCAACAACATACAAAATGACAAGACCATGACAAGAAAATTATTTTCACCATAAACTTCATAAAACAAATGCTTGCAATGAATTTCAGTCAAAGTAACTTTAAAGAAATTACCTAGAACTTCATACGTATCTAGCTTAGACCACTTGAGAAATCTTGAGGAAGGTAGTTTAAGTTTCAAGTAGTTCCAGCCCGTTATTACTTAATAACTTAGAAAGATTTAACATTACCAACCTAGTTTTAATAAATTGTTAAAGCGATGGAAGCTCTTTAATCGGCTGATGAGGACGAATCGAGATCTCTGACTTCCTTTACGTTTAATTCTCAGGGTTGTACCAATGTAATTTGGTATTGGTCTCTTTTTTATATTGTACTAGGTGATACCCGCGGCTTCGCCCGCGTGGATATCGGTTATCGCGACCAAAAGTAAAAGCTCCCAGACGGCTTATTTTTTGCCGACACCTCCAACAAATGTCATTATATTTTAACTATTGTACACAAAAACTTGACAAATGTTTTTGAGTTTATCGCGAACAGACAGAAAGACGCGGCGGAGGACTTTGTTTTATAATAAATGTAGTGATGATCGAATAATAATTCTAGCTTGATCTATTTGTCACTGAGATCTATATAATAACATGTTGAGATCCATCTGTGTGCTTTAGCTTCCTAGGTAACATTGGATTGATATCCACTTGTAGTCTTATAACTCTTCAATCAATCAACTTGTACCCTAAACCTTTGACACGCAATTTTAAACAAACTTTAGTCAAAGAGCTAGGGTCCATTCCATCAACATTCTCTCGACCAAATTATTGGAGTATCCATAGAATCGTGACGCAGGCCATACCGTTTGATCACAGCTCGTTGCCGTGCCTCCGGAAAAGGCTTCAGAGATCCGCAAACCATTGGTGTGGAAATTCCATTTAATTTCGTATAGATTTCGTCTTGGCCCCGATCCGGTGACGTTTCTTTAGAATGAAAATATTTTTGTACCTACTTCTATTTCGCGGATAATGGGATTATCATGGTTGAGCAGTTCCAGTTAGTAATATATACTAAAACATTTCGTTATTTTTCGTAACCTCAATAAATTCTTCCGTATAGATAAACTAATTTTGTGGAATTACTTTCATCTTTAACTTAGGATAAATTGCGAGCGTATACCCGCTGGTATCTAGAAGTAACAAAACCGTACCAAAATATTTACAATACGTAGAACATTGCTCGCCCACTTCCACTTTGATTTCAAATATGTTCAACAATAATGTTTACCTTGCTAAATATTGTATAATATCCGCTAAATTAACATTGCGCAACTACAAAATTGTAATCATATTAACATTAATCGCAATATTGTTTAAATCAGAGTCGGTCAAGTTACCAAACAGTAAGGAAAACAAACTCCCTATAAACGAAACAAAAAGTTTTTATTCATCTCAAGATTATACCCAGTTTGGATAATTTCGGGGGTGGACATTACCATAACAAAAGAGGATAAAGTTATTTGATACGCGGTTGTGCCGTTTCTCCCTACTTTACAAAATCTACCATTTTTCAGGTGAACCTGAGTGGTTATCCGATATTTTTTTCCCGTTCAAATGGATAATGCTTGCGTAACGGTTAGTTTGGACCAATTTGTATACCTCCCCCATGCTCGTGCTATGGATGAGTAAAAAATTTTTTGTTACGTCAATTCTCTGTGATCAGTATAATCTTGATCATGTCATAATTATGATGCAGCAGATGTAATCGTTCAAAATCGGATCTTTCTTACAAAATATTTCACAAAGAATAACTTTAAAATTGTCTACGTGAGTTTTATTAAGCAAACGTGACGTGACACAACATCCTTGATGCGTCCATTAAATAAATTGTGAAAATTACCAACCATTATGAAATTAATTTTATAATTTCTATTAGTGCGGTGGTGAGGCGAGAAAATTGTAAGATTGCACGGTACGGCACAAAATGGTGGGGTGTTATAAATATTATAATAGGTTGTTTACGATCGACGGTTTCCGTAGTCTGATAATAAATGATTCAGTGTTGTCCTCGGGTTTTGGCTGGCCGGTCAGTCTGTCACGATGACGTCACAGCGGCGCCGTGACAGCGTGACGTGTGACGCGTCACGGCACGAACGACGTGACGAAAGATTGCCAATGCATTCACATCCCTCTACGAGCTTACTTTGAAATGGTCTATTAAGCGATAAATACTGTCAAGTCAGAGCTATGACAGCATTGTTGTTGGAAATCCAAGCATAAGTAACGTTGACGGTCTTGTTTTAACTTATTAACAGTACTTCTTGTTCGCTTCGCTTTATCGACTCTTCTAAATAAAGTATTGTTGTAGTTTTTGTTTGCTAATTGCTGTGAAATTAGATTTAATGATATCAAATCAAACATGAATAGTAATTTAGCGTGGATCATTCCTTTGTATTGTAAACAAGGAAATACAAAAGTATAGTATTTAGAATAAAACTTTTATTTTATGCTTACAAAGCTGATCCTCCCAAAATAAGGTAACTAATACCATTACACACTCCCTGCGCAATTTTATTCAAAACTCCGGGATTTATCCGAAAGAATGAACCGCTATAAAACGTCACCCCCATAAAAATAAGTAATATATAATAATGATATTCCTCCAGAAGGAAATAATTGTAAGACATCGCATAAAGCCGAGCCAACTATCGTCGCGTTTTACGATCATTCGGATACTCTCGGTAGAGTCGGCAGCTCTTAATTAAACCGGTTGGAACAATGTACCTAACCTTATTCCAGACCTTTGATGTCCTATAAATTATACATGCAAAACACATACGCCAAACAGATTGCGGGAAAGTTCAGAGATAAATATGTAGCAAGATTACTTGCGAACGCTCCTGCATACGTGTTGTATTTATGCGAGGAGCCCCATTCTGCCACTGCACATTATAGACATTTACTGGCTTGCATGCGACGAGTGCATTGTGAAAGTCACTCTCCATTGCGACTAGCTCTTTGACTATGTGCCTGTTCAAAACGCGATCTCATGCCACGTGATTAGTTACCAACTTAATGTTACTTTATATGATTGTTATCTCTTTAATACTCGATCTTTATTGACCCTTGTCAATATCGTAATGGAATAGTGTCCTGTCACGCGAGACAAATTAAACGTAAAAATGTTACAAGCGATTGTGGAAATCAATGAATTGACTTGCGCGTTTGTGGCCGTAATGAAGAATGACCCAGTTTTTGCGCGGCCGTCGAAACCGGTCGCAGTAGCGTAAAGCAGAGTAAACAAGCGGTTGATAAATGATTCAAAAATCGCGAGCGACGCGACGCCCGTGTCGCGTGACAAACATTCGTGTCGTGTGATGCGACGCGTTCGCTGTCGCCCGCAGACGCGACATCGCGCCGCTCGCTCCCTCGCTCACTACCACTACGCCTAATGACTGAAACAAAGCACTTGTTTGTCATCAACGCCTTTCACTATTTCCTCTGGGAAAGTTCCAAACAATTATCTAATTTCCTAATTCTACTATTTACTCTCAATCCGCCTCAGCGGCGTCTGTAGTATTCTTACAATGACTAAGAAAAAACCCGGCCGGCACATGCAATAATTAGCGCGTAATAAATAAACACACGTCTTTCCTTACCGTATAATTTATCGCCTAGAAATATATTTAGTATTTTACGAAACTCGCTAACTCGCTTTAAATTACTAGTTGAATGATGACTTTATCGCCACGAAAGCGACTCAAGTTTGCATGGGAATTTTAATTTAAAACTTATCTAGGTTGAGTAATATGATCGATGACGTCACCCGTACTTTCTGCATGCAATACGTGTGTAAACAATTAATGCCCGAAGAACAATGAGCAAAGTCATTAAAACATAATTCCCATTGTAACGCCACAGTCAAACCGTAACTAACTCGGCCGGCAGCCTTATCACGTAAACCGATGGTTTATTGGCTCGAACACTTTGTCACGCGACAAGCCTTATTTGTACCTAGTGACGTATAATAATGACATCCAGCAGTTTTTGTTAACCGCGCCTATCGACAGTGTCGAAACATGCTCGTGTAGTGTGTACACACAGAAGTCTGCTCGGCGTAAGAAAACACATTTCACTGATGCATGCGTCTCATAACTTACGAACGGCGACGTACTGAACCGCCGAGTTAGCTATTGCTTGACTTCCCACTGAGTTATTGAGTTGCAGGCGCGTATCGCTTGGATTTCTTATTCTAAGAATATTCCACAGATTATTGAGGTCGACTAGATTTACATTGAATACGCCGTATAAAATCTTAAATCAAATTGGCGTGTAGAATGCTTCGGATTTTATATGGATCGTAATCACAGAGAATAAAAATGCTGGCTCAGATTTTACAAGATAGGAATTTTAGATAGTCGTATAACTGAAAATAAATTCCTAGCCTATCGAAGAGACAGAGGAAATGGAACAAAAGTTCCACAAAGCAAAATAAAGCTGTTTTCCTCGCAGGAGGTAGAGTATTCCACGTAAAGGGTAATTTGCCGGAGCCACTATTTAACCGTGATTATATTGACATTGCGGGCAACAGCAACAAGAGCGTGCGATTGGACGTGCATTGGTTTAATTCCGTTAACGACTTATCTCGTCACAACATGTTCTGTGTCCATTACATTCCGATGATGATTTGATGGGCGGTCATGATAAATGATGGACATCGGTCAGCTTTGACAACCGCGGACGGTACGCCTCGGCGACGCATGCTCGCAAATTGACTTGTCACTGCATTATTGTGGCCTTAATATCCTGCTGTGAACTGCACAGCAGTCTCGACTTATGGAAAAGTAGTCAGGTTCAGATGACGATGTATGAGCCGTCGCTTAACTATGGAACGCTCTTTTGCGACGTTGACGCCTCGCGCCTGTCGGTTTAAAAGGACAAAGGGTAAATTAAATCTGAGACTGTAATTAGATATTATACCAGCTCCAATTTATCTCACAAGGTTGGACGAAGCCAACAACTAACAACACGGACTAGTAAACAAGATCTTCATACAGGAGAAACATATAAGATACTCAAGGCTCTAAAGAGAAACATCATAGAAAGACATCCATTCAAAGACTAATCCTTCCCAAGAAGGATACAACGTTCCAAACGGTAATTCAATAACCTTAAGTTCTCATAATTATTGCAGTAGACTCCACGAACATTTTGAAGCCGTAATTTATTAAAGTTGAAAGGCTTTCGGTATCTCGGCGAAAATAACGCTAAAAGACTCTTCTAAATATCGGGTTATGATCACATTATCGTGAAAGAGGTCTGTAAACGAGCTAGGAAAACTGACGGACTGATAAATAAGAGGTAGGTCAGCCATTGGTTATAAAAAAGTCGTTAAATATAGATCGTTTGCCTCAGCTTGCGCGTTTATGTGTACCTTCATGTAATGTGATTGTAATTGAGTAAGCTCTCGGAATATCTTGATCGAGCAAAATATCTCAATCAACCATTGGATGAAGAATCTGTTTTCGCAATTGCAAAGAGCGTAATGAGAAATCATAATGAATGGAATTTATTAAGGCCTTTGCTTTTGTAAAGGTGAAAAATTTTGAGCAATATTCTCAGGGGTATCGATAAAGCTCCGATGTTCGGCGACAAGGTGAACCGTGTGACACTTCCGGTTTTTTAATGTACCTACAATAGGACGTGTTTCCTTTGATATATCAACCAGTCGCAGCCCCTTGTACCCTGAGGGTTGTACAGAGACGCTCATTATAATAACCGCAACATTGAATTCTATAGCATTTTGTAGTGATATATTCAAACGTACTGTGATAAGTGACTTTATTTCTTACAAATTCTAAGTAGCTCCATAAGTTACAAATTGATGGTTAAAAGAGCATTTATGATATTCCTCTCCTAATTAGGACCGACAGTTTCAATATGTCGACGCGCTATCTCTTCAGTCAAAATAAATTTAATTTAAAGCCGAGGTTTTTGGTAAATTTTAACCGGTGGCATGTTGTATTTGACAAGGTACCTCTTAACGGGGTCCCGAGGGGGGCATTCAAATGGATTGGGGGGAGCATAATGTTCCTGATTCTTCCATCTAACGTTTAATATTTTAAATGAATTTAAGAATTAAATCGTAGAAATACTCTTTGGTCTAGTGATACCATGAGGTCCTGTGTTCGATTTCCGGGTCGGGCAAAGTGTTATTGGGGTTTTCAATCAGGCATCAAGTATTTATCAGTATCAGCCACGGAGTCTGGATTTGTGTCCGGTTGATGGCAATAGGCTCGCCCCCTATTACATGGGACTTAAACATAACTGCCAAACCCTTCGGGGATTACAGGCGTGTTGTTATTTAATGAAGTAGTAAGAACTTTCTTATAGCTGCCACCAGTAAATATCCTGGATTTTATGATATTATTACTTGTATTTTTGCAGGCTTACAAGCATACTTTATGCATGAGAATGGTACTGTTATACCTTATGGAGAAATTGCTTAATGGCGCACATACGGGCATGCAATTTTTCCTTAAGGTATAAATAATGATTGAGCGGTACCCCCACTTGCGGTATTATCGCTCCGTGACGCAGAATGCATGTTTTGTTTTAAATAACCACATTAATAACAGGGCAGGTACTATTAAGTGAAGTTTATTTTAATTGTAACGGTTATTAGCTGATATATTATGTTACTGAAAACCCTATCTGCATAATGAAAACCACATAATACGAAATAAGCTGTAAAGAAGAAACAAAAAAATAATCTTTAAAAGCTTATTCGAAAGCTTTCAAAAGTAGTGCAGTGCAACACAATAATAAGTCTGGTAATAAAAAGTGAGGTAGTTATCAAGCGTTTCAGTAGCTGCTGGTTTTATTTACTCGTATAACGTGCTGGCAGAACGCGGGCCGAGAGAAATTAAGGTTTCGGGGTACGCTTAGTGGGTGGTGTAGCCTGGTTATGATTCCAGTACCCAATAAGCGTTGATGTAAGACAGTGCTTAAGATTTCTAGTTGATTTGTGAAAAAGTAAATTCAACGTTGTAAAAATGCTGATTTTGTACGCGTTGATCCTACAGATAAACCCACAAAGAACTTTTTTCATAACTTATTTGATGCGACATTTGATACAGCAACTTTGGTAAATCATGTCCCCCTGTTTCGCATAAAATATGTTGTCAAAAGTCGGTGTCTGCCCTACGGCACTTTGTTTCTTTCTCACCTTATTGCTATTCCGTTGTTTTCTTGTCTATGGCTTTCCTTTCTAAAGCCATTAAGGGCGAAAAAGAATGGTTTTTAAAATACACTGCATTCCTAAACGAAAAATTACGTGCGTTAATCATTGAAGTAAGACGTAAGGGGACCAGCAGACAGTGAAAGCGTGGGAAACGTTTAAGATACGTCACAGATTCTAACTAAATGTGAAGGTCCAATATGACTGGCTTTTTACCAGAAAAACAAAAGACGCACTTCTACGAATGCTATTGAATAGAAAGGACGCAGAGGGTTCACTCTTGATGAAGCGTGAATAGAAGCTCTGGCTTCTATTAAAGGTGCTGAAGAACTTAAATTGACGCTGGATTTTGTGTAATCTGCAATGTCAGTGTTTCGGGCATACTTAGATGATGTCCAGCCTATAATCAAGGCATACGTGGATTTTAAAGACTTATTATTAGAAAACTGCAGTCAAAATCTCCCAGAAGTAACACTAAGTTGACAAATAAGATTCTAATGAGATTTCCCGTCCTTATTTACCAGACCATACATTTTACAGTGGACACACTGCACAGTAACTTTATAGTCATGAATAGTACAAGATGTATTCGACCCAGTTGCGAAGTCAAGGTTCAATTTACCAATCACGGCCGTGGAAGGCGGTATGGCCCGTAGTGGTCCACTATTGTTCTCACCATTCATTACTAATGGCCGCCTAGGCGCCTACCGATGGTTTACGGGAACTGTTGTGATTTTAATTGTCTTATGGTCAGAGTGGACAAATAGTGTCGCCTTGCACGAACTGTTTGGCTTACGTACGATAGTATTGGTTGCTGTAGTCTCTGCAAATGTTTTGTCCTGTGGAGCATCAGATATTTTATATAAGGCGTTGAATTATTTACCCTATTGTGACATCATTTAGTAGATATTATGGCTCGAAGAAAATTAGAGACAACTTAAAGATAACTTCGTTAGCATTCTCCCAGTTTCTTTGAACAGTGACTCACACCTGTTAAAGGTAATGTGTAGGCAGAGATGTCACAACGCCCACAGTTAGCTTATATTTGATTGGCGGCTTGCCTATTGCTAATATTGAAGGTCAAACTTTCGGCTTATTGTCTAATGTCTATAGACAGGAGTAAATTAAACTGTCATCAGTAGAATATTATGAATAGAGATCATTATAAACGGATAGATATAAGCTCTATCATTCCATCACCAAGGAGGAGGTAAAAAGGTGGCAGAGACAAACTGTCTACGCTTATGTAGGTTTCTTTAAACCCTAAACGTTATTGCTTTACGCCTCGAGTACCACCGACGCGACGTGCCTGTTATACCGCTAGCGTTACTATATCCTAATAAAATAAAAGGAGGCCCCCCATCTTTTGGCCATCGCCTCCCCAAAACCGCACGCCGCGCTCATGAACGTACTTTTCATATTACGCCTCAGTTTCATCTGGCTTTGTATATTACTCAACTTTTCGCAGTCATTTTTGCATGCTGCACTTTGTACTCCACAAAATGTTCGCTAATTCTCGTTACTAAATAACTCCGCTTTTCGACATTGGGAGTAACAACGTTGTTTATAGACAGAGATGGTAAACTAAGTATTTAGAAATGTTATGCAAATCTGTTGCTCTCTAGAGGAAGATTTCCTCCGGTTAACAGACTCATTGTCGTAATTACTTTAACTATAATTAGAATTTATAGCAACTTACTATGGGATACTGCATGCATAGCAAGTAGATATAGTACTGGTACGCTTTATGTGTAGAAGAAAGAAATGAAATGGGGAGAATTATTTCACAGACATTTCCCCGACCTACGTCATGATAAATGTAACTTCCGCACGTTTCCTTATCACCTTGTTATTTTCATTAGAGAATGCAAATTACGTAACATTTCGCAAATCAGCACTATGTGGCAAGCGCTGGCCTCAGATCCGACTCGTCTATCAGTCATCATTTACACATCCATAAACGCGGATGTTTTATTGTAAGCCGTGGTGTGTTCACCCTTGACATTCATTCAGGCTCCCCGGCCTTATTACACGGTAACACGGCCCTCGCAAATATAATTTACATTTGTAATCGAGATTACAATGTACGTATTGTTTAAATGGGATACGGATTTTGGGGTAATATCTGGATTTACGAAATAACGACGGTAAACCGTCGCGTATACAGTTCAGGATTATTTTAATAAGTGAGTAGCTGAACTGGCGCGCGAATGAAAGATTTATGAGGGTAATTCTTCGAAGGTGGTAAAGCCGACGTGAATGCTGAATTACTCTTATTATTTCTGTTAGTTCACTCTTTTATTTCGCTCACCTCTTTGTGCGGCCGCTGTGAAATATGCATGCATGGAAATATGATAAATGTGCAGGAAGCTGTGTGAGCCAATGGAGTTTATTCTTCACTGCCTGCCGTCGTTAGCCATTCCCGCTTTCTAGCCACATCATTATGCACTTATTACCTACGGCTGTTAGAGGATTAAGCCTCATTAGTTCTTCATTCTTATTCTCACCCACTGGCGGCTTAACCCTTGAAACGCGCGCCGCAGAAAATTCTTATAATCGTCGTGGAAATTACAGCTACATAATACCATGTTTATTCGTGGATTCATAACTTGTAACAAACAACATGGGTGGTTTGTTGGTGTGCGTACTGTCTACTTACAAAGTATATTGGCATGAGGCACGGCTCTCAGGACACCGATATGAGGTATTGCCCCCGAGGGACAGCTGGGAATTGATTCCGACGCCAGCCGAGAAAAATGAACAACATACAAAATATATATTGTGTATATCGGGTTAGGATGTGCGGTTGTGGCGTTCATAAAGTAGCGTGTAGGTCGGTGGTCGGCGACTGGACAATTTATGGCCGTTTTACACTGGACGCGTGTCATGCGTTTCGCTACTCCTATCTCCGCCAGTTACCCACTTATAATCTATTTTCATTGTGCGAGCTGGGGGACGCGGCACCGGCGGACGGGCGGGTTTGGGGTCTTGGGGTGTGCGCCGCTTCTGTTTGCGAATTTTCTGTAATCTTCAACGTGTCTCTTGTTCGGAAAATATTCGCCCACCCTTTGATACAAATATCAAAGCCCGACATTTGACTTCCTTTATTTATACTCAGTTTGTTTAACGTTTAATTCAGTAAACATTGTATTTTCTTTACTTAGCTAAAATAATTGTTACGAAATTGTTTCTATAAAATGGCTTGTGTTTATGAAAGCGATTTCGTGGCACGATTGCAATTTTTAAATCTAGCTGCTATTGCTACATACAAGTACAACTCCAGCCGTGTGTTATAAACACACGGCTAGGCGTTGGATCGAGGGCTTTGTTTACCCGCCAGAAGGGAGAATGCAACTGATACCTGAATTGCGGAGTTGTTGGAAATAAGAAGTAATACTTCTTATAAACATACGCTTGTTAGCGAGTCGTCTGAAATCGGCCAGTGTGTGATGTGCATACAAATGGGCTGAGTGTTGTCGGCAGACGTCGAACGTGCCCCGCCAGACCTCGAATAGACGTTGATTATATGTAAATTTCAAGAATTACTCGTATTTTGTGCCGCGATGCCATTTTTGATGTAACATACTCTTGCACGATGTCGCAAGGCTGCTGTCTCGTTGAACCTCGGCGTCAAACATTTATTTATATCGTTGTATGTCGTAGTGTCAATAGTTACCACATTATTAAACGCATATTTTGTAACCAACGAATGTTTAATGTCAACAATTGAACACGAGTCAGCTTCAATTTTATTAATTTTGTCTCTAACTATTTCAAAATCACAATACCTTCCTACATAATTAAATAAGTTACATCTTCTAATATTTGTATAATACTTGTGACCTTCGGTAACAAAACCACAAAATTTTGATTACAGACGAAAATTAAACATGACTTGTTAGACCTTCTGCGAGGGCCATTACCGCAGATATTAACCGCAAGTTCGTGCTTAATCTCCAAACGTCCGTAAAAGCTAATGACGAATGACTTACTGATTTGGCAACAAAACCTAATAACGAACAGTAACGCACGATACTACGGATCTACGTATAGGAACTTTTTAGTACTCTCCTCTTTCCCCCGAATAGCCTTTTTTCTCGAATGTTTATTAAGATTATTTGTTAGCTTACATAAACTGAATGCCAACCTAAAAAACTTTACTACCTCATCCACGTAGAGGTTAACCTAGAGAGGTTCGCTTTCAGCTCTTCCCATTGTTGTAATATGGTAAATTATTCTCGGACAGGATTATTGCTCGGAGGGAGTTTAAATCGTGGTTGTACCGCCACCGCCGAGCTATATGTAATAACCTTGGTGCTGGTTACTAATATTAATTTGTGACACAACCCAAAAACGTTCCTCCAATGAAATTACGACAAGTTATCTTCTTTTGACAAGAGTTGTAAGAAAAGATTCCTCGACGTAATGCTGGAAGGAATGAAATATGTTAGTGCTAGGATCAACGTGAAATAAACTTAGTTATTTATTGACGAGGAAACTGCGAGGGGCTAAGGTATTGCGAATTACTTCAAGATTACAGAAGTTGCTACGAAAATGTTCTTTTCTAACTCATTTAATCCGTTTGCGAACCGCAATAGATATACATCACCCCTTATGATTGGTTTTACTCGCTGTTTTATGTAGTCACAGCAAGTTTTTTTGTCTGTATTGGTCAGTTTTTCCTTTATTCCATCTATAATGATAACTTACGTTATTTTCCGAAGTCTATTCTTCTTGTGGTATTGCAACTTCCGTTACGCTATTGATTTGTGTCTGTAACTCACTGTTTTCTTTGTTCCTAAAGTAATTTTCTGTCTCCCAAACTAAAACTATGTTTTTCTTCGTGCAAATGTCCAATAACCCACATCCCTCTTTGTATCTGACGATTCTGAGGTACTCCATTGATTGTGTCTATGTGTTCTCTGTTTATGCAGTCGCTCGTCTGCATACAAAACACAACGGTCGTTCGCCACCGAGTCATAACCGATGTACTGTGATAGAAAACAAATAAAAATAACTCTTCAAAGTAAATTCCTTTGTTTAGCAAATGGTCGGTGTACTTCAATGATTTGCTTTGTACCTTTCAGTCGTAAAGGTAGAATGCAATTCGCCTGTTGATCACTTTGGGCGGAATTTAGTGCGTTTTTACAGTAGCCTTTTTAAGTGCAGGAGGTTTTGTAGCCTTTCTTATGGTTTGGCATTAGAGTCCATCTACTTAGGTTTCGTAACCATGTTTTGCTATGGTCCAAACAGCAATTGGACATGGTTACCAAATGCCAAGTAAATTCTATAGGCAGCAACAATCACGATAATTTAAGTGTTATCCAATTTCGAAAGTTGTGATTGAAAACAGTTTTTCTCTGTCAAAGGTCGTCGGAGGGGGAAGCAAGTGATGCGCCGTTTATCTAAGAATCTAAGTTGTTTTATAAATTGTGTATAGCACGGACGAGTGTCGGTGTTGTGCATAAATCGTATTAACTTCCTTATAGTGGAAGGAAAGGCCTCGAGAGCTGTCGTCGCAGATCGCATTGACCCGCTTACGTTACGTTTCGCGGTAAGCTGCGACCTCGGACTGAACAAAGACGACGCGTGTCTCGCATTCTGCTTCACAAGGATCACAAACAACAATATTTGTAGTGATCCATACACCCAAATTTTCTGTTATGATGATAATAATCCACCTTTCAATACTTGTTGATAAATTCGCTCTTTGCAGCCATTAACGTGTGCTAAAGCCAAAGAAATATTTGTTGACGAATGAGATTGACGTTAAAAGCGGAAAAGCAATCGATTTGCGGGATCCAGAGTCAATACCACAGATTTTACAGCGCTGAGTTGTTTATTGTTGTCTTAGTTGAGTTAAACGATGAATGGAGTACGTGACATATCGAAAAGTTAAGATAATGGTCAGTTCCATCTCTGATCGGTCTTTGATGTATCCTTCCGCCTTCACAAATGTCAAAGCTTCATTGTCAAGGCTTCGGTTTCTCAACTTGCGTGTTTAAGAGACAGATTCTGTTCCATTCGATTCCAATATAAATATGCAAATCGTAGCTATGAATTACACTGCGCTGATATATTACCGTTTTTAATATTCAATTACGCTCAAAGAGCGTAACGACGCGGTATAAACATTATCTGTTATTCCAGTTAGTAGGAGAATGGAGAAAGCCTGAGGGAAGCCAAAAATAGTGGTTCGGAAATTGTGTTAAGTTTGAACTTATATATATTCAAAAATATTTAGTTATACAAATAGCAGCATGTATCAGGCCTTCTTTTAAGCCGCGTGGGTTTTAAGACTTAGGATTATCCTGACTGAATTGATTTAGTTCAAACTTCAAAGATACTTAAGAAACCGTCTGTTTTGCGAAATCCTCTCAAAAACAACGCAGACTTTCCAGTATGATACTTATTTAATCGTTTGCGCAAATACAATTCATGTAATTAACAACAAAGCAGTGCGAGTCGCCAGCGAGCGCGTGCGCACGTGTCAACGGCCGCAGGTGCTCGCGTCATTGGCCACCACTGGCCATTGTTCTCACCGCGCCCCCTCCGCCCCACACCCCACCAACCCGCTCATATAAAACTACCCTAGAAGCAATCAGGGCTGCCACTTATGGCAGCTGATTGACTCTTAATCTTTTTTCCTCTACTTCAAGTTCGGTCGCAAAGAAATAAGAGTTTGTTCACACAGGATATGGACCTACACCGTACGCCACCTGGTTTTTTATTTGTTAACTATGAAATTAAATTATATGTATTAATGATCGGCCATGTATAAAAGACGACCATGTATTTATGATTAGCTACGTATTTATTCACACAGGTGTGTAACGAACACCGGACCCAATGATAGTAGAAAAACTTATTAGCATTGAATACATAGAGGGCGTGGCTAGTTAATCTACCGCAAAAAGCGCTCCTCACTAAAAATAACCAGAAATGTATGCTCGTCAGAAGGATGCAATGATTAAGATTATGATTACAAATTCTTACTGACGTTTGCGGTCTTTGACCTGCAATAAAACCCTCCTAATGAGCTTGAGAAATGATAAAAAGGCATATAAAGTAAAATGATTTATTTGTTCTTTCAGCACTAAACATAATGACTTGAACATCGTAGTGGATATAATGACAGGTTAGGAGGTGATCAAATTGCACATTGTAGTGGCAAGTGGTGAGTTGACAGCCAACGATTTGTGGGCATCACTAACAATTTCCCTCCGTAGCGATGAAGGGGGATCGTTAGCGGCTAATCAATTTTATGACACTAATAATAAAGCTAAATGCGAATACATAAATCATGCTGCAGCAGATGAAAGGTTGTATACATAAAGCGTTTTCATAATCGGATTTCGTATCCCGGAAATCTTAGAAGTATGTCAACAGAGAAATTGGCATCATTAGGAGCATCTATTTTTCTTTGAATCATAAATTGATTTGATTTCTCACAAGATCCTATAAAGGTGATGTGTCGGATTTGAATCAACAATGGCTACAATAAAGTAACAGTGTATTTGTTAGGTGAATTCGACACGCGCGCCGATCTTGGGCGCTCCCGAGTTGCATTGTGTCCTCGGCTTCTTTTGTCGAGGGTCTACTCCTCAATATTCAGTTTACCATTCTTACTTGTATATTGAGGATATATATATATAGGTCGAGAGCTAAGCTGATAACTGAATTTGTTGCTCTCCGCAGAATAGTGCAATGCTGAAGTTCGCTCTTTGTTTAGAAGCGTCTAAGTTTCTGATACTCGCACATAAGTTTGAGAGCTGTGAATAAAGTTACGATGCAAGCACGTGTAATCTCTGCTTAATCTTGTTCAGGAATACAAATTATAAGGTACGTTATTATTGCACGAATTGTTTGCATGAAGTGCATTCGGAAAACGGGCTAAATGTTTCCTTTTTAGACGTTTTCTGTACCGATCTGATCCTGGTTATATATACTATAAATGTATCCTGAGAGTAACAAAAATCACTCAACTTTAAGAGTTTTCCACATGATCAGAGCAGCAAGCGCCCACGCCGAATCTACTTTAAAAAATCTCAAATAAAGTATTTCACACGGTATCGGTTCCCATAAAAATAAAATATCCAGTTATAATATCAGCTACCGAAAAAATACTCGAGTTATTGCCGAGAAGATTATCGTGTGGTGTTTTTACCTCTAATCCAATAAGGTGGTAGGATGCACCGATACGTGTATTGAGCGTTGAGCCTGAGAGTTTTTGAAGCGGTGTATCCCGGGATGCAGAGTGTGACGTACTGTGAAGATACGATGTTGATTGATATTGAAACTTCCTGGAGAAAATAGAAATATTCAGCAATTTTATGATGGCTCTGTTTTATTTTCATCGATACCTATTCCAATAAAGTATATCGTCACTAAAAGTGACGTAGTAAACCTAACGTTTTTCTTTATAATTATGTTGAGTAACAAATCTAGATAAAAAAGTCGTATCTCACTTAACATAACATCATGCCTGCAATCCCCTAAGGGTTAAGCAGGTATACCTAATAGGACACCCACATTTCCCAACTTATATTTAAAAGTCCCATGTAATAGGGGGCGAGTCTATAGCCATCAACCATTAGTCGTATCTCAAAAGCAATATTCTCGTAAAACACAGTATTTAGTGCTAACTTCACCGTGCGTTTCCCCTCATCGTTTTATCGCTAAATGAGGTTCAGTTATGAATCTTATGATCAGCTCTTGTTAGTGAATCGCATTAGCGGTTGTAAACTGGTAGCGGGTAGGGTAATGGGAAATAGTAAATTGACCAATCACATGTAAGCATTACGTGCGTGCAAGTAATTGAACACATTCTGCACTCGCGCGCACTCAGTTAAGAGGTGCACTCAAAAAAACCAAATCGTCTTATTTATTGAATGTTGCTCTAATCCAATTACGTTGTGAAGACCATGATATTTTTTCCCATGCATTCTTTAGAAAATACTTGGGAATATTTGATATGGTTACGGACACGGTAGAGTGTTATGATTAATACATTCCATTATGAAGTTTGAATATTTAAGTATTCAGTTGTACAGTAGATTAATGTACAGGCAGTAAAGTAACCCAAATAATTATTTTACGATGGGTGGGTCACATTCCTCAATTAACCTCCTATTATACCGGGATTAAGTTAAGTTAACGATATCCGTCCCAATAATACCCGTAGAACACAAAGAACTCCATTATTCCCCGCACATCTTACACATCATAATACAAACACTATAAAACTCATTGTACATATAACTTTCTGATAGAAAAAAGGTGAGGTAGCTATCTATTTAGAGGGGACTATATGGATCAGTGCGCAATCTAGGCGTCGTAACTTGGACTCCTTTGTCCTGATCGCAATCTCCATAAACCAGCTAAACACCTAGCCGAGATTCCCCTCACGAGTCCCGGGGGGTGGCCAAGGGGGACGGGGGGCTCCACCCCCCTTCTTTTAGTTATACGGGAGTTAAAGTGCCTTATGATTTCGAGACTTTCCTCACGGAGGTAATGTCGGTGTTTTATTAATCCATAAAAATCTCGGAAAGCCGTAAACGTTGACACCAAACAATAATTACTTAGTCTCTTGGAGATTGATGTTTGGACGAAACAGAATAATCTGTTGAGGTAAATTAAACAACGTTAATATCTCACTTAAGGAATAACCTTTTTTATTTGGGCCTGTTTTTAAGCAGTGTGCAACAATGGATTTTATTGAAATTGTTATAAGATAACTAATACATATTATGTTTTCTTTGTCTGCAGGCCCACCATCCCGACGAGAGAGCGAGTTCAAGAAGCCGTCTCACGCGCCGCAGAACGGCGTCCGCCATCACCGCCCCCATATCCCACACAGCAAGGTAAACACTTCCAACTATATCTATAAACTATATGCTTTAAAGCCACAGCCACCCTGCAATCTGCCAATGTTTTATATGCGGCGCGACGGGATTTTATATGCTGCCCTCTGGGTGTTATGCGACCCAAATGAAGTTACTGTCTTTATGGAGTGGAATCTGTTTATAGAGAGCTAAGGGTTGCGCCACATCTAGCAGCTGTTATTTGCTAGAGCGTGCGGCCGACCGCATCTTCGGTCTTCCCGCGTGCTATACGAGTATATAGCATTCCCGCTCTGTTTCTCGCTTCAACAAATGACGGTTCTGAGCGAAAGAAGAGGATAAGAGCATGGAAAAGTGTGGTTCAACCCTAAGTGTGTTAGCTAAGCTGATAAAAAATACATTAAGCAGCTCATGCAAGGTAGCGAGAATATTATGGTTATCTAAGGAGCTAAATGAATTAATAGCTCAAATGGTTAGAAAGATCCAGTTAAAGCCTTCCTCATACACATGTGGAAAAAACTAGAACACAATAACGTTCTATAAGGTTATGATAAATGAAAAGCGACACGTGTCCGGCGTTCAAACGTTCCAGATACACTCGTTATTGCGCTCCTTGCGAGAATCGAGAAAAATTTCGTTACAACTGTTTATCGGTACACAATGGTGTTTATTGTCAAGCTGTACGCTTTACAAAGCAATATCAACCAGGAAAATGTTGTGTTATCATGAAACTTTTTAAATTTCTCACCAAACTCCGTCGCTGCGGGCGCCACCATCTTTTGTGCTGGATCGCTTTGCTTCCCTGAAATATGCTTAACGACAATATACAAGTTTTTCCTGGTTTAACTCTTTAAGAACTCGTTTTATTATGTTGGTGCTTTATCTAAGCATTTGTTTAGATTTAGAATGGGACCAAGAGCGTGTTAGGAGTCACATTAATACTTATGGTCACATTCGTCGTGCTGATGAAGGGGGTCATACGATGCGTGACCGGCCTTTTCACGTCTCATTTGAAACTTCTCATGCCGTAACACAGCCACATCTTGGACTAGTTAATTCCTGGCTGAATTATTCATCAGGCGTACATTGTAATTAAGTTTAATGTGGTTAACTCCAAAACGGCGCCAGCAACTTCGATCACTCGGGGAAACTTGCTACATGTACATACGTTGATGAATGGCAGAATACATTTGATACGGAGAACTTGTAGGTTAGGAAATCGTATGTGTGTATTGGTACCTTTCAAAGCAAACGTACTAAATCAGAACGTATACCTATCTAGTATAAGATCTACAAACTAAGCACAATTTAGACGAGTAACGAGACCAGATTTCGTCCACAAAACGTAACAAATCCAATTCAGAGACGTCGTTTAAGAAATCCCAAAACGTAATTCTATTAAGAGGGGAGGTGAATAGAATATTAATGTATATTTTTTGGTGCAGAGCGACGGTTCCGGTTCAACGGGAGCCCCGCACAGACCGCCTCCAATCAGGATACCCAACGGTATCCAGTCACAGGTCAGTTTGATGAGGGTCCTTAGCTCACCCCCAGAAATATTCATTGCTTCATTCATATTAACATCTCTCATTCATTGCTTCGACAAACGTTCTCATGACAGCCCTTTCCTGGTCATTATCATCTTCATCTTAGTCCACAATATTCCTTCTCATGATTAGTCTTTTCATACATTTATTTTAGTTTAAAATCAATAAAGTACCTGATATCCATTACTTCTACTGTCACGTACGAATATTAATATAATTGAATAATTGTACGAAACTGTCAATTAGAACAAAAATCGTGCTCACGACATCCATACAACAGTCTGGTCAATGAAATGTAGTCAACCAGCCAATATTGCACAAGAGTAAATTTTTCATTTCTAAAGTATTTGTGGATATAAAACTAGGGTTGGTTTAACTACCATCGCGTGCCTATTCGGTCCCCTGGCTAAAGTCGAACGTTGTCAATAATTAAGCGATCACAGACAGTTTTTGTCCACGCAGTTTTTATTTGCTTCATAATTTATTATGAGAACTTCTGAGGAATTTCAGTATGCAGTCCCTTATTAATCCGTACTATGCAGTTGTATGTAAAAAGTGTTAGCTGGGAGGCATACTAACATTCTATTAATTAGTAAAAGGGTAAACCTTCTTTAATAAAGTCATATTCCCAGCGAAAAAATCCTATTAGCCCTTGTTAAAGGTAGAAAAATTCTAGCAACTTGTCTTGGTATTATCGAGTCCTACATCGACTAACCTAATCCGATTGATCCAATGTTATTGTACGGTAACGATTATTGGATTAGATGGCCACAAATACAGCCAGTCAGTTCAGAAGCATGTCCCTAATTCCCTGTAATGTTGAACATGTTGAACTTTGAAGTTCACACCCACGACCCACACGTTCGCCGCAGGTATTGTTCGCGCCTCCAACACTAGATAGATCAACAAATAGGTGTAACATTACTATGTTGTATGTTGTTAAAAAGCCTTTTATATCTTAACTAATATTTATGCGATGACTTTCGCCTCGTTGGTCTAATGGCGAGCGGTACTAGACACTATGATATCTTAGGAGGTCTTGGATTCGATTCCCAGGTCGGGTAAAGTGTTATAGGGTTTTTCCCATTTGAAATTTCTCAGTAGCAGCCCGAAATCTGGATCGGTAAATGGCAATAGGCTCCTCTTCATGAGACTTAAATATAACAGGTGCTTTTCTGCCTAGCCCCCCAGAGTATTGCAAGCGTGATGTTATGTTTTTATTTATAAAGCGTTTATGGTGTTTAATTATTTCTTGGTGAGGTGTAAACAGGGTCATGGTATTGGTTACAAACTAGGGGGGGGGGTTCTTGCGTGACTCGAATTGGTGATCAAATAAATGAAAATGTTGCTATTACGGCTACTGTTGTCGTAGGTCGACAGTTTTGAATGAACGACCCGTTTTATTAGGCAACCCTATTTGGGCGAGCTCCAAAACTTAGCTGTAATACCACACTTACGCTGCAATTATTTTTTTACTTCCATCTTGCGACTTGACCTTTATATCTTTAAGTTTTTTATATAGATATCATATCAGTGGTGTTCTGTTTGAGCGGAAATGAAACGGGAATTTTTGTAACAATGTAATATGAGAGTTTTTATAATAAAAGCTTCTTCAGTCCCTTAGTACTTTGTACCGACGTTCTTCGCAGAAGACAATTATTTATCTTCGATATTGTGTACGTAAAAAGAATATGTAACCTTTCTTTCTAATACTCGTAGAACAGTCTACCGTCGATACACAGTTCTTCAGAAACGAATGACACCATCCAATAAACATTCTATCTCTCTCCCTCCAATTGATTTGCCCCGATGTTATAAAAGGACGGAATAAGTTCGTCGAATTCAATATTTAAGGTCCCCGGCAGATTCCTTCAACAGCAACAATACAATACATTTATTGCCGTAAACTCGTAAATCATACAAGCATAGCCGACCGTAAACGGGCCCTAAATTTAATCGCCCCGCTTCGCTAAGGAGGCATAATGTATTCTCGTAAAAGTAGTTTTATTCTTGCCAGTGCAAATTTGTCCAATCTTTTATGTGAGCAACGTGTCTTATCTCGTTATGCGTATGACTATGTGTATCGTGTTGACTATGTAACTACCTCTATTTTTCACCTACCGTAAATTACAAAGCGTAAAACGTTAACGGGGCAGTTGTGATGTCACAATATTTCGTCCGGCCACGTGCCCGCATTTCCCCGTGGGCCGTGGGTGTGCGGTTCTGTCGTAGATTTTAATGTTGTACGATATCCGGACAACATTTATATGCTTTTGTCTGTTTCTGACAGCACTGCAGTTCAATATCGAACGGTTTTAATAAAATGTACATTCCCAAGTACATTTTATTAAAACCGTTCGATATTGAACGGTACTATTTTAATGCTACACTTTCACAATTAACTCCAAATAATCACTTTGTTGTTTCCTTTACAGAATGTTATCGATAGCAGTCAACCGCCAATAGAAAGTATTTTAAAGGTGCGTATTCACTCGAGACAAGAATGCACTGTATAATGTAGTTTAAGCAATGTGAAATGTAACATTGTTTGTTATTGTAGGAGATGAAGTCTCTACCGACGCCTTTGTCAGTGATAGCTGCGACGCCGAGAAAGGAATTGGAGAACAAATTCATCTTCAACCCTTACACAAATAAGGTAAGGCAGAAGTATCAGTATGTATTTACCTATTACCACAAGGCTCAGTTCACAAGGTTCAAATACAGGGTTTTCACAGAAGAAGCACGTGGAAATATCATGTTCAATGGGCATACATGTACAATTCGCCTGAACATGGCCTTTACTGCGAAAACTGGGACAGCAAACCTTGACCCTGATTCGATAAAAAATGACATAAGAGTAAATTGCACATTCTCTCGCAACAATCGCTTGCGTAATCGTCGGGAAGTCGCAGTAAAGCTATGCCAAGTAAATAAATTAAAAACAACTAATAACAAATTCGCACAACACTCGGGAAATTAATATGAAAACAATTATAAATGCAAATTTCAAGTTCATGACTACGCTAAAAACGTGTGTGTACGTTTGTATGCTTACCGCGCAAGGTCGTGCCACAACAAACGCGCGAAAAATACGCGCAAGCGGCCATGATTTATGGTGACAAAAGACAATTGATGCCACGCTCTGATATCGTCGGAAATATCTCGAGAATATTCCTTACGTTGCTAAAGTCTGAATAAATGTTATTTCATTTTAGGTATACCATTTATGAAACAGTTTTGACGGTACCTACGCTAGTTCTACGAAATATATGATTGGATGCGTTTTGCGTTGGTCCACACATTTTATTGGAGTAGCCGCGTAGCAACGGTAAAGTGCCACTAGAAGGTTTACGATCATAGATTGTAAACATTTTTTTCCTTATTATTTGTGTCAAATGTTTTTTTAATAGAAAAGAAAATCTTTAAATCTAAGGGGCCGCCCGCCTCCACGAGCGAGAGAATCGCGGCGATTAAACGTATTTCTAAGTATAGGTACGAAAATATCGCCGCGATTCTCTCGCTCGTGGAGACGGCCCAAAAGAGAGTGTATAGAAAAACGTGGCAAGGACGATAATATCGCCGTGATTTTCTCGCTCGTGGAGGCGGCCAATACGCTTAGCAGGATAGGTACTAATTGTGGACTGAAGACATATTAAAAAGGAATTTAAGACGTTAGATAGCAACAGAAAAATTGGAAAAAAGGACACTCGTTTAATCTTTTTTTAATGATTTCCTTTTGTATGAGCTCAACATTTGGCCATTCTTTTAAACTGTATAAGTAAGTAATTATCTAATGTAAAGAATATAGGTACAGTACAACGGGTTTCCCTTTAAGCATCTCTATGTTTAACAGATGTCCATAGCTATGCAATAGTCGTAACGAAAAAATTAATGTTAAATAGGCTAGCTTAAATATATTACGGACGGCAATACTGCCAAAATGTATGTGTAATCCTCATGACGACGATAAAAAATATTAATTTTATTCAGGGAGAGAGGCCATAACATACCACTCAAACCTTCAAGCTGAAAGAACTCTTAAGTAACAGGGATAAGAGTCGAAAATACCATGAATAGTCTTGATAGAATTCTGGAAGTGGAGACGTTTTTCGGCGTATTGTTAAATAAATGTGATCAAGTCTGTATCATATCACTTTTAGTACATAATGTTTGTGTAACGTTAACTTAAATTAGTATGTATGTGGAAGATAATAAAGTTCTTCTTACTTTGCTATGAGAAACAATAATACTTTGTCTTGAATATTAAGTTTTTATGAGAATAAAAATGTAAATCAAACCATGAGCATTAAAAAGACTAGTGGCGCCATCTACCTTCATCTTTCAAAAGCTTCGAAAGTGTTCTGAAATATTTACGTACACTAGGTGTAAAAGTAACGTTTATGGAATCGTTACAGTTTTCTTAGAACATCTGGTTTTAAATCTAGACTCAGAATCTAGGTAATGGTAAACATTGACGTAACGCAGAAAAATGCATTGATTCCCAATATTTTTATAAGCTATGGCAACTCGTAAATCTTTTCTAATAATAAACTTTATTAGAAATGCGCATCAATATTGTAAAGGATCCTTCGCACTGACGGTACATAAAACACAAAATGTATCAAAAACTAAATCGATTTCTGCATTAACATTTATTTTGAGAGAAATAAATAGAAGACTTTTTCCTGATTTCCTTGGTCTAAACATCTGTTTACTAAGTATGCTTACTTACACAGTTAACAAATAACACTTTTTCAGGTCCAAGAGAATCCTCAGTTGGCCGCCAACGATCTCAAAGCACCCCTACCTAAGCCCGGTAAGTGTGAATACAACTTTAAGGTTAGGGTTTTCAGAGTTAAAAAAAAATAGTATTTGTATATTCGATTTTCAAATTAACGATTTCTTAAAATTATTGAACACTGTTACTCTAGAGTGGGGAGTGATTTATAAGATTAAGTGGTTATTTCATTTAGATCTGGCAACCCTAAAGCACCATACTCATTATTTGTCTCTAACTAGAAACACCCTGCGGTCAATTATGTGGATTATCGGTTATTCACAAGCTTGGGGTTATCCAACCGTTTCGCGTGTTTTCCTGTTTCGCCTTTAAATTACATGCATATTTAATTCATTGCCCCTCTTCCGACATTCGGTTCCATCTTTATTTTTCTTTTTTTTCCATCGGGCTGTGGTCGTGACGTCAAACCTAAAAAAACCTTCAGTAAATCGTCATTTTTCTTTCATAAATATTTACGTTCGTTGTATTCAGTGAATGCTCTCTGATATTCTCATTATTTTCAATCGATTACTGATACGGAATGTTATGATAAACATACGCGATAAATGCATTAATGCCAGACATCAAACGAACGGATATCCTGTTGGATGTTTAGAAAATAATTACTAGATATTAATCATAGGGTTTATTAATGGAATTAACTCTGATATAATGGGTGATCAATTGAATGAGATATGAGACAAACTGTAATCGATCCGAGAAGTCACGGATAACTGGGATGGCTCGGCTTATAAATGATTGTGGGTACAAAAAGGTTCTATAGCGATAAAGGACGGCGTGTGAAGGCACGTTGTGAAGTAGTTTATAGTGACGATAACCTCCGCAGACTTGTTCCACGTCCGCCCACCGCAATGCCTAAAATGTCGCTTCTCAAACGCACGATAAAAACCCTATTTTATCCTAGCAGCCCGCTAATTGGCTCATAACTTCACCGACTCACTCAACGACCAATCAAAAACTACTTGGAAAAAGTAAATTTCAACCGCTTCGGTATTTGTTGTATAAATAAGACTCGTAAGAAAAGATTCGGTCTGACTCGAGTGTTGCCTGTTAATTATATGAATAATGTACAAGTCAAACATGGCACGTCGGTAAATGGAGTGGCTGCGATACTGCTAAATGCAGTGCAATCGATCCTCGGGTGATGTATTCAATTCATTTTCTACCACAAACAATAAGTTCATACATCGTACAGCTTGCGCGCTTTATGGTTGACTGCGCCTAAATAAAATGTGGAATGAAATATTAACAGCCAGTTTACACGTATCGCGGGTACAGATCGGCCGGGCAACGCCACCTGTCGGCGACGTGAATAAATAATTTGTGAAAAAAGCACAAAACGTAAACGTGCAAACTGCACACATGGCCGCGTCTGCACACACATACCCGACGCTCATAAAACAAGACTGCAAGCGAAAATATTTGCGCTTGCTAACTGAATAATAATGAATATGACCGAACCGGACGTAACCGGAATCGCTTCAATGTAATTTCTACTGCTTCGTGTAACTCATTCGCTATTGCTATTAAACACGTTATTAATATTTGATGTCTTGACTACGAAATGAGTGGCTTTATAATTACAGGTTGATGACAATAATCGTGGCTTCACTGCATTATCGCGTCTGCGTTTCAAAATGTTACTACCTATTGCGTTAACAAAAATGTTATTTAGAAAGTATTGTGCTCATTCGCATTTTCATTTTTACGATATGCTATAACACTCCATTCTTGTATCATTACGTGCACGCGATAATCACGAATATCTTCCTTTTTTCCACCATGAAGTATAAAAACCCCGGTTTTTTTTCTATAACGCACGTTTATTGTCCAAAACGAGCAAAAACTAGCTAAGCTAACCACTAACTAAACGTGTTGTATTCTCGAAATGCTATTTTTACTGTCGGCATTCCTATTATAATGGCTTAAAGTTGAGGTCTCGTTAAATCGTCGCAGTTTTTATATTCGTGCACGTACGGGGTACGGGTACAGCAAAGTACGTATGCATCACCTGCCAGTGCCGACGGTGAGCGGTCGCGACTAGAGTACCAAAAGTGAAATAAAAACTGTGCGAAGTGCAGATTAAAATCCTACGGTTTGCAGATTTGTTGTTACGTTTGTATTTGTTCGCAACGATAACGAACGTTTTCAGAACAACAGCTTTTTTTTTTAATAACACGGTAACATGTTTAGTATTTCATTTTTAACTATTACAGCCGCTTATCGTTCAAGTAAGTCGTTTGCTTGTAATACCCATTTAACATTCGCTTTTGGTTTCCGCAATACAGAAATTAATTCAACTCGCATTCATTTGTAGTTTGTGTTTATCTACCCTTAATAATTGCTCACAAAAAGTGTCTAGAACTGTGTATTCATAAAGTTCCTCTGCAGACAATATCAGGGTTTTGTGCAGTTATACACTATTAATAAAGCTCACTAGTCGTTCTAAAAATGTAATTGCTACCTGAAAATGTAAAAAAAAACATTTTTAGATTCCAGTTTTCAGTTTATTCAATTGTGAATCGCATTCTCGAATTGTGAATTCGTTTTGCTAAATGTTCCCGAGCCCATAGGCTCGTCTATTGATAGTTGAATCGTTTAGATCGTTTCAGCGAACGGGAATCAGCGTCCCTGCCTGTGACACGGACATGGGAGTCAGTTTCGCGGATTAGGTTCCTCTTTTTTTTTATCCAATGAAAACTGAATAAATCTTTCTTTTTTGTCTGTAAATTGAACCGCTTCAAAATTGAGTTTTTATCATCGCAAACGAGCTATTCTTTTGTCTGCCTTTTTGCCGTTCGGATGCGTTTATCGATTCAGGTTAACGCACTTAAATGGTATGGTAAACCAAATAACTATAGTCTGCGCCAGATAAGTAGGAATTAAAGGTCATTGCTCTTTCCTTAATTTCTCTGCGTAGGTACCCTGCAATACATTATGTATTGTTTTTTATTACTAGAAAAAGTCAAGGATCAGAGGTAGTTTCGGTACAAGTTTATGTCATTATTTTTGTTTTCGGAATTATGTATTTGAATAAATGTATGCGGGTTAATGACCTTTATTTCCTACTTATCTGGCGCAGACTATAGAAACACAAAAATCCTTTAGCGCTTATTGTTTCAATACATTAAACATTTTATAGAACAACTAGGACTTATCCTGTTACACCCTAAATATTAAATACTAGCACTTAGCCCGAGACTTTGTCCGCAATAATAGGCGAGACGACAAAAAAAATCTAATTAGTCCGCCACTTAGATTATCAAAAAATATTTGACCCGTGTTTTTTCTTTTGTTACGTAAACCACAATTAACGATGATATGACGCTTTTAAAATTCTCAATACGTCACGCCTAGGTATAATTTTTAGCTAGTTCTGACGTCACGAGCCCCCACTCTCGAGTTTTGATGCGTTTCATCTTTGTCAATATTCATTGATTTACTAAAACAAAAAATACGTGTCCATTAATTACCAATACTCTAACTGACGGACTAAATAGATTTGCAATTTTTTGATACTGTCGTCATGCTTATTGTGATAGCTCGACTGTGCATGATACAAATATAATTTATAGACGATAGCACCCACGAATAATGTATCTTTCTATCGGTGAAAACATTTTAGAATTAGATCATTAGTTCCGAAGATTACCTCTTACACACAAACTTACAAACAAATTTTACTTGTTTGTAATACTCGTATTATTTTAGATTTCACAATAACGCTCCTTTATCGAAATTCGAGCGTCAAAAGATTCTTGTATCACTTTATAAGCCAGTAAGGACGCTTACTAGGTGCTCAATGAAACCCCAGTAGGATATTACAAGGTAAGAGTATCACTTACTTACCCCTCAAGATAATTGAGAACGGAACCCTTAATGGCTGCCATAAACCATGCACTAGTTAAATATCTCAATGTTTATACCTTCCATATGTTATACTTGTTTGTAACCAAACGGTATTAGCTTACCTTATTGAGCGTCCCGTCGCCTGGGATTCCGTACAACCTTTTAAGAAAACACGTGACCGAACCTATGTACCTATTCCTATGCATCTAATGGGCTAATGAGGGATTTTCTTTTTATTTCTTCCCTAGTCGCTGGATAGATGGCGCTGAACTTCGTACGTTACTACAAGGAACGGAACGTACAAAAACTGATTTTAACAAAGCGCGAAAAACTTGGTTATATTCGGAAGCTGAAGCAAACGAAAGTGTCAGTCAACGAGCGTTTGTGACGCGACGCAATGTTTTTGTTTCCCAGCGTTTTGGCTTTGGCCCCAAGTAACGTAGTCAATTCAACGCCATCTAGAGAGTTCTCGGAAACTATTTTTTTTAAATCCCTCAAAAAGAAAACCTCTCATAACATTTTCCTGTGTGCTATAGAAGCTGTATATCACATGGGTCGGAACCTTTTGTTCGTATTTCAATCTCTACGGGAGCCTTCCGCCAATTTCCCCCATATCCTCGACACATCTGGGTGCCGATAGCATATTTTATTTTTTTGAATTATTTCCTCTTGGAGTGCGGATTTTTCTTATTGCTTCATTATTCTAAAAATACGAGTAAGTCAATTTCTTTCATTTCATAAAACGTCTGCAAATCAATTTATGTTACGTTGTCATTAAACCTTTTTTAAAAATGCGATAAATTCAATCAGGATATGTAACAGTGCATGATTTAAATGCTTTAATTGATGCAAAAAGCACCTACTCGTATTTACGAACCGAAAATTCCAATTCAATAACTGAAACTCGAGTAATTAAAAGAACAAAAATAAAAGTTGAGGACTACAGGTAAAAGTCTACGAGTCCGCCCACTATGGCATCCCGCAAGAAGGCACAGATCGGTTTCCGACAAACCGCAATATCCTTGATAGAAACCAACATTGCAAAACCTCGTAACTGGTAGCATAATTAACATTTACAAACGTTCCTTTTGAACCATCTTATATAATCCGTATCGAGCAACTAATATGAGCTGTTGACGATGGTTTTACGACCACGCAACGTTATTTATTTCTTTCCTCGGACAATACGGAATTACGGATCTACCAAACTCTGACATTATCTCAGGACTAAGCTTTGATGTCCCTCCTTTATGAAATAGTTTTTCTGCTCAATATCTAACCTCTATTTAGGAGTGGCTCAGTCCAAGTCATATAGAAAATTGCTAAATAAAACTGGTTTTGGTGGAAAATGTGTAAGTACGAATTTTTTTCGAATCCCAATGCTCAACCTTTTCTAGTCGGTGAATGCGAATTTATGAATATTTTTCCAAAACTGTATTTTAAGGTAAATCTTTTTAATCTTCTTTGTTCGGAGATAAACTATTCACGTTTTTAAATATCATAACTTTTGTTTTGTTGCTGTGATTTTTCAGCTGTAAGTACCGTTACCGATATAAAGAGTTATGTCTGACTCGTCACTGTTCCTAATCGACATAGATTTGATTTAATTAACATACCAATTTCCAATAAAACAAGGAAAACAAAACGTTCTGAAAAAATATAGATAGCTTTACCTTATAATATAACGTATTCAAGAGAATTGTTTCCAAGTTTTACGATTGTCGAATCGTAAAACCGTTGCCGTTCGCATCTTCGCATTCCTCCCTTACCCCCTATGAGTTATGTGGAGGGTTCAGTGCTGATAAATAAATCAGTATTTAGGTCATTTAAAAGGTGTAGCTCTTATTGGACGATGTATACGTGTGCTCTGCAATAAATAACGGACCATTATGTGATTAAACTCGGCCGCCTTTAAATATGACAATGGGGGTCATTATCTCGTTACATTATGTACTTATGTCCATTGCTTTTTGCTTTGTTTATTTTATTGTTTTTCAAGCTGCAGTCTGTTTGATAATGAAAAGAAGTATTCATTTTAATTTATCATTACAGCTACATGTGTTTTGTAAGTCCACTTATTCAATTACCAGTTTTTGTCATAAGAAACATTGAAAGATTTTAGCATCTGATTTGTTGTTGTACTAAGTCTCAAATAATTTGGATTTGAACTCGCACTTTAATAAAGTCATAAGCTCACCTTGAATATCAATTGTCTCTTCTCAGAAGATCGAAAAAGAGAGTCACCTACTTATAATTATTTTCTCCTAATGTAATGAGTATTCGTGAATGAATAATATCATTGTACGTATCGTCACTCTCACGGCGCGAGCACTCGAACTGAATAATAGATGAACAAGAAAGATTTGGCGACACCTGAATTTGTTGAGACGTTGAAAAATCTAATATCTCCATCCGGTCTCAAATAATCAGCCATGTTTATTAATGTCTTATCGAAGATCTTCTCTTCGTATTTCTTAAAAAAAAAATGCTTATTTCCTCAATATTGTTTTGTAATAATCTCACGCGGCAATCAAAACTGTACTCAATGTGGACTTGGGAGCATGCAATTTTTCCAGCCATTATAACTGGCTACGTTAAATGCCGACATGAAGGGCTAAACAGGGACTGTTCGACATGTTCGAGTGAACTACTAAATATGTTCGGTAAATAAGAGTTTTCATGTAGTTCGCGACCGAAGTTAGACGGAGAATTAATGAACGAGACGACTAATTAAATATTAATCGATGCGCGCAATACGTCCCGAATAATCGATTCAAAGTAATTAATCGGTAAGTTTATGCCGCTACCGAGTGAATTTCATTGACTAGTTTGTGTCTTAATGTGGTTTATTGTTATTAGGCTTCCAGCAGTACATTTCGATACGGAATTTATTGTGTTGTTTAGGAAATTCGTAATAGCTGTAGCAGCGTTCCGTTATCGTTTTTAAACAACATCAATTACAAATTACAAGTGTGGTTAATTATTTTGATAATGAGGATATGAGCGTTAAATAACAGCTCGCTATCTACTTTGTGGTGTTTTCTCATGTAATGTAAGTAACATAAACCTAATACTTACGAATAAAATTGAAATGACAAAACTAAACAAATTAGGTTTTCCCCCCCAACAAACAGTGTTTTTGATACCAACAAAATGAAAATATTTTTCTAAAACATATGGTTGTTTTCTCATGTAATGTAAGTAAATCCTAATACTTACGAATAAAATTGAAATGACAAAACTAAACAAATTAGGTTTTCCCCCCCAACTAACAGTGTTTTTGATACCAACAAAATGAAAATTTTTTTCTAAAACATATGGTGCAACAAACCGCCATTACTTTTTAACCAGCATGATACACAGAACCTTTCCACCTCGCCGTAGAACTGGCGACGTCGTGGCAGTCGTAAACCAAATGTCATCAATATTATTAGAATTAATATCACCTACGAGATGTTGCATAAGCGACCCGCCTCGCCATGTGCAACACTACACATGGAGTATGGAGCGAATAGAGAGATGACTTTGTGGGAGATCGCCGTAAGGTTATGCTTATGAATTCTGTAATTATTGTAGCGATTGTTATTGAAGATAGTCTCGAGAAGACGTATGCCACATTGGGCACCCGCTTTAACGGCACCTCAGGTAATGGCACTTGAGGTATTCCGCATACGGCAACTATCAATATTTTTCGAGCCACTAAGGGATATGTTTGACAAAAAGCCATACTCACGTACGCCAAAAGCCAAAGCCGTTACGTAGTAATTACTGCTCTTGTTTTTACAGGACCGCGTGAAAACAAATTATATGGCACTTCGTAAAAATATAGCTTTCTATCAGCGAAAGAATATTTTAAATCAGATGAGTAGTTTCAGAGATAACCTTCTACATCCAGACTTACAAACTACACCTCTTTATAATCAATATATAAAAATCTCGTGTATTGTTTGTTATCGAACTCCTCCGAAACGGCTTGACCGATTTTTATGTTTTTTTTTGTACATTTGGTAGGTTTGGAAATAGTTCGTAGGCTATTTTTAGGTAGATTTCGTCAGAAAAAATCTACCTGTTAGTCTTGCACCTAAAGTCGAGTTTTCTGAAAATTTCACCATGTTACCACCCCTAGTTATGACCCCTAGAGCCCAAATCAACCGGTGGTTGGTGGTTAAGAAGTTTATATATATATATATATATATCTATATGTATATGTATTACGTATGTATGTGGGGCACCAAGCAAAATTTAGCCACACTCTACAGGTCGCAATTATGCACCGATTGCTCTCAAACTTGGCCCAAAAATCGAAAGGGTCAAAACTTAGGTTTGTTCGTGAATGGGCGGAATTCGTCCATGGGGGGCAGCGAAGGGGGTGGTTTTTCGAAAATCCGTGTTTTTGGCTATAACTTTTTCCTTTGAAAAATTTTTGAACCGTTTAACATTTTTATCATTCAGAATAAGAATATGGACAATTTAAAATTTAAACTTTTTTGATGCAACCCCTAACTTGGGGAGGGGGTTGAAATTTTCAAAATTTTTAGAAAAAAAAAAATTATATCCGAAACGGTACACATTTTTTGAAAGCAAATTGTTTATTCTACTATTTTTACTTTTAAAGTTTAGCGATAAAACTTACAGTTTTCGAAATAAAAAATAATAACTGAAAATTAAGGGCGTTTCCATGCTAAACTCTTATGGGAGGATTTTAAAATTTATGATAACCATTCATAACCATTAAGACGTTTAATTGTCAAACGTCAACAAAGTCGTTGCTTTATCGACCAAGTCTTTTGGCATCTGACGTATTCATAAAGTACTGCAAACAAAAACAAAAAAATACTGACTAAAAATCGGCCAGCGTAGCTGTGGCTAGCTATAGCCTCTGAATTTCCAAAATAAATATGGGTGGAACCTTCTTCGAAATCTACCTCCTCCTGCGGCTTGCCGAAGGGATTTTTAGTCTCACACATACACATCAAAATTTCTACGCGATCGAATTCGCGGGCTTCAACCAGTATTACTATAACTAACGGCATCATCTTTTAGGGGATAAGAGTAAATTAAGGTGACCTTTGTACTCCATTTTCGACTAACTCCACGTCCCTGTCCATTTGTAATGTATTTATTCTTATCTACTTTGTTGCGCGCATAATTTAACACGTTCATTAAGCAACATTAGTCTTCATGAGTGCCGATGTCGTTCCGATTACCATAGACCCCGTTACAAAACGTTTAGAAATGGGCGACAATGGAGGAAAATGGAAATCTAACAAAAGACTTTTAATATGCGCGAATGTCTAAGTTTAGCCTTTATATTTCCTTAGCCGGACATAGGCATTGTAACAATGAGCATACTGGCGGTTTAGGGAGTTACCACAGTTATCGACAACGAGTTTGAGCTTGAGCTGTCAGAATGAACTTTATTTCCTTGCAATAAAAGACACTATGTCTGACTATTCACTTTTATTGCATGTTATAAAACATATAGAAACGTACGTATTTATCGCGAATTTTACCTTTAATATAAGCCCGACGTTTCGACTGGATTGCACCAGCCGTGGTCGCGGGAAGCCTAAAGTATTGGAGGTACCGCCACAGCAAAGCGAAGGTGTTTATTCAACTACCCTCACTTGATCTTCATATTCTTTATTTCTTTTTATTGCGTGGACATACAATCTTTTTCTCTTTCAAACCAATTATGCGTCGATTAGTGTTGCCAGGACAAGTATTTAATAATATTAAGGTATCTTGCCAATATGATCGTAAATAAATATTAACTCGAACAATATCTAAAGGGGTTTTTGCAGTCATTAAGTTACATAATGGTGCAACTTGTTGTTATGTTAGGAATGCGTTTCGTACGCGACGACAGCCAAGCTTGACTGATAAAATCATAACTTACGACTTTGTATGGAATTTCCATTCGCTCTTTTTATTGTGTTTAAATTCCCAAGACTTTTTTTTACGATTACCTTGTAAAATTCCATATACTTGCGGTCATAGTGTATTTTACAGCCATAGTTTGCAAGATGTATAAAGACTTTTCCAATTACGGGTTCCGTAAGTTTTTCGTCGTCTTACTGAACCAATCAACTAGTGTTAGATTATTCTCACCGCCCTATCCCCAAGTTTTATTATGTAAAGTTCGGAACTCCACAAGTTACTGCACTCGGCTCGCGACCCGCGGAGCAGTGTCGAAGTTAAGAATTTTCAATCGCTTTATCGATATTTTATTACACTTGAATATTAAACACGGTACTCGGTTAGAACGAATTTTATAAAAGTAACTAGTAACTTGCTCCATGCAAAATACATACTGGTATTCAGCTACATCCGGTAAGACTGGAAGCCGACCTCAACATAGGAAAAGGCTAGGCAGATGATAATGATCTCAGTAACTCACTCCATGTGTTCATTCCTTCAATGTCAGCATTTATATCATCTTGGAATCATACACAGCATACACTGCGGGTTATAGATAGGCCTTTTTTCCTTTATACCATATTTCCTAGTTAGTCCTGCATATTTAGCAGAATACATAGATGTAGCAGAATTTTAATTAGTACAATTAGTAAGGAAAGCTTCTTGAAGAAAGGAAGAAACATACACTAATTGTATTCTAGCCACTGTTGGAAGTTAAATAAATAAATAAATACGACGATCAGCGGTGATTAAGAAACCCTGGCCGTCAACAAAGAACAACAAGGAGCCTAGCGTGACTGCTGCCCATTCCCCGCTAACAATGCAAGAACCCGCTGTATAACTGTTTAAAGTTAGAATTTTTGATTTCCAAACTATTGTTCAGCAAGGATATTGAATTCTGTGGCGTAACTTGAAGTAGTAGCTTCGTAAAAGCTTCTAACTATAAAACTAGCTGAATTTGAATCATTCCTACTTAGTTTGGTACTAATAGATACTTTAGATTGTTTATCGTTGACAGGGATTTACTTTCACATGTCGTCTACATATAAGGAGTCATCGTCGTACGTGACGTCTCAAGCATGTAGATAGCTTGTATCTGTAATCTATTCGCTATCGTTATATTAATAATCAGCACTTGATATGTAACACACATACCTTCCGTTTTCAAATTGATGAAATCAATTAATTGTCTTTATCAAATATGATTACTGCAGCACAATAATATGATTCCTTAGTGATTTCTGTTGTTAAAAAGAACATTGTTGAAATTGGTATCTTTATCCACTGAAGATAAAACGTCGTAAGGGAATATAGCATACATACTGAAATTACCATGTTTGACAAATAATGGATGTCTTGACATAATCTTTTATTCGCGTGTCATGACACTTTTGGGAAGAGTTCTTTCTGTACTCCCGGGAAAATTCTTGTTCATTGCTAGAACCTTTTCTAATGTGGTAACTTGTCCAACTATCTTTTTAAACCAGTTAACGATACGCTCTGTAAGAAGTTTGTCAGTTTTTAAAACAAAATAGTTTTTAATAACCTTTTCTATTGGCTTGGTCGGTTAAAAAATACAGTATTACTTTAGAAATAGACTGATAGATAAATGGGAATAAACAAAAGGAGTGACAGACGGGTCGACGAAACAATTTAGTTTCGTTGTACCGCGCTCAGTCTGTGGGATTTCATAGGCGGCAATGGCGGCTGTTTACCAATATCTGGCGGATTCTAGAACAGGGATTTACTTCGCTATCTGCTTCTGTGCCCCAGATCTAGATATGACTAGATACGAATACAATTTGTTAGCTTTCAAATAGGTAACGTATGAGGAATGATTCACGTGGATCCACTAATTTATTGCTATGATATTGAAATTCTAGCAATTGTTGCTTTACCATGCGTAGCCAATAATTCTGAGAAGATACACGTCAAACGTGTATCTTCTCAGAAGTATTGGCTATATGTTAACGATTTGATGCCTATCAATAAATATCCTAACACAACAATATTGCTATCTTCTTTATCGTTCTATTCGATCTAAGTTCTATTCGGATTCAATTATTAATCTGAGCGATAAGTTTGTAAAGGAAGGAGTACAGCCGCGGGACGGGCGCGGACGGGCGAGTATAACGAACTTTTCATCTCCCGAGCTTCTCCTGCTAAAAAGGCGCCAATACACACCAACGTGGATTCGTTCATTTCCCTTCGCAGACATTTAAACAGACGTTTTATTTATTCAAAACAAAGTTGCCTTATCTTCTGTAACTTTTAATTAACGCGTACAGTTTGCGGCCGCAGCTTGGAACTTCTTACTTAAGTACTAGTTTATGTGCACGTTATTATTATTGATACGAGTGCTTATGATAGCGCAATGAAATAAAAATTCTACGGTTATACTTAATTTTATATTCGCGCCGACTTGACTTAACATCTGCAACGTTGTTTGCATGGTTAAGCAGCTTGAAACGGCTATTTGTTTTAAAAAACGACTCTTTAAGCACTAGAAAATATTGTGACGTCGTTATATTGTGCGTTTCGCACGTGCAACTAATTTTATTTTGTTGAAGAATTTGACAGAGATGCGTTTAAATAAACAGAAGCCACCATTTTCGAATTAATAAATGATTAGCGTAGTTGCGAATAGTTCTCACCGCGCAACTCCTAATTGCGGAGAATTGAGAAGTTAAAGAAACGTAGGGGTTTTCAAACCGAGCCGATTTCAGCCGATACACTCATTTCAGCAACTCCGTATCGCGACGCGCCGACGACGACGGGAAATTGAAGGATTCCGCTATCTCGAAGCAGAATCTATTACTCGACGATAAGCGTTATAAGATGAGATGTAGAGACTTGATTTTTTTATTTCACTCGAAGGAGTAATGTTTCATTTCGATCGGTGAGCGAAATAAATCGTGTATCCGATATGCCAATTTAATCTCGGGGCGCCATCTATCGTCGTCATAGGTAGGTCGGCGGGGTGGCAGGGGCCGGTGGCGGGGCGGGGGGCCCACCCCGGCCTCGGCCGTGACGCCCATACTACGCGTACTACGTTATACGAGAACGTAGCTACAGCTATTTCGAGAGCAGACACTAGTTTACTACTGCTGTATTGATGTGCACCGATTTAGATCATATTGACCACTACAGCAGCCACCGCACCGGTCAATGGGAAAGAGAGAATATTTAAAGTGGGTGGCGCAAAGCCGACTAACGACTCCCTTCTCATTCAAAGTTATGCTCTACTCTTGCTCGTAAACGGTATATTTGTAACAATATACCTTAATCCTTCCGCAGATAAACGATAATTTGTAACACTAATTGTAGGCTGCCTATTGCTTATGTCAAAGCCGTTCATGAACAGTTTAAACCTTGTATAACTCATTTAATTCTCCGTTCGACTTGAAAAAAAGTCAATTAGGTTTTTTATTCCATTTGAAGTGGTTTATTTATCAGATAAAGGGTATTAAGGATAAGTGATGTTCTGTCCTGAATTCGCAATTTATCTCTTTGTTTATTGTTATTAAGTGGGCCGAAGTACTATGAAAATAAAGTGGTAAGGTTAACGCGTTCCAAACGAAGTCTTTAATAAATAAGATGGAAGCGAACGCCCTTCGTGTGACTCATTTCACCGAATCTTGGGAACAAAGGGATTGAAGAGGTGAATTCCGGAAGGTATACACCACAGTACAATGTTATGTTTTATAGGCGGGTGACTCGGTGATAAAACGCCTATCGTGATGTGGGTGGGGACTCACAACCACGGGTTCTCGGGATTTTAACACGTTCTTGAATTTTATATTATTTTGGTAAAGATGTACAGATGCCAGCACAAATCTGTCAAATTTCTTTAATAGATTTTCAACTTTATCGCTATTTAGCATTAGGTTTAAGGTTGATTAGAAAAATTTGACAGTTTCGGGTAGAGATGTGCTGGCGTCCGTACATTGAAGTGCATTATCATGGGAACGTTAAAGTATCTAGTACAGCCATATACTCCCACGGAAATACTGATATACGTTGTCGAAGCGACTCAATGCGACCGACCGACTTTTATTCGAACAAAACTGGATTAGGAAGTCCGAGCGCGGTTGTAGTCGTTATTCCTGAGGTTTATTTTATTTACTAGACGATGATACACCTTATTTATATTACAGTGCGCACTTCTTAAATAAATAAAGAAACTAGGACGTCCCGATTGTGACCCGTTTTCCCATTTTCTAACGGTAACAACAAAAATGTTGTGTCTGAAATAGAATGAATGCTGAGTTCTGACTGGTATTTGGAATTTTGAAATTGGAAATGGATTTGTCGAACAGACACTGTTTTCTTAAATCTTACCGCAGTAACTAGATCTAGGTTAGAAACTACAGGACCTTCCTGAAAAACCAATGCTTTAAAAGTAGGCTGAAATATAATCTATCACAAAAGAAACCTAGATAAAACAAATAATGTAATACTCAGCCAGAACAAATCGGTTCGTATTCTAGCCTAGCCCAGCAACTTTATGATAAACAGCTGACACACATCCGACTAGAAGACATTTAAAACAAAGAGATATGAGATGTACGTGTAATCGTATTGCAATCGTAGGGGCACCGCTGGATACGGGACACGGCATTAAAATGCAGCGCGCGTATGCTCTGCCCCCAGCCATACACTTCCTCAGCTCCACGAACTACAGCCATCATTCTGTTACGCAATGTCCACACACACACAAACACTCATAGATTTTATCTATATATAATTTTTCTCAGGCTACTGTTTTATAGCGCACTAATTTGAGGCCGCTCGCTTCGTTGGCGATGCACTTTCCAGTTATTTTTTTTAATTTTAGGTTCTCGGACATTCATAAGCCACAGTGTAAAAGAAGGTTTTATTACTGCTTCTTATTACTTTGTATTTTCATGAAAACAGTTCTCTTATTTGTAACGTTCACTTAAAGATTACAGAGCATTTGCTCAGATTTTACAGTTCCATCAATGTTTAAAGACCGTTTCAAACCACTTCCGTGCATTCAATAATAACGTCAACAAAGATATTAGGTGGAGTGAGCGAGCCATACCTCGTACTGTGCAGCCCACCCAACGTCGACCTCATGGAAAATTCACTACAATCAAAACCATAAACAATCTCGTGGCGTGCATTCTGCAAAATCTCTGTAAGCCCCAATACGAAAGACGAATCGCATCCACAAGGACGAGTATCGACTCCACCGCGAAATAAAAGGTCACAACAACACATTTATCTAGGAATCAATATACACCCTATTGTCTTCAACCAGACGGGACTTGACTTAACGAACTCCGCAGAATAAGACCCTTTAAAAACAATGTGATCCCGATGAAAATTGAACTCTACAGTATCGTCGTCAAGTAATATTCCACATTAAAAAAAAGGGGCTGTTGCGAAATATTTTCCGACTTAACACCGGATGAAATAATGGCGTCTGAAAGCTGAAGGCGAGGCGTCGCACTTTCCGTTTCCCGGTCGAGAGCAAATTTTTTTTTCTTCGGTTTTGTCACTGCTCCGCTTTTTAGGCGATTTCTGTCGCGTCTTTAAACGCTTGCGGTTTAGAACTTGCCATATGGAATTTTTAAAATGCGGTTTCGACTACATGTGTGATTTGGAATTCTGTTTATGTTGACATTGGTTCAGGAATGTTAGTAGACTGATAGCATGATATAATAGAACTAATAGCGCATGAGTGTCAGTGTCATGACACATATTTTTTTCCACATTTGAATCACAGTTTTACGAAGTCTTTACGTAAACAAAACGCGCTATTGTTCACGCCTCGCTGGGATCAAACCGTGTCTTGTATTGATTGTTCTCGTGATTTATTGCCGCTTGATTCCAGTGAGGGATCCTCCAATAAGGGTTTTGTTTCAAGTTTTTTAAAGGAATTCTCGGGTAGAGGCCTTATTTAAATTAACACGTGCCCTATTTACAGAGTTTGGAAGTCATCTCCCAAGTTTAATCCTGATCGATGTCCGACGTCGTCTCTTAACCCTTTTCTCACGATAAACCGTCCGACGAGCTCGCTATTAAAAGCAGTTATAAATTATATAATTTTTGCTGTAGGGCGGGGAACGACCAAGTTTGTAGCGGCCTTGCACCATCCCCTGCTAAACACCGGATATGAGGGGCGCAAGGTGAATTTGTGTGCTAGTAACACAATAGTAGTACCAACGGCCTGACGCAACACATAGGTGTAGCGTATAAACAATTAAGATCTTTACTTGTTCGTATTACACCCATTAAACTATTGAAGGGAAATAGTATTAGCCGGCCGATTTGAGTGGCACACTAAAGTGTAGCGAGGTCGTGGCGAACTCCTGTTATCTTATTTTGCAGAGTTTGTGCGAGGGTCAGTGCCAATGTGGCAAAGTTAGATATGCATATGAATTAGATCCCGACGCTTGGTCGAAGCGGTCCGTTTAATTTTCCAGCGTTATATTAATTTTAGGGTAGTGATTTCGCCGCTGTATTCATGCGAGAACAACCCCTCTATTGTAGATGAGCGTTGATGATAATGTGGATCACTTTGTTATTAAATTGTTGTAATAATTTATCAGGTGAGAGCTCGGCTGTGAACTGTGGTGTTTGTTTTGTGTTGTACGTACAAAGTTCGCCATTTCAATGTACTGCGCTGTCACTGTGGTTTTGAGCTGGGGACTATAATGTGAACCATCATACTCAATTTATCAACGAAAATGATGTCACACGGTCCAGTGGTTAGGCTAGTAACAAGCCTGCCAATTAATTTAATGCAGCATGGATTATTCGAGTACGAGACGTCGGAATCTTAAAATAATTGCGCACCACACTCGCTCACTAGTTTGCATTAGCTTTAATTGATTGCTTCAACTATACTTGAGTGCTTTAACTCGATAACAAGTCTTAAATTTTTCGTGATTAATTATGAAAACGTTCAATCAAATAACGTTGAGCGTCAAATCCAGAAGCAGGAGCAGTAATTTTGCTCCGCAACAAAAGTTTTCACCCTGTCGACCTCGCGCCCGGTTATTTCGGAAAATTTTAGACTTAATCCGATCCGTATTTAGATATTTATTTACATTAGAGGGTTTCCCGCTAACTGCTCGAGATTTTTGTATCGTCCTCTTTCGTAAGATATGTTTCATTTGTCATTGGAAAGAGCTGGAAGGTCGGTTTGCAAAACATTTCTTTACCATAAATAAATATCAGCTTTACATCGTGTGACGTACGGGAAAATCTGTATCGAAAAATAAGGTAAACGCAAACAAACGTAGCATTTTTAATATGTGTTAGGTACACATTGCGTCACTGTGATGTTTTTCCAAGATAATGTTTTACACGTCAATGCCGTTAAAAGCAAAATAAAGAATTCTCACGACTGAGGCGACATTGTGGAATTAGGAATACCGAATAGGATATTTGAAAGCGTCCGTTGGCCTTGTCCGTGAGGGCTCGTGAATCTTTTGTCTTCCTTTGGGAGTCCGCACTTTGTATTGTCGCAGGTTCTGAGGCTTCGCTATAATAAAAACGGCCCTTTCTCTAATTATGCAACACTTTGACAATGAAATTTCATAGTTTTTAATACTTTGTTACTTGTTTCATAATTATTTTAGAAGTTAGGATATCTGCCAGTACAAAAGACCGATTGAATCATATCTTTAGCGTCAAACAATGCTTCAAGCACCTAAAAGTTGGAAATATTAGTTCTTCCATTCCTTGTTGTTATAAAAAACCCATATAATTTAAATTAATTAGGTAAACTTCATCCTTATCGTCGGTGAAGTTGCGGTTGACAATGATACACAGGAAAATATTTAAATTAACCAGGTAAAATATGATCTAAAAGTCAGCTTAAACCAAGAAATATGAAAATATTTACTAAAGCAAAACACCATAAATTTTGTATATTATTAAGATTTTCCTCACTCACATGAAACGAACAACCTTTTAATAAGTTTATTTCACTAGTTAAGTACTTGTGCTAGTCGATGAGCAAGTAGAATAGCTTAAATGCTTGTCGGGTACGGAAATAGATGGGGTTTGTCTGTGACTCCATGCACGTATACATGTCCGTACGGCGTACAATACGTCTACCTTCATGACTGTGTTTGTATTTTTGTGTGTGTGTGTATGCGACCGCTGTCGATGCGTTAAACGCCTTTTCTCTGGATGAAATATTTATAACGCTCGTCGCGACGCGAGCCACATTATCACCTCTCACTGTCGGGATTTCCAGTCGTCTCCTTGTCTTCATGAAAGGGTAATGTAATGATAGGTTAATTTTAATTCATCTGTATAAATAACAGCGTGTGTTGCTCTCTTAGTCAGTCATAAAGTTACAATTTAACAGTTAAAACTACACCTTAAATTCCAAGTGCAGTCAATAAAATTGATAAACTCCTTAATTTGCATATTAACGACACCTAATCAAACAATTAATCAACTAAATTAATGTTCTACCCTGTCATCACCATCACCCATAAAGTTAATTCTATTAATTAACGGCCCATGTCCTTACTATTCTAACGCTCTATGCACAATAGTGCAACGAATGACGCGCGTCCGAAACCCGCGCGGTCAGTACACTCGCGTGCGTCGGTGCGTCGCGACGTTCCCGAAGCGTTCGGAGCACGACGGTACCCACGTGCCGCGCAGACAAAAATAAATAAACGCGACGCGTGCTTCATCCGCCTCCCTATACACCGGTAGCCTTTTCTCGCTAATGTCTACCATCGAATATCCTTCAATGATTATAAAGCCACCAGTAATTACCGATCGTGTGAGGAGTAAACAGTAGAGGAGGTAATTTTTTGGTCCGAAAGTGCCCTGTCGGCTTGTTCTTAGACGAAATCGATGAAATGCAAACATGTTGATGTGCGAATAATCAAACCCCGATTCAACTACCCTCGTCCGTACGATGCGAGTAATAATAGCGAAGGGGCGCGGGTGGGACGTGCACCCGCTCACGTACGCCCTGCATGCATGCACTTAGCCAATTCCAATTGGGTTATTCGGTATTCCCATTGATCCGGAAGTTTCATACATCAGAAATATTGGAAGCTGTGTCGTTTCGCTTTTTGGCGCTGGATTCAACTTTTAAAGTAGTGTTCAAATGAGAGGGGTTATTTTGCTAAATGAATATGGAAACGCAAAAAGAGTTTCCTTTTAAATTAATTCGTTTCTAAAAAAAAACAATTTTACTAATTAAGTTTCTTAAATCAATCTGTTAAAAATAAATAAAAAAATTAAGAAGGTAGGTAGCTAGGTAAAGCCTTAACAATTGCCGTTTCTGTTCAGCAACCCACTATTTTCTTGTTAATTAATTTCTAACTATACCTATTACAATCAAACCTTGAGAATAGCCCTGCGACTAACAGCGCGATCAATCGGCCGACTAGTCGCAGAGCTCACTTAGTGTAGAGGGGAAGTAGGGACTCCTTTGTCACCACCTGTCCGTTGTAATAGCTTTCGGAAGACGCAACGCAACGCAGTCGCAACCGGCGCGCGCCGCAAGCGCATCTGTCTTGCTTTCGCGCCAAAAGAACATGTGTTTGTGATGGTACATTTAAAACAATGAACAGTGAATAAAGTATGTTGTGAGTTAGTGAGCAATAGTACCTTGAGAAGTGTGTAGTTTTTTTTATGGCTGTGCTTGTAAAAGGAAAATGTGACACAATGCTGGGATTGCTTACCTCGGATTTTGGTTACCAAAACCGCTTAACTCTGCTGCAGCAGCTTATTGAGTGCGGAGATGTACTCTTAGGCAGGGAGCTAGTTTACGGTATGTTTATTTTTATTGTTTATAGGCAGGGAGCTACTTTATGGTATGTTTTTAATGTTTATTGTGACTTACATACATATTGATGATGTCATCGCTTGAAAACCACATTATCTGATGTTTACAAAGCAATTTAAAACGATAATGATTCGTCTGATTCACTTTATCACTGTGTTATTTAATTATCAAATGAAGTGGCTTGCTGGCCGTTCGTCTATGTTTATTTATAGGGGTAATCAATAAAATTATCATGGTAGAATAAGCACTTCGTTCATTTCTTTATCAGAAGTTATTGAAGTACCTACCTAACAAGAACTGATTGAAAGCTCACTAGTAAGATAATTCAAGTAATCAAAGGATGGTCTTTAATATTTCTATAATCCTCTTAGGTTTTTTTTTACTTGCAATAAGCGTCGTATCGATTAACCTTAAATATCCTTCAAATAGGAGCGTGTTTATTTGTTTAGGTGTATTGTTATAACTTGTGTAAAAATATTGACATCACAAATATTTATGTTTTTTATTGTAACTCCACTAAATGACGTCTTTACACCGCATCAACATGGTAAACAATTTTGTTTTTCCACAGCACGAACGAGGTGAAATAAATTTCATAATAATATTACTAGTTTTTTTTACTGTGTTACGAATCTAATAAGTTTTAAATTGAACATTCCATTAGTCTACGCTTTTATGTTTTCATTATAAACTGAACCTTACCAGTAATTTAATTATTTTCTAGAAACAATTATTTTTGCTAGAGGACTAGATATAAACCAAGTAAACGAATTATTCAGGTAGGGCATTAAGTATTAAAATATTTTCCCATATAATAAATAATTTGCAGTAGTTAAAATGGCCTCAAGGAGTGTTTAATGAAATCACAGTGGATCTTGAATCAACCATGAGTATAGGTCGAAGTCAGGTCTTCAAGCAATGCTTATAAGGTGCTACTATAAGGCAATAAAACGACTATAAAGCCATATCACCACGCCAGTAACTTGCGCAAAGGTATGCAAGCAGGCATGGCATTGTAACATTCACCAATCAGAAGTTATGGCACAAAGTCAAATAATTTATTTCAATTTAAACTATTAAAAGGCAGTTTTGAACGCCAAACTTCACGCGGATATAGAATTGATCCTAGTTGCCCATTCGCAAAGATAGTCTGTATGGAAAAGAATTGGGTAGAAACTCCATATAACACAATGGCATGCAAGATTGCAAGCTTCTTGCGTATTTTTGGGCCAGTTACTATTATATTGTGTACTTAAACCAATAAAACGACGTATAATACTAAGAATCGTCTCATATATTATGCAGAAGTCGAACTGCGAGAATAATGCGGCACACCGTTTGACGGGTGCACTGCGCACGCGTCGCGTCGATCGTATCAATTCATTATTTATCGTCGCATTGTCCCCACATATTACCTTTCTGCTTTAATTAACTTCCATTTTAGAAGATTTATTTGATGTTAAATATTTTTTATCGTTAGAATTAACTTTCCCCACTAATTGAATTTAGAATAATCTCATTGCGAATGTTTGTAAGGAAGACACAAAATTGGAAATTTCTTGTATTTAGGGAAATCGACATTCATTACGACTTATTGGAAAGGTTACGTCGTTACGACTTCCTCCACGTGTCGAGAAAAATATTATGTTAAAAGGTAATTTCCTACTATTGTTTCCACATAAATATACTTTAATAACTGTGATAAAGCTAACAATTTATCTGAATAATTACATTATTCTACAACATAGTACATTATTATGAAATGTAATTAGAACAAGTCAATAAAAATCAATGAAGTACTAGCTCGCGTACATCCTTTTATTTTTATTATTGTACTTAATAATAGTCGTAAATGCAATAGTAGGTAAATAGAGATTTATTAACGAAACACACCGCAATTAATAGTTAACAATTTTCGTCGGTTGTAAATTGCACATGTGTTTGTAATTGTCGTGTGTGCCTTTTATATAGTTGCTGCCAGTTAACATCGCAATAGCGGTCATTGCCCTTTCCCTAATATCTCTTCGTACGAACCAAAACAAATGAACCATTTATATCGTTTTTTATTAGAAAAAAAAAATGTTAGATCACGCACGATAGATGACGATTCAAGACATGAACAGGCTTATTTTTGGATTTCAAAGTTAAGAACTTCAATAAATGTAAGTGGGTCAATGACCGCTATTGCGATCTTAACTGGCAGCAACTATAGCTCTGATGACATTTGTATCTAAATAAAATTAATTATACGGACGGGCAAAGGTTTGGGCAAACCAGTACGGACATAATGCAGATCGGCTGCGAACACTAGACGCTGATATCTGAGGCAGTGATAGCTTGGTGGTGTGACCAACTGACCATCGTACAGCCCAGTCATAGATCTGAAGTTCGTTCGAACCCAAGACACGCATGGTCTCTCGATTTTTCGGATTCATGTGCGTATTGTATAATTATCACTTGCTTCGTTGAAGGCAAACATCGTGAGGAAACCAGCATGCCTGAGAGATATTTCTCGACGGGCGGCATGTAAAGCTAAGTCAGAGGCCCATGGGCGCCATAACCATGACACCAGGTTAGGCCCTAGCCACACGAAAAAGAAAGAAGAACATTTTAGTATTTTTATCTGTCAAAGTCCGGTGTCCGAGGTCAGATCAGGTCGGTTTGGCTGCGCCATTAAAAATAGGACATTGAAATTCGACAAAGGTTTTTAAAAAGATGTCTGATTGAAATAAGGCGATTGTGATATTCCCACCTGTACCACTGACTTGGAAATATTATTTTTTCATTGTGAATCGGACAATAGCCACCTGTCTGGCCGGGCACCTACAATATACAGTGTGGGGTGGGTTAATTATACCCCACCCTCCCCTGCTCTGTCACCCGGCAATATCTTTCAGTTCTTGTCTTGACTACATGATTGTGTCAAATGGTTACCTAGAGCGGAAAGATATTATGAACAATACTGTCTTGTTATTGTACTGTCCCACTGCTGGGCAAGGGTCAATGGCCTACCTCCATTCATTCTTGCCGCTTCTGTTCTACTTCCAAGTCTTCCCGTCATCTCCTTCGTAATCTGCAGCGGCCTCGTCTCGTAGTTTCAGGATATCAGTCATATGGTTTGACATACACTATATAACATACAAAAAAAATGTAAATAAATAAAGTGCCAAAGAGCAATCGAAATGATACTTCTCATCTGCGACAGCATTGAAGCTTGCAATTCAATATCACTCATATAATAGCCCTATTAAAGTGAACAGCGTTTGTCAAACGAATATAATAAATAAAGTGGCAGCACTGTCAACAGTGTTGCCAGGGCAAAGAGACAAACAGTTTGTATCGCTTCTCCCGGATACGGGTTAAATTAAATCAATGTAGCAACATTTCACGAAGTGCGGCTTTTCCAGAATTTATATGTGAGTGACAGTTCTTCCGTTTAGCGGACACAATTTAGAGCAAGTTCCGACTTTTATTATTCCATGTTGAGGTGATTGAAATATTGGACAGTGCAGTGTAGCGATTTATGCAATGAATTCAGCTATAGAAATAGCAATGGAAACGGTCCTTTAATATTTTATGTAGACTGGCTGCATTTGCATATTTTGGTTGATCATCAACCCTGGTGATTTTATAAATGCGAAAGTAACTTTGTCTATCTGTCTTTTTAATTATATTTAAGTAATTTAGAGACTATTTAGATTGGACACATTTATTTACAGTACAATTAAAGTAACGCTTTGATGTGGAGTTGCCGACACCAGCCCGTTATACAATACTATACACTACTTATGTATCAGCTTCCTAACTGTTCTATTCGAATCTGTAAAACGCTGTCATGTAGTGCATCATCGGCTGAACGGATTAACGTGAAATTTAGCTAACAGGTAGACCACGTGACGTGGGTTTAAGACATTACTTAGAGTCTTAAGACTTTGTAAACTATACTTATACTTCGTATAATATAGTTATACTTTGTATCCAAATAATAATATGTTCCGCCGTGCGAAGACGCAGCACAGCTAGACACAAATATTGAACTGTTTGAATATGAAAAAGATATACATTATTCCAATGCCAGCATTATTTTGGCCTCGTAACTAATTGAATGCAGTAAACAAAGAGACACAAAAGGGCCGTCCCTGTTAATATTTCACCCCGTTTTTGCGCAACTAAGTCCAATTTCTAAAGACGACACATTTCTTTTGCTGTTTTTTTTTGTCAAAATGTTTATGTTCCTCTTTTTGTTTTTACAAATAGCCAGTGTTTATTCATTCAGGTTTCCATTTATTCTTTCCCCGTTAAACACACTGTTCTGATTTTGCATGGTATCCTTTTCTACGGTTGTTTAAAAAGAAAAGGCGTTGTGAATAAATCCAGCATAATGTGCTTTGTTAGGGAACACTAAAGTAGGTACATAATATAACAACTGAATAAATAAACACGACGTTGAATAACATTGTGAAATAAATCGTTCGCGGTCAGCTTGATACACGCTAATACGGATAACTGGTATATCCTGAAAAATTACAAACTTTTGATTCAGGATCTACACGATTCACCTGCATATTGATCTCGTGTGTTATCATAAATTATGGGTGATCCTATCGCCCGACTTCATCTATACAAATAAAATTGAAGTATCTTTATGTAATTTTAAAATAACAACTTTTTACTGAATGTCTTTGAATGTAAATACGGTACTTACATAACATTGTTTTTTTCATTTTTGCTCTCTGTTCCGGCTAATCTCCGAAACGGCTGGACCGATTTTGACGGGACTTTTACTGGCCGATAGCTGATGTTTTTTTGAAAACCGTTGAAATTGACAACAAAATCCGATTAAAAAACGCGCGTTTGAATCTATAAAACGCAAAAATCGGCGCAGAAAACGCGCGTTCCTGAATACGCCGTCAATAATATTTATAGAACAATTTCATGCGCACGATGGTTCGCGGTTAATTTTAGGCCGTTCTGGAACCGAAAGTCATAAACTGGATCATCGAACTCAAAACGATTGGGATTATTTTTTTCTAAAAATACCAAAAAAAAAAGGTTTTTTTTTTTATTTATTATTGTTATTTTTGTTAAAATTATTAATTATTATTTTATTATTATTTAATTTAATTTAATTTTTATATTTATTTTTTGAAAAAAAAAAACAGTCCCAATCGTTACGAGTTCGATGATCGAGTTTATGGCTTTCGGTTCCAGAACGACCTAAAAATAATGTTGTAAAATTTGTGACATATTAAAACGACACGACCCGTCATCTCACCGTAATTCAATAAAATAACTGAACATGGTTCTCACTCAAAAGACATGACAACAAGCATAAAAGGTACAGTTACAATTCAAAATGTTTGCATTGACATCGGAATGCTGCCTGTATAATATCCTTTTACTAACATTTCGTCAGTAATTAAAAGGGCAACGTAACGTACTACATTATTACGTCACGTGTTCTGTTAAAAGCGCTTTACGTACTTGAATCCGGCGCCATTATTAAATTGGAAATAGGTAGAAGAAGGTTTTAGGCTTTTCTTTGACCTTTAATTCTAACAGACGACAGGTTATTCAATCACTTAAGTTACGTACTTAATTCAGATTACGAGGTATAAATAATTAAGTGGGTAGCTGGGTAGCATATATATGAGGCTTATTAAACTTGAACAGCGTTTAAGAAATTATGTTTTGCTTTTTAGAACATGGTAAAAAGTGTTATTGGCAAAGTGTTAATGGGTTTTTCCATCAGGAATTTCTCAGTAGCAGCCACAGAGTGGATTTTGCGCCTGGTTGATGTCAATGGATCACCCACTATTACATGGGACTTAAAACATAAGTTCTGGCGTGTGGGTGTATTATGAGGTACACCTCTGCATAACCCATCAGGGATTACAGGCGTGATGATGTTAAAAACGTAACACATAAAGTGGGTTTCTAGTTTAAGTATATTATGTTGCTGTGGAATAAATTTATCAAAGAGTACTAACGCCCTCTTGCGCACCTCGGGCTCACAGTTAAAAATAGCCCGATATCGAAAATGTCACCTGTCTAAGAGATTTTTTTACTTGAAGTGCTTTTATCGACACGGGTGAACTTATGTGTTTCTTTACAGCATTTATGTGTAGTTTTCAAAAGTAACTGGATTCTTACAAAATGTTTCTAACCTTCTTCTTATTCAATCTGTCCCTCATTACTGAGGATCGTGGTCACTGGACCCCGTTAAACGGACAATCTGCCGCCATCGACTCCAGTCCAAAGTTGCCTTCTGAAATTTGGTTGAGGACGTTGCTTGTTTTACTTGTTCAGACCATCGTGTTGGCGACCGGCCTCATGCTCTCTTACCTTCGGTATTGCCAACAATAACGAGCTTTTCAAGGCTGCCATCTCCCTTTCACGATATGTTAAACTTTAGTTACATGTTTCCGTCTACTCTTAGACAAAACACAAGAAAATTTTTTTTTTTTTTTTTATGAAAATCTTGTTTCATGAATAAATGAGTCTCTTTCTATAAAGTAAGTATCTTTAGATCTACGAAATTTCAACATAAAAACAACAACAAATGCGCGATCGTTGGTGCGGAGTTGCGGACTTGAGAAAACTCAGCAGACAGCAACAGATGCCATGTTTAGCATATTTGTCTTACTACCCGCTGCTCTTATTCGCGGCTTGTCGCACTCGCGAACTGCACTCTGGGACATGATTTATGTATGCGTCCTTGCATCTTTTTCCTTTGCCTGTACATTCATAAATAGTATACGCAAAGGAGAGCTATGCTAGATAAATTGTCCACGGATTTGATTAAAACGTTGTACTTTTAAAAGCACAGATTGAATTGATTTAAAATTTTATTAAAATCAAATGACACGAATGTCATCTTTTACTGTTGTTTCAGTTTTCAGATTAGGACATCTTCTAATTCTAAAGGCCCATTAATAGCTTACTATTGGCTGACATCAATTTATTATTTAGTTTTCAAACTAAAAGCATTTATTTCAATTAAACCATTTATAGGCTGAGACTTTTGAATTGTCAATATATTACCATATTAATAGTGCTAAAAAAACGTATAAACTGCAGAATGGGTAAACAATTTTCCAATTTCGGCCAGAAAATATGGAACAATGGCTGCATAAAATCCATTGCCCTCTCATACATTCCATGATTCCATTCACAGTAAATTTCGTGTTGAATCAAGCCATAAACATGAAAGTGGGCGCGATGTAAACAAATATTTAGTGGTTGTTGACCGGTGCGCGGTGGTCGGTGGTCGATGGAGGCGCGGCCATGCGTGTCGTTTATTCGATTCGTACCGCTGCATAGCTATCTCGATAGTGAGGACCGCTACTCACTTTGTTAGTAGAACTACGACTAATCGATGGCGACGTTGATCGTAATCCTGACTTGCCAGTCAAGTCGCCTCGTTGTCTGAAAGTGCACCTATAACTGACAAGCGGCTCGTCCCGGCTTCCCTCCCCTATTTTTTCTAGTAATAAATATAGCCTATGTTACTCAAGGATAATATTTTTTTTTCTAATGGTGAAAGAATGTTTGAAATTGGTCCAGTTTTTGAGTTTATTCGTTACAAACTTACAAAAATACAAATCGTTCCTTTTTTGTAATATTTTTTGTTATATTAGTGTAGAAGAAGCGCTTATTCGATTTACGTGCTAAGTGATATGTAATTCTTTGTCTAAGGTATGTTTTAGAGCACTATACAAGGCTAGTGGTATTCCAACTTAGGTTTGAGTTGAAAGGCTTTTCAGTTGGGTAAAGGCAGATGAGTGCTTTGCTTTTCCACATCCAACTACAAAGGAAAAGCCGATAGAGGATATACTAACTAGCTCACTACAAATATTCGATACTCGTTTTCCAGTGCTGAAATTCAGTGACGTCACATTCCTCGCCATTCATAGAAATAAAGGCACAAGTATTTATCTAATACGACAAATTATATCATGTTACGCAATTGTATAGAGAAAAGGTACTATCTACAAAACATCTGCTGATGACATAGATTGGAGAATGTATAAAATAAATAAATATCGCTGGTACACATATATACTAAGCAACGAGGCTTGTGTCGTGGAAACCAGGTAGTTGATACATAGACACTTGTTGTTTGTAAATACCTACATACTTATTATACATATAAACAAACCTCGAAACATCCTACCGGGATTCGAACCCGGGAAAACGTAAGGCAGCCTCAAAAATAGAAATTAATTTTCTAAAGCCTATATTAGAATTCGATACATTTTTAGACACTTATTAAAGTACTTGTGACGTAAGTACGTAGAAATAATAACTTTGAGAGGACGTGATGTCTCGATACAGCAGCTACGAAAAGAGAATCGACAAATCTTTTGTTCATCTGTCATTGAATCGACAAAATGACAGATAAACAAAAGATTTGTCGATTCTTTTTCGTGTCTACGGTGGTCATGCAAACCTTTAAACAAACTAGCCTTTTATTGCACTTAAACTGTGAAGTAATACAATACACGCATAAATTCGTTAGCGGTTTTATGAAGTGTGCTAAGTGCCAAAACGTACTCGATATAAAGTGGTTTGCCCAACGAGCCGGATGTTGTCGTAAGAACAGCATAACACAAACTATAACAAAGGATATTGATTTGTTTACTATTTTCGTTTCGATTGTACCTACTGGACTGAGTATAAGTGGAATACAATAGGGTAGTGACACACCAATCAATAGATATACTTTTTAAGAGCTGTCAAAACGCGGTTCTCTCATAGATTTTGTATCCCTTCATCTGTTAGCAGTAGACACAATAGTTAAAGGCGTCCCGACCGAATCGGTCGGGTCTACAGACGAAGTTTAGGAAATAGCACGCTGTGACGTTACTGTTTGTTTGGTCAACTCAATGACTCAACTATTTATTGATTTCAAAATAACTAAAAATCGAATTTGCCAATGAATTGAAAAGAAATCGGGTTTTCAGGCCCAAAATAAAGGTTTTTTTTTAGAGTATGGTGTCTTGGAATTATTGTGTCTGTGCATGAATAATTATGGTGTTAACTACCCTATTGTGATCTTTGTGTCCTCGTTAAGAATATTCAAATAAATAAGAGTTGTGTAGAATCTGCTATAGAAGTCGAAAGGGTTGGGCTTCTGTATTACAAAATAAACCACAAAAAAATCTGCTTGTAAACAATGTTTCAATAATTCTGCTAATAAGTTAGAGATATATACGAAGAAACGTTTCATTCCGGCTGACAACTTCTTCGAAGCCCTACAAAGTACAATAAATGTTGCCAACATAGCCGAGTTTACTTCGCCACAATTCAAAACATCGAGCAAAAACCTTTCTTTACTCACTATGTCACGTTCTTCTACACGCATCAAAACAAGTATTAAACAATTTGCCATAATTTCCATGATGGATTCGCAACGGTAACTTGTATACGTCACAAGAAAATCTATCGGGCAGGGTACACACTCGGCTTGCCTTATACAGCGCTTATACGACGCGTATATAATACACTACATGGTGCGTAATAAGGCCGTGGTGAAATAACGCCCACTGGCCCGCCCTGAGGAAAATAAACAAAATTATTTTATTGCTTAACGTAATTAGTTAGCTTTTGAATTTATTAGAGTGTATTGATGTAGACTTTTTGTTGATCAGTAAAAAGCAATGTTTGTTCTTGAGCTTTTTTGTTACTAAGGAGTATTGCTTAGCCTCGCATCTTCATAATCAATTAAGTTAGATAAACAAATCGTATCGTCGAAATTTTCAAGTAATCGTCTGATTCGATTTCAAAAGATTACGCCTAATAGCTATCGATTTTTTTCCTTCATTTTATTTCTTTCATGCTTTCATCTCTTGTTTATAAACATCGCTCAATTTGAAATCCCTCACTATTACATGCAAGCACACGAACGTGTACTCGTGTTCGAGCCGCATCCACGTGCAAGAAAACTTACTCGTAAGTACCTAACGTGAGTGGTCATTCTTTACGCAAGTTAGCGCATGTCGCACTCAGCAGCGCAGTACTCTAGCTTCCGTACGAAAGAGTACAAATAACAGAAGAGTACACACGAATGTTTATGAAGTCCACTCAAAGGTTGGAGTCAGAAACGTCGCGCGTCGGTAATTAATCGAACGCTAGCGTCTAACACCGGCGACGACGACGCAGTTCAGACATTGACGTCGTTGATGCATTGTCACTCCATAAGTGTTCTACTCCGTGTCCTGTATCCGTAAAGCAGTGGAGTATAATGACGTCACTCGCTGCTCCGCGCTGTGACGCTACAAACAACGTTACAACTCTAGTTTCAACCTATTTATAGCACACAAAGTTTGATGAGTGTGTTTTTAGTTGCTTACAGTTGAGCGTGGGTTGAATGAATGGGAAGTTGCTGTTTCCCAACACTAGGACGTTTATGCGAACAGTTGTGTACTACATTTGACTTTGACATTGGATCAAGCACGTTTCACTCCTGAAATTACATTACACAAAGCCATTACGCAAAATCTAAAAAGAACTAGGCATTCATTTTCAAGTTCACGAGTTCATACAAGTTCAAGGGGCGTAGCAATACCTATATTGAAGTAAAAACGGCCTATATAGCCTTAGTTTCGTAGCCGAATGGGCCGCAGGTTCGGCCGTCGCCTGTCTGACATCGGCAAGTCACCGCAACCCTAGAGGTCTTTGACCCTGAAGGACTGTCGGTCATTGTCCTCGGCTTACGTCATCGGTCTCGGGGTAAATTACAGTATTCACTTCTCCCAATATGTATTCCCTCTGTTCTCGACCTCGATGGCGGGATAAGCCGCGAATGAGTGAGTGAATGATTTTGATCGACGGCATCCATTGACATTATTGATGGGATTTACAGGTGTTTACGTGGAAAATAAATGCGTAGTTTCAATCTCGTTTTTATGCTGTTCATGAGTGTTCATATTTTGTTAGATTGATTGTACTTTAACTGTCTGGCTTTTTTATAGATTGTGTGTTGATGTTAATAGATCAATACATTTGTCTGGAAACGTACTATGTGAAAAGTTTTCAGTAATCAAATTGAAATTTCATTTCACACTTAACTTTTTAAACATACAGCTGGAAGTTCAAATCACTCCAAGTATTTAGTCGGTCGAGGGATCCGTGAGAATTGTGAGAAGTGTAATGTTTACACTAAACATACTTAATTATGTGCACCGTAGAGTTCAAGGCACTGTGATAGGTTGTTTAAAGTCGGTAGGGTATCGGGCTGGTACCGAACCCGCTACCAGCGAGTCCACCGACATGTTTACATTTCTCTACGCCTAAGTAAACACTGGCCGCTCTCGACGCGATGCACTTATAATACACCGTGTGTGTGCTGCAGTCAAACCACACAATTGGACTCTTTAGCTAATTACTCTCTCTGCAATGGACGAAGGGGATTTTATTCAGATTTTTTCTCGTGTTTTTGCCTTTTGGCTTTAATGCACCATTGGTCAACAGGAATGGCTTAATAAAGCAACCTTTAATACGATTAAATGGTGTGGCTTTTGAATGCAACCTTTGTGTAATAGCAGAGGTTGTATTTCTGCATTTGTAAACTAGTGTTGCATGATAAAAAAGATAAAATGATGTTATGCGTGACCAATCACGATTTTATACAAGCATTTAAATACATATTAATGGCCAGACTCGAGGTTAGCTGTAGGTTGTTACAATACAACATTCGTCATTAAAAAATAAAACCAAAAATCTTATAGGAAACACATGTATTGAATGTGTTACTGCGTCTTTTAACAGCCAACTACATTAGTCCGGTCGTTTTGAATAAAGTCTAATTTATCGAAGTAACCGCCACTTGTACTGTGGCATTTATTATGCATAGAGTTATTTGTGTGCCTTGTCGTAGCTAATGAATACTCACTGCGGATTCTGTGCCACAATCTGAGCCACCAACGTCCATATAACCAACCTTACGAACTATGAGAGAAAATGAAAACCTTTTAGCTCTAATATATACGAAAGTACTTCGCATTAACAACGATTGTTCTAGATGTTGATAGGACTCGACGTAATTACATTTATTTACTTATTCTCTTTCACATTTTCAAGCATTTAAAAAGCAATCTGCTTTTAGAAAATAACCAGTGAAATTTATAAGAGATTACTTAGGACAATAATCGCAAATCGCAGTCTTGATGTTAAATATGGTTGATACTTATCAAGTAATGGAGCCGGCTGTAGAATTTACGGTTGCTAAATGCTGTAAGCCTAATGTATCGTAGCCTTGGGCTTCAGAGACGGGCAACTATGGACATAGCGGTGACAAATGATAACACTAACAAATACACGACACTAATTAGCAAGAACCGCAGGAACTCCTTAATTGTACCTCTTTAAAAGAAACATTTCTTACCAATAAAAACATCGAAAGATTAATTACGTTTTTTAATGAGAATATATTGTTCATTCAACGGTACACAGTTATTAAATTTTGTGTTTAACTCAAATAAACGGAGACGATTTACCCACATAATTGGTAACTTTACGAGTATTTTACGATGTTTGAAGTTTTGAAGCCTTTATAAATATATGTTTTTGTTTGTTGTTACAGGTTTGGACAACCGGATATCGAACTCAAGGAATTCAGTGTCACCGTGAGTATCTGCCTATCTCATTTTAAAGGGTTACTCGTAAATTTCAAAGTAATAGATAAACATTGAGTGTAGCTGTATAGCAGCTGCCTTACTTTCTACTTGTGGGATCGATAAAGAGATATCGTAATGTTGTTTTATGGTGTTTTCTAAACTTAGACTACCTATTAGAGCCCTGTGCTCTATTTAATAGAATAAACATACAACTAACTCCTTATTCCATGCGGGTAGGCAGAAAGGTCAGAACGCCACATGTATCTGTAACTTTAGACAAACTTGGTCTAATAAGGCATGAATATCTATTCTAAACAATTGTTAGAATTACGACTCATCTTGATTGAATGTCAAGCTTTATTAGAGTTAGATACTCTTTTGAATCAGCAAACATTGCATACGCTTCCTTGCTAAAATAGATCTAGATGTTTAGACCTTTAGTTTCAATTCTCCTCACCCCCATCACACGTCAAGCTAGACACACAAATGTTCTAGAGCTTAGAATAGCCGACACAGTGACTACCGAACAATTCACTCCGTCAGTTTCGGTGGGCCGTCCTGTAAACAGACAAATGAAAGGTCTTTCGGCTATGTACTATGGGGCTACGCATCCGAATGACTGGCTTGTACTACTAAATTCACTGACGGTATGCCAGCTTATGCTCTAAGTAATAAGGTTGAAAGTGGTCGACCGTTAGTGAACTCGGTATTACACATACAGGGTGTAAACAGACCCTTCACGAAGCCGTCAACCAAGCATTCTGTACATCGAAGTTAGTAGTAACTCTACGCAAATATTGCTGGGAAACGACTTTTTTTTGGTTAAACATCACGTTTTGTGGTAAAGCTTAATGTAACGCATTAAAAACATTGTGCTTATGGACGCATTTAATACTAAACGGGATTATGGAGGTATTTAAAGTAAAGTTATGACCTTAAAAACTAGTATTTGAAAAGTAACTTGTGAAAAAGTTGGAACTTTCGCCTCCAATATCTCCGTAACTAGAAGGTTCCCAGATAAGGTCTAGAAAAAAGGTTAGCAAACTTTTTTACTGGTTGACCACTTTCAAATTTTTTTTGGTTTCGGTGGAAACCCCTGCAGTGCTGCATTTTTTTCAAGCCACGGTGCACGCACCTAAACAGAAAAGCAAGAAAGCAATGCTATTTTTTCGCGCTATATCTGTTAAGATTGCATGTGGACCGTAACTCTTAAGATTTTTTGGCAAAAAATCTGAAAATTAGAATCTTAGCTTCGAAATGTTTTTTTAAAGTCACAACAATTTTCATCAAAATACAACCTATCAAAAATCACCGAAAAAATTTTTTTTTTACATTTCTATGTAGCGTATGGCACATTGATAGATAAAGCCAAGACAACAATTTTTGTTGTTTAGTATCGAAAAACCAGATAAATTTTCGTGGACACCCACTTACGGACCCTTGGGGGTCCACCTGGACCACTTTGGGAATCAGTGATTCCCAAAGCGGTCCAGGTCCAGGGTCCAGGTCTAGACAAAAAAATGGTCGCAATGACGGGGAGAACAAGTGCCTTTCGGCTTCGTTAAGGATCTATTTACACCCTTACATATATATATACATATTATATTCAATACATTCACGAGCACTAATATAGTATAAAAGTCGCAACTTTAAAAGTGATTTTCTCCAAGTGCGTTGATTGAAACTTGATGTTGTAACTGAGCATAGTATTTCGCGATCCGTACTATTATGAAATAGGGTTTATCTTAAAGTCGCAATCGATATTGTGAAACCAGACATTAATCTGTCCTTCATGGCTGTTAAAAGGGACAAGTGCTCAAGATAAGGAAGCCTACTTTTTTCAGAAGTTAACAGTATGTTTATTTCTGTTTTCAGTGATGTGGTGAACAAGGACCTCGGTTTATCGGATGCGAGTGATGACGAGGTCGCCAACACACACGCGATAGGACCGTAAGTCCCATAACCATAACATCACGCCTGTAATCTACTAAGGTATAGGCAGAGGTGTATCTTATACCCAGTCCCTATGTAATAGGCGTCGTCCTATAACTTAAAATGACGGCTGTAAACCCCGATGGGTTCGAGAGGGATGTTCCCTATACATACAGTACTGAGTACACCTACATTTTTCCCGTCCCATGTAATAGGGGGCGAGCCTATTGTCATCAACCGGCTACAGATCAAGACTGGGCTGCTACTGAGAAATCCCTGGTGGAAAAACCCAATAACACTTCTCCTGATCCGAGAATCGAATCGAGAATCCTGTGTTTTGCAGTAGTGCTTGCGACCCCTACACCAACGACGCAGGTTCATTCCCGTGCTAACTAAATTACGCCATGTCTGCACTTCCCTTTGTAAGCGCTAAGTTTTTAATTGATTTTTATCTCGAGTGGAAACTCGTAAGTTTTAAGTACGCGACTGAAATTGAATTAATTTCAACAAGTCCAAGAGCCAAGCGAACCGGAGCTTTTCTCGTTTGATTTGAAAGGATTGCAGTTTTGTGAATTACGATTTTTGACGTTATATTTTTGAATGCGACATTTTGCATAAAATAATAAATCATTCTTATAATAATCGAAATAATAATAATAATAATAGCCCCCCAAACAACCACTCGTCCTGATTGAACATCTAATCACGTGGGGGGCGGGACACACGAAATTGAAATTACTGGCGTGGCTAATCGTGGCTCTGGAAACCCATCAAAAATGGAGACTCGTTCAAAAAGTAAACGTATAGGGCCGCTGCCCGGGGGCGATCGCCGGGGCGCACCTGGAGCTGACGCTGGGTGTCACAGCATGCGATCCGTCAGCGGTGAGGAGTTGAACAGGCGGGCTCCCACCGACAAAGATACTACAGCCGAAATCATTGACGATGGTGACAGACTGACAGACAGGACAGACACCCCTGTAGAACCGTATAGTCCAAGCACAGTATCATACACACCTAGGCGATCATCACCATCCATACCATCGTCACCAACACTTTCATCAGCCCCCATTATTAGTTTAAATACAGTTTCACCCACTCCAACCTTGAATGCTGCGCGGGGGGTATCTACCTTTTTGCCCGCGTCCACCAAGGGTGGAAAAGCAAGAGTTCGCATGAAATGGAGTAAAGAAGTAAATCTATTTATCATGCGAACCTACCTACACATAACTAAATTAGAGACTGATATGACCACATATAGACAACAATTGCATGCACTTTTCACCCGACAATATCCTGAAATTTCGGTTTCAGAACAAAGAATCTCAGATCAAAGAAGAATAATAGTTAGGAATAAACTTCTATCTCAAGAAGTTATAGATCAATTAAAAGAAGAAGTACGAACACAATTACTACAAGAAGAAACAGTAAATTATACAGACACTAACAATATCACACAAAATTTAAGCGAAATTAGTAATCAAGAACAACCACAATCGCTTAGTCAATCACAAATTATGTATTCTCTCTCTCCGTACAACCAATCACAAGCCTACACACAAAATATATCGCACACATCCACACAAACCGAATCCATTACTCTTACGCTAGAAAATGACATTGAGACCATAGTCGCCCCAGATCAACATTTAACAACAGATACATATATTCAAGAAATTAATGACAAATTTAGGACAACAATTACACAATACTCTGGGATGGACCCAGCAGCTCGACCTAGGTTACCTAAACTTAAATACACACCGAACCTATTTCGTCTAGTTAATTTATTTAATGAGAGTATACTCTCACAATTTATATCTGATGACACACAGCTTATTGACATACACCTTCTCATATATTGCACAGCCGTAGTTATATCTGAAGAACTAAACTTTAAAATTACCGACCACACCAGAACTACAAGAACAAAAAAGAATGAAGCACCAGCGTGGCAACAGAGACTAGAAAAAGACATTGATAAATTAAGGGCAGACATTGGTAGACTCACTCAATATATCAACGGATGCAGATCTAATAAACTAGTAAAAAGAGTTGAGGTTATATTCAGAAACAATGCCACGCACACCAAACACGAACAAAATAACAGAAAACCTGAAGAATTTTTAGACACCTTAAAACAAAAACTAGCACTCAAAGTTCATAGGCTCAAACGATATAAGAAAGCACAACAGCGCAAAAACGATAACGCGACATTTACCACAAACGAAAAAATATTTTACAGAAACCTACATATACCAAAAAACGACAGAAATTATGAAAACAACACAAACACACCCAACTTACCTTCAAAAGAACAACTAGAAACATATTGGGCTGGTATTTGGGAAAAGCAAAAACAACACAACGACAAAGCATCTTGGATAGCGGATGAAGAGGCAAAATGGAGAGATATTGACGTGATGGAATTCGTAGAGGTAACAGAGTCTGACATTATACACATTACAGCTAGATTACATAATTGGAAGTCACCTGGAATAGACAAAATACATAACTTTTGGTACAAAAAGTTAACTGTATTACACAAATCTATCGCAAAAAATTTAACAGATATCGTTTTAGGACAGCAGAATATACCCGAATTTATCACAACAGGAATTACTTACATGCTGCCTAAGATTAAATATACATCAGAGCCTTCCCAATACAGACCAATCACATGTCTACCAACAATTTACAAGATACTAACATCTGCAGTCACAAAGAAAATTAATTCACACATTATACACCACAACATAATAGCAGAGGAACAGAAGGGATGTAGGCAGGGCCACATGGGATGCAAAGAACAGCTGATTATTGATTCCACTATACATAAACACGCCACCTCAAAAAACAGAAATCTCCATTGCACCTATATTGATTACAAAAAAGCTTTCGATAGTGTACCGCATTCCTGGTTAATACAAATTCTGGAGATTTATAGAATAAACCTGAAAATAGTTGATTTTATGCGCCATGTAATGCTACAATGGAAAACCACATTACAAATAAATAGTAGTAACAATAATGTTACAACACGACAGATATCTATCAAAAAAGGCATCTACCAAGGCGACTCCCTGAGCCCCCTGTGGTTCTGTCTTGCCCTCAACCCTCTGTCTCATTTGCTGCAGCGCTGCGGGGCCGGATACTGCCTCAAACACTCTACAGATGAAACAACAATTTCACATCTAATATACATGGATGATATCAAACTGTATGCAAAATCAGAAAAAGATATGAAGAAATTAGTAGATATTACAGCAGAGTTTAGTCAGGATATTAACATGCAATTTGGATTAGAAAAATGCAAAACACTTCACATTGTTAGAGGCAAGGTGCGGCCCGGCGACTATGCAGTGAATGAGTCAGATTCTATAACCGCATTAGAACCTACTGACTTGTATAAATACTTAGGGTACACGCAACTAAAAGGTCTTGACCACGTTAAAATTAAAGATACACTAACTACAGAGTACAAGAAGAGAGTTAACGCTGTCTGTAAAACCCAACTATCAGGTAAACATCTCATTAAAGCCTTAAACACCTTCGCTATTCCAGTATTAACGTACTCATTCGGAGTTATAAAATGGACCAAAACAGATACAGAACAATTACAACGAACTACATGAACAACACTCACGAAACATAACAACCTTCACCCTAAATCTGCCATAGAGAGACTAACTATTAAACGAGAACATGGAGGAAGAGGCCTTATAGATATCCAGCACCTATGGCGGAAACAAGTTAGTCGACTAAAATCATTCTTTCACACAAAATCCCGCAATAGTAATATACATAAAGCCATAGTAACAAACGATCTTAACTACACTCCACTTAACTTAAGCGAACAGATAGAAACCCAAAACACAACCAATGATGACGCGCAGACACAAAAAATTGAAGACTGGAAGAGAAAAGTACTCCATGGTCGGCACCCTCATGACCTAGAGCAATCCCACATTAACAAATTAGCATCAAATAAATGGCTAAAAATAGGTAACTTATTTCCAGAAACCGAAGGATTTATAATAGCAATTCAAGACCAGATCATCAACACAAAAAACTACAGAAAATACATAATCAAAGATCATACACTAACTAATGACAAATGTCGCAAATGTCACATCCACCCAGAAACCATCCAGCATATAACAGGAGCATGCACAACTCTCACGCAGACAGACTACACTCACAGGCACAACCAAGTGGCCAATGTCATTCACCAAAAACTAGCACTCAAACACGTACTCATTAAAAATACCAATACTCCTTACTACAATTATAAACCAGAAACTACCCTAGAAAATACAACACATAAACTCTACTACGATCGTGCTATTCTGACTGACAGGACGATCCACTACAACAGACCGGATATAATTCTACAGGACAAAATAAATAAAGTTACATACCTGATAGACATCGCAGTCCCCAACACGCACAACATACAGAAAACAATCACTGAAAAAATAAGTAAATACGCAGAACTCAAAGAAGAAGTAAATAGAATTTGGCGACAAGAAAAAGTATATGTAGTTCCAATAGTCCTATCCACAACAGGGGTAATCCCAAATCATCTCATCCATAGCTTAAAATTATTAGACCTTAAAGAAACCCTATACATTACACTGCAAAAGGCTGCTATTCTAAATACATGTAGAATCGTTAGGAAGTTCATGCAGATAGAAGAGAACGAGATAGGACCTCATCACAACACATAAACATTCATCAAACTAACACACCACACGCTTCATTTACTTTGGCTTTGGCCCGTAAATGTAGTTGAAATCCAGTCTAAGGGCTGAGAAGAAAAAACACTTTCGATAATAATAAAAGAAATAGAAATAGCTTGCATTATGCATAATGAATGTAGGTACAGCAATTCTCAATTAACGTGTGACACGTATGCATTGCTTCAGTGCTAGTTTTTATTGACAAACAAAAGTAATTAATCGCGATAAAGTTAAAGTAAACTTCAATTTGTATCGAAAAATCGCCTTTACCATTTTTGACATCAGACGTCGCCTGTTCTGTTTCAGCGCAAAGCCCACTAACAAGGAAAGCCTGATGAAATGTTTAATGCCTGACTATAATTTTAATTTACAGGCCTATATCACCAATCGGGTCAGGCAGTCCGACCTCGGGCAGTTCATCACCTTCCGAGGATTCCGAATCAGAATCGTCTTCGGCGGAGTCCACGGCCCCTGCGCCGGCTGCAGCGGCCGCCGCCCCCGCGCCCGCGGCCGCCCCGCCCCCCGCGCAGCGCCCCTCCTGGAGCCTGTCCAACTTCGCGCCCCCGCCCGCGCACCCGCCTGACCAGACATATGAGTCGGGGAAAGATGTCAGACATGCCCTTGCTGATATTAAGGGGAAGCCGGTGAGTTTGGATGATATCTAACACTCATTTTCTTGCAGCTTCTTCAACAGGTTAATGATCAAGTTTAAGTTAAATATATTAGTGTTTTTTTTTTGCGGATTACTCAGCGGCGAGAGGGTGAGAGAGCCTTCAATCATTCAGCTCTGACAGACATAGGCTTTTGCCAAATTACGCCATAACACTTGTTTTAACGCCAACCGTTGCTAATTATCGTGACCACTCATTGGGTCCATCTGATCAGAAGAGTAGGTAACATCGATTTAAAAAAATATGAAACCCGTTTATCGCCTCCCGATTTCAGTCCGTCTCAGTCTTCTTTTTTTCTAACTGAAACCCACCAACACACACAATGCCAATATAATATACCTACCACTAGCAGGGAATAGTGATAATATAGGATATCCAATGGAAAAACAGTAATACAAGAATATTATGTTATTATCTATCAGCTTGTAACTTTACCATTTTAAGATTTCTAAGTATAAACAGCTGCCCTATTTAGCAAGCGAACGTGTTAAAGATCGAATGACAAGTCGGTATTTCTCGAAGCTGTCGCCAACTGGTCACATGTCTAAAATACTGAGAGTTCAGCAGGTGTTGATAGAAACTGCCAACGAACATAGACTCGGGTGACCATACAGCTTACAAAGACAGTAATGACACTTGCATAAGCATAAGTGGCGTGCCTGTGCCTAGGGGACAACAATACGGCAAGCCCATAAGGCAAGCAGACTGTTCAGAAACCCTTACATCATGAAGAGTAGTAGGTTATCGGCGCAAACCAATCTTTTAGACTTGTATGAAAGTAGCGCCACTAAGCATAATCAGCGTATAATGTTTCCTATTGGTGGGTGGGACGGGACGGAGGCTTCCCTCTCTAGGCCATGATCCACTACGTGAGCCCAGTGAGGGTTGGCATGTCACATGTCGAATTTTGAGTTCTACTACATTTCGGTTTTTTCACCGTTACTAGAGTCATAAACAAATGTTGAAATCCACCCAAATGTTGTCCTGAAAAGACTGCTTTTAGCGATAAGACCGATATTTGTAAGGTGTACATAATAAAGAATAATACATATATTCTATTCTGAAATGCTGCAGGTACATCCACCTCTCACGCTCAAGAATGACCTACCCAGCACTTTCCGTATTTAGCCCACTATGCAATAGTATCTCGACTATATTAAGCGACCCTTTCCCACGTGTTATGTTCCTAAAGATAAACAATTCTTGGAAACAAAGTGGCCATACGTTTCTTAGTAAGAATACTTAGTAAGCGTTTGATACAATCTGAGTCGTAAGCTCGTGGTTGATTCTGGGATCGCGTTGAGTTCGCACCACTTGTGTTTTGAGTTACAAGACGTTTTGTAACTGAATCCTTTTGCGAAACATTGTTCGAACGATTTAAAAATAGGTCTCACACGGCTGGAGTAAACCTTTTGCTTTTCTAGACATCCAAATAAAAAAAAAAGCATTAAGATAATCATAGTATAGTTTCCAAAACAAGAAAATCGACAACTCATGATTATGATAGCCGCGTGAAAAGAGTCATTGGCAGAATTTAACACCAAGGTACAAATTGATGATAGCACAAAATGGATATTTACTTCGGACTATACTACAACTTACTTCATCACATCATGGCTGAAAGCGAAGAAGATGTCACACAGAAATGGATCCAGCTTTCTATCCTAAAGAGTTCCCTTCGTTACGGACTGATGAACTTTGAAAACAGTATCAGTGATGTGCCGTTTGAAGATCGAGAGAGGATTTGGTACCAGTACCTCAGGTTAAAGGATTTTTTGTGGCAAGCTGTGGGGGCGATTCATGGAAACATTGCGTCTACGACTGTGCCTAGTATTATTCAGGTAACAGTGAAAGAAACAGAAAGCATTGTTAGATATTTCTAGAGATAATGGTGATTTTTAACACAGTTGGAAAGTTACTGCTGAATGTGGGTAAGATGACCCATGGCAATTCTTGGAGGAAGGCTTGTCGATGTACTGATGGACATACAATGGCAGTACTTGGACATCTTTTGACTAAGATGATGATAATGATTATATCCAGGCATTCGAGAGGAAGCAAGCAAGTTAAAATGTGGCTGGATCAGACTGCACGCGTAAAGTGGAAGACAAAGTTTGACGGCGCAATCTGGGAGAGGCATATACCCAACAGTGCAGAGTAGACAGTACAGAGTATTCACTGAGTTGATTGATATCTTGAAGACAGTAATTGTGGATAGAAGATTGAAGAATAAAGAAACAGTTTTAACTGTCTTAAATGTCTTAACGATTCTTGTGTTTATACTTAGAAACTCATCAAGTTCTTCACTAACGTATCTCTATCATGTTGTTGCAGAGTCCGATCTCGGAGATGTCGGATTCGGAGGCGTCGTCGCCGTCGCCGGGCGTCGTGCGGCGGAGACGGTCCATACCCACCCGCCGGCCGTCGGCCTCTAGCGATGAGGACGCGCCGAGGCATACGGTAACTAATATATTTATAGATAGGTATTAGTTGACATAGAAAGGCATAGAAAGAAGGTTTTATACGATGTACCATGGATGTCGGTATAATTACTGGCATGTAAGTTTTGTGTTTGCGATGGCAACACATTGCGATGCTTCTGGTATTGTAGATGTCTTGGCCGATGGAGACTACTTACTATCCGGGTCGATTATTGTTTGCCGCTAAATAGTATAAAGTAAGAATTTTGATAAATATTGGCTTTAATAGGAATATTTTATCCTCAGACATCACCCCGAGTGGTTCCCTCCGCGCCGGCGGGAGCGGTGAAGCGGGGGCGGCCGCCCAAGGCGCGGCCCTCGGAGGAGCGGCCCGTCAAGAAAAAGCGCGGCCGCCCGCCAAAGCCGCGCCTGCCATCGCCCCCCGCCCCCGCCGCCGTCCCCGCCCCCGCCCCAGCCCCCGCCCCCCTGGTGGACAGTGACGTGGAGCCCGACCCGCCGGCACACCATCATGCTGCTCTACAAGAAACCAAGACGCATATCTTCCGTAAGGTTAGTATCGGAAATAATTTCTTCATTATTATCCTGCCCCAATTAGTTTGGTGTCTTCATTCATCTCTGTAGTCATATCATATCTAGCGATATAACCACCACCCACACTCATACCAACTTTCCTACCGAAAATTTTCTCGTCCCTCCACATAAAATCACCATTATCACCTATTACCTCAGGAAATAAAAAATATGATTATTTGTAACTTACATTTTTTTTTCAGGTTTTTACGCCGAAGAAAAGCGACGAGTGCGGTGGCAAGGGAGGTAAAGGCGGCAAAGGGAAGGGAGGCAAAGGCAAGGGCCAGGTGACCATCATCGAGGTCACAGCGCCCGAAGCCGACGAGGAGGAGAGGAGACATCGGGAGCGCTCCGCCGAGCGACGCAACGAGGAGGCCATGGCCCGACTGTCCCCGCACGAGCCCGACCGAAGATCCGACCGATCCGACCGATCCGACCGACGCCGCTCCGCCGACCGACTCAGCAACGACCGAGTGCCCATCGAACGACCCCCCAGCGATCGGATACCCGAACGGACTTCCTACGAGAGAATACCCTCCGATCGAATCGTCAACGATCGGATACCGACCGAACGTACCTCCAACGACCGGATACCCGACCGCCCCGTCGATCGGATATCGACGGAGCGTACGTCCACGTCGGACCGGTCTTCATCGGCTAGCGACCGGCTTTCGGTTGACAGGCTATCGGGGGGTCTCTCTTCAGATCGGCTCAACGACCGGCGGTCGACTGAACGGGTACCGAGCGAGAAGATGTCGATAGATCGGTTGCCGAGAGAAAGATCTCACGATCGACTATCAGGAGAGCGGAACGAGCGGAATGAGCGGATAGCGGAGAAATTATCGCACGACCGTCTTCCGGAAATAAAGCCGCGGTTGTCCGACAGCAAGTTGTCGCACGACCGACTTGAGAGCAAGGTATTATGTTCTTAGTTTTATCTTAGTTTTAGTATTTTACTTTATACTCTTGTTACAATTGTTAATTTACAATATTACGGAGGTATTTATGCAATTTTTAGCCTGAAGCACTGGTTCAACATAGTTCAGGCAAAGTACATTTGTTACGGGTTATCTTGACGATACCGAAGCCTTAAAGTCTGACAACCAGTCTTACCAAGGGGTACTCAGCAACTGGATTGTAGAGGTCAGATAGGCAGTCGGTACATTTAAAATATTAGCATTCAGCTGCATCCGGTTAGATTAGAAGCAGATCCCAACGTAGTTGGGTTAGGCATATGATGATGTAAATGTGCCTCTTTTTATAAATAAACAATATTTTATTATGCTAAGGTGCTGGAAAAGCCCGTGGAGCGCGTGGAACGTATCGCGACGGAGCGGTACGTGCGCGCAGAGGCCGACGTGGGATCGGGGCTCAAGTCCGGCCGCGGATCCGAGAGACTCGAGGAAGCTTCTTCCAATGGTGAGTGTTTATTAAAACTATAATAAGCTGTATTTATGTTTTAGATTAGTGTTTTTAAAGTTTATGACACAACGTGCAAGAATGTACAGTTCATACAGTTCACGTTTAACGTACGTAAGATCATCTAACCCAACCGCACCTGGGGAGGCGCGTTGAAACGCGTGTGAAGATAGCAATTTGACCAAACCCTTATTTCTATGGCTTAACGGTTGAAAATGGCTTGCCATAGATTAACTATAGAGAACGGCACGCGACTGCTCCTCAATGGGTCTTTCTTGGCTGCAATCGGAGTCGCTCGGAATATCTTGCCTCTCTCTGCGTTGAACCGCGCTTCACCGCGCCTCTGCTGGTGTGCTTTGGCCTCTGTCATACGAGAACCGAGTCTTACGTTTATGATTTCACTTATTATTAAAAAAAAATACTAACTGTTTTCGCCAATGGGGGCTATCGTTTTTGAGCTCACCAGATGGCGCCACTGTCGAGTAAGGTCTTGTCAATAATTCTATTTTATACTTTAAAATACCAATAACGTCATAAAAAGTTTATTTTCGTACCACTTGCTCAAAAAAGTGACATTCTATGCCACAAAAAGCGAACATAAAAATAAGTCATTTTTAATCTGTTAAAAACAGGGAAAGAAAATTGTACTGAATTTCATTCATCCTCTAGAGGGAGAATGTGATTTAAATTTGGAATACTTACCGAAATTTATACTGAACTACGTCTGTGTTTACTCCATTGAGTTTGCATATAAAGCATTATACATCTTTTTGAAAAAGGAATACGCATTTATTATGTAGTTATAATTATTAAATAAAATTGTGAAAACCGACGAGGCCGTATGAGCTTGATGCCTTTGCTTTTCCGACAAAAAAATATTAGTCTAGGAATTTGCCACGTTTTTGTTTTTTTCAAATACATAAACGTTAAGTTTATTTTACTTTTAATTGTCATTATTTTTATTAAATGCTTATCTCATATTATTATTGTGTTAATTTTTTCGCAAATGGTACGAAAAGTAGAGTATTTTCCTCGATGATAAAGCTGTCTTAGTCTTGGGTGAACTTAAATCCCTCGTTCGTTACACTCAGGACTCGTCTTAAATCCCTCGCTTCGCTTGTGATTTAAGTTTTTAACACCTTCGCTACGCTCGGGAGTAAATCTCGAGTCCTTCGTTGCGCTCGCGATTTAAATCGTCACCCGCGACAGAAGACACTGTTTTATCCCCTTGGTTAATAATCTACTATTTATTACGTATTACAACATAGTGTAAACTTCAGATACATATTTACAACATTCTCCTTAAAATTAGCAAGCATGAAACATTTAAAAATTATTCTACCTCCAACTACTAACAAATAAGATCCTAAGTTGCTACTTAAAATCTTCAAGTCATAATAAATCAGGAATGGCTCAGTCTAGAACACAATCCTGAGTATTAGTTTAAATACGTGATAAAAAAGCACGCAACGCGCAAACACTCCATGACATTTGACATTTCGGAAGACCTTACTCTACACGAACGCCTCTAGCGGCGAATTTATGCGCGATAGCTCCCATTCCAGGGGAGTTTTTAGGGCACAGTCATAGAAGTCAGTTATGGAATTTTTGACAGTCAAATAGCGCTGATTGTCACCTGAATAAAAACGAGTGGATTTTGTAAGCATTTTGTTTGTTGCCTGGCAGTGGTGGGTCGTGCGCGCGCGCGCCTGGTGGTGCGCGTCCCGCTGTCCCGCCTGCGCGCCGACACGCTGCGCGCGCTGCAGCGCCCGGCGCGGCGGGACGCGCCCAAGCGCCCGCACACGCCGCGTCCTGAGCAGGTAACACTGCTGCCCCTTATTACGTCACCAGAACTCGTGGTCAGAGTTCGGAAGGAGCAGTATTTGGTTTGGGTTACGGTCAACAACTGTTAATGTTTTACACAAGTGTAACATTTAACAGATTTGCAAAATATCAATGGCTATTGGCCAAAAATCATAATTTTGTCTCTATCATCTTCAAACAGTCATCAAAAACAGACTGATATTTTAAATTCGTTGAGCTCTAAACATTCTTAGTGATTTATGATACAAGCAGACCTAAATTACCTTCTTAATTAAAAAAAACCACACAAAACTAATCTCCATTCTCGTATAGGGCGGCGAGGTAGCAGCGACAAACCACGAGCGGACGGACACATACGCGGGACAGACGCCCATCTACTTCTCCTACTTCGAGCGACTGCCTGCAGACGCTCTCTCCGACGAGGAGAGGGATCACAAGTGAGTCACATTATCAAGCTGTCATCAGAAATATCATTCTGTCACTGTCAATATCATGTTGTCACGGCCAATATCGTGTTGTAATTGTCATTATAATTTTGTCACGATCAATATCCTGTTGTCAGTATTAATATTAAGTATGTTGTGGTTATCAATGTCAGGTTGTCACAATCAATATCATAACATCATTCAGTTCAATATTAGGCTATCATGATTAACATAAAGTTGTCGACATTAATATCAGGCTGTCATTATCAATATCAAGTTGTCATCATAAATCTCATGTTGTCATTATCGTACAATGATCACATCTACCCATAAAAGTCTGCGCATGTAGATCATGGGGCGATTATAATTGACAAAAGGTATGATTTGAGAGAGAGTTTAGTGCGACTTGTCAAGCGATTTTAAACCGTGATCAGTTCAACTACGACTTATCTTACCTACTTAGTAGACAGATTTGTGATGACATGATGGTGTACTGGTATGTTGCCTTTTAAGCACCCTTGCCTCAAAAGGCACGGAGGTCAAACAAACAAACAATAAAGAAGCTGCCGTTAATTTCACGAACATTTTTATCATACTAATCTCTTCATTGTTGTTACAAGCCGTAACGCAAACATTTCACTCGACAGATACTACCTTGAGGAGGCGACGCGCCTGCGCACGGCCGCCGAGAAGGAACAGGAACCACTGCCCCGTGTCATGTTGTACCTCGAATCTGTACTGTGCTTCGTCCTCACTGGCCGAGTACTGGAGCTAGAACTCGACACTAAAGGCGCCTTTACCATCTACCGGGAAACTATCGAGTATATAAAGAGTATACACTCGATGCCGCAGAGGTTTAGGGCGTCGCCGCATGATACTTTCAATAAGCTTGATATACTCAGGTAATTTGTTTTTTGTTTTGCTGTTTTTGTCATTTCCAAAAACTCAAGTCTTTTTCATTACTATCATGCTAATTTGGGTTGTACTCAAGTAAGTATGTGTCTATCGTGTATTAACATTTTCGTTATATTTTGATAGATTTCATCATACATAGAGATTGAATTTCATAGATATAGTAAAAAAAAAAAAAAACATATTATAGTAAAATAATCTATCTGATGTATCATCTCTGTAAACAAAAATTTAAGGTCAACAAAAATTTCATCATTAAATCTAAACTGCGTTCAAGAACAGACGACGGCAACGGCCCATGAACGCGGTCTCGATAAGCCGATCGGGTTCAGTTTCTTTGATGAAATTCGCGGGGTTTAATGTATAATCGATGAGTTCGATTCTTATTGGCATACTTTTACTCCATACCAATAGAAATATTCGATTTATTCGCCATCGATTTCAATATCGAGCATTAATGTCAATCTTTTACATATAATGTGGCATTATAAGTCCGTCCAGCCCGCATAGCATGGCCATCGTAGAAACGAGTTTCTTCGAAGAAAGGATCGACAAAATGACAGATTTGTTTTTTTGATTCTTCCTTACGCGAGCAGTCCGCCTATGTAGCCGTTTACCAATAATTATCATTCATTCATTTCGTTGATGTAAATTCTAAGTGTCTAACATATCCCCGCTATATTTCCAGCCTAAGAGTCCAAGCGCTCCTATACCTGCGCATGTTCAAGATGTACAACCGCGAAGTGAAGGAGTACAACAAGATCGTTCACGAGTACCAACAGAAGGTACGTTCTGATGTCTGTATCAATTTGTCTTTTATTTTTATCCTACTGTGTGTTTTTGTTCATTTGTCTTATACTTGGTAAACTATCATTCGTTTTCAAATAAGTACTCACTTGCAAGTAGGGTGTAAATGTCTTGATATTTAAGTACAAGAAATGACTGTATTTGGTGTAAGTTACATTAAAATTTGTTTCAAATACAGTATTACATTTAAACACAAAACATAAAACACCTAATTGGATGTCTTAATGCTTCATATTTGTTTACCAATTTTAGACAAGTAAAGAAAAATACACTTTAGATATATTATTACATAGATTGGCAATGCGAATAACAATAAGTTTTTGATCAGTGATATATTACAGTTTTTTATTATAATAACGTTATGACGAGAGCAAATAATCACGCCTGTAATACCCAAAGGGTTAGGCAGAAGTTTACCTACAACACCTGCACTTCACCAGTTATGTTTTTAAGTCCCTTGTAAAAGGACAATAATATGCAAAAGCTTGCATATTTATGCCATTTTTGTTTTCATTTTTGCCATTGCCATGTATGCAATAATATATTTATGAGTTTTACACTTATATACCTTTTTGTTGCTCAGTTCGTGTAGTTGATAGCAATTTTTTGCTTTTTATGTAAGCGATGAATCAGTAGTAAATAGTGATGTTTTTTAATAGGGTTCGACTCCCTTCTTTATGATAAAATAGTTGGATCTTTGCTAGCGATTACTGGTAGTCGGTACCGAAATGAAATCAATGTTATATATGTACCGTTAACCCACAAATACAAAAAAGAAATGGGTAATGGACTAACAGTTCTTTTGATGGCTGTTGATCAATCAGCACCAATCTATTAAATACGGATGATTCGTTAGGGACCCGAACTAAAAATGAACGACAACACCGTTGGTCATCTGTCCTTACTCCCATTGTGTTTTCAAAACTCATGAATCCATAATATTAAGGAGTAGGGTTCATTTCAAAGTATAAGCTACTTTCGGACGGGCCTCGGTATCTTCGTTGCCGGATGAATTTCGCCAATCAAAGTGAACTCGATCAGCATAAAAACCGCGTTAAAAAATTGCTATAATTGTTGTAGACTATGGAAATTGACAGCTCTTGAACATGGTTTGTGTACTGATCGCATTTTAGTTTCATTGGTGGGATGAAGGCAGGAGAATGACGATGGTGACATTTGCCGTAAATGGACTTTACACTTAACCTAGATTACTTCAAAAAAGAATTTCCTCTCACAGAGGCTGAATTTATCGGATGACTTTTTTTATCACTTTCCAAAAAAAAATGGGTATATTAGGTGAACGGAGTAGCAGTAGTTGAACTTAACTTTTAATACTTTTCTTGGATAGTATTGTATTTTATTGATTTAAGTGAAGAAAAAATTACGTGCATATTCCCTATTACCTGAATGAAAAACAGTAGTTTTAAGTACACCCCCCCTCCACTTCCCTTACTACAACGGGTCCTCTCTGGTTGTTGCAGCCGGCCCTGGCGGAGTCGGTGTCGCCGCTGTCGCCGACGCCGTCGCCGGCGGGCTCGGTGGGCTCGGTAGGCTCGGGCTCGGCGTCGTCGGGCTACTGCTCGCTGGCGCACTCGGTGCCTGCGCACGCGCACCAGGCGCTGCTGCTGCTCAACAAGTACTACGCCTTCCTGTACGTGGCGCACGACCTGTGGGAGCAGGCCGACTCCTTGTGCAGGCTTAGGGCTAATAGAGGTACGTTATTGATTTGTTTCTTCATTTGTTCTGGTAAAAGAAGCAAGAAGCCCTAATCTTAATTTCAAGTCAAAGAAGATATGCTGTGCCAAACCCAAATTGGTGCATTGGTAAGTTGTTGGAGGGTGATACTATGTTTTTAAGGATTCGGGAAAATCCACAAAATTAAGTATAAATACTAGCACAGCTATAAGTCGTAGTATGGAACTCATCGGGATAAAGTACCACCTATTTATTGGCCCAAACAGTTTTGTTGTATTTCGGTGTGAAAGACGGACAAACAATAAATAACCTTGTATTTGTATTAGCCACGTAGCTGACATGCCTCTCAAAATGCCTAAGGAGTAGCCTTGGAACCGTGGGTTTCTTGTCGGTTCATCTCCATAGGAAACCAACTCGAACCATGCACTTTTGCTCGACGTTTTATAAGTGCCCATGTAGGCCTATATGAAATAAAATATTGTGATTTTGACTCTCAACTCTGAATCTCTGATATTGCAAAGTCCATAGACCGTGATGACCGCTGACTCTTTGAAACATTTTATAAAATCAACCGCTTAATATTGTGTTTTAATTTCCCAGATCTGTTCATAGCAGTGGACCGCAAGTGCGGGCCGCTGTCGCTGTCGTCCACGTTCCGTCACCTGGTGCAGTACGTGCGCCACGCCATCTCCCTGCTGAAGCACGCGCCGCGCGACTGACGACTGACGACTGTCTGTGTTCGTGTGTACAGTATGTGATTATTAGGGTTGTAGAGACTCTTGTTTTTTGAGTGTTTAACTAAATCAAGTAAACGCTTTTTACAATGAAGGGTTAATTGAATTTTAATGTGTTTGTCTAAAAAGAGCTTGCTTATATTTAGTTAAGTACTTAAGGAGGTATAATTCGCTACGTTTTCGGTGTGTAAATCAATATGTTGGCAAGTATTAATAAACCGCTTTCAAGTTTGGTTTTTAATGTTGAATGGAAAGAAAACTGATTTGATTAATGAACATATCCTAAGTTGATACGTGTATGAACAGGTGACGTTGATATTTTGACAGCAATATTTCGAAAGCGATTTATTGAAACAGGTCAAAAATTTTAATTCCTAATTCGTCACATACTGTATAATGGTTGTAGCGATTTGACTGTGCAAATATGTAGTTATAGTTTCATTGAACGAATGAGAACGATAATCACTCATGTCGTTCAATGGGAATAGTATGCATGCTTCAGTCGCTATGATTGGTGTCACGTGGTTTGGTGTTCGCATTTATTAGAAGATGGCACCAGTGTGGTCGGCGTCTTCTGATATCAGTTTAAAAACTCAGCAATATTGAACGAAGTGAGGTAGGTAGGCACAACGTAGTCCTTTCAAAGCTTTAGAAGTTATCCCAAGATTACAAACGTACGGTTTCGATGCATTGGTTACCTCGCATTGTCCTACAAATGACAGAAAACATTGCGCAAACCAACCGAACCGAGTGTAAACACAATGAAACGTGCGCAACAGAAGAACGCGAGAGTTATCTGTACGATGGTGGGTTCCATGTACTATTAGCGCAGTACATCCGGTCCCAGCGATACTTCCGCGATATCGCCCAACTCAACGTCTTCTCATTTCGTTCTCTTCCCAAATCGATGACCAAAAAGCAAAGTGTAAAAATTTGTAAGAAAATTGTAAATAAGGCATCGTTGCGTAGCAACGGCCGGCGTCGAGTCCGATTTGATTACCGACTCTGTATTATATAAGTGATAGACTATTCATATCTTAAGTGTTTTTCGTTGTAGTTTTACTTCCCTATCAATGGAAATGTTTTACTGTCGGGAACACATATACGAATTGCTCGTTTCTTAGTGTAATGGGAGTTATACGACAAAAATAATATTTTGATCGCATGTGGGCCAATCGAGTATATTATTAATATCTCAACATGTATGGGATCACTTGTAGGTCTTCGCAATAATTTACAGATTTATACTTTCGCTATGTTGATTTACGCGAGTGAATTACGTGTAATTTGATTTATAATTTAGTTTAGATGTATAATTATAGTGCAACGGCGACGGAAAGTAATCACTCGACGATGTAACGGGGCGATCCAACAAACTGAATCCAATAATCAAATATAATAAATATTTTATTGTGCGGCGGCGAGACAAAGCGGGCAAAAGTTAGTCGAACACAAAATACAACACCAATTAGTTTAGATAATTATAATAATTACTTAATGGCAAAAAGATTTAAGGTGCATCACATATCGGTGTAGAGACACCGGCTGTATATTTTATCAAAATTGACTGTGACTATGAAATGACGTGATATTTCATCTACCTCATGAAACGTTAAGGTCGCTACTTAACTTAGAGTTGATACTTAACGCAGAAATACTTCCGCACTTAATACTTCCATACAGATTGGCATAGAGCAATGACTTGTGAAGACACAGGCCTTAAGACCAGAGACTCGAATCGTAGACGCTTACCTTAAAGGCGCGATTCCACTAAGCAAGTAACTTGTATGCAAGTTGCAAATCGCATACAACTTGAACACAAGCTACAACTTGTATGACGTAGTTTTAAATTGTACATTTTTCATTCAAGTGACGTGTAAGTGAAAATGAACGCGCAAACGTGAGTTGCATGTTTCGAATTGCGAACGAGTGATGTGTCCTACTCAATTGTTGAACATCTCCACTTGTTTGCAAGTAAAACCTGCATGCAATTTGCACACTCTTGAAAACATGTTTCCAATGCTTGTACGCAAATGTGAATGCAAGACTTGCCTAATGGAATCGCACCTTAAGCGGTCTTTAGAAATAAGCCAAATACTTAAACAAATAGGCTGTTTTTATTGGATAAAAGTCATTGTTGCTTTGACAAGTTTCTTTGCTTAAATAATGTTAGGCGCAGTCCCTGTTCGGCTTTCGGAGACTTAAATGCAATCTTCCATGAAGGCTAGAATACATGTAAAGATCTATGCCTAATATAGTTTGAGCGTGAATATTGAAATATGATAACTCCATTTTGAATAAGAACTTAAGTTTAAATTAATGTAGTACTTTAGCGCCCGCCTTGTCTCGCGCCGCGCAATATAACAGCGTCTAGCGAACAACTCCAGGAAACGTGTTCCTACATCATATAGATAACTGTATACAGAACAATGATTGAGCAAAACCCTGTTTATTGTCATGTCTTAATATAAAAAAAAAACATTATTTCGTATACATATCAAATAATTTGGGGACAAATCAGGTAGATTCATTACCAATGTAATCAATGGCGATCTATATAATTTTGTACGCTTAGACATGATTAAAGTACGCGATCAAGACTGTCTTTAATCTCTGATCATCGCATTATTAACATTTTTTGGAGTGACAATAAATACTCTGTTAGGGGAGCTAGATTCGTTTATATGTAAATTCCACACTGCCCTTCGAAACGCAATGGAGGATAAAAATCACTAAACAATCGTTTCGAAGTGAAACGCAATTCTGAACAAATCAAAATAAATAATTTCTTTCGTTTAATAATAAAAAAAAGTTCAAATATTTTTTAATGAATACTTTTAAAGAGTACAATAAAATGCTTGACATGAACAGATTTGACTCTGCAACAAAGTGTCCGTAACACCAATATACTATCTATTTCTCTCGGTTGTTTATCAAATTTATGTTGTGATTGTATATACATAATATTATTATATTATACATTTTGTAATGAATATACATGTTAGTGCCAGATAGGTTTTTGTATGAACGTTTATAGTAAGCGAGGTGAGGGCGGAGGGCCGTGCCGCGGTCACGGTTTGTTAATAAGGAGCGACAAGAGATGCCTTGTACATAGTATATTGTAAGAAATGTGTAGTTTTCACTCTATATTTTAATTTATATTATGTAAACTATATTTATAGCTAAGCGGACAAGGAGAAATTAACATAATAATGTTTGTATAATGGTGCGTGTTCGGATGTGTAAGTGAGGCCTGGCGTGAGAGTGCAAGTTCACGGGATCCCTACAATAACACACCATTTGTTTATTTTTAAATGAAGTGGTTATTGTAAATGTTTGTAGATGAGCTTGCAGCGTTCAGTTATTAGTATATTATAGTTTAGGTGTTAACGCGTTCGGTCCCCTGAAGCAATCTCTCGCGGTACCGTTATTTACCCTACGCTAGTTACCCGCTGTTGAGTCGCACGAGCCAGCGCATACTTCTCTACTTAACATGTTTATTTGTTGGTCCGTACGTTCAGCCGCGCACACCGCAGTGTTCCACAGGTACCGTAGACTATCGGTGCTAAGCAATAATAGAAAACTTATCAGCACCGACCTACATATCACCTTCCCGTTACAGTACTATCCCATTTACATTTCACACGTTCAAAGTCTAATTAAAAACATCACATAAGTAGTGCCGGGAATATATTCCAATTAGAGATATTATAATAGTTATATATAAATTAGTTTTATAGTTATAATATTGTGCGCACTTGTCAAACGGTAGTTGTTGAGAATATTAGAGCATTCGCTGTGACGAAATACTAGTTTGGCGAGTGTGTTAAAACTTAGTTAGTTAAGGTGCCGCCTGTTTTAAAAGGTGGGACAAGTCTCAAGATGCTAATGGATAGTACTGTAGCCGTTTGAACACTGTTGTGTGAGAAACGCGAAAATAAGGAGTCTAAGTATACGTCGCACATTTCAACAATCATTAAGAAAACTCGTACATACAACGGACGTCTGAACGTACAGATTTTTAATTTAACGTTACGTTATTTTTATTGGTCTTAATTGGATATATTCGCAGCAACGTTTTGACATTAATCTCGTCACCATAGGTACTTACTATCCGCACAAATGTTTTATTTTAAATTTTAGTTATTTTTTATTTATTATTGTGGCATTGTATTACTTTTAATTTTATTGCACATGAAGCGAAGTTTACTTAAATTGTAGAAGTTATTGCGAGGCATTATATCAAAGATCTGGCATTATCGAGTCTTGCAAAAAATTGGCGTTAGTTAATCGTTTTGACACGTTTACGAACATTTTTTAATTTATTATAATTTTAACTAACCAACAAAAAAAAATGCATCTCGTTTGGGAACTCGCGTCTATGTACTTGGTTTTTGTTATCGTTCTAGTTCATAATGAGTTTATAATACAATTATTATTGTTTGTTTTGTTGCTTATTTTTTTGTGATGAAGCTATTATTTTGGCCTTATTATTAAAAGTATCACAAAATTACCATTGACAAAAGAACTGTGATCGAGTTATTACTTACGAATCAACAATTTAATTAATCTGTTATGAAATTATTCAATTACTTAATGGACCCTTTCAATTTATTGTTGAATTTATCCAATACAATATCTGACTTAGTAATATAAAGTACGCAATCAGTCGTCTGGCTTGCCTAGTTAAATTATTTCTCTGTGCTACTCTTCCTCGCTACAATGTCAACGGGTTACTTAATAACATAAATTCTTCCCTCGCACATGTGTAGTATGTTCTGACCATTTTGAGGTGAATCCTAAATCTCTAAGCCCTAAAATTGAAACCAAATTGACAATTATTATGCTAAGTTGATGAACAAGTGAGCGCTGGTTAGAAAGCATTAGGCGATTGTTTTAGGAAATTGTAAAATACTGTTTTCTTTTTTTTAATAGCATCTTGTGTTGATAGCATGTATAATTTGTTTTATTATTCGCGTTAAGATTATGTATAAATTTGTTTTCCTCTAATTTTATTATTTTGTGTAACTATACCTTATGTTATTGATAATAGAATACATTAATTTTTATGTATGGATTTATATTTGTTTCTTTATTTTCCTTTTCCTTTTTGTTTTGCGAGGGGTGTGTGTGTGGCTAGCTGACGTTGCACATTACAGTCAATTCGGATCTTTCACAATATTACGGATAGCGGATGGAAGGAAGGTTTAGGAGAGTTTGGATCGCGTTTTATATGATACGGACGCTTTAATTAAGTGATAGTGTAATACAAAATGCCTTTCGTCAATTTTGCCATTTGGAGACACGTACAAGCTATCGTCGCAATAATATTGTCGTTCAGCGCAGATGCGGTCGTCAGTAACGCCTTATAGCAAGTGTCTTTTTCAGCTGCCGATTTTAGAGTAATTTTGAAGCACTATTATACAGTATAGTCGCTGCGGACTCGGTGCAGTGGCTTGAGTGGAGTCAATCTACGTGAGACGGGACACGCTTTACATTAGTATAGAGTAGATAAGAGCTCTGTGTTCAGCTGTACATAAGTAGGATACATAACTTTAATACGATGTACCTGTACAAAACACCAATCGAAACAAATACCTACTTATTACAGAAATATATATAGATCAATTATATCATTATATTTATCTCTGCTTCCACAGAATGTTTGAATACAACGATCAGTGTTATGTTTAACGGTTATTATCTGATTGTACGCATTTATTAATAAGATTTTAATACATAATATTGATGTTAGAATAGGATAAAGGATACAAAAGTACAATGGTATGTAGTTACTGAAATAGTAAATGAAAGCAATATTACTTTAGTCTGTTTAACTAGGAGCGGCAGACACTGTATGACGTTATCGCTTCCAAGTCACTATATACCGGGGATATGCGCTAGCATACACTTCCACTCCACTAAGTAAGCGTCAAGGGAATGAGACAAACAATGGGAGTTATAAGGGAATGCCTAATGTTATGTTAAACTGCCTACGACTATCGCCACTGTACCGAGTCCACAGTATGACAAACACCAGTATGCAAAGATTATATCAATTATAAAGCTCGAATATTTATAATTCTAGTTGTCTGTGTGTCGTCGTTAGATTCGTGTTGGACCGCTGCAAGCTCCCCATGCTGTGGGCCGCGTGTGCCGGCTCACGCAACGCGCTTTTGTATACGATAGATAATAATAGTTTTGCGATAAATATGTTTACGCAGCGATCGATATATTGATAAATTAGATCCTATTTATAGATATCATTCACTTGCACTTATATTTATAGTTGACGTTATTACATAAGCATAGGATTACTAAGGTGATGTGCTTGTCTGAGTACCTAGATACGTTAAACTTACCACGAATGTCGACGCATCATGCTACTATGGTCATCTCTCTTTTACTCGTGTTCTGGTTACACCCTATGATAATCGTCATGTGACTTAGATAAGCACAACACCACATCGTTACTAAGGCAGCATTCACACGTCGCAACTTTATGAAGATAATTTTATTATGGCAATCGAAAGATTGCTTGTGATGTGATGATTAGGTATAATAATATGAACTATGTTATACAAGCCACTCATGAGTCGAGAAAACTCCAGATTTGTCGGTAATGTCGTAGCACACCTATGATTTCAGGGGGTCTAAAATGGCCGCCAGAATATTATTAGGATAATAATATGAATTATGTCACAATTTGTATTATAATGGTCACTAAGTGTCACAATTCATAATATTAACTGCGTCTGTGACCATTTTAAGAATTTTAACGTAATTCATATTATTATCTTATTAGGATTCTGCCAAATCGGCCATTTTAGGCCCCCAAGTCGTTAAATGTTAGAATTCGTGTCCGTACATTTTTCGCCAGAGCCCTTTCATTTTTCGTATGAAATCTTCTAGTATCTCTGTCAACGATTCGGTACCTAAGCTCAACTATAGATATAGGTTTAAGACAACATTTTGCCACTTCCAAACCCGTTTTTTTTTTTTTTTCGGATCGGAAATCATCAAATGACTTCTCCCGCTCTGGGCGGAGCAGGAGGGAGTGTCAGACTTTTACTGACTAAAACTCATCCATCTTCCTTTATCGCCCTTTGTGTTCCGGGGCCACGGTATCTCTTTCGAACAGTCCCGCAACCCCGGCACTTCCAACCCCTTAGTTAGACCCTTTGAAAACCAAAAGTTACTTTGGAAGAAATTATATTTTTATATCGAAACTAGCGCTCTCATTTAGAACACAAATATTAACATTAAACTTAACTTTTAACAGTTTTATACTCGAGTAGTGGTTCTGTACTTAGAATTGATGAGCTTCAAACACAGTCAACTCATTTACTTAGTCAAATATTTAAAGTTATGCCTGTTAATAAAATCACATTATTGTACTGTTATAACTTTGCTTAACTTAAATAAGTTTGTTGTCATCTTTCATTTGCTGTACCAAAGCAAAGGTATTATAAATGTTACATTAAGATATTGACGAAACTGCGACAAAGCCAGAATTTTATACACCAAGCAAAATTATATTATAAGTTACCAGTAAGCAAACCATTAAAACATTAACGTTGTATATTCTAAACTATCGACGGAATTCTAAACTGAATGTCGTATGTAGTCAATGAATAAGTCGTACACGCACATTGAATATTTTTGCAGTGATTTTGATACGCGTTGATCTGTATAGATTGGTGCCGAGTGGCTCACAGTGGCTAGCGATGGCGACGCCACCGCCACGCCACGCGTCTACACAGCCTTTGGTGGGAGAAGGGGAATTGAATTCATTTATTTTAGAGTTAAATAAAGTTCAAATGGGAAATTTAAATTGTGCCTTAGTGACAAATCGTTTAGCTCCAATTTCGTTTGGAATCTCTCGATCTTGAAACGTGGTTAAGAGATGTGTAACGTTATTTTCCTCGATGTCGGTTTGAAGTATTAACTTCGCAGTATTTCTGGTATTCACTGCACTGTACACTACTCGCACTAAATTTAAAGAGATTATACAGTGGTTCAACTGAGAACCCCTTCCGAGTTATAGTTGAAATAATTAATGCAATAATATTTAAACAATATTTTTGTTTTATTGGATGTTGTGATTGATTATATTTACAATTATAAATGATACGTAGAGCGGTATGTATATGTCGTAGCAATAACTTTAAGTGTGGCAATAAGGTCTAGTGCATTTGCTTTTGTGTCTCTCGAGTAAATAAATCAAATGATGTGTATGTATAGAGTACCCAGTGGCGACTAGTCGAGCCGGCGCTGTACACTGCTTACATCGTCATGTACGTACAATAAGTTTAAATTCTTGACGTTTTAAAAGTATATTTATATTTTATAATATATTATCGCAAGTGAAAGTAATTAGTTACGTAGTGAATCGAATGTATCGAGTATTGTGTGTTTGGTCAATGTTCACGTTCTGTTCCTGTGCCGCACCACGCATACAGTGTTCAGTAGATAGGCCCAGCGCTGTTGCGCGGCGCTCAACATAATAACGAACTACTTCCTCAACTCTATCGCTTTCCATCGCACGTTTCCTCACTGTCCTATCTCTTTAGTTACTCTACATGTCCGAGACAAATTATTAGCGTAAGTGAAAGTGCCAAGAGTCGCGAATCCTTTCCTAAGTGCAATTCCTTCTCAATTACTCTGTACCTATGTATCTACGTCTGGTAGCCTAACGCTCACGCCGCGGTGTCGTCTCGCTTAGCCAAAGTTATCTACTACGGGATACTTCTAATCATAAACACCAATATAAATATAAGAACACTCTATTTTAAGCGTCCTAGCTTTAGCAAGATTGTGTGTATCTACAAACCGTTATACTTGTCTGTTATGTTTGTATCGTTTCTCCTCCTTCCATACTTACTTCCTTCTGTCACTTCCCTCTACCTTTGAAAGTGTCCGCAAGTCAAAGTGAGAAAATAATAGTGTATAAATTAACGAAACCCATAATTTTTAACTTAACGATACTAGCAGCTAATGTTAATGATATTCTAAATTATGTTTTGTAGTGGATGTTTTATTGTCGATATGATAGCGTAAAGTACGGAGGTGGTCTTCGTATGTTAACAAATATTAGAGCAAATGTAAGTGGCGGCCTCTCGCGGCGGGCTGTGGTGGATGAGACGAGATGTGTATCGAGTCCGCCGGGGGAGGTGTTCCAGCAGCGCTAGTACCGCAGCCCGCGACCACAGACCCACGTCGGGCACCAGCCGAGGTTACGGACATTTGTAACGAGTAGAACGCGTGTATTAAAATAAGGGACAAACAAATTATAGTATAAAATTGTTTACCAGACGCCCCTATCGGGCGTTAGACGAAATATTATTTTTCTTAGATCACATTATATTGTAATAAAATGGTATAGAAGTATGTGTGCGGCGACGCGTCAGGGGCGGCGACGCGCGCGCACGGTCGGATTAAAAAATGATATTTTTTTACGAGCGCGGCAACCCCGCCCCGGTCGCATCGCACGCACTCATATTTGTTATGTTTAAGAGGAAATATCTATTGTCTATTCCAAGGGTTGAATAACTACCAACACTTTTTTATATTACAATAATTATAGAAATTATTATTGAATCTGTTGTTTTCTTCATGTTCTTGTGTCATTTTTCGACTACTAAAAGTATATATCTAATGGATTTTACCCGCAAAACGTAGGTACATCGACTCAGGGCGCGCGCAGGAAAAAAAACCACGGACAATGTGTAAGTAAGTAATCTAGGGGTATAAAAAAATGAAGTATTTTTCGAAGAAAGTCTGAAAGTCGAAAAAAAAATGATCTAAAAAAAAATTAAAATAAGTCTCTCAAAAATCTGGATTGAGGATATTTAAGTCATCTCTGCCTAACTTTCAGGGAAAACAAGCGAGATGTTATGATATGTTATGCTACAACTTAATAAAACACATATTACAAGTTAACAATATTTATTACTCTTGATTCCGTACATGCTTCTGTTTCTTCTTCTTTTTCTGCGAATGAGCTTCTATGAGGTCATCTATCTCTTTGCTGTCGTCACCCAGACGCTTCTCGCCGCTGGAAATAAAAGAAAATAGGTACTAGGCAAATAAGCTACTAACAACACTTTCGGAGACGCGGCTAAGTAATAAAGCAGCTGGCTAGCGCTAGCCGTCACGTTTCGTGCGCCTCAATGATTGATGGTTACGTATCATAATATCTAAGTTTATCCTAACATAACTACGGTTGATTCACATATGTTCAAAATAAATATTGGTCGACGCAACTACTGTTTAACTTACCTAATTTTGATTCAACTAAAATCAATCGCACTAACGAACGATTAATGTAATGGTTTTTTTAAGATATTAGCTATGACATTGATTGGATGTGACGCGCACTCGCTACGCTCGCCTTTTACATTACATACCCACTTCGGCCTACGCTCCTCACGCAAGCTAGCAAGACCCAATGCAGAAAAGCACTAAGCAATACTGAGTTCTACTTTATTTCCTTGGTACTTTGTATGTTTTTATGTATCAGAAAGGAAATGCAAAAAACACGCGCGCATATTTAAACCGAAGGTGAATAGTCCTTTATGGATTTCGTTCATTAGCTATTACAAAAATCTGTGTAACGATCTTTAGGTATTTTATACAGTAGGTCTTTGGCCCGTAGTTATATCGAAATAAAACGAAACGAAATAACCTTAGGTATTATGATACCAATGATATACATACCTCTTGACAGACACCAGTTGTTTCTGCTTGGTGCCAGCGAGCGCCTGGCCCCAGTCAAGATCGCTTCCCTTGATGCGATACTGCGCGAGGTCCTCGCCCATCAGACGAGATAGCTCTTTACGTTGTTTGCGTTCCAAGTCCTGAAAACCATAAAATCGTTGATTGAGACCTTCGATTGAAAGGGGGGGGGGAGAGAGAGAGAGAGAGAGGGGGAGAGAGAGAGAGAGGGGGAGAGAGAGAGAGAGGGGGAGAGAGAGAGAGGGGGAGAGAGGAGAGAGAGAGAGAGAGAGAGAGAGAGAGGGGGGGGAGAGAGGAGAGAGAGAGAGAGGAAGACCAAAGAAACGATGGATGGATTGTGTGAGGAATGATATGAAAGATAAAGGTGTAAATGATAGCGTGACGGTTGGCAGAGAATCGAAGAAAAAATCGTGTTGCGCCGACCCCAAGTAACATGGGACAAGAACAGGAAGATGGTGATGATAATGATTATATAAATCTAGCTAGTCTACTTGATAGGACAGGTTTTTAATCTTTTAGTTTTAAGGATATGATTCGCTTTGTTCCAAATTTAGAAACGAACTGGAGGTGCTTTTTAACTTTTAATCCGGTCATAGAATGTTGAAGGTTTTCAAAAATTATAGATTAACGTTAAACCTGATTTTCGAATGAATTCAATAATGCAGAAAAACACAATCTAATAAAAACTACCTTGAATACGCTCCTAATATTATTATAAAACGCAAATCATATAGTTCACAATTAGTACGTTTACAAGCATTTAAACTCACATTTACAAACAACCAAACCCGGAACAACTACCTGTAGACCATACTAATATTTGTTCCGTGCAGGGATCGAACCCACGAAACGCATCGCAGCAGCCAGTCGCTCAGCCACTGCGCCAATCAAGACGTCTAGTCGAAACTACTACTATCCTCATCCTCTCTTGACTCTCTTCAACTATTTTGCTATGTCGACAGGGTCCATAATGCTTATAATTTAATCTACCATCTTGTACAAATTGTGCAATGCAATTAAATAAATGATTGAGTATTGACTGGGTACGAGGAACTTTCAAAACTAAATAAAACACTCAAAAACTACAAAATACTACAATCATTTATTTCTAAACCACAACACAATACTCAAAACAACAACACTTAAAGAAATTACCTTAGCTGCCTTCGACAATTCATCTTGCAGGCTCTGTTTCACAGGACCCATGGTAACATCACTAGTGTTCTTATCTTCTATACCAATTTCTTTGGCTACGGAATCTTCTAGAACGGCGTTAAGGGAAGCGTTGATCTTCTTGCAGGCTTCGAAGAACTTCGCGAGGATCTGGGAGCCTGGCAGGCCTAGTTCGGAGGCTATGTCGTCTACGTCTTTCATTTGGAAGCCCATTGCTATGAATAGGACCTGTGGAGGGAGAGATGAGATTATCAGAGAGCGCGTTTGAAATTGTTACAAATGTTGAGTGACCATTAGGAGCTTGTGGCTAAATAATAGCAGCTGCTTGGGGTCTATCTTTAGGTTAAGCCGCAATTGTCTAGGTTAGTCCGTGGATGGGTGACCCATTACATACCAAGTTTCCTCCGTGCCTCAGAAAGCACGTTAAGCCGTTGGTCCCGGCTGTTATTTGTAGATCTATGGCAGTCGTTACATCTAATAGTCAGTGACCCGAAAATCTGAGACAACCAGTCTTATCAAGGGGTATCGTATTACCCAGTACTAACTGGGTTGTGGTAAAAATTTTTTACAGTAAAAACTTGAGTTATATTGTCAATAACTATAAAAAAGTAATTAAAACAATATGATGCTACTTACTTGTTGTATAGCATCTAACTTAGCCGTCGTCTTGGCATGGAACACGAGGTTAGCTAGCGGCGCCAACAGATCCGAGATGAGCCTGTAGTCTGCTTGCTGGCGGCAGTACGCTTCAAGTCGCGCGAGGTCGTGGCCGGACAGGTACTGTTCTATCAGCTGCCTTGATACAGCTGTAGAGAACAAGACGTATGTATGACAAGATGTGTGAACATGGGCGAAAGGAGTATACACGGTGTAAACAGACTCATCAAGAAGTCGAAAAAGCTTTTTTCCAGCAATATTTTTTTCGTAAAGTTACTAAGCTTGAATGCTCAACCAAGCATTTAAACTGAGAAAAGGTTTTTTTTTGGGGTGAAAAATCATGTTTTGTGGTAGAACTATGTGTAGAACAATGTAACGCACTCAAAACATTGTGCTGATGGATGGATTGAATAGTACGGGGGTCGTGAAGGTGTTTAAAGTAAAAATCTTACATTAAAAACTTGTTACGTTTAAAAAAACACTAGTCAAAAAGTTGGAACTTTGACCCCCAATACCTCCGTAACTAGAAGGTTCCCAGGTATTGTGTAGAACAAAAAAAACCGGCCAAGTGCGTGTCGGTTCCGTAGTAGCCCGTTATCACAATATAAAACGAACCCGTTGGTACAGCGCCATCTAGCGGCAGCTTTGTGAAACTTATGATAATTTCTTATGTTTTTTTATTTTAGATTTTGTTTTTCACTGCAAGTCTTTACCCGTTATAAACAAGCAACTACTTCATCTTAGTCACTTTATAGGATTTATTCTAAGGATTTTGTATATTGGTACAAAATTATCCAACACCTAAGTTCAACAACTATTACACCCAAAAAAAAAACCCACGGGTAAAGGGCGTGAGTTTATGTATGTATGGAAAAGTTAATGTTAAGACGATGCAGATGCGTTGGATGCAAGTGGTATAGGTGGGCGGTATTACAGTATGTCTAAGGGCCAAAACACATGGGATGCGGACCTGTGGTCGGAGAGCTATGGGCTAACTCGCCGTGCGTCCGACTTATGACGACAGGTTGTGTCGACGGCGCAGGAGTGTTCCACGCGCGCCTCAAAGAAAATCAGCAAGAGGAAGGGATGCCTGCCGGGGCTGCGGGACTGTTCGAAAGAGATACCGTGGCCCCGGAAAATAAAGGTCGATGAAAGAACATGGATGGGTTTTAGTCAGTAAAAGTCTGACACACCCTCCTGCTCCGCCCAGAACGGGAGGAGTCATTTGATGAGTAACCATCCGAAAAAAAAGGGCCAAAACACATACACACCATACGGCATACGATATCATATCGTGATGCGTTGCGGTGTCGTGAACCGAATCGATGTAGTGTGTGAAGTGCCGTACATCGTACGCATATGTCACTTAGAAGTTTTTCTGCTCGAGTTCGACTCGTACTTGGCCAGTCTTTTTTACTACAACAGTGTCTCGCATCGCAACATTCATTGGTTTGAATAATCGTGGCATTGTATTCACTAACTTAACTCACCAGGTTTAACCACCTTCACGTTATCATTGACAAGGGTAGTCAGAGCGAGCGAGGCAGGCATCTTCCTGAGCGCTCGTCCTAGCAGACGGGACAGGCGACGCCGGAAGTCGGCGCTGTATGCACTGAGCCATGCACTGTCGCGGAGTGAACGGAGCATAATGCACGAGTGCTCGCCTGTCAGCTCGTTCGCTTTTTGGCTGTTGAAGATAGAAATGTTTAAGGTATTATTATGTCTTGAAACTGGACGAAGATGAAAGACATCGGGAAAGCTGATTGATGATACTACAACGTGAGACTTATTCTAGTTGTATCCTATCCTACTAAAGCTAAAGTAATAAAAACAAAAGAGTAATAGTACATTTTGATACTAGTGGGGAAACTTTGTTATTGCAGCCGAGGCGGAATTCACACCCGAGTCGTAGGTGAGGGTGATATGGAGCCCAGAACTGTAGTGGCTAATGTCCACGTGACTCAAACGACGTTTTCAATACACTGTTTAACTGAATACAGCCAGTTTTCGAGGAAGTGTTTTGAAAATATTTATATTTTCAAAACACTTCCTCCACTTCCTTCCACTTCCACTTCCACTTCCTTTTTGTTGTTAGTAACTTACCTAAGATACACAGGAACGTATTTCTGCGACTTCCAGAACTTGAGCAGTTCCTCCGTGAGACCGAAGCTAGTGCCGAGGTAGTCCAGGTGTTCCGCACGCACTTCGGTTAGACGCTTTAGTAGGGTTGGCGGTTTGGCTCTGAAAGTTCATACAAAATAGTACCAATGAGAGTTTCGTAACCGGTTAGAAATAGAAGCCTGTAAAACATTCAGAGTGTGAAAACATCAAGACAGCTTTTAGTAATCGCAAGTTGAAGTGGAATGGCTAAATAAAAACAGGCGCAAGTGTCGATTTTCTAGGCTTGCCGGGGTTAGTCCTTGGATGGGTGACCATCCGTATTATACCGAGACCCGTACTTGCCTCGAAAAGTACTTTCAGCTGTTGGTCCCGACTGTCGTTTGTACATTTTTGACAGTAGTTCCAGTTAAGTTTCATCTAGCAAATGCACGGTTCCTAGGAAAACCAAGAGTCGAATCTCATCTAGAAGCACGGAAAATACTTCCCATAAAACTTCGTCATAAAATGTGATAATAGGAAGATTTTTGTAATCGGTTAAGTAGTCCCAGAGATCGCCTGTTACAAACATAAAGTCGTTAAAACAACTTTACTTCTTAACAAAATTAGTTAACATGTAGTTCAGTCGTTACCTGGGCACGATAGATTCAGTCTGCAACGTGTTACTGTTACCGTTAGCGCCGGCGTCATCGTCGTCGGACTGATCCTCGTCTAGGCACGGCACGTCGCCCGAGTAGTACGCCGCTAGCTGCTGTAAGGCTCGCTTGCCGTAACCCATCTGTTAGAGGAAAATGGTCCTTATTATTATTAATTTGTGTACACACACTTTCTGGAGCCCTAACACACCCAGAAGGCGTTGCAGCAGACCTCGTAAAAATTGGCGGGACGAGCTAGATAGAACCACAGTCCACATTAGCCCTGGATAGAAACAACTGGAATTCGTGGGGACAGGCCTTTTCCCAGCCTTGGGATGACGCTGGCTAACAATATCAGTATCAGTACACACACAAGATATAGATTCCGATGTTTAATTCCGCGAACGGAAACCCCCTCTGATGCCTTAGGGTCGATCTCTAAACATTGTAATTTGTATCTTGTTGAAGTGGTAAAAGATACAAATTAAACGTACGTATGAATTTACGTTGGGTAAAGATTAAAAGCCATGCCGTGCCGTCCACGGTGTGCGCTGGCCTTAAGATTTCAGAGTTATATACAATTTATATAATTTTGCTCTCAGTTTGAGCCGAGTCAAGCCAACTCGAATGAAAGAAAATGTGTGTAGCACCTCTAAATGAGGATTGCATAGCGTGGGATACGGAAACAAACTTAATGTTATAAGTAGCCTTTATGTAGTACTTAAGTTCCAAAAAACACTTGTAAAGCTTAATTTTAGCTTACATCAATCCAGCTTTGCCCAGCGGTTATCGCATGAGACTAGGGAATATCGCCTGTAGGAAAATCATGAATGAAACAAAAGCATTGCGGTCATACAATGGTTTTTAATTATAATATGAGTTTACTGATAATGATTACAGTCCTCTTCTGAACCCAGCTGTTGAGAGTACAAAATTACAGGTTCACACTTACTTTATAAGTAACATTACCATGCTGTTTCATCACATGGAACACACCGATGCACTCAGTATCGTTACACTGAGCATCACATACGATGCTCAGTGTATCTTCACGTAAAGTTGCAGCAGGTCAGCAGGTCAGCTTAAATGGTTCATCAACCGTACATGTAATCTCGTAACCGATGAACTTGCCTTCACATCATGTCCTCAATGTATGACCATTTTATATTGTTTTTCTTACATTATAACGACGTCATTGCATCGTAAACTAAATGTACATTCGAGCCAGCGTAGATATTTGAGGAGCTTTTACTGACATCAATTAACCATACGCTGGCTCTCAATGTTATATAAACCATACGCTGGCTCTCAATGTTATTTAAACCACATAGTGATCTGCGAAGGGTGTGGATAACTTTTAATATTTTCTCTCTCTAGCCTTCCTCAGTATCGCAGCCTTTTCACCAAACACGCCACGTAAAAGAAAAAAATCTCAAAACTCAAGCGTCAATCTCCTTTTGACTGAAGGCCACACTGAAACCGAGCCTTTTATCAGCTCGTTCCCATTAAATTGATCTAATTCAACTATTTCGCAATTAAATGTTTATTTTTATTGATTAATTTGTATATTGTAAATAACAATATTGTTTTCTTAAAGATGAACTAATTCTGTGTATTTGACAATAGCGCCATCTAGGCACATTTTTAGGAAAGCACGTATCGATTTAGGCTTATATTTTACACAGGAGTTCGCTACCAACCTCTAAACCTGCGATGTAGTTTTTTAATTGTTACACACTTACCCTTTGATAAGAAGGATGCGTAGCTATCCTCACGACTCTAGCCCCCGACAGTTTGGGGAAATCTTTATCACCGAACTGTTCGCAGATGTTCCAGGGGATCAGGTCGCCGGCTGCCTTGCGGCCACGGCCTAGACTGTCGCGAACTGACCTGATGAAATGCATAGCTTTTAATGGAAAAAAACATTTTGATACAAGTGGAGAAAGTTTGTTATTGCATTCGAGGCGGAATTAACACACGACCCGTAGGCGAGGGTGTTATTGAGCCGAGAACTGCAATAACAAATGTCCAGGTGTATCAAACGACGTTTTTCAATACACTTTTAAAGAAATAAAATAAAAGAATGAAAAATACTTTTGTCATGAATTATTATGAGACTATGATTTTAATTTTCTTTTTTTTTTCCGTGCTTTCCTTTCGCCAGGTTGAGGGAGAAGCAAAGGTATGAAGCCGTTAAACAGCCTAATATCAAAAACATTTTTTTTTGTATTTTTGAATTTAGAACACAAATAAATGTTAATTTGCTAAAAGTAAATACTAGTTTTAAATAATCATGTTTATCTATGATATTCTATTTATAAACACAATTTGAATATTCAAAAAATATATACGCCGTATGGACTCATATTGCTTTGCCGAAATAAAAAAAAATCATTTACTGCCGACTATAGGGATTGAAACGATTTGAACTTCGTATAAGTATAGTATACCTGTGGATTTTATTTTCCCGCACATGTGCTGGTAAATGAAGAAAACGCACGCGTGTGAAATACATTGCATGTTGAATCTAATTGTAGTGCGATAAGAATTCGCACGCACGTACGCACACACACACACACACACACACACACACACATCACATCACATCCTGTAGTTTTATAAAGCGTAAGGGGCTGGGGTATACTTATTTGTAACCTATGTTTAAGTCCCATGTAAATAGCGGGCGAGCCTATTGTCATCAATCGGCGAGTTTCGTTAAGAGACTGATATTTTGTATGATTTCTTTTTAGTGTCTTTAAGTTTAAATAAACGCGCACTTAACCGAGGAGTAATTCCGCATCGAAGCTCGTTAATACAAGCTAACTTTTGCGCTTTCTAATTTTATAGTCAATCGAAGCTTTTTTTTTTTCGGATGGGTAAATCATCAAATGACTTCTCCCGCTCTGGGCGGAGCAGGAGGGAGTGTCAGACTTTTACTGACTAAAACCCATCCATGTTCCTTCCTTTTGCTGACTCTCTTTGAGGCGCCCGTGGAACACTCCTGCGCCGTCGACACGGCCTGTCGTCATGAGACGGACGGACGGCGAGCTAGCCCATAGCTATCCGTCCACAGGCCCGTGCTAAGGAGGCCGACGCCCGGGGCACTCTCCCGCGGCGGGTCAATCGAAGCTTTGAACTGCCTTGTTGGTCGAGTGGTCGAGTCAATCGCGACTGCTGAGCATGAGGTCCTGGGTTCGATTCTCGAGTCGGTCAAATTGTTTTTCCATAAGGATTTTTTCCGTAGCAGCCACAGAGTCTGGATTCGTGCCCGGTTGATGACAATAGGCTGGCCCCCATCACAAAGAATTTAATCATATCTGGCGAAATATGGGTGTACTATTAGGTCTCCTCCCTTCGGGGATTAGAGGCGTGATGTTATGTGAAAGCCTTTATTCACGCTTTATTTGATTTTATCAACGACTAGGATATCGTCGTTGGAAATGGTAGTGAAATTTCACAAACAACTTGAGAGGATTAGTCCTCCTGATATGATAAACAAAATCTGTGCTTACTTGTCAGATATGTTGCCTTCTAGACACAGTTGTATGACGCACAGTATCTCCGGCATGGCCGTACTGTTGGGCGGCGTCGGTGCAAGCAACACGAACAGGCAGTGCGCGGGCGCGTCCGCTAGGAGCTGGATGTCGTTTGGACTGTTCTGTGGGTGATAAATGTATGTTTCATCAGTTCAAACATGCAGTGGGTAGGATGGCTGTTTAATGTAGTTTTGAACACAAAACAATAAAATCTGACACGTCAAGATCAAAGGTCTATAGTTGGTTAGTTGTTACTAGGAATTTAGAAATAAAATATTTTATGGTTTGGTTAGACGATAAAACGAGCGCGCTGGTAGCCGTTCCACCATACCTTCTGCAGCCAATCTGATTTAGCCATCTTTATAAGGTCACTAGATTCGAATTTAGAACATTTTAAACTTGAATCGAATTCGGATTGGCTGCAGTGCGTCGCAAACGTTCAATCTATGAACCTACAAAGACATGACAAGAGGAAACAACGCAATGTATGTACAGTTTCATAAAACCCTCACCTTATAATGGCTGGCCACATAAATAGCCACCAGTCTGTGCAGGAAAGCCTCCGCGGCTCTATGGTAACAAAACAAGGCGTCCCTGTTGACCCGGAACAGCTCGCAGGCGCCGGGGGGCGGAGCGCCTGCGCCCGCGCCCGGGGGCGGCGCCTCCAGGCACAGGAGCCCGCACAGCCAGGACTCCACGGGGTCGCCGGAACGGTAACGGATTGGCTCTTCTAGTTTAATCTGTGAATAGGAGGAAATTTTTTTTATTTTTTTTTTGGATGCTGTTGGTTATTAGTGCCCTACACAGGATGGGAACTTTCAGCGGGGCAGTAAGGGGAACTACCTTAATCGTTGTAGCTACACGAAAAAGGACTTAGGAGGTTATCCAGAATTTTTTGTGAAATTTTGATCTCCATTTACAAATTTTCAAAAAAAAAAATTAGCAAGAAAATGAGCATTTTGCACAAAACATTTTATTGATGCCAATCGATCCTGATTCTAATACTGATCAAAAACTGCTATGGGACCAACCTAGGTTGGAGTACTAAAAAAGTCAGAATTGTGCAACTTACTAGCCAGCACAATTTTGTTTAACATTTTTTATTAAAACTTTATGCACACGTAAAAACTGTACAAAGGAGGACTTAATGCCTTGGGCATTAATATCTCTCTTATTAAATTATATGTATATGTTACCGGAAAAGTATGAAATCTAGGAATTGTATACAATACCTAGGAAATGTATAATGATAATGATAAATGATAAATGATGTTTATTTTGCAAGTAGGTTTTTACAAACACTTTTACACGTCATTTTTTTTTTTAAACTAGATGGGGCCGGTGTTTCGTACCTGACTACTCTGAGAAGAAACAGCCGAAACAAACTCAGAGGTCATAGTCTCTTTTGAAGTCCAGACATAATTTTGCTTAATTCACATGAGGACTATGCAGAATAGTGTCTGAGATGGTCTTTTGAAGAAAGAACCACACAGATTTGAGTGGACCTGTCCAGTCAGTGCAAGCATTTGTCAGTTATCGTGTAGCTCGACTTATAACTCAAGGAGCTCAACGAAACGACGAACAATACCAAAGAAAGGACATTTGGGTAGGTATAGAATTCCGAGCTTACTTAGGAAGTGTGTAAAATAATGTTTTAAAGATTCTTTAAGAGTGCGGCGCCATCCGCTCGCAACTGCAATTCGAAGCGAAGGCAAAAACACGTTGAAATATTGTTGTCTCTGTTTCACACTCCCCGGCCCGCTGCGTAGCCGCGCGTGAGCGTGTGTGAATAGTGTTTACCTATGCGTGTGTGAATAGTGTTTGGTGTTTACCTTTTTAGTAGTTATCATGTTCATTATTTGCTTTATTTTTGTTAGTTACTTTGTGCAATCGTTAGTGTATGTGCAGAATAGTAATGCGTTTTTAGGAAATCTGTCTACAATGTTTTTATCTTAAAAGTTAGATTAACTCAAAATCTAGGCTTTGTTGAAAAAAAAACTGAGTTACTACTCTTTCTATACCACTAATGTAGGTAACGAATAAGTATACGGTTCGCCTGAAAATCTGAAATAAAAGTACGTACTGGTGGCGGCCCCGACTTACGAACAATAAGGCGCGGGACAAATACAAGAGGCGTCAGGCGCGGACATGGCGCGGGCGGCTTCCTATTCCATTCAAATATCATATAAAATGCATGGAAATAAAGTGCAATTTAGGCTACACGGTATATCATTGCGCTGACGAGGATGTGACGATATACCATGGGCGTGCGCAACGAAGAGGCAATTAGACCAAGCCTACCCTACCAACTGGGGGAATTATTATAACTAATGAACTATGTAATAAACTAACACTTTGTACAAAATATTAAAAAAAAGTTCTAACTCCTGTTCGAATACTTATAGCAATTTTTCGCGCCCGTGTTACGTAACTAACACTGTACTGGAAGTTGCTACGAAGCTCGACGCTCACCCGCCGGACGCATCTTATAGGCAAGCAATCCACTCGCCTTAATCCCATTGATAAATTTACGCACACAGCGGCACATTGGTGCATATTTTCGTGTGTATGAACCGCACACATGTATAGATTGCAGCCATTTGTGGGCGGTAACTCCTGCGAGTGTAGCTGGGCTATGATTGGCTGCCATGAAGGCCAGGATTCAAGGTGGATGTTCTTTAGCCCGCGAAATTCAAATTTCCTTACGTTTTTTTGCAATTTGCAGGCCAGTGCTATGTTGTATGTTGATTAAAATGTGACTACATACGTCTTACAGCCGCAAATCATATAATCATCAACATACAACCTAGCACTGGCCTGCAAATTGCAAAAAACGTGAGGAAATTTGAATTTCGCGGGCTACCGTGCAGCAATGCACTAAGCAGGGTTGGTTCCGGTTCCTTTCCAAATTAAATATAAATTAGTGGAATTTCGTATTATCCTGCAAAATTTTGTTGATCACTGTTGTGAACCAACTCGATATGAAAATGATGCAATTTTATTTGGTCGTATTTTTCCATCGACAAATTAGAAATTATATTTTCTGAAGGAAGCCATTATTGTTTCATTGTGACAAGCAATTTATATCGCGATCTTGAATGTTTTAATTTTAACATATTAAGTTATTTACACATTTGTTTTGAAACAGAAAACGTACATTCAACAGTAACAGTAGTGTAAATATTAATTTTGTTGTGTATTAATTGTTTATTCACCTAACAATGGTGTTTACTTGTGAAGTTTGTGCTGATAATGTGTGTTTGTTAGAAGTTAAAGGCAATAAGTTTTCTCTATTATCGTATAATGACAAGCTTCAAGTTGTGTCTAAAGGTAGATGTGTACCCGAATTACGAGAATTAATCCAAAAATATGGTAATCCAGCGCGTACTCGTCATTTCAATCCTCAAAATTATGCAACATTTACCTGGCTGTGTGGCTGTATACATACAAATAAATTATTTTGTTTTCCGTGCATTTTGTTTAATACTTCCAGTAAGTGGAGTGAGGGATTTATTGATTTGCATAATTTTCATTCCTCGGCCAAAAACCATGACCTATCAGAAAAACATATAGAGGCTTGCTTAAAGTTAAATACATTTGGTAAATCACGTATTGAAACTAGTATTAACAGCCAGTTAAGATTAGATATAGAAAGGCATTTCTAAAGTAGATAGGAATAGAAATATTTTTCAAAGACTGATCGATGTCGTATGCTTTCCGGGAAAACAAGAATTAGCTTTTCGCGGCCACGATGAATCATTATCATCAATGAATAGAGGTAATTATTTAGAAACAGTAGATTTATTAGCAAAGTATGATGGAGTTTTAGAAACCCACTTACAAAATGCAAGTACCTCATTCACGGGCATGTCGAACAGAACGCAAAATGATTTGATCTCGAGCGTTGCATCTGTGATGAGTGATATTATTAAAGACGAAATTAAACAGTCCGATTATGTTGCTGTCATGGTGGATGAAACACCGGACATAAGCGGCCGAGAACAATTAGTTCTGATTTTAAGATATTTTCGTGATTCCGAAGTAGTGGATCGATTTATTAAATACGTAGATGTCAGCGCGGATCGGACCGCTGTAGTTTTAAGTTCTATAATTTTGGAAATTTTAGAAAACTTAGATTGTCATTCTAAATTAATTGCACAAACTTATGACGGGGCAGCAGTTTTATCCTCTCAAATTAACGGCGTACAGGCTTTGGTGAGGCAAAAATGTCCGCAAGCTATGTATGTTTGGTGTTCCGCACATGTATTAAATTTAGTTTTATCGAAATCTTTTGAACGGGTTCCTGAAACCAAACGCTTTTTTTGTATAATAAAATAAATTGCGGTTTTTTTTCACAGTAGTACGAAACGAATGGCGTATTATAACGACTTTGCCGTTATGAAAAAGCTGCCTCGTGTCGCGGAAACAAGGTGGACATATCACTCGCGCACGTTAAATATAATTAAAAACGAGTCCACACACCTCCTCCAGTTGTTTGAAGAAATGAATGAAAATACACAACACTGGGATGGTGATACATTGTCACAAGTCACTTCATTTTTATTTAACATGAAAGAATTTGAATTCAATTTTTTTTTAAAAACCTTCGCGGATATTTTTGCTGAAACCGATGTTTTATACAGAAAAAAACTTGTGACATCGCGTATTGTGTTAAAAAGATAAAACAATTCGAGTCATTTTTAGCTCGTTACAGAGACAAGTTCGAGAACAATTATGATGCAACTGCCCTCATAACCGGACCACCCAAAAGAAAGCGCAATGTCGATAATATAAAAATACACTATCGGCGAATTTTTAACGAAATTATTGATAATGTACTCACCGAATTAAGAGATCGTTATATGAATATAAAAAAATTGAAATTCTTTGAGTTACTTTCTTATGAGAATTTTAGTAAATATAGTGAACAATTCCCTGAAAAAGAAATCAGAGAATTCACTAATACTTATCAGGCAAATTTTAATTTTGATAGATTAAAAAATGAATTGCGCTGTATTTATAGATCGCCTGAATTTGCGAATTGTAGCATATATGATATCATTCAAAATTTGTATAAAAGTAACTTAGATAAAGTTTTTTCAGAAGTTTTGCGTTTGGCGAAGTTTATTGTTACTATCCCAGCAAGCAGCGCATCGGCAGAACGTTCATTTTCGTCCTTAAAACGTATCCACACCTATTTACGAAACACACAAAGTCAGCAACGACTCACAAATCTATCTTTAATTTCTATAGAAAAAGAATTAATGGTCGAACTACGACGCAAGCCTACTTTTTATGACGAGGTCTTAAAATCATATTTGAAAAAGGATAGGCGAGTAGATTTAATTTATAAATGAGTTGATTTTTTTACAGATTTCAAATCCATAGTTAACTTATTAAATATATTTATACATGCGAATCACAATGAAATAGGGCCTTCAAAGACCGCTTCGGATATCTTGCAAGTGACCTGTTCTGTAACTATCACCCACTCACTCGGTTAAGATATTTGAGGTGGCAGAATCTTTCTTCTGTTTGCATCGTTAGAAAATCGTGAGTTGAACCTTGAATAATGAGGTGAGTTCTTGAATTCTTGCATTTATAACTTTTGTTTTTACAGGCTTATTTTCAAATATTATAAATCAATAAATGTGACTACTTTGAGGGCCATCATAATTATGTAGAGCGACGGACGTTGTGGAGTTGCGCGTTTTTTTTTTTTGCTATCATTATTTCGTGGCCTACCCAGCCTGGTAGACGACTGCACGCCGCTGCGATATACCGTGTGTTGTATTTGTCCCGCGCCCATAGACTTAGTATAATACTGCCCGCGCCTAAGTCGTAGGTTCGAACCCAGGCAGGCGCATTACTTTGTGTAATTCATCAACTCTGCTCTCAAAACGGTGAAGGAAAACATCGTGATGAAACCTAAGTATCCTAGAACCAAAAAATTCGAAGACATGTGGCATCTACCAATCCGCACTGGGCCTATTCCCTCTGATAGAGAGGAGGCCTGTGCCCCAGCAGTAGGAACATTAATAGGCTGATGATGAAGTACCTACCTACCTACCTACTACTACAAGGATTTCCAAAGGTACACATGTATTTTGTTATTCATAAATAGATAAGTAATAGAGATGGTACATTGATTTTAAAAAATTATAAATCGAAACGTGATTCTAATCAAATTGTGTAGGGTGACCATATTTGCTAAATGATTGTCAAAGATAAAATATACCTACCTACCTACTTGGTTTAAAAGATTTGGACTTCATCTATTTTACACAGTTGTAAAAATTGACATGCTATTACTTTTAATAGCATGTCAATTTTTTTAAAATTATTAATTTTATTGTAATGTTTTAGCTACGTCAGCTAAAACATTAAAATAATAATAAAAAATACTCTTCAAGATCAATCAAACGAGCCCAAACTCGACGGGATTATGACGTTTTATTACGGACTTCCAATGGCCACCTTCCAGCTCCATTATCAGACCCTGGATACCACCTAGCACCAAAGTACTCGTCAAGACAAATCATACGAGCCCAAACTTGATGGGGTTATGTCGTTTTATAACGGAGTTCCCATGGACACCTTCTAGCTCCATCATCAGACTCTAGATATAACCTAAAGACAAAGTACTCGTCACGACGAATCAAACAAGTTCAAAATCGATGGAGTTACGTCGTTACATTACAGAATTCCTATGGCCACCTATAGCATTGTCACGCGATATACCTACATATGCGTGCAAAATTTCAGCTCAATCGGTAATCGGGAAGTGGATCAAATTTTACTTGCAAGATTTGATTACTTACAGATTACAGACAAACATCGGGATACGTGAAACTATATCAAAGCTTGTAAAATAAAACATAATATTTATTTAGTCGGTAGGTAGGTACCCTTATGTTGTGATTATGAATGAAACCTATTAGTCGGACATTTGAATCCTAAACACATCTAATTCAGTATGTACCTAACCCAGTGTAATGTAATTTCGATTATGGTCGAGAAAAAATATGTGTAGGTAGGCAGGCATTTTCTTGGTCTGAGTTTAAAAATATGATGAAAACAAAAAGGTTCGGAGTCCATGTTGCTAACCTTTATATAATTATGTTTATGTAGGTACCTGTTTTGTAACATAAATTTAACCAAATCGTAAGCAAATATCGAAGTCCGTAAACAAAACAAAAGTCGTAATAAAGTAGGTAGGTAGGTTACTCGATTCCAAATCACAAGGCAAATCTAAATCCAAATCCGTAGCATAGGTCAAGAAGTGTCAGAAATATTACGATACAATTGGCAAACAAATACGCACCCACAATGCAATCTAGTAATCGTCTAACACTGACGAACGAATTGCCCCGTTGCCCGGCCCGGCCGGGTGGCGAGGTGCGCACGCACACATTTACATTTGTCACTATACTCAACACATCTAAAATGTTCTGTCCCGCGCCCCGCGCCCCGCCCCAGCTCAATGCTTGATGCGATAGCACGACTTCCGATGAACATTTGTGATTAATTTGAATGTGTGCCGTAATACCAAAAATGATGAATGAAAACTCAATGCTTTTCCGTTTTTTTTTAATATTATTTAACTTAACAATATAAGACATGTTTCGATTTGAACAATATTACAAATACTACCATTTTTAATATAGAACAGATGAGATAAAAACATCGTATTTAAACTGTAAAAATGTGAGATATTAAATTTGTTTGCATTTCGCTCTTGGTAAGTATTTTGCAAAAAAAAAACATAGAAACCTAGGTAATTATCATCTTGTTCCGAATAACAGCATATTAAGGTGAAAATATGCTCAAACTGAAAATGATTTTGGTATTACGTTTGTATGGAAAAATTCACGCTCCCCGGCCCCTTAATACACATATTTCCTGGGAAATGTATGCTGTCTATGCATGGCATGCCTACGTAATTTGTATGTATTTGTGTATTTTAATTTTGTATGTAATTCCGAAATGATACTAGAAAATGTATAAAAACAAATGCTCTCTGTGAATAAAATAAATAAAACACGTTTAAGGAACTGAAATCAGAATTTTTATTAAGATGATTTGCACTATATCTGTTTCGAAATATGAATTTGGGTCGGTTTTTTGTTTGTTTGAGGTTGATTTATAGGTTTTCTGAATAGTTTAAAAAAAAAGTAACCACTTCTAACATAAAAGCTGTCGGGGTGCCCCAAGTCGATATAAAAAAAAATGAAAGCTAAACATTTTAAAGTGTGAACCATTATTTTAAGTGCGTTTATATATTCCCCCTTATGAACATCAAGAATGTAACACATTTCCGATCACTCTTTAGGAAATGTATAGATATCTTAGGAAAAATGCATATTATAAAATATAATTCATACATTTTCTATCTATTTTATGACGGATATCATACATTTCCGGTGACATATAGACTTATATAAAAATATAGACAAACTCTTGAGTGCGCACAAAGTTTTGAAAATTTGGTTAATTAAAGACCACTCACCGGAGGGGGAGCATTGTGCTGCGTCTGCAGCTGAGCGAACAGCTTCAGCGACAGAGCTCTGCCTGTACCTTCATACCCCGACACCGTGGACGACAGCAGAGCTAGCGGAGCTCTCTGTGCGGCCGCCGACACGTGCACCAGCGGGATGGCAGCGGCCTCGTCCACCAGCACCAGGTCGGCCGCGGACAGGAGGGAGTGGTCGTCTGGCGTTATGTACTGGAAGAGAGTCATCATTATCATTAGCCTATAACGTTCCCACTGCTGGGACACGGCCTCCCCTCAACGAGAGGAGGCTATAAGTGGATTATAGTGTCCTCTCGTTTGGAGGAGGCCGTGCGGGCCCAGTGCGGTTTGGTAGATGTCACATGTCTTCGAATTTTTGGTTCTAGGACATGCCGGTTTTCTTACGATGTTTTCCGTCACCGTTTTGAGAGTAGTGGTTAATTATTCATCTTTGAAAGTAGCTATTATTTGCTAGCAATAAGGACTGCTTTCACAGTTGTTTCTAAAATGATCTTAAAATATTTTAAATATAAATATTCACCTGGACAGTCTGCCTAGAATTCCTCGCAATATTGACCCTTACGATCGCCTTCTTAAAGTCTGGATTCGTCGACCTCACAATATTGTAGTCCGTGTGCTCTTGATATAAGCAAGCGTCTAATCCTTTGAGCAGGAACTCGAACAATGTGATTAAGTTCTCCGGGTGGGGGGAAGTGACGTATATGTTGACGTAGCCCAGGGCGACGGCTGCGGCGATTGACAGGCCCAGGGTGGCAGACTTGCCGCGACCTCGGGCTGCGGTCAGGCAGTGAGGTGGCCTGAGGAAAGAAAGACAGGATTTTGTGGAAAACACCGCAGCCTCAAACGTGGTCGAGTTCTGCATCATCGAAACGACCTATAATTACACCACGTAGTAGATCAACATCGCAGTCTTCGAGCATGCCAAGCCCTACAACAACAGTACGTCCTGAACCAGTGCCAGTCAGCAGAGCTGAGACCACATCCCTACCTCATACAATGACGGCTACAATTTTATTTGCGTCGGGTGTATCTCAGGTTCATCGCACAGTTTAATTGCGACCTACTTGACAAGCTAGGTATAACACCAGTGCCGTGGTCAGAGTATCCCCATTCATGCTCTAGCGATGTAGCACGTACCCGAAGCAGACCCCGGCGCCCATGGAGGACGAAACTGTGGCCGTGATTGGCTCCACCTGGACTAGAATACCGGACACAGGAAACAAATATAGAGGACGCCTTCACCCTTAAATGGGCAGTAGGGTACTATAGCTAATTTATTTTATTTAATCAGTTAAATCAATTTATTTATTTGGTAATTTGTTCTTCTCTATCGATTTAAATGAATACTTATTTGAATTGTTAAGAAATAATGAATATTTTAAGATAAATAAATGACATAAATGTTCTATTCGGGAATTAAAAGCCTTGAATACTTAAGACTGTCTTTTTCTAAAACATTCCCAGAACATTCATTGATGGTATAGACATAGTCATCATTTTAGCCGAAAGACTGTTGGACATAGGCCTTTCCGAAAGGGGAGATTTTGCTATAATCGCCACGCTTGGCAGGCGGGTTGGCGATCGCAGTACGGTTGTCACAAAAGCACAGAGAACGCTACTGCCCATTCTCTGGTAAGTCCCTTAGTCGCCTCTTACGACACCCACGCGAAGATATGGGACGGTGCTATTCTTTACGTCCGACACCATACAGTACAGTAAACATAGTAAAGTTACACTTAATACTGAGTGAAATTAGTGACGTTGATTACTACTTTGAAACCTTTTCCTAGTGTGTGTTTTCGTATTGGAACTATGTTTGTGTGTGTTTTGTTATGAGCAGCGTTGCCAGATTTTTTTTTGCCAAGTCGGGACTTTGGAACTTTTTGAGTGAAAAAAGCGGGATTCTTTCGTCGAAAGCGGGACATAGGAAAAAAGTAAAAAAAACCTATGTAATCAGAATATTTATCTTTTTATTTGAGTTCAAATTACATTTACTTGACAAATTGACAATAGATAGCAAAAATAGCCATAGAAAATGTATTTTAATAAAAATATGATATTTTAAATCACATTATCCCTATCATTAAATAGTTGAGTCTTATTCGTTTTATGAATAAAAAAAATAACAGAAATCAAAATAAAAAAAAAAATATTCATGATATTTCTGTGAAGATTTAACTTGTTTTAAAGTTTCCTTTTTCTCTTTAATAAAGATGAAGAACTCTTCACAGGATAGCTGTAGATTAAACTGCATAAGTAATTCTGATTTCATTAAGTTACGGAGCATTTATTTCTGGCATCCGACCATTTTAAATTCATCTGGGAAAAAACGCGTTCAGGAAAGCAGTTTGATGTTAGGATACTTAATATGAAAGACACTAGTTTAAACATATTCCTGGTATCTTTTTTTGAAAACTGTTGAAAGCGCTGGTGCCATATTTTATAGCTTCATTATGCGCCGGGCGGGTGGCCAGTCCACAATAGGGTATATGCATGATTTTTTTATCACTCTAAACAAAGCGTATTATCATCAGAAACAGCAAAAAGAAATTATTTTTTTAATATCTATAAAAAATACTAAGTTATAAGCATTTTAAACTGCTGATTAGACAGAGAGATCCGATACAGCGAATGACGTGCAAAATCCATACTAAATTCCGTTTATCTAGAAAGAGATAGAAACAAAAGATTAAATGGTTATAACTTTTGTGTTGTTTGGCCGATTTATGTCTTGTTTTCGCTTTTTGTTATTATTTTTATAGTACTTTAGCATTACGTATCGAAATAAAAAAAAAGAAATCTCGCGAAGCTCGCGACGCCGAGCCGCGGGGCTCAGAAAGCCTCGCGGCTCATAGTGGGGACGCCGCTCGACGGTTGTCGGTCTACTTCAAAGGCAGCCGCGCGGCTCTGGGTAGTGGGGACGGGCCGCGAGGCCTGTCAGTGCGCTAGCACAGATAATATAATAGCTAGTGTCCGCCACTACATAAAATTGTTTTTATTCGCGCCAAAATGAATTGGACGGACGAGAAAACACTTTTTAAATTGAATTGTACCAGGAGCGCGGCGGTGTTATGGGACTGTCGGAGTAGTTTTTTTTTTATAGATATAAACTATTTAGAAACATTTTTCATATTTTATATTATACGTATTTCTTATTTGCGCAGCGGTTCTTATTACTATTCCCGCTGAAGCTAAAAGCACGTCCTCTTCTTCGTGCATCTCAAAAGAATCTGCCGCTAATATCTCTGTATAGTCTGTGGCATCTGTGCAAGACGGGCGATCGCTAGAGTATTGTTCTGTGAGCGGGCCGCGCGGCTCTTCTATGTGGACGCGTTGCAAAAAAGCACAATAGGCTCGCGAGGCCGAGCGCGAGCACAATAGCCTGCTTCTAATGGGGACGCTGCTTAATACACTTATAAATTTGCTGACAGATAATCATTTTGAAGCTGAATAAAACTAAGCTATATTTAGCTGACCATTATTTTATCATGGCGTTTTAAAGCTGCGCTAGTCGACGCGCGACGGCTCGAACACTTTCTTGGGCGTGGCTAAAACGCATGCTGTCTCGCCCAAGGTCGTGTGAGTAAGCGAGAAGCACTAGTCCCTCATACCGCTATACACATGGCCAAGGGATTGCAGTTAGTTACTGACTAAATCATTTGCTTGCATGGCTCTATTAGGATAAGGAATCCAAAGTCTGTCTTCACGTGTTGACTAAAGGTAAAGAGAAAGACTTTTTTTAGACTATTTTTAATTCAGTATTAACTTTACTAGAATCGTATATGTTCTGTATTATGATACGTGCGGGACACTTAGTACGGGGTACGGGTACTATCGTTTATAATGGGGAAGGCTGGTCAAAGCTGATTGTAGATGGCGCGACCATTGCTTAGACCCAATCTGACCGATGAGGTCAAACTATTTTGAAATATAAAATGACATTGATATATTTTCAACCAATGACGATGTTTTGTTCATGCGATGCTAGCGCCATTAGTTCCCACAGTTGCCTACCCCATTGTGAGTTTTTGGTACAAGTTCGTATTCAATTGTTTTGTCTAGTTTATAGCGATTTGACTACAGTAACTCACCTCGACTGTTTATCAGCAAGCGTGTTGATGAGCGCAACGAGCGCGCTCGCTTGATCGTACGTGCGACACAACGCGACCAATGGTCCCGCTGGCGGTGAATCCGACAGGGATGATATCAGTTCTGTCAGTTTTGGGTTGATGCGCTGAAAGAACAATCATTTTGTTAATTGCTTTCACATCTATACAATATCTTTTTGGACTTTATGAAGACTCTGCTTCCATTTTTTTTACGGTTGGTCAGCAGCTCTCATCAGTTGTCGAATCCTGAGAAGTGAGATCATCTGAAAATATACAATACAGTACATAACAAAAAACCTTTTTTTCACTTCTCATGCTCTTAAAGTACGCCAATATAGCCCTACTATGCGGGCCTAAAGTGGCCCTTTTAGGCCCTAGGGCGTAAAGTAAACCTCGTAGTCGTGACTTGTTGAGCCACGAGTACCTCGACGTGCTCTCCCCCGGCTGCCGCGACCTGCTGCTGCGTGATGCGGACATTTAGCTTCAAGTAAACAAATCTGACGTGATTTTTATTTTATTAAGTAATATTTAATCAATGTTTTTGTACTAAATTGACTATTTTTCTCACACTCAAAGTGAAAAGTACAGTGTAACACACGGCGCTAAAATCCCATTATAACTGGGTTCCTATTTACTACCTCGTATATAATGGGTCATTTTAGCCCCTTGTATTACAATGTACTATTATGTCTTCCTGCCTGTTTGTTTGTTCCAGCTAATCTCCGAAACGGCTAGATCTTTTTAAACGGACTTATATTGGCAGATTTTATAAGCTGATATCATAAAGAGAACTTAGGCTAACCTCAGGAGTAACATCAACGGGCTCTACTTGTGCAGTCTTAGACGATATTGGCAGTACAGTAAGTGAGTCGTCCAGCACCAAGCAACGAGGATTGTCTGCTAATGACAGCAGAAACCTCTCATTGAATCGATTCACTACTGTGTCGTAAGCTTCTGTCTTAAATCTGTAAATAATACATTAATTTAAGTAAATATTTGGATCTGCTGCATACAAAGATGGAGACAATACTTACATGGTCAAAATGCATGGAACAACTGTTTTTTTTTTTTTCAAAACTACATAATTATACATATTGAACCAAACCATACCTGGAGTGAACATCCATAGTGATGGAATGCAACTGCCTCAAGGAGTCCATGGATTTGAGTAGGAACACAATCAAGCCGCCACCTTCCACTGTCTCTACTGTGCGTGCCATCAAGTTAGGCGTGAGGGCTTCAAAATCCTGAATAAAACATCAAATTTTTTATGTTTATCAATGTGTGGTTCATGATGATATGAATGGATTGCAGAATAAATCTGACCGAATACATGATAGTTTTTACTGAACAATGGTCAGTCTTTCTTTTTCTGTTTTTCTTGTTTAGTCAATGTATTGCGGGTGCGTTTACAAACAATTAAATTCATATGCAGGTCATACAAATATTTGTTCTGTGCAGCGATCGCACCTGTGACATGCAGTGTAGCAGCCAATCGCTCACCTAATGTGCTAACAGTGTCTCGTTCTAGTTACAGAAATCATCATCATCATCATCATCAGCCTATAATGTTCCCACTGCTGGGACACGGCCTCCTCTCAATGAGAGGGAATGGGCTATAATCCACCACGCGGGCCCAGTGCGGATTGGTGGATGTCACATGTCTTCGAATTTTTGGTTCTAGGACATGCCGGTTTCCTCACGATGTTTTCCTTCACCGTTTTGAGAGCAGTGGTGATGAAATAAATTACACAAAGTAATGCGCCTGTCTAGGTTCGAACCCACGACTTACTGTTCGTAAGTCGGGGCCGCCACCACTGGGCCACCGCTGCGTTACAGAAATATGGATGTCTAATATATTTTAAAACCAACATACCTGTAATACACACATTCCATACGTCTGACCCAGCATAGTGTGACTCTCAGAGTAATACCGTCCATGTATTGTAGTTGCTACTCTAAAGGCATCAAACAGAGATTCTTCTGACACTTCCAACTTGCCTGCTGCTATCTTCTTTGCTCTTTTACGGCCATGACTAAAAAAAATATATATTTTTGATATTTTAGAGATTTCAAAGGCTTTTTACCCGACTGCGTGAAGGAGGTTTATGTTTTTCGAGAGTATGTATGTATGTATAATTGTTTGGCACGCTCTGTGGCTTGAACGGCTCGATGGATTTTAGCTTGAGAGGTGTCGTTAGATTCGTATTTACTGTGAGAGTGACACTGGGTATATCAAAATAAATAAAACAAAATGGCGAATTTTTCGCGCCAAATTCAAATGTTTGGCACGCTCTGCAGCCTGAACGGCTCGATAAAGGGCTCATCATGAGGATTTTAAAATGGTATATTATCCAAGTAACTAAAAAGTGTAAAATAAAAAAATTAAAAAACCCGACTGCGTAAAGAATAACTATTATCTTTAAATAAAAACTGAAAAGATAAAAACAAGTTCAGGTAACAGGACATATTGACTAACAGTAGCTAACATTGAGCAACAGTCGGGACCTATTAAATAATCTAGACTAAAATCATTACATCCAAAATGGGTCCCGACTGTTGCAGTCAATATGTCCTGTTTCCTGAACTTGTTTTTATCTTTTCAGTTTTTATTTAAAGATAATAGTTATTCTTTACGCAGTCGGGTTTTTTAATTTTTTTAATTATTTTTTATAAAGAAAAGGATAAACTAAAATAATTTATTGTGAACTTGCACAAATCAAAAGTTCCTTTTGAAAAAAGTTAGTATAGGTGAAACCAAAAATACTTCTAACCCAGGATAATGCTGTGGCATTTGCAATAAATGCTCTTTATTGAAGGGCAAAGGTCTACTAATCTCCTTTCTAATCTCATATATGTATTTAGAGCTAGTGTGGACCAATCCTACCTGTAGGTATCCAGGTCAATTTTTTTTATGATACGGTTGGTGCAGTGGCCGAGCAATTGGCTGCGTGTCGTAGGTTTGAACCCCGCATGAAAAATATATTTGTATGGCCTACAGGTAGTTGGTCCGGGTCTGGCTGTTTGTGTATCATCATCATCATCATTCATTAATTCAGCCGAAAGACAAGTCTGCTGGACATAGGCCTCCCCTAAGTGTCGCCACATTGACCGGTACCATGCGACTCGCATCCAGCGGATTCCCGCAACCTTCACCAGGTCATCGGTCCGGTTTACTAATGTTTGCCATAATTTGAAATGCAATAATTTTATATACCATACTTGTATTTGCCATAATTTAATTAGAAATAACGCTTCAGTTGCCATAATCGTGAAATTACATAAAATCGTTTTCACAAATTTCATTGGTCATAATCGATCAAGTGTCATAATAATTTTAATCCATAAATTGATTTGCTATATTTTTCATTTTCAATAATGTCGTTTTCCATAACATTTATTCTCCATAATATTCATTTGCCCATAGTAGCACAACAATGCTAGTTCAGTACAAGCGCAATGAAAATTCACAGTCCGAATCTTCTTTTGGCATACATTTCACATCGATAGTCATTAAAAGGCAGAAAATCAATCAATCAAAGCGTCAATCATTATAAAACTGTTGATTATGAACGTATGTGGTTGTTATTTCCCGTAAGAAGCATGCAAGCATGCAGCAAGCATGCAAGCATGCCGCAGCAAGCATGCAGCATGCAAGCGAGCAAGCAACATGCAGCAGGCATGGTTTCTGTCATGGCTCCGGTGCTGCGGGGCTCTGGCGGTCCCTCGCGAGCTTATCGTCGCAGATGTGTCTAACGCTCACCACCGCAGCTTCGGCTTCAGCCTCAGCCGCGGCGGCGAGTGTTACAACCACCTGCTCCTCAACAAGCGGGCCGCCTCGCCCCTCCGCGCCTACGCGATTCTAAATTACACTCTAGGGGCAGGGCAGACAAGACTGCGTGGAGTCGGATTTACAGCGATTCGTTTCTGTCACTAAAACCTAACTTATAGAAAATGTTTTAGGACTAACAATGTATAAATGAACGTTCGGAATAATACTCATAATATAGAAAGAAATAAAACATATTTATTTGGCTTAAGCCGCAAGTGTACACAACAAAATCAAAATAAGAATAAAAAAATTAAAATAAAAACTTAAAACTACACAATAAAAAACTTAAAACTAAACAGAAAAATGAAACGAAATAATATTGTTTGTCTCACGGCTGCTCCAAATAGGCCCAGTTCAGCAAACTGCCGAGCAGCTAGTGCCCGACGCTGGTTTTCAACTGGACCTAAGATGGTGATGTCACGGACATAAAACAGTCTTGTGGTGTGCGTGTTCTAATAAGATATGTGTTTGTGTATGTAAGAATAGATACTCAAATAGAATAAATGTGTAAGTAATAACAAATAAACTACATATGAATAAAATATCGAGAAAAGTGCAAGATAAAAACAAACAACTTAAGGTACTTAAATAAAAATTGTAATAAATACTGTGTCATGAATTCGTGCACTTCGTTGCTCAATACGCTGCAGTAATATAATACAATACTTAAAACATATGACTTTATGTCATGTAAAAGTAGATGATTAAATTATCATAGTACTAAATCATCATAAGTACTAAAGATTGTATGCTGTAATAAATCATTTTATGACAGACCAAATGCCTTAATGAGATTTTACAATAAACGTTTCTAAATTATATGAAATGTTGCTTAAATAAAGTATCGATTATGTAATGTGTTACTTATAGAAACTAATGATTATAACACATGTTATTATGAAACTCATTTTATGGAAAATAAAAGTTATGACTAATAAGTTGATATGACAAGCGTTAATAATATAAATGATAATAGTGCAAGTAAATATTATGACAGGGGACGATTATGGAAAACAATAATAAAAGATGTAATTTTATGGAAAACAAGGTATTACCCATCGGTCCTCATAGTGGGAGGTCTTCCAACGCAACGTCTTCCGGTTCGCGGTCGGCACTTTTCGGCCCCATCGTTCATCCGTTCTGCGAGCAATGTGCCCTGCCCACTGCCACGTAAGTTTGGCAATTCTTCGGGCTACGTCGGTAACCTAGGTTCTCTTACGGATGTCTTCATTTCTGATTCGAACGCGCAAGGAAACTCCGAGCATAGCCCTCTCCATTGTCCTTTGGGGGACTTTAAGCCTTCTGATGAGGCCTATTGTGAGCGACCACGTTTCGGTCCCGTATGAAGCCTTCTGATGAGGCCCATTGTGAGCGACCACGTTTCGGTCCCGTATGTAATCACTGGCAACACACACTGGTCATAGACTTTCGTCTTAAGACACTGCGGTAAGTTGGACGAGAAGATACTGCGCAACTTTCTGCCCAGCCGAGTAGGATTCGACGATTGACCTCTTTCTTGAAGTTAGACCTACCTAACTGGACCGTTTGTCCCAGATACACATAATCGTCTACAACTTCGAGTGTAGAGTCTTCTCTTAAGACCATTTTAAGACCCACTCTTCCGGAAGCTCTACTGAGGTCATCGAGCATTGCACTGAGGTCCTCCATGGTCTCAGCCATGACCACTATATCGTCGGCAAACCGAAGGTGAGTTATGTACTCGCCATTGTCATTGATGCCTAGCCCTCTCCAGTCCAGTGAAACAGTTCACCGCTGCACTGGAGGATGTCTTCAAGGTTCTGGAACCTTGAAGTCATCCTCCAGTGCAGCGATGAACTGTTTCGGAGATATGATGTCTCCCTGTCTCACACCTCGCTGCAGGAGAATAGGTTCCGAGGCTAGGTCCTGAAGTCGGACTGACATGGTGGCGTTTTTGTACAAACACTTCAACACCTCGATGTACTGATAGTCAATTTGGCACCGTTGGAGAGACTGCAGTACAGCCCAGGTCTCGATCGAATCGAAGGCTTTCTCGTAGTCCACAAACGCCAAACAGTGGGGCACGTTATACTCTACGGTCTTCTGTATAACCTGCCGCAGCTTATGTATGTGGTCCACGGTGCCAAAGCCTTTTCGGAAACCGGCTTGTTCGGGAGGCTGGAAATCGTCAACGTACGCGCGAGATGATTCGTGATGACTCTTGAAAACAACTTGTAGACATGGCTTAGAAGTGAGATGGGCCTATAATTCTTCAACCGGGCATTGTCGCCCTTCTTGAAGAAGAGTACCACCACACCCTGCACCATGCCTCTGGCGTTTTTCCCTCAAGTATGACAGAATTAAACAGCTTCTGAAGAGTCTTAAGTACCGGTTTTCCACCCACCTTCATGAGTTCGGCCGTAATTCTGTCATCACACGCCTTCTTGTGTTTGAGCTGCTTCAGAGCCATCTTAATCTCGTACAGGCTGACGTCCGGGATGTTTTCGGTATAGTGTCGGGTCGGTATAGTGTCGGGTCGGTCTAGCGCTTGGGTCGTTTGCTAGATCTACAACGGGTTTACTGGTTAACGTGTACAACTGTCCATAGAAGCTCTCGATCTCCCTCAGAAGCTCCGGTTTGGCCGATAAGATCCTACAATCATCGGTCTTCAGTTTCGTGAGCTGGCTCTGCCCAATGGCCAGATCTCTTGCAAATACCTTGGAACCTTTATTCCGCTCAATCGCGTCTTTAATACGTTCAGTATTAAAGCGGCACAGGTCGCTCTTCAAGGATTTACAGATCAGTATATTGAGCTGCCGGTATTTACACACCTCGTCTGAAGACTGCAGGATCATCTCACGCCGCTCCTTCATTAGCTTGAGAGTGAGATCGGAGAGTCTCTTGTTCTGATCTGTACAACATGTCTTGAAGAACTTAGAACCCATAGTTGTATTCGTCCACTGAGCTTCCTAGGCACTCGAAACGGTTCTGGAGTTCAAGCTGAAAGCTCTCCGGGTTTTGGAATTGAATCTGTGCTGGACGGAGCATAGCCCAAGCTTGATATTGAAGTTCAATGTGCCTCTTGCCATGCGGTGATCGCATCCAGTTCTCACCAAAATTGATTACCGAGACATCATTGAACATATTTTGCTTCTTGGTTGACATAATGAAGTCAATCTCATTTCTAGTGCTCACACTTTCTGAAGAAGGAGTTCATCATATAGAGGTCCTCCTTCTCCATAAAACTAGCCAGTTGGTGACCCCGGCGATTCTGACGTCCTACTCCAAATTGCTCCACCTGCAGCTCATCCCCGTCTCGTTTGCCCAGTTTCGCGTTGAAGTCCCTCATGACAATGATGAAGTGAGTTTTGGAACCATACATGGCTTTAGAAATATCCTCATACATGGTCTCCATGGTTGTGTATCTTCTTCTTCTATTAAATATAAATGTTTGCAAACACAGTCATGAGACAGGAGACAATCCTAGTGAGGGGAAAAGTTTAGAAAAGAACATTGCCTTGACTCTACATTACTTAAGTCATGAAAAAACTTATTCAAACTTACTTGCTTATAGCTTCATCTTTATTCTTATAGCACCATAGCACTGTAGGCCTGGCCTTAACAGTAGATTTAACTAGCATATCATATAAAATGGGTACCTGAAAGAATGCAGAACATTTGTAGTGAACAATCTTTCTTCTATGTCTGCCCGAGGGTCTAAGCGTTTGATGCATTTTGCATATAACAAAATGCAAACGCATATAATCCAATGTCTAGTTATGACGAAACAGTTATTCCAGTTATTCTTCAAAGACTGCAAATTTTTGCCATTTAGAGCATAACTTTTGCTTCTAAAAGTAAATCTGTCTTCAAGTGAGGGGGCACAGGGCATCTTTTTTATAGATAAACTATGAGACGATCGAGGTAGCATAAAATAATTTCCCAAAGCTTTTATACAAATAAACTATGTGCTTACTTGATCTCTACTCTTGTCCCCCACAAGGAGGATCATAGTACGATGTCCCAACTTCACACCATTCTCTATCATTACCCTAATACGGTTATCTATTTTCTTTTTCACCATTTTGTTAGCTTATTTCACAAATACAAGAAACAAAAAGATATGCGACACTTTTTAACCTATAATGACAAATAGTCACACGGCTTCAGCATGTTTATTTCAAGCTGTCAGTGTCATGTCAAATTGTCAAAATATTGCTCTTGTCATCTGACAAGAATTTGTGCATTTACGAAGAATGCTATAATTTCTGCCCGTTGGAGGATTTCTGACTATACGAACAAAAAATCTTGAGTTGAGCCGCCACCGTACCCGACTCGAGTCCCAATGCATTATAATCCAAATGCAGAACAAGTTCAGCTTCTTGCTTTATTTAAACCTTCAGCTAAATTGATCGTTCTTCTCTCTTCTTCTTACGACTTGATTTCTCTCTTCTTGATGACTGACGACTTTATTAGATACGGGAAACCACTCCACTATTTTTTGTAGATATGAATGTCAATATACAGTAATTGGTGATACTTGTTTATTATTGGATGACATGACTGGCGGCTGAGGCAATGACGGAGATTGGTAATGAAACATATTTCATGTCATACATTCTGTTCACGCTAAGAAGACCAGTTGTTGAGGAAAATAAGCTGGAAAATTGACAGAGTATCTGAATGCCTCCAGGCCAGCTGCGTTCATCACTTGCTGATTCTTGTCCCGCTAGGTTATTGGTGTTCTGTGTTCTTGTCTGTGGACTGTGGCAAAATAAACATAGCTACCGAGAATATCAGTGTACGTACTCAGCACAACTGCAAAAGCCATAGATAATACACTGCACAAGCGTCGTTCGGTCCGGCTTGCTGTCAATGTCAAAGAAAACCAAGCAAACTGTTCACAAAATTGAATAATTGCGTTTTCTATATTAATTATGAGATAAAATACATCAATTAGCTAATTATGTGACATGTATGTTCTTTTATAAACCCTACCATCGCGTGACGACATCCATAAGGGTCGGTATTTCGTGTTCTAAGCGTGTGTTGAGCACCGTTGGAGGATACTGTTATAATGGCAAAAGCACAAATAAATACGAAATCCAGCAACTATATTAAGGACCGGGAAAATTTTATCAAGGATTTGAAGCAGTTCAACGAGAGTAAAAAGTGAGTACATGGATTTTACGCCACCGTTTGTAAGCATATATTTACTGTACATTTTGGGTACATATGTCGGTATGCCTATCATCAACTATGCCATTTAGGCCGTATTATCTAATAGGCTTGTTGTTTTTGTTAAACTGTTATGAGATATAATTACTATATTCATACAACTTGTACAGCTAAAGTGCACCTACTGTATTCCCTAAAAGCTGCCTAACTGATAACCATTTGTATACATACTACAGCTAACCTTAAAACTTCTAAAGTTTAATAATCATTTACTTGACTTTCTTAATCAGTAAAATCCTATTTCATTAAAAAAAAAACAATTGTTTATTTAAATATTAAAAATTAATAAATGTTTTTTTTTCAGCCTACCTACAAAACTGCCAATAGTAAATGGCATAGAAATAGATCTGTATTTGTTCTACACATTAGTGCAACAACGAGGAGGACTCGGAAAGGTATGTATATAAGAATAGTATCTCCTAGTATTTTAAAGACTTCTTCTATGAGATTTATGTACAGGGAAATATATATCTACGTTTGATATTTTAAAGTTTATTACCTAATACATCTCTTTTGACGTCATCATCATCGTGTTCACCCTACAGCAGTCCACTGCTAGGCCTTTCAAACCACATGCTTCACTACTTAATTTCCGATAAATATCATCCAGCTGATACCAGCTACTATGTGAAGAGATAAATTGTAAATATTTTATTTCTTATTAGAGTTCTAACTGTAAAAAAATTGTAGGATAGCTGAAACTGTTTAAATTAAAAAAATTTAAACCACTTGTTGCATACCTGATGTCTTACACAGTTTATACAGATGTGCCTACCACCACTATAACCACATCATTATCATTTGGATGAGCTGTGATTACTGTATTGTATTGTATAATGGGCTGGTGTCCGCAACTCCACAACAAAGTGTTTATTTTATGTACTTAACACAAATATTAATTTACAGGTAAATCAGAATGACACATGGGAGACATTCCTGCGACCATTGAGGCTGCCTCATCCATGTATCAATGGATCTACACTGCTCAGAAGAATATATGGATCATACTTGGAGAAGTAAGATGGCACATATTTATATTTGCTGTAACTGAATTAATTTCTTGACCAATTGGTTATTAAGATTTCTTTTTAAATACAGATTATAACGCTTACAACATAGTCAGTACAACCCACTGAAATTTTTCATCAGTAATTAAAAAAAAAACGGCCATTTCATACATTTTGCCCAAGTAGGTATTTCACTTTTGTAGGAAACAATTGTTTTTTTTTTTTAATTAGGCAAATGACGTCTTACCTGACCAGCTCAAGCCTATTCCGCCATTAGTGTGGTCATTTCTAAACAGATACTCTGAGCATGTGTAGGTAAATGGATATCCCGACTGCCTTACTATTGGCTATTGTAGACCCTACCTCCGTTCTCTGCCATACAACTTTCAGAATCTGATTGAAAACTTGCAAAAATTACTATACAACTTCAACATTCACCAGGTATGAGCGAGCAAAAGGTCCACCGGGTAGAGATGATGACAATGACATGGATGAAGACCCGCGGCGCGGGCGCGGTGCCATGCCGCGCATATCCTTTGGAGGGGGTACGTACATATCAGGTATGTTTCGACTGGAAACATATTGATATCTGTGCTTATTCTTCTCTTTATTGTTTTAGTTATATGTCCAAAGATTCTAAAACCGTAAAAACTTTTAATTAAATAATAAAACAGACAAATTGATAACCTCTTCCTTTTTTAAGTTGGTAAAAAATTAAAGTTATTTGTCCATTGAAAATTTACCTTTTTCTAAGTATTAATAGTGTTTAGTTTACTTTGCCTTTTCTGTTATTTTTATTTGAACTCTCAGCCGTACAATATACATATTCATTAAAATGTATAATCTAGTAAATTACCAAGAATGTGATAAGTGTCTATAGTTAAGACCTATGTATGTCGTCTTGAAAGTGTAAAAAAATACTTTATTTCAACACAAAACTCCTATTTTAGTGGCAATAACCTCTTCTGCTATTAACCATCACCTACACCACATACGGGTACAGTCAAAAGCACCAATATGTATATAATTCCCTATATTCAAATGCAATTTCTCTGTTTTACCTATAATAACTATACTAATATTGTATAGGTGAAGAGTTTGTTTGTTTGGTTGAACGCGCTTATCTCCGGAACTACTGGTTGGATAGTTTATCGAGGAAGGTTATAGGCTATATAACATCACGCTACGACCAATAGAAGCGGAGCATAAATGAAAAATGTTGCAAAAACGGGGAAAATTTATTCCTTTTGTGAGCTTTTTCATATGTGACGCAGACGAAGTTGCGTGGGTGATCGGTCAGCTAGTAGGTAATAAAATAACATGAAATCTAAAATACAATGTTCGTAACAATATCAAATTGCAATCAAAACAGTTCGAGAAATCACTTTTTAAAGATTCAAAATGTATACTACATATTGGTGCTTGTAGTACCTCCACCAATTTCCCAGTCGTTAGGCAATATTATTTATCGGCATCTAAGCATCAGGTGAGACGCTGAACAAGCGTCCCGGCGTGGCAGCAGCATCGGAGCGACTGGCCCTCTCGCTCTTATCCCCGATGCCGAACGAACAGGACTTCGCCGTCAACGTGTGCACTGTGCTTGCTGCCGACCATTCGAACCGATTGCCGTTGAGTACTACGCCGCATATATTGGATTTCTTACTGGCGCATGCTGGGGTTTATAATCATTGTGAGTTTCATTTTATTGATCATATTTTAATGATAATTATATGGCTTGATTCCTGAAATCTAGTTGAAATGTCTAATCACTAAATCTGTTATCAAGAAAACAACACCCAATCACTGTCTTTGAAGATTTGACATCGGACAAATCGAATTGGCTTTCAGGAACTGTGGGTAAAATATATGTATTTGCGACTTCAGAAGAAAATGTGTTGTTTGATGTCATCACACTTTCAACTGTAATTTTTTGATAATACAACTGGTACTTCTATTAATAGTAGAAGTCCAGTTTATAGAATGTAGAAATACAGCTCCTTGTTCAAATACATCCACAGTTAACTACTCAACACATAGATTATACAAATATACATCCCTAAACACAATTAACTATCTTGCCACCCACAGCGAGTCTCCGCGACACAATCGGCCGTTCGTACTACGAAGCGCGCGGTCGTTACCCCGACGACTTCTGGAGCCTTCGGGCGGGAGGGGGCGGGGTCAAGGAGCTAGCTGACGAGACCAAGTTCATGCAGCCAGGGGTCGAACAACCAGACTTGATAGTGCAAGCAAGGGCGGCTTATAATACGCTGACGGATTGTCTGCTGAATCCAGCTGAGGAAGAAGAGGTGGTGGTAGAGAAGGTTTATGAGGATGTGAGTTTTATCTTTTGTTGTTCAGTTGTGAGTGATTGCTCATTGGTGTCGGACGTTTGAGTTAAGAGACAGACTTGCTTTACCTGGATGAAAATTTTGATTGAATTTACATACATGGCACTACTGACAAACCACTTTGTCAGTAGTGCCAAAAAATTAAAATTAAAATTTGCTACATATTATAGATAAAAATTTTGCCGCACGCGTTTCTATAGTAGTGTTCTATTAAATTTTTTTTCGCAAATTTTTTATCTTTACTTTTTGGTTCAAATTATTTCGATCGGCGTCCACGAGTCGATAATAATAGCGATCTCCGGACGATTGTCGATTGTTATTGACGAAAATTAGAGATGACACTGAGTAGCGAGCTGACTTGACTCAGAATTATAGTACTTCAATTTTATTTATTGTAATTTTGTCTTATATTGACACACGCAAACTAATGAAACGTTTTCATTGTAGATCGAACTTTTATATCATATTAATTTATTTGATAAAATTGAGTTTATTTGGAATATAATGGACATTGAATCAAGACATTTATGGCCTGCTTTCTTTACGATTTTTCCGTGAAAACTCAAGGAATTTAAAGAAATTCTAGAACTCCAATAAACAAGTAAAACATTCAACTTATCTTTCAGTAATTTTATTTATTTATTTATGTACACACAAAATACTTTACAGGACAATATATTTACATAGAAGAGCACAAAGGTACTGCTTATTTCTCAAGAAATTTCTTCCAGCAGACCTGCGAGAGGAAAGTAGCTAGTAGCTAGTGGCTAGTAGCTTTATGCTAGCTAAAATTATATGTAAAAATATATGCAATGTGAATTTGAGCGTCAAAGTTCCATCGCCGACGGTTTTTCTTGCAAACTGAGTTCGTAAAATATTCATAGTAAATTACACGAAAAGAAAAATGAAAAAGTGTAACTCCAACTTACAAGAAAGGGAATGGCACTATCGTTATTCTTAGATGATGATGATGATTAAGCACCACACCCAGCCAGGAGCAAGCCTGACCCGGACAAGCCGGATACACCAGGGGGCACTTTTTTGTAAGGAAAGACATGCTCTGGGATGGGAGAGGAAGCCCGAACAACCGCAGCCAGTCGGGCACAATCAGCCGACTATGCAGCCTAGAGCCAATATAGGAATAGTGGTAAAGATAGGTACAATCCATAGGAATGAGCATTGGTGGTTTGACCTTCGTTTGGTTGGTCTCTTCTAGCATTGGAGAATCATGTTCGTTTCTGATGGTTGCGATTCCATTCGTTTTTGACACTTCTTATTTAAACACTATTTTCGTGTATATGTTTCGTCGTCAGTAGTATTTGTTTCACTGTCAGTTTTACTGAGGTGATATATTTCCTGGGTGGCCGAATTGAATTTTTCTCTATCTGCTACTAGCTGAATCCATTCTTCTTTGCTTTTATTGAAATATTCCATGTCTTGTTGGAGTGACTCGTTCCATGTATATTTATTGGTCTTCCTACTTTTAATCGTTTCGCCTTGTATCTAATAGCTGCGTGTAGTAAGTGAGGCTCTGGCCGTCGGAGGATGTGCCCGTAGTAGCATAACCGTAGACTATACGAGATTTTTTTTGGTAATTTTTTATCCCATAAGAATTTCGCGTGTTTTCTTATTCGGGGGATTTCGCGTACTCTTTATCATATCTTTAAAGTCTTTCGTATCTTCTGAGTTTCGATCGGTTTGCCTTTGTGAGTGCCGCTGCCTTAAGGCCGTAAGTCATTGCAGGTTCTATGACCATTTTATAGATATGAGGTGCATTCAATAAGTACCTAGCCTCATCGCCAGAGGGCGCTGTAGTTTCAAAAGAGTTTTACCACAGTGTAGCACATTCTTTTTTAATTCTTTTTTCAAATTTTCATTCCAAACCCTTCATTTGTTTTAATTTGACAACTTATGGAAGCAAACGTGTCGATCGGTTTTACAAAAATGGAAAAAGAGCAATAGCGTTCGGTGATTCGATTCCTATTTTTGGAAGGGAGAACGCGCATCGAAATCAAAGAGCGCTTGGATGCTGTGTACGGTGACTCTTCTCCATCGATGGCCACCGTCAAGAATTGGTTCAACGAGTTTGCACGTGGCCGTACGTCGGTTTTTGATGAACCACGTCCAGGTGCACCGAAAACAGCTGCTACGGAGGAAAACATTAAAAAAATCCATGATTTCGTATTGGCAGATCGCCGATTGAAGGTTCGGGAGCTAGCTGTGACTGTAGGCATTTCAGAAGGAACAGTGCATCATATTCTTCACGAGGAACTCGGCATGAGAAAGCTGTCGGCGCGATGGGTGCCCCGTTTACTCACACCAGAAAACAAGCGCAACCGTGAGACCACATCGGAGACGTGTTTGGCGCTGTTTAAGCGGAATCCAGCGGAGTTTTTGCGTCGTTTTGTGACCGTCGATGAAACCTGGATCCACTGGTACACACCAGAGACCAAGGAGCAATCAAAACAATGGATCCAGACCGGGGAACGTGCTCCAAAGAAGGCGAAAACTGTAAAATCGGCCGGAAAAGTTATGGCCACCGTTTTCTGGGATTCACAAGGTGTGATCTACATCGATTACCTCGAGAAGGGTAAAACAATTACAGGGCTTTACTATGCCGATTTATTGGGCCGATTCGACGCCGAATTAAAGAAAAAACGACCCCATCTGGCGAAGAAAAAAGTGCTGTTTCACCACGACAACGCACCGGTTCACACGTCTGCCGCTGCCATGGCCAAATTGGTCGAATTACGCTACGAATTGCTGCCCCATCCACCATATTCTCCAGATTTGGCCCCTTGTGACTTCTTTCTGTTTCCTAATCTGAAAAAATCACTCGCCGGGAATAGATATGGATCGAATGAGGAGGTCATCGCCGCCACGGAGGCCTATTTTGCAGAGTTTGACAAAAAATATTTTTCCGACGGGTTAAAAAAGTTGGAGCATCGCTGGGCTAAGTGTATTGAACTAAAAGGAGACTATGTTGAAAAATAAATTGCCACTTTTCCAAAATTTTCGTTTACTTTTTGTAGGCTAAGTATTTATTGAATGACCCTCGTAAGACGCGTGATTTTCCACTCCATTTTTTATGAAGGAATATTAAGGCCTTAGAGTTACGCATCGCTTGTTTGCATCCGGCGTTAACTGTGTTGTTTCCATTAAGTGTCGATGTTATACACGTGCCAAGGTACTTAATCTCGTCTGCCGGTTGAATACTGGTTCCTCCAATTCTAATAGGACTTCGGGTTGCGGTGCTGTTTGGGTCTCTGATTACTAGTTTTGTTTTCGTTTCAGGAAATGGCACTATCGTTATTCTTAAGCAAATAATTAAAATATCTTACTGCTGCTGAAAATTACTCCGTCAAAAATCATGAGTTTGCGTAAAAAATGTAATAAGACCTTTAACCTTTAGCAGTGGGAACATTATAGGCTGATGATGATGATGATGATGATAAATAATACAGGGTTAAATTAATTAGAAGAGAATTTGGAAGAGTCCTACACTCCGCATTGGGTGGACAAAGGTTGAAGAAGAGAAAGAAATTAAATTAGCTAACGAAACTCCACAAAGGTGATTGATATCGTTTTCTAGTCTTCTAACGACGGGACGACCCGAATGGCGCAGCGGTAGTGAGGCTGCCTTACGTTCTTAGGGTCCCGGGTTCGAATCCCGGTTGGAGCAAATGTATGTGTGATGAGCATGGACATTTGTTTCCGAGTCATGGATGTTTATATGTATAATAAGTATGTATTTACAAACAAAAAGTATCTATGTAGTATATCAACTATCTGGTGTCCACGACACAAGCCTCGTTGCTTAGTGTGGCACTGGATGGCGCTGTGTGTTTATGTCCAGCGATATTTTTTTATTTATTTATTTTATTTTTTAGATAATACATTATTATTATTTTTTAAATTAATTACTATTAATAGTAATTATCATTTTATTTGACGACCCGAATGACGCAGAGGTAGTAGGGCTGCCTTACGTTCTTAGGGTCCCGGGTTCGAATCCCGGTAGAAGCAAATGTTTGTGTGATGAGCATGGACATTTGTTTCCGAGTCATGGATGTTTATATGTATACTAAGTATGTATTTACAAACAAAAAAGTATCTATGTAGTATATCAACTATCTGGTGTCCACGACACAAGCCTCGTTGCTTAGTGTGGCACTAGATGGCGCTGTGTGCAATGTCCAGCGATATTTATTTATATTAGTCTGACACCATTTCAACTGTTCTTGTCTCCTTCCTAGCAGGACACACTAGAAGACTGGATGTCAGACCCGTCAGAGGAGACCCAACTGTTCGCGCCGGAGCTACCGGGCGGCGCCTCCTGTGTTTACTCGCAGCGAGTGTTACAAATAGCCTCCATCGTGCGGTCGCTGTCCTTCCACGATGAGAACGTGCAGCATTTAGCTAAGAATACTACTCTTATCAGGTAAGAAGCTGTTCTTTAGGTACTTGCTTGTCGATTATACCAAAAAAATATCTGACCAGTATGTAGCTTCCTGCACAGCTGTCATTGGCATTGTTTAAATGCCAACCTTGCCAATGGGGTGGCTATGGTAAAGTAAATCTCAGATGGCGCCACCATAGTAGGTCTCAATCTGACCAATGAGGTTAAGCTATTTTGAAATATAAAATGACATTACCACATTTTCAACCAATGACGATGTTTGAGTACCAACTATGCTAGCGCCATTAGTTCCACATTTAGCCTCCCCATACGCCAGTTATGTTTAAATGCTGATGAACTGAGAAATTCTTGATGGAAAACCCCTATAACACTATGCCCGACCTAGGAATCGCACCCAGGATGCTCAGCAGTCGCGCTGGGCCCTCGTAGTGGAATATCCGCTCTCCCACAGAGGGGTCTTGTGACCCAGATCTATCGTATTTACGCCTTCATACAGTAATAGGTGCATGATCATATTCTTTTGTCGAATTTTGTCTTAGTGAAGCCATGGTTATGTTAGTTATGTTTCTTTTTAAGGTTTCTATTGCTGTGTGCAAACTCTTGGGTAGGCACACTGCGGCAGTCAGGTCTCGACACACTCGGCAATGTATCTACTGAACTTATAGTCAAGGTAAATAAATGTTTACATTCTCTTCTCTGAATATAATAATAATGAAAAAAAATAAACATTTAAAATACATTTATAGAATTGTCAAACACACCTGTTGTGGTAGATTTGTTAATACCACACACGACATATTGTTCTCGAGCTGCTAATACTACACATTTATATAACAACAACATTTTTTCTTGTTATAGGACCCAGCAACATGTTTGATATCCCGACATGTGTTGTCTACAATTCAAGCGGCATTAGTATCTGAAGATCGAGCTAGAGTACTTGCAGCGCTTGAGTTGCTGAATAAACTTGCCCAGAATGAGGTCAATGAAGATGCACTGCTTAAAGCGCTGGAATCTAAGGTATGTACTAAAAATAGTGAGCCTTTACCAACTTTGTTCACAGATAATTTTTTAAATTATATTTTCGACCTTATTTCAACAGTTGTAAAGTTTATATTTGGCTATGATAACCGCGTTTTGCGAACAATATCTTCTGTTTTGTATGTAATATATTTTTTTCAAACATGCTTGGAAATTTGAGAATTATTTTGACGACCCTCTTCAAGATAAATCGAAATTGCTGTACTGGCCAGCAGATACATACGACCAGCGGCTGGCAAAAGTTGTATGAAAATCCATATCTGTCGTGTTTAGCGGCCAAATAAATTACATAGTAAACTCATATCTGTCGTGTTATTTAAAAATGGAACGATCTTGTACACTGAAACATGGCAACCAAGGAGGTAACTTATCAAAGGTTTTATTTAAATTTCGAATTGCCTTGCACATAGAAAGCGGTTTATTAAAAAAAAACCACTGAACTCTTCAACGCGAGAGTTTTTTCTTTTTTTTTTTCTCGCATTATTTGAGAAAAGTACTAAACAAGCCTTGGCCACAACTAGGCATTGATGGACTTACGTATGTTTGCCTCGGCTTCGCCTCGGCCCACATTTACACGTTTGTCCATCAATGCCTCTGTGGCTGGCCGCTGCAGTAATGTACTATATACAGGGTGGCGATTCAATCACGCATCTATCTGATTAATTCTTTCCTGCTATGAGTTTTATAGAGAAAGTCTGACGGGTAGAATCAATCAGTCGACGAATGCAAGTCTTGTGACACCAGTATATTCTGTTGTAAGCTTAAAAAGCTTGGTTGTTAAGCTGGAACTACGAAAAATTTACTTAAAAAATATCAATTTGTTTCCAGTTGTACCACGACGTGTGCGCCCTGCTGACTCTCCGCGACATAATGGTGCTGGTGTGCACGTTGGAGTGCGTGTACGCACTGACGTCACTGGGCGACCGCGCCAGCGAGTCCGTCGCTAGGGTGCCCGGACTTATACACACGCTCGTGTCGCTCGTCACTGTCGAGGTATATTATATTACTACATATTATAAAACAAAGTCATCCGCCGCGTCTGTTTGTCTATCTATTCGCGATAAACTCAAAAACTACAGCACCGATTTTCATGTTGTTTTCACCAATGGATAGTGGTTCTCGAGGAAGGTTTTAGTATATAATTTGTCAAGTTTTTGTATATGTTGGCTGAAAAAAATATAATGATATTTGTTGGAGGTGCCGGTAAAAAATAAGCCGTCTGGGAGCTTTACCTTTGGTCGCGATAACCGAAATACACGCGGGCGAAGCCGCGGGCATCAGCTAGTTTATTAAATAAATAAATAAACTAAATTCATTTAATTCAGATGTCACAAGATCCATATAGGTAGGCTACAATCATAAAAATCCACGTTCACAAAAAAAAAACACAATTGTTAGTAGAAATACAGAACTTACTTATCTATGTTAGTATTGAAACTTAAACGTAAGTTGCTCCAAAACTAAAACTTTGCTGTTGCTTGCAACCTACGTCCGGGTAAAATATTATGAAACAATTTCAAGGCTTTTCATTTTTATGCACGGAACCCTAATCCATTTTGTAAAATAAACATTAAAAACCCAAGTTATTCCTCATAACATCAGCTATCTGCCAGTAAAAGTACCGTCAAAACCGGTCCTGCCGTTTTGGAGATTAGCCGGGTGGACTGTGTGAAGGATGATATGGCAAGAAAGGAGGTGTCTCATGAGATGACGAGTAACAGAGAAGTATAAAAGATTAAGAGATGCTGCGGCAAAAAAAATGGGTTATCCCAGTTTATGGTAGGAGAATGATTATGATATCATATTACGGCTACGACATATTCTTTTCCTTCCAGGCTCAAAGCTACGGTCCCCGCGCTTGCATACTCATGCGTGTGGTGGAGACTGTGAGCGGTCCTAGCGCCATCGCCGCTCAGGCCGAACGTGATGCACAGGAGAGGCAAACTCAGCCACAACAATCGGTAAGAAAACTAATCAATATGTATTTGCAAGTTGAGATATTTTTTTTTGGTTTGTCTCACCTTTACGTATTCTACTGTCTCTTACCGACTCTCAAGGTAGTAAAAGCTGGATGGATTTTCTAAATTTGTAATAAAATAATAATCTTAAATTGATTAAGTCACTGACAGAGAACTCGAGGAGGGAGGAGCTCGTGGCTAAATAATAACAGCCGCTCGAGGCGATCTGAAGGTTATGCCGCGCTTACCTAGGTTTAACCGTGGATGGGTGATCACCCATTACATACCGTGCCTCGGAAAGCACGCCTAGCTGTTGGTCCCAGCTGTCATTTGTACAACTTTGACAGTCGTTACAGGTAGTCAGTGCAGGCCCAAAAGTCTGACAACCTGTCTTACAAGGGGTATCATATTACCCAGTACCAACTGGGTAGTGGAGGTCAGATAAGCAGTCGCTCCATATAAAATACTGGTATTCAGCTGCATCCGGTAACACTGGAGGCCGACCCCAATTTAGTTGGGAAAACGTTAAGCAGATGATGACCAAAAGATTCAAGTACAGCCTGCTGTAGACTGATTAACCTCCCCCCCACAGACCACTAGCACCCCCACGAAAGCCCCCCAGGAGCCCCCCCAGCTGGCTCCGGCCACAGCCACGACCTCGGCAGTGTCGTCCCTGGCGCCCGTCTCCACCATACAGCAGTCCCATCTGCAGCAGCGGACCGTGCAGGTTAGTGATAGCAAGGTGAGGGACGCATTACTATTAACTTATCTGATCATATAAAAAAATCGATTATTTAATCTGACGGTATAAATAGTGTTACGAGTTGGGTATGGGATTAATTAAAACGCTGACTATTGAACGCCAAATATCTTGATTTATTACAAAACAAATTCACTTAGATGTCGCACTTGTAGTTCACTTCGATTCAGACTGCTCCCGCAAATCCGACGGCTATTTATATGCCGACTGATCTTTCGAGAAAGTTCCATAACTTTGTTATCCTTAGTTAGATGTTTCTTTTCTGTACCAACATTATCTTCGTAGTTAAGCTTGATAAACTAAATGTAGAAGCTTAAGCATACATAAAATAATTTCTGCGTAGATTTACTTAGTTTGATGTACAAATTGCTTGGTTGACGGCTTCGTGAATGGTCCGTTTACACCTTGTACTTAAGCGGTAAAAACATTGGCAATTATCTTCTTAGCGTGTCGATGGCAAATTTTCATTAAATTAAGTATTTAAATATTCCATTCCAAAAACAATTCTCCAACAGGAAAACGAACACTTCGCTCAAGCATGGCTCCGCTCGGCCTACGAAGTGTTACCAGCGAACGACAACAGCGCGTGCGACGCCAACGATATGTACCGCCAGTACGTGGCCTGCTGCACCAAGCTGTCCAGGAAGGGAGTCATCGCGCCTGCGCACTTCCCTAGGCTAGTCAGGCAAGTCAACATCATGATTAAGCTGGAAGACGTCATATGCTGCACATAGGCTTACCTTTTTAGGGTTCCGTACGTAAAAACGGGACCCTATTACTAAGACTCCACTGTCCGTCTGTCTGTCTGTCACCAGGCTGTATCTCATGAACGTGATAGCTAGACAGTTGGAATTTTCACAGATGATGTATTTCTGTTGCCGCTATAACAACAAATACTAAAAACAGAATAAAATAAATATTTAAGTGGGGCTCCCGTGCGTTCGTGCCGTTTTGTCTAATGTTGTATAGATAATGGTACGGAAACCTTCGTGCGCGAGTCAGACTCGCATTTGCCCGTTTTTTTTTTGTTATTCTAAGGTCCAAGTTCACCAACAGTAAAATAACCGACTGTTTCGTAATCGGCCCGCTAAACGTAAACAGTTGTTTAAACATGACGTGGGAATTTTGGTGTTCACCACAACTTATTCTAGCTCGGTTATGTAAACGAGCGTTTTAGTAATGAAAGACCGAATGATTATAATACAGTCAAGGTGGGTAACTTAACACGTAAAAAACCGTACAAATGCGAAACATCTTAAAATGGTAGCGTTATACCCATAGATAATACACTATATAATAAAGCCTCCTCTACACGTCGGCAGATGCATCTGCACTACGTCGCCTTCGGATGCGTCCGCCGACGTATAGAAGGGGTAATTTGTGCATCGGTTGTTGGTATTTAACGTCCGCAGACGCGTCCGCATCGAATCCGATTGTTGTCGGGTTTTTGGCACAGATCCAAAGGTTTTCGGTCGCATCTGCAGACGTGTAGAGGAGGCTTAATACAAGATTATACCTGAGATGACAGTTCTCTAACCATCAAATTATCTGTTGTTTATGTTTTGTTTATTTTCGTTTGTCTGGTGGAATACAAACGAGGAGTTCGCAAAAGTCTTTCAACGGTTTCAAACTCGGCCAAAACGTCATCCTCTTCCAAAATATAATTCAAAGCAGACTGCATGTTAAATTCTCACAATAATATCTGGATGTAACCTTAAAATAAGTTATATTTGCAGTTTACAAACGTCAAAATACATCGATTAACTACTAACCGGGACTTTAAACAACTTCTCTGAGGTGGGTTAGAGGAAACAGTTGATTAGCGTGTTTAATCGCTTGATTTGCTTTGGTGAACATGAAAATGTGTTTTAAACAGCTGTTTTTAGATAATCAGACTGTTATCTTTTCGGTGAACTTAGCCCTAATAATGGTCATGCCGCTGCCTGAAGCAGATTTGTTTTATTATACACGCTTATTTTTAGGTCGTTCTAGAACCGAAAGCCTTAAACTCGATCATCGAACTCGGAACGTTTGAAACTGTTTTGTTTTAAAATTAACGAAAAAAAAATGAAATTTAAATTTATCGTGTTTTTTTTTTAATAATTAATAATTCACGAAAAATTTAATTTATAATAAATTTGATGTTTTTTTTTAATGTTTCAGAACGACCTAAAATTAACGGTGTAGCAAAATAGTTGGGTCGACCACACATCAGGACTCGATTCTCGGCAGTTTAATACTCACTATTTCAATCATGTGTGTAGCTGACTTTAGTGGCGGTGCTTCCGCTTGCCTAGTCTTCATAACCTACTACTGTTCACGTTGTAGTGTTGAACATCCGGTTGGTCGCTAGCCAGTAGGCACGCCACTTATTCTGATTTTTTTTTCTCTTCATAGGACGGTGTTCGGCGGCACAGTGGGACCAAATACTGTGACCTTATCGTCGGGGGAGACGCAACAGGCGTATATTGGCATCAGATCGAGGACTATGCAGAATAGGAATAATCCGACAGCAGGTTTGTATTATTAAAAATGCATATGCATTGGAAAGGAAATTGAAAATAAATTCTACCTTCTTAAATGAAAAACCATAATAAATATTGCAAGTAAGCTTATGCTTGCGGCTTCCCCCCCGAGTAGTTCGGTAATTATCCCGCGAGGTCGTACTACCGGGTTAAAAAGTTTGCTATGTGTTAATCCAGGTTATCCCTATAGGTTTAACTATCTGTGTGCCAGATTTATTCAAAATCCGTTCAGTAGTTTTTGCGTGAAAGCGTATCAAACATCTGTACTTTCGCATTTTTAATAGTAAAAAATAAGGTGACTTGTCGACCTTTAGTAGGGCATTACAAAATTTATAACTTTTTGTGTAGGACCATCATCCCCGATACTGAAAGCGCAGCTAACGAACAAGGCAGCAGCAGAAGCGAAGCCCGTCGTATCTCAACCACAAGTACAGGTAAAATAAAACAATCATTTTTATGTCACAACTAGGTATACACATATTACTATAGGCTCACTTTCGTAAGTGATACAGATAACTTAATCGCCACATTGTATTTAAGTGAAATATTAAAGTAGTACTTGCAACCAGTGTGGTTGTATGAGCAAATATATATATATATATCTGCTCATCGCACACACCATCGCATCGCATCGCATCGTTCTGCTCATTGTATTTAAGTGAAATATTAAAGTAGTACTTGCAACCGGTGTGGTTGTATGAGCAGATGTATGAACGTGGATGAGGCAAAAGGAGTATGTAAGGATCGTGGCGTTCTGTGGCTACTACCTTTACCCCCATGAGAAAAAGGCGTATGTATGAATGTATGTACTCATAAACCTTTCGGAATCAAATCTTCTATAGACGTTAAAAACCACATCAACAGCTAAACTTCCAATCGTTTAGAAAAAAGAGACATTAATTTTATTAGTACTTAATAGGTTACCTTTGTTGTGCATGCTGTGGTCTCCTGTAATTGAAGGAGTATACCTACGAAATACTTTGTTGTCTATTACACCCTTTATTTTATTGGAGATAATAAATAAAACGGACTTCTTAATGCTTTTTTTTTTCTCAATCCATCGAATTTACAAATTGCAAATATATCCCCAGAGCCAACAACAGCCCCCAGCTCCGCACCCGCACCTGTCGCAAGCCCTAGAGTCCAGCCCCTCCAACACGACGCTCATCAAGCACTTGTTAGCGCACAAAGTAAGCCCCGCACTACCGGTACCCACAGCGCAAGTAAGTCATACTAACAATACTAACTGTTTAACTGTTTTAAGAACGTGTGAGTTAGATGAGTGCCTGGTAGATGGGGTAGGGAGTGGAGTCAAAAACTAGCGTCCGACCGAATTTCATTTTTGATTTTAATTTTTTCAAAAACTGCAAAATGTATACTATGACGTTACAGCTAATAAAAGCACAACAAGTTTCTGAGCAAAATGCAAAAAAGGGGCACCAACGCACAAACAGTTACCACGTGTTCAGTACATCATTCTGAACCCACCCACAAAAAATCTGCTATTTCCTACAAAAGTGCAATAATCATAATAAAACCTATTCAATAAAGGCCCTAATAAAGCCGAAGGCCCGAAGCCGAGCCGAGCCGAGGAATTTATAAAAGGGTATTTTCTGTGAGACACTGTTAAGATGATTTTACACATCACACACACATTTTGAACATCTTCTTAATAGTGTCTCACAAAGAATACCGTCTTATTTATTTATTGTTCTATTACTACTTACTTAATTTATAATCATGTCATTCCAATATTATTATTTGTTTTTACTTTTTTTTCTTAAAAAAAAAAAATAAGTTCCCTTTTAAATAAGTTAATTAAACTAATTAAATATTTCGTGTGGTGATTTCAAGCATTTTTATTTATGAAACACTACAATCGGTCGGTCTCTAGTTGTTAATGGTGGATAGAGCAAAGTAGTTCTTAAGATGTAAAGGAGTTGATTTGTTATGATTGTGTCCAATATTTTGTATTTATTTTATGAAGTAATGTGTGGTTGAGTGAGAGTTTGTGAGATTATTTCAAAGAATAATTTTAAACTGCAATTGAATAATTAGCGTTAATGTATAGCGGTTCTTAAAATGATTTAATGTAGAATAACGGGAATTATTTTTACATAAATTATATTGATCATCTTGGTGATGATTGGCCCATATTTTTCATTATTTTGTTCAACTTTATTTTCATCATTCTTTATTTTCTGTTATAATTTCTCAAGTTACTTCTAAACATAGACAAAAGCAGGTGACGTGCATATCACGAAGAAAGGTATAAAAAACGAAAATATAGTGAAAAATTAACAAATTGCATGTTATTTTGACTTTTTGAACGTTATAACAAAGATTTGGTAGTTCTATTCCGAACTATTAGATCTAGCATGTATTGTATCAAAGTATTTTTGGACTAAACGCTTAAAAGTACAACGTACTACAAGTATGCCTTAGTAAGAGAGAAAAATATAGAAAATCTTCTCTGTAATGCAGGGCGAAACTATACAGGCATAAAAGAAAACCTAAAAAAAAAACAAACCAGTTTTTGCATATGGTAACATTCTCGAGTAGTGGCAGTTAAAAGCGACGTAGAAAGGCATGCCAAGTATCACTAGTTAATAAACTAACAATAAAATAACTGGTTCGAAACGGCATGAGTATTCCGCAAGCTTTTGTTGAGCATGGATTTATTATTGTTGTTATTTTTAGGACATTATGAAAAAACTTCAATATTTTTGTATTATGGTAACACTTCTACAGAAAGCTTTATTTGCAACTACTTCAAGAAGACGCTCGTTTCGAAATAGTTAATTTTCAAATAAGTACGCATAGAGCGCAAAGACGCGATACTATCTTTAATTAAAAGCGGCTCGTTCACAATTGAATACCATGTATAAATTCAATAATAATTCACGAAATTTTTGTTAAATGTTACGTTTTCTTTTCAAACATTAAGTTTCTTTTTTCTTTTCAATTTCATTTCCTAATCCATTCGATTGTTTATCATTTCTTTTATACGTAGGATCAGGGACACAAGATTCTGGAACATTTAAATTAAATATTTATTGAAAATATAGGTCGCGCAAAGACAACAAAGTCAGCAAAGAGGACCTGCTGCTCACAGTTCAGTTGTGGTGCAAAATCCTCAGGTAAGTTTGCTTCATTTCTGCAGCATGTCTTCTTCTTCCATACTTCTCTATACTCGTCATCTCATCAGACATCTCCTTTCTTGCCATATAATCCTTCACACAGTCCATCCAACGTTTCGTTAGTCTTCCTCTACTATTTTAGCCACCCACATTCATACTCAAAGCTTTCCTCATGACGTATTCCTCACTCCTCCGCATGGTGACTTTAAATGAATATAGCATTAATGCTATAAATGTTTACAAACATTGTACTGAGGAGGATCCATGTGTCACCGTGGAGAATTCTCAATTAGGGTCTATTAGTATTAGTGATAGGGTCTTGTTGTCTGAGGATGGCACGGGAGTCTCCGGCCTCACTCCAAATATTAATTTAAACTAGAAAATGAGACAACAGGAGGTACGATTAACAATATTGTTAATCCTACCAACGTATCTTCTTGCACTCAATTAGTTAGCAAAAAAGGGCCTCAGCAGAACACTTTAAAATTATTCCACCAAAATATCCAAGGCATTTCTTCCAAATTATTAGAAATTGAATTGTTTTTAGAAAATAGTAAGTTTGACATTATTTGTTTTACTGAACATTGGCTAAAGGATTACCAAATGCTTATCAATTATGAGAACTATATGGTGGGTAGCTGCTTTAACCGTAAAACTATGCTTCGTGGAGGTTCCCTAATATTAATAAAAAATTGTTTTAAATATAAGCAACGTAATGACATAGTAGGTCTCTCGGTTGAACATTGCGTTGAACTGTCCTGTGTTGAGCTAGATAAGCATGTAATTGTGTGTGTGTACAGACCCCCAAACTATCAAAACTTTTCCTTATTTGAATCAATAATGGAAGATGTGATGGCAAAACTTACAGCCAGTAATAAATCTATAATTATTTGTGGTGATTTTAATATCAATATTTTAGAAGAATGCTCAAATAGCAGTCGCTTATTAAATCTTTTTAAGTCATTTGACTTGACCAACACTTTTAAAGAACCTACTAGAGTCACTCCATCTTCTGCTACTTGTATAGATAATATTTTCTGCGATTGTGATTACTTAGATAAAGCAATAGTAAATTGTCTGCCTTCTGACCATAGCGGACAAATTGTAACCTTTAGGTGTAATACACCCCCATTGCAAAAAGTTCAAATTAAATTTAGACCTATAACTTCTAGCAGATTAAATAGGTATAATATTTCGCTACAGAACAAGTTAAGTGTTATGAGCCTTGATGATATTAATATAGATCAATTGTATGATCGTTTCTTTTCAATAGTTCACACGGAATTCAATAAAACTTTTGAAAAGAAGACAAAAAGTATTTGCCCTAAATTCATATTTAGTGATTGGGCAACTAGAGGTATCAGAAAAAGTAGGGAAAGACTATTTGAGCTTTATGGCCTTAAGCCTTTTATAAACACTGAAACTTTTAACAAGTATGTTGCTAAGTATTCAAAAATTTTTAGAAATACGTGCAAGGTTGCTAAAGCACTGCACATTAGCAACAAGATCAAAACAGCAGAAAATAAAATAAAGACAGTTTGGAAAGTTATAAATAACGAGACTAACAGGAAGAAAATACGTAACACTAGCTACACATTAGATACAGCGTGTGGTCCTAAAAGCTCAAATCAGGAAGTAGCTCAAGAATTTGTAAATTTCTTTACCGATATACCACTAAAAACAACGGAGGCTCTTATTTCCTCACCTGAACTCTCAATTGGCTTATTAAAGGCGAATGTGTCTGGCTGCCTGGCTGAATTTAAATTTAAACACATTAACCCTATGATAGTTATTAAAACTTTCCGGCAAATAAAAATCAAACTAACCGAAGATCTATGGGGAATGTCTGTCAAAGTTTGTACATCCATACTTGAGACTATAGCTTACTTAGCTTTAATTTTTAATTTATGTGTAGACCAAGGAGTTTTCCCTGATTTAATGAAATACAGTAAAGTCATACCTCTAATAATTATAGACCTGTATCCGTGTTACCAGTTTTTAGCAAGGTTTTCGAAAAAGTAATGCTTAATCAAATGCTCTATCATTTTAACACCAACAGAATCTTACATGATCAACAGTATGGCTTCACCAAGGGACGTTGTACAACTGACGCCGGTGTAACCTTATTAAAGCACATATTTACTGCGTGGGAAGAGTCTCAAGACGCCATAGGAATTTTATGTGACCTCTCCAAAGCGTTTGATTGCGTAAATCACGACACATTACTTTTGAAACTTGAGCATTACGGACTGGGTAAACTTGCACTTAGTTTGGTAAAATCTTATTTGAATGATAGACAACAACATGTTCAAATAAATGGTGTTAATTCACAGGGTTTAAAAGTAAAAATGGGGGTTCCACAAGGCTCAATATTGGGTCCTTTTCTCTTTCTAGTATATATAAATGATCTACCCTATTTACTGAAAAACCAACCGCAAAATATGGTGTTATTTGCTAATGACACTTCCCTAATTTTTAAGATAAATAGGCGGGCCCAAAATCTAGATGACGTGAATAATGCCCTACTTCAGGTCCAAAATTGGTTCACAGCAAACAATTTGGTATTCAATGAAAAAAAAAACCAAATGCATAAGATTTGCTTTACCGAATGTTAAAAGTAGTGATTGTGATATAATATTGAATAAAGAGAAACTTGAATTCGTAGATAAAACGGTTTTCCTGGGGATTACGCTTGATTCAAGGCTACAATGGGGTTCTCATTTGACATTTCTTGCGGGGCGGCTAAGTTCAGCAGCCTATGCCATTAGAAAAATCCGTCAGTATACTGATGTAGATACCGCTAGACTGGTTTATTTTAGTTACTTTGATAGTATAATGTCTATGGCATTTTACTGTGGGGACGGGCTGCAGATATTGAGTCTATATTTATTCTGCAGAAAAGAGCCATCAGGGCCATATATAATCTTCGTAAGCGCGATTCTCGAAGGGAACTGTTTAAGGATATTGGCATCATGACGGTACATTGTCAATACATCTACGAAAACATAATGTACGTCAGAAAAAATCTGCACCTTTTTGGTAAAAGGGGTGACAGACATAATTACAGTACTAGAAATAGGGACCAACTAGTTCAGCCAGGTTTCCGACTCGCTAAAGTAGACTCATCTTTCATGGGGTACTGTTTGAGATGCTATAATAAAATTCCACAAAGTATTCTTGAACTGAATGAGACGAAATTTAAAACATGCATTAAACGCACACTATGTAAGCAAGCATATTACAAGTTGAGCGATTATATCGCTGATAAAAATGCTTGGCTCAATGCTGGTCCTGCTCCACAAGGACAGGGGCGCATAAATTGATAGCATTAAAATGTATTGTTGGAGCTGCTGAAGATTGTACAACTATCTTTGCATTGTATAGATTCAATCTCCTTAGTATTATATAAATGCATAGCTCATATTGTGTGAGTACTATATACTAGAAAGCTATCATTCACTGGAAACCTACGTCTTTTCTTGACTTGAATGTGCCCTGGCGGTTTAGAGTATGTCATGCTCACTCAAATGTCTCGCTGATGGTGGCGCATGTGTCGGATCATTTAGTTCCCTTCAAAATGGTTGAGTTGAATGGTGCTGATCCATGCGTCATGTCCGTGAACGGGCGCTGTCAGTTGTGACTGGTCATCTCTTAGTTGCCATGGCTTATTTGAATGAATTATTTTGAATTGTATTTTTTTTTGTTTGTGTGTTTTTGCTGTGGACACTTTTAACGTGCACATCTTGCTACATTGTTCTCACATAATATACCATCTCAACATGAATGATGTAACCAAGATTTTGTAACAATATTCTGATTTAAAAGAGTGTCCATGGAGTTTCTTGCCCGTTCTTCTCCATAGAGATCTACGCTAGGGAATGGGCAACTACAGTACTTTCACAGTTTTTATGTCTTGTGACTGGGACTGTAGCTACATTTAATTTTCATCTTTGTTTCGACAATTCAAAAGTGCCTGTAACTGGCTTACTTGAAATAAATGCTTTGATTTTGATTTTTTTGATTTTGATTTTCACATCACATGCCCTACCAAGACCATCGATTACCACACAACTTTTCACTCACCGGCGCCACTTTCTGGTTTCCTCTTATGTACTCATTTCTTTTTTTATTCATTCGTGCAACACCAAATATCCCCCCTTTAACATTCTCATCTTAGCCACAAGCAAATGCCTTTCATTCATCGCTTTTGTGGTCCAACATTCTGATCCATACAACACAGCAGGTCCAACATCAGCCATTTCATCCATCCAGTGTCAATGTGCTGAACACTTCGATCTATTTCGCTATCGCACGAGTGAAAGTCGAAGCAGACCGGGAAAACATGCCATCCAGTGCTATGTGTCCAGAACTGGAGGGACCGGCGAAGTTTCAGAACATGTATTCGGTTTTAGTTCTGATTTTCAAGCCAACATTCTCCATCTTCTGTTGCCATTTCTCCAATCTGCTCTGGATCTCAGGTCTAACTTCACCGACAAGAACAATGTCGTCGGCAAACAAAATTCACCAGGGGGCCTCTTCCTGTACGTCCGACATCAAAGCGTCCATAATCAACAGGAAGGGGAAAGTACTCAAAGCCGACCCTCGATGCTAGCCTACAGTGTCACTAAATTCGCCAGTGTTGCCTTTCATTAATTCATTGTTATAAGGTATCAAAATGAAATAGTCTCGAGGGCAATGTAATAAAACAATATTAAACCCAAACAGGTTATGGACGTTGATCCCGAAGCATTGATCAAGTGTACAACAATTACTTCCGGCGGTGTTGCTAGTAGTACGCCAACTGATAAGGTAAATACATACATGTAGGATCAATTTTCCCAACAAATCGATATTAGCATCCCCACCCTAAATTCCGTTCAAATCCATATTTCCAATTGATGTTACGCTTAAAAAATATCAACTTAATACTACCGCAATTAAGGTTGGTATCAGTATGACTAGTTCTATTTAAAAAGTCATACAAATGTTTGAAGTTTTATAGCAAAATAAACTAAACACGAAAGAGTTTTAAAATGGTTTTTCGAAAAACTAATTTGTTTGTACGTTTGGATACTGAATCACGAACGCAGTTTAGAACTATGTGTTGGCATTATAATTCACAGTAATATTCTGTTATTTACAGGTCCACATCAATCAGCAAGAGGAATTAGTTGGTAAATATAAAAAGTTTTTAATTCAATAATATTCAATGATTACTTATATTTATAACCTCGTGGTGTTTACTTTAATTGTAATATTTTCAGTACCGAAAGAGGAACCAGTGCAAATTCAAATAGATGAGCAAACACAATTGACTATTGTGAGTAACTTTTTCTACTGCAATATTTTTTTTAATTTTTAATTACCTATCACGTTTTCGGAGTATCCTACCTTTATACCTTATTTAATTTGACCTTGTAAACAATTTTTTATAAAAACGAATTACATATGGTGGAAGTGCGGTCTGGTGAAATGCGAAACTAATAAACGATTGACTATTTCATTAAAAAGTATTAAATGAATTCGAGAGGGTTGTATTAATGATTTTAACTGTGTAAAGCCATATTTGGCACGGTCGCGATTCATATTTTAATCAACATACAACCTGACACTGACCTGCAAATTGCAAAAAAAAAACTTAAGAAAATTTGAATTTCGCGGTCTACCTGAGCGTATCCTTCTTAAATTCGTCTTTCCTTTACAGAAGTCAGCCCAAAACAAGATGCTAGCAGACTTACTAAAGAAAAACTCCAACCCTCCACTGCAAGTTGTACAAATGGGCCCTCAGATCAATGCCCCGACCATCCAAATTACAGAAACAGGTCAAATTGTTCAGGTCAAGTCCGACCCGACACCAGTCATTCAATTTAACGACTCTGGCCTGGTATCCCAAGGGAACCAATACTTTCAAATAAAGAACGAGCAGGGTCAACTCATTCAAATAAAGAACGAACAAGGTACGTCTAACGACAATTTTTACACACTGGTGTTTTTATACTTTATTTTTTACAAACTTTTATTCAACTTGCAATGTTTGTATGTATGTTTGTTTAGGTTAACTTTTGTAATTAAATTTTAAAACAGTAATCCCCAGCCGATTGAACTAAAACAACTTTTTGCACCCCCATGATATAGGTGTTAATTAAAAGGGTTTTCTGAGAAAATCAGCGAAATCTAAAAACTGAAAAATAAATAAATACAAAACGCTTTTATTTAAATAATCTAAAAAGTTGAAAATAAACTTTAAATCAAACCCATGAATTTATTATATATATATACAATTTATATGCTGGGTTCTAAGGCACAGGGACATGAACCTAGTTTAGAAGTAAAGGTTTTTTTATTCTAGACCAGTAAATATATATTTTTTTGTTTTTGATTGTTTTTTTTTATTTATATTTTTTATTATTATTTAAGGTCAAATCATTCAGTTGAAGAGTGACCAATTAAAAGCGCCGATTCTTCAGTACACGAATGAGCAGGGTCAGTTGGTTCAGGTCAAGTCTGAAGGTCAAATTCAGGTCAAGACGGAAAAGGATGGAACTGAGACTGCGGTGGTTGATCATTCGTATACTGAGCCGCCTGCTAAGAAAATTAAGGTTGAAGAAAAGGTTAGTTTTTGTGAGTTAGAATTGTATATAGGTAAAATCTTTAAACGTTGCTGGGTCAGTGCATTATTCCTGTTCCTCTCGCACAACTGTCAAGCTGGGAGTGAAAGATAAGAGACGAGAATAAAGCTAAACCAAAGCACGTAGTAAGTAACGTATACAAGGTGTAAATGGACCCTTCACGAATCAGTCAACCAAGCATTCTCTACAAGTCTAGTCTACATCATACTAAGTAACTCAACGAATTATTGCTGGGAAACGACTTTTTTTTTGGGTGAAACAACATGTTTTACGGTAGGACTAAATGTAACGCAATCAAAAAAAAATTGCTGATAGATGCATTGATTGTACAGGGGTCATGGTGGGGTCATGATCGCAATTTCGGGAAGAACAGAGTGCTTTTCCGCTTCGTTAAGCGTCTTTTCTACATCCATAATCTATCTCGGCCTTATAATATGTTTTAGGGTGACAAAGGACTCGATCATGGGGCTAGTGAACTATTGAAAGCATCATTATTATATGATAACTTTTAATACTTATTTATTACCTAGATTCCTAGATATCTACACTAATATTATAAAGAGGAAAGATTTGTAGTTTTGTGTGTGTGTGTGTGTATGTATGTTTGTAATGAATAAACTCAAAAACATCGCCGATTTCAAAAATTCTATTTCCATTTGAAAGCTACATTCACCCTTAGTAACATAGGCTATATTTTATCCCCGTACTCCCACGGGACCGGGAACTACGCGGGTGAAACCGTGTGACGTCCGTTAGTTACTCATAAAATTCTAAAACGGTTTTCAGCCACAAGAAAGCGTATCAAAAACAGCAGCGAATCTGTATGCAGCACTTGCAGCCTCCGCATTGGAAGATGAAGAGGATTTGGTAAATATAATTTTACATAGTATAATATTGTTTCTAACCTAATAATTCTGCTATCTATAATTTTGTTATACATTATAGTAATACTATCATGGACGTCTTCTTCAAGTCTATTCAAATACTTCTTTCCACTTAAGGTGCCGAAGGAAGCGAAGGAGCCGAAAGAAACGAATTTTAGAATTACTTGTATGAAATCCTATGACACCTCGCACACTTATCCGCGTCGAATCGGACGAATAGATAACGTTATATGGATGAGAAAATGTTTCTTTCGGCGCGGATAAGTGTGCGTTCACCTTTAAACTAATATCAACTATGTAAATTAAGTTGATTTTAGAATGACAAGTCCTGTCGATAACGTTGTAGCAGAAACTGAATTTTATGTGCAGTTACTAAAGTTGAGATTTCTCAAAACACATATGGAAACAAAATTGCGAACGCAGTTTATATCTTACCCTATCGTCTAACTGTGGTTGCACATTATTATTTACAAACTAAATTGTTGCTTGTCTATAATAATTTAATACTCATAAATAATAACAGCCGCTCGACCCCCACTGAATACAGTTTTTTTACATGTAGCGACTCTGACCTCCACAACCCAGTTAGAACTGGGTAATACGAAACCCCTTGGTAAGACAGGTTTTCAGACTTTCGGGCCCCTAATTACCTGTAGCGACTGTCAAAAATCTACAATTGAGAGCCGGGACCAATGGCTTAACGTGCTTTCCGAGGTACGGAGGAAACTTGATGTCTAATGGGTGGTCACCCATCCATGGACCAACCTAGGCAAGCGCGGCTTAAAACCTGAAGATCGACCCGAGGGGCTTTTATTATTTAGCCACGAGATCAATTTCCTAACTAAGTCAAATATGCCCTCTTTATTTCATGACTGTACATTGTGGCGTAAAGCGCCCCCACGGATTGCTTTTAGGAGCACTACGAGCTAAGGTCTAGATACTAACATTTTATATTTATCGTATGTACAGATTTCTAACAGTGAAGAGATATCAGAATCATCTATACAAAGCAGATCATTTGAATCACCTCACCTTACTTACATAAATATTAGCCTTAGTAACGTTGGTTTAAAGAGCATTTCTGTTTGCGTGAGTAGGCTTTAATCTTTATTTTTATTTCTAGTTTAGTTATTTAGAAATAATTAGGTATCTGTAACTTAAAGGTAGTTTAGTAGAATAAAAAGTAGCAGTATTTAGGAAACTAGCTATTCTTAATATTAGTCACTAGTCATGTAGTAATATCTCATTTACTAGTTCTAGTCCTCGATTTTCAATTAGATCGCCCTTTACTTAAAAATATTTTATTTATATTAAAATAGTAGTAGATAGTTTTGGAGTACTTACATACAGTGGACCGCACGTCAATAGCCACAAAACCAGTATAAGCTGGAATTGTATTCTCTTAAAACTCTGTACTCCTTTAGGCCAGCTCTTGGTCTAAGTGTTATCACCAGGGATCAGATATTTGGGTACATATTTACCTAGAGTATGTTTTTTCCCGGCAAAGGGTACAAAAGTATGGATACGGCTTCTGTAAATGTCATTTTTTATCCCGGGATCGCGGAATTTCATCATTCTTTAGTGTGTATAAAATGTAAAACTCAAAACCATAATGAAATTTTTTAATATATTTAAACCTGGCAAGAAATTTGTTGAAAATAGGGAGAAAAATACTACAACAATTTGAATTCAAATTTTGCTGCTAAAACATCGAATAGGACAAAAGGGTAAATATGACCGGGCATAATTCATTTGGAGTTAAACAACAAAATGAAAATATAACTATTAGCGCGCTCCATACTAGTCAACACACAAACTGTAAGTAAATATGCATTCGAATATTCGATCTCTAGTTATCACAGACGTGCTGTATACTGTACAATTCATGTTTTAGAAGTAGTGTAGAATAGTTTTTCTAGAAAATTTAGTTAATCTTGACAAAATACTAAAATATTTTCCTGTAACCAGTTGCCACCGAAACAAGAGACTGTTGAAATGATTCAACCACCAGTTTTGATGGCAGCTGGTGACAATTCCGTCATCATACAAGAGCCTATTCTACAGGTGAGACTTGACAGTTTGTTACAAATCTGTATAACAGTGGCGAGGGGTTCATACAACTCGATACCTACCGGCTTCCCTTCGGAACAACCACTGTACTGGAGTCTACTATTGCCAAAAGTAAAACAATGTCGGTAATTCAGTTAGGACCTGATTGCCCAAACATGACTAAAACTACAAATGGTTCGATGTATGGTTTTTTCACACAAGATTAAAAATATGCACCGAACCGGCTTCCCTGTTACAAAAATTTACCCTTCGCTACTGCTGTATAAACATAACATAACATCACGCCTGTAATCCCCGAAGGGTTAGGCAGAGGTGTACCTAATAGTAGGTACACCCACATTTCGCCAGTTATGTTTTAAGTCCCATGTAATAAGGAGCGAGCCTATTGCCATCAATCGGGTACCGGGCTTGATTTGTGCCCGGTTGCTACTGAGAATTTCTCTCATGGAAAAACCTAATAACACTATGGCCGAGCCGGGATAGGACCGTGTTTTAAATAAATATTCTTTTATATTATCTATAAATTTTAAATATTGTAAAAAAATATACTTTCTTTGTTTGAAGGAAACTTTGTAATGCATTGCGAAGTAATCTTAGCATTAACTTAACCACGCTAACAAAATGAAAACCAATTATTAGTTTAAAAGTAAGAATCCTAAACTGTCAAACTTAGCTAAATAATGCCTCCCCCCCCCCCCTCCCCGATTGTAATAGCAATAAGGTTTAAAACTCAACCGTCTGATAACAAGGATTTTTGTAACCCAGGTTCAACAACCAACGATGTCGGTGCAACAGCCTACAATGCAAGTGCAACAACCAACGCTACAGGTCCAGCAACCTACGTTACAAGTTCAAGGGTCTACGATGCAGGTAATACTCGACTACAGTTATCATCTGCCGAGCCTTTTCTCAACTATAATGCATTTCAAATGAGAATAGGACTGACTTCAAGACGGCGCGAGATCAGTCCTATTCTCATTTGAAACGTATTGTATATTGGGGTCGGCTTCCAGTCTAACCGGATGCAGCTAAATATCAGATTTTTTTCCATGGAGGGACTGCCTATCTCACCTTCACAACTCAGTGGGTAAGATGATACCTCGGAGCTCGGTTAAGATTCGCTTTTTGTATGTGACTGAACTTCTGTAATGTGTACCTTTTAATGCTTTTCTTTCTCTACTCAACAGCAGACGTTACAGATGCAACAACCAATGCTGCAAGTGCAGCCCATGGATGTTCAGAACATTATTGCTTCGCAGGCCGGGCAGCTTATCCTACAAGGTATTGTTAAAATTTATATGCTCTCATTAGTTAGTTTCGCTTTATTGTTACTAAGTGACTTTATCATCATTTTCTTGCCATTATCCTAATTAATTTGTTACTTTTTCTTCTTCCATACTTCTCTATTACGCGACATCTCATCAGACACCTCCTTAATTTGTTAAAAAAGTATTCTTTGTTATTTAATTTTCTGTAAAGTATTTTTTTTTTTGTAAAAGCATTATTTAATCAATCCCTATTAGAAAAAAATATAAATTTTCATATTGATATCTTTTGTAGAGAAAACAATATCAACTCAACCTACACAGTACATGCAACAACCGATGCAAATCATAGCCACACCCAGCAATGCCCAAGGTAAAGTGTTATTTTTCACACGCTTTTATTCGCTTCGCCTGTAACTATGTGTACAAATCTTAGAAGTTAAATTTGTCCCACTTCCCGGTTTCCGATTGAGCTGAAATTTTGCATACATGTTTAGTTAAAATGACAATGCATGCTTAGCTAAGTGACGTCATTCTAAATCTAATATGGCGGACTAGTTATTTTTGTGCATTCCCATGATTTGGTATTAAATGAAAGGGTTTACTGAGAAGAATACGAAAAATAAAATCACGTCGCTCGCGGGTTTTTTTAACTACAATATTGGGAAATCCCATAAAGGACAGGTTTGAATCAGCCACAGCCAGTGGCATTGGTATCATGTGGGTTTGAGAGTGATGTACAATATTCTCGACTAAAACATTGCAAATGCTTTAATTTTTTGTTTTGGTTCTTGTGGACAATATACTAAATTAAACATTACAGGTGGCATAAGTTACATCGCTCAAAATATACCAGGAAGCATGATGCAGAAAACTATTATTATAGTCCAAGGACCTAGCGGCGGCGGACCTCTTACTTTGACGGTATGTATCCCTCATATCTTTTAATGAGTTATTTTATAGTTCAAAAGTATTACGGACAAAATTAGTGCCGATTTCGATTCAGATGTTGCAGTGGCATTCGTAATCGTCAGAAGAAAAATTTGTATGCATGTATGTTTGTACTTCCCAACAATAAAGTTAAGATGGTGGCGAAAAGCGGAACTACATATTTCCTACCTGGCAATACCACGTTTTCTGTCAAAAAGGCAATGTCATTGGCTTGTCACTGCTCAGGGTTGTCAGAAAGTCGCTAATTACGCCCTCATTTTTTCTATACTCGATTTTTCCAAATTGTAAAAGCGCTATTGCCTCGTTTCAGTGGTAGACAAAATTGTTTTTGTGTTGTTAGAAACATGTTGCGGACAATGTTACATAATATGTGTGTTGTGACATGTTGCTGTAACAATATTGCGCAAGTCTTGTTTGCCATGAATACGATATTAAGCTGTTGTTGAAGAGTTTAAAGATCCCACGGCGAGCACTGGCGACTTTGAGTTTAACCATACTATAAAAAAAAAAGAAAAATAATAATAGTGTCAACAAAAAAAAAACGTATTAAAACATAAGTGTTATGACAAAAAGGTGAACAACCCAGGGGGTCTGGACGAGGCGACGCTAAACAGCCTTATTTCGCAAGCAACAGAGGCGATTACCCAACAGCAAATTATACAGGTTACACTCAAATCAAGTAGCTAACACCCACAGTTTTATATATCACTCCATATAGTCGGTCAATGCAAAGGGAGGAAGTGGAGGGTAATTACATCCATGTTATGTTATAAATGTACAAGGATATTTTGGCGCGTGGGCATAATTGGAACTAACGCTACAATACATTTCATAAATACTTACTAACAGCGCCCTCCGCCCTCTTCAAAGTTATTCGAGCACCAAAGAGTCCTTGTCACACTACTGTAACTAAGGATGAGTAATTTATGACACTTTTTTAATGACTGTTTGACAGTTTGGATAGTTCATTTGTTTCATTAGATAATAGACGATACTAAACTTTGATATTAAAGATCTAAACTAAACTGTCAGAATAGCAGCAGTTGCGGTCATAAAACGTGCAAGCAGGAGGGAAATACTGAGTCTCATGTCATCTCGCTCTTGCGTTTTATGACCAAACAAAAAAAAAAAAGTGTAATATAAAACCAGCTGTGAATGACTATATGGAGTAGATTTGTTATACTGTGCTAATAATCTTTGCTTCAACTTATACTAATAGTTCCGAATAATGCCTTTTAGCAACTTTTGGGTTCTCATAAAAATAACGATCATTTCCTTTCTGTTTTGCTTTTTTGTGTCTAACAAACTTCTACAGGTGAAGTGGGTTCTCCAGATTTTATCAGGGTTCTTTATACTATCAATTTATTGTATCGTCTACATTTATTGTGTATTTTAAGCGAATATTAAGTGTTCAACGATGTCGTAAAGGGTCTTTATTGCTGTCGAAGGTTATGCTCTGCTACAGCAATAAAGGCCCAGAAACGACATTGATGTAGTGACGAATATTTTTACGGGTTTTTGTACAGTTTCAACTGGGCTTTATTGCTGTCGTTGAGCACATTGCAACAGTTATAAAGGCCTGGTGGTTAATAAAAGACAACATCAATCTGACGAATACATTTTATAAAGTGTTCAAACGGTTTAACAAGATAATTAAAGCTAGTTCTAAAATACATGGTTTTCCAAACGAAACCCTAAGAATAAATGGAGATATTTATTGATTAAAAAATATCCAGTCTGATGAACTATTATTCAAAATTTATGGGGAATGCACGTTTTTTTATTATGTTGCGTGTATAATTCGGCTCATTTAATCTCATTATATAACAATTGTCGCTTTACTAACTTATGGGTTACTGAATTATTGATGTTTATTTATATCAACGGCGGTGACAAGACTATACGTTAATTGATCACTTTGGTAAGTTAAGTCATGTTTATTAGTGAGTACAAAAGTACCAGATATCTAACCACGTGAGACGCACACTAACAAAGGCCCTGTATATTTCGAAAGTAAAAAGAAAGGTTTTCATGCTGGTCAGTACTCACACATAAAAATGACAAATTTAAAATATGTGTATAACAATATATTTAATGGTGCAAATGCACTGCGCCTATTCCGAATAAAAAACTGAAAAGTTTTTTGGAGTTTTGTAGAAAACAGCTGTTTTTTTTAAAAGGAGCCTGGGCTAGCACTATGTACACTATATGTAAATATCGCTATATAATACAGTAGGTATCCGTGTTTTATTGTTAATTTTCTTTATTTTCACTTCGTTTCAATGTAGATATGTATATTCAAATTAACTTGGTCAAGGAGAGCAACACAACATAAAATTAAAATGGTGGATCAGAGCAGCAGTATGCGAAAAATTACTCAAAGACGTCACTTCTTAAAACTGTCAAAGTCGTCACACAACTGTCATGGGTGCCCTGAAAATAGGGTTATCTTATTAAAAAACTTATCAAATGATCATTTTTGTACGCCTGTACCGTTCTTGAAATTAATTTGCTAGTATTTTTTATAAAATTCCTTATTTTTAGGGTTCCGTACCTCAAAAAGAAAAAACGGAACTCTTATAAGATCATTTTCTTGTACGTCTGTCTGTCTGTTACCACCGATTTTCTCAGGAACTTGGGGACGTGGCAAGTTGAAATTTATACCATACACTGAGGTCTATAGACCCTATTAGGTGTATAAAAATAAAGGTCCTGAGTCAACATGATAAAAAGATATGGGTAAATTTAGATTTTCGCGAAAGTAGTAAACTTGTATGGGCAAACTTGTAAGTAGCAAAATTTGCCTTAATTTTCAACTTTTTTATTTTTCGGACTTTTCCCTTTACTTGTACTGTAAGGCTCGGCGAAAACGGGCCACCAACCACAGCCACCGGTAGCCAGCGATACGCAGTTCACACGCTTTTTCATGCATTTTGTTGGAACTCGCTGCACACGTGTGGCCGGTGACAGCCACTCGCTACAGCAGTATCGGCGACTCGCGATAGCGCGTTTGCGCCGAGCCTAAGACCTTGCTTTTAACCAAATTTGACTATGGGGTAGATGACACACCAATCAATTGAGATACTTTTTAAGAGCTGTCAAAACGCAGTTCTCTCATAGATTTTGTATGGCAATAGCCAATGACTCGACTATTTATTGATTTCAAAGCAAATAAAATTCGAATTTGGCAATTAATTGAAAATAAATCGGATTTACAGGCCCAAAATAAAGTGTTATTTTTAGATAGGTGTCTGGGAATTATTGTTTTATGGTATCTACCCTAGCTAGGCTCTGTATGGTGTCGGACGTAAAGAATAGCACCATCCCATATCTTCCCGTGGGTGTCGTAAGAGGCGATTAAGGGACTTACCAGAGAATGGGCAGCAGCGTTCTCTGTCCTTTTGTAACAACCGTACTGCGATCGTCAACCCGCCTGCCAAGCGTAGCGATTATGGCAAAAACCCCCCTTAGGGGGAGGCCCATGTCCAGCAGTGGACGTCTTTCGGCTGAAATGATGATGATGATGATCTACCCTAGGTCAACTGGAAGTACCCTATAGGTTTTGGGTCGAAAACCTAATAAACCTATATGGTAGTTCCCGTTGACCTAGAATCTTTTAAATTTTTATTCCATTTTGTGTTACATTTACCTACTGATTTGACAGGAATATTTACGTATCTTACTTTTTTATTATTATTGACATATGATTTTTGTGATTTTTATTGACATTGATTTTGTAAATTATTAATAATTTTATGTGATTATTGTGAATGTGGGGACCATGTGGGTTTCATTTTTATTTATTTTTTGTTTGTTTTATTTTTTTTCCCAAACTGTCTGGCAGTTTGAGTACTATAAGCGACCTACCCAAATGTCCTTTCTTTGGTATTGTTCGTCGTTTCGTTGAGCCTCCTTGAGCCTCCTCTCTTGTCTGGACTTCAAAAGAGACTATGACCTCTGAGTTTGTTTCGGCTGTTTCTTCTCAGAGTAGTCAGGTACGAAACGAACGTTGAAAGCGAACGTTTCAGCCTGTCCAAATGAATTTAAATTTCAGCATATAAACCCCTTAACAGTCATAAAAGGTTTTAAGCAAATCAAGATCAAATTAACGGAAGATCTATGGGGTATGTCTATCAAAGCTTGTACCTCAATTATTGAGACTGTAGCGCCGTATTTAGCCTCAATATTTAATTTGTGCGTGGATCAAGGGGTCTTCCCAGATCTAATGAAATTCAGTAAGGTAATACCGCTTTTTAAATCCGGGGACAGTAAGGACACCAATAACTATAGGCCCGTATCCGTGTTGCCGGTTTTCAGCAAAGTGTTTGAAAAGATAATGCTCAATCAAATGCTTAACCATTTCAACACCAATAAAATATTACACGAGCAACAGTATGGTTTCACCAAAGGACGTTGTACAACTGACGCCGGTGTCACTTTATTAAAACACATATTTACTGCGTGGGAAGAGGCACAAGATGCCATAGGAATCTTCTGTGACCTTTCGAAGGCATTTGATTGTGTAAATCGAAACCCTGATCTTGAAACTTGAGCATTACGGATTAGGTAAACTTGCGCTCAGTTTAATAAAATCGTATTTGAATGATAGACAGCAGCAGGTACAAATAAATGGAGTCAACTCAATGGGTTTAAAAGTAAAAATGGGTGTACCACAAGGTTCGATATTGGGTCCCTTCCTCTTTTTAGTGTATATTAATGACCTACCCCATTTATTTAACAACCATCCGCATATGGTGTTGTTTGCTGACGATACTTCTTTAATATTTAGGATAAACAGACGTGCCACTAATCATGACGACGTAAATAACGCCCTACTGCAGGTCCACAATTGGTTTACCGCCAATAATTTAGTACTAAATGGAAAAAAGACTAAGTGCATTAGATTTGCTCTACCAAATGTCAAAAGTAGTGATTGTGACATAATATTGAATCAAGAGAAACTAGAATTTGTCGATAAAACGGTTTTCTTGGGAATCACGCTCGATTCAAGGTTACAATGGGGTCCTCATTTAACATCTCTTGCAGGACGGCTGAGCTCAGCAGCATATGCTGTTAGAAAAATCCGTCAATTCACTGATATTGATACCGCGAGGCTAGTCTATTTTAGTTATTTTCATAGTATTATGTCATACGGTATTTTACTATGGGGACGGGCTGCAGACATCGAGTCTATATTTATTCTGCAGAAAAGAGCCATCAGAGCCATTTATGAATTACGTAGACGCGATTCTCTAAGAGAACTGTTTAAGGAAATTAATATCATGACAGTACCTTGTCAATACATCTATGAAAACATCATGTACGTTAGGAAAAATCGGCATTTATTCAGTAGAAGAGGTGACAGACACCACTATAACACTAGAAATAGGGACCAACTAGTTCAGCCAGGTTTCAGGCTTGCTAAAGTAGATTCATCTTTCATGGGGTACTGTTTGAAATGTTACAATAAAATACCTCCCCACATTCTTCAACTGAACGAGACGAAATTTAAATCTTGTATAAAACGCACACTATGTAGGCAAGCATATTATAAGTTGGGGGATTACATTGATGATAAAAATGCTTGGCTAAATGCTGGTCCTGCTCCACAACCATAGGGGGGGGGGGGGGCAAATTAATTAATTGTTTGGGTCGGGCATTATTTGAGTCCATCGACACGTAAAGAAGAAGATGAAGAATTGATTCCCATGTTAATGTTTTGTGGAAGCTGCAGAAGATTGTAAAAATATACTTGCATTATATAGATTCCAGTTCATAATATTATATAATTGCATAGCACATGTGTGAGTACTTTGTACTGTTCAGCCACCATTTACATTTATTTATATTTCATTGACTTGAATATGCCTTGGTGGCTGAGAGAATGTCATGCTCACTTAAATGTCTCGCTGATGGTGGCGGGTGTGTCGGGTCATTTAGTTCCCTTCAATATGGTTGAGTTGAATGGCGCCGGTACATGCGTCATGTTCGTGAACGGGCGCTGTCAGTTGGGACTGGTCATCTCTTAGCTGCCAAGGTTCATTTTAATTACTTTATTCGTAAACTGTTGATCTAATCTTTTACTCTGGACGCTCTTAGTGTGCACGTCTTTCTACATCGTTCTCACATATATGTATAATCTCAAAATTAAAGATGTAACCAAGATTTTGTAACAATATTTTGTTTTTAAAAGAGTGTCCATGGAGTTTCTTGCCCGTTCTTCTCCATAGAGATCTACGCTAGGGAATGGGCAACTACAGTACTTTCTCAAGTTATTATGCCTTGTGACTGGGACTGTAGCTTTGATTTTCTTTTTTGTATTTTTGACATTCAAAAGTGCCGTAATGGTCTAATTGAAATAAATGCTTTGAGTTTGAGTTTGAGTTTGAAACACCGGCCCCATCTAGTTTTAAAAAACCTACTTGCAAAATAAACATCATTTATCACGAAATTTGGCAAAAAGCATGGTCTTACAGCACATGTAAAGGCAAAAGTCTGAAAACCGTAAATATGTAGTTAAATAAGAAGAAAAAGCGAATTTACTATTACAAACTCATTATTTGCAGTTGGTGCAATAGCCGTTTCTAGGGATCGAACAGCAAGATTAAGTTTGTCCTTTAAAAAGGTTTGTACGGAACCCTCGGTGCGCGCGTCCGATTCGCTCTTTGCCGGTTTTTTTCTTATTTATCTATGTAGTGTAAGTACATAGTGGTGGCCCAAAATCAAACATCTCTTTTAATAACCGACGTAAAATTTTTGTGGGGGTTCAGAATAATGTACTGAATATGTGAAAACTGTTTTAGCGTCGTTTTGTCCTTTCAATACTGTAAATTAAGATAATTGGATGGCCCGCAGTGCATAAACACCCAATGCAAATTCCTATAGATCAGCACATAGAACATGTAGCAATAAGAATTGAAGCTTAACGTTGTTGAAATAAAATTGGTTATCGCAGAACTCAGGTGTGATACAGTCTACCCAGAGGGTGTTGTCTCAGCCAACATTAGTGAGTACTTCGCACGCCATCACGATGGTGAAGAATGCCCTCGCTCAGGTTTCATGCACAGAATATTTTAGACTTTAGCTTGTGGGACAGGTTTTAGGTTTATAGGGCGTTTCGAAGCGTTTGCTATGGCTTTTGAACGCCAGGGCATAAACGCACGCGCGTGCCCTCCACGCCAAGCCACAATTTCACCTACCATTTTGTCACATATTTGTGTCGTACAGGGCATGCGCTTGCTTGTCATGTATATTTGACAATGGCGTTCAAAAGGTTAAGGAGCATGAGCTAAGATAGCGAAATTCAAATTTTCTTACGTTCTTTGCAATTTGCAGGCCAGTGTCAGGTTGATTTGAGGCCAGTGTTGATTAAAATTTGATTCGCGACCGTAACAAATATGGCTTAACAGAGTTAAAATCATTTAAATCATCAATACAACTCTTTCAAGTTCCTTTAAGCCGATTGAATGTTTCTCATAAAATAGTTTAGTGCAATATAGAGCCTGACACTGGCAAAAAACGTTAGAAAATTTGTGTTCGTGGGCTACTCTGGCGCTTCCATCTTGAGGTGGAAACTCCACGGTATGATTTAAAAAAAAAAAACAATTTTCTGTGATAAATGATTGATGCTAAGCAGTGTGAAATGCATATTTGTACATTGCTGACCCATCATAAAAATTCCGTGTTTGTGTGACTATTTAGATTAGTCATATTTAACAATGTTATAAGAAAATTATAAGAGGCCAGTTGCGACATTTCACTGGCTAGGCAGAACTAAAGAAACAAAAAAAAAATGGTAAGAAATTAATATCAAAGTAAAATAATCAAAAATCTATTATATTCTAGTTGCAAACAATTCTGTATACAGAATATTGCTATCATAATTATACGCATTTAGGCCGTCACTTATACCTTAAAACCTGTTCTTCGTAGGTTGTTGTAATTGTCAATGTGCATGAGTACTTTGAGTATCATACAGTACTTATTATATTGTAGAATAAAACTCATTTAGTCAAATATTATTCGACAAAAGATGTTCTAAACCGAGTATTATTCCTTCTATATTTTGAATTTTCTTTGCTAGCATGACATGTTGTTTAATTTTAGACTCTGTGGCTTTATCTTAAAGTTAAAAATACGTAAAATACTCTTATCGTATATACATTATTGAGCCATAGAGTAGTTAGAGTCATCGTGGCAGCTTGGTGGTCGTTTTTATTTATACAATTTAAAATGTTTTATGTTATTTAGATCCTCTTACGTTTTATTGTTTGGATATGGGCTATTGTTGCGCTTTTGGTATGCATCATTGTTTCGCAATGTACAGGCAAAGTAATTGATGTATGTAAATCGGTGTATCTGTTACTGTAAAAGCCCGAACTACGGTAAAACCCTGAGATTTTCCGGTAAAACTTAAGATTTACCAACCGTCATTGGTAAAATCTAGCGTGATACAAATTCTAATGATAAAAGCACGAAAGATCGTCTCAACTTTATAAAACTTACTACACACGTTCGCACACGCACGCACGTTCGTGCATACGTGTGTGTGCACGTCGATTCGTACTATTACTTAACCATGATTACCACGAAGCGACTTGACGATTTACTTGTAAAACCAAAGATTTCTTAATATGCGTGCATTTACAGTAACATATCCATGCAAACTTGAATAAATACTTTTATAACAACGACATTGCAACAAAGAGATTTGATATTTTGTTCAGGTCTGTTTGGTTGATATTAAGAAGCGTGTTTGGCTAGAAGCAAGCATGTTCTATATTGTATTATACACTCGTACCTTTTCCTTCTACATAGTTTTATTATAAACGTTGTAGCATCATGTAACTACATATATGTATATCCTTCATCAGTTTTGTTGTTTGTGTAGAGTTCATTTCCATTAATGTTGAGTATTTTTAATTACTATTTATATATCTAGCTTATCGATGTACGATAGATATCTTAATCAAAAATCAATGCAACTTCTTATATATCTAAAAAAATCCACAGAACGCCCCTCAAATTACGCCAAGCCAGCAACCGATAATAACCAACCAACCACAGCCGCATAAGGCTCAGATCATGAACCAACAGCAACCGCAACAGATCATGGTTACGCAGAAGCAACCACCTGCACTTATCAGTACATCATCCAGCAGTCAGATTGTGACCAGTAGTGCGCAACTTATACAAGGTAAGTTTAAGATGGGGCTGCGGGACTGTTCGAAATAGATACCATGGCCCCGGAACACAAAGGGCGATGAAGGAACATGGATAGGTTTTAGTCAGTAAAAGTCTGACACTCCCTCCTGCTCCGCCCAGAGCGGGAGGAGTCATTTGATGATTTCCCATACGAAAAAAAAAGGGTTAACATGTAGTCTTCATCGAGGAGAAGATGGCTGGACGCATTGAGTGGCTTCTTCGCGAGAAGAAGCACACCATCGAAAAAGGAAGGAATGAGGGGAAGCCTTTGACCAGGAGTGGGACAATACGATCTAACTAAAAAAAAGAGGTTGCGTCGACCTATTAACAGGCACAAATATCATTTGTTACTTATGATCTAACATTTTTATTTTCAAGGAAACCAACAACTCCTTCAAGGGAACCAGCAAATAATAACCGTCTCCAACAACCAGCCGATCTTAATGAACGCCCCAATGAAAAGCAACGTGCATAGGGTCGCCCAACAACCACAACGGAGTCCAGTAGTTACTAGCGTCCAGAGCAACCAGGTTTCTGTCGTTAGTGAGGTGAAGACCAGCGTTATACAGAGTTGTCCGGTGAGTTTCATATATTAAACATTTAGTATTGGTTTGTCCTACATTGTAACTAAATTTTAAAATCTTCATTTTTTTAAAGTCGGTTAAAAAGATAGTATTTTTGTAATACAGGTAGTATTACAAAAATACTATCTTTTTAACCGACTTTGCTCGCGGCCTTGCTCCGTTTATGTACGGAATGTACACACGGGGACATTTTAAATGTAGCCTATAACACTCAGGGATAGTGCAGTTTCCCGATAATGAAAGAATTTTCGGAATCGGATCAGTAGTTTCAAAACCTACCTCCTACATACAAACATAAAACTTTACCTCTTCAGAATATTAGTATAGATCAAGTGCCCCGTAGTAATTTTTAGCCCGTCCTGGTTCAATGAATTAACATGAACTTTTTAACATGCGTTTTCTTTCGTAATTGTATCCAGCACAAGTCAAGAAAACTTGGTAAATATATTTTTTTTGGGGTGTATAATCACGGTTTTATGTCTCAATATAATACACTCAATGTGCTGATGGATGCATTGAATAGTACACGTTGCTTTATCTTTCTTTTTCGTGTGGTTAGTGCCTAACATGGTGTCAGTTTTGACATGGCTTTACATGCCGTCGAAAAAAAATATCTCTCAGGCTTGTTGGTTTAGTACAGGGAACATGATAGTATTTGTATTTTGACGACCCGAATGGCGCAGCGGTAGTGAGGCTGCCTTACGTTCTTTGGGTCCCGGGTTCGAATCCAGGTAGGAGCAAATGTTTGTGTGATGAGCTTGGACATTTGTTTTCGAGTCATGGATGTTTTGTATGTATAATAAGTATGTATTTACAAACAAAAAGCATATATGTAGTATATCAACTATCTGGTGGCTAGTAGTCTGGTGCTTAGTGTGACACTAGATGGCGTTGCGTGTAACGGCCAGCCATATTTATTATTTATTTATTTAAAGTAAATATAATAATAAAAACTTGTATTAAAAAAAAAACGCAGTTCCCAGGTATAGCCCAGAACAAAAATGATCACAATGACGGGAGGAACACGTGCCTCTCGGTTTCTTTGAGGGTCTTTTAACGTCATTTAGACAAATACCCCGCTTGGCAAAGACATCCTTCTGATTAACAGGTTTCCATGATTCCTTGTTAACTAGGCTTTATGCTCAAGTAATTAATATCTCGTCTTGTTTACAGAAAGCCACTACACAGCCGGTGATGAGACAAGTGATCACCCGTCAGCCGGTGATGGTGGGCAACACAAAGATCGGAGATAAAGAGCTCGTCGTCAACCAGCCTGTTCCTGAGGTAAATATGAAATGTTTATCATCATCTGTCTAGCCTTTTCCTAACTATGTTACCCTAAAATCGGCTTCCAGTCTAACTGGATGCAGCTGAATACCAGTATTTTACATGAATCGACTGCCTATTCTGACCTCTACAACCCAGTTAGTACTAGGGAAACGGTATCTCTTGGTAAGACTGGTTGTCAGTCTTTAAAAAAATATGAAATGTTGTTGTCTTATTATTTCTTCATTATTATCGTCCTACCCTTTCTATAATGTATGTTGAAAACGAACGTCGGGCACTTGTTGGCTTTTTTTGTTGAACTGGGCCTATTTGGCGCAGCCGTTAGTGACGCATACAGTGTTACATTTATTTGTTTAGATTTAAGTTTTTTTTTTAATATAATGTGTACAATTGTGGCATGTGCCAAATAAATGTATTTTCTTTCTCTATGTACGTGTGTAGTCTTCGTAGTGTCGGGTCATCATCACATTCAATTGGGCCGTATATATGTTAATCAACAAAGTCATAAAATTTTTAATATTTCACACCTGTTTCCCGTATAACCGGAGTGACGTCTGAAACAACAACGATGTTAAAAATCTGATTTAAATAACAAGGAAACTAATCCAAGGAATAGAATAAGTTTTACCTGCATTTAGGAAGTCCTCATAATTTAAACTGCAGTATGCAATGATAATAATAATAATTTTATTTTATGACAACTAAGGCCCCTAGAGAAAATACACAAAATAATCTTAAACAATAATAAACTTATACATACATATAAAAAACCTTTTAAAAATTAAATTATAACTAGAAACGTACATCCCAATTGCACCCGTGCGAAGCCGTGCGGGTCGCTAGTTAGTAATAATAAATAAGTATAAAGTTATTAGTGTGCGTGTGTATATAGTTATAAGTTTTAAATAGTTGTAACGCATTGAAACATCGCATCGGTCACTGATGAAACCAGGTGTGCACTTGCAGATAGATTGTCCATTAACTCAAAACTGCGCATCACAGTTATTTCGTCCGAGATTCTTTAGTGCATCGCAATCCTCAATTTCCGGAAGTTTTTCGTCTAGTTTGTAGTTGGCTGCTATACCGACTGTAACAGCTTTAGTGTGCAATTCAATTTCTCTATACTGGTGGTTCGTATTGGAAAGACTCTTTGATAATTTCAAAACTCTCATTTGGCAGTTAGTGCACCAGTCAACCCAGAAAAGGTCTCCTTTTGAAACGGACAATTTGTTTGATGATTGGGACAACAAAACCCTAGTATCTTCATAATTTATAGTAATTAAATGATTTTTGTTGTTTCCATTTAAATCTGCATAATAAATGTAGTGTTCAAAACGCGTTTTAGGCTCCATCCAGTAAATCTTCTGGGTCTGCTGGTCAATAACCAGGCTGTGTGGTTCGACTCTGTTAGTTGAATCGATAGACACTGAAGTAATAACAATTTCACGCCCGGTACCATCAAACCGTGCTCTCTCTATTGTAGGCGGCGTCAGGTTGGTGTTGATCCAGTAAACGTACCTGTAACAAGGTTATAGTCAGAAAGACATTTTTTTAAACAAGTTTTTATAAAGTTGTGACGTCACTTTTTTGTTCGTATTCTTCTCAGCAAACCCTTTATTTGATACCCTTTATTTGGGGATGCATTAAAAATAACTAATCCGCCATCTTTGGAAGTCCGCCATATTGGATTAGAATGATGTCATTTAGCTAATCATACTTGGCATCCAAACCAAATTTGTATGCAAAATTTCAGCTCAATCGGTTAGGGATAATTGGTTTAAAATTTAGTTACAAGATTTGACCTAAACAAACATCGTCATCTGCCTAGCTTTTTCCCAACTCTGTTGGGGTCAGCTTCCAGTCTAACTGGGTGCAGCAGAATACCAGTATTTTACATGGAGTGACTGCCTATCTGACCTCCACATTCCAGGTAGTACTGGGTAACACGATAACCCTTGGTAAGACTGATTGTCAGACTTTTTGGGTCACAAACATACAAACATTGCAAGTTAAATAAAAACATGTAAAAATATGTTTTGACCATCACGAAGTAAGATTTTATTGAGGTTGTAGGTAGGATTAAGTTTTGAGAAACGTACCCTCTACAGCTATCCACGGCAAGATCTGTGGGGATCCCGTCACCCATCCTGATTAAAAGATTTCCGTAAACATTGTTAACAAATCCTCGTTTTAATGAAATCCAATTAATGCTTCTTTCTTGTGTGTCACTGAAGAACAGTTTCTCTGTGACCGGATCGAAGGCAAGACCGTGAATGTTTCTCCAGTTTCTGCCAGTGAAGCATTTCTTCTCTATGGAAGATATGTCATAGCCACATATGGCGTCATTGCCACTCTGTTTATCGACGTACAGCAATGTGTTGTGAACTTCAGCGTAAACTAACGCTGTGAGGTTTCTGGAATCGAAATGTACGGAGTCTGATTTGATACCGTTGCTGTAAAATTCTAAAAGATCTCCTTTAGTTGCGGCGAAGTCTGTAACAAAAATAACTGTTTACCTTAGGCCACGTTCTTAACCGAGACCGACACGGCTTGCGACGTACTTATTTCCTGCGTGTGTGCCTCTAAATAATAGTAGCCGTGGCTAAATAATAACAGCCACTCGGGTCGAACTTTAGCTTAAGCCGCGTTTTCCTAGGTTGGTCCGGTGACCAACCATTACTCGGGAAACTCGGTATAAATTTCCCCCGTGCCTCGGAAAGCACGTTAAGCCGTTGGCACTGTCTGACATTTGTAAATCTTTGACAGGTATAGGTAGACTGTACGTACATTACGTAAGTACGTTGACAGAGTTTCAGGTTTCTGATTACCCTTAACGATCTATGAATAGCAACAGCTTAACGTGCATTTTTAGTTACGGAGGGAACTCTAAAGGGTGTAAAACACCTCTTAACGAAGTCGAAAGACACTTGTTCTCCTCGTCATTGCGATCATTTTTTTTGTTCTACACCATACCTGGGAACCTTCTACTTTAAATACCTCCACGACCCTCGTACTATTTAATCCATCTATCAGCACAATGTTTTGAGTGCGTTACATTGAGTTCTATCACAAAACATGATTTTTCACCCCAAAAAAACAAGTCGTTTCCCAGCAATATGTTTTGCGTAAAGTTACTTAGTTTGATGTACAGAATGCTTGGTTGACGGCTTCGTGATGAGGTCTTTTACACCCTGTATATGTAATGGATTTTCATTCATCCACTGACCGTCAGAGGCATACGTAGATTAACCTCAAAACGACCAGCACTGCTGTTATTATACAGAGTGTAACATAATAAACACAAGCTCTTTCGTGTGGTGTTTCAGACCATGAAACAGAACAACCTTTGTTGTAAGACTTTTAGAAATTTATAACTTTTTTTTAGTTTTACCATACATGTTGATCAGCGTCGCGTCAGTTCGTATAGAAAGGCAAATTTTTGTTGTTGCGAATTTCATGTACTCGTAGAACAAACATGATTCAGTTTTATGGTCCGAGAGACTTTTTTTTTCGGATGGGAAATCATCAAATGACTTCTCCCGCTCTGGGCGGAGCAGGAGGGAGTGTCAGACTTTTACTGACTAAAACCCATCCATGTTCCTTCATCGCCCTTTGTGTTCCGGAGCCACGTTATCTCTTTCGAACAGTTCCGCAACCTCGGCTGGCATCGGTCCTTGCGGACCCCTTCCTTTTTGCTGACTCTCTTAGAGGCGCGCGTGGAACACGAACGCGCCGTCGACACGGCCTGTCGTCATGAGACGGACGGACGGCGAGATAGCCCATAGCCCACCATCCACAGGCCCGCGCCTACGGTGGCCGGGACGCCCCGGACGCTGTGAAGTTCTCTCCCTCTCACGTTCTGCCACCTCCTTCTCTAGCATTACTGCTTCGCAGAAGGAGGTGACGGCGTCCCATTCCGTCTCGCTCCGGACCATGGCTTGCACCAGGGCCGGACGCGAGAGGTCGCTGCCGCCAATCGCCGCTTCGAGGACACGGCGGTGCTCCGCCCACGCGGGGCACACCACCACCGTGTGCTCCACCGTGTCCTCCGGTCGATCCTCGCAGTGGGAACACCCGGGCGTTTCCTCCCGCCCGATTCGGTGCAGGAACCTCCCGAAACAACCGTGTCCGGTGAGGACCTGCGTCAGGCGGAAGGTGAGGACGCCGTGGCGTCTCTCAAGCCACTCCTCAAAGAGGGGACTTACCGCCACAATTGTGGCGTGTCCTATGGTCCGAGAGACCTCACGGGACGTCTTGTGTTTATAAAGTTACACCTTTTACAGCAACGTCAATCGTGGTATAAGCTTTAATACGAAAGCCCGATTGCATGAGAACTAGTTTTTCCGATTTTCCTCTATGGTGTTGGGACGTGGACAATCCGAGCAAGAGAAAGACAGAGGGTAGATGCATTTGAAATGTGGTGCTGGAGGGGGATGCTCCGAATTCCATGGATAGAAAACGCTCAAATGTGTTGGCGTCTCTCAAGCCACTCCTCAAACCTCAAAGAGGGGACTTACCGCCATTATTGTGGCGTGCCCTATGGTCCGAGAGACCTCACGGGACGTCTTGTGTTTATAAAGTTACACCTTGTACAGTAACATCAATCGTGGTATAAGCTTCAATACGAAAGCCCGATTGCATGAGAACTAGATTTTCCGATTTTCCTCTATGGTGTTGGGACGTGGACAATCCGAGCAAGAGAAAGACAGAGGATAGATGCTTTTGAAATGTGGTGCTGGAGGCCGATACTCCGAATTCCATGGATAGAAAACGCTCAAATGTGTCTATCTCTTCCCAACTCGATATCAAGACCCGATTGTCTACAGTTTGCCTACAGCGTATTTTGACCTATTTCGGCCACATAATGTGAAGGGGAGATATCAGCCTTGAAAAGCTGGTCATTGTTGGCAATACCGAAGGCATAAGAGCACGAGGCCGGTCGTCAACACGTGTTTTGTGAAGGAAAGCTTGTTTATGTTTGGATTTTTAGTTTCTAAGTAGATATGGTGCAGGATCTTATCTTGCTAAACATTAAATGTTACAAGGTTACAGTGTCCTATTTATGAGTACCTACCTACTAAGTATCTCCACGTCCGGAGAGCCTTCCTAGAAAAGTTGTAATCGATTTCAAAGCGCTTCGTATTTCTGCTGGTCCGAATCAGTAAAACAAGCTACGTCCTCAAGCAAAGTTCCTCAGTAATGAGGGAACGATTGAAGAATTACGTATATAGTAACGAGCCCGTTAGAAGTCTAAGTACAAGTGATACTGTTTGTATAAGAAATAACTTTGAAAATGAGGAAAACAACTCACCCCAGCAGTGGGCCAACCCCACGTATAGCGCTACCAAAGTCAGCACACACCGCGTTCTACACATTGTACAGTTCAGAATTAAAAAGTTGTTTCAACTGAGGTCTGTGGTGCGTCCACTCCTGGTGATCGCTCTTGGTATGTAAATGCAAATACTGGCTTACGGGCTTATAAATAGGACTTTTAGGCATACTGGTGATAAAAAGACTCCGTGATAAGAGCTCTCATTAGCAAAAGCGGTTTTCCCCACTTGTCTATACAAAAAAAAAATCCAAGTGTCTGTTTGTAATTTCTGAATGCATATGAAAGTATAATACGAGTAGGTACGGTAATTACAAAAAAAAAACAATTTTTTTACATTTTTGTCTGTCTGTCTGTTTGTTTGTTCCGGATAATCTCCGAAACGGCTGGAACGATTTTGACGGCAGATAGCTGATGATGCCGTGCAAAATAATTTAAACCTATGAAATTGGTAACAAAATCCGATTAAAATAGGTACACTTCGACCTCTCTAACCTAAGATATACTTGACGTACAAACATGTTATTAAATTGCAAATTGTAAAAACCCCCGATAAGCACAAACACGTAATAACTTAAAATTTTGATGAGACCTGTATTTATTTGGAGCGACTGCTTGGCTCACCTCCACATCCCAAAAACTGGGTAACACGGCATCTCTTGGTAAAACTGGTTGTCAGACGTATGGTGCATCATCGGCTAAACAAAATCGAAATTGGGTTTAAAGTTATCTGCGACTTAAGACCTAATAGAAAAACTTGACGACAACGGCCGAGCAGTAGCCCTCCAGACACAACACCCGTCTGGTCGGAGGATCCTCCCGTTTCTATAGAGTAAGAAGACTTCGAGAACTACCCCTTGATCAGATTTGCTTCTATTTTACGCGAATGATCTGCTTACAAATGAGCCGTAAATGAGATCACCCAGCCTTCATACATTTTTGGACTATTTGCAAAAGGCAACAACTTTAGTGAATGAATGCTTGGAATATTTTGTTATAGCCACCAAAGCCTACTCCGAAGCCATCCGCAACCCCACCTCCCTTGATGCCGACACCACCCACACTGGTACAAGCCGTCAGCCCACAAGACGAGACGCCCTGGATATGTCACTGGAGGGGATGTGGCAAGTAAGTAGCAGTACCATACCTAGGGGAAACGGGATTTGTTACCACTTTGCGCTTTTGCTTCTCGTTACAACATCTTACCTATAAAATAAATGGTCAAAGCCTTACGGGCGAGACTGATAATTATTAATGTTACTTGTACTTCTTTAGGTAAGAACGTACGGTAAGAACATAATTTCTGATAAACTAAAATTGCAAGATGAACACAATAAATTTTGGAATAAATGTCTGTGTTTGGCAAAACCGAGTAGAGGATTTGCATCAGCAAAACATAGTCGCAACTTCATTCCGTTTTCAGCCTTCATATTTTTTAAAGTAGAAGTAACTGGAAATAAATCTGTGTTCCTTCTAGCATAAAAAAAAACTTCAACTTAAGAAAAACAAAAAAGTGTTTTTGAAAGTTGGTAATTTTTTTACAAAAAAAAAATCTTTTAATCCTTTTTAGTTGTGCTATGATGGTATCTCTCACAAATTATTGTCGAGTATCTCATCAGATAACATGTTTAAATGTGAATGTTTTTCCAATGGGAGAACACAGTATGAATCTCGATTAACATTAACGCTTACCTGTGTTCAGATCATTCGGCAGCGCAGCGGACGTATTCACGCACGCAGCTCGCACGCACTGCCCGCCTTCCGCCGGTGGCGAAGCTCCCTGCATGTGGCTCGACTGCGACCGAGTGCCACGGAAGACCTTCGCGCTACTCAACCATCTTACTGACAAGCATTGTACAGCGCATGTAAGTGAACTGATATGGTATTGTAGAAGAACTTGATTTGATATACCTCTGCACTGCGAGGACCATGCTTCGACCAAGATGTGGACATTAGTACACGAGGTTTCGCCGCAACCAACGGGATGGTCGGTCTTGACGGCTAAGTGCGCGCTACGCATTTAGTTTCTATAATTTAATCTGCACCCCAATTGCGTAGATTGTGATTGCAGGTGTGCCTGCAATCACAATCTAAAGGATTTTTTGTCAACCATTGCTTCATACAGGGTGGTTTAGAAAGCCGTCAACCAAGCATTCTGTACATCATACTGTACAGAATGCAAAAATGCAAAAATTATTGCTGAGAAACGACTATTTTTTGGGGTGAAAAATTACGTTTGACTGTAGGATTCGACGTAACGTAGTCAAATCATTATGCTGATGGATGCATTGAATATTGAATAGTACGGGAGTAAAGTTAGAACTTTAAAAACTCGTGACAAACTTGGAACTTTGACCCCCAATATCTCTATAACTAGAAGGTTCTAGTATGGTCTAGAACAAAAAAACGGTCGCGAAAACGAGTGCCTTTCGGCTTCGTTAAGGGTACTTATACACCTGTTTGAAAAAGTTAATGAAACGCAATGCTATAATTACCCCTTTCTGAACACCCATTACAACATTTCAGGCGTTAAAAGCCATCTACAACTCCCGTCGTCACTCAGCCGCAGAAGGGTCGGACGGTAAGCCGGTGACGCTGGGCTACCCACCGAACGCTGCGCTCGCCGCCCTCAACAAACATGCAGCTGACATGTTTAACCCGAGGGAGCTTATGGTAAGGATATAATGTTTTTTCTTTCTTTTAGTTCGTAAGTGTGACGTATAAAGGCGATGTAAAAGCAGCAAGAAATTCCATGGCTGCTGAAAGAAAGTAGCAAACAAGATAATAGGGTAGATGACACCATAAAACAATAATTCCCAGACACCTATCTCTAAAAAAAACACTTTATTTTGGGCCTGAAAACCCAATTTATTTTCAATTAATTGCTAAATTCGTTTTTTAGAACTTGCTTTGAAATCAATAAATAGTTGAGTCATTGAGTTGAAAAAACAGTGACGTCACAGTTTGCTATTGCCATACAAAATCTCAATTGATTGGTGTGTCATCTACCCCATTGAAATAACCGTTATTTTAAAATTCTGCAGACGTAACCTAGGTTGATTTTTAATTTGACAAATAATAATAAAAAAGGTGACCCGTCACTATCAATCCTACTAAGTAATAAGGATACGCCTTTGTTGCTACCGTTGTAGTAAGTTGTCACGAATCATGAGGTTTTCATTCATAAATTTGCTTATGTTTGTTTCGACTGATATTTCGTAAAGGAGAGCTTATCATAGTCATTCTGCTCAAATACTATATATATATACTCATTTTACTTGCAAAAGTTTTAAAATGCAACGTCGAATTTCGCTAGCTAATCTATTTCGTTACATCTGGCTATGGTCTTGCTTATGTTGAAACAAAAGTTCAATTAAAAATAATTAAACCCATTCATTTCAGTGAATATAGTCTAAACTTTGCATATCTTCTCAAAAAACAGCAGAAATTATTAAAATAATAATAATTAATAATAATTTATTTTATTATCAGATGACACATTTAAAAGTTTTACAAAAACAAAAATAATAGGTCATATTATTGTCTAGTTACTCTTGCGTATTACTAAGGGAATCAACATGAGATACCTCATGTATTAAATTTGAAGGCATCTATTTTGACGATCAGCTTGCTTTATACCCAAAAAAAAAAAACACAGTCCTCCCAGTTCAACTCTCTTACCCGCGCCTAGTCACATCACTCATAGAGTCACGCTGCGTGTGACGTCACTAACGTGTCTATGTGTTTGTGCACGCGCAGCACAGGGCCGAACTCAGTCGCACGCCGGAACAACTGGTGAGACCCACACCTAACACGTTGTAGCTTGTATGTGTCAGTGTGTTGTGTTGTTTAGTACTGCACTTCGATATGGCTTTCAATGAACGTAGCGAAACTGTATCTCAGTAAAGAAGCGAAATCGAAGAAACTTAACATAACATCATGTTTGTAATCCCCGAATGGTTTGTAGAGGTATTTTTACCCATATAGGCTAGCCTATTACCGGAAATTCCGGGCAACTAATGAAAAATTCGTTTCTCCATAGAGATCTACGCTTTGGAATGTGCAACTACAGTACTTTCTCAAGTTATCATGCCTTGTGACTGTGGCTCCGCTTTTTTTTTCATTTGACATTCAAAAGTGCCGTAGTGCTCTATTAAATGATTTGAGTTTGATTCCTGATGGGTAATCCCAATATTTCTTCGCCCAACCATATTTAACAAAAGAACATGTGGCAACAAGATTTATGTCGGTGGAAACAATGTTGCGCGATTGTTGTTCAACAAAATTATTCGCCGCGTTCATAGAGAGCCATTTCGGACTATTTATGTTACAGGCAGTTGTTATATCTTGACTGTCAATGTGTGCGTTATTTGGTGTATTTTGCCGTCGTTCAATGTTTTATCAGTTCACTCAATTTGTCTTATGGTGCAACCAGACAACGATTGATCGTCGCGTCCAAATATGTCACTTCTTAGAATCATATTGACTCAAAATATGTCACCTCTTAGCATCATATTGACTCAAAATATGTCACCTCACATCATATTGACTCAAAATATGTAACCTCTTAGCATCATATTGACTCAAAATATGTCAGATTGTCGGGGATCGGGTCTGGTTGCGCCGGTTAAAACAGTAGATATGTAAAAAATTCAAATGAACTACAGTATCTTATAAGTAAGTGCATGTTGGTTAATTTGAAGCGCACCGTTAATTACTTTAATTTGTTTTTTGGTGTATATTGTTGTGATTGTGTTAATTGTAATGCATGCCATTTTGTCCACCTATGCTACGCTTCGAAGCCATTAGAAATTCACATTAAAAAACAGTTCGTACGTGCGTTTATACAAAGGGGTGCAGGTCGACTATTCAGCTATTAAGTCAAAAATTCAATTTCTACGAGATGATAGAGTGAGACAACAATATTTAAAACGCCATGCTAAAAAGAGAGGGAGTAAATATGACGCGTACTGATTGCTTTAGCTGAATAGTCTGCCTGTATAGTACATACATTTTAGTAGAAACTTTTATTGATTACAATGTTGTCTGTTTGATAGGACGAGAACGAGGGTCCAGTTACGAAAAGCATACGATTGACAGCAGCGCTTATATTGAGAAATATTGTCATTTACTCCAATACTGGACGGAGGTGAGAAACACTCAATTTGGATAACATTAAGTCTTTATAGTTTTGCAAATAATTGTGTAGAAAACACACACATAGGTCATAGCCCAGTGAAACGTTGATGTTTCCATCCTTTGGTCGGATGATCGATTACTTTGTGTAATTTATTTCATCACCACTGCTCTCAAAAAACGGTGAAGGAAAACATCGTGAGGAAACAAAACATCGTGAGGAAACGGCATGTCCTAGAACCAAAAATTTAAAGACGTGACATCTACCAATCCGCACTGGGCCCGCGTGGTGGATTATAGGCCATTCCCTCTCATTGAGAGGAGGCCGTATCCCAGCAGTGGGAACATTTATAGGCTGATGATGATGATGGCAAAGATTAACCTCTGCCTAACCCTACGGGGATTACAGGCGTGATGTTATGTTTATTTTTAAAATCACTTTTCCGTTACAGGCAACTCCGATCCTACGAGGCTCACCTATCAACAATCGCGCTCAGCAGCGTGGAAGCTTCGCGAACAATCGCGCAAGTTCTCTTCGACATGAACAATATTTGAGGGTCACTCAATGGGCAGGAGGCCCAAGATTAGCGTTTACGATACATACCGCCCACTGTTATCAGATAGACAGGGATGGCACGTACGATGAATAGGACGAGGTTTTCTCTTTCTAGCATAAAAACCAATAGCAAAAAAGTTTGACTTTACATTTTATCAACTGTCTCGGTTAAGCCCGCCTTTGTACCTATGCTATATTAGTGCAAATTGTGTTTTTTTTTTTAATTTTGGGCGCATTACCGAATAAGCTGTGATGTCACTAGTTTGCCAACTCAATGATTGGACTTTTTATTGATTTCATTCCAAAGCAATTAAAATTTACATTTATTTGAAAATAATTTATTTTTAAAGACAGACTAATAATATTTACATTATTTACACACTAACTCTATAAAAAGAAATAAAAATATTTTACAAATATCAAAAAAAAAAAAAAAAAAAAAAAGGTTACAGGGCGGCGAAAATAATTGAGTTTTCAGGCCTAAAATAGTGTTTTTTTTAGAGAAGAATCTTGTGTTTAGAAACTATTGGTTTATGGTGTCAACTTATTGTTATTGGTTAAAATGTGCCAATCATACACACGAATGTTATAGAAAAGAGAATATCTGGTTTCTTTCTATCAAAGACAGTGTGTACTGGGACTTCAAAAAGTGATAATTGTTAAAAAGTGAAATACTTTCTAAAACAATGACAAAGTTGTGAAAAACAGAAAAATGTAGTTCTGTATGTGATTCGTAAGTAAGTGCATTTCTCGGGACGTTATCAGACTAAAAAAACATAACAGATTTTTTTTGTTGTCTATCTTTTTATATTTAGTGATGATCTGAATTAAAAAAAAAAACAAAGCAGAACGGACGATAATTAATTAAATACGATAAAGATATGTGTGCAAATTAGCCAAATACTGATGACAGCTTTTTAACGTTTTAAGGATACTTACCTAACAACTAGATTCAAGCTATTTGATTGATTGAAACTAGAAATACCAGTTTTCATATACACGAGCCTAAACCTACGTAAGTGCGCATACACGTAGAACGCTGGCTGTCAGAAATTGTCGGCGCTTATAGTTAGAGAGCCCACGACACTAAACGATAAGATATTATATAATTAGCCACGTTATTAATGGGGGAACACGAAATAGCGATTGAATAGATCGGTTGGGACTTTGTAATAAAAGTAGTGGACTGTATTAAAATAGGTGTAATACCACAATTAACATTAATATTCAACTTATGAAGACCGTACAAAGAAATGCCCGGAATGGCCGACGTCTGTGAGCTCAGTGAGTGATACGGCGCGCAGCGGCGCTCGCGTAGCCGGGTTCGGTACGCCGAGCCCCGCGCCCTCCCCGCGGTTGTCCACGCATGTGAGGCGCCAACAGCGATGCTGCAATGCAAAAAACCTAGGCGCTTTGAAAAAAAAAAAAACATTTTAGTATGACCTAAAAATCTTATTTTTTTTTAATAGCGCCGGTAGGTTTTTGCATTGCAGCATCGCTATTTCGTGTTCCCCCATTAATAACGTGGCTAATTATGTATTTGTATATCATCTGAGTCATATCGAACTAGATTTAGTGTCGTGGGCTATCTAATTATTATCGGCGCCGACCTGCCAGCGCTGACAACCACGTGAATACGCCCTTAAGGGTGTAAAACACCTCTTAACGAAGCTGAAAGCACTTGTTCTCCCCGTCATTGCGATCATTTTTTTTAAGACTTGCTGCATATTTTGTCATGAAGAAAAGTTCCTTTGTAAATTGGCTTCCTGAGCCTCTGTGTAAAGTAAAGAGCCATTATTTTGTAAGAGGTACCAGTGTAACTCGCATTATTAGCATAAGTGTGTAACTTTTGTACTTCGAATTATTAAAGTAAAACATTTATCTATAGATTGTGAAGTACTTATTAATTTGCAATATTCAAAGTATTTTTTTGGAAGCCTAACATTGTTTTATTTGGCTTGCGCAGTCACAAACTAATAAAAAAAAAAAAACTGTGATTATATGGCACCCGCATTTTAAAGAATGAAAATTCTAGAATACGGACCCCAAGACATTGATTACATTATTGAGAGTTATAGATTGAGGTAATCAAAGATTTAAGTACTACTCCAAAGGTGAATCGCAAACCGCAGTAGCAATGCAATGGGGTAGATGACACACCAATCAATTGAGATACTTTTTAAGAGCTGTCAAAACGTGGTTCTCTCATAGATTTTGTATGGCAATAGCCAACTGTGACGTCACTGTTTATTCAACTCAATGACTCAACTATTTATTGATTTCAAAGCAACTAAAAACGAATTTGGCAATTGAGAATAAATCGGGTCTTCAGGCCCAAACATAAAGTGTTTTTTTTAGAGATAGTTGTCTGGGAATTATTGTTTTATGGTGTCAACTACCCTATAGCAGAGTCGCGGTAAAATGCATCAGGCGCTAAGGCAAAGATTTACATTGTCCGAGGAAAGTTGGGAGTGGTGAAGTTTTAGCTACTGTCCGACCGGTTTACACTACTGTCCTTACTCTTTGCCCACTACTTCGCTAAATACTTGACCAATGTAAATCGTGCTTAATGTCGCCATAGACAATCGTTTTCATGGTTAGTTTCGCTGCATCTGTTATACTTATTGTATATTTGGTATAGACCACTAGCGAAATAAAGTTTTTGGACTTTAAAGGTTAACAAAATTCTGCTGGTAATTATTTGATTATTATTAAGTTGAGTTTCAAAAACCATTTTCGTACTTTCACTTTTTTTTTTGTAAAAATATCTCAAATGTACATTACTGTTTACATTTAACTTGAATAGTTTAAAAATAGGTTAATAGTGGATGATAAGTATTATTTTTCCAAGTCCGTGTGAATGGTTGAAAATAATTTAATTTAACAATGAGGACAGTGAATCGATTTAAGTGCAACGGAAAATAAATAATTTTTAGATAATCTATTGAGTTTTATTCAAATGATGACTTCCCACATAACTACTAGCTAGAGATGGTGCCACTTCTTCCCCACTGCTCAACTGCTTAAAGTTGAGCAGTGGGTAATACCCGCTGATCAACTAAAACTGCACAACTGTAGTTATAGACTAGAAATAAAAACTCCAAATCTCATAATTAATATACACACATCAACACGGTCTAGGGATATTTCATACTCAATTAAATAACTCGAAAAGTACTGGCCGCATTGGAATCTTTTATACACCGATTTGTTTGTAATTTATCTCAGACTAATTCCAAATTCAAATTTTTGAAAATTCTTTAGTTTCGGTGGCATAAAAATGTCTTGATGTATAGGAGAGGGAATTTTCATTTGTGCGAAATTTAGAAAACAATACGAATTACGTTTAGTTACAGTTTTTTTCATTTTTAAACGAAAGATAAAGTTAAAATTGAGGTATTGTAGCCATGCAACGCCGACATTTGACGAGGGCGGAGATGTTACGAGCTGTGGGAATGCTGGAAGCTGGATCTGTTCAGCGTAATGTTGCCGAGGCCATAGGGACCCATCAAAATGTAATTTCAAGATTGTGGACACGATATCGTGCCACAGGTGAAGTAGCGGAGAGGCACCGGGGGCCAAGTCGCATCACTACCCCCAGACAAGACCGATTTTTGCAAATTACTGCGCGAGCACAACCAAATGCAACGGCGACTCAATTGGTCCAAAGGCTGCGAGTGGAACACCAAGTGCTTGTGAGTGACCAAACTGTAAGAAGGCGACTGCATGAAAGCAATCTACGCTCTCGTAGACCACTCCGGGTCCCACCTTTACGGAGAGGCAATCGTGGACGACGATTAGAATGGGTTCGGAACCACGTGGACTGGGGCCGTGACCAATGGTCCAATGTGCTGTTCACGGATGAATCCAGGTTCGGCTTCCATCCAGATTCACGAAGGACGCGTGTTTGGCGAGTTCCTGGACGATGGAGCCGTCTCCAGAACCCTCAGGAAGTTCACCCATACCAAGGAGGAACAATTATGGTTTGGGCAGGAATTCGTCTTGGAGGACGGACGGATCTCGTTTGGGTGCGGGGCAATATGACGGCAGAACGATACGTCCAACAGGTGCTGGGGCCCGTAATCTTGCCCCACAGAACACAAATGGGGCAAGATTTCCTGCTCATGCACGACAATGCCCAGGCACACACGGCGAGAACGGTAGCAGCTTGGTTACATACACATAATGTTAGGGCCTTAGACTGGCCTGCTCAATCGCCAGATCTAAATCCCATTGAGCATGCGTGGGATATGCTGCAAAGAAGAGCTCTGAAGGAAGTTCCTGAAAATCTGGCTACAGAAGATCAACTTTTTGCGCACCTCAGAAGGACATGGGACAATATTCCGCAGCAAGACATTGACAACCTTGTTCTGAGCATGCCGAATCGTTGCCGATGTGTTATGAACATCATGGGCGCTTTCTCAGACTACTAACTTCAAGTTTATAAACACAAATTAAATGACTTTTCTATTTTTTTTCAGTTTTTACTCACAAATTAAAACTTCATTCATATACGGTTTCCGTCAACGCTCCATTTTTTTTCCATAAAATCCTGAAATTTTAATCTATACCTTAACCATTATTAAAAAATGGTAGAATATTAAATAACGTATCTTTTAAATATATACATGTCATATAAATAATTAACACATTGATAGTAATTCGCTTTTTTTAAAATATCCCTAGACCGTGTTGATGTGTGTACTTCACCAACTACTTACTAAGAAATATAAAATAGCATATGCATTTAATAACACAAAATGACTTACAATCTAAACACTAGTTGGTGCCACTTAAGATGGGAATACTGCCCTTTCTCTAATATCTTTTCATACGAACCAAAAAACAAATACAAACCATGTATCGCTTTTCATTACAAAAAATTTTGAAGATCACGATAGATGACGATTCCAGACTTGAACAGGCTGAACTGTCAATGAAGTTGTATGTAGTCAAATATAAATTCAGTTGGTGGTGCAACTGAATGTTCAGAGTTGGATTGAAATAAACGTCTGTTCCCACTGGTTCAGTTGACCAGTTCAATTAACTGAACTAGTGAAATGGGATGAAGTAGTACACCAGCTATGATTTATTATTAACCTATCTATAGCATATAATGTTTAGTTCTCAACTAGTCAATCTAATCTTTTAGTCTTCTTATTTGTCATCTTTCGTGTATTTCATTAGTTTTTACTCTTTTTTGCTTGATCACCCCTGGCGATTACTATTGTTTTTTTTTTAAATATTATTATGATAACCCGTGGACAGTGTTGTGGGTGGTTATATTATTAGCAAATTGCAAATATTGTTATACTAGTTTTAAGTTTACATAATGTAACTGTTTGCTGTTCCTTAAAATAAAAACTAAGTTGAGGAATGCAGTTCATCATATTTTCCTGTCCTTATCCCAATTTATTTTGGGGCAGCACAGCCTGTCTTCTTCCATATATTCAGACCCTTTATTTGCACAATATCGTATCACATGCCCATACCAAGTTAACCAATTACCACCCAACTCAGTAACCGGTGCCACTTCCTCTATTGCTAAACTAACTGCCAAAACTATTCTATTTAAGTGTAATCAGACCGAACATATCCAATGCTAGACAAGCTTTTTCGCAGAGAGCGGCCCAGTGCAGGTTTGTAGATGCCACATGTCTTCAGATTTTAGGTTGTATGTGTATACATCAGTACAAATTCTAAGTAATGACAGCTATTAGAGATGGATGGTTAAGAGCTCGCCTCCAGATCAGCATCACAACTCCTTATTTTTATGAGGAAATTGTTATCCAAGCAGTTGAAGTATGGATTTTCATGGAAATAATCATGAACAGCTCGTTTTGAGGCAATGCTGATCTCATGAATGTATTGTGCATATGTGCATTCCCCAAATACTGAACACAAAGCACTTAAAAATGGAAGGTATAAAAGGGAATAAAGACAATACTTACCTATGAAACATACTTATCCACTCGTGATATAATGACGTGTCTTGATAAACAGCTGCTGTTAAAATAATGGTGCCCGTTTCCACACCACCCTAGAGGTAGAGCACAAGGTGCGTTTTTTTATAGTGGTTTCCCCAATAGGCCTAATCCACTCGCAACAATCACTTTACCTGGGCATGGTGGCTTCGAACCCTCCACATTGTTGCATTTATACACACAGGGATGAATTTAAATAGTGAAACACTACACTTTGTAGACCTAACATGTCCCTACACTTAATACTAGTTGTGATTTAAAGCAGAACAATCGTTCTGCTCGGTATGCATTGCAAAAGTCCAGAACTTGAATGTTTCACTTGAAACGCAATTAGTAGGTAGGTCACTTTTTTCTAGACAATTAGCGTTTTTGGTATATTTTTAACCTTAATTTTAAGTAAAATTAAGACACCTACACTGGACGATTGGAATGCATAGAATTTGTAAAACGGGATGAACAAAGCTAAACTGCAACGTGTCAGTTACACTTCGTTCTATTGAACCTAGATTATACCTTATACCCTTTTAGCTGGGCATTTGTTCCTCTAGTCATCATCTCATCTTTGTTTGTGGCTTCGTGGCCTGTCCAGGGACTCAGGATCTTCGCCTTTAGGTAACCGCGCCTCTTCGAGTTGCATCATAGTTTTCTAGAAGCTTCGACTCGCGCGTTTCCATTGTTTCTTGATAACCTTGAAAGATAAGGTAAAGAGGTTAAATCAAAAATGGGTAAATTACACAAGCTCACCAATATGATTGATTATGAAATACTTACAGGTCTTCATTTCTCCGAAGATTATTTGTGATGGTACCGCGGTGAATGATCATCCAGATGCCAGCGCAGCCATTGAGAAAATGAATGATGGAAAAATATAATGAGAAATGACGTGACAAGTGACAAGCAAATTGACAAATAATGGTGTTCCAACCCAACAAAACAAAAGTTCCACATTTGAATTATTTAGTGTTGTGCTTCAATCAAATTGTTCAAATAGTGTCGATACTATCGTGTAAAAACAGTAAAAAATAATGTCTCGAACAAATACGGATAGATATTATTGATTGTTCACTGCTATTTTCCACATCACCATTGAGGTAAAGCACTAGATTCGCTTTTTTATAGTGGTATCCCCTGTAGGCCTAGTCCACTTATAAGTAATGATTAAAAACAAAATTAGATAACTGCTTGTGCTTTTTTATTTAAAAAAAGAAACATGAACAGATTTAACTCATATATTTTTGTGTAGTTTAAAAAAAAATGTTATAGTTTTGAAGCTAACCTGTTTGCAAAAATATTTTTTCAAACAGGTTAGCTTCAAAACTACAACATTTATACATTCTACACCTTCTAGGAACGACTACATTCATGTGTTTAATCTACTTTTAGTCAAATTGTATCATTGATAAATTTTTCAATATTGAGTACCTAGACTATGTCAGATTTCCTACCTAACCTACGGCCCTACGCTGACAATGCCACTATAACACAAACCTAATAAAACAATGAAGATTAGGACTTTCATTAATAGAACAAGTTTACCGAAAAATATATCAATGATAACAATTTATTAAATGTTTTACTGGCAGCCAAATCTATTACAAAAACATTTCTACACACAACATCTTTCAGGAATTGCAGCATCTAAAGTCTTCGATCAGCAATTTATATTCCTATATATTGTTGATTGAAGTGTTAATATCTAAGATTTATCTACCCAAGATGAATGAGATGCAACATAAAGCAAGAAAAGATAATTACGCTATTGTTTAGGTACTCTACGGGTTGTGAACAACCTAATCACGAAGCCGTCAACCAAGCATTCTGTACATCAAATTATGTACCTAACTTTACGCAAATTATTTTGGGGTGAAAAATCATGTTTTGTGGTAGAACTCAGTGTAACACACTCAAAACATTGCGCTGATGGATGGATTGAATAGTACGGGGGTCGTGGAGGTGTTTAAAGTAAAAAACTTACATTAAAAACTCGTATTTAAAAAAAACTTCTCAAAAAGTTGGTACTTTGACCCCAATATCTCCGTAACTAGAAGGTTCCCAGGTATGGTGTAGAACAAAAAAATGATCGCAATCACCCTTTAAATAAGACATTTACCGACCATCAAAATAACTAAAATGTAGAAAAAATACACATAACACCTCTCAGGAATCTTACAAGTATTACAAAGCAGAATGCATGATTACGAATTTGCATATATTTTACAAAATTGTATAGCACTTATTCAAGGAAAAGTTATACATAACTTATTTTAAGAACACTGAAGGCTCCCACTTTAAAGTCCTTATCTTACTTACCTTACTTATCTTCTTACCGTCTTACAAACAAGAATTTCCTGGCTAAATTAACACCTCAATGGTGTTATCTTTTCTTCATGAAGAAAGCTTCCGCCCTCAGCTTGTTTTTTGTTACACAATATCTATAAAAAATACAAGTATAGCCTATATTTAATTCTGTGTAAGCTATATTACTGTAAGGCTTCATTAAAATCGGTACAGTAGTTTTTGTGTGAAAGATCCCTCCACCCTCATAAACTTTTGCATTTATATTAGTAGTAAGCGACTTATACCACACGAAATATAAAATATCACCTACATATTGTTTGTATTATATAAATAATTATAAAAAACACTACGCACTTTGTCTGAAAATGTTGTGTTTTCCTTCAGTTGTGTTTCTGACGAGGTGACTACGCGGCGGATTGTTCTTGCAGATTCCACAGCAGAACCCATTTCAACTCGAAAAACTTTAAAGAACAGACATCTCTGTTCAAACTAAGAATGTTATAATAGTTAATCTAAAATTAACAGTAAATAGCTAAGAATACTTACGCATTTGCATGTTTTTGGCTACTTGCATCAGACGACCTCGCTCGGCTAACGGCAATGAGCCTGCAGTTATGCATGTGTATTGAGAGGCATTTACCTGCAAATCAATAAATCTACGCAGCCGCTGTTGCAAAGATAGTGTTGCATTGCATTGGTTTGACCGTGGAAGTCTTTAGCATAGTATTTCATATCAAATAATATTTTTTTCAACAATAACTGGCTACCAGAAGGTATCACGGCTACCAGAAGGTATCGCTGACAATTAACCGGTGAAATAAATTACCTACCATCTAGTTCCCAGTCTTGGCATAATTTTTTATTACTTTATTATAGTCTATTTTACTTGTTCTTTAAAAGTAGTTTACCTGTTGGTTGTTGGAAAAGAAAATTTTGTCAAATCCACTTTGTTCTTGCAGCATTCCCAGCATATTATTATCTTGATAGGTGGTGAAATTTGGAACTGTTATGTTTTCAAATAATATGGTCAGCTGTGCAAGTACGTAGGAATCGATTCGATAAATCTGACAGTCATTCTCGACAAAATGAGTTTATAACAAAGATAAAAACTCATTTTGTCGAGAATAACTGTCAGATTTATCGAATCGATTCCTACGTACTTGCACGGCAGCTGTCATATATATTAAATCAACAGGCAGTACTGTAAAATACACTAACGGGGAAGCACCTGACACTGACCTGCTAATTGCAAAAAACCGGCCAAATCGCTTTTTCGGGCCACGCGCAGTATAGGGTTCCGTAGTAGTCCGTTATCACAATATATATAGAACGAACCCGTTGGTACAGCGCCATCTAGCGGCAGCTCTGTGAAACTTGTGATAATTTATTAAGTTTTTTTTATTTTAGATTTTGTTTTTCAATGCAAGTCTTTATCCGTTATAAACAAGCAACTACTTCATCTTAGTCACTTTATAGGATTTATTCTAAGGATTTTGTATTTGGTACAAAATTATCCAACACCCAAGTTCAACGACTATTACTTAGGGGGCTCCCCCATGCACACTAGCGCCACTTTAGTAAAAAAATCAGAACTCGTTAAATACACAATTAATATAAAATCTGATTGACAAAATCAATACTTTAGAGTTCTAGATTATTGATGTCTATTTAATTCATTAAAATATACTTCACTGTAGTTACAGTTAGAAAAATTGGTAAAAACGGCCGTTTTTCTAGTTTTGATTTTGTTTTTTGAGTTCTGATTTTTTTACTAAAGTGGCGCTAGTGTGCATGGGGGAGCCCCTTAAAACAATGGGGAAGGCTGGTCAAAACTGTTTGTAGATGGCGCGTCCATAGCTTAGACCCAATCTGACCAATGAGGTCAATCTATTTTGAAATAAAAAATGACATTGACAGATTTTCAACCAATGACGATGTTTGGTTCATGCGCTGCTAGCGCTATTAGTTCCACCAGTTGCCCACCCCATTCGTCTCCGCTTCAAATATAGGGGAGCTAGCCTAAATATTTTCCAAAATTTTATTTTACCACTTTGTCGGCGTTATTGATATACACACTTCTCTACAAAATTACAGCTTTCTTGTACTAACGGTCTCTTAGCAAAACCTCGGACAGACAGACGGACTGACTGACAGACAGACAGACGAACATGACGAAACTTTATGGGTTCCTACGGAACCCTAAAAACGTAAGAAAATTTCAATTTCTCGGGCAACTCTGCAATAAGACCGTGTAGGTTCATATTTATTTTAATAATAATAAACCATTTAATTCAGGAAACAAAGACCCATAGATAAATTCCTTAACCTAAAAATACATACTAATAACAAATTTTTGTTAGTAGTATACAACTTAAAAACTATGTTACAGGTCGCGGCACGTAACTCTAGCGCTGACCGTTATTGCGCAGAAGTAAAAAATAAGAATTATGTCTTGGGGCATGCGTTGCGCCGATTTGCTCTCCAGTCGCAGAACATCCACCTCCTCCACGTTTCGTTCAGCGTTAGAGTTACGTGCCGCGACCACTTAGCACGTAGCACTTCACTTGCACGATGTTTTGTGCTTCAATGAGATTAAATAAAAACAAGAGGGTTGTATTCATGATTTTAATGATTATAATTATGTAAGTACACACGTATTACGGCCGCGGATCTTATTTTGATCAACAAGCCTGAGACTGACCGGCAAACTGCAAAAATGAAACTTTATTTAATTTGTGTTTCTATTTGTATTTATTTTATATAATTATTTTTTCCATGTGTATTTCTTATTGTTACGAGCCGCTTTTAGTAAATCTATATCATTTTTGTATTTATTTATGAAGTCTGAACAAGACATGTGCATATTCAAAGAAATTAGCAATTCTGCTTTTATCAAATCTCCCGGCAACGATTTCTGATATTAGACCATTTCATGGTCATTTGTGAAAATACGCGCTCAACATACGCATTTGAAGGAGGTATGCTCAAAGCACGAGATACAACACTAAATAATGCGTTCAACTTCTGCTCCTTTGCGACTTTAAATACTTGGACTCATTTTTTATCAACGCTTTGCTTTTGCTCGATCTGTGGTAGTATATTCTTCACCACACTGTAGTCTTCAAATAACTCGTCCGTAGAAAATCCTTCTTCGGAGTCGAATCCCATAATTGAAGCAGCATTATTAGGTATATATGAGGGCAGTGAAGCAGTAAATAGAAGACTTTTGTAGTAATTAATATTTAATAATTAGCTTACATGGAAACCACACATTAATCGGTACAAGGTAGCAGAGAGAAGGGAGGAGTGACCATAGATCATAAATCACATACACTTATAATGTTACATGTTATGAGTATCGGGTAATTTATCCCTAACACCCCCTCTCAATATTTAGTATAAATATTGTTTACAGTGTAATCTTAAGTTTACTTACAAAATAATTATGTTTTACTGATAACAATGGCTTAGTAAAAATATCTGCAACATTTTCATTGGTTGGCACATAAGAAACAGTAAACATATTTTTATTTATACAATCTTTAATAAAATGAAATTTTATGTCTATGTGTTTTGTTCTTTTACCATTTTCGTTACATTCAATCATTTGTATGGCACTTTGGTTATCTATCAAAAGGTATGTATCTGTGAGACAATTAAAATTTGTGAGTATACCTTTTAGATATAGTAGTTCAGAAGATACCATTGCGGCTGCTATATACTCAGCTTCTGCTGAAGATAATGAAACTGTTTGCTGCTTTTTAGAGAACCATGAGACTAAATTATTATTATTATAAATAGCGCAACCACTTACACTTTTCCTGTCTTCTTTGTCGCTCGCCCAATCTGCGTCGGCGTAGGCTACTAGAGATGTCTGTTTATCTTCTGACTTTGTATATGTTAGGTACTTACTTGAAGTTTGCTTAAGGTATCTTAATACCCTCTTGGCTGCTATCCACAAAGTTTTAGTTGGCTTATCTAAATACTTACTGAGATATGATGTGGTAAAAGTAATATCTGGTCTTGAAGTAGTAGAAATATATGTAAGACAACCTATTAATTCACGATATGGTACATTGGTTATAATTTCCTCATCTGATAATGACATTCCATGTTCCATAGGCGTCTGTACACCTTTACAATCTTGCATTGCAAATTTTTGTAAGACTTTTTCTATGAATTTTCGTTGACTTATCAGAAGTTTTCCTTTTTCTCTGATAATTTCCATTCCAAGATACTCTTTTACTTCTCCTAAATTTCTTATTTTAAATTCTTCTTTTAGTTTTTCTATTATTTCCAAAGATTCTTTAACTTTTCCTATAATCAAAATATCATCAACCCATATTAGAAGTAAAGTTTTATCTTTGATGTATAAACAAAAATCAAATTTAGATTGTTGATATCCTTGTTTGGTTATATATTTATGAAATCTGTTGTTCCAGCATTTTGGAGCTTCTCTAAGTCCATATAAAGCTTTGTTGAGCTTTAACACTTTTCCTTTTTGTACTGTTACTCCTTCTGGTGGTTTTATATAAATATCATCATTCAGTTGACCGTTTAAAAAAGCTGTTGGTACATCCAACTGTTTCATTGGTAAATTTTCTTGTACTGCATAGCTAAACATTATTCGAATTGTAGACATTCTTGCTACTGGTGAATATACATTGTATGCATTGTTTATTTGAAATCCTTTGGCCACTAATCTAGCCTTTTTCTTCCCATCTTGTTTTGTTCGGAATACCCATCTAGTATCAATAGCTTTTTCACTTTTTGGTAGATCTGCTTCTGTCCATGTATCCAATTCTTCCAGTGATTTGAGTTCTACTTCTATTGCTTTCTTCCATTCTTCTCCTTTGTTTATAGCTTGTGTATACGTTAATGGATCCGAGTCCACTAGTAAACAGTATGCAATGTTTGATATATCTTCTTGATCTTCTAGAATATAATCTTGTAGGTGTTGAGGTAACTTTTTGTTTCTTTCTGATTTTCTTTGCTGTTCATGTGTAATCGTTTGAACTTCTGTGTTTTCATGTTCCTCTCTATCTGTTTCAGATTCTTGTTCTTCTCTATTAATTTCAAGTTGTTTTTCTTCTCTATTCTTCTCTATTTCTTTTCCTTTTTTATCTTTATTTGCTTTTACATTTTTCTCCTGTTCTTCTTCTTCATGCTCATAATATTTTACTTTTTCATTTTCTTTGTAGGTTATATCATCTTCATTCATTCTTACATCACGTGATACTAATATTTTATTTGTTTCAGGATTCCACAGGCGATATCCATTAGGGGAATATCCTAACATATGCATTTCTTTTGCTCTTTGATCAAGTTTATCTCCTTTTGGCATTGTTACTACCCATGACTTACTTCCAAATACTCTTAATTTTGATAAATCCTTTTTACCATACATTATTTCTGCAGGAGTTTTATAGTTTATAGCAGATGATGGACAACGATTAAGCTGATAGGTAGAACATGCTATAGCTTCACACCATAAATGCTTTGGAAGTCCAGTTTCCAACAAAAGTGTGCGAGTAATATTATACAGGGTACGGTTCATTCGCTCCGATACTCCGTTTTGCTGAGGCGAATAAGGTTGAGTATATTGGATTATTATTCCTTTTTGTTTACAAAAATTCTCTAATATATGATTTTTAAATTCACGACCATTATCACACCTAATATTTTTAACTTTAGTATTTGTTTGTGTTTCAAATTGTTTTATATAATTTATGACATTTTGAGTAGCTTCACTTTTATTTTTCAGCACAAATGTTACACAAAAATGCGAATAATCATCAATAATAACTTGATAATATAACTCACCATTAATTCCAGGTATTCGACACGGACCAGCAATATCTGTATGTAATAACTCACCTATACATGTTGATCTCGGTCTCTTTACAGGAACAAAGGGTAACCTTGTAGATTTACCTAACATGCAGGGTGTACATGTTGTGTCGCTGACTGGTAATCCCATACTGTGTAAACTTCTTCTATTTAGATGACCAAGCCTTTTATGCCACAAATCTTTTGAAGATGAGGCGCTATTACAAGAAACACTGAGACATACCTCTAATTTCAATTTGAACAATTTACCTTCAAGCATTCCTTTTACATAGTTTTTAGTATTATGCTTTTTAATAATTACATTATTTCTGTTAAAATTCACATTATAATTTTTGTTTACCAACTGTTTTACTGAAAGTAGATTAAAGGTTAATTTTTGTACAATTAATGCTTCTAAATTAATTTCAGAATTTCTATAAGACATTTTAATAGAACCTTTCTTTTCACTTAAAATATAATCACCATTGGCAACATATATTTTTAATGGCGTTTGAAGTTTTTGAATATTATACATGTATTCTTCATATTTTTCATTAATTAAATGCTCTGTACAGCCTGAATCTATAATCCAATTAATCTCACAATTATTGTTATTCTCATTAACATTATTATTGTAGTTAATTGTGGAAATAAATGTAAATGCACTTTGACTTACAGCTACATTAGTTTCTGATGAGTTCTCCTGTCTGGGATGCTGTTGAGGTTGCGACCCACGGTGACCTCTATATCCTCTAGCTCGTGCTCTTCCTCTATGATGACCTCGATTTGATCTGCAGTATTTTGCTGTATGCCCTTGTTTGTTACATATGTTATATTAGATATACAAACTTTCTGTGTATGTGTCTATGGTGTAAATTTGAATTTAAGAAAAGTATGTTCGGTAGTACTTTGGTCAGCTGTGATTCCTTGTCACTTCTGTGTGTGCTTTTCTTATATAAAATGATCTCCTGAATATATTTACAACAAGTTATTATCTCCTCGTTTCTTTTATCCTACATTGGTTATGGGCCCAGACACCCAGTCACCCAGACACCCAGTCATCCAGACACCCAATCGCCGAGATCGAAAGAGGGATAAGAATAACGAAGATCCAGTGAAAAGTCTGGAGAGGTACGTCAGGAGAGAAAATTTTATCCAGTAAAGTAATTATTTGTGAAAAAGGAGCGACGATGAGCAGTTTATTTAGGATCGAGCCCCTGAACAAGGAAAATTATGACAGCTGGAGAATCCAGCGATCCTAATTAAAAATGATGGATGGAAATTTACTAGTGGTAAACTACCGAAACCGTCAGAAATAGGAGAAGCTAAGAATTGGGAAGCAGAGGATAAAAAAGCCAAAGCGGATTTAATTTTGTCGATGTGTGGTTCTGAACTTCGACATATTAGGGGCTGTATCACTTCTAGAGAAGTTTGGCTAAAATTGGAGTCTATTTATGCTTCGAAAGGACCTGCTAAGAAGGCGACACTTCTAAAGCGGCTTATGTTACACAAATTGTCGGAAACAGGTGATGCACGAGATCATTTAAATAGTTTTTTCGACGCTGTTGATAAACTGGCAGAAATGAGTATACATATTAACGACGACTTGCTGTCTATAATGTTATTATATAGTTTACCTAAAAAATTTGAAAGCTTTAGATGTGCCATTGAGTCGAGAGACGAGTTGCCGAAGCCAGAGGCATTGAAGATTAAAATATTAGAAGAGCACGAATCCAGAGAGATAAATAGATCTCAAAATGAAGGCGTCATGCATACATATGTGAAAAATGGTTTTAAGAAATTAAATAAAAGCGCAAAAGTTGGAAACAAAACTAACCCAACTACCAGTAGAGAAGGATTTAAATATAAATGTTTTAAATGTCACGAACATGGACATAAAGCATCAGAATGTCCGAACAAAAAGAAGATTTAGAAGTATGTAATGCTGTAAATGCACAAAAAGATGACTGGATTTTTGACAGTGGGTGCACGTCTCACCTTTGTAATGATGCGAGTGTGTTCAGGGACACTTTAACTATTATTACCGGAGAACTTAATTTAGCTACGCATGTAAGTACTGAAATAAAAGGTAAGGGTACTGTAAGGTTGTCGGCATGTAACAAAAACTCGAAGACCGCAATTGAATTACGCGATACACTTTATGTTCCGAACCTAAGAACAAATTTAATATCTGTAGCCAAGTTAACCAACGATGGTTGTGATGTCACATTTAAACACAGTGTAGCAAATGTGATTGACAAAAACGGCAACATTAAATTGAGTGCCCATCGCAAAGGGAACTTGTATTGTTTAAATAGGTCTGAATATTCATTTAGTTTAAGTAATGCAAATGTCGACATACGTAGTTGGCATGAACGCTTAGGACATTTAAATGGTAAGGATGTCGATAAACTTTTAACTAAATTGGGTTTCAAAAATGACACAACCAAAGTACAGAGCTTACTTGATTGCGATATATGTGCTAAAGGAAAAATGACCGCGTTACCTTTTTCTAATTCCGGGAGTCCTTGCGCTGAAAAACTTAAAATAATTCATTCTGACATTGTAGGTCCGATGAGATGTGAGTCTGTAAGAGGTGCGAAATATTTTATTACTTTTATTGATGATTGTACACGTTGGTGTGAGGTATATTTTCTAAGTACGAAAAGTAAAGCTTTAGAAGCTTTCAAGGTGTACAAAAGTCAAGTTGAGAATCTTACCGGATTAAAAATCAAATATCTTCAAAGCGACAATGGAGGTGAATATTGTAACGCTGAGTTCGACGAATATTTGAAACAAGCTGGAATAATGCGAAGACTGACAGTTGCTCGGACACCGCAACAAAATGGAATATCTGAGCGAATGAATCGGACTCTAGTAGAAATGGCTAGGTGTATGTTGCTAAGTTCAGATCTTTCCGCAGGTTTTTGGGCAGATGCAGTGGATACCGCGTGTTATATCAGGAATCGTTGTCCTACAAGCAGTCTACATGGTGATATTCCTTATGAAAGATGGCTAGAGAAACCAGTGAAGATTTATTATCTTCGAAAATTTGGAACCAAGGTACATATTTTAAATAAAGACCCAAATAAGGATAAGTTCACAGCAAGAGGAATTTCTGGTATCTTTGTTGGATATCCAAAGAATGCGAGAGGATATAGAGTATGGATTCCAGAGCGAAGAAAATTCATGGTTGCAAGAGACGTGAGATTTCACGAAAATGATTATTCATGTCACGAGATCTCGACACAAGAGCCAGGATCGTCGAATGTTAAAGAAGATACGGATAAAGAATTCATTGAAATCGAATTTTCAAAGTGTACTCCACCGGAAGAACATGATAATCAAATAGAACAAGTAGACGATGAGATTTGGAGCGAATGTCAAGAATACTCTGTAGAATCGAGAGGATGCGAACAGAATGCTGAGACAAATCCTTCAAATATTGATCATCATCTAGTAGAATCAAGAACGGTTGGAACGCGTGGACAAATTGATCAACAAAGGATGATGAAAAGAGCTCCTGGTAGACCCAAATTATTACGCACAGGTAGTGCAGGCCGTCCAAGGAAAATCTATCGAATGACCGAAGTTGAACAACCAATAAATTTTACTGATTCAAATGATGCTGCAGATTTTGTTGGTTCAGCTGAAATGAGTTTGAAAAATGCTCTGAAATGTGATGATAAACCAGAATGGGAGGAAGCTATACTATCTGAAATTAGGAGTCTAGTTCAAAAAGGGACATGGGATATCGTTAGAAGACCGAAAAACAGAAACATCATTGGTTGTCGTTACGTTTTAACGACAAAACAGAATGTCGACAAGACTTTTAAGAAGAAAGCTAGGCTTGTGGCTCAAGGTTTTAGCCAGCGATATGGGGTTGATTACGAGAAAACGTTTGCGCCTGTAGCTAGACTGGACACCGTCAGATTATTAATGGCTCTCGCTGTTGAATTGGACTTGGAAATTCACCAATTAGATATTAATACTGCTTACTTAAATGGTTCATTAGATGAAGAGATTTACATGGAAATTCCAGAACTATTAAGAGAGAGTTTAATTAAGCTTATGAATCGTGAGGGAGAAGATCCTATCGTTAGAAAGCATGCGCAGGACATGCTTAGTAAATTGGATAATGGTTGCGATTCATGCTTATTGCGGAAATCATTGTATGGTTTGAAGCAAGCTGGACGTCAATGGATCTCAGGCTGAACAAGAAACTCACTGAAATGGGATTGAAGCAGAGTCTGAACGAACCATGCCTTTATTTTAAGCAAAATGGGAATACTTTCTTATTTGTATTAATATATGTCGACGATATTTTAATTGGGAGCCAAGAAAGAGGTTTAATCATCGATTTTAAAAATGAGCTGTCAAAGGAGTTCGACTTGAAAGATTATGGTCAGGCGAAATATATTTTAGGAATAGACATTATAAGAAATGACAATGTCATTATATTGTCACAAGAAAATTACATTAAAAAATTATTAAAACAATTTAATATGGAAAAATGTAATAAATGTGCAACACCTATGGAAATTAATTCGAAAGTAAAAACCGAAGAAAATTGTGATTCAGAAAATGACGAAATATGGCCTTATCGAGAACTAATAGGTTGCTTAAATTATCTGAGCAACGCAACTAGGCCCGATATTGCAAATGCGGTGAGTAAACTAAGCCAAAAATTAACGAAACCGGAAATATGCGACTGGAAATCAGCGAAACGTTTATTACGTTACCTTAAAGGGACAATGCGACACAGTCTTGTATACAAGAGAACTGGTTATTGTGTTCAAGGGTTTTCGGATGCTGATTGGGCTAATTGTGTGTTAGATGGGCGATCATATTCTGGATAATATCCACGATATACTCGCACCACCTAAAATGTAAGCATATTATGCTTTCATTTTAGGTGGTGCGAGTATATCGTGGCAATCAAGGAAACAACGTAGCGTGGCTACATCGACTTGTGAGGCTGAATACGTAAGTCTATCTGAATGTATGAAAGAAGCAGTTTATTTGAATAGTCTTATGAGGGAGCTAGGAATTGTGAGGTACACTCGAGTAGTTGTTCATGCCGATAATCAAGGAGCAATATGTTTGGCTCAAGACCCAATGTTTCACGCACGCAGTAAACATATTGATATAAAGCATCATTATATTAGGGAAGTGCTACGAGATAACAAAGACATCAAACTGAGACATGTACCCACTGAATCCATGATAGCTGACGTTCTCACTAAACCATTGTTTAGTGTCAAGCACTACAAGTGCATTACTGGTTTAGGTGTTAAAGATTATTGATTTGGATATATTTTAGTGTTTTTAAATTAAAATTTATGAGGGTGTATTAGATATACAAACTTTCTGTGTATGTGTCTATGGTGTAAATTTGAATTTAAGAAAAGTATGTTCGGTAGTACTTTGGTCAGCTGTGATTCCTTGTCACTTCTGTGTGTGCTTTTCTTATATAAAATGATCTCCTGAATATATTTACAACAAGTTATTATCTCCTCGTTTCTTTTATCCTACATGTTACAAGTGTAGAAAGCCGTTTCAGTATTTGCTGTAGTACTGTTCTTCTCAGAGATTTTTAATTCTTCATCTAGGAGACGTTGCTTCACAAAATCTAATTTCAGGTCTGGAGTGATGCCTGACATATCACTGTTGCATTCGATGGCAGTTATTACTGTATCATATTTGGTATCTAGACCCGTTAACAAGCAAGCAATTTTATCTCTGTCACTTAGTTTTTCTTGATTACATTCTAATTCCCTTACAATAGTTTCAAACTTTTCAAAGTAGTCTTCCAATTTTTCATCAGGTTTTTGTTTCAAGTTTAATAATTTTCTTCGTAAGTGAATTATTGAAATTATACTTTTTCTTTCGAACATATTTTTGAGGATGTTTATCATGTCCTTTGCGGTTTCGCATGACTTTATAATATTCAAGTATTTATCTGGAACGCATTGAACAATGATGCTTTTTGCTTTAGCATTTGCTTTCATGAATTCTTCGTCTTCATGTTTAATTTTTGTTTCATCCATTTTTATGATACGTAATAATTGTTTTTCGTCCAGTATGCATTGAACTCTGAATATCCAATTGTTGAAATTATCTGGTTTCAATTGGGGAAATTTTTCTTGAACGGAAGCCATATTGATCGTTCACGTTCGGTCGTGCACGCTTCTCAAATTATTATATTGTTGTTATTCGTGCTTGTAACTTTGCCCTCACTTTTTTTTGAGTAGCCCATAACCTATTAGGTATATATGAGGGCAGTGAAGCAGTAAATAGAAGACTTTTGTAGTAATTAATATTTAATAATTAGCTTACATGGAAACCACACATTAATCGGTACAAGGTAGCAGAGAGAAGGGAGGAGTGACCATAGATCATAAATCACATACACTTATAATGTTACATGTTATGAGTATCGGGTAATTTATCCCTAACAAGCATCACAAAGTTCTGTAAAATTTAAATTCCCATAAAGTGACAATGGTTCCAATATTTTCAAGGGATTCGATTCATCGAAATCAAAGCGGGTTTGAAGATAATTCAGCGCATTTTGGTAAAATTCCTTGAAATCCAATATACATTGTATAAAAACAGTATTTTCTGCACGGTGTCGGGCAATACGCAAATGGGATCCATAAAAAATTTTGTAAACTTCAGAGATACTTACATAATGTTTTTAAAAGTATGTATTGATTGTTTAAACTCCAACGAATGTAACTTTTTTACTCAATCACTCAACTCAACGAAGAAAGAAAATGGAAAGAAACTCGCCGCAAAATACAACCAGTCATCCACAGAGTCCACAGATTACTGCGCGCACGGGAGGAGGCGAAAACGAACGCGGTACCTACATGCGGCGCGCGGTAGATGACGCGGTGGCGCGTGGCGTGACTGGGTTGGGTACCCGTGAATGAATTGATTGAGCCTGTCGCATCGCATATTGTCAAAAATCGGGACAAAATCGATAGGCCGCCCGGCCGTCGGGACGCGGGACAATGTCTTCGAAATCGGGACTGTCCCGGCAAAATCGGGACGGGTGGCAACTCTGCTTACTAGCAAATATGAATAACCAAGACAACGGTGGACGCATTTGCAGAAGTCTTGATATTTTTAATTTCTTTTTTTTTATGATTAAATAAACGATAATTGTGGACTTTCTGAAGTATTTTGTCTATCTAACTTGATAACGGAAGCTTGTTGTTAATCGTAAAACATTTTATGGAACAATAAAATATTATTAATTTTCACTAGAAACAAAATACTTTGCTGTACTGTCTCGTTATCAGATAATAAATCGATATTTCAAAATCGATAGCTGTACAAAACTAGCCAGTGTTGCCAAAAAAAATCTTTTTAACTGGCTGACATAATATTAAACTATTCATGAGTTCCAGGAATTAAACCATTACTTTTTATGTAAATTAAAAAGGGCAATGAAATATAGTAAATATAGTTTTTTTTTCAAGGGCAAGATTTTCAACATTCCAATCAGTAATGAGTTGCTTGCCCGTCGGCGTCGCAATGAAGCCAGTTTATAGTTATAGTAGTTCAATGTCTGCATCCAAGATGGCGTTCTTTTCAATAAAAAGTATGTAGTTAATCCATGCGATACATAGATGTCACTAGTTGCAGACTGAAAATAGTGGAATATTATACTTCCAATTTTAGGTAAATAATAATAAATTTTAATGGGACTGAATTACGACAGACTTTAAAGCCGTTACAGCCGCATCAGGCCGTAGCGCATCGAAATTGATCACAAAAAAAAAAAACGAGGCCCGTTTGTAGTCTGCAAAATGTACAAAAGTTATACCTACAATATGTTGGTACTGTAATCTTTGAAGCTACTTATCATGAATTTGGCGTGTTGCGGCTTAGCCTGCCCTAAAGTCTGCGTCAATAGGGCGTTTGAATTGTTAGCACAATTTGAAATGCAATTACATATCATCAATCACACAGTTTTAATTTCAAGTAGGTAGGTAGGTAAGAAAGTTTTTGTCCTAGATACTTGGTAGGTAGATATTCAATTCACAGTTGATATATTAACCGCAACAGGGGTTTCACATAAAATCATAAAGCGAAATTTTGATGCGTCAAGCCACCACCATTTCTCATTTGGAACCCTGATAATAAAATGAAGATATCAAATTCCCGTTGTGACTAGAAATTTCTATTGCTACCTAGGGGTGTCACTGGATGTTAGAAAAGCGCTTAAAAATGAAATAGTAGATACCTACTACTTTTAAAGAGCTACTTTAAAAATAATGCAATAGGGAATATGCATGTATTTTTTTCTTCTCTTAAATTAATAAATTACACTAATATCAACCCAAGAAATGTATTAAAAGTAAAGTTCAACGACTGCTTGTCGCTCAAAAATAGTATTAAACTTCTGCAATTTTCTACGACAGTTTAAACGTCCGTGACTGTCGTGTCCATGATGTGACGTCATTTACCTCGAATCTGCCTTGTTTACATCTAATTTTTTGGCCTTAATAAAATAATTTTACTAATTGTATTGTGCTATAATCAAGCATAAATTGCAATAACAATATTGTGATAAAATATTCTATTATATATGTTTTGAGAGTGCGTTCCGTTTCACTAAAAACATGCTACTTAAAACAATAAATTGTAAAATAATTGATGTTTTGGAAACTTAAACAAGTGATCCACAATGTTCTTATATGCACCAATACAAGGCATTTTTAATAAATAAAAAGAGTCTTGTGTTTCATGCATATTCCCTATTGTTGTAAAAATATGACAAAGTACCTATATTTCTCTAGAGTTATAGTATAAACAGCAACCTACAATAATTTTTTTATGAGCATGGCAAGAGCACTTTTAACTTACTAAATACTCGGAACGTACCTACATAAATGTAGGTAGTTAGTATGTCTATCTACATACAGGTAAGTAGTACCTATAGGTACAGAGTTGAAGTAAATAGCACTATTTATTTATTTATTTAAAATACTTCAAAATGTAAGCTGTTTTCTATGAGGTGAGCCCGAGGCTCTGCTACGCCTTGCGCTGGCTGAGATTACTACGCGTTTACGAGTTGTTGCTACGCTTATAAACCTACTTGCCTACTAGTTTTTTTTTCTTAGCCTATATTGTCCCACTGCTGGGCAAAAGCCTCCCCCAAAGCACAGTATAAATATGGACAGCGCTTATGAGCCCTGCCCGCGCGCCGCCTGCACTGCGGGCGTGGTGGCGGATAGCGCGCGCCCGCTCCGACGAGCGCACGAAACGTTATCGTCCAACCATGGCTCGCTCCATATATTACTATACTCTTTGGCTCGCTCCCGCCAAAACTTGTAAAAGGTTACGCCGCGCCGCGCCGTAAAGACAAAGTTAAAGATCTATACTCGACAAGTTGTTGTGTGTTAATTTTAAACTGTTTTCCGTGTTTAAACCAGGGATGTTACGGAGGTGGTTTTACCGGAACCGATCTCGGAGTCGGAGGCGGAGTCGGAAATGATGGCAGAAGAAAAATGTGCTAAGGGCAGGCAATAAAATAAAATAGTGAATTATGAATCGATGACAGAACGCGTGCTGTGTTCCCCGGGCGACATGCGTAAACCTGTTCGCACACGTTGACCACAGCCACCGCGCGTCGTCGCCGCCGCCCGCCGCTATCTGCTATGCTTCGACCTCCGATTAAAACCTCCGATTTAAAAGTATCGGAACCGAAGTCGGAACCGGAGGTGTAAAATCAATCGGAAGTTCCGACGTATCGGAGTCGGAGTCGAAGCTTCGTAACATCCCTGGTTTTAACTATCGTCTTTTGTTGAGATTAACCGACGACGCAGAAATAGGTTTGGATTTAAATTGTATTTTGTAAGCTAGTTATTTCAATTCGATTGATTGATCACAACAGATTAAAAATCTTTTAATAAAAAAAAAAAAACAATATCAACAACATTAAAAGGGACAACCCTATCTATGGCTTCAATGGACCCACCCATGCAGCGTAGTAATTATTGCATCAACTAGGCTTAAGTTTCGGTACTGTCCAAATTTATACTGTGCCCATAGCCTTCCACTCTTCTCTCTGTGCGGTTGAAACGCTTGAAATAGGGAGATTAAAAAAAAAGACTTTTTTTTTAATCTCCCTCACACTCCCTCCACATTTGTGATTATTTATTATCTTCATCAGAATTTCAGATGAAAGACATCCTCTGCTGGACATTGACTTGACCAATCAAGCGTCGCCTCATTGACCGGTCCTGTCTTTAGCGTATTCCTACATCTCATTAGTTTCCGGTTTTAATGGTTGATCACTGATAAAACTATTCTCCACTTAAATCCTAAGAAAAGAAGCCAAACAATATTTCAAGCAGCTTTCAGCTACAAAAAGAATACATTCACAGTTAGCAAAAGAAACAGGCAAAGAAACTTAATCCTCTAGGCAGACAGACAGACAGCGAGAGAGCACATTTAAAAGGCATCGCTTAGCTGGCGAGAATTGCAACCGGTGTATATTAGATGTACTTTCCGTTGCCGCACAAATGGAGTGTTAAGTGGACAACTGCACGACCTAATCATTTAGCTAAAGAACTTGTATGCATAAAGCCGTTTTATGAAATCGCCTGCACTTATAGATACTTCATTACTTAGTAAACACGGCGAAACATCACGCTACACTACTACATTTTCACATGGCTTCATTTTGTAAAGATTTGCCGTAAAATGAGAGATCTGCTTATACTGGTTTAGTAATAGCTTGATTGGTCGTCGTGCGTACAGACCTAAGTACATGGTTTAACCCAAGTCTTTCACGACTGCCTTTATAATGAAGCACATTAGATCATGTTTTTAACTTGTTGGCCAAGTGATAGCTACTGCTGAAAATGAGGTCTTAGGTTCCCGGTCGGGCATCGTGTTGATGGGTTTTTTTCATCATAAATTATTTAGTAAGTCTCGCCCCCAACGCAAGAAATGTGGGGGTTCAGTACAACCACTTGTCTTTCTGTTTCTGCCTAACCCTTCGGGGATCACAGGCGCAATATCACGTTTGTAATTCCCAAAAATATTATAATCTTATGCTAGATATAATCCGAAACATGAAAGCCCTCAATCATTAGCATTCCATTAGTTTACTCCTCCGTGCCACTTCCTAGTTTCAACGGAGAGGATTATGGACTGTGATCACAGACTCACAGTGTCCATTTTACGATTTCCATTGAGCTATCTGTCTGTCTCTTAACAGGATATCGGGTGGAACGCTTCGCTTGCAATCTACCGCTGTAATTTGACAGTTAGTGCAATAGTTCTGGGAAACTGGAGATCGGACTAAATGCAACTTAAAATCGTCGGAATATGCATCTTTTGATCTCGAAATATGCAACTTAAGTGCCAAAATATGCAACATGAAATAAGTAATAGGTACTACAAATCGAGATTTCCCTATCCTAGTTCCTAGTGTATTTATTAGATGGGGAGACGAAGTGGTGTAACAAAAATCTGTCTGATAAGTTAGAAGAACTGTAGATGAATGTGCCTCTCAGTAACATACATACTTGTTCTTCATCTCCGTGTTGATGAAGATTAACCTAATACAATTCTCCACTTTCACAGCGTTGTCGCAGGGATCCTCTTGACTGCAGAAACCACGCACCCCTTTGCATCTATATCCTGCTGATTCACGTCGAAACAAAAGTTGTGTAGTGGCTTATTATTTCAATAAGTATCCAGTAACCATTCAGGATATGAATACCCAGTTTTCCACACAAGCGCAACTACACACTTAAAACTGATCCTCAACAGTTATTTTCATTGCGCTCATATTATACTGAGATAAGTTGACCCAATGCGATGGTCGGGCAAGCGAACCCGAACGTTTTAGTTGAACAAATAATGGCACAACACCACCAAAATAGGAGTGGAAGGCGATTTTGAAAGGATGGCAATATTGAAGATTTGGTAGATTTAGCAAAGAGATTAGATTTAGATTCTATATACCTAAGTAATCTTGTTTGGTAAAAAAAACATTTTCAATGTTAAAATATTGATCGAATTTCAAAGATGGTGGTATGTTTCGGAGGGTCGCGGCGTCGTCGTTTGTGTTTTAGGCGCTGATCAGACGATGGATTATTTGATCGCCGAACAGAAATGAACGCTGTTATTAATCCTGTCCATTGATTGCTGCTTTGTTTTTTCACACATTGGTTGTTGCAAACTGTTCAGTGCCGGGATATGAAGTGATAAGCTTTTTGATTTTGACTTGTGGAAGTACTAATCATGTTGTTGAACTGTCCATATGAAAGGCATTCCCATTGTAATTGTGTTACAATTTATTATCCCGCAGAGAAACAAAATAGCTCTCACTGATGACATTATTCCTTTTATATGTATTTTCCCCAGTTTAGATTGTCTTCGAATCTCCATGTATTATATGGAAGGCTTAATTGCCACTAATTTATAAAGCTGATCCAAAGCTTAATGCTGATTTCAACAAACAAATCCGTAAAATGAAATGAATGAAATAAATATGAAATAGGCCACAATTGTTGTCATCTTTTATTAATCTGTATAAAATTATATTTGTGAGTGGGCCTCGGTCGACCGGTATGCAAGCAATTTTTAAACACTTCCTCGAAAATTGGCTCTTATCACACTACCTAATTGGTTCAGAATGTATTTTTTTTCACTTATTTCTACTAGTGTTTTATTTCCACGGATAAATAAACTAAATTTGAAAATCGTAATTTTTGATACACGTGGGTATAAATTTGTCACTCTCCTTCACTTCACTGCTCCTTCGGCTCGGGTGTAAATTCAGCCTCGGTGCAATGACAAAGTTTGCACACTTGTTTATACTTGTATAAAATGTACTATTTTAATTTAAGTACTTCCACGTGCCGCGTATCGGGTTTCAGTATCATTCAGTTTATGTTTAGATTTCGCGAGGACTACACGTGTTTTAAGCTAACGCACGGATTAATACTAAACAATATTGCTTGCAATATCTCTAGAGGACCTAGTTAATATTAGTTTACAAACTAATCTTTTCAAAGGCAGGATTAGAACTGAAAGCGTGCTCAAGGGCTCAAGGGGACAACTTATGTTAACCTATTATAAAATAATTATAATTTTAATATTCTATTAATAAAATCTGTGCCATTTTTTTAGATGGATTTTTTTAAATGGAGGAAATCAGTACATAAAATTCTCTAGGATATTTATTTAGTAAACTTGATATCATCATCATCAGCCGAAAGACGTCCATTGCTGGACATAGGCCTCCCCCAAGTGTCGTCACATTGACCGGTCCCGTGCGACTCGCATCCAGCGGACCTTCACCTTCAACCTTCACCAGGTCATCGCTCCTTCTAGTGGGAGGCCTATCTTCCAACGCAACGTCTACCAAAATTCCTTTAAATTATCAGCCGTAAAGCTACCAAGCATTAACTAGAAAAAAAGATTTCCGGCAAAAAAAAATAACCCTCCAACGTTGTAATGGGCATAAGTTCCAATGTGTCCAACTTCAACTGTTATCAACGTATAACGTTATTTCATAGCCACGTTTGACCTGTCACGTCTTCATTATGTGGCGCGGTTCAGTCCCAGATTTCTCTAGGGATGGGACAAGCCCGCATTGCGTGTCTCGTCTAGTCCATTCATAGTGATGAACCAGCATCACAGTATAAGTTTTCAAGGGCAATATAATTTGTTAGTTCATTTCTGCCCATTTGGAGTACCTTTGTTCTATCTTTAAATATTGGTTAATTATACAGGGTGTAAACAACCTCATCACGAAGCCGTCAACCAAGCATTCTGTACATCAAACTAAGTAACTTAATGCAAAAATTATTACTGCGGAAACGACTTTTGATCATGTTTTGTGGTAGAACTGAATGTAACACACTTAAAACATTGTGCTGATGGATGGATTGAATAGTACGGGGGTCGTGGAGGTGTTTAAAGTAAAAATCGTACAATAAAAACTTGTATTAAAAAACAACTTATCAAAAAGTTGGAACTTTGACCCCCAATATCTCCGTAACTAGAAGGTTTCCAGGTATGGTGTAGAACAAAAAAACTATCGCAATGACGGGGAGAACAAGTGACTTTCGGCTTCGTTACGAGGTCTTTTACACCCTTTATAAATAGAATATCTGTTTGTTTTATCAATATTAAAACGATGGCACATTCCAAGAGATGTTACAAGAAGTACAAGGGCCTAAAATAGCCACTTTAGCAGATTCATTATAGAATAATAATATGAATTACGTTACAATTCGTGAAATGATCATTGCGTCTCCATCGTCCTCATCATCTGCCTAGCCTTTTCCCAACTATGTTGGGGTCGGCTTCCAGTCTAACCGGATGCAGCTGAATACCAGTATTTTACGAGGAGCGACTGCCTATCTGACCTCCACAACCATGTTAGTACCGGGTAATACGACACCCCTTGGTAAGACTGTTTGTCAGACTTTTTGGGCCTCTGACTACCTAACGACTGTCAAAGATCTACAAATGACAGCCGGGACCAACGGCTTAACGTGCTTTCCGAGCTTCTGAGCCTGGCTTGGACGTTTCGTTACTACAAGAACTATTGTATAACAGAAAAGTAATGAACAGTGGATAAACGCCCATGTGAATGTAACGAAAAGGCCAAGCCACATATTTTGACTAAGGTGTAGAGTTTGTAAGAGAGTCAGCAATAGGAAGGGGTCCGCAAGGACCGATGCCTGCTGTGGTTGCGGGACTGTTCGAAAGAGATACCGTGACCCCGGAACACAAAGGGCGATGAAGGAACATGGATGGGTTTTAGTCAGTAAAAGTCTGACACTCCCTCCTGCTCCGCCCAGAGCGGGAGAAGACATTTGATGATTTACAAACCGAAAAAAAAAAAAAAAAAAAGGTGTGAAGTTAGACCTTGTAGAGTTAGAGATCATGAGATCTGATAACTTTTTGACAGTGCGAGTCATACAGTCTCGTCTTGACAACATTTTACATGAAAATGTTTTTGGTGAGAAACAAACTCTCATTCGCAGCCATCAATCGATTGGCCTAGAGAACTAGAAACATAGCTTAATAAATTTCAATTCTCACATTACATCATTTATATCCATTCGTTGGGTAATGAATGGCAAGTAGGTAGGTGGGTAGGCAGGCAAGTATATTAGTTACGGCCTTAATACGTTCACTAAGCGAAAATTGAAACGGGTGTGAAGAAAAATCGTTTTTGGGCTTTGTTTCAGTCGTTTATTTGTCAACTGAGCTGTGGTAACGACTTCCTCTTACAATTTGATTTGGAACCCAAGGTTCCAATTTTGGTGATCTGGTGGTTACTTTGGGTAATTTGTTTCATCACCACTGCTCTCAAAACGGTGAAGAAAAACATCGTGAGGAAACAGGCATGTCGTAGAACCAAATAGGTATTCGAAAACGTCATATGGCACAAACCTTTTCATGTGCCAGTAACCTCATCATGTGATACCAACACGAGGTAGGCCCACCTCGTGGATTATAGCCTAGGTACTTCCCTTGGTATAGTCGACGCCTGTGTCCCAGCAGTGGTAACAGAAAATCCAATCACAGAAAAAACTAATGAAAGAAAAAAGTTATTACACGTGCGTACAAAACGCTTTTAGGTATCAAAAGAACCGTTTCTGTTTAATAAAATCCTTACATTTCGATTCACTCGACTAGATTCATATTGGGTATCCTCGCAAAATTGAAATGTCAAAATCACTTTTTAGACCAAGCAAATATTTAACCCTGCACTCCTGTATGCAAATCAAATACAGTCCCATGTTTCCAGTCTTTTTTGTATATCCCGGTATCCATTGGCTTAACTCGCCAACTGTCGGTGTAGGTTTCATCAATTCCAATTTTAGACTTCGAGTTTTATAAACGAGCAGTGGAGGGATGTAGGGTTAAAATGTTTTCAATACACTTCCTCTCGAAAACTGGCTCTTATCGCACTGCTATTAATTCAGTATGCACTATTTTTCACACTCGTCTTTATTTTCATGTGTTTCTACTAGTGTAATTTAAACAGATATAACTTTAAACTTAGTCCAACTTGGTCAATTCCTATAGTCAGCAGATATTGTTTTTTTTTAAATTTCAGCAAAAAGCTCATATGCCTTTTAAAGCCTAAATATTTTTGAATATTTAAATGGTGTTTATGAATAGAATATCATAAATAAACTTTATTATTTATTAAATTATTGTTTTTTAACAGATTAATGGATACTGCAGCCTTATTACATAACACACGATGGCAATGGTTTTCATTTTGTTGACCATTTGAAAATATTTATTGCGTTACAAACGTAATCGACAGTAGATTTTCTTCAAAATCCTTCAGTATGTGGAAGTGTTTACGTGCGTTTCATTGAGTTTCACTGTAAAACGTGATATGTTACCCCAAAAAAAAGTCGTTTCCCAGCAATAATTTTTGCGTAGGGTTAGGGTACGGCTTCATAAAGAGCTCATTTACACTTTTTTTTTTTCGGATGGGAAATCATCAAATGACTTCTCTCGCTCTGGGCGGAGCAGGAGGGAGTGTCAGACTTTTACTGACTAAAACCCATCCATGTTCCTTCATCGCCCTTTGTGTTCCGGGGCCACGGTATCTCTTTCGAACAGTCCCGCAACCCCGGCAGGCATCGGCCCTTGCGGACCCCTTCCTATTGCTGACTCTCTTAGAGGCGCGCGTGGAACACGAACGCGCCGTCGACACGGCCTGTCGTCATGAGACGGACGGACGGCGAGCTAGCCCATAGCCCACCGTCCACAGGCCCGAGCTCAGTTACACCTTGTGTAAAGACAGATTTGTTTGTATGCGGTTTCTGCTTGAATTTCATCCTTACTCACAAACCCACTAAAGATTAATTTAAGTATCTAACTACCACAGTTCCTTGTATGTGTTCACCGACCTCAGCAATATTGTTCCGCGAGAGAATGAAACCGCGTCTTGTACAAAATAGAGCTCGGGGGGGATACAGTCTTGTGGTGGTTTTATGAGAGGAGAGGTTAAATTCTCGTGTGTTGTCATTAAAATTTAAGTTGGTATATTGTTTTCGGAATTTGTGAATGTTTTCAAGGAGATCGACTAGGTTTTTATGAACAGAGATTAAATATGATGTCAAGAGTACTTAGGTGCTAGCTATGTAGGATTAACTGTTAACTCGGCTGCAGTTTTGACTGTTAGAGTGTTACCTGAAACCAAGAGTATCAGCGCTTATTGGAGTTAATAATTAAGGCAAAACCTAAGAAACATTATCACGTAGGCACTTATTTCTCAATATTGTGGCTGTCACTTGCGGGATCACCATTATCATCAGCCTACTGCAGTCCACTGCTGGACATAGGCCTCCTCAATCGCACGCCACTCAACTCAATTCTCAGCAACTCTCATCAGTTGCTACCAGCCACTCTGCGGAGATCGTCACTCCACCGAGCCTGAGGGCGTCCCACCTTACGCTAGGTACTTACACTTACGCTAGGTACTTACACTTACGGGATATCTTCCGTGATTTACAATAATTATGAACTCCCGATATTTTGACGCTGTTGCAAGCGTACTCGTAGATTACGTGAATGTTTAAATTGAAAACCGAAAAAGTGCGAGTCGGACTCGCAAATGGAGGCATCCTTTAATTTCTTAATGTGAAAATTTCAACTGTCTACCTACTATGAATCATGATGACGATACAGCTCGCTGGTATGACGGGCGGACGGACAGACGGCGGGGGCCTAGTATTAGGGTCCCGTTAGTTACCCTCGAGTACGGAACCCTAAAAATAAACTCATCACACAACACACCAAACTAACACAATAGCAGAACTACTATCACACTTTGCAATCGACAAATATGCCGAATTTATCCAATCTGACAGGCTGCTATCAATAAATCCGGATCAGACCGTCGATCCGTGAAACTGCGACCCTTATCAAGTGTAAACTGATCCTTTAGTGTGTATTATACTTTGTATGTTGGTCAGCTGAAGGTTTTTTGAAAGTGCGTTACAGGAAAATATTTCGAGTATAGAGAACCTGGCTTATGAAATACCAAAAAGGTAATGTGAAGTTCCTAGTACAAGGTGTTTGTACAAAAATCTTTCTTTCTTTATCGTGTGGTTGGTGCCTAACCTGGTGTCAGATCCTATGCCACCTATGGGCCTCTGACATACCGTCGAGAAATATCTCTTAGGCATGCTGGTTCCTTCACGATGTTTTCCTTCACCGAAGCAAGTGATAATAATACAATACGCAAATGAATCTGAAAAATCAGAGGTGCGTGTCTTGGGTTCGAACTAGAACTATGACGCCTGTACATGTGTTTGCTGTATTGGGTGCAAAAAATAAACATAACGCCTATGATCCCCGGAGGGTTAAGCAAAAGCGTATCTACGAGTATATTATACCCAGATTACGCCAGTTGTGTTCAAGTTTTTATGTTAAGAAGAGCTGAACAAACAACAAAAGAACAACATTTTTTTTTATTAAAACACGCCTGTAATGTCTGAAGGTTTAGGCAAAGGTGTACCTAATAGTACACACATTTCGCCAGTTATGTTTAAGTCTCGACTCGAATAGCGTAGCGGTGGTGAGGCTGACTTACGTCCTTAGGGTCCCGGGTTCGAGTCCCGGTTGGAGCACATGTTTGTGTGATGAGCATGGACATTTGTTTCCGAGTCATGGATGTTTATATGTATAATAAGTATGTATTTACAAACAAAAAAGTATCTATGTAGTATATCAACTATCTGGTGTCCACGACACAAGCCTCGTTGCTTACTGTGGCACTAGATGGCGCTGTGTGTTCATGTCCAGCGATATTTATTTATTTATGTAATAGGGGACGAGCCTATTGCCATCCACTGGGTACAAATCAAGACCCCGTGGCTGCTACTAAGACATTAATGGTGGAAAAAACCCAATAAGTAACACTTTGCCCGACCTGGGAATGGAACCCAGGACCTCATGTTAAAATATAAAAAATGAAAACTAAAATAATGAACCAAACAGTACGCATATAATCTCCGAAAGAAAAGACAGAAATGTGCATAGAGTACAAACTCATTTCGCATTATTTTGAAGTTCCATGCAATACCTTGGGGACGAGTATATAGTCAAAATCCTAATATCCTTGACAAGAATAATTAGCACTTTTACTGTGGGCGTCTGAAAAGGCGGTCAGGGTAAGTTCGTAGGCATGTCACGGTCTTCTCAAAAGGCCGCTTCGCCCTGTATTATTAGACTCACCTAATTCGACCAAAATGTCTAGACTTTAAAGTAGACTATAACCTTTTGTTTTAACATTTATTTCGGGGTTTTTTCGATTAGAAACTATCACTATCTAATAAAAAAAAATATTATGTACTAATATACTACACTACAACAGCCCATAACGTCCACTGCTGGACATAAGCCTCTCCTATGATGGGAGGAATTTCCCATAATCTCCACGCTTGGCAGGCGGATTGGAGATCACAGTGATGAAAGACTAACAGAAAACGCTGCTGCCCATTCTCTGGTCTACGGAGGCGCCAGGTGTTCTGCCTCAGACATTAGTCGCCTTATACGACACCCGTGAGTGTAATGGGTTGGTTCTATTCTACTCTGCCGGATACCACACGGCTTAGTACTGTACTAATATACCTACTATATAACCATTGAGTTATTACTGCTACGTATGGAGAAGACTGCGCGAACAAAATCTGTGCGCAGTGCGGGGCGCGCGGGGGGCGGCTAACCCCGTATATATAATGCTGTGGCGAGCAAGCGACTGAGTGAACTGCAGCCAGCCGACAGCAATTGAACGGAGCACCGATTTTGTCGCGCTGTCTTTTCTATACGTAGTAGTAATAGCTCAATGTATATACTCGTAACTAAGTTTTTTTGCAGAAAAGTCCGGTTAAGAAGAAGCCAGGCTCATAGGTTGACCAGCTTCATAGGTTGACATGCAAGACACCATTAAAAAAAACATAATATTTAACTTAATATCTATTAATAAGTTAAAAACATGTAGCAGTAGGTACCTATAATTTTAAGAACTGTCTTCCAAAAATTTCATTTTTCTTTTTTTTTTCTTTTTTTTTTTCACCCGGAACTTTCACGTTTTTCGTGTTGATTTTGGCCTTGCCTGTAACGTAACATAACATCACGTCTGTATTTTCCTAAGCGTTGGGCAAAGACGTGCCCACAGTAAACCCACATCTCGCCAGTTATGTTTAAGTCCCATGTAATAGGGGTCAAGTATGTTGCCAACAATCGTGCTGATACCTGATGCTACCACTGAGATTTTCCTGATAAAAAAAATTCAATAACGTAAAACCAACTTCTACCACAGTTTTCCTATCTAAAATATGAAACAAGGAAAATTGAAAAAAAATACGAAGAAGAAAATGTAAAATGGAGCATCAACTTAAGTTTGTATTCTACATAAGTTTGTTTACAAAGCCAAGCAACGCTATTACGTATTGAGATGGAGTGTATAAAGTTTCTGTATCGTAATCAACTAAAAGCACACTGTTTCAACGTTGCTTCTGCAAATTTTAGGAGCCACGAAGTGTAACTTGAGAGACTTGATACATCACTCAAGTCTACCGAAACTCTGCTCTGTTGGACATTAAGCTTCTTTCTGTGTCACAACACGGGCAAACTGCCTATACTGTTATTATTTATCACTTAACACCATCATAGTAATTATTTCAGTAAAACAAAGTTATTAATTATTCCAAATTGTTTTGTTCTCATCTTACTTTTTCTTATTTAAATTTGCTCACCTACCTTTAATAATTAGAATCGGTTTTTGAGTGGAAACCTGGTGACTTGTAAATACAGGTGTTTCACCAGTGATTCACAGACATGTAACATGCTTGTTTATACCAATAAATAAATATAAAAAATACATTTTAAATGGCGTCGGCAAAAGTCCTAAGTTCGAAACCAAATGCATTCCGCTGAGATTATTCAGGATCTATACAGATAGAGTGAGAACCTGCATTTTATGTATTTTTGCATACAGTCAAAAACTTAAATAAAATACATCCCTTTTATATATCTGGGAAGTATCTATATATTTGGTTTATCCACATTCTCAAAATGCTTCATGAAACATGGACAATGCAAACACGCTGTTACTAAGACCTCTAAAATGCCAGTGTGCATAACTTAAATTGTTTGCCTTCCCTATTTGTAAAGCAATTTGAATTTTTAACGCTCCGTCCGAGCAAGATTTTCCAGCCGTATTTTCATCCTTGCACTCAAGGGATGTTTCTGAGAACAGATATGGGAATTTGGGATTTGCATGCAATGACTGAAATAGGATTGGGGCAGACGTGCCAGACGAAGGCAGATAGAATAGAGGGAAAAGTTCACAAATGGAAAGTAATTCAATGAAGATTGGAAATCTTATTCGGTTTGGTGTTGTTTGTGAAAAATTATATGAACATAAAAAAATCACAGTTTACTAAACCGATTCCATTGAAATTTCGCGAATGTGGTGGTTAGTTCTAGCTTGAAGCTAGGATAGTTTTGGACCCGATAGATGATCAACCCAAACCTATCTGGTTTCCAACATACCACCTCCATTATATGTTCCCACATCCACCACAGGTTCTAGTCTACAAATTACGCGACTACGTGAGTCGAAAGTGTATGGTTCACAGTAAGTAGGGCACGTTGCCCGTCGCCTGTTACAGGTCTTAATGAACAGTGGGACAAACCACGTGTGTATGGTAATAGGAAGAAGAAATTGATTAACATGAAGGATACAGAGTAGGCCTTGTCCCCTTCCTCTAACAGGGTGGAGGCCAGCAGTGGAAAGGAACATTATCGGCTGTTTAAATGCAGTATGGTACCAAATAGAGAAGCTCGTGGCTAATAACGTCCGCTCGGATCTATCTTCAGGTTATGACGCCCAAGCTTAGGTTGATCTGTGGATGGGTGACCACCTATTACATACCGAGTTTCCTCCATGCCTCGAAAAGCACGTTAAGCCATTGGTCCCGGCTGTCATTTGTAGATCTTTGACAGTCGTTACAGGTTTCAGTGGCACGAAAGTCTGTCCACCAGTTTTACCAGAGGGTATCGTAGCCACTATACGAAAAGCTGACCTACCTAATTTCATTATAAACTACAGTAGACCTTCGAAATACTCCCATTTGGATTCTGCACCCACAATACGCCTTAGTAAGACCTTAACAGACAAAGATAAATAGGTCAAGATCTTCAGCAGGAAACCTTGTTGGTTAATATAATGCATGCTCCACATGCAAAGAATATGTAATATTCACGGACAGAAGTATGAATAAATGTTTATATTATTCATAGGCCCATAGTAAAGTCTAATCCGTATGGTTTAATAAAGTGAATCGGGAGGAATATACATGTGAATGTAGTTTTTAACCGACATCCAAAAGGAGGAGGTTTTCAATTGGTCAGTTTTTTTGTGTGTGTATTTTCACCGATATCTTTGCCAATTGTGAGCCGATTTTGATGGTTCTTTTTGTTGAGTTGTGAATAAAAGATTTTCTGTTGTAAAAACACGTAAAATAAATTGAGTTAATTTCTAGCTTAGTACATAAGTTACCATTGATGTTGGCAGTGACATGACAGCAAAGAGTTCAATAATTTAAAACTTTTTTTTACTTTTTAATATAATATTATAAATAAAAAAACGTCATGACAGTTTTAGATTCAAAGAGTATCAGTACATAGAGCCATAGAGTATTTATAGCTATAAAAAAGTTTATGACGTCAGAGCAAATCCTCATTCATAACACTTTTTTTGTTTGGAAGAATATTATTCTGTTAAGTTTATTTGGCGAACATCTGATGATGTTTTCGAAGATATACAACTCTTCAATAATAGACAGCAAAACTGTGGTGATTGCTGCAATCGCTTGGATAACTTTTGTTATAAAATAACAGACATAAAATCACGCTTGTATCCTCTGAAGGCGTACGCAGATGTGTACAGTTACTACAGCACACCCACATTCGGCCAGTTATGTACGTTCTACTATATCATAGACAGGTTATTGTGGCTCAGCTTGAGAGAGGCCTTTGTGCAACAGTGAACCTGCAGAGTAACGGTGAAGGAAAACATTGTGAGGAAACCGGCATTTCCTAGAACCAAAAATTCGAAGACATGTGACATCTACCAGGCCGCACTGGGCCCGCGTGGTGGATTATAGCCCATTCCCTCTCATTGAGAGGAGGCCGTGTCCCAGCAGTGGGAACATTATAGGCTGATGATGAACCTGCAGATATAAACGATTTGTATTTCAAAGATGTAGTACCTTATTAGCATGTTAATGTTACTTCTAAAAACATCATGTTCGATAACATAACATAACAACACGCCTGTACTCCCCGAAGGGTTAGGCAGAGATGTACCGAATAGTACACCTACATTTCGCCAGTTATGTTTAAGTCGCATGTTATAGGGGACAAGCCTGTTGCTACCAAAGGAGGACAAAACCAGACTTCGTGGCTGCTACTGAGAAATTCCTGATGGAAAAACCCAATAATACTTTGCCCGACCCGGGAATCGAACCCAGGACCTCATGCTCAGCAGTTGCGCTTGCGATCACTAGATTAAGGAAATAATCCATGTTTATTTACATATAAATACATCCCTTTTTTCACGTACTCAAAATACTTCCTAAAACTTTCCCAGTTATATTCCTAAGTTCCCAATCCCAAATATAGGCCAAAAGTAATAAAGGCAGCACTAAATAACTGCTAAATGTTGTAAGTGCGCGCTCATGAATCGGAAAGCAATAAAATGCAATGAAGCGTCTGCCCTCGTTTGTAACTTTTGTTTCATAGACAGCTTCGAGAGTGCCTGTAGTAAGTCGTCGTTCAAACTTGTTCGATATTACTGAACTGTCGATAACTACAAACGTGATTTTCTTTGACCTGAAAAGAATCGTAGGATTGTTTAGTGTTTATATTTTGTTAAGTGTAAGTACTTTGTTGCAGTTGTGCTTCGATATTAAACTGATATAAATTATGTAGCAGTCACGGAGTATGGATTTGTGCCCGGTTGGTGGTAATAGGCTCACCCCCCATTATTATATATTGTGATACACCGGATGACTTATTTATCACTTTCCAAAAAAAGTGGGTATATTAGGTGAACGGAGTAGAATGTATGGCATACCTAGTTTTTTTTTCTTTTTTTACTTATCTTAGAATAGTACCTACATTTAAATACAAGTGGAGAATGTTTGTTATTGCAGCCGAGGCGGAATTAACTCCCGAGCCGTAGGAGAGGGTGTTTTTGAGCCGAGAACTGCAATAACAAATGTCCACGCGTGTCGTGACGTTTTTCAATACACTTTTGAAGAAATAAAATAAAAGAACGAAAAATATTTTTGTCATGAAACTATTATTTTAATTTTCTTTTTTTCCGCGCTTTGCTTTCACCAGGTTGAAAGAGATTCAAAGGTATACGCGCTATACAGCCTAACATAAAAATAGATTTAATTTAATTTTTATTTTATTTTTGAATTTAAAACACAAACAAATGTTAATTTGATAATAAAAGTAAATATTAGTTTTAGATAATCATGTCTATCTATGATATTCTATTTATAAACACTTTGAATATTCAAAAAATATTTACGCCGTAAAGACGCATTGCTTTGCCGAAATTAAAAAAAAACATTCAAGTACGATTTTAAGCATTAAACCAATTTGGACTAAGTATAGGTATAGTTATCTGTGGCAATTTTCGTTCCCGCACACGTGTTGGAAAAATCGCATGCGTGTAAAATACATTGCATTTTGAACCTAACCGTAGTGCGATAAGAACAAATTTATGAGGAAATGTTTTGAAAAAAAAATGATCTATCTATCTATCTATGTATTGATAAAAAACGCTACAAATTTCAAGCAAACTTTTCATATTAGAACAAAGAGAAAAGGTTGCTAAAGCACTGCACATTAGCAACAAGATCAAAACAGCAGAAAATAAAATAAAGACAGTTTGGAAAGTTATAAATAACGAGACTAACAAGAAGAAAATACGTAACACCTGCTACACATTAGATACAGCGTGTGGTCCTAAAAGCTCAAATCAGGAAGTAGCTCAAGAATTTGTAAATTACTTTACCGATATACCACAAAAAACAACGGAGGCTCTTATTTCCTCACCTGAACTCTCAATTGGCTTATTAAAGGCGAATGTGTCTGGCTGCCTGGCTGAATTTAAATTTAAACACATTAACCCTATGATAGTTATTAAAACTTTCCGGCAAATAAAAATCAAACTAACCGAAGATCTATGGGGAATGTCTGTCAAAGTTTGTACATCCATACTTGAGACTATAGCCCCTTACTTAGCTTTAATTTTTAATTTATGTGTAGACCAAGGAGTTTTCCCTGATTTAATGAAATACAGTAAAGTCATACCTCTAATAATTATAGACCTGTATCCGTGTTACCAGTTTTTAGCAAGGTTTTCGAAAAAGTAATGCTTAATCAAATGCTCTATCATTTTAACACCAACAGAATCTTACATGATCAACAGTATGGCTTCACCAAGGGACGTTGTACAACTGACGCCGGTGTAACCTTATTAAAGCACATATTTACTGCGTGGGAAGAGTCTCAAGACGCCATAGGAATTTTATGTGACCTCTCCAAAGCGTTTGATTGCGTAAATCACGACACATTACTTTTGAAACTTGAGCATTACGGACTGGGTAAACTTGCACTTAGTTTGGTAAAATCTTATTTGAATGATAGACAACAACATGTTCAAATAAATGGTGTTAATTCACAGGGTTTAAAAGTAAAAATGGGGGTTCCACAAGGCTCAATATTGGGTCCTTTTCTCTTTCTAGTATATATAAATGATCTACCCTATTTACTGAAAAACCAACCGCAAAATATGGTGTTATTTGCTAATGACACTTCCCTAATTTTTAAGATAAATAGGCGGGCCCAAAATCTAGATGACGTGAATAATGCCCTACTTCAGGTCCAAAATTGGTTCACAGCAAACAATTTGGTATTCAATGAAAAAAAAACCAAATGCATAAGATTTGCTTTACCGAATGTTAAAAGTAGTGATTGTGATATAATATTGAATAAAGAGAAACTTGAATTCGTAGATAAAACGGTTTTCCTGGGGATTACGCTTGATTCAAGGCTACAATGGGGTTCTCATTTGACATTTCTTGCGGGGCGGCTAAGTTCAGCAGCCTATGCCATTAGAAAAATCCGTCAGTATACTGATGTAGATACCGCTAGACTGGTTTATTTTAGTTACTTTGATAGTATAATGTCTATGGCATTTTACTGTGGGGACGGGCTGCAGATATTGAGTCTATATTTATTCTGCAGAAAAGAGCCATCAGGGCCATATATAATCTTCGTAAGCGCGATTCTCGAAGGGAACTGTTTAAGGATATTGGCATCATGACGGTACATTGTCAATACATCTACGAAAACATAATGTACGTCAGAAAAAATCTGCACCTTTTTGGTAAAAGGGGTGACAGACATAATTACAGTACTAGAAATAGGGACCAACTAGTTCAGCCAGGTTTCCGACTCGCTAAAGTAGACTCATCTTTCATGGGGTACTGTTTGAGATGCTATAATAAAATTCCACAAAGTATTCTTGAACTGAATGAGACGAAATTTAAAACATGCATTAAACGCACACTATGTAAGCAAGCATATTACAAGTTGAGCGATTATATCGCTGATAAAAATGCTTGGCTCAATGCTGGTCCTGCTCCACAAGGACAGGGGCGCATAAATTGATAGCATTAAAATGTATTGTTGGAGCTGCTGAAGATTGTACAACTATCTTTGCATTGTATAGATTCAATCTCTATAGTATTATATAAATGCATAGCCCATATTGTGTGAGTACTATGTACTAGAAAGCTATCATTCACTGGAAACCTACGTCTTTTCTTGACTTGAATGTGCCCTGGCGGTTTAGAGTATGTCACGCTCACTCAAATGTCTCGCTGATGGTGGCGCATGTGTCGGATCATTTAGTTCCCTTCAAAATGGTTGAGTTGAATGGTGCTGATCCATGCGTCATGTCCGTGAACGGGCGCTGTCAGTTGTGACTGGTCATTTCTTAGTTGCCATGGCTTATTTTGAATTGTATTTTTTTTGTTTGTGTGTTTTTGCTGTGGACACTTTTAACATCTTGCTACATTGTTCTCACATAATATACCATCTCAACATGAATGATGTAACCAAGATTTTGTAACAATATTCTGATTTAAAAGAGTGTCCATGGAGTTTCTTGCCCGTTCTTCTCCATAGAGATCTACGCTAGGGAATGGGCAACTACAGTACTTTCACAGTTTTTATGTCTTGTGACTGGGACTGTAGCTACATTTAATTTTCATCTTTGTTTCGACAATTCAAAAGTGCCTGTAACTGGCTTCCTGAAATAAATGCTTTGATTTTGATTTTGATGTAAAAATATGTTTTCAAAAATTAAACAAAAACTAAAAGAGATAAAGAATTGTGAAGGACAGAATAATAGACTTTAAATGTCGTTTCTTTCTTGGTTGTTGTCGTTTCGTTCTTTCGTGTTGGTTTTTATTATAATGTATGTGTATAGTTTAGTTTCTCTTCGTTTACAGAGCAACGCAAGTTTATTAAAACCTTCAGAATTCGAGAAATAGTATTATAAAACGACATTTTTGTTTATAAACATCATAGCAGAAAATTAAAGCTGGAAAAACTGCGTTTCGAATTCACCATACATCCGGGGAGTGACGGAAAATCAAATATCTGTGCAATAACTTCAATAGCTACGTCTGAGAATAAAATATACGCTATTCCAGAAGAATTTCAACATGTTACTCATCACAAGGAACTAGTAAAAACAGCAACATTCATCAAGGTAAAAACAGCCTAAAGAAAAGATACCAGACGCGAAGAGTGGAAAACAATAACAGGCGTACTTAAGAAAATCTACTTAGATGAGGATGATAATTTACAATTTGAAAATCAGTACTTAGAGGAAATAGAACCAGTTCAGAGTGCGGCTGCACAAAGTAGAGAAACACAAGAGTCTAAGCAGCAAAACTAAAAAAACACATTGCAGAGAAGTTTGTGATTTAAAAATTTACCAGCAAAAATTAGAATGCAAACCAATGGATTGACACTTTTGAAAAAGAATGCTTACACTTTGATGTGACAGAAGACGAGGAAAAACGATATCCGATGGATAAAATTGTATAGATTGGTATGGTTCTATGATTATAAAATTGACCATGGACTCGGAATGGAAAATATGGAAAAACAAATTCTGTGAATCATTTGCGAACAAAGGATGGACCCAAATAACCTATGCTTTATTATTCAAATATAAAGACGGAATGTTGGTGGATTATGCAATAAAGAAGGAAAAACTGTTACTGGATATGAGAAACACAATGGATACAAGTACCCTGATAGATCTTATTGCAGCTGGATTTCCGGAACACGTACTCAACAAGATTGATAGAGAAACATTAAGAGATTTAGTGGATCTTTTTAGTGAAGTGAGAAGGTTTGAAAAAATAATAAAAGGAATAATTCGAACTACAGACAATATGGAATCCTAAGAGGCAACAATAGAAACGAAGATAAAAGCCTATGTAAAACTTGTGAAAAGTTAAAGGAATTCGCTACCACCCCGAGTCTACTTGTTGGTTTAAAACAAGAGATGATACAACAAAAGAGAAAAAACATTAAACATGTAACAACTCTGTGATAGAAGTCGAGTTACATAAAACCGAACAAAAAAACTAATAGTGACACTATTAATAGATATCAAATTACTATAAAATGATACATTAGACATTTATGAAGTTTATCATTCCGGTTCAAATGTTTCTCTAATTAACTTGAAGTTATTTAAACTAAAAGACAAAGGAAACTTTGAATGAAGCAAGTTTAGTGACAATTAATGGTGTCAAAAAGACAAGTGAAAAATACTTGGAGTCCTTAGCCATCAAAGAAGCCGTGCGATACTGGCAGTACTGGCTGATAGGAAAATTATTTACAGTTCATTCAGATCATAAGCCACTAGAAAACATAGAATCTAAAATCGAAAACCGATGAAGAACTGGGCGATTTGACATACTACCTATCACAATATGATTTTAATATAAATTATACTCGAGAAAAAGAAAATTTGGAAGCGGATTGCCTTAGTAGGAATCCTGTATTGGAGTCAAATGAAAATATAGATGAACAATTGAAAATTGTGAACTTGGTCAACCTAGAAGATATTTTAATAGATCAGAATAAAAAAGAAGAAATACAAAAGAATAAAGAAAAAATAATGAATAAACAAAACATATACTATAAAAAAGTTAGAAACACTGAAAAAATATTTTTGTCAGAAGAATTCAGTATCCAACTTTTAAGAAATATACATGAGAACCTTTGTCACATTGGTATAAAACAAATGGAGAAGACAATTAGTCCACTGTACATAGCAAGAAATTTAACAAAAAAAAATTAAAAAAAGTATGTAGAGAGTGTGTGATTTGTATAAGAAATAAATCAAGAGGGCATGGCAGTACAAATTTGGATTTATGTCTCATCTGGGTCCAGCGACAACGCCATTTGAAATAATCTCGATAGACAAAATATGAGATTTTGGAGGGTCAAGATCTAAGAAAAAATATTTGCACTTGTTAGTAGATCACTTCACTAGATACGCATTTATCAAGGGCGCAGTACTGTCTCGGCCCTAACGGCGTTTGCTGACTATGTTAATGAGTGTCTAGACTCGGGTAAACAGCCGATAGCACTGTTCATTGATTACAAAAAAGCATTCGACACACTGGATTACGACATATATTACTGCAAGCGATGGATGAATGTGGAATACGCGGTCCCACGAATAAATGGTTTAAAAGCTATTTAACTAACAGGAGAATAAGCACGTTCATAGCTGGTGTGACTGGAGAGGAGGCAGGTGTGAATCTCGGAGTGCCGACCGGATCAGTTTTTGGACCAGTAGGTTATATAATGCACGTGAACAGTGTGTCAAATGTTGTAAACAAATGTCAAGTGTTCATGTATGCAGATGGTATGTGTGTAGTTTATGCTTCGAAAGATATACTGGAGGTACAACAGTACGTGGGTCATTCCGTGGTTTTGTGCAAAAAGCAATTCCAGACGAATTTACCCATGAATTTAATAGAAAAGTGAACTGATTTTTGCTTAGAGAATAAAGACATAATAACTTTACAAGTAGTATCGCTAATATTATTTTTTTTTAAATTAAATATTTAAAAAAAAATGTAAAACTGTCTGATAAATCATTCCTGTCCGTTTCCAACTTGGGACTTCTGTAGATCTTTCGATGTTAATTTTTCTACATTCGTGATTAAGACTTTAACTAATACGCAATATTAAAGCTAAAGGCTTGAACTACAATTTATGTATTTTAATTTTCAATTTATTGCAATCTATGTATATAAAAAGCTTCTTTTTTGAATTGTCACAAAAAAAACTTCATTACCATCCGCACACAGAAACTTCTTAATTTAAGAGAATACGAGACGGTCTCCGATACTATGCCCGTCAAAACGGGTTTATACTGGTCAGTCGGCCCTGGTAACAGCGACGAGTGGACGTGCGCGTATTGTGGATAAAATTATTTACGATCTTCGAATTATAACCAGTGTTTCGTCCATAAATCAGCTCATCACCTTTCTTCGATTTCACAAGGTACCGTATTAAGTAAATTATTATAAATACGTAATATATCTCTCTCTTAAAGCCATATTCGTCCTGTTTTAAAATCAAATTTTAAATGTATTCTACAACGAAGTTATCAATATAAATTGTGAAATTTTTCATTCATCTCCTCTGCATTACCATCCGTTCCATCCATTTTTTTGCGGGAAGGTAATGAACAATTTTGGAAGGAAATGAAAAATTCTTATTTTTATTTAAAAATAATTGTGTTCTAGTATGTTTAGTATATTATCTGCATGAGACATGTTTTTTCGTATAATTTACTAAGTATTTATTTTTTAAATTTCAGCATAAATATGAGTAAAACTCACCCTACTTCATTACAATCCATACAGTTTTCATCACCATCCTGTTGTTGATTTTCAGCTAGCCATATCTCAATTAGTAAATAATATAAAAAAGTGCCTTCCACTTTTTATGAATGTGACGACGATTTTAACTCGAATAAAAAAAAAATATATGTTAAATCTAACATTTTTTTTTGATTCCGCGGATCATCGCAATTTGCACGAAACGACGGAATCACCCGCGTACAAGAAGACTTCGAAAGCATTACCAAGTGGGCACATGACAATGGAATAATATTGAATTTGTTAAAAACAAAATGCATGCATATACACTCGCCATACAATTTGCGATTAGCCGTGTGGTTTCCAGCAGAGTAGATTAGAACCAACCCATTACACTCACGGGTGTCGTATAAGGCGACTAATGTCTGAGGCAGAACACCTTGCGCCTCCGTAGACCAGAGAATGGGCAGCAGCGTTTTCTGTTAGTCTTTCATTACATGTTTAAGTATACATAGAAATTTTAATTGGAAAACTCATGTAACTGATGTCTGTAATAGACTGAGATCTGTATTAGGGCAGTTCTATCAATTGAAAAGTGTAGTGAATAAACACACATTATTGATTGTTTATTACGCACTCGCTGACTCACTAATCAGTTATGGACTTATTGTGTATGGACGTACTTTTAAAACATATTTACTAGAAATAAAGAATCTACAGATAAGACTGATCAAGTTCCTAGTTAGCAAACAGGTTAAGATAAAGTGTAACAAAGAGTACGATAAATTGTTCTCCATTTGTAAAATCTTGCCAGTAGATATGAAAGTTGAGTATTTGATAGGGTTAGAACACTAATATAGTGATACATTCAAAGTAAATGTTAAAAATAAGTTTAACACAAGGAGTGTGAGAGAGAAAAAACTAGTACAACCAACAATAACAAACTATTACGGTAAAAGAACGTCAAAATATTTGGTGCCAAAAGTATTTAATAAAATTGAATTATTAAGAAATAACTCTAACCTTAGCAAAGGTGTGTTGAAGGCAAAACTAAAGAATTTATTTCTGGAGAACTCGGACACGTTGTCGGACTGATGGGCGGTGGGTTCTAGAACGGAGTGGCCAGCAGTGGTCACCCCGGTTTGGAATTCATTGTGTTGTATGTTGGTGACGGTCTGTCGTTGTCGAAAAATAAAATTCACAAGACAGATGTAGCAGTAAGTTTTATATATTCAATTTTAGGTTAAGTTTATAATTTTGAGTTATGTATGATAAACGAGCGCTTCTCGCCATCAAACTGTAAAGTTTGGCGAGTAAAAAACTGTAAAAAATAACTTGTTTTTGTGTAAGAGAAAAAAAAAATCTTAACTCGAGAGTGCAAATGATTTTATTAAACTAGTCACAAATGCATCAGAAACAGAAGACATTAATATGCTGCTCACCGATTAATATCCCGCTATAAACTCAAAAGAATTCAAGAAATTCTTAAAAGACAAACAGTTAAATATGGTATTTACTGCAGTAAATGCACCATTCTCAATTGGTCTAAATGAGAGACCAAATCAAACATTGGTTAACAAAATCAGATGCAAAATTACTACACTACTACTACCTACAACAGCCCATAACGTCCACTGCTGGACATAAGCCTCTCCCATGATGGGAGGAATTTGCCGTAATCTCCACGCTTGGCAGGCGGATTGGAGATCGCAGTTATGAAAGACTAACAGAAAACGCTGCTGCCCATTCTCTGGTCTACGGAGGCGCAAGGTGTTCTGCCTCAGACATTAGTCGCCTTATACGACACCCGTGAGTGTAATGGGTTGGTTCTATTCTACTCTGCCGGATACCACACGGCTGATGATGCAAAATTAATGAAGATGGAAATAAGAGGGCCTGGACAACAAAAGCTTATGAATGTGTGAGTAAATATAATCAAACTTTTCATTAAGTAACTGGCTTCTCACCAAGTTATATTTTGTATGGTACAGATTTCACGGTTTTACCCAAGGACTTAAAGCAAGAAAAAACACAATGACTGGATCAGAGATAGAGCAACAGCACTTCAGAATACAATAAAATCCCATAACTACAACAAAACACTATTCGACAAAAAAATAAAAAAAACTCGAATTAACGTAAGTCACTATTACATCTACCTATTTGTCAGCCCTTATTTTTTTATTAGAAACCCTCAAAGTTGACCTATTAAGCCGTAGAACAAAACTATGAATAATTATAGTTATTCAACAAGTAATTCAAAGTTTTCAACAGATGTCGCCACCGTTACACGAGTATTACAGATCTTAATGAGAGGCTGCTATTAGCCAGATGACTGTCATTTGACAAGGAACTATGTATTAAGTTTGGAAACAGAAATCTTAATTTCGATAAGTTTAGATTGTTTTTTAGATTAGGAAGTCGTGCCAGTTTATAACACCTCCCTACAAATTGGATTTGTTTTAAATTTACTAGAGGCTCTAGCACGAGCGCGCGTGTAAAAGTAACGTAAATACGTCGGTCGATGTTTTAATCGAAAATACAATTATCCATGCATTTTAGTTAAATTGTGAATCAATTTCTAAAATCCGATTGTTTTAAATTTTTAATTCGACGTTTTTGTAGGCCACAAAGTTCTTCAGTACGCATATTCAGCATGTAAACAAGCAAGCGTATAAAAAAAGAAACCAGCCAAGTGCGAGTCGGACTCGCGCACGATGGGTTCCGTTCCATTATCTATAACAACATTAGACAAAATAGCAAAAAAATCACGTTTGTTGTATGGCTTAAATATTTATTTTATTTAAATTTAATTACATATCGAGTTAAAAACACGTTTTTGCCGTTTTGTATAATGTTGTATAGATAATGGTACGGAATCCTTCATGCGCGAGTCCGACTCGCACTTGGCCGGTTTTTTTACCCTTTGGGTACGGAACCCTAAAAGTAAAGAAAGAAAAACAAAAAGTTGAGGTTCTATGTGTTATTTTATGTTAGGAATACTTCCTCGGCGACTTAAAAACATGAAAAAATAAACTAACGCCGAAGATGGTGTTGTCGCGTTTTAAAAAATTGCTCGATTTTGGGGTAATCGTGGTAATTTTGGCACAAAAATCGTGCATTTATATTTATCAAAATTAATTCATATGTTTATCTTCATGAATATTTTATGTTTTTTTATTTTATTTGGAAATGTCATTGGGATACCTATTATTACCCTTTCGGATCGGACAGAGTTTTTTTTACATATTGTTTAAAAAAACCCATCCGTAAATAGGAATAATAACTTCACACACGAATAACTGAATTGACAGCGCACGTCAAGTTGTAATTTTTTTTTCTCAAAGCAATAATGATTATAATAAATTGTATAAATTCATGTTGCTCACGAGTACACTAATAAAACACGAGTACCAAAAGAAGTGTGAAACCAAAGAGATTTATAAGAATTAGGTAAAAAAATTTTTGAATGTCTTTGTGTGAAACATTCCATGGATGACATTTTTTTCGTAAATTGATTGGCGTGCTGACTGCGTTGAAATGTCTAAAATTCATGGGTGCCAATGGTCACGAATTTTTTTTGAAAGGGAGAATTATGAAGAAGAATTGTGTATTCTAAAACATAAACAGCTTTTGGAGGGTGCGGCTTTTCTTTTCAAGAAGACAACGCGACGCCCGTCTCCCGGCAACAGTTGCCGGGGCTGCGCTAAATGCCAGCGCGGTCGGCGCGGCGGCGCCCCAGGCCGTCAGCACAACTGCGCGCAGCTTCTGTCAGTGGCGTCAGTGCTAAGTGACATTTTTTTATGTTGTAAATTTTAAATGTACCTAAGTGTTTTCTTTTCAAGTGTTTTTAATAGTTATATTTATTTATTGTTTATTGGTAAGTTAACTATTTTATGTTCGGCGCCATTGTAGCGACGCCGGAATAGTTAGTGCCAGTCAATCTGCCACATCACTGGATGTACAACTGGTAAGATGCCCTCACTGCTCCCAGGCTCGTTTTTTTAAAGGCGAACGGGGGCTTAAAATACACTATGGCAAGGTCCACAAACCTCATAGTGTACCTTTGTACCTCCCAGCCACATCCCCGGCATCAACACCTTTTGAACTAACTGTGCCGGACGGGCGTGATCCGCTGAAGGCGTGGATGTATAACGTGCACCTAGCGGTTTGCCTATACCCTTTCTACACCGAGCGCACGCATACACACTGTACTTCGCTTATTGGCCTTGTTTCGTTCTGTCTCCTGCTGAAATGGAGGGAAGTGGAAATTACGGTTTTTTCTTACTCCTCCACTATACATTTCTAATTAATTTCGTTGCGAGATCCAAGACAGTTAAATTCCTTCTCTGGGACTTCGTCGAGCTTCATTGTCTCGGCGCTTTTCTGGTGGTCGCCACTGTTGATTCTGGCTTTCAGGAGTTACAGTGGTTTGGGAACAGTGTGGCGGGCTTGTCCCAAAAAAAAACACTGTACTTCGCTCTCAGACGGCGCTGACGTCCTACACCTATTTAACTTACTACTCAGGCGTAGACCCTTACGGGGGTAAAGGGATTACTGGGAAATAATACACTTATAAACTTTTATAACTGTTCAGGAAGCGATTCAGGAGTTTTCGCGCACAACTTTTTCACTGTTTTTCTTATATCTATATTTGCCGTACTGATGACTACGATTCTAGGAGATGCTGTGTTTACCAAGCTACTCCAGAACTTTACTATAACGAGAACCCTGATTTGCTTCCTGATTTTTGGAAAACTTTAATGAAAATTTTGATTATCCAAACATACATCTTTTTTAAAGATTACAATTTTGAGCTTATATTTAGGTACATTATATACATGACATCGCTTCTATATAACGTTATTTATGTACAGACATAAAATTAACGATGATCTTTATTATAATTGGGAAATTATTTCCGAAAAACCAGACAACTTTTCCAATTGTGGCTGGAGGAAGGATCTTATAGGCTGAATTACACGAAAACTGTTACTGTGACTGTAAGTATATAATCGCCATGTACTAGATGAGTACATGGTCTATCTAAATCTGTTACTTATTTTTTCGTGTCTATATTTTTCAGCCTGTAACGGTCCTTCAAAAGTGTTATTCTGTAAGACATTTTTTTCTGTTATTGACGAAGATAGCTGCGCTAGACTGTCATACTCCCGTCAAAGTGGTTTATCTAAAAACTAAGTTATTAACAAAGACGTCAAAAACTAAGTTATTAACAACGTCCGTCCGTCCGTTCCCCCGAACCGTCCGTCCGTCCGTTCCCGTTGTCCCGATTCCTATTTTTGGTTTCCTTTTTTTAATAACAGAAAGACATTTGTGATTATGTGGAGTCCAAGCTAAGCGACGGAGACATTAGGGGGACAGCCAGAATACTGTTCAGCAGTGATGTGGTGGCGCCTTACTCTCCAGATACTCTTTCAGTCCTGGAGAGTAAACATCCATCGCCTGCGGATGGTCTCACCTTCCCTGATCCGCCCATCCACCCCGACCCCCTCATTCAGGAGTCACCTTTTTTTAAAATTACAGCCCTGCAGTTGATCGCAGCCGTGAGCTCCTTTGACCTTTTGTGGCTTTTTTCCACAGCATTTGAAAGATTTGTTGAGTTCAGGCGCCGGGGAAGCTGGTGAGTCGCTCTTGAAGGAGCTTGCGGTTCTGATCAACTTAATGCTCTCCGGCGGCGTGAACGATGCCGTCGTCAATGTCTTGTATGGGGCTAACCTGTGTGCCCTGCGCAAGAAGGACGGCGGCATTCGTCCAATTGCCATCGGTTGCACCTACAGGCGTATGGCTTCCAAAATATGTTGCAAGCTGTACAGTGAGACGCTTGCAACTAAGTTCCAGCCCCTTCAACTTGGTTTTGGTTCCAGAGGGGGCTGTGAGGCAGCCGTACATGCCTTATCGTCTTTTCTACACTCAAAGAAAGGTGAGGTCATCCTCAAGGTTGACGTCAAAAATGCCTTCAACTCTGTGAATAGGGACACTTTGTTGGCTGAAGTCAAAAAAGTACTACCCGAAATTTATGGTTTTTTGTGGCAATGTTAAAGACACCCTTCAAAATTACTTTACAAGGACAACGTTTTGGAATCTGCAGTTGGTTGCCAACAAGGTGACCCTCTCGGGCCTCAAAGTCCGAAAAATACCTCTCTGACGTTACCGACAGACAATCGACTATAGATAAATTTAATGCAATAGCCCCACAAATTAAAATTTTAGAAAAACGTTCCCTGCACCTCCTAGGTTCCCCTATTTTAGAAGAAAGTTTTTCATCTTTCATCGACGACAAAATTAAACATTTCAATGATATTTCGGATAGACTCTCCAAAATTAATTTACATTCGGCATTCACCATTATCAGATATTGCTGTTTTGGTCCAAATTTTATGTATTTTCTCCGTTGTTCTCCTCTTTGGAAGAAACCACAACTTTTGGACAAAATTGACCAAATAATTCGCAACAAATTAACATCCATTCTTAATGTGGCCCTGGACAACCGAGCGTGGCTGCAAGCAACCCTACCAATTCGTTTTGGTGGCCTTGGCGTCCGAAAGATTTCTAGTGTTAGCTTACCGGCGTTCCTGTCTTCTGTCCACAGCAATGAAAAGTTAACCAGGAAAATTTTAACTCTCTCCCTGGTTAGCTCGGAAGTGCCGTGCTTGACCGACGCAGAGGACTCCTGGAAAGTGGCTTGCCCGGACACGGATCGGCCCGAGAACCCGTTTTCCCAGAGACAGTGGGATGAGCCGCTCTGCAGGTTGGTACGGAATAAACTTATTGATACGTCTACCAATACTGCTGAGCGTGCCCGCCTGCTGGCTGTGGGTGAATGGGAGTCGGGCCTCTGGCTTCAGGCACTACCGTCACCTAATATAGGCACTATGTTAGGTGACACAACCTTCCGGCTCGCTACATGTTTGCGTTTGGGCGCTCCTTGTGGGGCTCCACATTGCTGTCAATGTGGTGAAGTAGTCGACTGCCTCGGACACCATGGCCTTTCTTGCAGTAAGAGTGCAGGTCGGATAGCGCGGCACGCTAGCATTAATGATCTCATTCGTCGTGCTCTTGCCACCGCCGGCGTGCCAGCTGTATTAGAACCCACTGGCTTGGCACTCGTCAATGGCAAGAGACCAGATGGTATGACCATAATGCCATGGAAGTATAATATCCATAATGCCACAGAAGGGTAGGCCTTTGGCCTCCCATCTTCCTAGCACAGTATGCTGCGCTGGGGCGGCTGCTGCAGGTGCTGAAAACCTCAAACGGCGCAAATACAATAATTTAATTGGTAATTATGTGTTTGAGCCGTTTGGGGTTAAAACACTAGGGCCATGGGGTCCGAGTGCCCACCTAGTATTTCGGGAAATCGCCAAACGGTTGGTCGACTCTTCACGTGACCAGAGGGTGGGCCTATTTTTTGGCCAAAGAAGCAGCATTGCCTTCTGGGCACTTTTCCTGTTGACAGCGATGTGGACGAATTTTTCGACACCCTGTAAGCTTTTTTGATATTTGTAAAATATTTTTATTTCTTTTATAGAGTTAGTGTGTAAATAATGTAAATATAATTAGTTTGTGTTTAATAAAGTCCCCCATTGTCAAAGTATTTTATTATATGTGAAAAATATCCCTTGAATATTAAAATACAAAGACAATTAACTTAATAAAAGTCAGTCGAGATTAGGGGTGAGGGTGAAAAACTGCACTTGCGATGTTTTTACTGACAATAAGGAAAAAGGGGACAGTGAGGAAATGAGCTCCGGATTTTTTTGAGGAAGGAAATTTATTTTCTGAATCTCAAATAAAATACACTATCTGGCCGTTTTACGAGGGCGTTTGGTTTAATTTAGAAATTTAAGTACACAGACGCCAGCGCATTAAGCTACAATAATCTGTCAAATTTCTTTATTAGATTTTCAACTTTATCGCTAAAGGTAGATTGGAAAAAATTGACATTTTCGGGAAGCTGGATGTGCGGGCTGTCTATCTACTGAAACTGTGATTGTCCTAGGATTCTTTACGGAAATTGTTTACTTTCTATTGGTGGTATAAAGTTGAGTATCCATTGCAGAATTGTGAATTTTGAAAATAAATACTTGCGTGGGTTCCTTGGCCTTCACTGTGACGTATTGTACCATTCTTTGTTTGACTGCTTTAATTACCGAACATAAAATTCTGGCACAGCTATTTCCAGAGCATCGGTGGCCCAGTGGTGGCGATCCCGACTTACGAACAGTAATTCGTGGGTTCGAACCCAGACAGGCGCATTACCTACTTTGTGTAATTTATTTCATCACCACTACTCTCAAAACGGTGAAAGAATACATCGTGAGGAAACCGGCATGTCCTAGAACCAAAAATTCGAAGACATGTCATCATCGTCAACCTATAATTTTCCCACTGTAAAATAAATGTGTAATTTGTTTTGTGAAATAAATTACACAAAGTAATGTGGTTGTCTGGGATCGAACCCACGACTTACTGTTTGTAAGTCGGGGTCGCTACCACTGGGCCACCGCTGCTCAAAAAGACATGTCGAAGACATGTGACATCAACCAATCCGCACTGGGCCCGCCTGGTTGATTATAGCCCATTCCCTCTCATTGAGAGGAGGCCGTGTCCCAGCAGTGGGAACATTATAGGCTGATGATGCTGATGATGATGAATGGCCTCTACGACCACAATTTGCCACGATTTGAATTTTCTTATACTTGACAGAATAAGAAAGACTTACGGGATATCTTCTGTAATTATTCATTATTTTTAGCTCCCGATATTCACAGACGCTGTTGCAAGCGCCATGATCGCGGGATGATCCCGTAATTGACAGTATAAGTTTAGTTTTAAACCGTGAAAGCTTGAACCAGTGATTTGACTTTTGTTTTAAGCGAAAACGCCAAAATGAACACTGAAAAACTTAGGGCGTATACACGTAGAACGCTAGTTGTCAGCGCTGGCAAGTCGGCACCAATAATAGTTAGAGAGCCCACGACACTAAACCTAGTTAAATATGACTCTCAGATGATGTATATATTTTTTTAATAGCGCTGACAGGTTTTTTTGCATTGCATCATCGCCGTTTCGTGTTCCCCCATTAATAACGTGGCTAATTATATAATATCTTATCGTTTAGTGTCGTGGGCTCTCTAACTACAAGTGCCGACAATTTCTGACAGCCAGCGTTCTACGTGTACTTATTTATCAAAGTTGATGAATGCCAAGTTCATCCATTCTAAATCTTAAACCACCAACTATATGAGGCCATTTAATTCCGAGTGAACAATTTTGAAGTCAGTGGTCAGGCCACTAATATCCCTGGCTTGTCCTAATTACTCTTGGAGAAGGAACACCTTTCGTTTTAGGTTAACAGGTGATAAATTAGGGTCCCGTCAAGATTTCATAAATCATTCACCCGACTGCGTGCGCACACGATTTGTGGTTCCGTCCGTAGTTCCTTTAATACATTAAGGTTAACTATCTGGTTTTTTATTTGGATAATGATTTATTGACAAGCATAGTGTTATAGTCGAAATTGGGGAATTGGAATGACTTTTATTGCTTTGAACAAAATGTTTGACCAAAAGAGTTTGTTAAACAAAAAAATTAGACCTCAAATGTACAGTTTTCAGAAGTTTTCGGGATTAAGATGTTGCTCCCATGGAGAAAATTGTTCAGTTTTAAGGTCTATACCAAATCCCTATCCCTAGAAACATACCCAGAGTACTTGGGTTATAAAAGTGACGACATTTTTGAACATGTTGCAATACAGCTTTGATTTACTTTCATGACATTTCTTTTTGATTTTTGAACATGTTGCAATGCGGTGTTTTATACATTTCAAAATCATAATTTTCAAACGTATAATATAAAACTCTGCATTCGTATTTTTTTTGTTGAAAATATGCTTCAATACAATACTGATGGGTGCTGTTGCACTTATGGGTAGGAAAAGTCAAAGAAAAGGAGGAGCTCGTGGCTAAATAATAACAGCCGCTCGGGTCGATCTTTAGGTTAAGCCGTGCTTGCCTAGGTTGGTCTGTGGATGGGTGACCACTCATTACATACAGAGTTTCCTCCGTGCTTCGGAAAGCACGTTAAGCAGTTGGTCCCGGCTGTCATTTGTGATCTTTGACAGTCGTTACAGGTAGTCAGTGGCCCAAAAAGTCTGACAACCAGTCTTAGCAAGGGGTATCGTATTGCCCAGTACTAACTGGGTTGTGGAGGTCAGATAGGCAGTCGCTCTATGTAAAATACTGGTATTCAGCTGCATCTGGTTAGACTGGAAGCCGACCCCAATAAAACTTGGGAAAAGGCTAGGCAGATGATGGTTTATGGAGGTCGTCTAGCGCCATTTCTTTCTCACTCTGGAATAATATTAAAATAATACTGTTTTAAGACGTCATGAACGCCACCAGTTCCCGGGGCAGGCCAATACTCGTAAAAATATATTATCTAAAACATGACTGTTCAAGAATTATTATCTGTACCTTAACACTAAAACCTAACTAATTACACAGTATTAATCCATAATATCGGGGCCTTCCTATAGATCTCATTATCCTAATAAATAGGGCCCAATCCTATTCATTACGAAGGTAATCTAATAGCGGGCTATTAATATCTTTGTAGTAATAATTGGCGTGGGCGATAGTGGCCCACGAAGACTGATGTGAACGAAGACATCGATCACTGAACGGAGCTTTTCTTTGTCGTTTCAGGGGCATGATAGTAGATGGATTGCAGAAGGCGAATTGTCTGCTTTAAAAAGTTTTTAACCGACTTCAAATGAAGGAGGTTCTCAATTCGGTTTTTTTATGTTTTGTTACCTCGTAACGCCATCATTTATGAACCGATTTGTAAAATAAAAAAAAATATATATATATGAAAGGACATACTTTTCAGTTGGTCTCATAGAAATTTGTTCAAAATCGGTTCAGGAGGTTGGATTTAGTCATGCCTGTATTGACATTATATCCATAATGACTTCCTGCTAGTTACAATATAAAATTGATTTATGAAAGAATGTGTATTCTACAAATAAAAATTGTAAAATAAAAAAAACAAACGTTTTTTTTTTAAGAAAAAAAAAACCAACTGTTTTGTAAAAGTCTTTTTTAATGTTTTTTGGAAGTTTTTACTTGGAGCGACTGCCAAAAGTAGGTTTATTAAAGTTAAAATTATTTTTAAACACATAGGTAGATCAACAATCGCACTTGAAAACGTAATTATTACCGTACCGTAATAATTACTATATGGTGTGAGTAGTTTCTATGATTTATATTTTTTAATCACTATTGTTAATTTAGATGGATAGAGAGGTTTGTAACAAAAAAGTACCAAGGTAAGAAAAGTCCGAAATTTTCTTTAAATGTATGGTTTTTTATTCCGGGTAACTTTTATTATAGATCTGGGAACCCTAGCCTAACGCTCCAGGGATAACAGAGTGAAGTTTCTTTGACCCTTGATACCAACTAAGGGAAAATTACAAGGATCAGTTCCACCAGACAAACTTCACATTGACCTAAACTGCGTTCAAGCGACACTATTTGGTATGGAAAATTAACAGTGACCGTTCTTAAACGCAGTCTAGATGTGCTGATGACGATCAGTTTTGTTGTTGATATTCGCTCTTAACCTTCTGTCCATTACTGTTTACTGTCACGGGCTTACGGTGTGTCAAGAATGTCTTGCACGTCGCACGCTAGAGAATTCTCTGGGGCACACAATTTCGTTTAGTGTACGTCTGTACACCTAATCTGTTACGTGCGTAATCCTGGAGATAGCTGGCTGTCTGCGTGTTAGACAGTAAAAGATCAGTTAATATTAGCTGTGGTTTATTATAGTGGCTTTGTTCCTCTTAGACGCCACTGACAGACTGTGAAAGAAAATGTCGGAGGAAAAAATGAAATAAAATACTAAAGTAATTAAAATTATTCAGTTCACACTAATTAGGACTAAAAAATAGTTTGAAATAAAACGAATTACCTATTTGAAATATCCATATTAAGTTTTATAATTAAAGCCGAAATATACAGGGTATGCAACTATTCATCGTAGAAATGTCAACCGCAACCCACATTTAATTTAAATTGTTAATTCATTTTGTGAATCTCATACTGATTATGAAATAATTTCGTTTATTTTGTGTGCCACTTTTATTTATTACTAGCCGTGCCCCGTGACCTTCCTCCGTGTGAAATTATTATAACAATTATTATGTTTGTGTCGGATTATGTTAAGGGTTTTATTTTTTTGCTCGGAAACCTGATTATTTTACCCTGTTTCTTAAATAAGCTTAAGTGACTCTTCATAACATCAGCTATCTGCCAGTAAAAGTTTCGCCAAAATCCGTTTCGGAGATCAGCCGGGACAAACAGACAGACAGACAGACAGAGAGGCAGACAATGTTCTAAGTACCGTATTCATGTATTCAGCTGTTATTTTGAAATTACAAACAGACACTTCAATTTAATTTATTAATACAGATATGTCGACGCAAGGCTAACGTAAACTTTAAAAACATTAACTTTAAGTTCAATTGTAACAGTTAAATATGACTGGATAGGTTTACATTAGTTTAGATTTAATTATTGTAGTTAGTTTGCTAAAAATATGGCGCGCGTTTAAAATATTCAGATAAATGTTTTAAACGATAGAGAAATAATTCAATGTTAAAATCGAGTACTAAAAATAGTAAAACTAATTAACAAATCATAGTTTGATTTTTCAATCAATGTTATCTGCAGTTTGTAAAAATAAAGATGTGTAATGACTTCGCAACGACGACGCCATTTTTAGTATTGAAATGGCGAGCCGTTGTGAAGCCACATTCAAAAGGAGAATTTTGTGAAGACAAGTTGTGTTCTACCTAGAATAATCTTGTGAGTACGATTTCAATTATTAATTTAGATTTTAAGGCTGTTTTAATTGTGTTTTGCTATTAATAAGAATTAAACGTGAGTAGATAAATTTGTGTGTATTCATTTTTGCTGTGGAGATGGCGACGTCAGCTCTGCTGACGACACGATTTCTAAGAATCCGAATGGTCCCGGTTCTCCGTTAGACATAAATGTAAGTTTGGGTGAAGCGTGCAGAAAGGGTGCAGGAACATAATTCGTCAGCAACTTTGTATTCAAATGCAAAATATGTGTGAAGCTAAACGACGAGAGTTTTTTCCCGAACGAAGATGTAATATGCTGTAGTAGATCAGAATTATCAATAACAATATCCCAAGAATAATTTAAGGTGTCCCCAAAATCACCACGACGCAGGCTTGAAACTGGCAAAAACATCTTTATGTAAACGAGTTACAAGGTCTTAAAGATCGCACCGAGGCAGCTAAAAAAATCAACTCTGTTCGTTTTAAAAAAGAGTTCAAATTCCTACGTGGAATTTGATGATATTGCCTGTTCAAAGTTGGTGGTGTCATGTAGAATCAATACATCAGTTTGTATGATTAATGGTGTTGGGGACTGATTGATGGGTTCCCAGCCATAAGATGTTCCATTCGCCCTTATTCAAGGCCAAGGTCTCTTGATGCCAACCAAGAAAAATATCTGAAAAGCTACATAAGGCATCTGTACGACCGTTGACGATAAGCGTGTAGAGCTACTAAAAACGAGTTAGCGATTAACGAACAGCTAATGTGTATCTGGCACCTTTCCTTCATTGTCACTAGTACCATTAACATTTCCATGATAGAACTAGTGTTGTTTTTTATAATCACTAGTTCCATTTTGAAAAAATCTGTAAATAATGGAACTAGTGTTGATTTTTTTTATCACTAGTTCCACTAGTAAGATTAACAGTTCCATGATGGAACTACTGTTGTTTTTTTATAATCACTAGTTCCATTTTGAAAGAATCTGAAAACAATGGACCTAGTGTTGAATTTTGTTTATCACTAGTTCCACTAGTAAGATTAAGAGTTCCATGATGGATGACTGTTGTTTTTGTTAATCAATAGTTCCATCTTGAGGAATTTGAAAATAATGGAACTAATGTTGGTTTTTTTACCACTAGTTCCACATTATAATTTTAGGCACTTGTGAAATTTGTTAGAGGTGGAAACACTCTAGAGGCAAAAACACTCAGTTTTTTTGTATTAATTGTATTCAATAAAATCAACTTTTTTAAGATAATTAATTGATGTGAAGTTGACGGATTCCTGCAATCTTTACTAGGTCATCGGTCCACCTAGTGGGAGGTCTTCCAACTCAACGTCTTCCGGTTCGCGGTCGCATCTTATTTCATGTACCTACCTGCAATCTATGTAAATAAATTTTACTTTATTTCACATCAATTAATTATCTTAAAAAAAGTTGATTGAGAGAAAAAACACGAGCAATTACTGACTGCATTTAAAGTAACGCCGATTTTTTTTCAGTAGCCTTGTGTGGCCCACTGCTGGGTAAAGGCCTCCCTATATCCTTCTAGGTTTTTTTTTCCTGTGCCACCTCGAACCAGCCTTCGTGATGCGAGGCTAGATCATCTCGCCACCTCTGTCTAGGCATCGGCGGCGACGTCCATCCTCAGGCACCCATCATGTTGAGACCTTTGCCCAGCGGTCGTTATGCATGCGGTTCACGTGACACGCCCAAACCCATTACGCCGTATTACCACTTAAAAATTTCACATATTGTGAAGTAAAGTAAAGAAGTATGAGTGTGTGTGTGTGTATACCTACAACAAATATGTATATGTTACTGATGGCAATCTATATAATAATAGGCATTCGTCTCCGAATCCGCCTGCTTTTATCGTTGATACTAGATAGCTAGTCGCTTCTTCATGGACGCCTGCGGTCGGACATGTGCCTTACCCGAAGGCCACGAAACGAATGCTTAGAGCGTTTTCGCTTTGCGCTTCAAAAATCCCTTCTCACCTTCATGAGGTGAAAACATTCGAAATTGATTACAACAAAATTGAAACTAATTTACACAAGAGTCACGTTGATATTATATTATTTAAATGAAAATAACTATTTTTACCACCTGCGACTAACGCCCTAAGCTATATTTTTGTGGCCCAGGCATAAGTTCTACTGCCGCGGGAGACGCCCCGGGTGTCTGCCACGGGGTGGCCCCCGGCCACCGTAGGCGCGGGCATGTGGACGGAGAGCTATGGGCTAGCTCGCCGTCCGTCCGTCTCATGACGACAGGCCGTGTCGACGGTGCGTTCGTGTTCCACGCGCGCCTCAAAGAGAGTCAGCAAAAAGGAAGGGGTCCGCAAGGGCCGATGCCTGCCGGGGTTGCGGACTGTTCGAAAGAGATACCGTGGCCCCGGAACATAAAGGGACGATGAAGGAACATGGATGGGTTTTAGTCAGTAAAAGTCTGACACTCCCTCCTGCTCCGCCTAAAGCGGGAGGAGTCATTTGATGATTTCCCATTCGAAAAAAAAAGGCATAAGTTCTACATAAAGAACCGAAACGAGCGATATTAGTGTGACGGATCCGTGGCCATATTAATGTTATTTTATTACATTAACTAGTAACTGTAAGTGATATAATTTATTTAATTAGGCACTGCGGTATGTATAGATGGCTTCCACTCTTGGAACAAAAAGAGCTAAGTAAAGAAAGTAAAGTTGTAGCAGGCCCAAGCAAAGATGGCGAAATAATAATAATGTAGCAGTACCAGATAATAACATTTTCCCACTGCTAGGACGCAGGCCTCGTCTCTATGAAAGGAAGGCTATAATCAACTACGCGGGTACTTCTCGGGCTGGTAGATGACACCTATCTTCGAATTTTCGGTTGTAGGACATATCACGATCTTTTACCGTCAGTTTTGAGAGCAGTGGTGATAAAATTAATTACACAAAATTACGTGCCTGCTTGCCAAAATCAGTGGTGATAAAATTATTTACACAAAGTTACGTGCCTGCTTGCCAAAATTAAGTCGGGCTGGGACACTAATGTAATAGGCATGAAGACAGTATCAAAATATTGCAAATCTATTTAGTCCGTCAGAGTATTGAAATTAATGGACACGTATTTTTTTCTTTTTGTAAATCAATGAATATTGACCAAGATAAAACGCATCAAAACTCGGGAGTGGGGGCTCGTGACGTCAGAATTAGGTAAAAATTATACGAGTACCTAGGCGTGACGTATTGAGAATTTTAAAAGCGTCATATCTTCGTCAATTTGGGTTTACGTAACAAAAGAAAAAACACGGGTCAAATATTTTTTGATAATCTAACTGACGGACTAATTAGTTTTTTTTTGTCGTCTCGCCTATTGAAACAAATGTGCACTACTTTGTTTTTAGCAGTTGGCAGCGAAATCTGGGCGTGCAATCTAGCAGAAAAAAAAAAAAACAAAATAATTGGAAAACATTTTACTAAATAACAAAAAAAAGATCATTTTTTCTTGGAGGAAGCGATACAGCTCTCTAAGCCGCCACCGCCAGCGCTGCCTCCGCCACCCATGGGATCCATCTCAGGCGTCGGTTTCTTGTCCAGACCAGTAATAATTCGCTTTAGTCTAGCAATAGCTTGACCCGGGTTCAGCAATTTCGGGCACGCTAAAACACAGTTCAGAATGGTGTGGCAGCGGAAAGCCTTGAAGTCGTCACGCAACTCATTAATGCGATTTACATGATCCTCGTCTCGGGGATCCATGATCCATCTATAGGCATGCAGCAATGAAGCAGGCCCCAGGAATCTGCGTCCGTTCCACCAGTAGCTGGGGCACGATGTGGCGCAACAGGCGCACAGCACACATTCGTACAGACCCACGAACACCTGCCAGTCTGGGTCACTCATAAGCAACTGCCTCTGCCCTATCGCAGACGGTCCACTCGTTCTTACAAGATATGGTCGAATGCTGTCGTATTGTGAGAGGAAGTGCTCCATGTCGACGACCAGGTCTCTGAGGACATACATATGCGGTATTGGATAGATCGTGATGTTCTTTGCCGGCGGGACCGCCGTGATGCAGGCTAGGCAGTTCGCTCCCTGAAGGCAGATCGCGCAAGAGCCGCAGATACCTTCTCTGCAAGATCTTCTAAAAGTGAGGGTTGGGTCCATATCCTTTAGTTTTATTAATACATCAAGAATCATTGGCCCGCATTTGGAGACGTCGAGGTCATAATTTTGTATCTTTGGCTCTTCTTTAGCTTGTATTCCTGGAAATCGATATATTTTAAACACCCTTCGAGGGTCGACCGCCTTTTTAGGTGCTGGTGCTGCTTCCTTTTTCTCCGAGTAATATCTTTGAGGAATACGAATACTTACATTTTGATTTTTTGTAAAAATCTTCGCAGCCTTATGTACTATGGGATGAACATATAGTTTATTAAAGATAAATTCATTACATACAACATGTAAACTAGCCATTAAATTTTTATTTTCGAAATTAAGTAAAAAGCCGGACTGTTAAAGAACAAATAAACTTCAAAATTATTGTTTTATAATTTTGATGTATTTTCGATCGTGCTAACATGTCAAATGTCTTACAAAAAAGTCTACTTAATTGTAAATGTAAACCTTTTTAAACCGATTTGGAAAAAACTCAATGTAGTTTCAGGCGCTCTATTCATACTAACAGTCTTCTTGCACTGGTGCATATCGCTCGAGATAAGTACCTACAGCTCGCGACAACTGCCAGCTGTTAGTCAGTCAGGGTCTATATGTGCTGTGTCAGTACAAGATTAAGCAAGCGCGGGGCCCGTAGCAAATGCGATCGAGGGGCCCTTGATCTGCCAGAGAGGGTACAACCCAAAAAATATTTTTCCACTTTTGTTCACAAATAATTTGCGGTGTGCCCGGAGCTAACTTTTAGATTTATATTAAAACGTGAACTATTTGTTCTAGCACATCAAAAATAATATTCATCATATTTCAAAGACCGTGGACGGAATACATAATTAATAATACATAATTGGACGAAATCGGCTCGATAGAAAATAATTGCAAAGAGTGGTCTTAAAAATCATCATTAAACGGTTGTCTTTATTTTTTTGACGTATTGGTCTGCAATTAAAAACATATTCATACCTAAATCGCTTTTTTCGTATGGGAAATCATCAAATGACTTCTCCCGCTCTGGGCGGAGCAGGAGGGAGTGTCAGACTTTTACTGACTAAAACCCATCCATGTTCCTTCATCGCCCTTTTTGTTCCGGGGCCACGGTATCTCTTTCGAACAGTCCCTCAACCCCGGCAGGCATCGGTCCTTGCGGACCTCCTTCCTTCCTTTTGCTGACTCTCTTTGAGGCGCGCGTGGAACACGCGTCGACACGGCCTGTCGTCATGAGACGGACGGACGGCGAGCTAGCCCATAGCCCACTATCCACAGGCCCGCGCCTACGGTGGCCGGGGGCCACGTGGTGGCCCCCGACGCCCGGGGCGTCTCCTGCGGCGGCCGGGACGCTGTGAGGTTCTCTCCCTCTCACGTTCCGCCACCTCCTTCTCTAGCATTACTGCTTCGCAGAAGGAGGTGATAGCGTCCCATTCCGTCTCGCTCCGGACCATGGCTTGCACCAGGACCGGACGCGAGAGGTCGCCGCCGCCAATCGCCGCTTCGAGGACACGGCGGTGCTCCGCCCACGCGGGGCACACCTCCACCGTGTGCTCCACCGTGTCCTCCGGTCGATCCTCGCAATGGAAACACCCGGGCGTTTCCTCCCGCCCGATTCGGTGCAGGAACCTCCCGAAACAACCGTGTCCGGTGAGGACCTGCGTCAGGCGGAAGGTAAGGACGCCGTGGCGTCTCTCAAGCCACTCTTCAAAGAGGGGACTTACCGCCACTATTGTGGCGTGCCCTAATATACCTAAACCGCTAACGAGTCATATTTCACAAATAATCCACACTTTTTTTTAATTTAAATATTTAACTCTCCAGTAACTCTCTCGCTCTCGTTTACTCCGATACAAATAGACAATGTGCGCGCGTTTTGGTGTTGAGATCCCCTTAAGGATGTAGCGAGCGAAGCGAGCTCGCAATTTTAGTATTTCGCCTGGGATAGGTTGGTTTCTCTATAGTTGTCCGAGATTTCGGAGGGTTTAAACCCCCAACGGTGGCGGGCGGGTTTGGATATGCGAGGGCCTCACGGGAACGAAGGCCCCCGTTTGCGGGGGGCCCCGCGTATCCCTACCCTAATTGAGTACCTAACTAAGTATAGGATGTATAAGCGAGCGAAGCTAGCTCGAAAATTGATGTATTTTGCCGGGGATAGGTTGGTTTCTCTATAGTTGTCCGATTTCGGGGGGTTTAAACCCCCAACGGCGGTGGGCGGGTTTGGATACGCAGGGCCCCATTTGCGTGGGCGCGATCGTACTACACGATCACGCGACGGCGATGCCACGCTGCTCGCACCGTCGCGCGTCGCCAGCCGAACGCGTCGTTTTGTATTTTATTTTTGATTTTGTACACCCTTCGGTATGGTATTAAAATTAAATCGTAACACTAATATAAGGGCTTATTCACGTGCAACACGCGGGCGCGGGGGTCTGGGCGAGCTCGTGACATTGGCCGCCAGGCGTTTGCCCGATTTTTTTAATTTTAATCAACAATTCTTACCTAAACTGGAAGATGACAAAAATTTGAATTGGGGGGCACAAAATTAATGAAGAAAGAGAACGGTGTGGTGAATTTCGGAAAACATTCCAGTTATTTCCTTCCATAGCTTATTAAGAACATTTTTGTTAATATGATATCTGTTTGCTTTGCCAAGTTGGAGTATTGAACGACTTGATAAAAACGTGCTATCGTTTGTAGCGACAAGTTCAAAATGGTTGAACTTACCTGACGCTGCGAGTGAATCGCGCGCTCCGGCGCTAGTTCGACGTGAACACACTCAGGCCTCGGACGCGAAGTCAGCGGAGGCGGGGCGGCGGCGGCGGCGGCGGCTGCGCGGGCAGCGGCGCCTTCTAATTCATACATTTATATGAAACTGCCTCGAAGTCAGCAGCGCGGGGAACGTGCAGCGAGCGGCGAACGAGTCGGTACGAGTGGCGAGCGGCGTACGAGCGGTGCCCGCGCGTCTTCATTGACATAGGAATTTACATCTTCTTTCGCCCACAATAAATGATACTTTAGGAAGGAATTAGTAATCAAAAAGATGTTGTCGTCGCTGTTTAGGCATTTCGTTCGCGCACAAAGATACAAATTTCTCGTAACACAACGCTACGCCGCACTAGCGCCACGCGATCTGTCTGCTGACTTGGACACCGGGTACAGCGTCGCCGCCCCGCACCTCGCGCCGCCGCCGCCACCGCGCCGCTCCTGCTGACTTTGTGTCCGAGGCCTTAAACAACATCAAGCGTTTGATACTGCCGCAAGCTCGCCGCACGCGCCATTCGCTAGCTTGCTACTTTCACCGCACGTGCGTTTTCTACGTGAACACTTGCTTATTAAGCTATGTGTTTGATATTTCGTGACAGCGCCCGCCACCGCGCCCGCGAGTGGACGGATGTTGGGTACACTACATAAATACGAAAAACTTTATTCCGAAAGTCACAAATCCGAATTTCAAAATACCGATTTTCGTAATTCAAAAATCCGAATAAAACAACTCCGATTTATTATTAATCCTATTTTCATAATTCCTAAATTTCAATTTTTCTAACATTCATATTACTATTCTCAAAACCGAACCGAATTTCAATAGTCTGACTTATTGATAATTATCGAACCATTAAAAATACGAATCCGATTATTAAAACACTGATAAATTTTACTTAGAATAAAAACGAAAAAATAACAACGAAAAAAATAACGATGCTTGCGAGAATGGCATCTTGGATGTAGAGACAGACTTGCATATCTCGCAAGCATCGTTATTGCGATCGAATTTTTTCGTAAGTAATTAGCGATCAAAAGGTTGCGATTTTGTCGTTATCTATGTCGAGACTGACTCTGGTTAACGATATCGTAAATTTTTTACGATACAGAACGCATAGAAGACAAGTTGTGCACGGAACCGGAAAGCGGGGCAGAGAGGAAGGAGGAAAGGTGAGGAGTGGGTTTGGCCTCTGCCAAACTCCGATTTCATGCAGCTAATAGGGCCGCCTTCAGATAATAGGGAATATGCATAAATTTTCGTTTTTTTTTTATTTCGATATGGAATGTTAAAGTACTATAAAAATTATGACAAAAATCGAAAACAAGACATAAATCGGCCAAACAAGACAAAATTTATAACCCTTTAAACTTTTGTCTCTGTCTCTTTCTAGATAAACGGAATTTAGTATGGATTTTGTACGTCGATGCAGCGAATGACGTCATTCGCTGTATCGGATCTCTCTGTCTAATCAGCAGTTTCAAATGCTTATAACTTTTACTTTGTTATTTCTGATGTTAATACGCATTGTTTAGAGTGATAAAATTTTTTATGCATATACCCTATTGGGGGTAAGGGGTGAGACATGGTGACGAGCAGCAAACAAAATACCAGTTCTTGTGTTTTTAGAGTGGTCCTGGTGGCCTACCATGACGTCTTAAAGCAGGATCGTTTTAATCTTGTTCCAGTGTGGGTAAGAGACGGAGCTATAGAGGACGTCTAGCGCTATCTCTTTCCCACACTGGAATAAAATTAAAACAATCCTGCTTTAAGACGTCATGGTAGGCCACCTGATAGCATTAAAATTTTAGTTTGATAAAATTATCTCTCTATAGCTGACTTACATTTTGTATTTTTTTACTTTGATTCTAAAAAAAATACAATTGTCGCTGAGATGGGATTGCGACTAGATTTTGTTTCTGTAGTTTTTATTTCTGTTATATTTTCAGCGTTCGTCTATGAGGGTTGGAATTCAAACAGTGCAATAATCCTCGATGGTCTAGTGGTCGCCATCGCAACTGCAGATCATGAGGTCCCGGGTTCGATTCCCGGTTCGGACAATTTGTTATTGGGTTTTTCCATCAGGAATTTCTCAGTAGACGACACAGAGTCTGAATTCCTGCCCAGTGAATAGGCTCGCCCTTTATCACATTGAACTTTAACATAACTAGCGAAATATGGGTGAATTATTAGCTAGATCTGTGCCTAACTCTTCGAGGATTACCGGCGTGATGATATGTTTAATTGTCGCTTAGTGTGACTGCAAAATGTCCCAAAAGACTTAGTAGAATTGTTTTAACTCAAATGTCGAATAGTAATTGGCATTATGGTATTGCAGGCTTTCCGAGATTTAGGACCGGTATGCGCACGCTCCTCTTTATGACTGCAGATTTCTAACATTAATACGGAACCCTAAAAAACAACTGGGTGTCTTCAGTATCTCGTACAAAAAGCCTCTGAAAAAAACAATTTACATCGTAACCAAAGAGGCCTACTTGGCACTTTCAGTGCAATACCTTTACAAATCCATTTGTAACGATTTTTTGTCTTTTTTAATTAAAAAGTTAATACTTGTAGAAAAACGTTCTGGAGACATTCAATTTGGCCACGGCCAATGTCGCTTCGTCAACGCTATTTCTGGGTTTTTTTTTAACATAAATTGGTTAATTCTTACCCTTTGAGGTCATTTAATTTTCTCGCGAAATCGGCTCGGAATTTAAACTGTAATTAAATCTTTCAAAGCAATTTAGGTAGATTTAGGAATATAACGCTTGAATGTTTTACATAAAGAACATTCGCTTTCTATTATATATTAAAATCTGGGTTTTAGTGTGTCGCTAAGAGTAAAGGTCCTAGGTTCGATTCTCGGGAAGGACAAAGTGTAGATTGCATACTTAATTGAATACTTAATTACGATCACGATCAGTCAGTCTCAGTCGTGATCGATTCTATCGAACGCCTTGCTATAGTCGGTGTAGATTGCGTCGACTTATGATCCATTAACCATATGCTCAGTAATAAAATCTGTGAAATGAATTGAATTGAACCAGGTTGGAAACCGTAGACCTTCCTTTCAGACAACAAGAATTTGATTGATAAAATAATATTCTTTCCCAAAAATCCCTTGGTCATGATAGTCACCCTACATTCTACAATACACTGCACGTCGTCTCGTAGAACATTTTTACATCTTCAATGTTACCTGAAATATTTAAATTTAAGAAAATTATAATACTCTCTAGTATTTGTTTTTGAAAGAAGAGTTTAAACTTGGATTTGAGTTTTGTGATCTTATAACGAGTGGAAATACAGTGAATTATGCGATTGGCCCGACCAAAGTGTATTTGTTACAGTTAAAACCCGTTTTTAGTTAAAACCCTTTTTCCCTAGTTAAAACTAGTTTTTACAAACTGCCTTAGAACTAGTATTAACTGCTGTTCAAAAATTAATATCAGTGAAAACTAGTTTAACTAGGGAAAACGCGTTTTGTCGAAATGATTCTGTTCACTGTATCACGCCTGTCATACCTGCAGGGTTTGGAAGACGTGTACCCAATAGTACACGCATGCTATGAGCCCTATGTAGGGCGCGAGCCTATTGCCATCTATCGTGCACAAATCTATGTTCCGTGGCTGCTACTGAGACATTCCTAATAAAAAAACCCAATAACACTGTCCGACCAGGGAATCGAGCCCAGGATCTAACGCTCAGCAGTCCAGCTAGTCCAACGAGGCAGAGAAACGATATGTAAAGGGATATTATGGTTTATAACCACGATATCCCTTATGTTACGTGGAACTTTCAACCCATTACTCAACAATCTCAGTTCCAGTTAAACCTAGTAACTAACAGCCTATCAAATTTTGATGGTGTAATCAAGCTAGGAGCTAGGTGAGCGAGCGGAGCGTTATTTCACAGTTACGGAGAGTGTATGTATTCATATCAGCCTTCCTTACGCGGAAAATGATCGGCGTTAAATTGGTAAGTTCTGGAGTGGCAACTGCGAACCGGAAGACGTTGCGTTGGAAGGCCTCCCACTAGGTGGACGACGACTACCTAGACGAAAGTCTATGACCATTGTGTGTTGCCAGTGATTACATAGGGGACCAAAACGTGGTCGCTCACAATGGGCCTTATCAGAAGGCTTAAAGTCCCAAAGAGAAATGGAGAGGGCTATGCTTGGAGTTTCCTTGCGTGATCGAATCAGAAATGAAGACATACGCAAGAGAACCAAGGTTACCGACGTGGCCCGGAGAATTGCCAAACTTAAGTAGCAGTGGGCAGGGCACATTGCTCGCAGAACGGATGGCCGATGGGGCCGAAAAGTTCTGGAGTGGCAACCGCGAACCGGAAGACGTTGCGTTGGAAGGCCTCCCACTAGGTGGACCGATGACCTGGTGAAGGTTGCGGGAATCCGCTAGATGCGAGTCGCATGGGACCGGTCAATGTGGCGACACTTGGAGGAGGCCTATGTCCAGCAGTGGACGTCGAAATGATGATAATGATATTGGTAGGTTTAGATGTCAGGTTGAACGGAGTGTGACTTTGTAGGTTTTCCGTACAAAAACTGACAGACGTCATGTTTTTATTTCACAGAAATAAATAACTGGCGTTGGAGAAAAATGAGCTTTAGCATAACGTTCTAATATTTCTTTTTAAGTTTCAAACAGTCAAAGTTCCATAGAAAACGCAAATTGCCTATTTTTCTGGGACTTAGCAAACACAGGCCAGATTGACGTATCTGAAATAAAATGGCGTAGGGAATCTTCTAATATCATAATATATAAAATCTCGTGTCAAAGTCTTTGTTTTCAAACTCCTCTGAAACTGCCTGACCGCTTCTTATGATTTTTTTGTGTATATTTGGTAGGTCTGAGAATAGTTCGTAGGCTATTTTATATTATAATTTATATGGCGTTTGCGGGGTCAGCTAGTAAAAATATATTTGTGTAAAAAACGAGAATATTTATATTGGTCCTTTTATTTTAACATATTTTGCACAGATCATAAAGTTGTCTAGAAAATAAGGACGGAGTATAAACAACGGAATATTTTTACAGAAAATAATATTTTATGTCAGACGTGAAATATTTTAGGTCATTCGTTCGGTATAGAAATTGTTACATTATTTGGAAACTACCTTCTTCTGATATCAAAGATTTTAGGTGAAAAGTAGCTTAAGTATAATATCTATCTTCATGTCTATTATATCTGTCAATAGGGAACGTGCATAAATTTTCTTTTTTTTTATTTCGATACGGAATGTTAAAGTACTATAAAAATAATGACAAAAAGCGAAAACAAGACATAAATCGGCCAAACACAAAAGTTATAACCATTTAAACTTTTGTTTCTATCTCTTTCTATATAAACGGAATTTAGTATGGATTTTGTACGTCGATGCAGCGAATGACGTCATTCGCTGTATCGGATCTCTCTGTCTAATCAGCAGTTTCAAATGCTTATAACTTAGTATTTTTATAGATATTAAAAAACAATTTCTCTTTCCTATTTCTGATGTTAATACGCTTTGTTTAGAGTCATAAAAAAGATCATGCATACAGGGTGTAAACAAACTCATCACGAAGCCGTCAACCAAGCATTCTGTACATCAAACTAAGTTACATTAAAAACTTGTATTTAAAAAAAACTTGTCAAAAAGTTGGAACTTTGACCCCCAATATCTCCGTAACTAGAAGATTCCCAGGTATGGTGTAGAACAAAAAAATGATCGCAATGACGGGGAGAACACGTGTGAGAGAACAAGTGCCTTTCGGCTTCTTACCCTGTTGTTTAATTTCGTTTCTGTAGAGTACTGTACCACGGGCAAGGAATGGTTTAAAGACAGCTATTTTTACAAAATAAGTAAATACTACTCTGTCAAGAAAGTACCGGGAAAAGATCAATAATACACAAAATGTCTGTTATTCATCCAAATTTATTTTATCACCTTCAAAGTATGCTCCTTTAGAAACGATACACTTGCGCCAACGAATAATCCATTCATCAAAACATTTTTTAAACGCTGCTTCCGGAATTGAGTTCAGTTCTCGCGGCGAATTCTCCTTTATGTCTTCTATCGATTGAAAACGGGTGCCACGAAGTGGTAATTTGAGTTTAGGAAAAAGAAAAAAGTCAGCAGGAGCCATATCTGGTGAATATGGTGGTTGCTGGATGGTATTTGTTGAGTGTTTGGTCAAAAATTCGTTCACAATGATAGCCTTGTGCGAAGGCGCATTGTCGTGGTGCAAAATCCAAGAATTTTCTTTCCACAAATATGGCCTTTTTCGTCGAATTTGCTCTCTTAAACGTCGCATAACGCTCAAATAATATTCTTTATTTACCGTTAGACCTTCCGGTAAGAATTCAGAGTGCACAACACCGCGATAGTCAAAGAAAACAGTCAACATGACTTTGACTTTTGATCGACTTTGGCGTGGTTTTTTCGGTTTCGGTTCAGTTGGAAGGCGCCACTCCGAAGCTTGTTGACTAGTTTGCATGTCAAACTCGTAAACCCACGTCTCGTCACCAGTAACAATGCGTTTCATTCAAACTCAAAGCATTTATTTCAATTAGACCATTACGGCACTTTTGAATGTCAAAAATACAAAAAAGAAAATCAAAGCTACAGTCCCAGTCACAAGGCATAATAACTTGAGAAAGTACTGTAGTTGCCCATTCCCTAGCGTAGATCTCTATGGAGAAGAACGGGCAAGAAATTCCATGGACACTCTTTTAAAAACAAAATATTGTTACAAAATCTTGGTTACATCTTTAATTTTGAGATTATACATATATGTGAGAACGATGTAGAAAGACGTGCACACTAAGAGCGTCCAGAGTAAAAGATTAGATCAACAGTTTACGAATAAAGTAATTAAAATGAACCTTGGCAGCTAAGAGATGACCAGTCCCAACTGACAGCGCCCGTTCACGAACATGACGCATGTACCGGCGCCATTCAACTCAACCATATTGAAGGGAACTAAATGACCCGACACACCCGCCACCATCAGCGAGACATTTAAGTGAGCATGACATTCTCTCAGCCACCAAGGCATATTCAAGTCAATGAAATATAAATAAATGTAAATGGTGGCTGAACAGTACAAAGTACTCACACAAACAACTCAAACTCCGCGCCAAAATGGAAAACAGTTGTGCCAATCTAACAACTACAAAAAAACAAAAATTTGAATTTGGAACCTTAAACAAATCATCCATTCCCGATACTTTTTTGACTGAATGTATTATCACGTGTCGATACTTTTGCGCCTTCCTATCTTCCTAGCTCATCGTGCTGTGCTGGGGCTGCCGCTACGGCTGCGGAGAACTTCAAGCGCCGTAAATATAGCAACCTTATTGGTAACTATATTTTAGAGCCGTTCGGGGTTGAAACTCTAGGACCGTGGGGGTCCGAGTGCTCACAGCGTTTTTACAGCAGGAAATTTCAAAACGCTTAGTTGAAAATTCCCGTGACCAAAGGGCTTTTACCTTGGCGAAAGTCTTAGCGTTGCCATACAGAGCGTGGTAACGCCGCTAGTCTCTTGGGGACATTACCAGTTGACAGCGTTGAGGAGTTTTTTGACGCCATTTATTAAGTTTATTGTATAAGTTAGTTACGTTATTTAATTTATAAATGTTATATGTTAGCTTGTATCGTCATCATGGATAGGAGGAAATTATTGTTCTTTATGAAAATTAACAGACAATTTCCTACCGACTGTACTTCGACTGACGAATTGGATAAAAAGGACGAATCAACGAAACTGGCAAATTGTGGAAACTGTCGAGTTGACGCAACTGTCGAATTCACACAACTGTCCAATCAGCGAAAGTGACGAATCAACGAAACTGTCGAATTAAATAAAATGACGAGTGAGGGAAACTGACCAGTGTTACGCGGACTCGGATAGGAAGATATGTTTGTTGTTCACTTCAACACTGTTTACTTCAACACTGCTTTATCATTCTTAAAATTTATTTTAATTAGTAGGGGCTTAATTTGTTAATTTTATTGTGCATGCTGTGGTCTCCAATAAGTGAAGGAGTAGGTACACCTACCTAATACCTTGTCTTCCATTAACTAATAATGCTTTGTGTATATCTTTTGTTGGAGATCCTTAAATAAATAAATAAATAATTTTAATAGTACATTACTGCAGCGGCCAGCCACAGAGGCATTGATGGACGAATGTAAAAATATGGCCCGAGGCGAAGCCGAGGCACACATACGTAAGTCCATCAATGCCTGGTTGTCGCCAAGGCTTGTTTAGTACTTTTCTCAAATAATGCGAGGAAATTAATACAATTACTTTTCAAAATCAATGATGCACACAAACAACAATATTTTTTCTCGCGTTGAAGAGTTCATTTGTTTTTTTTTTCAATAAATCGCTTTCTATTTGCAAGCCAATTCGAAATTTAAATAAAATCTTTGATAAGTTACCTCCTTGGCTGCCATGTTTCAGAGTAAAAGAACGTTCCATTTTTAAATAACACGACAGATATGAGTTTAATATGTAATTTATATGGCCGCTAAACTTTTACCGGCCGCTGGTCGCATGTATCTGGCCAGGTGGCCTACCATGACGTCTTAAAGCAGGATTGTTTTAATCTTGTTCCAGTGTGGGAAAGAGATGGCGCTAGACGTCCTCTATAGCTCCGTCTCTTACCCACACTGGAACAAGATTAAAACGATCGTGCTTTAAGACGTCATGGTAGGCCACCAGTACAGCAATTTCGATTTATCTCGAAGAAGGTTGTCAAAATAATGCTCAAATTTCCAAGCATGTTTGACAAAATAATTTTATTATTGCCTCGTTCTAGTGGTCGCAAGCGCGACTGTTGAGCATCAGGTCCTGGGTTCGATTCCCAGGTCGGGTGTTATTGGGTTTTTCAATCAGTAATTTCTCAGTAGCAGTCACGGAGCCTGGATTTGCGCCCGGTTGATGGCAATAGGCATAACTGGCGAAATGTACTACCTCTGCATAACCCTTCGGGGATTACAGGCGTGATGTTATGTGTTGTGTGTAATTAATTATATAACGCACACCGAAGAATGGTTAATCAATAACGAGGCTTACTATATCTAAACACTTCCAATGTCTATGATAGACCTCGAGACTATTATTCTCTTGTTTATTCATCCCAACACCCGCTGGACAGCCGACATGTCCAGTGTAGTGTACTGTAGCGCACACACTGGCCATTTGTCCACCACACAATGGCTATGGCTGGCCATTGCTACGTGTCTATGGGCAGCTTGCGGTTGAATGATTGTTTCAGTAATTGTTTGCGCCCTTGAAGGACATAACTAACTGGTTTAATGGAATATACACAGGTTACCAGGATTCAGCACTTGAAATTACCAGTTGTCAAGAGAGATGTTTACAGTATATCCACATTTAATAGTGGGCGAGCCAACAACAATAGCCAATTACCATCAAACGGTCACACATTCCGGCTGAGGGGTGCTACAGAGCAATTCCTGATGGAAAAAGCCAACAGTAATTGCCCGATCAGGCACCGATCTGACACAAGATCAGATGTACAGCATTTGCGCTCATAAAAAAAATGCAAAATAATTTAATATTATGAAATTCCTTAACATTAACTAAGGTCCCTTCTATGGGTAAAGGCCTCCTCCGTTTGTTGCCGCTTCTTTCTGCCTCCTGGTATAGTAAGTCAGTTTTGGCACCGCGTTTTATTAATTTCATCAGCCCATCTCTCTTTGACCGACCATGCCTTCTTTTCCCTATTGGTCCAAACCACATGGTTGTTCTCTTAGCCCATTTTTCATTCGTGAGTTCCTAACATTACTGGTTACAAATCAGCGTCATCAAAAGCAAAATCTCTCCCCATGACTAAATACTAAACTTTTATGAATCTAATCGTGCCAACCCTAGTTCCGGAAAGTTCAAGCAGCCATTACATCAGTAACGACCAATTGAAAGTCAAAATTTTTAAGTACCAGTTTACGTCGCTAACTGCAGCTGCAAGAAACGACAGCTTGAGTTGAAGTCCAATCACGAGAAATTCGAAAACTTGACTGCGCCGAGTTGAAAGTTATTTAGTTAGTGTGGTTACTTCGTTTCGCGAATAAGTTTGTTGGATTTTGTGTTGCAAATGTACATCGTCGGAATTGTGTTAAAGTTGTTTCTTTATTTTTTACGCTGAAAGCAGGTTTTGTTTCAGTGAATTAATTCTTTTGCGCTTTAGATCCAAATTTGAGAGATATGACCTGAATTCTTCTGTTTAGTCTGGAAGATGAGGGAGGAAAACGCTAGAGTGGAGATCACGGGACGAGGGAATGGGGGAAGACAACCAACTAGGTGACTAGGTGGTAGGTGGTGGTGGGTGGTGGTGGTGGGCTCATTAGAGCGGCAGGAGGAAACTGGATAGCCGTGACACAAAACCGCTAAAAGTGGAGAGATTTTCTCGTTTAATAGAAAGCAGCCGAATACTCATGTTTTATATGGAGCCTCTGGACTGAGTAATAGGATATCCCATAGTAAGACTATTTCTTTTTATATTGTCCCTCTCTAGGTATTACTCCTGTATTGCGGGTGCGTTTACAAACATTATGAAATAACTATCCGTAGGCGACACAAATATTTGTTCCGAACGGGAATGGACCCGCGACTTGCAGGCTTTGTAGCTACAAAGCCTGCAAGTCGCGGGTTCATTCCCGTTTGTGATAATGCTCTCTTAAATAGCACATCATCTCTTTGATTTCAAGTCTTGTGATCTGTCTTATAGCAATTGATATGATAATGCCTCATTATTCTAAATAACCTGCCGTTTTATGATAACATATCTCATTTAAATTACAAAAACATCAGTCACAAAGAAAACGATTTTTCAGATCAAAAGACAAGAATGAAACGCAAATTATGCTTCGATCACATAGATATAAAATAACGAGGATTTTTAAAATTTCAAGCGCTCGATTGTAATATCCGCTCGTTCCAATGTCTGTGAAAATAATCGTGTAGGTGTATCGCTTTGATCTCGTTTGATTTCCACTTGCAGGGTTGTCCTGAAAAATTTATGATAGAATTCGTTTCAACTTTTTTACCCGACAAAAAAAAGGAGGAGGTTCTCAATTCGACACGTTTTTTAGGGTTCCGTACAAAAAAAGAAAAAAAAAACGGAAGCCTTATAGGCTCACTCGTGCGTCTGTCTGTCTGTCCGTCTGTCCGACACATCCAATTTGCTCCGAATCTACTGGACCAAATCAGGTGACAAACACAGATGTGCAAAGTAAATAAATATTCTTTTATATTAAGGGTCGGGAGACAAATTAGGAAATTTAAATAAAAAGTTTTGCAAACCACTGTTGTTGTTACTGTGTCTTGGATTAGACTTAATCTTGTTGCTTGAAAAGAAAACCGAACAATTCTTTGGAGACTGAGTTGGAACATCTCGCGTCTTCAGGGCTACCTCAACAAAAAATAAGTTGGACCTGGTTCAGAGTATAGGATGAAGAGTACCCAATTACTAATCAAACTGTGTTCTTTATAGTTGAGACCTAAGTATATTTAGCGTTATCTGAAAATAAACCTTACTGAAATAAGGATAATATGCATTTTCCTACAAGCTACTGTGATCAAGCGTATCAAGCGAATAAGAACATTAATTTGATACTAGTAAGGTTTATTTTCGAGCTAAGCAAGTTCGCTCTATAGATTTGAGCCCTTGTTACCCTAGAATCCCTAGATCATAGGGGCAGTATGCAGGGTGGTAGGGACTTCTAGACAAATGTTTACCAAGTATTCAGTACATCATTCCGAATCCCACCCCCACATACATTTTTAAGCGACAACTGTGAAACCGAAAGGAAGGGGGGGGATATAAAAACAGATGTTTCCTACAAAACTGCAATAGCTACAAGGACAAAATGTATGGAACATCAGTTTTTTTTTTTAAATACCGATGAAAAATTTATATGTAGGGAATTTTCGGAATGATTATTTGAAAATTTGGAATGATGTGCTGAATACCTAATAATGGTTTGTGCGTCGACGGGGACTTCCACGTACGTGTATCCAGGGTGAATACGGTCTGCATTAGGTAGGCACTACGGTATCACCGGGTGCCGACCTACATTCGTCGTGTGGTCGGGGACTACCTAACAGATAGAGCCGTTATCTACCCCGGTCGCAGCGGAGAATGGAACCGGCGAGAGATGTCGTGCGGTGTTCCACAGGGATCGGTTCTAGGGCCTTCCCTGTGGAACATCGGTTACGACTGGGTGCTGCGCGCCGACCTCCCTAGTGGTGTCAGTGTAGTTTGCTACGCTGACGACACGCTGGTGCTGGCACAGGGGGGGTCGCACGAGGCGGCGGCCGAAGCTATGACACGCGGGGTTGCGATAGTCGTTGAGAGGATCCGGCAACTGGGTCTCGAGGTGGCATTGCACAAGTCCGAGGCCATGTGCTTTCATGGGCCTCGGAATGCGCCACCTCCGGGATCCATACTCACGGTAGGAGGGGTATCCATCGGTGTCGAGTCGACTTTGAAGTACCTAGGACTCGTCCTCGACAGCCGGTGGAACTTCGTGGAGCACTTCCGACGTTTGGCCCCCAAACTGGAACGGACTGGGGCTGCCTTCAGGCGGCTCCTGTCCAACCTGGGGGGACCAAACGCCTCCTGCCGAAGGCTCTACGCGGGAGTCGTGCGGTCCATGGCCCTTTACGGGGCCCCGGTGTGGGTGCGTTCCTTGAGGCTGCGTGCAGCCCACTACCTGAACGCGCCCCAAAAGGTGGTAGCCGTAAGGCTGGCCCGTGGGTACCGCACGATCGCCCGCGAGGCGGCGTGCCTCCTTGCCGGATTGCCGCCATGGGATCTGGAGGCGATAGTCCTCGCGCGCCTGCATGAATGGCGCGCGGAGGTGCTTCGCGGGGGGAAACTCCGCTGCCGCCACAAATTGTCGCTCAGCGGACAGACTTCCGGCGGGATCTCATGGCGACATGGAGAGAGCGACTGTCGCAACCCCGTGCAGGGCACGCCACGATAGTGGCGATAAGTCCCCTCTTTGAGGAGTGGCTGGAGAGACGCCACGGCGTCCTCACCTTCCGCCTGACGCAGGTCCTCACCGGACACGGTGTTTTCGGGAGGTTCCTGCACCGAATCGGGCGGGAGGAAACGCCCGGGTGTTTCCACTGCGAGGATCGACCGGACGACACGGTGGAGCACACGGTGGAAGTGTGCCCCGCGTGGGCGGAGCACCGCCGTGTCCTCGAAGCGGCGATTGGCGGCGGCGACCTCTCGCGTCCGGCCCTGGTGCAAGCCATGATCCGGAGCGAGACGGAATGGGACGCCGTCACCTCCTTCTGCGAAGCAGTGATGCTAGAGAAGGAGGTGGCGGAACGTGAGAGGGAGAGAACCTCACAGCGTCCCGGCCGCCGCGGGAGACGCCCCGGGCGTCGGGGGCCACCAAGTGGCCCCCGGCCACCGTAGGCGCGGGCCTGTGGACGGTGGGCTATGGGCTAGCTCGCCGTCCGTCCGTCTCATGACGACAGGCCGTGTCGACGGGGCGTTCGTGTTCCACGCGCGCCTCAAAGAGAGTCAGCAAAAAGGAAGGGGTCCGCAAGGACCGATTCCTGCCGGGGTTGCGGGACTGTTCGAAAGAGATACCGCGGCCCCGGAACACAAAGGGCGATGAAGGAACATGGACATGGCATGGTGCATGGTTTAGTCAGTAAAAGTCTGACACTCCCTCCTGCTCCGCCCAGAGCGGGAGAAGTCATTTGATGATTTCCCATCCGAAAAAAAAAAAAAAAAAAAAAGGTAGTTCCCCTTACTGCCCCGTTTACCGTATTTACCCTCTGTAGCCTAATGGTAATCCCTAGCGATCGTTTATACCAACATTTTGCGTCCTCGTGTAATTCAGTGCACGTTTACGGTATATTGCAGGCGTCTGAAATTTTATGGAATCGTCGTCCATTGTCGTAATTGTTATAGTTACTGCCTCATACTGGTCTCTTCGTGTTATACGAGTAGTGTGGAACTTAAATAAACTGCAATGTGCGACGGGTAAGTGTATGATTGTTTTTGGCTGTGTGCCTCGTACAGTCACGAGCATAATGTGAACAATAACAACTTTTAAAAGTGTTTTTCTCCCACAGTTCTGATTAAAATATCATGTTATTACGAACATAGTGTTTTGGAACTTATATTTTTATGAAAACATAAATAAAATAAATAAATAATATCGCTGGACATTTCACACACCGCCATCTAGTGCCACACTAAGCAACGAGGCTTGTGTCGTGGACACCAGATAGTTGATTTACTACATAGGTACTTTTTTGTTTGTATATAAATACTTATTAAAACATAACTTCACACCTGTAATGTCCGAAGGATTAGGCAGAGGTGTACCTAATAGTACACCCATATTTCGCCTGTTATATTTATATACCTACGTCCAATGTAATAGGGAGCATACCTATTGTCATCAACCGAGCACAAATCCAGACTCCGTGGCTGCTACAGAGAAATTCCTCATGGAAAAACCTTATAAAAATTTGCCCGACCCTGGAATCGAACCCAGGACCTCGTGCTCAGCAGTCGCGATTCCGACCATTAGACCAACGAGGGAGTCAAATTATTTACATAGGTACACCGGATTTATACTCGTATAGTTTGCCAATAACAAATCCATTCTAACCACATTAAAAAAAAAGCTTAAATAACTAAACATTCTGCATGGACAAACGCTATGACACAAATAACGAGGAGACCTTTTGTGAAGAGATACTTTTTAACGTTTACAAATGTCAACCAACCCTACAGCTCTATCACTCTATCTCGATTTCATCGAAAACACTTTTATTTTCAGGCCATTCTATGTTTCAATTCGATTATACGGGTGAGTGTGGATAGCTTTGCTATTGAAATATGAATTTGCTTTGCATGTTACATTTACTATTTTTGTGTTGTTGACATTTCGGCGTAAAGGGCAATGACCGGTCGGAGGTGTTTGTACAGACGTAGAAATTGTTAAGTTGTGCTGAAGATTTTAGTGATTTCCGTGAATTGCTTGCTCTACGTAACATATTACCACCAATCGGCACCATTACACGTGCATACAACAACATATGTCCTCTTCCAGTCTCTTCAACATCATCTTGAAGCCTTCTCTTTAACCCGGGGGAATATGTTCCTGCGTCACATCGGACCACACCTGTCATGGATTTTATTATCTGTGCCGTCGTGGCACTAATCTATATTTTTGTATACGGTTGGACTGGAAGCCGACCTTAACATAGTTGGGAAGAGGCTAGGATGACGGTTGGTAGCCAGATCTTTGAAGTATGTATAGTCTGTGTAAGCGCACTCTGCGCGCCACTCTCTCTCACCGACGCCTTTTGGCGTGCGCACAAGTTGTGCGCATGTCAAAGGTGGTTACAGATAGCCGTTGTGCGGCACAGCGGCTATCTGTAACCACCTGTTTAAATCAGAAATACAGCCCTTTTTAGGGTTCCGTAGTCCTGACAAGGAACCCTTATAGTTTCATCATGTCCGTCTGTCTGTTTGTTTGTCAGCCCGAGGTTTTTCTAAGAGACAGCTAATACTAGAAAGCTGTAATTTTGTAGAGGTGTGTATAATCAACTTCACTGTCAACTTTTGATGGTTATAAAATCCTTTTAATTTATACTGTTTTATACCAATAATTAGAAATCTCTCTATTATCCTCGATATATAGGTCGTGCTGGGAAGATTCCTTCCCAGCACGACCTTTATATCTCATTCCGTCTCGCTCCGGACCATGGCTTGCACCAGGGCCGGACGCAAGAGGTCGCCGCCGCCAATCGCCGCTTCGAGGACACGGCGGTGCTCCGCCCACGCGGGGCACACCTCCACCGTGTGCTCCACCGTGTCCTCCGGTCGATCCTCGCAGTGGAAACACCCGGGCGTTTCCTCCCGCCCGATTCGGTGCAGGAACCTCCCGAAAACACCGTGTCCGGTGAGGACCTGCGTCAGGCGGAAGGTGAGGACGCCGTGGCGTCTCTCCAGCCACTCCTCAAAGAGGGGACTTATCGCCACTATCGTGGCGTGCCCTGCACGGGGTTGCGATAGTCGCTCTCTCCATGTCGCCATGAGATCCCGCCGGAAGTCTGTCCGCTGAGCGACAATTTGTCGCGGCAGCGGAGTTTCCCCCCGGCGAAGCGCCTCCGCGCGCCATTCATGCAGGCGCGCGAGGACTATCGCCTCCAGATCCCATGGCGGCAATCCGGCAAGGAGGCACGCAGCCTCGCGGGCGATCGTGCGGTACCCACGGGCCAGCCTTACCACCTTTTGGGGCGCGTTCAGGTAGTGGGCTGCACGCAGCCTCAAGGAACGCGCCCACACCGGGGCCCCGTAAAGGGCCATGGACCATATCTAGTGTCAAGTATAAAACTCATATACAGGCTTATATAGGCAGAAAATGTTTTTTTTTGCTTTTCTAACAATTTACGACAATTTACCAGTTATGAAATAGGAGTAAATAAAGAGTAATAATTTTTAGGCATGCTCCCGTTTCATCAACTTTTATGCCAGCTGGAATTTTAGCGTGGTGGTGGACCTGTATATCTACGATAATTGAGAGATATAAAATTTCTAATTAGTGGTATAAAATAGTATAAATTTAAAGGATTTTATTACCATCAAAAGTTATAATGAATGCGTTCATGGTCGTGCTACGAAGTACAACACGACAAAGTAGTAAAATAAAATTTAAAATAAAATATTTATTTAGGGTAGCTTCCCTACATGTGAAGTGGGGATAATTTATTTTTTCGTCGTCTACTTCATCGTGTGGGGTAATCCTACTTTTTGATTTAATGCTCCATTTACGAAATATTAAACTTCAAAATTTGCTGAAAATTTTTGTTCCAGTCCCTCTAAAAGCGGGCTTGAAAAATCAGGAAAAAATCATGATGATAGTGCATTTTATGAACTTTAAAGGAAAACTATTGCAGTTAAGATAATTTTATTAGTTTAGCAGTAATAGTCGTTGAACTTGGGTGTTGGATAATTTTGTACCAAAATACAAAATCCTTAGAATAAATCCTATAAAGTGTCTAAGATGAACTAGTTGCTTGTTTATAACGGGTAAAGACTTGCATTGAAAAACATTATAAACTAAAAAAACATAATAAATTATCATACGTTTCACAAAGCTGCCGCTGGATGGCGCTGTACCAAATGGTTTGTTATATATTGTGATAACGGGCTACTACGGAACCCTACACTGCGCGTGGGACACGCACTTGGCCAGTTTTTTATATATATAAGTTTTACTCCATCTTCAATAGTCAAGACCACCAGCAGCATAACTGGAGCACCAACCACCACCAACTGGATACTCAATATCAATCCGATTGGCATTCTCCGAGTGCCATCATAAAAATCCGAAAAAAAAAACTAAAGTAGAGTCAAATCGCGATTCTTACGAAGAACTTTGCAAATCGTGTTTCTATCTGCGGCTTTATCAAGGGATTGAAAAACTTGTATGCTTCTTTAACATAATATCTAACCAGAAAGTAAATTCATGTAAACAGATGAAAAGACTAGTACTAAATAACCCGCTTTCTATCAGAACATAAGCACACATGCTTAGTACGAAATCCACTTATATGCATCGCCGTGCCGCCGTTCCTAATCCTGCTTTTAAAACGTACATGTCGTTTTACATAGACGAACATATGTACATGCAGAAGTTGGCGTCGTGCCTAAGTAGTGTGCAAGGCTATTTAAGGGCTCTCTGCTGCAGGACTGTTCGAAAGAGATACCAAACTCAAACTCAAAGCATTTATTTCAATTAGACCATTACGGCACTTTTGAATATCAAAATAGGCATGACGACAGTATCAAAAAATAGCAAATCTATTTAGTCCGTCAGTCCAGTCCAGTACCGTGGCCCCGGAACACAAAGGGCGATGAAGGAACATGGATGGGTTTTAGTCAGTAAAAGTCTGACACTCCCTCCTGCTCCGCCGAGAGCGGGAGGACAAATTTGACGATTTCAGGACCGGAAAAAAAAATAGGGTATGCTCTCTTATATAAATTTCCTTAGACACTCTTGGTAGTCAGCCCGTGCTGGTGTAGCTTGTGGCTAAATAATTACACTCACTCGGGTCGATCTTTAGGTTAAGCCGCGCTTGCCTAGGTTGGTCCGTGGATGGGTGACTACCCATAACATAACGAGTTTCCCCCGTGCCTCAGAAAGCACGTTAAGCCGTTGGTCCCGGCTGTCGTAGATCTTTGAGAGTCGTTACAGGTAGTCAGTGGCTCGTTAGTCTGACAACCAGTCCTAGCAAAGGGCTAATTGCCAGTATTAGCCTACTGCTAGTATTAGCCAGTATACTAACTGGGTTGTGGAGGTCAGATCGGCAGTCACTCTTTGTAAAATATTAGGTATTCAGCTGCATACGGTTAGACCGGGTAGCCGACCTTAACATAGTTGGGAAGAGGCTAGGATGACTGTTGGTAGCCAGATCTTTGAAGCAGGTATTGGAAATATAGAGAGTATTTTATGAGTTCATGAGGAGCTCGCTGCCTCTCAACGTTACTCCCCGCCAATAAATTTGCTTCTCCGACTCCGCCCGACCGCGCGGACGAGCGGTGTCGGGTGAGAATCGACCAAGATATACATAATTCATTATACTTCGCTATCTTCGCATTCAAGTACAGCTAAATAAATTCCTTGCCTTAAAACTACAGACAGCTTGACCTTGGTCTACATCAGCGCATACATATATCGTAGACACGTCCCACCTCGACAATACCGAGACAGACTGACATATTACCCCATTTATAGTATTAGAATAAATATTATATGTAACAGGACTAGACGGGAGAGAGAGCGCAGTGTTAATAACTGTGACGCCTTGAGTTATGTATTCATTTGTCCTAGGTGTGGTATGAATGCGAGACGAAGGCGACGCGATGTGAACTTCTTCACGGGATATTGGTCTTCTTCTAGCTCTCTCTAGCTGAGTGCGACTGTGGAGTTTCATCCCAAACCATGACCAACCTCTTGAACTGCTCTTTGTGCAACTCCACCTGCACTTTAAGGGACCTGTCCGAAGCCACTACCAACGCCATCGATGTGGCTGAGTTCTATGGGAATCATGGATACGAAGGAGACAGAAGAAGTCTTCTTCTTAACGACGGTACATGTATCTGCCATAGCTACTATTGGGGCCCAGGAGTTGGAATGTTTTATTGCGGCGTCAGAGGTGTTGCTCAGATCGCCAAGAGTGCAGACGAACGGAAATTTGTACGCTTTGGGCAGCTAACGATACGAGTAACTGATTTAATCCTTTGGGTTTTCAGTGCGAAGGTACATCCAGATATGTTGCTTCAACGAGTATAGAAACAGAAAAGCTTCCTTTGATTTTTCTATGAATCAAGTGTCAGGTAGGTGACTCGGATAGGATTCTGTTTATAGAAACATCGATAGCTACGGAAGAAGGCATATTAACCAACAGTTATACGTAAGTAAATTATAGAGAACTGCCGTCTATGATCTTAAACCGCAGATAACTTAAACAGCGCTTCTTTTTTTTTTTTTTTTTTTTTTGGTATTAGTTCCACATTTGTTTCATAGATGGCGCTGGCGCTGTAGTACTTTTCATTGTGCCACTACACACTTTTCCACGTCTCATTTTACGAAGATATTTGCAAAAGCATAGGTCATAGAAGGCTTCTTCATTCACTGATGAATGGGGGAAGCCTTCATATCAGGCTAACAAAAAAAAGGTACCTACACCACCTAAGAGTTAATTTTGACTATTTTTTTATCTTCGCTATCTTTAATACCTCATCTAGGACGCTGCGTAACGCAGGTCCTTGTTATACTTTCGCGTCGCATAAGTGAGACGTAACAAATTACGTTCGGCGCCATTTATTTGGCTTGGGAACGCTAAAATGGCCCTTTTATGTGTTTTATTTATAAACGGTAAGGGTAATTTATTATCTTGGTGATTCACGTGACAGTGAGAAGGACAGACATGACTTTTAGAGATATATTACACTGGGACCACAATGACGCCAGAAAATGGGTACAGCGTACAAAATGTTTTACTGATTATTTACCAAGTTTTTTCCCAACTATGTTGGCGTCGGCTTCCAGTCTAAACGAATGCAGTTGAATATCAGTATTGGAGCGACTGCCTATACCTGACCTCCACAACCCAGTTAGTACCGGGTAATACGATAACCCTTGGTAAGACTGGTTATCAGCCTTTCGGGCCACTGACTACCTGTAACGACTTTCAAAGATCAAAAAATGACAGTCGGTCCCAACGACTAGACGTCTCGATATGTAGTGAATGGTCACCAATCCACAGACCAACCTTGGCAAGTGCTGCTTAACCATGAAGATCAACCCGAAAGGCTGTTCCTATTTACCTACGAGCTCCAGTTCCTGCCATACTGCATAGAAACAGCTGAACTGTTCTTTCCCACAGCTGGGACACAGGCCTCCGTTCTCTTAGCTTAGAGGAATCGGGCTATATAGCTAGCTTATCCGCCACAAGAGCCCAATGCGGGTTTGTGGATGTCACAGGCCTCCGATTTTTAGGTTCTAGGACATGCCGCTTTCCTAACGCTAGCTTAGAGGAAGGACAAAGAAGAAGAGAAGAAGTTCCAACTCACGACGTACGACCACAATGCTGCTCTCTACTCCACCATAGTGTGTCAGATCCACAGCTTTTAAGCTTCACTTAATCTTGGCCCATCACGTAAAGTCATTGTTTTTTTTAAGCCGCGCTGGTTAGATGAATTTCAGACACGTGTTCAGCGCTCGAGTTTTTTGTAGAATATTTTTTGTTGCTTTTTTTTACAAATGTGCAATTATGAAGTCTTGTCAAACAGTTAATCAAATTTTTAATAAGTTGTGACTTGAATTTGAAATGTGTCTCTGTGTTTGAATAATTACGTTTTTGCAGTTGTCTCTTGGTCTATTATTCATTAAAATTATACTGTAGAGTGTAGATTAAAACTAGGTGATTAGATCTCCAGTGATATTTTTGTGTCAGTGCAGGCACTTTCAATGGTCATTATAACACTTCATAAATATTTAATTAGGCTTTTGGCAAGCCAAACATTATTGAGCGCCAATTCTCATAATAAAAATTTAATGTTAGAGTGGGGTAATAATTTCAAGTCAGAAGTCAAAGTATTTTTTTTTAAGTTTTGTATGTAATACACCCAGTATTACACCGTTAGATAACCCTAAAGGGTTAGGCAGAGATGTACCTGAGGTGTTTAAGTTCCATGTAATAGGGGTGAGCTTATCAACTGGGCACAAATCTAGACTTCGTGGCTGCTACTTAAAAATTCCTGATGGAAAAACCCAATAACATTTTGCCCGACTCGGGAATCAAAACCACAACCCCATGCTCAGCAGTCGCGTTTTCGGCCACTAGGCCAATGAGGCAGTTATAGTTTAATATTACGAATTGTGAAAAAAAAATCTTTTAAGCCAAACTAAAACGTTGCTAATTCTAATCCCAATTTAAAACTGTCAGATTTCAATAAAACCGCAACCACAGAATAATATCCTTTAAAATCTAGTTATAAATTAAGATTCATTACTGAACCTAGAACACGAGCCCCAGAACCAAAGTACCAAACCTACATAAAAAATTTACGTGGATTTCTACCAAATCTATATTTAGCTCCATAATCAGCTTACTCCATTTCAGGGGTGACCCAAAAGGCTCAGGACTTTCTCGGCGTAACAGAAAGTAAGATAATCAAGTATAACAATCAATCATTCAGGACAGTCTGAACGATGACAAAGGGGCTTTTAAACTTTACACCGGAGGAGTGGTGACCAGGTATTAAGACAAAGACTAAAAGGGATTTATTCATCTAGGATTTAGTAAGAAGGAATCCGTTCCTAGGAAGAATACACACATCAAAAGTATCTAGGGATCAACATATATTTTTGCAATAACTTTTCTCCTGATTGATATTAATTAAAATTTTCTTTAAGGATTCATCAAATAAAGTGTTTTCGTTTGTCACAGTAACGATAAACCAAGTCACCTTTGCATTAATAAAGAAATTTGCCATTTTCCTAATAAAGGGATTTTTGACATTTGAACCACTAACATTAAAGTTCGAAAAAAAGACTGAAATAACAGTTTTCTTTAAAATTTTATTGGGTAACTTAAACAATTAATAATCCGTGTTTCTACCGCGAACACTAACAACACAAGAACATCGGTTTGGCATACTCAAAATGAGTTCATCCAAATCACGCTGTGGAATGGCCGCCCATGTTCGTTGCAACAACAAAAAAAGGTCTTCTTGCGACTGGATACCCTCCATATTCGGCAGAGCTCTTCTCTGTAGCATATCCCATGCATGCTCAATCGGGTTCAAGTCTGGCGACTGAGCAGGCCAGGGCAGGACATTGATGTTGCATGCGTTGATTACGCCATGATGTTAGCCGTGAGGCTTCATCACTCTTCAGGGAACTTAATTAGCGACCAAACATTCAGAAACCGCTTGCATGAAGTGAACCTTCATTCCCGAAGACCGCTACGGGTACCACCTATAGCAATGCACAATCGTAGGATTCGATATCAATGGGCTCTTGAACACAGAAATTGGGCAGAAGAACAATGGCGTTTCGTGTGCTTTTCTGATGAGTCTCGTTTTGGTATGAGACCGGATACAAGACGTATACGACACTGGAGAACCCCTGGACGCCAACAGCGATTAAAATCCTGCCAGGAAGTCCATCCTTATAGTGGTGGAACCATCATGGTATGGGCGGGTATTTGTGACAAACGAAAACACTTTATTTGATGAATCCTTAAAGAAAATTTTAATTAATATCAATCAGGAGAAAAGTTATTGCAAAAATATATGTTGATCCCTAGATACTTTTGATGTGTGTATATTCCTTCTAAGATCTTGTAACAATCGGTCAAGACATCCGTCGCTAGAAGCGACATTCAAATATTCCCGAAACCGAATGGCGCAGCGTTAGTGAGGCTGCCTTACGTTCTTAGGGTCCCGGGTTCGAATCCCGGTTGGAGCATATGTTTGTGTGATGAGCATGGACATTTGTTTCCGAGTCATGGATGTTTATATGTATTATAAGTATGTATTTACAAACAAAAAGTATCTATGTAGTATATCAACTATCTGGTGTCCACGACACAAGCCTCGTTGCTTACTGTGGCACTAGATGGCGCTGTGTGTTCATGTCCAGCGATATTTATTAAAAAAAAAATACTGTAAAAATAACCAGTTATTGCTCCGAACCCCTAGTCATAGTCAATTATTATTTAATTCTATCAATTTTACCGTAATCAATTGTTTCATTGTGTCAATTTTACCACTGTTATATTTTTTAATTTTTATATTTTTTTCTCTTTAATGTTTAATAATTTACCAATCTATCAATTGTATTCAATATTATTCAGTGGAATTGAATGTTATTCCATGTTATTAAATTTTAATCAATTTTATTCAATGAATTTTAATTTAATTTTAATTTTGTGTTGATCTCTAATTATAACTTATCAATTTTATCAATTCACCTATTTCATATAATTTTAATATATTTTTTTAATAATGTTGTCATTTTGATAAATTAATCGATATTGTCATAATTCTGTTTTTACTGTTTCAAGTTTAATTTAATTTAATTGAATGTTGGCGCGTAATAATTAATAAGTTAGCTTATCTTCCGAATTTATTGTTTTGTGCATGTGGTGTTTACCTATAAGTAATTGTTTATTTTATTTTATTTATTTATTTAAATATCTAAAAAACTTATCTATTACAGTTTGGTTTTAGCCACACATCGAAAACCTCTCAGGGCTTATCTGTGTGCTGGGCTGTTATTTAATTTTAAGAATGCTTTATGTCGCTGTATCCAGTGTGAACAATTGTTGGTAGACCTATAATAAATTAATAAATAGATATATGGTATATGGTTTATGAGTTAAAATCACACATTTTATTTAACTCATAAACCATAAATTGGCATCGGACACCAGAATCGGACCTAAGTATACCAAAGTATCTTTCTGTGTGTCCGCAACCGGACAACAATCTGTCCTTACCGGTCTCACATCCAGTCCAACCTTTAAATAATAATTTCTCTCCCTAATTCCTAAAGAATAAGTAGATACAAATAATAAATCAAGCCTTATCGAAACCCTGCCAATATTTTTGGGTCAAGTCCCTATTTGCCGAAATGCAATGGTCACATTAATGGCTCTCCCACAAAGTTTTGACATCGAAACTTATTTATTAGTTACCTCGACGCCTTTTTCCGAGTTCTCAATCCCAGGAAAGCAATATACGAAGTATTCTGGGTAATTCTTGGAGAGAAATAGATCGGATACGGAATTATGTATGAGAGGGCTTCTTTCTAACTTTTAGATGGAGGGTGCTGAATTAGTTTTGTGATTGTAAGGTTAATAAATAACTTATTTATATAAGGATTGAGCGTTTTTCACACGTACTCGTACATCGATATCGATCGGGTCGGCGAAGCGGATTGCGCCGCTTGCACTTTTCCGCGCAGTCTGTCGGTGTACACTCATGAGCACAAATATGGAAACACTTAACAACTTTTAAAAGTGTTTTTCTCCTACTATTCTGATTAAAATTTCATGTTGTTACGAACATAGTATTCTGGAACTCATAATTTTATGAAAAGATATAGAAAAGATCCTTTCTCCAAGTTACAATCGTTATTTTTCGCGAAAATTGCTGTTAAGGCCCTTCTAACCTTAAAATTCGCAACTCTATTTGTGGTGGTTCAAACATCGTTTGAAGTACTGTAAGAATAAAGTTCTAATCAGCTTGCACTACAAAGCGGTTGTTACGTCAGTCACTGCGGCCGAACAGTGCGAAATGAGTGGTTTTTTGCGATTTACAAAAAATCTATTGATTGGACTAAAAAAATAAAACACAAGACCTGCTTTATAGTTAGTTCAGTTAGTATTATTTATTGTTCGATTTGGAGGTAACTTTGGAATTTTTTTCTATCGAGAAAAGTTTATGGAATCTTGTTTTCGTCACACATAGGACTTATCCTCAACTTTACCATATATTTATTTCAAAATTAATGCTGCAGTATTTTAGGAGTAACAGAGGATTATGCTTAGCCATTTGAGGGATATATAGCCCTTAAATTAAGAAAATTGTATACTACTGGTGCTCGTGATTGTACACCGACAGAGCACATTGCGCCGCTTGTCCGCGCGGTCGGCCGGTGTATTAGTTACGTGTGTTTGGTATCAACGGATCAAACACAAGCTAATATGAGGTGAGATCCGCTTCACCGCCCGAACGCGCGGACGAGCGGTGGCGTGTGAAAACTGCCATTATTTGTGTGAAGAGCGGCTTCCAGAAAAAGTATGGGCTTCGGTAATTTATTTTTAAGAAAACGTTGCCTTTTTTTTTTTTTTTTTTTTTTTTTTTTCGGATGGGAAATCATCAAATGACTTCTCCCGCTCTGGGCGGAGCAGGAGGGAGTGTCAGACTTTTACTGACTAAAACCCATCCATGTTCCTTCATCGCCCTTTGTGTTCCGGGGCCACGGTATCTCTTTCGAATAGTCCCGCAGCCCCGGCAGGCATCGGTCCTTTCGGACCCCTTCCTTTTTGCTGACTCTCTTTGAGGCGCGCGTGGAACACGAACGCGCCGTCGACACGGCCTGTCGTCATGAGACGGACGGACGGCGAGCTAGCCCATAGCCCACCGTCCACAGGCCCGCGCCTACGGTGGCCCCCAAAGAAAACGTTGCCTCATATCAGGAATTTCTTCTAAATCATGCGTGCTTTTACAAACATTTATACCCACATACACAAGCATTTATTAAATTCAAGTAACCATTTTGTTTGACAAATACGTTTTATTATTATCTCCATTATATTTGAAGAATCTAAAAATATGAAATTAATGAGAAAAGTTTAATATCAGACAAGGTTACCAAAAATAGACGTTAAGATATGAAAATGTTTCTGAAGACTGATTAAAAACCTTAATAGAATAGATTCGAAGAATGGCCACTAAACCCTCCAGCATATCTTGAACCCTCGTCGCATGACGAGACGATCGCGTACATTATATACTTCTTTCTTTATCGTGTGGTTAGTGCCTAACCTGGTGTCAGAGTTTTTATGTCGCCAATGGGCCTCTGAATTGGCTTTATATGCCGTCGTGAAATATCTCTCAGGCATGCTGGTTTGGTTTCCTTATGATGTTTTACTTCGCCGAAAACAAGTGATAATTATAAGGAATGGAGGCTGTGGTGTGTGTTCATGACTTGATTCGATAGAGCATTCATAGTCAAAACTTTCCTCACGACATAACGTTTTCTTAATTCCAATAAGGTAGTTCAGAGGTAGTTTCTGATTGAAGGAAATAGTTAAGAAATAATTAATTAAGTATTATTCTCGTTAGTGGTAGCAACTGCGACTGCTGAATATGGGGTCCTGGGTTCGATTCCCCGGTCGCGCAAAACAGTAATTGTGTTTATTCAAGAGGAATTTCTCAGTAGCAGCCTCTTAGTTCGGATTTGTGCCCGGTTGATCGCAATAGGCTCGCCCCCTATTACATGGGACTTAAACATAACTGGCGAAATGTGGGTGTACTATTAGATAAATCTGCCCTTCGGGGATTACAGACGCGATGTTATGTTATGTTATTATTTATGGTAAAATAAACATCAATGCAGAGGGAGCAGCGGTGGCCCAGTGGTGGCGGCCCCGACTTACGAACAGTAAGTCGTGGATTCGAACCGAGACAGGCGCATTACTTTGTGTAATTTATTTCATCACCTCTCAAAACGGTGAAGGAAAACATCGTGAGGAAACCGGCATGTCCTAGAACCAAAAATTCGAAACATGTGACATCTACCAATCCGCACTGGGCCCGCGTGGTGGATTATAGCCCATTCCCTCTCAGAGGAGGCCGTGTCCCAGCGGGACTGCCACTAATTATAGTTTCCCTCTTCCACCATGGACCAACTTAAACTGGAAAAACAAAATTAAACGCGTGGAACAGCACAATAAAGATAAAGCAGGTACACAGATAGAAAGACAGACAGAAAGAAAAATACCTCAATCCATTTGGTGGATTCGTTTCAAACAACGAGACAATTTCTATTCGGAACTGCTTGAGATGCGCCAGACCCTTTGTTTAGGCTATTGACATCATGGCTTGCCCCATGAATTTTATGTACTGGAAGAATTGAAAGTGTTGATTAAATGAGGTGCTATCCAACCCACGCTATGGGCTGACGTAGGCAGGGGCACTTTAATGAATTGAAGAATTTTTGTTTGCTTTATTTTTGTTCGTTAATAGGCATGACGACAGTATCAAAAAATTGCAAACCTATTTAGTCCGTCAGTTAGAGTATTGGAAATTAATGGACACGTATTTTTTGTTTTTGTAAATCAATGAATATTGACAAAGATAAAACGCATCAAAACTCGGGAGTGGGGGCTCGTGACGTCAGAACTAGGTAAAATTATACCTGAATTTTAAAAGCGTCATATCTTCGTCAATTTTGGTTTACGTAACAAAAGAAAATACTCGGGTCAAATATTTTTTGATAATCTAATTGACGGACTAATTAGTTTTTTTTTGTCGTCTGGCCTATTCTGTAGCGTTAGTCTTTATTGTGATACTCAAGATAGGTGGGGAGGAGCTCGTGGCTAAATAATAACAGCCGCTTGGGGTCAATTTTCAGGTTAAGCCACCCTTGCTTAGGTTGATCCATGGTTGGGTGGCCGCCCATTACATACCAAGTTTTCACAGCACGTTTAGCTGTTGGTCTCGGCTGTCATTTGTAGATCTTTGACAGTCGTTACAGAAAGTCAGTGGGTGGAAAGTCTAACAACCAGTCTTAGCCAGGCGTATTGTATTAACTGGGTTGTGAAGGTCAGATAGGCAGTCGCTCTATGTAAAATAATGGTATTCAACAGTATCCGGTTGACTGGAAGCCAACTCTGTTATGAAAAAGGCTAGGCTGATGATGAAGTTAGACCTAGCTTTACTTGACTAAGCAATAAATAAATAATATGACGAAAACGTACAGTAGTTGTCATGCTGTTTCACTATATGTCTTGCATAATGTACCGCTATTGCAGCTTTACACATTCTTATATACCTCAGTTCGAATTAAGCACGGTCAAGCATAAATCTTCCTCTAAAGCATACAACTAACTTAACATACCCACTTTTCATAAATCGAAAGCCAATACATTTAACTCGAAGTCGGAACCACCAATAATATGGAAGTAGCCACTAGCCATCACTCCAAATGTATTTCCGTACAACCTTGCAATCCGATCTCTAGTATATAAATAAAACATTGGAGCTAGTTTTGCTTTCGGAATAAACTAAATATCTAGACTTTGCAAAAGAGTTTCATTGCAAGTCATTTATTCACTTTGGTGTAAAGTTGATTGTGAAACGTTCGATGTCTCTCGTCATTTCTAATAGTCGTGGTATTTTTTTTAGGTTTTGCTTTCTGCTCTCTGTACCTTAATATTATTGATCTAAATAAATAAATAAAATATAAATATCGCTGGACATTAACACACAGCGCCATCTAGTGCCACACTAAGCAACGAGGCTTGTGTCGTGGACACCAGATAGTTGATATACTACATAGATACTTTTTGTTTGTAAATCATTTGTAGATCTCATTTTAAGTCATTTATTGTAACATGTTCATTCATATTTATGTCGTTGAGCGTTTCCTTTGGGAAACGCTCAACGACAGCAGGGTGCAGCAACGACGCAGGGTGTTGAGGCTTCAGTGGTCTCAATAAAACTCCCGTATCGAGCTATGGAGGTTTTAACTATATCCGACTAATATTATTAATGCGAAAGTTTGTGAGAAGGATGAATGGATGTTTTGTTACATTTTCACGCAAAAACTACTGACCGAATTGGGATGAAATTTAGCACACAGATAGTTTATAACCTGGATTAACACATAGGATACTTTTTATCCCGGTAGTGCGATCCCGTGGGATCAATATCGAGCTCCACGTGAGCGACGCCGCGGGCTTAAGCTAGTTTTACAATAAAAATATTCGGGGCGTGAGGTTGCAGCGATGGTGACCATTTTGGATACACTGATTAACACAATTAGTTGAATCTGAACGGCGCGGCGCCTAGCCTTTCAAAATAGCATAGCGCAACACACACACACGTCTCCACACAGGCGTAAACAGCAGGTGATCTCTTAAGTATTTATAGTGATTATGTGCATTAATAATAGCAGACAAAAGTCGACTTGAAAGACTGGAAAAAGCCTGTTGTTGGTGACTAGTGTTGCCAGGTCCGATTGGATTAAAATCGGAGCAGATGGTAAAACAAATCGGGATTAAGGATTTTAAACCGGGACAAACAAAAATTTTTTTTTTTATTTTTCAAATAAGGACAGGCGCACATATGCCGGGAGCGCAGCGCAGAGCATGCCTGCGAAGTTTTCTAAGCGCGTGACACATTAGGCGAATTTCTAACTGAGAATGCGCGCATCCGCGCGGAGACTGCGCGACACACCGTCTTATAACATTCACTGCACGTCATGCTAAAGATATAGTTTTAATTTTAATTTCCGTTTTGGCATGTTCGAGTGTCGATGTCTGTTCGGTTTCGGTTTTGAGCGAGAGAAAGAGAGAACAAGCTAGTGATATTGAACGCATTGTCGCTCTCGACATGGTGAGTCGAATGCAACTGTTGTAATAATATGTATAATGTATGTATAATTACATACTATTTTTTGGTAATAATTATGGTTTTATTAAAGTTATTGATTTATCGGGAAATTTAGCGTCCGTCCATCAGGTGCAAATCGGGACGCGTCCTCAGAAAGTCGGGACGTCCTTCGCAAATCGGGACACCTGGCAACACCTGGTGACTAAAACAAGAGATGAGATTTGCATTATTTTCTATTTTACAAGCATAATATGCACAAATTGTTTTTTTTTTAAATAATATATTTATTATTAAAAAAAAAACAAGCGTTGTGTTTTGCGTTTGGCCACAACTCGCCTTATATGAAGTGATGATGAGAAGCTTGCCTAGAAGAAATCGATTCACTCAAACTTTGAATAGATCCATATTATTCAGATCCAGATGACCCAGAGATTTCCGTGATAATCCTTCGGATTGCGAAAGTGTGTGTTTAATTTGGGGCACTGTTGACTGTCGGACTATGAGCAGTCATCCGCAAACAGGAAATTTAAATAGGTAAATAACTATAGTTGGTGCCAGTTAAGAAGACAATAGCGGTCATTGCCCTCTCCCTAATATCTCTTCGTACGATGGTGGTGGTGGTGGTGTTTTGGTAAACAAATAAACCATGTATCGTTTTTTCATTATAAAAAATGTTGAAGATCTCGATAGATGACGATTCAAGACTTGAACAGGCTTATTTTTGGTTTTCAAAGTTAATAACTTTAATAAATGTAAGTTTGTCAATGACCGCTATTGTCATCTTAACTGGCAGCAACTACAGAAAATACAAAATAAAATATTTCATGCTCTGGCAAAGTCGTCCGTCCGCTTTAATTAAATTATATCAAGCTCACAATTTAACTGAAAACTAAGAACCAAGTTGAAGAGAAAGTAGAGTAAAACTTATTTACCTTTGATAACATTTCTTTGAACTAAATTACTTGTGATTAATATTATTTAGAACGATCGCTGTACTCTCGTTATTTTTTAGGCAAAGTAAGATGTTTGGACTGTGTAAAGGATGATATGACAAGAAAGGAGGTGTCTGATGAGATGGCGAGTAATAGAGAAGTATGAAAGAAGAAGACATGCTGCTCCGACCCCAAATGAGTTGGGATAAGGGGAACAGATGGTGATGAATTTATAAGTCTGTCGGATTGTCAGGATTTATTACGTTGTACTTCACTACTACTACTACCACTACTTGTACATCATTTGGCTAATAAATAAATAAATATCGCTGGACATTACACACAGCGCCATCTAGTGCCACACTAAGCAACGAGGCTTGTGTCGTGGACACCAGATAGTTGATATACTACATAGATACTTTTTTGTTTATAAATACATACTTATTATACATATAAACATCCATCACTCGGAAACAAATGTCCATGCTCATCACACAAACATTTGCTTCTACCGGGATTCGAACCCGGGACCCTAAGAACGTAAGGCAGCCTCAGTACCGTTGCGCCATTCAGGTCGTCAAATAATATACACTGTTTTTACTAAACTAATTCATTTTACTCATTTTAACGCTTAGTATTAATGATAACGCTATGCCGCGTTATCATTAATACTAAGCGTTAAATGCAGCATCCACATCCACTCCTATTTCCAGCACTAAACACCACTTACACACCAAACGAGAAAAATAATCGCTTATTTCATTTCCAGACACCAACAATCTTTTACAAAAATATCTAGCTATTTTCCAACGGCCTGGATTCCTTTATGCATCGGACTTGCTAGGAAGACAAAGAGGCCTTGTAGGGTACGCTAGACATGTAACCGCCATTTTTATTAATATTTTTACCGTCGGTACTTGTATATTAAAATGGATGAACTCGGGTTAAATTGAGTAAGATTTTTTTTAATACAGTGTGGTTTATGGAGTTGATTGTTTATAGGGTGTTTTATGTGATAAAGTGGGGTTGTTTTTAAATACATGGGTGTAAAATTGAATTTAAATGGGTAGTTAAAATTAAATTTGAGTCGTGGTGCGTCGCCATCTTGTTTTTAAAATATCTGCAATTGCCACAAATGTTTACTAGCAGTGTCTTCCTGATAAAATCAATCACCAGAAGATCCATGCAGTACTTTCGTTTTTTTTTTTTCATGCAACCGGCTAGCGCCTAACCTGGTGTCAGAGTTTTTATGCCACCCATGCGCCTCTAACTTGGCCTTACATGCCGTCGAGAAGTATCTCTCAGGCATGTTGGTTTGTTTTTATTTCGATATTTTCCTAATCAGAGGTTCGTGTATAGGGTACCAGCTCGAGATCTATGACTTGGCAGTCTGACAGCACTATAAAGATAACATCATTTTAACCAAAATCATAATTATTTGCAAAAACAAGAGAGCAGTCTTTGGGGACTGCCGATAGAAGTGAAAACTAAGTAACTTGTGAATTGTGTCGTTGAGCTGTGTGTACTTTTTTTTAATTTGTGTATTCATTTTATAGTTTTTTCTTCCTTCAGGCCCCACCCCAGTCGTAGCACTGCTACAGGTTGTGCCCCACGCACGCTAAGTGGTGCTACGCCGTAGCGGACATCTGCTATGAGTGCTACGAAAAGCGTTCGTGACGGTCACGCGAGTTCCATGATTTTTGTTCACCCAAAAAGTGACTCTTCGCGCCTAAAGAAGTTTTCACTTCAAAAAATATGTCGAATTGAGAACCTCCTATTTTTATTTCGTCGGTTGAAAATAGAAACGGTATCGTTTGCCTCGAAAATAAGCCAATGTAATCTCAATTTAACGAGACTTTGTAATCCGCCTTCTGACCTTTTCGAGAAAGATCTACACAAGCAATTTCTTGTCATAAACAAATATTATAACCACCCACGTTCAACTTGTTGTTCATTTGTTATTTGGTTTTTGTTTACGATATTAAAAGGGAAATATTTTGGAATAAATTGTGGAATATTCCAATATTTACTTACTAAAAATGTAAATTACACTGCTTTCAATTCAATAACTCTTTCTGTTGGTAGGTATTTATTGCAGGAGAAGGAACTTTTCGATTGTGGAAAATGAAACTAACGCATTTTTTTTTTGGTTTTTGATGTGAAAAATATATTGGCGCGCCTTGGCAGTAAAACAACTCGTTTGTCGTGACGGCAAATGGCATGACATGACGCTGTCATACCGTAATGCGTATGCCATTTGCGCTCTCTCCTCTCGACGCTGTTGTATACTAAACACTTTTTTCTTTATTTTACTCCATATTTCGTTAAAAGTTTTTATTAATTATGAATTCTAATATTAACAATAACATAGATGTTTTACATCTGCCGGGCATCCCGTGACGGCCAACTTTTTTCAATATACACCACACAACAATTTCACAAAAAAAACCGACTTGCTTCTCCTGCCAATGTCAAGTTCCACAAGATCCCCATAGCATTGTATTCGAAATGAAGTCAAAACAAAATCACACTGTTCCCCAACAACCATTAAAATCGTGTTGACAAGAAGATTAGCACAAAAACTTGTTAACATCTCCTTTGAAGCATAAAAAGAGACAAACAATAACATAAAAAGATTGTCCAAGTCTTAACAGATTTCACAGAGCAGAGAAGAAACGTTAATAGGATGGGAAAACTCAAATTAGTCAAAGATAAATTTAATCTATTATATTGCCACCCTCAAAACTGGAGCACTGAATATATTACGTACAGAAGGTCAAAGATTTAAGATTAAGATAAGAAGAGATTTAAATCCTTATAAACACATTTTCGCGTGGCTACGGTGAAGGCACATCGCCTTCACCGTAGCCACGCGAAAATGTGTTTATGCTGAGATAGTTGAGCTTGCACATCCCGGTTGGAAAGGCAGATACGACTATCTATCTATCGACTATGTATCTGCCTTTGCGAGACAATACTATTAAATGTCAACAAAGCAGAAACGTCATCATTTTATGATTTTGTAGGGAGAATCTAACGGTTTATATCGCGAGGCCTAGCCGGCAAAAATAAAGTGAGATTATTACATCTGTCTTGGGTGGCCAAACAAAGGCAGTTCTGTACTTCATCTGTGTCATAGAACGTGTAAACGATGATGCCCATTAATACGCTTGGTTTGTATGGAAAATGTCGATAGTGGCCAACTCTAGTAGTGGCCACTGAGACGTCTCCATGCTTAGCAGTGGGCTTCATTAAATGTGCAAAATCGCACGCACACAAAGACATGTGTTTACATATTACGTACGCATGCACTCGCGACTGTCATTTGTTTTTCATTGTTTGAGATCATTTATAAATGTACGTGCACTCGTTTTCGATCATTGTTTGAAGCTGTTCTTCTGCACTTTTCTATTCTGTGACCAAGTCAGTGTGCGGGTACTTCTAATTTCATCATCTTCTGAAACGTTCCAAATGAATTATTCAATGGAGTCAGGATTCGGTAGTAACACGAAGGAATTCAGAGAAACATTGTGTTTGAATATTTTGGTTTGCTTTAATGTTGTAAATTGAGAAAAAGTGGTTCTTTGATGTTTTCTGATAATTACGAATGAAAGAGAAGTGTTTTTTGTTTCCATAGGAACTGTATTCCCGGTTGCTGTAAAGTACGTAGCTTTCATAAATTTACAAAACCTTACAAGAACAACCGCTTTGAAGTGGGTTAAAAGAACATTAATCATTCTATTTATAACCGACGAAGTACTACGGCCAAAATCCTCCACCAAAATGTATAAATTGACCGTGAACCTCGAAAAAGAGCGATGTTTTATCTCATCAATTACCCATAATCAATATTCCATTTTAGCCGTAATAAGCTTTCAAAATCCTCAATTCTTGCATACCATTAGGCAATATAGCCTCATTTCTTCACTTCCCTTTCGACCCATTTTGAATTCGCCCCGTTTTGAAGTCGACCCGTATTGAAGTCTTAATATCGGTGCACATCTTTGAAGTCGTTTCATCAAAAGCTATTGTTTCGCCCCCGCCGCGTCACTAATTGGAGTTTTTAGCCTCATTCTCCAAGGTATCGCCGTCGGCTTAAATTATGGATTTTGCTTTGTGTCATAATTATCTTCGTGAATTAATTGTTCCTGGTGATATTAATTGTGATTTATGGATAAAGTGACGCTTTACACTTCGCTTGTTGACGTGTTAAGATAATATACTCGTAGGGTTGCCAAAATACCCATAATTGTTGATGCCAGACATCAATATTCTCCTACCCTTATTCCAATTTATTTGGGGTCGGCGCAGCATGTCTTCTTCTTCCATTCTTCTCTTCTCTCTTCTCTTCTCTTCTTCGTTATCTCAGCAGTCACCTCCTTTCTAGCCATATCATCCTCCACACAGTCCATTTATCGATGCCGGACAAAACCTTAAAATATAAACGAAAGTTCAAACTTTAAACGCTACAAATAAACCTGAACACTTTTTACAGCGAGCTTTTTACACTTTTTTCAGCCATCGAGATTTACCGCCGTGGTTCAGTTGAAATAGCGTCAAATTAGTCAGTGTCACCCACACAAATGCAATATACCGTTAAAAGCTTCAGGAGGTGTAGCGCGTATATCATTGTCTGCGGGGACACGTCAGGACTTAATGAGCTGGAGGTCTGAATGGACGAGGGATAGCAAAAATGTGTTTTAAGATGCGAACTTAGTTTGACAGTGTTTAGGGATGGTTTTGGACGGTATGTAATATTCTGACCAAAGAAACGTTTACTGCATTATATAATTACTTACGGTTTGGTAATTTAGTTATTAGGGTTCCGTACACGAAGGGTAACCAACGGGACCCTATTACTAAGCCTCCACTGTCCGTCTATCCGTCCGTCTGACTTTCAGCGGGTTGTATCTCGCTGTATCTCATGATCCGTAATAGGTCGACGGTTGAAATTTTCACAGAATGTGTATTTCTGTTGCCGCTATAACATCAAATAATAAAAATAAATAAAAAAATAAAAGGGGGCTACTTCGATGGTGCGGAACTCGTCATGCGCGAGTCCGATTTGCACTTTTTTTATACACACAAGTACTTGCTTAGTTTCTTCTACTCTTCATAGTTTCCACTATTGTTGTTATTTAAATACACATTCAGTATATTCTTGCAAGAAGTCAGAGCCAGCACCGCTTACTGACCCACTTACTGACGGACTGGCTGATATTTTACCGAAATGTCTCACAGATCAGCGCCGTATCTATTATTTCAACCAGCTCAAATTCTAAGACGGCTCGTCCCCCTAATATCCTCCTTTGACAGAACAAGGTGACCTAAGATGGCGTCGGGATCGAATACCAAATGCACTACGACACAAGATTTACATAGCAAAGAGCTGCAGTACCGTTATAGAACTAGTTCTGTAACAGCCTTTGATATAATGGACTTATGGCTGAATGGATATCGATTCGATTGGTCTGAAAAGGGGATGTTTTGATATAATGCTTGTGTTCGTCGTTGTGTACGAAAAGAAATAACAAATTCACAGAAACTTTTGGGCTGATATCTGCTGCATATCGGTGAACAAAGTAAAAGAAGTAAAGGTCGACAAATCGAACGATGAGAAGATGATCTCAAAACAGTTGCTGGTCCAAAATCGATCAGAATTGCAAGAGCCAGAGATAGATGGAGAAGGCCTTTGTTGAAGATTGCCAGTAACACTGATGAAAAAAACATGAGCAGCCGATGGTGGCGGGAGGTTCCCAACAGAACTCAGAAAGCTTGCAACTAGCTCCATACAGTGAGAGCTACGGTCCTGATACACATGTCATTGATCGAAGATCAAAAACTGTCGAAAAACTTTGGTGGGTTCGGCACCGGTTAACCGAAAAACACGATCAAGTGGTCGCAGTAACGTCCAGCTCCGAAATTAGTTCACACCAGATATATAAAAATTAAAACTGTTAATTATTTCTCAACTCCCATAGTTTGGAGAAGTTTTAAATAATTGATTACGGTTCGCTACTTACACTGAGTTTATTAGTTTAGTTGTGTTTATTAATTTTATTGCGGTTAAATGGGCTGGAATTTATATGTGTTCACGGTTTGTGAAAAGTTGTTTAGGTAATGTTTACAGCGTGAGTCGATGATTCGCTTTTTAATAATCAAATTAGCTTTGAGCCTTGTCTGCCACTTCGACGGACCGGATGACCGTGGAATAAACATAATCTAGATTAATAATAAAATCCCACGATCATGGCGCTTGCAACAGTGTCGAAATTTCGGGAGCTCACAATAATTGAAAATCACGGAAGATATTCCATAATTAGTGACAGTGAAAGTTTAGTTATAAACCGTGAAAGCTTAAAACAGTGTTAGTATACTTAAGATTGTAAAACATGATTCTTACTTTAATAGTAAGTCATTATACGCTATGTCACCCACTGATGTAAAACGGTTGAACATACAAAATGTCGGTTGAGATATAGTCTAAAAAGAAGCACTAGGCAACATTTGGCGCACAAAATGGTGCACAGCATGTTGCTCAGCGTGTTGAAAGTCAAGGCGGAACTTTTGTTTAGCAACGTTTTCTGTCTACAAAATCATGATTTCGCTCGCATCAGTCGTCGACAATATGTCGCCAGAGGAACTAGTGTTGATTTCAGTGGCGCTAGTTATAATTTTAACGAAAAATGCATCAAAAAGAAAAAGCCACGTTGGTGGGTAAGAAATTACGTACAAAATAAAGAAAATGTATTCAGTGATCTCCGTGTGGTTGATGGATCTTTTAAAAATTTTACCCGAATGAGTAAAACAGACTTTGAGATACTCGACAACATTTGATGCTCAACTGTAGGTTGCACCGAAATAAACAACAAGCAGTATGTCAATAGGGTAGATGATAAAAGGAAAACAAATTAGTCCGTCAGATAGATTTCCAAAAAATATTGGACACATATTTTTTCTTTTTTCACGTGAACAAAAAATGAAGACGACTCGTGACGTCACATTTGAGTACATTTTTTACTCAACTGTGACGTCACAAGCCCCCACTCACGATCACACACGACACGACACGACACGTCGACAAGTTTTATCTTCGTCAATTTTTATTAATTTGATAAAACAAAAAACACGTATCCAATCTTTTTCGATAATCTAACTGACGGACTAAACAGAATCATATTTTTTTTAGTCAGTCATCATCCCTATTGTTGCCTAGTAAACGAATTTATCCGGTCAGCAGATAAAGCCTCGTAGGCTTTATCTGCTGACCGGATAAATTCGTTTCCCTGAGAAAGACTCTACTTATATTCATAGGCCAATATCTACATATATGAGTCACTCAAAAAACCCCGTGTTGTACTCCCTATACCAACTTTCCGCATCAAATCTCTTAAATAGCAACACAAAAGCTAACATAATACAAAAAGAACCCTTTTCCACTAGCCTAACACCCTGAAAACACAATTTACACTATTTTCAAACGCGACTAGCGTTCAATGCACTGTCGGATATGACCCGGCTTGGCCATGTTGGACGGAAATTGGTCGTTAGCCCTGACCTATGTGGACGCGCCTTTTGTACTTAGACTAAGGTTAACTTGGTATTTTTAAGATTTTAAAGGTATTTGCTAAGGGTAGGGCTATCCTGGTCAGTCTTCGTGAGTATTGTAGCGTGTTTTCGGCCCAATTTAATTTGTACATACAATGTCCAGTTTATTCTGCCTAGTCTTTTCTAAACTATGTTGGGGTCGGCTTCAATTCTAACCAGACGCAGCCAAATAACAGTATTTTACATGAATTGAATGTAATGAATGTAATTATTCAAAATAGGTACGCCAAAATATTGGTCAACGGGATCTGTTGACCAATTCAAAAAATCATTAGGTCGACTGATCCCGCGGGATCCGCCTGTGTGGGATCAGTTTACTAAAGAGCCGTAAACAGTAAAATATATAGGTTAGGGTGTGTAGCGGATAATCTACTACCAACACAACGAATAGGGCTATTGATCATTAATAACCAAATATAACTCACACACATACTTATGCCATTTTTGGTAGACTGACGGAGTGACTGACTCCAAATGTCATCTGCTACGATCCGTCATCAGCCTACAGCAGTCCACTGCTGGACATAATATGGCGGCATAATTATACTGCCTCGTTGGCCTAGAGTTCGATTAACGGGTCGAGCAGTGTCGTTGAGTTTTACCATCAGGAATTTCTCAGTAGCAGCCACATGATTAACCTTCTCCAAGACTAGCTTTTAAGCCGACTCATTATAAAATTGAATAGTCAAGGTTGATGCCTAGACTTTCTTGACTGTGCAGTCCTTCAAATTCCTCTGTAATCACAAGAATTTACAACTTTAACCAAGGAACTACCAAATTTTATTCGCCTTCGACACTTATCCGCCAAAACTCATTGTCTTTATCGAGATACCACGAAGACAGTGAATTTTTATAGCCCAGAAGCTGATTATAATAAACTGTGGAATGATAAAATCACCATCAAATTCCGTCCAATGGTTTCTAAGATGATTCCTTAGAGATAGACGAAGTTATATACCTTTAATTTCACACGTAATCTGAGTAGGGCAATATAACAGGATTGAATAATAGATTACGGATAACCATGTCACGTCCGGTCGCGTAGATTGGATCAGATGAGAATGTGTGTATAATACGGTACGTCCATAAATAGTTTATGATGTGGTAAAAACGTTGGTCAGTTGCTTTTCAGAAGCGCCAAACCTTTTAGTGCATCTTTAGAATGCAAAATTGTGTTCGTGTTCTATTTATATACTTCTTCAAATAAAAAGCTATTTACATATTTATGCTGCCAGTAGATTTTTTGGCCTATGTATTTTCAGAAAAGTATTTATTAGTTTGTCAAATACTCTTTTGAAAAAACGTTCTAGAAACGCGGGGAAGGGCACGAAATGTTTTTGTTTGTCCTCTTCTATTTCGTCACGTTATTAAGAATAGTTTTAGGGCCATGTTCACCAACAGTAAAATAATAACCGACTGTTTCGTAATCGGCCCCCTATACGTAAACAGTTGTTTAAACATGACGTGGGAATTTTGGTGTTCACCACAACTTATTCTAGCTCGGTTAGGTAAACGAGCGTTTTAGGAATGAAAGACCGAATGATTAAAATACAGTCAAATAGGGTGGGTATCTTAACACGTAAAAAACCGTACAAATGCGAAACATCTTAAAATGGTTGCATTATACCTGAGCTGACAGTTCTATAAAACCATCAAATTATCTGTTGTGTTTAAAGTTTTGTTCGTTTGAAATAGTTTTTAAATTAAATGCACTGGTTAAGAAGCGCATTGCTAATTTTACGCATGACGAAAAATAAATTGTCACTGAATTAAGTGTTAAAGCACCAAGGCGTAGTTGAAAACAAACGCACCGTGCTCCGTGAAGTAGTGTTGTCTGGTGGAATAAAAACGTGGAGTTCGCAAAAGTCTTTCAACGGTTTCAAACTCGTCCTCTTCCAAAATATAATTCAAAGCAGACTGCATGTTAAATTCTCACAATAATATCTAAATCTAACCTTAAAATTTGTTATATTTGCAATTTAAAAACGTCAAAATACACCGATTAACCGGGACTTTAAACCACCTCTCCCACCTCGGTTAGAGAAAACAGTTGATTAGCGTGTTTAATCGGTGGATTTGCTTTGGTGAACATGAAAATGTGTTTTAAAACAGCTGTTTTTAGATAATCAGACCGTTATCTTTTCGGTGAACATGGCCCTTAGTTGTTTTACTCAATTCTCTGTGATTTTGAGGTCGGTCACATTCGTTCTGGCTGTGCGATATGTGCGCTGCGCTTTACTCATCGTATCCCACTTCTAAGTTGTTCCATCATCAGGAACAACTTATAAACATAACACACTTTATGGTTTCCAATCAGTACATCTTCTGATACGAAAGTACAGTCACGTTCTCAAGACAGACGGATACCGAAGTTCTGATTTCTATTATTTGGTTTATAACAGATCTCTAATGAACAAAGTTGTGAGCTTCATACCGAAGCAAGGATTACATGCAAGTTTCTCAAGTCAAGCTTTTGTTATTATCTTTTGTTAATGCTCAATGTTCAGGCGAAGTTTTAGTTTGTTTGGCGGGAATCTGTCTTCCTTATTTTATTATACTTAAATATAATTAAATAAGCGATGCTTCTTCCTGTCTGTCTGTCCGATAGTTAGTTAAAGATTTTATAAGTTATGAACCAGTTATTTGATGGACGTAAAATTAATGTAATAAAAGCTAGGCATAAAAAAGATTTTTATGCTAAAGATCGTACTTACATACTTTTATGGAACTTTAATCGAGAATAACAGCTTATTTTAGTGAAATAAAGCATTAAAATTAACCACAAAACTGTGAAATTGTGTGATTTTGACGAAGCAATGTCGCAAAATTCGACTTTCAATGTTACCTAATGAGAAATCTATAACGTTCTTTTTACACAGTTGCATTTCTATGCGGTGCAGAGTCGTTGCCAAGAAATGTTCAGTCTTGGAATACACTGCGGTGCATAAGTAATCCATGTTTATGTTCAGCTAGAAATAAATTGAAGGTGTTCATGCGATATCTCTTTGAATTTTCGATAGCCTTAAGAGATGAACAGTTGTAGTACCTAATAGTATACACCCACATGTAGCCATGTTATGGTTGAATCCCATATAATAGGGGGCGAGCCTATATCCATCATCAGGGCACACTTTGCCCAACCTGGGAATTCAACCTAGGACCCCATGCTCAGTACTCGCACTGGCGACCTCTACGCCAAAGAGGCAGTCAACTTGAGGCATATACATGGTGCTCGCATATTCACAAATATTACATCCGTCCTGGATTAAAATTCTGTACATTTTAACAAATATCTGCAGTGTGTGAGTATCTAACCATTTTAAAAAGCCTGCTAATTATCTTGTTTTATGTGCCAACAATAGTTCTGTGATACTTTATTGACATTTTACTTAGTTCGGACAATAAACTCAGCTAATAACTCCATTTTCATTGTATGAAATAAACTTTTACACCAAAAACCGACGAAATCATATCCATTTCCCTATGAATCCTTCGAAACCCTTAAATGTGATATGCAGACTTCCACAAAACTACTTCCGTAAATAAAATTCATAGTAAACTCAATCCGCTACACATTACACGGTTCGCTTGTCACCCGGTTATATTTTAACAAGATAATCCGGAGTCAGTGGACCGGAATTTACTGCAAGAATATCTCCTATCCGGACCGGTATTTCCAGGGATTAGGGAAGGATTAAAAGCATATTGGTCCGGATTTGAAGATTGCGTATAAAGTGTGGGATCACATTGACTTCTGTTTAGAGGTTTACAAGTAAAACATTCTTCATGATTTTATCGTTAGTACTGTCAGACTGAATTAACACTAGCCATCATAATCTGCCTAGACTTTTTCAAACTATGTTGGGGATGGCTTCTAGTCTAACCGGATGCAGGTGAATGGCAGTATTTTTCATTGTGCGACTGCATATCTGACCGCCACAACCCAATTACTGGGTAAAACTATTAGACTTTGGTACGACTAGTTATTAGGACCTTAGGACTGTAGGTAGCGGCACTACAAAAAAGTACAGCTATACAGTACAAAAAAGTACAGCAACATAGCACAAAAAGTACAGCAACATAGTACAAAAAAAACAGCAACATATTACAAAAAGAACTACAGCGCCATGTAAGACACATGAAGAACATTCGTCAACATTCTGCATCCCGCTATTAAAGTTCACCGCGACTTAAGACCAAATAAAAAAACCAGACAACTGTCGGGTGCCCACTAGACACAACACCCGTCTGGTCGGAAGATCCTCCCTTTTCTATGGGGAATGAAGAACATTACACCCTGGTCTTCATCATATTCCTATAGGACTAAGCAATAACCGTAATAACTCCACCATCTTCCGCCATTTCACCACTAGCCACGTCAGAATTCAAATAATTGCCCAGACATAATTAATTTTGTCTTTCTCCTCTCCTTACTGTACAATGAAAAATATATTAAAAAATCGAACAACATTTGTAAAGGATTTTGGACATTGGTAAAAAAAATACAATGACCAATTCAAATAATGACAAAAATATTTTCACTAAAATTAAATTTATGAATAAAATCTTGATAAACACTAATGACATTTCCAACACATTAAATAATTATTTCATTGATATGACGGCGGTTAATAATAGGCCAGCATCTACCATGGGACATCGCCATTTAATTACACCACTCAACGCCAGCTTCTTCATTTATCCGGTTACTGATGGAGAAACTTTTAAAACTATACACTCTTTTAACAATACTTCTTCCGTGGGATATGACGAAATCCCAACACATACCTTAAAACACACGGCAACTTTGATTACACTAATATTAACGTACCTCATTAATATGTCATTCTCTCAAGGCGTCTTTCCAAATAAACTAAAACCTCCGTTATTAAACCTATATTTAAAAAGGGGACATAATGGATATTAGCTGTTATAGACCAGTCGCTTTAATACCAGTTTTATCTAAGGTATTTTAAAAGATAATGTACAGTCGTATGACCCAATTCTTGACGAAACATAAAATACTAAAAACTGAACAAAATGGATTTCAGAAAAGCAAATCGACCACTTTGACAGCTTTTAACTTAATGTCAAAAATAACTGCTAATGTGGATAAACATACACGTACCTGCACTGTGTTTTTCGATATGAGCAAGGCTTTCGACTTTGTGGACCACAAGATTCTGCTGTGAAATGTACGGTTTTCGCGGTATATCCTTGAAATGTCTGCAAAGCTATCTCTCAAATAGGACTCAATATGTAGCCATTACCAAAATAAATTCAAATAATGAAGAAATTTTATGTAAGTCTGACGTCAGGATCAATAATACAGGCGTGCTGCAAGGTAGTGTAACAGGGTCGTTTTTTTCCATTATATATAAACGACCTCCCAAATGTTACCAACCATTATTATTCCCTGTTTGCGGATGATATTGCGGTGGTTATTACGGAGAACAAAATATTTAATTATAATATAGAGATCAATGAGACGGTTAATGCTATAATAGCATGGCTTAATAATAATAATTTAAAAGTGAACATAGATAAAACCTCCTTCGTTCAATGTCACAATAGAAAATCGAAATCTGACCTTATGATCACTAATTCCGATCAAAAAATTAACGAAGCGAACGAAGTAATTTTTCTTGGTATAACAGTGGACAGTGGGTGCACATGGAAACCTCACTGCGAAAAGGTCACAAAGAAAATTAATCGTTTCTCGCTTTTTGATAAAAGTGAGAAACGATTAATAACGACGAAAAAAAGTTGCTTTTCAATGGTTATAAGGATATATAACAAACTACCAAAATCATATAGAGAACTGCCAATCAATCGATTTAAAACGGCGTTATTCAGATGGCTTATAGACAAGATTCGATCCCTAGAACGGCTATTGCACCAACCGCAAATAATAAGTTTGTAATATTATAATCGCTTTTTTTTGTTATTAAACTACATATTTACGGTTTTCAGATTTTTCTTTTTACATGTGCTGTAAGACTTCAGCACTTTATTTATTTTTCGGACTTTTTAAAGGGCAAAACGTCCGAAAAATAAATAAAGTTGAAAATTAAGGTAAATTTTGGTACTTACAAGTTGTTGTGAAATCTATATTTGCCTATATCTTTTTATCATGTTGACTCAGGACCTTGATTTTTATACACCTAATAGGGACTATACACGTCAGTATCTGGTATAAAATAGGTGGTGACAGACGGGGGTAAGTAATATATGATATAATTACAAAACCTCTAATATTTACAAGACATAACAACTGAATCTATAATTTTATATATCGAATGATATAGAATAGAATAGAATAGAATAGCCTTTATTAACAATCTTATAAACTAGTTACACATATTATTTACATAATAAGAAAAAATAAATTATTCTTCAGACATCGGTTTCCGAAGATTGTTTTGCCATTAACTGATCGTTATATCATTCGATGGCAAATCGAATGATATAACGATCAGTTAATGTAATAAACGATTGATATAATTTTAAAGTTACTATTTTTTATAAGCATAACCTACATTGAATATAAAATCGTTTGATATACCACTCAAAAGACATTATTTAGTCTAATATGATAAAACGCGTAGATTTTTATTTCTCTGTAAAAACATGCAAACAAGAATACACCATGCATGCAGCAGGCATGCAAACAAGCATACACCATACATGCAGCAATAAATGCAAGCAAGCATGGAACATGCAGCAGGCATGGTTTCTGTCACGGCTCCGGCGCTGCGGGGCTCCAGCGGTCCGATGCGAGCTTATCGTCACGGATGTGGTTCACGCTCATCACCGCGGCTTCGGCTTGCTGGCCAGCTACAGCCGTGGCGGCGGGTGTTCGAACCACCTGCTCCTCAGCTCGCGGGCCGCCTCACCCCTCCGCGCCTACGCGATTTTAAATAATGATTCGTTTAAGTCACGCTTTTCGTTTAAATAAACGTTATATCAATATTATATGTTTTAAACGATAGGCCTAATGATTTTCGATTAAATAAACGTTATATCCAATAACGTTATACGAAATAAGTTATAAAGTATATAAATGTTATATCTAAAGAAATTATATCAACAGTTGGTATAACTCACGTTTATTATATCTTGTGAACGTTATTGAAATGAAAATATAACAAATAACTTTATATGTTATGAGACGCACCCGACAGACGGACGAGATAGTGATCTTATAAGGGTTCCTTTTTTACCATTTAAGGTACGGAACCCTAAAAAACCGGTGTGTTTACTTTAATTTCAGGTTGAATTTAACTACAATATAGGATTAAAAAACCAGTTGTCTATACAGAAGATAATCCATACTTAAAACATATAGAGTACCTTTTTGCGGACTAAACCGCAGGTTTCATTTTCTTTTGTATCATAGAAAGTTTTGATAGGATAAAATGTATTTATCTGTCTATTGTCTAATAGGCTTTGTCTGTGGTCTGGATTATTTTTAGGTTTCATAAAAGATAATATTTTCGTTTGGTCATGTACTGAATAAAACAAGTAGGGCACCTAACCTCTGACGAGCGTCGTCTGCGCTCCGTTTTACCCCCCACCGCGGCAAATTGCGGAGGTCCGCGAAAATTTGCACGTAATTTGACACTTTTTATAAAAACACTTGTCGATCGCAAACTACAAGAGTTATAGTTCTATAAAATTTACAGTGAATAGCAGAATAGATAAGGAAACTATTAAACTAAATATCAAGACTTACAATTATAATTTGATACTCCAAACATAAAGTAGAACTTGAAAAACAGTGATAAAAACGGATATTTTGCTAATAAAATATTATTTTTGCTCAACAACTATTAACTTCTTATCCATTTTTCCCACCACAATCTCATTAATATCTCATTAGCATCATATCAAAACATTCATTACAACCTAGATACTCACTGTTTGTTTACATCTGGTAACTAATTTTGCCAGCCGCGGTTGGACGAACAAACAAAAAAAAAACACGAAACCACTTGTTTTTTTGGTGTAGATAGTTGAAAAATCGTACGTTTTAATCACTAAATCACGTATTTCTTTACACTTCACAATCACTATAGGTATTTATACCTACGCGTTTTCACAGGCGAAATACTGCAACTTTGCGATTCGAAACCTAATTTGCGTTATCATAACACTATAGTACAACTTCTCACGAACATTTAAAGGTATAACACTATATTACAATAACAAATGCGTAGCTCGCAATCACTTGAAATGTGGCGCTAACGCTAACACGATGACGCAAGAAATGGCGCGGAAAGTTTGTTTATATTATTTGACATTGTCAATGGAATAGAACTGGGACTTTTGGTATGTCGTTCGGAAATGTTATAGAAATTGGAAATAAACCCTAAAACAGACTGACACCACACGTTTTATTCGTTTTTTTTTTTTTTTAAATATCTTCAAACAGACGCGAGCAACACATGTGGTTTCGCGCGGTCCATTGAAGAACACCGCGTGCAACAAGTGTGGTCAACCGCTATTCAGAGGAGCTAATATTGCGAAATAATGTCGTGATTTTTTAGTCTTATTTTAATCATCGTTCAAAAAATGGTTTTACTCAATTTTTTAATTCAAATATTCTATGTGCATCACTTATGCATCACTACATATTATAAATCAAAGTCCCCGCCGCGACTGTCTGTCCCTATGTAAGTGCTTAGATCTTTAAAACTACGCAACGGATCATGATGCGGGTTTTTTTAATAGATAGAGTGATTCAAGAGAAAGGTTTTAGTATATATTATTATATTATATTTAATTGTCAAGCGCACGAAGCCGCAGGCATCAGCTAGTTAAAAACATAAATCACGAAATTTTGGTAAAAACCGCATCACAAAATTGCTAAGTTTAAGGGAAACAAGCTCACGCGGAAAAGTGAGTTTGTTTTATGCTTTTTAGATTTATAGAAGAATAGGTAGGCACTGTGATGCGGAGGAAAGTTTTGAGTATAAATGTGAATGGATGTAAGCGTAGAAGAAGACCAAAGAAACGATGGATGGACTGTGTGAAGGATGATATGGCAAGAAAGAACGTGTCTGATGAGATGACGAGTAATACACAGAGTACATTATACTATATGAGTAATAGAGAAGTATGAAAGAAGAAGACATGCTGCACCGACTCTAAATCAATTAAGATAAGTGCAAGATAATGATGAGGATGAGGCAGGCACTTTTTCCCACATTTTTAAGTTTCCAAATATGCAGGGAACTCGCTAACTTCCAAAAACAGTGATACACACGCCTAACTCTACAAACGATGTTGTAACGTTACAATTTCCTGGGTAGGATCCACAAAACTGTAAAGTCACTCTGAGCACTCACCTACCTAACTTTCAGTCTGGAGGGGAGCACTATTAAAAGAAATTGACAAGGGGACGAGTTATAAGAATTTATTAACAAAGATCCTAACCTAAAAGCTGGAGCTACTCAAATCACTAATGCCAGTGAAGCTGGCGGAAAATACTGAAGATGAACGCAGAATGGAATAAATAACTGAAGAACGTCCGTCTTCAGACTGTGGAGGAGGACCGAGGAACCATCAACTCTCAGGCCGTAGAGAAGGGCCGAGGGCATCCGTCTTCAGACGGTGGTACATTATACTATTAGTACGCAAAATTGTTATTTCCACGAAAAAAGTAATCCACAATATAACACAAAAACACTTACCCTAAATAGCTTTAAAGAAAAACCTACCTCATATACAATATACATATATTGTACAAAGTGTTGAAGCTTTAAGAGCAAAATCTAGTTCTTTTTCAGAAATTGTTATCGCGTCTTTGAATTGGTAAACTTGTGTTGTTTGTAGGGTAGTTGCGGGACTGTTCGAAAGATATTCCGTGGCCCCGGAACATAAAGGGCGATGAAGGAACATGGATGGGTTTTAGTCAGTAAAAGTCTGACACTCCCTCCTGCTCCGCCCAGAGCGGGAGGAGTCATTTGATGATTTCCAATCAGAAAAGAAAAGGTGGTTGAATATTTTCGTGAGCCTCTTAACAGGGTCATAGAATAGCTATAACTCCAGAAGGTCTATTTCATACCATGATAGGGGGACGCCATATCTGTTGCTCTTGTCCGTACTATCGTGTCGTTATTTCTATCCACTTTTGTTTTTGTTAGTCCGCTACCTTTCTGGACCATTCTGTAACAAGGTGTTTGTTTAATTGTCTGTATTTTGCACGGGATCACGATTTTGTTTGTCAGAAAAAAGCGATAGGGTCTAAAATTGGCGAGTCAGCTTGTTTTGTATCGTTAGTTGATTATCGAGTTAAAAGATTTCGATTTTTAAACGAACGCGAACGGTGCGATGCACGATGGTTTATTTTTTCAATCTGCTCGTCTTCTTGTACACCTCACTAGGTAAAACATGTACCGACCTACCCTCTTTACTAAGATCTTGCATGCTCGAGTTGTGTGTGAACGCATGTTTTTAACAAATAAAGTATCTTTATCTTTCTTATTCAACCTTTGGCTACCCAATGCTTAGTGTAGGTCTCTTCCAAATCTCTCCACTTTTGTCGGTTTTATGTCATGGCTATCCACTTTCTTCCGGCCACTTTAATGAGATCGTCTCTCCACCTAGTCGGTTGTCTCACATTTCTCCGTCCCGTCCGTGGTCTTTACTCCAGCGCTCTCTTCCCCTATCTTCCAGCCAGTGTACGGTATTTTCGTAGAATTATTGAAACTAAATATTTTACATAAAATTTAATGTCCTAGATTTCCGCAAAGTACCGCCTCATTCTATAACTTATTTCATACATAATTAAATTTACGTTCACAAAATATTTTAATTCTATTAAAAGAAATGCAAAGGTTACTTTGAATGTCTGTATAGCTTTTCATGCCTTGATGGTCGAATTGATTTCGATTAATTAGGCAAACACAATATAAATGTTATATGTTCTTTTTTTTCATGGTAACACTCGTAGGTATGTTCCAGTGGAATAATTATTTACATTCACGCGAGCAAATGCTGGAAAATCAAATATGAAGAAGTAGGTCACGTTTTTATATCAGCTACATAACAGTTGAATACCGCATTACTGGCAAATAAACAATTCTGTTCAGGTATCTAACTAAAACGGAAACTTATTTCATTTCCGTTGCCGTGATATTCTAGAACGATACTCGGCCATGAATATCGATTTTGAATTATGTATTTAGATTCGATTCTAGATTAGTATTAAACCTGCAGATTTATGTGTCAGTATTTTTCGAGAATATGCGGGCTTAAAAATGACTGTGTGATAGATGATATGGCAAGAAAGGAGGTGTCTGATGAGATGACGATTAATAGAGAAGTATGGAAGAAGAAGACATGCTGCGCCGACCACAAATAAATTGGGATTCCCTTATCCCAAGATAATGATGATGAATATTACCTAAGCAACAGAAAAGAAGTAGAAAAATGCAACACCTTGAAAGCGGTTTATACCAACAAACAAACGCAAAGGAAGATAAACAACCCTCTCACAAAAACCTCTCTCGAGTAGGTAGTAAGCAAAGCCCGAAGAACGAATGACCCCCATTTGTTATGTCCCAAGAATCCGCCAAATTAAGTTCTGTTGTGAACATACCACTACTAATTTCACTCAAGTGGTATGCCAATGGGCTTTGCTAATACTATTTACTCTAAGGCCTTGTTTATTCATGAGGTTAATTGGGGGAATAAATAAGAGTAAGGAGCTTACGCAGTAAGGGGCGCGAGATAAATTAGGATTCTGTTTGACGGGGTTTTTTTAAAGAAGTAAATTTACATCACGTGACGCCTGTAAACCTAGCGGAGTTAAGCAGAGGTATACTCGTAGGTAGTACAACCACAGTTTACCAGTTATGTTTATGTTCCATGGGGCGAACCTATTGCTATCAACCGATTCAAATTCAGACTCCGGGTTAACACTGAGAAATTCCTGATGGGAAAAATTTGCCCTACCTGGAAATAAAACCCAGCATATGATATTCAGGAGTACCGCTTACGGCCACTAAACAAATGGGGCACTAATGAGACAATTTATTTGGGGTTATCGCAGAATGTTTTTTACTTCCATACTTCTGTATTACTCGTCATCTCATCAGACACCTTTCTTGCCATATCATCCTTCACACAGTCCATCCATCGTTTCTTTGGTTTTCCTCTACTCTTGTTCCATCCACATTCATACTCAAAACTTTCCTCACGACTTTTTTTATCAAGCCCTTTGATGTGGTCATTACACGGCTCTTGCGCTTTGAGCGAGAACTCTCGTTAGCGGTATAACAGTTTTGGTAGTAAAAACGAACAACCGCACTTCAATAGTCAAAAACTAGTAAGTACTACGAAAGCCTTTTACGGCCACGAAGTGAAGACGCTGCCGAAGTCATGCCAAAGATGTGTGGTTAACTATATTTCCATAGACGAAGTTTTTCACAAAGAGCTGAATTTCTATGCTTTGAGTTATGCAGTACCTACTACTTTTTGTTGATGTTGATGTTTAAAGCACTACACCATCTCCATCTGCCTAGCCTTTTCCCGACTATGTTGACGACGATTCTGATGACAGTTAATCTATTAATACATATTTGTTATTTTCGTGAATCATTTTGATCAACAAAAGAAATGATACGAGTACTCACCTGCAAATTGCAAAAAACGTAAGAAAATTTCAATTTCTCAGGTTAAATATAAATATTAGCCTTTTCATGGCATTTTGTAGTACTTATGTTACTTTAAATAACTTATCGTTATGTCAAATATGTTGACGAAAATGGACTTTAATGAGTTTTTAAGGACCAACTCGTAATGTTTAGGTAATTAAGTCTGACATTTATAAATGAGTGCATGCAAATTTCATAATGTTGATGTTAGATTTGAAATTTGATTATTTGAGTATACATTTATTATTACGTTCTTAATGACTGGTCTGTGAAATAATGATGTGTTTGTTTGCGTGTTTTGAAATAATTGTATTTATAGGAATCGAACCCAGGTCCTCATGGTCAGCATTGGGACCAACGATCGAGATCAACGATTTATCGATCGATTTATTGTAAGTATATGTATATATAGTTGTTCCAGGTCTGGCTATTTGTGGCCGATGCAAAGAATTTCTAAGTGTGGGGCAATTTAAAAAAAAAAAAAACGAAAAGTTCTCACCGGCAGGGCACAGGCTACTAAACGAGCCTCTTTTACTTTTTATAACACATTTGCGCGTAAAGGGTCTCTTATTTCACCAATTTCAATATCGTATTGTATCTCATTACGTACTTGTGCGTAATGAGATACGTTATTGTAATGTAAAACGCACGGTTTATCAAGATGCTCCGTCTAAAACGAACGGTATTTTTTAAAATCTTAGCAAAGAGTTTTTATGTCAGAAAAGTGGTCAACATTTTATGAATAAAATTAACTTTGTTAAATATGTTATAAAACGTCGTATGATTCCATGAACATGCGCTTTGATAGTTACAGCCTCTGCTTTCTTGTAGCCCTCGCCTACGGTTCGGGCTAGCAATATCGCCTCGGCTGTAATTTTCAACTTACCGTACTTATATCATAATGTACTATTATAACACATTTGCTCGTAAAGGGTCTCTTATTTCACCCATTTCAATATCGTATTGTATCTCATTACGTACTTTTGCAGTAATGTAATGTAAAACGCACGGTTTATTAAGATGCTCCGTCTAAAACGAACGGTACTTTTTAAAATCTTAGCAAAGAGTTTTTATGTCAGAAAAGTGGTCAACATTTTATGAATAAAATTAACTTTGTTAAATATGCTATAAAACGTCGTATGGCATACGTGCGCTTTGATAGTTACAGCCTCTGCTTTCTTGTAGCCCTCGCCTACGGTTCGGGCTAGCAATATCGCCTCGCCTGTAATTTCACAACTTACCGTACATATATCATAATGTACTATTTCATCACACTAACACGTAAACAGTATCATAACATGCAGGTTAACTTGGCCGCAATGCCCCAAATAAAACCCTTTTTCTTCCCATGAAGCCAGTCAGTAAGTAATTTTATTTTTAATTTGTAGCACTGCACACAGGTCATGCAGGTTCAAGTTCAAGCAAGGAGTTTACATCAGATCGAAATTTAAAAAAAAAGTCTTAAAATGTTATCTAAACAGGAATTTTATTGCAATCTCGCTACATATTACTTTTACACCTTCATGGCTGTATACCTATTTGCCCTTAATGTTTCTGAACGAAACATTTGTATTATCTGTGGTGTGGATTAAAAGCCCGCCATCCGCTTAGAAAAAAATCACGAATTTCGTAATATTAGTTGTGCTGACTTGAGTATAAAAATTATAAAAAAATATATTCGAAGTAATAAGTTTTTCTGTCATATTATTTTATTTATTTACTCGCAAATGTGATGAAAAACATTGTATGTATCACGGGCGGTACGGGAATTACGAACCTCGACTCAGAAAGCCCTCAGTCATCGACTTCGGGGTTCTACTATAGAGCCTCGATGGTAATTCCTTACTTACCGTCCATAATACACAATCTACTATTATTCCTTTGCACAGTAATTTTGCAAAATATTTGAAATTACGAAACCAATTCTGAAATTTCTAAATCGGTTAAAGGACTTTCTAAGTACATATCCGGGCTGTGTGCCAATCTTGTCCTACCTAGGTATGTACGTAGCATGCCTAATAGCCATCCTAGACGTAGACGGGTACTCCAGGAACCGTCTGAGGTGTATGGAAGTGCCTAATTAATGTCGGATATGAACGATAGCGTAGCTTGGCGTTATCTAATTTCATGTTAGAATTTAAAGAGATTGGATTATTGTAGATACTGCCTCGTTAGCCGAGTTGTAGTAAGCGCGACTGCTGAGAATGTGGTCTTGGGTTCGACTCCCAGGCAGAGCAAAGTGTTTTTGGGTTTTTCCATCAGGAATTTTCTCAGTTGCAGCCACAAAGTCTGGATTTTTTTGACGTTTGATGGCAAAAGTCTTGCCCCCCTATAACATGAGACTTAAACATAACTGGTGACATTTGGGTGTACTAGTAGCTATTGGGTACACATCTGTCTGCCTTACTCTTCGGGGATTACAGGCGCAAAGTTATGTTGTGGGTTGTAGTATGATTTCAATAAAAAAAATAACCCATTGCTTCATTGAGTTGACACCTTCCGATTTTTTTTTTCTTTAACTCGCTCGACCTTAAAAACTTACGTAAAATACGTCAGATACATAAACATCTTATAAAATGTATAAAATATGTATCCACTTTGAATGTATAAGATATTTTATACGACTTGACTTTAAAACAAATATAATAAAATATTTGACTGTACTTTATTATGTGCGAGCGAGTTGACGACATAAAAATGGTTAGGTAAAATCGGAAGGTGCTGACTCGCGCGCACTCGTTAGTTTCACAGTCGCTAGTTGACGATTAAGCCAAAAACCGACCAAGTCTGAGCGTAATTCAGACGCCAGCAAAGTAAAACAAAACAAATCTCGTTTCTATTCTTGTTAACATTTCTGGGAAGCGCCACTATCAGAATGGTCTCACTTTTCATGAGTAAACAAGCCTTGTGTAATTTCTTTCTCTATTTCTGAACAAATATTTTTGGCCAGGATAACTCTTTTGATGAAAAAGAATAAGCGTTATCCACCCGTGCAAAATTAAATTGCTACGTTTGACCTTTCAACTTTGAGAAATCTAAAAGAAGAAATGAAAAGTTTACTCAATTTGTCACCTTCCTACGCACATAGAAAGTTAAATATAACGTTAGCCGGTAGATTCAGAATATTCTATATAATACTAGGTGTATAGGCAGCGAGTTTGATTTGAGGCAAAGTGTTATTGGGTTTTTCCTTCAGGAATTACTCAGTAGCAGCCACGGAGTCCGGATTTAGCCCGATTGATGGCAATAGGCTCGCCCCCTATTACATAGGACTTAAACATAACTGGCGAAATGTGGATGTAGGTATTATTAGGTACACCTTTGCCTAACCCTTCTGGGATTACGTGATGTTTTGTTTATGTGTTTGTGTATACCTATTTAACACTATACATATTTAATACTATACACTTATATAATATACGAGTACATGTAGTAATAATAATCGCCGGTGTTACGAGAAGGTTATCACCCTCCGGGAAACTTCACATAATTATGTGTGATACAAAGTTATTTCTGCGAAGGTATACTAATCTTACTTTGAAGTTCATACGAGGAAATATAATTAATATTATCGATTGAGTTGGAGGGTGTGAAGTATGTATTATATAATAGGGACGTGTAAACAATTTAGCAAACCAAGTATTTTTTAAAATTGAAAAATGTCTTTTTTTTGTATCTTTTGTATGAATTTGACTTACATTATATTGACGAAAACGTTGTACCCTCTAACCGAGAAGGCTTGTATCTACAGCGCAGGAGATAGGTAATATTTGTGTTTTTAACCATTTTTCATTGTTGAAAACTTTATATTTAACAAGTTTATTGTAAAAAATCATTTCATAAACATAAATATAGGTGTGACGTAATTTTTCTCTGCAATCCTTTTTAATTGATATCCATATCGTATGGGTGCATAAACAAAACTAGTCTGCCACCTTGGGAGTCCCCCATATTGTATTTAGAGTGACGTCACTTAGCTCACCATGAATCGTCAACGAAACTGTCTTAAAATTGAATAAAATTGCAAGATTTGACCTAAACAAACATACAGACATTGCAAGTTAAATAAAAGCTTCTAAAAAGGCAAGAAATTACAGACTTATAAACGAATTTAGGTTTAGAAGTGTTTCTACGGTTTTTATCGCTTCATTCATTAATTCAGCCAAAAGACGCCCACTGCTGGACATAGGCCTCCCCCAAAGGTCGCCACATTGATCGGTCCCGTGCGATGCGCATCCAACGGATTCCCGCAACTTTCACCAGATCAGCGGTCCACCTAGTGGGAGATCTTCCAACGCATCGTCTTCCGATTCGCGGTCGCCACTCCATAACTTTTTTGCCCCATCGGCCATCCGTTCTGCGAGTAATGTGCCCTGCCCACTGCCACTTCAGTTGGGCAATTCTTCGGGCTACGAATCGCTTCATTATTCGTTAACAATTCAGTATTCTTTAGAAGTCAACACAATCAGTAAATTATTCCTTCCATCTTTAAATCAAAGCACGACCACTGCCAAGATCTACTGAAACTGAAACAAGAGCCAAGTATTAAACAAGTGCCTACTGTAAATGCATTAAGTCGAGTAAGCGAGCCTAATCACAGGGCTATTGTCCTTCACTTTATGCCAGAGACACTGGCGCACTAATTGTTTCTGCTATCTGATGTCAATTTGCATATGCTAAGCTCACTGTTTTATTAATGAACTAGCTGTTGCCCGCGGCTTCGCCCGCGTGAAGTTTAGTAACTGTCTCATGGGATCATACTAAAGGGATAAATAGTATCCTACATGTTAATCCAGGTTATAAACTATCTATGTGCCAAATGTCTAAATCATCTCAATCACCATCGGTATCTCAATCACCATCATTATCACTATCACAATCACCATCACTATCACCATCATTATTACTGTCACTGTCACTATTACAATCACTATCACAATCACTGTCACAATCACTATCACCATCATTAAAACTGTCACTGTCACTGTCACTATCACAATCACTGTCACAATCACTGTCACAATCACTGTCACAATCACTGTCACAATCGCCATGACTATCACTATCACAATCACTATCACCATCACTATCACTATCACCATCATTATCACTGTCACTGTCACTATCACAATCACTATCACAATCACTATTACAATTACTGTCACAATCACTATCACTATCACTATCACAATCACAATCACTATCACCATCATTATCACTGTCACTGTCACTATCACAATCACTATCACAATCATTATTACAATCACTGTCACAATCACTGTCACAATCACTAAAACAATCACTAACACAATCACTATCACAATCACCGTCATCGTTCGTTTTGGCCGCAAAATGTGCACCATCATCATTATCACAATCATAATCATGGTTACCACAATCATCATCATCACAATCACCCTTAGACCCCATAAGAAACCTATGCATGCTAAATTTAGAATCTCTAGACCCAGTGGTTTGGACTATGAGTTGATTTTCAGACATTGTCCCCCATTTCTCCATATTAGGGGATGAATTCTGAAAAAAAAACCTGAAACACAAATTTTTACTCATTTATCGATAGGAGTACTCCTGTTAAGTTTCGAATAAAATAGTCTAACTAATCTTATTTCCCCATGTAAACTTTGGAACCCCGTTGCAATCCCTTAGGGGGTGTTGAAAATCATTTCTTAGTGCACCCCTAAACCTCATAAGGAACCTATGTGCCTTTGGAATCTCTAGACTGCTATCTACGCGCTATTTACAGGCACGCGCTGTTAGCCCCCTGGCTGGTACCGCCGCAACCGCTGTGTCCCTGCATTTTAAATCTGTAATATCTTAGAAAATATTACATGCTGTAAAGGGCCATATTGATTTATATTAAATGCACAATGTATTTTGATACTTAATTGGATAAGGATTAATGCTGTATTGCTTAAAATCGCTTCGTAAATAGCCATTATTTCTCGTAAAAAGTAAAGGATAAAAATGGTTATTGTGTGGGTTATCCCTAAGAGATAGACATATATCATGGTGGACCTTTTTAAGGTGTACAATATTGTAGTACATTGTTTTGATCTATCTCGTAGGGTCCAGCCAGCGTTTACAATGCAAGTGCCAAAAAAAATGTGTTTATCTACGGCATCACATTAGAAACCTCTAAAATTATCAGTGTTTCTCTACTTTAATATGCATGATAATTATATACGAGTACATATAAACCTTCCTCTTGAATCACTCTATCTATTAGAAATTACCCGCATCAAAGTCCGTTGCGGAGTTTTAAAGATCTAAGCATACATAGGGACAGACAGACAGCGTGAAGCGACTTTGTTTTATACTATGTAGTGATTGATGGAGGTTGGTTTGTATTGAATTAAATTGAATGGGATTTATTTGTGACAGATTTATTTCATTTGTGTCATAATTAGTTTTGAAGCTAGCCTAGCCGGGAAGCCGACCCCAACATAGTTATAGGGAAGGAAAACATCGGTAAAAAATCAGTGTGCCTAGCTGAACATTGAAGTTTTGTCTCAAAACTATTTATGAGACTACTCTAAAGTATTACAAGCTTTGTTAAAACCAGAAGCAAACAATTTTCGAGCTGTGTATTTTTCATACTTTTATACTTCCAAGTTTTACTTTGATACATTCGTATGGGTTCCGTACAGTTCAATAATTAATTTAGTTACTTTTAATTAAATTTGTTAGAGAGCGTTTACAATATCATGAGTTTTGTTGTACTTAGTTGTTTCAAAGTTACGGTGTTCAGGCAAACTTTGTCGTGATCGAAATTATTTTAAGAGCGAAAGCAATTTTCTCATGTTTTCTTCAAGAAGTCCTACTTTTTGTTTAGATTTGGTGATGTTGTCATAGATCTATTAATTTTCTTAGGTAAGGTTCTTTAGAGCCTGCCCGGGTTGCGGGACTATTCGAAAGAGATACCGTGGCCCCGGAACACAAAGGGCGATGAAGGAACATGGATGGGTTTTAGTCAGTAAAAGTCTGACACTCCCTCCTGCTCCGCCCAGAGTAGGAGAAGTCATTTGATGATTTCCCACCCGAAAAAAAAAAAAAAAGGTTCTTTAGAGTGCAGATCAATAGACGTATGGGCGATCTTCTGTTGGTCAACAGAAGATCGCTGGTAAGACTTGACTCGACCAGACCCGGCTGCATATTCGTACACAGCCGACACGTTAGCCGACGCGTTAGAAATTACGGCTGCCGCTCGGGGCTTGGTTTACACCCGACGTGTCGTGACAACTCGTCTACTATTTACTACATATCAATCAATATTGTTTACAAACAAAAAAGTATCTATGTAGTATATCAACTATCTGGTGTCCACGATACAAGCCTCGTTGCTTAGTGTGGCACTAGATGGCGCTGTGTGCAATGTCCAGCGATATTTATTTTATTTTTATTTATTGTTTCAACTTTCTAATGGTTGTGATTGTTATGAAGCAAAAAATTCAATATGAGATAAGTAAACTACGACTCCATGACGCGCGCTCGCATCGCTCGCACTTTTTTGCAAAAAATAAAACCAACCACCACAAAACACGAAAAGGTGAAAAATAACTTTAGCTTCAGAATTGATTGATTTAGTTTTTCTGAAGCTAAAGTTATTTTTCACCTTTTCGTGTTTTCTTTTCTTTTTTTACCTGATTTGTAATACACATACATTCTGTACAAACAGTGCAAATAAAGCATTCTATTATATCCAATCCTTTTATTCCCTACCTGACAGTACACACTTTATGGGCAATACAAATAAATACAAAAACAAGTCGTTCCCAAAGATAGATTTCTTACAAAAACAAAAATAAAGCTATCAAATCTCACCGGCGATCAATCCAAACATTCTCAAGTATTTATGAGCAATAGACAACTTATCATTTTTTCAGATCAAAGTCTACCTACTTTGACATCTACGTGTATTGGCAAAATATCAAGGGCGAAGTTTCGACAACTTATAACGCACCTTTACCAAAATATAAATTCTTTTACCCAACACACCTTTAAACAAAAACCAATTTTATAACTCCAACATAAGGTATAAAGTTTTATAACAGCAGATTCGTGAATAGCAATGAAACTTGGTTCTTCAATGGCCTAGTTTGGAAGAATGCCAGAAAGAACATGAAAAATTCAGGCAAGAATATTGTAGGAGCTTCAATGTCTAGGTGGAGGAAATATTTTTAAGTTATCAGACTTTTGTGTGCTGGCCATGAATAAAATCATACTTTACTTTTCATAAGGATCGGTGAAGCTGGTAATCTAATAAATCGCGATATTCGCGATCCGTAATGTAAAGCTACCAGTTTTCATATTGATCATCATATTCTGCCTGACTAGTCTTCCCAACTATGTTGGGGTCGATTTCCAGTCTAACCGGATGCAGCTGAATATCTGTATTTTACATGGAGTGACTGCCTATCTAACCCCCACAACCCAGTTAGTACTGGGTAATACGATACCCCTTGGTAAGAGTTGTTGCCAGCCTGCCACTTAAGTCGGGTCATTGACCTATAACGATTGTCAAAGATCTACAAAAGACAGCCGAGACAACGAAAATAAAATTCAATCATCACAAATAATGATCTTCCTCGCCGTCCACATACGTTATTTCTACAAAAACCAATATGTTATTCAATACTAGACTAACATAAATTTTAGTCACTCAAAACATCCTAACATAAATCCCTGCTCCGTTTAATTTATAGCTTGTAACTGTTTATAACTTGATTGATACCTATCAATATCACGCAAAATGCGAAAGCGCTCACGGAGCGAAAAATCGGCTACAGGCTAGAAAATTTATAGCCTACCAGCAAAGCGGTTTTACTGCGCTCGTAGACAGTTTTATAATCGTGTATATTATTCTGTTTTGAACGACTAGATTAGTTTGATTATTTTATAGGGAAGTTAGTAGTTTGGTTTATTTAATTCGTTATTATTATGGTTATTTTTTTCGTAAAGGGTGGGTTTTTATGATGTTTGACTTTAGGCTTTTAGAGATCATTCACTGTACGCTTGATTTGATTTCATGACATAACATAATGATAGCATAATGATATCCCCGTAGGATTCGGCAGAGGTGTACCTAATAGTACAAGTATCATGGGGGCCATGTAGGTATCATGTCATAGTCCCGTGTATCAGGGGGCGAGCCTATAGAATAGAATAGAATACTCTTTATTATTAACACTTACACTTACTTACTTACTTACAAGTAACATTCATAAATTAAAACGGTTCCGGCCCATCTCGTAACTTTCCCATTTCGACAACTAAACAAAATAGCATCACAAAAGCCCCATTTCGTAACTATTTTGAACTTCATACATTGAATTCCGCACTGGGCCCGCGTGGTGGATTATAGCCTATTCCCTCTCACAGAGAGGAGGCCTGTGTCCCAGCAGTGGGAACATTAATAGGCTGATGATATTGAATTCCATTTCGTAACTATTTTGATCTTCATACATTGAATCCCATTCCCATCGACCAACGAGGCAGTGTAAAAAATTCTGAAAACAAAACGTCATGCTTAGTGCGAGTGTCATACTAAAATTCGAGTAACGTCTCGATCGTGTAAATCGAGTTTACGCTAACGTTTACATCGTCGATAGTGACAATCGAGTGCCTCTAAGAAAGTGAGGACCGTTTCGAGCACATCGCTAACGTTTGCATGTATAACGCGAGTGCAAGTTACAATTTTGACAGTTTTCACAGCTCGAATACGAAACGTGCAGTCACTTGCAAGCGTGAAAAGTTGTCACTTAAGATTTTGTGGTGAGAACATCGTGAGAGTGGTGAAATATCAAAGTAATTTAATTTAATTTAATATTGTGAATAAAACTTACAATGGAATCTCGTATTATTTCGTTTGGAGAATGTTTGAGACCGCAAAAGCACATTTAACGCCGCAAAAACGTAAACACGGTCACGTAAACAAAGATAGAGTGCTCCACTACAAGCCACTCGGGCATTATTAGATCATTTGCTTAGATCTCCATGCCTAAAAAGTAACAAACTTAGTTTTACAAACTTCACAGATGGATCAAGGTCACTCACTACACACCAAAAGATATAAATTACACTAACTGCTCCATTTATGTCACCAGCATTTCAAATTGCTAGTCTTTATTTTTACAATAATATTCAAAACTGTATGCAGATCACAACACAAACTTTCGTAAACACAAACAAAACTCATGACCATTGACCACAGACAAGTAATGTCGTCTAACTTCGTTGTTTATCCACCACTAATTGAATAGGCAGTCACTTCTATTATGAACACACAATACCAATATCAATTGATTTTGGCCGGTTACTAATATACGCAACATTTCTCACGGTGAATTACCGCGAAACGAATGAATGTGTTATTAGATCTCACACTCGCACGTTAACGATAGTCGATGCGTTTAAATATATCACTCACAAGTGTAGTTCTCCCGTATTACGCTAGGTGCCGCTTACCCAGCGCCATACAAATTTGCGTTAACGAGTTAACGCGCTCGAAACGTAAAAAAACTCGCACTAAGCACTCGGTTATATACGAGTATCTTGGTTTTTAATAATAAGTTATATCCTCAATAACCAACACTGTAAAAACGTAAAAAATAATCCAAGAAACAAGAAAATTGTTCATAACATTTTAAAATTAGCAATATACCTTGTAGAGGGAAACGTTTTTTCCTTCATAAGCGGTGTGTAATAAGAGAAGCGCAGTAGGATAATGAAGTTATGGCCTTTTCTGTGGCCCCGGTTGCGTTTAGCCTTATTTGTTTACGCGGCCATTTTTATAGGCTATATAGCGCTGGGAAAAAAATGTTTTGCTTTTGTTAAAATGATAGTAGTTTTTGTCGAGTACGAGTAGTTGGTTAGTTTAGAAGGCTTTAAGGTGTATGCTCCAACCAGCCTACGAAATTCAAATTTTCTTACGTTTTTTGCAGGCCAGTGCTAGGGTGTATGTTGATTAAAATATGATTCGCGGCTGTAAGACGTATGTAGTTACAGAATTATCAAAATCATCAATACAACCCTCCAAATTCATAAAGGTGTAGAAATTAGTTGTTCTGTTTTTTTTTGGTTCCTATTCTCCTTCCCGAAACGACCTTTATCGTGATCCTTGACTTTTTCTAGTAATAAAAAAATGATTCATAATGTGTTGTCGGGGTACTTAGGTATGCAAAGAAAATTAAGGAAACTGAAGACCTTTAATTCATACTTATCTGGCGGAGACTATAGTGATTAAATTATATACCGTATCACATATTGACGGGTGTTTCAATAAAAAAGCTTGTCAATTTATGTAACTTACATGCATTAGAGAAGAGTAATAATTTAAATGATAATAATTATTAAAATTAATTATTTCAAATTTAATATATCATGTAAAAATTCAAATTCAGAAAATTATTTCATGTCAAAAAAGCAAAACTCCCCTTCGAACGCAGTTACGAGTTTTATTATAAAAACTGTCAATTAACAAAACCAGATAACTCGTATTTAAACTATATTAATTGCATGCTCTAATTTATTTAATATTCATGCCGGTGATTTATAAGGTCGTTTTTGAAACCAACAGTATTACAACGCCATGATTACAGCTGTTTTTTTATAATTAGCAAACCATATTAATTGTAGTATAAACAATACCGGCTAGGCGGCTGTACAATTAAAACGTCCCTGAGTTCTAAATTATTATAAACGTATTTGACAAATTAGCTTGAATGAAGCTTACAAGATTTTTTGCCCGTGGCTTCTACTGCGTGAAGGTCGGAATTAAGGCTCGGGTAAAAAGTACCAATACTAGGCTATTGTGAACGGGTGCGTCCCATTTGATATAATAACAAAAGTTCTAATAATCACATGACCTAATTTCATTTAATATACTTTTTTTTTAGTATACCGATGAAATTATATAAAGATGATATTATTTCAGTTTACCTAATTTTATATGGTTTAATTAATGTTTTCTATAATGCACATTTGAACTGACATTCAGTTAGTATAATATTTAGTTAGTAAAATAATAAAAATCTATAGTAACGTTGAATATAATTTTGAAACGTCTACATTTTTTTGTATACTTTTGCAAAAACTGATTGGATTAGAAACGCCTGCCATTTTCGTGCTCCCCCCCGACCCCCTCTATTGTTGGTGAATCATTCGGGTTGGATGAGTTGATAACAGTATGTTTATCTGTATATGTAATTTATATTTAATATGTTATCAGTTTCCTGATATTTACTTATTCATTACAGAATTTTGGCTGAAAATAAGTAAACTTGAAAATTAGGTCAACTGCACGTTATATAAAAAGATCAATAAACAAATAAAAAAAATTATGCAATGAACGTTATACTAAATGTTATTCGAGCAAAAGAAGTTTATATGAAATGTAACATTAGATCACATGAAATTAGGTTATTTGTTTTTATAGCATATGAAAATTATATCATGTGAACGTTATTTCAAGTGATAATATACTATCTGTTATAATGCTCTAAATTACACACCCGTTGTCTACCTGTGTCAGTGTGCCCATTGAAATCCAAGGTACCAGAAAGTCAGACAGATCGATAGACAGATATTTTCGTATTTTTAAATCGTAACGGAGATTACTGAAATGATGCGTAAAGTTTAGAGAAGAAAAGTGTTAAAAATATCGATTGATTCAGGGATGAAACCCTAAAACACAGAAATTTCTACAAAAAAAAGATTTCAGTCTAAAATGAACATAGACTTCCTACTAAAATCCTTGTTCTGTCGTCTACATTATTCTTAGGGTTCATAAACCAATTACGTGTTGAGTCTTACGTTTCAAATTGAATATTATATTCGATATTATCCCAAGATTTAGCGACTTGGTTATCTTCCCTTTTTTCAATTTTCGCGGCTCGTTCGAATATCTCTTTTAGGAGGTGTGAACAATTTTATTTTGTTAACCTTAATTTTAAATCATGGTGATTTTATTGGTTTCGTTTGAAGCAAAAGGAATGACCAAATTTTGTTAAAACTGTGATTTTGAAACAAAACCTGCATTTTTTTGAATATTTTGTAGTATTGTTTGTTCACTTAATGAGGAGCTCGTGGCGTTACACGAAGGAATAACAGCCACTCGGATCGATCTTCAGGTTAAGCCGCGCTTGCCTAGGATGGTCCGTCGATGGGTGATCATCCATTACATACCGAGTTTCCTCCGTGCCTCGGAAAGCACGTTAAAATGTTTGTCCCGGTGTAGTGTGGGTCTCATGCCTATGTCTGTATGTGTAAGTAGCATCAAGTCGTCTACTCAATTACACCTATCCCTACATGGCGACCCTGCCTTTGGGCAAGTCGCGCCTAATGGTGGTGTCGCGTTACAATTGGCTTAATTTTTAATTGGTGCGAAATTATTCAAGATGTGTCAATCCTACCAAACAAAAGATGAGGTTTTCCTGGCCCAAAATGCAGTCGGTGCTGGAAATAGTGCAAATTTGCAGCAAATTGAGACACATATGAGCATCCAGACAATTATGACAACAATAATTATCTGCGTCATGAGTGCAGTGCTTCTCTACTTACTATCCATTGTAGATTTTAGATATCCTTTACAGGTTTCGTGGCCCGAAAGTCTGACGACCAGTCGTACCAAGGGGTATCGTACTATCCAGTACTAACTGCGTTGTGGAGGTCAGATAGGCATTCGCTCCATGTAAAATACTAGTATTCGATTAGATTAGAAGCCGATTCGAATATAGTTAGGAAAAGGCTAGGCAGATGATGATAAATCTTTTATGCAAACACCCAAGAAACAAATAGTTTTATCATACAAAACGGTTTTAGTATAAAATGAAATGTAGGTACTATTGTAGGATCAGTGCGTCGGAATATCAATATCGAATGCTCTCACGTAGCCTCCAGTATCTTGGTCCTTTCGGAATAGGTACCTACGAGTCCTACGTGGGCTCTTATCATGCCTTATTGGTTAGGGTCGATCGCTATTTAAGTCAAACAACTTCTGGGATATTCTATTGATCGGAAAATGATGAGTATAATTCATTTAATTAAGGGCAATTTTAATAAGGGTTAAATTAACCAGTGAAACTTCAAGGATGTCTTGATTTTTATTTATATTGTACGGTGGGCTATCAATTGGGTACCCCAGTACCCCGGGTTTGAAGGTAGTTGCTTTCAAAGGGGGTACCGATTCGTAAAGCTGACTGTACTTTTTCTAGTGGTCCAGCCTAACGGCTCTGATCTGACTTACGCGTCGTGAGTCGTAGGTTTAAAGTAAGACAGGCTTTCCTCTCTTTAACTCGTCTTTAGTTAAGTTACTAACAATAGTGTTTAAGTGCAAAATTGTTACTAACAATTTATGGATCTCTTAGTTGTCCGAAATAAAATGTTTTCATTTTGATTTGAATTTGTTTAATTTCGTTCAACACCACAACTAAGGCATGTGATGCGGAGAAATGAGGAAAATGTCGTCAGGAAAGTTTTGAGTATGAATGTGTAGCTATAAGAGTAGTGGAATACGTCACGATAAATGGACTGTGTGAAGGATGATATGGCTAGAAAGGAGATGACTGCTGAGATGACAAGTAATAGAGAAGTATGGAAGAAGAAGATATTCTGCGCCGACGCCATAAAAATTGAGATAAGGGAAACATAGTGAGGAAACCGGCATATTATCCTAGAAATAAAAATCGTAGACCTAGATGTGACATACACCATCCCGCATTGAGCTGGCGTGGTGGATTATGTCTCAGCTGTGGGAACTTTATACGCTAGGTATGTACTCCTTCCCAACTAAATGACTAATAGAGCTAACTTACTCGAGTGATTCGTTGGTCGAGTGGTAGCAAGCGCAAGTGCTGAGAAAGAGGTTCTGGGTTGTTCCCAGGTCGGGCAATAGGCTCGCCCCTAAGATAGTAGAAATCGACGCTAAAAAAGGCTAAAATCGCAAAGCATGACGTAGTTCCGAACTGATCTATACAACATATCAAAAATGCAAAACTACATCAAGTTTTGCGATTTTAATGTTAATTTCCACTGGGCTATAATAACTTAAGTATAGCCTCGGTAAAAACTTGGAACTCACCGTACAATTCCAGTGAAAACATTACGCTTCGTCACGTTCAGGGTAATGGTAGGAAGCGTACCGCTGTATGCATTAATATTATATGACCAAAAGGAAAAAAAAGTTAAGTGAGCTCTGTTGGAGGTGTTGGTACCCGTGTTCAAGATAAATTGTCAATGCGGTCAAATAAAAGGGTGTTTAGTCTGAACGGACCGCTGTCAATTCATTTGGTCCGTTCAAACATAGACAAAAAATTTTTACGTCCGAACGGACCGGTGTCAAAAAAAACAAATGAATAAACAATAATAAGTTTAAAGGGACACTCGCATACATTCTTGTTGTTGTTTTTCAACATTTTTTTAACTTTTGCACCGGAATGTACTTGATGAAGTTTATTCATTTGTTTTTGTTTGACACCGGTCCGTTCGGACGTAAACATTTTTTGTCTACGTCTTAACGGACCGCGGTCCATTCGATTTGGGTCCGTTCAGACTAAACACCCAAATAAAAATAGGAAATACAAAATAGGTATAAGAATAATTTATTTGAAAAAAGTATTACAAAACTGTACATTTAGGTGCAGTTGTGTTATTTCTCAAACAATGGTATAATTAGTGCATAAAAGTAAACTATAACTAAAATATATTTAACAGTTGCAAGTAGAGATAATGTGAAATAAAAAAAAATTAATGTTTGTTAGCGACCTGCCCGATCTAGGTTTATTTAAACCTGTGTTTCAAGTGGACGAGGAGGCAGGAGCTCCTAGCTAAATAATAACAGCGGCACGGTTCAATCATTAAGGTTAAGCAGTACTTGCTAAGGTCGGTCCGTGGATGGGTGACCATCAAGTTTCCTCCGTGCCTCGAAAAGCACGTGAAATCGTTGTGGAGGTTAGATATGAAGTCGCTCCATGTAAATACTGGTATTCTGCTGTATCTGATTAGAGTTGAAGCCGACTCCAATACATATAGGTAGTTGGGAAAAGCCTACGTGGTGAATGTGGACACAATAGGTACTTAGTACTTCCATGGTTGTAACCTTTATATAAGATCCATCATCGTGTGTTCGTATTTTGAAGATCGTTGCCCGTGACCTTCGTTCGCGTGCATAATTTCGTGGGTTTTAATTTTTTTGGACGGAACTCTAATTATTTTTCTAAAATAAGAGTAGCCTAAATTAGACCTTATAACATCAGCTATCGGCCAGTAAAAGTCCCTTTATAAAATTGGACCAGCCGTTTCGGAAATAAGCCAGGTATCGGAGGTAAGGAACAAACAAACAGACAAACAGACAACGATTGAAAGAAAACTACAAATAAAGTATAAAAGAATATTCTTCACATTTTATGAAAGTGTAAAACTTGTTCCTTTTTCTTTATTTCTTTGAAGCGTTGTCTACATTAATGCCTCTTTTATACTATTTAGAACGCCCATTACCTTTGTATCTGGATTTAAAATTTTCATTCCGGTGAGTTTTCCAGGATTTCTTTGAAACTTTTATTTGAATATTATTTTATAACACTTTCCGTATTCTTTTACGATCCTAACTACATAAGGAAAAGAGAGTTTGTTTGTTGTTGTTTTTTCCATTCATGTATAATACTACTTTATTAAAATAAATAAATAATAACAGCCTCTCGGGTCGATCTTCAGGATAAGCCGCGTTTGCCTAGGTTGGGCCCTGGATGGATGACCACCTATTACATACTGGGTTTTCTCCGAGCCTCGGATAGCACATAAAGCCGTTGGTCCCGGCTGTCATTCCGTTGACAGTCGTTACAAGTAGTCAATGGCCCAAAAGTGTGACAACCAGTCTTACCAAGGGATATCGTGTTACCCAGTACTAACTGGGTTGTGGAGGTCGTCTAAGCAGTCGCTCTATGTGAAATACTGGTATTACTGGACTGGAAGCCGACTCCAACACTGTTGGGAAAAGGCTAGGCAGATGATGTAGACATATTTTTAATAAGCTGGCGATAATGCAGAATCAATATTTTATGATTTGGGAAATTCCCGAAACAAAAAATGAAGAAAAACCCAGCGTAGATAGCCTTTAGGTCAACGGCGCGTTATCTCGAGCGCAAAGTTGTGGGTTCACGATAAATGCTTTATCAATGTACAGTATGCTCACGTACCTACAGCATGTTGAGTTTTAGGAAGAAACCTTCACACAGCTAGGCATCAGTGACAGTGACGACGACGCTTCACAAAGCTGATCATTTCCTCCGGCTTCCAGTTTAACTGGGTGCAGTTATACATATACAAGTATTTACATGTGGCAACTGCCTATCTGACATGTGGAACCCATTTAGTACTGTACTTTTAAAAAATATATGTTGCTAAATTGTGAACAGGTCGTTTAGACTCCACATATGAGTTTAGATTGCTCGAAATAAATTTATTTTATATAGTTAGACACCCTACACAGTGATATATATGTTTTTTATTTCATATTATTTCACATCACTTTTGTGCTGCGGTTCATAGAGCTGCAGCTGCGGCACATTCGCCACGGAGATTGGTGTCTGTGAAGTCTTCTTTATCGTGTGGTTAGTGCCAAACCTGGTGTCAAAGTTTTCATGCCACCCCTGGGCCTCTGCCTTGGCATTACATGCCGTCGAGAATTATCTCTCATGCTGGTTTCCTCATGATGTTTTCTTTCACCGAAGCAAGTGATATTTATACAATACGCACATGAATCCGAAAACTCAAGACTTATGACTTGGTGCGACGGTCACACCACTAAACTATTACTGCTGTGTCTGTCAAGTTATCTCCGGGAGATTCAGTGTTAATATTTTTATCTTCAACAGTAGAAACAGATACTTGAAGCATCGGATGTCGTTGAGATCATTGGTTTGATTTATCATTATCTTTTCCAAGAACACCAATGAATGCAGATGCCGACGTCTGGTTCGAGAACTATCAGCCTGACGGAAAACTGAATGAGGAGTGCAGCGCAATGTTCTTCAATGGACGTCTGATCAACACCGATTGCAATATGACGAGCTTGTTCATATGCGAACGCGATGTAGAAATCCCAAGTCCATATTATAACAAAGAAAACTATTATTAAAGCTATATATAGCTATATATAGTTATATTTATAAAGTATTAAAGAAAATAAAATAAACAGTTTCTATTATTTAAAAATCATGATCAACGTGTACATCTATACAAATAAATAAAATTGAAGTGTCTATTTGTAATTTCAAAATAACAGCTTTTTACTGAACGCTTATAAAAGTTTAAATGGTACTTTTATTTTACATTTTTGTTTGGAACCTATATCTAAAAATGCATACTATAAACTATACTAAAATGTATTATTAAAAACGTTTATTCCAACGAGCGAAACCACAGGAAACACCTAGTATCTTATGATAGTCTTCGGCCAGTCCCCGACGTGCCACAAAGGCTGTAATCTGCATCTCACAATTGGCACTCGCCGTGTCCACTCCCTTATTAGCATATTAACAGCGCTCTACCCAAGTTTCTGTCGTATTCTATATGCTTATATTGAAAGTTGAGGGAGAAACTTTTGTGGAACGGTGTTTTGGTAATGTATTGGGAATTTTGATGGATTATTTTGAAAAGTTGAAGGTTCTTTTTTTGAGTAAGTACCATCTGCTTCTGAGTGTCGTTATTTTATTGGTATTGTTCTTTGATACATACCTATACCTATACAGTTTGGTACAATACGTTTTTTTAATCGTATGTAAGCTCTTTGATATCGTTTGTGAGGCTACTGGAACATGAAAGGGCTAAGAAGGAACATGGATGGGTTTTAGTCATTAAAAGTCTGACACTCCCTTCCACTCCGCTCCAGAGCGGGAGGAGTTATTTGATGATTTCCAATCCGAAAAAAATGCTAGTCAGCCCATACAATACTGAAGCAGCTACAAATCACAAAACGGCTTTCTTTAATCTGCCTGAAGTGTGCCCTCAGCCTTTTTGCTCATATTATGCGTTCGCACAGGCATTGTCAGGAAAGACATAATACTGGGCAGGGCTGAAGGTAAACGCGCAAGGCAGAGCACCGGTAACATGGTCAGACGCGATCAAGAAGGCTGTTGGAGGCAGCCTGTAAAGAGCGGTTCACACTGCAGGGGACCGCATGGCTTGGAGACGTGTCATATGTGGTCGCGACCCTCAGCAGTGAGGGAACGACGAAGAGGACGAAGATAAACTCTTTGCTAATAAAATACTTAGATTATCCATAATCAACACAAATTGTTCCCGCTGTGATTGTTGGGGAGAGGAAGTGGACCTAAACTACACACACACCTCGCGCCCAAAAGGGTAATAGCCATAAACGCCAGGCTAGAGTGTACCTGACAAGTTTGCCTGTACAACTGGACTGTATAGGTAAAAAGGAGCGTGTATGTTGAAAAACTGTGCAGGTTTTCTCAAGAGGCAGCTCAAGCTTAGCTGGCGGATGTACCTGTATAAGTCAACCTGTCAGGTACACCCCAGAGTGTACGGCTACCTTTACACACGGACTCATAGTAGGATTGTAAATATCAAGTCTTCGAATTTAGATTTCCTGACGATGTTTTCCTTCACGGTTTCGAACGCAGTGGTACTTTAAAGTATAACAATTGCCTAAATCGTTCCTTTTTCTTACATTTTTAAGGTCACATCTGTTCATCAAAGATACAATAAGTTTAAACGTAGTAATGACAGCAACACATACACGTACCTTTACATACATATACTTTGCTAATCATGTACAGTCACGGACTATAATTGATAAGCCACTTTCAAGATTTCCAATTTTGCAGTTTAAGGTGACACATCACACGGGCTCGAACTCATTGGTGGGCGTGGCCAAAAAGCACGCTCTCTCACCTGGCATCGTGCCCGACAGAGATAGTATCAGTAATGAGCAGTTAGGCGCTAGTCTTCACGCGCGTCTAGTTCGTACGCACACACTCAGCGTTCCGAACCGTTCCGAACAAAAACGAAGTTATATAATACTTTCGTCTGACCTTTTATTTAAATGCGCTAAAAAGAATAAAATAAACTTTTTCTTTAAAACTTTTACTATCAACTTATAACGTCATCGTCACTACACAATTCGCGAGATTAGTGGCAACAATAATATTGTATAACTATATATTGTTTGTTATTGTTGGCCTGGGGTCACGATGTCCTGGACGCTTTCCGCCAGGTCTGCTAATCCCTCGAGAGAAATAAATGGCTGTGAAGCCAGCAGAGTCTGGACGTTTGTCGGCAGACGACTGCTTTATATTGTCATCGTGGTACTGTGGATTTCCTTGGCCTGATAAAGTTTAGGATTTCCTTTTCAGGGCGTATCAAGTCGGGATCACCAATTTAGTGGTTGTTGTACACTATCTAAATTAAGTTAAAAAAAATCATAATTCTATATAAATTTAATCAACACAAGACAGAGAAGTGACAGATCAGAAGAAAAGTAAAAATTATATCGTGAAGGTTTTATGTATATAAAGTTTCTAAATAAGTAGGTCGCTACACCATATTATAGGGTGTGCGTTTCGATGGCGCGACCACGGCGTTTTTTTTTTAAATAACTATGCCATGATTTTGTAAAAATATGTATGTATGTGGTTCAAATTTCCCAAAACCTTAAATTTGTCAAAGTTATGGTTAAAAAGTTATAAGGGTTTGAACGTAGCCACGCCATCGAAACGCGGAGAACCGCGCGGCCACGGAAATCTTAAAAACTAAGCATTGCAGAGACCTGAAATTTAGGTACCTAAATAAAAGACTGAATTTGTAAAAATAAAAAAAAACCTAGGTTTATATTTCAGGAGCATACATACGTACGGTATCGAAATTAATTAATTAATTAATTTAATTTTAAATTATTATTTTTACAAAATCTTGCAATAGTTTAAAAAAATAATAATGCCGTGGTCGCGCCATCGAAACACACACATTATAGGAGTGCAATAAAAATGCACAGGCCCTTCAACTTCAGAGAAAAACAAATGACACGTCACTGACGTCATGCATGAAATGAAAAGGACAGAAATATAGGTCTTGTTCTTCTATCAAACGAAGGACATGTCAATATCGCGTGTCCCCCCTCCCGCACCGCACCGGGGGAAACATTATTCAGTGAGATGCACGAAAATTCATAGTAAAAGGCGCGCGTAAAAAAATATGAAAAGGCTTTTGGGAAATCGAATTTTATGAAAAAACTACTGCATAAATCATTATCAAATAAAATTTATTGAATTCTTCGATTATTGTGCTGTGTCGGTACGGACTTTGTTTTGGAAATTTGACACTTCTTTTATTACTAATTTACGCCCAAAGTTACGTTAAAATATGCAATAAAAATGAATCTTTGGTAGCGTGTAAATTTTGAATGGCTTTTTATTTTACTATTCTGATTCCGCACAGACACAATTAATAATGAGACAAAACGATATCATGTTTAACTTTAGATGTACCATGTCAACCAGTGGAGTAATAGCCCCCCGAAATTTGTATGGAAAATATGTTGCGCAGTTCAACCTTAATACATTCACGAGATTACACGATTAAACACGAACTCAATCCGAATGCTCGGAAACAAGATGACAAATTACTAATAATCGGAAATAGTCTTATCCATAGAGGTTCAAGAATGACTTAAAAGTTGTCGATTATAAATCCATACAATGTTGCATAATTTAATCCAATCTATTTGATACTGACCTCTTTTGAATTAGAGCTCATTAGAAATACTCGTTATTTCTGAAAATCTATCACAAGACAGTGACAGTTGAAATGTCGATGTCACAGAGGTTAATATCGAATTTTGTTTAATCGTAGCCGTGGTTATTTACGCGATAATGCCAGCTGCAGTTTCTGAGGAAATTCGCCACAGAATAATTTTAACATTGCATCAACAAGGTCTGAGCATTCGTGCGCGGCGTGGGGATGAGGTTGGAAGGTGTAGGAGCTGGTTTAACAACCGCCTCTTACAATGCCGTGAACTCTCATTTCAATTAGCATTTTGGAAGATAATTTGCTTCACTCTGAAAGAATTGCGTATCCACAGCATGAAATGGCAAATATAATTTTTTCAGGATAATTGTGCTATACATCGTCCAAGGATTGTCAGCACCTGGTTTGATCCACATCCAGACATAACGGTGATTCCATGGCCAGCTAAATTCCCGAACCTGAATCCCATGAACTGTGGGGTTTAATGGTGCAGCGATGGGATCACCGCAATAAACGAAGAAAAGATCAGAGGCCCTACTCTCTAACGTTTCGTCCGAATATTCGGATCTATCCCTCCCTCTCGCGCACGTCTGCAGATGAGTGCGAGTGAGAGAGACGGATAGATCCGAATATTCGGACGAAACGTTAGAGAGTAGGGCCTCTGATCTTTTCTTCGTTTATTGCGGTGATCCCATCGCTGCACCATTAAACCCCACAGTTCATATATAAGTTAATCCAATCTATTTAATACTGACCTCTTTTGAATTAGAGCTCATTAGAAATACTCGTTATTTCTGAAAATCTATCACAAGACAGTGACAGTTGAAAGAGAGAGACGGATAGATCCGAATATTCGGACGAAACGTTAGAGAGTAGGGCCTCTGGGTCAACATTGCCAAGAAGTATGGGAAAACATGCGAGGGACTGATATTGGCACTAGATTGGTTACCTCCTGCCGTATGGTATCCGGCAGAGTAGAATAGAACCAACCCATTACACTCACGGGTGTCGTATAAGGCGACTAATGTCTGAGGCAGAACACCTTGCGCCTCCGTAGACCAGAGAATGGGCAGCAGCGTTTTCTGTTAGTCTTTCATCACTGCGATCTCCAATCCGCCTGCCAAGCGTGGAGATTACGGCAAATTCCTCCCATCATGGGAGGAATTATGTCCAGCAGTGGACGTTATGGGCTGTTGTAGTGTGTAGTGTGGTTACCTCCATGCAATTACGACTGAAATATGAAATAAACAGCCAAGGAGCATAATATACTCGATATTAAGTCTGTCCAACAATATTGATTGTTATATACGAAATAAATCTATTTGTCAAAGGTTGACTATTTTTTTGGCTTAGCGCATTTCAAGACATTTAGAATAGCTAAAACAAACTCTTTACAGAAATAGTAAATGAAATTCGTAATTCTTGCAAGATAGCGGCATTTATGTTTACTAAATATGCAAAAGTAATCATAATCATAATTATCATGAACGTCATCTTGGACGCTTTGCGTTCGGATTAAATCGTGGGTACGAGTTTTTCCGATGTCGAAATTATACCAATCATAATGTCTCCGTACGCCAACGTTACTATGGCTACGCTAAAACAATTGTCGCTTGGTTACGGTTTCTACACCTGCAAACCTGCAATGGGGAGACACAGGCAAAGATAATCTAAGATGGCGCCACCATAGCTGGTCTCAATCTGACCAATGAGGTTAAGCTATTTTGAAATATAAAATGACATTACCACATTTTCAACCAATGACGATGTTGGGAACCAGCTATGCTAGCGCCACTAGTTCCACAGTGTGTCTCCGAGCCCCATTGGTCGACTTTGAGTGGCCACTCTTTACTATGCTCTGTACTATATGTACGAATATAACCGACTAAACCCGATTTGCTTCACACGGCTAAAATACGAATGGTGGCAAGTGGCTCATCAATTATAGTACTTGACTGTACATATTATGTTAAAGACGGCTCGCACAGGTGCGTACATTCCAATGTTGGACGAATTAAAGACGAAGATTACCTTTGAGTACGTCTTCAAAGCCTCAGTTAAATGTTGTATTTTATTTTATTCAACGAATCAACGTACATACAAAACATTACGCCTGTAATCTTTGAGGAGCAAGGCAGCGGTGTACCCTATTATAGTGCCCTCCTATTGTTAGGTAGTATTATAATTTTCCATTACATAAATAAATATTATTTCAGTAAATGTATGAATGAATGTATGAATGTATGTTGTATGAATTTATTAGCTTTAAATGTTTTAATTAAATCTGTTAAATAATCGTGTCATACTAAATTATTAGCGATTTAAGTTTATAAATGTATTTAAACTGATCAATTTATTCTTTGTTGGTCACTTTTTGAATAACGTTTCTCCACTGCGAGTGGTGGGGAAAATTCTATAACAATCGCTTTCACAAAAAATCTGTATATACGGGGAAATCGCTTCGCCCGCCATTACGGGCAGTCGCTATGAAACACTGAGGGAAGTAACATCTGTGAATTCGTATTGTATTGAAATATTAAACCACTAAACCGTTAATCTGTGAATTTATGTAGTAGTGAAATATTAAACTGTTATTTTTGAATTTTATGTTGTGTTGAAATATTAAACCGTTATTCTGTGCATTTGTATTGTGATTAAAATAATAAACAGTTATTTTGTGATTACGTAGTTTTTACGTGTTTTATTCCTGGCCAAAACTATGTAATAAGGGGCGAGACCAATCCATCATTAACCAATTTTATTGACAAATCATATACAAGACATAACACCACGCTTGTAATCCTCGAAGGGTTAGACAGACATGTACCTATTAGTAAACCCATAACACTTTGCCCGACCCGGAAATCAAACCCAGGGCATGTTCAGCAGTCGCGCTTGCGACCTCTAGACCAACGAGGCTGAAAAATTACAAAGAAAATTAATGCAAATCAAATTGATCCAGGAGTAGAATATATGAGAGATTTTTTTTCTATTACTTTTTATGGGATTTAAGAATCTTTTCACTTGATATTAGCATAACTTGCCTTTGTTAATTTTAGGATTAGGTCATCATCTGCCTAGCCTTTTCCAAATTATGTTGGTTTCGGCTTCCAGTCTGACCGGATGCAGCTGAATACCAGTATTTTACAATTTTAGGATTATGTAACTACCAAAAGACATTTATAAATATTCTGACAGCTGTCAGCTGCAAATCGTGGTTAATTCCCCAGAGGCATCAAAATATCAATTAAAGATGTATAAAAGGTTACCAAGGTAATTAATAATCCGTTGATTTAGGCGTGATACTGGAAAAAAAGATTTTTCTCCTTTAAAATACGTTGAATTAATGTGTGTTTTTACCCTTTTTCAGTGAATCAATTATGCTGTGTGAACTCATTGGATTTTGTGTATTGACTGAATTTATGTATTTTTATTATTTTTTTAAATAACTGGTAATTTCATGACGTCGAGGGCGTCAGGCCTAGTAAAGAGAGGTTATCAGTGGATTAAACAAAAATACTATGTTAAAGTAATACGCCTGTTTTCATTGACATTGACACCTAAACAAATACCTAAATAGAAGGGCTCGGTTCGGCGCCTAGGGTTGAAATTCCAACCGTGCAACTAAATGTAGGTAGGTAGTAAGTTTGGTGTCACATTGTTACTTCTCTTTTATCGTGTGGTGGTTAGTGCCTAACCTCAGGTTAGAGTTTTTATGCCGCCCATGGGCCTCTGACTTGGCTTTACATGCCGTCGAGAAATATCTCTCAGGCATGCTGGTTTCCTCACGATGTTTTCCTCGAAGCAAGTGATAATTATAAAATACCTTAGTGTTACTGAAAATGGTTTATAATATCTTTTTTATATTTTATTTTGTTAATATTATATACTTTATTAATATTTTTTTTGTAGCATATCCTTTCAATTGGTCTACCCTTTATAGCAGAACTTTTTATGTCATAATATTACTTTGCATAACAGCGGATAGCATAAACTTCATTTCGCAAAATCGTTTTGCAGACACTCATTTATCATACATTCAAAACTCATAATTTTGTAAGTCGGGATCATCTTTAGGCATAAATTTCATAATTATGCATTAGAATTAAAAGTAGAACCAACTTATCGCAGAAAGTTCACAGTCAGAATCATCTTTTGGCATAAATTTCATGTCGATATTCATTAAAAAGCAAAACTATCATATCTCAGAAAGTTAGAATCATCTTTTGTCATACCTACATTTTTCATATGGATAACAATGGAAAGACTCATCTATCACATCACATCACAGAAAATTCATTAAAAAAGTTGATTGTGAAGTGGTTTTTATTTCCCTGTGAGAAGCTACAACCATGCAAACAAGCATACATCATGCATGCAGCAAGCATGCAGTATGCAAACAAGCATGCAGTATGTAAAGATGCAAACAAGCGTGCAGTATGCAAACATGCAATCCAGCATAACAATGCATGCAACAAGCATGCAGCAAGCATGCAGCGTGCAAGTAAGCATGCAGCATGCAAACGAGCATGCAACATGCAGCAGGCATGGTTTCTGTCACGGCTCCGGCGCTGCAGGGCTCCAGCGGTCCCACGCGAGCTGAGGAACAAAGTGGTTCTAGTGCTTGCGCCTGCGTGCGTGTGCCTCCGCGCGCGGCTGAGGCTGCCGCAGCTGCGGTGGTGAGCATTAAAACCATCGACGATGACGGCTCCGCGCTTGCGCGGGCTGAAGTTACACTCTAGGGGCCTAGGGGTAGGGCAGACAAGACTACGGTTTTGGAGCGATTCGTTTCTGTCACTAACTTTTGTATCACAACATATTGACTTTTTAAGACTAAATTTTAATTTAAGGTTAAAAATGCTATTTTATAAAAATGGCAATAATGCCTAATAAAATTATTCCAACTGAAATTCTGCCACGTCGCTCTAAATGAACGTTATTCTAAACAAAATTATGCGAAATTTGAACATTGCCAAAGGTTTAATTATCCCAAATAAAATTCTGCAATCTTAAAAGTATGCCATTGTAAATTCGGACATACAAACATTCGGCCAAACAATAACTATATGTTAAATAATTTTTACGCCTTTAAATATTCGTAATCGGTATAATTTTCGGAGCACAAGATTCTGCCAGATAGAAGAAACCACTTTTCAATATTATACTACGAAAGAATGATTTCTTTCGTTGAAGATTTCATCTTGTGTATCAATTTCTTTTCTCCAAAATAAAACCTTACGCCCCAAATAAATATCGGAAACCATTTAGCATGATCCAAATCCGCAGCCTCACGATATGTCAAAACAAACAATTTCTGCTCAATCGTGTGACGATCCTCACTGAATGACAAACATCAATCAAACGAACGACACAATCCCGAAGATTTCCGGAGATTGCCGAACCATTTGGGATCTTCATGCGAATAAAACTGGTATAAACAGTGAATACGTCATGCACAAAATTCATTTCGGGCCTAGAGATATAGCGTAAGGACTTGTACACAGTTTTCAATAAGGTTGCTCGCTTTTTTATGAGGTTGGTAGAACTGTGAGGTTTTGCGAGATGCGTTCATTAAAATCGGTCGAAAATTTCTTTGAATTTTGAGTGATGCTCGAATATTTGATAGCCTTAATTGTTTACTTTTCTACGATAAATTATGGCCACCATAGCAGATCCGTAGCAATGTTCGTAGAAAGGTTCGTAGTAATGTTCGTAGCAACATAATGTAGCAATGTTCGTAGCAATCGTAGCAAAATTGCTACGCTCGTAGCAGCGTGGCAACCACGCATAAAAGTTCCTTTACACCTCTAATTTTACAGTGACACAAAACTTTTTCGAGCTCTTCTGAAGTTTAATGTTAATTAATTTACCAGGTCTAACCAAAAGGTCAAAACTGATACGAAGTCCCTTTTCTGTCCCACGTGAAACAAAGAACCAACTGAAACCTGAAACTTTTACCTTTTATTTGAGTAAATACGAGTATTTAGTTACTGGTTGAGAGGTTACGGCCCTTATGTAAACAGGGCCTAAGGCAAGAATCGCTATTTTATCTATCTGACCCGATTACACAAATCCTTCGTGAACAAAATACTGAAATACGGGAATAATGATGTACAGTCGAGTAAACAGGCTCACAATATTATTTTAATATCATAATGTTATGTTAGTTAGTAGTTTTTATTAGTAAGTACTTAAAGATTAAGTTAGTGAACCAAACTCGATGCAAATACACACCACAATAAGACTACTCGTAGATAGTTAAATCTTAAAAACGTTTCCTTTGCTCTGTGGCTAAGATTAAAAAAATAAAAACGTTATGTCATTGCAAATGTTTTTTCACTCTTTATAGTTTTTAGGTAAGTGCTTGTTGTTTGCAACTTATTGTGCTCTTCACAGAAATATTATACTTTCTTTCTTTAATTTCATTGATAACCCAGTGCCAGTCAAATAATTGTTTCTCGTCTACAAACCAAACTCTTTTGCCAACTGTACAATATCGAGAACATTAGGCCAGACGTGGAATATACGTAGTTTCTTGATAACGAACCGTTTTATTGCGTCGTAAATTAATAAATGAACGGTATATCTTTATTTGTTGTCCAATTAATGATAAAGAATTTGATGGTATATATATAAAAGTAAATCAAGATATTGATCGTTCTCTAATTTCTATCTTATTGCTCGATGGCTAAATAGAAGCTAAGAAATAGAATCAGGCATTATTTGCGGAAATCCTTATTATTCAGAATATTTGGTTTTAATTCTGCGGAAACGATCCAGGCCTAATTACAGGATGTAGGAGCCCGTAAAAATATGCATTTGCAGGAAAAACAATAATAATTAGCATTCCATGCTGGGTGCATGGAAACCTATACTCCTAAGAGAAAAAGAGACATTTTGGGTTCTGTTGTCATTTTACGAAGTGGTCTTCTTCTTTATTTTCAACCTCTGGCCATCCAGTGCTGAGTGTAGGTCTCTTTGAAATCTCTCCACCTTCGGCAATTATGTGTCATGTCTATCCAGTTTCTTCCGGCCACTTTAATCAGATCGTCTGTCCACCTAGTCGGTTGTCTTCCCACATTCCTCGATCCCGTCCGTGGTCTCCATTCCAACACTTTCTTCCAAGCAAAGTCTGAGCTGAATCGGAACGACAGTGTAAATTTGTCAGTATTTCTATGTGAAGTGTCTCATCCTAGAACTTAACCATAGCAAATGTAAATGTAGCTTTTATACCTTTGTCTGTAGGACCGAAACGGGGTGATATATTACTGGAGATCCACACTATATTTTCACAATGTTGTCACCGTGTCAGAAACGTAAACACCGCTCAAGCCGAGCAAGCATGCATAAACATGCAAACTGATAATTGAAATTAACATTTTGTTTTGCAGATTACTGATCCGAAGATATTTACGACATTTCCCAACACATCCTGTTAATTTCCGGGTATCTTACCTATCTGGCACTTAATTATGTACAAATTCTGTTTCATTTTTTAATCTATCCGTTTGGAAGAGCCTGTTTTAAAATTGTCAAGGAAGTTTTTTTTAAATGTATGTTTGTCATGTAGGTACTCGCTGGCTATTTGTGGAAGTCGCTGCTCTTTATTTATTTATTTATTTAACACTTCAAGCACAAAGAACAGAGGCGGACTTAATGCCATAGACATTTTCTACCAGTCAACCTTTAGGTGATGCAGAGACAAGCAGTGGTAGGTGTCACTTCTGAAAATGAGAGAATAATTTTATTTAATACTACGATATACTACAAGGTTATATAAATACTATACATATATCAAACAAATATATATCAAATACTATAAATATATATTAAAATAGATTTAGATAGACATTTACACGGAAATACTAAAATAAAAAGACAAACAATGAGGAAAACATTACCGTTGTGACGAAGCTGCCAGCTTCTTCCGAATGTACTCGCGAACTTTAACTTTAAAAGATAAACGATTGGTTGCCATTCTGATTTCCTGGGGGAGTGCATTCCATAGAGAAATAGACTGGACGAAGAATTATAGATGAATGAAGTCAGTGCGGTGAGAGGGTCAGTGAAGAACACGGTTTTGCGAAGAACGCAGGCTCTTACCATGGTTGGCACAAATGTATTGAAAGTGGGGGGCAAGGTAACTAGGGGAATTGGGAGAGATAAGAAAAGAAAACAAGGTGGTAACCACTTAAGAAGAGATCGGTGCTCGGAGACATGATCATATTTACGCAGATTGAAAACGCCGTAAGTGTCGTATGCTCTATAAAATTAGCTTGTAAATCCTCTTTAGCATAGTCTGATGATGATGATGATGCCATCCAGGTGATTTCGGCCACTGCGATGGTATTCGATGGCTTTCTAGGGTGGTTGTCGAGAGCTTTAGTATGCTGCTCTTTCATACTGCTGCATAAAATGCGTGTTTGAGTTTCTTTAAAAAGATAGAGAAAATACTATGAATGGAAATTAATCATCCCATAACGGTCCCACAATTGGGACACAGGCCTCCTACTAGTACAAGGAGTGGGCGTAATCTATCTATCAGACGGGCGAGTCTTCAAATTTTTGTTTCTAAGACATGCGGGTTTCTTCAAGTAGTTTTCCATTTTTGCAGCAACGAAACAAATAAGACAAAGTAAAGTTCGAACACATGAGTTGGTCGCTACCACCATGCTACCAAATTTCCCGAACAATATGATAAAAAAGTCCACAAAAAAATAAAATTGACCACACAAACCCCAACATAACCAAGTTTACTTCCCTTCAAAAACCTGCACAACTGCCAATCATAAATACGGCAACAAAAATGTTTCCATTCTAACCACGTAGTCGCAACTGAATTCCTAACTTCACAGGCACGGCCCAGGATTGAATCCCGATTGTATCGAACGAAGTAAAGCCTCTACTCGATATACTTTCATTGTGGACCGATATGTAAGATTAGAGATCAAGTTAGGGGAGGCGGTTTGTTGTCGTTCTATTTTCGAATATTTTTCCTTGTTTTTTTTGTGGTATCGAAAGCGGTTTTTGTGTAAAGAGGTATTTGCTGGGTTTGTGATAATTTTTGGGATGTTATGCTAGTATTGTTTTGTTTGGGGCGTGAGTTATACAAGATGTAAACGGACCCTTCACACAGCCGTCAATCAAGCGTTCTGTACATCAAAATAGGAACCTCCACGCAAAAATATTGCTGGAAAACGTCTTTTTTTGGGGGGTGAAAAACCACGTTTTATTATCATCATTATTATTAGTCGAAAAAAGTCCACACACTAAATATTTTACACATACACACACATAAACATCCTTCAAATATCGCTACATCACAACTCATCCTTTTGTTTTAGTAACATCTTTCCGTAGAAGGAATGTAAAATAGGACGAAGCGGGAGTAAAATAATAAAAAATATGTTTTGTGGGCCGAAACTCAGTGGGACGAACGAAGAATAAATGTAACTTGATTCTACATATACCTTTATGATTTAATCGGTAAATATACATAGTTTGCATATTACTGGAAGAATTTAAGCTCTGTTTTTTCTTCATTACCCGAATGCGGCGAAACCCAAAAAAAGGACAACATTTTCTGCTTTGACCTTTCTTTTTATTTCTTATACTTAAGAAAGTTTTCTCCCAAACTTTCGTCCTAAAACTCAATCTACACAGACCGTAACTTTATAACAGAGATCGAAGTCTTGTCCCCGCTTTGAACCATTGTCTTAAACCACATTCAAAACTGCGAACAGCTGGTCTTATCGCGTCTTCTACGCCTAAACCTTTCTTGTGAAGCTCTTGAACCTTCCGATGTCTCATAAATCGAGTCAACTTTTATCTTAACGACTCAACTGCGGTTTTTATACATTTTCATAGTCCTACAAGATGTTCCCGGGAATTTTAATGAAAAAGTTTTTGGTGGATGTTTGGATTGAGCACGGAATGTTGAACTGAGTTAGGAATTTTGTGTTGGCCTGTGGAGATATATTTAAATGTTGTTTTTGTTGAACGTTGAGGTGAATTGTGAACTTGGGTTTTTTCTCTTTAATGTGTTCAGTTAAATGATAAATGATGTTTATTTTGCAAGTAGGTTTTTACAAACACTTTTACACGTCACTTTTTAAAACTAGATGGGGCCGGTGTTTCGTACCTGACTACTCTGAGAAGAAACAGCCGAATCAAACTCAGAGGTCATAGTCTCTTTTGAAGTCCAGACATAATTCAATTCACATGAGGACTATGCAGATTAGTGTCTGAGATGGTCTTTTGAAGAAAGAACCACACAGATTTGAGTGGACCTGTCCAGTCATTGCAAGCATTTGTCAGTTATCGTGTAGCTCGACTTATAACTCAAGGAGCTCAACGAAACGACGAACAATACCAAAGAAAGGACATTTGGGTAGGTCGCTTATAGTACTCAAACTGCCAGACAGTTGTGGGAAAAAATAAACAAAAAATAAAAATGTGAGCCCCACATTCCCCACATTCCCAGGTCCCCACATTCACAAATCACGTTCTTTTCAAAATGAATGTAAATAAAAATCACAAAAATCATTAAATGTCCCAATGATAATAAAAAGTAAAATACTTAATGAAATGAGAGAGAAATGAGTATTCATGTCAAATCAGTAAATGTCACATAAAATAAAGTAAAAAATAATAAAACACATGTCAAATCATTCAATGTCAGAGTGTACAAGAAAGGAATCAACAATAAACAAGCGAAGTCCGAAATTTCGCCATTCACAGAGCAAATTTAATTGGAGCAGCTTAATCCCAAGTTTTTTTGTCTTCGAGATAGTGATTAACATGATAGTAGGCTTTCAGGCATAACTTCCGTTTTATGAACGATTTGAATTTATTTAGACTTAGTACTTGAATATGGGTCGGAAGTTTATTGTAAAAACGTATACATTGGCATCTAAACGTACCCCCTATTTTTTTGAGCCTCGTTGCAGGAACAATAAATTTGTGTTTGTTCCTCGTATTTATGTTGTGAATATCACTGTATTTTTTAAACAAATTAATATTTTTGTGTGCGTACAAAAGGTTTTCATAAATAAACTGAGAGGGCACAGTAAGAATATTAAAATCTCTTTAAATTTTTCTCTGAGGGAGTATTCTCTGGGTCTTAATTTATAAATTGAACGAATTGCCCTTTTTTGCAAAACAAATATTGTCTGAATATCGGCGGCATTGCCCCACAAGAGAATACCGTACGACATCACGCTATGGAAATAACTAAAGTAAACTAAACGGGCTGTCTCTAAATCAGTTAAATCACGAATTTTTCTAACGGCGTATGCTGCAGAGCTAAGTTTCTTCGACAATTTGTCTATATGCGGGCCCCACTGAAGCTTGGCATCCAAAGTTATGCCTAAGAACACTGTGCTCTCTTCCGGTTTCAACTCTTCATCCTTAATTAGTACAGTAGTTTCCACTTGTCTTACATGGGGTATCGTAAACTTAATACATTTTGTTTTTTTTTCATTTAGAAGTAGATTATTAACATTAAACCAATGAACGACTTTTGCCAGGGCGCTATTAACATCATCCGTAACTAACTGGTGACGTTTGAGTTTAAATAAAAGAGAAGTGTCATCTGCAAACAATACTATGTCATGATTATCCTTTATGAGGTAAGGTAAGTCATTTATATAAATAAGAAACAAAAATGGACCAAGAATTGAGCCCTGGGGTACCCCCATTCTTACAACGGATCCGGGAGATCTTTTCCCGTTAACATCAACTCTCTGAATCCTATCACTCAAATAAGAAATAAGAAGATCCAGAGAGGCGTTACGGATTCCGTAGTGGTGTAGTTTCCTGATTAATGTTTCATAAAGAACACAATCGAAGGCTTTAGATAAATCGCAAAAAATGCCCAAAGCGTCGCATTTGTCCTCCCAGGCATTATAAATGTGACCTAAAAGTTCAACACATCAGTAGTTGAACGACCCCTTGTAAAACCGAACTGTTTTTTATGTAATAACTTATGTTTATTGAAAAAACTTTGCATTTGTGCCAAAATTAATTTTTCAAAATTTTTACTAAAGGTGGGTAGTACTGAAATGGGTCTATAATTAGTGGGGTCTGATGTACTACCCGATTTAAACAATGGTATTATTTTACTATATTTCATTAGATCAGGAAACTCACCACGGTCAATACAATCGTTAAATATTACAGCTAATGAAGGAGCTACAATGTTTATAATGGATTTAGCAACGTCTACAGAATGACCCCATAGATCGGCGGTCTTTTTAACATTTATGGTGTGAAAAGTTTTAATTATATATTTACAGGTGACATATTGAAAATTAAATTCGGAATCACAGACTGAAACGTTTTCCCTTAGTAAAGACTCGGCAGCAGTAGGTGACGAGTTTAGCGATTTAGTAGTCGATACGGGAATATCCGCAAAGAAATTTTCAAAGGCAACTTGAGTATCTGAATTTAAAATATTATCGCCAATAGCAAGGCTGTAGTCACTATTTCGGTTGCAAGACCTTCCAGTTTCGCTATTAATAATGTTCCATGTCATTTTAATTACATTACTACTATTTTTAATTTTTGAACTCAAGTAACGTGACTTTGCTATAAAACAAACTTTTTTAAATAATTTTGAATAATTCTTAACATACAAATTAAATTCTACTAGTTGTGGATGGACTCCGGTTGGCACGTCTTTAGCAAGCTCTATGTGGTCTGTGTCTTTAGCCTTTGGTTAAACCTCAATAATCAGCATACATTAACAACGAGAAAAGGTTGATAGTATTTTATTTATATTTTAGCACCACTGCCGCCATACGTAAAAGTGGTGCATCTTAAAAATGGGAATGTGGAATGATTTTTTTCTTAACTAGATGCCTTTTTTTTTGTTTAGTAAGACTTATTTTTCTCTACATATTTTCCCGCAGATGCGCCTCTATTGCTTACACCGAGGTTTGCCGCCGCTACGTAGATCTCATCGACACACGACACACGACGATATTTTTCATTATTTTTGCCGACATTGCTTTCGTGAATTGCAGCTGTAGTATACAAGAGGCATAAATGGAATGTTTCAACAAGCGAAATTCATGCATAACCTTGCTAGAATTGGAATCTGTAGACAGCGTTTGTATTTACAAAAGGTGTAGATATTTGATCCTAAAATTGAATCAGAAAGCTAACCGCTTATCTTTTAAAATTAAAGTTCGCGAGAACACTCGTAAAAAGCTGGCAGTATCATCATTGTTTTGTGTATGTTTATTTAATTTACTCGTTTATACATTTAAATATATTCATTACAAAGAATCCGGAGCTATGGCTAGTAATAAAAGCACGCCAAAAATACAGAGCTTATAAGTAGTGAAAGATTTATTGCACTACTAAAATAAAATGATTCAGCTCCCAGTATCATTTATTTTGACGGCATTTTTTTTATTTCACGTACATCATAGTATAGTTCTACATTTGGCTTTATTATTCCATTCTGCCTACATCCAGGACACAAAAATAAAACCCCAATAAGTACCAATGTCGGGACCTACTTTTATGTTGGGACCGGTTCCACCGCAGACGATTAGCGACAAGCAAGTTGAGCTAGAAACGAGTTGGCGAGCACCGAGCAAGCAGTGTATAGTTCGGATAGTATTGTCGCTGGACTATAAGCAAACTCGCAATTTAAACGTGCCCAGTCATACGCTAGTCACAGGCAGGTATGCATATGTACCTTTCGAGATCCTTTGAGTGAATGTTCTACCCGCTAAGCGAGCGTCGATGAGTGAGTTTTTCCTTTGATAGCTCTTGTCGCTGCGACAAACGAGAGTAAATACTCGTTGGTGGTGTGAACAATCAGTTTCTACAGATAATATAATATGTGTCATTTTTACTGATATGGGATAATGGGACCTTCATCTATTGTACGTCGATAGTTAAAGATAATATGTAATAGAAAACACTTGACTGCCATGTTGGTCTAGTGGTCCCAACCGCGACTGCTGAGAAGTAGGTTTTGGGATCGATGCCCGGGTCGGACAAAGTGTTATTGGGTTTTTCCATCAAAAATTTCTCAGTAGCAGCCACGGAGTCTGGATTTGTGCCCGGTTGATGGCAACAGGCTTGTTTCCTATCTAGACTGCTCTGTCCTACTCCTGGACGAAGGCCTCCCTCCACTCCTTCCACTATTCATCTTCTTCTTCTTCAACCCTTGGCCACCCAATGCTGAGTGTAGGTCTCTTCCAAATCTCTCCACTTTTGGCGGTTTTATGTCATGGCTATCCAGTTTCTTCCGGCCACTTTATTGAGATCATCTCTCCACCTAGTCGGTTGTCTTCCCACATTCCTCCGTCTCGTCTGTGGTCTTCCACTATTACATGTGACTTAATCATAACTGGCGAACTGTGGGTGTACTGTACACCACAGGTACACCTTTGTCTAATCCTTGGGGGATTACAAGATGTGATGTTATGTTATATAAGTAATTGAAAACAGTCGGTAGTTAGTCGCTTCCTGTGGGACTTGAGCCTTACGTGACTACGTCATATGAAAGCGGACGTAAAAGGTCTTAAAACGTCGAATGTGTTTCGGCTGGATGCCAGGAGAGAAGATTTATGTGTTTTAGTTTTTAGTTTTGTTGCTAGGAAAGTGAAATAACTTTGCTAAGTACATATGTAGATAACAGTAACGGGATAACGGTCGCATGAAAAAAACTGTCAGTAGGTAGTTTTTTATACACTTAACTGCTGCACTTCAATCCAGACATATCGTCATCATCATCATTATCTGTCTAGCCTTTTCCCGACTATGTATGTTGGGGTCGGTTTCCAGTCTAACCAGATGCAGCTGAATACCAGTATTTGACACGGAGCGACTGCCTATCTGATCTCCACAAGCCAGTTAGTACAGGGTAATACGATACTCCTTGGTAAGACTGGTTGTCAGACTTTTTGGGCCACTGACTACCTGTAACGACTGTCAATGACAGCCGGGACCAACAGCTTAACGTGCTTTTCGAGGCATGGAGGAAACTCAGTATGTAAGGGTAGTCAACCATCCACAGACCAACCTAGACAAGTACGGTGGTTGCGCCAACATTCAAAAATTGATTGACATTCGCTACTTCCTATACACATCTCTCTTCCGCACATACCTCGCGAGTGAGTGAGAAGATTTCGCTCGTCATTTTTGTCGCGAAACCACTTCTAGATCGAATCGCATCGCGTGCGCAATGGCGTCTGCCCGTTCCGCTTGAAAATATTGATAACTTTGGAAACACCGCATTTTCGCATATAATAAGACTTTTAATCAACCGTCTGTGTTATTGTTTAACGTGTGAGACAGTAATTTGAAGCCCAACTGCCCCTGAACCTGGAAAGTGAACCGGTGCACCGGCGACGACGAGCACGTGGCTCCCGTAAAAGGTTTGTGCTTCCTTCCCTTATTATTTCGGGTTGTTTTCTATTGTCTCACACCCACTGCAACTCGAATCGCCTATCACCAAGCGTTTGGCAGTCTTTTCTATATCGCATCGCAAGATACAGTCCACTAATTTAGCCCTTCGCGCCACCATAAGGCTTACCCTAAAGATCGACCCCGAGCGGCTCTTATTATTTAGCCACGAGTTTCCTCCAATCCAGACATTTCATAAAAATTTAAATGTTCTTAATGTCACATTTTTTACTGTCAGCCTTTTAATTTAATGCAAATACAATAAGCGTCTAATTTCAATACTTCCTGCTCTAAAGTTTTTAGCGTGAAACAATAAAAAAAAATGCGTTAAAGACGAAATTGTTTATGCCACTTTATTATTTGTTTATTTATCTTTAATTCAGGTAAAACCCATAAATTTGTTAGTAATCTTTAACCTATGTTAGTATAATAGACTAAAACACACAATAACTAATAGTACTTAATTACGCCACCTCACGGAGACACCTGGTAACAGTACATGCACTGCGCACAGGTACCCCATAAGGTGGCCCTCAGTCTTACTAGCAACAACGCTCAGAAGACTGTTGTCGCGGCCCCGCATACGACGCAGTAGTGAAGCGGATCTTTTACGAATGATCGCAAAGAAGTCGTCTGTAGGCGCTGCTGCGAACATCTCTGACGCGCTACAGAAACCAGGGAGCGACAGCAGTATCCGAAAAGCATTGTTGTACTGCACACGCGGGGCATTTAACGTTTTCTGCGTGTATCTGGTCCACAGACTGCAAGTATAAAAGGTCTGACAATAAGCCCTAAACAGAGTAATCTTGACATTGCTGTCGCACTTTGTAAATCTGCAGGCCAGCATGTTGCATCTTACTGGCAATGCCCTCCGCTCCCTCTCAATATCACAGTTATCAGTGCCATCCTTTGCAACCCAGTGACCAAGGTACTTTAACTGTTTGACTCTGTTTAGAGTGGCACCACATAGCGAGACTGTTGGTACCACTTCATAGTTCTTATTTTGTGCCATAAAACCATGGGCTCCAGTATAGCACTCACATATAACAGCTTTCTAAGAGCACTGATCGACGGACTCAGCAGCACCATATCGTTAGCATAACTGATGTTGTTGAAGGACACACCATCGATCGTGAATCCGATGCCAGTGCTGCTGAGTTCCTCGATCAGCTTATTCACATAGATGTTAAACAACTTGGGGGAGGTCAGACCCCCTTGCCTCACTCCGCACTCTAACCTGTACACATTTGAGTATAAGCCTGCCCACCTCACAGTGTTGTGTTGGTTATTGTACCAGAACTTTAGGACATTAATTATTTCTGGCGGCAGGTTAGCTTCATTTGGCAACTTTTTTTTTAATTATGACAGGCATCTTTTTTTATTTGCCTTCTGCATTTTTAAGAAAATCAAAACAAACAATGCCCATAAACCTACCAACTACACTAATCACTAAGGGAAATGCAGAACATTTATATTTATTCTAAAACGTATATTTTAGTGAGGCAGCTTATTACTACGTCGTTTCCTTTGTGAGACGAAACCATCTCTCTGCCCGTCTCCTGAGATTGGTCCGCGCTGGATGCGTTTATTTATGTAGATTTCAACCTGACCTATGTATAACTTAGGTATTCATATTTTATTGGGCATTATATGGCACACCATCGTGGGAAATGGAAGGAACGCGGGGCGACCTTTGTCCAGCAGTGGGACAATACCCGTTAACTAAAAAGAAAAATATCAGCCCACAACGACCCCACCAGATTAGAACGTAGGTATTTAAATCGGTAAGTGTGTTTTTTCGTGACGTTATTTTATATTGTACCTGCTTATCTGATAATACTTGCATTTATTTGAGTCAGAAATGATACCTGCCACAATAACGGAATTCGGTTAATTTTTTGGGTACCATCCCATTTTAGGAAGGATTTTCAATGCGAAAGCTGAAATATTGTCTATAATTGTGTGTCTATTGCTAAAATTTATTCGTTTTAGCTCTTTCGTAATTGTTATAAGAAATAAGGCAAGCGATGCCTGAAAGCGCTTTAACGAGAACAGAATTAACAATGTACAGTCACTTTTTATTCTCTATAGCATTCAACGCACTTTGTGAAAGCGCTGGGGCCAATCAATAGTCATAGACCTCTTGCACCACTACTTCAACAAAGAAAATTAATCACGTATTTAGTATTCCGATAATGCATGTAATTATTCGCATACGTGATTAATATTCGCCACATGGCGGCGCCACTACGCCAGTGTGCCGGTTCCACGTAATTTCATTCACTGGAGAGGTGTTCCGATAGAAATGATTGGCAGGATTAGGTGGCGTTTACACTTGTTGATTGTGGATATATTTAGGATGATTATAAAAAAAGGTGTAATGGTAGGAGCTTCTGGCTAAATAATAACAGGCCCACAGGTTGATCTTTAAGAAAAACCGGTCCTGCCCAGGTCAGCCGGTGGAGGTGACCATTATTACATACCGAGTTTCCTCCGTGCATTAGAAAGCACGTTAAGCCATTGGTACCGGCAGCCATTTGTAGATCTTTGAAAGTCGTTACAGATAGTCAGTGGCCCGAAATTCTGGCAGTCTCACAAGAGGTATCGTATTATCCAGCACTAACTGGGTTGTGGAGTCAGATAGGCAGTCGCTCCATGTAAAATATAGGTATTCAACTGTATCCGGTTAAACTGGAAGCCGACCCCAACATAGTTGGCAAAGGCTAGGCAGATGATGATGAAGCTAAACTGTGGCTCTAGCTAGATAAAAGTAAAACAATGTCATCATTTTCATCAACTGAATGAATGACTCAACACTTGTCACACACATCCTTTGTCCCAAAACAGGAACCCACCAGTCCTATCAAAATGCAATTTACATTCAAATTGACCCACAAAATCCATAGGTATGTTAATAACAAATTCCATCCATGTGTGTCCCGATGACCTCCGAAACCGGTTAGGGTGACAATGGTCCCATTGTCAGTTCGGGCACGATCGGGAATGTTCGGCTAGAATCGATTGTTACGTCTCGGGCGTTGAGTGACTCTCGAGTTATGCGTATACGTTCATCATTGTTTTTTATTGGGTTTTGTCTGTAAGAGTTTCTTCTATTCTAAGCTCAATTGCATCACAAATAATTAAAATTCATTTCACGGACTCGAAACTTGTTTAAAATCATCGTTTTGTCTCTGTAAATCAATTTATAAATGTAAAAATATACTTGCATTATATAGATTCCAGTTCTTAGTATTATATAATTGCATAGCACATGTGTGAGTACTTTGTACTGTTCAGCCACCATTTACATTTATTTATCTTTCATTGACTTGAATATGCCTTGGTGGCTGAGAGAATGTCATGCTCACTTAAATGTCTCGCTGATGGTGGCGGGTGCGTCGGGTCATTTAGTTCCCTTCAATATGGTTAAGTTGAATGGCGCCGGTACATGCGTCATGTTTGTGAACGGGCGCTGTCAGTTGGGACTGGTCATCTCTTAGCTGCCAAGGTTCATTTTAATTACTTTATTAGTAAATTGTTGATCTAATCTTTTACTCTGGACGCTCTTAGTGTGCACGTCTTTCTACATATATGTATAATCTCAAAATTAATGATGTAACCAAGATTTTGTAACAATATTTTGATTTTAAAAGAGTGTCCATGGAGTTTCTTGCCCGTTCTTCTCTATAGAGATCTACGCTAGGGAATGGGCAACTACAGTACTTTCTCAAGTTATTATGCCTTGTGACTGGGACTGTAGCTTTGATTTTCTTTTTTGTATTTTTGACATTCAAAAGTGCCGTAATGGTCTAATTGAAATAAATGCTTTGAGTTTGAGTTTGAGTTTGAGTTTATAGTAATAGGACGAGGTTTAATAAGTATGAATCATATTTGACCCTTTTTATGATTACACATTTCAAGCGCAACTTTAAAGTCTCATAACTTTTTCATTTCTACAACGTGCGCAAAACCTCAGACACCCCAAATGATTTTTAATTCAATTGACCTAATTCTGAGAGAAAAAACCTTTAAATAAATTGTAAAGGTTTTATGTGCTGTTTAAGTTTTACTGGCAATTCTGATCTTGCGTCTGCGACGACGCTCTGTCGAGGGAGGAGTCGGTAGGTATATTGGACGACAACCATTTGTGTTTTTTTACCTATTTTTGCGGGTTTGCGCACGTGATGGCTTGACCTATTAATAAATAGACAGGGCAACATTTATAATGAAGATTTAAAAAAAAATTGTCCTATCATAAAAAGTGGTTCAATTGATTCTGCTCGTTATTCTGATCAAACTATTTTCAGGTTTTGCGGATTTAACGTTAACACTGTATATTATTTTAATAATTATTTACATTTTTGAAAATAAATAATAATATAATAAATAATAATATAATAAATAATAATAATATTTTTTTTTTTTTGATAAAGTTCAAAAATTTTAATAAATTTATGAACTTTATAAAAAAAAAACGGAAAATTAATCATTGAAAAAAAATTGGGTTTGCTCCTGTCAAAGTCATTATACTACACTACTACAACAGCCCATAACGTCCACTGCTGGACATAAGCCTCTCCCATGATGGGAGGAATTTGCCGTAATCTCCACGCTTGGCAGGCGGATTGGAGATCGCAGTGATGAAAGACTAACAGAAACGCTGCTGCCCATTCTCTGGTCTACGGAGGCGCAAGGTGTTCTGCCTCAGACATTAGTCGCCTTATATACGACACCCGTGAGTGTAATGGGTTGGTTCTATTCTACTCTGCCGGATACCACACGGATGCAAAATGCTGGCAAAGGCTGGTGGTCTGGTAGTACCAGTTATCCTTGTAGTACATTCTAAGCATCTGACAGCTTTTTGAGTCATCAACCTCATCATAGACTAGTCCACTGTTGGGCAGTCCTAACACGCCATCCAACTAAATTTTTGACATCCCTCATCCAGTTGTAAGTACTAGGTGTGGACTAGGCTTTACAATCAATATTGAATGGAGGTCTCACGTGTGCTCTATTAGATTACCGCTGATAATTATTATTGATAAACGCTCATGTAAGGTTCAATTTGCTGGAAAAATACCGTACAAGTTAGCTTGATGGGTAGGTTAAACTAGTAATTTTGTAGAACTAAAAAGAAAAGAGTATACCGACTGTTGATGCCTATGAAAAACTGATTTGATATAACCTCGTCATATTTAAGAAATAAAATGATGCCGTCAATTCAGAGGTGATATAATAGTCACTAGTGCATCACCAGTAAAGGTCAATGGCACACTATACGGGCACTGCACCAACACAGCTGCAGCCTGGCGCGCGGCGTTGCCTCGAATCTAGGCTACGGCTAGCCGCCAGCGCGTTAACTCGTCAGCGAGGTGTGAGCTCGCAGGGCGGCCCGCGAGTTGCAAGCTCGCAGACCGCACGCCGTCCGCGAGGTGCAAGCTCGCAGACCGCACGCCGTCCGCGAGGTGCAAGCTCGCCAAGCATGATTATGGAAGCTCTTTTGATATGGCGATATAGTAGACTATGTAAATATCATGTTTAGATGCTTTAATTAAACACAGCCTCTAGTTTCAAATGAACAGCACCAAGCATTATTACGTCAGTTTCAAACAAGTTGATCAACTTTCAAAGTTAACTGTGCTCTTGGTTCAAACTAACTTGTCTGAAACTAACCGTAATAGGTGTATAATTGGAGCTAACTAAGATTTAACGAGGTTATACTGTAACTAATTTTGAAGCTAAGACAATGGGAAGGGAAAGAGGATATCTTAATTAATATTCTTGTTAGGCTAAATAACAACAGCCGCTCGGATCCATCTTCAGGTTAAGCTGCACTTGCCTAGGTTGGCCTGTGGATGGGTGACCACGCATTACTAACCGCGTTTCCTCCGTGCCTCGGAAAGCACGTTAAGCCGTTGGTCTCGGCTGTCATTTGCAGATCTCTGACTGTCATTACAGGTAGTCAGTTTCCCGAAAGTCTAACAACAAGTCTTACCAAGGGGTATCGTATCATAATTGTAGTTATAATTATAATTTAACCATTTAATTTTTGTGTGTTTTGTCCTGGGTGGGCTAATAAATGCGTTTTATTTCTTTCTATTATCCAGTACTAACTGGGTTGTGAAGGTCAGATAGGCAGTCGCTCCATGTAAAATACTGGAATTTAGCTGCTTCCGGTTAGACTGAAAGCCGATCCCAACATAGTTGGGAAAAGGTTAAGCAGATCATGATTTAATACGTGAGTCGTCCGTACTTCGCATAGCAATTACCACTGATTAATCACGAGCTAAGGCCGGACAATTCGATTAGTATGTACTGGAATCAGTGTTCAGGTCATTAGTAGTGGTCTAATGATACAGAGTAACAGGTGAATAGAGGCAATTTATTATGAAATAAGCAAGTTATTAATTCATAACCGTCACTCTTAAAACGGCATAGGAAAATATTAGGGGTTCACAGTTACAGAAAAGAGTATGGTTCTATTGCCATCAACCGGGCACTAATCCAGATTCCGTGGCTGCTTCTAACAAAATGCTGATGAAAAAACCTAATAACACTGCGCGACCCGGGAATCGAACTCAGGACCTCATTGTCAGCAGTTACACTAGACTTGACTAGACCAATGAGGCAGTTAAAACTCACCTTCACTGGTTACAAATTCTCCTCGCGACATCAATTGTCCTTTTGTCTTAACAAGTTGTCAGCAAATACCCAATTAACATAGACAAAGCAAGTCAAATAGCTCAATGACTGAGTTCGCGAGAACATACAAAGCCAAATTGTGCTTCTGTACACAAAGCAACAATGTTTCTGTGTTCACAATGTAGCCAATAAGAAAATACAATACTTTGGATCACAAGATATATAGTGATCCGGTAATCTTATTTACTTCTTTATCGTGTGGTTAGTGCTTAACCTGGTGTCAGAGTTTTTAAGCCGTCGATGGGCCTCTGACTTGGTCGAAAAATATCTCTCAGGCACGTTTGGTTTCCTCATTTTTTTTTCCTTTACCGAAGCAATTGATAATTATTATCCAATACGCACATGAATCCGAAAAATCAGAGGTGGAGTGTCTTGGGTTCGAACTGAACATTGGATTAGTATTAATTTGGTTTACACTTAATGTTTGGGACTTCTTTAATAAACAATGCCGATAACAACTTTTCAAGGTATATTTGGTTCTGTATGTTTCCGTTTTGGAACAATCTTTTGTCTGTCATGTAGAAAATTATTACAAGTACCTACGGAAGATGTAAACAAGAATGTCAATTCAGCGCGTAGCGTTACTGCTACGACGAAGTAGTAAGCGTAGCAAGATAAGAGCTACGCCGTAGCATTCGCGTAGACAAAATAGAATAAGATCGGGAAACATTTCATTTTTAAACTCTTATCAGCTCTATAAAGCTCTACGGTTTTGGACATCGTCTCGACTATGTTGGGGTCGGCTTTCAGTCTAGCCGGATGCAGCTGGATACTAGTAGTTTACATGGAGCGACTGCCTATCTGACCTCCACAACCCAGTAAGTACTAGTTAATACGATACCCTTTGGTAAGACTGGTTGTACTTGAACATGTTATAAGGTAGATAACATAATAGATGATCTGAGAGTATAATCATAACTCAAGTCCTACTTGATTTTCGTGTACGTGGCTAAAATATTACATATATTTTTTCCTTCACGCCACTTTCGAAAAGACCCTTATTGAAAATTATTTCTCCTCCTATTTTCCACATCAGATGAAGGGATCAAAACTTTTCACGTAAAATGGCGTTTGCTATCAAACAAAATTGAAATTCGGCACCATATCGAGCTAAGTTTGCAGTCTCGACAGAATTCTTTTAAATTATGACCACTTAGTTCAATGTTCTGTATTTTATAGTCACCTGAACGTCTTTGCAATTTTATCCATAAGAGATTCTTTTATATAAGGGGTGAAACAGAAGATCAACTTCATACAAGTTACGACAGAGATACACATGTATACGGACTCTTGGATTTCAGTTGCTGCATGTTGTATGGACCCATACATCATAATTGAGGAGAATCTATGAGATTTTTGACAACTTAGGACTAGACCGAACACAGGTTGGCCCAAGCAAGGAAAATCTGTTTAGATCAAGATTCATAGATAAAGAGTTATCTATGAATCTTGATCTAAACAGATTTTCCTGCCCTGGAGAGTAAATGTGGTGTTGCCCCACAAACGAGGGGACACTCGATACGTTTTCGTTTCGTTCGTGTCTGAAAGTGCTAAACTCGTCGCCGTTGCTTAAGTTTAGGCTTACTCAATTTGAATTGCCAACGGCACGCTAACAAGAAAGTTGTATTTGGATTGGATTAAATAACACAGACTTATGTTATAATTCGTATTTTAAAATGCCAAAAACGGCAGAGTTTGAGATTTGAAAACCTTAATCTTAAGTTGGCTGCAATTAGTAAACAAAACCTGGTATTACTCCTTACATAAATTTAAATCAATTTGTTACTAAACAACATACCAATACTACTTATTTAATGAGATAATTCGGCTAATTTGCATGATATAAATATAATGTGTGGCTTATAGCACCCACAAATAATGTAGCTCTAAGTTAGTTTTTTTAGAATTGGATTATAAGTTCCGGTTATTATCTCTTTATGATTTTGAACTGACTGAATACTACAAAAATATTTTGTTAAATGAAGCTGTGATTCGTACTTCGTACGTATTGAAGTTTGAACAAATGAGACTTTTGTTATTTCTTTCCATTTTAATCTGATTTAAAGCAATCGTACCTCGTAAACTTAAAGTGTTTGTCTGCGGCTGAGTTTAGAACTTTTCATGAGGTATTATTCTTTTCAGAAAATCTTCTTGGAGTGGGATCACCTTTGCTCAAGTCTCTTAAACTAAAAGCGTAGGCTGTTCGTGTTTTTAAGATATTTCGTGAACTAAGTAAAGTTTCTCGACTGCCTTGTTTAGCGACTGCTGAGCATGAGGTTCTGGGTTCGATTCCTGGGTCGGCCAAATTATTATTGGGTTTTTCTATCAGGAATTTCTTAGTAGCAGTCACGGAGTGTGGATTTGTGCCCGGTTTATGGCCATAGGGTCGCTCCCTGTTACATGAGATTTAAAGATATCTGGCGAAATCTGGGTGTATTATTAGGTACACCTCTGCCTAACTATAGTATTATGCTATACTTACACCTTATATTCATCATTTATCATCCTTTTTATTTGTTTATATTTTTACACTCAACAAATCGATGTAAATACGACTCAAACTTAAAAATTGCTGAAATAAAATATCATAATTTTCATGTTGTGACACGCCAAATCATCGCCAAATTGTCAAACTGTCAATTACTTTTTAATTCTCTTCCTACATTAGTCTATGATGATTTTTGGTTTATAAAATTTAAATTATTTTTAACAATATGTGTTTAGCTATTGTATTATAGAGATTATTACGATTGTTTACTAAATAACATTAAATTATATCTATAAAATTCTTTACGCACTCATGGATATGTCCTGGCCGACTACACTTGTCAGATGAGATGATGGCCACAAGAAAACTGATATTTGAAAAATTAAAAAAAAAGGAAGACTACTTGGAAAACGAGCTGACGAACCGCTAGAGAAGTTCTACCTTTGGATCTGAATCTGAATCTGCAGAAGAAAACAGTATTTGGTTTTTGCTGGACATATCTACATTACCCAGGGGATTCCACTAAAGATTCCGCCTGGACCTCTACTCCCGATCTTCTGAAGCTGCCTTGCTACTTGTCTCGCCTGCCTTACTACAGAGCTGACTTGGTGGACTCTGAGATCTGCACGACGCCTTTCCTGCAGAGGTTTCCTGAAGCTGAACCTCGAAGTTGCCCAGGTATTGACCTGCTACCCTGACGTCTGTTCCCGTCTCTCCTACAGTGCAAAACTTTTTAACCTGTTGGTTACAACAACACCTAACTAAGTGCGAGAACTAAAAAAACTATCCTAGAGTGCGTGCTAGGTAGGTTTTTAATATTTATCTGTATTGTTTTATTCCTAATTATAATCTTTCCCTAATTAAATTTTAATTGAACAAGTCTGCTTATCCTTTTATTTAATAGGAGCAAGTAGATTTGTTACATAACCCGGGGATTTCAGGCGAGATGATATGTTATGTTATCATTCTTTTCAGAAAATCTATTGGAGTGAGATCGTCTTTGCTCATCCATCCTAAAATAACAGCATAGGCGGTTTGTGTTTTTCGCAAAGACATTCAAAAATTTACGAGCGAATTCTTTTAAATCTCTTTGGTTTTTCGTTAAGTTCAACACGTATTAGTAACCATAGTCTTTGCGCCACTTTATGAAATCTTTCCTTTTTAAGTTCATAGCACAAATAAGCACTCACGTCATGCCGGAAAAGGAACATATTTGGATAAAAAGAAATTGATGCTTGCAAGAGTTTCAGGAAATATCGTTACCTTTTTTACTTTATCCTTCTCAATCATAAAACATTGATAGCAATAAACGGAGGGGATATTTTAGGATTTTGCCTTTTCTTTAAAGTTTAGAAGAGCTTACCGTTTCCATAAGAAAGAGAGAATATAATTGGGTACTATGGTATAAAAAGGTGCTGTGTGGTTCCTATCACCTGAAAGGCTCAAGACTTTTCTTATTTTCGTACATCACATAAAACTAGTTGTAAGGCCGTGGGCTCGGGGGTGCGATGTCAGAAGTCCTCCACGTGTGTCTGGCGGTTGCTGGTCCCTCTCGATACGTCTGGAGGGAAGAGCAGCTGCTGGGCCGGTGCACCCTGGGCGCGGCAGTATCCTTCTCCGGGGAATGAGAGGAAATGAGAATTTCCTTTTATCCCTCGGGGAGTGTTACTGCCGCGGCTAATTATTCTGACATGGGTGGGGTCCTGCCAGGACCACCGGTGCGTTCCTCTGCGTGACCCTCTGTTTAGCAGAGGGCATAGCAGAGGAGTGAGGGCGGGCTCGGTGTGCACTCACCCTGCCTCCGAGCAGACAGAGAGGGATGCGTCCTTCTCTGTCACCGTCAGTCTCGTAATCCCATTATCGAAGTGCTGTGGATCACGTCTCGCGGCTTCGATAGGGACCGAGGGTCTTGGCTTAACCGCCCGGACCGCGAGGTAGAAAACCTCTATAAAAAGTTACCCCGAATCCCAAGCGGCGACCCACCGCGAGGGGATGTATGGCTGACGGGTGTTCCTTAGAACAAATCAGTCGTTAGTGCGCTCCTCGCCAGGGTACCTGCAGACCCCCTGGCGAGTAATAAATTCTTAAAATCTGCCCTTCTAGGTACGGGGGTATCTGCCTAGATTGACTTTATTTCCCCCATACTCGTGGGTTCAGATATGGAAGATTTTAAAAAACAAAAAAACAACACCGCCGGCAACGGCAAAACAGAGGAGAGGAGGGATGCGGGGTCGGAGTCCGACGTCGCATCCAGCAATGTGAGCGCGGGAGGCTCAGATAGCTCCCGCCGCGTGAGGGCCGGGACTGCTGCGGAGAACGGCAAGTTCTTCCGCAAGCGGCCCAGGCGGGATGGCGACCGGGGGTCGTCATCCGGAGATGAGGAGGCTTCTGCCCGAAAGATCCCCACCAACAAGCGTGGTGGGATCCGGGGCAAAGGGAGGGGGCTCTCTACCTCCACGAGGTCCGAGAGGTCAGCGAGACTGGCCGATGAGGGGCGCCACCCGGGCAATACTGCTCCCGGGTCTGGCGACGAGGCGGGTGCACCTGGCGGCTCCGAGGCGGAGCGTAAGGCCAGGTTTGCTAAGGAGGTGGAAGCCGCGATAAGGGGCGTGGCCTTGAAGATGAAGACTTCATCAAAACTCAAGGCCATACCCGTGGCTTCCGCCTCCATAATGGCGGCGGCAGAGGCCATTTTTGCGGGGCCTTCACTCCCTCCTCCTCCTCCGATAGGTGGAGAAGAGTTAGCCAAGCTGCGGGCGGAGGTGGCCCGCCTGACGGCCGCCACGGAGGATCTCCGAAAGAAGAACGCCAAGCTCCACGCAGACCTGTCCAGTCTGCGTGAGGCTGGCTCCCGCGTGGCGCCCCTTCAACAGCGACAGAGCCAGCCTGCGCCGGTGGAGAACCAGGTCCTGCACCTGGTTCGGCAGGAGCTGGCTTCCTTCCTTCCAGGCGCGGTTCTCCGTCCTGGAGGGAATAGTCCTGCGCCCCCCCCTCGCGGCAAGCAAGGCAGCCACGGGCCCGAAGGCGGCCTCCTACGCGGCTGCTGCGGCTACCGCACCCGGACCGGGGCCGTCCAGCCAGCCCTTCGGCAGGGCTGTAGCACCACCCCCCCCCTGAAAAGCCGGCTCCGGCGAAAGCGGCGCCGGCTAAGAAGGCCAAAAAAGGGAAGGGCAAGGCGGCTGCACAGGTGGACACTGTGCAAGCGCCAGTGCCAACGGCGAACGGGCCAGCGCCTGCGGCACGGCAGCCGCCGCCGCAACCACCGCCCCCCCAGCCCCCCACACCTGCGGCTGAAGCCGGATGGCAGGTGGTCGGGAAGAAGAAGAAGTGGCGAAAGGCGGCCAAAAAGGCCCGAAATGAGGAGCGGCAGCGCCAGCACAGGCGCGAAAGATCGCGGCTAGGCTCCGCGCCACGAAAACCGCGGCTGTAGTGATAACACTACAGCCGGAAGCGGAAAAAAGAGGGGCGTGTCCTACCGCGACTTGCTGGCGAAGGCGAAGGAGACGGTGGATCTCGGGAGCTCGGGATCACCGGGGACCTCCGGCTTAAGGTCACCGCGACAGGGGCACGCATGCTGGAGATCCTCGGTGAAACCAGCGGCTCGTCCGCTGACGCTCTGGCGGAAAAGCTCAGAGCGTCCCTAAACGCGGACGAGGCCCGAGTGTCCAGGCCAGTGAGATGCGCAGACCTGCGCATTCTGGGTCTGGACGACTCGGTAACCAAAGAGGAGGTGGTGGCCGCCGTCGCCAGGTCCGGTGGGTGTCCTGCTGAGCAGGTCAGGGCAGGCGCCCTACGCCCGGACCTCACGGGTATGCATACCGTTACGGTATGCTGCCCTGTGACGGCGGCCAAAGCTATAGTGGAGGGCCGTAGGCTACTGGTGGGCTGGGTTTCAGCGCAGGTGAAGCTGCTGGAGCCCAGACCTCTGAGGTGCTATCGCTGCCACGTGGGACACCACGTGTCAGTACAGTGCGCCTCGGAGGTTGACCGCAGCGGCCTCTGCTTCCGCTGCAGCCAGCCGGGTCACGTGTCCGCAGCTTGCTGCGCCACGCCGCACTGCGGTGCATGTGCGGCGGCTGGCAAGCCGGCCGATCACCGGGCTGGAAGCAAGGCCTGCGCTCCACCCACCAAAGCCACCAGAGGCAAGGGTAGGCCCTCCGCCGCCACCGCCACCGTTGCCTCCGCCGCAGCCGCAACTGCCGCCGCTGCCGCTGTCGCCGCCACAGTGGGGCCCTCACAAGGGGCTCGGGAGGAGGAAGCGGTAATGGAGTGCCAATAACGGCCCCATTACGCTTCCTCCAAGCGAATATCAACCACTGCGCCTGTGCTCAGGATCTGTTGCTCCAGAGCATGGCGCAGTGGTCGATTAATGTCGCTGAGCCGTATTTTGTCCTGCCCAGGGAAGACTGGGTGGCGGATATTAGCGGCTCAGTGGCTCGTCGGCCGCCGCCGGTACTCCAACCCTTGAAGGTGTCAGGAGGGGTCGGGGGTGCGTAGCAGCACGGTTCGGGGAGATTGTAGTGGTGGGAGTCTACTTCTCCCCGAGCCGAACTCTCGCCGAGTTCCACAACTCTCTCGCAGAGTTGAGTGTTGTCGTTGGAAACCATTCCCTCCCCGTGCTTGTCCTCGGGGACTTCAATGCCAAGAACTTGGCTTGGGGTTCTCGTTGCACAGACGTGCGGGGACGGATGGTAGAGGACTGGGCTCTGGAGAAGGGCCTGGTCGTCCTAAATCGGGGTTCTGTCGCCACGTGTGTGCGGATGCGGGGCGAGTCGGTGGTGGACATTTCGTTCGCTAGCCCCGCTCTGTCGCCGCGTGTCGTTGACTGGCGTGTCATGGAGGGGATGGAGACCTATTCCGACCACCGGTACATCCGGTGCGATGTCTCCACCCAGACCTCAAGCGTGCCGGTCCAACAGGCCCCAAGTGGTCCGCGTTGGGCGCTGAAGCAGCTGGACTGGGAGCTCCTCCTGGAAGCCTCGATCGTGCAGGCCTGGGTGACATCACCGGACAGGCCTGCCGACATTAACAATGAGGCAGGGTGGTTCCAGGCGGCCATGTCCGACATCTGTGACGTGGCAATGCCCCGAGTCCGGCCAGGAAGCGCCCGACGTCAGGTGTACTGGTGGTCGCGAGAGCTGACGTCTCTGCGCGAGGCGTGCGTAGCTGCGCGACACCTGTACGCCAGGCATCGCAGGCTCTGCATCCGCCCACCGAATGCGGCAGCCATTGAGGCGGAGCTGTATGAGAGGTACAGAGCGGCGAAGACCGCCCTCCGCGAGGCTGTCCTGCGGGCCAGGGATCTGGCCCGCGAGGAGATGCTGGGGACTCTCGACAGAGATCCGTGGGGGCGCCCTTACAAGATGGTGCGGGATAAACTCCGCACCTGGGCCCCCCCACTGACGCAGAGTCTCCGGCCTGAGCTCGTGGAGGACGTAGTGAGCACTCTGTTCCCTACGCGAGGGGAACATCCCCCCCCGCCTATGGCTCCGCCACCTGCGGTGCTGGAAGCGGACCATCAGGACGACGACGACGACACTCCGGAAGTGACTGGGGTAGACCTGAGAGTGGCGGTACGCAGGCTCAGTGCCAAAAATACCGCTCCGGGACCCGACGGCTTGCCTGGCAAAGCCTGGGTCCTGGCCTCGGAGGCTCTCGGGCCCCGACTGGACGGGCTCCTAAGCGCATGCTTGGAGAGGGGCCAGTTCCCGCTTCGTTGGAAGACGGGGAAGCTGGCTCCTCATTCGGAAGCCGGGGCGCCCTGCGGACTCTCCGTCCGCATACCGGCCCATAGTATTGCTAGACGAGGTGGGCAAGCTCTTTGAAAGAGTCATTGCAAACCGCCTCGCCGAAGCACCGGACGGGGCCGGATCTTGCGGAACACCAGTTTGGTTTCCGCAAGGGGCGCTCTACAGTGGACGCCATCATGCGCGTCCCGGGGGGGGGGGGGTTGTCTTGGCGGTGTCTCTTGACATCGCCAACGCCTTCAGCTCCATGCCCCGGAGCTGCATTAGGGAGGCACTACGGTATCACCGGATGCCGACTTACCTTCGTCGTGTAGTCGGGGACTACCTAACGGATTGAGCCGTTATCTATCCCGGTCGCAGCGGCGAATGGAACCGGCGAGAGATGTCGTGCGTTGTTCCACAGCTATCGGTTCTAGGGCCTTCCTTGTGGAACATCGGGTACAACTGGGTGCTGCGCGCCGACCTCCCTAGCGGCGTCAGCGTGGTCTGCTATGCAGACGACACGCTGGTGCTGGCACAAGGGTGGTCGCACGAAGCGGCGGCCGAAATAATGACACGCGGGGTTGCGATAGTCGTCGAGAGGATCCGGCAACTGGGTCTCGAGGTGGCATTGCACAAGTCCGAGGCCATGTGCTTTCATGGGCCTCGGAATGCGCCACCTCCGGGATCCTCACTGACGGTAGGAGGGGTATCCAACGGCGTCGAGTTGACGCTGAAGTACCTGGGACTCGTCCTCGACAGCCGATGGAACTTCGTGGAGCATTTCCGACGTTTGGCCCCCAAACTGGAACAGACCGGGGCTGCCTTCAGGCGGCTCCTGCCCAACCTTGGGGGGCCAAACGCCTCCTGCCGGAGGCTCTACGCGGGAGTCATGCGGTCCATGGCCCTTTACGGGGCCCCGGTGTGGGCGCGTTCCTTGAGGCTGCGTGCAGCCCACTACCTGAACGCGCCCCAAAAGGTGGTAGCCGTAAGGCTGGCCCGTGGGTACCGCACGATCGCCCGCGAGGCGGCGTGCCTCCTTGCCGGATTGCCGCCATGGGATCTGGAGGCGATAGTCCTCGCGCGCCTGCATGAATGGCGCGCGGAGGCGCTTCGCCGGGGGGAAACTCCGCTGCCGCGACAAATTGTCGCTCAGCGGACAGACTTCCGGCGGGATCTCATGGCGACATGGAGAGAGCGACTGTCGCAACCCCGTGCAGGGCACGCCACGATAGTGGCGATAAGTCCCCTCTTTGAGGAGTGGCTGGAGAGACGCCACGGCGTCCTCACCTTCCACCTGACGCAGGTCCTCACCGGACACGGTGTTTTCGGGAGGTTCCTGCACCGAATCGGGCGGGAGGAAACGCCCGGGTGTTTCCACTGCGAGGATCGACCGGAGGACACGGTGGAGCACACGGTGGAGGTGTGCCCCGCGTGGGCGAAGCACCGCCGTGTCCTCGAAGCGGCGATTGGCGGCGGCGACCTCTCGCGTCCGGCCCTGGTGCAAGCCATGGTCCGGAGCGAGTCGGAATGGGATGCCGTCACCTTCTGCAAAGCAGTAATGCTAGAGAAGGAGGTGGCGGAACGTGAGAGGGAGAGAACCTCACAGCGTCCCGGCCGCCGCGGGAGACGCCCCGGGCGTCGGGGGCCACCACGTGGCCCCCGGCCACCGTAGGCGCGGGCCTGTGGACGGTGGGCTATGAGCTAGCTCGCCGTCCGTCCGTCTCATGACGACAGGCCGTGTCGACGGCGCGTTCGTGTTCCACGCGCGCCTCAAAGAGAGTCAGCAAAAAGGAAGGGGTCCGCAAGGACCGATGCCTGCCGGGGTTGCGGGACTGTTCGAAAGAGATACCGTGACCCCGGAACACAAAGGGCGATGAAGGAACATGGATGGGTTTAAGTCAGTAAAAGTCTGACACTCCCTCCTGCTCCGCCCAGAGCGGGAGAAGTCATTTGATGATTTCCCATCCGAAAAAAAAAAAAACTCGGGCTTGGGCTCGAACCCAGGCAGGTGCATTACTTTGCTCAATTAATTCCACTGCTCTCAAAACGATGAAAAAAAACATCGTGAGGAAACCAGCATACCGTACCACCAGTCAGTCATCCGCTACTGTCAGCCTTTTAATTTAATGCAAATACAATAAGCGTCTAATTTCAATACTTCCTGCTCTAAAGTTTTTAGCGTGAAACAATAAAAAAAAATGCGTTAAAGACGAAATTGTTTATGCCACTTTATTATTTGTTTATTTATCTTTAATTCAGGTAAAACCCATAAATTTGTTAGTAATCTTTAACCTATGTTAGTATAATAGACTAAAACACACAATAACTAATAGTACTTAATTACGCCACCTCACGGAGACACCTGGTAACAGTACATGCACTGCGCACAGGTACCCCATAAGGTGGCCCTCAGTCTTACTAGCAACAACGCTCAGAAGACTGTTGTCGCGGCCCCGCATACGACGCAGTAGTGAAGCGGATCTTTTACGAATGATCGCAAAGAAGTCGTCTGTAGGCGCTGCTGCGAACATCTCTGACGCGCTACAGAAACCAGGGAGCGACAGCAGTATCCGAAAAGCATTGTTGTACTGCACACGCGGGGCATTTAACGTTTTCTGCGTGTATCTGGTCCACAGACTGCAAGTATAGAAGGTCTGACAATAAGCCCTAAACAGAGTAATCTTGACATTGCTGTCGCACTTTGTAAATCTGCAGGCCAGCATGTTGCATCTTACTGGCAATGCCCTCCGCTCCCTCTCAATATCACAGTTATCAGTGCCATCCTTTGCAACCCAGTGACCAAGGTACTTTAACTGTTTGACTCTGTTTAGAGTGGCACCACATAGCGAGACTGTTGGTACCACTTCATAGTTCTTATTTTGTGCCATAAAACCATGGGCTCCAGTATAGCACTCACATATAACAGCTTTCTAAGAGCACTGATCGACGGACTCAGCAGCACCATATCGTTAGCATAACTGATGTTGTTGAAGGACACACCATCGATCGTGAATCCGATGCCAGTGCTGCTGAGTTCCTCGATCAGCTTATTCACATAGATGTTAAACAACTTGGGGGAGGTCAGACCCCCTTGCCTCACTCCGCACTCTAACCTGTACACATTTGAGTATAAGCCTGCCCACCTCACAGTGTTGTGTTGGTTATTGTACCAGAACTTTAGGACATTAATTATTTCTGGCGGCAGGTTAGCTTCATTTGGCAACTTTTTTTTTAATTATGACAGGCATCTTTTTTTATTTGCCTTCTGCATTTTTAAGAAAATCAAAACAAACAATGCCCATAAACCTACCAACTACACTAATCACTAAGGGAAATGCAGAACATTTATATTTATTCTAAAACGTATATTTTAGTGAGGCAGCTTATTACTACGTCGTTTCCTTTGTGAGACGAAACCATCTCTCTGCCCGTCTCCTGAGATTGGTCCGCGCTGGATGCGTTTATTTATGTAGATTTCAACCTGACCTATGTATAACTTAGGTATTCATATTTTATTGGGCATTATATGGCACACCATCGTGGGAAATGGAAGGAACGCGGGGCGACCTTTGTCCAGCAGTGGGACAATACCCGTTAACTAAAAAGAAAAATATCAGCCCACAACGACCCCACCAGATTAGAACGTAGGTATTTAAATCGGTAAGTGTGTTTTTTCGTGACGTTATTTTATATTGTACCTGCTTATCTGATAATACTTGCATTTATTTGAGTCAGAAATGATACCTGCCACAATAACGGAATTCGGTTAATTTTTTGGGTACCATCCCATTTTAGGAAGGATTTTCAATGCGAAAGCTGAAATATTGTCTATAATTGTGTGTCTATTGCTAAAATTTATTCGTTTTAGCTCTTTCGTAATTGTTATAAGAAATAAGGCAAGCGATGCCTGAAAGCGCTTTCACGAGAACAGAATTAACAATGTACAGTCACTTTTTATTCTCTATAGCATTCAACGCACTTTGTGAAAGCGCTGGGGCCAATCAATAGTCATAGACCTCTTGCACCACTACTTCAACAAAGAAAATTAATCACGTATTTAGTATTCCGATAATGCATGTAATTATTCGCATACGTGATTAATATTCGCCACATGGCGGCGCCACTACGCCAGTGTGCCGGTTCCACGTAATTTCATTCACTGGAGAGGTGTTCCGATAGAAATGATTGGCAGGATTAGGTGGCGTTTACACTTGTTGATTGTGGATATATTTAGGATGATTATAAAAAAAGGTGTAATGGTAGGAGCTTCTGGCTAAATAATAACAGGCCCACAGGTTGATCTTTAAGAAAAACCGTTTTGCCCAGGTCAGCCGGTGGAGGTGACCATTATTACATACCGAGTTTCCTCCGTGCATTAGAAAGCACGTTAAGCCATTGGTACCGGCAGCCATTTGTAGATCTTTGAAAGTCGTTACAGATAGTCAGTGGCCCGAAATTCTGGCAGTCTCACAAGAGGTATCGTATTATCCAGCACTAACTGGGTTGTGGAGTCAGATAGGCAGTCGCTCCATGTAAAATATAGGTATTCAACTGTATCCGGTTAAACTGGAAGCCGACCCCAACATAGTTGGCAAAGGCTAGGCAGATGATGATGAAGCTAAACTGTGGCTCTAGCTAGATAAAAGTAAAACAATGTCATCATTTTCATCAACTGAATGAATGACTCAACACTTGTCACACACATCCTTTGTCCCAAAACAGGAACCCACCAGTCCTATCAAAATGCAATTTACATTCAAATTGACCCACAAAATCCATAGGTATGTTAATAACAAATTCCATCCATGTGTGTCCCGATGACCTCCGAAACCGGTTAGGGTGACAATGGTCCCATTGTCAGTTCGGGCACGATCGGGAATGTTCGGCTAGAATCGATTGTTACGTCTCGGGCGTTGAGTGACTCTCGAGTTATGCGTTTACGTTCATCATTGTTTTTTATTGGGTTTTGTCTGTAAGAGTTTCTTCTATTCTAAGCTCAATTGCATCACAAATAATTAAAATTCATTTCACGGACTCGAAACTTGTTTAAAATCATCGTTTTGTCTCTGTAAATCAATTTATAAATGTTGCTGTACTTGCATTATATAGATTCCAGTTCTTAGTATTATATAATTGCATAGCACATGTGTGAGTACTTTGTACTGTTCAGCCACCATTTACATTTATTTATCTTTCATTGACTTGAATATGCCTTGGTGGCTGAGAGAATGTCATGCTCACTTAAATGTCTCGCTGATGGTGGCGGGTGCGTCGGGTCATTTAGTTCCCTTCAATATGGTTAAGTTGAATGGCGCCGGTACATGCGTCATGTTTGTGAACGGGCGCTGTCAGTTGGGACTGGTCATCTCTTAGCTGCCAAGGTTCATTTTAATTACTTTATTAGTAAATTGTTGATCTAATCTTTTACTCTGGACGCTCTTAGTGTGCACGTCTTTCTACATCGTTCTCACATATATGTATAATCTCAAAATTAATGATGTAACCAAGATTTTGTAACAATATTTTGATTTTAAAAGAGTGTCCATGGAGTTTCTTGCCCGTTCTTCTCTATAGAGATCTACGCTAGGGAATGGGCAACTACAGTACTTTCTCAAGTTATTATGCCTTGTGACTGGGACTGTAGCTTTGATTTTCTTTTTTGTATTTTTGACATTCAAAAGTGCCGTAATGGTCTAATTGAAATAAATGCTTTGAGTTTGAGTTTGAGTTTGAGTTCATAGTAATAGGACGAGGTTTAATAAGTATGAATCATATTTGACCCTTTTTATGATTACTCATTTCAAGCGCTACTTTAAAGTCTCATAACTTTTTCATTTCTACAACGTGCGCAAAACCTCAGACACCCCAAATGATTTTTTATTCAATTGACCTAATTCTGAGAGAAAAAACCTTTAAATAAATTGTAAAGGTTTTATGTGCTGTTTAAGTTTTACTGGCAATTCTGATCTTGCGTCTGCGACGACGCTCTGTCGAGGGAGGAGTCGGTAGGTATATTGGACGACAACCATTTGTGTTTGTTTACCTATTTTTGCGGGTTTGCGCACGTGATGGCTTGACCTATTAATAAATAGACAGGGCAACATTTATAATGAAGATTTAAAAAAAAATTGTCCTATCATAAAAAGTGGTTCAATTGATTCTGCTCGTTATTCTGATCAAACTATTTTCAGGTTTTGCGGATTTAACGTTAACACTGTATATTATTTTAATAATATTTTTTTAATAAATTTATGAACTTTATAAAAAAAAAAAACGGAAAATTAATCATTGAAAAAAAATTGGGTTTGCTCCTGTCAAAGTCATTATACTACACTACTACAACAGCCCATAACGTCCACTGCTGGACATAAGCCTCTCCCATGATGGGAGGAATTTGCCGTAATCTCCACGCTTGGCAGGCGGATTGGAGATCGCAGTGATAAAAGACTAACAGAAACGCTGCTGCCCATTCTCTGGTCTACGGAGGCGCAAGGTGTTCTGCCTCAGACATTAGTCGCCTTATATACGACACCCGTGAGTGTAATGGGTTGGTTCTATTCTACTCTGCCGGATACCACACGGATGCAAAATGCTGGCAAAGGCTGGTGGTCTGGTAGTACCAGTTATCCTTGTAGTACATTCTAAGCATCTGACAGCTTTTTGAGTCATCAACCTCATCATAGACTAGTCCACTGTTGGGCAGTCCTAACACGCCATCCAACTAAATTTTTGACATCCCTCATCCAGTTGTAAGTACTAGGTGTGGACTAGGCTTTACAATCAATATTGAATGGAGGTCTCACGTGTGCTCTATTAGATTACCGCTGATAATTATTATTGATAAACGCTCATGTAAGGTTCAATTTGCTGGAAAAATACCGTACAAGTTAGCTTGATGGGTAGGTTAAACTAGTAATTTTGTAGAACTAAAAAGAAAAGAGTATACCGACTGTTGATGCCTATGAAAAACTGATTTGATATAACCTCGTCATATTTAAGAAATAAAATGATGCCGTAAATTCAGAGGTGATATAATAGTCACTAGTGCATCACCAGTAAAGGTCAATGGCACACTATACGGGCACTGCACCAACACAGCTGCAGCCTGGCGCGCGGCGTTGCCTCGAATCTAGGCTACGGCTAGCCGCCAGCGCGTTAACTCGTCAGCGAGGTGTGAGCTCGCAGGGCGGCCCGCGAGGTGCAAGCTCGCAGACCGCACGCCGTCCGCGAGGTGCAAGCTCGCAGACCGCACGCCGTCCGCGAGGTGCAAGCTCGCCAAGCATGATTATGGAAGCTCTTTTGATATGGCGATATAGTAGACTATGTAAATATCATGTTTAGATGCTTTAATTAAACACAGCCTCTAGTTTCAAATGAACAGCACCAAGCATTATTACGTCAGTTTCAAACAAGTTGATCAACTTTCAAAGTTAACTGTGCTCTTGGTTCAAACTAACTTGTCTGAAACTAACCGTAATAGGTGTATAATTGGAGCTAACTAAGATTTAACGAGGTTATACTGTAACTAATTTTGAAGCTAAGACAATGGGAAGGGAAAGAGGATATCTTAATTAATATTCTTGTTAGGCTAAATAACAACAGCCGCTCGGATCCATCTTCAGGTTAAGCTGCACTTGCCTAGGTTGGCCTGTGGATGGGTGACCACGCATTACTAACCGCGTTTCCTCCGTGCCTCGGAAAGCACGTTAAGCCGTTGGTCTCGGCTGTCATTTGCAGATCTCTGACTGTCATTACAGGTAGTCAGTTTCCCGAAAGTCTAACAACAAGTCTTACCAAGGGGTATCGTATCATAATTGTAGTTATAATTATAATTTAACCATTTAATTTTTGTGTGTTTTGTCCTGGGTGGGCTAATAAATGCGTTTTATTTCTTTCTATTATCCAGTACTAACTGGGTTGTGAAGGTCAGATAGGCAGTCGCTCCATGTAAAATACTGGAATTTAGCTGCTTCCGGTTAGACTGAAAGCCGATCCCAACATAGTTGGGAAAAGGTTAAGCAGATCATGATTTAATACGTGAGTCGTCCGTACTTCGCATAGCAATTACCACTGATTAATCACGAGCTAAGGCCGGACAATTCGATCAGTATGTACTGGAATCAGTGTTCAGGTCATTAGTAGTGGTCTAATGATACAGAGTAACAGGTGAATAGAGGCAATTTATTATGAAATAAGCAAGTTATTAATTCATAACCGTCACTCTTAAAACGGCATAGGAAAATATTAGGGGTTCACAGTTACAGAAAAGAGTATGGTTCTATTGCCATCAACCGGGCACTAATCCAGATTCCGTGGCTGCTTCTAACAAAATGCTGATGAAAAAACCTAATAACACTGCGCGACCCGGGAATCGAACTCAGGACCTCATTGTCAGCAGTTACACTAGACTTGACTAGACCAATGAGGCAGTTAAAACTCACCTTCACTGGTTACAAATTCTCCTCGCGACATCAATTGTCCTTTTGTCTTAACAAGTTGTCAGCAAATACCCAATTAACATAGACAAAGCAAGTCAAATAGCTCAATGACTGAGTTCGCGAGAACATACAAAGCCAAGTTGTGCTTCTGTACACAAAGCAACAATGTTTCTGTGTTCACAATGTAGCCAATAAGAAAATACAATACTTTGGATCACAAGATATATAGTGATCCGGTAATCTTATTTACTTCTTTATCGTGTGGTTAGTGCTTAACCTGGTGTCAGAGTTTTTAAGCCGTCGATGGGCCTCTGACTTGATCGAAAAATATCTCTCAGGCACGTTTGGTTTCCTCAATTTTTTTTCCTTCACCGAAGCAATTGATAATTATTATCCAATACGCACATGAATCCGAAAAATCAGAGGTGGAGTGTCTTGGGTTCGAACTGAACATTGGATTAGTATTAATTTGGTTTACACTTAATGTTTGGGACTTCTTTAATAAACAATGCCGATAACAACTTTTCAAGGTATATTTGGTTCTGTATGTTTCCGTTTTGGAACAATCTTTTGTCTGTCATGTAGAAAATTATTACAAGTACCTACGGAAGATGTAAACAAGAATGTCAATTCAGCGCGTAGCGTTACTGCTACGACGAAGTAGTAAGCGTAGCAAGATAAGAGCTACGCCGTAGCATTCGCGTAGACAAAATAGAATAAGATCGGGAAACATTTCATTTTTAAACTCTTAACAGCTCTATAAAGCTCTACGGTTTTGGACATCGTCTCGACTATGTTGGGGTCGGCTTTCAGTCTAGCCGGATGCAGCTGGATACCAGTAGTTTACATGGAGCGACTGCCTATCTGACCTCCACAACCCAGTAAGTACTAGTTAATACGATACCCTTTGGTAAGACTGGTTGTTCTTGAACATGTTATAAGGTAGATAACATAATAGATGATCTGAGAGTATAATCATAACTCAAGTCCTACTTGATTTACGTGTACGTGGCTAAAATATTACATATATTTTTTCCTTCACGCCACTTTCGAAAAGACCCTTATTGAAGATTATTTCTCCTCCTATTTTCCACATCAGATGAAGGGATCAAAACTTTTCACGTAAAATGGCGTTTGCTATCAAACAAAATTGAAATTCGGCACCATATCGAGCTAAGTTTGCAGTCTCGACAGAATTCTTTTAAATTATGACTACTTAGTTCAATGTTCTGTATTTTATAGTCACCTGAACGTCTTTGCAATTTTATCCATAAGAGATTCCCTCATATAAGGGGTGAAACAGAAGATCAACTTCATACAAGTTACGACAGAGATACACATGTATACGGACTCTTGGATTTCAGTTGCTGCATGTTGTATGGACCCATACATCATAATTGAGGAGAATCTATGAGATTTTTGACAACTTAGGACTAGACCGAACACAGGTTGGCCCAAGCAAGGAAAATCTGTTTAGATCAAGATTCATAGATAAAGAGTTATCTATGAATCTTGATCTAAACAGATTTTCCTGCCCTGGAGAGTAAATGTGGTGTTGCCCCACAAACGAGGGGACACTTGATACGTTTTCGTTTCGTTCGTGTCTGAAAGTGCTAAACTCGTCGCCGTTGCTTAAGTTTAGGCTTACTCAATTTGAATTGCCAACGACACGCTAACAAGAAGGTTGTATTTGGATTGGATTAAATAACACAGACTTATGTTATAATTCGTATTTTAAAATGCCAAAAACGGCAGAGTTTGAGATTTGAAAACCTTAATCTTAAGTTGGCTGCAATTAGTAAACAAAACCTGGTATTACTCCTTACATAAATTTAAATCAATTTGTTACTAAACAACATACCAATACTACTTATTAACAAAAGTAGCACTTCGTCCGAGACTTCGTCCGCAAAAATTGTGATAATTCGGCTAATTTGCATGATATAAATATAATGTGTGGCTTATAGCACCCACAAATAATGTAGCTCTAAGTTAGTTTTTTTTAGAATTGGATCATAAGTTCCGGTTATTATCTCTTTATGATTTTGAACTGACTGAATACTACAAAAATATTTTGTTAAATGAAGCTGTGATTCGTACTTCGTACGTATTGAAGTTTGAACAAATGAGACTTTTGTTGTTTCTTTCCATTTTAATCTGATCTAAAGCAATCGTAACTCGTAAACTTAAAGTGTTTGTCTGCGGCTGAGTTTAGAACTTTTCATGAGAAATTATTCTTTTCAGAAAATCTTCTTGGAGTGAGATCACCTTTGCTCAACTCTCTTAAACTAAAAGCGTAGGCTGTTCGTGTTTTTAAGATATTTCGTGAACTAAGTAAAGTTTCTCGACTGCCTTGTTTAGCGACTGCTGAGCATGAGGTTCTGGGTTCGATTCCTGGGTCGGCCAAATTATTATTGGGTTTTTCTATCAGGAATTTCTTAGTAGCAGTCACGGAGTGTGGATTTGTGCCCGGTTTATGGCCATAGGGTCGCTCCCTGTTACATGGGATTTAAAGATATCTGGCGAAATCTGGGTGTATTATTAGGTACACCTCTGCCTAACTATAGTATTATGCTATACTTACACCTTATATTCATCATTTATCATCCTTTTTATTTGTTTATATTTTTACACTCAACAAATCGATGTAAATACGACTCAAACTTAAAAATTGCTGAAATAAAATATCATAATTTTCATATTGTGACACGCCAAATCATCGCCAAATTGTCAAACTGTCAATTGCTTTTTAATTCTCTTCCTACATTAGTCTATGATGATTTTTGGTTTATAAAATTTAAATTATTTTTATCAATATGTGTTTAGCTATTGTATTATAGAGATTATTACGATTGTTTACTAAATAACATTAAATTATATCTATAAAATTCTTTACGCACTCATGGATATGTCCTGGCCGACTACACTTGTCAGATGAGATGATGGCCACAAGAAAACTGATATTTGAAAAATTAAAAAAAAAGGAAGACTACTTGGAAAACGAGCTGACGAACCGCTAGAGAAGTTCTACCTTTGGATCTGAATCTGAATCTGCAGAAGAAAACAGTATTTGGTTTTTGCTGGACATATCTACATTACCCAGGGGATTCCACTAAAGATTCCGCCTGGACCTCTACTCCCGATCTTCTGAAGCTGCCTTGCTACTTGTCTCGCCTGCCTTACTACAGAGCTGACTTGGTGGACTCTGAGATCTGCACGACGCCTTTCCTGCAGAGGTTTCCTGAAGCTGAACCTCGAAGTTGCCCAGGTATTGACCTGCTACCCTGACGTCTGTTCCCGTCTCTCCTACAGTGCAAAACTTTTTAACCTGTTGGTTACAACAACACCTAACTAAGTGCGAGAACTAAAAAAACTATCCTAGAGTGCGTGCTAGGTAGGTTTTTAATATTTATCTGTATTGTTTTATTCCTAATTATAATCTTTCCCTAATTAAATTTTAATTGAACAAGTCTGCTTATCCTTTTATTTAATAGGAGCAAGTAGATTTGTTACATAACCCGGGGATTTCAGGCGAGATGATATGTTATGTTATCATTCTTTTCAGAAAATCTATTGGAGTGAGATCGTCTTTGCTCATCCATCCTAAAATAACAGCATAGGCGGTTTGTGTTTTTCGCAAAGACATTCAAAAATTTACGAGCGAATTCTTTTAAATCTCTTTGGTTTTTCGTTAAGTTCAACACGTATTAGTAACCATAGTCTATGCGCCACTTTATGAAATCTTTCCTTTTTAAGTTCATAGCACAAATAAGCACTCACGTCATGCCGGAAAAGGAACATATTTGGATAAAACGAAATTGATGCTTGCAAGAGTTTCAGGAAATATCGTTACCTTTTTTACTTTATCCTTCTCAATCATAAAACATTGATAGCAATAAACGGAGGGGATATTTTAGGATTTTGCCTTTTCTTTAAAATTTAGAAGAGCTTACCGTTCCCATAAGAAAGAGAATATAATTGGGTACTATGGTCTAAAAAGGCGCTGTGTGGTTCCTATCAATTGAAAGGCTCAAGACTTTTCTTATTTTCGTACATCACATAAAACTAGTTATAAGGCCGTGGGCTCGAACCCATGTGTGCATTACTTTGTTCAATTAATTCCACTGCTCTCAAAACGGTGAAAGAAAACATCGTGAGGAAACCAGCATACCGTACCACCAGTCAGCCATCCTCTCGTCAATATTTTGTTGATGTTTATTGACACCCACATGAAATTGTATTTACGTCGCGTAAAGTCAATACATGTTTATCCAATATTCCTAGTACTGTATATTTTTTTAACAAAAAAATGTCTTGAAAACAGTTTTTCCTTATTTACTCTGACCCATGCTACGCACTTCCATTAATTGAGTAAAAGGTCAATAATATTTGAACGAAAATGCCTTTGAAGTTTTTCCTTTACTCAGAGCTTCTACACTATTTACTGGTATTATTCTACACTAAATTAAGGCAGCCATATTAGCTGTTTGTTTGCCATAGAACAACCAAAATATGTGCTGTAATCACTTTACAAACTACCCATAGTAAAATTGTAATACGATAAATATGATCCATAACCAAACAAATATAGCCCCTATATCTGTAACGTTAAGATTGAGAGTCGAATTAAGGAGGTGAAGATAAGAAGTTTAGTTGAAGGCATGTTTTGAAAGCCCATGATGGATGAGCATAGAAGCAAGTCTGATGCCAGCAGACCCCGTGTTATGGTAAAATATTAATGATGGGGTGGAAACAAAAATATGCGGGAAAGGAGGGTAGGTAGAGACGGGGCTAAAGGATAATGGACTTATCTTCAGGGTCATGGTCATTTGTGGTGTTCTTTAAGGAGTTGGAGCTTTATTTACACGTGTTCAGGGTATAGTCTTGATTGTGGTTTGCGGACTTGTTTACGCTCTATTTGGTGATTAGTTGTTGTAGTTAAGTTTCAGTAGAAGGGGATGGGTGTTTGGAATTTAATGGGTCTTAATGTTTCTCTCCTGTTTGAATAGGGTAGATGACAAAAAAAAATCTAATTAGTCCGTCAGATAGATTTCCAAAAAATATTGGACACAATTTTTTTCTTTTTTCACGGAAACAAAAAATGAAGACGATATAGAGCGTCCAATACTCGTGTGACGTCACATTTTAGTACATTTTTTACTCAAATGTGACGTCACAAGCCCCCAATCATGATCTTTGACACGTTTTATCTTCGTCAATTTGTATTAATTAGATAAAACAAAAAACACGTATCCAATCTTTTTCGATAATCTAACTGACGGACTAAACAGAATCATGATTTTTAGTCAGTCATCATCCCTATTTTACTTTTCAATTGCACTACAAATATGTGAACAAACAGTTCAGATCTGTCAGATCTATTGAATATCCCGAAAATTCTTGTCCATGACTGCCTCATTGGTCTGGTAGTGGTGGCAAGAGCGATTGCTGAACATATGGTCCTTGGTTCAATTCCCGGGTCGGGCAAAGTGATATTGGGTTTTTCTTTTTTCAGCAGGAATTTCTCAGTAGCAGCCACGGAGTCTGGATTTGGACCCGGTTGTTACTATTGTAACTATTACATGGGACTTAAACCTTATTGGCGAAATGTGGCTGTACCATTAGGTACACCTCTTCGGAGATTACAAGCATGATGTTATGTTATGTTATTCTTGTACATTTGCCCAGATCATAGTGAACGTTTGTTATTAGTCCACTAGAATTGATTTTACATAATGTTGTACCACTGAACATTTACCTTCACATTACCAATATTTTATTTTACCATCAATATACCGCATCCAAAATAAGCCAAAGGGAAATTGCCTTACAATTTTTCAAATCTCCAAAAGGCCTTGGGATAAGCAACAGTGACGGTGCAAAATATATTGTAGACATTAAACGTTTTTCACCTCGAGGCACAAACGCCTGTCAGATCGCGTTGCACTTGACGTGGGTATAGGTAAGGACCACAGATATAAAGGGTGTAAAAGTACACTTAACGAAGTCGAAAGGATCTTGTTTTCCCAGTCATTGCGGTCATTTTTTTGTTCTAGACCATACCTGGGAACCTTCTGTTACGGAGATATTGGAGGTCAAAGTCCAACTTTTTCCGAAGTTTTTTTTTTTTAATTCGAATTTTTAATGCTATAACATTATTTGAAATACCTCCACGACCCATGCATATACTATTATTATCATGTATCCACATGCATGCACCAGCATGCATCCACCAGCACAATGTTTTGAGTGCGTTACATTAAATCCTACCGTAAAACAAGGTCCCAGGTCCTTAGGTAGACTGGTAGAAAATGCCCAAGGCATTAAGTCCGCCTTTGTTATTTTTTTTTTACCTGTAGTTTTAATAAATAAATAATAATAAAACGTGATTTTTCACCTCAAAAAAAAAGTCGTTTCCTAGCAATAATTTTTGCATAGGGTTACTTAGTTTGATGTACAGAATGCTTGGTTGACGGCTTCGTGGATGGTCCGTTTACACCCTATAGATATACTTAGATAACTATAGCTAATTTGTTTAAAACAACAAAGAAAAAAGAAAAAGAAAAAAAAACATTTGTTAGCCCGCACAGGACAAAACACAAATTAAAATGGTTAAATTAACAGTGCAGCTAAAAAAAAAAAAAAAAATTTAACAGAAAAATAAAAAAAAAACATGAAATTAAATTGGTCCTGTACTTAGTAGTACTACTAGTACTAACAACGTTTCAAGTGTTACAACTCATTATCTTAATCCTAGGCCTTTAAAGAAAGGGCACGCCACGACAGTGGCGATAAGTCCCCTCTTTGAGGAGTGGCTGGAGAGACGCCACGGCGTCCTCACCTTCCGCCTGACGCAGGTCCTCACCGGACACAGTGTTTTTGGGAGGTTCCTGCACCGAATTGGGCGGGAGGAAACGCCCGGGTGTTTCCATTGCGAGGATCGACCGGAGGACACGGTGGAGCACACGGTGGAGGTGTGCCCCGCGTGGGCGGAGCACCGCCGTGTCCCCGAAGCGGCGATTGGCGGCGGCGACCTCTCGCGTCCGGCCCTGGTGCAAGCCATGGTCCGGAGCGAGACGGAATGGGACGCCGTCACCTCCTTCTGCGAAGCAGTAATGCTAGAGAAGGAGGTGGCGGAACGTGAGAGGGAGAGAACCTCACAGCGTCCCGGCCGCCGCGGGAGACGCCCCGGGCGTCGGGGGCTACCACGTGGCCCCCGGCCACCGTAGGCGCGGGCCTGTGGACGGTGGGCTATGGGCTAGCTCGCCGTCCATCCGTCTCATGACGACAGGCCGTGTCGACGGCGCGTTCGTGTTCCACGCGCGCCTCAAAGAGAGTCAGCAAGGACCGATGCCTGCCGGGGTTGCGGGACTGTTCGAAAGAGATACCGTGACCCCGGAACACAAAGGGCGATGAAGGAACATGGATGGGTTTTAGTCAGTAAAAGTCTGACACTTCCTCCTGCTCCGCCCAGAGCGGGAGAAGTCATTTGATGATTTCCCATCAGAAAAAAAAAAAAAAAAAAAAAAAAGGCCTTTAAAGAACAAAAACGTTGTCAATTTTGTATGGTAACTAAATAGTGCTTACGACAGGTATGTCTACATGAATGCAATAAATGATTATGATTATGACGTCATAGTACTCGCAGGTGGTCAAAAAATGGCACGCTTGGTTTTCATACGGATTGTAGTACTTGCCTTATCTAGATATATCTTAATCTGTGGTAAGAACAAAAGGATGGGAGGATTTGATGAAAAGGATTAAAGAAAATTCTGAAACTTTCTGAAATCTTGTTTCATGTTACAGTAAATTTCCAGTTAATAAAACCTCGATGGTCGAGTGGTTGCAAGCGCGACTGCTGAGCATGAGGTGGGTTCGATTCCCGGGTCGAGCAAAATGTTATTGGGATTTGCTATCAGGAATTTCTCAGTAGTAGCCTTGGAGTTTGGATTAGCACCCGGTCGATGGCATATAGGTGCGCCGCCTATTATCGCGAAATGTGGTGTGTGTACTATGAGGTACGCCTCTGCCTGACCCTTCGGGGAATACAGGACATCATATTATGTTACCAAAAAACCAAATTTTCCTACCAACCTAATAATATTATTACCGTATAATGATTTATTAATATCAAATCCGCGTTATCTCATGGAAACAGGTTTGTTAAATAAATTTTGAAGCGTAATATTTTTAATAGATTAATTTAATGCCGTATTATGTGCTACCGCGGCACCACATAATAATAATGTGGTGCCGCACAAATATTTGGTACAAACTGATAGTCCAAATAATTATTACTTGGACCATCAGTTTGTGGGCAACTACAGTACTTTCTCAAGTTATTATGCCTTGTGACTGGGACTGTAGCTTTGATTTTCTTTTTGTATTTTTGACATTCAAAAGTGCCGTAATGGTCTAATTGAAATAAATGCTTTGAGTTTGAGTTTGTACCAAATATTTGTATCGACCGAATAATATGACCAACGTTTGAACTAGTTTAGCCCATATCTAGTTTATGTATAGGTTGATAGTTTTTTTTACACGACTGTTATTCCTGAAGGATTAGGCAGAGGTATACCTACACTACATCTACACTTTGCCAGTCATATTTCGTTCCCATGTAATGGGGGGTGAGCCAATGCCATCAACCGTGCTAATGGGAAACTCCAATAACACTATACCCGGCCCGGGAATCGAACCTAGGACTTCATACTCAGCAGTAACGCTTGTGCCCACTAGACCAACGAGGCTATTGATTGTTAAATATAATGTTTTTACATAGAATTACAATGTGTCCCTCTGTTATGAAAAAACTCTAAAGAACTAAAATTGGAAACCCAATCCCACCCAGTAATAACAGTCTTCAATTCAGAGACCACCTGAATCTTTAATCTTCGTCTGGCTGCGAAATAATATCTCCATTTTGAAAATGAAATTTTAACCGAAACATTTGATGTAACAAATGCAAATTGACTCGAGTAATTCATCTATTTGGTTTGATTTTAATTCAAATATCGTTGGCTTGCGGGCTTTACATAATTTTAGTTAATTATTCCACTTGGGAAACTCACTTATAGACTTGACATTTCGACCATTCTAAAGTGGGATATGGTAAATTGTCTTAAATATTTAGCACTAAAAGCAATTTTGTACGTGAACACATCAATGAAGAGAGAACAACAACAGAGGCAGACCGTTTTCTCACAGCGGTATACAAAATTGGCTTCCAGTCAAACAAGATGCAGCTGAATACCAATATTTTACATGGAGTGAATGCCTATTTGACCTCCACAGCCCAGTATTTGGGAATACGGTACCGCTTAATAAGACTGGTTGTCAGACTTTCGGACCCCTGACTACCTGTAACGACAGCCAAAGATCTAAACAGCCGGAACCAACGGCTTAACGTGCTTTCCACGGTACGGAGGTAACTCAGTACATAATGATGGTCACTCATTCATAGACTGACCTGGGCAACCACCTAAACTTGAAGATCGACCAGTGCAGCTGTTATTATTTAGCCACGAGCTCCTCAAAAGCTCATAACATACTGAATTCTAAATGTAATTGAAATAACTGCAAACAAACCGTTCATTGTACTCATCATCATAAATTTCTTTTATTGTGAAATTAACTCGAATGCAAATATCGAATACTCCCGAATTCGGAAAAATAACAATTGCTCCATACGAAAGGTAGGTCCATAGGTTGTTTATTTTCCATTTTTTAAATACATTTTCTTTCTAGTCCACAGTTTTACTCCATCTGCCACCACCGCGCCTTGCAAGGTGTCCTGCACAACTCTCTTTGTGTTCCATAACGCGATTTCCAGTATTGAAGGCCTTGGAGTCTCCGGATTTTGACATTTGCCCTTTGGGCCTCAGTTCATCATCATCATCATTCCAGCCGAAAGACGTCCACTGCTGGACATAGGCCTCTCCCAAGTGTCGCCACATTGACCGGTCCGCATCCAACGGATTCCCGCAACCTTCACCAGGGCCGTGACATTTATGCTTGGTTTCATTCTTGCGCTGATTTCACGGTGGTTCTCATAATAAAAGTTGTTCATAATTAATGATGACTACAGTAAACCCCTTCAATCTTTCAGTCACTTCAATTACACCTTGTATTAATACGTCTATAACATAGGGTGGAATGGTATCGATGCGAAAAAAACGGCTATTCCGTACATTTAGACCGTGTAGGTAATGCACTCTTGTATGAATCAGCTGTTTTATTTTGTTAATTACCCGTGTAACTTTTCTAGTAAGCGATGAAACGTTTCTGTAAGTGGGGAGGGGGGGGGGTTGGTATGATGTACTGAACACGTGGGAACCGTAACACCTTCCACCCTGTATAACCTACGTCAATGAAATATACCTTTGTATGTGTACGTGGAGCGCAAGCATAAACCCTGCGAATTCACTCATGCATTGCAAGCATGGCTACGGCCAGATCAATACCAACAGCTGCAATGTTGTAGGGTAAGCATAGCATCTATGATGCAAAGCGTCATCAAATACATTGTGTGTATTCGTTCGACCTTATACAAGTCAACAAATGTATGTAAACAAACTGGTTTCAATATTTCCTATGAATATAAAGATGTATATATGCCTTTTGTTGAATGCCATAAGTTCATTATAATCAGACTATCGTCGTTGAAGTTTTAAAACCACGTAAGTCAAAAATAGCAACTTTACAGGAGAGTGACATAATTATGCCTAGATAATGGTACAATACCATTTTATAATTAGTAGTCATTTAAAATTATATAGAGACGTTTCTTGTTTCAAAACAAGGCGTCTTCCGATTCTCTATCAAACGGCATCAAAAATCTAAATGTCATAACCATCAAAAACTGACTTACGTGGTATTAAGACTTCAGCGACGCCATATCATTCTAACTGCTGGGACGCAAGATTTTCCGCTAAGTGGGCTTCTCCTGAATGAAAAATATAATAATAATAATAATAAATAATAAATATCGCTGGACATAAACACACAGCGCCATCTAGTGCCACACTAAGCAACGAGGCTTGTGTCGTGAACACCAGATAGTTGATATACTACATAGATACTTTTTTGTTTGTAAATACATACTTATTATACATATAAACATCCATGACTCGGAAACAAATGTGAATAATGATATAATAATAATAAAATAACAATAATGAAAAATCCCTTCGTTTTGAGAGCAGTGGTAATGAAATAAATTTCTCAAAGTACAGTCTTTGCCTAGGTTCGACAACTAACAACCCACCAACAAATAGTACATAGGGGTTGATACTATTGGGCCACGTGTGCTCTCAGTCGGGATATACAGAGAGGAGACCTCTTTCTTGCATCGTGACATAGAGGCTCATAATCACAAAATATCTACGCTAACGAAAGTTTACCTAAAAGGCAAAGAAGGAACATGGATGGGTTTTAGTCAGTAAAAGTCTGACTCCCTTCCGCTCCGCCCAGAGTAGGAGAGGTCATTTGATGATATCCCATCCGAAAAAAAAAATGTTGAAAATGCAACGGTGCAGTAAGTAACACTACGCAAATATCAGCACTGCAAGTAATGTCATGCATTGCAACGGTACACAGCTGCAATGTTGCAGGGTAAGCAGTGATCCATGATGCGAAGTGTTTCCAAACGCATGGTGTGTCTTATACAAATCAACAAATTATGTGAACAAACCTGGTGTATGAACGTGGACGAGGAGAAGGGAATTTGTAAGAATCGTAGCAGACGGTGTATTTCGTAACTCATTCCATACGAAAAAGGCGTGAGTTTATGTATATTATGTATGTATTAGGTTATTTATTTTCCATTTTTAAATACATTTTCTTTCTAGTCCACAGTTTGACTCCATCTGCCACCACCGCGCCTTGCAAGGTATCCTGCACAACTCTCTTTGTGTTCCATAACGCGATTTCCAGTATCGAAGGCCTTGGAGTCTCCGGATTTCGACATTTGCCCTTTGGACCTTAGTTCATCATCATCATCATTCCAGCCGAAAGACGTCCACTGCTGGACATAGGCCTCCCCCAAGTGTCGCCACATTAACCGGTCCGCATCCAACGGATTCCCACAACCTTCACCAGTTCATCGGTCCACCTAGTGGGAGGTCTTCCAACGCAAAGTCTTCCGGTTCGCGGTTCGGTTCGGTTAGCGGTTGGGCCTTAGTTGCCTGATAATAAAATGATTATTATTATTTGGAAGTCGGTCTACTAGTATTATGCCGAGCATGGAAAGTTCCATGGTTCTCTATGCTACTCTGAGTCTGTACACAGCCTCCTGTGTGGTTCTCAGTTCCAGTTAGATCTTTATGATCAAAGACTTTGTCGGACTTGTTTAGTTGAAAGAGGTTCGATTGTCAAGATAAGTCTCAAGATATTTAAGACGAAAATAATGGTTCTTTAAAGAAACTTTAGGAAATAATGGTTCAAAAATAGTATTATGAGTTAGTTCTTTCTTAAACTCACATCACATCTTTTAAGTTACATTCAAACAAAAAATTTGATGAAGAGTCAAGATCCTTTGCGTATCAACTCTAGGAAATCTTAACGATTAAATGACATGGTCATTAAAATCATATGAATCTTTAACGAAATATTTAACATTCATAACATCACGCCTGTAATACCCGAAGGGTTAGGTAGAGGTGTACCTAATAGTGCACCCACATTTCACCGGTTATGTTTAAGTCCCATATAAAAGGGGGCTAGCCTATTGCCGTCAACCGGGCACAAATCCAGACTTCGCGGCTGCTACTGAGAAGTTTCTGACGGGAAAACCTAACAACACTTTGCCCGACCAGGGAATCGAACCCAGGACCTTATGTTCAGCAGTTGCACTTGTGACCACTACACCAACGAGGCAGTCAACGAGGTTGTATTTAGACTTTTCTTCTTCCATAAGTAGTAACATCGGGTAGCAGGTGTAGTCTACATAAGAATGAAACAATCTCACTCAACATTTGAAATGAAATGCTCTGAATTTTACACCTGTGTCCGATTGACTGCAGAATTTTATCTCATTCTTTTTCGTTTCTGCTTGAAGTGAATCTTTGTTATGAATTTTGGGATTCAAAAATAAAACAACAAAAGAACGCGCACCCATCTCCCTCAAAAAATGTTTTCCTCTCGGGTTTGTGACTTCGGCAAGTTGTAACATGACTACTAGTTATATAACTGTTAAGCTGATTTAAAATGTAAACTTAATAAGTTATTAATTATATTTTAAATAAAATTCCGATATTTTTTCAATGTCTTAACTTTTTACACCTACACCCGACAAAAGCACAATCATATCATGACAGAGCAGGTAGAGAGTTTGATTCGCAGATAGAAAAATCAAAACCTATTCAGTTTTGTGACCATAGGAGGAATCGGTAAGTAGAAACTTCGGTGAACCGTGGATATATTCATTGTAGCAATATTTTGAGGCTTGAATAGAGTCTGATTGCAGGCGTGATCATTTTCAGAATGAGTGTTGTACCTGGCATTGTGATGTGGGCCTCTAATATGGGTTGTGTGAGGCCTATTTGAACTGGCCTTTTTTTATTTTTTTTTTCGGATGGGAAATCATCAAATGACTCCTCCCGCTCTGTGTGGAGCAGGAGGGAGTGTCAAACTTTTACTGACTAAAACCCATCCATGTTCCTTCATCGCCCTTTGTGTTCCGGAGCCACGGTATCTCTTTCGAACAGTCCCGCAGATTCCCCCCTCAGAATCCCGGATTTGGCCTGGCCTTAGATTGTGATCGGAGATAGTGCAAAGAAATGTTATGGGTACAGTAATTTCAAGCAAATACGTGCTGTGTGAACGTTATGGGCCAATTTTGATACTAGCAATGTCATCATCAGCACCATTATCTTCCTGTCTTTGTCCCATTCTACTTAGGCTCGGCGCAACACGTTTTCTTCTACCATTCTCCCCTGTCAGACGTCACGGCATCATTTACTGCTCTCTCTTTTATATCATTCCTCACACAATTCATCCATCTTTTCTTTGGTGTTCCTCTCCCACATTGAATCCTTCAGGCTAATTTTAATACTAGCAATGAATTATGTAAGTAATAAATCTAAATGGAAAACTTACTCTTACCTCGACATTATAATAAATATTAATTTTGTTCTTCATCTAAAAAAGCCTAAGGGTGATAATTTAAGGCGCGTATTTCAGAGTACCTTCACTTTATTTCATATCGCGATCAAACGTCAGAATTGTACAAACTTATCTAAATTACTCCTGTAAGCTTAGGTGAATGGAAAACCTTTATTTGCTCTGCTCTAAGGTTCATTTTAGCTCGCATGATGCTTATCTTCATACGAAGGTACGGAATGAAATATCCGAGGTTTTTCCTTCTGTTATTCGGTTTTATGTATTTCTGTAGGATATCCTTTTCTCGTGTTTTAGAGCGAAATGGCAGACTATCTATGAAAGAGTCTAAAATACTGGAGATTTGTTTTTAGTAGAACTGCTTGAAGATCCTGGAGACACTACTACCCCAAACTTTAATTGGTCTGCTTTCTTGCTTTGCTCCCGTTTGAAGGGTATAAGCAATGTGCTGGTTAATATAAAGGTTTTTTTTTAAAGCGGTAAACTTTAAAAATGAAAAAAAAAACAAAAAAAAATACCGGCCAAGTGAGAGTTGAACTTGCGTGAAGAAGGTTCCGTCCTATGCCAAAGTCTTATATTGAGTTTATTTTTATTTTGATAGAATTCTTATATTTTTTCCTGTAATCCCCAAGCAATAAACTATATTTTGTATTTTTTTTTCAATCGGGAGGTGGGGGGGGGGAAAGGTCAATTTTCGTCTTCTTTCATGAATAAAATCAAAACTTTTTATTTTACAATAACAACAAAAACATATTTCTGATTCTCATAACAACCCCTTTCATTTGATATATGACACAGTAAGGTTTGCAAAACTTTTAACTTTTTTAATGTCCTAATTGTCCCCCGAAAACAACTGATACTTAAAAAAAATATATACTTGTTACATCTGTGTTTGTGTCATAGAATTACACCGTCCTACTAAATTTCACCTGATTTGGTCCAGTAGATGCGAAGCAAATTGGCTGTGACAGAAAAACGTACAGACCGATAGACGCACGAGTGATCATCATAAGGGTTCCTTTTTTTTAAATAATTGTACAGAACCCTAAAAATGATATGTAATGAGATAATTTATGCAATTTATGTTTGAATAATTATGATTTCGGGCATTTAGTCATCGTGACTGGCTCGTGCATGGCAATATGGAGGTGCAATTTGCACACATTTAACACAATAAATCTTGCCTGCATCTAGTTGCCGAAACAGCCCGTTTTTCGACAATAATGGGTTGAATGTTGGCTTCCGGGTGCCTATAGATAAGCCCAAAGAAAATAATCTAAGGGCGTGAATCGCACGAAAAAATAACGTTCGTCTAAGGTTTAAATTGATGTGAGAGTTTACTAACACTGTTCGGTACTAACGTGTATTTTTAGTTTTCAATACAATTTTATAAACGTTTAACGTAAATGTCAACGCCATTAGAACGCTAAAAGGTCCAAAAATACTTTGGTCTTTGAGATTGACAAGATACCGGCAAGCTCTATGATGATAGGTAGGATATGTGTATTTAACTTTTACCTGATGAACCAACGTTAACGCCACCTTTCACAAAAGAAGCCGCTGTAATAGTTACCCCTACTCAATTACTTGTCAAACAATCATATCTCCGTAATATTTCCCTTATTCGTTCACCGTCTATATTGCTTCTTTTTACAATAAATAATGGAAACGAGCCTGCTCAGCGGTGCATCTCATCGTGAGCGCAAATTGTATTAGATGCGCGTCAGCGGTCAAAGTGAAGACGCTTTTACCATAAAATAAAATAATCCAGAAGGTTGGTTTAATATGATCAGCCTATAATGTTCCCATTGCTGGGAATTAGTCCTCTTCTCTATGAGAGGGAATGGGGATGCCCAGTGCGGGTTGGTGGATGTCACATATCTTCGAATTTTTGGTTCTAGGACATAGGCCGGTATTGTATTGTTTAACGGGCTAGTATCCGCATCTCCACGTCAAAGTGCGTATTTTGCGTATGGGTTATAATCCACCACGCGAGCCCAGTGCGGATTGGTAGATGTCACATGTCTTCCGGTATTCTCACAATGTTTTCCTTTACCGTTTTGGGGGCCGTGGTGATGTAATAAATTACACAAAGTAATGCCTGGGTTCGAACCCACGACTTACTGCTCGTAAATCGGGGCCGGTACCACTGGGCCACCGCAGCTCTCCGACGCGCAGTTAAGCCAGAAAATGTATGCTCTTCGGTAATCTTTGTGTTTTCTATAAAGCATACACGTTGTCACCCCGCAGAGTAACCTCTAAGTACCACAAATGCAAAAAAACTTCATTACGTCTTTGTGTGAAGTTTTCTCCCCGTCGGATTACCTACTCTGGTCGGACAGGTTTTTGCAGTTGCATAAAGTTTTTAATCAATAATTTTATAACAAGTTAGGCCTTCCATGGTTGTTACACTACTATTACATCCCAGCATCACGTTTTCTTATTTGCGAAGTGAGTCGATGATGGCCGGAGAGCATACTTTTCTTGGAAATTCTGTACGTACCTTCCGAAGATAGCAATTCTTCTGGCATACAATATTATTATGAGAATAATAATATTGTATGTGTAGTCTAGTTTAAAATAGGTTAAGTTATGATCATGCTGACTCGCCTTTGAGGATAAAAGCCACCAATAAAATATAAGAATAAAAAAAAAACTGTACGTGCGGTGGCGATGGGAATGCCAGTAGTGAAAGCGTGTTCGTGAAGGGTGTCTATGTGTGCGTGCATTTTTTCTCCTTTTATGAAGTTGACCTTCTGTGGTTTTCTATATTGTGGTCAAAGTGAAGATGCTTTTACTAAGAAAGCGTGGTCGCTTTGTTTTTGCAGAGTGCTATCGTTATTTATTGCGTATTTTAATACGTTTTGATGAAAATTTGCAATTATTATTTTACAGTGTTTGATCAGAGGTTCCATGCTCTTTTGTTTTAATTACAAGATTTTCCAACCTAATAAATTTTGTAAAATTAAACTGATATTTCTAATATGAGCACATAAATACGCGCTGTTTTGAATTAGTCAATTCGCAAATGAATGTAAAAAATATACATTTAATTATAGAACTTTGACGTCTAAGTTTCACATTGCCGTCTTTGTAATTGTAGTCAGTCAGTCTTTTTTTTGTAAATAGTTAGTTTATATATTTATTTAATGTTGTTCACAGTTTATAAATTATGCATTTAGATAAACGAATATGTAATTATTAATTTGCATACATTTGTGAAACTTTTGTTAATGTCCCGAGTTAAAAGAAAAACTACCCACCCTTTTTTATGAAAACCAAATATGATATAATGAAATAATAGTGATTATAGCAATATAGCAAAACTTACATTAAAACTATGTACTGAACCATAATAATATGTATTAGGATAATGTATAGTTTGCAGGAAATGGCTTTTGTATTTATTTTATTTATATTTCCTCTCAGTGAAAATAAAGCATATCTATAGCCATCGCGATCATAAACCAAACACACACAACACACATACATACCCAACCCATAGTTTCACGATCCATAGCCCCAAATATCGCCTCAATGAATCATCACTCCGTCCTCTTTCCTCCATAATCCGGACGCCATATTTTCCGGACAAAAGTATCGGCTTTTTTGAACAGCCTATTTGTATTCTGTCCGGTTTTCGGCCGCTTCACTTGAGGGTTGACCCTGAGTACTGATCGCTTGGATGGAACAACCCTTTTGGGTTTATTAGTATCTAGTAATTTACTACAGATTTATGAGGAGGTATTGTGTAAGGAAATAAAAATAAAAGGAACTTGAATAATTTTTTGCAATTATTTTAGTGCTAAGTTCATCATCTGATGATGACAAAGCCATTGCGTGACCAGCAAGCAACAATAAAAACAGGCACTTGAAGTTTTTTATAAACGGCCGCTGGCACAGAATGTATGATAGTACAAGCCTATGCATACTACTGGCTTAAGTTTTTATTTTCAAAAGAATATAGCTTCTCACGCGATAAAATACGTTGAATATTAATCACACCTGTATACGAAAAACGCCGATTAATATTTCTGCAGAACAGCTGAATCAGTAACCTGTGATGACAAGGACTTTCAACTATTAATTCTGAAAACAGTTTAAATCCCCACTTGATATTCAAAGAAACAAAACACGACGTAGTACTAAAGAGTTCATTCAGCCACCCAATCCCACATCGAAATAATAATAAGAAAATATCACAAACATGTAATAAGCAGACACAAAACAAGTTACAGATCGAGAAACACGTGGACCATTTTATTAATAGTTAATAAGTCGATACGAGGATATTGTTTGTCCGTATTCTAATGAGATTTGTGTCTATTGGCCGTATCTTTATTGTCCATATTCATGGTCTCTCACCTGATTATAGCCGTAGGCTGATATTTCGATTTAGGACAAGTGACTTCGCCCGTCGCGCGAAATTATTACCGGGATAAAACGTATCCTACGACTTAACCTAGGTAAGTTTATAGTCAATACAGAGAGCGCGAAAATCCTCGCACAATTTAATGACTGCATTGAAAATAGGATCGTAATACCATTGTTTAAAGTAGAAATTTTATGAATATCGATGCGGACTCCTGCGTCTTCAAACAATGGTAAAACGGTTATATTTTTAAGTAATATGTTTGCGCATTATGCCGGTCTGTCTGTACTGATCCTGGTTTTATAGTGTATGTCTCTTCAAGTATAGTTTAACCTGCCACCTAGAGTTTCCACTTAGCCTTAATTTTGATGGACTGTGTACTAAGTGTACTTTTTGGCCTCGTACAGGACCAATTTCGGTTGTTTTTTTTTTATTATGTTTACTTTTAAATAATGTAGTTTAACCATTTTATTGGTGATGTGTCCTGTGCTGGTTAATATCTCTTCTCCTATGTTCTATAAAAAGCACTTAAAATTCAGAATTCTTAACAAAAATGTGTCCTATAAGTACAATAAAAGTGAATGAAAGCCGTTCAATGTTTCGTTCGAAAACCGCCAATACGCAGAACATGGTAAACGACAAAGAATTCAATTTGGCTGCGTGTTGTACCAAATTGAACATTTGTACGACTGAGTGGTTAGATACTGCGTTTAAGCTGTATGGTTTGGTAAGGGGACAAGGCAGAAAATGAAAACGTTGTTTTTTATGGTACCTACCTTGTGGAAGAACGTTTATGGAGGTTCCAATCAACTGATCCTAAACCAATCAACTGTTGGACATAGGCTTGTAGCGGACTGAAGCGTGCTATCAAAGTTATTCGCGGCTTAAGACTATACAAAAAACCCCGACAAAGTTGTTCAGTAGGCCACCAGACACAACCTCCGCTTGGTCGGAGGATCCTCCCTTTTCTATGGAAAATGAAGACCTTAACAGCCTGTTCTTCATACCCCTACAGGACTCTCCCAAGCTAAAACACCCTGAACTCCACCTCCACATCCAGTCTGACGCAGACAACTTATGGAAGACGTCGGTACGTCTACTACAACTACAACAGCCCATAACGTCCACTGCTGGACATAAGCCTCTCCCATGATGGGAGGAATTTGCCGTAATCTCCACGCTTGGCAGGCGGATTGGAGATAGCAGTAATGAAAGACTAACAGAAAACGCTGCTGCCCATTCTCTGGTCTACGGAGGCGCAAGATGTTCTGCCTCAGACATTAGTCGCCTTATACGACACCCGTGAGTGTAATGGGTTGGTTCTATTCTACTCTGCCGGATACCACACGGCTCGGTACGTCTAGCTGGTCTTAAAACCTGTAACGCTTGCCAATACGTTGTCTCCACTCCAGCACTGTTTGTTCCTTTGGCTATAGGCCCTTCAACATATGTGGCTGTGGCTTTAGCTTACGTTCTCTACCAGCTTTATCGGAAACTCCAGGTTTTTATGGATTGCAAAAACAAAAGTATGAGATTTTTTCAATAAACATGGCCGGAAAATGAATTCAGATAATATGTAGGATGAGATCGATACTTACGAAATATAAAAATGCTAGTTTTTTGTCTCTGCAGGCAGCAAAAATAAATGCTATTTGTTTGTCTCTCCAGGCAGCAAAAATAAATGCTAGTTGTTTGTCTCTCCAGGCAGCAAAAATAAATGCTAGTTGTTTGTCTCTCCAGTCAGCAAAAATAAATGCTAGTTGTTTGTCTCTCCAGGCAGCAAAAATAAATGCTAGTTGTTTGTCTCTCCAGGCACAAAAATTCAAATGGATTTTTACGACAACGCTTTGAAACCACATATCAATATTACAAAAACAGCAAATTTGTTTGAAAAATATATAGTACATACAGACTTGTTATACCGGGGCATCGCTGACGATGCGTTAACCTCATTTACACCTAACAATACATTTCATCAGCCACGCACACGAGGATGGACCTCGAGATGCTGACTGACCTCGGTACAAAGGGGCAACGCTGACGATGCGTTAACCTCAATTACACCTTACAACACACTGCATCAGCCTCGGACGGACACGAGGATGGACCACGAGATGCTGACTGACTACAGTACAAAGGGGCCACGCTGACGATGCGTTTACCTCAATTACACCTTACAACACACTGCATCAGCCGCGGACGGACACGAGGATGGACCACGAGATGCCGAGTGCTGACTGACCACGGAACAAAGGGGCAACGCTGACGTCGCGTTAACCTCAATTACACCTTACAACACACTGCATCAGCCTCGGACGGACACGAGGAAGGACCACGAGATGCTGACTGACTACAGTACAAAGGGGCTACGCTGACGATGCGTTTACCTCAATTACACCTTACAACACACTGCATCAGCCTCGGACGGACACGAGGAAGGACCACGAGATGCTGACTGACTACAGTACAAAGGGGCTACGCTGACGATGCGTTTACCTCAATTACATCTTACAACACACTGCATCAGCCTCGGACGGACACGAGGAAGGACCACGAGATGCTGACTGACTACAGTACAAAGGGGCCACGCTGACGATGCGTTTACCTCAATTACATCTTACAACACACTGCATCAGCCTCGGACGGACACGAGGATGGACCACGAGATGCTGACTGACTACAGTACAAAGGGGCAACGCGGACGATGCGTTAACCTCAATTACACCTTACAACACACTGCATCAGCCTCGGACGGACACGAGGATGGACCACGAGATGCTGACTGACCACGGTACAAAGGAGCAACGCTGACGATGCGTTAACCTCAATTACACCTTACAACACACTGCATCAGCCGCGGACGGACACGAGGATGGACCACGAGATGCCGAGTGCTGACTGACCACAGAACAAAGGGGCAACGCTGACGTCGCGTTAACCTCAATTACACCTTACAACACACTGCAACAGCCTCGGACGGACACGAGGATGGACCACGAGATGCTGACTGACTACAGTACAAAGGGGCACCGCTGACGATGCGTTAACCTCAATTACACCTTACAACACACTGCATCAGCCTCGGACGGACACGAGGATGGACCACGAGATGCTGACTTCGCGCAACGTAACAACCACCACGCCACCATTTCCAGGGCATCAAAGACGTCACGAAATCACTTCGCTTCCAACCTCGAACGTAGACATAGCCTCTAGCCATAGTTAATTTATGTAATTTCTCTTTAAATTAATTTCATTATAAGTAAATTGGTTTTCTTTGAATACTCCGCCGTAATTGACTAGTGAAAATAACGTTCACCATTGCACTGTTTTAAAGTCATTGAATTTGTCTGTCTGATACATGTACATAAATAAAGTTTTTATCCCGGTACCACGCGCTACTATATTCCTATGAGTTAATTTTCGACTTCCACATCTACGAGGGTTTTATCTACACTTTGATATAAAACACTGGATTAGCTTAATGCTTGCCCAAGATAAGACTACCCAGTCATAAGTAGGTGGTGAAAAATTCATCAAACATGAACTTAAATATTTACAAATATTGCCTCACCTGAAGCCTAAAAACCCAGACATTGAAACAGCGCCAGACTGAGTTGGTAAGTACATATTAAGTCGTGTACCTTTACCAAAACAGAATTTTACGAAAAACCCTCTTCCATTTTTGCGAACCTTACTTATTTTCATTTTCATAGTCGGTCCCCAAATTTATTATTCAATACTTTGGCAGAAGCCTGCAACTAAATAGTTCAATGTTATTTCATTTCATTATGGAACTAAATTCGGTCGCACAGTTTTGTATTTCAATTATACCATTTGTTTTCAATTGCGTATTCAATTTGTTGCCGAGTCACTTTACTGATGAAATTGTTTTTATTGGCTTGGAATGAATTAAATTGGATTCTTATGAATTTTTTTTTTTAATAATGGAATTCTGAATTGTTTTAAGAGAACGAAATTACCATCACGTCTTGGCGTGTAACTTGGTAATTGGAGACCGCTCATAAAAAATACCTAAACTAAATCTTCTTGATAACTAATAATAAATACGAGTATGCTATATTAACAACAAAGAGACCGAAATGGAAAGTAGAGATAAGTAATGACTTTTGCCTACGGCTCTGAAATTCTGATGAGTTTGACAAATCTCGTGTTTACTGTTTTGCATGGTGAATTCAAATCTCGTGTTTACTGTTCTGCATGATGAATTCAAATCTCGTGTTTACTGTTCTGCATGATGGATTCAAATTGCAATAATCTGTCACTTACAAAGCGTGAACAACTTTTTTTATGAGACCAATATCGTGATAGCGACAAAAGTGATTACTTGAGTAAAAGTTATAACTTAAGATACGATTTTTATTCTGTAGTTTGTTCTGTGGTTGAAGCTAGAACGGCCAAATCTATAATTCTTAGCTTTGATTTCTTTGGTCCTTCGATCAAATTCTTGTCTAGTGCATACAAATGGTTGCATAAGTAGTTACAGTTAAAGTCAAGTAATTGTTTTAGCTTGACTGTAGATACCATGGGAAGATGGCCTCAGTGTGTTGCTTAAAAATTAACACCAAATTACCCTTTCCTTAGTTGTTAATATCTGTATCTAACATCTGAAAGGTGACCCTGAAAATGCGCTACGGATAAGACAAAAACTACAAATAAAGATTTATGGGACTGTACTGATCCCATTATGGACAGTCGTCTTGATAAAGATAGATTACAGTTGAAAGCATTTTATAGAGATATAGGTCGAAGAAGAACTCCCATTAGCGATCAACTAGGAGAAAGTAAAGCGAATGGCTTTACTGAAACTATCTGGGTTTAAAGATTAATATTACGAAGACATGTGATCGTTATTCAATGTCTTGGAATTAGAGTATTTTTGTTAAAAAGTTTTCATACTAAAATTTTGGTAAAGGAAAAAGGCGCAGTCAGATATAATTAAGTTTCGTGTCTAAAATGTGATTTTCCAATGTGTAAATAATATTACATTGTGTAGCTGTTGCCCGCGACATTCGTCCACGTGAAATTATTATAAAATATGACTTGCCTATTTGAATCAGATTTTGTTAACAATTAATTTTTTTTTTTTAACGAAACTCTAATGATTTTTCTGAAATATTGGTGTCATAATCGGTTCAGCCGTTACGGAGATTAGCCAGAAAAGACAGACAAAAAAAAATGTTATGAATTCTATAAAAAGCTGTTATTTTGAAATAACAAACAAACAGTTCTGAGTATTTGTAATTTATTAAATAAAATAACTAAATTCTCATTTGTATTAAATCGCATTTTGTCTATTAAAATACATACAATTTCCATAAACCAAATTGAAACTTAGTTATTCCTTAGCTTACAAATAAATGGAATATTTAAAAGTATATTTCCTTAAATACCGATTTATAATTTATAAATATTTAGATAGGACCTAAAGCTTCACAAAAAGAACTTTGTGTGTATCCGATAAAATATTAATAACAAGCTGATTTAACTTAAAAACTTAAATTAAAAAACAGTTTCTTTGGAATTTGTCGCTTGGCCTACTTAATACTTTGTGAACTTTTATCGTTGGCATATTAAATTGTGTTTTGTTTTTGTGTCGTGTCCGCACGAGATAAACCTACTAGATCAAAACCTTAGGGAAGAAACATTTTATTGAATAATTTTCAAAAAATATTTTTATTTTATAAAACATAACATCACGCCTGTAATCCTAGAAGGGATAGGCAGAGGTGTACCTACTAGTACACCCACATTTCGCTAGTTATGTTTTAGTTCCATGTAATAAATAGAATTCCAATTCATTTCAATGTTCTCAATAAAATCAAAGCGAATTGAATTGTATAATACGATTTTATGATTGCATGCATGTTTTTTTTTTTTTTTTTTGTTCTGCAAGAAATAAAAGGTTTTTTTTTTCGTTTTTTAATTAATAGAAGGCGAGCCTATTGCCATCAATCGGCCACAAATCCAGAGACCGTGGTTGCTACTCAGAAATTCCTGGTCGGGCAAAGAGTTATCTCTTTGCCTGATGAGATAACTCTTTGCCGATTTTCTTTGCATGAAGTAGATGTATTCTGTGAACCGCATTTAGATTTTCACTCAAAAATAGAAAAAAAACAATAAATTTTGGGGGTTCCCCATACTTAGAACTGAAACTCAACATTTTTTTTTCATCAAACCCATACTTGTGGTGTATCCTATGGATAGGTCTTCAAAAATGATATAGAGGTTTCTAGTATCATTTCTTCTAAACTGAATAGTTTACGCGAGAGGCACTACCAAAGTGGTAAAATGTGTCCCCCCCCCTGTAACTACTAAAATAAGAGAATGATAAAACTAAAAAAAAATATGATGTACATTACCATGTAAACTTCCACCGAAAATTGGCTTGAACGAGATCTAGTAAGTAGTTTTTTTTTCATATACGTCATAAATCGTAAACCGCAATTTACCTTTCATTCAATAAAGTTTGTGCGGAACCCTCGGTATGCGAGTCCGACTCGCTCTTGGCCAGATTTTTTTTTATATTTTAGTAGCGGATACGGCTTTGTAAAAACTTTCCATACAAGTTTGTCAGTTGGCGTCACTGGTGGTGGCACTTCCACACAAGGCTGAAAGTTTGGCTTGCCCTTATAACCTTATAACCTGCTATTTGGCATAATAGGCATGACGACAGTATCAAAAAATTGCAAATCTATTTAGTCCGTCAGTTAGAGTATTGGAAATTAATGGAAACGTATTTTTTGTTTTTGTAAATCAATGAATATTGACAATGATAAAACGCATCAAAACTCGGGAGTGGGGGCTCGTGACGTCAGAACTAGGTAAAAAATATACCAAGGCGTGACGTATTGAGAATTTTAAAAGCGTCATATCTCCGTCAATTTTGGTTTACGTAACAAAAGAAAAAACACGTTTCAAATATTTTTTGATAATCTAACTGACGGACTAATTAGATTTTTTTTGTCGTCTCGCCTATTGGAAGTTTTCTGAACAGTCAACTTTCAGGCACTCTACTGGGCGTCACCACTTACACATGACGTATAAAAACTTGGCTTAAATCTTTGTAGGACACTTCGTGACAAAAGTTGTGCGCTATATGCAGTTTTGGTGCCACAAAGTTATTGGTACCTACTGCCGCCTCTAGACTGTGACGAACTATAGGTATTCTTCCTATATGTTTCTGAAATCACACAATGATGACTGTTAAAATAAAAAAATAAAATAAAAAAAAAGTAAAAGGTAAGATATTTTTACTTTTTTTTTTTTTAGATGTATTTATATATCTAAAAAAAAAAAAGTATATATATCTTATCTTATCTTAACCTATTTGTACTCCCGGCAAAAAAACTAGGACCCCAAGATTTAATATAAACGAAGCAGACGAAACAAAACGAGAACCATCTTTTATTTCTTCCATTACATAAAACAGACGAATCGTGAAAACAAATGGCGATATTACAATAAAATAAATAATATTAAAGCTTTATGATGAACGACAATCTATCTTTGTTGATTCTGACTTCAGTCGTATTAATCAGTCTTCGTCAATGATTTAAATCCTTAGATATCGCATTAAACGCAATTGAACCACATTGGACATGCATTGGACTTAGTATTATGTCCAAAATTAAACACTAGTAGCAATAAATGAAAAAAAAAACTACGAGAGTAAAAATACTGCACTCTGAACGTAGTGCAATCAGAGCCTGTTTTCGGTTTAGAGTATTTTGTACTTTACTGTTTCTGAGAACAGCGGGTCCACTCTTTTCAGAAATTGAACATAATCAACACAGACCACGTTCAAGACCTAGTAGTGTCAATATTCCATATTAATGTTGACACTGACTAGTATGTAACATAGTTCTGATCGCGTTCAATTTCTTTAGTGAAACCCTCAGTGTGAACACTTTTTGCGTGACCCAAGTACAGACGATCAAGCTACCCGAAACTGTCAAAACTTTTCAATCAACCTTGAACGTAATGCTTTTGCAGTAAAGTTGAAAATAATTTAAGAAATTTGACAGATTGTAGCAGCTTTATGTGTTGGCGTCTGTACTTTGAGATCTGATCTAGTGATTTTAATCTTTGCTCTTCGTCTTCATGAATAATTGGACGTTTCAGAAATAACTCCGGGCTTTTGTATCCTCCACTTCATAAGAATAACTTTACTTAAGTCCTTAATACGTTACTACAAAGTAGATGGAGATGAATTATTCAGCCATTTGATTTGTTAGATAAATAATTCGTGTGATTGGAGGATTTGATTTTTGGGATTGAAAAAAAGTTTTGTGAAAAAATTTATAAAGAAAAATTTCCTCTGAAGCTGTTGGTAGATATTTACTATTCGTGACTTGGGTTTTGAATAAACACAAGTGAGTCTACAATTTTTATAACAAACTATTTAATTTTTCTAACACACTTTAATTGTTTATTTTAATTAAATTTTAACTTTAATTGTTTATTTTAATTGTTACCCAATTACACACAAAATTAGAATGTATTCACTGATGGCTCCGTCAGTACAAGTTCTAGTTTATTAGCCACGAATAAAACCTGTATTTAACAATACAAACAAGTTAGTTAGGTACAGGTTAAAAGCGTGTTAAAAAACAACACTTAACATCATCCATCGTTAAATAAATTCGAGGCATGTTGTCAGCAAAACATTATTTATTTAGTCGCCTGCTACTGCAAAATTGACAACGCGGGCGGCAGGTAAAATATTCAGGACGGCCAACTATGAGCGCGACCGCCCAATATAAACTATAGCCACTACAACTTGAATAATGTAGTAGTACTGATATCTTTCCTGTACTGGTAGGGAGCAAAAACTAGGCAACATTATTGGGATAAAGAGTGACATAAACTCAGTGAGACAAAAGGTCTCGTGGCTAAATAATTAGCCGCGCTTTGCTTAGGTTGGTCTGTGGATAGGTGACCACCCAAAACATACCGAGTTTCCTCCGTGCCTCGGAAAGCACGTTAAGCAGTTGGTCCCGCGCGGCTGTCATTTGTAGATCTTTGATAGTCGTTAAGTAGTCAGTGGCCTGAAAGTCTGACAACTAGTTTTACCAAGGGGTATCGTATTACTCAGTACTAAATGGGTTGTGAAGGTCAGATGGCCAGTTGCTGCATGTAAAATACTGGTATTCAGCTGCATCCGGTTAGACTGGAAGCCGACCCCGACATGGTAGGGAAAAGGTTTGGCAGTGGATGACTAGTGAGATTAAATTATGTTGAGAAAAATCGATAGGCCTGTTTGGGGTTGGATAATTTTGATGTACTGAAGTTCGATGCAGACTAAATGTAAATAGGACTGTCCTGGGTCTAGAAAACCGAGAAAAGATCTTTGAAATGGAGTCATAAGATCCATCTTATGACTGATAGAGAATAAAATAGATACTTAAATGTCAAACGTCATGGCTTTGATTTTCTAAGTAATTATTGTTTTAAATCAAGTGATTAGCATCCAGGGTACGTAACTTCAGTCTGCACTAATGTAGTCATTACGATTTAAATACCATAATTAAATTTTTTACGCATCCTTAAATTACCTGAATATCAAGATGCGTAAAAAATACATTACACGAATTTTTTACTTTTTATATTGTTTTATTGTTTTAAGTATTATTTTGCTGACGCTCCTACCTTTAGAGACGTCTATAAGAATTTAGTTCGGCGTTGTTTGTACCCAAAATTATTTGCACTGCCATTTATTTGGGCCGAGTGCCGAATAGGGAATTTTCGGCTTTAGCGTAATGGTTTCGGCCGAACCTATGAACGAATGAAAATAAATGTCCTCCTCGAGGAATTTTGTAAACCACGCAGTTTTTGTTGTTCAATATTTTATGATATGGTGCTATTTCTGTGCGGAAATGGATTTATTTTATCCGTATTTTTTCGGAAGAAGCGTTGGTTTATTGTCGTTTCTATTGGCACAGGAAATTGTTGGTAATACATCTCAAAGATGACTTGGACTTTTTTTGGCGAAAATATCTAATAATAACTTGTATTTTAGTGCCTCGTTGATGTAGTGGTGTATTGGTTGTAAGCGCGACTGCTCAGCATGTGTCACCAGGTCCTGGAATTTCTCAGTACCAGCCACGGAGACTTGATTTGCGCTCGGTTGATGGCATTAGGCTTACCCCCTATTACATGGGACTTAAACATAACTTGCTTAACTTTGGAAATTAAGTTTATGTTATGTAACTTATGTATGTTAAGACTCTTTTTACCCACGATGGAACGGAGACGGTATATGCGTTTGGGGTGAGAGGATGTTTGTGTGTGTTTGTGCAAATCCATGTCGCCATTTTTCTCCAAAACTACTAGTCTGATTTTGATTGCAGTTATGGGTTCGAGTTTGATTGGTGCGTGTTCTAAGATAGGTGTTACGGTGACAAATGACCAGGGGGCGCTGCAGTAAACATTTACTTTTGCAAAACCAAAACTACTAGTCCGGTTTTGATGCAGTTTGTGGTTGATTAGTGAGGGTTCTTAAATAGATGTTACGGTAGTAACTCACTTGAGGGCGCTGCAGTAATATGGTTCATATTAGCTACTACATATTAAAGAAATTTATGTATAGCAAAAGTCGAAAGCAACTATAAACGACAATTTTTTTTGTGGACTCGTTCTGTAGCAGATTCGTATCTTCCATAGGCTCATTCGGGCAAACGCCCGGGGCGGCGCGTTATGTACATAATATCTATGCTCTCTAAAAAGTTTAAGTTAATAAAAAGAAAAATTAAAATTTTGAAAAAACTTAATTTTAATCAGGCGTGATCGCGGTCAAGAGAAGGCCCAAACGGTAAGAAAAAAAAAAACTCACATATAAAAAAAAAAGTCATGAATATCCGTCGGGGGCTGCTATCACTATTTTAAATTTCATCGTAAATAAAAATAAGTATCATCATCAACTTCTAAAGGTCCACTGTAGGGGCACGGCCTACCCATTACGGGTGTAGTATAGCGCTAAAAAATCTCCAATTATTCATCACGTTACTTGTACTACAAAGTTGCAAAACTAGTTCATTTAATGGCAGCCCCCGACGGCTATCTTGCATTTTTTTTTAATTTGGGGGTTTTTAAATTATTTTATCCTTTTTCAATTACTTTTTAACCATCGTGGGTTTTTTCAAAAAAAATAATTTTGCTTTTTTATAAGATCCTGCGCATTTGATGATCTTATATGACTGCATCAGTCAGAGAAGTTCGCATAGCTGAATTTTGGCCCAAACATGCCTTAATATTAATTTTATATCGACAAGCTAAGAAGTAAATGAAAATCTTTTTCGTCACAAGACAACTCAACATGTCTGCTCGCATTTTTAATTATATTTAAAGAGTTTTTCTCTTTAAAGCTTAACTATTTAATTTAAAAAAGGAGATAAAAAAAAACTTTTCAAAGAAAAAACCAGCAAAGTCTTATGCAGTCGGTGTTAGAGTACAGTTATAACAATCTTGCTTTTTCTGTATCTTCGAGGGAACTATGAGCTGGATTACAAAGGATTACATAGAAACTATGGTTTTCTTTTATCGTATTCTTTTATAGAAATAATGAGACTTTTTTTGTAGATTTTAATTAACTCTTATTTTTTACAAAGACTAGGCAGATAATGACGAATAAGAGAAACTCATTATGTTCCTTCTCTCACCTCTAAAACCTCGTAGAAAATCTACATCTAATTGAAAATTTACGGATGCCTCCACCAAATTTTCACGCAAAGTTACCCACAAAAAGGGCAAACAATATTCCACAGGACATCATTATGCACATCTAAAATCCAAACAACAGTCCTTCACGGTTTTAGGACTAAAATTCCCACCTTTCATCTAGCACTTAATTTACCGCCTGACGAGATCAAAATGAAAATTTTGCGGGCTTGAAACCTACGTAATATAAAATAATATTTTACACCTTACTTGTGTATATTTTAGAAAATGTTCTCCGAGTTTTGAAAATTGTATGAAGTTGTGTTGGCGAGTTTATTAATTTTTGAAAATATTATTGTTTGTTTAGGAGTATTTTCAAAGACAAATTAAATATGGCAGACAGACAATTACTACTTTGGGTCTTTTAAAGTACACGTTACGGAGTCACAGTGTCGGTATTTTATTCTTACACTAGCGATCCACCCCGGCTGGTGGCTTTGCGTTGGTACAATTTACTGAGGAAGAAGGTGCGCTAACCAAAAAAACAACAAAATTTTCTTACATACAAACCTTACCATGGGTTGATATATTAAAATGTGCGGCAATTTTCATACCATTCCAATCAAATGATAATATGAATCTAGGTCCTACAAATTATTTATAATTTCTACAAAGGTCTTGTTATAAGTACCTACTTGTAAAGTGACTTTTCCACATACATATTTTGATTACATTTCGTAAAAAAGAAAACAAATTCAAATAGCTTAACTAAATCTTAATAGAAATCAAAAAATACTTCTTCACCGATCAAACAAGACGTTCAGACTTTTCTATTACAAGTACTTGAGCAGAAATCGAGTGGTTGACAAAGCCTCAAAGAAATTGTTTTCTGAACAATCTAAGGGACCAAAGTGAGGAAACTTTATTTTTTAGGGTTCCTTTCCGAAAGGGTACCAACGAGGTTCTATTTTAACGGGGCCTACCGTCTGTATCCCCGAAATAAAAAGAGAATCTGTCAGCGTCTTCTGACCTGGAACAGATGGTCGGTATAGTCAAATAAAGTAACAACAATAAGTTCAAATTCCTTAGTGTTTGGGGGTATTATTATTAAAATTTACTTCTCTATTTGAATTTGAATTTGTTAAGAACTTTAAGGGTTTTAATTTTTTTTCACGGAACCCTAATCCATTTTCTAAAATTAAAGTAGCTTATGCTGACTCTTCAATATAATAAACATCAAATCTGTCATGATTGCAGCAATCACGACCAATTTGCCGTCCATTATGGAAGAGTTCCCTCGTATATCTCCAAAAGTCAGCACCAGATCTTCACCAAACTTAAACAGGACCACCGCGAAATAATATTCTTCCAAACAAAAAAAGAACTATCAAAGTCGGTTCACAATTGGCGAAGATATCGCTGAACCTCCTTTTGGAAGTCGGTTTAAACAAGCACGAAAACAGACAAACTATGGACAGTTCTGGTAGTGCAGAACCCTTAGTGCACAAACCTGACTCGCATACTCGTATGTCACTAGTTTTTTTTCCTATAAACATAGAAGGCGGTAAGTGCTAAGGAAACTGTCAAAATGTTAATAACGACACGGGGTGTTTCCTTTTTTACCGATGGGTGAACGCCCCTTTCACGGTTGAGTACTCGAAAAATGAAGTTAGTTTCGTCAGAAAAAAGGCCTCGCTCTATTTGGGATGATGGAATGGACCGTGGAATCCGGACGTTTTTGCTGTACACACATCAAGCTAATTTCCAATATAACATGGCGTTGCTTTGTATTGATTTCCCGTACAATGAGAGATCCGCATAATCTGGTTTTGCATACTTGACTGGTCGTCGTGCGTACAGTTTTGCCTGATTTAATTTTAAAATTTTATTTAACAGGGTTTCGCTTTTGTGACTATTTGTGATGAATGGAATGTGGGAATTGGGAATATTGGTAATTTATCTCACTCTGGGAATATTGATAATTTATCGAGTAAAATGGCAAAAATAAAAGTTCTCTTTGTCATTCCGTGACATCTCAATTAAGCAATTAACTTTATTTCTTCTATACAAACTAAAGAAATTGTTAATTCGTCTTCAAGGACCCACCAAGCAGAACCACTGGTGGGTCTCCGAATACTGAGGTGTCTCCCAAGACCTACTAGTGGGTCTTCTGAGATTTTATTGTCTTATTCCGAGTGGGTCTTATTCGGACTAGTAGTTTTGGAGAACAAAATGGCAACATGTATTTGCACAAACAAACAAACAAAAAAACACCCTCTCACCCCAAACGGAAGTGTGGAATGCATAAGTGAAAGTATATTATACGGTACTTGAAACAAGAAAACATTTTATTTTCGTCTCTCTGGCTGTTTGTTCCAGCTAATCTCCGAAACGGCTGGACTAATTTCGACAGCACTTTTACTGGTAGATGGCTGATGTTATAAGGAGTAACTAAGACTTTATTTTATTTCACAAAAAGTATTAGGGCAACAGCTAGTTTAGAATTAAATACGTAATTTGCTTTGCGTTAGTAATTTGTGGATAATAACCATGAAGTACAAATATTAAGTGGGGAAAACCATTTTTTTTTTTTTTTATAATAATATAATTTGTTTTTTTAATAAGATATAACTGAAAAACTATTTAAATTTGAAAACTTTCTTAAGCTTTTCAGAATATTTAGAAACTTTTTATGATGTTGTCAAAGATACCCTCGCCACCTGAAGGTAACTTTAACCGCTGTCTAGACACAATTTTAACTTCCAGTGGAGTAAGTATTATATGATTTCTCTATTACTTATACAAAATAATTATACAGGGTGTAAAAGACCTCATCACGAAGCCGTCAACCAAGCATTCTGTACATCAAATTATGTAACTTTACGCAAAAATTATTGCTGGGAAACAACTTTTTTTTGGGTGAAGAATCATGTTTTGTGGTGGAACTCAATGTAACGCACTCAAAACATTGTACTGATGGATTGAATGGTACGGGGGTCGTGGAGGTATTTAAAGTAAAAATCTTCCATTAAAAACTTGTATTTTAAAAAAAACTTGTAAAAAAGTTGGAATTTTGACTCCCAATATCTCCGTAACTAGAAGGTTCCCAGGTATAGTGTAGAACAAAAAAATTATCGCAATGACGAGGAAAACAAGTGCCTTTCGGCTTCGTTAAGAGGTGTTTTACACCCTTTATAAACTATGAATTGAATTATGTATTTCCCAGTGGTAGCCGAGTCTGGATTTGTTCATTACACTTAACTTAAATATAACTGGCGAACTATGCCCAATCAACGTAACGTTTCGTTACGTGTATTAATAGTGGCTGTAAAAATACTCGTTACGAAACCGAAAGGCATTTGTTCTCCCCATCATTCATCATCTGCCTAGCCTTTTCCCAACTATGTTGGGGTCGGCTTCCAGTCTAACCGGATGCAGCTAAGTATTTTACCTGTACCAGTATTTTACATGGAGAGACTGCCTATCTGACCTCCACAACCCAGCTAGTACCGGATAATACGATACCCCTTGGTAAGACTGGTTGTCAGACTTTTTGGACCTCTGACTACCTATCGACTGTCAAAGATCTACAAATGACAGCCGGGACCAACGGCTTAACGTGCTAACCGAGGCACGGAGGAAACTCGGTATGTAATGGGTGTTCACCCATCCACAGACCAACCTAGGCAAGCACGGCTTAACCTGACGATTGACCCGAGCGGCTGTTCTTATTTAGCCTCGAGCTCACTCTCTCCCCGTCATTGCGTTAATTTTTTTCTTCTGGACCATACTTGGGAACCTTCTAGTTTCGGACATTTTGGGGGTCACAGTTTCAACTTTTTCCCAAGTTTTTTTTTTTTTCAAATTAATAATAATTTTAATGTCATAACTTTAGTTTAAATACTCTAGTACTATTCAATGTAAAACGTGATTTTCACCTTAATAAAAAAGTCATTTCCCAGCAATCAATCATTTTTGCGTAGAGTTACTTATTTTAATGTACAAAATGCTTGGTTGACGGCATCGTGAAGAGTCCGTTGACACCTTGTATGTTAACCCTTGTAAATTCTTTTAAAAACAACTTAATGAAACGAAAGATTAAGTGGCTAACTTATGCTTTTCTCAGCATTGCGATAAAAAATGGGCTTACAGATATTCGCACATTCTGTTATCTACACATTGTGTTCACTTCAAGTTCATCCAATCGAACAAAATCCAAACAAGTAATAATAGATTTTTTGGAAAAATCGCCGACGAATCTAGTGGAACCTCGCTGGACCATTCGGTATTATTTAAACGAATTCGAGTAAACCTTTTGAAAAAGTTATTTTTAACGCGAACAGGACTTTGTAGTTCATTATTTCGGGATTAGTTCCGTTTCGTTTAACGATATCTATCTATATTTATTCACAGAACTTTTATAATTGAATTAACGGAAACCAATTTATGGAATGGATGGAGTTGATTTTTATTTAATTTGTTTTGCCCAAGGTGAATAAAAAGAGGTAATTTTAACTTTGTGTAGAATTAGTTTTTGTCTACTGTTGCTTTAGTCATGATAATTTAGATGATAAAGAGAAAATGGAAAATGGTGGCTAAAAGTAAGTTCCTTTTTTGTGTTGTTCCTCAGTGACCAAATGCAACTTTCCGAAACCGTTTCGATTAGAAAAAAAAAACTTTTTGTTCATAGATTTTCGATCGCCCGCCGGTTATCGCCAAGCAATGCGCACAAAATGGTAATATTATTTATGATATACAGGAGGTCTTGTGTCCCAGCTGTGGGAACATTATGAGGTACCTTATGTATCTAACAATGTATGAATATTTTTTGTAAAGGAGTAAATTAAAAAAAATTAGAGCAGAACAGATGTTCCTGGAAGTGTATCACGAATGCATATTCTACCAAAAATAATGTTTCCACTTTATGCAGTCACAAATTACGATAATTCTGAACTAAAACGTACCTACAGCCATAAAGAGAGCCGAATAAGCCAATCCAACAACAAGCTATGTACCTAAATCATAAAATATGCCATAAACTAAATATTTAACTAATCGTAAATAGCAATTCCAGTTTACGATACGTATCTGTCGTAAAGTGGGTGCCATAAATGTTGTATCACCTTCAAATAACGTTAACCTGAGCCTGGAAATAATTTTGGGGAAATAAGCTTCTTTTTCATTATCTTGAAGGATGTTTATATTATAATGCTACTAATTTAACATAACTTAACATCACGCCTGTAATCCCCCAAGGGTTGGGAAGAGGTGTACCTAATAGTGCACCCATTGCACATTTCGCCAGTTATGTTTTAAGTCCCATGTAATAGGGCGAGGCTATTGCCATCAACCGGGCCCAAATCCAGACTCGGTGGCTGGTACTGAGTAATTTCTAATGGAAAACCCAATAACACTTTGCCTGACCCGGGAATCGAAACCAGGACCTCATCTTCAGCAGTCGCGCTTGCGAACACTCAACTAACGAGGCAAGTAATACGATACCCCTTGGTAAGACCTGTAACGACCTGTAAGATCTGTAACGACCTCTAAGATCTGTAACGACCTGTAAGATCTGTAACGACCTGTAAGATCTGTAACGACCTCTAAGATCTGTAACGACCTGTAAGATCTGTAACGACCTCTAAGATCTGTAACGACCTGTAAGATCTGTAACTACCTGTAAGATCTGTAACGACCTGTAAGATCTGTAACGATCTCTAAGATCTGTAACGACCTGTAAGATCTGTAACGACCTGTAAGATCTGTAACGACCTGTAAGATCTGTAACGACCTGTAAGATCTGTAACGACCTGTAAGATCTGTAACGACCTGTAAGATCTGTAACGACCTGTAAGATCTGTAACGACCTGTAAGATCTGTAATGACCTGTAAGATCTGTAGCGACTGTAATGGCTTAACTTTGTCAGCCATATTGTTTCCATTTATCCACTATATCATACGTAACGACTGAAGATGGATCCCCTATTACTATTCGATGTCACGCCCGTTTTAGTAATACATGAACGTGTCTGCTTGTATAATAGTTTCAATTTTCTTCACAAAACAGGGAAGCAAAAATATATAGAACTAGATTATGTCCACGGCTTCGCCCGCGTGAAGTTCGGTAATTGTTCCACGGGATTGTACTACCGGGATAAAAACTATCCTATGTGTCAATCCAGATTATAAACTATCTCTGTGCCAGATTTCATCCAAATCCGTTCAGTATTTGCGTAAAAGAGAAACAAACATCCATCCATCCATTCATCCATCCCAACAAACTTTCGCATTTATCATATTAGTAGGATAAGATAGTATGTTTCAGAAGTATTATATACAGGGTGTAAACAGCCTCTTCACGAAGCCGTCAACCAAGCATTCTGTACAGAACAAAAAATGATCAAATTGTCAGGGAAAACAAGTGCCTTTCGGATTCGTTAAGGGTCTATTTATTTATCCCTTTAGAAACAAGATTGGATTCTGTTGTGCTCAAACTAAACTTAATTTAGGCTATTGCTATCTTTTTCTCTCTAATAAAACGAGAAAAAGACGGACGTAATTTAGTTCTGTCAAATTTAGTTGGAACTAATATTTCTATACAAATGAAGGGTGCACATAAAAATATGTCGACTAAAAACAAGGTGAAGCGCAAGGCATAAACTAGTTTGACATCTCTAACTTAGTTCATAGCTATAGCCGTCCTTACCTTGCACGGCCTTTAAGTAAAAGATAGCAATAGCCTAAATTAAGTTTAGTTTGTGCACAACAGAATCGACACCATTAGGACAGTTTCTAAACAAAAACCAATAACACAATCTTGTGAAGGGACTGCCGTATGTCTAGTTTAACCATATATTTTAATACCAGTCACTGGCCATGTATTTCATTCAGCAACCTCACAACTTTTGTGTTCTGTCCCCTAGGCAGTAAACTGAGGGCTGTCAAACATATCCTTATACAAATATTAAAAAAAAAATTGTACAGAGTTCTCAAGTATTTTGTTAGAACCTTTATCACCTGAATCTATTAACAAGTCAAAGTGAGTAAAAGTAATAATTTAAAATACGATTTCTATTCTTCAGTAATTGCTTGAAGTTAGAACTCTCAAAAGTTAGAATTCTAAGCTTTGCTTGCTTTGGTTATTCATACTTTTCGTTTCGGTTAATTCATGTCTATTACATGAAAATGGTTTTATAAGTATTATTTAAATTCAAGTAATTAGTTTAACTTAACTATAGACATGAGTGTTAAGCGCAATTATACGCACCAAAGCCGCCGAGCCTATCAGTGACTTTCGTACGTCTTCAGTTGACATGCCGCTGACTTGCTTTGATGTGTATTGCGTTAGAAACATAAACATGGTATGATACCTACTAATAATAACTGAATCCAATCATCCTATAATATTCCCATTGCTGGGACACAATGCCTTCTCTCTATAAGAAGGACTGGACCAGAAACCACCATGGCGCAGGCACTGTTTGGGCTTTGAGAGTAGGCAGTGGTGGTGAAATAAAATATAAAGTATAATAATGGTGCGATAAGTCCCCGGTGCCACCTTCCGCCTGACGCAGGTCCTCACCGGTCACGGTTGTTTCGAGAGGTTCCTGCACCGAATCGGGCGGGAGGAAACGCCCGGGTGCTACCACTGCGAGGATCGACCGGAGGACACGGTGGAGCACACAGTGAAAGAGGTTTGCCCCGCTTGGGCGGAGCACCGCCGTGTCCTCGTAACCTCCTTCTGCGAAGCAGTCATGCTAGCGAAGGAGGTGGCGGAACGTGAGAGAGAGAACCTCACGCCCCAGCCGCCGCGGAAGACTCACCGGGCGTGCAGCAATGGGCTAGCTCGCCGTCCGTCCGTCTTATGACGATAGACGGCGCGTTCGTGTTCCACGCGCGGTTCAAAGAGATGTCAGCAAAAAGGAAGGGGTCTGCAAGGGCCTATGCCTGCCGGGGCTGCGGGACTGTTCGAAAGAGATACCGTGGCCCTGGAACACAAAGGGCTAAGAAGAAACATAGATGGATTTTAGTCAGTAAAAGTCTGACACTCCCTTCCGCTCCGCCCAGAGCGAGAGGAGTCATTTGATGATTTCATCCGAAAAAAAAAATAAAGTTATAGTTATGGCATTTTTATGAGTAACCACAAGTTGTGCAACCCCTTAATCTAATTTTGAATCAAATCTTAGCTCAAGTACCTTTTTGTCCTCCTGTCTTGTGCTGTAGGTACCATATCATAATATTATATGTTTTCTATACACATCAAACGTCACGAAAAAGAAAAGCACCCTCCACTTGGTTATACGACACGTTAATGAAAAAAGGTACAATGACATTCTTCTATCTATTCACATAAATAATACCTACGCACTGTCAAGTTAGCTTAATAAAAACGTCTGGTTCACACACAAACGACTGTTCCCTTTGATTCGTGATGGGACGGACAGTCAGAAGCATAAACATGTATACAAATCTGCATTTTGAGTACAACATTTTTATTTATTTATTATTATTTAGGAGCTCGTGGCTTAATAATAACAGCCGCTCGGGTCGATCTTTAGGTTAAGCCCTGCTTGCCTAGGTTGGTCTGTGGATGGGTGACCACCCATTACATGCCGAGTTTCCTCCGTGCCTCGAAAAGCAAGTTAAGAAGACTTCCCTCCGCGCACTCGCTCGGGTTGGATGCAATCTATTTCGCTGTTGATTTTAATTACGATTTTCGTGTTCCGTGATCGATTCCCGGCTCGTGAGTTGTTACTAGTTGTGTGCTATTGTGCTAAGTGCTGGTATCGTAAGTTTTTTAGTGTTTTTACGTCGGTTTTACTGGTATTTTAGTTAATTTCGTTTACTTTCGGTGAGTACATTTACTTTCTTTGGTGTGTGGGTACCTCTAAATAATTTTATCGTCCGTTAATTCTGTTACTTTGCTTACGTTCTAATAGTTTATTTGAATTTCATAATTTATAATATGTTGTCCATTAATGATGACCCGCCTGACCGTGGCAGAGATGCATTCCATACACCCGGGTCGCCGACGACCTCCGCTAGCTCAACAAAACGTTTGTTTCGCGAAATGTCTCCTTCGTACATCTCGCCCGAGGATAGGTCAAAACGGCTACACACATCCAACTCAATTGAGAAGCCTTCGCCAATATTAAACGCCAGTACTGCGAGCAATGACAACTATTGCGATTTAGTTTCATCGGCGTCTGCATATCTCTCAAAAATTAACGACCTTGTTAATGATCAAGGGTCCCGCATTAATGTCGCAAATAAATCAGCCATCATGGACATGACTCAGCGCGTAACGGCCATTGTTTCTTTGTTAGCCATAAAATCATCCTCCAACGAAACCAAATTAGCCAATGCGAAACGCGAATTGGATAAAATTAAATTAAATCCTACTAACGTCAATACTAGTGATTATAACAAATCTTCGTATGCGGATTCTTTGAAACTTCGTCTACCTAAAGTTGGGCCAGCTGTTGAGTCGCGCGCCCCCCTTCCGTGCGTCGTCGCCTACCCTACCGCTGAGCGGTTAGCCGATTACTCGTCATCGTCCGCGACTAAACAAGCGCTAATGAAAGCGATTAAGCCTAGTGATGACGGATTTCAAATAGTAGGCGTTAAGAAAACCGCGAAATCTGGCGTTGTATTACGTGTCGCTAATGACAACCAAATAAAAAAGTTGCAATCGGTCGATGCTATTAGGTCCGCCGGCTTAAGACTTGAAAAACCGAAAGGCCGAAGGCCTCGTATATTAGTTAAGGACGTCCCATCCTCAATGGAAGACAATGCTTTTCTGCACGCGCTATACCGTCAAAACATTAAAGACGAGGTGCCAATAAATGAGGATGATTTTATTAAGTCTACTAAAATTATTCGTAGGCGTTCCTTAGATAATGGTCGCAAGTGGATAGGCATTGAAATCGAGTCCACAGTTCGTAAACATTTAGTGTCCACCAAAGATAAATTATTTATTGATTGGGCGACTTGCCGTTTCATCGATGATGTCGAAGTAGTTCGTTGTTTACATTGCCAACAGTTTGGTCACGTTAAGAAACACTGCGTTAATAAATCACCTACCTGTGCCAACTGCTCCGAAGCACATGAAACAAATAACTGCCCGCACAAGGATAATTTAAATTTTATACCGACTTGCGTGGCGTGTAAACGTTTTAAAAAACCGTTTGACCATCGTTGCGGGTCTCCCGAGTGTACCACGTACAAACTTAAGCTCGAACAGTTAATCCTCAACACCAACTACTAAAATAATGGATAGTTTAACTATAGGACAATTAAATCTCCACAACGATAGGGTGGCGACCTCTGAATTAGACAAATTAATTATCGATTATAACTTAGACATAGTACTTGTTCAAGAACAATACCAGAACGCTCGCTTACGTCACAAAGTAGTTCAGCTGGACAGCAAAGCACGAGCCGGAATTTACGTGGCGCGTTCTTCTAACTTTACAGTAACGTCTTTGCGTAACCTCATGACGCCCCACTGTGCCGTTGCGGAAGTCTCATCAGCTTCTTTTAAAGTTTACGTTGTGAGCTGTTACTTTCAATACTCAGACCCTGTTGCTCCTCATATACATAACCTCCGTCATGTCTTACAGTCACTCGCGGGCTGTAAAGTTATCGTTGGCGCTGATGTTAACGCGTCATCGTCTCTGTGGTATGGCAAGGTTAGGTCTACGGATTTCGACCGACGTTGTGCCGTTGAAGATTTTATTGCTGAAATGAACTTATCAATTCATAATACCCCAGATGCACCACCTACTTTTTGCAGCCCAATGGGCGAATCTTGTATTGACGTCACACTTTCTAGTGCAGACGTACGCTTGGATAGGTGGCGTGTCCTACCAGATGCGTCTTGTAGTGATCATCGCCTGATCGTGTACGAATTTGTTCCGGTGTCTTCTCAAGGTCCATCTCATATCACTGGTAATTTTAGATATAAAAGTAAAGGCGCGAATTGGGAATTCTTTAGCTCGCTTTTTGCGTGTCACGCCAAAGACTTCACTCGTGATGGGCTGTCAGCTGAAGAAAGTGCTGAAATTATGTCAGACACCTTCACTTACTGTGCTGACATCGCCATTGGTCGCGCATCTATGACCAACATCCATAGATGTGATTGGTGGTGTGACTACTTAATTGAACAACGTAAAAGCTATCGCCGAGCGCGTAGGCATTTAAACAAGCTTAAAAAACAAAAGGTCACCGGAGACCCACTCAACTTTGCTTTAAATGCGTTTAGAGTTGCCAAGTCCCGCTACAGAGCATCGGTGGAAAAATCCAAGGGTAATTTACTGCGAAAAATAGTAGAAAAATTAGATAAAGAAGGTCCGTGGTCTCCTTTGTATCACGAATTCAAAGCTAATCGATCAGTCGACCTGGCGTTTGTCCAGAACATTAAAGTCAATAATAAACACACCACCGGTATTGAGGAAACAACCGAAGTTCTATTAAATAGTCTGATTCCTGATGATTCGCCGGTAAATGACAATGACTACCATCAACAGATCAGAGCGTGGGCTGCTGTGCCACCTGAATCACCAGCGTCAGACCTTCCATCCATTGACGAATTCATTAATGTTGTCAGGAAACTGCCTCTTAACAAATCATCAGGTGAAGATAAAATATCTAATCGGATGATAATAGAAGCGTGTAAAACAGCGGGCGACGCCATTCTATCTGTTTTCAACCGATGTATTGCGGACGGCGTTTTCCCTCGCGTATGGCGACGTGGCTTTATACGAATAATTCCAAAAAGTGGTGATAAGCCACCGGACGACCCTAAGTCGTACAGGCCCATAACCCTACTGCCATCTTTAGGAAAACTCCTGGAGCGCCTTATCGTTCCACGTTTGCTGCCAGACGGGCCAAAGTTTCATAACAACCAATTCGGTTTCACCGTGGGAAAATCTACCGTAGACGCGGCACTTTCTGTTAGAAAAATTGTTAATAACTCGGAACACAAGTACGTGGTTGGAATCTTTTTAGATATTTCCGGGGCCTTTGATAACGCATGGTGGCCGATGCTACTACTTAAACTGAAGAATCGTGGCTGCTATAAAAACATATATAATCTTGTTTATTCTTACTTTTTAAATGGTTCCGCGAAACTCAAACTCGGTCATTATTCTATGTCAAAGTCCCTTACCATGGGATGTCCTCAGGGGTCGGTAATCGCTCCGTATGTATGGAATTTAGGTTTTGATGATTTTCTCGCGATTCCCCTTCCTCCCGGCTGTTCATTAACCGGTTACGCGGACGACGGCCTGCTGCTCATTCAGTCGAGTACTCGGGCTGGTCTCGAGAATTTAGCTGATACTTGCCTACGATTAATATCTCAGTGGGGCGATCGAAACCGTCTGACCTTTGCACCGCAAAAAACTTATCAACTAATTTTAAAAGGTAATCTTAAATCGTGGCCTAGTATTAAATTTAATAACGTTCCCGTGAAAAGAAAGCAATCCGTGTGCTACCTTGGTTTGGTCTTAGAGAGAAATTTTTCATTCATAGATCATATAAAAACTGTCGGTGAAAAAGCTAAAAAGAACTTTTATGCCTTAACGAGAATATCAAAATCTACGTGGGGTCTGTCATTTATATCTTTAAAGACCATTTATGGGGCTACTTACTTGGGGTGTATGTGCTACGGGGCACCTGTCTGGGCCGATAGGGCCACCATAGGAGCGGCACGACGTAAATTGCTTCAAAGCCAGCGTTTGGCTTTGATATTCTTATGCAAAGCGTATAGGACGGTTAGTACTGAAGCCTTACCGGTACTTGCAGGTGTACTTCCAGTTGATCTTGAAGTGCAGCGACGGGCTGCAATGTACTATAACGCACGTGAGACCGCGGACGCAGACTTTTTAACCCTACGTGACCGTGTTAAGATTGCTAGATTATTCAAACCACAGACCGACGTCTGGGAGGAACTTTTGTCTGAATGGCAAGGTAGGTGGGATAATTCCATCAAGGGCCGACACCTCCACCAGTTCTTTCCATCCGTTCGTGAGCGGCTGGCCAGGACATGGTTGGATGTTGATCACTGTGTTGCCCAATTTCTCACCGGTCATGGTAACTTTAAGAGTAAATTATTTTCCTTCAAGCTTGTTGACTCGCCTTTTTGTCAATGTTCCACATCTGACTGCGAATATGAACAATCAGCACATCACATTTTATGGGAGTGCAGTCTTTGGCAGAATGAACGCAACATTATGTTGGATAGTGTACAGGTTACATCCGGAGTTATTTACTATACAGACCTTGTGGAAACTAGAACAAATTTCCGTGCGTTCAAGCGTTTTTGCCATACCTATTATTGGAATCAAATATAACAGCTCACAACTTAGGACCCATTAATGTTAATATTTATCCGTGGTGCTAGGCAACTGGGCCTATCCCAGTTGTAAACGTCCCTTTGTGCCTATTGGCCTTGTTTCGTTCTGTCTCCTGCTGAAATGGAGGGAAGTGGAAATTACGGTTTTTTCCTACTCCTCCACTATACTTTTCTGATTAATTTCGTTGCGGGATCCAAGACAGTTAAATTCATTCTCTGGGACTTCGTCGAGCTTCATTGTCTCGGCGCTTTTCTGGTGGTCGCCACTGTTGATTCTGGCTTTCAGGAGTTACAGTGGTTTGGGAACAGTGTGGCGGGCTTGTCCCAAAAAAAAAAAAAAAAAAAAAAAAAAAAAAAGAAAAGCAAGTTAAGCTGTTGGTCCCGGCTGTCATTTGTGATCTTTGACAGTCGTTACAGGTAGTCAATGGCCCAAAAAGTTTGACAACCAGTCTTACCAAGGGGTATCGTATTACCCGGTACTAACTGGGTTGTGGAGGTCAGATAGGCAGTCGCTCCATGCTTCGCTGCAAACTTGGGAAAAGGCTAGGCAGATGATGATTATTATTTATTATTTTATTGTTATTTTATTATTGCAATTTTGAGATAAGCTCTAATCTATACATACTCGTACAAGTTAATAAATAAAATTTGAGTTTTTTTATTTCTAAACAACGGTTTTTTGCTGAATACATGTAATATATACGGAACATAAAACATTAAAAAACTATATGTCTGTTTGTTCCGGGTAATCTCCGAAACGGCCAAACCGTTTTTTCGGTATTTTAGTGGCAGATATCTGATGTGCCGTGCAAGTACGTAGGAATCGATTCGATAAATCTGACAGTCATTCTCGACAAAATGAGTTTATAACAAAGATAAAAATGTAAATTGTCGAGAATAACTGTCAGATTTATCGAATCGATTCCTACGTACTTGCACTGGTGATAAGAAGTTGCATAAGCTACTTTTATTTATGAGAAATTATTAGGGTTCCGAGCAAATAAATTAAAACCCTTGAATTGTTAACAAAACATGATGTAAAAAGGCAATAATGAATACTTATTTGAATACCAAAACGGTTTTTATCTACTACGAGTACGTTCCTTTTAGTAAATAGGTACTTGTGACGCGACAACCCTAGAAAAAGAAGTAAGTAGGACTTATCAGTGCGTTTCCACGATACAGCCCGATGACGTAAAGGCCGTTTGTGAGGGAATGAGTGATAAGGGTAGCTGTGAGGATAAAGAACAGTTGGATGTTTGTGTGTTAAGGCCAAGAGTAGGCGGAGAAGATAATTCATGTATTATGTATGCTGTGAATGCGATTATGGTTGTTTTGTAGTGGGTAGAGACAGAGTCTAGCCAGATAAAATTTTACACCAGTAAAATTAAACATTAAATAGAATTTACGCACTCGCGTAGCTATGATGGGAAACATTGTGATGAACCGACGACGGCACGGTTAGCGCAGTGGCTAAGCGATTGGCTGCCTACGCCACGTGTCGTGACCTTCAAGTAGTTGTTCCAGGCCTGGCCTGTTTGTAATTGAGAGTTTACATGTTTGTAAACGCACCGATGAGACAGGAGAAATTACTAGAGAGGGTCAAAGTTAAAAAAAGGACCAATCCACAATGGGCTCACGTCCTCTTACAGACATGAGGCCAGCAGTGAGAACATTATCCTGATCATGCTTGCACAAATAACAAGATCAAAAGGCAAATAATTTCGCTAAAACATGAAAGAGCAGAGCATCGAATTCAGTCGCTGTAACCGATATCGGCTAGATGGCATGTATCTATGTTGGTGGTCGGCTTCCAGTCTAACTGGATGCAGCTGAATATAATACCAGTATTTTACATGAAGTGACCTCCACAAGCCACTGAGTACTGGGTAACGAGCCACACTGACTATCTGTAACCCTGTGACCTGCTAGATGGCATCGTTATTATCTACAACTTCGTTGCGTAATAAGAAGTACCAAAATAATTTATTGTAAGTCTCCTTTTAACGAGGAGGCTCGGCAAAAATGAGACAGGCCATATAAAATCATTTTCTATTTAATTTTGATAGCTGCCTATCAAAGGAACATTTCTTGGAAACTTCAAGTGAATTATTAATTGACGTCGTGCGTCGTTGCCTCAAAAGCAAATTGATAAATGTAATCAAAGACATTTTTACATGAAAGTGAATATTTTTAACTAGGTACCAAATATAATTTAGTCAAGGCTTTCTAAAATATTAATTGTAATAGACTTTTAAATTACATATGCAGGGAGGATTTTTGCGACGCAGCGATGAATGATGCGACCAACTGATCTTGCATATTTTATTATATGTAGAATAGTTGCAAATCGCAAAAAATACGATTCCCATACATTCAGTAATGTTTGTTCATCCTTCTTACAAGTATCATTTAAATTCATATGTATTTATGCACCCAAACGTTTTCAGTAAAAATCTTATCTGCTTTTCGGATAACTGGAAAAACCCCAGTCAGAAAAACAACTACACAAAAACCGAACTGAAATCGTTCCGAATTTAAAATTCAAAAATACAAATTGCAGATTTCAAAGGAAAATTCGTTTGAAAAACAAAACAGCGAGATGTCGTAAAGCTGAGATGAAACTGGGAACATAAATAGCGATGAATTTATACCCAGAAACGGATGTGGCGGACTGATGGATAATTGCGCCTTGACACGACGATAAAAAAAAAGTATCGCCGTAAATTGCTGAGCATTGCCGATGGTTGCCGAGGCTTGATTAAATGATTTCATGCTGGGTTTTGTTTTGGAGACGCGTGATTTGGATGCTGTTTTATCTTTGGTAAGAGTGAAAAAACATTGTTTATATGTTTTTGGTGAAATTCAAACATTGCTGCATTGTTGTAAACTTTAATTATGCCCGCAGCCAGAGAAAGATGTGGGCGTAATGATTAAAGCTATCGACAATTGCGAATCGGGTGGCCAATCCGATTCTTTGGAACAAAAGTAATTTTGCATAGTGTTAAGTGGCCGCTCCTGAGGACCTACACAAATTGTTTATGCAATATCATTCATTTATGGTCGCATGCCGGAAGAGCTGTAGGCTAAAATAACAACACATGCAGTTGGCCCCAAACAGCAGTAAACGGCAACGCGGCAGGCTCAGAAGATGTCGGAACGAACTCGACTTTTTTCTCAAAGATTGGCCAATAACAGCTACGGATAGGGATAAGTGGAGCGACTTTGCCCAGTAGTGGGACACAAATGGCTAATAAATTGTCACATTTATGCGATAGTAAATAATGGAATAGTCAAAATGTTTTGGACAAGCAACACAATTTCAAATGATGATTGAATAACGAATACCTAAATGTTGTTTACACGAATTAAATGTGATCGAGTATTGAACGGGATTTCGCTCGTTTTGTTTAAATGCACTTTATGAAGAAAACGAAGTGCTTCGAAGCAAAGAGATTTCCACTTGTCTAACCCTTTGATTTGTTGAATGCATTTTGACAGTAAAATAAAATCCTCGAGTCTGAGTCCTCTTTTTCAAGCCAATTTAATTAATTTGACAAACTTATTAACAGAAATTAACTAGAATTGAGTTAAAAATCAATTTCCAAATGAAACTTGCACAATTTATTAAAGCAGTCTACCGGTTCAGCACCCGTTGCTTGGCTAAAAATCTGATAAGAACAAACTTTCCTCCCCTAAAGACTTTGCAAAACTTGGCTTCCTTAAGTTACCTTTTGACTCTCCGGACAGCGAACCGAATGTTCTTCAAACACTTCAGCGGCAGGATATAAGGCCCCCCGAACACGCCAAGAGCCAATTGTAAAATACAAAGAGGGTTTATGTACTTTACACACCGAATCAGGGTGAAAAGTAAATGAACTTTTCGCCAGTTTTATTTAACTCCCATAATCTTTATTTCTTTCTTTTTCTTTAAAAATAAAACATTGCCCCACACTAGGAATTTCTCCTGTATCGTTTAGAGTCAATAAAACAATTAGAAAAATAATTTTATACTAGTCCACTAGATGTCTAGACTAGTCCATTAGCCGTGTGGTATCCGGCAGAGTAGAATAGAACCAACCCATTACACTCACGGGTGTCGTATAAGGCGACTAATGTCTGAGGCAGAACACCTTGCGCCTCCGTAGACCAGAGAATGGGCAGCAGCGTTTTCTGTTAGTCTTTCATCACTGCGATCTCCAATCTGCCTGCCAAGCGTGGAGATTACGGCAAATTCCTCCCATCATGGGAGAGGCTTATGTCCAGCAGTGGATGTTATGGGCTGTTGTAGTGTGTAGTGTGGTTACCTCCATGCAATTACGACTGAAATATGAAATAAACAGCCAAGGAGCATAATATACTCGATATTAAGTCTGACCAACAATATTGATTGTTATATACGAAGTTTTTTTTTTGCATGCTTTGCAACGCCTTTTTTTCAAATTTTATTCATAAACCTACACTGGCAAATATAGGACAACCCAGCAACATTTCATTAACATTTGGTTGAGTAGTTTAAGAGTGTATAGGGTACGAACTGACATTGATTTTGATATTTATAGATTGTAGGTACCTTTCTTTTTGTTTACGGGGGCAAACCTTCAAAAGGCGACCGGTCTTTGGGGACAAGACCATGAGGCACTGTTTCCTCTTAAAAGACCTGTCCACATATTTTATTGAGCATTCTAACCGATTCTACCTTAGATGATTGAAAGTCGGCTGTCTGCAGGCATCCTAAGTCGCCGGAGGCTCAGGAACTAATAAATTACTGCTTATCTTGTATACCATTCAAAAGAGATTCTGGGAGTTGCTCCTTAATCCCAAATAAAGGAGGCCAACGATTTTTAGACGTGGCTTAAAGCTGTTTTCATATAAAAAAGGTTTTTGTACGTTTTATTGGAACAGTTTTAAAGTTTGGGTTCAAAAAGGTTTGTAAATTTATTTCTGAAATCGTGGTAAATCTTAGTAGGATGTCTTGTTTTATTATTCTATTTCAAATTACCTATCCACGATCTGTTTCTTAGCAAAGCCATATTGGCTAAGGATAAATGGAGAACCAAAAATAAAAATGAATGTCGTAATTTATCCTATAACAAAGAAAACATTTTTGTACGAGTAAATGACCACAATTATTATACTTTGAATCACATGAGCGGTCTTGTCAATTGGTTCACGACTTTTTGTTTTATTAATATACCGATGGATAATAATGGAAATCAAATATAAATTATTTTTAGTCACGAAAGTTATCATAAAGGTTAGCGATATTTACAGCACTGGAAAATATAAGGAGAGTGAGGAAAATTGTCAACAATATTTTTTATTTAAAAAAAAAAAAAAAAAAAAATGTCTTTTTGAGGACGATCGCGGTGATGGTGGCGGGACGATCTGATCATATTGGCGGGGCCATGGCCAAAGATTGCTCAGTATAGAGAGGTATGGAAGGCAAAAGGCGAGGCCCAGCAGTGAGAAGCGACGTAGGCTAACAAAATAAACTTTGAAAGAAAACACGACATAATTATCCTCTCGCAACAGTGAATACTGGGAACATTATATTAAGCTGACTAATGCTACTTTATATTAGGTAATGTATGGTTTTTTTTTTATATATTTTAGCATTGATTTAAGTATAACATAATTAATTAAAAACTATTAAATAAACTAACAACAAACTATAAAAGGGCATCGAAAAACTCCTCAACGCTGTCAGCTGGTAATGTGCCCAAGAGACTGGCGGCGTTCCCACGTTGTATGGCAACACTTAGCCTCTGGAATATATTTTGGAATTAATATTTTAATATCATCATCTGCCTAGCCTTTTCCCAACTATGTTGGGGTCGGCTTCCAGTCTAACCGTATGTAGCTGAATACCAGTATTTTACATGGTGCGACTGCCTATCTGACCTCCACAACCTAATATAATAATATATGGAATTATATTTTGATTCTAGATTTGTGGTAAACCAGTCAAAGACAAAAAGCCACTACTCTGAAGTCTCGTTCACCCAAGAGGACACGATTAATACCAAGTATAATTAATATACAAGAATATCGAATACCCAGAGTATTTTGAGCACTATATATTAAATGACCTGGTTTGTTTTTGACCATTAGGTACGGCGCATTTTCCAACTAACCACATTAAGAGACATGACTGGCCTGGTTTCGAGTCAAGCTACGTTTAGCACGCCTTTGTGTTTTACTAGATAGCTAGGTTGCCTAGGCGACTTGTAGGAGAACTAATATGGTGATGCCTAAACTTAAACTTTCTTCCATCGTCCAATGTCGTAACCTCACTTTCTTTGGACATATCACTCGTCAAGAAGACATACATCTGTGGAGCGACTTGTAGTGTAGGGAAAGGTTGAAGGCACAAGAGCGCACGGCAGGTCACAAATGCGTTGGACCGACCAAGTCAAAACTGCACTTAATGGTTCACTCCACGAATGCACAAGAAAAGCCAAAGTACGGGAGGTTTGGCGACGGATTGTGAAGCTTGCTACCACCCCTGATGTGATGACCATGACCACTCTGCCAGGAGTGTGACGATGAAGAAGAAGAAGAAACTCAAAGTGTGTTAAAATTAAGAAACAATCTGTTTTAAAATTGTTTATTTATTATAATGCCCTTATTTCTCCGAAGGGTAAAGCCAAAGTGTATCTAATTGTACTTACGCCCTATTGCAATAAAAAAATCTGTTCTTATTCTGTATTATTTCTTTTTCAAAATACTTCAATGGTTCTATCTCTACCTCTTGAAGGATTACTGAAATATCCTTACCTACCTATAAATTGTCACACTTGTCAAAATAAATCCTCTACAAAAATCGCTGTGTAGGTATTGATCCGAAAAAGGCATTGAAGCCTTGTTTCCTAATATAGATGGCACAAATAAAGCACTACTTAAATAAAGTACCTACACTAAACATCATCCTATGTTAGTGGCTTGCTTGATTAATTACCAGTAGGCACGACAGTCATTATTCTTCAAAATCAACATAAATAATATAATCAGTCACTGGGACACAAACAAATGAGAGTCAAGTAACTCGAACAAAGGCAAGTAGCCGTGTGAAGATACCATACATTTCGTTCAGTAGGACTGTAATTACGATTACCGAGCAACTAACGATAATGAAACGTTATTAAACGATAATTATCTTGGAGTCATCACAGTTTGACCAATTCTGTTTGAATAACGTTATATATTATAATGTTTATTTGGGTTTTGTTCGTTGACTGACAGTAAATACTATAGTTGATTAGTAGTATGTTCATTTGTAATGAAATGAAAGATAAATATTTTGTTAAAACTGTGAAACATTACAGGTAAGTACCTAAATGTTTGTTTTAATGTGACATTGTGAAAATAATGGAGTTATAGTGTTAAATAAATTGGTTTGGTATCATGTGGTTAAAACTGAATGCTTAGTTACTGATTGTGGTTTGTATTAGCCGTTAATTATTGGCTGGTTTTGATAATGACGTGCTTAAATTCGTATCGTTCAATTAAGTAGAACTGTAAATTATATTTAGTCAGTTTTAATTATTTTTCAATTTGTACACAGGTTGCAAGCGGGTTAAGTATCTTTGTTATTTTTCTGTGATTTAAGTTTCAGTTTTACCAAACAATTATTGGGCTTTTTTAAAAGGATAATACTAATAATAATAAAAAAAAGATTTATTTAATACTAAAATTCGTCGTGTCCAAATAGGTCACACCTCCTCTCGTCATTAACTATGATGACTGCTCAACATTGTTTTGAGTAAGAAAGCATTATATTCCTCATGTAGGTATGTACATATAATTATTGTATGTATTGAAGACACGAAGGCTAATATCATGACATTTCGATCAGGGAAGAATCGTGGAATCAATTTGGATAGTTTTTAGGTTTAGGTTTTTAAATGAGTCGAAAGGTTTTATATGATAAGTAAGGCTCAGACCAAGTAAAAAACCAAGACATAGCGCTGCGAACAATAAAGTGAGGCCAGCGCAAATTATTATACACACACACATTTACATCAAACTACAATAACACTATGCCTCAATAAATGCACAACATGTTTACGAAACCAGCCTCACTTTTCTGTTCGCAGAGTTCCGTCTTAACTTTTTTTTTTTGGTCTGATAGTACACGGCGAGACGTAATTTGACCGGCCTCACTTTGCTGTGTTCCGTCTTTACCTTTTTATTAGGTCTGAGAAGTAAGGATTTAAGATTTCAGTAAACTGTGATTACTACTCTGTCAAGAAAGTACCGAGAAAAGATCAATAAAACACAAAATATTAGTTATTTATCCAAATTTATTTTATCACCTTCAAAGTATGGTCCTTCAGAACCGACACACTTACGCCAACTAATAATCCAATCATAAAAATATTTTTTAAATGCTTATTCCAGAATTGAGTTCAGTTCTCGCCGCGAATTCTCCTTTATGTCTTCTACTGAATGAAAACGGGTGCCACGAAGTGGTAATTTGAGTTTAGGAAAAATAAACAAGTCGGCTGGAGCCATATCTGGTGAATAAGGTGGTTGCTCGATGGTATTTGTTGAGTTTTGGTCAAAAAATCGTTCACAACTGTGCGAAGGCGCATTATCGTGGTGCAAAATCCAAGAATTTTCTTTCCACAAATCTGGCCCTTTTATCTAATTTGCTCTCTTAAACGCTGCATAACGTCCGAATAATATTTTTTATTTACCGTTTGACCTTCCGGCAAGATTGTCAGTCACTATTTCCTTCACTTTTGCGATGTTAACTTCAGTTGCAGACGTTGATGGCCTACCAGAACGAGGCAAATCTTCCATCACACCTTGACCGCTTTTGAACGCTTTGTACCACTCATAAGCGCGTGTTTTTGATAAAGTCGATTCACTGTAAGCCTTCTGTAACATTTTCAGAGACTCCGAACTCGAAATTCCATTGGCGATGCAAAATTTAAGACAAACTTTTTGTCCGATATTTTTGTCCATTAAGAAATTCGCAATACACACTAGATATGATATAACTAAAATCAGCACTGCATTTAATCTAATTAACAGATGTAACTCAAACTCCGCGCCAAAATGGAAAACAGTTGTGCTAATCTAACAACAACAAAAAAAAAATTTGGAACCATAAACAAATCATCCATTCCCGATACTTTTTTGACTGAATGTATAATACGAATGTTGAAATGTGGAGTGGTTTATTCATGATCAAAACTTGTTTGTATTATATACAGTATAAAATAATTGCCGCGTGACCCTTAACACTGCATGCCTATTTCGGGCACCAGTCTTTCATGCATTTTTGTATCCTATTAAGTTCTTGCTGTTCACCATAACATTTGTGACGAGAAATACATATTATTTTTAATGACAACTGCATGAAGGTTTAGTAAACACTCCTTCAGTTTCTCTTTAAAGCACCTTTACAATCAACTCTTATTGTTAAAATCTTCTTGCAAACTGACCATTTAAATTTAAATCCAATGAAAGCTAAAGCAAAGCCTCCTTCCTTGAAAAAAAAAACGAAAAACAATTCAGCTACCCACTTGAAACCATTAATAACCCTTAGAAGCACCTGGCGACGATACAATCCAATAATTTCCGAGACAATGGAACCAATAACAGGAGGAAACAAAAAAGATTTCCTTCAAGTTATTTATGGGGAATGGTATAAGATAGCGATGGTGAGGTAGACCGCGCATTACTATTAATGAATTGTGATAACCGATATCAGGTCTTCGGGATGGTATTGGCTTTTCGATTGGTTCTGTTTTTGGGATTCGTTATTTGATTTTATGTCGTTAGTTCATGGACGAACGAGACTTCTTCGTCTTATTATTCTTTATCGTGTGGAATGTGCCTAACCTGGTGTCAGAGTTTCTATGGCCGCCCATGCCTCTGACTTGGCTTCACATGCCTTCGAGAAATATCTCTCAGGCGTGCTGTGTTTCCTCACGATGTTTTCCTTGCCCGAAACAAGTGATTATTATACAATACGCACATGAATCCAAAAAATCAGAGACCGTGCGTGTGTTAGGTTCGAAATCGAGACCTATGTCTTGGCAGTCCGACGGTTACATCACAAGGCTACACTATTTCCGGGGTTGTGGGACTGTTCGAAAGAGATACCGTGGCCCCGGAACACAAAGGGCGATGAAGGAACATGGATGGGTTTTAGTCAGTAAAAGTCTGACACTCCCTCCTGCTCCACACAGAGCGGGAGAAGTCATTTGATGATTGCGCATCCGAAAAGAAAAAAAAAAAAAAAAAAAAAACAGGCTGCACTATTTTGTTTTTTCGTCGATATCTAAAAATTGTCCGTCGGCACAAGTTAGCGGGTATGCGTACGTTCACAGTACACACTAACACTACTTGATGCCACACATTTTGTTCATGAGAAAATAAGTAAGGTCTGGCGGCCCTGGGATCTTGAGCCAGACTACTATTTGGAACGGACTACTTGGAACGAGACTGAAGAGGTGGGCTTAGAATATTCGAGTAAATTGGTGGTGTGATTTAGAGACTTGACATGTAAAATTATGCCATCTTTGTTTTTTTTCCCTACACTTTGTGCAAGCAGAACAGTAGTACAGATACCGTTAAAATGTACGTGACAGCCGAGCCATCTTAAAGATTTCATAACAAAAGTTTTTATTGTGTGGGCAGTCAGCTGAACGTTAAGATCTGATCTGAAGTCCACGCAATTTCAACCCGTCAGTCCACACAAATGCTTACGAGACAAAAAAACAAAGATCCCAGTCCAATTTCTTCCTAAAAGACACTGATTTATAGTCCGCTGCCCATCCCCTTCCTTATAACGCGTCCTTCTTTTTGTGAGGCCTTGACCCTGTACATTGGCCTGACAGTAATGTGGCCTTACCGTAATCACTTTTCTTACCTTTCGAGAATGGAATAAAAATATATTGGAATCTTCGATTGGCTTTTGTCTTTTTTCCGTTTGAGTTGGGGCGGACTTATCGGAGAAGCAGGTATGTACTTAGAAGTATTCTTATAGGGAATTGTACCCGTTTTCACAAACATTAGGCTTCTCCTAAACGCAAGCCACGCCGTAGGTTGAAAATCAATGACGTGCCGTTGTTGTGGGCTTTCATTCAGATTACGCGTAGTGAAAACGGGGCATAAGAACAAATAATATTAGAATTAACTTGATGTCTATTTAAAAGCATGTTGGCAAAGTATGATGGTAATTGGTGACACCAAACTTAACACTAACCCAAAAATTAATCACTGGCTTCGTTGAAGGAAAACATCGAGACGAAACAAGCATGCCATAGAGATAATTCTTGACGGCATGTAAAGCCAAGTCAGGGACTCATGAGCGGTATAAAAACTCTGACACCAGGTTAGGAGTACCTAACCTGGTGTCAGAGTTTCGTGTTTTTATCGTGCGGTTAGTAAACCGCACGATAAAAAACAGGAAGACCCAAAAAATACTTGAAGACACCAAACTATTCACTAACCCAAAAATAGTATTGGATTGTTGACCCGTTTTATTTTTAATCAACTTCAAAAAAAGGAGGAGGTTATGTTTTCGACCAGCATATTTTTATCATAAGTACGGTCGAACAAGCTATTTGGTTTACATTTTACAACGTAATTTGTTGGTAAAACTGTTTACCAAATAGCTTGTTCGACCGTACAACCAAATATTCTATTTTCATCTCAGTTGATATTATAATCCTTCTGGGAGACTTTTTAAGTTGAAATAATCACCTAACAAAAAATTGCATCCATTTTCCTCCCACAAAAACATTGGGATTTTCCAAATACATGTCCCCTATCTCCAAGGACGTGGCCTATTTACATTTTCTTTAATATAATAATATGTGTACGATATAAAGAATCGTTTACAGCGTTTTACGGAACCATGTTCTGCGTCGTTTCGGTTTTATTGCTGTGCTTACCCCCGGATTGATGCAAAGTTCTCGTATCAACATTATGGGTATATGATGAGGTTTTATGATACGAAAATTCTTCTTGTGTACTGTGTTTATGGCCGTGTTTTTTTTTTGTTTCCGAGAGATGGTGTCAACAGAAATAAAAGTGGGGAAGTGTATTTTGTTTTTTTTTTTTTTTTAATTTTAGTTCTGGCCGGTAAAGTATGCGCGTGCCAATATAAAAAAAAAGAATAAAATAGAAAAAAAACTAAGGTCTTGTACGTGGAAGTTATGTATCATCTGCCTAGCCTTTTTCCAACTATGTTGGGGTTGGCTTTCAGTCTAACCGAATGCAGCTGAATACCAATATACAGACATAAGCGACTGCCTATTTGACCTCCACATCCCAATAAGCAATGTGTAATACGATACTTCTTGGTAAGACTGGTTGTCAGACTTTCGAGTCACTGACTACCTGTAACGAAGGTCAAAGATCTATAAATGACAGCCGGGATCAACGGCTTAACGTGTTTTCCGAGGCACAAGGAAAACTTGGCAGATATGCGATCAATGTCGAATGTACATGATATTATTTATTTATTTATTTATTTAACACTTCAAGCACAAAGTACAGAGGCGGAGTTAATGCCATAGGCATTTTCTACCAGTCAACCTTTAGGTGATGCAGAGACCAGCAGTGGTAGCTGTCACTTCTGAAAATGAGAGAATAATTTTATTTAATACTACGATATACTACAAGGATATATAAATACCATACATAAAGGGTGTAAAACACCTCTTAACGAAGCCGAAAGGCACTTGTTCTCCTCGTCATTGCGATCGTTTTTTTGTTCTACACCATACCTGGGAACCTTTTAGTTATGGAGATACTGGGGGTCAAAGTTCCAACTTTTTGACAAGTTTTTTTTAAATACAAGTTTTTAATGTAAGATTTTTACTTTAAACATCTCCACGACCCCCGTACTATTCAATCCATCCATCAGCACAATGTTTTGAGTGCGTTACAATGAGTTCTAACACAAAACATAATTTTTCACCAAAAAAAAAAAAGTTGTTTCCCAGCAAAATTTTTTGCGTAAAGTTACTTAGTTTGATGTAGAGAATGCTTGGTTGACGGCTTCGTGATGAGGTCTTTTACACCCTGTTTAAATGAAACACTATAAATATATATCAAATACTTTAGATACATATTAAAATAGATGATGATAATGATGATGATGATTGATTATATGTTCTTATTTCAATGACAACGCTCCCTTTATGGCGACCATAAATTATTTTTATAGGTATGTGTCTCAGAGTACATGCTATCCACCATACCAACGCGTTCAGGACCGTCTGGCATGCGTTTATAGTGGCACGCTAAGCTATTTGGCAACTGGCATACTCGAAATGTTAGTACAGACGCCAGCACATGCTACCGGAATCAGTCAAATTTTTCCAATCAACCTTGAACCTAATACTTTAGCTATAAAGTTGAAAGTCTATTGGCAGATTGTAGTAGCCTGTACATTACGTACTACTGTATTATTTCGAATGTTTTACGGCCGTTTTCTATAACTTACTTACGTATAACTGTTGGTTAATGTGCCTTCTTCCGTAGCTATCGGTGTTTCTATAAACAAAGAATATCCTATCCGTGTCACCTACCTGTCACTTGAATCATAGAAAAATCAAAGAAAGCTTTTCTGTGACGTTTTTTTCTAACCGTCCAGTAAACAAAATGTCAAACAGACAGAGATAGCAACCTATCGAAACCAGCTGGTAAGTTAATGAAAGAGGGCCGTAAAGAAACCTCATTTGTACTGTTCACGTGTACTTTGAAGAATCTTCTCTACGTAGATTATAGACCTTTTTACTTCGAAATTTGCAGTAAGTTACCTACATTTTTATCCAATAAAAATCTAAGACAAAAATAAGTGATGCGACCCTGCCAGGATTCGAACCTGGAATCTTCTGATCCGTAGTCAGACGCGTTATCCATTGCGCCACAGGGCCTGGTTCTTAGAAGGCCTAATTTTCTGATCTTTCCTTATGAAAATCGATTTCAAGAGAGTGGTAAGTTTTTAGCTCGCCCGTATGTTACTAAAAATAGTATTTCGATAGAATAGTCACGTAGGTTATACAGGACCATTGCTTAGTAGGCGGTACTTTCATACACGTATAAAAGTTTGGCTTGCTCTTATAATATCTTCTACTTTTCATAATTTATTATTAATTGTTCGTCTCTTAGCTGCCACGGTTCATTTTAATTACTTTATTTTTAAATTGTTGATTTAATCTTTTACTCTGGACGCCCTTAATGTACGGTCGAACAAGCTATTTGGTTTACAGTTTAACCCACTAATTACATTGAAAAATGTAAACCAAATAGCTCGTTTGACCGTACACGTCTTTCTACATCGTTCTCACATATGTGTAAAATCTCAACATGAATGATGTAACTAAGATTTTGAAACAATATTTTGATTTAAAAGAGTGTCCATGGAGTTTCTTGTCCGTTCTTCTCCATAGAGACCTACGCTAGGGAATGGGCAACTACTTACAGTACTTTCTCAAGTTGTTGTGTCTTGTGACTGGGACTGTAGCTTTGTTTTTTTTTTGTATTTTTGACATTAAAAGTGCCGTAATGGTCTAATTGAAATAAATGCTTTGAGTTTGAGTTTAAGAGGGCCCTTCCCGGCGCGTCTATCGTCAACGCGAGCATGGTCGAAAAGCTTGTTGTTTCATCCAGAGCCATCGCGACGATATTTTTTCAACTGCCCTGTCTTACCTAGCCCCGACCCCGCACTACTCGTCACCCGCGCACCTCATACCGACTAACGCGAGGACATTGAACGAAAAATAGTGTTCGAAAATTTATAAAACTTGTTCCAGGAAATACGTGTTTTTAAATAAGTCTTACAAGTTTGTGAAATATATATTTTTTATTCAAAATCTCCACTATATTTGCAAGGCTTCTATCAGGCTATTTTCTTTAGTTTTACAATCTATGAGTACATTATGAACGGCCAAAGTTGAGGTAAAATTTAAGAAAAACAGCAATTTTTGTAGGCTTATACTGAATTTGTTCCTACCAATTTTTATTTTTTGCTTCGATAGAAGCCTAGATATAGTGCACAAGATACCTATCATTTAAAAAAAATTAAAGATATATTTGTACAACTTCTACTAATCACGCACGAGCGTTTGTCAAAATTCTCGCGAAAAGTATGGCGGGTTGGCCGCTCTTAATGTAAGGGATTCTGAACAGTCTGCTTGCCTAATGAGCTTGCGGTATTGTTGGCCCATAGGCACGCCATTGCTATATCCCTAATATCTTAAAATCAGAGAAAAAGTATGAATGCCCATAAAGGCCCTAGGGTACCTAAGTATTGAAATAAAAACTAAGATACTTTTGCTTATAATCAAATAATGTAACTTTACTGTGTTAAGTAAATTATCCCATTTACATTTTATCACTCAATTCATTCAGTCCCCATTCTCCATATTAAGGGTTTAGTGAGACATCTCACAGTTGAAACACGTAGCCAATAAATCATTGACGATCCCAATCACTGTCACGAGTGACAAAATTTGTCGCACCCTCCACATTTTTGACAAAGGTCTTGACTAATCTCACCTTCACCGTATCGATGGATAAGTGAGATAGAATGAGAAAACGTTATTAAAAAAGTTTTATTGGAAAGGCCCCTTGAGTCTTGAGTACGTAAAATTCGTACCTACATTAAATATGGACAACGTTTTTCATCAAAGTTCGACGAAGTCTTCAGGGGGAAGTTTCCGTATGTTTACAAGCTGTTATATTTTGAGATGAAGATAATTCTTTTTCCTAATTTTTGAAGACTTTGCCTTATTATTAGTCGCTTTAGGGAGTACCGACAGTTTGAATCCGAAAACTTATTCATGTAAACTTAGAGGAACGCAGACGCACACATTGTGTATTTGTTTGGAGTTCCTCGCTAATTTACGATCTCTAACGGCCATTTTCAATAACTTACTAGCCGGTTTCGGTAGGTTGCTATCTCTGTCTGTTTGACACTTTGCTTAGTGACCGGTTAGAAACAAAACGTCACAGAAAAGTTTTCTTTGATTTTTCTATGAATCAAGTGTCAGGTAGGTGACGCGGATAGGATATTCTTTGTTTGTAGAAACACCGATAGCTACCGAAGTAGGCATATTAACCAACAGTTATACGTAAGTAAGAAATCCAGTATCCAGCCAGTATCTAAAATCCAGTGTTTATGTTTTTGAAAATGGTGGAGGCAAAAAATATTTCTTAAATATTTTGTCTTTCGTACTAACTACTAAATAATAAATACATAATAATTATTTGAAAAAAAATAATGGTAAAACATTGGCTCAAAAGAGCTTGATGCCGTCTATTCTGACGCTGTTCATCATGTATCACCATGATCAGCCTACAGCAGTCCACAACTGAACAGAGTGTTTGCTTCTAACACTTTCTGATTTCCAATTATATTACCAAAAAAAAGCAATTATACACTAACATAATCACAATATAAGCAATACACCAAAATTCTCTTCAACATTCACAAACGCCCCACTCGATTATCTACAAAAGCACGCCTGTTAAAAAACATTTGTATACCCGGGCGTTATCTAGAGGCATTGTTTTAAACCGGGTATAATATCCGGGCCTGACCCGGTAGGGCTGTGATAGCTTACAAATCTAATTCCGGGTATCTCGCGGGGTCACTGCTGCACACGGCGTCTGTCGAGCGCGTAGGGATGGGGTGTGGTCGATAAAATGATTTTGTTTTAGTATGACAATTTGTTTTGTCGATACATTTAGCATTGTGTTTGATATGTTTGCTTTATTTTTTCTATTACTCTGGAAATACCTTATCTTCGGATAAAGTCAGCAGAGCCTTGGATGGGAAACTGAAAATATTATTTTAAGAATCTCACGAGTTTGCTCATTCAATAAAGATCAAGGTGAAATAATGTTAGGCATAAATGTGAGATAAATCAAAAATAATTTATTTTGACATTATATTCGCATACACTGCGTGAACTGTGTCGTTATTCAATGTACAAAATTAACACTCAACAATTAAACTATAATTCAATTTACTACAACGTAGAAACGGACCCACATTCATTAAAGGAAACTTCCTCCTTTATTTACTTGAAAGAAATCTTCAACAACAAAGCAGATACTAGCACAATCAGTACAAATTGTCGTCGTTACTCTTGTAGACCGTAACAATACGTCCCTTTCAATTCTGCTGACTCCCCAACAAAGGACGAGGATGATCAATAAAATTGATGAAGGAGACGATCAGGCCCCCACTGTGTGATCAAGGAAAATATGCTCCATTGCACAAAGGTGTTGATTAAGAGATTGGAAATCGCCTTTAAGCGAAGGTGCTTAATGCTTTGACGTAGGTCTTTCTTATTTTACCTATGATTGAGTTAATTGGTTCTGCTGAACTGTTTGATTTTTGTTCTTTGATTTCTATTATTTTGTTAGATTTTACTAATACTATCACGTAACTCACAATCATGACACTAAAATAAAAGTGGACCCTCTTTTATTTTAGTGTCATGGAACCGATGACCTGGTAAAGGTTGCGGGAATCCGCTGGATGCGAGTCACACGGGACCAGTCAATGTGGCGACACTTGGGGGAGGCCTATGTCCAGCAGTGGACGTCTTTCGTCTGAAATGATGATGATGATGATGATCTTTTATTTAGGAATTAATTTAGGTGTCGCTTATTGTTAGCAAAAACGGACATTCCAAAGATAAGCAGCCACAAAAAACTGTAATATTTTTATTTGTAGAACACAAGAAAATCGTAGTCGATATCAGATTAACCTTTTTCGTGTACTTACTCACTTTTATTTTATTTATTAAAGGCCTTACATAACTGAAGTAAACTAACTGAAGTTCATTCTGTAAAAAAGATTTTTCAGTCATTAGCCTATACCACAATAACAGCAGGCGCCTTTTCTGCAAAAGGATGGGTAAGGATGTGGTCTAATCATAAGATTTCTCAAAAACGATCATGCTTAAATGCTTATCTGATCATGCTTAAAGCAAAATCACAAATTCACACAAACCTATTTTAGAACAATTAAAAAATGAATCCTACACCAGGCATAAATAGTTTTCATTAAAAAAATTAGCCGCACACTTCCTAGTGAATGCACCAGCTAGATACTAGCTTTTGTAATGCAGAGTGGAAGTCTGGCAACATGCCAAAAAAGTGCTGCTAAATAGAAGAACGGCAATGTTGTCAAACAGTATGTTAGTACGTTTTTGTATAATGACAAGAACTGGCCCTGTGGCGCAATGGATAACGCGTCTGACTACGGATCAGAAGATTCCAGGTTCGAATCCTGGCAGGGTCGCTGGATTTTCTTTTTTAGTAGGTATTGTAAAGTTTTGTATTTTTTTACTTTTTTTTTGGAGTTTTTGCGACAGAAAGATGCAAATAGGCTACCTATTATTTGTCTTAATTGGCTGCCACCCCAGAAAGTATGTAAAAGACGTAAAGTTGGATCGCTTTAAAAAAAATATCGATAGTTTTTTCTATAATTCGTAACTATTACATCCCTATATGTCACGTCTCCGGGCACTGCAGTCTGAAATGCGCCTCACTGAAGCCCCATCTCCCGGGATTTGGTACTTTTATTTATTTTGCTATGATATCCCGACGGCAAACTGAATTCCTTTGTTTTGATACAAGTTACATATTTGGATTATGGCATGCTCGTTTTGCTGTTTGAAAAGTTGGTTTAACTTTCCATTTTGGAAAAATAACGCGCTTTTTCAAAAGTAACGGTAATTTTATCAATAAGGGTTTGTTTTTTTAAACTGTGATTGAAACAACACTTTGTTTATAGTGGTTTTCGACGCGTTTTTATAGAGTTCGTGTCTTTGAAGCGTTTTATTTTGTTGTTAATATCGGATATTATGGACGAGTTTTTAAATACAATTGGTTCATTGAAGTGTGTTGTTTTTGTTCGATTGAAAACCCAATTTAAAGGATCACTAGTTTGGCATGTTTGACGTAGATGATATGTTTTTTAAGAAATAATCTAGCAATACAGTGTTTTAACTATGAAAGACAGCACACAGTCGAGATGGTCAACATGAAAAAACCTCCCACAACAGCACCTTAGGTAGCTTTCTGTAAAGAAAAAAAACAACAACAAGTATATCAAGATTTTTTATTAATTAAATTCCAAATTTCTCCAATAAGGCAGTTACACACAAGCACATATTAAATAACAACAACAGAAATATGTGCTACATACATTAATTCAGGCCACGCCACGCACAGTGCAACAACCGAACAGCTGGTTCCGTATATAATATCTTTGTAACGAGCGTGAGCTCGTATCTTTAATCCATCAAAGTCGGGAGCAGCGACAGCGTCATGTACCCACTTAAGTAACGGGCTCGAAGGCAGCGATTTCGGTCACAAATGTCGTTTGGTGATCAACGCATCAGAGGCCCTACTCACTCCCAAACGCTTCGTCCGTATATTCGGATCTATCCGTCTCTCTCACTCGCACTCATCTGCAGATGTGCGCGAGAGAGACGGATAGATCCGAATGTACGGACGAAACGTAAGAGAGTAGGCCCTTGATTTCTACGTATTGAAACGTCAACTAGCTTTGGCTCGCTTGTTTCACAACTCGGTAAACGGGTTTAATACCTCATTGTGTCTTTGTCATCTAATGGCATGTAATGAGGAGGGACAAATTGCGTGTGACTAAAAGAGTGGTAAGTATAAATGTGGATGGAGAGGGAGAGGAAGACCAAGGAAACGATGGATGAATTGTGTGAGAAATGACATGAAAGAATAAAAAATAACTAATAACTTTAAATAAAAACTGAAAAGAAAAAACAAGTTCGGGAGACAGGATATTTTGACAGCAACAGCCTATATTGGATGTACCTAATGATTTTAGTATAGATTATTTAATGGGTCCCGACTGTTGCAGTCAATATGTCCTGTCTCCTGAACTTGTTTTTTTCTTTTCAGCTTTTATTTAAAGTTATTCGTTATTTTATTCGCAGTCGGGTTTTTTTATTTTTTTAGTTACTTAGACCATTTTAAAATCCTCATGATGAGCCCTTTAATTTGATACCTACCCATATTGCAGTATCCATTTTTTTTACTTTTTTTTTTTCGCTAGCCTATGTTACCCGGGGTAACACAAGGATCCTAACGATACCACGGACATCGAAATCGGTTTAGGCGTTTAGAAGATAAGGTGGAATAAAGAAACTCACAAACATACATACATGAACCCTGAAAACATAACACTCCTTTTTTTGGGCAGTCGTGTAAAAAAACGTGTTGCACCGACCCCAAGTAGGTAACATAGGACAAAGGCAGGAAGGTGGTATGATGACTTCTTCAAATGATTGATAGAAACGGAAAGATAATTTAAATTATTTAGCCAATGGACCGACTCCTTTTCAATTTTGTTTTAAAATCTGCTTTTAATAATAATTGATATAAAAATGGTGCCACCAAGAAGCTAGTCAGATGATGATGATGATAAATTGTGTTCTCTTAAATTATTTGTATTTTTGCAGTAAGGGAATTATGATTATAAAATTCTTTTTTCAAGTTTGCTTTTCTGTGGTCAACAAAACAAGGGTCTTTAGACTTAATAGTTATAAGTGGATGTTACCTCAGATAAGTTTTATAATTAGGGTATTGCCCAAAGCGCAACTATTTTTAAGCGCAACTTAAATACTAACTTTTTTAATAACAAGTCGGACGCAAGAAAAAAATATAGGTACTTGAGTATCTTCTTGTTTTTTACATCGACTAAATCAACCTAAGCAATTAATTTTGGGATAATTAAGTTGATACAGTTCAGACCCGATTCCGCTGTCTTTAAGACCCAACTAGGATCACAACTCACACTGATACGTCATAGCAACAGTCGAGATTGTGACGTCATCATAATTTTGTGCGTTATCACTTATTAGTTGGCACATAACATCCTTTGTCTAATATTCAATACATCACCAGTCTCCAGCTTGCTTCCAAACTGGCAACTAAGCTTTTTCGTACTTCATTTTGTGAATATAATAACATCACGCTTGGTTTCCTTCAAGGGTAAGACTGAGGTGTAATTTTCTTATGACGACAGGCCGTGTCGACGGCGTGTTCGTGTTCCACGCGCGCCTCAAAGAGATGTCAGTGGGCTGCGGGACTGTTCGAAAGATATACCGCAGCCCTGGAACACAAAGGGCTAAGAAGGAACATGGATGGGTTTTAGTCAGTAAAAGTCTGACACTCCCTTCTGCTTCACCCAGAGCGGGAGGGGGGTCATTTGATGAATTCCCATCCAAAAAAACAGCAGGTGTAATTTTTGTCATACCTCTTATTGGAATCAAATATCACAGCTCACAACTTAGGACCCATTAATGATAATATTTATTCGTGGTGCTCGGCAACTGGGCTTATCCCAGTTAAACGCCCCGTTGTGCCTATTGGCCTTGTTTTGTTCTGTTTCCTGCTGATATGGAGGGAAGTGGAAATTATGTTTTTCCTACTCCTTCGCTGTTCTTTTCTGATTCATTTTGTTGCGGGATTCAAGACCGTATAATTGTTTCTCTGGGACTTCGTGGAGCTTCATTGTCTCGGCGTTTATCTGGTGGTCAATACTGTTGGTTCTTGCTTTTAGGAGTTGCAGTAGTTTGGAAATAGTGTGGCGGGTTTTTCAAATTAAAACCGGCCAAGAGCGAGTCGGACTCGCGCACCGAGGGTTCCGTACAAACTTTTTAAAGAACTAACTCAACTTTATTCGCTTCGTTTTTTTTTTGTCATATTTACGGTTGTCAGAATTTTCCCTTTACATGTCCTGTAAGACCTTGCTTTTTGCCAAATTTCGTGATTCTAGGTCAATGGGAACTACCATATAGGTTTTCGACCCAAAACCTATAGGGTACTTCCGGTTGACCTAGAATTGTCAATTTTGGTTAAAAGCAAGGTCTTACAGCACAAGTATAGGGAAAATTCCGAAAAATAAAAAAAGTTGAAAATTAAGGTAATTTTTGGTACTTACAAGTTTTCGCGAAAATCTAAATTTGCCCATAATTATCTTTTTATCGTGTTGACTCAGGACCTTGATTTTATACACCTAATAGGGACTATACCTCAGTATCTGGTATTGGTAATTTCAACATGCTAGGTCCACCCGTTTTTGAGAAAATCGGTGGTGACAGACGGACAGACGGACAAGAAAGTGATCGTATAAGGGTTCCTTTTTTTACCTTTTGAGGTACGAAACCCTAAAAAGAAATAAAAAAGGATGTAGGTGAGGGGGAGGGCGCGACCCTATTACTACTACACGCGATTGAAGTCAGACTCCGGGTTGCTACCGAGAACATTCGACGAAAACCAAATAACACTGCCCGACCGGGGAACCAAAACCAGGACCTCATGTTAAGCAGTTGCGCTTGCAACCACTAGACTAACGAAACAATCGTTGTCAAAATCGAAGAAAAGTTTTTATTTCCTTAGGAGGTTTCCTTTCTTTAGGTGATTTTGGCACAGGCGACATTTAATAATACCAAATATTAATATCAGGTCCCATTATGAGATATTACTCTCATATCCATATCACTTACATCCATTTATAACGTTTTCTTTGTCATGGGGCGGAGTAGAATAGAAACAACATTACACTCAAGGCGACCAATGTCTGAGACAGAACACCTTGCGCCTCCGTAGACCAGAGAATGGGCAGCAGCGTTTTCTGTTAGTCTTTCATCACTGCGATCTCCAATCCGCCTGCCTGAGATTACGGCAAATTCCTCCCATCATGGGAGAGGCTTATGTCCAGCAGTGGACGTTATGGGCTGTTGTTGTTGTTGGGAGGAGTCAGGACACATTAATCTTGAATCGTAAGTAAATTGTTTTATTACATAAACAAGTATGTATATTATATGGCCATTTTTAGGGTTCCGTTGCCAATCTGCAGAAAACGGAATCCTTATAGATTCGTCCAGTCCTTCTGTCTGTCCGTCCGTATGTCACAGCTATTTTACTCCGAGACTGTTAGCACTACACAGTTTAATTTGGAGAGTAGGTGTCTTCTATTGCTATCAACCGCTACACATTAGGATGTGTTTTAAAAAATAAAAAATCAGGGGGGAAAACTGCGGGGCTGCGGGACTGTTCAGGGCTGCGGGACTGTTCGGGGCTGCGGGACTGTTCGAAAGAGATACCGTGGCCCCGGAACACAAAGGGCGATGAAGGAACAAGGATGGGTTTTAGTCAGTAAAAGTCTGACACTCCCTCCTGCTCCGCCCAGAGCGGGAGGAGTCATTTGATGATTTCCCATCAGAAAAAAAAGGGGGGAAAACTGGACTTTAATATAGAAATAATCCAGAAAGTCCCCTTTTTATTTTGAGTTATTCCACTATTCCCCCCTAAGAGAATCTTCCTCAAAAACTGACTGGCGCAAAATTATTCGTCCAATTTTGTTTTTGAATAACTAAAAAAAAAATTAACAAACAAAAATTTTTGAGTGATGGAAATCTGTATTTTGACATTTAATTTTTTTTGTGTACACTGGAAAAAATGATATCCACCAAGTGGCTGCCGCGTGTTGATACATATTGTGCCCGTTTTATCGCATTTTCCTTGACTTTCCGCACGATTTCCGGTGATAACTCTTCGCATTCCTGTCGAATATTCCGCTTAAGGTCTGCGATTGTTTGAGGCTTGTTGGCATACCCGAGATTTCAAGTAGAAGTAGAAGTCCCAAGAAGTCTGCGATGGATAAATCGGGCGATCTTGCTGGCCAAGCCAAAACGCCAAAATGGGAGATTACGCGACCAGGAAACGATTCCTTCACAATTATTCCACGCTTTTGCGGAGTATAGCGCTCCATTGCTTGTCTGTTTGTATTCTGCAACTGTCTAGTTCACAAATATCAAATATGATTGAGGGTTGCCATAGGGTGATTAATTTTGCGCCACCTTTTAAGTCGCACCCATTATTTTGGACAAATAATTTAATTAAATAATAAAAACCCATGGTTTGGAATGACGTTTACACGTAACATTAGAAATATTTCGATTGTATTTGTGTGTAACATTTTAAATTAGGACTTAAATCTAGTTAAGTGCTGAATTAATGTCACGAACGCATGTGAGTTTTCGTGTTGAAGAATAATCTCACATGCATTCGTGACAACTAAAAACCAAATTATTTTCTTCATAAACATAATACCAGTAATTACCTAAACTAATTCAAAACAAAATAAGCAACACGAATGACGTAACCGAGGAAAATGTGGTTGTGAATCCAAGATTACATGTGCCTTTGACTAACTCAAGTTGAAAACGGCATGAATGCGGCAGACCTTAGGCAGCCACGACTCTACGAGATTAGAATGCTCACTTGTTAAACGTACCTATGTACTAAAATGGAGGTAGTATCTTTTATACTTATGCAGAGCACGCCTGTAAAGCGGGTTGGATTTTCATTTATATCTTTAACTGGCGACTCAAGCCCGCCACACTGTTCCCAAACCACTGTAACTCCTGAAAGCCAGAATCAACAGTGGCGACCACCAGAAAAGCGCCGAGACAATGAAGCTCGACGAAGTCCCAGAGAATGAATTTAACTGTCTTGGATCCCTCAACGAAATTAATCAGAAAAGTATAGTGGAGGAGTAGGAAAAAACCGTAATTTCCACTTCCCTCCATTTCAGCAGGAGACAGAACGAAAAAAGGCCAATAGGCACAAAGGGACGTTTACAACTGGGATAGGCCCAGTTGCCTAGCACCACGGATAAATAAAGGGAGTAAAACAACTCTTAACGAAGCCGAAAGGTACTTGTTCTCCCCGTCATTGCGATTATTTTTTTGTTCTACACCATACCTGGGAACCTTCTAGTTACGGAGATATTGGGGGTCAAAGTTCCAACTTTTTGACAAGTTTTTTTTTAAATACAAGTTTTTAATGTAGGATTTTTACTTTAAACACCTTCACAACCCCTTACAATTCAATCCATTCATAAGCACAATGTTTTGAGTGCGTTACATTGAATTCTACCACAAAACATGATTTTTCACCCCAAAAAAAAAAGTTGTTTCCCAGCAATAATTTTTGCGTAAAGTTACTTAGTTTGATGAACAGAATGCTTGGTTGACGGCTTCGTGATGAGGTCTTTTACACCCTGTATTAACATTAATGGGTCCTAAGTTGTGAGCTGTTATATTTGATTCCAATAATAGGTATGGCAAAAACGCTTGAACGCACGGAAATTTATTCTAGTTTCCACAAGGTCTGTATAGTAAATAACTCCGGTTGTAACCTGTACACTATCAAACATAATATTGCGTTCGTTCTGCCAAAGACTGCACTCCCATAAAATGTGATGTGCTGATTGTTCATAATCGCAGTCAGATGTGGAACATTGACAAAAAGGCGAGTCAACAAGCTTGAAGGAAAATAATTTATTCTTAAAGTTACCATGACCGGTGAGAAATTGGGCAACACAGTGATCAACCTCCAACCATGTCCTGGCCATGAACTGGCGACTCACCCCGAGTATGGTTTTTACGACTAAACCAACGGTTTTTACGGTATAGTAGGTATTTATGAGATATATTATGTGATTTCCATGTAAAATTGGACATATATTGTCATTAACCGAGCATAGATCAAGGCTGCGGACTACTTAGACGACCCGAATAGCGCAGCGGTAGTGAGGCTGCCTTACGTTCTTAGGGTCCCGGGTTCGAATCTCGGTAGGAGCAAATGTTTGTGTGATGAGCATGGACAGTTGTTTCCGAGTCATGAATGTTTATATGTATAAAAAGTATGTATTTATAAACAAAAAGCATCTATGTAGTATATCAACTATCTGGTAACTAACTATCCGACACAAGCCTGTGTGCAAGTGTGGCACTAGATGACGCTGTGTGAAATGTTCAGTGATATTTATTATTATTTACTACTGAGAAAATCTTGACAGAAAAACTGATTGACCCTTTGCCTGATTACTAATTGAGCCCAATACGAGCGCAACGGTAGTGCATGCGATTTCTAGAAAGAGCAAGTCAGACCAACAAGACTGCATCGATATATAATTTTGCACTCTATTCTGGGTTATTTTTAAACGTTGGAAATACTTTAAGAGCGTGTAGTACCTACTCATGAAAATCAACAATTTTTATTAAGGAACCGATCATGAAATTGCGAAAGAAATATCAGCTGTCGCATAATTCAGAAACATGTTTTTTTTTTTAAATTGCATGCAAAAATTCACCGAGTACATGTATTTGTATGGTTTCCTAAAGGATTTAATGAAAAAGAAGTAGTGTTAACGCACTAGCACGTAAGCTAAACTTACAGTTTAGCGAGCACAATCGCACTTACAAGTGCGATTGTGCTACTTACTCCATTTAATTTATTTGATTACACCCTATACACAATACCACACAAGCTCACAGAAGTACATTTACCTCCGCACTGCATTATTACCGCTACCCTCTTCAGAGTAAACTGTTCAGGACGACAACTTGCAACAATTTGTAGCAATTGTGTTCTACACAAAGCACTTTACAAGGGTACAATATAACTAAAGTTAGCTACGTTAGTTTAGTTGTAAACTGGACTTGTAAGTCCGGCTGCATACAACAATATTGGTAAGTTAGTGTAATGTTTTTAATGTATGCCGTGGTGTGTACATGGAGTATTGAGAGTGGAGTGATCAGATGCATGATGTTATGAGCACAAGACTGCATTAGTTCATTTACCTATTCGCTATTATTATAGACTGTATGTAAAATAAGAATAGCTGTCATAATTTTAATGTCTCATATTTTTATTCAATGGTATTTGGCGAGCACGCGTGCTGCTGTGCCACGCCAAGAATATTTTTTGGGTTGCGCACCAGGAGGAGTCTTCCAATTCAAAGACGCTTTAGATGCTCACTATTTATTATACAGCCTTGGGTAAATGGGTACACAACCGTTGACACAATCTTAATATCTTAGTGTTATAAAAATCTTTAATAATTAACGAGAGGAAAAAAGAACGTGACCATGCAAGTTAGTTGTATGTTGGCTAAGGGAAGAGGAAGTGTGTCAGTGTTGCCACTACAAAAATATTGCAACATTATTGCCAAGTAATGATACTAGTTTTTACAAAAACAAATATTTTTATGTTGTTGCCAACAGTATTCACGTTATTTTGATTGTATGTGATGTTTTTTTGATTAAACAACAGTTTTTTAAAAGTCATGCTGTTATTAGCAGAAATAGTAATACACCCATACTATGTTGGCGCACATTAGTCATTGTCAAGAAATTCAGTTCTTTGAGAGCGGTCGCCAGCGCACCACGTTTTCGACGAATCGCTATCCATCGCCTTAATCATAGTGTATTTTATAGTGATTAGTATTGATCAGAATATTAGTGATTATCATTTACGTAATTGTAGAATTATTTTAATGTTATAAGGAGTAAAATCGGTTAATTTAAATTACCCTGATTGGACTACCGACATACCCACGTTGCAAGAGGGATTCTTATGAAGGCTGTTATGAGCTTATACATATAAATCCGATATAAGCATTTCTGTTAATTATAATGATGAACATAAATACAATATCCCTGCAACACCTTTTGTTTAGCATCATCCAGCACAGTATCATGAAGACTGACACAGTTGAAGCGAGATGATCTATGCATTGTTAATGTCGTCGTCTGGTACTTCATTTATACCTTCTCTATGTTTAAAACATTGCACATGCGACTAGTTTGTAAGGCTTTCAGTTCTGAAGTAACTACTTGCATTTTAATTGGCTTACGACTTGCAGACGTGAAACAGTTGTACAGTCTTTCTTATGCGAAAAACTATTGTTTTTTTAAACTATGTTTTCTTTTTTTTAATTAAAAGAAATTTATTATAACACGTTTTCCAATTACTTGTACGATATTCTTCTATAATTATAAAACGAAGACAACCACTAATCTGTATTTAAATTCATTGTTATGGACGTTTTTTTTCTTGTCGAATAAACATAGGTATTTCTTTCAGCTGACATACTTTAAAAACTCAGAATACTTTCAAGTTCCTCTGGCTGTAGCTTAGGTAGGTAGGTGTTTATACTCATTTAGTCAAATCCCGGCCCAAAAGATACACAAAAAACCAGCCAAGTGCGAGTCGGACTCGCACATAAAGAGTTCCACACCAAACAAAATCATAACAATATTTTTAACGGTCATTCATAGGTTAATTTATACTCAACAACAATACTCAATTTGTTTTTCATAAAATGTTAATGAAATACAAAGTTACTGCTGGAGTTTAACGAAAAAGTATTTCAGGAACCCCGACATCATTATTAAAGAGCTGTCGATATATACCCCGTTGAAGACACCGCTCTTCTCAACTTTGTAATGCCAACAGTCTCGGAGTAAAATGGCTGTGTGACATACGGACAGACAGGACGAATCTATAACGGTTCCATTTATCATTTGGCCACAGTACCCTAAAAAGCTGCTTTAGAAAGTTATCAAGATTCCTATTTATTTAATGGATTCCTAATGCCTACAGATCAGGGTCCTTGAGAACGTTAAAATGTTTTTTGTACGTACCTAAATTAGATTTTTACGACTACACGACGGAAGTATCCAATTTTTTTTTTTTGTATTATTTTGGCGTGGTTGTTATTATTTAATTAATGATTGGTTGTTATTACGTATCGGAAAAGGTTGTCTTAGTCGTGTTTTATACTGTACATATACTGTGGTGTGGTACTTCGTACTGTGGTACGAAAGGATTGTATGTGCTACCAATCAGTGCATTTCAAGAGTCGCCAGCTATTTGTCAAAATTTCCTGACTTATCACTGTCACCTTACATAGCCACAGCTGGACAAAGAATCTTTCCTAAAATATGCCATGCGTAAACTCCATTTCGGAGCTACCGAAATAACTTAGCAGATACATGATCAGTATGCTTAGTGCGAGTGTCATACTAAAATTCGAGTAACGTCTCGATAAATCGTCGCGTAAATCGAAACGTTAACGTTTACGTCGTCGATAGTGACAATCGAGTGCCTCTAAGAAAGTGACGACCATTTCGAACACATCGCTAACGTTTGCATGTATGACGCGAGTGCAAGTTACAAATTTGTGAGTTTTGACAGCTCAAATACGAAACGCAGTCACTTGCGAGCGTTGTCACTTAAGATTTTGTGGTGAGAGCATCGTGAGAGTGGTGAAATATCAAAGTAATTTAAATTAATTTCATATTGTGAATAAAACTTACAACGGAATCTCGTATTATTTTGTTTTGAGAATGTTTGAGACCGCAAAAGCACAAGAAAAGCGTAATTTAACGCCACAAAAACGTAAACACGGTCACATAAACAAAGATAGAGTGCTCCACTACAAACCACTCGGGCATTATTAGATCATTTGCTTAGATCTCCATTCGAGAGCAGCGGTGGCCCAGTGGTAGCGGCCCCGACTTACGAACAGTAAGTCGTGGGTTCAAACCCAGGCAGGCGGCATTACTTTGTGTAATTTATTTCATCACCACTGCTCTCAAAACGGTGAAGGAAAACATCGTGAGGAAACCGGCATGTCCTAGAACCAAAAATTCGAAGACATGTGACATCTACCAATCCGCACTGGGCCCGCGTGGTGGATTATATCCCATACGCAAAATACGCGCTTTGACGTGGAGTTGCGGACACCAGCCCGTTATACAATACAATACAATACAATAGATCTCCATTCCTAAAAAGTAACAAACCTAGTTTTACAAACTTCACAGATGGATCAAGGTCACTCACTACACACCAAAAGATATAAATTACACTAACTGCTCTATTTATGTCACCAGCATTTCAAATTGAGACGTGCTTGTCTTTATTTTTAACAATAATATTCAAAACTGTATGCAAATCACAACATACTTTCGTAAACACAAACAAAACTAATGACCATTGACCACATATAAGTAATGTCGTCTAACTTCGTTGTATAACCACCACTAATTGAATAGGCAGTCGCTTCTATTATGAACACAAAATACGAATGTCAATTTATTTTTGGGGTTACTAATGTACGCAACACTTCTCACGGTGAACTAACGCGAAACGAATGAATGTATTATTAGATCTCACACTCGCAAGTTAACGATAGTCTATGCGTTTAAAAATATGACTCACAATATGTAGTTCTCACGTATTACGCTAGGTGGCGCTTACCCAGCGCCATACAAATTTGCGTAAACGTTAACGCGCTCAATACGTAAAAAAAACTCGCGCTAAGCACTCTGTGATGACTGATGATGATGGATTTCATTATGTCTTTTAATTCTTGGTTCTAGGAAATTTCACATGCGTGGTTCTAAAATAGCTTACGCTTCTGTTTTTTTAATTAAATAAGCCATTAAAATAATTAAATAGGTGTTCTTGTATCGTGAGTGACACAAACATGTAAACTCACAAACACAAACAGCCACACCTAGAACAACTACCCGTAGGTCACACAAATATTTGTTCCGTTTGGGGATCAAACCCACGACAGGTAGTGCAGCAGCCTGACACTCAGCCACCGCGCCAGCCGTTCCGTCCGAAATTACGACAATCCTTTCAAAAATCACTTTCATTCGGAATAAAAACTTCAGCTGAACCTGACACAGTACTGAAAGTAGAACACGATCCAAGTTTTAGCACAATTTTATGGTGTTGTCTTGTAACTTAGGTTGCTGTCTTCATAAAAATATTTAGTACTTAGAAGCATTTTTCATGAAAATTTTAGCGTTGACTTGAATTGGGGTGAGCTCTAGAATTTATTGAAATAGTTGGAATAGTTAAAATAAACTTCTCAGAGTTAGAGTTAGACCCAGTCTTAAGCATTATAAAGTGCTGACATAATGATACAGGTTTTTGGTATTTTGAAAGTGTATTTTATTTCAACATAAGCTCGGCTTGCGTCATCTGCGAATAAAATATTTTTAGGTCAATGATGTACACTGTACAGTGGTACAATTGTTTTGCCGAAAAAAGATTGACACGGTCAACTCATTATCTGTGGTCTATTTCGTTTAGTCGCCAGCGTCTGCTGAGGCTGAGGTCCTGGGTTTGATTCCCGGATCGGGCAAAGTGCTATTGGGTTTTTCCATCAGAAATTTCTCAGTAGCGGCAGATTTGTGCTCGGTTGATGGCGAATAGAAACAATGAAAGATTTCTTAAGACAGTGATGTATAATTTGACAGTTTCCAAAAAGGAGTGACACGGAAACATCATTATCTGGTTTTTCATCCACATATTTCAATGCTTTGGATTTTAAACACATATCATCACTTAATGCCATGTGCACATTAGCATAAGCCAAGAAAATAAAGGACCCGATAACTGAAACGATTTTTCTTTATATGGGAACTGAAAATAAACCCTACATATTTTCTGAAGGTAAAAACTTTATAAGAATATAATTCCCGTAAGTCTATAAATCCAGGCTATAGTTTTAAAAGTCTTCCCAAGTGGCAAATGTTAGAGTGGCTTCTCAGGATTAAACTTAGAGCGCTCTTATTTTGTTCTCTCTACTTGGTGCTTGTTCTGCTAAGTAAGGAGTAGCTTTTAACACGAGGACAGCTGTAGCTTGTACCTTTAATGTTTTATTTTGTGCTTGCATTAAGTAAAGTTGTTCTAAAACCGGGATTTGTGAACGCTTTGCTTAATTCTGTCATTGTCGCTCTTGTGATACCTAATGAAAAAACTTTTTTTGCAAAAAATTAAACCGACTTCAAAGTCGGTGGCAAAAAAACTGAATCAAACACACAGAAGTCACCGACTTCTGAAGCTAAAGTTATTTTTCACTTTGTTGTGTTTTTGAAGTCAGTTTTATTTTTAGCAAATAAGTTTTTTGTTTTTTTAGTTGTACTCGTAATATCCTATACAAACATTAGCTATACATTTATTTTAACATAACATAACATCACACCTGTAATCCTCGAAGAGTTGGGCTGAGGTGTAACCAATAGTACCTACACCCACTTTTCGCCAGTTATGTTTAAGTCCCATGTAATAGGGGGCGAGCGCTGGCGCAAATCCAGACTCCGTGGCTGCAACTGAGAAATTCCTGATGGAAAAACCCAATAACACTTTACCCGACCTGGGAATCGAACCCAGGACCTCATGCTGAGTAGTCGCCACCACTAAACTAACGAGGCAGTAATTTATTTCATATTTTTAACAATACATGGTAATAGGCTTATCCCCAATAAAATTGAACCTAACATACCTAACTGTCGAAATGTGGGTCTACTGTACACATCTACATAACCCCTCAGAGCATACAGGCGTGAAAATTCAAGCGATTGCAGTAATCACGACCGATTTGCTGTCTATAATTGAAGAGTTCCATTGTATTTCTCCGAAAATCACCATCAGATCTTCACGAAATTTAAACGGGACCACCGCGAAGTAATTTTCTTCCAAACAAAAAAGAATCATAGAAATCGGTTCACAATTGGCGAAAAAAGGCTGAACATACACACAAAAAATAAACCTTTTTTTTTGGAAGTCGGTTAAAAATAGAAGACAATTAGCATTCAATTAAGTTGTAGGACTTTTTAACCATTATGTTCCCAGACGTTCCCGAAAGGGAACAGAACAATAGCTTTTTAATTGTGTCTTTACGGCTCGGAAGAGGTTAAATTGGATTTTAAGGTTACTGTCAAAAACGTTCTACTCAAAGGTTATGGGCCGCTGAACGAATTGAACGTGACGGTCGCGTCTTTGTGCGACGACCGTTTAGTAATAAGTCGCAATCGCAGACGATGGCGAATATGGAGCAAGAAGTCGTGCTGCACCGAACCTAAATCAATTAAGACAAGGGCAAGCAGGCAGGGTGATTGAAGTGGCACTGGGCTGGCCATGCTTTGTCGATGGACCGATGGCCAAAGGGGAAAACGAGTTCTGGAGTAGAGACCTCGTATCGGAAACCATATGGACCGACCTTAAAAAAGTGGCTGGGTCAGACTGGATGCAAAAGGTGGACAACAGAGCGCTGCTTAAGAGAGACCCCCATCCAGTGGTGGGCTGGGATATGATAAATAGATTTAGGTGGTGGACCTGTATATTTTGTAATTTAACCTGTATGTTTTGTGTTCTGTTTTTTTTTTTTACTTTAGCATACATTATTAATTACAACATCATTTCGTCGTTGAAGTTCTAACACCACCTAAGACAAAAATAGCAACTTTACCGGAGATTGAAAAAACTGTTAAATTTGGCATACCATTTTATAATTTGTGTTCACTTTAACATAGATAGAGACGTTGTTTGTTTCTGTGATTGGCTAACGCGTCTTCCGATTCTCAAGCAAACGTCGTCAAAAATCGAAATTTCAAAACCGCCTAAAATGTCTTACGTGGTTTTAGAACTAAGATTTATTTTTATAAACACTCAAGATCAAAGAGTTGAAAATGCAATTATTATCTTTTGTAGTGAAACATTATGTAATTAGAGGGAAAAAATAATGTTTTTAAACATAGTAGGTAAGCTGGGATCCTTTATATACTGTTTGTATTAAAGTTTACAAAACACGAGCGTGATATAACGTTTAATTAAAATTATGAAGTTCCATAGGGTGAAATATGGTCGGTATATTAATCTCAACTTAATTATGAACGTGATAAAGTATGTTTTACAAAAATAATGCTTGTCAAATGTGAAATATTTTGGGAAAACATAATTGTTTTATAGTTAGTATAAAATTGTAAATTTTGGGACGTCCTTTATTAAAAACCTTTGATCGCAATTTTAACAAAACTCAACTATAAATAGATAAGTTACATAAAAAAATATTTGTACTACTTTTATTCAGAAGACTGTTTCATTGTTCCAGGGGTTGCAAGGGCTACTTCTGAGTATGAGATATTTTATGAGGAATTACACAGTAGCGGCCGCAAATTTTCAATTTGTGCTCGATTGATTGAAATAGGCGAGCCGAACTCAAACTGCCAAAATATGGGTGTACTTTAATTAGGCGTGATGTTATTACAATAAATACTGATTTTATTTGACATTGCCTTAACTACAAAAAAATAACAATAAAAAATACATCTTTTTTCAGTCTTCAACATGCATTATTTCTTACCTACATCCGAGATAGGTATTTTCCAGATAAAATTAAACCAATTGTGGATACTGATATACATACTGAGTAACATAAATCACCATTAATTCACGAACATTCTCTGTAGATACCTCGGGGATTCAAAACGCAGAGGCGCCATTATATACGTACTTCACGAGGTAATAAATCGCTTAGGGAGATTTAGTATAAGGGAAAATTCTATATTATCTGTATTTGATTAACTGGGAAAAACGTTTATTCAGGTTAAAAGTTATTTTATTTTATCATCACAGCTATAAAAACGGTGAAGAAAAATACCCTATACTATTAAATGAGCAATATTTGTATATATTTTTAATCACCTACTCGAAAACAGCTCTACGGATTTCGATGAAAATGGCAATATACGGGTTAACGGGGGCGGAAAATCGATCTAGCTAGCTCATAAATCAGAGAATAATTAAGATCAGGTACTAATTAAGAAACCAGTTTCAGAACCGAAAATTAGGAGATATGTGACGTCTAATAACCCACACTGGGCTTGCGTGGTGGAGTACCAGCCCACTCCCTCTGACAGAAAGTAGACGTCCCAGCAGTGGCAGTGTTATAGGCTGATCATGCTTTCAAGGTTAATCTAGGATCCTTTTTTTGCAAAAAAGTATTAAAAAACAAAACACATAAAAAGTGAAAAAAAAAAAAAAACTTTAATTTCAGAAGCCCGCTACACTATTCCCAAAACACTGCAATTTTTGAAATCCAAAATCAACAGTGGCGATCACCAGAAATGCGCAGAGACAAAGAAGATTGACAAAGTACCAGGGAAACAATTTAACTGCCTTGGATTAAAATTTTCGGAAGTCGGTGACTTTGTTTGTTACATTGACTTTTCTACCACGCGGAGCAACGGTTTTGATGTAAAGGAAACAAACGCACATCGTAGGAGGGGGGTCCAGGATCTCATTAGAGGTAGCTAGAACCCTGATTTGTTTTCCATAGGTTGAGTAGATTAACACAGTATTGTCCAGTAACATAAAATATCAGGCAACACAGAGTTCATTTTATCAGGATTTATATAACCAGATTAATAACTCTGCAACCTTCCGTAATTCAATAATACTAATGTACAGAATAAACATACCTAAATCTATGTTACAACATATGTAGTCCTTATCCCAAGTAGGCCTCCAAATAAATCATGAACTTGTTCGGTTGATATAACTGCTGGTTAATGCGAAAAGGTTTCGAATAATGGCCAACCCTACAAATGGTTTTGTAATTCATGACACAGAATAGATAGTAAACAGAAGGCTGGATCCGTGAGGATAGATTCCTGTATACGCAATTTCAAACTATCTTGGACGAATGCCAGTCGCCAGGTCGATGAAGGTAAGGCTCTGTTCACAAATTCAGGTGAAACTACTACGGCGGCGACCTCTCGCGTCCGACCCTGGTTCAATCCATGGTCCGGAGCGAGACCGAATGGGACGCTGTCACCTCCTTCTGCAAAGCAGTAATGCTAGAGAAGGAGGTGGCGGAACGTGCGAGGGAGAGAACCTCACGTCCCGGCCGCCGCGGGAGACGCCCCGAGCGTTGGGGTCCAAGTGGTGGCCCTCGGCCACCGTAAGCGCGGGCCTGTGGACGGAGAGCTATGGGCTAGCTCGCCGTCCGTCCATCTCATGACGAGCGCGTTCGTGTTCCACGTGCGCCTCAAAGAGAGTCAGCAAAAAGGAAGGGGTCCGCAAGGGCCGATGCCTGCCGGGGCTGCGGGACTGTTCGAAAGCGATACCGTGGCCCCGGAACACAAAAGGAACATGGATGGGTTTTAGTCAGTAAAAGTCTGACACTCTCTCCTGCGCTGCCCAGAGCGGGAGAAGTCATTTGATGATTTCCCATCCGGAAAAAAAAAACTTTAGATAAAAACAGAAAATGAAAAGAACAAAATTAATTTTATCTATCAACATTAAACGCGAATACCAAGTTTCGTCTCCATGTTATAACTGATATGGTGTTTCCTCGTGATGAGGCGATGAAGTTATTTCTGTAATAAAAATGTATTGCCACCAGAACCATGCAAAATTTCAGCTCAATTGTATTTCAACAAGTGCTCGAAAAATGGTTTGTAAATTTTAAAACGGTCAACTTACAAACACATACGAACGAAGTGCAAGTTTATTATATGCTTGTAAAAAATGCCTTACGCGAGTACGGTTGCACTAGTTGTACGGTTTATAGTGCGATTTTGCTCGTTGTACGAAACCGAGCTTCTGGGTCTTATATATTCAGTGTCCTTACGGTTAGGTACATACATTATGTTATGTATTTTTGTTTGTAATTACCCAACCATAAGCTAGGGTGGTGGGAATGGCTATTTAATGACCATATGTTGCAATAATATTGCTGTAAATTATGTTTAAGTATCGTATTATTCCTCTAGGTTAGTTAGGCGTTACTCTCTAGTAATTGTATTGAGAAGGTAGGATGTGAGTTATTTTACTTTGGCTCTTGGGCAAGTCTGGTCTGGCAAGTTGGAAAAGGAAAGTCATGGACATTTTTTCTTTTTGTTCCTTTCTACAGCTAGAAGGTCTACGTTGCAGTTCTCATTCTCTGTGTGAAATGGAGTAGGTCATAATCCACCGCAATACGGATTGTTTTAAATCACTTTTTGGATTTTATTACATGCCAGTTACCTCTCAATGTTGTCTGTCATAATTTTGAGAGCACAAATCAGCCTAGCTATTTCCCAACTTTATTTTGGGGTTGTCTACCAGTCATGTACCATGGAGCGACTGCCTCTAATAATAACAACAATATACGATAATATATAATTTTGAGAGCATGGCAATAAAACAATCTTACAAAATTCATAGCTTGCTTCGAAACCACGAGCTACGAGTATAACTGTACAAATGAGCTGAGCCTGACAAGTTGGAAAAAGATAGCTAACGTCAAGTTTCTTGTGGCTTGTTTTCAAAATGACACTCAGGCACTGGTAATCCTCCAGCTAATTACATCTCCGTACGGCAAGACAAGACACAGAGAATACACAAGGTGGTTACACAATGGACCATCTGCAGTCCTCCCCATGAATTAATAACATCGTACTGCAACCAGTAATCGCCCTGTCAGGCATGGCTGCCATGACTGGTACAAATAATAATCTAGATACACTATATATTCTATTCTATATGCTCATTGGCACTTACCCCCCCCCCACCCCTCATTCGTGATATCAGGTGATGCGTTTGTCTCGTATCGTCGAATCGTCGCGTTACAAATGGCGTCGTGTATACTCCTGGCATGCTTCTCTATGGCATCTATGCTCATACATAATAGTAGGTACATTGTATTGTATTGTATAACGGGCTGGTGTCCGCAACTCCACGTCAAAGCGCGTATTATGCGGGCCCAGTGCGGATTGGTAGATGTCACATGTCTTCGAATTTTTGGTTCTAGGACATGCTGGTTTCCTTACGATGCTTTCCTTCACCGTTTTGAGAGCAGTGGTGATGAAATAAATTACACAAAGTAGTGCGCCTGTCTGGGTTCGAACCCATGACTTACTGTTCGTAAGTCGGGGCCGCCACCACTGGGCCACCGCTACTCTCTGTAGTAGGTACATTTCCATTAACTTTGTTCAATCGGGGACTTAGACTAAACGGCTGAAAGTAGCCCTGGTTTCCACTGGTCTACTTTAAAAATATTTTCTTCATTTTCTTACTGCCATTATAAATGTGTAAGTCTATGGGTGTTTGTTACTCTTACATGCAAAAACCAGTAAACAGATGTTGATAAAATTTGGCACACATAGGATACTTTTTATCCCGGTGGTACGATCCTGTGGGACAACAACCATACTCCACGTGGGCAAAACCGCGGGCATGGTGTCGATTCTGTTGTGCACAAACTAAACTTAATTTAGGTTATTGCTATCTTTTTCTCTCTAATAAAACGAGAAAAAGACGTAATTTAGAAATGTCAAATTAAGTTGAAATCAATATTTCTATACAAATGAAGGGTGCACGTAAAAACATGTCGACTAAAAACACGGTGAAGCGCAAGGCATAAACTAGTTTGACATCTCTAACTTAGTTCATAGCTATAGCCGTCCTTTTCTCGCACTGCCTTTTAGTAAAAGATAGCAATAGCCTAAATTAAGTTTAGTTTGTGCAAAACAGAATCGACACCACTATCTAGTAGACTAAAAAAGCCTCTCAATATGAAACAGTTTCTCTTAACTTTTATAATTTATAAACCACACAAGAACACTACAAAATTGCTTGCACCACATAAAAACTAAAAGTACTGCAACAAAGAACTGGTGATGAAGACATGCATTATTTACTCTATCTACATGACAAGCGCTAGTTCCACGAATTAATAGGAAGGCACAGAAGGTCCGTGCCACATCAGCACAGTTGCGGCAGTGCACGGCGCGGTGTTGTAAAAGAGTCAGAGAGTCTGTTTCGCAAAATGACATCGGAAAAATATGTCACTTTTGAGCATCGTCACTTTCGTAAAAAGACACTTTAGTAAAATGTCGTTGATACTAATGACAACTAATACTAACCACTAGCTACTAAATAGAGTTGGTATATCATCATCTGGCGAACTTTTACCCAACTATATTGGGGTTGGCTTCCAGTCAACCGGAATAAGAATACCAGTATTTTACATGGAGTGATTTCCTATCTGACCTCCACGTCCACTAGTTAGTACTGGGTAATACGATACCCCTTGGTAAGATTAGTTATCTGACTTCCGGGCCACTGACTACCGGTAATGACTATCAAAGGTTTACAAATGACAGCCGGGCCCAATGGCTTAACGCACTTTCAGAGGTACACAGGAAACTCGTTATGTCGTGCGGCTGTTTTTCGCTCGTTTTATGTAGTCGACCTTCTGTACTATTTGGTCTATGGTTGAGCCGAGCAAATAAAATATTTTATACTGCAAAGTGCAGTTTAAAGTCCCGAGATTTTCTCGGAAACTTCACGTATGTAAGTAGTGGTATTGTTTGCAGTTTACAGTGTACTTACGGTAATTTGAAATTCCGAGAGTATATAGAACAAAGTCGAACTGGCTTTTTGGTTTACAGGTAACTTTCTACTGTTAAACAGTTTACCTGAGAAGTAAATTCAGAAGTTACATAATAAGAACACAATAATAATGTAGAATATTAGCAATGGACTAAAAATAAAAATATTGAAAGACTGAAAATTGGATTTCTGCCTGTACACCAAAGAACTGGTACTGTATAGCCAATTCCACATCAGTGGTAACAATTGGTCATTGACAGCGCCTTTTTGTCGTTGCGGTAAAGGCGGTTTTTGCAGTGCACATGCTACCACGGGATTGTGACTGACTACTCTGTTGCTGGTTGACGTAATAATAAAATACGGATTATTTTTGATAACTTATTTTTATTTGTGTTCTTTTGCAAGGCAATCGCCCTTCTTTTTTTCACTAACATTCAATGTAACCTAAATGAATACATAAAACGCGCTGTGGAATTTTCACCGGTCGGCTTAGCGCTGAAAGTTGAAAATGTCGGTGTTGCGGCAGTAGACAGAATGCAGCAAAAACAGATTTTCCATTTCCTGTTTGTCTAATAGAGGTATTTAAATGCAAGCCCCTTATTCTTTAAATACCAGCTCTCTTGGTATATTCTATTGAACTAAATCTGGAAAACTTCGGAAATATGCTGTCACTACTGCTATTTCCGACACTTAACACCATTTCGTTCTTGGGGTAACATCACGCTTGTATTATCCGAAGGGGTAGGCAGTGGTGTACAACTGTTGTTTAATATCCTATTGGGTATAAAATATGGCCATAATCAGACAGTGCTCGACTGAAGTGTGTTTTACTAACATAGTTTTAAGTTTATACACTAACACACTTTGTACTATTATGATATATATGTTAGTCTATAAGGTATTTATAACTATGGGCCAAAGTAGCCTGAAAATAAAGTTTAAAAAAATTCAGCCTTGAAATAGTTGAGAAATATGTTTCAAAGATGTACTTGTATTGTTGACTTACTATGGATTAGTCGATAAAATTAAGGTCATTTCAAAGAGCTGCAGAAAGAAGCATACTTGGCCTAAAAATAAGCGACCGCATAAAGAGCAGCGACATCAGAGCGAAGACCAAAGTCTCTGATGCTTTGTGTATGGGCCCAGAAGCTGAAGTGGAATTGGGCAGGCCACATCAACGAGGATCACATACAACAGGTGGAGCGAGCGCGTCCTGCACTGGTATCCACGAAACGGAAACAGGCGCCGTGGCAGACCATTGCAAAGATGGCGAGACAATATCGTAGCACTGGCAGGGAAAGAGTGGACCAGAACGGCCCAAGATAGATACAGATGGAAACAGATGGAGGAGGCCTTCATCCAGAGATGGATGACCCCTTAGGTTAAGCTATTTTAAACATAGACTTGTAAATTATAGGGAATAAAGGCTATTTTTATTCATTTATTTTTTACGGATTAAGTAGTCGACATGTTTAGGGTAGCAAAAAATATTACTATGAATTAGTATTACAAGTGTTTTCATTTACTGTCGGATAGGCGCCACCTTCTATAAGAAAAGAAGCTAGCAGGTTGGGGGTCCTATAGTTACTGATTCAAAGAACAATAAAAATAAATAAACATTATTATTTGAAGACGCGTCCGGAACATTTTATGACATATTACATTTTTATAGCTTGCCAAAATTCGTTAAGACCCTATTTGGCACACAATAATCGGTCAGATAGTTCTGCTTAACCCACGGACACCGGGGATGAGCGGTCTAATTAGGCATAATTGATGTGCTTCCGGTAATCAATAGATACATTAACAGACTTATTATATCATTGTCATGTTAATATGTCATTGTTTGCAACTAAAGCCCTGGCGATGGTTTAGAAGTCGCGCGACTGCTGTGCATGAGGTCCTGGGTTCGATTCCCGGGTCGTGTAAAGTGTTATTGGGTTTTTTCATCAAGAATTTCTCAGTATATCAGCCGGACGGAGTCTGAATTTGTGGCCGATTGTTTGGCAAAAGTCTAGCCCTATTTTACATGGGACTTAATCATAACAGGTGAAATTTGGGTGTACTATTAGGTACTCCTGCCTAACCCTTTGGGGATTACAGGCGTCATGTTATGACTAAGGCCCTTCCCCCAAGACGATTTTTTAAACGAGCTTCAATACCTCTGCTATCGCGCGTTACTCCCATTTGCAAAGCACAACAGAAGGGATGCAAGCGCGCGATTGTTGTCTTGACGGAATCCATCTTGCAACAGGGGGCCCTACTCCAGGAGACAGACGGATAGATCCGAATATATGGACGAAGCGTTAGAGAGTAGGGCCTCTGTACCGTTCACAGGTATTTCTGTATTGATGCTAGATCGCGATAGAGGTGCGACATCTTTGCAATAGTAGCTATACAGAATCGTGGTTATTTGGCCGAAAGTAGACCTTTGAAAGACAGTATTGAGACTGCATCATGGCCATTTCACATTAGTTGCCCTATCCCTAATATGACAACACAATAGTAATCAATCTAACTGGACACCTAACCAGAACTGAAACTATAGGATGAATCTGTAAAGTTACAACTAGGTCGATTCGAATCAGGCCGAGCGACGACTATCGAAAATGATTGAATTTCGGTATTAATAAACTGCGGATGCAACTATTCAGATAGGTATCAATACTGGAATGGGAATCGATTTAAATCGGGAAGCTTTATCCATAGAATTTTAAATGTCTGTGGAAATGGAACGTGACGTTCGAATGTGGAATTTCGAAGTCAATTTAAAAAATATTATATTTTTAAATACAAGTCCTGCATGTGTTCTTAGTGTTGTTCCTTTTTTGAATTTTTATTATTTTATGTATTAAAGTATTGTCCTTTTATGTTCATAAAATGTCGGCGTCGATGTTATTTTACTACTTTTAATAATAATTCCCCGTTAATTGAAACTATAGTGAGGTCAAATTTTTTACAAGTTTTCTACAGGTATTGTACCTATGTAGAACTAATCTTTACAACAACTTTTAGTATGTAAGCAATTAATAAGGACGGTTACACAACATGTAGAACAATACCTAATGTTATATTCCTTGTTTAAAACGCCGTCTATAGGTACGCTCCTTCAATGTCACTAAACTTCCCTAAACTTCACAAGCCTTGATCAGAGTTCGTGTCATAAAATTAGCCATGAGCTCAGTTTTACGTAACAGACCGCCATTTTGTTTGTGGACTTCAGAAGTTTGAGGGACGAGGTATCAAAGAGTAATTACGGAATTACCTCTTTACTCTTTAGTGAGGGTCGGAATTGTTGGAAGTGATTCGATTAGAGTTAGCCGTGGTGGCTTAGTGGTCGCGTCCCGTCTTACTTCTCGTAGATCGTTGAGTAGATCCTAGGCAGGCACTTTTGTTTGTGTAATTTGTTTCATCACTATTGCTCTTTTGGGGGTATGAAGAACAGGGTGTAAAGCTCTTCATCCCCCATAGAAAATGGAGGATCCTCCGACCAGACGGGTGTTATGTCTGGTGGGCCACTGCCCGACAGTCGTTGTCGGGTTCTCGTATATAGTCTTAAGTCGCGGATAACTCTGCTTGCGCGATGTAGGATTTCTGACGTGTTTTGCGGTTAATTCATCGTCTGTGTCATAGATGGCGTTGTAGTACTTTTTGTTCTATGTTGCTGTAGTACTTTTATCACTACACTCTAGAAGCTTCTGGCTAAATAATAACAGCCACACAGGTCCATCATGGCGAGGAAATGGCATGTCCTAAAACAAAAATTAGTCATACATTTTATGTTATGTAGTCCTATTGACCGTTTTCACGGCGTCACGGCGGCCAATCTTAGTGGAGATTAGCCATCGGTGCGGGAGATATTATAGTGCACAAGCATGTGCGCCGTCACAGGTGCACTCTCTGTTTCTTTACGTTCTTAGTCCGATTCGAACGCATTCTGACACGGCCGGAGAGAGATCAGATACAAGACCAATGGCTTAACGTGCTTTCCGAGACACGGGGGTATCATACCGCGAACTTCCAAACTACGGGCTACTACTGAGAAACCCAATAGCACTTTTTGCCCGATCCGGGAATCGAACCCAGGACCCCACGCTCAGCAGTCGCGTTTGCGACCATGAGACCAACTCGGGGAAATTTTGTTTTACATTATAAACATAGATCTTTTTTAACACCCTTGTTCGTAAAGCTGATGTAATTTCACCGGTTTTGAATATGTAAAGCGGGTCATCAAAAACGCGTGTGGTACCAAAGCAAATAGTTAAGTTATAGTCCATACAAATTCCATAACAGTATTATTTGCCATTTCAAATATGGAACTGATCGCCGCCGCACGACTCCAGCTAGTGAGCAGCGCGCTGTTGCTATTCAAATTTCGAACTAATCGCCGCGCGGCGCCAGTCAGTAGTAGTCGCTAGCGCGCTGTTTAAATGGCGGGAAAGCAACAGTGTGCATTCACAGATTGAGTTTATTTAAAATAAAATAAAAAACAGTTTATTCGGTAATTTAAAAACTTGGCTGCATGCTCTAGCGTCTTTGCCAACATTTTCACGCAGCCACGGCAGAAAATAATCCTCGCGCCATTTTTCTCAAATTTTCTTTTCTTTGTACTTGTATTGTGAATATCTAAAAATGACAACTTTCAATAATGAAGATGAGCAATAATTATATTACCTACTTCAACTCCACCGGATATACTAACAGAAGCGCGAACCGCATGCGACAGCTTGCTGCCGTCAATATCCAAGGACAGATACATAACCACGTATGAAAAATGTTTTTTTTTTTCTGTTTCCTCGCAAATGTGTTAAAAAACGTCGTACGATATACGTGCGTATTGGTTATAACATGCTCGGCTCAATTACGCCCTCGCCTTCGGTTCGGGCTGAAATTCCGCCTCGCATTTTATAACCATCTTAACGCACTAATATCGTAATGTACTATTAAGTATGCTCTCGTAAAAGCGCGAACAAAATAAATATTCGAAATACAAATTTTCACGTCATTTTATTTACCTTATTTCTAAACATAAATCAATGTCACGACACATTTTGTGCCTAAGTTAGCGTCGTCACCTTCATAATGGCTGCCAAATTGTTAATTTCGTCAATTAAAACTTACTTTGTCAATTAATATGAGATTTAATATTTCAATCAAGAAGAAAATGTTTATTAATTTTATTAAATTCAGTGATGTGCCACACGCTGGCCGGGAATCGAATTATCGGATTTATTTTATTGCTCGCTTTGGTAATTAAGGTGGCCCGCAGACTGGGATTGATCCCGGGAATATATTATGGGGGATCAACAGCTTAAATCGAGTGATATAGTGATATTATTGGAACGTACATTGTAGGTATTATGGATTGAGTTGTAAATAACATGTTGGACAATACGTTTTTAATTATTATAATCCCGGGTGCATAAATAAACTTAGATTTTAATGTCTGAATGTAGACAGGCGTTCATGCCATTGGCTCTCAACGTCGGTACCTGAAATGCCTTGTGAAACATTTAGTTTTATATTGTCAGCCTTTCAACGGCCAACGAAAAAATAGCTATAGTTGTAGATAAATGACAAAATTTCAAGCCAAGACTTTTTATAACACTCACTGGTAGACAAAAATCGACTATTCTCTGCAAGGAACTATTACACGGAGTTTATACTGAAATAGGTCAAGTCTAAAAGCCTGAAAGTGAAAAATTATCCATTTTTAGGTAGACTCAGACGTGACCTAATAACCTAATTTTCAACGTATATACGGCCTGAGGCTGGCCAGGCATGCCTGGAGGCTTCTTAGTGGAATTAAAAACCTATTCTAGACATAATTTTTGTCTCAGGTGTTTCCACTTTGAATAAATAAATGAGAGATTATCTGGCACAAAACACTTTATCGTTGCTTGAAGAATATAATTTACAGTTTTATTAGATTGACCTTGACTCTTGAATCCATGTCAAACAAAATTAGGAACAAAATAAATATTATTTCAAGCCCTTTAACATATTTGCAAACACTTTAATATTTTTGCGTTGTGTTGTTGTTAACCTTTATCAAATATAGATTACTGAAGTGACATAAATAATTTTGTTCATATCAAGTCCTGTAAAGTAAAATGAACATCACGGCAGAACACACATAGTCAGAATTCTTTTATACACTTTATCTATCGACCTTGTCCACCTGTCGTCGAATACTAACATGAATGAATTCCTATATTATTATCTGCATGAAATGGAAGTAACTGCCTCGTTGGTCAAGTGGTCGCGAGCGCGACGGTTGAACCTTAGGTTCTGGATTCGATTCCCGGGTCGAGCAAAGTGTTTTTCAGTTTTTCCATTAGGAATTTCTCAGTAACAGTCACGGAGTCTGGATTTGTGCCCGGTTGATGGCAATAAGCTCGCCTCCAAGTACAGGGGACTTGAACATAACTGGTGAAATGTGGGTGTACTAATAGGTCTGTCTCACTCTTCGGGTATTACTGTTATGTGTTTATAAAATTGTAGTGATTCATCCGATATACTCGTAACCTATGCAAGATGTTAGTACTGCCACCTTATAAGTTTGCGTCACTCACAAACTGCCTTACTCGTATTACAATCCCGGGATTACTCCGGGATTCAAAAACGTGTCCCCGCACTTCATTTTATTTGAGAATGAAGTGCGAGACATAATTGAGTAGTTAAATTGACGAAAGAGATGATTGAACATCATTATCGTCCTGTCCTTTACCCATGTTACTGGTCCCTGGGTTCGATTCCTGGGTCGAGTAAAATATTATTAGGTATTTCCATCAGGAATTTCTCAGTAGCAGCCACGAAGTCTGGATTTGTGCCCGGTTGATGGTTATAGGCTCGCTTCCTATTACATAATGTAGGAGTTCTATTAGGTACACCTCTGCCTTCCCTTCGGAAATTACAGGCTTGATGTTACGATTTGTTTTAACAATAAAAACAATTTCCTAGAACACGATGCTAATAAGTTTAAGGTCTAATAGACACCATGTCAAAATGAAAGCTTTAGTAAACAAGATTCTATCAGCGTTACACGTGTTTTTGTAACAAAACCACATCTTAGAATCTCATTATATCAAAATCGGGGTAAAATTTAATACTGATAATAATCTCTTAATCTAATTTGAATATTAAAGGCGCTATCATTACGACAGAAACCTCAAAATCGGACGGCTTATTAATATAGCCATTAATATTTTATGTTTCACGAACGTTTTGAACCACTTTGCTTCAATCAGGAATCGATAGCTTTCTATTAGATGTACGTAAAAGCTGGGCTACCAAATAGAAGTATACAGAAGGTCAGCTTCACAATTATTCCAGACCTACACTGTCACTTACAGGATATCTTCCTTGATTTCGACGTTGTTGCGCCATTATCAGTCATCCCGTAATCATGTCGCTTGCAACAGCGTTGAACTATCGGGAGCTCACAACAGTTCAAAATCAAAGAAGATATCCCGTAAGCGACACTGTAAGTTTAGTTATAAATCGTTAAAGCTTAAAACAGTGTTACAATTATTCCATACTCGTAAATTGAAGTTTACTTTTACGCAATACAGAAGGTTTTGTGAGTTACAAGAATTCGCACAAGGCCTACTGTCTCGCGAACTGACCTCGCGTCTGGAGCCAATAAGTTTGTAATCTCCGCACATATATATTTTCATTTGTAGTATAAAACCGACCTTCTGAACCCATCTATTTCATGGCCGGGCTGCGGTGAAGCTAAATTTGTTAACATCCCTTTATCGATCACCAGAGGCCCCTGCGTTGTTTACCAGGTTTATTAGATGCGGGTGCATATTAAATTTCCAGTACCTACAATGCGATTTTTCCTCTCTGTGCTGGCTATTGTGGGTATACTTGCAAGATGTGGAGTTTGAAAACAGCTGGCAATTTGAATACTAGCATGGAAAATGTAATAGCTTGATTATCTTCTAGCTTTTGTTTGTGGTTTCGAGGTCCTGGACCTCGGGAGCTATCTCTAGGGAACGTGCTACTGTTAATATAAAATATTCCATGACCTAATGCCGCTCATGTAGGTCATATATACGTCGGTCTGTCTGCATAATTTCATCTAAATCCGTTCAGCTGTTAAGGTTGACACTTGCATTAATAATTGTTTATTAGAATGCATTGTTTGTTAAGAAATAAATATTTAAATATCGCTGGACATTAACACACAGCGCCATCTAGTGCCACACTAAGCAACGAGGCTTGTGTCGTGGACGCCAGATAGTTGATATACTAAATAGATACTTTTTGTTTGTAAATACATACTTATTAAACATATAAACATGCATGAAATCCAAAAAAAAATAAAACACAAAACACACCGCTCCAAATATGAGGAGCTTGTGGTTAAATAATAACAGTCGCTTGGGTCGATCTTCAGGTGAAACAGCGTTTGCCTAGGTTAATCCGTGGATGGGTGATCACCAACTACATAACGAGATTCCTCCGTGCCTCGGAAGGCACGTTGAGCGGCTGCATTTGTAGATCTTTCACAGTCGTTACAGGTAAAAAGTCTGACAATCAGTCTTACCAAGGGGTATCGTATTACCCAGTGCTAATTGGGTTATGGAGTTTAGATAGGCATTCGCTCTATGTAAAGTATTGGTATTCAGCTGCACCCGGTTAGACTGGAAGCTGACCCCAACATACTTGGGAAAAGGCTAGGCAGATGATGTTTGTTAATAAATATAAGATCGTACCTACTGTATATACAAATATTAAAAAAAATGTGAATAAGTACATTCATTTGATAAAAGTTCATGAAAATAATGTTGAACTTGATTTGTGATCGTTTGCGAGTGTTGCTTAATTTTTGTGTGTTTCACATATCGAAAGTATTATCCTTTCTGGTCTATGTCTGAAAACTTGGCTGGTCATTAAAAACTAGTCCTATATGAGTATATAGACCACTATTATGATGTGATGGGGGGTCTGGAGTTCTAAAATACAGGCCTAGGCTTAGTTTAGACTCCAGATCTTCCACAAATTACAACTTTCTGCCAAACTACGTGTCAACCTATACTATAACAATGTAACTTGTGGATATAAATAAACGTTTTTATTATTATTATAGAGCTACCTCTATATTCTCATACAAGACTAGTTTTTAGCTAAAAAAAAAAGAAAAAAGAAAAAAAAAAAAAAGAAAAAAGAAACAGGATAAGAATAAGTTAAAGAAGAGATTAGAATAAAGATATTTTAATTTAATATTTATAATTATATCTTTATCCTGTCACATTTTATGGCTGTTCTGCCCACCGCCGCGGTAGCAAAGCGCGCGTTTCCATAAATCATATCTGTGGGTAAGCTTCGGGCTACAATATAGTTACAAAAAATTGTGATTTATTGCGTAGTTGCATAGCATACTGTCCGGTACGTTGTTGATATGCAGTGGCGTGCAGTAGTATTCCACGAAGGGTAGGCCACGAAATAATGATAGCAAAAAAAAAATTTCATCGGCGCCATCTTGGATTTTCATTTTGACCTCATTTTCATTATCACCAACCCCAATAACCTCGAAAACGACACCCATGAAGAAAAAACTGAAAATTTTCATCGGCGCCATCTTGGATTTTCATTTTGACCTCATTTTCATTATCACCAACCCCAATAACCTCGAAAACGACACCCATGAAGAAAAAACTGAAAATTTTCATCGGCGCCATCTTGGATTTTCATTTTGACCTCATTTTCATTATCACCAACCCCAATAACCTCGAAAACGACACCCATGAAAAAAAAACTGAAAATTTTCATCGGCGCCATCTTGGATTTTCATTTTGACCTCATTTTCATTATCACTCTTCGAGCTGATATTTAGGGCAGCTTTGTGTTGAGGTCTTCTTCATTAAAACAACTTGTTTCGTACAATGAGTAAAGTATATTCTTCGTTTCTGCATAGAACTTAAGACTTAATAAAACTGTTTGAGTTAAAAAGTGACGTGGTCTCTCATCGGAGATTGTAGCGGTGTGTGCGCGCGGCGCGCCCGCCGCCCGCGGTCGCCGCGCGCCCCTCTGCTCCCCTCCGCTCCCGCGCTGGTACGTTCCGGTTCACGGCGTGTTCATCATCCCCCCCTTGAAAGGTCTCGCTTTCAAGGTCTTCCGTCGTGGGTAGCAGACAGACTCTGTTCAGAGCACGTCGGACGACGCCTCTCGTCGTGTAGAAGTCGGCCACTCTGCAGACTCCATCCGCTCCTGGAAACAGTTGCTGGACTCTACCGAGTCTCCACTTCAATGGTGGTGAGTTCTCCTCCTTCAAGACTACCAAGTCTCCCACCTTCAAGGCTCTATCCTTCAAGCGCCATTTAGTTCGTTGCTGTAGTTCAGCTAGGTATTCTTTGTGCCAGCGCTGCCAAAAATGTTGCCTCAGCTGTTCTATCCTTTTGTACCTGTCTGGAGCTTTTAACGTGACAGGTGGAGACGGCAGTGATGTTAAGGGCCGCCCCACAAGGAAGTGGCCGGGAGTCAACGGGGAACAGTCAGTAGGATCGGATGATAGAGGGTAAAGGGGACGGGAATTGAGTATGGCTTCAATTTGTGCGAACAATGTGCCCAATTCCTCGTACGTGAGGCTAGCATTGCCCATAATCCGCTTGAGGTGAAATTTGGCAGACTTAACGCCCGCCTCCCAGATTCCACCAAAAGTTGGGGAATATGGAGGATTGAAAACGAATCTAATGCCTTCAGCATTGGTGTAGTTATAAATCGAATTTACACTAGCTCCAAGCAACCTACCCAACTCATTATTTGCCCCAACAAAATTTGTGCCGTTGTCGCAATATATCGTATGAGGTCTACCTTTCCTAGCAATAAAACGACGTAAGCTAAGTATAAATGCGTTAGTGCTAAGGTCACTAACGATCTCTAAATGAATACTCTTAGTAGAAAAACAAACTATAACGTTCAGATAACATTTAATTATTCTGTTACCCTTCCCTTTCTTACTAGAAATAAGGAAAGGTCCAGCGAAATCCACGCCACATACTTGAAACGGATAGCAAGGCGTGACCCTATCTACAGGTAAATTGCCCATCAACGGCTCCATAGTTTTTCCTCGCAGTCGAGTGCAAACAACGCACTTTCTAACAATGCTGCGAACTAAAGTTCTGCCTCCTACAGGCCAGAATTGTTCACGAAAGGAACTAAGTAGCAGTTGAGGGCCGGCATGCAGCAGACGTAGGTGTTCGCCTTCCATTAAGAGCCGAGTGAAATAGTGCTTACCGTCCAGGAGGATCGGGTGCTTTTTATCAAATTCACAAGCAGCATTCTGAAGACGACCACCTACTCTGAGCACTCCATTGTCGTCGAGGAAAGGTGACAACTGTAACAGATAAGATTTAGGTTTCAGATTTTTACCTTGTTTGAGTAAGGATATTTCTGAAAGGTAAGTTTGACCTTGAGCTAGTTTTATAAGGTAAGTAAATGAATTTTCTATTTCTTCTAGTTTTAAGTGACCTATTCTTTTATTTTTAGGATTTCTACAATTATTAACGAAACGTAAGACATAAGCTATAGTTCGCTTTAATCTGTTTATTTTAGAATAATTATTAAAATAAACTAACGGTGACTGTGCAACATTAGTCATAGTTAAACAATCGCTGGTAAGCGTTTTTGTTTCAGGTAAATTCGGAGTATCTATGGAATTTATATTATGAGGCCAGTTTGTTTCATTCTGTAACAGGAAACCTGGACCATTCCACCATACTGTTGAGCCCTGAAGTTGACCTGGATCCACTCCTCGAGAAGCGAGATCAGCGGGATTTAAAGTGGTAGGTACATGTCTCCAAGATTCCCTAGTTGTCAACTCATGAATCTCATTGACTCTGTTGCAAACAAATGCCTTGAGTAATTTAGGTTGCGTTCGAATCCAACCTAAGACGACGGTTGAGTCGGTCCAAAATATTTTACGGTCAATAGTGCAACGAAGCGAATGACTCACTTTAGCAGCTAGCCGCGCGCCCAGCAACGCTCCACACAACTCAAGACGCGGGATCGTTGTTGGTTTCAGTGGTGCGACACGTGTCTTTGCACATAACAGGACAACTTGTACCTTATTATAACGGTCTACAGATCGTAAATAAACACAAGCCCCGTAAGCCGCTTGGGATGCATCTACGAAACAATGAAGTTCTATTAACAATGGAGAAGTACATAAAACATGTCTAGGTACCATAATGTTAGCTAGTATATGGGCATTGGAAACGAACTTTTCCCAAGTTTTCTTAATATTCTGTGGAACCAACTCATCCCAACTTAATTTTAAAACCCAAAGTTTTTGTAACAAAATTTTAAGTTGTATAATAAGTACACGCACTTAGCATGCCTAAAGGATCGAATATTTTACATGTGTTAGACAAAATAGAACGTTTTGTGACGTCCTTAACTGTTTTGTCTAAATTCACTGAGAAATGTAAATGGTCATTATCCGGAAACCACCACAACCCTAATACACTTGATTCTTTGTTCAAGTCCAATGCTTGTGACAAGGTACAGTCAGCATCAAATATTTGTGGACAGTTTGTGCGAAATTTATGAATAGGAAAACAACCAGATGCTAGTACTTTTTTAACTGAATGATAGATATGGGAAAGTTCTTTTTCCGTATCAGCACCGCTCAAAAAATCATCGTAATAAAAGTCATGTTGTATAATTTCAGATACGATTTTATCATCGCATTCTTTTGCTAACTGTAGCAAGCATCGTGTACTCAAGAATGGGGCAGACGATGTCCCATACGTAACGGTATTTAACTGTAATATTTCTAGTGGCTTGTCCACATCATCACGCCAAACTATTAATTGCAGGTGGCGCTGCGAGGAATCGATTCTAATTTGTCGGTACATTTTTGTTATGTCCCCAGACAAAACAAATTTGTGTTGACGGAATCTAATTAAGATATTTATTAATTCATCCTGAATTACAGGACCTATATACTGGATGTCGTTCAGCGATTTTCCTGAACTAGATTTTGCACTACAATCAAAAACTACTCTGATTTTGGTTGTCTCGCTTTTTTCCCGAAATATAGCGTGATGTGGCATAAAATACCCAAAAAATGGTTTATTAACCTTACTTAGGTGTCCTAACCTTTCATATTCGTCAATAAACTCACAATATTGTTTTTTAAGTGTAGGATTTTTAATAAATTTTCTTTCGAGACTCTGAAAGCGTTTTGTGGCCATGTTATAGGAATCGCCCAGTGATGTTTCTGGTGATTCACAAAACGGCATTTTAACATTAAATCTCCCGTTTTCTAAACGTGATGTATTATTTACAAAATGTTTTTCACAGACGTTATCATTTTCAGAGTAAGAAGCACTTGAATATGGAAGTTCTTCAAGTTCCCAGAACTTGGTAAGATTTTTATTTATTTCCTTAGTGAAATTACAATGTAAGTTCTTTTGTTCATTATGATCTAAAATACCTATTGGCCCCGCTACTAACCAACCTAGTTTAGAGCTCTGGAGTATAGGTTTGTTATCACCTAATCTTATTTTCTTTGAAGTAATAATATCAAAAAATATATCAGCACCAATCAGTAGATCAACTTGAGAAGAACAATGAAATTCGGGATCAGCAAGTTTAATATCCCCAGGTATGTTTAATTCCAAAGGATTTATATTACTATTAGGTAAATTACCTATAATTTCAGGTATAACTAAACACTTAATATCCGTGCTGTAAGAACTTATTAATGAATTAAAGGTAAGTTCACAACAATCTGTGATATTAAATTGAATGTTATTAACTCCACTAATACACATAGGTCGTGAATTAATAGAAGTTAACTCTAATTTATTTTTAATGTTTTCAGTTATGAAGCAGGATTGACTACCGGCATCCAGGAGGGCCCGGGCAAGGTACGTCTTATTATTTTCCTTATTAGTTAGTTTTACTAAAGCAGTGCAGAGAAGAACTTGTTTCCTCATAAAGACAGAGCAAGAGGATACAGCACTAGCGATAGACGGCACACTAGATGTATCTTTATTCTCAGACTGTGTAACTAATGCATTACTTGATTCTGTGTCTTTGTGTAATAGTGTATTATGTTTTTGTTTACAGATTTGACAGGTGCCGAGGCGACATTGCTCAGTCTTATGACCCCTACGTAAACAATTCGAGCAAAGTTGTAACTTTAAGACCTCACTCAATTTACTATTTAGACTCATATTTTGGAATTTAATGCACTCTGTTATCCGATGAACTTCATGACATACCGGACAAACAGGACCTTTAGAAGGTTTTTGACCAGCTGAAGTAGCACAGGCCTTTATTGTTTTAGAATTAGCTTTATTATTAGAATCAGGTTTATCATTTTTTGTAGCTTGCATCGTTTCAAGTATGACTGCTCGGTCACGTAAAAATTTAAGAAATTCCAATAAAGATGGTAATTCTGGTATTTTGTTCCTATATTCTTCCCACTTTCTTAATGTAGTGGAATCCAATTTAATAGTAACAAAATAAATTATTAATATATCCCAATAATCAGTTGGCAAGCCTAATGAATTAAGGGCTCTCAAGTTTTTAGTAACCTGATCAACAACAAAGCGAAGGGCTTTATGAGATTCCCGTGTTAAACTATCTATATTAAATAGTGCTTTTAAATGGTTATTAATCAGGATCTTTTTGTTATCGTAACGTTCACATAGTAGGTCCCAAGCGACCTTGTAATTCTGAGAGGTAAACTCTATCGACTTTATAACGACAACAGCAGCCCCTTCTAAAGAGGAGCGTAGATAGTGAAACTTATTAATCTCAGGAATGGACTCATTCGAATGGATAATAGAATCGAAGGTGTCTCTGAACTCCAACCATTTGAGGTAGTTTCCGTCAAAGGATGGAAGTTTTATTGTTGGTAACTTAATATTATTTAAATTATTGCAACTGTCATGATTTGAACAAACTGTTTTTGCACCTACAACACTAAATTCTTCACCACTAGAATGAGAATCCATAATTTCTTGGGCAGCTGAGATGAGAGAATAAAATTGAGATTCTACGATATCTCTTTCATCAATTTGTTCCTCTGTCTTTGTTGACAGCATTTCAATTTGCGTTTGAATCGCATCAAATTCTGATAAAAGAGCCTGTAATCTACCCAAACGTAATCCTAGTTCTTTAATTTGTTTTTTAGTAATCTCACTTGAACTAGTTTGATTTAACATAGCAATATGATCTTTAAATTTTGTTAAACGCATTTTAATAGTACCTCTCTGTTTAATTAAATCTTTCATATCAATGTGTATCTCTTTAAGTTGTTGGAACAAATAAAGAAGTTAAGCAAAGTAACGCAATCAAACCCGTATGAAGAGGCTTGAAGGTCCGTCCAACACGAAGACTTAAAGATGACACACGCTACACCAAGTCTGAATAGTCACCGGGTGCGCCAACCACGTAGAACTCGGCAGCACACAGCTCAGCTCTGGCCCGACCGCGTGCGCACCACGCGACAATCGATCGCTGGAAACATTTATTATGGAAATGTAAGATACTTGAAATTACAAAAAAGAATTTTGCGGATTGAGGTTAGACGAATGATTTTATAGCTTTGGTTTACGTTAAACAATTATATAAGTAATTTAGAAGATGATTTAAAAATAGGTACAATATTTATTTGAAATGCAACTTGCAATGCAATAAGCAAATGAATAAGAATGCGAAACACGTTTACGTTGTGAAAAGAAAACCATTGACCAACACTTGTGAAACAAAGAAAAAATGCACATGAGCGCGTGTTAAAAAATAAGCATGGGCTCAAGCCGGCGCACGACGAAAATCACACACTGTTCAGTCATACGGTCGCCAGTTCTTCGAGCTGATATTTAGGGCAGCTTTGTGTTGAGGTCTTCTTCATTAAAACAACTTGTTTCGTACAATGAGTAAAGTATATTCTTCGTTTCTGCATAGAACTTAAGACTTAATAAAACTGTTTGAGTTAAAAAGTGACGTGGTCTCTCATCGGAGATTGTAGCGGTGTGTGCGCGCGGCGCGCCCGCCGCCCGCGGTCGCCGCGCGCCCCTCTGCTCCCCTCCGCTCCCGCGCTGGTACGTTCCGGTTCACGGCGTGTTCAATCACCAACCCCAATAACCTGGAAAACGACACCCATGAAGAAAAAACCGAAAATTTTCATCGGCGCCATCTTGGATTTTCATTTTGACCTCATTTTCATTATCACCAACCCCAATAACCTCGAAAACGACACCCATGAAGAAAAAACTGAAAATTTTCATCGGCGCCATCTTGGATTTTCATTTTGACCTCATTTTCATTATCACCAACCCCAATAACCTCGAAAACGACACCCATGAAGAAAAAACTGAAAATTTTCATCGGCGCCATCTTGGATTTTCATTTTGACCTCATTTTCATTATCACCAACCCCAATAACCTCGAAAACGACACCCATGAAGAAAAAACTGAAAATTTTCATCGGCGCCATCTTGGATTTTCATTTTGACCTCATTTTCATTATCACCAACCCCAATAACCTCGAAAACGACACCCATGAAGAAAAAACTGAAAATTTTCATCGGCGCCATCTTGGATTTTCATTTTGACCTCATTTTCATTATCACCAACCCCAATAACCTCGAAAACGACACCCATGAAAAAAAAACTGAAAATTTTCATCGGCGCCATCTTGGATTTTCATTTTGACCTCATTTTCATTATCACCAACCCCAATAACCTGGAAAACGACACCCATGAAGAAAAAACCGAAAATTTTCATCGGCGCCATCTTGGATTTTCATTTTGACCTCATTTTCATTATCACCAACCCCAATAACCTCGAAAACGACACCCATGAAGAAAAAACTGAAAATTTTCATCGGCGCCATCTTGGATTTTCATTTTGACCTCATTTTCATTATCACCAACCCCAAAAACCACAAAAACGACACCCATGAAGTAAAATATAATAACAATAATATTATTGATTATTATAATAATAATACGCGCCAATAACCCCCAGGAATCATTATTTTAATCAACATTGAACATACACCCTAGCACTGGCCTGCTAATTGCAAAAAACGTAAGGAAATTTGAATTTCGCGGGCTAAAGATCATCCACCTTGAATCCTGGCCTTGTGTTGTAGCAGCCAATCACAGCCCAGCAGCCCAGCTACACTCGCAGGAGTTACCGCCCTAAAATTACTGCAATCTATACATGTGTGCAGTTTATACACACGAAAATATGCACCAATGTGCCAATGTGTGCGTAAAATTATCAATGGGTTTAAGGCAAGTCCAGTGCTTGCCTGTCCGGCGGAGCTCCAACCTTTGTAGTAACTTCCAGTAAAGTGTTAGTTGCGTGACGCGGGAGCGACTTGCTATAAGTATTCTAACAGGAGTTTGAACTTTTTTTTTTATATTTTGTACATAATGTGATATTTTATAACATAGTTAGTTCGTTATAATGAATGCCCAGTTGGTAGGGTAGGCTTTGTCTAATTGCCTCTTAGGGGCGCACGCCCATGTTGATATGACGTACATATCAAGCGGCAGTTATCATTTGAAAACATGGGTTTGTCTCCATCGATCACAGTAGCTGATCACGTTAGCCACGAATAACAGCGACATTAGCAACAAGTACGGAAACAATGTAATTTAGCTCGGGTACTAAATAACGTTAGAAAACTGTGAAATCAAATGTTTGAAGTAAAGTATCACTATCTATATTCCATGAAATGTAACTTAATTAAAATGATAGCTGCTAAACTTAGGGACTTCTAGATTTTGGTCATATCGAAATAAAAAATTACAAAATGCATATTTATGCAGTCAGGATTTGACAGTATGTAAATTTGTCTGTACCCCTCATATAGCTCCGCCTCAATGGCTGCCGCATCCGGTGGGCGTATGCGGAGCCTGCGATGCCTGGCATACAGGTGCCGCGCAGCCTCGCACGCCTCACGCAGAGACGTCAGCTCTCGCAACCACCAGTACACCTGACGCCAGGCGCTTCCTGGCCGGACTCGGGGCATTGCCACGTCACATATGTCGGACATGGCCTCTTGGAACCACCCTGCCTCATTGTTAATTGACTTTTATCCGGAGGCCCCCGGTGATCCCGAGCTCCCCGAGATCCACCGTCTCCTTTGCCTTCGCCAGCAGGTCGCGGTAGGACACGCCCCTCTTTTCCGCGTCCGGCTGTAGTGTAATCACTACAGCTACGGTCTTTGGGGCGCGGAGCCTAGCCGCGATCTTTCGCGCCCTGTGCTGGCGCTGCCGCTCCTCATTTCGGGCCTTTTTAGCCGCCTTTCGCCTCTTCCGAACAGGCTCAGGACCTGGTTCTCCACCGGTGCAGGCTGATTCTGTCGCTGCTGCCGGCTCTCATTTTGAGGCGCCACGCGAGAGCCAGGCTCACGCAGACTGGCCAGGTCTGCTTGGAGCTTGTCATTCTCCTTTTGGAGGACCTCCGTGGCGGCCGTCAGGCGGACCACCTCCGCCCGGAGTTTGGCCACCTCCTCTCCATCAATCGGAGGAGGAGGAGAAGCAGCAGGAGGCCCCGCAAAGTTTGCCTCCGCTGCCGCCATGATGGAGGCGGAAGCCGCGGGTATGGCCTTGAGTTTAGACGATGTCTTTATCTTCAAGGCCACGCCCCTTATCGCGGCTTCCACCTCCTTTGCGAACCGGGCCTTAAGCTCCGCTTCGGAGCCTCCGGAGGTGCACTGGCCTCGTCGCCAGACCCGCGAGCAGTCATGCCCGGGTGGCGCCCCTCTTCGGCCGTGTCGCCGACCTCTCGGAGGTAGCAAGCCCCCTCCTCTTGCCTCGGATCCCACCTCGCTTACTGGTAGGGATCTTTCGGGCCGAGGCCATCTCTTCTTCAGATGACGACACTCGGTCGCCATCCTTCCTGGACCGCTTGCGGAAAAACTTGCTGTTCCGGTCCCGGCCCTCACGCGGTGGGAGCTCTCTGAGCCTCCCGCAATAACCTCGCTGGATGCGACGTCGGACCCCGACCCCGCATCCCACCTTTCCTCTCCTATTCTATCCTACCGGCGGTGTTGTTGGTTTTTTTTTGTACATTATCCATATTCGAACCCACGAGTATAGGGGGAAATAAAATCAGTCTAGGCAGAGACCCCTGTACCTAGAAGGGCAGATTTTAAGTATTTATTACTCGCCACCAGACACGGTATTTTCGGGAGGTTCCTGCACCGAATCGGGCGGGAGGAAACGCTCGGGTGTTTCCACTGCGAGGATCGACCGGACGACACGGTGGAGCACACGGTGGAGGTGTGCCCCGCGTGGGCGGAGCACCGCCGTGTCCTCGAAGCGGCGATTGGCGGCGGCGACCTCTCGCGTCCGGCCCTGGTGCAAGCCATGGTCCGGAGCGATACGGAATGGGACGCCGTCACCTCCTTCTGCGAAGCAGTAATGCTAGAGAAGGAGGTGGCGGAACGTGAGAGGGAGAGAACCTCACAGCGTCCCGGCCGCGGGAGACGCCCCGGGCGTCGGGGGCCACCACGTGGCCCCCGGCCACCGTAGGCGCGGGCCTGTGGACGGTGGGCTATAGGCTAGCTCGCCGTCCGTCCGTCTCATGACGACAGGCCGTGTCGACGGCGCGTTCGTGTTCCACGCGCGCCTAAAAGAGAGTCAGCAAAAAGGAAGAGGTCCGCAAGGACCGATGCCTGCCGGGGTTGCGGGACTGTTCGAAAGAGATACCGTGGCCCCGGAACACAAAGGGCGATGAAGGAACATGGATGGGTTTTAGTCAGTAAAAGTCTGACACTCCCTCCTGCCACGCCCAGAGCGGGAGAAGTCATTTGATAATTTCCCATCCGAAAAAGAAAAAAGAAAAAAGGGGTTCTGCAGGTACCCTGGCGAGGAGCGCACGAACGACTGATTTGTTCTATGGAACACCCGTCAGCCATACATCCCCTCGCGGTGCGTTGCCGCTTGAGATTCGGGGTAACTTTTTATAGAGGGTTTCTACCTCGCGATCCGGGTATTTAAGCCAAGACCCTCGGTCCCTATCGAAGCCGCGAGACGTGATCCACAGCACTTCGATAATGGGATTACGAGACTGACGGTGGCAGAGAAGGACGCATCCTTCTCTGTCTGCTCGGAGGCAGGGTGAGTGGACACCGAGCCCACCCTCATTCCTCTGCTATGCCCTCTGCTTTACAGAGGGTCACGCAAAGGAACGCACCGGTGGTCCTGGTAGGACCCCACCCATGTCAGAATAATTAGCCACGGCAGTAACACTCCCCGAGGGATAAAAGGAAATTCTCATTTCCTCTCATTCCCCGGAGAAGGATACTGCCGCGCCCAGGGTGCACCGGCCCAGCAGCTGCTCTTCCCTCCAGACCCGTTGTTACCCTTGGGTACGGAACCCTAAAAACACAATCTGGATAAAATTATCGGCTTAATTAAGTACACCCTGACAGCTGTCATTTTCATTAAGTAAAATTACATTTATGTAAAACATTTATGTCAAAAAAGATGACAGAGACCGAATAAATAGTATATAAATAATAGGTAAAATGAAAAGGAAAAGGTTTTTTTTACAGTAAAAAAAATTGACAAAAAAATGCTATTTTAACGTTATTTTAAGTCAATTGATAGTCACAGCCTATACGATTGTCTTTAAATTATGCTATTCAATTTATTTTATTTCCAGTAAAGTACTTCATCGGACAGATTGCTACCAATTTCCTTTCAAAGTTTAGCTTTGCTTTAGCTTTTGTTATTTACAGTCGTGCGCAAAAAAAACAACAGTTTAAGCTTGTAATAAATACTAAAATGCAGAACACCAGTGATGCTGAAAAGCATTTTACAAACACAGCGCTTTCCAACGAAAAACCGGGTGAAAATTTTTGCAAATAAAGTTCATTTGAGTTAATACGACTAACTTTTGAATATAGAAGTTCGGCGTCAGCCATTTTGTTTGTTCAACAATAAATTCGGAATCGTTTTTGTTTGTTGACGAAAATTGTGTGTTTTGAAATGGAAGTTAAATACTTGGTTTTCTATTTTTCTTAGATCCTATTACTTTACATAGGATACTCAATTCTTTATTGATTCTATACGATAGGGTGTAATGGGCTGATTTAGTGAAATATGTCAATTAATATTGCTTAATAAATAAATCTCAGAGCAAGAGAAGAGAAGACCCTAGCAAGAGCGTGCGGTGAAAACGTAACCTAATGAGGGCTATCGTTTTTGAGCTCACCAGATGGTGCCACTGTCGAGTAAGGTCTTGTCAATAATTATACTTTAAAGTACCAATAACGTCATAAAAAGTTTATTTTATTACGTGTAACAACATAGTGTAAACTTCAGATTTTACAATATTCTTCCTAAAATTAGAAAGCATGAAACATTTAAAAATCATTCTACCTCCAAGTACTAACAAATAAGATCCTAAGTTGCTACATAAAATCTTCAAGTCATAATTAATCAGGAATGGCTTAGTCTAGAACACAATCGTGAGAATTAGTATAAATACGTGATAAAAAACCACGCAACGCGCGAACACTGAATGACATCTGACATTTCGGAAGACCTTACTCTACACGAACGCCTCTAGCGGCGAAGTTATGCGCGATAGCCATTGCATCGATTTTTACCCGACTACGGCGAAGCCAAAAGGAAGGGTTATGATTTTAGCAGTCTATGTATGTATGTGTTTGTATTTACTTATGTTCCACCGTAGCGCCTAAACTATTCATCCGGTGATAAGTAAGGTGTCAATCGATTCGTTATTGTGGCCGGGTATCATAGGCTACATTTTATTCAGTAGTCGGGTTTTTAATAGTAGTATACCACACAAATTCTTGTTAAATTAAAAATATTCTTTTCACATATAATATTTTCATAATTTCTAAGAATTTATTCATATATATGAATGGTACTGATTGTGATTGTGCTTGTTTCAAACAAGCGATGTTACAAGAGATTTCAATTAAAAAATCGACGTATTTATGTTACGTTTACACTGAGCTCTCGTTCTAGGGTTTCTGGTCTACTGAAGCAAGTCCCACGTGGAAATGGCTTGGTCTGATTGTGTCAAATTACTTACATTTGTTCAACCTGGCGCTCATCGTCGCGTGACTTACTTAACATGGAAACAACGGACGCGCGCAGTCGAGTCCCGAGTTTTGCACAGAATCCACTCTCCGTGCTTAAACCTTGATTATACATACCGGGTATAGTGTGAGACGGTGTCAAGTGCACTTGGTAAGCGTAATCTAAACGTTAAAATCACAAACTTGCAACGCTAAATACATAAGTGGATCTCAGATGAGGTTTCTAGTTATTTTTCCTTACGATATTCTTGTTCTAAATAAAGTACCCTATTAAACCATCTCGATCTATTTCTAGAGACTCATCATTTGCCTAGCCTTATCCCAACTACGTTGGGGTCGGCTTCCGGTCTCACCGAGTCTAGCTGAATACCAATCACTGTTTTAGGCTTTCACGGTTTAAAACTAAACTTATTTATTTATTTAACACTTCAAGCACAAAGTACAGAGGCGGACTTAATGCCATAGGCATTTTCTACCAGTCAACCTTTGGGTGATGCAGAGACGAGCAGTGGTAGGAGTACATCTGAAAATAATTTAATTAATACTAAGGTAAACTACAAGAATATATAAAATACTATAAATAAATATAAATACTATAAATATTACTGTAAATAGATATTAAAAACACGGATTAAAATAAAAAGACAAACAATAGAGAAACATTACCGCTGTGATGAAACTGTCAGCTTCTTGCGAACTTATATTGTCACTTACGGGATATCTTCGTGATTATTAATTGTCAACCCGCGATCATGGCGCTTGCAGCAGCTTCAAAATATCAGGTGCTCAAAACAATTAACAATCACGAAAGATATCCCGTAAGTGACAATATAAGTTCAGCTGAATACCACTATTTTAATAAATTATAATAAATAAATATCGCTGGACATTAACACACAGCGCCATCTAGTGCCACACTAAGCAACGAGGCTTGTGTCGTGGACACCAGATAGTTAATATACTACATAGATACTTTTACTACATACTTATTATACATATAAACATCCATGACTCGGAAACAAATGTCCATGCTCATCACACAAACATTTGCTCCCACCGGGATTCGAACCCGAGACCCTTAGAACGTAAAGCAGCCTCACTACCGCTACGCCATTCGGGTCGTCAGATTTTACATGTAGCAACTGCATATCTGACTTCCAAAACCCAGTTAATACGATACCCCTTGGTAAGACTGGTTGTCAGACTTTCAGGCCACTGTCTACCTTTTTTTTTTTTCGGATGGGAAATCATCAAATGACTTCTCCCGCTCTGGGCGGAGCAGGAGGGAGTGTCAGACTTTTACTGATTAAAACCCATCCATGTTCCTTCATCGCCCTTTGTGTTCCGGGGCCACGGTATCTCTTTCGAACAGTCCCGCAACCCCGGCAGGCATCGGTCCTTGCGGACCCCTTCCTTTTTGCTGACTCTCTTTGAGGCGCGCGTGGAACATGAACGCGCCGTCGACACGGCCTGTCGTCATGAGACGGACGGACGGCGAGCTAGCCCATAGCCCACCGTCCACATGGTCCACTATGGTGGCCAGGGGCCAAGTGGTGGCCCCCGACGCCCGGGGCGTCTCCCGCGGCGGCCGGGACGCTGTGAGGTTCTCTCCCTCTCACGTTCCGTCACCTCCTTCTCTAGCATTACTGCTTCGCAGAAGAAGGTGACGGCGTCCCATTCCGTCTCGCTCCGGACCATGGCTTGCACCAGGGCCGGACGCGAGAGGTCGCTACCGCCAATCGCCGCTTCGAGGACACGGCGGTGCTTCGCCCACGCGGAGCACACCTCCACCGTGTGCTCCACCGTGTCCTCCGGTCGATCCTCGCAATGGAAACACCCGGGCGTTTCCTCCCGCCCGATTCGGTTTAGGAACCTCCCGAAACAACCGTGTCCGGTGAGGACCTGCGTCAGGCGGAAGGTGAGGACGCCGTGGCGACTCTCAAGCCACTCCTCAAAGAGGGGACTTACCGCCACTATTGTGGCGTGCCCTAGGCCACTGTCTACCTAAGCTGTAACAACTGTCAAAGATCTACAACGACAGCCGCGACCAGCAGCTTAACGTGCATGTCGAGACACGGAGGAAACAAGGCGTGAAATGGATGGTCACCCATATAAGCAAGTGCAGCTTAACCCGAAAGATTGACCCATGCGGCAGTTATTACTCACGAGTCCTAAACAAAAACCTATTGCCTTAATAATATAAGCTTGAGCCAAACTGACGCGAAACTCACGTACAGCTTACAGAAATGTTGTTTCATAATCACAAAATGAGACATAACGCCCGTATCTCCGAACTCCGTGTTTCATTTCCATCATAATCCGTTGCAGGCTACATCCAACATAAACTGCTATCACAACAGTTGATAATCCTTGTAGACTGGGAGCTAGTACACGTGAAATAACTTTCATGTGTTTTAACGTGGGTGTAGCTAAATTGTCAAAAGAAAATCGCAAAGTGAGAAAAAATATCTGAGTTCCAATTACCCAATTCAAATTGTATAAAATCTAGTCGTAATTTCATCTCAGCGACATCTTTATGTCAAAAAACGGAAGGTAAATCATGTTATTTTACAGATTGAGACTAGGATTTGTGTTCTTGTGCAAAATAATGTTCTTAAAATACAAGAATTTTCCCTGAGACTTAATTTAATGAGTATTTGTATAAAAAACGGAAATGCTTCGGTTATAATTTTTTTCACCCAATTATTATGAAGCTTTTTATTGGCCAGTTTAGTCAATGAAATGGTATGACCGTCACAAGTCTGCTTTAATTTATTGCCCAATCGTAATTTACATGTCCAAAACCAGGTTCTAACCAGTTTTCAAGAATCAAGTTAGCGTCGACCCCATCAAAATATTTTCGTGTTATCCGTTCATTGAAGAAAATATTTACGGCGTACTGTCTCCCTTCACTAGCTCTCCAACTATAACTGCATCGTTCTCCCGACAATTTGCAGATAACCCGGCAAACTTTAGAAGTCCATGAAACTAAGAGTGCCTCGTTGTGCAAGATAACGTTTTATTAGGCCGGGTTATAATGTCTTCGTGGAATACTGATGAACATAATAAGGATTAATCTTTTTGTTTTGTTCTGTCTTAAATTAAGATGTGCAGTGAGAAACACGGGCTGACTTAATAACGAAATGTTGGGAGGTTTTATAAACAGAATCAAGAAAAAGCTGCGTTATGTTTGTGTGTTAACATTAGTCTTTGTAAGCGCAGGTGTAGGAAAAAAAGTCAGAAAGAGAAAAAATAAGCCTTTAAAAATAGGTTTTACCCACAGCTTGTAATTGTGCCACGGGATCGTACTACTGAGATAAAAGCACGTTATTATCGGTAGCGCATAATTCGGATTATAAACTATCTGTGCGACAAATTTCATCCAAATCCGTTCAGAAGTTTCTGCGTGAAAGAGTAACAAACATTTATCCATCGTCATATAAAATAGTAGTAAAATAAGATTGGTATGGTTCGATCTAGGCAGGTAAACTCATTCTATTAGTAAATACATCACAGTACACCAAAACTAAGATCTAATCCAACGCAGTTCGACTTCTCAATCACCATTCGTATATACCAAACATGTTTCCCCCGAGTTAGCCGTGATTGGAAAGATCCGGTGTATCTCAGTAAAACCAGCTATAAAATAGCTCCCTAATGAAATTGCCCGGGACATCTCTCACTTGAGCAATTCGTGTCGAGATTGCCCTTGTTGGGGACCTCTAATAGGAGCAGTTTCGGCTTAGTGTTACGGGTTTTTTTTCGGAGACAGGTGGGTACTTTAGTTTGGGTTATTTTGCTATTGAAGTGATAGATTAAGTAAGTAAGTAACATGAGTTGGATAGAACTTAGGAAGACTTTTGAGGAGCTCGTGGCTAAATTATAACAAACGCGCTGGTCGGTCTTTAGATTAAACCGTGCTTGCTTAGGTTGGTCCGTGGATGGGTGACCACCCAATATATACCGAGTTTACTCCGCGCCTCGGAAAGCACGTTAAGCTGTTGGTCCCGGCTGTCGTTTGTAGATCTTTGATAGTCGTTACAGGTAGTCATTGGCCCGAAAGTCTGACAACCAGTCTAACAAAAACAACACACAAGAGATGGTTCGGAGGAAACGGTACGCACAGATTAAACACCGGAATCTGACTTAAACTTCATTACAGAGATCTGAAAAGGAAACTAACTTGGCTACGTAATTGCTACGACGTAGCAGACGTAGACGCTACGCCGTAGCATGCCATAAAGATAGCCTCCCACTGTCTTATAGTATGTGCCTGTACACTGCATACGTAAATACATATACAACATTATTTTTAATATAATTATGCGAAACCTTAATATATTTTGTTCAGAATAAGCAACTGAATTGATTCCGATAATATTTTTTACACCATGTTAACAGTTAATATTTAAAAAAAGGATACAAGTTGGACACCGAGCGACACTAAGTACCTATCCGCTATCATACGCGCACAACTGACAGGTCATATCGGCATTAGGCGCGGGCGCACAGCGCGGGCGGCACGTGTGTGCTCGCCGCGTGGTTACCACGTTTTTTTACGGACAACCAGGTAACAAAACAAGCTTATAACTTTGAGATTTTTCATAGTACAGCTTTGAAATTTGTGTGTTTTTGTACATAGATTCTTTACATACCAATACTAGATCCGTGTTTCGGGTTTCGCATATACTAAAACAAATGTTGTATATGAATCGTAATTCTACATTAGAAAATGGTTTGTAAACCAGATAGTTACCAGTTAGCAGGTACAGACAGAAATCTGTCAAATTTATATAATAGATTTTCAACTTCATTGCTAAATCATTAGGTTCAAGGGTTGATTGGGAAAATTGGTCAGTTTCAGGTAGCTTAATGTGCTGGCGTCTGTACATAACTTAGTGAATAAAATATCCTTTTACGTGACGTGACTAGCTCGGGCGGCGCGGCGCCTTGCTCTCGCTGACTCTCACTATCGCTCAAGTCGGTCTTATCTATTAAACTATGGAGCTGGAAACTGAGGGATCTGGGAACTAGTTTGCGTAGTCCGTCTGTGTGAGCGGCTCTTAGAACGTAGATCGATCGCGAACTACACAAAACTAATTGAGAGGTCAATGATTCATCTACCATTCCAATGTCCTTAATAATTTCTAACGTAATCCATACAATGGTGTCGATTCTGAAGTGCACAAACTAAACTTAATTAAGGCTAATGCTATCTTTTATTAAAAGCCAGTGCGAGAAAAGGACGGCTATAGCTATGAACTAAGTTAGAGATGTCAAACTAGTTTATGCCTTGCGCTTCACCGTGTTTTTAGTCGACATGTTTTTACATGCACCCTTCTTTTGTATGGAAATATTAGTTCCAACTAAATTTGACAGCTCTAAATTACGTCCGTCTTTTTCTCGTTTTATTACAGAGAAAAAGGTAGCAATAGCCTAAATTGAGTTTTAGTTTGTGCACAACAGAATCGACACCATTATCTTACTAATATTATACATGAGAAAGTTTGCGACGAAGAATAGATTGATGGACGGACGTTTGATAAAATGCGGAACGGATTTAGATATTTTACACACAGATACATTATGACCTGAATTAACACATAGGATACTTTTTATTACTGTAGTATGATCCCGTGGGACAATAATCAAACTCCACGTGGGTGAAGCCACAGGCATATGCTTAAATTTCAAATACTGTTTTAAGCTATCACGGTTCATAACTTAACTTAAAATGTCACTTACGGGATATCGGGAGCTCAAAATAAACTATAATCACGGGAGATATCCCGTGACATTTTAAGTTTGATATTTTATATTTAAAACATCATCATCATAATATCCCCCACTGCTGGGACATGGCCTCCTCTTAATGAGTGGGAATGGGCCATAATCCACCACGCGGGCCCAGTGCGGATTGGTAGATGTCACATGTCTTCGATTTTTTGGTTCTAGGATAAGCCGGTTTCCTCACGATGTTTTCCTTCACCGTTTTGAGAGCAGTGGTGATGAAATAAATTACACAAAGTAATGCGCCTGTCTGGGTTCGAACCCACGACTTACTGTTCGTAAGTCGGGGCAGCCACCACTGGGCCACCGCTGCGCTCTTTAAAACATATATTATATATTTAAAACATACTCTAGTATATCTTATATGTTCTGTTATTTATATTTATTTCAGGAAACATATTTCAGGTGCCCTGCGAAGTGTAAATAAGACGCAGAGTGTCACTTTTCTGCAAAGTGCTTGTACAGTTGATGTTGACAAAGAAAAATATATTACTTTTGTAATACTTTTCCTCTTTTCTGATTTCATTTCCTAGTAAGTTTGAATTGGTTTTCTTAGAATTTAGTGTTGTAGATACACAGGTAGGGTAAATTTGTTTTCTTCTGTATTATTTAGCTCATCTTAGCTCAACACACGTTCGTGTGTTATGCTTATTTAATGCGTGTATAAACACTGCTCTGGATCGGCTCTAACTCACCTCATTTTTAGGGTTCCGTAGTCCTGACAAGGAACCCTTATAGTTTCGTCATGTCCATCTGTTTATCTGTCTGTCCGAGGTTTTTCTAAGAGACCGTTAGTACTAGAAAGCTGTAATTTTGTAGAGGTACGAGTATGTATATCAATTACGCCGACAAAGTGGTAAAATAAAATTTTGGAAAATAATTTTTTTTTAGGGTACATGTGAAGTGGGCATGAATTATTTTTTGTCATCTGCCCCATTGTGTGGGTTATTGTTGAATAGGTCTTTTAAAATTACTTAGGGGTTGCTAGTATAATTTTTCGATTTAATGCCCTATTTACGAAATATTAAACTTTAAATTGCAAATTTTTGTTCCAGTAGAAGAAGAAGTTGAAAAATCTGGAAATAACTAAAGATTATAGTACATGTTATGCACTTTATAGGAAAACTATAGCGGTTAAGATAACTTTATTCGTTTAGCAGTAACAGTCGTTGAACTTGGGTGTTGGATAATTTTGTACCAAATACAAAATCCTTTGAATAAATCCTTTAAAGTGACTAAGATGGAGTAGTTACTTGTTTGTAACGGGTGAAGACTTACATTGAAAAACAAAATCTAAAATATAACGGGCTACTGCGCTTGCCAAAATCGGTCTGTGGATGGGTGGTGACCATTCAAAACATACCAAATTTACTCCGTGCCTCGAAATTCAAATGAAACGTTAAGCCGTTGGTCCCGGCTATATTTGTAGATCTTTGACAGTCGCTACAGAAAGTCAGTGGCCTGAAAGTCTGACAACCAGTTTTACCAAGGGATATCGTATTACTCAGTACTAACTGGGGTTGAGATCAGCTAGGCAGTCGCTCCATATACTGGTATGCAGCTGCATCCGGTTAGACTGAAAGCCGACCCCAACATAGTTGGAAAAAGGCTGATCCCAGTCGATGCCGTTACGATGCTTATAAGTGTGTGTTGCAGAATGGATAGAAAGTATTGTGAATCAAAAGAGCTCAGCGTTGCTGATCCAGTGCAGTGCTGGCTATACGTGAGCGTTAAACTTAAATCTACGTCTGTACGTGTTCTGAGTTTTCATTTATCTGCGTTTAAAATCGTAGGTTATGAAATTATAGTTATTTGTACAACAAGAGAGCAAAGGCGTTTTTTGCTGCGAGTGCTGTTTTTAAATCCTGAGCAAGCGAAGGATTCAACGATTAAATCACGAGCGTAGCGAGTGATTCTAAAGATTAATCCTGAGTGTGGCGAGGGATTCAAAGGCACGAGATGCAAAAAACTTTGCTCTAGTGTAACACACCTAACTTTTCACTTCAGCAGAAATATTTAAAAATAAATATATATAATATTTATTTAATTATTTATTTAAAAATAAATATTTAAATAAATATTTTCAGTTTAAATATCAGTTTTATTTGCAGTAAATACTTATTTTCGTTTAAATACAACAATAAGTTAAAAATTCAATAAATTACATTAAAAGACATAATTATCTTTTTGCAAAATTTCTTTAGTTAGTACGAAATTCAGAACGTGTTTGTCTTTGAGGTCGAATTCAAAATCGGAACTACGAAAGGGCTGGTCTTTATCTCTCTCACTTTCTAATGGCGGGCAAGAGATAGAGTGTGAATGTTTCTAATTGTATGATTAACCCAAGGCTGAATAAGATATTCGCGGCATTCTGAAAACCAAAATTAAAAATTTACTTTGTCTCACTGAAATCAGTGAGCAAAATGTGATTTTGCTCACTGATTTCAGGCAGCAAAACCTACATGTTTGAGCTATTGAAGTGAAAAATATGTTCTGAGTTTGTTTTTTTTTCATTGTATTAACCTGTTCTTCCCATTATAAGGTAAAGGCGCACTACAAAGAAAAGAAAGAATTTTCCTCGTCTAACTTTAAAAATGAGAGGGGGGAGACGCATTTTTTTTTAAATTAATTTAGTTTCATTGAGACAAAATTAGATTTAGCTTACTTATTTATCAGACAGGTTTAGGTTAGACATATTATCTTCTCATCTGTGTCTTGCACTAGGATTAGTAGGATAGGACAGTCTGAGGAAAACCCACTGGCATAAGTGCCTTAGTTATAAGCACACGCTAAGTCACTTCGTAAATCTCGACCTAAAACATGATAATTGAGAACATTATTTTCAAAAAAAGGTGCATTTCAAAGCTTCTAAGAAATATTACAAGCATTTTAAAAGTATACTAAGTGAATAACGTGCTTTATAAAGGGGACTCCACGTTTCAACAGTTTTCTAAGCCGAAGCGGGTAAAAAGAAATGCGTCGGCTTTCAGGGGAGGGTTGACTGTGAGCGTTATCGTATGAGGCTTTTGTGCAAGGCTACGGTATGTTCTTACTTAATTTTCTGAGGTTTCTGAAGTTAGCGGTTATTTGCCATTTTGTTTTTATGAGTCATAGTAATACGCGCTTTGAAGAGCTCGTGGCTAAATAATAACAGCCGCTCGGGTCGATGTTCAGGTTAAGCTACGGTTGCCTAGGTTGGTCCGTGGATTACATACCAAGTTTCCTCCGTGCCTCGGAAAGCACGTTTAGCCGTAGGTTTAGGCTGTCTATTGTAGATCTGTGACAGTCGTTACAGGTAGCCTGTGACAACCAGTCTTACCAAGGGGTATCGTATTACCCGGTACTAACTGGGTTGTGGAGGTTAGGCAGGCCGTCGCTCCGTGTAAAATCAGCTACATCTGATAATACTAGGAAGTCGACCCCAACATACAGCGTGGAGATTTCAATTCGACAATAAATTAAACTTCGGATACCTTATGACATTCCCAGTCTACATCAAAATTCATTTGAAAATATCCAGTAGTTTAGTCACAGAAGATTATTTTTTTGATGGTTTCATTTTTAACATTTGCAACATGATGTATCTGTTATTAAGGAAGCACTGACAGGTTAACGACCCCCGCATCGGTAACATTAAAGCCACGATGCCAACTCGCTACTTAAAAATGGTGTTCTATTTTGTTTCCAGTCATTTAGATTGTTTGATTTTTTTAGTTTTTTATTTTGTTGTTAGGATTTTTTCGATGGTCCTATGAACTAGTATTGTCCCCGTTTTCATTTATCGTCGTATTATCGTCTCCACTCTGTATGTAGTTGGGAAAAGGTTAGACTGTTTTCTATTTGCATTTTTTGCCTTTCAAAACTCAGTAGTTAGGCACCAAATTAATCGAATTATTGCCATGAACAAAACAAAGCCCTTTTATATTCAATGTACTTAGTATTCCAAAATTATTTGAAGCCAAGAGCGATTCTGAATAAAAAAACTCATCATTGTACTCCAAGTAACTTAATACGATTTATGAAATACAGTTACAATAAATCATAGATACTGCTACCCCAGTCACAGTTGAATTTTAAATACATTGGAGTAGATATTGCTGTACGTAATATTTCTGAGAATTATTTTACTGAAATACTTTTTCAGTCAAGTTTTTAGTGTTCTTGATTTATGGTTTAATTCAACTTGTGTATTTCTTTCACATTTAGTTTTTTTTTAATATAGTACATACATTAACATTTTAAACCAAGAATGGATATGGTAAGGAATGACTACATTATAGAAAGTTACGCTAGTTACAAAAAAGTTGAAATTGAATCGATTGTCTTGGGACGAATTGCGTGTGCCTAAAAGGAGTGATATATATAAAAATGTTGATGGATGGAGAGGCAGAGGAAGACCAAAGACGACAAGATTCCTAATGACATCAGAATGGAAGAGAATGACAAAATATTTTTAAATCGAGTCAGAAACCTATTAATTCAAAAATGCTACTATTCATTGAATGATTTTTTTAATGATGACTTCAAAATGGATTGACTTTTACTACCTTTAATTATTTATTGAATTTTGCTTTTTATTTTATTGACATTTTTTATTTGATTCATCTTTTTTAACATGATTGTATTCGGATTATTATTTTAATGACATGATGTATTTGACTTTGACTTTAATTTTATTTTATTGACATTTTGTTCTGATTATTAGCTTTTGACATGATTGTATTTTGATCATTATTTTTTAGTGACATGATTTATTTGACTTTAATTTAATTTAATTTTATTGACATTTTGTTTTTGATTGTTATCTTATTGACATGATTGTATTTTGATTATTATTCTAATGACCAGATGTATTTGACTATAATTTTATTTTATTCGTTTATTATTTTTATTTTTTTATTCTCTATTTTAAATTTTACTTATGAATGAATGAACTTACAAATTTTTAATTAATGAAGATTTTTTTTTTTTAAATGCTACTTACTCTAATATTATAAATTGTTGTGCCCGACAGGGTCCATGTGAACTTTATTTTAATAATAAGACCTTGTAAAACACATGTGATATGCAATAAAGAATTGAATTGAAAGAAACGATGGTTGGATTATTGTATTTTTCAGTTTGGTGGTAATATGACCACCCTTTCTGGTACACGCAGTATGATTATATAGGTCTATAATACCACTAGAGACCAGGAACCTTCAAACTGGAACCATCAATCATGCTTCTTGACTAAAAATTATGCAAGAATCCCTAGTTTATAATGAAAACAAATTCATACAACCCGCTGTTACCAGGCTAAAGCATAAACGTAACCCTAGAATATCTTGAACGTTGAATATTAACCTTTTTGCTAACCCAGTATAATACACCAGCCTTCTTAGGTAATATTCTAAAACAGAGGGGACCTACTAAATATTGTACGTAATCAAACAATTTCTTAGGACATTTTGTGTAAGATTTATGTCCCAACTGGTTACGACACATACTATAAAGGCTAGGTTATCTTGATATGTGGTAGAATATGGAACTTAACTGCAATGTACGAACTTCTTTGTCTTTAAACTATGAGAAAAGGTCTTTACATATCCAAGGTGTAAACAGCAGGCTTAGCCAAGTTGACAATCTAAAATCGTTAACGCTAGTAGAAAACTAATCAAATGTATGGAAATGACATCATATCAACGCTAAATCACGTGATCAACACAAACGAATAAAAAATTCGTAGACAAGTTTACATCGTTCAAAATGATAGAATAGAATGTTATCGTTTCTACAATGTTGATCGCTATACTTTAGATTAAAGTGTAGGCTTTTTCTACAGATATTAGACAAGAGTGTCATGAATGAGCGATCGACTCAGTCGTGTCAACTTGGCTACCAATTTAGCGCTTTCTACAACCGCTTGCCGCCGAGGCGTTTACGATTGTAGAAAGAGAATCGATACGAAACGTTTGTAACTTGGCCAGGCCTGCAGACCCGTCACGAAGCCGTCAACCAAGCATTCTGTACTTAAAAGTAAGTAACCCTACGCCATTGTGTATAGAGTTGCCCCACGCAAAAATTATTGCTGGGAAACCACTTTTTTTTATTGGGGTAGAAAATCACCTTTATGTTGAAACTCAATGTAATGCACTCAAAACAATGTGCTCATGGATGCATTGAATAGAAAAAGGCTCACAAAGATATTTAATGTAACGCTATAACTTTAAAAACTAGCACTCCTAGGTATGGTCTAGAGCAAAAAAAACATATCACAATGACGTGAACAACAAGTGCCTTTCGGCTTCGTTAAGGGTCTATTTACACACTTTATTTATGTCCCTACTTTTGGAACACAGACATACTCTCTTTGGAAGCTAGCGGGACATAATATTTCACCATAAGGTCCTGGTCCAGTGCGGGTTGGTAGATATTACATTACACACTTTGCATTACACAGACATTATTAACCGGCGTTAATAATGTCTGTGTAATGCAAAGTGTGTGTTGAATTTTGTGCCTGAGTGTACAGACAATTTGAGTTCTTTTTTTTTGCGTATGGTTACTTAGTTTGATGTACAGAATGCTTGGTTGACGGCTTCGTGAAGAGTCCGTTTACACCCTGTATAACATGTAGGGGGAAAATATAATGACCACCAAAAATAACTTTGTGACCACCAATATCTATCACCTAAAATATCAATTGATCACCAAATTAAGTAAATTGAGCACCAAAATTTTGATGAGTTGATGACAAACTAGTTTTGCGCAGGCCAACTTAGGGCACCCCGGCACGGATAGATTAGGTTAGAAGGGTATGGCGGGGTCGAATGAGGTAGCGAAGTGAGCGAAAAGACCCCGCCATACCCTTCGTGGTTATTTTTTAATAAACCATTCAGAAGTAGGAGCCCCGCAAAGTGGGGCTCCGTCGACCGGGTCTTCCTCAACTCGGATGCAAGAGCATAACAGTTCAATTTCTGGTGATCTTTAACTAAAAAAATAATTTTATGGTTCTAATTTCACGATAAAATGGGTATTAATTTTGGTGATCATTTACTCATTTTGGTAATCAAGTGATTTATTTGCCGTTACATTTTGCTAACTCTGGTGGTTCGTATTCCTAATATATATTTAAGAAGGACAGGAGCCGATGTGAAGTGTCATAGTATACTGGTCAATTTCGTAGGGTTGAAGTCAAGGTTATGGACTACACAGAAAATAAAGTTATTGTCATAACATAACATACACGATTGAAATCCCTGAAGGATTAGACACAGACTGTGAGTGTACATATTTGATCACCTATATTTCGCCAGTTATGATTTTTTAAATCCCATGTAATAGGGGGCGAGGGTGTGGCGTAAGTAGTGGTCCACCGTTCAGGATTCGATGAACCAGATAATTAACTATATCAATTAAAAATTTAAACCATTTATACCCAAGGGTTCCGAAAATATTTCCTTTTTGTCTTTTATTTACGAAATTTCTACCCTTTATTACAAATTTCGTTGTAGTTTCAACAAAAGTCATTAATCTTTCATTTTGATTTCTGTTAATTACTGCTGAATACTAGAGCTACCACGATACATTATGATTTTTTATGTAAATTCAGGTCTTTTGAAGAAAAAGTTGGTTCTTCTCTAATTTTAACCTAAATGAAGAAAAGAAGATTTTCATTAAACTATTTTTTTAAACTTTATTGCGTTAATACTATTACAAAACGTATTAAAACTTAAAAAACGGATACAATCTAACTTTTTACATTTCTAACGTGATTTGTGTTGAAGCACAAACATGTCAGGTAAAAAAAACCTGACCCTTTTTTTACCTGAGACATCGTTTGTTAAGGTCCAATATTGTGGCCACCACGCTCGCCAGATCTAAATCCCCTAGATTTATTTTATTGGGGTTGCCTAAAAGAAAAAGTCTATAGCAAAGAAATCACAAGTATTGACCAATTGAGGACTAGAATCCAGGCAGCAGCTAGAGAAGTCAGCGAAAGCGGGTTTGCCCGACGACTTAAACGGTCGTTTATTCGACGTTGCAGAGCGTGTATTGCTGCGAATGGGGGCCATTTTGAACATTTCGTTTAATTTTAATGATTGTAATCATGACAAAGATTAATAATAAATGATAAATAAAGTGTTTTTTTTTTTTTTTAATTCTTTGTTCAAATACCTGAAGTAACAAGTTAGGTCTACATAACTCTGTTATAGTAGTTTTTTTTAAAACAAATAGGCATTGACACTGTAGTGCATTTTTTAGCAAATATCGTAAGTATTAACGCAATAAAGTTTAAAAAAATAGTTTAATGAAAATCTTCTTTTCTTCAATTAAAATTGAATATCTTTTTGTTAAATTATTGGATCTGTTATAATGATATCATTTTGAAATTGGCATTTAGTAGGCATATTATTAAATACATGGGCACTGACAATGTGGTACGTTTTTTTTACAAAAATCGCTCTTGAACTTGATGGTGTGTTAAAAATTTGGGTTAAAATTAGAGAAGAACCAACTTTTTCTTCAAAAGAGCTGAATTTACATAAAAAATCATAATGTATCGTGGTAGCTCTAGTATTCAGCAGTAATTAACAGAAATCAAAATGAAAGATTAATGACTTTTGTTGAAACTACAACCAAATTTGTAATAAAGGGTAGAAATTTCGTAAATAAAAGACAAAAAGGAAATATTTTCGGAACCCTTGGGTATAAATGGTTTAAATTTTTAATTGTTATAGTTAATTATCTGGTTCATCTAATCCTGAACGGTGGACCACTACTTACGCCACACCCTGTATAATAACACTTTGCCCGAACTGGGAAGCGAACCCAGGACCTCATGCTCTGCAGTCGCCTTTCCGACCACTTGACCAACGAAGCAGTCATTGAATAAGTAATGAATGAAATGAATAAGTCTACCCTTAATGAATTAATCCATCAATCTATTGTTTGCCAACTAACTTAACTATGGCCTTGCCAAGTTTTGTGGACATTTTCCGACTCATTACTCTTCGAGTTCATATCTTATTCATTCGTACTGCGAGATAAGCTGACAATTTCTAAAAGCCACTTTTTGTGGTCATAAATCTTGTGTCGTTCCGTCGATAGCCAAAAAGCGGTTCCTCAAACCTTTTTTTTTTTGTGTCTTTTAGTTTAGGAACTGCCTCGTTGGTTGGTCTAGTGATTGCAAGCTCTTCTGCTAAGCGAGAGGTCTAGAGTTCGATTCTCAGGTCGGGAAAAGTGTTATTGGGTTTTTCCATCAGGAATTTCTCATTAGATACGCCAGCCAACTATCGACTCATGAGTCATCATGATGTCTCTCGAGTCATCATGATGTCTCTCGAGTCATCATTCACTCCTACTCAGTACGAAAATGATATAGGTACGATCGCAGTCAAAAGTCCAGTGTTTTCTCGAAACATTGATTTTTAGAGTTACCGCTTCGTGGCTTATGGAGGTGGTAGGTATGTGAGTCGACTTTTGTTTCTGAATCGATGTACGTCAAGATGGTGGGTGCTTAGCGTGTCGTTTCGTACGATGTATGGCTTTAATGGTTTGCCTGAAAAGAGAAATTAAGTATAACGTTATAATAAGGTTTTACATCGTAAAACCATTTGTTAAACAAATGTTTTATAAGTTAGTAACATACTATACTACATACTATGCTACATAATTATGTTCCATAGTTATTTTAGAAAGACACTTAACTTATATTCAGTTCTAATGAATAGTATGCTAGTCGTATGAAGAACGTCGGAATTATTCTTATTATTATATTTTTATTTATTATTATATACCTATCGGAGAGTCGAGGTCTGGGTACCAGCGTTGGGAATGTTATAAGTTGATTGTACTATACAAGGCATCCTCTGTATCATATCATCAATCCCCTAAAGGTAAGGCAGAGGTGTACCAAAGAGTACACCCACATTTCGCCAGTTATGTTTAAGTCCCATGTAATAGGGGGCGATCCATTGCCATTGCCATACTTAGCATTGCTCTGTATTTATCTTAAATCAAACTTAACATTTAAAACCAATACACAACACAATAACTGGTTATTTTACTGTCATTATTACACAAATAAGAACGAACAATTTCAGTCATAAGAAAAACAAATAAGGCGATATAAGACCTTTGAATCAGCAATACATGATTATTATGTACCGTAATAAAGAAATGCCCAACAACAACTAATAAAACAACAAGTTTTGGCGATAAAAACAGTCAAATTATATTTTCTAGTTGTCATAAACAGTACTATTAAATGTCACATAATGTTTATACTTGTAATCTTGTATTCTATTTGGGGGTATAAAGTTCTTTCTTTCTCGTGTGGTTAGTACCTAACCGCCCATGGGCCTCTGACTTGGCTTTACATGCCGTTGAGAAATATCTCTCAGGTAGGCTGGTTTCTTTACGATGTTTTCTTTCACCGAAGCAAGTCATAGGAAATTATTATACAATACGCACATTAATCTGAAAAATTAGAGGTGCGTGTCTTGGGTTCGAACTTGAGACTTATGACTTGGTAGTCCGTCGGTCACACCACTAAGCTATCACTGCTTGGTATAAAGTTGAATCGTATAAATATGTGTTTCTAACTTGCCTGGAAAGGTACTAACCCTGGCATCTATAGTCAAGTTTATTAATTACTTGAGATAAGTTAATTACTTATGCCACCATTTTATGCAATAGACAAGAATTTGAAGGAAGTAAGAACCGTCAAAGAAAGCGGAGCTAAGAATTGTAACTTTGACGGTTCTAAGTTCAAGCAATGACTTAACTACAGATTAATAATCTTATCAAGTCATTACTTTTACTCTAGTAATCACTTTGAATACAGTCAACAAAGGACAGCAATGGCTAATAAAAAATGATTTATTTAAATAAAATAAGCCGACAGTGCTAGCTTTAAAAGGTCAATTAATTCCTTTAGTGGACTTATTCGCTTTCCACATTACGTTCAACCACTTAAATCTCTCATAAAATATCCCCATACTAAGACTAATTAACGTAATTTAACGTAAATTCGACCACAGAGAAATCTGTGTACTTTTATTGTTAGAATTTAGAGCTGGTTTAACACTAGAGGTGTCTCTTCAAGCACCGGGACTAACGGAGTTTATATCCTGACACTTGCTGCGAATGATTGCGGTTTCGTTTTATTACTGTACAGGTTAAATGCAGTAGTTTTATATGAAAGTAAGAAATAAGTAACAATGCTCATTTAAGTCTGTGTATGTTATTAATTGTTTAGAAAATTAACTACCAACTTAATTTACTTTTTCGATAGAATCTTTTGGCAGTGGTATGTAAGGGTTCGAAACACCACGCTGCGATCTAAAACGGGCAAGGTGGACGTTCGCAAGAAGGCTAGGCTAATATGGCATCGGGTCACGTCAGTCGCATGCACGATGATCACTGGGCAAAAGTCTTCACACGATGGTTGCCGGAAGACGGACGGTGCCGCCGAGGCCGGCCCAGAAAGACAGGCGAGACAATCGGGACGCGTACCCCGAGGGCTGATCCGAGGAGGCTCGGGAAAAGAACTCATCGAAAGGAATTGGGGGAGGCCTTTGCCCAACAGTGGGTAGTTACAGGCTAATAAAAAAATGTAATGACAATAGAGGAATAGCAGTTTGACCGAACTTTAATACACAATTATTGGTGTAATCATAATCTCAAAACAAACAATTAATTTCCTTGTCTGTACTTATGACTGTATGTACAATCGTCATCTTCTTTATGACATCTAATAGTATTGATTTATAAACAACAAGTAAAACTAAAAAATACATATTTTAAGTAAAGCACATATCAATACACTAAAGCATCGTTTTTTAACTCCATCAAAACGCAATTTAGTAGTTTAGGCGGCGATTAGCATTGTTATCCAATTTGGCAACGCTGCCAATTCAGAATTGGGCCATCTGACGAAGTTCCCGAATATCCGGAATGTATTGGTATGGAAAGTGGTCAGGGCTTAAAATATTGGAACTGTCATCATAGATATTGGATTTCATAGTTTAGTATCAAGTATTATTCAATAAGTGTGTTCATATGATATTAGAGATAAAAGATGAAAGAACTTGGACGGAAAAAAATCTAGCATTACAATGAATTTAAATCGGAAGTCGCAAATCCGTCGTCATCTAACACTCCTATGATTGTTCCTGAAGAAGAGGTGTTGGTAAAATATCGCCATTTGCTTTAGGTCTGATGCTGTGTGTATGTTACATGAAAAACGAACTTAAATGTATAAAATTCGCAAACATGTTACATTATTTCATAAGAGAATTTTGATATTTATATTTATTACCTTTTTTTTCGGATGGGAAATCATCAAAACTGGAGCCCTGAGACAGCTAGACGGGGTCGCGGCAGACCGAGGAGAAGATGGCGGGACGCCTTGGATGGCTTTCTCGTTAATTGGCGGGAGGGGGCATGGGGTAGCCTTTTGCTCAGCTGAGGCTATTTAAAAAAAAAAAACATTTATTACCCCTCCCGCTCTGGGCGAAGCGGAAGGGAGTGTCAGACTTTTACTGACTAAAACCCATTCATGTTCCTTCATTGCCCTTTGTGTTCCAGGGCCGCGGTATCTCTTTCGAACAGTCCCGCAGCCCCGGCAGGCTTCGGCTCTTGCGGGCCACTTCCTTTTGCTGACATCTGTTTGAGGCGTGCGTGGAACACGAACTCGCCGTCGACACGGCCTGTCGTCATAAGACGGACAGACGTACGTTGAATTTAATTTTATTAGAATATCAATTTTCAGAATTTCACTTGTGCGAGTCGTACTCGCGTATGCAGGGTTCCGCACTATCATAATAGGGGAGCCCCCTTTAATTTGTTATTTGTTGTTATAGCGGTAACAGAAAAGACACATTCTGAGCAAAAGTCAACTGTCTGTCAGACAGACGGACGGACAGAGGAAGCTTATAGGGATAATAGGGTCCCGTTGGTTACCCTTCGGGTAGGGAACACAGCTGTTTCCAACAAAAGTGCCTAAGTGCTTAAAGTACCTACACCTACTAAATGTATGGAACAGCTGTTTTTTTTTTAAATTATCGATGAAAAATTTCTATGACCCCTTCTAAATGATGTGCTGAGTAACTGCTAACCATTCGTGCGTCGATGTACCTCCCACTCTATATAAATTTTCCAACTAAACTTAAACTTCTGCTTCAAACTTTATCGCTCCCTAATAAATTCAGCTCATAGCAATGTTGATCAAAATGTACAGCGGCCACTTACATTCCCGAATAAATAATATAGTACAGTCCATTCACAGTAGTACACCCAAATTTCGACAGTTATGATTAGGTCCAATGTAATGGGGGCGAGCCTATTGTCATCAAACGGGCACAAATCCAGACTTTGTGGCTGCTACTGAAAAAATCCAGATCGAAAACCCAATAACACTTTGCCCGACCGTATCAGCAGTCAGTGATCTTTATTTTCACTGACAAGTCTTCTTCGTAGCGTGTCGACACAAGAAAAAAAATGTTATCAGTCAAAAGATCATCAAGTGTGCAGGTGTCAGTGCATGCAGTGCAAGATAGAAGTCGGGCCATTGTCTGTGCAGAGCCAGACACGCTGCGAATTCAAAGTACAATGTATCGCACATAAATTTGCCGCTAGAGGCGTTCGTGTAGACTAAGGTCTTCCGAAATGTCAGATGTCATACAGTGTTCGCGCGTTGCGTGCTTTTTTATCACGTATTTATACCAATACTCACGATTGTGTTCTAGACTGAGCCATTCCTGATTAATTATGACTTGAAGATTTTAAGTAGCAACTTAGGATCTTATTTGTTAGTACTTGGAGGTAGAGTGATTTTTAAATGTTTCATGATTGCTAATTTTAGGGAGAATATTGTAAATAATTATGTATCTAAAGTTTACACTATGTTGTTATACGTAATAAAATAAACTTTTTATGACGTTATTGGTCCTTTAAAGTACAATATAGAATTATTGACAAGACCTTACTCGACAGTGGCGCCATCTGGTCAGCTCAAAAACGATAACCCCATTGAGATCTGAGCCGTCCATAACAGGTTTGTCAAGCAGTACAGATGGGGGTTCCTGCCAAAATAAAAGTATTCCTTACTCGTCTTACAATAAGGATGCTGTTTTATTGCCGTAACTGAAAAAGACTGTACACGCCTAGTGTTTATCTATGTTCTGTTATTAATTCGATTTAATGTTTCTTTTCAGAAAACATGTTGCGGGATCTCCGCTGTGTTTGTTTTGATATGTTTCTCTTGTTCCGAAGCTCGTTAATTTGTATCCATTTGCGTAATTTTAGCGTGTTTTATGTTTGTAGTTTTTTGTTGTGGTTTTGTGAATATGCGGTGAGTAATTATTACTTTATTGGCTTCGGGTTCGTGGGTGAGGTTTTTAATAAAAAAAAAACCATCAACGTTGTTGTGATATTTTCGTTTGGCAGACAAGAGGTCTTTGCTTAGTTGTTAGGTAAAATAAATATGGAATGAAGAGTGGTATTAGGCGGACTTAATGCTACAAGGCATTCTCTACCAGTCAACTTTTGGGTCAAAAAAGGACAGCATTGTGATAGAGTACAAAAATTTAAATAAGAAAAACCGTAATACCATTTTGTAACATAAATTATTGATATTCATAAATCTGTACATACTAATACACATATAATACAGAAAAGATTAAATAAACCAATACATATTAAAATATATACAAATAGTTCAAAATATACACTATTAGTACACTAAATTTGGTTGCTTAGATGGGTAAAAGGTATTTATTTTTTATTTATTTATGTACACACAAAATACTTAACAGGACATTAAGATAGATGAGCGCAAAGGTACTGCTTATTTCAAAACAAATCTCTACCAGCAGACCTGCGAGAGGAAAGTTGGATCAGAAATGTAGACAGTGTGTAGAAATGACAAAACAGGAAATGTAAATTAAAACTTAAAACAAAAATATAATATCCATATGAAATAAACATACATACAAATACTTACACATATAAAATAAATACTAGTATAGTACTACATACATAAACATACATACATATGTAGAATATTACTGTATAGAAGAGAGATAGTGCTCTAGGTATGTAGAACGTGCTCTAAATATAGACAACTAGCACTTGGCAAGCGATTCGTTCGAAAAATTGTGATAACTTAGCTGATAATCATGCAAGATATAAAAGAATTTACCTATGGCTTATAACATCCACAAATAATGTGAAAAAAATCAATGAAGAATAAAATTTGTATAGTAAAAAAAAAGTAACTGTATAAAACTAGTATAGTTCGGCTCATTTACCGATTCAGGATACGACTGAGGTCTGATCGCTACTAGCGATATTTCTCAGACAATCTTTGGTATGTTGGCGAACACAATTTTGTAGTGTCCTTGTGACAGTTTTAGTGCCATAAAATTTTTTCCTCGTTTCCACTTTAGAAATACTGGATACCCTCATAAATCGAACATGCCAGTATCACACGGTACTTTCTAGGTATTTTTAATTATTTTCCAACGATAACTTACTGGTTCTGCCAACGGAGGTGCATTACGACCATAAATTAAAAAAGTAAAGTGGACCGTAAAGGAAATAGCCATTAAATCATTTTAATGCCAAAGTTACCCCATTACTTACAAGGAGGTGAGACCAAAAAATGTTTACCTAACCTTACTTAGAAGTATTTTTATTGAGTGACCAGTGTATGTTGAAACTACATCTTTGAGGTCTGTGGAAGGCAGATGTCGTATTTTAAGGGTAGTTTTCAACCAATGACGAATGGCTCCGGCTTCACTTCTTTGTGTCACCACAATATTATGGACCTCGTGGTTAAATAATAACTGCTAGATCGATCTTTAGGTTAAGCCTCGGTTGCTTATGTTGGTATGTGTGACCATCCATTACATATCGAGTTTTCATCGTACCTCGGAGAGCACGTTAAGCCGTTGCTCCCGGCTGTCAATTGTAGATTATTGACAGTCGTTAAGTAGATAGTGGCCCAAAAGACTGGCATCTAGTCTTACCAAATGGTATCGTATTGCACACGTACAAAGGTCCACTTCAAGGAATAAGCGCGGAAACCTACCATGATAGATAGATGGTATCGTATTACCTTGTGCTAACTGGGTTGTGGAGGTCAGATAGAAATTCGCTCCATGTAAAATACTGGTTACCAGGTGCATCCGGTTAGACTGAAAGCCGACCCCAACATAGTTGGGAAAAGGCTAGACAGATGATGGTTCCTTCTATGAAAACAGAGATTTATCATGCTGTGGGACCATTTCACCGTGTCATTAATATTATTACGTCTGCCATGACAAACTGGTCATATTACAACCACACATTGTAAAGTTATTGACATTGGAACTTTATGAGGGTAGTCAGAAATTTTATGACTCTGAGTGGCATTGTTGTTAGGAGTAAATATTGAACCTAGTTATTGGAGGAGTTGGTTTAGTCTAGATCTTAATTTATGATAATTAAGCTTAGGTGTTGTTTCTACTATTTATTGGTTTGCATTGATGATTAATGTTTGTTTATGGGTAAAGGTCTTGGCTATTTTCTCAGTGGGACAGTATGGCTAATGGTATACTTTTTTATGGTATTTTGGCATTTCTTAATATTCATACAGGATGTAAATATGAATTCTGAATGCGCAGTGTTACTAAGTTTGGTGTACTTAACGCTTGGTTGACGGCTTCGTAAAGGGTTCGTTTAAACCCTTAAAAAAAACAGCGCCAACTACATCTGCCTAGCCATTTTTCCCAAATTTATCGGGGGCTTCCAGTCTTACCGAATGCAGCTGAATACCAGTATTTCCTAATATAAGCTAAACAAAACTTCGAGTTCCTAAAATTCATGAAATACACGAGCTACTTAATTTTGCCTTTACGCAATTACAATATTAGTAATATCCTAAATTATTCCCGAAATGAACCCAAAATATGCAATCGTAAGCGGTTCAGAACAATAAGAATTAATTCACAAATGCAATGAAACGATTTTAACCACAAATACATAATATTAAACTTAAATGAAAACGCAGTATTTGTCAGTCGGACAAAACTAATTTCATCAGCGCAAGTTAATACAATATGGAAACCATTACCGTAACGGGTGTGTTTAATGATATTTATCGGCCAAATTAAAGTTATAAATGTTTGTTTTGTGTGGTTTGTTCATTCAATAGTAGATTTTATGTGGAGTAGGATATTCCCGGGATACAAACTACTCTATTGCCTAAAATAATCACTATCGAATTTACAACGCTCGCCTTAGTGCTTTTTATTTGTTTTTTCCAAGCCTGCTCCACTCCCTCTGTCCCACTCCTGGGCAAAGGACTTAGTACTAAAAGAAGAAAATCCGACACCGCCTTTTATTTAGGAATCACCTAATGTTAGTGAAACCGGGCATTTGTCTTTATTTGAGCTATTTCTTGTCTTGTTCTGTCTCTTTCTGATACGGAGGTAAGTGGAAATTATGTTTTTCCTACTCTTCTGCTATCTTTTTCTGATTAATTTCATTGCGGAATTTAAGACAGTTAAATTGTCTGGGACTTCGTCGAGCTTCATTTTCTCGGGGTTTTTCTGGTGGTCGCCACTGTTAAACAAAAAAATAATAAATAAAATATATTTTTATTGACACAAATAAAAAAGTTACATTTCCATTTGAAACCGTGACTCCCGTACTGTTGATTCTGGCTTTCAAGAGTTGTAGCGGTTTGGGAACAGTGTATAGTTGGTGCCAGTTAAGATCGCAAAAGCGGTCATTGACCCACCTACATATATTAAAGTTCTTAACTTTGAAATCCAAAAATAAGCAAGTTCAAGTCTTGAATCGTCATCTATCGTGATCTTCAACATGTTTTCTAATGAAAAACGATACATAGTTCATTTGTTTTGTTTCGTAGAAAGAGATTTTAGGGAAAGAGCAATGACCACTATTACGATCTTAACTGGCACCAACTATAGGTTGTTCTATTTCTCTGTGTGACAGAAAGACAAACCAAGAAATCACCAAACAACTTTTCCGGTTTTCTGAGATGGACGTACGTACACAAACGCCACTACGGCAGTTACTAATGAAACTCATTAGTAAAAGACACTGTAAGGAAATGTAACACATTAGTCCTACTCCCCTAAGTTGTACTAAAGCTCCTTGAAGTTCCCTTGCAGGGAGGCACAATTAGAGGCTGAAATTATTATACATTTCGCCCAAAATTGGAACTAAGTTTCTTGTTATGCGAAATGCGAAAGAGCGCGCTATAGTACCTACTTGCGGTGCACTAAGAACAAATAATAAAGTGTACGTTAGTGTAAAGTCAGGGAAATTCATAGTTAAATAATTTTATTGGAAACAAAAAAAAAACTCAGTTTACAAAAACGTATAGTTAAATATATAATTAACTCATATTAAATTAATAGTTAACCAAATAACAAACACAACAAACAAACAAACAAACAAACAAACAAACAACAAACAACAAACAACAAACAAACAAACAACAAACAAACTAAGGTAAACCAACATCAGTAATTCTTTGTCAGTTGCATGAAATAACTATAAAACGGTAAATTAATCTTTGGTATACAATTTTACAATTCATATAGAAATGAGCAGATTATATGCAAAACACCCCACATCGACGGTATCAGATACATGTTTTTAATATAAGATTTCTACTTTAAACACCTCCAAAACCCCCGTACTATTCAATACATCCATCAGCACAATGTTTTGAGTACGTTACATTGAGTTCTACCACAAAACATGATTTTTCACCCCAAAAAAAAGTCGTTTCCCAGCAATAATTTTTGCGTAAAGTTACTTAGTTTGCTGTACAGAATGCTTGGTTGACGGCTTCGTGATGAGGTCTTTTACACCCTGTATACTTATATTGAACACATTACAGATAAAATAAATTATTAGATATTTTAACAAATACCAAAAAAGAAAATAACGAGAAACCTAATAATAATCACTGTGACTAAACTTCAAATTGAGAGCTATTTAGTCTGACTTAAATAGCAAACATTTTTTTTTTAACTTTTTTCCCAAATTTATTGGTGTTGGATTCCATTCTTACCGGATGCAGCTGAATACTAGTATTTTACATAGAGCGACTGCCTATATGACCTTCAAAATCCAGTTAGTATACTGGGTAATACGGTACTCCCTTCCGAAAGTCTGACAACCAGTCTTACGACTGGTTGTCAGACTTTCGGGCCACTGACTACTTGTAACAACTGTCAAAGATCTACAAATGAACACCGGGACCAACGGCTTAACGTGCTTTCCGAGGCACGGAGGAAACTCGGTATGTAATGATGGTCTCCGATCCTTAGACCGACCTTGGCAAGCGCAGCTTAACCTTGAAGTTCGAACCAGGCGGCTGTTATTATTACCAGCTCCTCACCGTCTACGATCGTTACATACGCGACTACAACAAACTTGACTTTTCTAAAAACAACACCAGTATCGACAGAAACACACTACACACACACACTACTACTACTTAGCCGTGTGGTATCCGGCAGACTAGAATAGAACCAACCCATTACACTCACGGGTGTCGTATAAGGCGACTAATGTCTGAGGCAGAACACCTTGCGCCTCCGTAGACCAGAGAATGGGCAGCAGCGTTTTCTGTTAGTCTTTCATCACTGCGATCTCCAATCCGCCTGCCTAGCGTGGAGATTACGGCAAATTCCTCCCATCATGGGAGAGGCTTATGTCCAGCAGTGGACGTTATGGGCTGTTGTAGACAGACAGAAACACACTGCGCACAAATTGTTCTTTTTTTGATCTTATAATATAAGAACCAATACCACTTAATATCATAACGGGTGAAGTAAAGACAGTCCCCTTCCATTCCGATCACGTAAACCGCTAAATTACCCTACCTGCGTACTTTATAGGTACTCATTTTGTGTATTACAACGCAAATGACAGCTCGTGACACCCGATGGTTACATTTCGTAATGATACTTGATGAGAAATGGGGCTATTCGTCAATGACATCTTGTACACCAACTTTGTTTTTCCACCAATCACGCGGGCTTCAACCTTAGTGTCGAACACATTAGGATTGTAAGCATGTACCTAAGTGGTAAGATTGTAAACGCCTAATGACGTCTTTTAAGTCGATTGCAGTGACGTCACTTTCCGAGCGGTCAAATTTAAGATAGCGTTAGATGTTTTGCAAGGGATCCTTTGTTTATATCCTGTTCTGGGAATACTGGTTTGGGTAGGTCGACTGTCGAATTAAATAAAATGACGAGTGAGGGAAACAGACCAGTGTTACGCGGACTCGGTTTTTTTAATTGAAAAATAATTGATTAATTCTGGAGCATTATGGTTGGAAAAATCTGAAAAGAATATAATATTTCATAGTAAGTAAATGAAAAGTAGAGACCGTTATTCGGCTTCTTCTTTGTGCCGCTGCTGGCAAGACATAATTTTTTTTTGGCTCATAACTTTGGCGCTTTCGTGGCATCTTTTGTGGCAATCCGCTCGGGATTTTACCTATATTGTGTTTCAGTTAGCTTGTATAACACACATAATGTAAAAACATACACACAAACCTATGTGTTTCATATTTATGTAAAAACATGACATAAAATTTAATAAAATACACTTCTACCGTCAACGGAACGTGAAATGTCTACGTCAACTTTGATGTCTACAATGACAATTTAAATGCATAGTTGGCATTTACCTGCCTTCACAAAAATCATTTTAGACCTAACAATTTTGGAGAAAATCATCAATTGATGGGAAATCATCAAATGACTTCTCCCGCTCTGGGCGGAGCAGGAGGGAGTGTCAGACTTTTACTGACTAAAACCCATCCATGTTCCTTCATCGCCCTTTGTGTTCCGGGGTCACGGTATCTCTTTCGAACAGTCCCGCAACCCCGGCAGGCATCGGTCCTTGCAGACCCCTTCCTTTTGCTGACTCTCTTTGAGGCGCGCGTGGAACACGAACGCGCCGTCGACACGGCCTGTCGTCATGAGACGGACGGACGGCGAGCTAGCCCATAGCCCACCGTCCACAGGCCCGCGCCTACGGTGGCCGGGGGCCACGTGGTGGCCCCCGACGCCCGGGGCGTCTCCCGCGGCGGCCGGGACGCTGTGAGGTTCTCTCCCTCTCACGTTCCGCCACCTCCTTCTCTAGCATTACTGCTTCGCAGAAGGTGGTGACGGCGTCCCATTCCGTCTCGCTCCGGACCATGGCTTGCACCAGGGCCGGACGCGAGAGGTCGCCGCCGCCAATCGCCGCTTCGAGGACACGGCGGTGCTCCGCCCACGCGGGGCACACCTCCACCGTGTGCTCCACCGTGTCCTCCGGTCGATCCTCGCAATGGAAACACCCGGGCGTTTCCTCCCGCCCGATTCGGTGCAGGAACCTCCCGAAAACACCGTGTCCGGTGAGGACCTGCGTCAGGCGGAAGGTGAGGACGCCGTGGCGTCTCTCTAGCCACTCCTCAAAGAGGGGACTTATCGCCACTATCGTGGCGTGCCCTGCACGGGGTTGCGACAGTCGCTCTCTCCATGTCGCCATGAGATCCCGCCGGAAGCCTGTCCGCTGAGCGACAATTTGTCGCGGCAGCGGAGTTTCCCCCCGGCGAAGCGCCTTCGCGCGCCATTCATGCAGGCGCGCGAGGACTATCGCCTCCAGATCCCATGGCGGCAATCCGGCAAGGAGGCACGCCGCCTCGCGGGCGATCGTGCGGTACCCACGGGCCAGCCTTACGGCTACCACCTTTTGGGGCGGGTTCAGGTAGTGGGCTGCACGCAGCCTCAAGGAACGCGCCCACACCGGGGCCCCGTAAAGGGCCATGGACCACGACTCCCGCGTAGAGCCTCCGGCAGGAGGCGTTCAGCCCCCCCAGGTTGGGCAGGAGCCGCCTGAAGGCAGCCCCAGTCCGTTCCAGTTTAGGGGCCAAACGTCGGAAGTGCTCCACGAAGTTCCACCGGCTGTCGAGGACGAGTCCTAAGTACTTCAAGGTCGACTCGACACCGATGGATACCCCTCCTACCGTGAGTAAGGATCCCGGGGGTGGCGCATTCCGAGGCCCATGAAAGCACATAGCCTCGGACTTGTGCAATGCCACCTCGAGACCCAGTTGCCGTATCCTCTCAACGACTATCGCAACCCCGCGTGTCATGATTTCGGCCGCCGCCTCGTGCGACCCCCCCTGTGCCAGCACCAGCGTGTCGTCTGCATAGCAGACCACGCTGACGCCGCTAGGGAGGTCGGCGCGCAGCACCCAGTCGTACCCGATGTTCCACAAGGACGGCCCTAGGACCGATCCCTGCGGAACACCGCACGACATCTCTCGCCGGTTCCATTCTCCGCTGCGAACGGGGTAGATGACGGCTCTATCCGTCAGGTAGTCCCCGACCACACGACGAAGGTAGGTCGGCACCCGGTGATACCGGAGTGCCTCCCTAATGCAGCTCCAGGGCATGGAGTTGAAGGCATTGGCGATGTCTAGAGACACCGCCAAGACAACCCCACCTCGGGACACTGCATCCCCCGTCGTGAGGGCTCTCACGCGCATGATGGCGTCCACCGTAGAGCGCCCCTTGCGGAAACCAAACTGGTGTTCCGCAAGATCCGGCCCCGTCCCCGCAAGGTGCTCGGCGAGGCGGTTTGCAATGACTCTTTCAAAAAGCTTGCCCACCTCGTCAAGCAACACTATGGGCCGGTATGTGGACGGAGAGTCCGCAGGGCGCCCCGGCTTCCGGATGAAGACCAGCTTCCCCGTCTTCCAACGAAGTGGGAACTGGCCTTTCTCCAAACATGCGCTTAAGAGCCCCTCCAGTCGGGGCCCGAGAGCCTCCGAGGCCAGGACCCAGGCTTTGCCAGGCAAGCCGTCGGGTCCCGGGGCGGTATTTTTGGCACTGAGCCTGCGTACCGCCACTCTCAGGTCTACCCCAGTCACTTCCGGAGTGTCGTCGTCGTCGTCCTGGTGGTCCGCTTCAAGCACCGCAGGTGGCGGAGCCATAGGTGGGGGGGAACGTCCTCCACGAGCTCAGGCCGGAGACTCTGCGTCAGTGGGGGAGCCCAGGTGCGGAGTTTATCCCGCACCATCTTGTAAGGGCGCCCCCACGGATCTCTGTCGAGAGTCCCCAGCATCTCCTCGCGGGCCAGGTCCCTGGCCCGCAGGACAGCCTCGCGGAGGGCGGTCTTCGCCGCTCTGTACCCCTCATAAAGCTCCGACTCGATGGCTGCCGCATTCGGTGGGCGAATGCGGAGCCTGCGATGCCTGGCGTACAGGTGTCGCGCAGCCACGCACGCCTCGCGCAGAGACGTCAGCTCTCGCGACCACCAGTACACCTGACGTCGGGCGCTTCCTGGCCGGACTCGGGGCATTGCTACGTCGCATATATCGGACATGGCCTCCTGGAACCACCCTGCCTCATTGTTAATGTCGGCAGGCCTGTCTGGTGATGTCACCCAGGCCTGCACGATCGAGGCTTCCAGGAGGAGCTCCCGGTCCAGCTGCTTTAGCGCCTAACGCGGACCACTCGGGGTCTGTTGGACCGGCGCGCTCGAGGTCTGGGTGGAGACGTCAAACTGGATGTACCGGTGGTCGGAATAGGTCTCCACCCCCTCCATGACACGCCAGTCAACGACACGCGGTGACAGAGCGGGGCTAGCGAACGAAATGTCCACTACCGACTCGCCCCTCATCCGCACACACGTGGGAACAGAAGCCCGATTTAGGACGACCAGGCCCTTCTCCAGAGCCCAGTCCTCCACCATCCTTCCCCGCACGTCTGTGCAACGAGAACCCCAAGCCAAGTTCTTGGCATTGAAGTCCCCGAGGACAAGCACGGGGAGGGAATGGTTTCCGACGACAACACTCAACTCTGCGAGAGTTGTGGAACTCGGCGAGAGTTCGGCTCGGGGAGAAGTAGTCTCCCACCACTACGATCTCCCCGAACCGTGCTGCTACGCACCCCCGACCCCTCCTGACACCTTCAAGGGTCGGGGTACCGGCGGCGGCCGACGACACTATGGTCACTGAGCCGCTAATGTCCGCCACCCAGTCTTCCCTGGGTTGGACGAAATACGGCTCAGCGACCACAGCGATGTGTATCGACCACTGCGCCATGCTCTGGAGCAACAGATCCTGAGCGCAGGCGCAGTGGTTGATGTTCGCTTGGAGGAAGCGTAATGGGGCCGTTATTGGCACTCCATTACCGCTTCCTCCTCCCTGGTCCCCTGTGAGGGCCCCTCTACGGCAGCGGCAGCGGCAGCGGCGGCAGTTGCGGCTGCGGCGGTGGCGACGGTGGCGGTGGCGGTGGAGGGCCTTCCTTTGCCTCTGGTGGCCTTGGTGGGCGGAGCGCAGGCCTTGCTCCCAGCCCGGTGATCGGCCGGCTTGCCAGCCGCCGCACAGGCACCGCAGTGCGGCGTGGCACAGCAAGCCGAGGACACGTGACCGGGCTGACTGCAGCGGAAACAGAGGCCGCTGCGATCAACCTCCGAGGCGCACTGTACTGACACGTGGTGCCCCACGTGACAGCGATAACACCTCAGAGTCGTCCAGACCCAGGATGCGCAGGTCTGCGCATCTGACGGGCCTGGACACTCGGGCGTCGTCCGCGTTCAAGGACGCTCTGAGCTTTTCAGCTAGGGCGTCAGCGGACGACCCACTGGTTTCTCCGGGGATCTCCAGCATGCGAGCCCCCGTTGCGGTGACTTTAAGCTGGAGGCCCCCGGTGATCCCGAGCTCTCCGAGATCCACCGTCTCTTTCGCCTTCGCCAGCAAGTCGCGGTAGGACACACCCCTCTTTTCCGCCTCGGTCTCGGTCTCGGTCAGCCGCGGTCTTCGGGGCGCGGAGCCTAGCCGCGATCTTTCGCCCCCTATGCTGGCGCTGCCGCTCCTCATTCCGGGCCTTTTTGGCCGCCTTTCGCCCCTTCTTTTTCTCCCCGACCACCTGCCATCCGGCTTCAGCCGAGGGAGGTGTAGGGGGCTGGGGGGGCGGTGGTGGCGGCGGCAGCTGCCGTGCCGCAGGCACTGGCCCATTCGCCGTAGGCACTGGCGTTGGCACAGTGTCCACTTGTGCAGCTGCTTTGCCCTTCCCTTTTTTGGCCGCCTTTTTACTCGGCGCCGGTTTCGCCGGAGCTGGCTTTTCGGAGGGGGGGGGGGCGCCACAGCCCTGCCGGAGGGCTGGCTGGATGGCCCCGGTGCGGGTGCGGTAGCCGCAGCAGCCGCGTACGACACCGTGCTCAGCATCGTGCTTAGGCCCGCGGCTGCCCTGTTTGCACCCAGGGCGGGGCGCAGAACAATTCCCTCCAGGACGGAAAACCGCGCCTGGAAGGAATCCAACTCCTGCCGAACCAAGTTTAGGACCTGGTTCTCCACCGGCATGGGCTGGGCTTGTCGCTGCTGCTGCTGGCCCCTATTTGAAGGTGCCGTGCGGGAGCCAACCTCACGTAGACTGGCCAGGTCTGCGTGGAGCTTAGCGTTCTCTTTTTGGAGAACCTCCATGGCAGCCGTCAGGCGGGCTAACTCCACCCGCAGTTTAGCCACCTCCTCTCCACCTATCGGAGGAGGAGGAGGAGGGGAAGGCCCCGCAAAGTTGGCTTCTGCAGCCGCCATGATGGAGCCGGAAGCCGCGGGTATGGCCTTGAGTTTTGAAGATGTCTTCACCTTCAAGGCCACGCCCCTTATTGCGGCTTCCACCTCCTTTGCGAACCTGGCCTTACGCTCCGCATCGGAGCCGCCAGGTGCACCCGCCTCGTCGCCCGACCCGGGAGCAGTCATGCCCGGGTGGCGCCCCTCTTCGGCCATTCTCACCGACCTTTCGGAGGCAGACAACCCCCTCCCCCTGCCTCTGATCCCACCACGCTTGTTGGTGGGGATCTTTCTGGCCGAGGCCTCCTCCTCCCCGGATGATGACGCTTGGTCGCCATCCTTCCTGGACCGCTTGCGGAAGAACTTGCCGTTCTCCGCAGCAGTCCCGGCCCTCACGCGGCGGGAGCTCTCTGAGCCTCCCGCGCTCGCATCGCTGGATACGAGGTCGGACTCCGACCCCGCATCCCTCCTCTCCTCTTCCTTGCCGTTACCGGCGGTGTTTTTGGGTTTAATAGTTTTTTCCATAATTGTTCCCACGAGTATGGGGGAAGTATTCTCAATCTAGGCAGAGACCCCTGTACCTAGAAGGGCAGATTTTGAGTATTTATTACTCGCCAGAGGGTCTGCAGGTACCCTGGCGAGGGTGAGCACTAGCGACTGATTCGTTCCATGGGAACACCCGTCAGCCATACATCCCCTCGCGGTGCGCCGCCGCTTGGGATTCGGGGTAACTTTTTATAGAGGTTTTCTACCTCGCAGTCCGGGCGGTTAAGCCAAGACCCTCGGTCCCTATCGAAGCCGCGAGACGTGATCCACAGCACTTCGACAATGGGATTACGAGACTGACGGTGACAAAGAAGGACGCATCCTACTCTGTCTGCTCGGAGGCAGGGTGAGTGCACACCGAGCCCGCCCTCACTCCTCTGCTATGCCCTCTGCTGTACAGAGGGTCACGCAGAGGAACGCACCGGTGGTCCTGGCAGGACCCCACCCATGTCAGAATAATTAGCCGCGGCAGTAACTCTCCCCGAGGGATAAAAGGAAATTCTCATTTCCTCTCATTCCCCGGAGAAGGATACTGCCGCGCCCAGGGTGCACCGGCCCAGCAGCTGCTCTTCCCTCCAGACGTATCGAGAGGGACCAGCAACCGCCAGACACACGTGGAGGACTTCTGACATCGCACCCCATTTTAAGTCACCTAAAGTATAATTTACGACGAAGTAAGTACTGAAATTGGCATTAAGTGTTCTTCATCAAATTCATTATGTTCTGGGACTTATTTCTACGAAATAATTAAATATTAAAGGTATCGTTTTTTGTAATCAGTGTCTTTAATAAGTGCTTACGCTTAATATTCTGCACTTATTTTTAAAGTAATAATGAGTTCAAATTATGCCCGAAAGTCTGACATCCAGTCAACAAAGGGATATCGTATTACTCACAAATTATTTTGTGGAGGTCAGATATCCCATCTTCGCGAGGAGTGACTAGTCGCTCCATGCTAAATACAGGGCCGGCAGTCTCGACAGAGATAACGACAAAATCGCTAACTTTCAATAACGATGCTTGCGGGAAATGCAAGCCTCCATCCAAGATGCGATTCTCGCAAGCATTACCTCTGTCGAGACTGCCGGACCTAGTATTCAGCTGCATACGGTTGACCTGGAAACCGACACCCAACTTAGTTGAGAAAAAGCTTTTTTTAAGTAAGATGAGGACCAAGTATAGGTTCTTTTTACGGAAAACTCTTCAAATATGGACTGAACAATAAAGCATAATAAACGACAATACTCTACCAAAATGTCAACAAAAACCCGTCGGTCCTCCCCGTTCTTCGTACTAACCGCGGTATTTAGATTCCTATGCTAATGTCAGGGAGATAAATTCAAAAAGCCTTCTTTGAGTTATGCCGGTGATTATTCAACGACGTTGCAGCGTGTACCTTTTGTTTCATCTACATTTTGATGGGTTTAGAACTGTGGCATGGAAATTTTGAGGATCAAGGAGGCTTGGTCGGTGTTTGTTTACATAATGTTATTACGGTGAAGTTAACGAAATACTAAGAGGTCAAAGAGTCAGTATATCGTTCTGAAATAGCTGAAAAATATATATTTAAGGGACATAGAAATTTTTCAGCTATTACTTAAGATGTTGTTCAGAATTATGAACCGACCACCCTGTATTTGATTCACGAATCCGCACTGGGTTTGAGTGGATTACGGTCGACTTTCTGATCTGTGAGGTCTGTGTTCCATCAGCGCGAAGTCTAACGCCTATTCTAAAGATTAAAGAAAAAACTCGGAACCATATAAAAACACAAAGGCTTGAAAATTCGCAAAACAGAAGCCAACAAACGAAATCCAACTCCTTTCTGGCAATAGGGAAAACAATTAATTCAAATCTATGTAGGGTAAAATAAGCTATTTCGACCGCGAAATTTTATTGGCCATAATTGTTTTTTTCCATAATTGTTCCCACGAGTATGGGGGAAGTATTCTCAATCTAGGCAGAGACCCCTGTACCTAGAAGGGCAGATTTTGAGTATTTATTACTCGCCAGAGGGTCTGCAGGTACCCTGGCGAGGGTGAGCACTAGCGACTGATTCGTTCCATGGGAACACCCGTCAGCCATACATCCCCTCGCGGTGCGCCGCCGCTTGGGATTCGGGGTAACTTTTTATAGAGGTTTTCTACCTCGCAGTCCGGGCGGTTAAGCCAAGACCCTCGGTCCCTATCGAAGCCGCGAGACGTGATCCACAGCACTTCGACAATGGGATTACGAGACTGACGGTGACAAAGAAGGACGCATCCTACTCTGTCTGCTCGGAGGCAGGGTGAGTGCACACCGAGCCCGCCCTCACTCCTCTGCTATGCCCTCTGCTGTACAGAGGGTCACGCAGAGGAACGCACCGGTGGTCCTGGCAGGACCCCACCCATGTCAGAATAATTAGCCGCGGCGGTAACTCTCCCCGAGGGATAAAAGGAAATTCTCATTTCCTCTCATTCCCCGGAGAAGGATACTGCCGCGCCCAGGGTGCACCGGCCCAGCAGCTGCTCTTCCCTCCAGACGTATCGAGAGGGACCAGCAACCGCCAGACACACGTGGAGGACTTCTGACATCGCACCCCATTTTAAGTCACCTAAAGTATAATTTACGACGAAGTAAGTACTGAAATTGGCATTAAGTGTTCTTCATCAAATTCATTATGTTCTGGGACTTATTTCTACGAAATAATTAAATATTAAAGGTATCGTTTTTTGTAATCAGTGTCTTTAATAAGTGCTTACGCTTAATATTCTGCACTTATTTTTAAAGTAATAATGAGTTCAAATTATGCCCGAAAGTCTGACATCCAGTCAACAAAGGGATATCGTATTACTCACAAATTATTTTGTGGAGGTCAGATATCCCATCTTCGCGAGGAGTGACTAGTCGCTCCATGCTAAATACAGGGCCGGCAGTCTCGACAGAGATAACGACAAAATCGCTAACTTTCAATAACGATGCTTGCGGGAAATGCAAGCCTCCATCCAAGATGCGATTCTCGCAAGCATTACCTCTGTCGAGACTGCCGGACCTAGTATTCAGCTGCATACGGTTGACCTGGAAACCGACACCCAACTTAGTTGAGAAAAAGCTTTTTTTAAGTAAGATGAGGACCAAGTATAGGTTCTTTTTACGGAAAACTCTTCAAATATGGACTGAACAATAAAGCATAATAAACGACAATACTCTACCAAAATGTCAACAAAAACCCGTCGGTCCTCCCCGTTCTTCGTACTAACCGCGGTATTTAGATTCCTATGCTAATGTCAGGGAGATAAATTCAAAAAGCCTTCTTTGAGTTATGCCGGTGATTATTCAACGACGTTGCAGCGTGTACCTTTTGTTTCATCTACATTTTGATGGGTTTAGAACTGTGGCATGGAAATTTTGAGGATCAAGGAGGCTTGGTCGGTGTTTGTTTACATAATGTTATTACGGTGAAGTTAACGAAATACTAAGAGGTCAAAGAGTCAGTATATCGTTCTGAAATAGCTGAAAAATATATATTTAAGGGACATAGAAATTTTTCAGCTATTACTTAAGATGTTGTTCAGAATTATGAACCGACCACCCTGTATTTGATTCACGAATCCGCACTGGGTTTGAGTGGATTACGGTCGACTTTCTGATCTGTGAGGTCTGTGTTCCATCAGCGCGAAGTCTAACGCCTATTCTAAAGATTAAAGAAAAAACTCGGAACCATATAAAAACACAAAGGCTTGAAAATTCGCAAAACAGAAGCCAACAAACGAAATCCAACTCCTTTCTGGCAATAGGGAAAACAATTAATTCAAATCTATGTAGGGTAAAATAAGCTATTTCGACCGCGAAATTTTATTGGCCCATTAAATTTTGGCTGGCGTATTGTTTTTGTAAAAGGAAAAAGTGAGGGTGATGGCATTGTAATGTCTAAATAAAGAACTCTACTGTTTGTTTTCTTTTTGTTAAATGTTTTTTTTTTTTTTTTTCATTACATTATTTTTTCATTTATTTTATACGTAATAAAATAAACTTTTTATAACGTTATTTTACGTACTTTAAAGTATCAAATAGAATTATTGACAAGACCTTACTCGACAGTGGCGCCATCTTGTGAGCTCAAAAACGATAGCCCCCATTGAAATCATGCCTATCTTAGACTGGTCAAAAAACCGAAATCGAACACTGAGTAACTGTAGTGACCAGTGACTTTTACCTTACAGGTGAGTACATGATAGAAAATAATGGTACACAATAACAAATATACAAAACAGATGACCAACACAGCGATGCCAAAATAAATTACCAATGCAGATCCGTCTGGTCGCGAGTGGTTTGTGTAAGCCCGGCTTTTGTTTACATATGTGCATACAGTATGCCCAATTTGCATATACCGTGACTCGTGGATTGTCAGTAAGAGAAACCGCTGTTTGGGGTATTTTCTAACCCCCGACGCAAAATGGTTCTACGTATTTCGAATGTAGGAGAAAATTTTAAGTTAGTTCGTTCGTGTTTTATTTTTCAATCTTTGGATCAACTTTGAATACTCGTAGTACCAATAAGTTATGTTCGATTGGTTTAGAATCTCACTAAAAACGGTGAACGAAAACATCGACATGAAACAGGCATGACCTAAAACCAAAAATTATTTCTTCTATTGAAGGCTGGTTTTTGTTATCCTGTGGCCAATTTACCTACACTGTGGCTCGTGGACTGTCGTGTCCGGTTGATGGCAATAGTCTCGCCCCCTTTTACATGGAATTTAATGATAAAATATATAAATAACATTTTTACAACAAAGAACACTATTCCGTACAAAAAAAGTACAGCAAAATAAAAGCCTTACATCAGGCGATTTCATGCGGCTTGCACAGCTTACCGTTGGGCCACGACCTACAGGATCTTGCGACACGCGTGTTGCGAGAAACACTGCGAAGTCGCTTAGAGCATGCCATGAGTCGCCGCAACGCGATTTGCGACGCGGCGGTAGGTACTTACGCGACGGAACGCAAGTTGCATGGCCCGAGGCAGTAAATGGGGCCTGAAAAGGAAAGCCTTCGTTTTCGGGCGTGTTCTTGTGGGTTGCATTGCGTCAGTAACTCACGGCTTAGAGAGATTTATATGGGAGATTTTCGCTGTCACACGAATTATTATGGCAAATAACTAAATACAGGTAGTACAAGACGGTTTATTTATTCATTTGATGCTGCTGATATAAGGGTGCTTAACTTGCGTAGGGATTTAATAAATGTTTTTTTGGAAGATCAAAAGACAGCAATTTTAAATGATGCCACCAGCTGCCTTAGATTTTTTAGGGTTATTTTTAGAAAAAATCTTAACGAGATAAGTATCTTACCGTGTATTTGTCACGCATGGATTTCACGAAAACGATTCACTTATGAATTCTGTCATGATTTTTATTTAGGAAATAGGAACACCGTGTGTAGTATCCACTTGTAGTAGAGCTAATAGGTTTATAGATTGATAACACAATTCACTAACAATATCACAGGCTCACCTTACCACCAAGCCCCCATTCCAGGGTATGCTTCACCTTACAACTTCCCGCCATTCGTGGTGACTGACAGTTGTCATTCGTGACAACTACTCGACCCGACTACTTGTGCCTGTGAGACAGTGTTACAATATCTATTAAATAGATACACTACACCGTGTTTCCGGACGATATCGATAAACTTCGGCCGGTCATTGTACTCATCATTGTGAACAACTTTTACTATGGAACCAAACCATAAATCGCGAAAAAAAACCAGCTGTTCCCTACAATTATGTTCGCTTATCTCGTCAAAATGTATGGATCAGCTGATTTTTTTTTGCTCAGCTCAGCTGGGTTTGGTCCCATAGTAAAAGTTGTTTATAATGATGAGTACAATGACCGGTCGAAGTTTATCGATAACGTCCGCAAACACGTCGTATATAAACACAAGCTTTTGCCCGCGGCTTCGCTTGCGTTAATTTAGCAAAAATATGAAAAAAAAAAAAAAATACATTTAACAAAAAGAAAACAAACAGTAGAGTTCTTTATTTAGACATTACAATGCCATCACCCTCACTTTTTCCTTTTACAAAAACAATACGCCAGCCAAAATTTAATGGGCCAATAAAATTTCGCGGTCGAAATAGCTTATTTTACCCTACATAGATTTGAATTAATTGTTTTCCCTATTGCCAGAAAGGAGTTGGATTTCGTTTGTTGGCTTCTGTTTTGCAAATTTTCAAGCCTTTGTGTTTTTATATGGTTCCGAGTTTTTTCTTTAATCTTTAGAATAGGCGTTAGACTTCGCGCTGATGGAACACAGACCTCACAGATCAGAAAGTCGACCGTAATCCACTCAAACCCAGTGCGGATTCGTGAATCAAATACAGGGTGGTCGGTTCATAATTCTGAACAACATCTTAAGTAATAGCTGAAAAATTTCTATGTCCCTTAAATATATATTTTTCAGCTATTTCAGAACGATATACTGACTCTTTGACCTCTTAGTATTTCGTTAACTTCACCGTAATAACATTATGTAAACAAACACCGACCAAGCCTCCTTGATCCTCAAAATTTCCATGCCACAGTTCTAAACCCATCAAAATGTAGATGAAACAAAAGGTACACGCTGCAACGTCGTTGAATAATCACCGGCATAACTCAAAGAAGGCTTTTTGAATTTATCTCCCTGACATTAGCATAGGAATCTAAATACCGCGGTTAGTACGAAGAACGGGGAGGACCGACGGGTTTTTGTTGACATTTTGGTAGAGTATTGTCGTTTATTATGCTTTATTGTTCAGTCCATATTTGAAGAGTTTTCCGTAAAAAGAACCTATACTTGGTCCTCATCTTACTTAAAAAAAGCTTTTTCTCAACTAAGTTGGGTGTCGGTTTCCAGGTCAACCGTATGCAGCTGAATACTAGGTCCGGCAGTCTCGACAGAGGTAATGCTTGCGAGAATCGCATCTTGGATGGAGGCTTGCATTTCCCGCAAGCATCGTTATTGAAAGTTAGCGATTTTGTCGTTATCTCTGTAGAGACTGCCGGCCCTGTATTTAGCATGGAGCGACTAGTCACTCCTCGCGAAGATGGGATATCTGACCTCCACAAAATAATTTGTGAGTAATACGATATCCCTTTGTTGACTGGATGTCAGACTTTCGGGCATAATTTGAACTCATTATTACTTTAAAAATAAGTGCAGAATATTAAGCGTAAGCACTTATTAAAGACACTGATTACAAAAAACGATACCTTTAATATTTAATTATTTCGTAGAAATAAGTCCCAGAACATAATGAATTTGATGAAGAACACTTAATGCCAATTTCAGTACTTACTTCGTCGTAAATTATACTTTAGGTGACTTAAAATGGGGTGCGATGTCAGAAGTCCTCCACGTGTGTCTGGCGGTTGCTGGTCCCTCTCGATACGTCTGGAGGGAAGAGCAGCTGCTGGGCCGGTGCACCCTGGGCGCGGCAGTATCCTTCTCCGGGGAATGAGAGGAAATGAGAATTTCCTTTTATCCCTCGGGGAGAGTTACCGCCGCGGCTAATTATTCTGACATGGGTGGGGTCCTGCCAGGACCACCGGTGCGTTCCTCTGCGTGACCCTCTGTACAGCAGAGGGCATAGCAGAGGAGTGAGGGCGGGCTCGGTGTGCACTCACCCTGCCTCCGAGCAGACAGAGTAGGATGCGTCCTTCTTTGTCACCGTCAGTCTCGTAATCCCATTGTCGAAGTGCTGTGGATCACGTCTCGCGGCTTCGATAGGGACCGAGGGTCTTGGCTTAACCGCCCGGACTGCGAGGTAGAAAACCTCTATAAAAAGTTACCCCGAATCCCAAGCGGCGGCGCACCGCGAGGGGATGTATGGCTGACGGGTGTTCCCATGGAACGAATCAGTCGCTAGTGCTCACCCTCGCCAGGGTACCTGCAGACCCTCTGGCGAGTAATAAATACTCAAAATCTGCCCTTCTAGGTACAGGGGTCTCTGCCTAGATTGAGAATACTTCCCCCATACTCGTGGGAACAATTATGGAAAAAAACAATTATGGCCAATAAAATTTCGCGGTCGAAATAGCTTATTTTACCCTACATAGATTTGAATTAATTGTTTTCCCTATTGCCAGAAAGGAGTTGGATTTCGTTTGTTGGCTTCTGTTTTGCGAATTTTCAAGCCTTTGTGTTTTTATATGGTTCCGAGTTTTTTCTTTAATCTTTAGAATAGGCGTTAGACTTCGCGCTGATGGAACACAGACCTCACAGATCAGAAAGTCGACCGTAATCCACTCAAACCCAGTGCGGATTCGTGAAAAAAATTTTGTGTTAGAACTCAATGTAATGCACTCGCACTCGCTTGTGCTGATAGATGGATGGAATAGTACGGGGGTCGAGGACCCTTTTTAAAAAAAAAAAAAACTTGTTAAAAAGTTGGAACTTTGACCCCCAATATCTCCGTAACTAGAAGGTTTCCAGGTATGGTGTAGACCAAAAAAAATATCAATGACGGGGAGAACAGGTGCCTTTCGGCTTCGTTAAGAGGTTTTTTACACCCTTTAAAGCCTGGTTCTACCAATATTATAAAAATGACATTGCAGGGGCCAATGTCCACCGGGGTTGCGGGACTGTTCGAAAGAGATACCGTGGCCCCGGAACACAAAGGGCGATGAAGGAACATGGATGGGTTTTAGTCAGTAAAAGTCTGACACACCCTCCTGCTCCGCCCAGAGCGGGAGAAGTCATTTGATGATTTCCCATCCGAAAAAAAAAAAAAAAAAGGGTCCAATGTCCTGCTTTCCTTTGAAATTTCTTGAACCTATTACTCTGCATATTTCAAATGTCACATACCACACTTATATGTCCCACCACACTATTTGGTTTACATTTTAACATGCAAATTACGTTGTAAAATGTAAACCAAATAGCTTGGTCGACCGTACATATAAACAGACATGAAATCGGACGGACTTAGTGAAACGATAAGGAATCCGTTTTCCCGGATACGGAAATGCCTAGCCAGACACATGACAACTCACTACAGCTTTTTCAGAACTCTAATCCACGTAGACGTTGACTGTGTTCAGTGTATAAACGTAAAAGATTCTATACATTTACTGTTGCAGCTGATAATATTGAACATCAAAAGTATGCTTTTGATGTTTCAATATTATCAGCCTGTTATCCCAGAATGTAATCCTTCGAACTTAAACGTAAACATAAAGTACACCCACATTTCGCCTGTTATGTTTAAGTCCCATGTAACAGATAGCGAGCCTTGCCATGAACTGGGCTCAAATCCAGACTCCGTGACTGCTACTGAGAAATTCCTAATGGAAAAACCCAATAACACTTTGCCCGACCCGGGAATCGAACCCAGAACCTCATGCTCAGCAGCCGCGCTTGTGACCACTGAACCAACGAGGCAGTTCAAGGAGTAGAGGTAGACCTTTAAAGGTAAACTTTCACCTGTCCGCATCGTACGCATCGGACGCATCGCATCAAACGGATCGTAGTATTCTTTGCATCGAAAGTCACTGATCCGCTCCGTATGGATCGCTTGAATGTGTTCAATAAACTACGATACGTTTGATGCGATGCGGTGGACGACCTTTAAAGTATTTTTTAAATCATCGTTCTTCATTTGTTCCAAGTTTCTCCGTCATTTGTGTATGACCGCCACAGTTAATTCAAGCCCTAACACATATCTCCACGTGACAACCCTAGGTCTACTGGCACAGTTCCAACCCCGACCGTGTATCAACTATGTATTGCTATTACATAACGGAACATGCAAATTTTTTGGCACCCTCGGGCAGCGTAAATTGATTTTTCAGAGGTGCTGCCTGCTGTTAGCAGACGTGACCGCATCACGCTTCATGCTCAAACAATATTGACGGAGATCCCGTGAACGCCAGACCCACGTCATTTTATTAAAGCTGAAACTTTTTCTGTAAAAGTAACTTACTGTAGGTAGAACAATTGGACATTATGAGAATTCGGTCGTGGTGGCTTTGGCAGATATCAGTTAACAAAGCTGTGCGAAATAGCTGCATGAAGTTAGATTTTTTTTATATTACTTAAATAGTATGATGTTCTACCTTCTCCACTGCCAGACGCTTTGTGTGGTGGAAAACTGACGCCAGACACCTTTCAAGTGTTTTAAAATGTGAGTGAACTAATCTTTGTCACCGACCTAATAAATCATTTATGTCACGAGAATTAAACAAATTGGTAAAAAAACTACAGTTTTGTAATGTTGAAGTCAATGTTGGTCTCACATTAAATTGTATTCGCTACCTAAATAGCCCTAATTGCATCAGAACCAATTTAAGATTAGACTGTTGTGTTGTTTTAATGATGTGAAACCTCTACTTCCCGTAAACATTCGCCTTGCCAGTTTTTATGTAAATTATTTTCTCTTTCAGTATTCTTCGAGGAAAATATACTAATTAGTTATTAATAAAAATATCTAACCTAGTTACGTCTTTATTTTTATTTTACGCTAATGCAAAACAAATTGTAGCCTATTTTCCATTTCTTTGTTACGTGCACCAAATTTCTGTTATAAATTGAAGTCCCATTTATTGATTCTCCATCAATAACCTGATATTGAGGCATTCAAAGAAAAAGCCAAAATAATATACCACAATGCAGTTCCTTTAAAAACAAATGGGTGAAAATATCGCCAATAATATTCATCCGTGTAAAATCTACCGGTTTACTTTTATAATGAACTCTCATTGCCAAATTATTGGCACTGCTGCACTATTTATTTATTTATTTATTTACTAAGGTTCACTTACAGCACATACATAAACACTTACATAAACTAAATCATACGGTAATATTCTAATATAAATGCCAATTACAGGTAAACCGCTCTCGATTACCGCTTAGTTGCTAACTTAAGCCTAGGTGTACAACACTATTGGAACTCTTTTATTGTGGCCTAGTTACATGCTGGAAAATTCGGATTTGTATTTTACAAACCAATTTCTAAACATAGACTGGAAAACATAAAAGAATTAAACTACAATTATTCCAATGCTACGAGCATTATTAACCATGCGTGTTTCAATTTTAAGTCGCCCTCATTTAACAATACAAAACATCATTACTGGCAAAAAGTAGGTACCTATGTACCCATACCTTACCTTTTTTTTTTTTTTTCTGATGGAAATTCATCAAATGACTCCTCTAGCTCGGGGCGGAGCAGGAGGGAGTGTCAGACTTTTACTGATTAAAACCCATCCATGTTCCTTCATCGCCTTTTGTGTTCCGGGGCCACGGTATCTCTTTCGAACAGTCCCGAAGCCCCGGCAGGCATCGGTCCTTGCGGACCCCTTCCTTTTTGATGACTCTCGTTGAGGCGCGCGTGGAACACGAACTTACATGCCTTGCCCTTCTAAGAAATCATATAACTAACTGAACTTCAACATTTTTTTTGTTAGCCTGAACTGAACTGGAGTAGGTACTTCTGGGCAAAGGCCTCCCCCCATTCCTTCCAGTTTTCTCGATGTTGCGCCTCTTCTCGCCTATTAACTAAAAAAACTTCATCAATATTTATCCCAATTTATTTGGGGTCGCCGCAGCATCTCCATACATTTATATTACTCGTCATCTCATCAGACATCTCTATTCCTGCCATATCATTCGCACAGTCCATCCAATGTTTTTTTAGTCTTCCTCTACTCGTAAAGCCATCAAACATTTATACTCAAAACTTTATAGACGACGTTTTAGTATGTAATAGAGTGTAACCATCTCTGTATCTTAGCATAATATTCGTATTTGACATAACATAACATCACGCCTATAATCTTCGAAGGGTGGCAGAGGCAGAGGTGTACCTACCTAATAGTAGGTACTCTAAGGGGCCAATGTCCTGCTTTCCTTTGAAATTTCTTGAACCTATTACTCTGCATCTGGCACAGTTCCAACCCCGACCGTGTATCAACTATGTATTGCTATTACATAACGGAACATGCAAATTTTTTGGCACCCTCGGGCAGCGTAAATTGATTTTTCAGAGGTGCTGCCTGCTGTTAGCAGACGTGACCGCATCACGCTTCATGCTCAAACAATATTGACGGAGATCCCGTGAACGCCAGACCCACGTCATTTTATTAAAGCTGAAACTTTTTCTGTAAAAGTAACTTACTGTAGGTAGAACAATTGGACATTATGAGAATTCGGTCGTGGTGGCTTTGGCAGATATCAGTTAACAAAGCTGTGCGAAATAGCTGCATGAAGTTAGATTTTTTTTATATTACTTAAATAGTATGATGTTCTACCTTCTCCACTGCCAGACGCTTTGTGTGGTGGAAAACTGACGCCAGACACCTTTCAAGTGTTTTAAAATGTGAGTGAACTAATCTTTGTCACCGACCTAATAAATCATTTATGTCACGAGAATTAAACAAATTGGTAAAAAAACTACAGTTTTGTAATGTTGAAGTCAATGTTGGTCTCACATTAAATTGTATTCGCTACCTAAATAGCCCTAATTGCATCAGAACCAATTTAAGATTAGACTGTTGTGTTGTTTTAATGATGTGAAACCTCTACTTCCCGTAAACATTCGCCTTGCCAGTTTTTATGTAAATTATTTTCTCTTTCAGTATTCTTCGAGGAAAATATACTAATTAGTTATTAATAAAAATATCTAACCTAGTTACGTCTTTATTTTTATTTTACGCTAATGCAAAACAAATTGTAGCCTATTTTCCATTTCTTTGTTACGTGCACCAAATTTCTGTTATAAATTGAAGTCCCATTTATTGATTCTCCATCAATAACCTGATATTGAGGCATTCAAAGAAAAAGCCAAAATAATATACCACAATGCAGTTCCTTTAAAAACAAATGGGTGAAAATATCGCCAATAATATTCATCCGTGTAAAATCTACCGGTTTACTTTTATAATGAACTCTCATTGCCAAATTATTGGCACTGCTGCACTATTTATTTATTTATTTATTTACTAAGGTTCACTTACAGCACATACATAAACACTTACATAAACTAAATCATACGGTAATATTCTAATATAAATGCCAATTACAGGTAAACCGCTCTCGATTACCGCTTAGTTGCTAACTTAAGCCTAGGTGTACAACACTATTGGAACTCTTTTATTGTGGCCTAGTTACATGCTGGAAAATTCGGATTTGTATTTTACAAACCAATTTCTAAACATAGACTGGAAAACATAAAAGAATTAAACTACAATTATTCCAATGCTACGAGCATTATTAACCATGCGTGTTTCAATTTTAAGTCGCCCTCATTTAACAATACAAAACATCATTACTGGCAAAAAGTAGGTACCTATGTACCCATACCTTACCTTTTTTTTTTTTTTCTGATGGGAATTCATCAAATGACTCCTCTAGCTCGGGGCGGAGCAGGAGGGAGTGTCAGACTTTTACTGATTAAAACCCATCCATGTTCCTTCATCGCCTTTTGTGTTCCGGGGCCATGGTATCTCTTTCGAACAGTCCCGAAGCCCCGGCAGGCATCGGTCCTTGCGGACCCCTTCCTTTTTGATGACTCTCGTTGAGGCGCGCGTGGAACACGAACTTACATGCCTTGCCCTTCTAAGAAATCATATAACTAACTGAACTTCAACATTTTTTTTGTTAGCCTGAACTGAACTGGAGTAGGTACTTCTGGGCAAAGGCCTCCCCCCATTCCTTCCAGTTTTCTCGATGTTGCGCCTCTTCTCGCCTATTAACTAAAAAAACTTCATCAATATTTATCCCAATTTATTTGGGGTCGCCGCAGCATCTCCATACATTTATATTACTCGTCATCTCATCAGACATCTCTATTCCTGCCATATCATTCGCACAGTCCATCCAATGTTTTTTTAGTCTTCCTCTACTCGTAAAGCCATCAAACATTTATACTCAAAACTTTATAGACGACGTTTTAGTATGTAATAGAGTGTAACCATCTTTGTATCTTAGCATAATATTCGTATTTGACATAACATAACATCACGCCTATAATCTTCGAAGGGTGGCAGAGGCAGAGGTGTACCTACCTAATAGTAGGTACTCACTACATTTCGCCAGTTACATATGTTTGAAAAGTCTCATGTAATAGGGGCGAGCCTATTGCCATCAACCTGGCACAAATCCAGACTCTATGACTGCTACTGAGAAATTCCTGATGGAAAAACCCAATGACACGTTGCCCGACCCGAGATTCGAACCTAGGACCTCATGCTCAGTTGTCGCGCTTGTGGCCATTAGACCAATGTGGCAGTCGCGTTTGAAGTAATAACAAACACTTCTAGGGACTTACATTCTTAGAAACGCTGAGTAAGCCTCTTGGCTCTATTGGCACTAAAGGAGAAAAATAATTGCAACATTGGCCCAAATGTCGCTTGTTCATAGATGACTTCGAAAATACATCAGAGTATGAATATGAAAAGCTATTGTCCCAGTCCACTGTGACTCTCGAACACTCATGGTTTAAACGTCACAACACACTATTTTCACCAAAAGACACTTTTCTAAAATACATAATCATGTTGAGGTGAGCGTCTAAACCCGTACAGGAATCATAACTTTTTAAATTACTGTCAAAATATTGTTATTGTGACAATGGATAGGCAATATTAGTCACAAGTCCAATCAAAATTGAACAAGAAAAGGCCTTTTTTTTCGGATGGGAAATCATCAAATGACTCCTCCCGCTCCGGGCGGAGCAGGAGGGAGTGTCAGACTTTTACTGACTAAAACCCATCCATATTCCTTCATCGCCCTTTGTGTTCCGGGGCCACGGTCTCTTTCGAACAGTCCCGCAGCCCCGGCAGGCATCGGCCTTCGCGGACCCCTTCCTTTTGCTGACTCTCTTTGAGGCGCGCGTGGAACACGAACGCGCCGTCGACACGGCCTGTCGTCATGAGACGGACGGACGGCGAGCTAGCCCATAGCCCACCGTCCACAGGCCCGCGACAAGAAAAGGCTTTAAACAGTGATTATTGACAGATTAACTATGCGTAGTGACAACCCCGTATAAATGAATGTTAAAAGGAGTCCTCAACTGCATATTACAATTTAGTTAGTGAGAGTATCTACACACATCAAAAGTATCTAGGGATCAACATATATTTTTGCAATAACTTTTCTCCTGATTGATATTAATTAAAATTTTCTTTAAGGATTCATCAAATAAAGTGTTTTCGTTTGTCACAGTAACGATAAACCAAGTCACCTTTGCATTAATAAAGAAATTTGCCATTTTCCTAATAAAGGGATTTTTGACATTTGAACCACTAACATTAAAGTTCGAAAAAAAGACTGAAATAACAGTTTTCTTTAAAATTTTATTGGGTAACTTAAACAATTAATAATCCGTGTTTCTACCGCGAACACTAACAACACAAGAACATCGGTTTGGCATACTCAAAATGAGTTCATCCAAATCACGCTGTGGAATGGCCGCCCATGTTCGTTGCAACAACAAAAAAAGGTCTTCTTGCGACTGGATACCCTCCATATTCGGCAGAGCTCTTCTCTGTAGCATATCCCATGCATGCTCAATCGGGTTCAAGTCTGGCGACTGAGCAGGCCAGGGCAGGACATTGATGTTAGCTGCGGCGAGAGTCTGTCTTACAACTCTTGCGGTGTGCGGTCGTGCATTAACTGAAATAAGGGACCGATTTGCACTTGTAGAGGAACGATGACGTCTGATACAATCGTCTCAGCATAAATTTGAGCGTTGAGGTTGCCTCTGATCCAAATCAACTCAGTTCTTCCGCCGATCCAAATACCCGCCCATACCATGATGGTTCCACCACTATAAGGATGGACTTCCTGGCAGGATTTTAATCGCTGTTGGCGTCCAGGGGTTCTCCAGTGTCGTATACGTCTTGTATCCGGTCTCATACCAAAACGAGACTCATCAGAAAAGCACACGAAACGCCATTGTTCTTCTGCCCAATTTCTGTGTTCAAGAGCCCATTGATATCGAATCCTACGATTGTGCATTGCTATAGGTGGTACCCGTAGCGGTCTTCGGGAATGAAGGTTCACTTCATGCAAGCGGTTTCTGACTGTTTGGTCGCTAATTAAGTTCCCTGAAGAGTGATGAAGCCTCACGGCTAACATCATGGCGGTTATTGTTGGAGCTCTTCGAGTTAAGATTTGAATGTATCGGTCTTGTCTCCGTGTGGTGCAGCGATACCGTCCTCCATGGCGCTCAGCCACGGTACCAGTGCTTCGGTAACGTGTCCAAAGTCGACTGATAACACTCTGACTTGTATTCAGAGCTAAAGCTACAGTACGTTGCCGGGAACCAGCTTCTATCATTCCCACGGCTCTGAGCATTTCTTCCCTGCTTAAATGACGTCGCCGCTCCATAATAACGTTGGTTTTAATCAGTAGTAGGGAAACAGTAGCACTAATAATGTCTTCAATGCGTTGTATGTTTTTATAGGGAAAATATTGACAGCTTATTTTCATCTTTTACTCGAATTTGATTGAGAGTTCCTGATTCAAATTATGAAATGCACCAAAAAGGATCCATATAAATTTATAAAATCATAAATTTATTACAAAGCCACATCTCAATCTCAAGAAATCCGCATAAAAATGCTTGATCCCTAGACATTTTTGATGTGTGTAGTTTGAAAACGTCCTATTAAGCATTGCATGTGTTATGGCTACGATGAGCATGACTCATTGATTCGTCAAGTCGTCTACTAATACATATTCATGAGCGCTCTATATCACATTCATACTATAACGGGCCTATCACATTGTTTTTCTTACAAAGGAACAAAGAACTTTTCCGAGTCAAAGGCGCGCAAACAGTCGTGTAATAATGACAACTACGTAAAGGCGAGCACACAAGGAAGTAGTTTGGAAGAATGCTGATGTCATAGAATTAACGTAGTTATCAGAAGGTATATTCATCCCTTTTCTACAAGTACCTACTCGTAGAACCTAGATATAATTTGTTCAAGGTGTTTTAATTATCGTGTCCAAAGCTGGATTAGCTTTATAGTAATCTTACGAATATTATAAATGCGAATGTTTGTGAGGACGGATGGATGTTTGCTACTCTTTCACGCGAAAACAACTGAACGGATATAAATGAAATTTGGCACACTGATAGTTTATAACCTAAATTTATACTTACGATACTTTTTATCCCGGTAGTACCATCTCGTGGGACATTACCGAATTCGACGTGGGCGAAGCCGCGGGCATAATCTAATAGTATTATAAACGTGACAGTACTTCTGTCTGTCTATCTTACACAGTAACGATACTTTATGGACTTAGGTCGATAAAGTGCCGTTACTGTGTGATGGTGGATGTTAGCATCCATCATCATTTTGGCCAAATGACGTTACAGCTTGACAAAGGCCTCCTTCAAAGATCTCCACATCGATAAGTTCTGCGATGCTTTCATTCAGCTGATTCTCATAACGTTCACTAGGTTGTCGGTCTACCTTGTACCACTCTAAAACTGTTCGACTCATCGGACCGTCTGTTCTACGAGCAATATAACTGGCCCACAGCTACTTAAGTTTAGAAATTCTTTGGGGTAAGTCCGGTAACTCTGGTTTTGTGGTTTTACGAATCATCTAATCTCTAATTCGATCTTGCAGAGAGACTCCGAGCATAGTCATTTCGTTCACCCTTTTAGTGACCTTGAGCCTTCTTATTAAGATTCATAGTGACAGACCTCACTTTAGTTATTATATTGGTAGTCTGTTTCTGTAGGATTTCGGTCTCCGCGAGTACGCAGCCAAGAGCAAAAGTTAGTATGGCCGGTCGATGTGGCAACGCTTGGGGAAGGCCTATGTCTTGAGGCCTACCTCATGACATAGGCCTTCATCAAGCGTCGCCACATCGACAGTGATGAAGAACGTTGAAAATAAAAATTATTATACTCTTATCTAAAAATCACTATATACATAATTTAGATTGTCGTAATTTTCTAAAAGAAATCGGATTCAGAAATCATAATGCTGATATCAGCTGAACATTTTGTAAATTTTTTGCCGTGTTACCTTCGGCTTCTTAATGAGTTTGTCATAAAAAGCCCACACATAAACTAGAGGTGTAATAAAAATGACTTAATTGCTTCGACCCTATCTTTTCTTTGTACGCACGAGTCGCATGACGACCCACCAAGCTAGGGAATACCAGTATACGCTGACATGTAATTGTACTGGAAGCTCATACAAAAGAGCTCAGATTATACGGGATATGTATAGCTTGATGTGTCGCCGTGTGTACGGAACTGCCTTATTCTGTGTACTTTTAATTAAGTTGCCGTTTCTTTAAGACCGTGTGTGGTTACTTCGTTCTACAAGGTAACTAATTTGTATGGTGATTTGTGACCAAGAAAGGAACGTACGGGTGGCCATCGAAAAAACTTTAAACGTGAAAATCGACCTTATTGCTACGACACAAAGGTGCTGTTAATATCAAATTGTTAGCACTGAAGTCCGGTATTGTATAGCGTGTTTTATTTGTCATAGGTACTGGTTTTTAGATTAGTCGTTACTTGAATGGGCCTTCTTTAACACAGCCTAGCTTAACTATTTCGTTTTGTGTTTAAGTTAAGATTCAAATGTATAAAACACTAGCTGCCTAGGACAGTAATAAATGACGTTGCATAATTTTCGTTTGAACACTCAGATAAATTTTAATAAACTTAGTTACGAACTTTACAACATTCCAAACTATATTATTCAATTTTAACTTCAAAACTAGCTAACAATCGAGCTTTATAATCGAGTTTTCCCCGACATTTTATGCAGCAAACATTTTTCGAACACACTCCGAATTTGTAGAAAAATAAAGGGTACAAAATGCAAGTCAATTTTTCTGCGCCCGTCCACAAATTGTGACAGCTTTGTATAAAAAGGCCTCAAAATGGACTAGACGCCGTCAGCGGCCTGGCCTGGCAGCAGGCCATTAGGCAACAGAGCAACATAACAACAACAGATGGTGTTGGCAGATGGTTTAGAATTTGTAACATTCCGTATTTTTGATGTCAGTATTTCAGAGTGTTAAAATTCGGCCACATTGCACATAGGTAGGTTTTATTTTTGGAGGCACCCAATATATTTTAATCCTGTCAAACGTCGTGTGAGTTGCGGTCGTACTACTTTTTTGCTAAGTAAATATCGAACAACTGGCATAGTGCGTAGTGCGGGCCTCGGAAAGCACGTTAAGCCGTTGGTCCCGGCTGTCATTTGTAGATCTTTGACAGACGTTACAGGTAGTCAGTGGCCCAAAAATTCTGACAACTAGTCTTACCAAGATGTATCGTATTACCCAGTACTAACTAGGTTGCGGAGGTCAGATAGGCAGTCACTCCATGTAAAATACTGCTATTCAGCTGCATCCGGTTAGACTGGAAGCCGACCCCAAAGTGGTTGGGAAAAGGCTAGGTAGATGATGAACTTGCATAGTGCGTAGTGCTAAAGAGTAAAATTCCTTGCCGCAGTCTGTTTTCTGATAATTATTTGTATTGAAGGCAAGTGCTTCAGTGCCAGATGAGCCAATGGTCAAACGCGAGCCTATATCATTATAATGGCCCCTCGGGATCGTACCGCGTTAAAAAGTATCCTGTGTTAATCCAGATTATAAACTATGCCATATTTCATCCAAATCCGGTCAGTAGTTGTTGCGTGAAAGAGTTACCAACATCCATAAGAGTTACCAACATCCATACATCCTCCCAAATTATAATATTAGTAGGATATATATACTTTGTTAACAATAAAAGATAATTTACTATGTTCATTCACTTCAATGAGAGGTTTTCTTTTTGAGTATTAAAAAAAAAATAGTTTCCAAGAACTCGGTAGATGGCGTTGAACTGACTACGTTACTAGGTGCTAAAGCCAAAACGCTTGGAAAAAAAAAACATTGCGCCACGTCACATACGCTCGTTGACTGACACTTTCGTTTGCTTATGCTTGTGAATTATAACCATTACATCTAAGTGAAATGATGTGACGTTCCGTTCCTAGCAGTAACTTACCAAGTTCAGCGCCATCTATTCAATCATCATTCCAATAAAAGTCCAACCACGAATAAACTGGAACACTGAAGGCCTGCAACGAGTAGCATAGCAACTGGCAACGAAAGCAACCGCGCTGTAACCCCTTGCGAAAACAAATGCATGCCAAAAATATCAGGGACTTACCACTGGAGTGTCAAAAACTATTACTTGTATGAATACATTGGAAAATGCCGTTTATATAAAGTTTGGCAAAGCCACAACATGTACAGACAACTTGCTATATTTTTGAAGTCTACACAGGAAATATTATTGTCTTGGAAAATGAGTTTATTGTTGTAGATTTTATGTAGGCAAATAGGCCAAGGCTTCCATGAAAGTCGAACCTAAGTGTAGTTATACCTATGGGAAGATGAAGTTTTACAGGACCAATTTAGATTAATGTATGTATTATTTGTTTACCTTTTTATTAAATGTTGTTGTATTGTTTTGTAAATAAATACATTTTCTTTCTTTCATTGAACAGGGGCAATGTCGCGATCTACGAAAGCGTTTTCATGGAATATCATAGCCGTGTCGTTGTGGTTTTCTATAGCCATTAGACAGCTTTGCGGTTTGCGGTTCAGGTGGCCTAGAATTCGTACCTTTATGATCTTTAAATAGAGCATCTCTAAATGTGAGTGTCACCCTACTCACTGGCGAGTGGTCTACGAAATCACTAAATCTGTAGCGAGGTGGTGTATCGATACCAAACCCACTCATTCCACCTGCTGAAAATCATGCTCCTGGACATGAGTTGCCATGGCTGACCTGGAAGTCTTCAAATAGAGTCCGTACCCAGGTTGGCCGCAACAAGGAAAACTGGCTCAGGTGGAGATTCATTGATGACTCTGTCCTGGAGTTTAAATGTGGTGCTCTTCCACAAACGATGGGGCACTTAATATCGGTCCTGCTTGTCTTGTTATTTGTCCATTACACGAACTGCAGGACGCTACTGAAAGCGCCAAACTAGCCCTGGACATAATTTAGATTACCATTGACACAGAAGAATAATAGATAACCGGGAGGCGATAGCTTTGTCAAACGACTGAAACTCTATTATTTACGGCTTCTTTCTATTTCTCTGTCAAAACTTAATTCAAATCAATGTTAAACCTTTCGCATCACAACTTCAATGCTTTCCAAACCCAAAAGTGTTCAAACTACACAGGTAATCTGACCCAAAGGTCCCTAACACACACCACACCCGAAATTAATTTGCATAATACAAGCGATTTCAATCAGGTCAGCCTTCAGGTAGCATTGTTTAAGGACCGGTCAATCAGTGTTTATATTGGGTCTCTAAAACAATAGGGGGCGATTGACACTTGACACCTAAGCATAATTACTGAGCCGAGGATAATGCTGGCGTCCCACGGTTCGATTGGGATGAATCAAATCAACTAGTCGCTGGGCTCGCACAGTGGATTCCGTCTTACAGAGGCGTCTGTGTTTTAGCCGTGGGAAGGCTGATTATGTTAACTAATTGAAACCGTGCCTTCATAAAAATGAGTCATTCAATGTTGACTGTGTAAACAGATAATATAGTTATGGAGTAAATTTAACGTGACAACTAACGGAGGAGAATGGATGCAGAAGCCATTTTAAGCCAAGAGAAATTGAAAAAAGGCATGTCTTTTCAATATTAGTTATTGGGTCTTCTACAAAATTTTGTACCAAATTTTATAGAATACTAGCAGACGTCACGCGGTTTCACCCGCGTAGTTCCCGATCCCGTAGGAGTACGGGAGTAAATATAGCCTATGTTACTCAGGGTGAATGTAGCTTTCTAATGGTGAAAGAATTTCTGAAATTGGCGCAGTAGTTTTTGAGTTTATTCATTACAAACATACATACACACACAAAAATACTAATCTTTCCTGTTTATAATATTATATGTGTAGATAATACATGGTTTTGTATCTATTCAAATCTTAACATTAATAGATACTTAGAATAAATAAATAAAATATTATTATTGGGTTGAACCGTGTAACGCTACCCTTAAGTTACCAACACGTACATATTTAAACAAGGTATCCGATTACATGTTGAGTTATCGGTCCAGGATTTGATGTGGTAAAAGGCTTTTTGATGTGGGGAAATCAAGTTGCCTTTGTAGGGACAAAGTGTAGTACCTAGCCCGACCAAAATATTTATTTTGGCACAATTTCTGATCAATTTTCATGACAAGTCCCTTTAAAAAGTGATTCCGTTTCACATCCCAATGGAATTCCTTGGCTAATACATCGGTTACTCAACTAATTATATTTTCAAAATTCAAACAAAAAATACGGTTCTGGGAGATATCAATATTGGTACACTCAATTAAAAAAAACTATTGAGATCGATAAGATATAAAATAGTTAGCTCTGTGACTTTTTAGGGTTCCGTACCCAAAGGGTAAAAACGGGACCCCATTACTAAGACTCCACTGTCTGCCTGCCTGTCACCGGGCTGTATCTCATGAAACGTGATAGCTAGACAGTTGTAATTTTCACAGATGATGTATTTTGGTTGCCGCTATAACAAGAAATACTAAAAACAGAATAAAATAAATATTTAAGGGACCTACACAACAAACGTGATTTTTTTGCCGTTTTTAGCTCGATATTAATAACGGCAACAGGTACCTAGACGCTTGAAATATTCACAGAATAGTCAGTTGTATATATACAACTGACTATTCTGTGAATATATTCACTTTAAAAATAAATATTTAAACTAAAATAAAATAAATATTTAAGGCGGGCTCCCATACAACAAATGTGATTTTTTTGCCATTTTGTCTAAAGTTGTATGGATAATGGTACGGAACCCTTTGTGCGCGAGTCCGACTCGCACTTGGCCGGTTTTTAAAAGTTACAGCAATATGCTGAGATATTGGCTTTTGGCCCCGTACAGGACCAATTTAGTGTAATGTATGTCTATTTAAGTTTAATTTTCTGTTGTTCACTTTTTATCTAATTCTTATTTTATTGTCTTGAACTGTGCGAGTCTGATAAAAATACTTTTTAAATTTTTCTTTCTTTTAATACTGAGAGCATATAACCCCAAAATTATAATTCCTATAGATAGGAACGATATACATAGATGTGTAGGAGGCATTTTACCACATAATATCCTCAGATGAAGATAACAATCTCATGCGGGTAAGACAAATACATATTACGAACGAAGTTTATCCGTCTAACTGTCTGTGAGAGTATATCTCCGTAACTATCGAACTTGCAATCACGATGAGCTAACTTCGCCGAGATATCGAGTTCAACTTACATTGTGATTGAGATTGAAAGCTGTTATAGAATATTGCTTTTGTGTTTTATATATAGATCGCAGTGATGAAAGACTAACAGAAAACGCTGCTGCCCATTCTCTGGTCCACGTGTTCTGCCTCAGACATTAGTCGCCTTATACGACACCCGTGAGTGTAATGGGTTGGATCTATTCTACTCTGCCGGATACCACACGGCTAGCCGTCGGCTAATCGTCAATAAAACAACAAAGATAAAAGTCCATTCTCATATTGTTAGATCAATTAAAATATCAATGATAATAGCTATAATATAATCGTTAATTTTGGTTTTAGCGTTGAATACCGTTGGCAATAATTACATTGGAAATCTATTTGTTTTAATCTGGACGGTCTCATTATTGATATCTTTTAGGGGTGCCACATTTTTTAGGTGAAAGAACCAAGCCTTTGTGGCAAATCAAACTATAAACTACTATTTGACGACCGGAATAGCGCAGCGGTAGTGAGGCTGCCTTACGTTCTTAGGGTCCCGGGTTCGAATTCCGGTAGGAGCAAATGTTTGTATGATGAGCATGGGCATTTGTTTCCGAGTCATGGATGTTTATTTGTATAATAAATATGTATTTTTACAAACAAAAAAGTATCTATGTAATATATCAACTATCTGGTGTCCACGACACAAGCCTCGTTGCTTAGTGTGGCACTAGATGGCGCTGTGTGTAATGTCTAGCGATATTAATTTATTTATTTATAAATCATTGGTAGTAGCCAAATAGCTAGTGGCTTCTCCACAAAGACGTTTATAGTCCAAAAATAATTATGCAAGCTTTCATAATCATTATCATATCAGCAGAAATGTGTCCTCATCAGGACATAGACCTCGCCAGCGTCGCCACGTCGATCGATTCTGTGCTTCTCGTATTCTCCGGATTCGCGGAGCCTGTAACAAGAGAGATCATTAGTCTTACTGTGTTTCTTCTTGTGATTCTTTCAGCTCCATCAGCCGTCTGCCGACGTCTGTGCTCTGCCCAATACGACTTAAGGGGATGTCAACACCAAAATGCGCGCACACTGGCTATTTGTATCTGAGTAAAAGAGAGCGAGAGAGTTCCTGGCGCCCAGGTTTTAAATGAAAATCATTATTTGCCTAGCCTTTTCCCAACTATGTTTGGGTCGGCTTCTAATTTTACCGGATGCAGCTGAATACCAGTATTTTACATGGAGCGACTGCCTATCTGACCTCCAAAACCCAGTTAGTACCAGGTAATACGATACCCCTTGGTAAAACAGGTTGTCAGACTTTCTGGGCCTCTGACTACATAACGACCTAAGTTTTAGAAGAAAATAATGAATAAATATTGAAATAAAAAAAGTATGGATTATTTGTGAAATATGACTCGTTAGCGGTTTAGGTATGAATATGTTAAAAATAAAGACAGAACCGTTTAATTATGATTTTAAGACCACTCTTTGCAATTATTTTCAATCGCGCCGATTTCGTTCAATTATGTATCCAGTCTGTCCACGGTCTTTGAAATATGATTCAGAATATTAACATATTTTTTCTTGATGTGCTAGAACAAATAGTTTTTCATAAAAAAACTGTTTAAAGTCAGTTAGGTGTTGTCAGTCAGCATTTTTGTGGGTGTTTGTTTATTACGTGACGGTATGATGCCAATTTTTGTCTATGAAATAGTCGGATATAAACAATGTTACTTGGGGTTGGCGCAACACGTTTTTTTTCTTCAATTCTCTCCTGTCATTCGTCACGCTAAAATTTACTCCTTTTTTCTTCATGTCCCTCACACATTCCATCCAATTTTTCTCGTCTTCCTCTCCCTCTCGATCCATCAACATTTATATTCATTGCTCGTTCACTCACTTGCGCTTCAAATCACAAAAAAACCCGACTGCGTTAAAAATAACTTCAAATAAAAACTGAAAAGAATAAATTAAAATTCTAATATGGAACATATTGACTTCAACAGTTCAACCTATATTGGATGTAATGATTTTAGTCTAGATTATTTAATGGGTAATTTTGTATCCTATCACTATGTTTTCCTATTTAACCCAAAGGTTGACTGGTAGAGAATGCCTTGTGACATTAAGCCCGCCTATGTACATGAAGCTTAAATAAATAAATAAAAAATATATACATGCATACTTAAATGAACCCTGAAAACATAACAAAATAAAAAAAAATAAAAAAAAACGCTGGACATTACACACAACGCCATCTAGTGCCACACAGCAACGAGGCTTGTGTCGTGGACACCAGATAGTTGATACACAACACACACACACACTCCTCACACACACAACAGACACACACACACACACACAACACTCCACACACACAACACCACACCGAACACTCCTTTTCTGGACAGTTGTGTATAAAGAAACACACGTCAAAAAAAATATTATTGCAGTAACATTTTGGATACTAACATTTCACTCGACCACAGCTTTTCTGTCAGTTCGTTGTCTCGTGGCAAACACTATGCAGTCGAGAATACAAATATGAACGTGAATACTGAATTTCAGAATATAAAAGTAAATTTAAATGAAAAGTTACCAATTTTTTAATGTTGTATGTACGTTGTGACGTGCCACGGTTAAGTCTTGGAGTTCAATAGTCTAGGTGAAAATTTAAACCGTTAGAAAATAAAATGATATACTTACATAGTAAAGTAAGATTGTCGTAATGTCCAACGCGTAAACTATAGTTTTCATATTATCTTAGTGTAAACTGTTGCCTCAAGATAATGCTCCATAATTCCTTTACGATATCGACATAAATTCTCATCTACTTATTCTTTGCGGGAAACTACACAAATAAATAAAAACCAAACTAATATCATCTCTGCATTGACGGCCCTGACAGCAGGTACAGTCGAGGCGTGAAAATAGATGAGTGCTAGTGTTAATAGCGGGGAGCGCGGACCATTTGCCGCTGTATTCAATTACTGATGTGTTTTGTGTGTGGTAGTGCCTTTTGTTTGGTTAAATGTATTATTATTTTGTAGTGGTGAAAGAAAGGGATGGCCTCATGAACGAAATACAATAGGCGAGACGACAAAAAAAAAAAACTAATTAGTCCGTCAGTTAGATTATCAGAAAATATTTGACCCGTGTTTTTTCTTTTGTTACGTAAACCAAAATTGACGAAGATATGACGCTTTTAAAATTCTCAATACGTCACGCCTAGGTATAATTTTGAGCTAGTTCTGACGTCACGAGCCCCCACTCCTGAGTTTTGATGCGTTTTATCTTTGTCAATATTAATTGATTTACAAAAACAAAAAATACGTGTCCATTAATTTCCAATATTCTAACTGACGGACTAAATAGATTTGTAATTTTTTGATACTGTCGTCATGCCTATTGTGTCCCTCCCTCCTCTTGCGAGGTTCTTACCCGACTGCATGACAGCAAAGACAGGGTTTCTTTTTATTTGTTGCTTTAATTTGGTATGTGTACCTTTATTTCTATTTAGTACATAGTTTTACCATCGACCACCAATCAGTCAATATACATAGTAAGGCGGTCATGACGTACTTTTACTTTTGTTCATACCGATCAATGTGTCGCATGAGTAGAAACTATTTTTTTCTTGACGTAAGTGTCTTTGGGTACCTCCCTTAGCTTCATTACTCGGTTAAATAAGTTGATCATAGGTCAAAATAAGTGCCTGTAACATTACCTCTACAACAAAAACTACTTAAAGTTATAAATACCAACCAAAAATACTTGGAAATATGATTTTACGTGTGCAATTTCTCCATCAAGCCCTACAGAGCTGTTTGGTGAACCACTCTGCCACGTAACAAGCAACTTGATTGCATAAGTAAAAAAGTTCAAATTCGCTTATCAACCGTAAAAGATTCCCATTCGATGTGACAATACAAATTGTAATAGTGGAAGTAAGGGTGCAACTGAACAACGGTGTTACTGTAATTTGAACTTAATATTTTGTAGGTTAGGTTTATTTTTCTGTGTAGAGTAGAATGTTTTAATTTATCTCTATCTAGAGATATGAGAAAATGCTCTTGAATGCAATAGTTTGTTCGAAAGGGCTTGACGATGTTGTTGGTTGGCTTATTTTAAATTAACTGTAAATACCGCTTGATGAAATCAGGGTAGAAATGTTTGTGTTTATTTATAGTATTGAAAGTAAGTGTGGTTTGAAGACCGTTATAATTACTTACCGTATGCACTTATTACTGCCGATCTTTTATGAAGTTTCTCATATTTAAGTGAACTATGTAGGTGTGTTCTTTTGAGAAATGAATTCCTTAAAACCGAAGGCGAGTCCCACTGAGTTCATAAAGTAGTCACCTTCCGAAAATTGCTTTAAAAATCTGGGCTTTTCATATTGTTTTTTTTCAAAATTTCTCTTTCTTTGTTCTAATAAGAAAAGTTTACTTGAAATTTTTAGCGTTTTTTGATGATGGATCATTTTTTTTCTAAGCTGTGGAAAAAAGAAAAAAAAACTCGGTATGCCATAAGCTTCTACTCCGTTCACCTAATATACCCATTTTTTTTGGAAAGTGAAAAAAAAGTCATCCGGTATAAAATAGAAAAATGGGTTTTATGGACGAGTTGTACACTCTACTTTTCACTTCGATTGCGAGGAAATGAAAAAGCAACATGTAAATATTGCAAATTTAATTAAAATTGTAAGTTACATTTGGACAATGAGAAATAATAAATGGATTTAAAGTTTATTTCATGAAGTTTTATTGTGTACTTTGGCTGTTGGTATCCTTTTTTTATTTTTTATTTTTTCGGATGGGAAATCATCAAATGACTTCTCCAGCTCTGGGCGGAGCAGGAGGGAGTGTCAGACTTTTACTGACTAAAACACATCCATGTTCCTTCATCGCCCTTTGTGTTCCGGGGTCACGGTATCTCTTTCGATCATTCCCGCAACCCCGGCAGCTGTTGGTATCCTTGCCTTGTTCTTAGAATACTAACAAAACAAATTAAAATAAATAGGTTATTCTATGAAGTTGAAGTTGTTCGTGTGGCTGTTGGTGGGGCCTTGGTCTTCGACGAAGATTTTACTTTATGCTCTAGACTTCTAGAGCATTAAAAGAGACTTTATGTCGCCTACACACGACATAAATACGAACTTTTAGAGCATGAGAAGTGAAAAATATATTTTTAACTTTTTAACTGAATATTTTATTAATATGCCGATATTAATAAAATATTCAGTTGGCATGTTTCAACAAAGAACAAAGATGCCGTTCATTCATCCCTTCGTTCGAATCACTTCTTGATTTCATTAACCTCACTCAACTTTCGCCTATCAGCAACGATGACAAACGAAAGTATCCAATTTTTCCCCATAAAATAACTGTGTAACTGAATCACAGGGTGTCGACACGCTCCAGTTTGGCTGACTCAGCGACTGGTACACAATGATTGATTGGAACCTGGCTAGTAAACTGATAAACTTTGTTTGGCGCCACTGATAACAGAACTCTGTTTTCAGAAGTTTTTTTATCCAGAGGCGATTTTAGCACGAGCGCGCGACGTAAACGTAAATACGTCGATTTTTGAATTAAGACGCCTCCCCGAGCAAATGACCTTGAACGAGCAGTTTTTTGGAGCCTACTCCTCTTTATCCAAAAGAAATACCAACTAATAAAAAAATACATTAAATTACTACATATTCTTGACTCCAAAATTGTCGTTTCATTTTTTTTTTAAGTTCTTTAATGTTTCATAAATCCCCTCACAACGAAACCACAGAAATGAGAAATAGTGATTTATAAAATGCTACTCCTCGTAAAGTAACCATTATTTAGATTTTCTACTTATACTAATGAATAGACAATTTAATAATGAACATAATTGTCGTTTTATTTTTTCCAAAAGACGTAAATTTGATTTTATAAAGAATAAAAACCACTCATTTCGCACTATTCGGCCTGCAGTGACTGACGTTACAATCACTTTGTAGTGCAAGCTGATTAGAACTTTATTCTAACAGTATTTCAAACGAAGTTTGAACCACCACACTGATTAGAACTTTATACTAACAGTATTTCAAACGAAGTTTGAACCACCACACTGATTAGAACTTTATTCTAACAGTATTTCAAACGAAGTTTTAACCACCACAAATAGAGTTGCTAATTTTGCTCGGGGAACCGCCTTAATAAAAATACTTGTTGTACTAGTATTTTCATAATTATAAAAATTAATTAATATCTATAGATGATAGTGATTGTGCTTGTTGCAAACAATTTAACTAAAATTATATAGGATTATTGTATTTTTGATTAAAAAAACGACGTATTTACGTTACGTTTACACCGCACGGTCGTGTCAGAGTATCTTGTCTCTTGGTCTATGTCATGTCTCTGTCATGAAAAGGGTAGGTAGACATAGTGAATACATATTTCAGAAAACTTAGAAGTAAGTCGTAATAGTAACTAGTTGCTATACTGCCTCGTTGGTCTAGTGGTGGCAAACGCCACTGAGCATGAGGACCTGGGTTCGACTTCCATGTCGGGCAGTGTTATTTAGATTTCCCCCACACCCACATTTCTCCAGTCATGCTTAAGTCCCATGTAATAGGGGGCGAACCTTTTGCCACAATCTAGATTACATATTAATAAATCCAGACTTGTAGCTCCTGGTACTGAGTATTTCCTGAAGGAAAAATTTGGTAGTAAATTGCGGCCTGGGATTGAACCCAGAGCCTCGTGAAAATTCTGGACGCACAGTGCTAGGTTTGTCTTTAGAGGAGAACCAACAAGAAACTATCACATTTAAACAAACTAAAAACCAAATGCAACATCACAACCCAGAAAATAAAGCATTTTCCTTTGCTCCACAAAAGGAACAATCGCTCCCTCTGTAAATTTAACAGGGGTAGTTTCAACTGATTTTAACCCTACAGAACGAGCTAAATTGATGTATCTCAAGCCCCTTTGCGCAGTGTGTTACTCGTGTGTAGGGTATCCAAGTGAGCGTGTTTTGTTTCAGTTTTATTAGTAAAAAGAAAATAGAAATGTATGGTCACATAAGTAGTTGCTGCATGTTATTGTGGAGCATGTTTCTTTGTTTAAATTTAAGTCGACTATACAAATAAATAAAACAAAGTATCTGTTAGTAATTTCAAAATTGTCAGAGGCCCAAAAAGTCTGACAACCAGTCTTATCAAGGGGTATCGTATTACCCGGTACTAACTGGGTTGTGGAAGTCAGATAGGCAGCCGCTCCATGTAAAATACTGGTATTCAGCTGCATCCGGTTAGACTGGGAGCCGACCCAACATAGTTGGGGAAAGTCTAGGCAGATGATATCAATTCAGCAATCATCCCCTTTTTACTAGATCACCTCTTGCAAACAGGACATCCATGGTTTCTATGGTCTTCCCCTGCTTTAATAGTACGGTAAATTCATACTCAAAATGATTATTTGGTGAGTAGACGATTATAGTCATTTAATTACAGGATATTATATTCGAAAACATGTCAAGTTAACTGATGAAAGATCAAAGGGAAAACAATAATATTTTGTGGTTGATTTCATTCATTTTGTTTTGATCAAGAGCAAAAGTTTTTACAACCAAGTGATAAAACTTTATTTTTGTTTTCGTTGATAAATCTATACCTAGTTTCTTTTGTGAGCTATTATGTGATAAATGTTTGATTAGGATTATAACAATAAGAAAGCAATCCGTGTTATTACCTAATAATATTTGTTATGTTCGGAAAATAAGGTTAATTTATTTTGATGTTGCATTTATGTTATTTTTATATGGATTGTGTGAGGAATGATAAAAGAGAAATAAGTAAATGATGCCGTGACGTTGGACACAGGGGAGAATGGGAAAAGAAAACGTTTTGCGCCGACCCCAAGTTGAATAAAACAAGGAAAGATGATGTTCATGTTACATTATACGTTGCTAAGAAACATATCTAATTGAAAAAGTAAAACGTACTATATTAAATTTTATTCTCTCTAATAAAACTGACTAAAGCACAAACAATAAGAAAAACATGTAAAGGGAAAAAAGAAAACTCGTAATGAAAAAAAGTATTAATATTTAGGCTCGATGGAGCGACGATATTCGCAAGGTAGCTGGTAGCTACTGGATGAGAGTTGCCTATGTCCAGCAGTGGACTATTGTAGGCTGATGATGTTGATGATTGCAATATTTAGTTTTATTTCTGCAATTAGATTCGGGCTTGGCTGCAGACCCCTCCGCCTCACCCGCAAAAATATGCACATGCAGGAATTGGGAAAAATAAACATAGTTCATGTTTCAAACAATAACGATTTCTGCAAAGTAACGCCTGATTTCATTACATGTTTGGGGTTTCTTTTTTTTTTTTTTTGTTGGGACAAGCCCGCCACACTGTTCCCAAACCACTGTAACTCCTGAAAGCCAGAATTAACAGTGGCGACCACCAGAAAAACGCCGAGACAATGAAGCTAGACGAAGTCCCAGGGAATGAATTTAACTGTCTTGGATCCCGCAACGAAATTAATCAGAAAAGTATAGTGGAGGAGTAGGAAAAAACCGTAATTTCCACTTCCCTCCATTTCAGCAGGAGACAGAACGAAACAAGGCCAATAGGCACAAAGGGACGTTTACAACTGGGATAGGCCCAGTTGCCTAGCACCAAAATGTTTGGGGTATGAAGAAAAGGGTGTAAAGCTCTTCATCCCCCATAGAAAAGGGAGGATCCTCCGACCAGATAGATGGGTGTTGTGTCTGATGGGCCACTGCCCGACAGTTGTTGTCGGGTTTTCCTATATAGTCTTAAGTCGCGGATAACTCTGCTTGCGCGATGTAGGAATTCTGACGTGTTTCGCAGCTAGTTCATCTGTGTCATAGATGGCGCTGTAGTACTTTTTGTTCCATGTAGCGTAGTACATTTTGTAGTGCCGCTACACATGTATAACCTTAACCCAGTAAGCTAAACTTGTAAATAACTTTCCAACTCCTCAACACGATATTCAAGCATTTATCTATCACAATAACTCACGGGTGATAACTCAATATAAACGATGAAATATGGTTTGCAAAGGCGAAATATAAAACTTATCGAATGTCAGATAAGAGCGCTCGGGTGAAAGCCTCAGAGTATCATATTGTAGTGTTAGATGTTTTTGTACGAAATAAATGTTCTAGTGATACTAAAGGTATTTATTTATTTATGTTCACATAAATACCTACTTAATAGACGACGATGACGTATTTAAGAGGACGAAGAATATTTTTTTTCGTTCTTGATTTTGTTGTGTAAGCTAATGGTCCAAGGTACCAGGGCCTCTGTGGTATCGAGTAGCGTTAGCCGTACACATTGCATTGTTAATCAGAAAATAAGTAAAGTCTGGCGGCCTTGGGATCTTGCTCGATAGTGAAATTTACGTCATTGTTATCCCCTCTGTGTTAATTAAAAATATGTATTACATATTGTTGTTTTGTAAGTGTTTTTTTTATTTAGAAGGGACTTTAAAGGAATAGCACTTAGTAGTACTTAGAGAATCCCCAGCATAGGGTATCGTAGTGGAACATTGAGTGCTGTGTAGTCCCCTGGGGGACTGGTCTAGGGGATTTTAGTGAACCAGCGAAATTAACTGCATCTCAGAACAAAAATGCATACAAAATTATAAAACGTTTTATCAAGTTTCTGTGTTCTATAGTATGATAAATAACCACATGTTTTAGATGAAACAAAGTTTTTTATCAGACATTTGTTGCAGTAATGACGGCTTGGACAACTAATTTTGGACTTAAATATGTATAAACATCTTTTCATGCCTTCTCCTTTGGCCATACAGACTTGACTTAAACTAAAGACTTTCTTTTTCTCATATTTTACTCACCACTCACTTTAATAAAACTAGAAAAATTTGCTAATACAGACTTCGAGCATAATTTATTACTCCTAGTAAGTGCTTCTCTGCATAAAGTATCGATCTACATCACTGTCTTTTTTCTTTTCTATCGAAAACTTTCTAGACTCATTCACGGAACCTTCTTTGCATGACGGAAACGTCTACCTTATGCAATCTTTTGGAAACCTAGGTACCGAAATACATTGGCTTATGGACAACAGAATGCCAACTTATTTCTTATTGTTCAGCTGCAGAGCAAAAGCAAATGCTCTTTTCACACAAAATCTTTTTGTGAGAAAATATCCCGCAATTTGGAATTTGAGTCCATTACGTTTGTAATTGACTTTAAAAATATATTCAAAATTGTTATTTCAGACTTCACAATAGACGTACTTTATGATAAAACTAAATAGCTGAAATCCTTCTAGCAAAATCCCAAGAGGAACATAGGTACCTAAATATTATTTCAGGCGACATTTTCCCAACCCTATTGTGTGGCATTTCACCTCCTTAGGCCTCAGGAGATTAGAATTTATTTAATTTAGCACGCTACAATTGGCAGTTTTAGAGGTTACGAATGCTTTGGGATTTATAATAGAGGTGTACAGGTAAAATATCTTTAGGTCTTATTTGGTTCATATGAGGTGATAAAAAAGTATTTACAGGGCAAGACTGATGTAAGTTAAAATGCCTGGCCCCAGACGGTCGTAGGTTGGCATAGTAGGGTATATGCATGATTTTTTTATCACTCTAAACAAAGCGTTTTAAAATCAGAAATAGCCAAAAGAAATTATTTTTTTAATATCTATAAAAAATACTAAGTTATAAGCATTTGAAACTGCTGATTAGACAGAGAGATCCGATACAGCGAATGACGTCATTCGCTGCATGGACGTACAAAATCCATACTAAATTCCGTTTATCTAGAAAGATATAGAAACAAAAGTTTATATGGTTTTAACTTTTGTGTTGTTTGACCGATTTATGTGTTGTTTTCGCTTTTTGTCATTATTGTTAAGGTACTTTAACATTATCGAAATAAAAAAAAATTAGAACAATGAAGAACAATTAGCTGGGTATTATCTAAAAAACAAATATTTTTGTGGTATCGCCTGCCAAGCGTGGAGATTACGGCAAATTCCTCCCATCATGGGAGAGGCTTATGTCCAGCAGTGGACGTTATGGGCTGTTGTTGTTTAGCGGACCCGAGAGTTAGGCAAAGGTGTACCTAATAGTAGGTACACCAACGTTTCGCCAATAGGCTAGTATCCACCATCAATAAATTGCAAATCTATTTAGTCCGTCAGTTAGAACATTGGAAAATGATGGACACGTATTTTTTTTGTTTTTGTTGACCAATGAATATTGACAAAGATAAAACGCATCAAAACTCGGGCGAGGGGGGGCCGTGACTTCTGAACGCACTAAAAATGTATACCACGGCATGGCATATTGAGAATTTTAAAAGCGTCGTATCTTCGTCAATTTTGGTTTACCTAACAAAAGAAAAAATACAGGTTAAATATTTTTTGATAATCTAACTGTCGGACTAATTAGATTTTTTTTCAGTACACAAGCCTATTAGGTATATTTTTAAGTCCCATGTAATACGGGTCCAGCCTATTGCCATCAATCAGACACATATATCCAGATTCTGTGACTGCTACTGAAAAATTCCTGATGGAAAAACCCAATAACACTTTGACCACTAGACCAACGAGGCCTTGTAATGTATTTACTCCAATTTAAACTATGAATTCAGCTTGTTGTCACATGGCCTATATTATATAATCATTTATATTACTGAAATAGATGTTGTCATAATTATGTACTTACGTAGGTTATATATAGCTAGGTAAGTGTTATGGAAAATAACACGAAGCGACACATAATTTGATTAATAAAATGTGTAACATGAGGATCGTCGTGAACAAAATTGTTTTGAAATATTTTTATTAGACTTGATTTTGTGGCTTGGTAAGAGTTTATTTTAAACCAACTTCTAAAAAGGAGGAGGTTAAATATTTGATCAGCATCGTATTTTTTTTTTCATGAATTTACATCCATTTTTCCGTAATTACTGGTATAGGTAGAGGAAATTTTCACCCGGGCGGAATTCTGTCGCCCAGGTACCAGTTTTAATAAGGGCTAAAGCCGTTTGAAAATGGGGCTAAAGCCGTTTGAAAATGGGGCTAAAACCAACTAAAAACCTAATCGTAAACATGAATACCCGAAAGACAAAACAAATCATTTACGTATCCACGCGTGTAAACATTTCTCTCCCCGAACATACGTGTCCATTACTAAATTAACCGGAGACATTAACAAATATTATTCTTATGTCGCACACTCGCACTGTGACGTCATTTGACATTGAATTAGTATAATATACTGCGGTAATACTTTATTGTTGAATTCACCTGAAACTAGCGTGCTTAGTTTCCACGTGAACTAATTACTAAGTAGTTTTTTGTAATGAAATGTATAATACTGGTATTCAGCTGCATCCAGTTAGACTAGAAGCCGACCCTAGGGTCGGCTTCTAGTCTATATACCTATATATAGTTGGGAAAAGGCTTGGCAGATGACGATGAGGTTTTTGTAATTAATTTTTATTTGGCTAAGGTTTTGTTCTGTAAAATTGTGTGGGGGAGGCTTTTAACATGACATTATGCCTGTAATCACCAGAGGTGTACCTAATAGTACCTACAGCCATATTTCACCATTAATGTTTGCCGAGCCTATTCCCATAAACCCGGGCACAACTCCGGACTCCGCGGTTGCTTCTGAAAAAACGCCTAATGGAAAAACCCAATAACATTTTGCTCAAACTGAAAACCGAATTCAGGATCTCACGCTCAGCAATCACGCTAATGAGCACTAGAGCAGCAAGGCTTTCAATTCGGCCAAAAAGGCGACGTACGAATTTATCTTCTGACTTTGACGGTAAATCCGTGGAGGCCCGCACTGCTGATGGTGATCAGCGAGACTTTTAATTGAGCACGACAATCTCTGAACCACGAAGGCACATAGAGTCAATGATAGTACAGAGTACTCACACATGTGCTGTACAATTATACGATACTAGGAAATTGAGTCTATGCAATGGAAATATTATCTAACAAACTTCTGCTGTTTCCACCATAATTTCACATGCTAATCAATTAGTTTACTCTTTTTCTTGTGTTGTAGAGCAGGAAGGCAAGAAGTTTCAATAAGAATATACCTTCGTCTGTGGACCCGATCGATTCGGTCGGGACGTCATTGTTTAACTATTGTGTCTACTTCGCTAACAGATGAAGAGAAAAGAAGAATAAGAATAATTTATTTAAAAAGTAGATATTACAAAAGTGTACTACAAAAGTGCACATTTACGTAGGTGCAGTAGTGCTATAACAACAACAACAACAACAACAAACAAACAACAACAACAAAAAAACAACAACAAACAACAACAACAAACAACATACAACAACAACAAACAATAACAACTGAGTACCAATAAATACCAGTTCAAAATAACCTGCTGTGCTTTTGTTTATTCACGTACTATTTCAGTTAGTAGCGTTATTGTTTCATTGGCCATCCTGTTTTTCTTTTGATTGGCGTTATAATCCCTGCTTTGTAAGCTTCTTTGTCGGATTTCAAACATTTTAAATTACGTTCCATTTTTTGTAACGGGTTTCTTTTTCCTCTTATTTAAGCTTTGTTTGTGGTTGGTAGAAATGAAAAAAGGTATTTTATACTCACATTGATACTTGGTTATATTCTTAAGTCCGTTCCCGAAGGGTAACCAACGGGATCCTATTACTAAGCCTCTGCTGCCCGTCCGTCAGTCTGTCTCTCTGGCAGCGGGCTGTATCTCATGATCCGTAATACCTATTACGTGGAAATTATATTTTGTGAAAATTTCAACTGTGTAGGTAGACAGTTGAGATTTTCACAAAATATGTCATTCTGTTACCGTTATAATGACAACTAATAAATTAAAACTTAAATAGGCTTGGGAGTGACATGGAACCCTTCATGTGCGAGTCCGACTCGCACTTGGCCGGATTTTTTGTAATGTCAAAGTACTTATTTTTTAGCACTCAATAAATATCTTGTTCTTGTTCTTGTTTTTATTCATGTTTGTAATACTTAACAAATAAGTACACATTTAATAGGCTTATATCGATTCAAAGTCAGACAACTTCAGACAATTATTTATTCTTTGACGTTTATTCACGAACGGTTTTCCTTATTGTGTATATTTGCTTACTGGCATCCCTTGCGACATTATTTGTCTCCATTTCAGGACATTCAGTCTACTTTATGCGAAAGATCATGGCTTAAGTTGATATTTTGGGGCAATGCTAACCCGCACTAGATAGTGAGGGTTAGCATGATAGATAGAGGTAGTCTAGGTCGTCATGAGAGCTTGATGTCGTCTAAATAAGGTTCAAATTGCATTGATCGTCGCTAGCTCATGAAGTACAACTATTATACTACTTTGAATTTTGTTTGTATTTTTACTTTATGTGAGACTACTTATTGTATATCACTTTTCGTATCTCGAACCATCCTATCATTTAAAATATTATCTCTACTTATTGTACGTAAATAAAAACGCGTTTTTGTTGACTTTCCTCCTTTAACACAGCTACGGAGCAGCGGATTGACGTGACTGTATATAGATAGTACATAACATCACGCCTGTAATCCCCAAATGGGTAGGTAGAGGTTTATCTAACAGTAGACCCACATTTCGCCAATTATGTTTAAGTCCCATGTCATATGGGCGAGACTATTGCCATCAATCGGGCACGAATCTCGATAATCGGGTCAATCATATGGATCAAATCTCTCTAATAAACATGATAAATTACTAAAATGAAAGGAAAACCATTAAATATAAAGTTATAAATTCAACGTCAAAAAATAACAGGTGATATTTTTTTTAATTTTAGTCGGCTCGATTCCCGAGCCGCCGCGCAGCCGTGTGGTATCCAGCAGAGTAGAATAGAACCAACCCACTACACTCACGGGTGTCGTACAAGGCGACTAATGTCTGAGGCAGAACACCTTGCGCCTCCGTAGCCCAGAGAATGGGCAGCAGCGTTTTCTGATTAGACAGAGAGATCCGATACAGCGAATGACGTCATTCGCTGCATGGACGTACAAAATCCATACTAAATTCCGTTTATCTAGAAAGATATAGAAACAAAAGTTTATAATGGTTATAACTTTTGTGTTGTTTGGCCGATAAATTATGTCTTGTTTTCGCTTTTTGTCATTATTATTAAAGTACTTTATCGAAATAAAAAAAAAACGTATGCATATTCCCTATTGTTGATGTTCAAAAGGGCCTTCGCCAGGGCCATGTCAACAGTACGATGCAGCAATTAGCTGGGTACTAACTAAAAATAAAATATTTTTGTGTTATCCCCTGCCAAGCGTGGAGATTACGGCAAATTCTTCCCATCATGGGAGAGGCTTATGTCCAGCAGTGGACGTTATGGGCTGTTGTTGTTGTTGTTGTCGATTCCCGAGTGTGGCAAACAAATTTTCGAAAATATGTAAATGTAGATTTGTTTCTTTTCAAAAATAAAGAATTGTTTTCTTTAAGTAAAATTTGTTATCTCCAGTATTTAGAGTACTTCCCTCCAGGTGGCATTGACAAATTCCAACCTGTATATCGGAGACTGACACTAACATAGGCTACTCTATAATTATTCTCTTGCCGTTTTTCCAATTAATTTGGGGTCGGCACAGCATGTCTTCTTCTTCCATTCTTCTCTGTTACTCGTCATCTCATCAGACACCTCCTTTCGTGCCATACCATGCTTCACACAGGCTAGTCTATACTCGGATCCCGATAAAATGCATGACCCCTGTGGCATAGGTCACGAAACCAAAGCCACACGCAAAAGCAAATAGGATGTGGAAACCAGAAATAGCACACGGATTCGGTAACGTATTTGATCTAATACGAATTTAGATTGATTGGATTTAATACATACTCGTATAAATAGCTGTGGCAGATGTTTCGTCATTAGATTCACCTGCTAGCCGCAAGGACACGTTGTACTTACTGTACGTACGTATTTATAAAAAAATAAAAATATTTCTTTTATCAATGTTTTTTGATTTATTTCATAACCCCTGCTCTCAAAACGGTGATTAAAAACATAATGAGGAATCTGGCATGTTCTAGAACCTCCCATCAATTCGTATTAGAACCACGTGGCGTTATGGCCTATTTCTTTTCTCCGAGACGAGGCCTATGTCCCAGCAGTCATCATCTATCAACCATGTTGGGGTCGGCTTTCAGTCTAACTGCTGGCTATCTGACCTACACAACCCAGTTAGTACTGGGTAATACGATATCCCTTGGTAAGATTGGTGATCAGATTTTGGGGCCACTGGCTACTTAACGACTGTCAAAGATCTACAAATGACAGAAGGAACCGACGGCTTTACGTGATTTCCGAGACATGAAGGAAACTCGGTATGTAATGGGTGGTCAGCCATCCACGGACCAACCTAGGCATGCGGTTTAATCTCAAGATCGACCCGAGTGGCCTGTGTATTGGAAACGTTAAAAGCTGAATATGATTGTGTCTTTCTTGAGATTGAAATTCTACTGTATGGAATATTTTAAGAGTGTGCATGCATGTTATTATTCCGCCATGATTTTATTCACCTCAGTAACCCTTTCCTTCGAAGGTAGGTACAAAATGTTTAGCGTTCTCGTCTCAGAGATGTGCAATGCATGTGTTGGTTCACTAACAAGCTAAGCGAATACGGATACTATAATTTTAATAAGGTTTCCATATTTATACTGGTGCAAGCCATGTTTAGGAAATCCACATATTATATGGAGGGCTGTGTTGAGTGATCAAATACTGCAACAGGTTTTTGTAGTGACGGCTTATTTTTTCAATGTCATATCCGAGCATTATTTCGAATGTTTGGCAGGTTTTCCATAAAAAACTGCCAGACGTCCATTTTATTACGGAAAAAAAATTTTTTTTTTCTTTCTCAGTAATGAGTTATGGGTGTATTCCTCAAATAAATGATTTATCATTGTTATGATAATTCATATCGGACGGGGTTCTCGAACGAAACATTACAAAAGAATTTGCATTTTGCTTTATTTGTTATTGTGTGAAGCTGACCCTATATTTTTTTAGGGTATAATTATTTATTATGTGATTATGCGATTTCGGCGGTCTCTTCAGTCCTGGAGCCATAGCGTTAGATGGCGCGCCTCTTCCTGTCTGCTCCGACTTTCGGTATCTCGGTTCACTCCTGCAAAGCGATGGCACAGAATTAACACGGGATGGATGAAGTGGCGGCAGGTCACGGGAACAATCTGCGACTCCCGCATTCCCCTTAAACTTAAAGGGAAGATTTATAAAACAATGGTTAGACCTGCTGTCTTGTATAGATCAGAATGTTGGGCCACAAAAGGGATGAATGAAAGGCATTTGTCGCGGTGATGAGGATGCTAAGGGGGATGTGTGGTGTTACTCAAATGGAAGTAAGAAATGAGTATACAAGAGGAAGTCTGAAAAGACTGAAAAGTTGTGTGGTAATCGGTTTTCGTGGTATGGGCATGTGATGCGGAGGAATGAGGAAAATGTCGTGAAGAAAGTTTTCAGTATGAATGTGGATGGGTATATGAGTAGAGGAAGACCAAAGAAACGATGGATGGACTGTGCTAAGAATGATATGGCAAAAAAAGAAGTGTCTGATGAGATGACGAAAAATAGAGAAGTATGGAGGAAGAAGACATGCTGCGCCGACCACACAAATGAATCGGAATAAGGGCAAGAGAATGATGATGTGATTCTTCCACATTTACCCATAATTATCTTCTTCACATGGTGGATTTCATCAGATTTCCGAATCTACTTCCTATAATTCGTTCAGCAACTACACGTCGGATTGCCGAATTGCCATCTAACGTGGCAATGCCGCCAGCCTTCTGGGCACTTCTCCCGTTGACAGCAATATGGACGAATTTTTTGAGACCCTGTAATTCGTTCCTCCTTTTGATACTTGCACGTATTTGTATTATTTATTTAAGTTTGTTGAATTTATAAGTTTAACAAAATACAGTTTTGAGTGGTAGAACTTGATCGTTCCTTCACATTTTAATCTACAAGCATTTCTTTTCAGAAAAGTTTTCAGCTTAAAATAGCTCGCTGGACATATTTGTTTTAAAGCTCTTTCGCTTAAGAGGAAGTTCCTACTATTAGGTTTATTTTCAGTTTGCAGCTTCAAGATTGTTGTTCAAAAGTTCTATACTGTTTCAATACAAAGTTTTGTATATCCTATCGCGTAACAGGAAACACTGTAATGAATTTTAGAGCACTTTATTTACTATTTTCTATTAACTTAGTTCTTTATGCACATAAATGCACAGAGGCGGACTTAATTTCGTAGAGCCCATAGAAATTTCTACCAGTCAGCCTTGGGTGACTCAAATAAAATAATGATGAAAAGAAAAGAACCAAACAGAATCCGCCAAGGCGTCCACCTGACAAGCGATGAAGCTTGACCGAGTCTCAGAAATAAAATAAATAATCAAAAAATAACAGCACTTTCCATTTCCCTCCATTTCAAGCAGGAGACAGAACAGGGCAAAGCAATACTCTCAAAGCGACATATACGGCGAGGATAAGCCAACATCAAATATCATTGTCGTTTGTGAAATAATCCATGGGCTATTTGTTAGCATAATGGTCAGGCTTGCGACCACGAGATTAACGAGACAGGCGCATATGTATTTTCTGCTAAATACCTAGAAATAAAGACGTGATACCTACTACTTATACATACTCGTATACCCACGTGTTGAAAGACTAAGTAGCCTACAATACTGTTTATTAAAACTACCTAAACACTTGTTTCCCAATTATTATAATCTGGATCTCTTCTAAGTTCAAGTGAATCGGTTTCTTCTAGGCAAGCGTGCTCCACCCTAGGTCGCATCATCGCTTTACATCAGGCGAGTTGTGGCCAAACGCAAGCCAATTTAGTGTAAAAAAGACGACATAATAAAAATATCCGGAAAAATCTTCGCAATTTTTTCTCTCAAAATATAACAATTTATCACCAAATAATGATACCTAAAGAAGAAAATATTCCTCACAATATTGAGGGCGCCATTTTCCTCATGGAAGGATTAAGCCGCCTTCAATATTAAATATTTCAATAGAAATTCTCAACGTAACTGTGGTTATTAAAATGGCGGTAAATTATTGGAAAATAACAATTATGATAAATATTTTATGCGCCTCAAATATTATGGCTGTAAACACAATATGTATAGAGAGACAAGTGTTTTTGTGGTCGGAATTTTGAGCTTAATTCCTGTGTTTAGTAATACACTAGAAAACATCAGATTCTAAGGTTTTACCAATCTATTCATTCTCGATAACAAGGTAATTATTTTATCGATTATTATGTTTAATACTTTCATGTTACTTTTTTCGCTTTCTAGATTGTAAATCGCTGCTGTATTTTGTGACGTCCTTGAGAAAAAAAGGCGTTTTTTTTTCGTACATATTTTAACTAGTTAACAAAACCGGGAAGTGTGGCAGAAAAAAGGGGAGGCCAAGAAGTGGGTGATTTGGGGCTGATAATTATGATGATGTTGAACAGCTGGGCCCAGAAATGTCTCTTTTGATGTTAGCGAAAAAGGTCATTAAGCTCGTTACACATTTGGTAAAAGATACATGATTTATACGTATATATATTTCGCATTTTTTACGCATAAAACTGTTGTCAAGTAATTGTTTTCATATTTTAATAATATCAAGTTCTTTGTTTAAATATTAATTACTGTTGCTTTTGTTTTCAAACTGTCAAAAGTTCGTCTATTTAAAGATTTCGCGTGGGCGGATTTACAAACACAAAGAAGCAAAATATGAAGCATAAATATTTTCTACATTACTTTCAGAGTATGATGGAAAAATCGTACGCATACACGTAGATACTAACACACAGTTAAACCAGAAATGATTTGCGCTTCGATAATCCTCGTTTTTCCGAAAAAGCAATACGTCGCGCCCTAGAGTTGGGCTCTCAAAAGGTCAAAAACTCTGTCAGTGTACGTAATCTGGTTGAAGGTCATCATTTGTCTCTAAAGAAATGGAAAGTGTTTTGAATTTACTATCAGTTTTTTTTTATCTTAAATGTTGTATTTACTTATTTATTTAAACTTCATGTACAATAGTGGTAAATAGGCGGATTTAATGCCACAAGGCATTCTCTACCAGTCAACCTTTGAATTAAATAGGAAAACATCGTGATGGGGTACAAAATAATATTTAAAAAAATAGCTTATTGTTTACGAGAATTTATATACTTATTTTATACTAATACGTACAACAAATAAAATAAACTAGTCAATATTTTAACAAATACCAAAATTAAAAGAATAACGAGAAACCTAATAATAATTATTAAGACTAGACTTCTAATTGAGAGCTATTTAGTTTGACTTAAATAGTGGTTACGAACTTTTATTTTAAAAGTGAATTTGCTAATACAAAACAAACAAGTAGGTAGGTACTTCCATGATTATAATAAATCTTACGTTACATGTTTCTCATCACCGCGCGTTCGTCTTTCCGAAGATAGACGATGATTGCCGAAGCGCATACTTTTCCTAAGAGATCTGTACAGAAGGCGTTTCATTACATCGATCCCATTCAGTTCAATAAAAAAGATGTTTCATTCAAAACTGTGTCGGCCTTTAGAATTAAAAATAAAGTATCAGCTCCAAAGTACCTACTCGTACATCACTGACGCTTTTTACACGAGTTTTCAGAATGAGTGTAATCTCTCTTTTTATGCTTTATACCCACGTATTCATTATATGTCGAAACGTAAGTCTTGCCACGTGGGTATGTGTATTTTTGTAACATTATACGGGTATTAAGTCTTAAGGTATGTATGTCAACCATTAGTATAGAATATTTCGTTATACATGTCAGCGTCAAATTGTAAACTACACACTACAACAGCCCATAACGTCCACTGCTGGACATAAGCCTCTCCCTTTTCCGTAATCTCCACGCTTGGCAAGCGGATTGGAGATCGCAGTGATGAAAGACCAACAGAAAACGCTGCTGCCCATTCTCTGGTCTACGGAGGCGCAAGGTGTTCTGCCTCAGACATTAGTCGCCTTATACGACACCCGTGAGTGTAATGGGTTGGTTCTATTCTACTCTGCCGGATACCACGCGGCTAAATTGTAAAACCCGTTAAATTGTAATCTGCACTGAAAAAAGTTTTGAGTAACAAATAACAAACAATTGAGTAACCTGTTACAAACAAATAGTGACTACATAACTATAGTTCTTATTAGACAAATTCAGTTTTGTTATTAGTAGTTCTGTTATTAGTGGCTCGACAAAAATGATAACTTCCTAACAAATTTATAATTCACGTTGTACCAAAGTGTTCTAGAATAAATAACTTAATATGTGTATTAAGAACAAAAGAGTTATGTAAAAATAGCCACATTTTATTGTTAGCGCGTACAAAACTGTTTGGTTAAAACTTGGTCATGGGTTTGGTATTGTTCAGTTATTAGTTACATCACTATAATATTATTGTAACCAAACTATTTTGTTAACTGTAAACTACTTGTTGAATAATTTATGGCTGCCCCTCATATTACTTGCAACAGTACAGAATTGTTACCTGTAACTGAACTTTCCGGTTAGAAGTAACATAACTTTTTTGTTACTAATAGTGTTTTTTTTTGCTTATAGGTTTATAGCATATAGCCGAAACTAATATATATGTACCTACTTATAAGAAGTTTCAGCAAGATATATCCCTCCCCAAATCTTACCTACTAAAACTCCTCATATGGTACACGGTACTAATTTCGGCTACAAACTTGAGATCCCTACATAGAATAAGAAAAATAACTTTATTTGTTACAATTATATTTATTTAATAGGTATCAAATCAATTAATTTTAGTAGGAACTTATATATTAATAATTATCACATAAATTCAGACAATGAGCTAGCACACTACACTAGCCAAACCTAGGTAGACACACTAAAATAATATTAAAAATTCGATCATTCCCACTAGTTTCATTGAAGTTCCAACATGGAACTAATGCAACTACTTTTCCCACTAGTTCCATTGGACTACACAACGGAACTAGTGAAACTATTTATTCCCACTAGTTCCATTTCATTGTAGTGTGTAGTTTTTGCTAAATGCTGTAAACATCCATACATACATCCTCGCAAACTTTCTATTTTTATTTTCTAGTAGTATTTAGCAAAAATTAACTACAATGGAAATAGTGGAAATAAATAGTTGCACTAGTTCTGTTGTGTAGTCCAATGGAACTAGTGGGAAATAATAGTTATGCCTGGCTGCATTATTCAAGAGACATTTTTACTTGGTATTTCAGCAAAAGACCTTTGCCTTTATTCGAGGAACTTAGGATTCCATATAATTCCTGGAAACATATTTTATATAATTAATAATAGAATGAAAAAAAAACATAAAAATGTAAATATTTGGAAAGAATAAAATACAGTCTTAAAATAGTCAAATATCCCCATTTACTCTTCACAGCTAGAATTAAAAAATCTTAGCGAAACCCTAAAAATAATGTCAAAATAACTAACGCAATCATATTCCGACCTGTCTTCTTCTATTGCATTTGTTTCAGAAATTTCAGGGGGATCCTCATCAGGGTATGTTAAGTCTTCCACTGTATACAGCATTATTTTGTCGTTTGAGTCCGGAGTAGTATGACACTGAAATATAAAATAATAACCTGATCAACCTTTAACATGGTTTTGTATAACGACCACTGTCAGAGACAGTGACAGGGACTGATGGCTGAACATGCCCTCCAAAGCACAGGATCATCTTACTTAACAGACAACAACTCTGGATTAGGTGGTTCGGCCTGCATTATCCTAATCAAACTGGGAACAACTACACAAAGTGACTTTCGTGCACTAAGTGTTTTCCATGGAATTCGATTCCACAACCTCTGGATCAGGGGCCGAAGCCCCAAACCACTAGACCACAATGAGACAGCAATGAAATTAAAAAGTAATCAATACTAACATACGAGTACTATAAATGAATTAATACTTGTTTTTTAAATGACAGTTATTAAATATTTTATTGTTAATTTAAATGACTAAATAGGTAGGTAAAATTAAAAATTCTTATGTGTTATTATTTAAATTGTTAATACTTAATTATTATATATTGTTATTATTACTTACAGTGTTCTCAAAAGCATTTGACATTATGTTGGTCAAAAGTTTGATTTGTGTAGTCAGCTTAGGCCCAGTGTCCAATAATTGGCACTAAGTCTTTCAGGTCAGCCTCTGACAACATTTGGAGGGTCTCCACATCAATAGACTCTTCTGAAATATTAATGAAAATTGGTACATACAAAAGCAGATACTTATTATAGGTACAAAAATTATTGGTAAAATTGATGATAGTCACATGAACAATAAGTTTATTATTGTCTTTTTATCTTCTCACTAAGTGAGCCCACTTAGTGAGAAGATAAAAAGACAATAATAAACTTATTCAGCTTGTTCACTAGTCCCAAGGGACTTTTCTAAAAAAAAAAACAGAGTTCGTTGAGAGAGGACAGGCCCTAGGTTATGTAGGTGCAGATGCGGTAGGTATGCAGTTAATAATATCATACACTAGGAAAGAGAAAGACCTACTTATAGGGCTATATGGTTCACTCAGTTGGTTGAAGATTCAAAAGTCAGACAACAGCTCGTAACAGTCCATTGCTGAACATAAGCCTTCTCCAAATACTGGGGGGGTATTGTCATAATCTCCATGTTTGGCAGGTGGGTTGGAGACCGTAGTGCTGATAGATACCGGGTCGAAAACGCTGCTGCCCGTTTTCTGGCCTACGAAAGTACCTATTAGGCGGTAAGCCTTGACATCAGTCGCCTTGTGCGACACCCTGATGTGTAGTAGTATGGTGCTTGCTTTTCTACTTTGCCCGACACCACGCGGCCAAAAAGAACGGCGGTGGCGGTTGAAGAGCAATGAAGTGCATCTAACTAACGGGAAATATTATACCCTGTTTAAAATAGTGATCTAGAGTTCTGAATGAAACACTAGGTATTGTCTAATTATATAGGGAATAGAAGTTAAAAGTAGGTACTCACCCAAAAATTTTAGAATGTAAGCTTTTAATCACCAAGACCGCAGATAGTCCGAGATTGTTTTCCCCCCACCTCGTCTGCCGGCGGCAGCTCCATTTTTGAAATTTATTCATGTAAAACAACCAGAACTTACGAAATACAACGCAAATCTCTTCTCGCTCGCCTCGCAACACGAGAAGAACAGGTTTCTACACGTCGTCGTTCCGTTAAGTTTGATTTGACAAAACTGTCAGCGAACGGGAACAAAACATTTCGTTAAGAGCAGCGTATGCTGTGTGATTGATGACCAAAAATATTCTAAAACCAACATAATCAATATTAGTTGATCTCAGTCAAATTTTTTGTTTATTTGTAGTAACTTTACAACACAAATCTCAACAATACTTTACGGTTGGAAACAAACTAATAACAGAGTTGAAAAATAGCAAGTTATTCGTTAAAAAAATAGTTTTAGTTGGGTCAACTGTAAAGTCACAAGTGTGTTTGATTATAGCAAAACATCTTATGTTGCAAAGTGCCGAAACCGAATTTTGCATTAGATAACATAAACTTTAGTAGGTTATAAAATAAAATAAATAAAATAAAAATAAAAATAAAAATAAAAAATAAAAATAAAAAAGCCTTTTATTTCTTGCAGAATTATTAAGGTTTACAAAGTATTTTGTTAGTAGCATAAAGTTTAGTTTGTTTTAAGTGTTAGTTTTTTTTTTTTTATAGCATTTTAATAATAACTAATAGAGAAATATAATAATTATATATAATAATAATAAGAAAAGTTCCAGTCGTTTCTGGATTTTGCTTTTTGCATCCAGTTTGGACCCGCTGTGTGTTTTATTTCATCTTCCCATCTATTGCGGGGTCTCCCTTTTTTTCTTTTGCCTACTGGTCCCTTCCATGCTGTCACGCTTTTAGTAGGTTATAACTAACTCAAATATCTCTATAACCAACCAAAGCAGTTGATCAATACGTAAATGAAATTCGTTTGTTAGTTATCAAAGTTTGGCTATTTGTCAATTAACTCAAATAGTTCTGTAAAATACTTTTTCAGTGTAGTCAGATTGTAAACTGTCGAAATATTGTCAACTGATTACAATCTGTCGAAGTGAAACCGTCAAATTGTAAAATACATGGGATCAAATTAGCACTGCCCCCATAATCGGGACTTGGGACACCCCGACGTTAGGTTAGTTAGGTTCCTTTAATCCCTGTAGATAGAAATAGGAGAACCCGCGTAGCGGGACTTCGTCGACTACGCTTTTAACGCGATATATGAAGTATTTTGAGGTTAGGTTACATTAATCAGTTTTTCTCAGGAATGGTGCATTATCTTTTCATGGGAGTGGTACCAGGGGGCAAGGGGGACCACCTCTCCCCCCCCTCTACACCACGCGAGGTGAGTTGCGTCGCATACATTTCACAATTTGTCGGTTTCGTTAAGATTATAATCTGCCGAAAAATAATGCGTCATATTGTAAGCAGTATGTTCAGTTGACAATATTTCGACAGTTTACAATCTAACGGGTTTTACAATGTGACGCCGACATAATTATACACACATCAAAAATGTCTAGGGATCAAGCATTTTTATGCGGATTTCTTGAGATTGAGATGTGGCTTTGTAATAAATTTATGATTTTATAAATTTATATGGATCCTTTTTGGTGCATTTCATAATTTGAATCAGGAACTCTCAATCAAATTCGAGTAAAAGATGAAAATAAGCTGTCAATATTTTCCCTATAAAAACATACAACGCATTGAAGACATTATTAGTGCTACTGTTTCCCTACTACTGATTAAAACCAACGTTATTATGGAGCGGCGACGTCATTTAAGCAGGGAAGAAATGCTCAGAGCCGTGGGAATGATAGAAGCTGGTTCCCGGCAACGTACTGTAGCTTTAGCTCTGAATACAAGTCAGAGTGTTATCAGTCGACTTTGGACACGTTACCGAAGCACTGGTACCGTGGCTGAGCGCCATGGAGGACGGTATCGCTGCACCACACGGAGACAAGACCGATACATTCAAATCTTAACTCGAAGAGCTCCAACAATAACCGCCATGATGTTAGCCGTGAGGCTTCATCACTCTTCAGGGAACTTAATTAGCGACCAAACAGTCAGAAACCGCTTGCATGAAGTGAACCTTCATTCCCGAAGACCGCTACGGGTACCACCTATAGCAATGCACAATCGTAGGATTCGATATCAATGGGCTCTTGAACACAGAAATTGGGCAGAAGAACAATGGCGTTTCGTGTGCTTTTCTGATGAGTCTCGTTTTGGTATGAGACCGGATACAAGACGTATACGACACTGGAGAACCCCTGGACGCCAACAGCGATTAAAATCCTGCCAGGAAGTCCATCCTTATAGTGGTGGAACCATCATGGTATGGGCGGGTATTTGGATCGGCGGAAGAACTGAGTTGATTTGGATCAGAGGCAACCTCAACGCTCAAATTTATGCTGAGACGATTGTATCAGACGTCATCGTTCCTCTACAAGTGCAAATCGGTCCCTTATTTCAGTTAATGCATGATAATGCACGACCGCACACCGCAAGAGTTGTAAGACAGACTCTCGCCGCAGCTAACATCAATGTCCTGCCCTGGCCTGCTCAGTCGCCAGACTTGAACCCGATTGAGCATGCATGGGATATGCTACAGAGAAGAGCTCTGCCGAATATGGAGGGTATCCAGTCGCAAGAAGACCTTTTTTTGTTGTTGCAACGAACATGGGCGGCCATTCCACAGCGTGATTTGGATGAACTCATTTTGAGTATGCCAAACCGATGTTCTTGTGTTGTTAGTGTTCGCGGTAGAAACACGGATTATTAATTGTTTAAGTTACCCAATAAAATTTTAAAGAAAACTGTTATTTCAGTCTTTTTTTCGAACTTTAATGTTAGTGGTTCAAATGACAAAAATCCCTTTATTAGGAAAATGGCAAATTTCTTTATTAATGCAAAGGTGACTTGGTTTATCGTTACTGTGACAAACGAAAACACTTTATTTGATGAATCCTTAAAGAAAATTTTAATTAATATCAATCAGGAGAAAAGTTATTGCAAAAATATATGTTGATCCCTAGATACTTTTGATGTGTGTATATAACTGCTCACTATGAAATCGGAGATAAAAGTTAAATCCGTGTAGGTATTTATTGCATGTAAAATAAAATCGCTGCGTCATTGATCTAGTGGTCGCGAGCGCGACTGCTGAGCATGGGTCCTGGGTTTGATACCCGGATCGGGCTGTGTTTTTGGGTTTTTCCATCAGGAATTTCTCAGCCACAAAGACTTCATTGGGCCCGGTTGATGACAAACAGCTCGCTTCCTATTAAATGGGACGTAAAACATAACTGGCAAAATGCAAGTGTTTTTGACTATTAGTAACTCTTCTGCCTAACCCTTCGGGGCTTACAGGCGTGATGTTGTGTGGTAACAACAGTCGCGGAGTAAAATGGTCCTGACATAAGGACAGGACGTATCTATAAAGATACACGGAACGCTAAAAATTAGATTGACAGAATAAAAATTCATTCACCAACTGGAAAAGTAAACAAATACTATGCCGCAACACAATCAGTGGTGCTACAGCCAAAAGCAATTACACTTTTTCACTTTCACTTACGTCCATGGTTTGATTTACAGGCCCGGGAAAAGTGTTATTGGGATCTTCTATCAAATGGAAATTTTTAAAGTTAATAGTAACGGACACTGGATTTAATATTGTGCTCTATTAATTTTCAATAGGCCTAAAAATAATTTATTTTGAGGAAAGAGGTGTCTGATAAGATGACAAGAAATAGAGAAGTAGATGAAGAAGAAGATATGCTGCGCCGGCTCCAATTAAATTGAGATTTCAATTGCAATAGCCAAGAGAATGACGATAAAATTAAAAAAAAAAACCGAAGGACAGACAGGAGAACAGAACGAATCTATAAGGTTCCCGTTTTAACCATTTGGCAACGGAACCTTAAAAAACAATAATTTATTAAACTAGTAAAGGTGGATCATACGAGCTACAAAATGGGCTGGCCCACGAAGTACGAGAAGGAGAGAAAGAAAAGATGGATCTAGCGGACAGCGGGAGTAAACTGGCTAGAGACAGCTCTCAGTAGAGATAAATGGAAATCTCTAGAGGAGGCTTATACCAGAGATGGTTCTTCTCCACTTAGGCAACATAACATAAACAGATTCTGTACATTGTGGATAGCAATTAATAAAACTATTTTATTTTACGTTAATTTATTAAAGCCGTTAGCAAATCACTCAAATGTAATCTCATAGTTATGTGTAGTCAATTTGAATAAATCTTGATAATTATCACTAACAAGAACGCCTGGCCATTTGTTCAGGACGTTATAATGACGAAGTTGTTTCGTAGTCACGCGATGAAATAGTCTTGGTTGGACGTATTTGCAACTAAAAATCTAATTCATGTTATAGGTACTGTTCACCGCACATTGGCGGCAACAATTTGACTTCTACCTGGCCTAGCGTATACATAATCAGCCCACAATGTCCCCACTATTGGGAGTAGGCTGTAAGCCACCACGTAGGGCCATTGCAGATTGGAGGATGTCACAATTTTATTCTAATTTTAGGTACGGAAATTCAGTAAGCTCGTGCCTACATAATATCAGCCCACACAGGTTGATCTTCAAGGTTGAGCAGCGCTTTCCTACCACATACCGGGTTTCCTCCGTGCCTCGGAAAGTACGATAAGCCGTTGGTCCTGACTGTCATTGTCGATTTTTGACAGGCGTTACAGGTTGGCCCGAAAGTCTGGCAACCAGTCTTACTAAAGGGTACCGTATTACCCAGTTCTAACTGGGTTGTGGGGGCCAAATGGGCAGGCGCTGCATATAAAATACTGCAAGTATTCAGATGCATCCGCTTAGACTGGAAGCCGACCCCAACATAGAACTTGGGAAAGGGCTAGGTGCTGAGTACGGAAATTCAGTAGATTAACAAGCATCCTAGCGTTTTTTCAACCATGTTGGGGATAGTTTTCAGTCAATCCGTATACTACTGAATACTATAGTAATTTACAAAAGATTACTTCAATCTGTGGCCTGAAACTATTAATGTGATCCGCATTTTATTTAGTTACCTACTTTAAACACGGTTGAAATTTTTTAACATTAGGAAAATATACAACCATTTTCAGTAAACATTTCGTGTCAAGAATCGCTTTTACTAAACGCCAGATTCTTCTCACAACCCAGATTATATCAACAAATTGAAACGCCAAAAAAGATTACCCATTTTCAACAAAATTCTCGACATACGAGAAAACGCGCGGTCCGTACCCAATCGCACCATCTGTAGCAAGCCTAAGCTTGCGCACTTCGCAACGCCGTAGGTATCGTTCGCCGGAGCAGCAGTGCCCCGTAGACCTCACCACAGATGCTACGTATCATCGGCTGCGAAACCGCCCAATCGCGTACTGAAAATATAATATTTATTATCCGTGTAAATATCCGTGTATAGTGTGTTTATTAATTTATAAAAAAAAAAAAAATTCAGACTTACTAGTGTTGTGTTTTAGGTGACTGTTGTTTTTTTATATCTTTTTAAATTTGTGTGGCTTCGCAAAGTTGCTGATCAGGTTCGTACCTAATTTTAAATTGGATTAATTATTTACTTTCGTTTCAAGGTTTTCTGAAAGTTACTTCGTGGTTAAGGTTATTTAATTTTGGGGTTGGGGTGTTGAATACTTGTTTATTAAGGGTTGGAGTAATTATTTTACGACATAAAATAATTATTAAAAAAAAATGCCATTTAATTCTTTTTCAGTGAGACATGACTTAGGTCTAATTTTGGTCTGTAAAATGAAACCTCACAATGTTTTTGATTAGCACCATAAATTAATACAAGAAGATAAAATTTTAATGCAAAACGAAACCATTTGACTGAGGTTTGGTTTGATATCGTTGACATAATGGGTAATGGTTCGTGCATTTTAATTATCAATTTGTTTTAATTGGTTTATATTTGTTATTACAGATATTTTAACGCAATTATTCTTGCAGTTGTTTCATTAATTGGATATCATCTTAGAATAGGGTGCAATAAATGCTGAAACGCAAACTCACTCTAGGCCTAGTTACCAAGCAGAATAGCCACGTTTTCAATTTTTTCGAGACATATGGAAGCAGCGCCTTTAACACTAACGCGAGCGCGAAATTTCACGATTTTGTTCAGATAGGCCGACCAGAGACGAACAGAGTCGGGACACAACGTTCCACACCGAGTTACTGATGTACCGGGACGTATGGCAGTCCTATCTAAGAATGCTCTTGTCTTTGTGGTTTTTGATTCAGGTTTTTCCCTACAAAGCTGCATTTTAATTCTTATGAAAACACCGCTTTTAAGATTATAATACTATTTACAAAGAGGCAAATTTAACAGTGGATCAAATTCCAGATTCTTTTTTTCTTTCTTGTATGTACGAATCACTTGAAAAAGAAAAATAAATTGTATGGGTTCTGTAATTCAGTAGCACTTTTCATTTCGTGAGGCATATTAGGGCAAAATTCTGTAGAATCTCTCTCTTTAATGGAAGTGTACTATTGCATTCGTGAAACTTTGTTGAAGTGAAAATAAAACCATTTTTTTCCTCGTCTTAAGTACAAGGAAGAAAACAGGATTTTGTTAAGATATTGCATTTTGGAACATCTTTGTATTGCTTTCGGAAAGAAACAAATGAAAAACTCGAACGTTTTCATGTATAATGCAGGTATAAACATTTTTTTCATTTATAAACATTTTTGTTGTTCTAGCATTTTCAGGCCTCTTTTACCTCTTTTGCAGTTTTTTCGTCGCTTAGGACTAATTATTATTAATTAATTTCATATTACCGCTGAAAATTGTCTGCTAAACAAGGCCCAGAAAAAAACATCAATGACCTTAAAGACTAGTAACAAAAACAGGGATTGTCTTGTCATTGGTAAAAAAAAAACACGTCAAAAGATAAAATATTTAAAATCGGAAAAATAATAGTTAATATATCAACAACCAAACATGAAACTAAAAACATTGATAGGTATTGTAGATATTTCATTATTAGATTATTTTTTTTGCACCTCCTTTGCTAGGTACCAAACAGATCTCGCGCCACATCGTCTAGAACTAATTGTTAGTACTTAATTAAATATTCCAACGTTTACGGTTGGATGATTAGTGTCTGCTAAAGAAGAGTTTCTTTTAAGACTTCTTTATAATGAAAATTATTCATCACAAGCATTTCAAAATATCTAAAATGCCTAACAAACTAATAAGTAACTAATAAAAAAATAACTTGAAAAGCTATTGATATTTTCTCAAAACAATTAAAAATTATACGTAGATTGTTCTACGTATAATTTTTAATTGTTTTGAGAAAATATCAATAGCTTTTCAAGTTATTTAACATTATAATTTTGAGGATAGATGTAATTGAACTAGGGAGGGGCTCATGGATAATAAAAGCAGCCGTATTGGTCTCTCGAAAGTTTATTTATGCTTGCAGAATTGATCCGTCATCGATGGGTGATAATCGAGACCTCATCTGTCTTTGTGTCTGTTCCGGCTGTCATTAGTTAAACAGTCGTTATAGATAGTTAGAAGTCCCAAAGCCATGATATTGTACACAAGATAAATGTTACGTTCATAGTGACGGACGTTTAAAATTTAATAAAATCTCGATGTCCCGTGCGTTCCCGTTATTTCGGCTCTGTCGCAAGCGCCATGTTAACGATATCGGAAACTCAATATGAGTAATAAACATGGTAAATATCCCGTTCCAAGTTTTAGTAATAATTTGAATGGACATGTTAGTTTAATAACTAAAACAAAACTTCTTAAATGACTATAAAGAACCGTAAAAAAAAACCGGTCAAGTGCGAGTCGGACTCGCGCACGAACGGTTCCCTACCATTATTTATACAACATTAGACAAAACGGTAAAAAAATCGCGTTTGTTGTACTGTGATTATTAACCCTTAAATATTTATTTTATTCTGTTTTTAGTGTTTGCTGTTATAGCGGCAACCAAAAAACATTATCTGTGAAAATTTCAACTGTCTAGCTATCACGGTTCATGAGACTGCCTGGTGACAGACAGACGGACAGTGGAGTAATAGGGTCCCGTTTTTACCCTTTGGGTACGGAACCCTAACTAGGTAGGTACTCGATCCTAAATGTTTCAATCATTTTGCCCACAGCTGCCTTAGATTTCACGATATTCTCGTCCAGTCCCGTAATAGTTTCTACTTTTACTTTTTTTCTGAACTAAATCTCTCAAGAATCTTTATAACGTTCTCCGATTTACCGCTGTCGGGGAAATTCTCGAGAATTCTCCCGCATTGTTCATGTGATCAGTTCAATTTGTTATTTTTCTTGGGCGAGCTCTTGTTATAAATGAAGCATAGCCATTTTATGAACAGAAGCTTTAATAATATGAAAATGGTTGTTGTGTGCTGTGTTTTGAATGATTTATGGAGAAAAAATGTTTTACATGGAGATACGCATGAAAGAAAAAAAAAAAAAGAACATATTTTATGCTAGCTGCTATGTCTTAACCTCCTGGATGCCAGCGTCATACCTATATTACATAAAGATTTAAAAGTTATTTTAATACCATTTCTGCAGCCCAAGCATCAATCTTTGTCGCGTGATTATAGTCAGGAATGACGCTGGCATCCAGGAGGTTAAAGAATAGGAATGATAACTGACTAAAAAAAATATAATTCTGTTTAGTCCGTCAGTTAGATTACCGAAAAATATTGTATACGTGTTTTTTGTTTTCTCAAATTAATAAAAATTTACGAAGATAAAACGTGTCAAAGATCATGAGTGGGGGCTTGTGACGTCACAGTTGAGTAAAAAATGTACTCAAATGTACACGCGATTTTTCGTCGCACTGTTTACGTGAAAAAAGAAAAAATATGTGTCCAATACTTTTTGGAAATATAGCTGACGGATTAATTAGATTTTTTTTGTCATCTACCCTAATAACTTTCTTTCTTTAAATATTAATTCACTTCTAGATTGAAATATGGACTTTAATCTCTCTTTATCGGAACTGAAAAAATAAAATTAATGAATGACGTTTTACTTTTATGTAATTCAGACCTAAATAATGGTATTAAAGATATGAAGAGCATGTATGTCCCAAAGTTAGAACACATTTGAACAGCTTTTTAAAAGCGGTCTGTTTTCGGCCAATCGAAACTAGGTACAGTTTCATCATAATCATTTCAGCCGCAAGACGTCCACTGCTGGACATAGGCCTCCCCCAAGTGTCGCCACATTGACCGGTCCCGTGCGACTCGCATCTAGCGGATTTCCGCAACCTTCACCAGGTCATCGGTCCACCCAGTGGGAGGCCTTCCAAAGCAACGTCTTACGCTTCGCGGTCGTAACTCCAGAACTTTTCGGCCCCATCGACCATCCGTTCTGCGAGCAATGTGCCCTGCCCACTGCCACTTAAGTTTGGCAATTCTTCGGGCTACGCCGGTAACCTTGGTTATCTTGCGGGTGTCTTCATTTCTGATTCGATTACGCGAGGAAACTGATTCAACTGACCGATCAGGTGTACTTATAAAATCATAATATTAAACAATATAACTAGGTACCTACATCGTAAGAAAGACTACAATATAAGCTTATCACAAAAATTGATCGTTATGTGCTATGCCAAGTCCATTTGGTAAGGTCAAGGCAAGTCTTGGAGCCGTATCTTAGAGTCTTGGCTACACTTCAAACGCTATTCGGTTGCTATTCTGTATTTATTATTTGGAAACTTGTATAATTGATATACCAATGCACTGTCTCACAAAATCTGCACAGTTCTCCTGTGAGTTGACCAAGATTATGTCTGGACCTTAAAAGAGACTATGACCTCCGAGTTTGTTTCGGATGTTTCTTCTCATTGTAGTCAGGAACGAAACACCGACCCCATCTAGTTTAAAAAAAACTGACGTGTAAAAATGTTTGTAAAAACCTATTTGCAAAATAAATACCATTTCAGTAGAGGGTTCGCAAACGGATTCGACAAAGGAGACTTCTGAAATCTAAAATTTAAATAGTACTCACGAAAAATCTAACTATTAACTTTTCGTGGGATCTGGTTAACACTAAATTATTATTTTCCATTTAATGAAAACTTTTGAAGTGTAATGATTGTAGATAGAAATAATGTTCCATTGAAACTAAAACGAAAAAATAATGATACAAATCTCACATTTGGCAAAATAATTCAATACTCAAAACAGGATGTGAAAAACGAAACAGAAAATCCGTAATATGTGACCTACCTCACACATTGTGGATGTATGATAAAAATACATTTCGTATTTCGAACACCAAAATTGTTTAAGGTAATTTATATTTCCGAAAGTCTCTGGTTTTACGATTTGCAATAAAAGTTCTAAATTGATGATTTCAGTAGCGTCTGATTAATCTTCACAAGTTATAAATGTATTAAAAGGATTTTATTAATAAAAGTGATGTTAGGTTTTTTCATTTGGGAATTCCCAGTATCAGTCTAGAATTTCTAGGTGTTCTATTAATAAATTTTCATTCCATAAATATGAATGTTTTCGCCACTTGGGACTTTGGAACATGATTACTACCTTAGGTCAGGGGAAAATAGGAAAAAGTTGTTTAATGCCGCTTGAGGCGTTATCAGATGATGTAATCGAGTGTTCACGGCTTTCGCGCTTTTTTGTCACGTACTTACTAAGTACGTGGGCGACCGCGCTCTGCTCGAGATAAAATTCGTTTTTTATTCCAAATCGGTTTTTCGCCCTCATAAACATCGAAATCGTTAAAGACGTTTTCGATACCGTGATTACAAACTTATCACACTATGATCACGCTTCAACCGTTACTACTGTCAATTGTTATGCATTAGTGTGACCATTTTTATGCAAATACAAAACAGGTGCACTAAACACAGCTGGTGCACAAAATAGTGAGCTTTACAGTCTATCTATTCTTAGCTAAGTGCACCGTTTGCACTTTGCATCAATTTATTTGGAGAGCACATTTGGATTGTGTTCCGATAGTAAACTATCATGAAATACAGGGTGTAAACAGACTCATCACGAAACCGTCAACCAAGCATTCTGTACAGTGTACATACATCATACTAAGTAACTTGACGCAAACATTATTGCTGGGAAACGACTTTTTTTTTAGGTGAATAATCATGTTTTACGGTAAAACTCAATGTATCGCACTCAAAACATTGTGCTGGTGGATGGATTGAATAGTACGTGGGTCGTGGAGGTGTTTAAAGTAAAAATCTTACATTAAAAACATGTATTAAAAAAAAAACTTGTGGAAAAGTTGGAACTTTAACCCCCAATATCTCTGTAACTAGAAGGTTTCCAGGTATGGTCTAGAACAAAAAAAATATCACAAAAACGGGGAAAACAAGTGCCTGTCGGCTTCGTTAAGAGTCTTTTTACACCCTTTATTAGCTGTAGCGGTTGTCCGCGACCGTCGTCCGCTTGAACTTATTATAAAAATACTACTTCCTTATTTGAATCGAATAAAAAAAAAAAAACAGTTTGCACGGAACCCTAATCCTTTTTTTAAATTGAAAATAGCCTAAGCTGCTCTATAAAACATCAGCTATCCGCCAGTAAAAGTCAAAATTAGTAGGCACAAACAGCAAGACAGACAGACAAAAAGTAAACGTATTTACTTTCATAAAAATATTCATTCTGTAAACAGCTTTTTGAAATTACAAACAGATCCTTAAGTTTTTTTTTTTTTTGTATTTATGTAAATGTAGATGTAGGGCTCATTTAGCGACGCGTCGCGCGTAGCGCCATATGGCAATGTATCACAGCGTCTGCACGCGGCGTCCACCGCGGCGGGCAACGCTGAGGGCGACCAAAGACTACTTGATGCTCTGTGCTCCGGGGTTGCGGGACTGTTCGAAAGAGATACCGTGGCCCCGGAACAAAAAGGGCGATGAAGGAACATGGATGGGTTTTAGTCAAAAAAAATCTGACACTCCCTCCTGCTTCGCCCAGAGCGGAAGAAGTCATTTGATGATTTCCCATCCGAAAAAAAAAAAAAAAAAAGGTTTGTGCTGTAAAAATTGTTTTTACAGACAAATGACAATACTGAGACTTCCATGGATGATTCCGACTTGATTTTTTTCAACGCACCGCCCGACGCACCGCGTCTCCAGAAATGAGCACTTAGAAGAAAACGTGTTGCGTCGACCCCAAATAGAATGGGACCAGGGCAGAAAGATGATGACTATGTACACAGTTAGAACTTTTGCACTATTACAATAATATTCACCTTTTAGCTGAAGGAACTCCTTGGAACTTTGGTAATGGGTGCATATTTAACTATTAAGCAGTTCTTGGAAAAGCAGCTGCAATGTAACTGCTGGGTTGGAGGAAAAGCATAATTATTACCAACGTGGGTTGTTTTAGACGAAATTGCAAATGAGTTACTTTACATATTCGCGCAAATTCTATTACATAAGCATAATTCTCATAAATTTGTGAGACGTAACACAAAAACTGGCCAAGAGCGAGTCGGACTCGCACACTGAGGGTTCCGCACAAACTTTATTGAATGAAAGGTAAATTGCGGTTTACGATTTATGACGTATTAAAAAAAAACTACTTACTAGATCTCGTTCAAACCAATTTTCTGTGGAAGTTTACATGGTAATGTACATCACATTTTTTTTTTATTTCATCATTCTCTTATTTTAGAAGTTACAGGGGGGACACATTTTACCACTTTGGAAGTGTCTCTCGCGCAAACTATTCAGTTTAGAAAAAAATGATATCAGAAATCTCAATATCATTTTTGAAGACCTATCAGGGTTTGGTGAAAAAAAAATTTTAAGTTTCAGTTTTACGTATGGGGAACCCCCAAAATTTATTGTCTTTTTTTCTATTTTTGTGTGAAAATCTTAATGCGGTTCACAGAATACATCTACTTACCAAGTTTCAACAGCATAGTTCTTATAGTTTCGGAAAAAGTGGCTGTAACATACGGACAGACAGACAGACAGACATGACGAATCCATAAAGGTTCCGTTTTTGGCCATTTGGCTACGGAACCCTAAAGAGAAGTTGAAGGAATGCAGGAAGGATTTTGACCAGGACTTGGATAGTTCAGGCTAACAACAAAATAACATCGTCAGCACAACTGGGACACAGGCCTCCTCTTTATAAGGGGTCCGTGGCAATATTCAACTGCATCCGGTTAGACTGGAAGCCGACCGCAACATAGTTAGGAAAAAGTTAGGCAGATGACGATGATTTTTGTGCCTTTTTTTTTTTTTTTTTTTTTTTTTTTTTTTCGGATGGGATATCATCAAATGACTTCTCCCGCTCTGGGCGGAGCAGGAGGGAGTGTCAGACTTTTACTGACTAAAACCCATCCATGTTCCTTCATCGCCCTTTGTGTTCCGGGGCCACGGTATCTCTTTCGAACAGTCCCACAACCCCGGCAGGCATCGGCCCTTGCGGACCCCTTTCTTTTGCTGACTCTCTTTGAGGCGCGCGTGGAACACGAACGCGCCGTCGACACGGCCTGTCGTCATGAGACGGACGGACGGCGAGCTAGCCCATAGCCCACCGTCCACAGGCCCGCGCCTACGGTGGCCGGGGGCCACGTGGTGGCCCCCGACGCCCGGGGCGTCTCCCGCGGCGGCCGGGACGCTGTGAGGTTCTCTCCCTCTCACGTTCCGCCACCTCCTTCTCTAGCATTACTGCTTCGCAGAAGGAGGTGACGGCGTCCCATTCCGTCTCGCTCCGGACCATGGCTTGCACCAGGGCCGGACGCGAGAGGTCGCCGCCGCCAATCGCCGCTTCGAGGACACGGCGGTGCTCCGCCCACGCGGGGCACACCTCCACCGTGTGCTCCACCGTGTCCTCCGGTCGATCCTCGCAGTGGAAACACCCGGGCGTTTCCTCCCGCCCGATTCGGTGCAGGAACCTCCCGAAAACACCGTGTCCGGTGAGGACCTGCGTCAGGCGGAAGGTGAGGACGCCGTGGCGTCTCTCAAGCCACTCCTCAAAGAGGGGACTTACCGCCACTATTGTGGCGTGCCCTGCACGGGGTTGCGGGGTTGCGATTTTTGTGCCTGACAAAACATTTGATCAAAAATTGCTTTGAATTAAATTTATCGAATCGGGGCGTCGTCCACAGGTGCCTCGACCGCTGGGGGCCTAAGCCACGTATTCTCTATGAGAGGGACTGAGCTCTGAAACAATTAAATTTACACCACCAGAGACTAAGCCCGTGACTAAATAATAACAGCGGATTGGTCCTATCTTCTGGTTAACCGGCGCTTCACCCATTACGTACCAAGTTTCCTCCGTGAATCGGAAAGTACGTTAAGCCGTTACGTTAAGTTAGTCCCGGCTGTCAATTGTGGATCTTTGACAGTTGTTACAGGTAGTCATAGTGGCCTGAAAGTTTGACAACCAGTGTTACCAAGGGGTATCGTATTACCCAGTAATAACTGGGTTGTGGAGGTCAGATAGGTAGTCGCTCCATTTAAAATACTGGTATTCAGATACATTCGGTTAAACTGGAAGCCGACCCCTACATAGTTGAGTAAAGCTGGTCAGATGATGAAGACCACCACAGACGGAACGTGGTGTAAATCCCATTAATAGTTCAAATCGTTTAATAGAAAAATACTTTTTGCAACATGAATCTTCGAAAGTAATTTACTATTTATAGAGTAGAAATCGCTGACAGAAATTTCTAAAAGAAGAATACTGTTTGTTTATTAATATTTGTATCATTCTTTTACTTAGGATGTTTTTCTTTTATTAAACAGAAAAATATCTGAAAACAAAACTTTTTTTTTTCTGTTTGAATTAAATGATTCAGGCTCTCATCAAAATTCCTGAAATATCAAGAGAAAATTTTTCATTTTCTTGTGAGAATTACGTTGTAGGTAAGTCGTCAGTTATAAGTTTCTGAGTCTGTAATATTTTTTATATAAGTCAAAGAGATTGGAATTTATTAACTTGTGATCAAAGAAGTACTTGCAAACAGTTATGTCTTGTAACATTTTTTTGTTATTATAGTAACTACGAGTGTATATACTTTAGCAAATATCTGATTATTTTTAAGACATATTTACACTATCGTAAATTTTGACACATGCTTAGATTTGTCAGTTCAAATTTTGTAGAAAAATAGTCTCTTAAGATTTTTAACTTTAAATTAAGAATACAATTTGATTGGCTGTTCTGAGTGTCATCACCATCATCAGCCTTCAGCAGTCCACTGCTGGACATAGGCCTCCTCAATCACACGCCGCTCAACTCAATTCTCAGCTACTGTCCTCAGTTGCTACTAGCCACCCTGCGAAGATCGTCACTCCACCGAGCCCCAGGGCTGTTCTGAGTACCGTCAACTAATCACAAAGACTTACTTAAGATAGGACAGAAGATTTACTAATGTGATTCCGCTTTTCAAAAGCCTTGGTCTAAAATGCGATAATCTCAGATTCTTTGATTGTTTTGACACTGTTTAAAACAAAAAGTATCTATGTAGTATATCAACTATCTGGTGTCCAGGACACAAGCCTCGTTGCTTAATGTGGCACTAGATGGCGGTGTGTGTTAATGTCCAGCGATATTTATATTTATATTTTTTTTTTTTTTTTTATAAATTCTTGATAAATTATTATCAAGCTACATGAGTAAGTATTTCTGATGTACCACACAAGAGACCTACACAATAAAAAAGGTTACCTTATTACGGTCAAGAATCGCACTCGTTTATTCTACTTACGAGAGTTATTAGAACTCCTGGCCACGAGCCACTCAAATCAAGGAGCGTTTCTATCGAAACGGGTCAAGCAGTAATGCATCGGGAGGGTTATTGCAATACCCAGGTATTGAAAGGTTGATTACTTATTGCGTGTGCGACAGTTAGTTTATTACTTATGTGGATAAATTGCTCGCTTTGAGGGTAGGGAACAATCATTTTTTCAAGTTTTTTAAACAAAGCAAAGGACGTCACCACCCGCTTTTGGGCCTAACGTGTTACAGAAAACAAAAACTTTCCTTTTCGGCGAACCAAAATCACAAAAAATTTAAGAATTTACACAATTTATACATACTACAATAGACTATAAAGGTATAATTACAAAAATTAAAAGGAAGTACCTACATATTATTATATACAACGACGTCAATAGGCGTCAAAGTACTCCTCCGCATCGCTGTCATTCGGAAACGTGCCCAGAAGAATGGCAGCATTACCACGTTGAATGGCAATGCTAATTCTTTGGCCAAAGAAAGAGCCAGCCCTCTGGTCAAGCGAAGTGTCGACCAGTCGGTGAGAGATTTCCTTAAAAAGGAGACGCGCATTCGGACCCCATGACAATAGCGTTTCGACCCCAAACGGCTCAAAGCTGTAGTTACCAATAAGGTTACAGTATTTGCGCCGTTTGAGGCTCTCAGCAGCCGCAGCAGCAGCGCCAGCACAGTACGCCGTGCTTGCAACGTGAGAAGGCGTAAGGGTGTCGACACAGGTTGCGTCCCACACCAAAGGCCTACCCACGTTCCAAGACACCAACGTCATGCCGTCCGGTCTCTTGCCATCGTCACGCACCAAGCCGTTTGGATCTAAAACTGCTGGTACGCCGGCGCTGGAAAGAGCTCGACGAATAATGTCGTTCATGCTGGCGTGCCGTGCAATGCGACCTGCGCTCCTGTAGCAGGACAGGCCATTTACACATAGGTATTAAATAACGTAAAATCATGCCTTTATCCTATGTGGATTCACAGATACTACTGATCGTCATCTGCTTAGATTTACATCATCATGCTTTTGCTTCGTTCAAGGTCATAAAAAATAACATAAATCATAATTTTTATTATAAAGGTTTTATAAAATGTCTGAAGTTGAAAGCTCGTGAGTAAGCAAATAGCTAAGTACCCGATTTGCCCTGTTGTATTACTAATGCAAACTTTTATTATTTATGGAGCAACATAATGATCAAACACTTTCATGTAATCTCTTGGGACCTAAATAAAATAACAAAACAAACACAAATCCGCCTGAGGGATCAGTGGGTATTAAGACCTGAAATAAAATTAGCATTCTGGTCAACCCTGATGTTTGAATACAAAATAATCGTAATGTTTTCCATTATTGTTTAGAACACAGTACTTATTTATTCTCAAAAGTATTATTCACGACTTCATTTGAATACAAAATTCAAATCACACTCAGGGGTGAAAATGTAAAAACAACAAAACATAACGCCTGTATCCTGTAATCCCCGAAGAGCTTATGCGCTGGTGTACCAATACATAATATTAAATTATTCCTTTATTGTCAGGCAATCAAAGCCCATATATAAACTTATCGAAATTAATAATACACTAATGCATATATAAAATATTAACATTTGTGTTAGTACATAAAACTGTAAGTTTAGTTCTGGTTCAACCAGTTTTCGCCAGTTATGTTTAAGTCCTTTGTAATAAATGGCGAGCCTGTGGTCTTCAACCGGGATCAAATCCAGACGCCGGATGCTTCTGTAGAATTCCTGGTGAAAAAACTCAAAAATACTTTCCCTCAGATAGAAAGTGAACCCCATGCTCACAAGTAGCAAAACGTCTGTAGCAGTTTTTTATCGGTCGTTTGTCACAAGACTGCTACAAATACAAACATTTTACCTAAAAAATCCATGATATCGGTAACAAACTTTTATACCATTGATTTGCTTACCAAAAATATTCAGGACGCGATCCCTACAAAACATCGTTTTCCGTAATATTATGAAAAGGTCTTACGTAAACGTAAACGCGTAAGTTCACGTTACTGCCCGTAAAACACTAACCATAATTCTTCTCAAGAAGATGTTCAGAAAACATTTTATATTATAGTTGCTTCTAATTTTGGGTAATCTGCGGTATAACTGGATATTTGAGTGATGAAATATTTAGTAAACAAAGCGTTGTGTTGTAAGATAAGTGATCCATCAATCAATCGGTATCTACTGTTTATATCCGTCCATTGATGGACAATGGCTTTTACATAATGGTGCCACGCCGGTCCATCCTGGTTTCAGATACCTAGATGAGACAGAGAGATGAGTAGTCTTAGTGCTACTAAGAGTCTGATCAAGGCTTTGTGAAATGCCTATCGTTTGTCTGCGGGGATATTGAAATCTAGATTGAAAAAATCTGAGCTTAAATATTAGTCTTTTGGGTCGGGTTACGAATTACTGTATGAACAATTGAGCTAAGTCTTTTGTTCCAACAAAAGTATTGACCCTAATGAATATCGCAGAATTATCCAATATTGTTTTCTCGATAAAATGTCACTTCGTCAAGGCCCTGTCTTTATAGACAGGGCCTTGACGAAGTGACATTAGGAAACCTAAAAACAAAATGCGTTAATTTTCAAAAGCATAAATTAAAACTTAAAGGACACTGCACAAAGCCGCCAACCAAGCATTCTGTACATCAAACTGAGTAACAAAATGCGCAAATATTTTTTTCTGGGAACTACGTTTTTTTGGTGTGAAATGTTACGATTTTTGGTAGCGCTCAATGTTACACTCAACATTGTGTTGGTGGATGTGAATAGTACAGGGGTCGCGGAGGTATATAAAGTAAAATAAAAAACATTTGTAATTAAAAAAAACATGTGAAAAAGTTTGAACTGAGGTATGAACCAGAAAAAAAAATCGGGATGTCAAAAAAAAAAGGGCTTTAAACAAAAATAGGAATGTTTATAAGTAGGTTGGGTACTGACAAACATAACTTAAAGAAGCTCTGTACATTAGTTTCAAAAGACGTTGTATAATTTAGAATTTGGACAGTCAAGACAAAGGTGGTGGTGCCAAAGAAGCCGCAACACATAAAGTATATACGTAGTATATGTAGTAAGTGTAGTTAGTGTAGTGTAGCTCCTGTATTTTTATATTATTCAGCTGAGTTTTGCCTTGAAAGTGCTGAAGTAGGTGAGTAGGCAGTAAGTAGCGTGCCGTGCATGCAATCACTTTAAGGCCTTTGATTAAAAGCCGACGGTTTCTTTCGTTTTACGTTATTTGATTGGTTAGTATTTTCGTGGTAACTTTGTTCAAGTATAGAAGAAGTATGGTTAGTTAGTAAAAGAGTAAATATTGACAAATGATGTGATATTTTTGGACGGTAGGCTATGGGCTAGCTCGCCGTCTGTCCGTCTTATGACGACAGGCCGTGTCGACGGCACGTTCGTGTTCCACGCGCGCCTCAAAGAGAGTCAGCAAAAGAAAGGGGTCCGAAAGGGCTGATGCCTGCCGGGGTTGTGGGACTGTTCGAAAGAGATACCGTGGCCCCGGAACACAAAGGGCGATGAAGGAACATGCATGGGTTTTAGTCAGTAAAAGTCTGACACTCCCTCCTGCTCCGCCCATAGCGGGAGGAGTCATTTGATGATTTCCCATACAAACAAAAAAAGTGATATGTTGCACCTTATTGTTTTCATTAAACCATTTTAAACGCCAGAGCATAAACGCCCGCGCGTGTCTACGCCAACGCCAAGCCACAATTTTACCTACCATTTTGTCACATATTTGTGTCGATAGACAGGGAACGCGCTTATTTTTTTATGTAAATGTGACAATGGTGTTCAAAAGGTTAAATACTAGTATTCAGCTGAGGATTCAGCTGAATACCAGTATTTGGGTCGGCTTCCAGTCTTACCGGGTGGTAAGACCGAAGCCGACCCCAAAAAAAAGGCTAGGCAGATGATCATTGCTTTCATTACAGGTAATTAAAATAATACAATATAAATGGTTAACTGTGCAAATGTACGTTTTCATTAAGTAACTGTTTCAATAAGATACAGTTAAAATACATTGGCTATTCGTTTCAACAATTTTAATTGAAATGATTAATTTGTTTCGCCTAAGCCATAAATTAAATGAAATTATTCTGAAGACTAAAACAGGCGGAAATCGTTCGTTGTGAGAAGCAAGCGTGAAAATCACATAATTTAACAATTCAACAAACAAATTTAATAAGTACTACAAAGTTTCCTGTATCGTGGGTGCGTTTAGAAACATTTAAACTCACTTAATATTACAAAAAGCCGGATAGGCACGGGACAAATATTTGTATGGCCTATAGGTACTTACCTATAGGCCATACAAACATTTGTTCCGTGCGGGAATGGGACCCGAGACACGCAGCGCAGTAGCCAACCGCTCAGTCACTGCGCCAACCGTGCACTTTCCAAATTAATGCAATTGCTATTCTTAAAATATAATCCAGCCACTACTTTTTAAGTTTGAATCGCCCTATTTCCCTCAAATTCGAGGCCAAAGGCACAATGAAATAACCTTCTTCGCCTGAACACTCAACTAATATGTAAATACAGCAACTAATATGAAGTCTCAAGGTGATATTTTTTTTAATTTTAATTAAAAATACTTCATTTTCATTTTTGTAATAACGTGTAAAGTTAGAAATATGTAGCGTGACTAAATCGCGTGTTAGAAATAGCTGTTATTTATGCTATTATTAAAAGTAAAGACAGTGTACGTAGTTAGTTATTATTTTGCACAATACGTGAAAATAAAGACAGGAATTTCACTGCATGTTTATTCCACAGGGGCTTGGCTACCCGGGGTTGCGGGACTATTCGAAAGAGATACCGTGGCCCTGGAACACAAAGGGCGATGAAGGAACATGGATGGGTTTTAGTCAGTAAAAGTCTGACACTCCCTCCTGCTCCGCCCAGAGCGGGAGAAGTCATTTGATGATTTCCCATCCGAAAAAAAAAGGCTTGGCTACAGCCAAATGTAATTTCTGTTTAGATGTTATTTATTTATTTATGTACTAACCGGAGCCCGCAGCTTTCCCCGTATGGAGTTTAGTAATATCACACGGGATGTTTTAATCCAGGTTGTAAACTATCTGTGTGTTCATCCAAATCCATCAAATCCATCCTCACAAACTTTTGCATTTTTATAATATTAAGTAGGACATACGGCATACCCTTTATATATAAGAGCACAAAGGTACTGCTTATTTTATAAGAAATTTCTTCCAGCAAACCTGCGACAGGAAAGTTGGATTAGAAATGTAATTTGAAATGAATATCTAGGTGAGGAGTATTAACTGTGTTCATTTTGCAAATACTGTTTTCTTACTACTGTTTATTATAAATGCGAGAAGTTTGTGAGGATGGATGGATGTTTGTTACTTTTTGTTGTTACTGTTTGGATGAAATTTGGCACACAGATAGTGTATGATCTTCATTGACACATAGATACGGTACTTATTGTCCAGTAGTACGTCCGTGTGACTCCACGCGGGCGTAGCCACAGGCTTAAGCATCATAGCAGTTCAGAAAGAAATTAGTGTAAGTAACTGATCGTAGATTTTCTTTTTACCCGACTACGGCGAAGCCAAAAGGAAGGGTTATGATTTTAGCAGTCTCTGCATATATCTATGTATGTTTGTATTTACGTATGTTCCTCCGTAGCGCCCAAACTATTCATCCGATTTTGATGAATAAGGTGTCAATCGATTCGTTATTATGGCCCGGGTAACATAGGTTACATTTTATTTAGTAGTCGGGTTTTTTAGTTGTAGTATAACACACAAATTCTTGTTGCGTTGTAGACTTTATAACTGTTTCAGGTTAAATGACACTTGCACCGCTTGCACGTCATAAAACATTATGGTTTGTGACAGTAAGATAGTTTCAATCTTAGTGAACCTTCATTTGGAAAGTGTTGACAAAATTAATCTGTGGGCACGGGAGTGCCCTCGCCAAGACGAGCCAAGCGAAGCGCAAGGGCACTACCTACCTTTTCTCGAAGCGCTTCGTCGTTTTTAGAATCTTATAACTTGGGTTTGGATTATACCAGATAAACAAAATTCTCGGGATATGTTGTCAATAGCGGATTTATTAAACATATAAAGTTTTAATTGCATAGCTCTTATGGGCAACTACAGTACTTTCTCAAGTTATTGAAATAAATGCTTTGAGTTTTGAGTTTGAGTTTGATTTATTATATTTTTTATATAGATTTTATTGATTTACCCTGATTTCGTCACTGACTGATGATCATCAAAATACTTAGGGTATTTTCCTAATGACCTAGAAAGCTGAAATTTGGTATGTAAGCCACCAAACTAGCTACGTAACTTTTATCCTCCAACCTAGGGGAATATTTTACATGAAAATGTTTTTGGTGGGATCATAATTATTATCCCCTAACTGTTCCTTCGGTAAATCCATATTTAGGTGTGGTCAATTGATTACTTATTAACTTTACTGAAATCAATTTCCTACATAATAATAACCTCGCACATTAGAAGCATCAAAATTACACACAAGATAAAATTACACACAAGATAAAATTACACACAAGATAAAATTACACACAAGATAAAATTACACACAAGATAAAATTACACACAAGATAAAATTCTCCATAACATTTTATCTGATCCGTTCCATACTTGAGTCATACCCAATTTCACGCTATTATTTACTTCGCACCCTAGGCCTTGGACTAGAATATGTGGGGCCTGGCGCGACAGTGAAATGGCCTCGCGAGGCTGCATTCCCCCTGCTTCTATAGTGACGTGACACGAATAATATTATTGTGTTATGGTCACATTAATATTTAGTACTTTGTGAGGGAAGTTTCCTTATTATTATGAATTTACTTATTATGAATGTGATAGAAGTTTATTGCGTAAGTAACCATTTCTTTTCGAAGAAATAACCGTAATTAGAGTCAGTCCCAAAAAAACTTTCCAGAATGAAAACAAGAAAACAAAACTATTTACGAATTCCTTTCCCAAAATATTGATATTTTCTGCACTTACATGAGGCAATCCAATTTCACGCTTTTATTGACTTCCTAGGGCTAAGATTAGACGATGTGGGGATGTATGCTGATATTGATATTTATACAAGAACTTGCTTAAGTTTCCATATAAAAATAATCACGAGCATAGATAATGTCGTAGTACTTTAGTGTCTAACTTTTTATTTGTGCAGTAAATGAGGTCTTTCATGAATAAATATTACGATCGTAATCATGAAGTTTTTTTTTTGTGCCTTAAAAGGTTCTTATTATCAGATTTTTACATGAAACAATGGCATGGACGAAAAGGAGAAGACCAAAGAAAATATCGATAAGTTGTAATTTTTTTAAAGGAAAAGTATAAGTGATAGGGGGACGGTTGGCAAGATAGAATATTTACAAGAAAAAAAAACGTATCGCGCCAACCACAGTAGGTAACACGGGTAAAGGACAGAAAGATGTCTTTATATGCCACACCAAACTATTTCACATAAACCACTGCCAAATACAGTCGGACGTGAATGCAGGCCAAACTTTCAACTACCCTTGACATAAAATACTACAAATCCTACAAACGTTTACTTTCTCCGTCCAATTTTCCCTATTTACAGTCCTCCGCATTTTATCTAGCCGTGTCATTGAGCAAATTCCGTCTTTATTGAGTTTTTCGCCGAGGCCTTGGACTGGGCTCGTTTGCCCGGCGTTGGCCTCGTGGAAGCTGCATCTCCGTAGTTTAACGTTGACGTGACGTGAATTCTATGAGTGCGTGATCTTGTTCTGTATGCGAACGACGTATCATTGTTAATCGTTACGTGGTTGGTAGATAAGTCGTACATTTTATTTTTATTTTCTTAATGAGTGTTACTGTTAATTCAATCAAAAATATATGTGTTTATAACAAAAAAAACCTCACAAAACCTCACGACTGTAATCTTTGGAGGATTTTCAGTCATTTTGCACCACTTATGTTCGAGTTCCATGTAATAGGGGGCGACCCTATTGCGGCTATTGCTATCAACCGAGCACAAATTCTGTAATGAGAAATTCATAAATATTTATCATATTTTTGTATCCACACTGTTATTAAAAAAAGGAAGACCAAAGAAACGATGTATGGACTGTGTGAAGATTGATTATGCTCCGTAATCTCGTCCTCATTTAGTACTTGTAGTTTGCACTTCTTGCTAACTCGCTATCACATTTTTTTAAAGATGAATCGATTTCATCAAAACGAATATGTTATCTGTGGTCCGGTCTTGGCGCGTTGTCTGGACATCTGTCAACCCATTGTACTTTTTTGTGAAGCGCGCAGGTCACGTATCCGATAATAAAGTTCCGATAATTTTGTAATTACCAAACCGAGATGGGAAAACATCGAAGAAAACGAGGCGAAAATATGAGAGAACTCAACGAACGTCTGCGAGAACTAGAAAATCGGTCGAACAAGCGAAAACGGAGTCGTCATGGAAAATCTGGTAAGCTTTTTTGTTTAAGTACCTACACTCGTCTTTTCCTAGAAGTACCTGGCACTCTGGCATAAGATGCACATGTCTCTAGAGTTTTCACGAGGCCGTTTTCACCAATTCTGCCAACCTATTATTAAGACATCATTAGAGCTTTCACGAGAGGTTAGCCGATGATCTTAGCCATCTAACAATAGAACGACATCACAAGAGCTTTCACATGAGGTCAGCCGATGGTGTACACGTTCAGTTGTTCGCACATGTCTCTAGAGTTTTCACGAGAGGTTAACCATGAGAACACCAATGGTGCCAACAATTAGTAAGACATCGCTAGAGCTTTCACCAGAGTTTAGCCGATGATCTAAGCCATCCTACAGTAGAACGACATCACAAGAGCTTTCACGAGATGTCAGCCGATGGTGTACCTACACATTCAGTTGTTCATAATTGCGTCCCTACTGCATCCCTTGAACTATCACGAGAAACCGCCGTGGATTTAAACTCGACCAGTCAGAGGCCTAACTCTAACTATTCTTTCTAGACGAGTATGAAACCCGCTCCAGTCAAACACGCTCGAGAAGCCGTGGGTATCGCGACCGAAGTTGTGAGACACGTGATAAATTCCGTGGCAGCCTGACTCGCCGCGACAGCTATTCCCCATAACGCCACATACCATTGACTCCTTGCCATCAATTATCACCTATTCCGCCACTTCTGACTACTGACAGTTGTCCTGTATCATTTAATGAAGGAAATATTTAAAAACTAAATGAAGAAGTGGCAGCCGCACTGAGGATGGTGGAGTAAAAAGGGACCAACGAATCAGGGGGCAGCACATCACCTCGGCTGATGCCATTACATCAATAGGCAAAGTTTTTTTTTAATTTTTGATTGTTAAACAATCTAATCACCAACTAAGAAGAGTTGTGATCAAATTTTAACTCTTAAGTGATACAGCCAGACTACTTTGTCACATTTATCATGCAAATGCATCACCAGACGCTCCCTAATCCTGCCTGGCCTCAGTATGGAAATGAAGAAGCTAATGGGGCAGACTCCAATATCTGAGTACCTGTTCGGGGATAAGCTACAGGACAAGTTACACTCACCACAAAGGTGCCAGCCGCGACGTCGGGGGCAGGAATACGTCTAGCTCAGGTAGACTGGTACATTGCAGTATTTCACTGAAGTCTGGAATAATGTTATCACCTATCCAACAATACAACGATTAGATCAAGGGTTATAAACTGCACTTTTATGAAATTCCAGTTCAAACTTCCATTCCTAAAAACAATAAAGACAGTCTTCAGTCAGAAAGAAAGCAATCTTATTTTAAGGAAATTAATAAACTCCTACAGTTATGGTGCTATTGAATGATGTTTATCAATCAATTTTTATCCAGCATAGTTTTGCATCCAAAATCAGATGGAGAGAGGATTTATATTAAATTTCAAAAAACTTAATAAATATATTAATACCCATCACTTCAAGCTAGAAGACTTAAGGACAGCAACCAAACTCATGACCCCAGGTTGTTTTATGGCAACTATAGATTTGAAAAATGCTTAAATACTTCTTACCCATACAAAATCTGATAGATTTCTCCGGTTTCAGTTTCAAGATACATTGTTTGAGTTTACATGCCTTCCATGAGGTCAATGGGGTTGCTTTTCTATATTATATCTGGGTAATATTTTGTGCCTTGGTGATTCATAGGATAACTGTTTGAAAAATGTGACGACAAATCAAATTTTCACAAAAAAAGAAAAAAAAAAAAAATTGGGTTCGTTGTGAATACTAAAAGGAATGCCTTAGAACCCAGACAGTGCTGTCAATTTATATAGGTTTTCTGTTAGATACAGTTCAGTATTATCTCACTTCATCAGAAGAAGATAGATAAATTTCATCCATCTTATTAAATAATTTTAAATCTAAAATATTTATGCAAAATAGCAGAATTTGCTCAGTTGCTAGGTATACTTGTTGCTGCATGCCCAACAGTGGAATATGGTTGGCCTTACACCAAAGTTTTGGAAATTAACAAAACAACAATAAAAATTACAAGGCTCTGCTACCTATCACAAAGGGAATTTGGATAGGACTAGATTAGTGGTTGTCTCACATTCCAACAACCTACAACAGTATAAAACTATTTGACTTTGTTCTAGAAATATTTTCTGATGCTTGACAAACTGGCTGGGGTCGGGTATATAATGATGTCAGAAGCCATGGGCACTGGACAACTGATGATAAAAAGTTTCGTATAAATTACCTTGAACTATTAACAGCATTTAGAGGGCTGAAAACATTTGCAAGCACACTCAGACACTGCGAAGTTTTACTTAGAATTAAATAGATAACACAACTGCCATAGCTTACATCAATAAAATGGTGGCACTCGTTTTCCCCACCATAATAATTTATCCAGAAAGTTGTGGCAACGGTGTGAGGAAAGACACATTTGGATCTAGGCATCCTAAAAACACAGAAATTGAATGGAAGTTATGTGATGTAGCTTACAAGACTATTATTGTTAAACCTCAGATTGACTTGTTGGCAAACAAGTTAAACACTAATTGTCAGAATTATATATCATGCACTGTCAAATGGTATGGTGATTTCTTTTATACATTCCTACCATTTGCGCTTATTAGTAAGATGTTACAGAAAATAAAAAGGGAAGGGGCAACAGGCATTGTTGTAGTACCTTGGTGGCCCTCACAACCATGGTTTCCCTAATTTGAACCCAAGGTTATTTCTGAAAGAATAATAATGGAACCCCACCATAAAAGTGATACGAATCTGCTCTGAATCAGGGATTTCTTATTGTCAGAACCAAGATATTGACCCTCTCCTAGACTCAGTGCCCACTGTGATATCTTTTCTGACTAAAATTTTAATGAGGGACTATCATAAATAGCTCACTCAATACCATTAAGTTAGCTATTTCTCTAGTTCTAGGGCCCCAAATTGGCCTAGATGACCGACTGTCAAGGTTTTTCAGGGATATATTTAGGATAAGACTTAAGAACCCCAAATATGAAGTAGTATGAAATCTCAGTATCGTTTTGAATTATTTGTCTAAGAAACTATTTCTTAATAATAAGTTTAGAACTAATAACCAAAAATTAAGTTACCATAATAGCCCTTGTAACTGCACACAGAATTCGAACCTTGTCTCTCATAAGTATACTGATAACATTTCTTGTAATCAGGATAATTATTAACATAAAAATTCCAGAAATTATTAAAACCTTTGAACCTGGTAGATATCAACCCAATTTGATACTACCTATCTTTTAAGGAGAATTTGTCTGTGTGTTCTGCTACTACCCTTTTGTTCTATCTAGATATTACAAAAAAATACCTATAAGACAAGATTGTAAATCACCAATTATAACTATAAGAAAACCATATCGTGCCGCCACTACTGCAACTATTAGTAGGTGGATGAAACAAATTCTAACTAATAGTGGAATAAATACTCCCAAATTCACATCACACGCACAAGGCATGCTTCTGCATAAAAAAACCTCTGAAGTGGGTTTTAATATTGAAGTTAACAGAAAAGCAGCTGGTTGGACCACAAATTCCTCAATTTTGCTTGCTTTTATAATGAGACCTAGCTAAATGAGATGAGATAGTTCATCATCATCATCACCAGCCTACTAATGTTCCCACTGCTGGGACACAGGCCTCCTCTCTATGAGGAGTGATTCTAAATTCTAGTGCTTTTGCACAAGCAGTGTGTTCTATAGTCTCTGTAATATAGAACACACTGCTTGTTATTGTTGGTTGATTAAATTTAATGTTAATGGTAACTGTCTGGTTAAAGTAATTAAGCTCATTATAAGATTATCATGACACAGGTTGTTGAGTTAGAGAAGATTTATGTTATGTTACCTTTTATTTAAATAAATGTGTAATTAGTACCTAAGTAATGATAATCAGAATAGAATGCTAGGTTGCATTGTTCAATGATTATAAGATGTTGACTAGATTCCCAACACAACTTTCTTATTTGAACATCTACAAGTACTAAATGAGGACGAGATTACGGAGCATAATTATATAGATCGGACTAACTTACCTAGTGACGTCCTTAATTATGTGAAGTAATCTCGTCCTCATTGTATCCCAACCCTTCCCAGAAGATCAGCCTACTTATATGTGTTTTAAAGTGTCTTATCTACACCCCTTTTTAAAGTTGTGTTTACTAATATATCGGGACTACGATAGATAACCGTATCGGTCATGTTGAAGTCCCGATCATATGCTTTGAAAGAATGAGTTGACAGATGTCCAGACAACGCGCCAAGACCGGACCACAGATAACATATTCGTTTTGATGAAATCGATTCATCTTTAAAAAAATGTGATAGCGAGTTAGCAAGAAGTGCAAACTACAAGTACTAAATGAGGACGAGATTACTTCACATAATTAAGGATCGGACGTCACTAGGTAAGTTAGTCCGATCTATATAATTATGGCAGGAAAGGAGGTGTCTGATGTCGATGAGTATAGAAGAAGAAGACATGCTGCGCCGACCCCAAATAAAAAAGGGGGATTGATGTTGACTGTAATTAAAAAAGGACGGTCATTATAAAGATAAGATTCATAAATCTTTCAATGGCTTCTTTTTAGGCAATGAATTTTCCTCTTAAGTTATTCATCCTCGAAACAAAACTATGGAACTGAATAGTTCAACATTGACGTGATACGATAAATCAGACGTGATCTTTCAACGTTGGTACTCAATACAACATTGTGATACAGAGCAATTTGTATGTCCTTCTCTTGATTGTGGGTTAATTTGACCAATCAAGAAAATCAAGCAAAGTACACTGCATTGATTACATCTCATTAACTATAGTTCGAGTCCCTAGTACGAAAAGTAAAGTAAATTAACACAGTAGGATAGATGACAAAAAAAAAAATTTATCCGTCAGATAGTTTTACAAAAAATATTGGACACATATTTTTTCTTTTTTCACGTAAACAAAAAATGAAGACGATACATGCGTCAAAAACTCGTGTGACGTCACATTTGAGAACATTTTTTTACCAAAAGTGACGTCACAAGCCCCCACTCATGATCTTTGACGCGTTTTATCTTCGTCAATTTATATTAATTTGATAAAACAAAAAACACGTATCTAATATTTTTCGGTAATATTACTGACGGACTAATCAGAATCATATTTTTAATTAGTCAGGAATCATCCCCATTATATTTCACATTATTATAATATTGTAGACTGTCTCGTTGGTCTGGTGGTCGCAAGCCCGACTGCTGAGCATGAGGTCCTGGGTTCGATTCCCGAGTCGGGCAAAGTGTTACTGGATTTTTCCATCAGAAATTTCTCAGTAGCAGCCACAGAGTCTGTAATTGATGGTTGACGGCAATAGGCTTGCCCTCATTACATGGTACTTAAAATAACTGGCGAAATGTGGGTATACTATTTAGGTACACCCAGCCTAGCCCTTGGGGGATTACAGGCGTGATATTATGATGGTAATTATAATATTCATAATTTTAAGAATGTATGTAGAATTCATAATCTGATATTACAGGTTGTGCTTGTTGCAAAATTTTGGACTAAAATGCTTGTATTTTCGATAGAAATATCGGCGTATTTTCGTTACCTACATGATTTTGCCACAGATTTCAGGTGCCATTTTGTCTATAATGTCGATTTATTATGTTTTTGAAATCGTTTCTTTTAATTTAATATACCTATTCGCTCGTCTCAATACTATCTTGAAAATATAAGACACGTTACCTCTCACTTTACAGGACAATCCCAATCAGCAATGGTAACGGTGCACGAAACGAGCTTGTTGAAAATGCAAATCATTCCAGAACTTTCCAATCTCAATGTTAACCTCTTGAAACTCCAAGCACCACTTCATCATGCAAAAAGCGAGTTGGAAAATTGACTCAGTATAGTGCATCGTAAATCATCGGGTATTTCCGTGTTTTCTCGGAAACATTCGGTTTACGCGAACGAATGATTTGTTAGAAGTGAAGACTGACGTTTTTCATTTGTTTTTCACTTTGAAGTGATGCATTTTTAAACAATTAGTGATGATGTTGTGCAGTTGAATTGGGTACCTTGAAGTAATAGACATTATGTTAGTAGTTTATTCTCATGCAGTCAAATAATGACTAGACCCCAATAACTTAAAAAAGCACGCCAACTTCGATTTGTATAAAATAAATGTTTCAAATCAGGTTGGCTGCGAAATAATACTTCGAAACATCACCAAAAAATTTGCGATTTTATAAGGAAACACATAGAAAACAACATCACGCCTGTAATGTACGAAGGATTAGGTAGAGGTGTACCTAATAATACACACACATTTCGACATTTATGTTTAAATCCCACGTGACAGGGGTCTAGCCTATTGCCATGAACCCGGCACAAATCCAGACTTCGTAGCTGCTACTGAAAAATTCGTGATGGAAAAACCCAATAAAACTTTGCCCGACCCACTCTACCTTCATTTACAAAAAGAGTGTAAATTGAAAATACATTAAATAAAAAGAAGCATTATAAAACAGAACAGTGGTACCGTATAAGTTTACTACTCCTAACAATGTAAACCAACGCATTTTTATTTGTTGTGCAATGCTACTCAAAGAACTGCAACGGGCCATCTATAAAGTCTAGCTTTTATTTTATTTACACAATTCATTTGTGCTCTTGTTTGCTCTGTTAAGTTGCTGCAAGTCTTTACGTAACGTTTAACGTTCTTTACGGATTGAAGGGATTTATTTTCTCAGTATCACACTGAGATAATAAATCCCTGTATGGAAATAAGATGATTGATGATAGAGGAGGAGCCCATGACTAAATAATAACATACATTCAGGTCGATCTTTAGGTTAAGCCGTGCTTGCCTAGGTAGGTCTGTGGATGGGTGAGCACCCATTCCATACCGGGTTTCCTCCGTGCCTCGGAAAGCACGTTAAGCCGTTGGTCCCGGCCGTCATTTGCAAATCTTTGACAGTCGTTACAGGAAGTCAGTGGCCCAAAAAGTCTGACAATCAGTCATACCAAGGGGTATCGTATTACCCAGTACTAACTGAGTTGTGGAGGTCAGATAGGCAGTCGCTCCATGTTAAAAACAGGTATTCAGCTGCATTCGGTTTGACTGGAAGCCGACCCCAACATAGTTGGTAAAAGGCTAGTCAGATGATGATCCAAATTTACAAACTAGTTCCTTGGTAAACTTACTTACTTAACAGTATAGCTTGGTAAACTTACTTACTTAACAGTATAGCAGAAACACATTTAATATTTTGTTCTGGATCTTGAATTTTGCAATTGTGTTTCTAGTGTACTTAAGTGTTTTTTCATTTCTTTAACTCAGTTTTCTTAGAGTTGTTTTCAGTAAATAAGTGCATTTGTAGAGGAGACTACTAAAGTCCTTTGATTTCTCTCTGTAATGTTGAAATCTACTCTAACACCCGTATCTATGAACAAGTCAAAGAAATTACTTGAGTAAAAGTCATTATTTGAGAAGATACGATTTTATTCTGTTTTAGTAATTGCTTGAATTTAGAACTGTCAATAGTTAGAATTCTTAGGTTTGCATTCTTTGGCGGTACTTCGTTTCAATTCTAGTCTATTGAATAAAATAAATTTTTGTTTAGGTAATTAATTACTTTAACTTGACTACTACATAATAAGGGTGTAAGTCACTTACAGCTTCTGTAAACTAGTTACCAACTTTAGATCTAAAATACCAACATCGATTTTCCCTCACATCTCAAATGCGACCTACATTGCAGTCTAAGTTTTGGGCCTGTGGGTCTACCTAGGCTCTAGCCAGCTATTTTTGGAAAATAGGTCGTTCAGCCAGACAATGTGAAGTCAGTAAGTTATACTTTCGTCGTGGACGCGTCGCTCCAGATTTACATTTGAGTAAATGGAAACTGAATAACGAGGTGCAGGGAAGTTAGTTTTTGTTGGAGTTTTTTAAGAGCAATTAGGTTTAATCCAAAAAAAAAGAAGGGGATAATATATTTCTTATGTTTAGAAAAACACAATCATAAAATTTACGATTGTGTATGTATTACTACACCACTACTACTAAATGGACTGGCTGAAAGAAATAAACAGTGAGGGAATAGTGATTGATGGAGAAGACATAATTCCATTAATACATACTTTGAAAATGTTCCTATAATGGTAGAAAGGATACTTTTACTTTTTCATGAAATAGTGATTCAATGGGTTTAAATGAACTTAGATGGTTGTATTGATGGTTTTAATGATTTTAATTATACATTTTACGGTCGCGAATCATATTTTGTTCTACATACAGCCTGGTACTGACCTGCAAATTGCAAAATATCTGCTCGGTGTGTTTCCCCCTTAAAGAGGGGCGTTATAAGATATGAGACTGTAAGAGACAGTTAGTGACGCTCGGTGGTGGCATTAGGATTAATATGAGCTGACCGGTTAAAAAAAGGGAATACAGAAAAAGACCGGGTGTGGTAGAGATCATTAAAAAGCTTGAATGATTCTTTGGATAACTTATTTGGTGCCAATTAGCCTTCAAATCATACAGAGAGCAGGTCTATATCCCATCAATCTCTGTATCGATAACCAGTTTTCAAATAACTCAGCTAAAAAGTATTAGCTGTAATGTAATTATTTATCAAGCGATAAACTCAGGCTATTGAAATCCGTTGCTCACAATAGGCCTCTCACAACTTGTGCTATAATACAAAAGCAATTTGTAAAATTAACACACCCTTCATGAAGTCAGCGTAATTAGTGCAAATGTTCCCGGTAATTTAAACAGTAGTTTATCCTGTTCTAGGTAATTGGAAACAAAGTTACTTTACACTTCTCATTAAATCATACTTGTAAAACACGATTAGCGTTGTATGAAGCAAATGAGAACCAAATTACATTGTCAACACCAATTTACCTTATACGCACCTACCCTAAATCCGTTTACTCTAAAATATTTTACACACAAACCAGAACCATCTTTATGTAGAAGAGATAGAGTAGGAAATTGTGTGGTGGAAAATGAGAAAAATTATCAATGAACCACGAAATTTGTTTGGGAGCTGATTCCATCACGAATATCGTGTCGAGTTAATAATCCATTGTCAGATTTTCAAGGACATATAGACGGATAATGTTTTTTATATTTTACTGTATTGGTTAAAGGTAAAATATAGGATTCTACTATTACTATGTTTTTTTTATAAATGGAAATTAAAATTGACCTAGATTTTTCGAAGATCCATTTCATGTAGGTAAAAAAGCCTGTAGTTGTTTTTTGGAATTATAAAATAAGCCTTTTTCTGTCTGCTATTTTATAGGAAATAAAAAATGCGCTAATGTAAAAAAAATGGTGGGTTTCGAAAATTTTTATGAAGAATTTAATTTCACCGCAACACTACGTACAATGTGCCAGTATGTACTTACTGGATGTAGAAACTACTGAAATTATGTGCATGAGACTTTGGCAAAGCTCCACATAAAACGTTACCTATTACAACAAAACAAAAAGTCTCACTAAAACCGCCCAAATTCTACTTATCGAATTAGTTCGACAAAAACTTTCCAACTTTACCAATAAAACTTCACAAAAACAAGAACGAATCTAACATCAATCACGAACGTAACACATTGCAAACTACCCTTTTTATTGCCTACAAAAACACCCCCAATCGGTTTCAGCATTTAATCAGTAGGGGTGTTAAATGTTCCCCTTACACCCCCACTGATTAAATACCAATCGTATAGTGACAGTAAATATTACCTCATCGGCAATAAAAATATATTAGTACGATTGAAGAGGCCGTCACCCAGAATGGCCACTTAAAATGACAGCGTTATGATCCTATTAATAAAGAAACAATGAGCTGATTTTGGGGTTTCACGAAGAAAACGATATTTTATGTCGGTTTGTCTGTCATAAACGTGTGTATAGCAATAATAACTTACAAATTCTACTTGAAATTCAGAAAAAAGAAACAGAAATTATATCGAAGTAGAAATTAATTTAAATACATGACTAGTTTTAGGCAGACTTTTTTATGTGTAGTCATCAAATATTTCGAAAGTTTGTCTAACCAAAAGTTGATTGTCCACAATTTCCTTCTACAATTTACTTTTTTTTGGAAGGTTACTTGTTTTTAATAACATATAACATATATTCCAGCAAGATGATTACTACAGAACCATTACATAAATAACCAAACACACTCTTGACGGTTTTTTTCTGAGATACCTCAGAAATAGCCCGTAATGGTTGGACAATAGGCGTAATCCGTTATGGTGTTACAGTTCCTTCTATGGGGTTATGGTGCATAACGGTATAGGAAGGAAGGGGGGAGGAGGGGTACATTACACCATTCATGTTTAGTAGTCTGTTTTTATTAATCATCGGTTTTAGAGAGATCAATGTCATGGATGAACTATTGTATCTTTGCAAGTAGGATTTCTTAATGAACCTAGTTGATTTTGACGACCCGAATGGCGCAGCGGTACTGAGGCTGCCTTACGTTTCTAGGGTCCCGGGTTCGAATCCCGGTAGAAGCAAATGTTTGTGTGATGAGCATGGACATTTGTTTCTGAGTCATGGATGTTTATATGTATAATAAGTATGTATTTACAAACAAAAAAGTATCTATGTAGTATATCAACTATCTGCTGTCCACGACACAAGCCTCGTTGCTTAGTGTGGCACTAGATGGCGCTGTGTGTAATGTCCAGCGATATTTATTTATTTATTTATTATTTTGGTATGGACGACTTGTCTTAAGAATACTACTTCTAGTACTACTTTGTTTTTGTTGATAGCGTTCTGTCTTTCGTGCTTCTCCCTATGGTTTATAACTTTATAGACATGAGTTTATGGATGATGTTTTGTTTTCATAACAACACGCCTGTAGTCCTCAAAGGATTAGGCAGAGGTGAACCTAATCGTGCACCCACATGTCGCCAGTTACGTTTCAAGTCTCATAAAATAAGGGGGAGCCCATTGATTCTTCACTGTAGTAATTTTTGGACTACGACAGTTAATAATTTTATTATACACAGCAATGTCTTTGAGACCCTCAAAAGGATTCTGTTGCCTTATGATTTCAAATATAGAACAAAATTGAGATTTGTATGTCATTTTACTAGCCCAAAACCATTAGGCGTTACTTTCAACCGTGAAAAACATAGCGAAAATTCACTTTGACATTTGCAAATGGTAATAAACATTTATGTAAACGGTTGCAACCTACAAAACAATTGCAGAACTGTATCAAGGCCAGTGATGACGTCACATCACATCCACTTACGAAGCAGTTCTTACTAACCAATGACGTCATAAGCAAGGACGCTGGTTAATTAACTTTAGGGATTATAATTACAATTATTACAGTGTTCTTCGTGACCGCCAGTAATTAGAAATTAACATATTAACCTGACCTACATACTGCTTTGTTTTTATTTGAAGAAATGTTGCCTGGAGCTCGTGGCTAAATAATAACAGTCGCTTAGGTCGAGAGGTACACCTCTGCCTAACCCTTTGATAATTACAGGTGTAATGTAATGTCATATAAGTAGCCTTTGCCAAAAAACCAAACAGTACAGATTGTACGGTGTTATAGCTCCCAGTGTTTTTTAGAGTAGGTAATGCCAAATCAGAGGTAACATACCAATTTATAAAAAGTCTATACGGACGTATCAATAAATCAAACATGCCAATGTCATATCCTATCAAAAGACTGAAAATTGCTAATGTAAAAATCAAAAAACCGACGAGAAAATTCCCCTCATTCCACCAAAAATGATAGTCGTTATCCATAAATGGGGCACTTATAACATTTTTCGCTTTCAAATCCCACCATTCCATTTGTGTCACAATTACCGATTTCAATCCAGTAATAATGGAATTTATCCATGCCATTATGTATTTATTGGACAATTCAGCTCCGTTGCGAATTTATTTAGTCTATAAAGTCAGGTATGAATTCAATATGCCTTAAATCTTGGCAATAGGCACTTTCTCTGGAGACGAGAAAAGGAGGAAAGAATATCTATGTACTGATACTTTTGTATTCATCCCGAAATAATGAGGATTTGTAAGAGACAGATGTTGGTAATGAATGGGCTTTGATGCTTATTGAATGCTATATTAATAAATTATGTTTCTATACCTTTCTATGGTCCACACGATTAATATTACCGTCTGTTACCCGCATAAAGGTAAACGCAGACCTGGCCGCACGTCAGTCGCCGCATTCGATATCTTCTATGCAATGCGGATTGCACATAGACACAGATTACTTATAAGATTATTTGATTTTGTCATGTTTATTCTATCTTTTTGTTTTTGTTATGTCCTGTGTAAATTCAATAAATACTTTTCTTTCTTTCTTTTTTCTTTATTACTTCATACGAAGAGTTTCAATGCGGCGACTGCGGCGCGTGCGGTGCGGCCAGGTCTGCGTTCACCTTTAGTCTCGATTCCTACGGAATCGAGACTCGTATGCGGGAGACACCACGGAGCGCAGCTAGATTTTTAATTTTTGAATCAGAAAAACTCAAACACGATTAAAAAAATAACTTTATTATTATACTTTACGAAATGACCAGTAAAACCCCTCATTGAAAATCGAAATCGGTTAAAACGGGGCTTTCGTTACATTAAAATGTCAGTGGTGTGTTATTAAAATCGTAACTTGTAATGGTATAACTTAAATTAATTTATTGGATGAGGTACTTTGTTTACAAAGTCAAAACGAGAGGTCTTAAATAAACATGAAAAATAATATAAGTACCTAACTTTGATCGAAATATTTGAAATAGTAACTATGATTGATAGTTTGTCTTACCATTGCATTAAAACAAAACACGCTAAGATTCAACTTAGATAACAAATAGCAAGCCTTCAAATACCACTTCTTAAAAAGACAGAAAAACCTTCTTGAGATCAAAAGAAACCCCGAAATCGGACACTTAATCATCTCTGTCGGCCATATTGAATCCGCGATCCACAAAAATAAAGATTAAAATAGCCAATGAATGGCAAAAACTTCTCCAAGTGGGCAAGTACAAAAGCGTTCTTTCAATACGAACCTTTTTTTAGAGGCTCTACTCACTTGTTCGGGACATTCGATTCGTCAGAATTTGTTGAATAACTATGCCGAACCGAAGTAAACACTAAAAATCTTCGGCACGTGCCGTTCGGCAAACTATCGTGTGCATCTACCATCGCTGTATCATGGTCGGGACGGTGGCCAAATAGCAGAGACAATTGGAACTAAGCCGCAGGGCTTTTTCTAGAACATTAACCTACATTAAAACACTCGAATTTCCCGAAAGCTGTGTGTTGTATGCCTTAGACAAAATATAAAAAGTGTCATATAAATTGCTAAAAAGACTGGCGTCTTTTTAGCAATTTATATGACACTTTTAATACCCATAATACTACAAGGAAGTTGCCTTATTCGAATGATAAATATACCGTAAACTTGGAAAAAACTCATCGAGAGTATTGGCAAACAATTTATTGATGATAAATTATGTACTTTAGTAGCGTCTGTATATACGAATTGGAGCTTTATGTGTTTGAGCTAAAGGTCATTTAGGAATATAGGAATGTTTATCATAATGATACTGTAATAAATAACGGGCAATGTTGGTGAAAGTCGTAAAGCAAATGCGCCAACTTTACACATACAAAACGCATTTGTTTTGGTTATGCATACTTACGTGGTTTGGTTGGTTAATGATTCGTATATTTCGTATTATTCTGGTTAATGTTACGTATTATGAGGAGGTTTAATTCGAGGTAATAAAAGCTATTTTGATATGGTATTTGGTATTTAAAAGTATCTTTTCGTGTCTACATGTGTGACCGTGACGTTGTTTTAAGTTATTTAAGTAAGTTTGTCAAAGTATTTTGATAGGTACATTTTTATTATCAAATGTACAATAACTGCTCAAAATATACAAAAGTGGAGAAGATACTGCAAGGCACCTACAATTTCCATTACTTTTCCGTGCACGTTGATACCTACAATTTTGGAAACATAAAAGTCGTCGTGTAGTTCCAAATTTAGGATAAGTTCTGTTAATGACCAGGTGGCCTACCATGACGTCTTAAAGCAGGATCGTTTTAATCTTGTTCCAGTGTGGGTAAGAGACGGACCTATAGAGGACGTCTAGCGCCATCTCTTTCCCACACTGGAACAAGATTAAAACGATCCTGCTTTAAGACGTCATGGTAGGCCACCAGAACTTGAAGCTTAATAGCCTATGCGATGGTCTCCCGTTTTTTTGTTTAGTTAGTTTGATACTAGATCGTGTTTTGGAGAGAAATAAGCATTTTGTGTGTAGGTACATTATTTGTTTTTTTTTTTGTTGAGAATACACACAATACATGAAAGCAGCCGCAAACCGCAATAAAAAATCCGGCCAAGTGCAAGTCGGACTAGCACACAAAGAGTTCTTTAGGGTTGTATGGGTCAATTTACACTCGAAAGCAAAAATGGATTTGCTGTCGTAGTATTACTACTGAAAATCTGTGATCGTCGTTTTCCTGTGGTGTCTTTACACACCGCTTTTGCGAACAAAAACCTGAAATCTCTACAATGTTCTCGGTTTATTAATTCCTGTACTAAAGTATAGTCTATTTGCGCTAATACTGTTACTTTCTACATTAAATTGTGTTACATAATATAATGGTGAAGTTGGGGCTTGCATGCATTTAACGACTCAGTGGGAAAATATATCAAAATTTAATGGATTCGTTCTATCAAGTTGTAAATGCCAACTGAGGGCTATTACTGCATTTATGGCATGATAACCAAGTTTATTTCCGCATGCAGTTTTGCATTTTATTGCTTTATAGAGGAAAGCAAGGTTATTGTAATCGAAAATCGATAAGAGAAAACATAAATATAAAAATAAATGGCCTATTTATATATTCAGTATGCAATTTTGGCTAAGATTTGTTCCTGTCACTGTCACACAACTGTCAAATTAAAGAGACAGGAACATGACTAAGCATGTGATAAATAACGTTTATAGTTCTGGGCCTAAAAGTTCTGTCTGAGTAACACTATAATAGATTACCTTCTTATTGTGATATATAAACAGATGCACAGACAGAATAAGGAAGAAGACGAAGAAGGCGGAGTAATCTCACTTTGTGGCTACGGAACCTCAAACAAATAAACGAATTACATATTCTATCTTCCACGCAACATATTTCTGATTTGATCATAATATTAAAAAAGATATGACAACCAACAATAAGCCTTCCTCAGAAGTGGTTATATTATCTTGTCATAAAATTACCCACCTCTTTGCCTCTGCCATAAAAATACGTCAATTTTATCAAACGCAGGGCTCAAGATAATAAATTCTACACTGAGCTTTAGAATTTTGATGAAACAGGGTAAATTTTCACTCGCCTGTCTTGGTACAAAATGGTGGATAAAGAATTTGACGACGAGGCTTGAACGCGTCGTTTGGCTAGATATCCGAGGAACTCATTTAGACGGTCGAATAACAAACAATATTTGAAGTTCTCGGCTTCTCTGAATTATAATTTTTGTGTTGTGAAGAGAGGGTGGGGAATTATTGCTTAGATTTAAATGATAAAATATAATGATAGAACAAGTTTTACCAGAAAAATTTAAACAGTAAGATTTTCTGACAACAATTGACTATCAATCACAATCAAAAGTCAAGTGTTTGATTAGGCTGAAAAAAAGCACTTTTAGAATGCCAACTTTTAGCTCGTGAACCATGGATTGATGGAGGAGCTTGTGGCTAAGTAAAGTCGCACTTGCCTAAGTTGGTCTGTGGATGAGTGACCACCTATTTCATACCGAGATTTGTCAGTGTGGGAAAAAAACCTGATGCAAAAACCCAATAACACTTTGCCCGACCTGGGAATCGAACCCAGGAACTCATGCTCAGCACTCGCGCTTGCGACCACTACACCATCGAAACAGTCTCGTTTTATCTAGAGCCATTTTAAAGTAATATAAGACTAATACGAAACAAGTACTAATTTTCCTTAGGAATAGAATTCATCGTCTAAGCTGCCTTGGCTGTGGTTACTAAGTATGTCTACTAAAGAACTTTAGTATATAAACTCTATTTACAACGTAAACTTTATCACAGCCAGGCCTTGAGGCTCCGCACAAGATTTTGTAACGCAGAAGTTTTAGGCACATAAAGTTTCATGTTTTTTTGAACGTACAATTTATTAGTGCCAAAATTAAAACTTGACATTGGAGGTGTAACGGAGACCATCTTAGCGCATTTAGGATTTTGTTACTACCTTAAATGAGGTAGTGGTCCAAACTTTTTAAAGTCGGATTTTGTCTTACCGTTACATAATCCAGACTACGTGGCAACCACTGAGAAATTTCTGACGGAAAAACCTAATAACACTTGAACCCAGAGTCCTGGGTTCAGTGTTTTTGGGTTTTCCATCAAAAATTTAGTTACGTATCGTAATACCTAAGTTTATCCTAACTATTTTCGATATTATTACGGTTGATTCACATATGTTCATAACACATATTGGTCGACTCAACTACAGTTTAACTTACCTAATTTTGATTCCACTAAAATCAATCAGACTGACGAACGATTAATCTAATGGTTTTTTAAGATATTGTCTATGACATTGATCGGATGTGACGCGCGCTAGCTAAGCTCGCATTTTACATTACACATCCACTTTCTGTCACAAATGTCGTCGTCGGTCCGCCGCCCTTTGGCCTACGCTCCTCACGCCAGCTAGCAAGACCCAATGTAGAAAAGCAATAAGCAATACTGAGTTAAGGTGAGTCAACCGTAGATGAATGGTCCTTTATGTTCGATTTCGTTCATTAGTTATTACGACAATCTGTGAAACGATCTTTAGATATTTTAAACAGTAGGTCTTTGGACCGTAGTTATATCGAAAACAGTTAGGATAAACTTAGGTATTATAGTTGAGTCGACCAATATGTGTTGTAAACATATGTGAATCAACCGTAGTTGTATCGAAAATAGTTAGTATAAACTTACGTATTATGATACTTAACCGTACAATCACATACACCTTAAATCAATGAAATTAATTCCATTCCGATGAAGCAGGGTGCGTCAGAGCGAGCACATCTCCTGTCCTGCTCTATGTGTAATTCCACCTGCACCTTGCACTTTGAGGGATCTGTCCAAGCCCACCACCAACGCCGACGAGGTGACAGAGTTCTGGTCAAAACTAATTTGTTTATAAAAAAAGGAATCATAGTACAGACATCAAAAGGGAATCGATACGACGAAGAAGAACGACATTAAAGTAGGGAAGGGAATTGAGTTAAAAATTGATAGGTAACAAGTTAAATAGTTTCTCTACATCTTAAAAAAAATATATTGCTGATGTGAGCTAGTCTTTTTTTTTTGAGACAGGAATATAAAATTCAAATTCGATTTATTTTCTCCCACAAATATTTAAATATACACAGTATCATATTCAAAAACATTTTGAAGATGGCAGACACGAGCCCATACAAAGTAAAAAACTGTGCTACGGGTTTCCTGGTCTCCTTATCTCGGATACATTATTTAGAGCCAATCTAGAGATATAATTATCAATAGCAGGGAACGCTACAGCTAATGAAAAATAAAATGAAATGTAATAAAATAAAATGAAATACAAATTTAAGAATAAAGAATAGGAAGCTGGTGTATTGATAAGTTTGTGATTTTAATCGTGAGTGTATAATGTGGGTGTAGTGGTTTTGTGAATGTGAATACGAGTTGTGTTTGTGATGTTTTGGGTGTGTGTGTGTGTAGTGCATGTGTGTTATACTTCTCTGTAACTGTATAACAATTTCTCCATATCACCATAAGTAAGTGTTAGGAGCCATTTTGAGACTTTACGCCTGTATTCAATTTTCGTTACTGGATAAATAGCCTTGTGTCCTGAAAAAATCTAATTAGTCCGTCAGGTAGATTATCAAAAAATATTTGACACGTATTTTTTCTTTTGTTACATAAACCAAAATTGACGCAGATACGCTTTTAAAATTCTCAATACGTCACGCCGTGCTATATTTTAGTGTGTTGTGACGTTACGAGCCCCCACTCTCGGGTTTAGATGCGTTTTATCTTTGTCAATATCATACATTATTTTCCAATACTCTAACTGACGGACTAAATAGATTTGCAATGGATTTATGGTGGAAACTAGCCTATTGTAAGCAGCTTATTTGCAATATTATACAGACGTGGCCCTTGGAAGAAGAAGAAATTTCGACTAAAACTCGTCCTAGCCGGCCTAGCTTGGCAGACTTGATGAAAACGCTTTCTTTTCAGGACTGGATTAAAACTACTGCAGTTCAGGGGCCTATGTTGCCTGAGTATAGTAGCGAGAACGTATCTAACCGTTAAAACTTCAGCTTGTTGAAATGTTACACTTATATTACCCACTGCAATTACTGTAAAAAAAATCATGTGAAATTAATTCTACTAATATTATAAATGTGAATGTTTGTGAGGATGTATGTCTGGATGTTTTCGGTTTTGGATGAAATTTGACATACAGATAGTTTATAACTTACATTAAAGCAAAGCATACAAATTTTTATCTCGGTAGTACGATCCTGTGGGACAGTTACCGAACTCCATGCGGACGAAGCTGCGGGCATAAGCTAGTCAGAAAATAACCCAAAAACCACATTTGGATTGTAGGTACTATTTACCTGAACATCTATTGCATAAACGTTACAAATTTAACTTCAAAATGTTCCCAATGAATTCAAGTGGCCTGTAAGTTACCACGAATGCCACGTGTAATATCATAATTATTATGTCTTTGTATTTACATTTTATTCACCTATTACGTCATTCAACTGAAACCTACTTCCTATAAAGGTCCCAAAGATGTAAGATACCAAGAAACTTGCTGTTTCTGGGAACTTGTTCTGGATTGTATTAATGTTTAGTGGCGTCGGTATCGTGGTGAATGGCACTCCATCTTGACATGTTCACGAGGTTTCAGCTTTTGAACTTAATTCCAGGAAAACTTATTTTGGAATAGGTAGAAGTATCGTGGTAATTTCACTAATGTGTGGATTTGATTTAATAATAACGCCCGCAACGATCGACCAGTCAAGGTCAGTCATTGGATTGGTGACCGCTCATCAAAATCAAAATCAAAATATTTTATTTCACATAGGCCTAGATAGACTTCTAAAACGTCGAAAAACGTGCACGGTTCGCGTTGATCGTTTCCATGGAGAAGAACTGGCAAGAAACTCCATGGTTACTCTTTTCAAATCATTAGGTAGGAATTACAATATATTTTGTTACAGCATTAGTACTTAAGTATGGGGGACAGCGTAGGTCCGACAACAGGTCGTTAGTTAGTTAATAAGCATCTGGGAATCTCAAACCCTACAATGTTCACTCATTCACAAATGATAGGTAAAAAAAGAATCTATAGTTACAAAGGTAAGAAAATTTTGTGAATAAAAAAATAAAAACTAAATTAAACAAGTGACACAAATATTGTCATCAGTGTTGTAACTATTCAGAGCAAAAGATGAAAAAAAAATGATTTGAATCGTAATCCAAGAACTCTCAAAGCATGTTAATAATCTCTTCTGGTTGGTTATCTGGATAATTACGTAATCGTGGATCTTTGGCGACTGCCAACGACTGTTACGGGTAAGCTGTCTTGATAAGGAGTATCGTGTTATCCAGCAAGTGTGATATGGAAATCAGATAGACAGTCGCGCTACACTGTAATTTAGCTGCATCCGAATAGACTGGAAGACCCCAGCATAGTTGTGAGAAGGGTAGGTAAACATGACATAGCTTTGCATACTAAAGTGCATTTGAAAAATAATATTGAAAACACTATGTAAATTACTCCTAAACCAAAGCAAGAAACACCCATATATTCTAAATAGAAAACAAAAATACTTTCGCAGAAGAACCAAATAGAAGAAAAACCAATTTCGTGCAACAACACAAAAGTCTACGACGACAAGAACACAGCCATAACTTTTAATAACGGTCCGCGTCCAATTTTCTACGAAGCCTTAAAACAGTTTAACAAGTAAAGGAAAAGACAATGTCTGCATTCTGCAGCTGCAATGCGGTGCAATATAATATTATAAACTATATGATTCAGCAAGATTCAAAACTATTTACTAGGCATATGCTTGGTTTCTTGGACATCATTTTTTTTATTTTTTTTTAGGACCATTTTGCCGTAACAAAACCAAAGTGATTTAGGATACAGTACTATGGAGGTTTATTACAAGATGTAAACGGACTCTTCACGAAGCCGTCAACTTAGCATTCTGTAAATCAAAATAAGTAACTCTACGCATAAAATATTGCTGCGACGACGTTTTTTGGAATTTCGTTGTTCGTATAACTAACGCAATCAAAACATTGTGCTGAAGGATGCATTGAATAGAACGGGGATTTATGTACTGTGGAGGTATTATATGTAGAGTTATAACTTTCAAAACTAGTAATTTAAACTTGTGAAAAAGTTGGAACCTTGACTCCATAACTAGAATGTCTAAACAAAGGCTTATATATGGTCTAAAACAAAAAAAAAAAGATCGCAATGACGGGAAGAACAAGTGCCTTTCGGCTTCGGTATTTTTAAACCCATTATTTAAATGTCTTTGTATAAAATCAGGGTCTTTTTGCAGTAGTGGGAGTCTTTAATTTGGTTGAGATAATGTAGATAATATATGTACAGTCTTTACTTTTCCGCCTGATCAGTTTTTTTTTTTTTCGCTTAAGTCATGCGGAGGCGCCGCCACCTTAAAGTTTAGACCTATTAGAAAAGCGTCGACGACGAAGCGGCGACTACGGCGCGCAAAATAACAATAACTCTCGTTTGGCGTGCGTCGTCACGCGTCAGTGCGCTCGGCCGATCGGTATCTTTCCATTCATTATTTCTATACAAAGTCAACGGGGCGGGGCTAGAGAGCGTTTCTATGTTGTAAGTGCAAGCAAAAAATAGCTTAGTTAGTGGTAATCAGGCGGGAGTGTCCTCGATAGTACCTAATCTTAATTTGCAATTTAAAAGATTTTCAACTAACTTCAAAAGGGTATTTTTTGTCAATACCCAGAACATTGAATGAAAAAGCTTTTTGAGTCACAATACTGTATTTCCGCATTCAAAGTTATTTGAGCTTGCCATGTTCAAAATTTCATACTTATTTTATTGCTTTTTGAACATTGCTATCTGAAATACTCCATTTCTCTTTATTCAAACGTTTTTTGAGTAAAGATTTATTTGATTTAACACTGTTTCGTTATGTCCTTATTTTCTTCTTCGTGTGGTTAGTGCCTAACCTGGCATCAGAGTTTTTATGCCACCCATGGGCTTCTGACTTGAGTTTACATGGCGTCGAGAAATATCTCTCAGGCATGCTGGTTTCCTCACGTTGATTTCCTTCAACGTAGTAAGTGATTATTATACAATACGCGCTAGGATCCGAAAAATTAGAGGTGCGTGTCTTGTCTTGGGTTCAACAAACTCGAGACCTATGATTTGACAGTCTGACGGTCACAACACTAACTAGGCTTATTACTATTTATTTTTAGGCTTCTGTCCTGAACAAATCTAATTAGTCCGTCAGTTAGATTATCAAAAAATATTTGATACGTATTTTTTCTTTTGTTACGTAAACAAAAATTGACGAAGATACAATGCTTTTAAAATTCTCAATACGTCACGCCGTGCTATGATTTTTAGTGGGTTGTGACGTCACGAGCCCCTACTCTCGAGTTTTGATGCGTTTTATCTTTGTCAATATTCATTGATTTGCAAAAACAAAAAATACGTGTCCAGTATTTTCCAATACTCTAACTGACGGACTAAATAGATTTGCAATTTATTGATGGGGGAAACTAGCTTATTCGTTCTGTTGATTCTCGGTACTTCAGCTTTACTTAATCTAGCTTAGTTGGTTCAGCAAATCAGATTGAAAATTAGTAAATTCTCAGTAACAACTCTAGTAAAGGCTTCGCGTTACAAGCGACTGCTTCGTTTCTATTAAGTACATGAGGCACAAAGTGATAAGATATGGGAATGTAGTGTGTGATAAATGTTAGGGCATTTTAAGTACACATGGTTATACTTAATTAGCTGAAGAAAGTCCGCAGACGTGACGCAAAAAAATATCGTTTTCTTTTATTTCATCTAGATTAACATCTAGATGAAATAAAAGAAAACGATATTTTTTTGCGGTCAAAGAAATCTAAACGCATATTAAAAGCGTTTCGTTAGCTAATTTTATTTGATGTATTCTCTGCTTTACAATAGAATAGAAAATTCTGTATTATGTACAATAGTACATTTTGATACAAGTGGGGAAAGTTTGTTATTGCATCCGAGGCTAGAGTGTTTTTGAGCCGAGAACTGCAATAACAAATGTCCACGTGTATCAAACGACGTTTTTCAATACACTTTTGAAGGAATAAAATAAAAGATTGAAAAATATTTTGTCATGAATTACTATGATTTTAATTTTCTTTTTTTCCGCGCTCATGCTTTCGCCAGGTTGAAGGAGAAGCAAAGGTATGAAGCCGCTAAACAGCCTAATATAAAAAATAGATTTTTTTATATTTTTTAATCTATAAAACGAATAAATGTTAATTGGTTTATAAAAGTAAATATTTATAGTTTTAAATAATCATGTTTATCTATGATATTCTATTTATAAACACAATTAGAATATTCAAAAAATATTTACGCCCTAGAGACGCATTTGCTTTGCCGAAATTAAAAAAAAACCTCCGACTAAAGGCATTGAACCAATTTGGACTAAAATATACAGGTATAGTTATCTGTTATACACACATCAACACAGTCTAGGGATATTTCATACTCAATTAAATAACTCGAAAAGTACTGGCCGCATTGGAATCTTTTATACACCGATTTGTTTGTAATTTATCTCAGACTAATTCCAAATTCTTTTGTTTCGGTGGCATAAAAATGTCTTGATGTATAGGAGAGGGAATTTTCATTTGTGCGAAATTTAGAAAACAATACGAATTACGTTTAGTTACAGTTTTTTTTCATTTTTAAACTTTAGATAAAGTTAAAATTGAGGTATTGTAGCCATGCAACGCCGACATTTGACGAGGGCGGAGATGTTACGAGCTGTGGGAATGCTGGAAGCTGGATCTGTTCAGCGTAATGTTGCTGAGGCCATAGGGATCCATCAAAATGTAATTTCAAGATTGTGGACACGCTATCGTGCCACAGGTGAAGTAGCGGAGAGGCACCGGGGGCCAAGTCGCATCACTACCCCTAGACAAGACCGATTTTTGCAAATTACTGCGCGAGCACAACCAAATGCAACGGCGACTCAATTGGTCCAAAGGCTGCGAGTGGAACACCAAGTGCTTGTGAGTGACCAAACTGTAAGAAGGCGACTGCATGAAAGCAATCTACGCTCTCGTAGACCACTCCCACCTTTACGGAGAGGCAATCGTGGACGACGATTAGAATGGGTTCGGAACCACGTGGACTGGGGCCGTGACCAATGGTCCAATGTGCTGTTCACGGATGAATCCAGGTTCGGCTTCTATCCAGATTCACGAAGGACGCGTGTTTGGCGAGTTCCTGGACGATGGAGCCGTCTCCAGAACCCTCAGGAAGTTCACCCATACCAAGGAGGAACAATTATGGTTTGGGCAGGAATTCGTCTTGGAGGACGGACGGATCTCGTTTGGGTGCGGGGCAATATGACGGCAGAACGATACGTCCAACAGGTGCTGGGGCCCGTAATCTTGCCCCACAGAACACAAATGGGGCAAGATTTCCTGCTCATGCACGACAATGCCCGGGCACACACGGCGAGAACGGTAGCAGCTTGGTTACATACACATAATGTTAGGGCCTTAGACTGGCCTGCTCAATCGCCAGATCTAAATCCCATTGTGCATGCGTGGGATATGCTGCAAAGAAGAGCTCTGAAGGAAGTTCCTGAAAATCTGGCTACAGAAAATCAACTTTTTGCGCACCTCAGAAGGACATGGGACAATATTCCGCAGCAAGACATTGACAACCTTGTTCTGAGCATGCCGAATTGTTGCCGATGTGTTATGAACATCATGGGCGCTTTCTCAGACTACTAACTTCAAGTTTTTACTCACAAATTAAAAGTTCATTCATATACGGTTTCCGTCTATGCTTCATTTTTTTTCCATAAAATCCTGAAATTTTAATCTAATACCTTAACCATTATTAAAAAATGGTAGAATATTAAATAACGTATCTTTTAAATATATACATGTCATATAAATAATTAACACATTGATAGTAATTCGCTTTTTTAAAAATATCCCTAGACCGTGTTGATGTGTGTAGTTATCTTGGAAAATGAAAAAATCGCACACGTGTGAAATACATTGCATGTTGAACCTAATCGAAGTGCGAAATGAACCAGTTTTCGAAGAAGTGTATTGAAAATAACATTTATACAGGGTGTACTGAGTATGTGATGCATCGGTGTGCCATCCAGCTTGATGTTTTTTTGCTTTTCCTATTGTAGATGTCAAACTATGATCGGTTATGTTAAGATTAAATACTGAGTATTCCCTAATCTTTTCGCATTTAAAACTTTACGCACTGCGTTCTTACGTATAAGTAAATAATTAAAAAAAAAAAGAAAAACTAAACTAGAAACAAACAGCACTACAATCTGATAAATAATTCCAATATCCAATATCCCTTTTCTTACTTAATAAATTCAACCTGACTCAAAATGGCTACCTACCTGAAATATACAAGAAAGGTCAAGATTGAATGGCGATCCCCAAGGCCACATGTGGATGGAATTGGGCAAAGTCGGGACCCTTAGACGAAACGTGCTCCTAAAGGCTGGCAATAATGTCAGGCGAAAATGGTCCTAAATGGCAGGAAATTGGCTATCTGATCCAGATATTGAAGCAAGGAAATAAGTTGAATCAAACTGTTCTGTTGTTGTGAAATGTGATATATTTCTCTGCCTTTTTATGGAGATTGAAATCATCGATTTTCTTATAATAATAATAAATTCATTTATTTCAGGTAAATAACACCCATTGCCAAATAAAAATTAATAAAAGATAAAAACATCATTACAATAAAAAAAAAAATATATATAAATAAAAAAAAAAAAACATACTCAATTAACTCAGATTCTTAGACTAGTATTATATAATATATTGTCTAGGTCCGTTCGATGGATTGATTGGTTTTCCAAACAATTTAAGTACTAATAAGTTTTTTTTATTCACCTTGAGCAAGTGCCGTGACCAAAGCTCATGCCTTCTCTGTATGAGTGCAGTGGGACGTAATAGACTGACATCATTATATTTTAATAAAATTATAACATAAACAGATACACTGGTTAAATCCATCCTACGTGTAAAAATCCAAACACTCAAATGTAACTAAAAATAAAAATGAAAAGCCATAAAACTCATTTCTATTTTGAAAAAAAAAGAAGATGGCTTTCAAATTAAGAACACCAATTTGAAAAATGTGAGAGAAAAACATTAGTGCCCCTTTAGGTTTGTCGGCATCAGGCACCCAATGCAAAAACGTATGGAATATTTGTCTATAAAGCTTTTCACACGGCTTACCCATTCATACATTTGCCACCGGATTCCCGAGGCTGACAAGGTATCCGGCAGCCGGGTTCGGTCGTGTGTAAAGGCACTTAGTATACACAAAAATGATACGGAATAACATTCCTGAAATATTTTTGTAAGGCGTAGGTATTTGTTCCGTGTTCTGGATGTTGTATGTCATATATTATTTGTGATGTTTGTATGTTTGTGCATGTAATGGCATGTGTGACACGGAGTGCCGAGGGTCGCGGATAAAAGTGTTTATTTATTGTGTTGTTTGTTTAAGTGTGTTTTTCTATTTGCAACGTCTATTTTGGGAATACAAGCATTCAAAGTAAGAGTATTAAATAAATAGATAGGTAGGTTCTGTTTTCATAACCTCTCCCGTATTCCTAGTTTAACTTTTTTTTTAATATTTTTAGTTGTACCTAATATCTATAAAATCCAAAAAAATCTAACATAACATCACGCCTGTAATTCCCGAAGGGTTAGGCAGAGATGTACCTAATAGTACACCCACATTTCGCCAGTTATGTTTAAGTTCCATGTAATAAGGGGGGAACCTATTGCTATCAACCGAGCACGAATCGAAATTCCATGACTGCTACTGAGAAATACGGATGACGACTAACTAAAAAAATATGATTCTGTTTAGTCCGTCAGTTAGATTATTGAAACATATTGGATACGTGATTTTTGTTTTATCAAATTAATACAAATTGACGAAGATAAACGCGTCAAAGAATATGAGTAGGGGGGGCTTGTGACGTCACTTTCTGGTAAAATGTGTACTCAAAAGTTTTCGATGCACTGTATCGTCTTCGTCTAAGAAAAAATACGTGTCCAATATTTTTGAAAATCTATTTGATGGACTAATTCGTTTTTATTTCTTATCAGGAATAGGGTACTATTCCTGATAAGAAAACCCAATTCACTTTGCCCGACCCGGAAACGAACTAAGGACCTCGTGTTTAGCAGTCGCGCTTACGACCACTCGACCAACGAGGCAGCTTTTTCAGAAAACCCTCCACACCATGTTTACTCTATCAGGTGATTTTCGCAACTTATTTATGAAGTTTTACGAATAAAAGCAGCATTTTATATCTGGGTCATCGTTGTGCAAACAGTCAATTTAAGCTGAATGCAACAATGTTGTGCCTCGGCACTTTTTACGATGCAGGCGCTTCTGGGGTTCGGAGGCCGACACGGTAATGAGTTGTTGGTCAATGTTTAATTAACTTTTGAACAGTTGATAAAGAGAAGTATTGACTCAGTACCTGCAACATTCATGTAATAATTATTATCAAATTGTATTATGGAATAGGTATCGTATTACCCAATACTAACTGGGTTGAAATGGGCAGTCGCTCCATGTAAAATACTGGTATTCAGCTGCATCCGGTTAGAATGGAAGCCTTACATAGTTGAGAAAATGCTAGGCAGATGACGATTATCGAATATTACTATTTGTTGTAAAAATAATTGTCTTGGTGACATTTTTGTTACTTATGTAGAAATAAAAAAAAAAAGAAGGAAATAGCAACAATTGTTTACAAAGAAAATATGTACTTCATTATTCCTGAAAACGAAGAACACTCGTTCTTAAAATGTTAGGTCAGTAATAATGATTTTAAAAGATACAGAAGTAAATGTACCTGATTATCAACTTTGATGCTGCCTGACGAAGACCTTGATCGACATTTAAATGCGTTTAAACATCAATAGCTCATATCTTGGATTTTACTATCATATCATTGTAGTATTATTACTAACTTAGAACTACGTAACAAAGAAAATCAAGCATTTTCAGAACAATGTTAGAATCCTTCGAAATGCTTTCATTTGTTTTTTTCCCCATAGCAAAAAAATATGATGAGCTTTTTATAAAATTCCGAAACCATTTCAGTACACAAACTGGATTAACAAGGCGTCTGGCAACTTCAAAATAACACAACACTTAAACTCCCTAGAGACTGGGAAATTGTACGAACACAACTTTAGTGAGTCCATTGTAAGATTCTTGTTTAGTTATAATCTAACTAAGCCAATTATTATTATAGGTAAAGTTATAACAAGGCCGTCTACTTGGATGCCCAAGTAATTTATAGGTTGCTGTAGGCCTAGTCCGAAAGCGCGTAGTGATCGTTACTAATGGCCAGGATCTTCCAAAATTAGCAACTCTATTTGTGGTGGTTCAAACTTCGTTTGAAATACTGTTAGAATAAAGTTCTAATCAGCTTGCACTACAAAGTGGTTGTTACGTCGGTTACTGAAAGAAAGAAAGAAAGAAAAAACATTTATTAGCCCGCACAGGACAAAACACAAATTAAAATAACAGTACAGCTAATAAAAATAAAAATAAAAAAATTAACAGAAAAATGAGAAGAAAAAAAAAAACATGAAATTAAATTGGTCCTGTACTAAGCCAAAAGGCCCCTATCTCAGCATGGTGCTGTAACATTTTAAAAAACTGCAGACCGAATAGTGCGAAATGAGTGGTTTTTAATTTACTATAATAAAAATAATACATGTTTAAAAAAAGTAACCTCAGAATAATGTAGACAATGTAATTTCTCATTTTTCAGTGTATTTTTTTTATTTATAGTGTTAATAATCTTTAAGTAAAACTTGAAACTAGTCATCAACTTACCTATCATTGCAAGTTTTATGATCGAGAAGTAATAACACGTGTTTTGAGCCTAAGAACAATCAAGAACAGTTCATGAACAACAACATTTATTTTTTCTGGATTAAAACAACATCTATATCATAACCAAACAAAAAACAGGTCGCTTGGAAGATCCTGGCCTTAACGTTTTGAACACCCTCCACGGCAAGGCACAATTTCACCGCAAATACTCGTACCTACAAAAAGTATAGGGATTAAACACTATTTAATGATTTATTTCGTGTTATAGTGCACCGCACATTTTTTTGTCATACATTTTTTGTCGTAAAGGGCATGATGACAATGAGGGTTGCCACATCAGACACAACCTTGTGGCTTCCGCACTCAGTAAATTTCTGTGATCTTTACCAAGTCTTCGATCCAAGGCCACCGTTTATTTGGCCAAAAATAATCGTTGTTCTGGTCACAAAAAAAATAAACTAAATTCTACTAACTAAAATCGTTCAATTTCACGTAACGTATACGTCGCGCGTTTGCGCTAGGCCGTCTGGGCTCGCTTCAACTTCAAGAAGATTTAGATTTCAGATAGAGATTTTATTTGGTTTATCTTTAAATTGGTTTTGACTTATTTTTATGGGCGCAGGAACTTTTCTTTAAAAATCCTTAGATCGTATTCGATCTAAAGGTTTGTTTGAGTTGTGAATAAAGCCTTTGAACTTAACCTATTGTGAAGTCTGCTATAAAGTCATTTTGTTGGATGTTCTTATTTGATCAACCAATCATTCCCATGCCAGATTGGATACGGAAAATGAATTAAAAATTACGGAAACTAAGAGATTTTTAACATTTACCAATTGAAGAATCAGGCTTCTAATCAATAGAGATGCTTTCAATGACGGATTTAGATTTATTTCACAGTTTATCCTATTTTTCATAGTATTCACTCATCTTTCATACTTACTCCATGGTGCCGGAAATAGGAGTCACGCCACGTCTATGTGAGAGGGTGTGAGCTCCAATCCACCATGCGGGTTTTCGGTTCGAGGACATGCCGGTTTCCTCACGATGTTTTCTTTTACCGTTTTGAGAACAGTGGTAATGAAATTATTTACACATTGTTAGATCCCTACCTGAGCTTGGAACTTTTACGCCCACACGCACATACACTGGAATTATTAGTGGCTGACTCAGCTGAAGTCAAGCTTGACATGCCCTAAATCCACCCCATTAGACACATTGACAGCTAGCATTGATTATACGCCCACGATTGGAGAGTTTTCTTAAGGAATCATCTGTCATTGCGGTTAGAAATACGATTTAATTTAACGCTTTGACCGTTGTCATGACAACCGAGTCTAACTGAGCAGAGCAATTGACTTATGACGGGTCTTGGAATACAAGTAAGGGCGAGGCCCCATTAGTACGTTGCGCTGCGTTGCGTCCTCGCAGCGTCGTCGCTGCGTCGTTTTCCATATATTTTTTTAGACATGCCCCATTAGACCGTTGCGTCGTCGCGCGCGACGTTTCAACGGATCGACGGACAAGAGACGAAGCGGGAGGGAGGGTGATGCGCTGCGTTGTCGGAGCTCCGCTGCGACGACGGACAGTGATCCACTGCTAGAGGAGGAACTGAGACGCAGCTGCGACGGCGTGCATACCCTCTTGCTTTGCGTTGGCGCAGCGTCAACGCAACACAGGTGTGGCTTACAATGTGTTGTTCCGTTGCGATGACGCGACGCAACGCAGCGCAACGCACTAATGGGGCCTCGCTCTAATATACATCCTAGAAGTATTATAGGTATACACAAGGCGGAGTCCTCGAAGGAAAATTGCCAATAAATGATGGCCTCGCACATAATAAGGATTAATAAAACTATTTGCTCAATATTCATCACGACGTAACTATTGACAAATTGGATTTCTTATAAGGATTAAGATTAATATCGCTTCGTGTGATTTCTAGGCCATTTATCGTCGTAATGATTTTGTCTAATTGATTTTCATATAGTTAATTTTGCTTTGTACACTAACACTAGGTTTTGACTCGGTGTCGCTAGCGTGGAGGGGTTTGTCTCCACCGATCACAGTATCAGATCACGTTAGCCACGGATCACGGCGAGTTGAGGTCGGAAATTATCACACAGATTCGATCAACCGGTACGTCGTAAAACCTGGTATAGGAACGTCTAATTACATCAGCCGTTTAGGTGTGAAAAATAAATAACACAGAGTTACTTCATTACGAATATTATTTACAGAATGGATGAATTTATTGAATAGCAGCTAAAACTGTATCTGTTATTTATTAAGAGCTCTTCATGTTTAAGTAGGTGGGTATGAAAAACTTTTCCATTTACTTATATAGTAAAGCGTGATACCACAAAGTAACTGTAAAGAATACCTTATTCTTGTAAGGTATTCTGTGTGTATGTATAATATATCGCACCCTCTAAAAATTCATGATTTTTAAAGTTATAGAAATGGAGAATCGATCAATAGCACACTGTGGACCACAGAGTGCTATTGATAGCTTCTCTGTCTATGTTGCCGATGAGTCCTTCAAAATATTTTAATGAAAACATAAATAAACTAAAAAGTAATAATATGAGAGCGGTGTAGAGTAATTAACACTAACTCAATATTAATTTGTTGTTTACTGCCACCTCAAATATTTGGAGTAAGTCCTCGACCATTATGTTATTTGCTCAAGTCAAGGACCCACTGTGTGCTTAGGGTTCTTGACGATTTACAAGTTTCTGTTTATTTTAACTAAACATTTCAGGATTAGTAGTTATGGAGTTAGAAACTTTATCGTGACTGTGTCGTGTAAATGATAAACTTTTCTAACGTGTCAAAGCTCATTCAATTTTTATTTTTTTATTTTACTTAAACCTATATGGGCACTAATAAAACGTCGACAAAAGGTGCACGGTTCGGGTTGGTCATTTCCTATGGAGAAGAACCGGCAATAAACTCCTTTTTAAATGATTTTGTTTTACAATATTATCATGTTCCAGCATTACTCACGTTACGAACAAATTTTACCCAGAAATTTAAGCAGTAGTAAGCCAAAAAAAAAAACTACAATTTTCTTATGGGGATTAACACCCTCAAACTTTTAGTTGTTACAACGAGAGTCTACCATTAACCCTTCCGCTGCTATTTAAGTTTTTGGGGTACGAAACGACTGATGTTCTTTTGAATATGAGCCCCAGGGATTTTGTTGTTATGATGTATTGAAAAACTCTAAGGTTGTTTCCCGAACAAACCATTACCTATTTCTTTTTCCACAATATTATGCATACCTCAGTATGTACATATGTATTTGAAGTCTCTCGGGATGGGCTATAAAATTGACTATAGCAACTAAAAGTGATCATCATTATTGAATAGGCGAAAAAAAACTAATTAGCCCGTCAGTTAGATTATCAAAAAATATTTGACCCGTGTTCTTTCTTTTGTTACGTAAACCAAAATTGATGAAGATATGACGCTTTTAAAATTCTCAATACGTCACGCCTAGGTATAATTTTTAGCTAGTTCTGACGTCACGAGCCCCCACTCCGGAGTTATGATGCGTTTTATCTTTGTCAATTTTCATTGATTCACAAAAACAAAAAATAGGTGTCCATTAATTTCCAATACTCTAACTGACGGACTAAATAGATTTGCAATTTTTGATAATGTCGTCATGCCTATTATCGTTAGCAGAGTACAACAAAATAAGGATCTTTTCGTATGCAAAAAGATAGAAAAAGATGGCGTCAATAGCGGAACTATTGACGCCATCTTTTTCTATCTTTTCTTCTGATTCTAACTTATTCTCGCGGCTTTGACCGCTCCGAGTTCGGTAATTATTCCACGGGATCGTACTACCTGAATAAACAGTATCCCATATGCTAATCCAGGTTATAACGTATATGTGTTCCAAATTTTACCCAAATCCGTTCCATTGTTTTTGCGTGATAGAAGAAAAAAATATCCATACATCCTCACAAACTTACGCATTTATAATAGTAGTAAGAAGTAAGATATAAAAAATGTACGGTCCAACAAGCAATTTGGTTTACAGTTTAACCCACAAATTACATTGTAAAATGTAAAACAAATAGCTTGTTCGACCGTACTACGCTCTCTTATCGAAAAAATTTGACCGCCAGAATATCTATGCAGAATTATAATAACAAAACATTTTTTTCTTTCCAGAAACCATCTCTAACGTGTCAGTGCTACCTCAGTGCTCGAACCTCCCCTTAAAAACAAATGACTTGAAATCAAAAACCCTTTCTCAACCACCATGACGTGTCCGTTCCGCCGCGCATCCTCTCAACATCAGTTCGCCAATGGGAGTGGTTCCAGTGCTAAGAAACCGGAGTTTCGATCCCGACAGTCCTCAGTCCACCTCCCAGGCCCTGAAGAGGAAGATGGGGAACGAAACACATTAACACTCAAGAACTTGAGTGAAGCACTTCAACTTCTGACGGCGCCTTCGGTAAGTTTTTCCGATATATTTTCGACTGTATGGTTAAGGGATAAGATCGGCTTTCAACTGCGGGTTGAGTGAGGAAATTGTTGGATATATTTATCTATTTTGTCTTGCATAGGAAGATGAAACGGGAAAAGTAAGCTTAACGCCTCTTAGGATCGCTGAGGCGAGGAACTGCGTATCTGAGGCCTGCTGCACAATTCTGAACCTTGTTACAAGGATCTAAAGTTGTGTTTAGAAACTCTTTTCCCGAGTCATCGGTGCATATCTTAGAGGAAAGCAAGTAATAGCTGCCGACTGTGGATCTAGTCCATCGTTCCGTCCCAGTTTGAACTTTATCACTCTATCTTAAGGTTTGCTGTCGAAACTTTGTTTGAAATACATCGGTGAGGAACGCTGAAACATATTGACGCTGAAGCGCTTTAACGAAGCATTGCAGCTGCTGACTGCGGCTTATTCGAATCTTTCCGCTCTAATTTAAACCTTATCACATGGTTTTAAGACTTCGAAATGAATGAAGTGGCAGTGCCTAAGACGATTAAGCCAACTTATACCATTAATATTGTAACGTACGTTCGAGGAGAGTTCTGTAGAGATGTAGAGAGAGAGACGTTTTAATATTTTATCACAAGTTAACAGTTGTTAAGGCAATTGAAAAGTTTAGCGTATTGGCACAGGCGACTTAAAGTCAACGCAAGCAGGAATTAAATTCACGACGATATACAATTATAACTACTTATAGAAGCTGATCGTGTGTAATCTAGGACTAATTTTGATTACTCCGGGTCACGTGTCAAAACGAGCCAATAAACATTGAAAAAAGCGTTGTCACCTTGAAAACATATTTTACTGAGTCAAATTGAAAACAGAATACGACAAACGACGGATTCTTAAAATGTAGCATTTAAGTTTCACATAATATTTGGCGCGTATAATCTCGTTTTTGGAAGCGCCTTTTGTTACACGCGCGACTTATACAAGCGTTTTATTATTATGATCGCGAGCTGCGAGCTGACGCTTGCCAATCAATTCGAGCGGACACGCCGGAAAAGCGCGTGAAGGTACGCGCGTCCGGTTTTTGAAGCGCAAAATAAGGCTGGCGTGTAAGCGTAAACAGCTTATACGCGCAACAAAAGAAAACCTAGTCTGAAACTGCTCTATAAGTGTTTCATAAATAGTCCACTTACAAGCAAACATAATTATTTCGTGATGAACAAATGAAGATCAATAGAGGGCACAAGTGAAAAACACAAGTGTTGAAAAGAGTTTGTATTTTTCTGAAATAATTGCGTTATCGAGTACTAATTGATTTAAGCGTATACAAACGTCCGTCAATCACGTTTCAATTTATTATCATGGCCGGAATGAATATTGTGTTTTGTGTATGAATTTGCTTGAAGTTTGCTTCTGTTTTGCATTTCAGAATATTGCTGACAACTGAATGAAACTATTCGTATTATTAATAATAATATTTGTATTACAATAGTTTGATCGTTTGTTCGTAGCTAAATAATAATAATTTATATTTTTAAATGTTTTTATAATGTTTTTTTTTAAGACATATTGAAAATGTAAATAATAAGATGTTAAATAAAATAAAGAAGATAATAATCATAATTATATATTTTACATTTATTATAAAAATTTTATATTTGTAAATGTAGAGGAGCTCGTGGCTAAATAATAGCAGCGACTTGGGTCGATCTTTAGGTTAAGCCGTGCTTGCCTAGGTTGGTCTGTGGATGGGTGACCACCCTTACATACCAAGTTTCCTCCGTGCCTCGGAAAGCACGTTAAGCAGTTGGTCCCGGCTGTCATTTGTGATCTTTGACAGTTGTTACAGGTAGTCAGTGGCCCAAAAAGTCTGACAACCAGTCTTACCAAGGGGTATCGTGTTACCCAGTACTAACTGGGTTGTGGAGGTCAGGTAGGCAGTCGCTCCATGTAATTTACTGGTATTCAGCTGCAACCAGTTAGACTGGAAGCCGACCCCAATATACACACATCAACACGGTCTAGGGATATTTTTAAAAAAGCGAATTACTATCAATGTGTTAATTATTTATATGACATGTATATATTTAAAAGATACGTTATTTAATATTCTACCATTTTTTAATAATGGTTAAGGTATAGATTAAAATTTCAGGATTTTATGGAAAAAACATGAAGCATAGACGGAAACCGTATATGAATGAACTTTTAATTTGTGAGTAAAAACTGAAAAAAATAGAAAAATCATTTAATTTGTGTTTATAAACTTGAAGTTAGTAGTCTGAGAAAGCGCCCATGATGTTCATAACACATCGGCAACGATTCGGCATGCTCAGAACAAGGTTGTCAATGTCTTGCTGCGGAATATTGTCCCATGTCCTTCTGAGGTGCGCAAAAAGTTGATCTTCTGTAGCCAGATTTTCAGGAACTTCCTTCAGAGCTCTTCTTTGCAGCATATCCCACGCATGCTCAATGGGATTTAGATCTGGCGATTGAGCAGGCCAGTCTAAGGCCCTAACATTATGTGTATGTAACCAAGCTGCTACCGTTCTCGCCGTGTGTGCCCGGGCATTGTCGTGCATGAGCAGGAAATCTTGCCCCATTTGTGTTCTGTGGGGCAAGATTACGGGCCTCAGCACCTGTTGGACGTATCGTTCTGCCGTCATATTGCCCCGCACCCAAACGAGATCCGTCCGTCCTCCAAGACGAATTCCTGCCCAAACCATAATTGTTCCTCCTTGGTATGGGTGAACTTCCTGAGGGTTATGGAGACGGCTCCATCGTCCAGAAACTCGCCAAACACGCGTCCTTTGTGAATCTGGATGGAAGCCGAACCTGGATTCATCCGTGAACAGCACATTGGACCATTGGTCACGGCCCCAGTCCACGTGGTTCCGAACCCATTCTAATCGTCGTCCACGATTGCCTCTCCGTAAAGGTGGGACCCGGAGTGGTCTACGAGAGCGTAGATTGCTTTCATGCAGTCGCCTTCTTACAGTTTGGTCACTCACAAGCACTTGGTGTTCCACTCGCAGCCTTTGGACCAATTGAGTCGCCGTTGCATTTGGTTGTGCTCGCGCAGTAATTTGCAAAAATCGGTCTTGTTTGGGGGTAGTGATGCGACTTGGCCCCCGGTGCCTCTCCGCTACTTCACCTGTGGCACGATAGCGTGTCCACAATCTTGAAATTACATTTTGATGGGTCCCTATGGCCTCAGCAACATTACGCTGAACAGATCCAGCTTCCAGCATTCCCACAGCTCGTAACATCTCCGCCCTCGTCAAATGTCGGCGTTGCATGGCTACAATACCTTAATCTTAACTTTATCTTTCGTTTAAAAATGAAAAAAAACTGTAACTAAACGTAATTCGTATTGTTTTCTAAATTTCGCACAAATGAAAATTCCCTCTCCTATACATCAAGACATTTTTATGCCACCGAAACAAAAGAATTTTCAAAAATTTGAATTTGGAATTAGTCTGAGATAAATTACAAACAAATCGGTGTATAAAAGATTCCAATGCGGCCAGTACTTTTCGAGTTATTTAATTGAGTATGAAATATCCTTAGACCGTGTTGATGTGTGTAGTTGGGAAAAAGCTAGACAGATGATGATGATTTAAAAATGTAATATAATAAGATGTTAAAAGGAATAAAGGAGATAATAATTATTTTATTATCAGGCAACTAAGGCCCATAGATAAGCCGGGGTTGCGGGACTGTTCGAAAAAGATACCGTGGCCCCGGAACACAAAGGGCGATGAAGGAACATGGATGGGTTTTAGTCAGTAAAAGTCTGACACTCCCTCCTGCTCAGCCCAGAGCGGGAGAAGTCATTTGAAGATTTCCCATCCGAAAAAAAAAAAAAAAAAATGGCCCCTAGATAAAATACACAGAATATATAATATAATAGCCTATTGCCATCAACTGGACACAAACCCAGACTCTGTGGCTGCTACTGAGAAATTCCTGATGGAAACATCTAATAACACTTTGCCCGACCCGGGAATCAAACTCAAGACCACGTGCTCAGCGGTCGCGCTTGGGACCATTACACCAAGGCAGTCCTAATAAATAATTTCCCTGAATTGACACTTGATAGATAAAAAAATATATATTTTAATAGCAAATGTTCTTTCTATGGGTGGGCTTCAAAACTCATAACTAGTATGCAAGTCACACACCTTTTGATTTAAATACATATACAGAGTGTCCAGCAACGAATAGATAACATTGAATGGCCCATAGCAGTACCCATGGCCGTTCGGAAAAAAATACGAAAAAACATCTATCTTGAAAAAATTTCATCCCCAGGTGTTGTAGGGCCTGCATAAGAATGGGGGGCATATTAATTTTGTTTGCTTCAGTTTTTTTTTTCCTTGTCTACATTAATAGCAATAATTCACTATTTAAGGCAGATACAATAATGAATTATTGTACCATTATCAAATCTATTTGAAACCGACATTACTTTAAAATTATTGGTCGCTCATGTATTACATTTCATTTTTTACCCGAGATGTTTAAACTTAGTTCTAAGGGTCCGGGGTTCGAATCCCGGTTGGAGCAAATGCTTGTGTGATGAGCATGGACATTTGTTTCCGAGTCATGGATGTTTATATGTATAATAAGTATGTATTTACAAACAAAAAGTATCTATGTAGTATATCAACTATCTGGTGTCCACGACACAAGCCTCGTTGCTTAGTGTGGCACTAGATGGCGCTGTGTGTGGCCAGCGATATTTATTTATTTAGTTTAAAAATAAATTCATACTAATTTTTCAAAATAAATGAACTTGCTTACAAGTACTACTTATGATAGATTTTTTTTCGTATTCTAAATAGCCATAGTTCTACTATAAGCCATTTCAAGGTTATCCATTAATTACTGGCATACACCCTGTATATTGTTCCGTTACGTAACGGATCATTCGTCACCACAATACATAACCAAAACAGGGATTCAACTCCTCATTAAATTTCAAACTGCTCGCGTCAGTTGCGAGGAAATGCAGTAGTAATATCTGACGACAATATCGGCATCATTAAGTATATTACGGTCGTTATTCGTAAATACATCCATTGAATGGTTTTGATGACATCATACAATTTTACAACGTGATTCAAATTCAATCCGCGTCCTAAAATGGTGATACATACATACATACATAGGTACATTTTGGCTTATCTTACTTCTACGATGGCGGTTGTGTTTGAAACATGGTGGTGTCGCAAGCGACTGCTGAACATGAGGTCCTGGTTTCAATTCCCAGGTCCGGCAAAGTGATATTGGGTTATTCATCCATCTCCATTTGGACCTTCTCAATAGCATCAACGGAGTCTGGATTTGCGCCCGGTTGATAGCAAAAGGCTGGCTCCCTAATAAATGGGACTTAAACATAACTAGCGATACCGCGCTTCTAACCGCACCCTTCTAAGAATACAGCCGTGATGTTACGTTATGCAATATGGCAGTTCCAGAAACTATCTAGTACCTACAATTACTTCGATATCAATCAAACAAACAAAAAGAAAACAAAATATTACTGTACAGCCAAAGTTTACACACAAAATGACTTCCAACAATTTTGTTACTATCAAACCACAAAGTACACACACAGACACGGACAGTCTCATTCAAATAAAATTTGCATAGCATTGTGTGGTCACCGCTGTACTGTAGTACAATAGGTCTATAACGCTATTACAGGCCACCTGGCCACGCGTAAAATAGTGCGCGTAAAAATGTTACGACTGCAATTTTTTCTGTGAGTGTAGTAATAAGATTTTTTGTTACCATTGTATTGTGAATTTTCCCACGTGGCGAATACATTTTTCAATAATACTGTCAGTACTTTGACACATAAACGTGTTATTACGAATGAATGTTAAGGAATAATATTGCTGTAGGTGATCGGCGCAGCGCCATTTTAGGTCCATGGTATGTATTAAAAAAACCGGCCAAGTGCGAGTCGGACTCGCGCATGAAGAGTTCCGTAGGTACTGTCGCAGTAGGGGAGCCCCTTAATTTTCATTTTATTTTTATTGTTTGTTGTTATAGCGGCGATAGAAATACATCATCTGTGTAAATTTCAACTGTCTAGCTATCACGGTTCATGAGATACAGCATAGTGACAGACAGACAAATGGACAGTGGAGTCTTAGTAATAGGGTCCTGTTTTTACCCTTTGGGTACGGAACCCTAAAAATGTCTGCTTCTTTATTTTGTATGTTTCCACTCCTGGGCAAAAGCCTCCCATTCCTTCTGCTTCTCTCGTAAAATCACGAGGAAGCCACTCAAGGCGTCCCGCCATCTCCTCGGTCTGCCAAAAGCACGATCCTGTGCGGAATCTGGATTTGTGCCCGATTGACTCGCCCCCTTTTACACGGGACTTAAAAAACATAACTGACTAAATGGGGGTGTACTATTAAGGAACACCCCTGTCCAACCCTTCGGGGCGTGCTGTTATGTTGTTTTTGTTGAATTTGAAAAGATTTGACGAACTTGTACTATTTTTTATGTCTTCTATGTGAAGCTTCTGTTTCACCGAGTTTGACGCTGCAAGGCAATAGATGTCGCTAGTTGTACGAAGGTGTAGGTGTTGTACTATTGTGGTTTTTAAAACATATCATAAAATTAATGTGAGATATTTTTCACATTATATTGAGAAATATGTTTTGTAAAGATAAGAGTGAGAAATAATATTGTGATACTTGTGTTAGCGGCCTACTGAGATCTTTTTAATATTTTAATATTCAGCATAGTCCAATTTCAGCTGACATTACATTATAAAAACCAGCGATTACTCATCATCTGCCTAGCCTTTCCCAATTTTTATTGGGGCTGGCTTCCAGTCTAACCGGATGCAGCTGAATACCAGTATTTTACATGGAGCGACTGCCTATCTGACCTCCACAACCCAGTTAGTACTGGGTAATACGATACCCCTTGGTAAGACTGGTTGTCAGACTTTTTTGGGCCACTGACTGACTACCTGGAACGACTGTCAAAGATCACAAATGACAGCCGGGACCAACTGCTTAACGTTCTTTCCGAGGCACGGAGAAAACTCGGTATGTAATGAGTGGTCACCCATCCACAGACCAACCAGCGATTACTATCAACATTTTAAAATAACAGAGATGTTATTGCAGCTTATCAGAAGCGTCACAAAGAGCTTTTATATTTAAACATGATAGGTTCGATGTAAAATATTGGCATTTCAAAGTGCTGTTGTGTGTTACGTGTAATTGAATACCAAACACTTTAAGCCTGAATTTGATTGATGAAAATAATTATTTGTTAACTGGAAAAATTACCCGGAAATGAAAATTATTGGGTTCGTTGTAAGTGCTTCGGTGGCATATTAATCACGTATAAACATTTCGGGCTTGACTTTTACACAATTTCTGTCAGTGTCAATATAAAACACTGACTCTTGAACGCAGTTCAACTGGTCGGAGGATCTTTCTTCTTCTCTATAATATTCAGAAACTTAACTCGTAGTTAAGATTTAGTTGTAAAAAACCCTTTCACAAAGATTCCACAAATTACAAAAAATAATCGGGTGGGGCTTTGGTTTTAACGTGAAACGTCTATATATTTTGTGCCTACTCTCACATCTTTGTGTTGCTGGTTATGTTTTTTATTTCAATCTGTAGTCCAGCCCGATTCCTTATCATCTTTTGATAACAATTCATATATTAGTGGCCTAAAAAGCATTGCAAGCATTCTTTGGCATTAAAATCATTCAAACAACCCGCACAACTTTTTGTTGACATTTTTGTCGGTACAATTCAAACGGCTTAAGATAATAAAGCGCTTTCAGCGGAGCACCAAGCGTGTGGCGTCTAGCGGTGCCAAGTAGAATAAAGCGATGAAATTCTTGAAGCACTGAGAAGCGGTGTAATGCGCCTCGCTTAAAACTTCGCGACCTAAAGGTCGTAAGCGCCGGAGAATACTCGTCACTTACGCGTTTTGGCCAACGCTCATCAATTCGTTACGTTACGGTTGGGTTTTCTGACATGGTACCCCGTGTATGGTACCGATTTTAAGGACGTTTTCGCGTAAAAAAATAATAATTTTGTAATTACAACAATCCTCAGAAATCCTTAGATAGTTATAATTTTAGTCCGACATAGATTCTTGTTATCCCGACCACTTTATCAGAAAATAAGTAGAAACTTAATCTTAAGTTATCTAGTTTCTAATCTGAAGTTAGGCAAAGTAATTTGGACAAAAAAAATACTTCGGCCTACGCCTTTGATAATAAATTCTTAAGGAAAATGTTTGAAGATAATTCATTAGGAAAGTACCCAGTTATTCTCTTTCAATAGTGTTAGCAGAAGAACTCAAGTTATTTCTTTAGATTCGTTTTTTGAAAAATCTTTAATAGTAAAGTTCTTTGAGAAAAACTCAAATGATTAAAAAAAAAAACTAAGACCAAATTTCAAATTTGATTGTTGTTGCTACGCTATCAATTCCTTTATTTATTTTTTTATTTTTCTTTATTATAATTAAAAACATTATTAAATCACATAAAAGAGATTTGTCAAATCTCCTAATATCTGTCAGAATACGGATGTGTTTTTTGCTTTCTTGTATCAAGAACACAGGCATTACATTATTTAAGTGACAATTAAAACATAACACATTACATAATATCACGCCTATAATACCCGACGGCTTTGGCAGAGGTATGCCCACTAGTACACCCGCATTCCAAGAATAGGCATGTCGACAGTATCAAAAATTGCAAATCTATTTAGTCCGTCAGTTAGAGTATTGGAAATTAATGGACACGTATTTTTTGTTTTTGTAAATCAATGAATATTGACAAAGATAAAACGCATCAAAACTCGGGAGTGGGGGCTCGTGACGTCAGAACTAGGTAAAAATTATACCTAGGCGTGACGTATTGAGAATTTTAAAAGCGTCATATCTTCGTCAATTTAGGTTTACGTAACAAAAGAAAAAACACGGGTCAAATATTTTTTGACGGACTAATTAGTTTTTTTTTTGTCGTCTCGCCTAAGTATTAAATCTGTCAACCAAAAGTTAAATACCTCGTAACTTTGAAACCATAACCTTACGTAACACCAATTTAAGGTCCAATTAACAATGTAACGACGGCCTAGTGGGGTCATACCATTAATAATTGAGATACATTTGTCTGGGTCAAAACACACATCAGATTGTTGTATTCTGTACATGATAAAGCATCCCTAGTGTATCGTCTCCTTTGATTGGCAATTTACGCGATGAAACGTACTTTATTTTAAATTTTGAGATGATTGAGGTTTTATTTATTTTAGCACTCTTTTGTTGTCAAATGAGGTGTGGGAAAATTGAGGAGCTCTGTGTCCTAACAGTGGGAACAAGTTGATCTATGTTACTATACTACTATACTACTATAACAGCCCATAACGTCCACTGCTGGACATAAGCCTCTCCCATGTTGGAGGAATTTGCCGTAATCTCCACGCTTGGCAGGCGGATTGGAGATCGCAGTGATGAAAGACTAACAGAAAACGCTGCTGCCCATTCTCTGGTGTACGGAGGCGCAAGGTGTTCTGCCTCAGACATTAGTCGCCTTATACGACACCCGTGAGTGTAATGGGTTGGTTCTATTCTACTCTGCCGGATACCACACGGCTGATCTATGTTATGAGACTGTATTGCTAAAATAGAGGAACTTTTACTCCCTCCATTTGATCTCTTCGATTGTGTGATAGATAAGCGATTGTATGTTTGTTATAAAGATGTGTTATTGTATGATGTGTTGTATGTGTGTGTGTGTTATTATATTACATTATATAATACATCAGCATCATCACGCCTTGTAATCCCCAAAGGGTTAGGTAGAGGTAAACCTAACAAGTACACCCACATTTCTAAAATTATGTTTAATTCACAAGTAATAGGGGGCGAGCTTATTGCCATCAACCGGGCACAAATCCAGACTCCATGGCTGCTACTGCGGGGGTGCGATGTCAGAAGTCCTCCACGTGTGTCTGGCGGTTGCTGGTCCCTCTCGATACGTCTGGAGGGAAGAGCAGCTGCTGGGCTGGTGCACCCTGGGCGCGGCAGTATCCTTCTCCGGGGAATGAGAGGAAATGAGAATTTCCTTTGACATGGGTGGGGTCCTGTCAGGACCACCGGTGCGTTCCTCTGCGTGACCCTCTGTACAGCAGAGGGCATAGCAGAGGAGTGAGGGCGGGCTCGGTGTGCACTCACCCTGCCTCCGAGCAGACAGAGTAGGATGCGTCCTTCTTTGTCACCGTCAGGCTCGTAATCCCATTGTCGAAGTGCTGTGGATCACGTCTCGCGGCTTCGATAGGGACCGAGGGTCTTGGCTTAACCGCCCGGACTGCGAGGTAGAAAACCTCTATAAAAAGTTACCCCGAATCCCAAGCGGCGGCGCACCGCGAGGGGATGTATGGCTGACGGGTGTTCCCATGGAACGAATCAGTCGCTAGTGTTCACCCTCGCCAGGGTACCTGCAGACCCTCTGGCGAGTAATAAATACTCAAATCTGCCCTTCTAGGTACAGGGGTCTCTGCCTAGATTGAGAATATTTCCCCCATACTCGTGGGAACAATATGGAAAAACTAATAAAACCCAACAACACCGCCGGTAACGGCAAGAAAGAGGAGAGGAGGGATGCGGGGTCGGAGTCCGACCTCGTATCCAGCGATGCGAGCGCGGGAGGCTCAGAGAGCTCCCGCCGCGTGAGGGCCGGGACTGCTGCGGAAAACGGCAAGTTCTTCCGCAAGCGGTCCAGAAAGGATGGTGACCAAGCGTCATCATCCGGGGTGGAGGCCTCGGCCAGAAAGATCCCCACCAACAAGCGTGGTGGGATCAGAGGCAGGGGGAGGGGGATATCTGCCCCCGAAAGATCGGCGAGACTGGCCGAAGAGGGGCGCCACCCGGGCATGACTGCTCGCGGGTCTGGCGAAGAGGTGGGTGCACCTGGCAGCTCCGATGCGGAGCGTAAGGCCAGGTTCGCAAAGGAGGTGGAAGCCGCAATAAGGGGCGTGGCCTTGAAGGTGAAGACATCTTTAAAACTCCAGGCCATACCCGTGGCTTCCGCCTCCATCATGGCGGCTGCAGAGGCCAACTTTGCGGGGCCTTCCCCTTCTCCTCCTCCGATAGGGGGAGAAGAGGTGGCCAAACTGCGGGCGGAGGTAGCTCGCCTGACGGCCGCCACGGAGGTTCTCCAAAAGGAGAATGCCAAGCTCCATGCAGACCTGGCCAGTCTGCGTGAGGCTGGCTCCCGCGGAGTGCCTCAGAATGGGGGCCGGCAGCAGCGACTGAGCCAGCCTGCGCCGGTGGAGAGCCAGGTCCTGAACCTGGTTCGGCAGGAGCTGGCTTCCTTCCAGGCGCGGTTCTCCGTCCTGGAGGGAATTGTCCTGCGCCCCCCCCTTGCGGCAGGCAAGGCAGCCATGGGCCCGAAGGCGGCCTCCTACGCGGCTGCTGCGGCCTCCGCACCCGGACCGGGGCCATCCAGCCAGCCCTCTGGCAGGGCTGTGGCGCCCGCCCCCTCCGAAAAACCGGCTCCGGCGAAACCGGCTCCGGCGAAACCGGCGCCGGCTAAGAAGGGCAAAAAAGGGAAGGGCAAGGCAGCTGCACAGGTGGACACTGTGCCAATGCCAGTGCCTACGGCGAATGGGCCAGTGCCTGCGGCACAGCTGCCGCCGCCACCACCAACGCCCTCCCAGCCCCCTACACCTCCCTCGGCTGAAGCCGGATGGCAGGTGGTCGGGGAGAAAAAGAAGGGGCGAAAGGCGGCCAAAAAGGCCCGAAATGAGGAGCGGCAGCGCCAGCACAAGGCGCGAAAGATCGCGGCTAGGCTCCGCGCCCCGAAGACCGCAGCTGTAGTGATAACACTACAGCCGGACGCGGAAAAGAGGGGCGTGTCCTACCGCGACCTTCTGGCGAAGGCGAAAGAGGCGGTTAACCTCGGTGAGCTTGGGATCACCGGGGGTCTCCGGCTTAAAGTCACAGCGACAGGGGCCCGATTGCTGGAGATTCCCGGTGAAACCAGCGGCTCGTCCGCTGACGCTCTGGCTGAAAAGCTCAGAGCGTCCCTACACGCGGACGAGGCCCGAGTGTCCAGGCCCGTCAGATGCGCAGACCTGCGTATCCTGGGCCTGGACGACTCGGTGACCGAGGAGGAAGTGGTGGCTGCCGTCGCCAGGTCCGGAGGGTGCCCTGCCGATCAGGTCAGGGCAGGCGCCCTTCGCCCGGACTCCACGGGTATGCATACCGTCACGGGATGCTGCCCGGTGACGGCGGCTAAAACTATAGTGGAGGGCCGAAGGCTACTGGTGGGCTGGGTTTCAGCGCAGGTGAAGCTGCTGGAGCCCAGACCTCTGAGGTGCTACCGCTGCCACGTGGGACACCACGTGTCAGTACGGTGCGCCTCGGAGGTGGACCGCAGCGGACTCTGTTTCCGTTGCAGTCAGCCCGGTCATGTGTCCGCAGCTTGCTGCGCCACGCCGCACTGCGGTGCATGTGCGGCGGCTGGCAAGCCGGCCGATCACCGGGCTGGGAGCAAGGCCTGCGCTCCACCCACCAAGGCCATCAGAGGCAAAGGTAGGCCCTCCGCCGCCACCGCCACCGTCGCCTCCGCCGCAGTCGCAACTGCCGCCGCTGCCGCTGTCGCCGCCACAGTGGGGCCCTCTCAAGGGGCCAGGGAGGAGGAAGCGGTAATGGAGTGCCAATAACGGCCCCATTACGCTTCCTCCAAGCGAATATCAACCACTGCGCCTGTGCTCAGGATCTGTTGCTCCAGAGCATGGCGCAGTGGTCGATAAACATCGCTGTGGTCGCTGAGCCGTATTTCGTCCAGCCCAGGGATGACTGGGTGGCGGACCTGAGCGGCTCAGTGACCATAGTGTCGTCGGCCGCCGCCGGTACCCCGACCCTTGAAGGTGTCAGGAGGGGTCGGGGTTGCGTAGCAGCACGGTTCGGGGAGATCGTAGTGGTGGGAGTCTACTTCTCCCCGAATCGAACTCTCGCCGAGTTCCACAACTCTCTCGCAGAGTTGAGTGTTGTCGTCGGAAACCATTCCCTCCCCGTGCTTGTCCTCGGGGACTTCAATGCCAAGAACTTGGCTTGGGGTTCTCGTTGTACAGACGTGCGGGGAAGGATGGTGGAGGACTGGGCTCTGGAGAAGGGCCTGGTCGTCCTAAATCGGGGTTCTGTTCCCACGTGTGTGCGGATGCGGGGCGAGTCGGTGGTGGACATTTCGTTCGCTAGCCCCGCTCTGTCGCGCGTGTCGGGCGTGTCATGGAGGGGGTGGAGACCTATTCCGACCACCGGTACATCCGGTTTGACGTCTCCACCCAGACCTCAAGCGCGCTGGTCCAACAGGCCCCGAGTGGTCCGCGTTGGGCGCTGAAGCAGCTGGACCGGGAGCTCCTCCTGGAAGCCTCGATCGTGCAGGCCTGGGTGACATCACCAGACAGGCCTGCCGACATTAACAATGAGGCAGGGTGGTTCCAGGAGGCCATGTCCGATATATGCGACGTGGCAATGCCCCGAGTCCGGCCAGGAAGCGCCCGACGTCAGGTGTACTGGTGGTCGCGAGAGCTGACGTCTCTGCGCGAGGCGTGCGTGGCTGCGCGACACCTGTACGCCAGGCATCGCAGGCTCCGCATTCGTCCACCGAATGCGGCAGCCATCGAGGCGGAGCTTTACGAGGGGTACAGAGCGGCGAAGACCGCCCTCCGCGAGGCTGTCCTGCGGGCCAGGGATCTGGTTCGCGAGGAGATGCTGGGGACTCTCGACAGAGATCCGTGGGGGCGCCCTTATAAGATGGTGCGGGATAAACTCCGCACCTGGGCCCCCCCACTGACGCAGAGTCTCCGGCCTGAGCTCGTGGAGGACGTGGTGAGCACCCTGTTCCCCACGCGGGGAGAACACCCCCCCCCGCCTATGGCTCCGCCACCTGCGGTGCTGGAAGCGGACCACCAGGATGACGACGACGACACTCCGGAAGTGACTGGGGTAGACCTGAGAGTGGCGGTACGCAGGCTCAGTGCCAAAAATACCGCCCCAGGACCCGACGGCTTGCCTGGCAAAGCCTGGGTCCTGGCCTCGGAGGCTCTCGGGCCCCGACTGGAGGGGCTCCTAAGCGCATGCATGGAGAGGGGACAGTTCCCGCTTCGTTGGAAGACGGGGAAGCTGGTCCTCATTCGGAAGCCGGGGCGCCCTGCGGACTCTCCGTCCGCATACCGGCCCATAGTGTTGCTCGACGAGGTGGGCAAGCTCTTTGAAAGAGTAATTGCAAACCGCCTCGCCGAGCACCTTGCGGGGACGGGGCCGGATCTTGCGGAACACCAATTTGGTTTCCGCAAGGGGCGCTCTACGGTGGACGCCATCATGCGCGTGAGAGCCCTCACGACGGGGGATGCGGTGTCCCGGGGTGGGGTTGTCTTGGCGGTGTCTCTTGACATCGCCAACGCCTTCAACTCCATGCCCTAGAGCTGCATTAGGGAGGCACTCCGGTATCACCGGGTGCCGACCTACCTCCGTCGTGTGGTCGGGGATTACTTGACGGACAGAGCCGTCATCTACCCCGGTCGTAGCGGAGAATGGAAACGGCGAGAGATGTCGTGCGGTGTTCCACAGGGATCGGTTCTAGGGCCTTCCTTGTGGAACATCGGGTACGACTGGGTGCTGCGCGCCGACCTCCCTAGCGGCGTCAGCGTGGTCTGCTATGCAGACGACACGCTGGTGCTGGCACAAGGGGGGTCGCACGAGGCGGCGGCTGAAATAATGACACGCGGGGTTGCGATAGTCGTCGAGAGGATCCGGCAACTGGGTCTCGAGGTGGCATTGCATAAGTCCGAGGCCATGTGCTTTCATGGGCCTCGGAATGCGCCACCTCCGGGATCCTCACTGACGGTAGGAGGGGTATCCGTCGGCGTCGAGTCGACTTTGAAGTACCTGGGACTCGTCCTCGACAGCCGATGGAACTTAGTGGAGCATTTCCGACGTTTGGCCCCCAAACTGGAACGGACCGGGGCTGCCTTCAGGCGGCTTCTGCCCAACCTGGGGGGGCCAAACGCCTCCTGCCGGAAGCTCTACGCGGGAGTCGTGCGGTCCATGGCCCTTTACGGGGCCCCGGTGTGGGCGCGTTCATTGAAGCGGCGAGCCGCCCACTACCTGAACGCGCCCCAAAAGGTGGTAGCCGTAAGGCTGGCCCGTGGGTACCGCACGATCTCCCGTGAGGTGGCGTGCCTCCTTGCCGGATTGCCGCCATGGGATCTGGAGGCAATTGTCCTCGCGCGCCTACACGAATGGCGCGCGGAGGTGCTACGCCGGGGGGAAACTCCGCTGCCGCGGCAAATTGTCTTGCAGCGGACAGACTTCCGGCATGATCTCATGGCGACATGGAGAGAGCGACTGTCGCAACCCCGTGCAGGGCACGCCACAATAGTGGCGGTAAGTCCCCTCTTTGAGGAGTGGCTTGAGAGACGCCACGGCGTCCTCACCTTCCGCCTGACGCAGGTCCTCACCGGACACGGTTGTTTCGGGAGGTTCCTGCACCGAATCGGACGGGAGGAAACGCCCGGGTGTTTCCATTGCGAGGATCGACCGGAGGACACGGTGGAGCACACGGTGGAGGTGTGCCCCGCGTGGGCGGAGCACCGCCGTGTCCTCGAAGCGGCGATTGGCGGCGGCGACCTCTCGCGTCCGGCCCTGGTGCAAGCCATGGTCCGGAGCGAGACGGAATGGGACGCCGTCACCTCCTTCTGCGAAGCAGTAATGCTAGAGAAGGAGGTGGCGGAACGTGAGAGGGAGAGAACCTCACAGCGTCCCGGCCGCCGCGGGAGACGCCCCGGGCGTCGGGGGCCACCACGTGGCCCCCGGCCACCGTAAGCGCGGGCCTGTGGACGGTGGGCTATGGGCTAGCTCGCCGTCCGTCCGTCTCATGACGACAGGCCGTGTCGACGGCGCGTTCGTGTTCCACGCGCGCCTCAAAGAGAGTCAGCAAAAAGGAAGGGGTCCGCAAGGACCGATGCCTGCCGGGGTTGCGGGACTGTTCGAAAGAGATACCGTGGCCCCGGAACACAAAGGGCGATGAAGGAACATGGATGGGTTTTAGTCAGTAAAAGTCTGACACTCCCTCCCGCTCCGCCCAGAGCGGGAGAAGTCATTTGATGATTTCCTATCCGAAAAAAAAAAAAAAAAATGGCTGCTACTGCGAAATTTCTGATGGATAAATTCATAACACTCTGCCCGACCTGGGAATCGAACCCACGACCTCAAACTCTGCAGTCGCGCTTGCGAGGCAACCACAAACTAAAATATAGCTTTCCATTTCCTCTCAACGCTGTCATCCGGTAATTATTGGTTATCGTCATGGTTTTAAGTATCGAGTTTTTTGTTACACATCGTCATGTTTACATTTACCCCATAATAAAGACAGGGATATTTCATAATGTTTATTACATCATTATTGCAATTATGTGTCTGCGAAAACAAGTCTATAGCACAACAGTATGACGCAATACAGTCCACATCACGGGGGTGTCAAACTAATGAACTCGAAACTAAACTCATTTCGATAAACAGAAACATTGAACTAACCTAATTACAATTTTACATTATTGTTCCGTCGAAGCTGACGTGTTTCACTATCAATAATTTAGCGAAATGTTCTTAATTTTCTCAAGCGAACATTATTAAAGCAAATAATTCGATTGTCAGTTATACCCGCATGTTTGATTTCACTCTTCCACTCTCTGAGTAATGTGAGGGGTGTGTTATACAAGATAAGTTGTGTGATCCGGTTACTTCGAGTAAATATATGACAGTAAAAGTTACGCAAAATATACAAGGTGGTGCTGGTAATGTGACAGTCAATAAAAACACTGATAATACTGGTTCATATTAAATATTTTTAAACTATCAAACAAGCAAAAAATAAACATCATCATCATCATCATCAGCCTATAATGTTCCCACTGCTGGGACACGGCCTCCTCTCAATGAGAGGGAATGGGCTATAATCCACCACGCAGGCCCAGTGCGGATTGGTAGATGTCTTCGAATTTTTGGTTCTAGGACATGCCGGTTTCCTCACGATGTTTACCTTCACTGTAAAAAATAAACGTCGAAATAAAATAAAAAAATCAAGCTAACTAAATAGCATGAAACTGTTAGCAAAATACAACACCATTTGTAAATATTGGTTTACTAACCTTAGGTATAATTTGCACTTATTCGACTCTGGTAATAAAGGAACGTATTTGGCAAAGGTTTTGAAGTATCGAGTTGGCAACATGATTGTGTTTAGTGTTTATAACGATGCGGGGTCGGCTAGCATGTGCCTGTGCTAGCACTGTACATCTACATCTTGTAGAAAATACTGAAAATGAAAAATAATTTTCTGTGAATAAACTTCTAACTAACTGGATATATTCGAATGAATTTTTGTATGCAGACTGGGACCGTCATGAGGCATACGCAGTGTTAAATATTGTCGTATTAGTACGTCTTTTGTATAATTACAATTTCGTGAAAAAACGATAGCATGCAAAAATATGCACATGCAGGAATTGCAACAAACACTCACATCTGAAATTGAATGTTTGTAGGTATATTCGTTCTAAAAGCCACCCGGCTTAGCACGAATTAGCTGTGCCGACCCCAATATACTTCAGCGATGGTAGATCCCGAAACAAACTTGCCCGTAGGCAGTAATTGCTTAAAGTCGGATTTGTTGTTAAAAAAATACTATCCAATTGAATTTATGCCACTGTCCTGAATAAGTATGTACGTGTAGCGACCCTGATAGTTCGCCGTAGTTTTACGCAAAGTTACCGCAGCTTGCAAATACTCTGAAGTTGTGGTCGGCCCAACTTTTGATGGCACAACGACTCATGCCAACATTTATGGAGTTCCACAAACTTTTACATGGGTTTTTCACTGAAGATCAGCAATGGAAATTGTTTACAAATACGTAGGTAACGGTTTTAAATTTTTCCCCTTTGATCTTATGTGGAGTTAATGGAGCAAGTTTTACAGACGATTTGGTCTGTGAATGTGAATTGGTTTTTTTTTGTCTTTTTCCTCTCGTTTTCCGGAAGGATTTCAACGTGGTCTTCTTATCCTGCTATTTTATCTTTCATTTTAAAACGTGAAACGCTAGAATTTATTTTAAGAATGGAGAGTAAATTTTCAGTCCAGACCACAATATACTCTTAGAAAGCACATTCTGAAGAAATTTATTCTTTTGTGCCCATATATTCACATTTCATTTCAGGAGACCATATTCTTTGTGTGACGCGTGATCTAACCCGTTCGCGGCTGCGGTGTGGTACATAGCTACCTTATGAATTCTTCAAACATTCCTTTGTGATACCGATTGAATTGCATTCACACGGTGTGAGCAAAAAATATGTATAAGTTCTTTCGTCAAGATCCCTTTTATATATGTCAAAAGACATTTTTGCGACATTTTCATTATATTCCCTTTCAGGAGTTGGCTTTGAAGTAATTTGGGGAAGAATTTGGTTTTAAATCAAATGCCGTGAAATGAAATCTTTATGAATGGCCTTCTGTGGCCTTCTGTTTGATCATTACAGTTGACGGTAAAGTTATTTGAATATTAGCTACGAAATGGAAGCAATCTTTTAGGTAATATTAAATGAATTATTCAATATTATTATGGAATGTTTGTTATAAACGATGTTTGTATATGACTAGAACATACTAATATTAATGTCACACACTGTCATGTCAATCAACTATATTTAAAGTACCTACTGAATAATTAAAAATGTAATGTGACAACGCGATAAGTATGTATCTTCTTACATCCGCGTATTACATTGCGAAGTAAATTAATTTACAAATTTAATCCGAAAAGTTTCAGAAGTATTGTTAATTAAGCAACTTTAACGTCGACAGACCAACGTAGTAAATCTCTTTAATACTCTTCTTGTTCCTCTGAAACTCGTTCACGAATCTCAATGAATAAATCACGAATCGAGAAAAAGAAATCAATTCAACAGAACCTCGATTTAAAAAAAGAAAAAAAATGAATAAATCACGAATCGAACTCAATTTTTGAAAAAAAAAAAGAATAAATTACGGATCGAGAAAAAAAAAACGATTGAACAGAACTTTTGTGTAAGCTTACAGACTTACACACTTCATTGCTTCGAGATTAAGGAAGCTCTGGTTTCTATTTTTGGGTATTAATTAAACGGGTCTTAAGATCTGCGGTTTAATTTCGTTAAATCTGTGTCACCCGGCCGCCGACGGGTTAGAGCTGGGTGAGTTATCTGTCTCTGTCGTTTCTATACTAATGAAACGTCCTGGTTTCTAGCGTACTTGGGTCGTGATGTATGGTTGGAAGGTTCTTTGTCTCAAAGCTTCCTAGTCATTCTGGGATTGAGTTAGTATTTTTAGGAGCTTTTGTTCTTCTGATATGTTTTATGATATGATTTTCAGATCGGGCAATGTTTTATTGGGTTTTTCCATCAGGAATTTCTAAGTAGCAGCCAAAGAGTCTGAGTTTGTGCGCGGTTAATGGCAATAGGCTTGCCCCCTATTACCAAACAAAACTGACGAATTAATGTAGGTGTACTGTTAGGTACACTTTTGCCTAACCCTTCTGGGATTACAGGGGTGATGATGTTATTGTTATTAATCATCATTCATTATCAAGGATTTCCTTTTTATAAGATCCTTTAAGTTGCTTGGATAAAATTAAACAGACACTATTAATTAAGAGAATTAATTTGAGCAAGATTTAATTATTTTGAATAAATAAAGATGAATTTACATCTTCATTATCCTCCCCGATTAATTTCATTTTTAATTTAACCGACTTAAAAAAAAGAGGTACTCAATTCAGCTGTATTTTATTTTAAATGTTTCTTACCTCATAATATAACTGCATGAATACTGGGCCGTAATTCCTTTTTAATTTGGTAGAGGAAGTTCGCGCGGTGGTCCCACATCACATTGCTTGAGTAGTTTATGAATTATCTTCTATAATACATATTTTTTCTTCTATGTCTATGTGGATGATTTGCTAGAAACAATGGGAAATGAATACTCGGCAAGAATTTGTGTGACATCTGGAAGTAAAATTATCTTCCAATTTTCAGTGTTTTTTGAGAGTCGGTTGTTTTTGCTAAAATGTTTTATTAGAGAAATATTACAACAACATCAATATAACATACAATAGTAACATGGGACTAGGGCAGGAAGATCATGTGGAGAAACTTTACAAAGGTATCGTCATACCGATTGATAACATTTATCTATACTAATATTTATGAAGAAGTAAAATTTATTTGTAAGTTTGTATCTAGGGGGTAATCTTCGGAACTACTAATCCGCTTCCGAAAATTCTTTCACTAACGGAAAGCTACATTATCCCCAAGTGCCATAGGCTACATTAAGACTTTCCCATGGGTTAATTTTTGTACATAACGGGACTGAAGCCGCGAGCAAAAGCTAGCAGAGAATACAAGGAAAATCACTTCAAAATTCATTCATTGAAAACAATAACAGCCGGCAAAATAATGATTGTTATACCCATCAAAAAGCAATGTTAACAAAACAATGAACTATTAGTGCCATAATAGACGAGCACAAAATCGCTACGCAGGTTGATAGCATTAATTTGTTCAGGATATTATGAGGATAAGTAAGTTTAAAATTTTTTTGAATACTTACGCATGCTTGTATTCTTCGCCCGAGGATATGTTTTGTTTGTTTTTACGCAATATCTTTATAAATGTGTGTGTTATTCTGATGTGTAAGTTTATAGTACAGTTTCATAAAATTAGGTTTTGCGTGAACGAGTAACAGACATTCATAAATCCCCACAAACTTTGTCATTTATAACTTAATAGTTAAAGTATTAAGCAAGAAGTAAGATTACGACACATGGAAGACTACAGATTTGCCGCTTAATGTTCATCTTCATTGGAGAATTTATAATGAATTAAAACAATAACCTTAATAGATGAACAAGGGAGGAGAAAAACGTTAAAGAAACCTTATTGGTGAGGTTCTTCAGAAAGGTCAAGTTCGTAGTACTAGCAACCGGCGTGCTTGTATGACCAGATGTATGAATGAGGCAAATGGTGCTTGTAAGGATAGTAGCAGGCGGCGGTCTGTGGTTTCTGCCTACCCCCATGGGAAAGAGTCGTGAACTTATGAATGTATTCCGCGCAGCTACGGAAACCGTATAACATGATTTGATGAAGCGATCGATTGGAAGCGAACTGGAAAAGTGCTAATATCGTGATTGGGACTCGCTCACTTCAGATATTTAGCGTTAATTTGTACAGAATAAGACGGTAAATTACTTAACAATTCATGAGTATTTATAGCACAAAAATAAGCTACATAATATTAATAAGGAAAACCGCAACCAAATCTCTCTCACTTATACCTGAGTTATACCTTATATGCTACGATATTGCGTTGTATTGAAAAGTGATACAAATTAGCAAATGGGACATTAAAAGGGGCATCCTGAAAGTTGGAAGTATTGCAACTCATTTAGACTAATATTATAAAGATATAAAGTTAGTAACTTTGGACTGTAGAAAGTAATCTCAGAAAATAATTATAACATTTCAAAAAGTCTTTTACAAATTTGTAGACCTACAAACGATATTGCTTCTATACTAAGTAATAATTATTATATGGGGTCGGCTTCCAGTCTAACCGGTATAGTATTTTACATGGAGCAACTGCCTATCTGACCTCCACAACCTACTTAGTACTGGGTACCAGCCACTGACTACACATAACGACTGTCAAATGTCTACAAATGACAGCCAGCACCAACGGCTTGACGTGGTTTCCGAGTCACAGAAGAAACTCGGTATGTAATGTGTGGTCATTCATTCACGGACCAAGCAAGCGGCTTAACCTAAAGATCAACCCGAGCGGCTGTATTATTTAGCCACGAGTTTCTCATAGATACGCTATACTAAAGCTCCAATTACAGTCTAAGTATTTACAAAAAAAATGACTAAAACTAGAATTAAACTATCCAACGCCAGCTATTTTCAATGTAGCAAACTTTCAGAACACACCGCACAAAATCGTTGCACAGCCACGGAAATCGTATCGAATGTCTAATGTAGCGATCGCAGCGATTGAAAGCGAACTGGAAATGTGCTAATGCCGTGATTCGGACTCGCTGAATTGGGGCTTTGGGGCGATTGCACTCACCGGATGTCAGATTTTGTGTGCAAATTGAGTAGCATGTTAAGTACGAGTATTTCAGTGTAATTGATTCCTTTAAGTTTGTTAGGTTGATGGTGTTTCTGTATATTATTTGAAATCGATACAAAAGCCAGACAGGATGAATTGAGTAAATACGTAATGAAAAAATATAATAACATATAACGTCACAGCTTCTGTTTTAATTCTGCTTATGGCTAGATGAAGCCTTCCATGCAAAATACAGCCAGCATGTCACCAAAAGTACTCAGATTATGAATAGTTCTTGAAAATGTATCATTGAAATGTATGTCACTGACAAAACTGTAAATCAGTCAATAATACTTTTGCATGCAAAAACAAGCCAGAACTACTTTTCACCAGTTAAATCAATTTTACCAAAACTAACATTACCGGAATATGTTCCGGGAATGTTAGTTTTGGTAAAATAGAAAATATATAGTATAGACTATATGTAATACTATGTAGAATATGTGTTTATTGTATATATGTAATAGTATAGAATCCTAATATGTTAGGTAGGTAGGTTGACTGTTGTAGAGGTTATAAATAGTTTAAATTATAGCGGTCCCGCTCCGCAATAAATAGATTTTGTTGAAAAATGCGTTTTTAGTCAATAAAGGTTTCGACTAAAACCAGTCAAAATTGCTTTTGACCGATTAACAGTTACTGTTTTGTCTGTAAAATATTTAATGGCACTTTCATTATTCGCTACATTACTTTCCCATTTATTAGCCTTCAGTATCTATACTAAGACCAACAACGAAAAATGCATATTAGTCAAATGAATTCCTAAAATTTAACCGCTCTTGATCAACGTCTCAGACACAAATCTGCATAGTCCTCATGTGATTTGAGCAAGATTATGTCTGGACTTCAAAAGAGACTATGACCTCTGAGTTTGTTTCGGCTGTTTCTTGTCAGAGTAGTCAGGTACGAAACACTTGCAAAAATATTCTGCTTTTCACAGTAATTAAAAATGAAAAGAGATCAAAACACAGTAGGTAGTTGCCGGATGAAAGTAAACGCTATCGTTGTTATTGGCTTGATTGGCTCCCCTTCGGATTAAGTGAGCGAGTTTAAAAGGTACAAGCTATTGACTCTTCCTTGTCTGTATATCCTCGAAACTGCAATGTTCTTTAAAACAAACCCCAAACTATTTCCACGTTTACAGGACGTGGTACCGCGTAATAGACGGGATATGACCATTCTTCGAGTCTATCCCGCAAAAACGGCACTCATGCGCAAAAGTATCGTCTGTATGGCGCCTACTATATTTAACAAATTGCCTAAATGCTGGAAGGAGCTGAATGGTAAGGCATTCAAACGCCAATTAAAAATGTTTCTTTTGCAAAAGGCATATTATAGTATCTCCGAATTTCTAGCCGAAAAAGATTTTTCTGTGACTTAATTAATAATTTTAGCGTTTCTTGACACTAATACTAAAATTTATATGAATATGGAATTTTGACATTATTATTATCACATCAGAATACTTTTTTATTTTATTTATAAAGTTGTTAAATTTTAAACTTTGCATGTGCCTATTCTAAGTAATTTTTAAATCGTTTCTTATTGTTAATTTTATTTATTTTTTCTCTCAATGTTATGGAAATATTTGTACGCCGTTACTTACGGCTAAACATTCTGGGCTAAAACCATGTAACATCTTGCATGCTCTTGTATGTATACAATGTTTAAACAAATAAAGAAATCTTATCTTATCTTAAGCGATTGACGATTAGTCGCTCGTGGAACTGTGCCTTTATGGCGATTCAATCTCGAGTGTTTTCGATTATTTGTGTACTGTATAGGTGAAAAAAGGGATATTTAAAATTTGTTGTTTCTTTTGACGTGATAAGGTCTTATAAATCGATAAACACCGGCTGCACGCACGAAAAAGTGTCACACTGTTTCGCGCGCCAGTCACGTTCCGCCTGACTCAATTCAATTCAATTCATAAAAGTATGCAATTTTTCATCAATGTTTTCTTATAACGTTATCACGTAAAATTATCGTCCGTAAACCGACTTTACGGGCAACCATTTTTTGGATAGAGTTTTGCTCGTAATTTGATTATTTTTTTAAACAATCTCATGTTTCGTATTTAAATTTTTGTTTAATATTGCCTGCCTAGATTAGAACCTACAATCTACAGCACGTAAGTCAGGGCTGTTACGACAACAACGCCATCACTGTTTCTTTTTCTTGTCAGAGTTTATATGCCCTCGGGCCTCTAACTTGGCTTTACATGCCGTCCAGAAATATCTTTCAGGCATGCTGGTTTGGTTTCCGCAAGATGTTTTGCTTACCGGAGCAAATGATAATTATACAATACGCACATGAATCCGAAAAATCAGAGGTGCGTGTCTTCGTTTCGAACTCGAGACCTATGACTTGGCAGTCAAACCACTTGGCTATCACTGTTAAACTAGACAAAAACAACTATGTATTATAAAGCAATAGTTCACAACAGCTGTCTCTGTCAAACTGACAAATGGCTCTAACACTGATATTGATTGGTATTATATTTTAGTCTCTTCCGGTAATATTGATTTGATGAATGGAATCTGACAATAACACTCGCGTTTGTTGGAAAATGATCCGTAAAAAGGTTTTTATTTTTGACATCAGCTCTCAAAATATTTAAATTATAACAGATAGTTGATATACGAGATATATATATGAGGTAGTTTTACTACCGAGCTTTAGCGAGGTAGTAAATAGGAACCGAGTTATAATGGGATTTTAGCGCCGTGTGTTACACTGTACTTTACACTTTGAGTGTGAGAAAAATAGTCAATTTAGTATAAAAACATTTAATAAATATTACTTAATAAAATAAAAATCACGTCAGATTTGTTTACTTGAAGCTAAATGTGCGCATCACGCAGCAGCAGGTCGCGGCAGCCGGGGGAGAGCACGTCGAGGTACTCGTGGCTCAACAAGTCACGACTACGAGGTTTACTTTACGCCCTAGGGCCTAAAAGGTCCACTTTAGGTCCGCTTCGTAGGGCTATATTGGCGTACTTTAAGAGCATGAGAAGTGAAAAATATTAATTTGATTCTGCTTGTATACGTCGTAAGGGCTTCTGATAAGCATTGGGTACTGTGTTCGATTCCCGGTTTGGGCAAGATGTAATTTGGTTTTTCCATTAGGGATTTGTCAGTAGCAGCCCGGAGTCTAGTTTGTGACCGATTGCAATAGGCTTGCCCCCAATTAAATGGGACTTTTGAGTTGCCTATTGCAGTTATGTTTGCATAACTGATGAAATGTAGGTGTTACATGTGGGTGTATTATTAGGTTTACCGTACACCTTTTTATCCCTTTACGGATTGGAAGCGTGATGTAATGTAATACCGATTATTATTTATTTATTTTTTGTAAAAACAGAATACATGATAATAATATCTTCGTTAATTACACATTTTTTTCTTATTAAATACGACAGTATGACTGTCTATAATTAGACACATTACAATCAGTTTTACTACGTAATAACCGGATTTATGCAATTGTATTGTGTTTTTCCATTTGAAACAGAATAAGTTCCTATAATTGTTACAAAATGGCATGTCACTAATACAATTTTACTGACATGCACATTTATCAACATATTGTGTGTTTAATAACTATTTTTACAAGTTCAAATATTAAAGATAGTTCAAAGAGTTGTGGGGGTGTCCAGACACTAACTAGGTATATAAACAGGAGCTAGTTTATAGTGCTTTGGGGAGGAATTTACCAGCAGTACTAGTACAGTATAGTCAACTAGTGTTGACAATAACAAACAAATTAATGATAACAAATAAACACACACTATCGCCATATTATTACCAAAATGTACTGCCGGTGTATAACCACATTCGGGTAACATGGAGATATCAGAAAGGTTACTGTTACTGTTAGCCTGCGTCATCCCACTGCTTAGCAACGGCCTGGGGCCATGACTTTCAAATCATTCGATCCAGGGTCAATGTGGACGACTGGTCGTTGGTTCTGTCCAGCTCGTCCCGCCTCACCTGCGAGGTCTACCACGTCGCCTTCTTGCTGTTTCAGGGCTCGTCAACGGTAGAAAGGTAGAACAGTATAATAATAATAATAAACCATTTATTTCAGGTAACCTTAACCTAAAAATACATACTAATAACATTTTTGTTAGCTGCAACTTAAAGAACTATGTTAGTAACACTTCAACTTCACTTGCACGATAAATAGGTAAACGCTTCAGACCTGAATTTAAGCACCAGTAGGTACATACGTTGACTTATCCCACATGGTCATTCGTAACATCTCACTTTGCTTTGTACATATGACGACCCGAATGGCACGGCGGTAGTTAGGCTGCCTTACGTTCTTATAAGTGTCCCGGGTTCGAATCCCGGTAGGATCAAATGTTTGTGTGATGAGAATGGACATTTGTTTCCTAGTCGTGGATGTTTAATAAGTATGTATTTACAAACAAAAAGTATTTATGTAGTATATCAACTATCTGGTGTCTACGACACAAGCCTCGTTGCTTAGTGTGGCACTAGATGGCGCTGTGTGTAATGTCCAGCGATATTTATTTAATATTTATATCTGTATAACCTCCAAACCGCGTGCTCTATTTGGGATTTGTAGTAACATCTTGGCAGGATGCCATACCGTTATTTTATTATCAGAGTCATGTACCACAAAACACTGAAATGAAAATCATGAAGCCTTTTGTTCATAGCCAGGTCATTGGGAGCTGTCGATTTTCTACAAAATATGTTAAATCGATCATTATCATCTGCCTAGCCTTTTCCTAATGATGTTGGGGTCGGCTTCCAGTCTAACCGGATGCAGCTGAATATCAGTATTTTACATGAAGCGACTGCCTATCTGACCTCCACAACCCAATTAGTACTGGGACATTCGGGCCACTGACTACCTGTTACGACTGTCAAATATCTATAAATGACAACCGGGGCTAACGGTTACGTGTTTTCCGAGGCACGGAGGAAACTTGGTATGTAATGGGTCACCCATCCACGGAGCAACCTAGGCAAGTGCGGCTTAAACTGAAGATCTACCTGAGCGATATCCTTAATTTCATAATACCGTTAAAAAAATGCTTTACCTTGTCATGATTTGTTTTCCTGAGAAAATACTGCACTATTTTATTTTATTTTCATGCCTTCAACTCAGCATTATCAATTTTTATTATTACTTGCGCGCAAAAGTACGCTACTGCCGTTCTTCTCAACGTTATCCCTTCTCAAAGTTATCCCTCACTTAATTTATAAAGAAAACCCATTATCACTTAACAGGGGCACAGAAGGAGAAGGAGAAGGAGATAACTTGTCAGCTAATAAAAAAGGCTCTTGATATGAAAGTTATAAGTAGTTTTGAATGAAATCTCATTTCTCAAGCGATGGCGTTCAAAAAGCGGAGAAAAAGCCGTACAGAAACCGAGCATAGGCCGCTAAACAAGCGGGTACTTGAGCGATAACTTATTTAAAACTTTTTTTTTGGAATTTATTTAAACCGTAGTGAAAAGTGATACGATAACCTTAAACTTACTCAAAGCTTTCATGCAATAGTTACAAGGTATTTTTGAGTTATGGGAAACTTGTGGAATTTTGTCTCGGCTGTGTTAAAAGTTTAAAAAAGAGTAAGAACATTTAGATTACAATGTAAAACTAGCATAATTGTTCTATTGTTCGGTAGTTATGTTATTTGATGGTTAATTAAGATAATTTTGTCCAGCTCGTCCCACGATATTCTACGAGGTCTGCCACGACGCCTTCTGGCTGTGTCAGGGCTCCAGAAAGTGGCTGTTTTGGCCCACAGCTTATTAGGCATTCATCGAAACAATTAGAAGTCATAGGGAGAGGCCTTTGTCTAATTAATAATCATTATCTAAATCTCCTGTCGTAGTAAGTCGTGGGTTCGAACCCAGACAGGCACATTACTTTGTGTAGTTTATTTCACCACCGCTGCTCTCAAAACGGTGAAGGAAAACATCGTGAGGAAACCGGCATGTTCTAGAACCAAAAATTCGAAGACATGTGACATCTACCAATCCGCACTGGGCCCGCGTGGTGGATTATTGCCCATTCCCTCTCATAAAGAGGAGGCCTGTGTCCCAGCAGTGGGAACATTAATAGCTGATGATGATGATGATGAAATCTCCTGTCACAGAGTTTGTTATCGAACTCCTCCGAAACGGCTTGACAGATTTTTACGATATTTTTTTGTGTATATTGGTAGGTCTGACAATAGGTCTTAGGCTATTTTTTATACCCCTATGTGTTCTGATTAGGGCACGAGCGAAGCCGCTGCCAAAAGCTAGCTGTTTTATAATAAACTTCTTGGGGACTTCATAGCTCCATTTCAAAGCTTAAGTTCTTATCTATGTTTGAATATTAAGGGCGTGCTTTTATTTTTTAATTATCTCTGTTTTCTTTGTAGTTTTTAATTTATAGCAGTCGGGACAGTTTGTTCTTCAATATCGTTGTTTTGTTATTTTCTGCGAAAAAAGTTACTATTTTTAACAAATACAATTACTAAATATAACATAAGCTGTGATAGCCTTGTGGTGTGACCGTTTGACTGCTAAGTCATAGGTCATAAGTTCGAACCCAAGACACGCACCTCTCGTGCGGTCCATGGCCCTTTACGGGGCCCCGGTGTGGGCGCGTTCCTTGAGGCTGCGTGCAGCCCACTACCTGAACGCGCCCCAAAAGGTGGTAGCCGTAAGGCTGGCCCGTGGGTACCGCACGATCGCCCGCGAAACGGCGTGCCTCCTTGCCGGATTGCCGCCATGGGATCTGGAGGCGATAGTCCTTGCGCGCCTGCATGAATGGCGTGCGGAGGCGCTTCGCCGGGGGGAAACTCCGCTGCCGCGACAAATTGTCGCTCAGCGGACAGACTTCCGGCGGGATCTCATGGCGACATGGAGAGAGCGACTGTCGCAACCCCGTGCAGGGCACGCCACTATAGTGGCGATAAGTCCCCTCTTTGAGGAGTGGCTGGAGAGACGCCACGGCGTCCTCACCTTCCGCCTGACGCAGGTCCTCACCGGACACGGTGTTTTCGGGAGGTTCCTGCACCGAATCGGGCGGGAGGAAACGCCCGGGTGTTTCCACTGCGAGGATCGACCGGAGGACACGGTGGAGCACACGGTGGAGGTGTGCCCCGCGTGGGCGGAGCACCGCCGTGTCCTCGAAGCGGCGATTGGCGGCGGCGACCTCTCGCGTCCGGCCCTGGTGCAAGCTATGGTCCGGAGCGAGACGGAATGGGACGCCGTCACCTCCTTCTGCGAAGCAGTAATGCTAGAGAAGGAGGTGGCGGAACGTGAGAGGGAGAGAACCTCACAGCGTCCCGGCCGCCGCGGGAGACGCCCCGGGCGTCGGGGGCCACCACGTGGCCCCCGGCCACCGTAGGCGCGGGCCTGTGGACGGTGGGCTATGGGCTAGCTCGCCGTCCGTCCGTCTCATGACGACAGGCCGTGTCGACGGCGCGTTCGTGTTCCACGCGCGCCTCAAAGAGAGTCAGCAAAAAGGAAGGGGTCCGCAAGGACCGATGCCTGCCGGGGTTGCGGGACTGTTCGAAAGAGATACCGTGGCCCCGGAACACAAAGGGCGATGAAGGAACATGGATGGGTTTTAGTCAGTAAAAGTCTGAGACTCCCTCCTGCTCCGCCCAGAGCGGGAGAAGTCATTTGATGATTTCCCATCCGAAAAAAAAAAAAAAGACACGCACCTCGGATTTTTTTCAGATTCATGTGCGTATTGTATAATTATCACTTGCTTCGGTGAAGGAAAACATCGTGAGGAAACCATCATGCCTTAGAGATATTTCTCGATAACATGTATTGCCAAGTCAAAGGCCCATGAGCGGCATAAAAATTTTGACACCAGGTTAGACACGATACAGAAAGACTAAATATAACGTACTTGCATATGGATGGTTTTCTATTAAGAAGAACGCGACTGAAGTCTAGCAGAAGGCGAATTAGCTTACGTAGTGTGAAGTCAAGTATTTTTTTGTAATGATATCCGCTTTTATCAAATACCTAAACTTGTTAAAAACATAACACTCTTTGTTTGGGTAAATTCATTCAATTCATTCATTCAAATCATTAATTCAATTAATTCATTCAATTCATTCATTCAATTCATTCATTCAAATCATTAATTCAATTAATTCATTCAATTCATTCATTCAATTCATTCATTCAATTCATTCATTCAATTCATTCATTCAATTCATTCATTCAATTCATTCATTCAATTCATTCATTCAATTCATTCATTCAATTCATTCATTCAATTCATTCATTCAATTCATTCATTCAATTCATTCATTCAATTCATTCATTCAATTCATTCATTCTATTCATTCATTCTATTCATTCATTCAATTCATTCATTCAATTCATTCATTCAATTCATTCATTCAATTCATTCATTCAATTCATTCATTCAATTCATTCATTCAATTCATTCATTCAATTCATTCATTCAATTCATTCATTCAATTCTTCATTCAATTTATGTCACACATATTGACCAGTCAAAGGGGAGTTACTGAACTTAAACTGATGTTCTTTGGGGAAACTTAATGGTACTTATAAAGCAGCAGGTTTACTGATAAGCTATAGTTTCAATTCACCTTTAATTGTAGTTGTTTAGTTACCAAACTAATCTTGCTATTAGAAAATAATTAGAAGTTCTGTTGGTTCTTTGGGGTTCAATTCTAAAATGGTTCCACCGAGACTCTAATATAATATAATAAATATAACTGAGTTTCCGCCGCTTGTCTGTCGTCTGACTATCACAAGATCATCTGTCAAACTTCATGTACCAGGTTAAATTTCAAAAAACCTCAAAACTCGTCTGTCGTCTTCTATGGCAAAGAAAGTAAACTCCTATTACAGGTTTTCACCTATGTTTTAAAATAAAGAATGATTGTCAAAATCAGAGTGATATTTATTTTATTATGACGGGCACATGCCCGACCTGGGAATCGAACCCAGGACCTGAAGCTCAGCTGACTACTAGAGCAACGAGGCAGACTGTTGAATGTGACTGTTTATTTAAAATGAAACTATAGGCCAAGAGTGGCCTTACAAAATCGCATATCATGTACCAACTCATGCTATTATCGCTATGATACGAGTATATGAATGATGAGGTTTTCTAAATAAGAGAGCAAAATGATCGCTGACACTGGGATCTGATCTAACCCGCCGGTTCACTGACTTTCCAACCCTCCAATTAACAGCATAGCTTATCAATACAATCTCATTACACACGCGATCATTTCTCTTATTCATTGCTAATTAATTCCCCAATTCTACCATGAAGAACCCCAAATGTACTCGTGATTAATGAACCTCTTTGATTTCATTCACGGTTTCGTATCATTAATGTCTACGTTTTTGTGCTTCCAATGGTAGCCATTGATAGAATTAATATATGGGGTTGTAAATAATAGCTGTCTGTGAAGATGAAAAGGCTTTGTGTTTTCTGAGATGATAATATATTATAAGTGAAATCAATACATTAGGAAAGAAAAATCCTGAATTAATCACTCACGTTCGGAGTCATTCCCACTTTATGTCGATTGTCGATTGTAGTAGGTGGTTGTTAACAAATACTTAAGCCCGGTTTCACCAAAACGGAGACGCGCGGAGCAGTGAGGAGACATACAGGAGTCAACCAATCACGTTGTGTGAAATCCACATCGCAGCTTTGGTTTATCCTGCGATTGGTCAAATTTTGCACGTCCCCCTCTCCACTTTTGTGGAAACTGGGCCTAACGCAGTTCACAATTTATTTTATTTTTAACAGGCCTGTTTTGTTTAACACCTGGGCTATTAAAGAAAACAGAGAAGTAGGTATTTATTTTGCAGTGTTTGAAGCAAACAAAGCAATGTACATCAATCAATGTTTGTTTGGCGAACGTTTGATTTTGTTACAACTTTAGTTGTTTTATCTTTTGAAACAGTCCATCATTTTAAAGTACTCTAAAAAAGGGAATTTAAAATAAAGGTTTTATGTGGAAATCCTATTGTGTTTTCAGTAGAAAGAAATCGTATATAATGAAATGATGTTTATTTTAGTAAATAGATCTTCTCTTCTTTATCGTGTGGTCAGTGCCTTAACTGAGAGTTTTTATGCCGCCCATGGACCTCTGACTTGGCTTTACATACCGTCAAGAAATATCTCTCAGGCGTATGCTTGCTCCACCGAAGCTAGTGATATATTTTATACAGTACGCTGCACATGAATCTGACAAATCAGAGGTACGTGCCTTGGGTTCGAGCTTGAAACGTATGACTTGGCAGTCCGATCTTCTAAGACACTTTTGCTCGTCATTATTTTAGTATACAACATTCCTAGCTAACTGATCCCTGAAAAGGAAATGTTCTGACTACGAAAAAAAAAAAAATTTAAACTATTTATTTTCTACAGGCATTCCCAAATTTAATACAATAACAATAACGCTCAATCGTTCCAATGCAAGATTATGTGCGCTATCGATTAGGTAAGTTACTCGCTCACAGGTCTGCGAGTAAAATTCGAGTAACGTCTCGATCGCGTAAATCGAGTTTACTTTAACATTTACGTCGTCGATAGTGATAATTGAGTGCCTCTAAAAAAGCGAGGACCGTTTCGAGCACATCGCTAACGTTTGCATGTTTAACGCGAGTGCAAGTTACAATTTTGACAGTTTTGACAGCTCGAATACGAAACACAGTCACTTGCGACCGTGAAAATTTGTCACTTAAGATTTTGTGGTGAGAGCATCGTGAGAGTGGTGAAATAACAAAGTAATTTAATTTAATTTTATATTGTGAATAAAACTTACAGTGGAATCCCTTACTATTTCGTTTGGAGAATGTTTGAGGCCGCAAAAGCACAAGATAAGCCTAATTTACCGCCACAAAAACGTAAACAGTAGTTTAGTCTCACTATGAATTAACGCGGAACGAATGAATGTTTTATTAGATCTCACACTCGCAAGTTAACGATAGTCGATGCGTTTAAAAATATCACTCACAATATGTAGTTCTCACGTAATAAGCTAGGTGGCGCTTACCCAGCGCCATACAAATTTGCGTAAACGTTAATGCGTTCGAGGAGCTCGTGGCTAAATAATAACAGCCGCTCGGGTCGATCTTTAGGTTAAGCCGTGCTTGCCTAGGTTGGTCTGTGGATGGGTGACCACCCATTACATACCGAGTTTCCTCCGTGCCTCGGAAAGCACGTTAAGCAGTTGGTCCCGGCTGTCATTTGTGATCTTTGACAGTCGTTACAGGTCAGACTTTTTAGGCCACTGACTAGTGGCCCAAAAAGTCTGACAACTAGTCTTACCAAGGGGTATCGTATTACCCAGTACTAACTGGGTTGTGGAGGTCAGACAGACAGTCGCTCTATGTAAAATACTGGTATTCAGCTGCATCCGGTTAGACTGGAAGCCGACCCTAATAAAACTTGGGAAAAGGCTAGGCAGATGATGTTAACGCGCTCGATACGTAAAAAAAAACTAGCACCAAGTACTGTGGTAGTGGGCCCACACGTATGCCCCTCCCCCCGTTTTATACATTTCAACGGTGAAGTAGAATTTCAGGATTTTTTTTAATCTGTCGAGACTTTTGTTTTCTTAATATTTTGGCTAATTCCTTAGGCAATTTATTCAGTATGCTTGGAAGAGCATTGTCCAGACCCTTTACAGTAAGTGTATTTTTTTACAGTAAGTGTCTTTTTTTACAGTAAGTGTCTATGTAGCAACACAGCTAACAGTTAGAAGCTTTCATTACCAAAATTTCTCCCAAGTACCTCTAACAATTAACGATGGATACTCCCATTTATACACCAGGTGCACTTTAATATTATAACAGTGATTAATGATTTCAATTCTCTTCCCGTATGGTTCGACTAAAACTTTCTCTATTCCTGAAGGAATGTTTCAATTGAAATAGTTCAGAGTTTCTGAACGAAATGGAATGTCACTGAACACATTTTACCTGCGGCCGGAAAGTTCTAGAATTATTTTGACGTTCAGTGATTTATTTTGCTACTAGTTTGGTAGGTTAGTTTGGTGATGGAAAAAATAGTTTTGCTTGCTTGATGTTGGAAGTCTTGATTTGAAAAAGGTTTTGTTGTTTTTTTAGGTATTATTGTTATATTATTATTTAATTTTTTATTATTTATAGAAAGTCGGACTGACAATGCGTTTTTATACAAACACTTCAACACCTCGATGTACTGATAGTCGATTTGGCACCGTTGGAAAGACTGCAGTACAGCCCAGGTCTCGATCGAATCGAAAGCTCGTAGTCCGCGAACGCTAAACAGAGGGGCACGTTATACTCTTCGATCTTCTGTATAACCTGCCACAGCGTATGTTAAGGCCCACGGTGCTAAAGCCTTTTCGGAAACCGGCTTGTTCGAGAGGCTGGAAATCGTCAAACCTGCGCGCGAGACGATTCGTGATGACTCTTGAAAACAACTTGTAGACATGGCTTAGAAATGAGATGGGCCTATAATTCTTCAACCGGGCATTGTCGCCCTTCTTGAAGAAGAGTAACACCACACCCCTGCACCATGCCTGTGGCGTTTCATCGTGTTTAATCATGTCGGCTGGGCAGCGTTCGGGAAGTTGCGCGGTATCTTCTCGTCCAACTTACCACAGTGTGTCAAGACGAAAGTCTATGACCAGTGTGTGTTGCCAGTGGTCGCTCACAATGGGCCTCATCAGAAGGCTTAAAGTCACCCAAAGGGCAATGGAGAGCGCTATGCTTGGAGTTTCCTTGCGCGATCGAGAAATGAAGACATCCGCAAGAGAACCAAGGTTACCGACGTAGCCAGAAGAATTGCCAAACTTAAGTGGCAGTGGGTAGGGCACATTGCTCGCAGAACGGATGGCCGATGGGGCCGAAAAGTTCTGGTGTGGCGACCGCGAACCGGAAGACGTTGCTTTGGAAGGCCTCCAACTAGGTGGACCGATGACCTGGTGAAGGTTGCGTGAATCCGCTAGATGCGAGTAGCAAGAGACCGGTCAATGTGGCGACACTTGGGGGAGGCCTATGTCCAGCAGTGGACGTCTTTCGGCTGAAATGGTGATGATGATGATAGATAGAAATATAATCACGTTCTGTTTTTGTCGCAAGCACAAATGCTGAGCATCAGGTCCGTCAAAGTGTTATTGGGTTTTTAACCGACTTCCAAAAGGATGAGGTTATCAATTCGTCAGATATTTTTTTTGTGTGTATGTTCAGCGATATCTTCGCTAATTGTGAACCGATTTTGATAGTTCTTTTTTTGTTTGAAAGAATATTATTTCGCGATGGTCCTGCTTACGTTTGGTGAAGATCTGATGCTGATTTTCTATCAAGAATTCCTCAGCAGCAGCCATGGAGTTTAAATTAATTGTGCATGGTTGATAGCAATAGGCTCGCCAATGTGTTCTAATAGGTACGCCTCTGCCTAATCTTTCGGGGATTACCTACAGGGGTGATGCCATGATAAAGTAAATTCTGTGTCACAAAAAATTTTATAGTTTTTATTTTTGCCTACGGACCTAGGGCCTATTTATAATAAATAAATAAAAAAATAAAAAAAAAACTGCCTTTTATTCCATGCACTTACAAAATAATTTAACAATATTGAATTAAAATTCCATGCTTGATTATTATTATTATCCTTTGAAATATTACAAGGGCCTATTTATATTATTAATTATTTCGGAAACAATTTCTAGCAGATTTTAGGAGCGGATACCCAAAGAAAACTAGACCCGCTTCCTACGTAAACAAACAAATATTTATTCATAAAGGTTATTAATGTATTTAAAATGATGCCTCGTTAAATATTCCATGGCTGTGCGAAATACGGCGATATCACCGCAAGTCGGAAATTAGGTGCCGCCCTAATACCAGAAGCACGTACTTAATGTTTACATTAACAGGAGTCAGCAAATATTTACGTCTTTACTCCGTTCCTTGAGAGGTATAATTAACTACGTGTAATTTTAATATACTCCCTATATTAAAATATATGGTTGAACGCCATACAATATTAAACTGACTTATAACTTGCATTACTACATTTTCTGAAGTATAATGTTAAAAAAGAAGTATTTACACTATTAGACTATTGCTGGTTGCAGGGAGACCAGTATTATTTGTCAATAACATTTCAGTCAACACTTTCACAATCCCTTGAAAACGTCATTCGAGAGCCAAAAGATTCTGATCACAAATGGTTTGTAATATGCATAAAATACCGTCCGTCACCTGTTACTAACTATGTAAAAAATGACACATAGTTTTATTTTTATGCATTCCCATGATCTCAAATGAAAGGATTTGCTGAGAAGACTATCAGAAATAAACCCGTTTTTTTTAACAATTTTTTTATTTTATTGTCAGAACTCTTTTCTTAGTCAAATTAAATCATTCCAGGTCCTGCATTAAACCAATCCAAAAATCGAATGAATCCTGTAAATATTTGAACACTTCTGAGGCTAGTACGTACATACTAAAACTAGTTGCTTGTAATTAAATAGATGGCAGGCAATTACCAGCGATACTGAACTATGCCCAACACGTCCCTTGTAAATAGAGTAAAGAACTTGGCTCAAGAGACAAGCTAGAGTTGGCAGGGCCGGCAGTAATGATGCTTGCGAGTAAAGCAAGTCTCTACATCCAAGATGCGTTTCTTGCAAGCATCATTATTGCAACCGAATTTATTCGTTAGTAATCAGCGATCGAAAGTTAGCGAATTTGTCGCTATCTATGTCGAGACTGCCGGCCCAGCAGGCTTAGCCAAGTTGACAATCTACAATCGTTAAAGCTATTCATCTCAACGTTAAATCACGTGATCAACACAAACCAATAGAAAATCCGTAGACAAGTTTACATCGTCCAAATGATAGAATAGAATGTTTAGGTTTTTTCTACAGATATTAGAGAACGAGCGATCGACTCAGTCGTGTCAACTTGGCTACCAATTTAACGCTTTCTACAATCGCTTACGCCGAGGCGTTTACGATTGTAGAAAGAGAATCGATACGAAACGTTTGTAACTTGGCTAGGGGGGCAGGACTTCATTTATATCAAGAAGTTTCAAGCTGGTAATTTATAACATGCATTTACATTTCTTCAATGAAATAATTTAGGTACCTCATCATCTGCCTAGCCTTTTCCCAACTATGTATGTATTGTATGTTGGGGTCGGCTTCCAGTTCAGCCCGATGCAGCTGAATACCAGTATTTTACGTGGAGTGACTGCCTCTCTGACCTCCACAACCTAGAAAGAATATAGATACCTATGAGCTGGAATGTAGACATACATGGCGAAATAGTAATTTTTTGAGTCGATACGGACCAACCATTACATAATAATGATCCCTTCGTACCTCGAAGAGCCGTTATTCCCGGCTGTCATTTGTACATCTCGAAAGATTTGCTCTAAAATCTTACAACCAGTCTTACCATGGGGAACCGTGTTACCAAGTAAATCAGACAGATATGCAGGTCCATTTAAAACATTAAGCCCCAAAATATGAGAAGAGGCTAGGTAGATGATCATGTACAATTAAAACGTTGAAGAGATGGACTTGGCAATGTTAGTCTTTTAAACCCCACTTGGCATATAACACTTTCAGACGTCACGTAATCAACAGACTTTATTTATAATCAATTTTTTTTTGCTATTTTTACTGTGAATCTCTGTCAGTTTACACCTTGTACCAATTCCTGTCTCTTTATGTCCTTTAAATTCCTTAAAGTAATTGCTACTCAACGTATACGCGCTTTCATACTGGACTTAAAAATAAGTACGTGAGACGTGCGTAAACAAATTCTTCTATAGCTTAGAGGAGCGACTACCTATCTGACCTCCACAACCCAGTTCATACTGGGTAATACGATATCCCTTGACACAAAGGAAACTCCTTATGTTATGGGTGGTCACCCATCCACGGACCGACCTAGGCAAGTGTGGCTTAACCTTAAGATCAACCCGAGCGGCTGTTAATATTTAGCCACGAGCTTCTCTTTTATCAGTATACAGAAAAATATTAAGCTGTACGCAAATCAATGCCAAACCAACATTAGGTCTGAAATTGTGAAATCAATAAAGATACTATGATGACATGACAAAATTACTTCTGCGACAGATGCTATCATGGTCGCTTTCCAATAAAATATGAGAGCGCTTTATTAAACTTCTAATAGGAGTCATCTGGGACTCTTGTCGTAAGACATCAATTACGAAGGTTCCTCAAATAGATAATATAGGGTATAATTTAATTTATTGTACGGTTTTTGCACTAAAAGTATTTCATTTTCCTTTCCTTATTGGTATATGAATTCTCATGAGACTCAATCTTGATCAAATCATGTTTTTTGTAGAGTAAATTTTCTGGCTATAAGACCACCAATTTTAGCGATTGGAGATGGCCTCGTGCCCGAAATAAAAAACACTATATCTTTGACTTTGGGTTGGTTTTTCATCAGGCATTTCTCAGTAGCAACCGAGCCCAGATCAAGACTCCGGTCTTGATCTGTGCTCGGTCGATAGCTATAGGCTCGCCCCTATTATTTGGGACATTAACATAACTGGCGAAATGTGGGTGTATTAGGGACACCTTTGGGGATTTCAGGCGTGCTGTTATGTTAATATTACATCATAGATTTGCTTATGACCGTGGCTTCAGATGCGTGTAAGTCAGAAACTATGAATACAAATTTTTCAAATAAATTTTACCATAACTTCATCCCTTGTAAAACACCAACCAAAACGAACACAGCTCCGGAATACATCTCCACCTACACTTTCAATTAATAACCAAACGCCTCGTACCATGACTCACACAACAAGTAATGAATCCATAAATTGCCAACCTAAATGGGTTACCCAAGAGAAATCAAAACAAACTTAGCACCCCATCCATTAGAAATCCGATATCAGCGTCGGTAAAGGCCTTTTTCCTTCCATTTTTATCCATTCATCTATCTGTGACGTCAGTTCACTTAAGGTGTACTATTACATGTTCGGTCTAAGTGAAGTTATGTTTGGTCCTTGGTAATTATCGTCTTTTTCGGAAGGGAAGTGTGATGTTCGTGTTTTTGGCCTCTACAGTGTTCCGTGTCTTGAGTAATGTTACGGGATTTTAAAACAATACCGGTTATATGACAGATGTGTTTTTTTTAATCAAAAAACTCTTATAACTCAATCACAAATTCACCACTGATCACTATTCGTTTAGATATCGTACTTGTAGTTCACTCCGATTCGCTTCGTTGTTTAGCCAACATAAGACTGACTGCTCCCGCAAACCCGACGGCTATTTATATGCCAACCCATCTTTTAAAAAAGTTACACAACTTTCTCGAACCTTCTTCACAGTTTCATAGTGGAACATTCCAGAATGTTCCCTCGCTGATCCAGTGTTTGCAACCAATTACATACCGAGTTTCCACCGTGCCTCGCAAAGCACATTAAGCCTTTAGTCCCGGCTGTCATTTGTAGATGTTTGACAGTCGTTACAGGCAGTCATTGGCCTGAAAGTCTGAAAACCAGCCTTACCTAGGGGTATCGTATTACCTAGTACCAACTGGGTTGTGGAGGGTCAGATAGGCAGTCGCTCCATGTAAAATACTGATTTTCAGCTGCATCTGGTTAGACTGGAAGCTGACCTCAACATAGTTGGGAAAAGGCTAGGCAGACGATCATGGTGGTCCACTGGACCAGAAGACTTCATGCACATGGGTGCATGAAGTCTTCATGCACATAGGTGCATGAAGTCTTCTTGGGTTAAATTCCCAGTTTGGCTAAAGTATTACTGGAATTTTTCTTCAATATTTTTCAGTGACTGTCCGTATCGGGATTTGTGCTAGGTTGATGACTGGCGTGGTAAAATGTAGGTACTTCTGCTTTATTAAAAACAAGAGCAATGTTACGATGTTATCATCATCTTGCTGCTCTTATCCCATGTTACTTGTGGTCGGCACAACACGTTTTTTTCTTCCATTCTCCCCTGTCAATCGTCACGCTATCGTTCTATCGCTTCTTTCCTTCACAATAGGCGAGACGACAAAAAAAAAACGAATTTAGTCCGTTAGTTAGATTATCAGAAAATATTTGACCCGTGTTTTTTCTTTTGTTACGTAAATCAAAATTGACGAAGATATGACGCTTTTAATACGTCGCGCCTAGGTATAATTTTTAGCTAGTTCTGACGTCACGAGCCCCCACTCCCAAGTTTTGATGCGTTTTATCTTTGTCAATATTCATTCATTGATTTACACAAACAAAAAATACGTGTCCATTAATTTCTGACGGACTAAATAGATTTGCAATTTTTTGATACTGTCGTCATGCCTCACAAATTTCATCGAAGATGTTAATTTTTTGTTAATCATGAAGTTTACCCAATAACCCATTACCCAAATTCCACTTTGTCCATTAAAACTTACCCTAAACTCCAATATTATGACCCTGTCATTGTTTCGTCCCTTTCGTGTTAATAAGAAAATCCTTTAACTGTTTATGAATAGACTCAACCCGACACCGACAATCCAACAATTAATTCAAATGGACAACTTATTTTGATTGATTAATTTTAGCCGACTGATAAAACTGTCAAAAGTTTTCATTTAATTGATTTAGACGAGTCCCGGATTTAATTGGTCGTTGAGTTGTTTTTTTTTGTCATTGGTTCGAATCTTTGATGTTTACAATTGAGCAGTATTTTTCAAAATGAAGTTTAAAGGAAGAATCGTCTCGTAACTAGTATATTTTAAACATAATTCTAAAGGAAAAGATAGCGTCATTTAGAGTTTTAATATTTTAGTGATGTTTGGGGAATAACTGGGCCCTATCTACTCGTGGCGAAAAGTTAATAGAATTATATTATAGTAGCAAATATTCCAAAGTTCCCATGAATCGGTTTCTTCTAGGCTAGAGTACTCTTCAAAATCCCATTTTTATAATAATTTTACAACAGGGTTTAAATAATAATATTTAGCTACTAGTCTTATCTTAAGAAGAAAACTAGGAAAACCGAATTTTGGGTTAAACTCGCCATTGTACGGTCGAACAAGCTATTTGGTCTACAGTTTAACCAACAAATTACATTGTAAAATGTAAACCAAATAGCTTTTTTTTACCGTACATATTAAAGCTTTCTTATTGCAATTTGAATGGATGTTTGTTATTTTGTGTACAAAAAAGAATAATAATATCTTAGATAAGGCAAACGCTTTTAAGGGTCTTTGTAAACAGATACTTGCCCAGATGGACTGAGTAATCAAGAACGACATTAAGTGTTGGGGGTCAATTTTCCATTATGAGAGAAAAGCAATTTTCACAAAAAAATACAATGTTTTTCTTCGAGATTGTTGTTGATGATAAAATGTAAGGAAGTCTATTCTAAGAATCCTTAAGTTTTTAACGGTATGGCTTAACTTTCACTGCTGTATTTATAACATAACATCATGCGATGTAATCCCCAAAGGGTTCGGCAGAGGTGTACGTAACAAGTAAATCCACATTTTGGCCAGTTTTGCTTCTGAGAAATTTCGGATGGAAAAAACCAACATCACTTTGCCCGACCCGATAATCAAACCTAGGACCGACGAGGTACTGCGACAGGACCAGGACTAACGAGGCTGTATTTATGTAGTTCTTAAATCTAACATACCATGATATAACATCAAGCCTGTTTACCTTACTGGTTAGGCAGAGGTGTAGCAAAGAGAAATACCAAGTCACTCGCCATTTTTTCAAAGACTTCTTCCTAACGTCCCACAAAATTACCTTTTAAAATCCTCCAGAAGTATCATCACCTAAATCGTTCACGTCAAAATATCCGTCGCACCTAGAACTAGATCAGCTGTTAACCGGATCACCGGGTACGGTAAGCCGACTAGTAAGGACAAGAAGCCGTACTACAGAGCTGCAAGTCGTCGGCTGTATCGATGTTATAGTGTGTGGAGGGTATTTTTGAAGTAGAATATGTTCGGTCGTTTATTCCGTGGTAGGTTAAGTTGCCATCCAAGAATTAACTTGTTTTTCCCGGGTCTCATGGTAGTAGTAGGTACACTGAGGTTTTAGATAGTAAGGGTTCCGACCTAATCCTCTGTTCTCTCCAAACCGATAGTGGATTTCTCTGTACCAAAAATAAAGACTGCCACTTGAAAAATTATATCGGAATGCTTTTGTTTCAGTTTTTCGTTTGTAAACAGTCCAGTGATTTGGTGCTGAAAAAGGGGGTTACCTGGAATGTTTTCCGGGAGTTTTGAAAATTGGTGATTTTATAGATTTCGACATGTTCTTTCCGAATTTTCAATTTTCTCGTATTTTTGCCAATCGCGCTGCCATTTTGAAAAAATGGCGCCCATAAACAGTTTTTTGACGATAACTTTTTTCTTAAATAAACTAAACTATAGAACAATTCGGGAAATACTTTATTTAATACTATGTTAACATGAGTTGAAAGAGGTGTAGTTTGGAATGATTCTAAATATTACGATAGATGGCCATAAGACTTTTTAATTACGTTTTACTTTTGCATGATTCTTATTTAAATATAGTTACCGCGATCGCGTAGGAACTAGACATAACTCCAGTACACAAGGACCCAACAACAAACAAATCAGACACAAAAGGTCTAAGGATTATGGTCGTGTTTTGTTTACCGGGGCCAATTCATCAAGGCACCGCTTTAAAGCGTTCGGAAATTAGTCCCTTCACGCTTCGTAGCGTACCGAAAGGGATGGCGTATTACGTATTTCAAAGCTTGTTGCTTTATTTGATCTTTAAAATTTTGTGACAGTTTAAGGTTTTTCAAGGAAATTTCAAAACGCTAAGTTGACACTTCCCGTGACCCAAGAGCTGGCTTTTACCTTGGCCAGAGGCTATGCGTTGCCTTTCAACGTGGCAACGCTGCCAGTCTCTTAGGATTATTACCAGTTGACAGGTCTGCGTTGAGGATGAGTTTTGTGACGCCAATTTTTTTGTTTATTGTTAAATAAAAGCTTATAAAAAGCAACATAATTATAATACTACCATTGACTACATGAATTTATCTTGATATTTCAAATAGTAGGCCATACATAGATAGATTCTGCTGGGTGCTATTTATGTATAATTTGCCGTGAAGTCAGCATGTCGGGTCGCCACGTAAGGTGGTGAGTTTGTTCTTCCGGGGTTGCGGAACTGGAGATACCGTGGCCCCGGAACACAAAGGGCGATGAAGGAACATGGATAGGTTTTAGTCAGTAAAAGTCTGACACTCCCTCCTGCTCCGCCCAGAGCGGGAGAAGTAATTTGACGATTTCCCATCCGAAAAAAAAAAGGTGGTGAGTTTGGAGAGATTAAAGAAACGCGGTTGTAGCTTATGACGTGATTTATTAATAAGTTAAAATAAATGGGCTCGATCAATATAAGGGATACATCAATTACGCACACAGACAAATTACACATACTTACAGTTTTAGTGAAGATAATTATGCCATTGTGATGTTTTAATTTATGTTTTAATGATGATATTAATGCCATTGTCTCAAGCAGACCTATGAATATCTAAGCAAGCATCACATATTATTCTAACCTACCCCTTTATTTCCAGAACGAATGCCTTCACACAGCGGTGACAGCACTCACGAAGAACCAAGCGGAACACTACGACAAATACAACTGTTTGTAAGTATAACTAGCTACCTTATTTTTTCCACTTAAGGCCTGTTTTACCTTCTCCGGATAAGCACTTTTTACTAGAAAACCCAGTTTCTCTGTCCCTCGTGCCATCGAGTTCAAGGACGGTCGAACCGTTTTCAACCTTATAACTTACGGCGTAAGGGTGAAAAGTGTACATGGAACAGACTAATCAAATCCTTGTAAAAACTTATATATTACTAGGCAGGTAAAGAATCTTCCAGCTGAGTTCGCGTTTTGATATGCAATAAAAATCTGAAAAGCTGTCTAAGGGGGTGGTATCTGCTAACGAGAGGTTTTCTCCATGTAACTCCTCTTTGATGAGTGAATATAAATGTGCAAAAAAAAATATGTTATAAAAAAATTATATATTAGACTCTAAACTTTAATTGGTATAATAAAAAATATTTCTAACTTTATTATTACTATATGAAAAAAATCTTCAAAGTGAAGCATTTTTTTCTTGAAATTTCGTAACTACTCCTAAACGGCATTAAGTTTTAGTAATTTTATTCACACAAATATTTGTCACGTTTTTCTTCACAAAGTGATTTATAAATGATTTATTATGCTACAATTAAATAAAAACCACTCATTTCGCACTATTCAGCCCGCAGTGACTGACGTAACAACCAGTTTGTAGTGTAAGCTGATTATAACTGTATTCTAATAGTATTTTAAACGAAGTTTGAACCACCACAAACAGAGTTGCTAATTTAGCAGATACCCCAGCCTTAAATAAGTTATTAAATAAGTTATATGAAACTTATCCGGAGTTTGGGCAAGCAGGTCTGTAGAACACTAAAAACTCACCATAACACAATCACCAGGTTTCATCCTGTAAACTTCACAATATGAAAATTAAATAGATCTTCAAAAAACTTGACTAAAACCCTAACTATTCTGGTCCTAAGGGTCGACTACCAGCCTAAACAGATATGGATAAATATATCCAAGTATTTTATGAGGATCTACGCCAGTAAAACATCAGTAAATCGTGAGTGAGTAATATTGTGATTCTTTATCATTGTAACTAAATGTGCATATACACGGTGTAAACAGACTCTTCACGAAGCCGTCAACCAAGCATTCTGTACATCAAACTAAGTAACCCTACGCAAAAATTATTGCTGGGAAATGACATTTTTTTTTGGGGTGAAAAATCATGTTTTACGGTAAAACTCAATGTAACGCACTAAAACATTGTGCTGATGGATGCACTAAATAGATAACGTGTTATAAAGGTATTTAAAGTAAAGTTTTGGCCATAAAAACTGGTATTTAAAAAAAACTTGTGAAAAAGTTGGAACTTTGACCTCCAATATCTCCGTAACTAGTAGGTTCCCAGGTATGGTCTAGAACAATAAAATGTTCGCAATGACGGGGAGAACGAGTGCCTTTCGGCTTCGTTACGGGCCCTTTTACACCCTTTATTGATGTCAGCTTCCGAATCACCATATTTGTCACAAACACTGCTTTGGCACAAAGTAATGCAGCCGCAAATATTGGCTACACATCGCCTATTTACCAATTGATACGAGCAGCGTATTGTCAAAAGGAATCAGACGACGAGCACGCAAACAAATATTTATAGAAATACTACTGATATTGCACAACACACTGTATAAATTATCACTGCCCTCTAATCGTTACCGACCATACCTTTCGCAGTACGGTGGGCAGACCGACTATACCCTGGCCATAACCCTGGCAGTACATTGAGCCCCTGGCCCTGGTATTTTTTTTCAAACTATACGATAAATTAATTATAGTATTGTTGTAATCTACGATTGTTATTACATACTTAGTTCCGTCTATTCCCAGTTTGTCACTATTGGCGAGCTAACTGAAATTGCCTTGTTAATTATAACCCAGCAAAAAGTAAAAGGCAATCATAATTTCATTGAGGATACACCCTAAATGTTCATTGTCTATATCGAATAAGAGTGCGGAAAAAAAACTTAAGCTTGACATCAAACGTAGAAATTGTGAAACGGCAAGGCACCGCAAACTCTAAGATCAAAAGCTTTTATTCCACAATGAGTGTACGAGTATGTAAATAAGAACCGTTTAAATTAAATGACACCCCAGTTGTGCTAAGCATCTCCACTAATTAACTTCCACTTGTAAGATTAAATTTAATTACGGGGACTACTTAAATTGGTCGTGTAAGACGCTTAAGAGATGTAAGAGTAATTTGTTATGTTTGTTTGCTGTATCATGTTTGTTTTTAAATAGGGATCATAGTGGCTTTGAATGAAATAGTAGAGGGTACAAGATAAATGTTTAAACTTGAACTTATTGCGGCACTTATGACAGTCATTAAGATCTTTAACAAACGAGCCTACGACGGCGACGATTAATCTTAAAGAATCTGAGATTGTACCTACTTAAAGGTCTAAGGTTCTAATGAGGTTTTACTAGATAGTCTTGTAAGAGAACTGGGATAAACTACCGTAATTTGGCTGTAAATGTAGCAGTATAATGTAGAATTAAGAAATGAGAACATTTAGATGTTGTATCTTTGTAGACAGCACTTGAGCTTTTGTTGTGTTGAAATACGAACACATTACATCATGTCGTTGTTCTTACATCAATTTATATTAAGGATAATAACTCAAAATATAATTTGTTACAAACAAAACACAAAACAAAATAGAAACATTTCCTTTTTATTGTTATTGCCTACCCATTCCTTTCTTAGTAAAGCCAAAAATATAAAAGCACCCATTTTGTTTCAGACGAAAACTACCAGACGATGTAAAAACTTGTAGGAATTACGCGTATTTACAAGAAATTTACGATGCGGTACGAGCCACGGACAGTAAGTATCCATCCATCACTATCCTAAATAATGGACACATTAATTCTGTACAGACAACGTTTGAACTAGATACTTGATTCAGGCTAAATAAGCACTGAACAAAAATGTTGACAAAATAATTCATGATGGCCAACAATTGAAATACCAGTGACCTGTTGGTCATACTTACTATGCTCTGACACAGCCAGAAGGTGTCGCACCACGGCGAGCAGTGTAGAAGATGGCGAAACGAGTTGGGCAAAACGAACGACCCGTCATGGCGCATCCACGTTAGCTTTAGGTGGAAATAATCGGGAAGGCCTTTGATCGGCTGTGGAATGGTGAAATAACAGTAATAGTAATTCATGATGGTATTCTGTGAGGTGTAAACGAAGCCGTTAACTAATCATTCTGCACAACTGGAACTTTGACCATGGTCCAGAACAAAAAAATTCGCAATGATGGGGAGAACAAGTGCCTCCTGGCTTCGTTAAAGGTCTGTTTATATCGTATCGTAACTAAGTAAACTTGGTTGGTGGTGGTTGGCTTTACATACACCAAAGTGAGTAGTTAGTGGTGGTCCACTAACTACTAACTTCGGTGTATGCAAAGCTAAGAGACAAAGCACTTAACTATCGTCAAATTATGGGATTTCACAATTAAATCGACCCACGTATTTCACACATTTGAATCATTTAATTTTTTTTCTTTTGTTAGCCTGAACTGTCCTACTCCTGGGCAAAGGCTTCCCCCCATTTCTTCCACTTTTCTCGATGTTGCGCCTCTTCTCGCCAATTAACGAGAAAGCCCTCTAAGGCGTCCTGTTATCTTCTTGGTCTGCCACGGCCTCTTTTAGCTGTCTCAGGGCTCCGGGAGCTTTCATCCGGCAGACATGGTCTGATAATCATATCATAGATAAATTTCCTCACTTCTCTTTAGCCACTATTAGATTTAGTATTTCTAATGATATCTTTTGTTCCTTTATTTTATTTTTATTATTTTAACAGAAAACCCTACGTTTATCGTTATCATACTGACGATGTAAGTGTCCAAAATCGTTGACATTAATTTCGTTTCCCTTTTGTTCGTAACTTTTCCGTCTGTCACGGAGTTGGCTAACTTCTGACAGCTTGTCATAATTCAATTTTGTATGAAAGTTATATTAATAAGAGGGTTATACAATGTCATACGGACTCGTATTTATGATAGTGATATGTTGGAAGAAGTGTTATGTACTTCGTTATATGGTGTTTCTGAATATAATTTTTGTTTTTTTAATGATTCGAAGAAACGCTTCATAAAAGTTAGTTTTTTTTTCATGTTAATGACTATCATCCTGGCTTTTTCAGAAATAGGTATGTTCTGTCGGCTTCCAATCAAACCAGTTAAATAAATAAATAAATATCGCCGGACATTACACACAGCGCCATCTAGATGCCATACTAAGCAACGAGGCTTGTGTCGTGGACACCAGATGGTTGATATACTATACATATATATACTTTTTGTTTGTAAATAAATACTTATTATACATAGGTATAAACATCCATGACTCTGAAACAAATGTTCATGCTCATCACACAAACATTTGCTCCTACCGGGATTCGAGCCCGGGACCCTAAGAACGTAAAGCAGCCTCACTACCGCTGCGCCATTCGGGTCGTGTAGATAGATGTAGCTAGTTTTCACCAGTGTTTTACATTGAGCGAATTCCTATTCGACCCCCATGTTGATGACTATGTCGATAGTTTTTTTTTTTAAAGAGCAAATGAAGACATTTAACATCGTTTCATAAAAGACCACAAAGTTGTCATCTTCCATTTTTGAACAGACTTCCCCTATAACCCTACACTCATCAAACCAAACAATCTCCTCATGGAAATAAAACCTCCCTTCGATTCTCAAATACTGTGACGTCACAGGTCGCGCATTCAGTGTTAGCACACAAAAGTTTGCTTTGTTACAAAGCCAACATGGCCGTCTAGCCCCGTCGCTTTGAAGTCACATTGTGTCAACATGAAACCGAGATTCACCGTCAGACATAAATGACTGACATCTGACGACTGGCGCACATGGAGTTTGCAATAGGATTTTTTGGGAAATGGCTCAAACGAGATTAGGGACATGCAGATAACAGTGGAACTGCTATCCTGGATTTGTATGATAGATGAGAGTGTTTTGTACACATTTACTCACCTTCAAAGGATCAGACTGTAACTGCCTGGTCTAGTGATCGAAAGCTCGACTGCTGAGGAAGGTCCTTATCCTGAGCAAGGACTGGGTTCGATTCCCGGGTCGCACAAAGTGTTATTGAGTTTTGCCATCAGGAAATTCCTAGTAGCAGCCTAAATCGAGGCTAGATTTTTGCCCGGTTGATGGCAATAGGCTCGCCCTTTTCGACTTTTTTAGGTAAATTATAATTCCGGAATTTCGGAAAATTCCTGAAAATTATATTATATTGCAATTTGGAACTTATCCATCTAAAACAGACTGTCATCATTATCAACCTATTAATGTTCCCACTGCTGGACACAGGCCTCCTCTCTATGAGAGGGGATGGGCTATAATCCACCACGCAGGCCCAGTGCGGATTGGTAGCTGTCAGATGTCTTCGAATTTTTTGGTTCTAAGACATGCCGGTTTCCTCACGATGTTTTCCTTCACCGTTTTGAGAGCAGTGATGATGTAATAAATTACACAAAGTAATGCGCCTGTCTGGGTTCGGTCCCACGACTTACTGTTCGTAAGTCGAGGCCGCCACCGCTGGGCCACCGCTGCTCTCAAACAGACTATCAAAATAATAAAAATAATTTATTAAAGACATCATCAGTGCAAGTACGAAGGAATCGATTCGATAAATCTGACAATTATTCTCGACAAAATGAGTTTTTATCTTTGTTATAAACTCATTTTGTCGAGAATGACTGTCAGATTTATCGAATCGATTCCTACGTACTTGCACGGCATATTCGAAACAAGATGCTAAACGTGTAACAATTCATTGTATTTAATACACCTACATAGATTGTTACGGCTTAACTCGCGTAAATTGATCAATTACAGTTTCATAAAAGGGTGAATGTCGGCTATATATGAGTTCAACGAAATGTTGAATAATATTAAAGGTACGGTACGGGTGTAGCCGTGTGGTATCCGGCAGAGTAGAATAGAACCAACCCATTACACTCACGGGTGTCGTATAAGGCGACTAATGTCTGAGGCAGAACACCTTGCTCCTCCGTAGACCAGAGAATGGGCAGCAGCGTTTTCTGTTAGTCTTTCATCACTGCGATCTCCAATCCGCCTGCCCAGCGTGGAGATTATGGCAAATTCCTCCCATCATGGAAGAGGCTTATGTCCAGCAGTGGACGTTATGGGCTGTTGTTGTTGTTGTTGAAAGGTACGGATTTGTAAATAAATGAAATCCTTTTCATGTTTTAGCACTATTAGTGCTGCTGGTTTTTATTTCTCTATTATTTTGTTTTCATGAAATACAAAACTCTTTTTATTTATTAAAAATGCCTTGTTTTGGTACATATGAACATTGTGGATCACTTGTTTAAGTTTCTAAAACATAACTTATTTTACAATTTATTGCTTTATGTAGCATGTTTCTAGTGAGACGGAACGCACTCTCAAAACACATCGTCCCTCAATAACGCCGGTAGTGACGTCAAAGTCTATATGTCAAAAAAACACTTTTATTTGAAAAGTACTTAAAGTTTGACGAATATTTTACTATAATATTGTTATTGCAATTTATGCTTGAATAAAGCACATACAATTAGTAAAATTATTTTATTATGGCCAAAAAACTAAATGTAAACAAGGCAGATTGAGGTAAATGACGTCACATCATGGCCACGACAGTCACGGACGTTTGAACTGTCGTAGAAAATTGCAGAAGTTTAATATTATTTTTGAGCGACAAGCAATCGTTGAACTTAACTTTTAATACTTTTCTTGTGTTGATATTAGTGTATTTTATTGATTTAAGTGAAGAAAAGGTTTTAGGTTAATATCGTTTTTATCATAAAGTCTTCATCATTATCCTCCTTTTATCCTAATTTATTTAAGGTTGGCGCAGCATGTCTTTTTTATGATCTTTCTTTGATTAGTCTGAACTTCTTTTATTTTTCATTTTAAACCCCAGACACCTTCAACATTCTATAACCCAGACGATAATTTTCATTTTTCATTCGGACAGCTTTAATGGGAACATTGCCATCTTTATGCACTTCGAAAAGTGCTATAAAATTCTAAATTCCATTTCGCCTCATAATAAATGTATTAAGTGCATACGTCAGCCATAACCAGAGTTTTATTTTAAGTACCATAATGTTATAACACGCTAAAGTTACCATTGCTTGTTGCAGGTGTTAGCACTAAGGATTTTATGGCAAAATTAGGAGAATATTTAATTTTAACAGCGTTCTCACATAACTGTCGACTTGAGAGAGCTTTTAAATGTTTAGGCACCAATTTGACTGAATTTCTCACTACTTTAGACAGCGTTCACGATGTGTTACATGACCAGGTAAGTGCATCCTTAAGTATGCTATTTCATCACCGTCATTCTTCTGCCCCTACGCCAATTTTATTTGTGTCTTTACTTCTCTATTACTCGTTATCTCTGCATACATCTTTGAATGCTATTTATACTTTGGAATTACTAGGTATATTCATTCTTTTGCACAATTAACACGAAATACAAAAGAAGCTAGTATTCATTCTGAAGTTTAAATTCAATCCCAGTAATAAATCATCGTTACGAAGTGAAGTAAAGTTTTAAATTAAATTCACGATGTAAAAATTTTGCTACATTTTAATTTTCTCATCACTGTAATTTTATAAAATCCATTGTTTTAAAGCTTTTATTTGAATTAAAGATCAAAAGAAAACACCAAACAAATTAAATTGTAAAACATTAACTAAAAACGTTATTGAAGATATCAACATGATTAATGATACCATTGTATTTCCACAGGATGATGTTCAGAAAGATGAAACAATGGAATACGAAGCGAATTTCGTTTGTACAACATCACAAGACGGAAAAATCCAGCTTCATTTGACGACAGAAAGCGAGCCCGTCGCATACATTCTAGTTGGCAGCTTGAAATCAATAGCTAGGCTGTTATATGATACACAGACGGATATAAGACTGACGAGTTATACTAATGACCCTAGGAGATTTAAGTAAGTATAAACTTATTCTTCTTTTTTATCGTGTGGTTATGGAAAAGTTCACGTTTGTTGCCAGTTCGGCATACAATATATGACAGAAAAATAACCAAATGTAACCATAAACCACCAAAAAAAACACGTGTTCCCAAAAAAGTCCCAGGCTGGCATGAGATCAAGGTGGTATACATTATAGTAATTCTCTGTATAGATACGGTCTTCCAGTAATAAATATCTTCTTGGATTCATGCCCGCCTAGTACTGATTGTAAGGTTAATACTGCCCATTACTAGCACAATCGCAATAATACTACTCGATCCTATACAATGTTTTTGAGTAATATTTTATTACTGAAAATACAAGAGTGGGGTCAACGGGAACAATTTTTTATTATTTTAATCCATTCCCGCTGACCCCACCAGTGGGGCCACGGGCGGTGGGATCAACGGGAATATACGCCCCTAACCTGTTGTAACTTTTTATGCCGTCCATGGGCCTCTTTTTTTTTTTTTTTTTCGTATGGTAAACCATCAAAATGACTTCTCCCGCTCTGGGTGGAGCAGGAGGGAGTGTCAGACTTTTACTGACTAAAACCCATCCATGTTCCTTCATCGCCCTTTGTGTTCCGGGGCCACGGTATCTCTTTCGAACAGTCCCGCGACCGTCCATGGGCCTCTGACTTGGCTTTACATGCCGTCAAGAAATATTTCTTAGGCATGCTCGTTTCCTCACGATGTTTTCCTTCACCGAAGCAAATGATATTTATACAATACGCACACGAATTCGAAAAATCAGAGATGCGTGCCTTGGGTTTTAAACTCGAGACCTATGAAGAAACTTAAGCCAAAAAGCTAAGCTATTGGCTTATTTGATTTTGATGATGGCAAACTGTTTACAGAAAACCGCCTTTGCAGAATAATTCATTCTTAGACGGATAGACTTTTTCCTAAAGTATCATGAAATAGGTCGCGTAGCTATCTATAGACACTTGACATAATGTTGACAATATCTTTTGTTTTATTATTGTGTATGCTTTTGTTCTTTCATGAAAAGGAATACATCATTGGTATAGTGGTGGCAATCGCGACTGCTGAGCACGAGGTTCTGGGTTCGATTGCCGGGTCGGGCTAATAGGGAATATACATAAATTTCTTTTTTTTTTTATTTCGATACGGAATGTTAAAGCACTATAAAAATAATGACAAAAAGCGAAAACAAGACATAAATCGGCCAAACAACACAAAAGTAATAACAATTTAAACTGTTGTTTCTATCTCTTTCTAGATAAACGGAATTTAGCATGGATTTTGTACGTCGATGCATCGAATGACGTCATTCGCTGTATCGGATCTCTTTGTCTAATCAGTAGTTTCAAATGCTTATTTATAACTTAGTATTCACACAATTTCACTTTGCTATTTCTGATGTTACGAGTAATACGCTTTATTTAGAGTGATAAAAAAAAATTATGGATATACCCTATTGTTGGTTTTTCCATCAGAAGCTTCTTAATAGCAGCCGGACGGAGTCTGGATCAGTGCCTGGTTGATGGCAATAGGGTAGCCTACATGGTATTTAAACATTACTGGCGAAATGTGGGTGTCCTATTGAGTACACCTCTGCTTAACCCTTCGGAGACTACAGGCGTGATGTCATATTACGAAAAGGAATACCTAACAATACTCGTACGTAAATGAATTAATTCGACAACATTAAATGAATTGAATTTAAACAAAACTGACAGTTGCACATTCGATGCAAATGCAATTTCCTAATTGATCATTCACTGTACCAGATAATAAATTCACTAACGACTGGAATAATAATTAAAACTGATTTAATTACAATTAAAACGATCTCAATTTTGAACCTTAAAACCATTGTATTGGAATAAATACGATGTCGATGGCACGCGCCCGATTGTCATATATTTTAATTGTTTTTAAATTATTATTCATTTCTGGAAATCGACATAACGCCATTGACGTAACGCCATTAAAATCTGAACCTGATGACCTCAGCATCTGTATTCAAAAATGGAAAACGTAGAATTTTAACCTCGTTATTGCGGTAATATTCAACGAGAATTATACACAGCTGACACAGCTTACAGCTGATATTTTTACTGAATCCTTGAATCCTACCTACTTACATAAATCTTCACTACCGCGCCGCGTCTATCTGTCTGTCCTATGTATCTTTGGGTTCTTACAGACGAGCGGCACGTTGCCAACGGCAGATAAACTGCAGCCGTCGCCGCCGCTTGCAGTTGTGGCATGCCGCGTAAATGTGTGTCGACGGCTGCCGTCGACGCGCCGGCGGCAGCCACCGCGCGCCGACGCCACGACTGCAAGCGTCGACGGCAGCCGTCGACAGGTGGCGATGGCTGCAGTTTATGTGCAGTTGGCAACGTGCCGCTCGTCTGTAAGAACCCTTAGATCTTTAAAAATACGCAACAGATTTTGATGCGGGTTTTTTTAATAGACAGAGTGATTTAAAAGGAAGGTTTTAGTATATAATTTGGGGGTAGGCGAAGCCGCGGGCATCAGCTAGTCTATTATATAAAAATCTCGTGTCAGAGTGTTTGTTATCGAACTCCTCCGAAACGGATTGACCGATTTTTATGGATTTTTTAGTGTATATTCGTTAGGTCTGAGAATAGGTCGTAGGCTATTTTTTATACCCCTAGGTTATTTTTATTATCACCACGCGGGTGAACCGCGGGGCGCAGCTAGTATTTCATAAATGCGTAATTTTGCGTGGATGTTTGTAACTCTTTCACACAAAACCTACTAAACGTATTTGGATTAAATTTAGGACGCAGTTAGTTTATAACCTGGAATAACATATCCTTTTAATCCCGGTAGTATGATCTTGTGGTACAATACGGTAGATAACAAAAAAATGAATTAGTCCGTCAGATAGATTTCCAAAAATAATTTGAACACATATTTTTCTTTTTTCACGTACCTAAATAAAAAATGAAGTAATACAGTGCGTTGAAAACTCGTATGACGTCACTTTTGAGTACATCTTTTACTCAAATGTGACGTCACAAGCCTTCACTCATAATCACGTTTTATCTACGTCAATTTGTATTAATTTGATAAAACAACAAAACACGTTTCCAATAATTTTCGATAATCTAACTGACGGACTAAACAGAATCATATTTTTTTAGTCAGTCATCATCCCTATTACCAAGTACCATCCGGGCGAAGCAAAGAGCATAAGATAGTATTTGATAAAGCTTTGTATTTGGTAACGCGTGGTCTGTTTCATTTCGGTCAGCATTTTGAGGTTACGCTATTTTTACGCGGGTATTGTTCGAGTTGTGTATGGTTACACAATATTGTAATCTTCTTAGCCGCCTAGTGGTTACATTTCTTCTAACAGGTATCATCAATATTGTGCACATTATTGATTGATTTAACTTTAATAACAACAAGCCAGTGTTTTTTAATTTAACTTCATCATCAGCCTATAATGTTCCCACTGCTGGGACACGGCCTCCTCTCAATGAGAGGGAATGGGCTATAATCCACCACACTGGCCCAGTGTGGATTGGTAGATGTCACATGTCTTCGAATTTTTGGTTCTAGGACATTTCCTTACGATGTTTTTCCTTCACCGTTTTGAGAGCAGTGGTGATGAAATAAATAACACAAAGTAATGCGCCTGTCTTGGTTCGAACCCACGACTTACTGTACGTAAGTCGGAGCCGCCATGCTTATGCTCTCATGCTTAAATATTCTATTGACATTATATTTCAAATTAAACTTACACTTTACTAACACTATAGCTGCCTACACATTTAATATGAATATAAAAAACAATTACGCTATCCCAACTCCACTACATCAATAAAACATGGCGTCGAGAAATCCCTCTACGTCGCTGTCGACTGGTTTACTCAATTCAAAAGTGCCTGTTACTGGCCTTCTTGAAATAAATGCTTTGATTGAAGTGAAGTGTCAACTAACCGTTTCGGGATTTCTTAAGAAACAAAGATCACTTCCTCGTTGGTGGAGTGGTCACAAACGCTACTGCTGAGCACGATGGTTCGATACCCGCGGGTCGGCCAAAGTGTTGTTGGGTTTTTCATCAGAAATTTCTCAGTAGCGGCCACGGAGGCTGGATTTGTTCCCGGTTGATGGCAAAAGGCTCGCTCCCTATTACATGGGACTTAAAAACATAGCTGGCAAAATCTAGTGGGGTACGGTACTAGTAGGGTGTACGGTGTACTATTAGGTACACCTCTCCATAAGCCCTACGGTGATTACAGGCATGATGCTGTTATGTTTAAAGAAAGATCATTCGGACCCCACGGCCCAAGGCATACAATAAATAAGAAAATATGACATGTAAAAGTGTTTGTAAAAACCTATTGTGTGTGTTCCGAAAATATAAAAAAAAAAAAGTTTACTTTACACATCTGTGTTCGGGTCATAGGATTACACCATCCTACAAAATTTCACCTAATTTGGTCCAGTAGATTCGGAGCAAATTAGCTGTGGCAGACGGACGGACAGACAGACAGCCGCACGAGTGATCCAATAAGGCTTCCGTTTTTTAATTTTTTACGGAACCCTAAAAATGTAAAGAAAATATGATAAGAAAGTAGAAAGAGCGAACGAATAATGAGTCATCTTTTCCCAACTTCGAAATTAGTTATTATTTGAGTTCCTTCCTTCGATCGACTTCCATTAGGAAGGCGATCCCTTTTTAATTGCTTGGAAACTTTTCTATGGAAAGAAGGTGTAACTGACCTTTTCGAAGAAAAATGTAAAATACTTCATTGATTCTTTGTCCAGGTTTTCATAACGAGGCTTGAATGCTTCTACCACGAGTATTTTAATACAGTCATGTCATGTCATGTCATGTGTGTGTGTGTGTACTTGCAACTATTTTGATCGATTCATGTTTTAAAGAGTGAACAAAAAGAATAATGTAGCATTTTTAAATATTTTTCCTGTTTGATAAAAAAAAAACACAAAAAAAGAAAAACACAAAAAAGTGAAAAATAACTTTAGCTTCAGAAGCCAGTGACAAAAACACCAAATCAATTTTCAAATTTTCGCTTTTTTGTGTGTTTTTTGAAGTCAGTTTTATTTTTTGCAAAAAAAAAATATTTATTCTTCCATTTATAGTCGTTCTAAAACAAGTCGCCATGAATTTATTTTACATTATTAACAACACATGTCATGGTAATAGGTTTATCCCCAATGAATGGAACTTAACATTTATTTATTTATTTAATTACAACGGTTGTATTTAATTAAACTAATTACTGTAACTAAAACTAGAACCAAAAGAGTAAGAGTTAACATATAATTAAAAGATACAAAATAACAAAGTAAAGGTTCACACATTCCTAAATTCCTCTAACAATACTTTTGACAGGCCAATTAAATCTTTGTCCATCCATCCGCAAACATACCTAACTTTCAAAATCTGGGTGTATTGTACACATCTGCGAACTCCCTCAAAGCATACAGGCGTAATGTTACGTCATGATGTAGTATAAACAAAAAACATCCAAGCGATTGCAGCATTAAATTTGAGATTTGCCGTCTATTTTTGAAGAATTCCATTTATATCTCCCAAGATCAGCATCAGATCTTCACCAAATTTAAATGGGACCATCTCAGGAGTAAACACTTTCAAATAAAAAAATATATTTGAGAATCGCTTCACAAATGGAGGAGAAATCAGGTAACATACATAAAAACAAAAAAAAAAACATCCTTCTTTTTTGAAGTCGGTAAAAAATATATTTCAATAGCCAAATACTGCAACAACGAAAGAATCGAAAGAAACTGACAGATTCCAATTGTAGAAAGATTTTTACGGAGCGAGTCAAAAATGTCATTTTGAATGGAAAGAGATAGGGACAAAGATCTTCTAAGTCGGAAAATGTTTAGGCGTGAAACGGTAACAAACAAACTTACTTTTGCATTTATATGGCTAGTATGGAAGTATGGATTCTTCGTCAGTACGTCCCAACATTTTCAATACCTCAGCACTTTCTCCAATCTTATTATGTTTTAGGTACGAAATAAACGCAGTGCCATTACATCAGAAGTTGAAAGACAGTGACTGCGAGCAATCAGAAGCATCCTGCATCGCTACGTCAACAAAAGTGACAGATTTGAGGATCGGAGTGGCGAGCTTCTGCAAGGCGTTCCCGTGGCATTTTGTTACCGACAAGAGATTGGAGCTGGTACAATTGGGTATGTATTTTTTATTACTTCTGGTGTTGCTTGGGTCTTCGAACCAACAATTTTAATTGTGATGATGCAATAATTTACATTATGTGCATGGGTGTATCACCCATTACATACCAAGTTTCCTCCGTGTCGGTCAATGAGTCACACCAACGTTTTTTGTTATCAGCACGTCTAAAAAGTAGGTGACTCGAGAATAATCTGTTTTTTTTCCTATCTTCAAAAATGACCGAGATATTAACCGTTAAAGTACGGCCTCCGTGGCAAAATCCGACTAAGCGACCGCACTGACGAGTGACGTCACGCCACCAATTGCGAATAATTTTAAATAATTAATTTAATTTTATGTCCGGAGACACGTAAACACTCCGCATCACCCGCAATCGGACATGTCACCGCAGCGTGACGTCATCGCAGTAGCTCGTGAAGGAATGCAAAGTTAAAAAAGCGATGAAACTTTACAGCGCTGTAACTTTGGAAATCCTGGCCCAATTTCAACGAAACAAAACTGTTATTATTTGCACGAGTATGCGCATTGAATGCAGTAACTTTTATAGTATTATTTTGATGTGTTGGTGTGACTCATTGTAGATCTTTGAGAGTCGTTACAGATAGTCAGTGGCCCGAAAAGCCTGACAACCAGCCTACCAAGGATACCAAGGGGTATCGTACTACCCAATACCAACTGTGTTATGGAGGTCAGATAGGCAGTCGCTCCAAGTAAAACACTGGTAGTCAGCTGCCTCCGGTTAGACTGGATGGCGACCCAACATAGTTGAGAAAAGGCTAGGCAGATGATAATGCCATATACTTTTTCTTATAGAAATAAGTGACCATACTCCGTCAGTATTTGTACCTACTCTTTTACCAAATAATTTTCACTAACAGCAATACAAGAGACGCCTTCTACAGCTCGGTAAAGTAATTGAAGTTCTTTGTGCCATTTTGGTTTAATATTGAAAATTCTTCTAAGAGTACAAGTGTTCGTCTGGTATTCGTCCAAATAAATGAAATAATATTAAAAACACATTTCGAAATAGCAATAAAACTAATGAGAAAATAACCGAGAAACATATTAAATCTGATTCTTTTTGTAATAAAAAAAGTTTCAAAGGATATGTGTGAGAAATGAGAACATTAATAGCACCACACTTCTTTATATTATAAAGAAGTGTGGTGCTATCATAGTGGTTTCATGAGCGATACTAAGTACATAATAAAGTGGCATTTATAAGCATATTTTATTGCTCTGTAAATCAGTGGAGGCCGTCCGAGGCTAAGAAGTAAAAAGCTGTGGAGCTTTTCATTTTAGCCTCGCTTACTGATTTGCCAAGTTCTAAATATACCGGTTCCTCTCCCCACGGACCAGAACTTGGCAACAATGAATTGAGTTAAAAATATTCGAAATTTAAGATGTTAATCCATTTTAATGGGCTCCGGTTCATCTCGTAACTTTCCCATTTCGACAACTAAACAAAATAGCTTCACAAAAGTCCCATTTCGTAACTATTTTGATGTTCATACATTGAATCCCATTTCGTAACTATTTTGATCTTCATACATTGAATCCCATTTGGTAAACTTTTTGTTCCGCAAGTACAGTTAGCACTCAGGAGAACTACTAAGAAAAATCACAATTACTGTTTGGTATTATTTCTTTCTTTCTAACTTAACGTAAATTGGACTCAACAAATAACAAAAGATAGTAAAATCTACTTATACTATTTTTTCATTTGAGGTCTTATCGTCTTATGTTGTCGCAAGCGGGACTGCTGAGCATTAGGTCCTGGGTTCGATCCCGGGTCGCACAAAGTGTTATTGGGTTTTGCCATCAGGAATTTCTCAGTAGCAGCCTAAAAGGAGGCTAGATTTGTGCCCGGTTGATGGCAATAGGCTCGTCCCCTTTTGGCCTCTCTATTAAAATTCTATCCGGACTTTCGGAATATTCCTGAAAATTATATTAGACTCAAACTCAAACTCAAAGCAATTATTTCAATTAGACCATTACGGCACTTTTGAATGTCAAAATTACAAATTAAAAACAAAGCTACAGTCCCAGTCACAAGGCATAATAACTTAAGAAAGTACTGTAGTTGCCCACTTTACTGCAGACAATTTCTGCAGACAATACTGCCTACTGTAGACAATTTGGAACTAAGCTATCCAAGAGACTATCAAATTGAACGATATTATTTAAGACTTAGCATCATAATAATAAACAAGATGCATAAAGTGTAAACATTAATGGCAATTAATCCACCTACATAGATAACATAGATGTTTACGGCTTAACTCGCGTAAATTGATCATTACAGTTACATAAACGGGTTATTGGGGGTTTTCCATAAGGAATTTCTCAGCCGCAGCGAGTCTGAATTTGGTTGATGGTAATATTCTCGCCCCATAACATGGGACTTAAACATCATCATGTACCTAGCCTCTTTTCCCAACTATATTGGGGTCGGCTTCCAGTCTAACCAGATGCAGCTGCATACCAATATTTTACATGAAGCGACTGCCTATCTGACCTCCACAACCCAGTAAGTACTGTGTAATACGATACCCGTTGGTAAGACTGGTTGTCAGACTTTTTGGGCCACTGACTACCTGTAACCACTAGACCAACAGCTTAACGTGCTTTCCGTGGCACGGAGGAAACTCGGTATGTAAGGGTGGTCACCCATCCACAGACCAACCTAGGCAAGCACGGCTTAACCTAAAGATCGACCCAAGTAACTGTTATTATTTGGCCACGAGCTCCTAGCTCTTCTGTCAGTAGTTTTGCAAATTGTTAAATTTTTTTCTTGTGTTACAGTTATTAGGGTAATTTTTTTTAACACTTTGTCAAAGCCTCATAAATGTAGATGCATAGATAATTTGTTTTTGGTAAAATTTGTGTCATACTAGCTTGTTTACGTCTTCGCTGGCATGAATTGAATTGAACTGCCTTTAGGCAATTTAAAAAGTTATTAGCATTAGTCAACATTTCTGCTACTGTTATATTTTAGTTTAAAGTATGTTTACTTCAAGTATTATGTGAGAAGTCTTTTAATACACATTTGTATCTAGTTCATTTTCCTCTAAATTTTGACCACTTTAATATTTCCATAATGTTTAAAGAACGATCTTTGTAAATGCCTGAAATAGCACTTGTTGGAAATAGAAATCCTTGCCAGTGGAATCACAATGAATATTTTATCAAAATAATAATCTTGCAAATAATACCTTTTATGGTACTGAGAAGTAGGTACACCTACACAGTTTTGTGGGAATTCCACCTTTACCCGCTAATTTTATACTGTTATGGGTACATTCATTAATCGTCGTTGAAGTTCTAAAACCACGTAAGTCAAAAATAATAACTTTACAGAAGAGCGATAAAACTGTAAGGAAGAGGTGTACCTAATAGTACCCCAACATTTCACCGAACTTTGGGTTAAGCCGTGCTTGCCTAGGTTGTTCTGTGAATGGGTGACCACCCATTACATACCAAGTTTCCTCCGTTCCTACAGTCGTTACAGGTAGTCAGTGGCCCAAAAAGTCTGACAACCAGTCTTACCAAGGAGTATCGTATTTCCCAGTAGGTACTAACTGGGTTGTGGAAGTCAGATAGGCAGTCGATCATTCCATGTAAAATATTGGTATGCAGCTGCATCTGGTTAGACTGGAAGCCGACCCCAACGTAGTTGGGAAAAAGCTAGGTATAGATAATGATGATGCAAAACCACAGAAGACGATATGCTTAAGGAAATAGTGTAAAATACAATAATAACCAAATTATGTGTAACTCTGTACAAATTTTCATATAAAACGTTTGTCTGGGAATAGAATTCTATAACGGTTCATCTGAAAATATTCACGTATGACCTCGAGTCGGAAATATTAAATACATTTTATTGATTTATGTTCTTCGGACGCTGCATTTATTACGTGTCCAGATTACGTTAGCTTACAAATGAAATGTTTGTATCTGAAATAATATTTCTTGTTGAAGGCCAAAATGCTTAATTAAGAGTCTTTATAATGTTATTGTGTATGTGGAACTAGAAATTGAGAATGATAATTAGCTAATATTCTTCATCTCTTTATTCTTCTATTATGGATTCCGAGTTAGCTTTCAAAATTGGATTTGCATTCGCTGAAAATGTTAAATGTCACAGACGATTCAAGTTATCATTAGTTGAAAATGTCAAAAAGCTGCATTGTCTATTTTCAATGCTTGTTTTAAATTTGTTTCTGGGACATTGTTCTTTTTTGATTCATTCTAAGAATCATCAATCATATTGACAATGGCATCAACTACTGATGTAATTTCACTATTAAGCTCTTTGAAACCATGCAGCTAGAGTTTATAGAGAGATAAAATCTAAAAGATTTCCAAGAAATTTATTATAATCAGTGTCCGCTTAACTAATAAAACGTCCATTAGTATCATTCGTCTCTTTAATTTAACACTTTTTTTGGCACCATCGGAGTCGTCCTATCTAGTCCCAATTGAATCCAGATTGACCTCGATCCTCCTCTTGATTATTTTTTTTACTTTCCAACAGGTTTTATGCTTACATTTTCTTGAGTAAGATTTATTTTGTAAAAATCTACCTGGGAATAATGTCCGGATGTTAAATGGTCTCAGTTAAAGTATTCCACCAAGAATCGGTAATTAATTAAAAAAGGCTCTGAGGAAAAAAGTTCGTTTGAAATCGTTTATCTACTTTATTTTTTTAATGAATTTTTAATGTCATGAATATTATAATTGAGATGCCTTTGATTATAAAATCTGAGTTCAAAGGGTTTTTTAACAAACTGTGTGCAAAGTTAAGATTTAAGAATAAATTGATATGTATCCAATTGCCATCTACGTCGTCGAACATTAAGCTATTTGGTTTACCGTTTAACCAACAAATTACATTGTGGTAATTTCAATGCTCGGGTCAGGATGACGGCTGCCGCCTCGTCTTCCGTTGGCGTTTAGGATTCAGGGTTCTTCTTCAATGAATTAATTTATTGTTCTTGTAGATAGATGTTTAATGTTGAATATTCGGTACAACCACTATTTTGGACGGAGTACGAGAGATGAAAAAAGTTATAAGAGAAAAAAAATGGTGCGTGCGGTGCTTGACGTGCGAATCGTACCGCTTGAAGTTGGTAAGAGACGCTCCGCGTTGATTGGCCGACATGCTCGACGCTGGTTGGCTGGCGTAACTCGCAAACACTGCATCAGTGGCAACTTCAGGTCGCATGGATGGTGCAGGTGGTAACACATTGTAAAATGTAAACCAAACAGCTTGTTCGACCATACTATCTAAAATGTCGTGTGGAAAGTTTTGGGTATAATTATGGATGGGTATAGGAGTAGGAGGAAGACCAAAGAAACGATGGACGGACTGTGTAAAGGATGATATGGCAAGAAAGGAGGTGTCTGATGAGAAGACGAGTAATAGAGAATTATGGAAGGAGAAGACCATATGCTGCGCCAACTCCAAATGGATGGAGATAAGGGCTAGAGAATGATGATAATGATCCAATAGGCTTGTGTCCTGAAAAAATCTAATACGTCCGTCAGTTAGATCATAAAAAAATATTTGACACGTATTTTTTCTTTTGTTACGTAAACCAAAATTGACGAAGATATGACCTTTTAAAATTCTCAATACGTCACGCCGTGCTATAATTTTTAGTGCGTTGTGACGTCACGAGACCCCACTCCCGAGTTTTGATGCGTTTTATCTTTGTCAATATTCATTGATTTACAAAAACAAAAAAATACGTGTCCATTATTTTCCAATACTCTAACTGACAGACTAAATAGATTTTCAATTTATTGATGGTGGAAACTAGCCTATTGCCGGTACAAAATTTTCACTAGCGTTTATTTTTGAGAAAAAAAAAGCAATCCTTTCTTGTGATATTATCTTTATAGTTTTTTCGTCACTAAAAGCTCAAAGGAAAGTAAATGGACTTGTTGTCCAGTTACTGTGAATTACTTTCTACTTTCTACCCTACACTTGATAGGGTTCACAAAATAGGGTCATTAAATATACGGCAACGGGAGGTGATTATCGGCAAAAGGTCTTTTACTATGGTACCTTCATTTCCTTTCCTTTGTTAGTAGCCATAATGGTTAACGAGGATACTCGTACTTTTTAAGGTGATTATGTTGTTGGTAGTTTTCGGTTAAAGCTCGGGGATAAATTAGAAACTTAGACAGAACTTGAATATGAACAACCAAATATTTGAATGATTGATGATAGTAATTGCGGTTTCTTGATGATTACAATAATCAGGTAAAAGTCAATTAAAATAAAAAAATACAAAAATATATTTATTAACATAAAAACATTGTACACTTTATGTAGGATTCCATTCCCTGCGATTGTAAAAACTGTATTACAGGAGCCAGTGAATGCCCCTAATTCAATGATACATTTATTTTATGAAAAAAAAAAACGAAAACTTCTACTTCGAATATAAAAATAATATATCATAACAATATAACGTTTGTAATCCCCGATGGTTAAGTAGAAATTTACTTTAAAGTACACCCAAATTTCGCCAATTATGGTTTAAGTCCCATGTAATAGAAGGAGAAAACCATAAAAAAGTCCAAATAAAAAGTCAATTTTACATTTAAAAAAATTATATTATAACGCTAAAAAAATATTAATTAATTATGAGAAAGCAACTAAACAATGAGATTTTTACTAAACAGAAGTCTAACTTTACCAAAGTTAATTAGAACTAGACAAGTAATCAGACTATATGAATTATTTATAGAAACGTCTAGTTCACGCAAGCTCACTGTCAATTGAAGGACAATTAAAATTAGACTGGAGACAAAATTAGACTCATGAATACCTTAAAATAATTATGAAGTAGTCCTGTGACATTCGCTTCAAAAATAGTTTTGACGTACCTACAGTTAAACCAGAAAATGTATGCGCTTCGTTGATTCTAATGTTAAGGGGCTCCCCCATGCACACAAGCGCCACTTTAGTAAAAATCAGAACTCGTTAAATACACAATTAATATAAAATCTGATTGACAAAATCAATGCTTTAGAGTTCTAGATTATTGACGTCTATTTAATTCATTAAAATATACTTCCCTGTAGTTACAGTTAGAAAAATTGCTAAAAACGGCCGTTTTTTTCCATTTTGTATCTGTAACGACAGCGAGCTATGTTTCAATGAGTTAAACAGACGTACATAATTTAGAAGACCAAAAGATTAATTTTGTCAATCAGATTTTATATTAATTGTGTATTTAACGAGTTCTGATTTTTTTACTATAGTGGCGCTAGTGTGCATGGGGGAGCCCCTTAAGCAGTGATAGCCTAGTAGTGTGACCATCGGACTGCCAAGTCATAACTCTCAAGCTCGAACCCAAAACAATCAAGACATCAATAAGAATACCTCATCGGTTCGAACCACCTCTGATTTTTTGGATTACACATGAATCCGAAAAATCAGAGATGCTTGTAATGTACTTAAATAATAATCATTAAGTTATGGAAGAGCGGAGTCTCCTAACTCAGGCTTATATGCTTAAAAGGAGGCTCCAATCACTCGTTTTTAAGATTTACTTGTTAAAACAATAAACTACTTTTATTTTTTGTAAAATAATTATCACTTGTAAAGGAAATCATCTTGAGGAAACCAGCATGCTTGAGAGATGTTTTTCGACGGCCCATGGACGACATAAGAACTCTGACACCAGGTTATGCACTGACCACTCGATATAAAAAGAAGAAACATCTTTGTGTGCTCTTTAGTTTACTTTTACTTACAAACTTTATTATCTCATTTGGGATAAAAACAAAAAAATAATACAACACAACCTTATTCATATTGTATAATAGCAAAGCGTGTGAAAGACATTATTCGCGTTTTCTCACAGATATTACCAGCTTGCACACTTTTTAAATTGAATTTAAATAAAATTATTCAAAGTCACAAATATTACAACACAACCATTAACATATTGTAATAAAGCAAAGCGTGTGAAAGACATTATTTGCGTTTTCCAGAAATTTCAAAAATAAATAATTTAAAGAGGAAATTTTAAATTATTTCTTGTGAACACTAAAGTAGCTGTACGATAAAAATAATAAATTATAAAGAAAATAATATAAAAAGAACTACGTTGTAGAATTCAGGATATGTTGGTTATGTTGTTGTAAAACAATTTTTTTATTCTCCTCTAAAAATTTTAGCGTACTAGGTATTCGAAAAAATTTACGAGCATTTTGTTATGTTACCCGCAAGATATTATCTGCAGACATACTTGCTTTTAGGAACTTTTGCTACGTTAAACAGAAGTTTGGAATAACAAACGTGCTTTGATACATTTTTAATCTCGTAACATGCTCAAAAACAAGGTCTAATAAAATAATGGTGTAAAAAAACTCTTAACGAAGCCGAAAGTGCTTGTTCTCCGATCAGTGCGCTATTTTTTTGTTGTCCACCGTACCGTAACTTCTAGTTACGGAGATACTGGAGGTCAAAGTTCCAACTTTATCATAAGTTAAAAAAAAAACAGTTTCTTTTATACCTTTACTTTAAAAACCTCCATGACCCTTGTATTATTTGGGTAGTTCTTAAAAAAGTATTGTCCGCGTCACTTTCGTGGCGAATTTTTTTTTAGAGTAATCTTCAAACTAACGGACACATTTAAGACGCTGCTACAACAATAAATACAATTTTCATCATTAATCCTTCAAAATATACGCATGAAAGTTTCTTGACCATGGCTACCTGAAAATATTCAAAGAATAACTTGCCTCGTATTTTTATTGTTTAGAAGCGAAGAACGTACATATCTCCCCCACTGACACCGGGATACTACAGAGTACCCGTGCAGCTAAAACGTGTACCGACAAGTTGGCGCTTTTGGAAGAGAGGTGTAGTTTTGTTGCGCGCTTGCGAAATCAGGAAAATCGTGTGACAAAGACATAATGTCTATTAAGAATTGTAATATAAGAGATACAATTAATATGCTTTACAATTTATGATGCATAGATAAACACGATTAATTTGATGTATAACATTATATGCTTATGAATTGAATACAAAAGTTATCAAAGTTTGCCGTGAACGCGAACCGAGTGTGACGCGCGAAGAACACCGATTTTGCTCCCGTTTTTGACATTAGATGTTTATTTTTATAAACATTATAAATAATTGTAGGTGTTTAGTGTTGAAATTATACACATATATAAGTAAAGATTAATCTGTTTTTGGTCCTAAGACGGAATGTTCAATAGGTTAGAAATTAAGACTGTGTGACCGCGTTTTGAGGCACCTCGAAGAATCACCCATTTAATGCATCAATCAACACAATGTTTTAAGCGTGTAACATTAAGTCCTACCGTAATTCGTAATTTTTTAAGACAAAAAAGAGTATAGTACAGATGTCAAACCTGTTGAAAGTTGTTGTTGAAATATGAATCACTTTGAAAGCATCAAGTCTCATGTCTAGGCTTTTTTATTCCCTAACGATATTTTCCTCGAGATAATACATACCTAAATCTAAATTATAGTTTTGAAAAGGTCACATTGGTAGTTGCCAGGTTTGCAAACAGCATCCTCATGGAGGAAAAGCAAACCCCGTATATAACCGCTAAGCCAAGTAAACACATGATATTAATCACAAAATATGAATCATTCACAGCAACGTCAAAACAAGGGAGAGCTTTGTCGGGAACGCAATTTGACGAATTGCCTCAGATGGGGACACTGAACAAATAATAAATGAGGATACTCGTGTAACGATACAAATGTGCGTTACATTTGCCAAAATAAACGTACAAAATAAGAACCGCTTTAAAATTGTAGGAATGCAATTATATTTTATTGTTTATAAAATCGAGATGTTAAAAATTATCTCAAGGGAACGAAAAAGTATCTCATGTCCTTAAAAAGTCATGGTCTGTCTTGCTATTCTATCGAAATTTGTACATCCGTTACGGTGTGTCGAGGTAACAAACAAAATGCTCCATAAGTACCAAATTGATCCAATTCTGTACGCACTTCAAAAATATCATTTTATTTTCTTGTAAAGGCATTAAGCAATTGCTTAGGGTGCGTCAGACTATCATTAAGTCACTAGTAATAATAATAACCTGGCTAATTTTGCGAAAACGAATTCAACAAACAAAAAACGAATTTTCATTTTCCCTTGACTTTAGTTCAGTTTTTATATATTCATTATTAAAGTTGGCTTGTACAAACGATATTAGACTTGATGTCCCCTCAGTGGCAGCAAAAACTAATTTATACAAGGTCACTAATGAAGGCTGTGTATAATTTATTGTCTGACATTGTTACTTTATACGTAATGTAATTGTTGCTATGCTAGAATAATGGAAGGGGTGAAATAATATTAGTGAAAGCATTAATAAGCATTTGTATGCCTACCTACTTAGTTCCTTTGTTTAACTGTTATCTATACAACTAATCGCGTTTATGCCACGCCTGGCACTATGGTCGTGGTTTGGTACGTGCGTAAAATTAATGATAGTCGCGTTTGTGCATTAATCAACGGCGAATGTGCCCTTGTTCATGAATAAATGATGCTCCCATCAATCTTTATTTGTATAACTACAGACCTTCCACTCAAAGTATGCACTTCGGCAATTGTCTATCTTAGAAAATAACGCACCATAATAAAATCTAATTTAGAGTTGTACCATGGAAATACCTATTGTATAATCATGCGAAATTGAAAAAAAAAAAGCGATATGGCGTCGACGAGAAACGACAAGAGTACATAATCCAACTCATAGAAATCGTCATACAAACGCGTATCGGCAGGTCACTATGTTTAAGCGTGACAGTACAAAACTTAGAAGTTTTATCTCTGTGAGTGATGATTATGTTGCTCGACCTTCAATCTTTTTCGGATCTCTTATACGAAAATTACCGAAGCGCATATCTTCACTGGTTCAACTGTATTCTCTAAATGTTCCCCCGTTTTACTGTCTTTTTTGTCTAACAGGTGCTGGCTTCATGCGTCTCTTCGGAACCTACCTGGCATCTCACGGTTCCTCCTTAGGAACATACTTCAGGTTGCTGCGTCCTAGAGGAGTTCCTCTCGACTTTCGCGAGATTCTGAAGAGAGTGAATACTCCGTTTATGTTCTGCTTGAAGGTGCCTGGGTCGTCTTCTCCTGCTGAGGTAAGTGATTCTGCTGGCTCTATTAAATAGGTTTAGTGAAGTAATTAATTTCAGCCATGTAGATAGATGACTGACTGATCAGTCAGTGGATTTTATTTGTGTCAACACATAAGTATGATTTAGATCCCTTAAACCAGACAACTATGATTTCAGTTTTTTTTTTATTTTGTAGCAGCTATTGTGGGTTTTTTCTTAAGGAATTTCTCGGAAGCAGCCACGGGACTGGATTCGAGCCCAATTGATGGCAATAGGCTCGCCCCTATTTCATGGGACTTTAACATAGCTGGCGAAATGTGGGTGTAGTATTACCACCACCTCACACCTCTGCCTAACCCTAAGGGGATTACAGGTGTGATGTTATGTTATGTTTATGACTTACTTAACCGAATCGTAACGAAAGTGGTCACAGAGGCCCTAAACTACTTAATTTAGATTACCCAATCAAAGTCTAATACACCGTTCAGATTGAGCGCTAAGCTTCTAAGATAAAGTTGAACTCCTAAAACGAGATGAAAATCGAGCCAGTTATAATCACCATTAAATGAAGCTAGCCTTTACACGGAGAAAAAATGCTGAATACCTTCACTTTATAAGAAAGTTTTGAGAAATTTTTAATTAGAACACGCTTGCCTCGTGCAAGGAAAAAGTTTTAAGAAGTTAAAAAACATTTGCTATGCTAATCTTGAAGAAATAGAGTTTGTTTTTTTACTTGAGCAGAAGAAAACAGATTATGACCTAATGAGTTTCACTTTGTTATTGTAAACATACTCTGAGAATTGTTGTTGGCAGTCTTCGCTCTCTATGTAGGTGAGTTTGCAATAGGAAATTTTAGTTTCTGTTTAAACATTCAAACTGGACTTTTAAATCGTAATTCTTCTTCTTTATCGTGTGGTTAGTAACTAACCTGGTGTTGGGTGTTTTAATGCCACTGACTTCAATATACTTCGCGACAAGAAATATCTCTTAAGCATGCTGGTTTCCTCACGATGTTTTCCTTTACCAAAGCAAGCGATAATTATACAATACGCACATGAATCCGAAAAATCAATGGTGCGTGTCTTGGGTTCGAACTTGGGACCTATGACTTGACAGTCAGACGCACGGTGACACAGTTATATAGCCTAGCTTATAGCATAGTGAGGCTATCACTGTATCCTACCAAGTTATAATAACCAAACGGGGATTTCACTTATGAAACCAATCGCGGTCAGTCACTAAGCTGCATTCAAGAGTCAATTAAATTCTTTATTGCATATCACATGTTTTTTACAAGGTCTTATTATTAAAATAAAGTTCACATGGACCCTGTCGGGCACAACAGTTTATAATATTAGATAGTAAGTAGCATTTAAAAATCATCATTAATTAAAAATTTGTAAGTTCATTCTAATAAGTAAATAATGTAAAAAATATAAAATAAAAAGATAAAATAGAGAATAAAAAAATCGAATAAAATAAAATTATAGTCAAATACATCTGACCATTAGAATAATAATCGAAATTCAATAATGTCAATAACAAAACAATCATAAACAAAATGTCAATAAAATTATAGTCAAATACATCTGGCCATTAGAATAATAATCGAAATACAAACATGTCAATAAGAAAACAATCAAAAACAAAATGTCAATAAAATTATAGTCAAATACATCTGGCCATTAGAATAATAATCGAAATACAAACATGTCAATAAGAAAACAATCAAAAACAAAATGTCAATAAAATTATAGTCAAATACATCTGGCCATTAGAATAATAATCGAAATACAAATATGTCAATAAGAAAACAATCAAAAACAAAATGTCAATAAAATTAAAGTCAAATAAATCATGTCACTAAGAAACAATGTTCAAAATACAATCATGTCAAAAGCTAATAATCAAAACAAATTGTCAATAAAATAAAATTAAAGTCAAAGTCAAATACATCATGTCATATAATATTTACACACTAACTCTATAAAAGAAATAAAAATATTAATTTATTATTAAAATAATAATCCGAATAGTCGTTAGTTGCCATGAAATAATGACGCTGATCGCGTTCATAATCATTTATTTCCTAGTAGCATTTATGTTTTATTTCTTCAGTCCCTCTTAGTTAGAAGCTATTTAAATAAGAAACAAGTTATCTTGGAAGCAACAAAATGTTATCCGGAATAATCTCATCTTCATCGTTTTTAACAAAATTTTGTCGCCGAGGAAACGGAAGTGTCGCCAACTTTTAATTTATTGTTCACGATTTTCCGACGTTCCACAAAGTTTAAATAAAATTATTTCACTTTGAAGTTCCTTTTTTGCCTGTTCGTGATTGGAAAAAGTAAATATTAGAGCAAGTTGTGAATTTTCAAGTAGAATATCACAACATTGTTTTGAAAACGACCAAGGCTGTGGCTAGATCATGTAGATTATAGTAGATATAAAAAGCTAAAGATATAGGTAAAAAAGAGATAGAAAGTTAAAGTATCACACTTAGAAAAGAGTAATTCATCAACTCGTCCCGCATGCCCACGGCCCATTTCGGACGAACACTCGTGGCATTAAAAAACAATTGCTGATTTTCTTAAAAATCGTGTTCCCTTAGATCGATAAAATTAACGTCTTTATAGTTGTAGTTTTAAACGTTGATAATCGAATCTTTGAAATTAGAAGTTACATAAAACATTACCCACCTCGTCATGTTGTTTGCCCCGTACATCACAAAATAAAAATATCCTTTATTTACCTACTATCATTGAAACCTAGACATAAAATGAATCTAGTTCCCTTCTACTGAAACGTGAACAATAGAACTATGTAAACTAACATCCACACCAGGATTGCTGTTTAGATGTTCACACATCCTTTACCAAACACAATGGATCCCAAAAACACATGTAACCAAACCCACAATAACCATGTTTATCCGTTTTTCTTTGTCCGCCCACCCTTCAGAACACTTCTCAAGAGCATCCCTTTGTAAGGAGGCACTTTACTAAGTTTGCTCACAATATAACGTTCCGAATGGACACCGCCGAATTATTTGCTCTCTGACCAAATTTGTTTAGGTGTTTCGTAGATAAGATCAATACAAATACACTTAAACAGGCCGTGATTAAACCCTGTTTCAATATTGATGGTTCATCTCGGTGTTAAGATGATTGCTTGACAAAGGCTATGATAGGAATGGGATTATGGAAATAATTGGGTCTTGTTTGTTTTAGAAATTGTTTTATGATGGAGTCTTGGAAGTTTTGTTTTTGGAGGTAACGAAAACAGTTTTGTACAGGGCTGGTGTAAAGAAATTGTTATTGTTTACTTCAATTTTCTTGTGTAAGTTACACGTTTTTCAAACAAAATGATTTTAGGTAGGATGACGATCTCAATGATTGAGGCAAGCTACACACACGTTGTATTACCCAGTACTGTACTACTAGTTACTAATGTAAAATCCGGGTATTGAGCTGCAGCCGGTTAAACTGGAAGCTGACCTTAACATACATTTACAACTCGGCATCGGCACAGCCGGGTATAATCAAATATAGTGAGTACATTTGGGAATAAGCCACTCGAATAAGCTCAAAATGTGCCGTACCACGAACATTAGTTATACCGAGTGGAGTTCGCGGAATGAGAACCGAATATGAATAGCGATTACTTCGGGTCAGCTTTGTAGTTTAACAAATACAGGCTAATCGAACGTGGTGATCCGTACGAGTGTGGAGCACCCCGGATACGATACAGAGATATTTTTAAAATTCAAAATTAGTAACATAAACTAGTACATAAACTCAGATGTACACCTACCACTGCTTGTCTCTGCATCACCCAAAGGTTGACTGGTAGAAAATGCCTATGGCATTAAGTCCACCTCTGTACTTTGTGCTTGAAGTGTTAAATAAATAAATAACTCAAAAAATTATCTGACCTTGTTCCAAAAGCCGCTAAGCTGAAGTGGGACTAGACTGATCACGTCTGCCGTTGTAAGCAAAAATAGCCACTTTCTGGAGCCTTGACTCAATCAGAAGGTGTCGCGGCAGATCTCGTAGATGGCAGGACGAACTGGACAAAACCAGTGGTCCACATTAGCCCTGGATAGGAACAACTGGTAGTCATGGAGACAGGCCTTTTCCCAGTAGTGGGATGACGCTGGCTAACAATATCAGTAATTCAATAAGCCTGATGACACAGAAAACATAAAATAAACAAGAAACCAATACTAATAACACACATTATAGCTACTCCAAACATTTTAGTTGTTTCCCCAACATGCATTACAATAGCTCCTCTAAAACTTCGCCCCCTAGCTCTGATTACGTATTAACAAAGGAAAGTGCCGCCTAGACAAAAGCTTGCGACAACAGTTTTCCAGTGACCTACCTTCAAAGTGTGTCACACGAGACCGTGTGTCCGACTAAACGCGTAGGAATATGACAATAGACCAATAGACTATTAATGTCTTTGTATGGACAATGGTCTGTGAAAATTGTGCAGGGATGGATAATTTTATGGCTACAGTTATGTTTTTTGCCGAGTATTATCCGTGCCTCGGAAAACACGTTATATAAGCAGTTGGTCCCGGCTGTCATTTGTAGATCTTTGACAGTCGTTACAGGTAGTCAGTGGCCCAAAAAGTCTGTCAACCAGTCTTACCAAGGGGTATCGTATTACCTAGTACCAACTGGGTTGTGGGGGTCAGATAGGCAGTCGCTCTATGTAAAACACTGGTATTCAGCTGCATCCGGTTCGTCTGGAAGCCGACCCCAACATAGTTGGGAAAAGGCTAGGCAGATGATGACGGAGCATTATCTTGTGACTGCCTCGTTAGTCAAGTGTTCGCAAGCACTCCGGCTAAGCATGAGTTTTGCCAACCTTCTTTGTTCCTCATAAAGAACAATGGTCAAGTGTTATTGGGTATATTCTATTAGTTTTTAGGGTTCCGTATACAAAGGAAAAAAACGAGACCTTACTAATAAGACTCCACTGTCCGTCTGTCTGTCTGTCACCAGGCTGTATCTCATGACCCGTGATAGCTAGACAGTTGAAATTTTCATAGATGATGTATATCTGTTGCTATAACAACAAACAATAAAAAATAAAAAAATAATTACAGGGGCAACCCTCCCACGATGGTACGGAACCCTTTATGCGTGAGTCCGACTCGCACTTGGCCGGTTTTTTTATTTGTAGCATCTCGAATTCGTTACGGTTGGTGGCAATAGGGCACCCTCCGGGGAAATGTGACCGTATTTTGGTACTTACACATCGTTGTCCATCGGGGATATCAGACGAGATGTCATTTTATACTTCTTTGATTTTGCAATTGTCTACTTGGATTCTATTTTTCAGAACCTGTGTTTCATTTGATTACACTAATTTCAGCTTGTTACTTCATCGCTATGTTAATATTTTGACGTAAACATTTCAGTTTGGTTATCAAGAGGTATCGTTTTCATTATTCGCAAAACATGATTAGTAACTTGATTATCTTCTGTAGGCAATTAATTCACATCGTAAACAACATTCAAAAATTGTTAAGGCGCTATTCCACCGGTCGGTGTGCGGCATTTTATTTTGCAACACTCGATCAAAATGTGCGCGTTGTCGCTGCACTTTGTTTAGTAGTTTAGGAGCCGACCATCACTCACCTATTTACTGAATGAAAAATATTTTAGCAAGCTTAGTAGGTGTACATGTGATGAGATTCCGTTTTCGGTATTTTAAATCTACATATTGGAAAATGTAGATTTTATTATGTAGGGCAGAGGTAGTTTATGACGCGCCGATGAAGTTGTAGTGCAGTTGCAGTTAAGTTCAAGTTCGAGTGATAAACGGTATTCTTGTAATCTTTGAAATGCGCGTAAGCTGCGCGTGAACTGCACGTCAACTGTACGTCAACCAAACTCTACTAAACTTACTTATGGTGTGGCCAGATGAGAGAAAAAATATTACTCACTAAATAATCGAATAGAATCGATTACATTTCAATGAATATGACTTTATTAAAATATTAACATAATACCCCAGCAAGATTTTAGTGCTTTTTCTTACTTAGTAGAATACCGATCATGTTGCGTTCCGAAGCACGCACCAAAGACGCGCAACAGTAGAATGCCGTTATTGCGCTCGCGTGACGCGAACTTGACGCGAGCGTGTCTGACAGCGGTAGAGAATACGAAAAGCGTTGTTTTGATCGAAACTTAACTGCAACTGCACTGCAACAGCACTTCTTTAGTTACGTGAATTAGCCTACAGGTCAGACGTATCTCGGAAAAATTATTAAATTAGTTTTTTTGTTATGGAATTAGAATAGGCGAGACGACAAAAAAACTAATTAGTCAGTTAGATTATCAGAAAATATTTGACCCGGGTTTTTTCTTTTGTTACGTAAATCAAAATTGACGAAGATATGACGCTTTTAAAATTCTCAATACGTCACGCCTAGGTATAATTTTTAGCTAGTTCTGACGTCACGAGGCCCCCCCCACTCCCGAGTTTTGATGCTTTTTATCTTTGTCAATATTCATTGATTTACAAAAACAAAAAATACGTGTCCATTAATTTCCAATACTCTAACTGACAGACTAAATAGATTTTCAATTTTTTGATACTGTCGTCATGCCCATTGCCAAATCTATTGATTTAATACGGTTTGGGTGCCAAATATTTTGGTGATGGGCTCTCGTACTAAATTTGTGCTGCATAATAATGTTAATGGCACCATAAAATCTTCCCTGCAAAAAGTATCCTAGTTTAGTTCCATTAAACAAATGCAACTCGTTAATCGGAACCTCGTTCACTAACACGATTACATGCAATCGAACTAGAAAATAAAACCCGTATCGAGAGGGGCTCGTTACTTTAGATTTATTAGGTAATGTAAATAGCAGATCCGTCTATTTGTCCGCTCCTTAACTATGTTTGGTTAAGAAATTGAGCTGGTCGCCCGAAAGGTTTACACGAAGATTACGTTCGTCTGAATTTGATTTTTAGTTAAAGGAGATGGCTAATCTTTTCTCGTTATTTTGAAGAACTTAACACTTCAATGTGGACCTGTATAAGCTTAATTAAACGAATAAATTAAAGTACAGAAAATTTCATTATTTTAGATCTTCTTTATGTTTGCTTTTTTTACTCTTTGAATTGTATACTATGGTTACCTATTCAAAGGGTGCCAACGGGACCTTTTTGAAAAGGCTCCGCTGTCTGTTCGTCCGTTCGTTTGTCACAGTGTGTTTTTTTATCGTAGTGGACATTTTGATATTTCACAGTGTGTATGGCCGCCATAAAAGTAAAACTAATAAAAGTAAAATAACGTTTTAAATTAATGGAACGTGTTTTTTCAGCGGTAATACAAGACTTTGTGTGTGAGTCCGATACACTTGGCCGATTTGTTTTTTTTTTTTTTTATTTGATTTACAAGTTTGAAATTACAAAAAAAAATGATGATAATATTTCAGCAATTTTTAAATGAATGCGTCGTAATTACATCTATTTGTTGAGTGTAAAAATACACACATCAACACGGTCTAGGGATATTTTAAAAAAAGCGAATTACTATCAATGTGTTAATTATTTATATGACATGTATATATTTAAAAGATACGTTATTTAATATTCTACCATTTTTTAATAATGGTTAAGGTATAGATTAAAATTTCAGGATTTTATGGAAAAAAAATGAAGCATAGACGGAAACCGTATATGAATGAACTTTTAATTTGTGAGTAAAAACTGAAAAAAATAGAAAAATCATTTAATTTGTGTTTATAAACTTGAATTTAGTAGTCTGAGAAAGCGCCCATGATGTTCATAACACATCGGCATCGATGCTCAGAACAAGGTTGTCAATGTCTTGCTGCGGAATATTGTCCCATGTCCTTCTGAGGTGCGCAAAAAGTTGATCTTCTGTAGCCAGATTTTCAGGAACTTCCTTCAGAGCTCTTCTTTGCAGCATATTCCACGCATGCTCAATGGGATTTAGATCTGGCGATTGAGCAGGCCAGTCTAAGGCCCTAACATTATGTGTATGTAACCAAGCTGCTACCGTTCTCGCCGTGTGTGCCCGGGCATTGTCGTGCATGAGCAGGAAATCTTGCCCCATTTGTGTTCTGTGGGGCAAGATTACGGGCCCCAGCACCTGTTGGACGTATCGTTCTGCCGTCATATTGCCCCGCACCCAAACGAGATCCGTCCGTCCTCCAAGACGAATTCCTGCCCAAACCATAATTGTTCCTCCTTGGTATGGGTGAACTTCCTGAGGGTTCTGGAGACGGCTCCATCGTCCAGGAACTCGCCAAACACGCGTCCTTCGTGAATCTGGATGGAAGCCGAACCTGGATTCATCCGTGAACAGCACATTGGACCATTGGCCACGGCCCCAGTCCACGTGGTTCCGAACCCATTCTAATCGTCGTCGACGATTGCCTCTCCGTAAAGGTGGGACCCGGAGTGGTCTACGAGAGCGTAGATTGCTTTCATGCAGTCGCCTTCTTACAGTTTGGACACTCACAAGCACTTGGTGTTCCACTCGCAGCCTTTGGACCAATTGAGTCGCCGTTGCATTTGGTTGTGCTCGCGCAGTAATTTGCAAAAATCGGTCTTGTCTGGGGGTAGTGATGCGACTTGGCCCCCGGTGCCTCTCCGCTACTTCACCTGTGGCACGATAGCGTGTCCATAATCTTGAAATTACATGAGGATGGGTCCCTATGGCCTCAGCAACATTACGCTGAACAGATCCAGCTTCCAGCATTCCCACAGCTCGTAACATCTCCGCCCTCGTCAAATGTCGGCGTTGCATGGCTACAATACCTCAATTTTAACTTTATCTTTCGTTTAAAAATGAAAAAAAACTGTAACTAAACGTAATTCGTATTGTTTTCTAAATTTCGCACAAATGAAAATTCCCTCTCCTATACATCAAGACATTATTATGCCAACGAAACAAAAGAATTTTCAAAAATTTGAATTTGGAATTAGTCTGAGATAAATTACAAACAAATCGGTGTATAAAAGATTCCAATGCGGCCAGTACTTTTCGAGTTATTTAATTGAGTATGAAATATCCCTAGACCGTGTTGATGTGTGTATAAACAAATAAAAAGGATGATAAATAAAATCAAAATCAATCAAAATCAAAGCATTTATTTCAAGTAAGCCAGTTACAGGCACTTTTGAATTGTCGAAACAAAGATGAAAATTAAATGTAGCTACAGTCCCAGTCACAAGACATAAAAACTGTGAAAGTACTGTAGTTGCCCATTCCCTAGCGTCTCGATCTCTATGGAGAAGAACGGGCAAGAAACTCCATGGACACTCTTTTAAATCAGAATATTGTTACAAAATCTTGGTTACATCATTCATGTTGAGATGGTATATTATGTGAGAACAATGTAGCAAGATGTGCACGTTAAAAGTGTCCACAGCAAAAACACACAAACAAAAAAAATACAATTCAAAATAATTCATTCAAATAAGCCATGGCAACTAAGAGATGACCAGTCACAACTGACAGCGCCCGTTCACGGACATGACGCATGGATCAGCACCATTCAACTCAACCATTTTGAAGGGAACTAAATGATCCGACACATGCGCCACCATCAGCGAGACATTTGAGTGAGCATGACATACTCTAAACCGCCAGGGCACATTCAAGTCAAGAAAAGACGTAGGTTTCCAGTGAATGATAGCTTTCTAGTACATAGTACTCACACAATATGGGCTATGCATTTATATAATAATAAGGAGATTGAATCTATACAATGCAAAGATAGTTGTACAATCTTCAGCAGCTCCAACAATACATTTTAATGCTATCAATTTATGCGCCCCTGTCCTTGTGGAGCAGGACCAGCATTGAGCCAAGCATTTTTATCAGCGATATAATCGCTCAACTTGTAATATGCTTGCTTACATAGTGTGCGTTTAATGCATGTTTTAAATTTCGTCTCATTCAGTTCAAGAATACTTTGTGGAATTTTATTATAGCATCTCAAACAGTACCCCATGAAAGATGAGTCTACTTTAGCGAGTCGGAAACCTGGCTGAACTAGTTGGTCCCTATTTCTAGTACTGTAATTATGTCTGTCACCCCTTTTACCAAAAAGGTGTAGATTTTTTCTGACGTACATTATGTTTTCGTAGATGTATTGACAATGTACCGTCATGATGCCAATATCCTTAAACAGTTCCCTTAGAGAATCGCGCTTACGAAGATTATATATGGCCCTGATGGCTCTTTTCTGCAGAATAAATATAGACTCAATATCTGCAGCCCGTCCCCACAGTAAAATGCCATAAGACATTATACTATGAAAGTAACTAAAATAAACCAGTCTAGCGGTATCTACATCAGTATACTGACGGATTTTTCTAATGGCATAGGCTGCTGAACTTAGCCGCCCCGCAAGAGAAGTCAAATGAGAACCCCATTGTAGCCTTGAATCAAGCGTAATCCCCAGGAAAACCGTTTTATCTACGAATTCAAGTTTCTCTTTATTCAATATTATATCACAATCACTACTTTTAACATTCGGTAAAGCAAATCTTATGCATTTGGTTTTTTTTTCATTTAATACCAAATTGTTTGCTGTGAACCAATTTTGGACCTGAAGTAGGGCATTATTCACGTCATCTAGATTTTGGGCCCGCCTATTTATCTTAAAAATTAGGGAAGTGTCATCAGCAAATAACACCATATTTTGCGGTTGGTTTTTCAGTAAATAGGGAAGATCATTTATATATACTAGAAAGAGAAAAGGACCCAATATTGAGCCTTGTGGAACCCCCATTTTTACTTTTAAACCCTGTGAATTAACACCATTTATTTGAACATGTTGTTGTCTATCATTCAAATAAGATTTTACCAAACTAAGTGCAAGTTTACCCAGTCCGTAATGCTCAAGTTTCAAAAGTAATGTGTCGTGATTTACGCAATCAAACGCTTTGGAGAGGTCACAAAAAATTCCTATGGCGTCTTGAGACTCTTCCCACGCAGTAAATATGTGCTTTAATAAGGTTACACCGGCGTCAGTTGTACAACGTCCCTTGGTGAAGCCATACTGTTAATCATGTAAGATTCTGTTGGTGTTAAAATGATAGAGCATTTGATTAAGCATTACTTTTTCGAAAACCTTGCTAAAAACTGGTAACACGGATACAGGTCTATAATTATTAGTATCTTTACTGTCTCCGGATTTGAAAAGAGGTATGACTTTACTGTATTTCATTAAATCAGGGAAAACTCCTTGGTCTACACATAAATTAAAAATTAAAGCTAAGTAAGGGGCTATAGTCTCAAGTATGGATGTACAAACTTTGACAGACATTCCCCATAGATCTTCGGTTAGTTTGATTTTTATTTGCCGGAAAGTTTTAATAACTATCATAGGGTTAATGTGTTTAAATTTAAATTCAGCCAGGCAGCCAGACACATTCGCCTTTAATAAGCCAATTGAGAGTTCAGGTGAGGAAATAAGAGCCTCCGTTGTTTTTAGTGGTATATCGGTAAAGAAATTTACAAATTCTTGAGCTACTTCCTGATTTGAGCTTTCAACTTCATAATAGTATTATGAATGATGAATATAAAGTGTAAGTATAATATAATACTATATTTCCCCATTATTTTTTGTAATTTCAAACTTGTATCTACGGAAATCTAGCTTTACTCTCCGAAACATGTTGGAGTCGGCTTCTATTCTTGACGATTACAAACTATCTGTCTGTTATTAATTACTAAGACGTTGTTTCCATTGTGTGCTTAGGACAGTTGTCGATCTTTGTTCTTTGGTTTCCCTTGGTTCTTTTATCATATCCAAGTACTCTACTATAAGTACCCCGATATCATTAATCAGTTAGGTGAAAACCTTTTATGTAACATAATGAAAACTCTTTTCTGTAAAGATTTCGTACTTTACCCTATTTTTATTAGTCTTTTAATGGATTAGGACTACTTTGGTCGACTTTTTGTTTACAAAAGATTACCTAATATCTTTTCTTTACCTTTGTGGTCTATCAAAGCTCCTCTTTTTTACTTTAAATTGCGGTACTGGTATTCTTACATTTATTTATATGCTTTTGTTTGATGTCTTGGCAAGTCAGTATGTTAAGATTACCGTTTCATGTTTCACTCCAAATTTCGCTGACGGAGATTTGTCTGTGACGTTTAAGATTCAACACGTATAGCTGGTGTTCCATCAGGATCTTTACATGTAAGCGCACATGTTGCTGTTTTGCCTCCTGGCATCCCGAAGACTGCCAAAGCGTCTCGAGGAATGCCGCGGCATTCCAAAGGCTTGACGGTATGCCTAAGCATACCGTTGCAATTTGGTTTTTTACTACGACTACGTGTTAACATTGAAATTTCAACTTTAGTTTCATACGCCAAAGTTAAAATATTCTTCACCAAAAATCCCTGCAGTGCCATCAGTGTGCGCCAAAACTAAGACTGCTATCTGTTTCTACCTCAAAATAGACTGAAACTTAGTCCTGTGTCTAACTAGACATTAGACATAGATCCGACCGGCAATCTGCACACCATCCCCTACCTCCTTTGTTTTATACCGCACAACTTTGGCGCATTCATTTGCGTTTATTCGCGAAAGTTGCCGGTACAAGTTTGTTTCCGAACTGCGGGTACACGGAAGTTTGTTTGGTTATATACTAAATGAGCCATTGTTTGGAATCAAACGGTTGGAAGCTCGTAAATGTGTTGTGAATGCTAATAACTTGTATTTGTTATTATTGTGATGGTTTATAATATTGGTGATTTTAATTGCCAATACATTTAAAAAATTACTGCTGGACATAGGCCATTCTCACCCCTGACCTATGTCCAGCAGTGGACTGCTGTAGGCTAATGATGATGATGATGAAAAAATGAATGCTGGTCGTAAGCCCCAACCTAGGCGGTCACTTTACTTCGTGTGATTTGTTGTATTACCACTGCTCTCACAAGTATCTAAGCCCACCACTATTTTTTCATAATTTCACATCATATTTGTATAGCAGTTCATAGAGGGTACCTACTCTCCAAAATTCAACTGTTTGTTGCCAACAGTCTAGGACTCTTGGGCTGTGACATACGGACGGACAGACAGACAGACCGACAGGACGAATCCATAAGGGTTCCGTTTTTGCCATTGGGCAACGGAACCCTTATAAAAAATTCAAAGACGTGACTTCCACCCGCACTGGACGTGCAATAAGTTATGGCCTACTCGCTCTCACAGCTTTTGTTAAAAAATATTTAGGCTAACATATTTTTTGACTTATCTAGGGGTATGTCAAAAAAGATGTACACCAAAAATTTACTAAACCGTAAATGGCAACAATATTTTGTGCAGCAAAAACCGGTGTTCTACAAAACTAACATTAAGCGAAAAGCATTAAATCTTAACAAATGTCGCGTAAATCCCCAAAGTTTTTTTTTTCTACAAAATTCATTCTTTGTTCTGGATCTACTAAATCTAGAAAAGTAATAAAAAAACGACTTATAGGTAAATAGATACAAAAACGATTTAGGCGCTGAAAACAGTAATATTTTCTCTAGTTTATTTTGTTCAGTTTAGTCCCAACAAAAAATAGTCACTGTACCGTTTCCCAAAGGTATTGTTGGATAAAACAAAAGGTTCTAATTACCAGTAACAAATACGTTTGTTTCCTGAATAAACCGATTAGTTTAAACTTATGCAATCCTTTTTCCCTATCCCTAATCGTAAAGCCACATCTAATGGAATTGACTTAATCCTAGTTTTGTACCGGATTCACTTTATCTGCCACAACTCCTAGGCAGTCTGTTTGTTCTACTATTTAAACCGACCCACGATTAGTCCCTTTTCTTAATTGCTAAACGGTTCTAAATTGTTACTGCTAAATATTTTTGTTTCGTCTTCTTGGACTGAATTCATAACTTAGACAGACAGGGGTAGTGTTTTGTTTTTTTTTCGGACGGGAAATCATCAAATGACTCCTCCCGCTCTGGGCGAAGCAGGACTTTGACTTGTCAGACTTTTACTGACTAAAACCCATCCATGTTCCTTCATCGCCCTTTGTGTTCCGGGGCCACGGTATTTCTTTCGAACAGTCCCGAGGCCCCGGCAGGCATCGGCTCGAACACGAACGTGCCGTCGACACGGCCTGTCGTCATAAGACGGACGGTCGGCGAGCTAGCCCATAGATTACCGTCCACAGGCCCGCGGCTACAGTGGCCCCCGATGCCCAGTGCGTCTCCCGCGACGGCTGGGACGTGAGGTTCTCTCCCTCTCACGTTCCGCCACCTCCTTTGCTAGCATGACTGCCAATTCGCCTTTTATGTTTGTTATCCCATTTAATACAGAACGCGCTTATTCCTATCGACGGGTACAAATCCAGAATCAGAAGCTGCTGCTTAGAAATTCTTGAAGGAATACTCAATAACACTTTGGGACCTCACCTCACCCCTTGCGACCACTATACCAACGAGGCAAAATGAAAAGAAAGAACAAACAAAATCAGTAACTTGATAATATTGTAATGGTTGATTTCACTAACATGGATACCGTGCTGTGCTGAGAATCTGACTTTTTATTTTATTTTGGCATTAATTTATAATTGTCTATTGCATTGCAAAGTGTTTAAAAAGGACGTGTATTATCATAAAAAACAATTTTCCCAATGAGTACTCAATTTGACTTAAATGCAAATCGAAACCAATACAATGTTAACTACAAATGAATTATCTTCAAGTGATTTTGATTCCCATTTTTCTTTTAAATAAAGACACATGAAAAGAACAAGCATTTCGATTCGTTCTCATGAGATTAAAAAGACACAATGAAACGAGTTGATGTATCGGATTTGTTGAATAAAGATGGAAGCCCGTTTATCATTCAAATAAATAAATTTTCTTTATTTTGTATCGGTTTCCTGAAAGCTTTTAAAAGCACACATTCAAACAAAAACAGGAAAATACCGAAAACATTTAACTCGGAACAGGAATACCTAAAAAGCTTTTGTTGGGTAAGTGGCTTTTATGAAACGGGTTGCGAAAAGCAGTAACGAAAATGAAATTGATATGTAAAAACGATTGATCTAACAAAACAAAATGAAAATGAACAGTTAATTCAACTAAACCATTTTTGTTATTTCGGTTAATACAATTAAAAGTTAAGAACCTCAATTAAGTAAGAAAATAGTTTTAGAAAGAACCAAAGAAAGAAAAGGTATTTATAAGTCTCGCACAGGACAAAACAAAAAAATGGTAAAAGGAACATTTTACTGAAAGAAGATATTATTTGAATTTAATAAACAATTTATACTGCATTCATAGATATTTAAATAATTACATGTTTGAACTGGGTATCGAACCCGTTACACGAGAAAAATAATCAACCTGTAGCTTTATCATACCGATCGAAAGGCATTGATTAATTTTGTATTAAAAATGTTAAATTCATGGTCTTCCTTTTATTTCTGACATTATGTTATTTAGCAAAAAATAATCCTTATGATGAAGCCTTTCGATCGGTATGATAAAGCTACAGGGGGATTATTTTTCTCGTGTAACGGGTTCGATTCCCGGTTCAACCATGTAATTATTTAAATATCTATGAATGCAGTTTAAATTGTTTTTTTAAATTAAAATAATGTCTTCTTTCAGTAAAATGTTAAATCTACAATATTCAAGGTACTTTCCCTCCATGTGGCATATCCGTGGGACACCCTGTATATTATTTTGTCTATAGAATAAAATTCTTTACCGAATAGGAGGGATGAACCCAACCTTTGTTTACATTGTAAATAAGTGGACTGACCCGGAAACTTCTCACACCTTGCTATCCCAACTGGAATACTGTTTTATTTTTGTTTGGAGCGAAAGGGAAAATAGTCGGCAATTTGAAAGTGAAAAGAAGGATTAGCTACTCTTTTATTTTTCAATTTGATAATAGTACATTACTGCGGCGCCAGCAACAGAGGCTTGGATGGGGCGAACGTGTAAATGTTGGCCGAGGCGAAGCCGAGGCACATATACGTAAGTCCATCAATGCCTAGTTGTGGCCAAGGCTTGTGCTTGCGCATTATTTGAGAAAAGTACTATACTTTTCTCAAATAATGCGAGGAAACTCTCAACTTTCAACTCTCGCGTTGAAGAGTTCATTTGTTTTTTTTTTTCAATAAACCGCTTTCTATTTGCAAGCCAATTCGAAAATTAAATAAAATTCTTTGAAAAGTTACCTCCTTGGTTGCCATGTTTCAGAGTAAAAGATCGTTCCATTTTTAAATAACATGGCAGATATGAGTATGCTATGTTATTTATTTGGCCACTAAACACGAAAGATATGGATTTACATACAACTTTTGCCGGCCGCTGGTCGCATGTATCTGGCCAGTACAACAATTTCGATATATCTCGAAGAAGGTTGTCAAAATAATGATCAAATTTCCAAGCATGTTTGAGAAAATTAAGTAACATGTCTAGATAACCCAACTTGTTAATTCACATTTTATCGTATAATTAGAAAGCTTATATTTATTTATTTTATTTGTTTATTTATGTATATTAAGTATGTAATTACAAACAAAATGTATATAAGTAGTATTTCAACTATTTGGTGTCCACGACACAAGCCTCGTTTCTTGTGTGGCTCTAGATGGCGCTGTTTGTAATGTCCAGCGACATTTACTCGCTGACCTTCAGAACTTATATTATATAAAAGCCAAAAACTTTAAACCACACTGGAAGCATGGAATTTTTGTTTGTCCGCAATACCGTGAAGAATATATTCTTCACGGTATTGCGGGCAAACTTTATCTTTTACTTACAAAAACAAAGTCAAAGTGGTGCACTAACCACGTCTTACACGACGCCCTGCTAAATTGCCTGCTACTACCGCATCGTTGGAACTTTTGAATGGACTACTCGGACTTTTATTAGAACGTGTTCAGAGGTAGAAAGAGGCTCCTAAGTAAGGACTTATGTTTTTGCACCAAAAGTTTTACTCGTACCGTGTCTGTTAAACTCTGTTATGTCTGTCCGAAAATTAACATTCCTAAATATTTCTCATTTATAACCTGATAAAATTTTCAATTCGTTGGAAGGTCTCGCACTAGGTGGACCGATGACCTGGTGAAGGTTGCGGGAATCTGCTGGATGCGAGTCGCACGGGACCGGTCAATGTGGCGACAATTGGGGGAGGCCTATGTCCAGCAGTGGACGTCTTTCGGCTGAAATGATGATGAAAATTCTCATTGACTTTTAAAGAATTGATGTTTCGCACAAAAAATATATAGCTTTGTATAAAAGGATGTGGAATGATAAAGGCCAACAGCAAGCGAAAACGACACAACATAATATGACGCCTGTAATCCTCGAAGGGTTGGCAGAGGTGTACCTAATAGTACACCCACATTTCGACAGTTATGTTTAAGTCCCATGTAATAGGGGGCGAGCCTATTGCCATCAACAGGACACAAATCCAGACTCCGTGGCTGCTACGGAGAAATTCCTGAGGGAAAAATGTAACATAGACAAAAACAGGAATATCTAAGATGAAAATGATAATTATCTAATGTGTAAAGTTTCGTAACGAAATATTTCTGGCACTGCTCCATATCAGAACCACAATCAGGCTCTAATTTTATTCGTCGACGTATTAAGTTCTAGCTTCCAGCGAGAAATAACACAAGCCCGGTTTCTACACTACGAGCTTAGGGACTAAGTCTAACGCGGGCACGAATTTTCAAACGTATTAAACCGCCATTTACAGCCACCCTGAACGGGCGCCTAGCGCGGCGGTCTTGAGCAACTTAGCGAGCGTGCTTTTCAAAGCGCGAAATTTTCCGCGCGTTGTAGCCACGCGGCGGACCTAGACAGCAAGCGACTTAATGCGCGGGTGCAGGGGTATCAAACCAATTTGATCTTGTCGCTCGACTTACTTCGATTGGAGTTTTATATGTGCGATTCAATCTAAACCAGCTATATGACATCCCAACTACAGTAATCTCACAATAACAAGAAAATTATGCAGCGAATTTTGAATTTACTGGGGAACAATCTCAATTATTCGTTCAAAGTAAAACAATCACCATTTATCTTTCTGTTTTATTTATTTCGTGCATTCATTTCATGCGATTCTGAGATGGGAGGTTTTAAGCATAAGAGACTGCTCTTATGTTTAAAACCTCCCATCTCAGAATCGGACTGTCTAGTAATATTGATAAATTCTCGCTCACGGTTTGCAACAACTGGACTGCAAGCTCGTCAGTGTGGCACCCGCGCCCGCGCCAGCCGCCGCCTGTCGCGCTCGCGTTTGCACTATCGCTAGGCCCGCAGTGAGGATGCACACTAAAGTAGATAAGACCTCAGTGCTGGTGTATCTCTACTTAGTAACTAAGCTTTCCTTTTGTTCTTCGGATTAAGGATTTCATAAATTATTGTCTTAGCGAGATATTTACTATTCAAATGTAGTCTAAACATCCATCAAGTTTTTGCGGTTTTTCTTTCTGTGTATTTCTATATATTCTGTGGCTAGATTTTAGTTTAGTTATACTGAACTACATTTGAAATGCTCTAATAATCTTATTTTTCTTGAATTTGTGTACTTTCAAGTATTTATCATTAACACTAAAAGCGGGAAATTTACCATGTTTGCTATTTGTTTTGTTTGTTTGTGTAAATATACCGTTTTAACCGACTACGGCGAAGCCAAATGTGTGTATGTACATAATTATGTTTGTATTTACGTATATTCCTCCGTAGCGCCTAAACTATTCATCCGATTTCGATAAAAAAAGGTCAATTGATTCATTTATGGGTAACGGGTAACATCTAGGCTACATTTTAACCGACTTCAACTATAGGAGTATTCAATTTTACTTTGTAAACCCCGATTTTAATTAGAGCGCAATTTTTCAGTAGTCGGGGTTTTCTAGTTGTTGTATACCACAAACATTCTTGTTAATGTACACGTTAATGATAGTTTTAGTGACCATGTCAGTTTAAATACTTTTTCAAATATTTGTCTACGCATTATTTTTTTGCCAACAGGGTCTGGAGATTAAAGGCCAGATGGTGTTCTGTTCAGAGTCAGACTCTCTTCTCTTTGTCGGGTCTCCTTTCCTCGATGGACTAGAGGGTCTGACCGGTAGAGGTCTCTTCATATCTGATATACCTCTGCATGATGCTACGAGAGATGTCATCTTGGTTGGGGAACAGGCAAGAGCTCAGGTAAGAATTTTCTTTAATTTCTTAAATTAAATTATTCCTTTCGTTCTTGATAACCTGCGAATGATACTTTAATAAATATTTTCGTTTATTCATTTTCTTACATATTTTTTAAATATTCCATTAAAAAGACTATAAAAACTTTCAAAAGTAGTTGAGTATTACAAAACTAATCAATATTTGTGCCTTGCTGTGCTGTGTCACACAGATTTCGAATGCAATCTGCCTTTACCGCTGATTTGGGTCACCAAGATATGGGCCGTGCCTAATTTGGGGCCCACGGCTTCTTCAACTTTTGTACTCTTTTAAACTAACTTTGCTCATGTGTCTTGTTTCATAGCTTTGTATATTACCTAACGTGTGTGTGTCAATGAAGTTAATTTAAATATAAATTTAAATTTATTGTTAAAAACATCTTTACAAAGTAATGTTTATCATAATTGTTTTTTTTTTTTAATATATGAGCTTCCGAACCATGTCATCTGCCTAGCCTTTTCCCAAGTTTTATTGGGGTCGGCTTCCAGTCTAACCGGATGCAGCTGAATACCAGTATTTTACATGGAGCGACTGCCTATCTGACCTCCACAACCCAGTTAGTACTGGGTAATACGATACCTGTTGGTAAGACTGGTTGTCAGACTTTTTGGGCCACTGACTTACCTGTAACGACTGTCAAAGATCACAAATGACAGCCGGGACCAACTGCTTAACGTGCTTTCCGAGGCACGGAGGAAACTCGGTATGTAATGGGTGGTCACCCATCCACAGACCAACCTAGGCAAGCACGACTTAACCTAAAGATCGACCCGAGCGGCTGTTATTATTTAGCCACGTCCTCCTCCTTCCGAACCATATGTTTGTGAAAATTTTAAAATAGTAAATTCATAAATCAAGATTTTGATACATGACGGTGTGAACAGAATTTATGGATGGCATGCGCTATTTACTTATGGATACACGGTCCATGAAATACAATATTACATCGTACCAAAATATTACACAGCAGAAAATGTACAAATATTTGAACAGAACTAAATATACAAATAACCTTTATCATATTATGAACATAACAACATACTTTTACTATATAGTTGTTCAAGAATTACCAAAGAAATATCAGAAGCTTCAGAAGCATCAGTTAAGAAGTAGTTTTAAAACACCAGTTCGAAGTTTCACACTTGTTGATCGTCTTCAAGTCCAATGTCTCCGGCAGAGTGCTTGAAACTTGCTTTGTAGACAAAGGCTTGAGTTGAGCTCAAGATGACAATGAATATTTATTTTTAATTTTCCAGCCTAGCCTAGCCTAGCTGATGGGAATTAATTAGAAAAATTAAAAGACACTTGGAATTCAAGTAATATGACTGTTAAAATCTAATTAGTCCGTTAGTTATTATCAAACAATATTTGACCCGTATTTTTTCTTTTGTTACGTAAACCAAAATTGATACGACGCTTTTAAAATTCTCAACACGTCACGCTGCGGTATATTTTGACTGACGTCACGAACTCCCGAATTTTGATGCGTTTCATCTTTGTCAATATTCATTGATTTACAAAAACAAAAAATAAAAGTCCATTATTTTCCAATACTCTAACTGACGGACTAAATAGATTTGCAATTTATTGATAGTGGAACTAAACTATTACTAGGGAAAACTAGTAGTTTTGCGATGATGATCCAGACAAAATGTTGATTTGTAAACTAAACTCTGGGAAATCAGAAGTTATATTATGTTATTTTGTAAATAAAGAAAAGAAAACTAATAACAAACAAGACAAGACAAGAGTTTTGACCTTACAAATGTAATAAAAAAAAAAACTGGTCACCCATCTACAGACTGACCTACGTAAGCGCGGCTTAACCTTGAAGATCGACTCGTTTTTATTTAGCTAAGAGCTCATTCCTTTATGACCATAGGTGCCATTTGCTAGGAAGCTTTTTTATTAATCCATACTTTTTTCATACAGGATGGACTCCGAAGACGCATGGACAAGCTAAAGAACTCAATAGAAGAAGCCAGCAAAGCCGTTGACAAAGAAAGACAAAAGAACGTCAGCCTTCTACATTTAATATTTCCTCCTCACATAGCTAAGAGACTGTGGTTAGGTAAGTTTGTAAGACAATTATCTGTTCGTACACTTTGAAATTGATTTATGTATGGTTTAATTTAAGTACGCACTATGTTTCATTAAAGTTTGCATCCAGGGAATTGAACTGAGTTAGGCGTTGGAGGGAATTTAGCGAGTCAATCTTGTTTCGAAGTGACGTCTTGTGGCGTAGTTCACTTGTGTGTTTAAAGGTCATTTAGTAAGTTTTGGTACTGGAGTTTCATTAGTATTGTCTTCTAAGACTTTTGTATCCTTCATCATGTGATGAGGACTTTCTTTTATACTGTTCTTCGTTTTGTCATCTTTTCTAATCGATGGCTTTGAGGACATAAGTAACGCATTGCATTTTTCCCTATTGTTTGCCAACATCGTCAGTAATAACTATCTATAAATCGTATTTTGCCTATCGATATCTTCTTCTTCTTTAACCCCTCTCCACACAATCCTGAGTATAGGTCTCTTCCAAATCTGCAGAGATTTGACTTTTAGCGGTTTTGAGTTAGTCTCCAGTTTCTTCCAGCCACATTCATGAGATCGTCTACACATCTAGCCGGCCCATCGATATGATTCTTTATAGTTGCACCTCGATTCTACGGTCACCAGCTTCAAGCAAAGTTGACCTACATCACATTATTCAAACACCAAAACACAGATCACAATCTCATACCACACGTAAGCACTTAAGATTTGGAGCCCTTACTTCCACGGACCCTTATTACAGTCATAAACTAAACCCGAGGCGTCCCATTCACTCAACGACATTTGCTTAGACACGACGTATTGCGTGACGCACCCAGTTATCACGCAATTTTGTCATGTAAACTGACTGATGTTGTTGTCAAAATGCTTACAAAACCTTATTTCGAGTAATATTCTCTGTTGAGAGTTTAACTGTGAATAATTTGGGCTTGAGTTTAAGTGTCATATAAAAGCGAATTATTATTATGCTGGATAAGTAAAAGTTTTGCTGGTATTATGACTTTTATTGCTTAGTTGTGAGTTGGTGTAATAAAACACTCAGTCGTTCTAATCTCAATGCTGATTTGAATATTCGCATAGATCTAAAATATTTTCGTTGTTGAACATTTATGAACAGAGTAGGTACTAAGTAAGAAAGTATTTTTATAAATATACTAATTTATCCATCTCGAGCCTTAATTGTTCATCCAATGTATCACTAACCTTACTATTTTCTTGTTGTGGTAGATAGCCAAGTAGAATTATTTAAGTTAACATCAATCTTCTATAGTAATGCAACACCGGATGATAACGTCACCACTGCACGATAAAGCCAGTCATCACCATAGCATATCATATAGGACTGTTTAATGTATGTCCTTCTCTTATAATACGCTCCTTTGTACCCCACACTGTCAAACGCCCTTCACCACCATAACGGGGTTGTAAACCATTGTTAGTTGGCGCATACATTAATTACTAAGTTTAATCGAGCTTTGAGTGTGCATTTTGGAAGTGCCTTCGCTTACGGAAACTTTGTGGCGATGCTGCCTCGCGATTAGTAAGCACATAGCGCGTCAAGTTGCATATGCAAGCGATGCAATGCGAAACAGCATATCTACGGTTTTGATACAAATGCATTACTGTATCTGACGACATAGAGGAACCAAGAGTGGAGGACGAAGATATTTCTGTTTCGATATTAAATGAAAAAAATAAAAAAAAATGAGCTTTGTCTCGCGACTACAGAAAGTAGCAATTCATATCTGCAAAAAGTCACCGTTACCTTTTTATAATTCCATTAACTTTATAACAGGGTAGATAAATAGTTAGAGCATTAGTTGTGATGAATCACTTTGTTTAATAGTTCGTGTTTGTCATAGAAGGCTCAGGTGTCAAGAATCTTACGTTGCTAAAACAAATTGGTATCATGTTCTAAACTACAATAAGGTTTTAGGTTGCTTAAGCGAATTTATATGACTGAGCTGATAATGTTACGCAGAATTGAACTAGTTTTATTTGATGAAAGTGGCTATTATAATCTAGGCCCAAACAGAGACTGATACTGTGAGAGCTCATCTAATCAAGAAAATTCAAAAAAAAAAAAACATACATCTATAACCATGTACTGACATGGTAGGGTGAAAATCTTATGGGTTCAATATCGTGTTCTCGCGTATCGATGGCAATCTTAATTGAGTTGGTCCTGATAATGTCCTGGTCCTGCTGGCTTAAAAACTGGCACCTTTCTTTTTTTTTTCGGATGGGAAATCATCAAATGACTCCTCCCGCTCTGGGCAGAGCAAGAGGAAGTGTCAGACTTTTACTGACTAAAACCCATCCATGTTCCTTCATCACCCTTTGTGTTCCGGGGTCACGGTATCTCTTTCGAACAGTCCCGCAACCCCGGGTGATCAATGTTCCCTGCAGTATCCCGCAACCCCGGGTGATCAATGTTCCCTGCAGTATCCCGCAACCCCGGCAGGCATCGGTCCTTGCGGACCCCTTCCTATTGCTGACTCTCTTTAAGGCGCGCGTGGAACCCAAACGCGCCGTCGACACGGCCTGTCGTCATGAGACGGACGGACGCCGAGCTAGCCCGTAGCCCACCATCCACAGTCCCGCGCCTACGGTGGCCGGGGGCCACGTGGTGGCTCCCGACGCCCGGGGCGTCACCCGCGGCGGCCGGGACGTGAGGTTCTCTCCCTCTCACGTTCCGCCACCTCCTTCTCTAGCATTACTGCTTCGCAGAAGGTGACGGCGTCCCATTCCGTCTCGCTCCGGACCATGGCTTGAACCAGAGTCGGACGCGAGAGGTCGCCGCCGCCGATCGCCGCTTAAAGATTGGCACCTCCAGGAGCGTTTGATAGCACTGTGTATATTCGAATATCTGACTGTTTAACAACTCACAGTATTGGCAAAATTAATAATAATGTAATGAAGCAACGTCGGCAGTCCGTCGGCTGTCAGAAATTCGCATATACATAAGTGGCTATACCATCACGTTCATCAGTTAAGAGATCCAAATAAAAAAGACGATACACAAACATCTAACAAAGCCATTCTTTCCAAAGGTGAGAAGATTGAAGCGAAAAGCCACGACAACGTTACAATGCTGTTCAGCGATATAGTCGGCTTCACTTCGATATGTGCTACAGCCACGCCGATGATGGTCATCGCCATGCTTGAGGATCTGTACAGCGTGTTTGATATCTTCTGTGAGGAGCTGGATGTTTATAAGGTAAGGGTTCTTATTTATTTACTTAACACTTCAAGCACAAAGTACAGAGGCGGACACGCATTTTCTACCACAACCTTTAGGTGTTGCAGAGACAAGCAGCACGGTGCAGCAGCAGAGGTGTCATTTCTGAAAATTTAAAAATATTTTTTATTTAACACTAAGATAAACTACAAGGGTAGGAGTAGTAGAGTTAATGGCGTTCGGTTCCAGAACGACCTAAAATTAACCGTGTATACGAAATAACTCGCGAGTAATATCTAAAAAAATATTAATTTGTTTTTTTTTAGTGTTATTTAAAAAAAACAGTTCCAATCGTTCCGAGTTCGATGATCGAATTTATGGCTTTCGGTTCCAGAACGACCTAAAAATAATGGTGGATAAAATACACACACATTAGTACATGTTAAATAATAATACAAGATAGTATCGTTTTTTTGCAGAGCAGTTTCTTCCTGACTCTGTCTAAAGAGCAAAGGAATCTATTTGAGTATTCGAGTGATGACGTCAGCAGCTCTAAAACTTTAAAATTAAAAAAAAAATCTAGCCATTGAATCTCAAAAGAAATGAACTAATTAGTTTCTTAAAATACTACATTTCAATTTAAAATATTTATTCGGTTTAGATTTTTTGGACAACACTCATTTAGAATGTCAAATAAGTCAAGTCAGCCTTAAAAGTATTCTATGAGCACATGAAGTTGAATAAAAATTCAACGAGAGCAAGACTGAAACATCGAGCTCGTACTGAATACCAAACGAATTACCAAAAATCGAAATCTTTTAAATTCTTAAATTCGTTGTTCAAATATTGAAAAGGGGCGACCCTTTTTACCGCCCGTTTCATTCTACTTATAAATTCTTACCATATAAATTTATAGAACCATCCAGTAAAACAAAAAGATGTTATAACAAAAGTGACATAAAATATGGATGTATTCCTCTATCTGAATGAAGCTTAATACCAGTATTTTACATAGAGCACCTGCCTGTTTGTCCTCCACAACCCAGATAATACTACTAGGTAATACGATACCCGGTGGTAAAACTGGTTGCCAGATTTTAGGGGCACTGACCCAGAAGGAACATGGCTAAGAAGGAACATGGATGGCTTTTAGTCAGTAAAAGTCCGACACTCTAGATCTACAAATAACAGCTGGGATCAACGGCTTAACGTGCTTTCCGAGGCATGGAGGAAACTCGGTATGTAACGGGTGGTCACCCATCCACAGAACAACTTAGGCTAGCGCGGCTTAACCAAAAGATGGATCCGAGTGGCTGCTATTTTTTAGCCACGAGCCTCTCTGAATATGGCTATACTCCTATTGTCACATTAAAATTCCAACTCAAAGATGTTAGAAATCCTAAATTCTAATATTACATACCAAGGACCGTTTGAAAATTGCTCTCTTTACAAATTCAAATTAACCTAAACAGTTCGGTAATTTGAAACAAGGAGCATACAATTACCGTTAGTAATTAGAATGAAATTCTTCCTTTTGGAAACAAAATACTTCAGCGGGCGACGTTTCAGTCCGTTTGTTTTCAAGGAGTTTTGGATAGATCGTTTTATGGAATTGTAGCGTTGATTCTGTTTCATTTAATTCTTGATTCTGGGTAATAAAGGTTTGGTTTTGGTATTTTAAATAATTTTCATATCATTGAAGTGTTGGCTAATAATATTATTTCAAAAAACAAGTAAGAACTAAATATGTGGTATTCATAATATTTATGTTGAATTAAAAAAACCCGAGATAGAGGGGTAGAAGAGATATACAGAGTTGAATTAATCTATACAATGGTGTAAGGATTGTGCAGATTGGGCAGAGTTTATAAAGAAACGTCCGTATGTCGTGCTATCCATTTATTAACTGATTTCAACATAATACTTATTTGCTATTCTACGTAAACTACTTGCAAGCTATTACTGCAAGCTTGCACATTATATTACATACCACAATGGCGAACTTCTTCGAAAATAAATCAATACTTACCATTTTTTTTAAACCTAAAAAAAAAACAAGATATTAATTTTAACGATATGCAGCAATTGTTTAAAAATACATCAAACTTAAATTGAATTGGTTTTTGTTAAATTAGATCTTAACAAGAACTTTAAAATTGTTCAACCCCTGATCTCAAATGTTGATTTTACTGACGAAGAAACGTTGAAAGTTGTAAACCATCTTTCATTCCCGTTAATGAAATCTAAGCTTCGACAGCTTAACTTGATCAAAAAGTAATTAAGAGTTTTTATTAATATTTCTTAGCGTTTTTCTACAAGGCGTCGCGGCTTGCTAAACTTACAGGTAAAAATTTGTATGTAACCAAGACAGATAGAGGTAAATGACGTCAGTCACATCATGGCCGCGACAGCCGCGGACGTTTGAACTGTAATAGAAAATTTTTTTTTGGAGAGACTAGCTTTAGTTTATGTTGGCGTCGGCTTTCAGTCGAACCAGACGCAGCGGAATTTTAATATTTTACATGGAGTGACTGCCTATCTGACCTCCGCAACCCAGTTGCCTGACTCGAACGAATTACCTGGTTGGTCGAGTGGTCGCAGCGTGACTGCTGAGTATAAGGTCTTGGGACCCGGGTCGGGCAAATTGTTAAATGGGTTTTAGGTTTAAATATATTTAGTCTCAAAAAAGACACATAGTCACTTACATGAGAACAATGCTTAAAATAAATTAAAATTAAAGTTCGTTACAGACGACCCGGTAACAATTATTTTACATATTAGATATACAGAATGACTCTTTCATCACTTTCCAAAATAAAGGGGTATAATAGGCGAATGAAGTTTTTTTAAGAATTCAAAAAGAATCAAAATTCAAATCATACGCGTATTGCGTATGATTTGATATTCAATACTTTATTTTATTTTTTTCAAAATTTCTCTTTCTTTGTACTTATATGAAAAGTTTACTTGAAATTTGTAGCGTTTTTTGATGATAAATATTTTTTTTTCTAAGCTTTGGAAAAAAGAAAAAAAAAACTAGGTATGCCATAAGCTTCTACTCCGTTCACTTAATATACCCATTTTTTTTCGAAAATGATAAAAAAGTCATCAGGTATTGGGTACATCCATCCAATGCATTAGATGTTAAGAAGGGTGTTATTTGTCATCAAATATTCAATTAATAGAGTTTTTAATGCATTGAATGAGTGCACTTTTTTAATACATGAGGGTATTTTGTTGTACAATGGTGCTCCTTCAAATGTTAACATTTTTTTGCCAAACTTAGTTCTCATCTTCGGTAAAATCAGAAAAGTAGGTCGGCGACAGCTACGTTGGATTACTTGTTTTCCCCTTCAGGAAATTCTCAGTAGTAGCCACGAAGTCTGGATTTATGCCCGATGGATGGCAATAGGGTCGCCCTCTATTACATGGAACTTATAACAAAACAGGCAAATTATGGGTTTACTTTTAGGTACCTCTGCTTAACCCTTCGGGGCTTACAGGCTTGATGTTATGTTTTGTATAGAATTTGACATTGTATTCCACTCCAAAAAGATAAACATTGAAGCCTTTCTCTTCAACCATTCTCTTGTTTTGATATAATTTTAAATTGAAACATCAAACACCGTTAGTGACACCAAAATAAAGCTTTGTAGATCAAATATACAAAAGAAATTGTTGCCAGTGATCCGTGCTCTAATTTAATCATAATTAAGACATAATTATAATTACTGTTCTATGTAATTAATAGTCGTTTACTCAGGATAATTTACTCTTGTTATTAACCTGTTTGAAGGATGTCGGATAAATAGAAGCTTTACATTTTTCATTAATAATTATGTATACATAATTATTAATGAAAAATGTGTAAATAATCATCTTTGAAGACTATATGTAAGTAATTGTCAGGAACTTAAGTTACCTACACAAGAATAAGTACTTATTATGTGACCTTACAGTTTCTTGGCAACGTTACGTTACATTTTCCTGGTAGGAGCCAGGAAACTGTAGGGTCACAATTATGACGAGTCAAAGGATGATTTTTCGAGTCCTGATGACGGTAATAAACACATGATTTGGTTCAGTTTAGTAGGCATGCCAACTTAATTTTTAGGATTTCCGTACCTCAGTCTTCAAAAACAGAACCCATATAGGATCACTTTGTTGTCCATCTGTCGAGGCCGTTTTTCTCAGGAACGCGTGGAGGTATCAAACTGAAATTAATATCAAATACTCAGGTCTGCTATCCCTTGGAGTAATGAAATAATCAAACTTATAAGTCACCGCGATCATAAAATACGACCGTTTATGTCGCATATTTTGCGATTTCTCAAGGGAATCAAAACCTTCCTACCTACCTAGAATCATGAAATTTGGCAAGAAGCAATGTCTTATAGCACATGTAAAGTAAACAATCGGAAAACCGTAAATAGTAGTTTAATAAAAAAGTACCTACAAGTTTATGCGGAACCCTTGGTACGCGAGTATATAACTCGCATTTGGCCAGTTTTTTTAAACTCGTGTTAATTTGTCTTTTAACCATTTTTTTTGTTCAATAAATCTCGTTAACGTTATCTGGTATCAAGATCAGTGAATATGAATTTAAAATTTCGTTAATAGCCACATTCGAACGTTTCCAGCATTAACTTAACTTGATATTTTAAATTCGAAATCATACAGATATGTCTGTAATTTATTGTATAATATATTTTTAAGTGAATCTGTAGTTCTGTACCTATTGATAAATTTAATAAAATACAGTTGTTTTCATATTTTAAACGCACTAATTAATTAAATTATTAGTGCCGAATTAAATTACACGGACGATTTAAATTGTGAATTAATTGAAAAATATGAATAATAGGCCCTGTTCGCGATGGAACAAAAGAAACACTTTGGTTTTGAAATTATAATGAGTTTAATAGTTTAGCAGCTTTTACATCAGATATTTGGAACGATTAATTTATAGATGGCAAATAACAGAGTAATTTTGGATTTTGGGACGATGCCGGTGTGGCGTTGTATAGTAAGTAGTAAAGAGTGTGTCCGGAGGTGTCGCTTGCGAGCCACGATCGCGTGAGAGTCTGCTTCGACGATTGGCTGTTGAATATGACGCGATATTCGGGAGTGGCCATTGGTCAACCGATGCGCCACAGACATGACGTGATTTTGAGCGTTGATGATTGGTCAAGCAGTGGCGTAGACATCCTCCCGGCCGTTGAAAGCTCTAGTTCCAGCTTTCAACAATCAATCATCTGTAGTTGGAAGTAAACAGAGGCGGTTGAGTGCTCGACGAATTGTACCCTTGGCTGTGTTGACATCGGCGACTCTGGCTATTCCATCGGAGCCAGGAAACAGTCTGCTAACTCGTCCTAGGCGCCAGCACAGAGGGGGCGTCTGGTCTTCCTTTATCAATACCATATCGTCAAGCTGAAGGTCTCTGCGTTTTACTCGCCATTTGGTCCTTTGTTGGAGTTCAGAAATACATTCGGAGGCCCATCGATTCCAAAAGTGTTGCCTTGCTTGTTCGAGGCGCTGGAACCGGTCGAGGCGGTGCACGTTGGAGTCCACGAAGCTCGGCGTAGGAAGCAACGTTAGTGACCTACCGATTAAAAAGTGAGCTGGGGTAAGAGCTTGGAAATCATTAGGTGAAGGGCTGAGAGGACAAAGGGGTCGGCTGTTTAGGATTGCCTCTATCTGAGCAAATACAGTGGTCAATTCCTCGAATGTGAGGTGAGACTGACTTAAAATTCGGTGTAGGTGAAATTTTGCTGATTTCACGCCGGCCTCTGCCAGACCGTTCAAATGAGGAGCGTACGCAGGGGAGAAGCGAAATTCAATGCCCCGGCGAGCAGCAAAATCTTCAATAGGCTCAATATTTGCTATGAGAAAGCTACCAATTTCCTTTGCGGCAGCCATAAAATTACGACCATTGTCGCAATAAATAGTTTTAGGCAGTCCTCTACGAGCAATGAATCTGTTCACGGTTTGTATGAACGCATCTTTAGTTAAGTCGCTTACGACTTCAAGGTGTAGGCATCTGTAACGGAGACAAACAAGAATGCAGAGATAACATTTTGTTATCTTGCATCCGCGACCTTTGCGATCTGTAATTAAAAAGGGGCCAGCAAAGTCAGTGCCAACAGTACTGAAAGGAAAGTCCGGTTCAATGCGATCAGTTGGCAAATTACCCATACACATAACATAACAGAGTAATTTTGGATTTTGGGACGATGCCGGTGTAGCGTTGTATAGTAAGTAGTAAAGAGTGTGTCCGGAGGTGTCGCTTGCGAGCCACGATCGCGTGAGAATCTGCTTCGACGATTGGCTGTTGAATATGACGCGATATTCGGGAGTGGCCATTGGTCAACCGATGCGCCACAGACATGACGTGATTTTGAGCGTTGATGATTGGTCAAGCAGTGGCGTAGACAGGCCCAGTTTATATAGTGGGATTTGGATCAAGCATGACATGGTCTATCATCCACAATTGATTGTCACTTAAATGTAAAAAAATACAGTTTTTAATAAATAAGTAGAGTAACTTACTTAGCTTATTATTATAATGATGATGATGTTTTAACTTAAAATTTGTCACTGATGTATTCTATACAAAATGTTCTGTGCAGGTGGAAACAATAGGCGACGCATACTGCGTGGCAAGCGGCCTCCATCGAAAGATCGACACGCACGCGCCGCAGATCGCGTGGATGGCACTGCGCATGGTGGAGACGTGTGCGCAGCATTTGACGCACGAAGGGAACCCTATTAAGGTATGTGTTTCAAATTTTAACAGCAAAACCAAGGAGTTGGTTCTGATTTCAGTAGGCTATGTTTGAGTGATATTGTGTTATTCGAGTATTTGATTTGATATTTGCGATAATACCGCTTAGTCTTAACGGTTTTAAATTAGGGCTCTCCTTCACACTCTTAGCGATCTCTTAAAAAACATAAAGTTATTAGCTGATACGTTATACAGGGGTCATTTTGCAGTTCTTCTTTTTTTTATGTTTCTTGTTTAAAAAAAGTAAAATTCAACATTTACATTAGCGCGGTCATTGTATCGTACGCCATACCATGACCGTGCTATGAATGTATCAGGCAATAAAAAATCTTTTTGTTGTCCATTCCGTCACCGACTTACCCCGTCGCATGCCATGCACGTAACGTATCGGCACCGGCAAAATATTCTCGCCAACAATTTCTGACGCTCCGGTAACGAAACGGTCTAGAAAGCATAATCTCATACTTTTTAATACAAAGAAAATAGTATTCAACCACGCATGACGACCGTTCTAACCCCGTTATAACCGCGTATTTGCCTACACAGTCCGCGTATTTACCTGTCAACAAGCATCAACATGACAGTTTAATACTAATGAAAGCACGTTGTAAAACTACTAAAGATGTCAGTCTGTGTGTTCAGGCAACCTATTTCCCTCAAAGAATCAACAGTTTGCCTCGAAAAGTAAACATCTACGTTTGCCCTCACACATAAGCGATGACGCAAAGCTGAATCAAAGTTTTATACACTTTCCTAGCAAGAATGTAATGTAATGTAATTTTCTAAGTTTTATTTGGATTTTTTTCTGAATTTGATTAAGTTAGTACCTAGGTGTCCATTTTAGGTCGTTAATAGACTTCTGAAGTCTATTTTGGGCAAATGTGACTAGACTAAAATATTTTAAAACAATGTTTAATAATACAGGACGGAAGAATCATCGACGCACAAACGATTACCACATATGCAGTACATCATTCCGAACTAAAACACAAATACATATAAATTTATCTTCGCTAATTTAAATAAAAATTGGAGCAGTCTTTGGGGACTGCCGATAGAAGTGAAAACAAAAGTACACAGGCCCCGCCCCAGTCACAGCACTGCTACGGTTTGTGCCCCCCCCCCTCCCACGTCTATGGGCTCATTTACGGAGACGGGGCGCGCCGCGCGTCGCGTCGGGCGGTGCGAGCCACTTAAAATTCAAACATATGGCAATGTATGTGAGCATTTACGGAGAAGCGTTTTTACGCGCGTTTGCTTGAGATGCAGCGTCGAACACCGCGTCGAACGCGGCGTCCACCGCAGCGGGCATAAACACATAAACACTAGATAACAATGTTATTCGTAAGTTGCACTGACAGTAGTTTTAAGTATTTATTCAACCTAAGCGAATTAGACTGGAATTTTTATTTATTCGCGAGAAGAAGAACACATAGAGCTTATGGCTGTTTGTTTGACATCCGTGACGTGGCATGATGACATAACGCCGCGCGCACCGCCGCGGGAACGCGCCGCAGCACGCGCCGCGTCTCCGTAAACAACATCGTATTTTGCCATATGTTTGTGTTTGGGCGTGTGATAACGCGGGCCGCTGCACGCGCTTCCTCTCCGTAAACGGAAAAAACGCACAACGCGTCGCGCGACGCGCCGCGCCTCCAGAAATAAGCACTATGTGATGCTACGCCGTAGCGGATCAGCTACGAGTGCTACGAAGCGTGATGTGAGTGGAGGTGACGTCGTTGTTCCATTTTAATCATTGAGGTATTGTACTTTTCTAAGAAACTGCTGTTTTGTTTTTTAATTACCAATGAAAAATGTAGGGGGGGATCGGAATGACGTTGTGAATATGTGGTATCGTTTGTGCGTCGATGTCGCTTCAATCCTGTATAATTCAGACTTTAAATGAAAAGGAGTTTGGAATTTTAAGTTAGTAAATAATTTGCCAAACTCTAGTATTACTGAACGCGATTTCTTCAATTTAATCAACTATTCCTCGTTCTTCCCTAGATGCGCATAGGCCTGCATACGGGCACAGTGCTAGCCGGAGTCGTCGGCAAGACAATGTTGAAGTACTGCCTATTCGGACACAATGTCACGCTTGCTAACAAGTTCGAGTCCGGCTCCGAACCTTTGAAGATCAACGTCAGTCCTACTACTTATGAGTAAGTTGTTAATTTTATCGTTAAACATAGTTTAATTTAAAAAAAAAAAACCTTTAGAATCAGTACTTTCTAAACGTCAAAATGACATAAGACAATTACGCAAAAGGGCCGCCACAAAATTCACCAATTTCTCGTGTTTGAGCTGGGGTAAAATGACGAAACGAACTTCCCAGCAACATACCTGATTGAATCAAATTGCATTTGTTTTCAAATCCTTAAATCATGGAACTAATATTATTATCCAGACAGTGAATTTTAATTTAATCTAGCCTCGTTGCTTAGTGTGGCACCAGATGGCGCTGTGTGTAATGTCCAGCGATATTTATTATTTATTATTATTTTATCTGTGTGTCACATACGATTCAAGAGGTCATAGAAGATACGATTTTGATTGGCGTCTGCGTTACGACATATTCGCGTTTCGGCCAATTACTTATTTATTAATAAATTAATAATTTTATATTTTTAAATGTTTTTTAATTTTTCATATAAATTATATTAAAAAATGTGAGTAATTTGTGAAAAAAAAATGTTTTATTAGTTATAATTCCAATTTATTTATCTATAAATGGGAATTATAACTAATAAAACATGTTTACATAAAATTACACTAAACAGTTTTTAAACCTGATAATATTATTTGTATCATTTAACCATTGTTCTGTTCAACAAATCTCATTGACGTTGTTTGGCATCACAACCATTGAAATTGATTCTTTATCTCGACAAAATGCCGTAGTCGTTACTCTTTCCTGAGTTTCATAAACTTTATATATTTTTTAAATTCACAAATTCTTTTTTTACCAAATCTGTATTCATTAATTAATTTAATAAAATATTGTTCATTGGTCAGTAACTAATTAAATTATTATTATTCGTGCTTTATTTAATCTAATGGAAGATTTAAATTCTGAATTTCTTGAATTTATTACATCTGAAACTGCTATAACATTACATTTACGTTACAGTAACAGCAGGGTATAGTGTGACCACTGTGTGCAGTTCAAGGTGACGTTGTATGACGAAAATATGCATCGATAATGTGTCAAACTTGATACATTTATTTTAGTTCTGTGTTTTCTCGCCTGCACAGATAAGTTGGTTAAAGTGTAATTGCGTTACACACTCGTATTCCCAATGCTATTCATTTTGTTATCTCAACAACATTCGTTGCATAATTTACGTTTTTGACGTGACGAGTTTTTCAAACAGGTCATGAAACACGAAATTCCTTCAAAATTCCGAACTAGATAGAGAAGTGAAGTTAGTGTGACGCATCGACCCTTAAAAGAAGACTATCATTTAGGAATAAACCACGGAAAAATTCTACAACCCAACTCCGAGCAAAAAAACTAGCCATATTTCACCGCTAGCTTCTCTTCTGCATTATACAACTAGCTAAAATCGATTGCCCAATTTATAACAATGATGCTGTGAAGCCAGTCTTGAATACAAAATGCTCGCACACCGGCCAAATCAGGTGGAATTCTCCTCACGGCTCAAATCACGGCAGTGGATCTTAGCAAGACAGATTGGCATCCTAATATTGTGCAATGTTCCTTGAAGGCAGTCCATAATGGGAATTGGTCGAGAGGACTAAAGGTACGCTTAAGGTGGAACTAAACACGCCGAACGGATCGCATTTCAGTAAAATGCTGTAGGGATACGATTCCTCCAGCGCGCACGAATGACGTCATCAAATTCAGCGCGTGGAGCGCATGTGACGAGTGCCAATCAGAAATATTGCGCGTAAGGCGCGAACAATACGGATATCCCAAAATGCGATGACTGCAGCGCGTACGGCTCCTTGGTGTCTTGGTGAGCGTCCACTTTAGACGGGCGATTTTTTTCAGCTGTAACTTGCTTAATAGTTTCTGGAGGTATGGGAACTATTGAAGCAATAAGTCAATCTATCCAGTGCTAAAACTTTTCATAAACGCTACGTCACATAATATAAATGAATTCCTGAATATTATTAAAATGTCGTATGTAAATTTCTAGAGCGAATTCCACTTATAGAATTTAAACGAGATCACCACATTTGAACTGCGTTCCAGAGCTGTCACTGACATTAGTAAGCTGTTAGTGTCAGCTAAGGAATATTGATACTCAGCTCTTGAACGATCAGTTTTATTGGTGTGATATAAATTGCCCGGTGTGAATACACCTTAAGCAATGTTTCTATGAATGTACTTTGAAGGTAGCTGTTAATCCAAGAGAGTGTTTGGTATCCTTCGATGAGCTAGAATAGCTGTCTTTGTCGGCTACCAAGCGGTACTGATTGCAATGCCTTTGATCAGTGAATATAATGCATTCAAAACGGAATTAATATTGAATAGGGTTTATGCAATACTGGCTATAGTCTGTCATCTAAAGGCAGATCAATCTGTGTTGAGTATCTACTTCCCTTTATTTATTTATTTCCGTTTAAGTATAAGGAATAAACTCAAACTCAAACACAAAGCATTTATTTCAATTAGACCATTACGGCACTTTTGAATGTCAAAATTACAAATAAAAACAAAGCTACAGTCCCAGTCACAAGGCATACTAACTTGAGAAAGTACTGTAGTTGCCCATTCCCTAGCGTAGATCTCTATGGAGAAGAACGGGCAAGAAACTCCATGGACACTCTTTTGAATCAAAATATTGTTACAAAATCTTGGCTTGATATGTATAAAAACCATAAAAAATACCTTTAAAAGTATAAAAAATTGAAGCCCATCGGTATCAAGGACAGGGTCCAAGCTACTAGCGGTGAGGGCTCCAGAGAAAGGAACCTCCTTAGAATACGAGCCGTGTCCAGTAGTACCTTTTCTAAATCAAGTCCTCGATCCAGCTGCCTAACGAGAGCCTCCTCAGGTATTGGTTGAGGCTTTTGGCAATTAAGTATTCTATTCTTATATTCATCTTTTCTCTTATTAATCACATTTTTAAATATATTAAAAACAAAATAATAAAAAGCAAAATTAAAGATTTTGAAAAACCCACGACGGTTAAAAAGTAATTGGAAAAGGATAAAATAATTAAAAAAAAAAAAACAACTTAATAATATATCCAAGAATATCCGTCGGAGGCTGCCATTAAGGGAACTAGTTTTGCAATTTTATAGTAACGAATAATTGGAGATTTTTTAGCGCTATCCTTACTTACACCCTTCATGGGTAGGCCGTGCTCCTACAGTGGGGGACCTTTAGAAGTTGATGATGATACTTATTTTTATTTTTTATTTTAAAATAGTGATGGCAGCCCCCGACGAATATTCTTGGGTATTTTACAAAATCTGGGTTATTTTAAATAATTTTATCCTTTTTCAATTACTTTTTAACCGTCGTGAGTTTTTTCAAAAATTTTAATTTTGCTTTTTATTTTAAACTTTTTAGAGAGCATCAAAATTAGACGAGTAGTTTTGGAGAAAAATGGCAACTTGGATTTGCACAAACAAACATCCTCTCACCCCAAACGCATATACCGTCTCCGTTCCGTCGTGGGTAAAATTACTGGCTGCATCCGATTAGACTGGAAGCCGACCCCAAGTCGGGACAAGCATTTACTAAAAGGTTTATTTTCTTCTTTTCAGAGCATTTTATAAAAGCTTATTTTTAATAAGGTTTTTTTAAATTAATAATTTAATTTTAATTTTTTTCGTTTGATCGTAATCATTGAACTCGTATAAAAATTGTGTGCGCGCCATTAACTGTTGAGGAGTTCCCTCGCGAGAAGATAATCCTGGCTGTAGGATCAGGTCATGACAGAAATTATTTTTATCTATCAAATATGAACGCGTCGACAAATTTTCGTATCCGTGCTATTTACCGTTAAGGAGTTCCTCGTGAGAAGACAACTTGTGAGTTATCACCGTAACACCTATCTACGAGTAAGAACATGCACCAATCAAACTCGTACCCATCACTGAAAACTGCATCAAAATCGAACCAGTAGTTTTGGAGAAAAATGGCAATTTGTATTTGCACAAAAAATGTTTGCTGCAGCGCCCCCTGGTGAGTTGTCACCGTAACACCTATCTAAGAACATGCACCAATCAAACCCGAACCCATCACTTATAACTGCATCAAAATCGAACCAGTAGTTTTGGAGAAAAATAGCAACATGTATTTGTACAAACAAACAAACAATCAACCATCCTCTCACCCCAAACGCATACACCGTCTCCGTTCCGTCGTGGGTAAAAAACATAAAAAAATAGTATTCAAAAAGTGGGCGGTCCCAGTGCTGGTTGATAATGTCATATTATCTCGAATTTCTGGCTCTATGAGAAAGGAAGGTTTACCTCTAATTTTCCTCCTAACTTTACTAAAGAAAAAATAATGATTATAAAATACAGTCAATTAACTTTATCGAATTTAATATTGCTACCTTTATTACTACTACCTTTTAATGACGAGTACTTCCATCAGAAAAGCGATTTCCTCAAACTACAACGGGTCATTTTGCGTAACAAAAAACTTAATACAAGCTGCTGTCAAAAAGGGCACTTTGTTCATGAAAATTCATTGCGGACTTTCAGTTATGATCCATTAGTTTTTGGCGTGAAAGGGGTGTGTGCTTTATGACCTCACTCGCGTATATTTTTTAGGGTGGTATATGGGCGTATGAAAAATTTATGATATGACGTGCATACATAACCCACTGAAAAGAAATAAATTGAATGGATTTTCATATTGGATTGAGAATAAAGTTGTCTATGCAATATTCATTCGTGCTTTTCGTATACGCTGCACCACTCAATGCAAAATGAAAGTTAAAACATCTTCAAAGATGTTTCTGGGTTGAAAGACAGTTGTGTTACCATTTCTTTTGCCAAGTTAAAAGTCTAAAAGTAATGAAGTGAAAAGTTTTTGCGGGACTGTCTTATGTAATTTTGGCGTTTGACATAATGTAGGTGCTGATTCTCCATTTAAATTGTTATAATTATCACTTATTATTTTCACAGTAAACATACAGGGGAATATTTGGGATCCTCATATAAAATCGATTTATTTAAGTTTTGGTCTGAAACTAATATTTCTCGCTGTAGCAAATGACGGTTCTGAGCGACAGAAAAGGATAGAAGTTTGAAAAATGATGAGATGCAGCCCTTAAGACTCCATAGAAGTAGCACGTTGTGTCATTCAAACAAATATCGAATTACGAGCTCATACACTGTTTTAAGCTTTCATTGTTTAAAACTAAACTTATATTGTCACTTACGGGATATCCATCCACCCGCATTCTCCCGGCAACCCGCGATCATGGCGCTTGCAACAGCGTCGAAATATCGGGAGCTCAAAACTATTAACAATCACGGAAGATATACTTACGGGAGTAAGTGACAATATAAGTTTACGAGCTCATGTAATAAAACTGAATATCGCCTGTACAAATACGTCTATGGTCGTCCTATAACTCAACTCAAACTCCTTTGTTAACTTTACAAGAACATGACCACTGAATCACTTTGCAACGGAAGGGACAGACTCTTTCTTAACACAACTTTTTTGACAGGTGGCTAATAAAATTCCCGGGCTTTGAGATGGAGCCCCGGGACCGTTCCTGTCTCCCGAATTCCTTCCCCAAGGACATCCCGGGAACGTGTTATTTCCTTCACAAGTACATGCACCCTGGTACCGACCATATGGCTACTCAGGTAAGTTTTTTATATTAAGTGGACATCGACATTTTGTATGATAGATTTAATGATTGATTAAGACTGTGTGGCAGTTTATTATATTTTTAGGAGTAATGAATCGTTTTTGTCTGGCTCTTTTTTATCATGCAAAACATTTTTTATCTTTGAATTGTTTTAACAAGTTTGTGGAAAGTTTTTCAAGTAATTAGTTCACCAAGTCTGATAATAAAAATACATCAGATAAGGTTGACGCGAGACACTAAATTATAGATTGTCTGACGAAGGGAAAAGTCATTTCAAAAAAATGTACATCAAAAATATTCCAAGACGAAAAAACTTCCCTTGAATTTTGGTAACAGAATTACTTGACAAAATTCCCCCGTTGCATACCAAACGAGGTTGGATATAATTACATAGGCCTATTCACTTTATAATATAGGTCCTACACAACGCCTTGAATATTCATCAAGTACTTAAAACTAATTACTGTTAGCCTTAGTTCATAATCTGGTAGATATTTCTAAAGTTATAAAAGACCTTGGAGTGAATAAAGGTCAGGGGACAACAAAGGGTCTGGCAACCAAAAATTTTAAATAAAAATATGGTGAAGGCCGAAATTGAAGGGGAAAGTAGAAATATGAATAAAGTGACACTGAGGTTTTATAATTATGAGCTCTACCGTTGTGATGTTATGACACATAATGATGCGTCATCATTCACAAACAAAACTCTTCTAAACTAATGAGTTTAGAAGAGACTTTTTTGTTATTATTTTTCTTTTATCCAAAAATGTGATAAGATTAATAGAGAGATGAAATCTGTGAAAAAATAGAGCGCCTTTTGCTATCGCATCCAACTTTCTTTTTGGTACGGAAATAAAGTTAAATAAATTCAAAGGCTTTTATTACTTTTGATATGAAACAAACAGAACTTTTCAATTCTATCAAAGTCATTCGACTATTTCTATTTCGACGAGTTCCATACTTCCTACAGATATTGGATAAGCTTTATGATTTTTCAATGAATTTTCGTTGCTGTAGGAATTTATATGGATCTCACTTCTTGTACTAACTTCAAGTTGGTAATACATTATTTTCTTTCTTTTGAGTTACGTCTCTGAGGGGAAAACTTTTCGTAACATGTTTTTTCATTGACAGGTCAAGCATATTCAGGATGCGCTGAAAGAGTTCAACATTGGTCAGACAAAGCCAGATGATATTGATAACGACGAATCCAGTGGAGCAACTGAGTCGCAGAATTAAAATGAGACCAAAATCGTTTCAAGTTTGGAGCAAACTGTTGACATTGTAAATACTTATCTTGTAATTGCTTTGTAAAGCGTTGATTAAAAACTTTGTTCATCAACTGTTTTGTGTAAAAATGTCACTTGGAAGTTTTAATACTCTTTATATTTTAAGCTGTATTTTGAAGGCTGTTGAAAGCAACATTTTTGAGAGCACTCATTTGAAAGGCACCCATAGTACACCATATTATGCACCCACTTTTCGTGATGCGCACCTATTTTAGGTGTTGCGCACTCACTTTGGGTGTTGTGCTCTCAGTTTGGGTTTTGCGTACTCACTTTGGATGTTGTGCTCTCAGTTTGGGTTTTGTGCATTCACTTTGGGCGTTGCGCTCTGACTTTGTTTGTTGCAAACGCACTCTGCGAGTTGCTCACATACTTTAAGAATTGCCCACTCACTTTAGGTTTTGCGCACCCACTTTGGGTGTTGCGTGCCAACTTTATGTGTTGTGAACCCACATTAGGTGCATAGGTGCTCTTCAAATAGGAGCTCTCAAGGAAATGCCTAGTTTTTCCGTGTTTAGAAGTAAGAATCTTATGGCTGTCGTGGTTGATACTGAATGCTTTTCTATTAGATGTAATTATAGTGCAAATGGAGATGCTGATAAATTACGTAAATTAATAGCTAACGGTATATTCTTACTGTTATTAGCCATGTAAAATGATGCTAAATTTTTACCTGTGAGCTATATTATAAGCTCAGCTCTGTTTCATACCAAACAGTCTATTGATACTAGTATCGCCCTAATAATAGCTAAAAGATCTTTTCGGGGTAAATAAAGTTAAAATAAATATCGCAAAATTTAATAATATAGAAAAATCTTAGTCCTTACTGGATTACGGTAGCCTTTAAAACTCATTTAATACGTAGTTCATGTATCTCTTCTCTTATCGTGTTTGTACCAACACATTTTGATATAAATATAACTAATAGTGATCTGTGTGAAGCTTTACCATATAATCGTAAGGAATATATTGTATATAAAGTTGAACCTGGGATAATTACGACTTACATAGATTTAAAGCGACGCTGTAGATAAACTAATTTAAGGCAAAATGTGTTTTGCTTCTAGACATAATTCATTCAAATTATATTAGGGTAAACATTAAAATATTTAAATTCATAACATAGCATAATAGTTGAAACGAATATTACTGTAGTTTTTTTTTCAGGATCATAGATTATTTAAAAATAAAAGAATTATGTTTTGGTAAATATTTCGTACCTAATTTCAGCTTTGTAAAATAATACGGCTTAGTTTAGAAATGCCAAATAACGAATGAAACAAAACAAAAATAAAATACATGGAAACAAAATCTTGACCTCTCTACTGATCATTAATTGATTTTCTTTCTTCTGTAGTCTTTAACATTGCTGAATCAATTGTATATTTTGCGGTTTTCAAATAAACGAAAAATGTTTACAATCTTTGTATATATTTTTATCATATTTCTCAATGGAACCAAAAACTTTAGTACCTAACTCGACGCTAAGGTTTTCAAAACGAGAAACTTTTGTACTACTTTTTAATTTATGATATTTATTAATAATCTTAAGCATTGTATATAATAAGACTTCTGAACAATATACATACTTACAAAAAAGCGTATGTTCTAAAATAGTTAATGTGCTTACTGCGATACCTTGAATACTATTAGATATTGTAATTTAAAATGTTAAATAATAAAACTTTGTTTTCGTAACAATCAAGATTTGCATTTCAAACCACTGCGTTCGCATATTACGGGTACATTTATCTCATGTTTTAGTAACCAAGAATCATGTATATTGTATACAGGGTGAAAAAAAATATCGTACCGAAATAAAGTTTACAAAAATGATCATCAATATTTAAGGTACTCCTTTCAAAGCCAATTCGTTTTTCCCATCCTGTATATCTTCGATCCAAAGATATATGTTTTAGTCAACTTTATTTCATAGGCTCTACCAAACACTACCTAAATAAATATTGGCTTACGTTGATATATCGAGAACGGTCAATTCCCATCTCACACGGTTATTTCAGCTTCAATTTTCTTTTAAAGCGACCCTATAAAGACCATAATGGCTTACCCCAACACAATTTATTCTAGGAACTATTATATATGTATTTACGTTTATAATTTATTTATTTATGGAGCGATAAGCACTCTTGTAGCATTAAACACATTCCACTCGTAAACATGTTTAAATTTTGCAGTGTTGTGATTTAGCGTACTAGAATATAAAACGTATGATTATTAGGTTAATATTCATTATGCCATGCTTTAAAGCGTTTTGCGTCACATATCGCATAGAATACTTTTAACATTCTCATCTAGTCACTAGTTTTAAGTAATTTTAGAGTTTCATTATTTTGTATCACTGCAAAAAAAACTTTAGCCTAGGTTGTTTTATTAATATTGAATCTCGTTTAAAAGTGAAAGGTAGCTTTACCTTTGTAGGTAATTATAAAAAAAAACTTCTTAGGATCTTATAAAAAGTAATAACTAACTCAAATATGACGACCCGAATGACGCAGTGGTGGTGAGGCTGCCTTACGTTCTTAGGGTTCTGGGTTCGAATCCCGGTTGGAGCAAATGTTTGTGTGATGACCATGGACATTTGTCTCCGAGTCATGGATGTTTATATGCATAATAAGTATGTATTTACAAACAAAAAGTACCTATGTAGTATATCAACTATCTGGTGTCCACGACACAAGCCTCGTTGCTTAGTGTGGCACTAGATGGCGCTGTGTGTTAATGTCCAGCGATATTATTATTATTATTAAATATCGCATTGTTTTTTGCAGTCATACAAAATAATGTCAAATAATAATAGTTTTGACTAGTCATCGTCGTTATAGAATTTAGGGAATAATATTAAAAATAAAATAGTTTCAGTAACCAGTTAAATAGACAATAAAAAATATATTCCAACCCCAAAGCAATGACGAACTATTCAGAAACATGTTTTTTTATCCCAAAAAAAAAAGAAAAAAAACACAAAGTAGGCCATCATACACTATTCTAGTATTTCGTGAAAATAAAAAAGCTTTTTTATTTAATTTAGAAACAATTTTTGTTATCCTGTTTTGTTAACAAAGAATAAAACAACAACCGAAAATAGAAACAGTTTAAGTTTGAATGTATACAACTATAATAACAATGGGGAACTAAAATGTAACCAAAAAATTCATACCCACTACAACTAACATTTAACTAGAGAATTATTCATTACTTGTACATAGGTACCTAGATTTACCTTCATAATATGTATATCTAACTTCATATACACTTTTGTAGGCTTAATATATATAAAATATATTATGTAGGTATATTATCGTGAACTTTGAATTTTACTGTCCTTAAAAAAAATGTAAATCTTGTAGAATACTTCTGTGTACGCATTACTTACCGATAGTAATGCGTAATCTTCATTATTTTATATAATTGTTATTATTAACGCCTAAGAACACGGCCTTCTGTAGAAAACAATAATAATAGTCACGAATCTTTAAGTCTAATAAAATTAGAAAAAAGTATATATTTCACTATCAATGTAAGCTATTTGTATGTCACGCTGTTTCGAAAATGTATGTTTTGTTTTACTATTATTTTTTAATAAATAGTTTCTTGCGGTAAGAAACTTTAACTGTGAATGCACTGTTAGTGAAAAACTATAAAAAAATAAAATGTTTCTTTCATAATTAATTGTTTTATTTTATATATTAACGCGTCTCGGGTTGAGACTCGAAAATAATCGGCAATAAGCCGCCCACTATTACAAGGGTCTTTAACGTAACTGGTGAAATGTGGGTGTACGGCAAGGTAAATTTCTGCCCTTCTCTGTTCCCTGTACTACAGGTTTTTTTAAATATTTAATGCTGGTCCTATTCTTGACCTCAATCGAGCCAACTAAATCAAAAGAAGCCTTTTAACTCTCTATTTAAATACATTGGGGTCATACGAACTTGGGAACACCGACGCAGGCAGGGCATGGGGAATGCCTTGCCTGCGTCGGTGTTCCCAAGTGTTCCTTGGCTGTGCGCATAATAAAAGATGTAGCAAAGTGCTTCGTGTGAATGTTTGGAACATCGACAAGGTATGGGTGGAACCAGCAATACATCTGGACTCCCGATGGAAGAAGGGAGATAGATAGTGGAATGAGATAGTAGAGTTGTTGGGCGCACTCACCGAAGTACACAACACACACAGGTTTTAGGTTATGGAACCCACTTGTTATCACTAATCAATAATTATTGTCTTATCTAATCATACACGAGTAACAAATTTGGCTGCACTTTTGTTATCATGACAAAATGACAAGCTACTAATCGTAGTAAAGTCCCATAAGACTTTGACATCCATTAACTGCTTTTGACGTCACCCACGATTTAGAAAATAGGTCTGCTGGGAGACAGGATCAAGATACATTAACAGACAATCGACAGTCTAGTCTAAATTCTACCCTAACCATGTTACTGGTAGGTACAAAGTGCAACTTTCATTCTTTGACGATGAGCTGGCGATTTTAATACACACTGTACTGCAATCCATGCATTGAAATGTAATAGTAAAGTGTGTGAGATGTCGAAATCTGAATGTTGTGTGAGATTTTAAGACTCGCTAGCTAGTCATTGAAGACTAAAACCTCTACGTGTGAATCTAGCGTTAGTCTTTACGAAAATAAGCTTTATAAAGTAGCTTTTTTTATTAAAACTAAACACACCATCTTTTTAAAATTATCAAAATCTAAACGATTTGTAATGGTCAAAAGACCATGAATTGTAGCAGTATTCCGACTTGGTAAGAAATTTTTTTGTAACTACTCCGACACAAATGGATTTTTAACCATATGAATAAAAAGGGGAAATATACAGTCTAAGTAAATTAAATACAGCATTTAATTCATCACTTTTGATATACATATTGCTTATTTTGATAAACAGACCAATAAGCTATGTTTACCAAGAAAAAGGCGGAAGGCGGAGAATGGAAGGGAGACCTACGTTAAAACAGATTACACGTACATATTATTCATTCTGAACCTAACTCTCGATAAAAAAAATCTGTTGTTTCCTACAAAACTGCATTATCTACACGGCTAAAATGTATGGAACAGGAGAAGCTCGTGGTTAAATAATAACAGCCGCTCGGGTCGATCGTTAGGTTAACCCGTACTTGCCTAGGTTGGTCTGTAGATAAGGGACCGCCCATTAGATAGACAGTTCCTCCGTGCCTCGGAAAGCACGTTAAGCCGTTGGTCCCGGATGTCATTTGTAGATCTTTGACAGTCGTTAGCTAGTCAGAGGCCCAAAAAGTCTGATAACCAGTCTTACGAAGGGGTACCGTATTCCCCGGTACTAACTGGGCTGTGGAGACCTCCAGTACTGTCAAATACTGGTATTCAGCTGCATTCGATAAAACTGGAAGCAAACGGAAACATAGTTGGGAAAAGGCTAGGCAGATGATGAAAATGTATGGAACATAATTTAAATTACCACAAAAAAAAATCGTTCTTCTTTTCAAAAAAATTCAAAATAATCTTTTTTCTCTTCGGTTCAGATTGATGTAAAAGGAAGAAAAAAAGAAAAATGTTTATTTAACGTCAGTACATTAAGCACACATACAGTAATATTAAAAAAAAGATAATTATATGTATGTACTGGGTGCCTCACGGCTGCGCCAAAAAGGTCCATTTCAGCATTAATGCCAGACAGGTGATGCTGTCTGACGCTGGTCTTCCAATGAACCTTGAGGGGGGTAAGTGATAAACAGAAAACAGTTCAAACATAATCTAACCATTTATACAACAACAACAACAACAACAAACAAACATTTTTACAATTAATAGATATCGAGTAAATTAATAAAATGTGTATGTACAAGAGAGCAGCGGTGGCCTAGTGGTGGCGGCCCTGACTTACGAACAGTAAGTCGTGGGTTCGAACCCAGACAGTAGCATTACTTTGTGTAATTTATTTCATCACCACTGCTCTAAAAACGGTGAAGAAAAACATCGTGAGGAAACCGGCATGTCCTAGAACCAAAAATTCGAAGACATGTGACATCTACCAATCCGCACTGGGCCCGTGTGGTGGATTATAGCCCATTCCCTCTCATTGAGAGGAGGCCGTGTCCCAGCAGTGGGAACATTATAGGCTGGTGATGATGTTGATGATGATGTATACATGTACGAATTCGGATTAAAAAAATGTAGGTAAGTAGTGTACTGAATACGTGGTTACCGATTTAACGTCGGTGTGTCTTCCACCTTGTATGTATATGAATGCAGGCAATATTGACAGTATATTTACATGTACGAGGAAAAAGCCTACTCGAATAACAGCACAAAACAGTCACGTCTCTTCTAAAGTGAGTAACAAAAGGGTTTTTGTTAAAAAAATCCAGAAAAATACGCACGCATGTATTAATCAAAGTTGTTTCTTCCTTGTTTGGGAAAATTCCGGGACATCGCTCGCTTTTGCATGAGTTAAACGTAGGTGAATAAAGTTGTAACGTTTTTGTAGAAAACTGTAGCAGGTTTAATTTTATGTAACGAAAAACATTTAGAACCAACATAGCAATTTGATACTGGCGAGACTAGAATTACAGTCAACAATGTACTGAATAACTGTGTTTCATCAAGGACACATTAATTTAAATGATCAATAGAATATTAGCTATTTACCTACACACTCCCACAAAGGGTTTCCGAAACAACAGAATCATTTCCTGGCAAGAAATATTATTGTTTTTTTCAAAAAAACAATTTAATTTTTTATCGAAATCGGGCCCGAGACTAATTTGAGTATTTTTTGCTATTCCTCATATTTACAGATTTGGCGGTATTTTGGTATCACGAAATTCATAAGTTTTGCCGTCCCTAGACGCTGAAAGCGCGGCGACTCCGTGATACGAATATTGAGGCAGCTGTGGACGTCTTTTGAGGATGATAATGGACAAACGAGTTCTGGAGATAAGATAGGCAGTCCCTCCATATAAAATACTGGTATTCAGCTGCATTCAGTTAAACTGGAAGCCAATCCCAACATAGTTGGGAACGCCCACTTTTTTGTAGGCTTTATCTATTAGTAAGTAGCCAGTATCACTCACAAATGCTTGTAGTATCGGCAAAATTTAACAATTAATAACATCGCCAAAATACACACATTCGATGGCAACTCCTAACTTCCACATTATAATTAGTTTGTGTTGGACTGAACGTGCTTTATCTACGAGCAGCATTAACTTGCTAAGAAATATTGCCCAAAACTTTTCGTACCCTTTAAAAAACACGATCAATAGGTACTCTATTTTATTCAGCAGTTTCCTATCTACTCTAGCCAGCCAATATTTTGTAGCTTTATTTTTTAACAAAGGCGAAAATATTTTTCTTTCCTAAAGTGAGAATCTGTTTTTGAAAGCTTGTTGGCTAGAAGTTAGATGATTTAGCAAAATGTTTGAGTGGACTCATTATAAAATTAAATAAGCTTTATAAAGGGCCTGAGCAGACGACAGACTATCCGTGACGCACTTTTTAGTCTGTGAAAATAGTACCTAAGCAATTATATGCAGTAACGCATACGATGCACAAAAAGTCCGGCGGCCAAAAAATCCGAGTCATTCTGGATCAGATCACGCCGCGCCGCGCCGCGCCGCACAATAGTACGCGAAAAAAACAGAATGTTTGCTTCAACGCGTGCTAGCGCAGACGGCGCACACTTTTAGTACCTATGTAATCTCCACTAGAATAGAATGATCGATGATGTGCGTCATGTGCGTTGTCTGCGTAAAATCCGCGATGGACTTTTTGTATGCCATGCATTTTGTGGGCCACAGACTCATCCGCACAAAAAGTCTGGCGTCTGCTCAGGCCCTAACTCGTATAGTCTATTTACCTACGTAAACATTTTTCATGAATTCATCAGTTTGAGTCATTATTAGTTCCGAAGAGAGATAGCCTGCTCTTCTGAAAAATATAAACAAGAGACAGGCAAACGTCATCCCTTTTTACCCGACTAGGGAAGGATTATGATTTTAGCAGTCTATGTATGTTTGTAATTACGTATGTTCCACCGTAGCGCCTAAAATATACATTCGATTTTGATGAATAACGTGTCAATCGATTCGTTATGATGGCGCTGGTAACATAGGCTACATTATAACCGACTTCAATAATAGAAGGAGTCAATTTTACCTTGTAAACCCAGATTTTAATTAGATCGTGATTTTTCAGTAGTCGGGTTTTTAGTAGAGGTATACAACATAAATTTTTGTTCCAAAGCAGAGACGCCGCGAGGCAGGCTGAAAAGTCTAAGCTTTCTTATGTCGACTAATCCACTAATCGACAACAATAGGGATCTGGTGAACCTCGAAAAAAGTTGTGGCTCCTCAGACACCCCTTTCTGGCTGTCTATGCTCAGAGTGCAGAAAAACTCCATAAAAGAAAATTAAGGGAATCATCGACACGAACTCGTTGTTATTAATCAGATACCTTTTCTACTTATGTCATCGGGCATTGCACATGATTTTACCGAGAACCCCGTGTCTCGGATTGTAGTGGTTGGTGGATGGGTATCCATGGACTGACCTCGGCGAGCGTTGCTTAACCTTGATGATCGACCCTTACGGGGCTCTCGGTTACTCCTGATAACAATAAATAAATGGCAGTGGTTATTAAACAACCATCACTTACTTAATTAAAAAAAAACCTTCAAAATACTTTCTCTTAATTAGCACAAAACCCCAAAACCTTTAATTAGAACCGAAACCTAATATTGCCTAAACAATTACACAAGTTTGTAAACAAACTGAATTTTCACAAGACTGTCTCAGAATCTTTGTGTTTATGTTAGATCGAGATAATGATCCCAAACGGGTAAGACGAAGTTACAATTTAATGTGTATAAGTGTTAATTAAAACCACATTTTGCCAAAGTTTTAGTAATTATGGTTGGAAGATTATGTTAAGTTGGAGATAGGTTCCGTGGTGGTTTCTATTCCGGATTTTACTGTCAGATTACAAGATACCCAAAGGTCTTGAAGTAATTAAGAGTTCGTTACTATGATAAAAACAAGACTGGATCCCCAGAATACTACTAATAGTCAGACCCAATAATTAACTCACGTCTTTTTTCTAGCGTTGCTAAATAATATCAGCTGCTCGGGTCGATCTTTAAGTTAGGTTAACCAATACTTGCTGAGGTTAGTCCATGGATGGTCGACTATTATTATAATTGACAGCCGTTGGTCCCAGCTGTCATTAATAGATCTTTGACAGTCGTTACGAGTGATAAGAAGCCCGAAAGTCTGACAACCAGTCTTACGAAGGAGAATCGCATTGCCCAGTTACTGGTTTGTAGAGGTCAGATAGGCAGTCGTTCCATGTAAAATACGGTTTATTCCGAACCTGACCCGAAGTCCAAACCCGGTCGCGGGTTAGGCTAGGATCAAGAAAATTGTTCCGAACGTGACCCTTTTCCCAACCTGACTATCGTTCCTATCCTAACCCGAATTGCGATATAGATAGGTTTTCCGTGTTTTGCCGTTTTTTTCGCAGGTATGTAGCGTTATTGTTTAAGTTACTCAAACAAATTGATAAGTTACATCAGAAAAAGTACTAGGCTAACATAAATTAAAGAAGCTAATTCTATTTATGTCGCAATTCGGGTTAGGATAGGAACGATACGTTGAGTCCGGTTAGGAATAGGGTTACGTTCGGAACAATTTTCTTTTTGTTTTCAGTTTCTAACTTAACCCGCGACTGGGATAAGATTTCGGGTCAGGTTCGGAATAAACCAAAAATACGACTGCTACTCAGCTGCGCCATTGCAAGCCACCCCTAACATAGATGAGATAAGGCTAGGCAAAATGATTGTCTTTTTTGCTATGGAAGCCAGCCAGAAGCTACATAGCGCCTACAAAATTTTTAGATTAGTGTCTGTAGTTATGCCTTCAAATACGCAGCGCAGTAGAGTATAGTGCCAAAATTACTCCACGGCGCGGTGTGCAATATGATATTTAGCGTCAGTCAGTATGGGTAGCGATAATTGAAAAACTATATTAATTCGCAATTGTATAAACAATGGATCCTTGTTTACCAGCTTCAAGCGATCTGACTTTACCAGATAAAAAACAACGACTTCCTAATCGAGAAGCATGTTGCCATTGCCGTGATGGTCATCACGGCAATGGCACCATGTAGAAAACCATTTATAAAATGATCACAGAACATCACCCTTACAACCCAAGCCATCCCTTTGATCCTTATTAATTACTATAAGTGCATCAACACATTAGGATTGGTGCCGTCCCTTTTTCGGCTAATGTTTCCGTCCCTAATGTAATGGCGTGTCAGAAGGACATTCTTGTCATTGATTCTGTTATCGTTACTTTAGTTTTAGGATGTTTTTGTATATGGAAGAACTTCACTTCAGGCTCTTCACTGGATTAAAAAGAAATAAATCTTGTTAGAAAAAAGTTTTATTTGTGCTTGTAAAATTAAAAGGATACTGCAGGGAACATTGATCACCAAAGCTTACGTCACCATCCGGTTGCGATATCGTGCAACTTACGTGCAAACTTTGAGCAGTTGTGCGACAAATTTCTTCTTAGTAAATGATTCTATGGCCAAGATTGAGCACAAGCCATGGTCAAGTGCAGATTTACCGAATGGTAATATATTTGGGTCATTCAAGTTCTTGGTTCCGACGAAATCTTCTTCTTCATTTGCGTGTGGTTAGTGCCTAACCTGGTGTCAGAATTTTCGCCCATTCCTCTAACTTGGCTTTACATGCCATCTTAATATCTCTCAGACATGCTGGTTTCCTCACGATGTTTCCCTTCACCGAAGCAAGTGATAATTAGGTATACAATACACACATGAATCCGAAAAATCAGAGGTGCGTGTCTTGGGAACGAATTGGAAAATTTACATACGCATCTATTCTAATACTTATCTACTCATCACATAATACGCCTCAACTACTATGAAATACAAGCAATGTAATTACAAGACAGAATAACAAGTAAGTACAAGGCAGATTATAGCTACCTTACAGCGTCCCGGCCGCCGCGGGAGACGCCTCGGGTGTCGGGGGCCACCGTAGGCGCGGGCCTGTGGACGGTGGGCTATGGGCTAGCTCGCCATCCATCCGTCTCATGACGACAGGCCGTGTCGACGGCGCGTTCGTGTTCCACGAGCGCCTCAAAAAGAGTCAGCAAGAAGGAAGGGGGCAAGGACCGATGCCTGCCGGGGCTGCGGGACTGTTTGAAAGAGATACCGTGGCCCCGGAACATAAAGGGCGATGAAGGAAAATGGATGGGTTTTAGTCAGTAAAAATCTGACACTCCTTCCTGCTCCGCCCAGAGCGGGAGAAGTCATTTGATGATTTCCCAAACGAAAAAAAAAAAAAAAAAATGCAGATTATAGCTACGTTAGTAACTAATTCTGAATGGTGATCTAATTGGTCCCTGAAAATACGTTTAATTTCTAATCCTTCAAAGTAACGTGCCTTGTGAACAGGAAAATTACGAATCCTAATTGCCCCATTGAAAAGATGGTTCTAAAGAACAAAATGAAGACCAAGCACCACGTAATGAATTTAAATAGTCTTATTATAAAACTTTTTGGTAAAAGTTGCGTAGATATGGATCGCTTTAGTGGTTCCAAACGTGAGAACTTAAATTCACAAATTGGTTGGTTTTTACATTGAAAGTTTTGGTATATTATTCTTGTTAAGTATTGGACTCTTGGGCATTCAAGACATCTGGAGAAAAATATAAGAAACACCAGTACCATTATAAGTTAAAAAAATATGATCTCGCCATAAATGCAGTTAGGGGATTGCAGTTACAAAATTTTCTACACGATTCTTTTTAGAAGCTAGAAGTAGCTAAGGTTTTTCGTAAACTAGAAGAATAGTTACTTGTAAGACCTACGTGCGAAAGAGACAGTTTTTTGACAATATCATACTAAATTCTAAAATTCAATCCTCATCGGGCTAGGTTGGTCCCACTCCCACTAATAGAGATGACGCCTGTGTCTCAGCAGAGGGAACATTATAAGCTGATATGCTAACCTACAAACTCTACAGTTACAGAAGCGTCCCTACCAACAGAATGTACGACAAAATTACACATTTAGGTACCTAATAAAATTCTCACAATACTGCTGAAGGGTAACACAGAAACTCATAAATATTAAGAGATTTATTACTGCTTACTTCATCTCGCGGTACCTGACACGCGAAGCAAACGTACTCGTATGTAACTCATTGTACAGTCGCGAGCAAAAATGTAAAATTAATAAACAGTACCCCGGTGTTAACATGACACTTTGAGCTTAAGATAGAGACTGTCTGAGAGTTATGAGACTTAAGGTGGGAGCGCCTCGGTTATCTCGTGAAATAGTCATTCAATGGGATTAAATAAATTTAGAGGGTGATGATTATAAGGATTATAAATTCTGTAAACATAATTTGTGTTACAGATGCGAATCATATTTTGGTCAACATACAGCTTGAAACTGACTTGCAAATTGCAAAAAACTAACCAACTAAAATTAGAAAATTTGAATTTCGTGGGCCACCTTAGCGCATCCTCCCCTATACTGAGAACTTTTTTTTAAATTCCTTTAATTTTATACAGTCACTCTTATGTGTTATAAAAGATATCTGAGTGCCGAGACAAACAGACTGACCGATCAACTATAAAGATGATGAAAAAGTTAAAAATGTATTGAATTGACAAAAATAGAAAAGCTACGGAAATACCCATAAAATGTCAAGCCTTTTGAAAGTATTTGTAGAGATATGACAAGCACTGAACTTAAACTATTGCGACTTTTCTAGGCTCATTAGAACGATTTGGAGATTTAGCTAAAATACTGTAGTTTATTGATATCTCCGAATTTTTTTCTTTAAATGACTAATTCTAGAACAAAAAAAAACAAAGATTTTTCTTTGGCCTCTAGTCTTATATTTACGTAACCTACTAACATTGTTCCAAAATGAACGCACTAAATGCCACATCTACATCTAAACACAAACACATCGTCCCGACAGAAACTTCTAATAACTCTAAAACGAGGTATAATATCGTAAATTCTATGCGTACAGCACTTAAATTTATGGAACTCTCTAGACGTTTATGAGGCATTCTGGTTAATGCGCACACGATATTGGTTTCAAACTGTACCGTAATTGAACATAAAGGTCGGCTTTTAAAATTATTTCCTGCGGGTATGTGTGATGGTTTACGGCAGAGTTGGTAGTCGTAAAGTCAAAACAAATATCGTAAACAGTCTGTAAAATATTGTATTAGAGCAGTGTTGGGATGCGAAATAGTCTTGGGAGCTACTTATTGAGATTACCTCTGCCCAAAGCTGCCATATCTGAAGAGGGAACAGGATCTGCGAGGAATTTGAAAAATAGGTATTTTGCGAAACTTTTGCCGTCGTACTGCGTCAAGCCTGCCCCCGTAGACTGTGATAACCGTGGAGGATGCAGCTCAGACCGATTACATCACAAACATTTTGACGACATCGACGTTTTGTTTTCCTCTTTTTTCTCCTCGAAAACTGAGCCGATACACATATTTTTGACATTAATATTTTAAGAAAGAGTATTCCTAGTTTCCTATCAATTTCTTATATTAACAAACTTTTCCTTGACTAGTAGTAATCACGGCCGCAAAGGTTAGGCATTTTTTGGCAAAAAAAATTAGGCTGAAAAAAAACGACACGTCTATTATATAGTAGAACTTGATTTTATGAAGAAAAAAATGATTGAGCAATCATTTTTTCCCCTTTTTTTATTTTTTGCCTCTAGGGCAAGAGGCATTATTCAGGAAGAAAAAAAGGGGAATACATTTGTATGGAGATTCGCAGCCCCTGTTCTCTCTTAACAATTACTAGGGGTCATATGTACGTACTGTTATTGTCACTCCATATTCAGTCGTACCATGAATGGTATGGCTGTTTATATTCTCGTGTCAATTAACTCAGCCTATCACAGTTCATATTACTGGACATATACATTTCTCAAGGTCCTGTCCTTCGCTTTCCGCATCCAGTCTGACCCAGCTACTTTTTGTAAGGTCGTTGTCAATTTCGTATTTTATCCTTCAAAGACACCCTGACCCGCTACATAGCCTGCCGAGCGACCTTGAATTGGAATACAATACACGTGTCCTTTATCACGAAGATATTTTTCTATAGTAACGCAAGGCAGCTCCAGGCTAGGGCACGCCACAATAGTGACGATAAGTCCCCTCTTTGAGGAGTAGCTTGAGACACGCCACGGCGTCTTCACCTTCCGCCTGACGCAGGTCCTTACCGGACACGGTTGTTTCGGGTGGTTCCTGCATCGAATCGGGCGGGAGAAAACGCCCGGGTGTTTCCACTGCGAGGATCGACCGGAGGACACGGTGGATCACACGGTAGAGGTGTGCCCCGCGTGGGCGGAGCACCGCCGTGTCCTCGTAGAGGCGATCGGCGGCGGCGACCTCTTGCGTCCGGTCCTGGTTCAAGCCATGGTCCGGAGCGAGACGGAATGGGACGCCGTCACCTCCTTCTGCGAAGCAGTAATGCTGGAGAAGGAGTTGGCGGAACGTGAGAGGGAGAGAACCTCACGTCCCGGCCGCCGCGGGAGACGCCCCAGGCGTCGGGACTGGGACTGTTCGAAAGATATACCGTGGCCCCGGAACATAAAGGGCGATGAAGGAACATGGATGGGTTTTAGTCAGTAAAAGTCTGACACTCCCTCCTGCTCCGCCCACAGCTGATGGAGAAGTCATTTGATGATTTCCCATCCGAAAAAAAAAATAAAGGTAGCTCTAGGCTAGGAAGAGTTGAACATAATTATATCCTAATCTGAAGCCACTATTAGTTATTCAGATTCATCGACTGACCCTTAAATCTTAATCAAGCAGATATTGATAAATGTGCCCTTACATACAACTTTAGGTCCAATCACCTCGTTTCTTACACCTGATATGATTACATCTCGGTAATTGGCTCTAGTCTGGGGCCTAACTTGATTACCTACATCTCATCTATATGAACTATGAAAGTGGTGCCCCCTCGAGGATCAAGTTATTATTAAACTGTTATTGGCATTGATTGGACCTTTTTGGGGATGTTGGGTTTAGTTTAATCTTGAGAAGAGTTTTCGTTTACGTCTTAAACGTATTTTAGATGTAGTGTTTGTGTGTGGGCGTAGATTCGGACCTAGGCAGGCACAACACTTTGTGTAAGTAGGTTCCTATTTTATTTCAACACCACTGGTCTCAAAACTGTAAAAAAAAACATTGTGAAAACTATTCTCTCTCCTAAAAAGGAGTTACACAGTTTTGGATTGCCATAGGCAGATTATGCTATAATGACTGCCTCGATGGTCTAGTGATCGCAAGCACGACCGCTTAGCAAGAGGTCCTGGGTTCGATTCCCGGGTCGGGCAAAGTGTTATTGGGTTTCGCCATCAGGAATTTCTCAGTAGCAGCCACGGTTTCAGGATCTGTGCCCAGTTGATTGCAATAGGCTCGCCCCCTTTTACACGGGACTTTAACATAACTAGCGAAATGTGAGTGTACTATAGGGTAAATAGTGTGGGTTGTGGGTGTGGTGTACTCTAGAGAGTATACTCTGCTTAATCACACACATTACAGGCGTGATGTTATGTTAAAATCTTTGCTACATGTTCGCAACCCAGCGTACTACAGTTTATAATCTAATTCAAAAAATACATTCAGCAATTTTAAAATTTTAACACAAAATTCAGTTCAGAATAAATTTTCTGAAATCTCCGAAATAACTTTTGGGGTCTCCGTGCCTATGGAACGAGACTGGCTTATGAGTCTCCAGGGATAAGCAGAGAAGTTACTTTTAATCCTGCAGTAACTTGCGAATAAATGGAAGAGTATGGGAATGTTGAAACGATGTAAGTTTTTCAGCTTATAAGTTGGTCTAAACTCTTTTGATGTATTTAATTTTGTTTTGTTATGGTGGTAGATGTGTGCAGAGTAGGTGTTTGCAGTTCAAGGTGGCGTTGGCGTTGCTTATCAAGAAAGTTAGCATTGGTATGTCAAACTTGATACATTTATTTTAGTTCTGTGTTTTCTCACCTGCAGAGGTAAGTTGGTTGAAGTGTCTGTTACATTTTTAATGTGAATGTCATTTAAAGAAGGAAAGGTGAGGAATCCAATACAATTAGCTCTAGTTCGTTACCGTGAGACACTTCCAAAAGGCAATGACTAAAATGTGTGAAGCAATGGTGCCGTAATTGTTCGAAACATTACTGCAACCTGTAACATACTGATTTTATTCAGTCCGGACCGAGTTTTGAGCTTTACCGCCATACAAACTTCTGCCCGCGTAGTATGACCACCGTAGAAACGAAAGATAATCGACAAATCTTTTGTTCATCTGTCATTTTGTCGATTGAATGACAGATGAACAAAAGATTTGTCGATTCTCTTTCGTGTCTGACCACCGGGTCATGCTACGCGGGCTGTTGGTTATGCTATTAATGTAACACACACTCATATTTATTCTGATCTCGGAAATTCATTAACATAATCCTAGAAGTTATTATACAGGCATTGGGTGCATTTAAAATACGACCACGAGTAGGCAACAAATAGCAAATTAAAGATTATTTTAATTAAAATTTAATATTTACATACGAAGTAACAAACAAAACTAACACAATTTTAGTTTAGCTTATTTCAACATCAACACGCCATTTATTTCATAATAATTAAATGTCCAGAATTCCCTGAATCAAATGAATAATTTCTGCCACAGACTAAAAATACCGCAAGCTATGATTTACAGCGCTACAGAATATAAATAAAAAACGCTATTTCCGCTGAAATATTATGCCAATACAAACATATGGTTACCATCTTAGAGTACTTTTAATATAAATATTTTTATTTGATACGATACTAAACTTGTTTCGGTGGAATAAAATAAATTGGAATTTACATGACTGATATTTCACATTTTTACTAATATTACACTACACTACAACAGCCCATAACGTCCACTGCTGGACATAAGCCTCTCCCATGATGGGAGGAATTTGCCGTAATCTCCACGCTTGGCAGACAAATTGGAGATCGCAGTGATGAAAGACTAACAGAAAACGCTGCTGCCCATTCTCTGGTCTACGGAGGCGCAAGGTGTTCTGCCTCAGACATTAGTCGCCTTATACTCGCTTGGCAGCTGGATCAAGGGCTTGATTCAGGAAGCAGTACTTCTGGAGACGGCTCGTATTGTTAGGAGATTCCTCTCTCAAGAACCTAACCTGAACTGACCACCTGTAAGCTCGGATCCTGTTCCCGATGCTAGTAGGCTAGTATTTATTTTATATTTTTAATTTAGTTTCATTTTATTATGTAAAATAAAAAATAAAAATTGTGTACAAAAAGCAAATGAATTAATGATAGTATTGACACATGACATGAGGGTGTAGGTAGAAACCAACTCTAAACATCTGTCAATGTCCCTTGAATATTTAATAAATAGCTTGACGTTTTGTGACAAAGGTCTTGGATATTTCAAGATGACAGACTTTCAGTTTTTTCACTGGTCTATTGTAAACGACACCGTTCTAAAGCAAATAAGTAGTATCAAACTTATATAACCAATTATTGTAGTCCAAATGTCAAAACAGTCGTGAACGATACACCGTGAAAACTAACGGTAACCGGATAATAAAGTAAATAAATAAATAAATATAGCTGGACATTACACACAGCGCCATCTAGTGCCACACTAAGCAACGAGGCTTGTGTCGTGGACACCAGATAGTTGATATACTACATAGATACTTTTTGTTTGTAAATACACCCTTATTATACATATAAACATCCATGACTCGGAAACAAAAGCCCATGCTCATCACACAAACATTTGCTCCGACCGGGATTCGAACACGGGACCCTAAGGACGTAAGGCAGCCTCACTACCGCTGCGCCATTCGGGTCATGTTTTATCGGTAATCCAAAAAATCGGATAACCGATAAAATTCTTAACTCCAATCAGTATCCCTCTACCTCTCATTATATTTAATAGTTTAGACATCAAATAAAATATTACTACCTATCACGAACAGTTTCTCTCCAAAATAAACTTTTCGAAAAGAAAGATCATCCTATTTTTCCGACCTTTATGAATTTCCGTCATAAATATTTCACCTACAAAAATACCTGAGAGACTCCAGATTGAGCAATAACGATGAAAAATTAAACTCTATTCTCAGGGTACTAACTGCCAAGTTGTGAACTAGGATATTTTGATAAGTGTGAAGGGACTTGAGTAGTTACATAAGACCCTTGGCGACTAGGTTTATTTATCAAACTGGCTAATTTAGCCTTCCAACTGGGCATGGTTTACCGTTGACGATTTGGAAAGACATCCTCTTAAATTTTTTTTGTTCTTTTTTCTAAAAGTTGTTGATCATTCTCAACATTTTCTTGCTCTTATCTCAACTTATTTGGGGCCGGAGCAGCATGTCTTCTGCTTCCATACTTCTCTATTACTCGTCATCTCATCAGACGCTTTCTTTCTTATTGCCATATCATCCTTCACACAGTCCGTCCACCGTTTCTCGATTGAGTAATAAACATCCATCCATTCATTATCTAATATACATGAGTATTTGAATACTTGCCTATAGTACGATAAAAAGAGAATCTAAAAATACATTGTCTATTGCATTGGGTATTTTACAGATTGCACGGCTAAAACCCACGTCCGTACTGTAAATTGAAGATTTTATGGAAGCGACCCATACAATGTGTAGAGTCAGCAGAAATTTCACAAGAAACACTGTAGAACCTGAATCTATACATATCAACACCATTTCATCATCATCTGCCTAGCCTTTTACCAACTATGTTGGAGTCGGCTTCCAGTTTTACCGGATGCAGCTGATTACCAGTATTTTACATGGAGCGACTGCCTATCTGACCTCCACAACCCAGTTAGTACCGGGTAATACGATACCCCTTGGTAAGACTGGTTGTCAGACTTTTTGGGCCTCTGACTACCTAACGACTGTCAAAGATCTACAAATGACAGCCGGGTTCAACACCATTTATTATTTAAATAACGTTATATTCACCTCCGGGTCCTGTATTTTTGTTCCTGTATGGTTGTAGCCATAAGAACTACTAAAAATCGATTATTAGCTAGGTTTTCAATATTCATTACGGCGAGGCGTTCGCTGACTGCTGTGCTGACTCGTATACTAAAACAGTTTAAGCAAACTTAAGCATTAAAATCAATGAGTGCAAGTTAAAATAAGCAAAAGTTTTTCATTAATTAATTTTAAAGTTCGCTTATTTTATGGTCTTGGGTTCGATTCCTAGATCGGGCATAGTATTATTAGGTTTGTATATGCAGAATTTCTATGTAGCAGCCGCAGAGTCTAAATTTGTGCCAAGTTGATGGCAATAGGCTCGCTATCGCTATTACATGGGACTTAAACATTAAATAAATAAATATCGCTGGACATTAACACACAGCGCCATCTAGTGCCACACTAAGCAACGAGGCTTGTGTCGTGGACAACAGATAGTTGATATACTACATAGATACTTTTTTGTTTGTAAATACATACTTATTATACATATAAACATCCATGACTCGGAAAGAAATGTCCATGCTCATCACACAAACATTTGCTCCAGCTGGGTTTCGAACCCGAGACACTTAGAACGTAAAGCAGCCTCACTACCGCTACGCCAATCGGGTCGTCAAACTACTAGCAGATTACTAGCGAAATGCGGTTATAACATAAGCACACACTGCGCACATTCTGCCTAACCTTTTTGGAATTACAGGAGTGATGATATAGATGTGAAAATAAAAAAATCAACTACGGCTTTACACCTTTTTTTCATTAAATAAAAGCAAAGCAAAAACAAATGGAACTCAGTTCCCCTTCACAAAGCCTCAGGCTACAAAATTCAGTAAAGCCAAAAGTACCAGCAAATTCACTTCAAAATCAATTATGCCATTACCATACTCTTTTAAAACATTAAATTAAATGAATAAACAAGATTCTGATAATATTTATTGACGCCTGAGGTAAACATAACATTCGTGGACCATTTACACGAGGAGAGTTCCTCGCCTCGAGTGTTTATCGAAAGCGAATAAAAACTTGTCTCGTGAAACTATACTCGAGGTACTGGTGATGAAACGTTCCACTTTTAAAATTAAATATAAGCGTCGCGCGTCGTCTATGTTGAAAAAAAACGAATTTTAATCAAGTTTCGAATCACAGTTCGAAAAATAGCCTGCAAAACAGATAATAATTTTCTTAAACTTAACAGCAGTGGGAGAAAAATATGATCTGTTTTTGCCAGGAGGCCTGTTGGCCTCCTGGCTTTGAGAGTAGGTGGGCCATATTCTTAATACATGATGTGTCTCGAATGTCAAGTTCAAAGAAGTTTCTACTATTTCTAGCCCAGTGTTAATTCAATAATATGACCTGAATAATCTCGCACGAATATTTTGGAATCTCTACGGGCGAGAAATTCCCCACCTATAAATGCAAAAAATAAAAGGTATCGGGTTCATGCAAACATTACTCGCGTACGGTAGGTTAAAAAATATATTTAAAAAATCTGTCTCCATATGAAAGGTAAACATTTTGATATGGAGTGGATGCATAGTATTATGTCACAGAGTACACTGTATATATACTGGTATTATGTCAGATATGAATTTTGTGAAATGGGGGAAATATTTCAGAGGCATTTGTTTATTGACTTTGTTTATTGGCAGTTAAGTGAATTTGACTTTGCTGACATTTATCACTCTAAAACTAAGCCACACGCTCGTGAACTTGACGACCCGAAAGGCGCAGCGGTAGTGAGGCTGCCTTACGTTCTTAGGGTCCTGGGTTCGAATCCCAGTAGAAGCAAATGTTTGTGTGATGAGCATGGACATTTGTTTCCGAGTCATGGATGTTTAAATGTATAATAAGTATGTATTTACAAACAAAAAAGTATCTATGTAGTATATCAACTATCTGGTGTCCACGATACAAGCCTCGTTGCTTAGTGTGGCACTACATGGCACTGTGTGCAATGTCCAGCGATATTTATTATTATTATTATTAACTTACTACACGCCTATTTTATCCCGAAGGATTAGGCTTATGTTACCAGTCATGGTTAAGTTCCTGCCTGACTCGAGTGCTCGCAAACCCGACTGCTGAGACACATAAACCTATTTCCTCTATATAATATTTGTATTGATAAGAAAAGACAAGGAACTACGAAAACCTATCCACCAAAATATATACCCCAGAAACCTACCACAAAGATACGGTTGTAAACAGGGTTACCATCTGACCGGATAAATCCGGTCTAGACCGGACTTTTAAAATTTAATGCCAATACCGCAATTCGCCCGGATTTTGTGCCAGACCAGATTTTTCGACTCATGTGAAAGCCTCAAAAATTACCTGAAAAGTAAGGAAACTGATGATTGTGAGACTGCTGAGAAAAGACGGGTTGCCTTCTTTACTGAAGTGAATGACGAATTACTTCGCATTTGTCAGTTTTTTTTTGCATCACAATGCGTACGTCGAACGTATCTCATTGATGACTGCGCAATGGACGATAGAAAGAATAAGATTATCAGTGGAGTCCATCAGAGCCAACCTACTTACGAAGTATAAAATAATAATAATAATAGTAGTGTAGTAGTCTCTACCATAGTAGTCTCTACCACGGGTGTTATACCTAACCACCTCCACCATAGCCTCAAATTGATAGACCTCAAAGACTCAATTTAAATCACACGCATAAAGATAAGGAATATCATATAAAATAATATTTGCGGTCAAAACCAAATTTTAAAAGCCATTTTTAACAATAAAAAAAACAACACTTTTTTTATATTAGGCCCTGGTAACCCTAGTTGTAAATGAAACACAAAATACACCCAGCATACGGTAACTATATTTACTAAACATAGCAAAACATATTTCGTTCTATTTCACTACTGTCCCAAACTATGCAAGGTTAAGCCCACCTCCGCAATATAAACTCAATTTATAACCCAAAAATTTCACCACCCGGTCATACTGACTGCTCAAAATCGAACCTAAATATTTTACCTTCATCAACTGTCTACAAACTGGCACTTTGGTCAAGGGCTTTTAGATCCAAATGAGGTTTTATCTTTTATTTGAGTTCAGGAAGTAGTTTTGGGTTAGGGTCCTTTGTTTTTGTGACGAAATAGTAAAGTAGTAGTTTCTCATTATGAAATTGAAAAAGTACGATCTCAGTTATATTTAACCCTTTTTTTAAGGTTCTGTACGGAAAAACGGAACCCATATTGTATCTCTTTATTGTCCATGTGTCTGTCTGTCCGTCTGTCACAGTGAAATTTGGCAAGCAGGAATGTCATATAGCACATCTAAAGAAAAAATCTGAAAGACGTAAATATGTAGTTTAATAACAAAATACCTACGAGTTTATACGGAACTGGAGTCCACGTTTGTGAAATATGTTCTGATAAAATTGTCCTCAAATGGATGCCTGAAACTAGTCGGCTTTGCTGAAGCGGGCCCTAAAAAGGTTGCGTAGACACACTGGTTGATCATTACCTATTGGTAGGTTTAGCTCATCTTTGATTGCATTTCCGCTCATCTTGGCAAAGTTAGCGCCAAAATACTGGCATGTTGCCCTACAACTAACAACATTCGCACTGTAACGTGTTCACTTATGTCCTGCAATAATATTTAAATAAATATTCCAGAACTCCGACAAAGTAATCTTTATTTTGCTACAAATCGTTACGAAGACTACAAACACTATTACAAAGTCTTCAGCTTTGTGTCTTTCTTTTTAGGAATCCGATGGATGTTTTCGAATGAAATTAAATTGATAGGAATATTATTCAAATCTGTAAAAAAAATAAAATAAGAAAAAAATATTAAATTATTATTATTAATTAAATTACTTCTGAAGACGTGGAATAGTTTCTAAACAAACTGCAACTGTATCTGACGACCCTGGTTACTTATTTGCTTTGGCTTCTGTACTTGTTTCACCAATTCAATGGCTGCGACAATCGTATCTATATCGTATGTCTATCGTATCGTTTGTTTATTATAGTGCTACTTGTACTATACAATTAGTTTACTGCGCTCACTTGCGTGTATTTTGTGTGTCTTAATGCTATGCTATGCCATGGTTGAGATCCAGTACAAAGTAGATAATTGGTTGAATTATAAGTTTAAATAAAGGGTGTAAAAAACTTCTTAACGAAGCCGAAAGGTACTTTTTTCCCCATCATTGCGATATTTTTTTTGTTCTACACCACACCTGGGAACCTTCTAGTTACGGAGATATTGGGGGTCAAAGTTCCAGCTTTTCGACAAGTATTTTTTTAAATACAAGTTTTAATGTAACATTTTTACTTTAAACACCTCCACGACCCCCGAACTATTCAATCCATTCATCAGCACAATGTTTTGAGGCGTTACATTGAGTTCTACCACAAAACATGATTATGAACCCCAAAAAAAAAAAGTCGTTTCTCAGCAATAATTTTTGCGTAGTTACTTAGTTTGATGTTCATAATGCTTGGTTGACGGCTTCGTGATGAGTATGTTTACACCCTGTATGTGTGGAGTTCGTGGCCAAATAATAACAGCCGATCGGGTCGATTAAGCCTTGCTTGCCTAGGTTGGTCCATGGAACCATGGGCGTGCGCTCCTAAGAGGCAATTAGGCAAAGCCTACCCTACCAACTGGGCATTTATTATAACTAATTAACTATGTAATAAAATACCACATTATGTATAAAATATTTAAAAAAAGTTCAAACTCCTGTTACAATACTTATAGCAATTTGTCGTTCACTCACTTGACTCACGCTCGCCGTGTCACGTAACCAACACTATACTGGAATTTACTGCGAAGCTTGAAGCTCCACCGGACAGGCAAACACTCGACTAGCCTAAAACCCATTGATAATTTTACGCACACAGCGGCAAATTGGTGCATATTTTCGTGTGTATGAATCGCACACATGTATAGATTGCTGTAATTTTAGGGTGGTAACTCCTGCGAGTGTAGCTGGGCTGTGATTGGCTGCTACAACACAAAGCCAGAATTCAAGGTGGATGTTCTTTAGCCCGCGAAATTCAAATTTCCTTACGTTTTTTGCAATTTGCAGGCCAGTGCTAGGTTGTATGTTGATTAAAATAATGATTACCCCCCGTTTTTGGCGCGTATTATTATTATAATAATTAATGGGTCTTCATGGGTGTCGTTTTCGTGGTTTTTGGGGTTGCTGATAATAAAAATGTGGTCAAAATGAAAATCCAAGATGGCGCCGACGATTTTTTTATTTTTGCTATCATTATTTTGTGGCCTACCTACCGTGGAGAACCACTGCACGCCACTGCATGGACCAAGTATTACCAGGCCAGACAGTGGCCTGAATGTCTGACAGCCAGTCTGACTGATTGTATTACCCCGTACTAACTGGGTTGTGAAGGTCAGATAGGCAGACGGTGTCCGAAAATTATTTCCTACTTCTACCAGCTCAACACAGTTTTGAAATCACACGTCTAAGCACGGTTAATTAATGTACTATTAAAACCAGCTCCTCAGATTAGTATCATCTGAAAATTTCATCATCATCATTTTAAGCCAAAAGACGTCCACTGCTGGACATAGGCCTCCCCTAAGTGTCGCCACACGACACGTATCGTGTCCCGTGTGACTCGCATCCAGCGGATCCCCGCAACCTTCACCAGGTCATCGGTCCACCTGAAAAGATACTTACATTCCATCTCGATTTCCGATAAATAGTCAATACTAAAACCGCAGTACCTTATTACAGCTGAGAGCAAACAAGGGTACTAAATATCGGTCGGGACAACGAGACCTTAATTTACTAACAAAATGTAATTAAAGGGGCCATTAGTCGGGCTATTTAGCGCCAATTTGTAGTGTACCTCTTCGTTGAAAATTATAGATTTTTGACACATGATATTGAATAGATCATAATCAATCATATAAAGTATTTTCATAGCAGAACATCACGCCTGTGAACCTCGAAGGATTAGGTAGAGGTGTAAGGCCGAACAAGCCATTTGGTTTACATTTTACAATGTAATTTACAAAGTACAAAGTAATTAAGGAGTAACTTTGTATCTCATTATAAGTGAACTGTTATTTATTAAGTTCTTATGAGAAATAAATATCTTTAAACCTAATTTGTTGGTTAAACTGTAAACCAAATAGCTTGTTCGACTGTACCTGTAGTACTCAAGTACTTTGCCAGTTATGTTCAAGTACCATGCAATGGGGGCGAGCCTATTACCATCAACCAGGCACAAATCTAGACTCCGTGATTATTGCTGAGTAATTCTTGATTGAATTCCCCAATAACATTTTGCCCGACTTGGGAATCGAACCCGGGACCTTACGCTCGGCAGTAGCGCATGCGACCACTACACCACAAATGGCAGTCCAACTCAAAGTATTTTCATTACTGGACTGGTATAGTAACCAGTTCCAATATAATTATGTTTTTTCGAGTTATGTTTTTTAGTGATTTTTCGAGGAATACCAATTTCTACTTTGATTGCTTTTAACCTGTTTTTTTAAAGGGGACTACAGGAGCTAAACCGAGTTTTATAATGCAAAAAAGCATATGATTCACTGCAATAAACTAGACCAGAAAAATATATTATATTCTTCAGGATATATATGCCAGTATGATAGTGTTTTGAAAACATAATACAACAAATTTTACTTGATCAAAAATATCCCTAACTGATCTCTAAAAATTTATTTTATAGAGTAAAACCTTACTAAAATACATGCGATCATTCTGATTTTTGGCAAATAATTCTACAAGCAACATATTAGCATGATAATGTTTTTTTTATTGTTTTAGTCCAATCAATAGGTTTTTTGTAAATCGCAAAAAACCATTTCGCACTACGAATAGTGCGAAATGGTTTTTTGTTGGTGGTTTTTAGTTGTTGTTACGTCAGTCACTGCGGGCCGAAGCCCGCAGTGACTGACGTAACAACAACTTTGTAGTGCAAGCTGATTAGAACTTTATTCTAACAATATTTCAAACGAAGTTTGAACCATCACAAATAGAGTTGCTAATTTAGCTTCTGTAGTCGCCTTATATGAATTTGCAATAAATATAGTAGGAAAACATGACATTTAAAAGTGGTTAGTGTTTAAAACACACGTCTGTTGCTCGTTACTCTGTTTTTAATTGAAAAAATTGTGGGTGCCATAATTTAATTTTCAAGTTTTGTATAGGTAATCAAATAAAAGCCAATGGCATAGTTACTTATTTTTTTTGTTCCGGCAGCAAGAATTTAACAAAGTATAATATTAAAAAATCACTGTTATTTTAACACTAATGCATTTCAATTTAATTCATATTTGACTACAAGTGTGAACAACTTTTTGAAACTTTTTGCCTTGTCCAAAAAGCAGTAAGCGAAAACATTTAGTTATTTAGTTTAAAAAAATATATTGCACTCAAGAAAATTAAATTATCTTTTATACCGCGAATTCTTCCAAAACTGATTTTCAAGATTGTAATTTTTTGCTTTCAATTTACTTTTTCTGAAATGAAAAGGTGTTCGCTGAAAATATACATTTTTTTCATTTCGTATTTCAGGTTAAAACGAAAAAGTACATACAGTAGTACATACATACAGTGTAATAAAATGAAGTTTATTATAATAAAGTGTTATTAAAATATTGATGCAGGATAAATGACACCTACAAAAACATTTTTCAGAAATATTTAGCCACAAAATCATGTTTTATATTTTCAGCATCTAATACATATTTTAACTGCAGGCTTGGCAGTAAATGTTTGGTACAGATCACTGCACGCAAGTTGAACCAAAATGACGGTTGTCCGCATAGGTACAATTATTGACAAAATCGAGTGAGAACCGAAAATGAGCAACTGCGCATTCATTCATTCATTCATTCACTTAGGGGATGCAATCTGGAACACTATCGGGTCTCAATCGACTTTTTTTCTTAATTGTAGCTTCCCGGACGACCGCCATTTTGGTTCAAGGGGACTGTCTGGATTATATTTACATTAAATTCCAGTTTTCCCCCCTGAGGGGGATTCTCTTCGGGGGGATTTGTGGAATAAGCCCAACTTACGTGCCGCGATCTATAGCTGTGTTTAAATTAAATCAATTTTTTTTTATTAAAAAAAACTATTGAATAAATAAACTAACAACAAACTATAAAAGGGCATCGAAAAACTCCTCAACGCTGTCAGCTGGTAATGTGCCCAAGAGACCGGCGGCGTTGCCACGTTGTATGGCAACACTTAGACAATAATTATGTAAATAACTTAAACATTAAAAAAAAATTTGTTAATTATTTTAACAAACTATAAATAAGCTAAGCTAAGCTAAGCTATAAGCTTCTTGCCATTCAAAACCAAAATTTACTTAGCTCAAACTCTGATTCAGCGGATCATTGATTACGCTGATGCCTGCTATTTGGATGCCACCGAGAAGCTGTTAAACAAGCTTGAGCGCTTACAAATCCTCTGCATTCATTTTGTGTATGGTCTGAGGAAATATGACCATGTTTCTCACTTCCGCAAGGAACTCAAGTGGCTCCCTATCCGTCTTCGCAGGAACACTCGGATATTATGTCTCCTTTACAACATCCTTTATAACCCTGCATATCCCAGCTACCTGCGCGATCGTTTTTCCTTTACCCGTCCTCCTGATGCTCTCTGTAGATCCCACCTCAGGCATCATCTTAATTTCCCATCCCATAAAACCGAACTGTATTCATACTCCTTCTCTGTTCACGCTGTACGTTTGTGGAACTCACTTCCGCCTAACATTCGAAATTCTAAAACTTTATTTCTCTTTAAAAAACAAGTCAAAGAGCATTACCTCTCTTCTCAGTAATATTCTTCATATATATATATGTATGTATATGGGTAAATATTTACAATATATTCTTATTTTATTATATGTGTATGTATTTGTATGTATGTTTATTATTATAATTATAGTTTTGTTTTAAGTTTAAATTTAAATTTTTGATTCTAACTTTTTTACACACTGTCTACATTTCTTATCCAACTTTCCTCTCGCAGGTCTGCTGGAAGAAATTTCTTAAGAAATAAGCAGTACCTTTGTGCTCTTCTATGTAAATATATTGTCCTGTAAAGTATTTTGTGTGTACATAAATAAATAAATAAATAAATATAAAGCTAAATTGGGACTGGCACAGCCTGAAAGCATCGCGCTAGATCTCGTAGAAGATGGCGGGATGAGCTGGACAAGACCAGTGACCAGTGGTCCACATTGGCCCTGGATCGAAACAACTGGAAGTCATGGGCGCCTTTGTCCAGCTGTGGGATGAAGCAGGCTAACACTGTAAGTATAAATCTACACTAATATTATAAAGAGGAAACTTAAACTTAAAAACTACTGGACCGATTTCAAAAATTCTTTTGCCGCTAGAAAGCTACAATATTTATCATGAGTAACATAGGCTATACATTATATTGATATCATGCAAATTAGCCGAGCTAACACAATTTTCGCGGACGAAGTCGCGGGCGAAGTACTATCTATACCTACTTAATTTTATAAAGAGGAAAAATTTATATTTTTTTATGTAACGAGTAAACTTAAAAACTACTGGACCGATTTGAAACAATCTTTCAGCAATGGATAGCTGCAATATCAGCGAGTAACATAGGCTATAATTTAACCCCGTACTCCCACGGGCACGGGAACTACGCGGGTGAAACCGCGTGATGTCCGCTAGAATAAAATATATTTATAAAAATCCTAGTATTCATGTTTCTCTCATAATATTTATTTAAATTGTATTTTAAAGTTTCAGAAAATCTTCTAGTCCATATTTCCCCGCGGCTGACAAGGTATACAAATGTAATCCAAATTACCATAAATAAGGTTTTAGTTCACTCTTCATACGAAAGGCATGTCTTTGTACTCTCAAGTATCATGTCACTTGTTATTTCAAATCTCTTTGTGAAAGCAATTAGACTGTGAATCAAGTTTGAGTTAAGTGTGGTCGCTTATGATTGCGTTGAGGTTGGCTTTTAGTAAAATTACATTTGGTTAATGCTCTTTTGTTGTTGTCGCTGTGAGATGGAAGGTGATGCAAATGAGAGTACATTATTATTTTTCTGTTGAAGCTTTGTGACCTAACTAATCATGAAATCAGATTTAGTATGACTTAAAATCTAGGAGCATGAGGTCCTGGGGTCGATTCCCAGATCGGGCATAGTGTTATTAGGATTTTCCATTACGAATTTCTCAGTTTCAGTCACGGAGTCTGGATTTGTGCCCGATTGATGGCAATAGGCTCACCCCCTATTACTTGGGACTTAAACATAAATGGCGAAATGAGGGTGTACTTAATGGGTACACCTCTGCCTAACCATTCGGGGATTACAGGCGTGATGTTATGTATGTTGTTTTATTTTAGTTTAACGTTCACTGCCTGCATAATGTTATCATCAACCTATAATGTTCCCACTGCTGGGACAAGGTTTCCTCTCATGATGAGAGGGAATGGGCTATAATCCAACACGCGGGCCCAGTGCGGATTGGTAGATGTCACATGTCTTCGAATTTCTGGTTCTAGAACATGCCGGTTTTCTCACGATGTTTTCCTTCACCGTTTTGAGAGCAGTAGTGATGAAATAAATTACACAAAGTAATGTGCCTGTCTGGGTTCGAACCCACGACTTACTGTTCTTAAATCGGGGCCGCCACCACTGGGCTACTGCTGCTCCTGCCTAATGTCAGGTAGGTATGAATCAACACAATGCCAATGACTTTCAATATATCTATGGCAAAGCGACGACCGCCCAAAACAATGGCAAAGGACATACCCAAAACACCTGCCTTACCGTCCATCTAACAATAGTGAACGCATCCATCAAATCATCACCTAAAATAAATTTAATCGTAATTACATTGTATCACCTATTTAGACACGAAAACTGCTAATTAACTACTTTTAAGGTGTGAAAAAAACATTTTGTTATGTCACAATGGATGATTGCGAATTGAACCGTTGCAGCTTGGCATTCTAATCGGCTCGTTAGGGATATAGAGCGTGAAGATATCGATGTTGATGATAAGGATAACGGATAGTAAGTTGATATCGTTTTAAACGGATAGTTAAGGTAGTACAAGTTGCGGGCTCAAACTCACTGGTTGGGCGTGGCCAAAAAGCACGCTGTCTCCCCTGGCATCGTGCCCCTGACGTGAGATGCACGATAATTTATAGTAAAAAGGCGCGTAAAAAAATACGAAAAGCCCTTTGGAAAATCGAGTTTATGAAAAAACCACTGCATAAATTAGTTACAAATACAATTTATTGAATTCTTCGATAATTGTGCTTTGTCGGTACCGACTTTGTTTTGGAAATTTGACACCTAATTTACGCGCAAATTTGCGTTAAAATTGGCAATAACAATGAATCTTAGGTAGCTTGTAAATTCTTAATGGCTTTTTATTTTACTATTCTGTTTCCGCACAGACAAAATTAATAATAAGACAAAACGATATCATGTTTAACTTTGGATGTACAGTGTGAAACAGTGGAGCAATACCATCCCGAAGGTGTGGGCTATCGAATAACTAATGAAGGACTAACTGAGTTGTGGTTGGAACAGGCTGGATGCAGAAAGAAGAGAAGGGTGTTGCGGCAAATCTTGGGGAGGACTATGTTTAGCAGCGGATTGTCTAAATTAATTTTATTAAGTGATGGCTACCTCAAACTTGATCATAACGTTCCACATAGACTTCTACATTTTTGGCTGTTGTGTTTAATTCTCTTGTGCCTTCTTCTCTTCTTCTTCTCTTAAAGCCTTGGCCACCCAATGCTGAGTGTAGGTCTCTTCCAAATCTTTTCATTTTTGGCGGTTTTGTGTCATGGCTATCCAGTTTCTTCCGGTCACTTTAATAATAATAATAATAATAAATTCATTTATTTCAGGTAAATAACACCCATTGCCAAATAAAAATTAATAAATTAATGAGATCGTCTGCCGACCTAGTCGGTTGTCTTCCTACATTCCTCCGTCACGTCCGTGGTCTCCAATCCAGCATTTTCTTCCTCCATCTTCCATCCAGTCTAGGGCATATTATATGACCCGCCTACTTCCACTTTCTTTTTGCTATCACTTTCTGTATGTCCGTGAGTCTCTTGTGCCTTATTCGGGCGTTAATAAGCTATTCAGAGACCCGACTGGATTTCGAACGCATATTCAGAAATGCTGTTAAAACCACTGGATCAACGAAGCAGTCAAGGTTAATGTCAGTAGCTGATTTGATAAAGTAGCAGCTACTTCAAAAAGAGGTGGAAAATAATAAAAATGTCGTGCCGAAAACTTCTTAACATCTTTTGATGTCACGCTAAAAGAACTGATTAAAATTTAAGAGCTCTGACTTCCGTCTTGTTTTGGCATCAAGAATGGCCAATTTACTTTAAAGCTTATTTCGTAAATTAGGATATGGTGCATAAAGTCTCACGGGAACAGTATGCTGTGATGGCTTATGGTGGGTGGTTGTATGAGTGTGGTTGGTTATGGTGGTGTGTGGGGTATAACGGATAAAACCTCGTTTTAATTAAAAAACATTAAAACGCGTTGCCAGAATCCAGACCTAATAAGAGGTGGCAAGACGTACTGGACGCGCACCTCAACTGATTCTGATAAAAATGCCTGGAAGGACTTGGGGGAGGCCTTTGCCTACAGTGGGACAGAAACAACAGAAAAAATCACTGAAAATATTAACCATCATCGAAAGCGTGTATGCAGATTTCATCATCATCATCATCATCAGCCTATAATGTTCCCACTGCTGGGACACGGCCTCCTCTCAATGAGAGGGAATGGGCTATAATCCACCACGCGGGCCCAGTGCGGATTGGCAGATGTCACATGTCTTCTGGTGGTTCTAGAACATGCTGGTTTTCTCACGATGTTTTCCTTCACCGTTTTGAGAGCAGTGATGATGAAATAAATTACACAAAGTAATGCGCTTGTCTGTGTTCGAACCCACGACTTATTGTTCGTAAGTCGGGGCCGCCACCACTGGGCCACCGCTGCTCTCGCTATGCAGATTTGAATGGGAGAAATACCCGAAGGCACGTCCTTAGGACATACAAACACTTACCTTATTAGTATCGGCTTTGCTTGCCATATAATAAAAATAGAATAGAATAGAACCTTATCAGCTTATCAGTTACTCGCATACGGCAATGGCAACTCGCGTGAGTGCCTAAAACCCATCGAATCTATGAAAGAAAGGACGAAGACAAAAGAGTACGTAATGTTTTCAGTTGGCGTTCTATTGTTTCTGCCTACTTTCATGGGAAAATCGGCTTATTGTACATTCGCCACAAAGAAAAAAAGTACGTGTAAACTCGTCACAGCTCTGTTTTCATGAAGAAAAACCCAACAAAGTTTGTGCAAAACAAAATCAATGTAATGAAAAAACATTAGCATAAAAAAAACAGTATTTGTATCATATTTGGGTGTTGCCAATTTTAAAACTTCTAAGTTCTCTCACTATATTTTCCTCCGCCATTATTTTTATTTTCTCTACTTGTATTTGATGTTTGTGTGTGACCACGTATGAATGAGCTTTTGTGTAAATTCAGGCGTTTTGAAGCCCTTTGTACCTTTCTTAAATACATGAGGTGTTTCGTACATGTAGAAATAAGGTTCTAATAGGTTTTGTTAGGGTAAGTATGTTACACGTTAAAGACTTGTCAACGTCGTGGTAGATTCTTTGTATGTTAAACCAGATATTTCTAATACTTTTAGGGTGCATTTCGCTAATGAACAGCGCATGTAAATCGCGTTCAAGAGCGGTCTCTCTTTTAATTGCTATGAAATATTAGTGAGGTTCTTCAGGAAGGTCAGGTGCGTAGTCCTCGCAACTGGCGTGCTTGTATGACCAGATTTATGAACGTGAACGAGGCAAAAGGAGTTTGTAGATCGTGGCAGGTGGCGTTCTGTGGTTTCTGTTTACTCCCATGAGAAAAAGGCATGAGTTTAATGTATAATCCAAAATAATCCCAAGCTGCACCGATCGATAAGTTAATATAGACAGAACTAAAGCTGACCATTTCCGATTTTCATTAAAATTTAATCCAGCTACGAGTATTATAGTTTTATTTGACGAATGACAAACTGAAACGTGATGTTCACAGGTTTCCAATTGTAGCTGTGGACTGATATTTTTGTGTAGACAATTCAGTAAAGGCACGTTTGCAATGGTGCGGCTGGGTCAGACTGTAAGCAAAAGTTGAAGGATCGGTGTTGTGGTGCAGTTTGGGAGGCTTATGCCCAGCATTGGACTGTCATAGGCTGCCTTCCTGTAACGACTGTCAAAGACCCTAATGAAAGCCAAGACCAACCGTGCTTTTTAAGGCATGGAGGACACTTGATTCTTATGAGTGGTACCCATCCTCGGACCAACCTAGACAAGCGCAGCTTAACCTAAAGATTGATCCGAGAGGCTGTTACTATTTAGCTACAAGCTCCTCAACTTCCTTAACCTGTGTTTAAAATTGTTTTATAATCTACAGGGTGTAAACAGACTCTTCACGAAGCCGTCAACCAAGCATTCTGTACATCAAACTAAGCAACTTTACGCAAAAATTATTGCTGGGGAAGGACTTTTTTTTTGAGGTGAAAAGTCACGTTAACGGTAAAACTCAATGTAACACACTCAAAACATTGTGCTGATGGATGGATTGAATAGTACGGGGTTCAAGTAGGTTTAAAGTAAAAATCTTACATTAAAAACCAGTATTAAAAAAAACTTGTGGAAAAGTTGGAAATTTGACCCCCAATATCTTCATAACTAGAAGGTTCCCAGGTACGGTCTAGTACAAAAAAATGATCGCATAGACGGAGAGAACAAGTGCCTTTCGGCTTCGTTAAGAGTCTTTTTACACCCTTTATACAAATCAATACTAATTTTAAACATTCAAAAATAACTCTGTCAGTCATTTTATTTCTTTTACGCCGGTGAATGAACCGAAAGTCAACATTTGACACACAAGTTAAGGATATGGGATATTTATTTTATCGCAGTAGTATGTGTGATTTTCTGACTTACAAAGCTAAGAGGAGAGGCTAGTAATTTCGTAAAAATCAGCTTAAAAACTCCAATTCCTCACAAAAATCGTCGACATTTTGCTACAAAATGTTGAAGCTTCAAATAAAAGCGTCGGAGCGCGTCATTTTATCTCCGAGGAATCTGTTGACGCGAAACGATGTGTCGGACAGATACACGGGATCGGATCATAACTGCGACATTCTCGATGTTGACTTTTAGAAGTTCAAAAATCAAAATTCTGACATGGACTTTGAAAGACATCTGCACAATTACGATTTTTGTTGGTGATTCTTAGCCTGACTCCAAAATGATTCATTGAAATAGGCTAGGAAGACGTTTATTTTATGATTAGAATGGTGTCGTCCACTCGCGGCTTTGCTCCCGTCGTAACCCACGGGAATGTTTTAAATGTTAAAAATTCCGAAGATTATACCTAACATACAAACCTACAAACTTTTACCTCCATAAAATAGTAGTATAGATTACTTACTTGGTGCCAAATTTCACTTGCTTGGACCCTTTTGTAAACTACAGATAATTATTAGAGTAGTCGAAAACTATCTCGAAAATGGTGACACCTCCGATATCTAAGCAAAAAGCAAAAATTAAGGATACCTGGGATCTCTCATCATCTCAGGATTTTCTCGCTTTCAAACAGTTGGAACTTGGACTATAAATAACAATTTGCTAATTTACTTTGTCTGTCGTATTTATGGAAGTCAAGTTAGATTCAACACCCACGATTCCGAATACAGTATATTCGTGGAGAAGTAATTTTTTACATAGGCTTAAGTACTGGGTAAACTTGAATTTAAACTGCACCACTATATGATACCTAATACTAAACAGTACGAGTAAGTACCTACTCATATACCCGAAAAATAAATACATAAAAATACACAGCACCTTGAACTTATGATAGCCTATATTCTCCCCCAGATAAGTAAGAATTAAAGGTCATTAACCCGCATACATTTATTCAAATACATAATTCCGAAAACAGAAATAATGACATAAACTTGTCCCGAAACGACCTTTATCGTGATCCTTGACTTTTTCTAGTAATAATAAACGATTCTTGTATAATCGGGGTACCAATGCAGAGAAATTAAGGAAAGAGCTACCTAAGAGACCTTTAGTTGTTACTTATCTGGCGGAAACTATAGTACTTTTTGTGGGATATCAATGTATTAAAAATACGGTATATCACCGGATAAGCGAAATTGCTTTTTTAATTAAAAGTTCAGCTGTTTTTCGTTTTTAATGTGACTGTACTCTGTGACAGCCATGTCGAGACGAAACAAAAGACAATGCATCAAAAACAATCAAAATCACGTATAGGAAATTGACAAAGGGGGAATTAATCAAGTATTCATTAGGTAAGGCTTTGAAACGGGTAATCGAGATATCACATAGGTATGAAAGACAGATTCGAACTAGTGAACAACACCACAAGCTATGGCTAGACCACAGCGAGTGCAGGCAGGCCAAGGAAGCACTTCCTACTATCGACGGCCGCCTCACCAAACGCGCGCTTCGGTTGACCAAACCGCAGCTGCGCACAGTTACAGCCACCATTACTGGACACGGCTCTTTTAATAAACACCACTTTGTCATATGAGTCTCGGACAGCCCCCTGTGCCGTGCCTGCATGGAGGAAGACGAGACAGCAGCCCACGTGCTTCTGCACTGCCCAGTGGTTGCAACATACAGGGCAAAGTACTTCGGTAACCCAGGTACTCTCCGCGAGATTGTCAGCAACACCAAGGCGCTGCTGGCCTTTCTCGGGGAGTTAGGGTGGATCGAATAAATTTCCCACCCGTACGCAAAATACGCGCTTGACGTAGAATTGCGGACACCAGCCCGCTATACAATACAATACAATATAAGACAGATTCGACAAAGCCAAACTGTTTCTAATGCTCTATTTGTTATTTATAAACAGCATAGTACATAACAGGCCAACCTAGTGAATGTCAGATAAATATACATTTCCAATCATTGAAACTAATACAAACATACCTACACCGACCTTTTCGAGTAATGCTTGTATTTTGTGCAACGTAAAGTGCGATTTCTGCGTGAGAGTTCTAAAACGTAGAATTTATTTTGAGATTATCATATATGTTTATAAGGTTAATAAAAGCAACATGTCGAAATCATACATCAAACAAAAATATTAAGGTATATATATACCATAGCTAAGCTGAAATTGAATTAAAAAGCACGCAAAAACTCGTCACATCCCTGTTTGTTTGTTTACAATGTAATACATAAGCGTAATAAGCCCTTTAATGTTCCCACTGCTGGGACATAGGTCAGAGAGCGACGTAAATATAAGACATACACGAAAAAAAACACTGCAGTGTATTTTACCAGCACGTGGGTTACAAAGGCTTGTGTATTTCCTTAACACGTGCATCTACCGAGGGAAACAAGCGGTCCCGATAATATTGGCAGTATTGCACCTACTTGTGACCACTTTATTAGACTCGTTGGAAGTTTAATTACTAGGAGTTAATGTTGGAGGAAAGGTCAATATTGATTTTAATAAGTGTGTTTGTGTTTAAAAGGACTGTTTTGGTTTGTAAAGGAAATGGGAAATGCCGTAGACAATATTTTTGTTCAAAGTATCATCATCTGCCTAGCCTTTTCCCAACTATATTGGGGTCGGCTTCCAGTCTAACCGGATGCAGCTTGTTGGCAACTCCAACAAATATTTTATTTTTTTATTTTTAGGTTTCCGTTTCCAAACAAACTGTCATTCATTACGTCTGCAATAAAATCCGATCCATTCACGTGTCGATAAAAGTCTGCCTTTATTATCTGCTTCTACACCTGCAAAACCTCCATGAAACAGCCCTGCTAAGATACTCCATCACAGCTGAATACCAGTATTTTACATGGAGCGATTGCCTATCTGACCTCCACAACCCAGTTAGTACTGGGTAATACGATACCCCTTGGTAAGACTGGTTGTCAGACTTTTTGGGCCACTGACTACCTGTAACGACTGTCAAAGATCTACAAATGACAGCCGGGACAAACAGCTTAACGTGTTTTCCGAGGCACGGAGGAAACTCGGTATGTAAGGGTGGTCACCCATCCACAGACCAAACAGGCAAGCGCGGCTTAACCTAAAGATCGACCCGAGCGGCTGTTATTATTTAGCCACGAGCTCATTCCGTCCGTCCGTCTGTCTGTCTATCAGCGAGCTGTATCTCACGATCCGTAGATAGTTAAAATTTTCACAGAATGTGTATTGCTGGTTTTGATGGTACAGAACCCTTTATGCGCGACGACTGCGCGAGTCCGTCTCGCACTTAGCCGTTTCTTATTTTTGTTTTCGGGAGAAACCTTCAAAAGGCGACTGGTCTTTGGGCACCATAAGACCGGAGAGTAGGATTTTACCTCACTAAAACCACCTCAGTGGTCCCATTCGGCACATGAGAGCACCATTTCCTCTTTAAAGACCTGTCTAGAGGCCTCTATGCAACAGCTGTTAGGGCACATCCCAAGGGAGAATATATAATATCGAGGTCTCCCCCAAGCCTCGACCTGCAAGTGTTCATGGCAGCACGAGACCATTATGATGTCGTCATCCCTAGCAATTCACTGGTCTAAAATGAACTTACATCCGACGACATACGGCTCACAATCTTATGTCAACTAACTAGAAGCGCTATTAAATGCAAGGTTTTTACAATAAAAAGAAAAAGCTTTTCATTACATTTCCAGCCTATTGTAAGAGGAAAAGTTATTTATGCCAACTAAGCCATCCGCTCATTAGAAAGTATGAATAATGTTTAATACCATCATAACTGGGTATAATGTGCAATAAACGCAATGAGAAAATGTTACGAATCTCTCTGGTTGTAGTATAACCTCGTAATAATAAATATATACGTTATGGAATATTATACATAGATATTATCAACCATAATAGGTGTAAAATAATGTTGTACAAGGATTTTAGGCACGTGGCCAAAATTAGGAATAGCGGCGTGTGTTTTCAAGACGTACCTGTCATTGTCATTTAGGCGGCAAAAGATCTTTCTAGAACTGTTTACAGAATGCAGTTGCTTCCCTACTGGTATTTAGCTGCATCGTTAGACTGAAAGCTGAAAGAAAAAGTAGTAAATGATAGTGTGACGTTTGACAGATGAGAACCGAAGAAAAGAAAACCTCAAATAACATGGGACAAGAGCAGATAGATGTGACAGACTGTGATATAAGATAATGGATATAGAAGGAATGAAAGAAATCGAACGAAATACGAAATTGGTACGGGGTGGCTACAATTACGGTAGTAGGTACCTACAAGTGGTAGGTAGTAGGTACCTACTCTAAAGAAAGTTCGAGAAAGAACTTTCTCGAACGTTCGGTCGCTATACAAATAGTCGACGTGTAAGCGGGAGCAGGCAGTCTGATTTTGGCTACACAACGAAGCGAATCGAAGTGAACGATAAGTACGAATAGTGATCAGTAGTGTATTTGTGATTGAGTTTGAAGTTTTTTGTGATTAATAAAGTTATTTGTTGTTTAATCGGTAGTAATTAATTTATCCCATACTCAGCTCGTAACACTATGTTATTGCTACCAAAAAAAGCAAATTTCAAGTCCCTTGTTCTGAATTCATAACATAAACTCAAGCGGAGCATACGCAATTCAGATAAAAATATGTTCTCTTGAACGAATGTCTCATTCCGTAACAATTTCTCACAAGATGAGCAAACGACCGTCTTTGAAGAAAATCGATGGAGAGATATTTCGGGAACGAGCGAAAGGGTTGTTTTTGCATCCGGTTTGAATCAACGCTTTCGGCTTTATTTCTTATCATGTTATCTGTCGTTCATGATACCGGTTAGTTTTTGATTTATGACGAGAAGGTATTTATTTATATACAGGCTGTAAAAGACCTCATCACGAAGCCGTCAACCAAGCATTCTGTACATCAAACTAAGTAACTTTACGCAAAAAATATGCTGGGAATTATTCCTGTAACGACTGTCAAAGACCTACTTATGGCAACCGAGACCAACAGTGCTTTCTGAGGCATGGAGGAAACTCGGTATATTATGGGTGGACCACAACACCTACACGGACCAACCTACACAAGCACAGCTTAACCTAAAGATTGATCCGAGAGGCTGTTGTGGCTGTCTTCAACCTGTGTTTTAAATTATTTTTATAATCTACAGGGTGTAAACAGACTCATTACGAAGCCGTCAACCAAGCATTCTGTACATCAAACTAAGTAACTTTACGCAAAAATTATTGCTGGAAAACGACTTTTTTTTTGGGATGAAAAAACATTTTTTGTTGTGGAACTCAATGTAACGCACTCAAAACATTGTGCTGATGAATGGATTGAATAGTACGGGGGTAGAGGAGGTATTAAAATAAAAATCTTACACTAAAAAGTGTACTTATTTAAAAAAAACACTTGTCAAAAAGTCGGAACTTTGACCCCCAATATCTCCGTAACTAGAAGGTTCCCAGGTATGGTGTAGAACAAAAAAATGATCGCAATGACGGGGAGAACCAGTGCCTTTCGGCTTCGTTAAGAGGTGTTTTACACCCTTTATTTTCACGTTGCATTTTTACAGTGATTAAAATTTACATTGCCTCATTGGTCGAGTGTTTGCAAGCGCGTCTGCTGAGTATGAGGTCCTGGGTTCGATTCCTAGGTCGGGCAGATTGTTATCGTTGGGTTCTTCAATCAGGAATTTCTCAGTAAGAGTCTGAATTCGGGCCCGGTTGATGGCATTAGACTCGCCCCTATTACATGGGGATTATGTTTAAGCTCTATGTAACAATGGCGAAATGTGGGTGAACTATTCGGTACACCTCTGCTTTACCCTTCGTGGATTACAGGCGTGATGTTATGTCTTTTTAGACATTTTTCATTGAATTCCTGTGACTGTGCGCGCACATATGTTTTTAATATGAGGAAAAGAATAAGGTCTAAAGCGGTTTCTAAAAGAGTAAACAAAACCTTAACGACGTACTTTTGCCATTAATCTGCGCATTACTTCCATTTCAAAAATAATAATGTAGTCAATAAAATAGTAGGCTATAACTCGTCTGCTTAAGGTTGCACTAGTCGACGGTTCGAACTCGTTGGCGGGCGTGGCTAATATGCATGCTATATTTAGTAAAGTTTTTAATTAATTTAGTTTAATTCATTTAGTAGGTATTCATTTATCTAGTTTTTACTTATTTATTTAAACAGGATGACTTTTTTATCCCTTTCCAAAAAAAATGGTTATAATAGGTGAACGGAGTAGAAGCAAATGGCTTACTTAGTTTTTACATTTTTATTTTTTTCGAAAAAAAAATTCAAAATACTTCGAAATTTAAATCATACGCTATTTTTCATTTTTTTTTCAAACTTTCTCTTTCTTTGTTCGAATATGAAAATATTACTTGAAATTTGTAGCGTTTTTGATGATAGATATTTTTTTTTTCTAAGCTGTGGAAAAAAGAAAACAAAAACTAAGCATGCCATAAGCTTCTACTCCGTTCACCTAATATACCCATATTTTTTTGGAAAGTGATAAAAAAGTCATTCGGTATATTTATTTAGTGAAATACGATGATTTACAACGAAAATTATCCCTAATATTTCATAAATTGACCTTAGGCCGTATAGATACTCGTATTATGGAAAAACTACTGGATGTTTCTACCTACTCAAAATAATTTATTTAAACTTTTGAATAAATTATCTATCCTTGTAAGGTTTCACTTTTTCCATTTTCATACTACATAAGTTATTTATTTACGCCCAAAGATGAGTTAAAATTAGTGTTGAAATATGGAAGTTTCGACGTTCATAACTTCAAAACCAATTTTTTTTTTTTCAATTCGTCTTCCATACAGGGCTAGATAATGACAAGTGTTAGGTTTCCGGATTTTTTCAGAAAGAATTTTGTTTAAAATGTAAAATATTAAATGCTTTATATTTTATTAGGTAAACTGGTAACATTAATTCCGTAAGAATGGCAATATTTCTATCATTTGATTTGTAAAATGTTTGGCGCGAGAATGAAGCGGTTCTCTGATTGGATCACGAGACTGACGTGGCGTGAAGTCGTGAGCCAATCAGGGCGCTGGATTTTCCCGCCAACGGTGGGATTCTTAGTCAGGAGCTGGTGCCCGAGCGGGCAGGTAGGGCATTCTGGTGCTGAACGTCGAAGACAATTGACGATTATTAAGATAGTCTGTTGCCGATTTGTTATTGCTGTGCAAGTGTGTAATGTAACAAAATTGTTAATAAACCTATTTAAAGTCGTTGGAGTTTTCCTTCAAGTGCTGCCGCCCTTTTTGGTATAGTTTATACAAGACCAGTTGATACAATTTTTAGTTTTGAACCTACACCGTCTAACAGACGAGTTATCAATCACCATACTATTTTTGTATGGAAGAATGACCGACAAGTGTAACCCTAAACACAACAGCAAAATGTAGGTGTTCAATAATTATTATCTCTGCTAAACCCTTTGAAGGAGATCACAATAATGTTGTGTTATTACTCAAAAATTAACCAACACAACAGCAAACAACAGCCTACAGAATAGATCTGTTGATCGAACATAATGTCCCAACATTTGTGTATGCAAATACGAAACTATTGCTTACATAAATGCCTTATGTATTGCTGGCTATGTTTGTATAATGAGTGTTTATTTTAGTTAAGTAAGCGTAGTGAACGTATCGAATACATGCAGTCGCTGATATCGGAACTTCAGCTGCCTTTGACATGCAAGTTACGGGTTTTCATGATTAACGATATTGGACATTAAGTAAAGACTAGGTAGCAGACACGGTGTCTGGATTTGTACCCGTTTGATGGCAAATAGGCCCGTAAAACACTAAATTCATTCGTTCGTTTCACACAGCTACTTTAAGTTCCCGCACATCAATAATTTCATATTCCGCAGTGCGGAGCTCTCTCTGACCACAACATTACTATGCTTCTTTTATATAACACTAGCTGTTGCCCGCGGCTTCGCCAGCGTAAAGTTCGGTAACCTTCCCACTGGATCATATTAAAGGGATAAATAGTGTCCTACGTGTTAATCCAGGTTATGAACCATCAATGTGCCAAATTTCATAATCATCACAATTATTATCATCACAACCACTATTATTATCACAATCATTATCAAAATCACCATCACAATCACAACCACCATCATTATCACAATCATTATAACAATCACCATCACTACCACAATCACCATCACCATCACAATCACAAACACCATCACAATCACAATCACTATCACTATCACAATCACTATCACAATCACCATCACTATCACAGTCACAATAACAATCACCATCATCGTTAGCATAATCACTATCATCATTATCATCGTAATCACAACCATTATCAACTTAATCACAATCATTATCATCACAATGTCTATCCTCGTTATCAAAATCATCATTATCGTTATCACGCGCATCATAATCATTACCACAAACACCATCACTGTCACAATCACAATTATAAATAAAAATAAATAAATTACTATCACAATCACCATCACTATCACGGTCACAATCACTATCACCATCACAATAACCATCACCATCGCTATTACCATCACAATCACCGTCACTATCACAATTACCATCACCACTATCACTATTACAATCGCAATCACCATCATCGTTATCACAATCATCATCATCGTGATCACAACCATTATCATCGTAATCACAATCATCATCATCATCACAATCTCCATCCTCGTTATCACAATCATTATTATCGTTATTATAATCATCATTATCGTTATCACAATTATCATCATCATCGTTATCACAACCACCATCACTGTCACAATCACCATCACAATCACAATTACTATCACAATCACCATCACTATCACAGTCACAATCACTATCACCATCACTATCACCATCACAATAACCATCACCATCGCTATTACCATCACAATCACCGTCATCGTTATCACAATCATCATCATCGTAATCACAATCATTATCATCATTATCACAATCATCATCATCATTATCACAATCATAATCATCATCATTATCACAATCACCATCACTGTCACAATCACCATCCTTATCACAATCACCATCACTATCACAGTCACTATCACCATCACAATCACAATCACCATCATCGTTATCACAATCACTATCATCATTATCACAATCATCATCATCGTAATCACAACTATTATCCTCGTTATCAAAATCATCATTATCGTTATCACGCGCATCATCATCATTATCACAAACACCATCACTGTTACAATCACCATCACAATCACCATCACAATCACAATCACCATCATCGTTATCACAATCACTATCATCATTATCACAATCATCATCATCGTAATCACAATCATCATAATCAGTATCATAATCATCATCATTGCTATCACAATCATCACAATAAATCAACAGAAGTCGAATCCGCCATCTTCTGGATCTCAAAATAAATGCCATTTTCGTACTCTGCACCCCTGATAATCTCGGTATCGACACCCATATTGATTTTTAGACTTCAACCCCATCGCACCCTAACCGGGGATGATGATGGTATTTCAGGTCCGCCACATTAAATCTTAAAATCATTGTTTTTGTAACACACTTGACCCGATACACCATACAAAAAATACCGATGTTGATTTTCAGGCTTTGTCACCCCATTTCCCCCTTTTTGGGGTTGAATCCTGAAAAAACCTGAAACTCATTTCTACTCATTTATCAATAGGAGTACTCCTGTGATGTTTTTAATTAAATAATCTGATAAATCTTGTTTCCCCATACAAAGTTTAGAGCCCCGTTTCTACCCCTTAGGGGGTGACTTTTGAAAAATCCTTTCTTAGTGTACCCCTAGACCAGTTAAGGAACATATGTGCCAAATTTGGTATCTCTAGACTCAGCGGTTTAGGCTGTGCATTGATTTTTAGAGTTTGTCACCCCATTTCTGTTGTTTCATTTAGGGGTTGAATTCTGCCTCCGGCTTAAAGTAACCGCGACGGGAGCTCGGTTGCTGGAGATCCCCGGTGAAACCAGTGTCTCGTCCGCTGACGCTCTGGCTGAAAAGCTAAGAGCGTCCCTAAACGCGGACGACGCCCGAGTTTCCAGGCCCGTTAGGTGCGCAGACCTGCGCGTCCTGGGTCTGGACGACTCAGTGACCGAGGAGGAGGTGGTGGCCGCCGTTGCCAGGTCCGGAGGGTGCCCTGCCGATCAGGTCAGGGCAGGCGCCCTTCGTCCGGACTCCACGGGCATGCGAACCGTTACGGTAAGCTGCCCTGTGACGGCGGCCAAGGCAATTGTGGAGGGCCGTAGGCTACTGGTGGGCTGGGTGTCAGCGCAGGTGAAGCTGTTGGAGCCCAGACCTCTGAGGTGCTACCGCTGCCATGTGGGACACCATGTGTCGGTGCAATGCGCCTCGGAGGTCGACCGCAGCGGCCTCTGCTTCCGTTGCAGTCAGCCCGGTCACACATCCGCGACTTGCTGCGCCACGCCGCACTGCGCTGCATGCGCGGCGTCTGGCAAGCCGGCTGATCACCGGGCTGGCAGCAAGGCCTGCGCTGCACCCGCCAAGGCCAAGGCCAGAGGCAGGGGAGGGCCCTCCACCGCCACCACCACCGTCACCGTCGCCACCGCCGCAGCCGCAACCGCCGCCGCTACCGCTGTTGCCGCCACCGCCGTCGCGACAGTTGCACGTGCAGCGGGGCCCTCACAGGGGGCCCGAGTGGAGGAAGCGGTAATGGAATGCCAATAACGGCTCCATTACGCTTCCTCCAAGCGAATATCAACCACTGCGCCTGCGCTCAGGATCTGTTGCTCCAGAGCATGGCGCAGTGGTCGATAAACATCGCTGTGGTCGCTGAGCCGTATTTTGTCCTGCCCAGGGAAGACTGGGTGGCGGACCTTAGCGGCTCAGTGACCATTGTGTCGTCGGCCGCCGCCGGCACCCCGACCCTTGAAAGTGTCAGGAGGGGTCGGGGGTGCGTAGCAGCACGGTTCGGGGAGATTGTTGTGGTGGGAGTCTACTTCTCCCCGAGCCGAACTCTCGCCGAGTTCCACAACTCCCTTGCGGAGTTGAGTGTCGTCGTCGGAAACCATTCCCTCCCCGTACTTGTCCTCGGGGACTTCAACGCCAAGAACTTGGCTTGGGGTTCCCGTTGCACAGACGTGCGGGGAAGAATGGTGGAGGACTGGGCTCTGGAGAAGGGCCTGGTCGTCCTAAATCGGGGTTCTGTTCCCACGTGTGTGCGGATGCGGGGCGAGTCGGTAGTGGACATTTCGTTCGCTAGCCCCGCTCTGTCGCCGCGTGTCGTTGACTGGCGTGTCATGGAGGGGGTGGAGACCTATTCCGACCACCGGTACATCCGGTTTGACGTCTCCACCCAGACCTCAAGCGCGCCGGTCCAACAGGCCCCGAGTGGTCCGCGTTGGGCGCTGAAGCAGCTGGACCGGGAGCTCCTCCTGGAAGCCTCGATCGTGCAGGCCTGGGTGACATCACCAGACAGGCCTGCCGACATTAACAATGAGGCAGGGTGGTTCCAGGAGGCCATGTCCGATATATGCGACGTGGCAATGCCCCGAGTCCGGCCAGGAAGCGCCCGACGTCAGGTGTACTGGTGGTCGCGAGAGCTGACGTCTCTGCGCGAGGCGTGCGTGGCTGCGCGACACCTGTACGCCAGGCATCGCAGGCTCCGCATCCGCCCACCGAATGCGGCAGCCATCGAGGCGGAGCTTTATGAGGGGTACAGAGCGGCGAAGACCGCCCTCCGCGAGGCTGTCCTGCGGGCCAGGGACCTGGTCCGCGAGGAGTTGCTGGGGACTCTCGACAGAGATCCGTGGGGGCGGCCTTACAAGATGGTGCGGGATAAACTCCGCACCTGGGCCCCCCCACTGACGCAGAGTCTCCGGCCTGAGCTCGTGGAGGACGTGGTGAGCACTCTGTTCCCTACGCGGGGAAAACATCCCCCCCCGCCTATGGCTCCGCTACCTGCGGTGCTTGAAGCGGACCACCAGGACGACGACGACGACACTCCGGAAGTGACTGGGGTAGACCTGAGAGTGGCGGTACGCAGGCTCAGTGCCAAAAATACCGCCCCGAGACCTGACGGCTTGCCTGGCAAAGCCTGGGTCTTGGCCTCGGAGGCTCTCGGGCCCCGACTGGAGGGGCTCTTAAGCGCATGTTTGGAGAGAGGCCAGTTCCCGCTTCGTTGGAAGACGGGGAAGCTGGTCCTCATTCGGAAGCCGGGGCGCCCTGCGACTCTCCGTCCGCATACCGGCCCATAGTGTTGCTCGACGAGGTGGGCAAGCTCTTCGAAAGAGTCATTGCAAACCGCCTCGCCGAGCACCTTGCGGGGACGGGGCCGGATCTTGCGGAACACCAGTTTGGTTTCCGCAAGGGGCACTCTACGGTGGACGCCATCATGCGCGTGAGAGCCCTCACGACGGGGGATGCAGTGTCCCGGGGTGGGGTTGTCTTGGCGGTGTCTCTAGACATCGCCAATGCCTTCAACTCCATGCCCTGGAGCTGCATTAGGGAGGCACTCCGGTATCACCGGGTGCCGACCTACCTTCGTCGTGTGGTCGGGGACTACCTGACGGATAGAGCCGTCATCTACCCCGGTCGCAGCGGAGAATGGAACCGGCGAGAGATGTCGTGCGGTGTTCCGCAGGGATCGGTCCTAGGGCCGTCCTTGTGGAACATCAGGTACGACTGGGTGCTGCGCGCCGACCTCCCTAGCGGCGTCAGCGTGGTCTGCTATGCAGACGACACGCTGGTGCTGGCACAGGGGGGGTCGCACGAGGCGGCGGCCGAAGCTATGACACGCGGGGTTGCGATAGTCGTTGAGAGGATCCGGCAACTGGGTCTCGAGGTGGCATTGCACAAGTCCGAGGCCATGTGCTTTCATGGGCCTCGGAATGCGCCACCTCCGGGATCCTTACTCACGGTAGGAGGGGTATCCATCGGTGTCGAGTCGACTTTGAAGTACCTAGGACTCGTCCTCGACAGCCGGTGGAACTTCGTGGAGCACTTCCGACGTTTGGCCCCCAAACTGGAACGGACTGGGGCTGCCTTCAGGCGGCTCCTGCCCAACCTGGGGGGGCCGAACGCCTCCTGCCGGAGGCTCTACGCGGGGGTCGTGCGGTCCATGGCCCTTTACGGGGCCCCGGTGTGGGCGCGTTCCTTGAGGCTGCGTGCAGCCCACTACCTGAACGCGCCCCAAAAGGTGGTAGCCGTAAGGCTGGCCCGTGGGTACCGCACGATCGCCCGCGAGGCGGCGTGCCTCCTTGCCGGATTGCCGCCATGGGATCTGGAGGCGATAGTCCTCGCGCGCCTGCATGAATGGCGCGCAGAGGCGCTTCGCCGGGGGGAAACTCCGCTGCCGCGACAAATTGTCGCTCAGCGGACAGACTTCCGGCGGGATCTCATGGCGACATGGAGACAGCGACTGTCGCAACCCCGTGCAGGGCACGCCACGATAGTGGCGATAAGTCCCCTCTTTGAGGAGTGGCTGGAGAGACGCCACGGCGTCCTCACCTTCCGCCTGACGCAGGTCCTCACCGGACACGGTGTTTTCGGGAGGTTCCTGCACCGAATCGGGCGGGAGGAAACGCCCGGGTGTTTCCACTGCGAGGATCGACCGGAGGACACGGTGGAGCACACGGTGGAGGTGTGCCCCGCGTGGGCGGAGCACCGCCGTGTCCTCGAAGCGGCGATTGGCGGCGGCGACCTCTCGCGTCCGGCCCTGGTGCAAGCCATGGTCCGGAGCGAGACGGAATGGGACGCCGTCACCTCCTTCTGCGAAGCAGTAATGCTAGAGAAGGAGGTGGCGGAACGTGAGAGGGAGAGAACCTCACAGCGTCCCGGCCGCCGCGGGAGAAGCCCCGGGCGTCGGGGGCCACCACGTGGCTCCCGGCCACCGTAGGCGCGGGCCTGTGGACGGTGGGCTATGGGCTAGCTCGCCGTCCGTCCGTCTCACGACGACAGGCCGTGTCGACGGCGCGTTCGTGTTCCACGCGCGCCTCAAAGAGAGTCAGCAAAAAGGAAGGGGTCCGCAAGGACCGATGCCTGCCGGGGTTGCGGGACTGTTCGAAAGAGATACCGTGACCCCGGAACACAAAGGGCGATGAAGGAACATGGATGGGTTTTAGTCAGTAAAAGTCTGACACTCACTCCTGCTCTGCCCAGAGCGGGAGAAGTCATTTGATGATTTCCCATCCGAAAAAAAAAAAAAAAAAAAAAAGGGGTTGAATTCTGAAAAACCCTGAAACCCGTTTTTACTCATTTATCAAAAGGAGCACTCCTGTGAAGTTTCGAATAAAATAGTCTAACTAATCTTGTTTCCCCATACAAACTTTGGAGCCCCGTCGGCTGAATTTTGAAAAATCCTTTCTTAGTGCACCCCTAGACCACATAAGGAACCTACTTGCCTAATTTGGAATCTGTAGACCCAGCGGTTTGGGCTGTGCGTTGATAGTTGAGTCAGTCAGTCAGTCAATCAGTCAGTTTCTTCTTTTATACATTTAGATTGTGGTAGAAAAAACTAAAAAACACGCTTTAGAGTGATGTCATTTTATTTCTAGTATTCTTCTAAGCAAACCCTTTCATTTGGTAGCCAAATCATTGGAATGCATATGGCAAGAAAATAAGTGTCTGATCAGATGACGAAAAAATAGAGAAATATGGAGGAAGAAGAAAACATGTTGCGCCGACCCCAAATTAATTGGGATAAGAGCAAGAGATTGATGATCATGGGAATTCATTCACTGGAAACCTACGTCTTTTCTTGACTTGAATGTGCCCTGGGGGTTGAGAGTATGTCATGCTCACTCCAATGTCTCGCTGATGGTGGCGCATGTGTCGGATCATTTAGTTCCCTTCAAAATGGTTGAGTTGAATGGTGCTGATCCATGCGTCACGTTCGTGAGCGGGCGCTGTCAGTTGTAACTGGTCATCTCTTAGTTGCCATGGCTTATTTGAATTAATTATTTTGGTTTTTGAATTGTATTTTTTTTGTTTTGTTTTTACTGTGGACACTTTTGACGTGCACATCTTGCTACATTGTTCTCACATAATATACCATCTCAAATTGAATGATGTAACCAAGATTTTGTAATAATATTTTGATAAAAGAGTGTCCATGGAGTTTCTTGCCCGATCTTCTCCATAGAGATCTACGCTAAGGAATGGGCAACTACAGTACTTTACAGTTTTTATGTCTTGTGACTGGGACCATATCTTGCTACATTGTTCTCACATAATATACCATCTCAAATTGAATGATGTAACCAAGATTTTGTAATAATATTTTGATTTAAAAGAGTGTCCATGGAGTTTCTTGCCCGTTCTTCTCCATATAGATCTACGCTAGGGAATGGGCAACTACAGTACTTTCACAATTTTTATGTCTTGTGACAGGGACTGTAGCTACATTTAATTTTCATCTTCGTTCTACAATTCAAAAGTGCCTGTAACTGGCTTACTTGAAATAAATGCTTTGATTTCGATTGAATGCATAAAAAATACTAGTCCGTCATATTGGTTTTAAAATGACGTCAACTAGCTAACCATGCATTGTCATCCAAACTAAACATGTATGCAAAATTTCACTTCAATCGACTACCGGGAAGTGGGTCAAATTTACCCTCTAAGATTTTGTTACATAGGTACAGGTGAAACTAATAAAAGTGTTTTAAAAATGTACTTAACAAACTAAATGATTCACTTTCATGTTCTTGTTGGACTATAAAACCTAAGGTCACGGTCTTAAAGCTGGATTTAAAGAAGTCATTACTCGCGAGCATACACTTGGCAAGATTGTTGCAAACACAAACACTTGTATATATGAGTATTTAGGTTAGACGAAGACATTTGTTTCCGAGTGTATTTAATGTTAAGTCCTCGTGGTTTAACATGAATAGTTTATAGTGTTTATGGCATTTCTCCTTCATCGTGGGTGCATTTACAAACATTTAATTTCACATACACAAACAGCCAGATCCGGGACATCTACCTGTAAGCCCTACAAATATTTGTTCCGTGCGGGAATCAAACCCGCGGCACGCAGCGCAGTAGTGAATCGCTTAGCTATTGCGCCAACAATGTCGTAATCTTAGTAATTAACAAATGTCCTTACATAGCATTTTATTTTTAATGGAATAAATGAAATTAGTATGTAAAAACAAATATGGTGACACAAAATGAGAGTCTTCAACAAAACCTATACAAAAGTCAAATCGAAAACCCAAATAACTCGTGAACAGTCAACAACCTAATCAAAATACTTTCGCAAATCCAAGATAAAAAAAAAAAAACACTTATTTTGCGATGTTTAAACTGTCCGCTGTATTCAGTACTTGACATGCTCTTGATTTCCCTCGAGACCCCAGTCCCCGATGTCAAAGGTCCTTGTAAATGGATAATAGCTTGGATTTCTGATAATATAAATATGTTAATAGATGTATCCTGGGATTTAAACAACGTTGGACGAGGCAACTATAATTTTATGAATTGGCGCCCAATTGGGACTGTTAGGCTCGACGCGTATATCAAAGAGCATGCCGTTATTTTGATATTTTGATATGGAAATTGTAGAGCTAGATAATGATGAGATAGGATGAAAATTCGGAGTGATATTGCATTCGTCATTATGAGATGATTATTTTTCGATGTTAAATTTAAAAAACTTAATTGTATGCCTCGTTGGTCGACTGACCGCAAGCACATCTGTTGAGCATGAGTTCCTTAGTTCGATGTCCGGGTTGGACAAAGTGTTATTGCGTTTTTCCATCAGAAATCTCCCAGCAGCAGCCACGGAGTCTCGATTTGTGTTGGCAATAGGTTCGCCCCCTATAACACGGTACTTAAATAGAACTGGCGAAATGTGAGTGTACTAATAGGTAGGTACTCCTCTGCCTAATTGTGTAAAGTGAATGTTTTTGTAGCATTTGAAGATCAAATGTACCGTTTTGGCTAGTAAAATATATTTTTCACAACCAGAGCTTAAGTTGTGACTTCACACTCTTCAAATAAACACGACCCTAATCTCAATCTAGGTAAATCTCAACATCAAACACTTTGAATTTCTTTACGAGAAAAACGTCGCGAAAATACACTTTTATAGTATCCCTTTTAACAGTGTACAAAAACATTTTCTTGTCAACAAATTTTCGCACTTCGTACTCAGTAAACCAACTTCGAAGACCCACACGAGCTTATTTCACGCAAGCTCTTTGTAAATATCAATCACCCTGAAAATTGAAAGAACTTTGATGTGATTTGATGAAAAGTATTTCTATAAAACTTTCTTTTATTTGTACGAGTAGGATTTTGCAACCCACATTGGGTTTATACCTCCTTTGATGATAGTACATTTTATGGCCAGTCTTTGAATGTCAAGAAAAGGTTAGCTTATAAATTTTATTAGTGCAAAAAAAAAAGGAGAAACTAAAAAAGAGTTTTTAGTATCTCCTTTCGCAGGTATGCTGGAAGAGATTTCTTTAGAAATAAGCATCACCTTTGTACTATTTTCTGTTCCTTTCTACTTTTCTTTATATTTAGTGTGTACATAAATTGTTAAATAAATAAACAAATAAAATAAAAATACAAGCCCCCGGGGAATCTGATGGAATTTCGAATTATCAGCAAAAATTACGGACTTACATAACATAATAACATAAATACGGACCGTACATAATTCCATCACACACCACTTTACTGCTCACCTATAATGCTATAAGCTAAGCTTTAGGTATAGTGGAATTGTTTTTAACAAGCAAAACAATTGAATGTAAACTTGTACTAAAAACTTGCAATTGTAAACGATATTTATCGCTACCAGTATAACTTTCGCTAAATATCATATCTCATTCGTATCATTCATGCTCATATGGAAATCATCATGGAAATCTTAGGTTTTTTTTTAGACTCTGCTTGTGCATCCTTTTCATCTTGTAGGGTTCTTTATTAGGGTTAGTATCATTTCGTAAAAAAAAAAAACAACAGCTGGTCTTATTAGCAAGTGGTCTAAAAAGTAGCTGGTCTAAGTACAACCTAGTCTAAAACGCAACTGGCAGATGGTCTAAATCGCATCTCGCCTAAAACGCAACTGGTCTAAAAATACATGTCGTCTAAAACGCTACCCGTCAATAGTGCAACTTGTCTAAAACGTTATTTGTCTAAATATCATCCTGTCAAAAATTTATAAAATTACCTCAGTAGAGATAGACTTAATAACTTCGTAACTATTGTACTAAGCCTTATAACAAACTAAAATGTTTCTTTTAAACTAAAAATGCTCCTTATTAAATTAAAAGTTTTCTTGCTCCAAATGCAGCCTTGGTCCTTCATAATAGCTATTTATTCACCAAGGGGAGTAAGGCACAGATTACTAATCGAGTGTGCATTTGAGGCCCGACGCGAACGCGGGAGACGCCCCGGGCGTCGGGGGCCACCACGTGGCCCCCGGCCACCGTAGGCGCGGGCCTGTGGACGGTGGGCTATGGGCTAGCTCGCCGTCCGTCCGTCTCATGACGACAGGCCGTGTCGACGGCGCGTTCGTGTTCCACGCGCGCCTCAAAGAGAGTCAGCAAAAAGGAAGGGGTCCGCAAGGACCGATGCCTGCCGGGGTTGCGGGACTATTCGAAAGAGATACCGTGGCCCCGGAACACAAAGGGCGATGAAGGAACATGGATGGGTTTTAGTCAGTAAAAGTCTGACACTCCCTCCTGCTCCGCCCAGAGCGGGAGAAGTCATTTGATGATTTCCCATCCGAAAAAAAAAAAAAAAAAAAAAAAAAAAAGGCCCGACGCGAAGCGGAGGGCCGTGAACCACACGAGTTTAGTAATCTGTACTTGCCCTCGAGTGATATATACTGCTTTATACTACACTTAAGCACAAAGAAGTAAAAGACAAAATAGCAAAAAAAGCATTTTATTAAAAAGTTATATTGACATTGTTACAATTGTTAAATGTTTTTAATTTTAGCGCGTCAAACAGTTTTCCCGCCAAAAGACGTTATAGAAGGTAAAAACGCTCCGTTTCGCAGGTTCCAACTTACGCGCGTGTTAAAGTGAGAGAGTGTTATAAATCTCTCGCTCTACCGCATAGAGGTTTGAAGTTTGCGGGCCATATCGGAATGTTTGCTACCTGCTTTAAAAGTGCTAGTGGCCAGTACTTTTTATGGTAAAATTAAATCTGTAGTCTGTGTGTCTCAAGTAATGAAATTCCATACAATATAACTGCCTAGATTTTTGAGAAGGTTTAATGAACATCTTCAAGTCTTTTAGTGGGGTAGTATTGGTACACTTACTAAGGAAGTGTAGTATAATAATTTTTTATTTATTTTAAACTTTAGAATCTGGATACAACAAAGAATTACTGCATAATTCCCATCGAATGGAAATTCGATATTGTCCCCGACCTCATTTGGGTTCAACGTTTAATGAACACATCCTGCTCGCATGTCTATCGGGAATTTAATATCGGCACTTACTGTTCATATACATAAACAAGGTTTTAGTGGATGGAGGAATTGACAGTTCTTGGATGAGTGGGAATGTAGTTCTTGATATGGGGTCTGTATGAGTCGATAATATTTTATTTATATCATAACATTATGTCTTAAGAAGATACAGAGAAGTTATAACTTGTGCTAAAGTAAATATTGTTCAAAATATTGTGATTTTTTTAAACTAGTTAGCTACGTTAAGGTAGTATAATTTTTACTTTTAACATTGCTTCCAATAATATTAATATGCTATGTGATTTTGTAATCAATTAATGTTACCTCAAATCGCCTGAAACAGGATTACCTAGTTCTGGCTCAAAGCATGGGTGAACTTGACATAGATTTATAAGAAAAACTGTAGACATTTACCTTATATTTTTTCATTCATTTTATTATTTTTTCTTTATTCATTTTCTTGATGACCTCAGTAGAGCTTCCGGAAGAGTGGGTCTTAAAATGAACATGGACAAAACCAAGGTCATGTCGAATGACCATGTCACACCCATTCCTATCAAGATCGGAGACTCTACACTCGAAGTTGTAGACGATTATGTGTACCTGGGACAAACGGTCCAGTTAGGTAGGTCTAACTTCGAGTAAGAGGTCAATCGTCGAATCCGACTCGGCTGGGCAGCGTTCGGGAAGTTGCGCGGTATCTTCTCGTCCAACTTACCACAGTGTCTCAAGGCGAAAGTCTATGACCAGTGTGTGTTGCCAGTGATTACATACGGGACCGAAACGTGGTCGCTCACAATGGGCCTCATCAGAAGGCTTAAAGTCATCCAAAGGGCAATGGAGAGGGCTATGCTCGGAGTTTCCTTGCGTGATCGAATCAGAAATGAAGACATCCGCAAGAGAACCAAGGTTACCGACGTGGCCCGGAGAATTGCCAAACTTAAGTGGCAGTGGGCAGGGCACATTTCTCGCAGAACGGATGGCCGATGGGTCCGAAAAGTTCTGGAGTGGCGACCACGAACCGGAAGACGTTGCGTAGGAAGGCCTCCCATTAGGTAGACCGATGACCTGGTGAAGGTTGCGGGAATCCGCTTAATGCGAGTCGCACGGGACCGGTCAATGTGGCGACACTTAGGGGAGGCTTATGTCCAGCAGTGGATGTCTTTCGGCTGAAATGATGATGATGATGATGATGATGATTCATTTTCTTTACATATTTTTAACATTTTTAAATATTTCTTAAAAAAAACATTAAAAACGAAAACCTAAATTATTATTATTATTATCATGCTTGTAATCCCCGAAGGGTTAGACAGAGGTGTACCTAATGTTACACCCACATTTCGCCAGTTATGTTTTAAGTCCCGGTTAACAAGGGGCGAGCCTATTGCCATAATCCAGGCACAAATCTAAACTCCGTGGTTGTTACTAAGAAATCCCTGATGGAAAAACCCAATAACACATTACCCTTCCTGGGAATCGAACCCAGGACCTCAAGCTTAGCAGTCGCGCTTGCGACCACTGGACCAACGACGCAGTCACATAAATTTTATTAATTTTTTCGGAAACTTTTTTCTTATCGCAAGTAAAATAATTCAGAAAAACAAATAGATATGAAAATATTGAAACTTATGTACCTACTTAGTTATAGTAATGCGATTATTTTTATTATTGCCACTGTTTTAATTCCAAAGAGTAAAACCCCATACGCTTAAATTAATTTCTGTAAATGAATTGAGTTTGAAATATTGGCAAAGTTTTTAATAAATTACTTTTCGTCGGATATTAATTTCATCAACTTTCATCAGCGTATTGCAAAATTAAATTCATTTGGCTTGCACTTGCTTGATTGCAATTTGCTGTGAGAATCCTATATTGTTTTCACTAGATAAGTTCGTTAAATTAATTTGATTGACTTATTTTTCAGTTCAGAATAACTCCTCCTGTCTGACATATTTACGTGTATATTATCACAATACTATCATTGGCCAGTTATAACTACCGATAATTACAAAAAAACAGCGTGTCCGTATGTGGAGGAACTAACGAATCACATCTATGTAGCTCAGATCAGGCTGTGGAAAAGAAGCAACATTATTGGTTATTTGTTCTCTATTGTGGAACAAACTGATTCTAATGAATCGTAATAACAGTTTCAAACAAGAAGAGTGAACTTCCGATCGAAAGGCCATAGTTCGATTCCGGTTTGAAACTATTGTAGCAAACTCGACGTAACGAGACCATATTTAACTTTGGTTGCGATAAAAGCTAAAGCGGACGTAGGTGTACCTTCAGGTGTATAAATTTTATGAAATAGATTTTCTATTTCTATTGTCTTGTGTTATTGTAGAATGGAAAATGAATGCAGTGTTTACAGAGACAGAAAAAAAAATCTGTAATCAGCGAACCATATGGTAAGGCTCCTGTGGAGCCCAATGTTAAACTGCGCGCCGCGAAGCTGAACACCCTGATGTACATCTCTCGCCTGCATTACACCACTGAGGCAGAGGTCATCGAGGAGAACGTCCCAAAGATTGGAGTACACGCCAAGAGTGCACCTGCTAGAGTCGCGCCGCAACGTCAATTTCAAGGCGTTTAGTGTTACGCTTACCAACGTGTTTACTCCAATTGGTGTTGAAAGAAAGTTTTTGGCCGCAGGATGTGGTGTTCCGTCGCTTCCGTGGACAAATTCCACAAGAACGCACAAAACATCGTGCCAATGAAGTACGTGAGTGACAGAGAGTTTATTTTTTTAATAAGTGTGACCCATTTTTAAGTTGCTTTTACTAACACAAATGTTATTATGTATGTATTGTTAGGATAAGGTATTTATCTAAGAGTCTTTGTTACCTGAAAATAATGGATTACTATTGTGATAAAAACGCTGTAATTAAAAATATCACTTCAGTCGCATGCACGATGACCGCTGGGCAAAATTCTCTTTATGAGACGATCCGGACGTCTACCACGTGGGCTTCGAGGAGGCACGGGAAAAGAACTTATGACATACACACACATACATACATACATAAAAAATGAGACTTTTTCATTTAAATCTTTATCACCAAAACTCTTCCTTGAACATGAACAACGAGGGTCAAGTTGCATCAAAAATATCACCAAATAATCTAGTCCAATCCCATCAAAACTTATTGGTGTTATAGTACAGATCGCCAAACTTGGGGAAACTAACAAACTGATCGAGTTTATTCAGACAACTTCATTCAGTGGAAGTTTCACCATATCATACCACTACTTGAGATTTTCCGAGTATGTGCTGTGTAACTTAGGAATATTTTGAAAGAAGGACAACTACTATTCCATGACTTTTGAATAGGTTTCTTTCTCAAAACTAGTATAAAATATTTTCGAATCTACAACTAGTGATCAGTTGTACACATCGCGTCACATCAAGCTTAACATTACAACTTTTAAGCAAATAAATAGTTTCATGCAAATTCTGTTCCATTTATGAATATGCCCGAACACGTAACGCTACAAAAAAATAATCAGTAAAAAACTCAAATCACCAATAAGTAGCCTGAACTTCACGAGTACCTATTTCAATAGCGTTTCGTAAGTGATACATGTAAAGTAGTAGTTTGTGATTAGTTGAGTCGCATAATTATGGAAAGCTTTTTTTTAAACTTTGCACCACACTAGGAAATTCTCCTGTTTCTTGGGTGCGTTTACAAACCACACACACACACAAACAAACATCCAGACCCGAAACAACAATCTGTAGGCCACACAAATATTTGTAGAGCAACTAATCGCTCAGCCACTGCGCCAACTGAGCCGCCTGTGTCGTCAGTTTGACTAACAGTGAGTTGATATTATGATAATAATAAAGTTTTGAGACTTAAACTCATTAAACTCTAAGCTTTCAGCAAGTAAAAACCTTCAAAATGGCTCAAAAGATCCACTCACACTAACGTCAAGTCATTGGAAAAAAAAAAACTCATTTTCAAATTCCTGAAAGAGACGCGTCTTTTATTACGTGAAGTGACCTCGAGACATAAAGTACTGGAAAACAAAAGAACGACGCATTAAGGCATCTACATTTTTGTTGGCACTTACTGTAATTAGGGGTACGCGTTCATTCATATTCAGCGGTGGTAATTGTGAACGTAGATTTAATGTAATATTAATTGTGGTTTGATTAAATATTATACTTTATTATTAAATTTTATTATAGTATAATTAGCACAATGACTTTTAAATCGCAGTCCGTCGGATTTTTAAGTTAATTCAGATTGCAACATATTTCACACTAGTGGTTTTTTCATTAACTACAAGTGTATTATTTTGCCCACACAAAGATAGACACAACAAGACACCAGGTAGAAAAAAATGCAAATTAAATCGTAGTTTCATATTCCTAAATGACACAAAAAAAAAATTTGTTCTATTATTTATTTCTTCGTAAGTGTATTGAAAAACGTCGTTTGATACTCGTCACTGAAAACTGGACTGGTTGCACACACAAAAACCGATTACCGGAAAACTGCCTCGGATGCAATAACAAAGTTTCCCCATTTGTTTCAATATGTGCTATTGCATTCAGTCAAACCCTTTGAAATAATTTCACGAAAGCAAACAAAGGATAAAGATTGCAGAAATAGAAAGTAAACAAAAACAAGGAAAATCACAAGTAACATTTCAAATAACTTTGTTATTTGAAACTTACGATACCTTCCCTAGAGCTAGGTAGGTTCGAATTGTGTTGTACAGTCAGCAACAACAGTCGATGATCATTTCGGAACTTTGATCAAAAATAATCCCCATAAATATTCTCTACTTTTCAATAGGAACATTTTACTTACAAATTGTAAGATTTTTAAAAGAGGTAAAAGAAAATATCGTGGGGAAAGTGACATGTCCCAGAACCAAAAATTCGACGACACCTGAACTGCGCACTGGTGGTTTATAACGGCATGCTCCCCTCTCACAGCGAGGAGCTCTGAGTCCCAGCAGTGGGAACGTTATAGGCTGATAAATTGATTATGCTTAAGCCTTTAGAGAGCAGCGGTGGCCCAGTGGTGGCGGCCCCGACTTTCTAACAGTAAGTCGTGGGTTCGAACCTAGACAGGCGCATTACTTTGTGTAATTTATTTCATCACCCCTGCTCTCAAAACGGTGAAGGAAAACATCGTGAGGAAACCAGCATGTCCTAGAACCAAAAATTCGAAGACATGTGACATCTACCAATCCGCACTGGGTCCGCGTGGTGGATTATAGCCCATTCCCTCTCATTGAGAGGAGGCCGTGTCCCAGCAGTGGGAACATTATAGGCTGATGATGATGATGATAAGCCTTTAGAGTTATGAAGAACAGGGTCTTTTTCTTCAACACCCATAGAAACGGGAGGATCCTCCGACCAGACGCGCATTGTGTCTGGTTGGCCACTGCCCGACATTTGCTGTCTAGTTTTTTATATTTTCTTTTGTCGCGGATTACTTTAACAATTACTTTAGCGCGATTTAGAATTTTGATGTTAGTTCTTCATTTGTGATATACTCGTAGATGACGCTTTAGCACTTTTTGTACTATGTAGCTGTGGTACTTTTTGCTATCCCGCTTCAAGCCTTTAAAACCTTGGATTGAAGCCTTTCTTGCTGACGATACAACGTTGCTACCTATTTTAGTTACTGACAAAGTGAATGTATGGAAATCGTTCAATATTGTTGACTCTAGCGTATTGGGAACGTGTTTGTATGTTTTGATTTAGTTACACGAGTTTACGATAGAAGATTTGGTTATTTGAGTAACTGACCGATCGGCTTACCGACCTCTGATCCAGGTAAAAGTTATTTTTAACTGTGACCTGCAAAAAAGGCCTACTCTTGACCTCAATATTGTCCTGATGACAGAGACGAGATCGACGATGGACCTTTATCGACCCTGTTATTTATCAACTCACTTTCAGTAACGTTTTTACTAAATTTCCTATTAACACCTTTCACTAAGCTAAAATATGTATGTTTATCCTCTAATACGTCTTACTTAGTTCTAAGTTCAAGTTATTAGATCTTTGATATTGGATGGTTCAATAAATCAGTACTAGCAAGTTACTACTAAGTTACTACTCAAGCTACTGTAATCTGTCAAATTTATATAATAGATTTTCAACTTTATTGCTAAAACATATGGTTCGAGGTTGATTGGGAAAGTTTTACAGTTTTAGGTAGATTGATGTGCTTGCGTCTGTACAACTCAATGTCTAGATGCAGTTCAAATGTCGCATGTGCCTAAAATGAAAAAAAAAAGAATAAAATAAATAAATAAATAAGAAGAATAAGATTTTTTTTTTTTTTCTAGAAAACCAATTCTAAATAAAGTCAAGCTTAACAATATCATCTAGAAATACCAATTTATTTATGTAAACAAGACAAACTAATGTAATCTATCCAACTATGCAAACCGTTTCTGTCTACAACGTACGCCATGTCACTTGGCAATCCGCCACGAAGTCTGGCAACCCCGCCAGGCTGCGACATTGAATAGCAACGCTTATACGTCCGAGGTAAATGCCATTTCACTGGCGAGATGAGTTTTAAACAGCTATTATCACTGGCGAATTTTTCGTTTAAAATTGTATTTCCTGGAGCTTTTATACTTCAATCAGTTCTCTCAAAGTAGGTAATGGTTTTAAAGTCGTACTTATCATTAACATTGAGAACGGATTTACTTGCCAGGTTTTATTAATTAATTCGTCATGCTTTTGGGGACATTGGTTTTATTTAAGTCGAACAATAATAATAAATATCAAACACGAACTAAACGATTCAGGTCTTCATTTCTTAGACGAGTCTTTTGTATCTAAAAACAACACGGTTTAAACACAGAAATTAAAATAACCACTTGGCCAAGAGCTCACCACATGCATTTTGCACTGACAGATAAAGATAAATAGTTATAAGAAATGTTTTTATTTTTATAGATTATTGATTGATGCCATCTAGCCGATTTCAGCCAAAGTGACTGCATTCTTGGTAACACTAACATGCTACCCATTAATTTCGAGCTCAACCCGTTAGACGCCACATGTAAATCTTCGCGTGTTCATACCCTGTTTACTCACTGTAGGGTTAGAACACTAAGTTAACTTAGTGACTTAGTGTTCTAGCATAAGTTTAAATACTAAGGTTTAGTAGACTCATGAGTAAGAAACTGTTGTCTCTATTTTAAGGAGTGAAATGTGTGACTAGAATTTCGGAACGGCTACATTGTATATTATTTTTGGTTTTGTGTCTAAAAACGCTTTACGTTCGAGGTGGTTGAATGTCGGCATCGTGTGAGAACTTGTGAAGTGTTCTATTTTCAAAATGTATGGAAACTTTTCGGTTTTGAATATTTTTTTCGAACCAGCACTGCAAGTACGTAGCAATCGATAACGATCGAATCGATACGATTCGATAAATCCGACTTTTCTAATGGCTAAAAACTCATTTTATCGAGAATAACTGTCAGATTTATCGAATCGTATCGAATCGAGTGCTACGTACTTGCACTGCAGAAGGAATTTCGAAGGAGTGAATTTAGATTGAGTGGAGTGAGTTTACGTTCCTACATATTTAGGTTTTCCTGCCTGACCAAAAAAGATTTAAGTCACTTATTTTAGTTATTTTGCGTTTAATTTTATGTTCATTATCAGGAGCTTTTCATAATACAAATGTTGGTATATTTGCAAAAAGAAAGGAATTAATTTTTTTCTTGTTTAATCAACGAGTCATTACAGACTTTGAGTTAAACTATAAATACTATGTATTAATAATTATGTATAAATGTTACAATCAAACCTGTTTATCGGTCAAAACCACTTTTGACTGATGTCAGTCAAAATCCTGAAGTTAAAATGCCTCGTTGGTCGAGTGGTCGCAAGCGCGACTGCTGAGGTTGAGGTCCTGGATTCTCGGGTCGGGTAAAATGTTATTGGGTTTTTTCATCAGGAATTTCTCAATAGCAGTCACGAAGTCTAAATTTGTGGTCGGTTGATGGCCATTGGTTCGCCGCATATTACATGGGAGTTAAACATAACTGGCGAAATGTGAGTGTACTATTAGTTACACTTCTGCTTAACCCTTCGGGAATTACAGGCGTTATGTTATGTTATAATATCTGGTTTTTGTTATACAATTTCTTTGTTCAAAGGAGTAGATATTGAAATAAGATCGTTTTACTATTTCTGAAGACGACTTATAAGTCTCATTAACCCATCTAGGTCAAAAAGTAACTATTCATCATTCTTATCTATACGTCTTGCTCAGTAATTTACGATTTCATTCATTCAAGTCTTGAATCATGTAGGTAACTAAGTACAGTCACGTGCAGTAATATACAGGGTGTAAAAGACCTCATCACGAAGCCGTCAACTAAGCATTCTGTACATCAAACTAAGTAACTTTACGCAAAAATTATTGCTGGGAAACGACTTTTTTTTTTGGGGTGAAAAATCATGTTTTGTGGTAGAACTCAATGTAACGCACTCAAAACATTGTGCTGATGGATGGATTGAATAGTACGGGGGTCGTGGATGTGTTTAAAGTAAAAATCTTACAATAAAAACTTATATTTAAAAAAAAAAACTTGTCAAAAAGTTGGAACTTTGACCCCCAATATCTCCGTAACTAGAAGACTTCCAGGTATATTGTTTAACAAAAAAATGATCGCAATGACGGGGAGAACAAGTGACTTTCGGCTTCGATAAGAGGTGTTTTACACCCTTTATATACACTTTCCTAAATTTAAAAGCAATTTTTTTGAGAAATAACGATTGCAACTTGGCGATAGGATCTTTTTCATAGAAATATGAGTAGTAGAATACTATGTCCGTAACCCCCATATAGAGGAGGCCCTGGCCCAGCAGTGGGAACATTATAGGCTGATGATGATGATGATGTCCGTAACAACATAAAATTTTAATCAGAACAGTAGGAGAAAAACACTTTTAAAAGTTGTTAAGTGTTTACATAATTATCGGTGCTCGTGACTGTACACAGTTATACCAAATACTTTTTCCTATATCTTTCGCCCAGATCTCACTCAGGGTAAGATATTCAAGGGGGGCGCCAGACAGACTTATACAGGTTTCCAACAGCGGTAATACATTTCGGTTTTTATTGGAGCAACTTGAAGAAGTTCTAAAAGAAACTTGAATTGGAATGGTGTTTACTTTTGTGGAGAGAAGTTGGTGCTTTTTGGGGTTTTATTGAACGTTTTATGTAGATGGCCTGATATTTTAAGTGTGCACGTGTCATCTATATAGCCTTTTCACAACTATGAGGGGGTCGGCTTCCAGTCTAACCAGATGCAGCTGAATACCAGTTTTTTACATGGAGCGACTGCCTATCTGACCTCCACAACCTATTTAGTATTGGGTGATACGATACCCCTTGGATAGACAGGTTGTCAGGCTTTCGGGGCACTGACTGTAACGACTGTCCAAGATCTACACGGATGTCAGCCAGGAGCAATGGCTTAACGTGCTTTCCGAGGCACTGAGGAAGCTCGGTGTGTAATGGGAGGTCCACCCATGGACCAACCTAGGCAAACCATTAAAAAAACTCAAAGCGCTTATTTCAATTAGACCATTACGGCACTTTAAAATGTCAAAAATACAAAAAAAAAAACAAAGCCACAGTCCCAGTCACAAAACATAATAACTTGAGAAAATACTGTAGTTGCCCGTTCCCTAGCGTAGATCTCTATGGAGAAGAACGGGCAAGAAACTCCATGGACACTCTTTTAAGAAAGAGCGCGATACAAGCACATGGTTGGGTTGGTATTATTTATTTTAGCTACAAACATAGTTTCGTGCAAAAGAAAGACAAAAGCAACTATTTAGAGGCTGATGTACTTTTGGCAGGTAAATGCTTCTAAATAAACAAAGATTAAAAAAAAAGTATTTCAGTTACGGTATAATATTCAAGATACATTCCATTTTGCGGCTTTCTCTTGCGAGCCTAAAATGGCCACTTTAGCAGAATCATATGAACCAAGTTAAAAAAAAAAAAACTTAAAATGGACTCTATGATCACGACTGTAAAGTCCATTTTAAGAATTTTTAATTTTAACGTTATTCATATTATAATTCTGCTAAAGCGGCCATTTTAGACCCCCTGGAATTGGTTACTTAAGCATTTAACACTAAATTTCTGCATTTCGATCTGTAATTTACACGGCGTGCGGCGCAGTGATAGGCCAGTGGTGTGACCGTCGGACTCAAGTTCGAACCCAAGACCTCTGATTTTTCGGATTCATGTCCGTATTCTATAATTATCACTTGCTTCGGTGAAGAAAAACATCGTGAGGAAACCAGCATGCCTGAGAGAGATATGTCTCGACAACAGGTTGTGTAGCTTGTAGATGGTATAGATCGATAGATGGTAGGTAGCTGATGAGGTGCTGGTACGTCGGTGCCGAGGAAGATGAAATAAAATATGGCAAGAAATAAAATGCACGTCTGTATTGTACCAGTGTCGCAGATTGAAGGGAATAGTGTTGCCACAGTTTTCATAAGGTTTTACATTTTAATGTTGGTGTTGCAAAACCGGTAAAGCCAAGTCTGAGGCCCTATGCGGCATAAAAACACAAACGACACCAGATTATAGGCATTAACAACACGGTGAACAGGTTCAATCTTCATTTCAAGTTTTAATGTCTCGTCCATAAATAAATTACTTGGTCAAACACCCTAAAACTTTTAAATGAATTGTAAACAAAGCAATGCGCATTATTGCCAATCTAACTGGCATTGTAGTCGAATCCCCAGAGATGGCACGACGTGGCAACTGGCAATGTTCGTGTACCCAAAGCGACTGGCAATAATCAGTTTATGGCAACCATTTCAATAGCCGACTGTACTCCGCGATATTAAAGCTTATAGTCCAATAAAAGGTTCTTATAGCGATGGTTGGATGTTTTTGGGGCGTGCTTCAATTGTTTTTCTTTTGTGTGTTATTCGGGAAGAAAGAATTAAGCCGGAAACACACTTACGTGTCGGGGCGTGGCGTGACGGTGATTGTGCACACTAATGTGTTGTGTCGTGGCGTGCTCTGGCGTTTTTTTCTGAACAGTACATATCGAACCTTTGCAGCGTTCAAACCGCACATGACAACAAGTACAGTCATAACTCAAAATTAGACATTTCGAGTAAAAGCGATTTGAAAGTTCAAAATATCATAGAACCGAAACTATTGAAGTTACGTAAATGATTGAAAAGGAGAAAATATAATTTAGGGAATGCTTTTATCATTTTAATAATAAAAACGTAAAATATCTGTCTTAAAATTATAAATTTTCTCTTGTTACAAAAAAAGTTCGTAGATAAGACTCTATTTCCTGCGTTTTAATGAAAAATTTCGTTTAAATCTCTCTTTCCCGTTCAAATCCACAAATTACAGTATCGTTGTAGTAAATAAAATGTGACCATATAGCGTTTCTTCTTTTTTAAAGTTTACTGATTGCTTTTGTATAATCCCAGTCAAGTTGAAATTAAAAACAGCAAAATAAAAGAATAATTTCCAAAAATATTAAGGTTTTATTTAGAAATGATAATAATTGTGGTTATTAACTAACCATACAAATTATAATAGGTATGAGGTAATTAATTATTAAATCTTTTCTTTTAGAAAAGTAAATATGATATAATTATGGCGGTACTGTTTCCGGTTCACTTAAGTATCACCAAAACTCCATTGACAAATTTTCATTTTACAGCCAACGTTTCGTTTAAGTACTATTTATTTCGCAAACAACTTATTCCGCAAATGTTTTATTTTAAAAACACTCGTTTGTAAAACGAGTGTTTTACAAACGAGTAAAATATTTAATCACACAAAATTTATCTTTAATCATTTATACATTTTTCATTTCTTAAATTTGGATACATTTGGATAAATCACGTTTCTACAAAATAATTTACAGGCTAGTATTTTTTATAGGTAACTTTTTTAAGAAAAAGTTTAGGAAATGAATAGTTTTTTCACATCATGCAAACTCCATGCAGGCAGCAAGCAAGCAAGCAGCATGCAGCATGCAACATGCAGCAGGCATTGTTTCTGTCACAGCTTCGGCTTGCTGGCCGGCTGGGGCTGGCCAGCCTCAGCCGCGTTGGCGGGCGCTAAAGCCGCCTGCTCCTCAGCTCGCGGGCCGCCTCCCCCCTGCGCGCCTATGCGGGCTTAAATTACACTCTAAGAATTGGGCATAAAAGACTACGTGGAGTCTATTTTGCAGCGATACATTTCTGTCACTAAATTTGTGCTTATGAAAAACAAAATTCATTTATTTTCTCCTTTTTTAGAAATGTCACAATTAATATGTTAATTATCTTTATTCGAAAAAACGTTGTTTTATGAGATAAAATGAAAAAATAAGTATCCATTTGCTAATATCACAATCATCTTACAGATTAGTTTTTAGGCAATCTTCGCATAGGTAGGCAAATACAACTGTAGCGGAATATTCCACCTCACAGATATAATACAGCACGTAGGTTATCTCGACAAATTTGTGTTCAAACTAACTTTTATATGTACCCACTATGCATTAATTTTTATTAGCATATTTTGTATATAAGGGACCATTTTTTCGAAATAAATTCATTCCATTATTCAACCTCACCACGAGTCTCATTTTCATACCCTGCGTATCTAACAGTGGTGACCCCGACTGAAGAAGGACCAAGAAGCAAAAATGAACCCGAGTGCTACGAAAACGAGCGATGGAAGCGAAACAGCATTACCGCAAAAAGATTCTCACGAACTGTCAGCCGTCTCGTACAACCAACGGATACCGCCTCTATGGAGAAACAGAATCAAGCTTTGGTTCCTGCAATTTGAAGCGATCGTGTCTGCTGGAAAACTAAGCGACAAGGAACTGTCAGAGCTGCTCATCCGCCAACTCGACCTACAAGATCTAGACGAAATTCAAGACATCATGTTCGATACCAGAAATGCAACAGAAAACAACAGATACGCCACCATGAAGATGAGGCTCATTCAAACCTACGACGAGAGCGACCACACTAAACTCGAACGGTTACTGTCCAACGTGGAACTAGGAGATCTGAAGCCATCGCAACTACTACGCCGCATGCAAAATTTAGCCGGTAACAACATCGCTGACAACACGCTGCGTGTTATATGGACGAAACACCTACCGCCATCGGTACGCGCCATTCTAGCTGTTAGCGAAACAATAGCCAAGAAAACCGAACTACACCAGTTAGCAATAATGGCCGACCAAATGGTGGAACAACTTCACCACCAAATATCAGCAGTACACAACACGTCGTCACCGTCAACACCATCCACTCCACCTGTGGCTACAAATCATGAAAACGCTTTACTTCACGCGAAGATCGACATGTTGGCGAAAGAAATATCGGAATTAAAAACACACCACAGCCGCTACGGAAGGCAGCGCGGGCGCAACTGGCAAGGCGCGCGTCATCGATCACGCAGTTCATACAGATCGCCGCATGGTAACCGCCGGTCGGACTCAAATCAACAACCAATCAACCTCAATCTTAGTAATTTAAATTTCTTACATTATTATAGAATTGAAACCTTTAGCAGGTCCGTATTTATAATGTGATACAAAGCCTGGTGCTGTTGCACAGTCTGGGTGCATCAAGGTTTTGCATCAGCAGAACTGGAATGCCAACTTGAAGCTCTAGCTGATGGGACGGCACGCCCTTTAACTCCAGGGAGTTGAGATTATATAATTAGGCAGCACCATCGACATTGGCCATCACAGTGTCTATGGATACTTTTGAATCGCCGAGGATCGTGTAATCTGTTTTTTTGTTTATTTTTCTGACTCGCTCGTTCTTTGGCGACAGCACTGCTACCTCACACAACCACTCATTTCTTTTTATTTTAACCTCAAAATTAAAAAAAAACGTGCATGATAAGTTCATCCCCTTTAGTCACTGGGCGGGAAAATTCTTCGGAAAATAGAATTTTCCCATCTGCGTCCGATCCCAGATGACCCTCTCCCATTTCCAGCAACTTATTCGCAAAGACATCTGCTTCGTGATCGTTGTACAGTTGAACGCACGTGTTGCACGTAATATGGAGCTTTTCAATTCAGGAGGTTTTCACAGTGGCGACGCTATGAGACATTTATTTCATCCGCCGGTGTGCCCCTCTCAAGAACTGGCAGTGTCTGTCTAAAGTCGCTTGCTAGCTAAGCTAAGCTAACCGACGACACCACCCATCAGAGCCTGGTTGCCGCGGATGTCCTGCAAGCTGCGGTTCAACGCCTCTAATGTATGCTTGTGCGACTTTAACTGCCACTGCTGTAAAGGGACTCCCCCGTTTTTGGTGATGTTGCATGTTGGGGTATCTTCGCTTGCAAGATTCAGGGGAAATTTGAAAACACTGTCAGGCCACCCTTTTTTTTTTCAGATGGGAAATCATCAAATGACTTCTCCCGCTCTGGGCGGAGTAGGAGGGAGTGTCAGACTTTTACTGACTAAAACCCATCCATGTTCCTTCATCGCCCTTTGTGTTCCGGGGTCACGGTATCTCTTTCGAACAGTCCCGCAACCCCGGCAGGCATCGGTCCTTGCGGACCCTTTCCTATTGCTGACTCTCTTTGAGGCGCGCGTGGAACACGAACGCGCCGTCGACACGGCCTGTCGTCATGAGACGGACGGACGGCGAGCTTGCCCATAGCCCACCGTCCACAGGCCCGCGCTTACCGGTGGCCCCCGACGCCCGCGGCGGCCGGGACGCTGTGAGGTTCTCTCCCTCTCACGTTCCGCCACGTCCTTCTCTAGCATTACTGCTTCGCAGAAGGAGGTGACGGCGTCCCATTCCGCCTCGCTCCGTACCATGGCTTGCACCAGGGCCGGACGCGAGAGGTCGCCGCCGCCAATCACCGCTTCGAGGACACGGCGGTGCTCCGCCCACGCGGGGCACACCTCCACCGTGTGCTCCACCGTGTCCTCCGGTCGATCCTCGCAGTGGATGTCAGGCCACCCTTTAGTAAAGTTGCAGCAATGCAACTTTGCAATGCAAGTTTGTTTTCAGCATCTCGGTGAAAATAAATCGCCCAAGAATTTCAACGTACCCATTACAAACATAATTAAAACCCATTGTTTAACAGAAAATAATAATCAGAATCGCTTTTATATCAATTTGGGGGGTTCTAATCACCGCCATCTTGACATTAATGGTCTATAACTGAGATTTATAGTAACAACTCTTTAAATGAAGAAAATAGTTAATGCTCGTCTGCTTGACCCGAGTATTTATATCGCCGTTAACTTGAATGGTGTGAATAAAACGCAGATAAAATCACTAAAACATGTTTTATGGGCTGTAGTTAGGGCTGGTACTTGAATACACTTACCAGGGTTCGAAACTATCAAGATGATTATTTTCTTTGATAAGTATCGGAAGATCTTAATTTTAATTTGACAGCGCGTTTGGCGCAGTGGCTGAGCAATTGCCTGCTGCGCTGCGTGTCGCGGGTTCGATTACCGCACGGAACAAATATTTGTATGGTCTACAGGTGCTTGTTCCGGGTGTGGCTGTTTGTGTATGTGAGTTTAAATGTTTGTGAAACACACCCACCATACAGGAGAAATTTCTAGAGTTGGGTAAAGTTTTCTTAAAAAAAAACCTTATTTTCGTGTGGTTTCCTCACGATGTTTTCCTTCACCGAAGCAACTGATAATTTAGTGTGTGATATCCATGCGGATTCGTAACTTGATTTCTTTAATTTTTTACGCAACCACTTTTTACAACTCTGGTCCCATATAGTGAAATACCTATTAGCGAACAGAACTAAACAGGATTGTACAAAACAATCTGTTTGTGGATTGGAGGAAGAAGCCTCCTAGTCGGAACCAGTGCGGGACCGCGCTGGCAGGACCCAATATGCTGCGTCCGGCGATACCAACGACGCAGCTCTATGTGTCCCGGCTACATCACACGCCGAAGGTTGAGGAGATCGTGGAGTATTTCCGAGCGAAGACCAGCTGGACCTTTAGGGGTCGAGAAGTTGGAGTCGCGGCACAGCACGAATTTTAAGTCGTTCGTGCTGCGAGTTCCGACTCATCATATTGAGACCTTCCTCAAGGAAGAGTTTTGGCCGAAGGATGTCATATATCGGCGATTCTGCGGAAGGCTACGCGACACCACGCAGCGCAACATGACGCCGTCTCTTCGTGTTCAATAGTTTAATTAGGTTTTTGTGGTTTATACAAATATGTATGTTAGTCTGTAAGGTTGTATGGGTTATATGGGTCTTTTGTTACCTGAATTAAATGATATATTATTATTATTATTATAGTGACCTTTTTTTTGCAATGTGACACTAATTGCGTTTAAGGGTCACTGGTTTAAACGCGATAAGTGTCAACTTATCGCGTTTAAACCAGTAAATCGCGTTCGGATAACCGTGAAGTGACATTGATAATATTTATTATTTTTATCAAGGTATAATTATATTTTTTCTGATGGAGGTGGAATTTTCCGTCGCATTGCAATCGACGTTCACTTCGAGCAAAAAAATAAAAACACATTTCATAAATAAATTCAACACAAACATATTTTACTATGAAAGTTTCTAATCATCGCGAGTTATATTCCCAGGTCGGTCTCTCTAATTACTTTGGTAATAATTTAATGCAACTTGCGCTCCCGTGGCTTAACTAAATAAAACTAGACGGCTAGGCATGTGATAAGGATAGACCGGTGTGACGAGCGTAGCGATAAGCGGGAAAAACGAACGAAAGTGCTGAATGAACGCAGTTGTTATCAAATCAACCCGTGGTCACAGATTCCATGCTGTCTACATTCATCATCTGACTAGCCTTTTCCCAACTATGATGGGGTCGGCTTCCAGTCTAAGTTCGGATGCAGTTTGATATCAGTATTTTACATGGAGCGACTGCCTACCTGACCGCCACAACCCAGTTAGTACTAGCTCATACGATACCCCTTGGTAAGACTGGTTGTCAGATTTGGGTCACTGACTACCTGTAACGACTGTACAAGATCTACAAATGACAGTTTGGACCAACGGCTTAACGTGCTTTCCGAGGCATGGAGGAAACTCGGTAGGAAATGGATGGTCGAAATAATTAACTGTCGAAGTTCAGGATGACACTGGGCAAATCTATAGCCATCAACCAGACAAATCCAGACTCCGTGGTTGCTACTGAGAAATTCCTCATGGAAAACCCCAATAACGCTTTGCACGACCATGGAATTGAAACCAGGACCTCATACTCAGTGGTCGCGCTATCGACCACTAGGCCAACAAGGCAGTCAGTGACATTATCTCCTAGTTACTATAAGGTATATACAGGGTTGGTTTTCAATGACCGACCGAATTTTCAGAGATGGTTTAGAATCGATAAAATTTACGATATAATAAATTTAAAAAACAACATTTTTTTTAATAAAATTGTATGCCTGTCCAGCACTAACAAACAAACGTGTACATATTGCAACAGCACAATTCAGTTCAACAACCATTTTTTTTTTTTTTTTTTTCGGGTGGTCGGATTGGAAATCATCAAATGACTTCTCCCGCTCTGGGCGGAGCAAGAGGGAGTGTCAGACTTTTACTGACTAAAACCCATCCATGTTCCTTCATCGCCCTTTGCGGACCCCTTCCTTTTTGCTGACTTTCTTTGCACGAACACGACACGGCCTGTCGTCATGAGACGGACGGACGGCGAGCTAGCCCTTAGCCCACCATCCACAGGCCCGCGCCTACGGTGGCCGGGGGCCACGTGGTGGCCCCCGACGCCCGGGGCGTCTCCCGCGGCAGCCGGGACGCTGTGAGGTTCTCTCCCTCTCACGTTCCGCCACCTCCTTCTCTAGCATTACTGCTTCGCAGAAGGAGGTGACGGCGTCCCATTCCGTCTCGCTCCGGACCATGGCTTGCACCAGGGCCGGACGCGAGAGGTCGCCGCCGCCAATCGCCGCTTCGAGGACACGGCGGTGCTCCGCCCACGCGGGGCACACCTCCACCGTGTGCTCCACCGTGTCCTCCGGTCGATCCTCGCAGTGGAAACACCCGGGCGTTTCCTCCCGCCCGATTCGGTGCAGGAACCTCCCGAAAAAACCGTGTCCGGTGAGGACCTGCGTCAGGCGGAAGGTGAGGACGCCGTGGCGTCTCTCAAGCCACTCCTCAAAGGGGGACTTATCGCCACTATCGTAACGTGCCCTCAGTTCAACAACCTAGGTAGCAGTTAGCACACACTTAAAATTGGTGGTGCATGCACGCACACAAGGGCTTTGATTCCCACTAGGTTTGTGATTTAGGGCATTCTTTTAATGAATGCTATTATTTAATTTTTTTTTTTTTGACAATAATATCTAAAATGCACTTTTGGTTTGACATCTAGATCTTAATTTTAAATTTTGGCTGGTCATTGAAAACCCTATATAGTAGTAGAAAATCTTGCGATGCTTTACTGGATTAAAGGTTAATCCAGTTTATCCTCAGAGCACGATTATTAATCTAATTATTATGTTGTGTTACTGCGACATACTCACTAATTACTCTGTAAATAATTTAACGCTACGACTCTCGCGGTCGCCTTCACTAAGGCGATTACAAAACAGTGGTACTAGCAAAATATTGCGACGTAAGCTTTAGAGGCAAACTTATGCTTGGGACACTGCGAATTTTATGTCCTAGGGAATATGCATGAAATACAAAACACTTTTTATCTAAGAAAATTGCCTTGTATTGGCGCTTAAACATTGTGGTACACTTGTTTAAGTTACTAATACATCACTTATTTTACAATTTACTGTTTTATGTAGCATGTTTTTGGTGAAACGGAACGCACTCTCAAAACGCATCGTCCTCGATTGACGTCATTATCATATTATATCATATTGACGTCAAAGTTCATTGTTTCAAAAAAACACTTTTATTTGAGAAGTGTTTAAAAAGTATTAAAAATTAAAATTTTATTATAATACTGTTATTGCAATTTTTACTTGAATAAAGCACATACAATTAGTAAAATTATTTTATTAAGGCCGAAAAACTACATGTAAACAAGGCAGATTGTGGATAATGACGTCACATCATGGCCGCGACAGCTACGGACGTTTGAACTGTCGTAGAAAATTGCAGGAGTTTAATATTATTTTTGTGCGACAAGCAGTAGTTGAACTTAATTTTTAATACTTTTTTGGGTTGATAGTACTGTAGGTGTTTTATTGATTTCAATGAAGAAAACATTACGTGCATATTCCCTCTGAGTTTTTTTTTCGAAAACAGTGATTGGTTCCTTACGGCTACGGTTAAAATTACATTGAACAGCGAGACTGCCCCGTTAGTGTAGTGATCGCAATCGCGACTGCTGAGCATGAGGTCCTGGGATCGATTCCCAGGTCGGGCAAAGTGTTATTGGGTTTTCCATTAAGGATTTCTCAGTAGCAGTTTGCACGGTGTCTGGATTCGTGCCCGATTGATGAGCCTATTACCATCACACATAACATTCAGTCCCATGTAATAAGATGGATGGATGGATGAAACTTAACTGGCAAAATGTGGGTGTACGGTCGAACAAGCTATTTGGTTTACATTTTGTAATGTAATTTGTTGGTTAAACTGTAAACGAAATAGCTTGTTCGACCGTACTATTGGGTACACCTCTGGTGAAGCCTTCGGCGATTACGAGGGTTATGTCATGTGAACAGCGAGACCTACATAAACATCACATTTTTACGTCTGTTCATTGGGCACTAAATGAACTATTTAGACGTGTCCGTGAACGTGAACACCTTAATGTGGGTATGTCCAGCAACTCCCCGGACAGTTCAGCGAACCTTGCTGACTGGCTAACATTTTACCCTAACATACTTTGTGCATGACAGATGTGGGAAGGTAGTCCCACAGTACGTAATGAGGCCCCACTCCATATACGGACGAAGCGTTAGGGAGTAGGGCATCTGAAACGGACGTCGTAATCGAGGCAGGCCTAAGATACTCTGGCGTGACGTTTGGGCTCATTCATAACTGACTGGCCGAATAAGGAAAAACATAAGGGTGATTGGAAAGGTATGGGGGAAGTCTTTGCACAGTAGTGGGGCAGAACACGTTAACATAAAAAAAATCGTGCTGATACAAAGCTGCAGAGAACGGGGCACTGTAAAGCAAAAACCGGTTTTTTACTGATATTTGTATAGGGCAACACAAAGTTAGTTTAGTTTTTTATTAGTCTTTGGCCAAGATGTCCATGTTTTTCTCTCTTCCGTTCGCTTTCGAACGTGCGTGGTGTCTGTTCGAAAACAGTGAGCAATAAAGTGATATAATAATCAAGTTAGTCGTTCCAATCAAGGGTCAAGATACCAGAAAATATGCAGTCCACAGGATCATACCGAAGGAAGCCTCCGAAATTAGGCCTACGAGATTATACCGAGGCGAGGTGAGCCGTGCACAATATTATTTTACTGAAAAAGTAACAATGGTTTCTACAAGTACCATTATTCTTATGTCGTACCCCTATTTTTCATTATTCCACCTTGTTCCAGTCATCCCCTTCGTTCTTTATTTCCCGCTATTTTTCTTGTCACCCAATTTTCGATCGTAAAACGTTCACTGCATCTTAAGCGAAACGGCTTGTATGAATACTTGAGTACCTACAGTCAACCTCAAAAATATATGTATATGACGGTAGTCATGTTGCACAGTGGAACGTGCACCGGACACAACATAGAGGAATTATTCATTTTTGACTTGAATTCTATCCAGCCAGTAAAATGTTTTAAATTTTGTGACATTCGAAATATTGAAAATGAACGTTCGATTTCCGAACGAACGCCTTTATAAGCGGCCGCGCTGTTGAGTCTGCACGCATTCCCAGCGGATGGGTCGTGGAACATTGTCTCTAAAAATTAGTACTTTCCTTATTGCGGTGGGTGCGTGGACTGTCTCTGACAGTCAGTAAAGCCCTATGTGGTCACATAGGGCTTAAAGGTAGTGAGGGTGGTCGCCCTCACTACCTTTATTTGTTGTCTTATTTAATTTATTTTTATTTTATTACAAACAATTAATTGTTTTGTTCAAATAAATTCGTGTATTGCCATATCTGTTCAGTTTTACTTTTGATGTCTAAGCTTAATCCGACATAATTATATACATCATACAGGATGGACAGAACATCGACGGACAAACGGTTATCTCGTATTCAGTACAATATTCTGAACCAAGTGGGCAAAATGTATGGAACAACGGTTTTCCATACATTTTAACCGTGAAGGCACTTTCGTAAGAAAAAGCTGTTTTTTTTTTCATTACCGATATTTTTTTTTGCATCGGTTTTCTTTTCCATCCTGTATGTTACAGTCAAAACTGTTAATCAGTCAAAACTACTATTATTTCGACAAAGTTTCATTTGACTGTCTACAATCTTGGTTCTGAAATGTTGCATTAGTTTAAAGCCACAAAGAACACATTGATGAAGTATAAATTATAAAACACAAATTGTAGACAGTTAAATGAATTCTGCCACTGCACATTTTTTTGAGGCTGACTGTACCTTACATCCTAAATCGTTAAGTCTATTCCATCGTGTTAACGTCTTTTTCGCGTTCTCATGTTTTTATGGAAGTATGAAAATGTTGCCTGAACATAATAAACTTTAAGGAAATACCTTCAAAGTGTTTTTTTTGTAGCAGTGTCGTTGACACTATGAACTACTAAACCACATTATTAGTAAAACTTGTAAGGAACTGGAGGACCTTGTGGCTAAATTATAACATCCGCTCGGGCCAATCTTCAGGTTAAGCCTCTCTTGCTTAGGTTGGTCCGTAGATGGGTGACTACCACTACATACCGAGTTTCTTCCGTGTTTTGGAAAGCACGTTAAACCATTGGTTCCGGTTGCCAATTGTAGATCTTTAATGTTACAGGTAGCCAGTGGCCCGAAAGTCTGACAACCAGTCTTACTAAAGGGTATCGTATTACCCAGTAGGTACACAGGTGGGTTGTGTAGGTTAGGCAGGCAGTCGCTCCATGTAAAATATTGGTATTCAGCAGCATCCGGTTAGACTAGAAGTCGACCCCAACATGGTTGGGAAAAAGCAGACGAGTTGTGAAAACGAGAAATAATTACATGAAACTAAAAGGTGTAGGTACCAGTAAACCAAAACCGGAACATGTACTTCAGAACAATATTTAAAAAAACTGCCTCAAAACGATATTATATTCTGAAATCAAACAATTTTTTTTTTACAAACAACATAAAATATAGTTTGTAGCGCAAGGCACCAATTCTGGCCAAAAATACAGCATTATTATTTAAATTGTACACCAAATCCCAAATTACACGTCCCATTAAAATAAATCCGTTGATTCACGAAATAAACCTAGAAGTGGAAAGTTCAACAGACAAATGTTCAAAAGCTAGGGAGTTGGATAAACATGTTCAGAACCATTCTGTAGTCTAAATTGTTACTACGAGTGAGTTCCAGTACAGCACTAAAAGGCATTAAGTCTGGCAATGATGTGGGTTAACAAATAAATGGCAAACATTTGGCTTTTGTGGCACATTTGGCCAGATGCTGTGATGAATTTTTGGAAATGTCTTGGGTTTGTAAGATGGACGAAAAAGTCTCAAACAGTATTGAGGCATGGGCAATTGGACAATAGTGTAAAAACGTTTTTAGAGGCAGTAGATATTATAATGTACGACCTTTTCGATTAACATGGGACGTAGGAAACTCCAACTGAACAAAAGTACATAGTTTGATTTAATTTTATCATTGCTATAATGTTTTCTTTAATTAATCTTTATTTAAAGCTTTAAATAATAAAATCTAATAAACTATTTATTTAATAAACTGACTATGTTTACTATAACAATTAAAAACGATTAAATAAACTAAAATAACTAAACTAAACTAACAACAAACTATAAGAGGTCATCAAACAACTTCTCCTCAACGCTGCCAGCTAAGGTAATATGCCCAAGAGACTGGCGGTGTCACCACGTTGTATGGCAACACTTAGCCTCTGACCAAGGTAAAAGCCAGCACTCGGGTCACGAGAAACATCAAGTAGGCGTTTAGTAATTTCTATACAAAGGCTCGGATTAATAAATGAATCATTCAACTCATGAATGAAACATGAATCATGAACCATGAATCTTTAAACTTTGGATCATTTCAGAATAATTTATCAAAACTATAGAAATAATTTTAGAAAAATAGTAGATAATTGTTGTTAAAATGTTCGAGTCATCAATAACATTATTTAATTTAGTGCCACTTATATTCTTTACTTGAAAAAAAACTTTGTTTTAATTTCTAATTCGCAATTTCGCAAAAAGGCAATAAGCAACTTTATTTCTAGTCTACATAACAACACTTAGTTATAGCAACACCCACTTAGACACAGTAGGTATTTACATTTTATAAATTCACACCACACATTTAATATAGAATTACAAACTCCGTAATAAACTTGGGACCCGATCCGGAGTATTCCAACATGACACCGAAAGTTGCCAAATGTTGAGGCAAACCCTTTTCGGCTAAAATATGTTTATTTGCGTAATTATCTGTGTATAACTTTTTATTGTTCAAAGGATTTTTCGGAATTAGTTTGCTTGTTTATAGAACTTTTTACTTGTTTATAGATACGGGTGATTAGTGTTTACGTATTTATTATATTGGTGACGCGACAATATGTACCTAGTTAATTTTTTTTTAGAACCACTGAAATTCGTATTGAAAACAAAATCTAAGATGGCCGCCAGTGAAGAGTATACTTTTTTTATAGGACAAGCCCGCCACACTATTCCCAAATCACGGAAACCCCTAAAATGGAATCAACAGTGGCGACCACCAGAAAAGCGCCGAGATAATAAAGCTCGACAAAAGCCCAGAGAAACAATTTAACTGTCTTGGATCCCGAAACGAAATTGGAAAGAAAAGAAGAGCGATGGAGTAGAAAAAATGTTATTCCCACTTCCGTCCATATCAGTAGGAGACACACCAAAATAAGCCAAATAGGCACAAAGGGACTTTTACAACTGAGATAAAAATCAGTTGCGTGAAGAGTAGACCAATAAAAGTGTTTCAACAAAATATTAAATTTCAGATTATAGCCCTAGTTACTATTGACTTTCATAAAACACACATTCTAACTTTAACCATCAAACAAAGATAAGCAAACAATAAAGACAGATATTAAAGCAACATTTGGCATGATTTTATTACTGACTATGTTCGCGCCACGACAAACAAGGTTTAATTTAATAATAAAACAAAACTATTTCAGTAAAACCTACTTGTTTAAACCCAAGCCGTGTACGCACGACGACCAATCAATATACAGGGTGTGGAGTAAGTAGTGGTCCACCGTTCAGGATTCGATGAACCAGATAATTAACTATAACAATTAAAAATTTAAACCATTTATACCCAAGGGTTCCGAAAATATTTTCTTTTTGTCTTTTATTTACGAAATTTCTACCTTTTATTACAAATTTGGTTGTAGTTTCAACAAAAGTCATTATTCTTTCATTTTGACTTCTGTTAATTACTGCTGAATACTAGAGCTACCATGATAAATTATGATTTTTTATGTAAATTCAGCTCTTTTGAAGAAAAAGTTGGTTCTTCTCTAATTTTAACCCAAATTTTTAACACACCATCAAGTCCAAGAGCGATTTTTGTAAAAAAAACGTACTACATTGTCAGTGCCCATGTATTTAATAATATGCCTACTAAATGCCAATTTCAAAATGATATCATTATAACAGATCCAATAATTTAACAAAAAGATATTCAATTTTAATTGAAGAAAAGAAGATTTTCATTAAACTACTTTTTTAAACTTTATTGCGTTAATACTATTACAAAACGTATTAAAACTTAAAAAACGGATACAATCTAACTTTTTACATTTCTAATGTGATTTGTGTTGAAGCACAAACATGTCAGGTAAAAAAAACCTGACCCTTTTTTTACCTGAGATATCGTTTGTTAACAAAAACCCGTTGAAGCTTTCGCAATCGAGTTACGCACAATAGGAGTGATAAGGAAAAGATATGGTAGGGTATTGCTATCTCTTTCATTACTAACGTTGAAATATCCAAAAATCTCGAAATGATTTAGTACGATCTCGTCACCCGTGTCGTGCGTCGTATGCGTTTCGTTTTTATTCTGCCTGTGTTTACCTCCGCCATTTCTTTACCCTTGCCTGACCCCGGACTCTGTTTAATTTGCCTACTGATTGGACTTGTTGTTTTGGTGATCTCTGCGATTTTGGCTACGTGTACTGGTGACTGGCTTGCTCAACGATTTAGACAAACGTGCAGTGCAGTGACAATTAAAAAATGCCTTAGTACACACCGCGTGAATATGCTGACATGCATTTTATTTATGGCGAATGCAGAGGTGTCGGTAGAGAAGCAGCTCGTCTTTATCGGGAGAGATATCCCGATCGAAGACATCCAGACCACCGAGTTTTTGGGAGAGTGCATAACGCATACACCGAGGGAAGGATACCCGGCACAGGCGTAGGCGGTGCAGGTGAAGGACGACCGCGACGACACAACGATGAAGAGGTAATGAATTTAGTTACAGAAGATACTTCAACATCAATCCGTGTCTTAAGTCGCAGAACTGGCATATCAACTAGATCTGTACATCGAATACTCAAAAGACATGAACTGTACCCATACCACTATCAAAGGGTACAGTCATTGCTACCAAGAGATTATCACTTGAGAGTAACATTTTGTAGAGTAATGCTACGCAGAATAAGAGAAGACCCGCAGTTTTTTAATAAAATACTATGGAACGACGAGTCATCCTGCAAAAAAGATTCTTTGCTTCTGGAAGGTGTCGTTCCTGAAGTCCAAGAAGACATGTGGCTGCAGAACGATGGCTGTCCCGCTCACTATGCTGTTAGAGTACGAGAGCACCTTGATACAGTGTATCCAAATAGGTGGATTGGGCGCTTAGGTCCAATATTGTGGCCACCACGCTCGCCAGATCTAAATCCCCTAGATTTCTTTTATTGGGGTTGCCTAAAAGAAAAAGTCTATAGCAAAGAAATCACAAGTATTGACCAATTGAGGAGAATCCAGGCAGCAGCTAGAGAAGTCAGCGAAAGCGGGTTTGCCCGACGACTTAAACGGTCGTTTATTCGACGTTGCAGAGCGTGTATTGCTGCGAATGGGGGCCATTTTGAACATTTCCTTTAATTTTAATGATTGTTATCATGACAAAGATTAATAATAAATGATAAATAAAGTGATTTGTTTTTTTTTTTTTAATTCTTTGTTCAAATACCTGAAGTAACAAGTTAGGTCTACATAACTCTGTTATAGTAGTTTTTTTTAAAACAAATGGGCATTGACACTGTAGTGCATTTTTTAGCAAATATCGTTAGTATAAACGCAATAAAGTTTAAAAAAATAATTTAATGAAAATCTTCTTTTCTTCAATTAAAATTGAATATCTTTTTGTTAAATTATTGGATCTGTTATAATGATATCATTTTGAAATCGGCAATGCCTTGATGGTGTGTTAAAAATTTGGGTTAAAATTAGAGAAGAACCAACTTTTTCTTCAAAAGAGCTGAATTTACATAAAATATCATAATTTATCGTGGTAGCTCTAGTATTCAGCAGTAATTAACAGAAATCAAAATGAAAGATTAATGACTTTTGTTGAAACTACAACCAAATTTGTAATAAAGGGTAGAAATTTCGTAAATAAAAGACAAAAAGGAAATATTTTCGGAACCCTTGGGTATAAATGGTTTAAATTTTTAATTGTTATAGTTAATTATCTGGTTCATCGAATCCTGAACGGTGTGGACCACTACTTACGCCACACCCTGTATGAAAAAGTCAGGTTATACTGGATATTGTATACCTTGATGTGTCGCCGTGTGAGCAAAAATAGGCCTTCCAGTTACTTTTTCTCTGATATACACCTTATGATAACGATATTAAAGGCCACTGTCTTCTCCTTGTTCTTCCTAGTTTAATCTCACTTTTGATGGGTTCAGCTCTCCAAATTTTCTGGCCGAAATAATCTGTATTGTGTGGTCGGGTCGGGCAGTTCTTCCTCCAATAGGTGTTTCGTCATGGTAGTCCACCACGTAGCCGAAGGTCGTCCTCTACTTCTCTAATGTTCAGGTAGTTGCAATGCTTTCTTCACTACATGTTCCTCGTTCAGAATAAAGGTCACTGAACTGCAAAATGAAAGGAAATTAATAATGAAAGGACAGTATAGTTCGGTTCAAACTTAATGGCGGCTCGGAAGTTAGCTGCGAGTGACGGTCTGCGCAGGAATAACGCTTTAAACTTTATGGTGATTCGAAACATCTAATATTAAGCTACGCTGACAACAATTTTAGGAATCAACGGGGCGCAGATGACGCATCGTTTTGTCTGTATAATGCGCAGACCGTCACTTGCAGCTAACTTCCGAGCCGCAATTATGTTTGGGAAAAAGGCTAGACAGATAATGATAACAAATGCTACTCACATCAAAAGTGTAACTCAGAGGAAAAAATTATGTCAACATAAGCATAGGAAATGGTTCACCCGAAAAACTTCATTAGAAAGTTTAATTGCAGCATTCAAACCTCTCGATCCAATTAATCATGAGCATTTTCATTAAAACCGTTAATAAATCTAACTTCTGGAATTTATAAATCGAATGTTTGCACAACGATTAATTACCAGCAATAAATTTAAGTTGAACGTTTGATTCTGAATGCATTTTTCCCAGATTTTTTATTTGTTTTTTTAAACAGGCAATGTTGAGAGAAATTACCGGGAAGCCAGCGAAATGTGGTGGAAACTGGTGGTGTTTACCAAGAAATATTGCTTTTAATTTGCAATTTGTAGCTGTGTGTAACGTAAATGTTATGAAGATGTGAAAATATGGTCTAATAAAATTATGGTTTAAAATTATGATATTGTTCCGGTTTTCCGGTGTATAAATGAAGCTTTAAGGCTTGTCATGTGGAAATAGAACACATTACTTCAAAGTAAATATTCATTAGTAGTCATGGTGAAGTTCCTTATTTTGAATTAAAAAAAAATCCTAGGATAACTTTATTCTATAAAAATACATGCGCAAAAGTATAATTTCATTTATCAGAAGCGACTTCTGGAAACCACCTAAAATCCAATTTGATTTATTTCACGAAACAATGTTTTTGCCAAAGACTTCAGACTTCAAGGCTAATTTATGAAACCACAATTTTGCTTTTTGCTCCAAACGTAAGCTGATTTCGTAACCATATATTTAAACAGACGTACCTAATCTGTAAGAAAAATCTTGGAAAAAGGAAAACATATTCATCATGATCACGAATGAATCAAGAAAAAAAAGCTATTTCTTGGCAACGCAAGCGAAAACCCATTATGTTAAAAATCAAATAAAAAATAAAACATATTCCCGGGACGTGTTCCCCTTTCTCGTTCCATTTTCAAATCGTTGCAGATAGGAGCTCCGATCGCAGAAACAAAAGAGATGTGATTGGGATGTACGTATTCGTGACAAGAATATTTTTAGATAATTTCAATTGTCTGTCTAAAATTAAGGTGATACAAAAAAAAAATTCGAACCGTGTTCTTTGCTGTATTTTATTTTTGTGAAATTTACTTTTTTTTGTCGTCAGCTCTCCCGATAATCTTAAGCAGCTTAGAGGCCAATTACCAGTACGGGTAAACACTTACTCAAGTATTTTTCTTGGGTTGAGACTCGGTATAATTATTCTGAAAGAGTCTAACATGGTACTTGGGTAAGTTTTAGTTAGAAGTTCCACCTACTTTTGAAGCTATCGCCCACCGATATTGCCAATCACACCTTCAATATCAAAATCAGTAAGCAGCCGAAATCTAGCATACACTTTTTTAACTTCCATTATGATTTGACGAAACCACTTTGATTTTCGTCACAAAATATCACCCATATTTTCAAGATTGAAAAGTCAAAGGTATTCCCATCAGCTTTTAACGTAGTGGAAATATGAAACAGGCAACGGGTAGAAAAATCTGCATCGCAACATCGGAGTAAGGAGCTTAGTGGTATTAGCTGTGTATAGTATTTTTTTTTTACACTTCACTAATGTTTTCCATTTAGATTCCGTAATCGAAAAGTTTCAGTAAATCGAGACTGTATTTAATTTGAAATACGATTCTATTAGTGGAAGTTAGTTTACTTTTAACCGTTAGCTGCGATTTGATAATCGTCTTTTGCAATTATTGCAGTGGATTAAGTTACAAGCACGAGGACTGCAGACTAAGAATGTTTGCCTGTCTAGGCAAACAAATAATTTTAAAATAAATAAAATGTATACAAAAAAAAAAGGTAATAACGTTAAATACAGTTTTTTTCTAATGGTGATAGTTATTGGAAATTAAAGGAGAATGCGCATATTTGTACAGGAGTTTTCGGGTGTTGTTGTGACTCGACTGAATCATCGGTAAATATAGAAAATGTAATGCGACTAATGCAAATGAAAATTCATTAATATATTCGATGGCAGTTTGTATAAATCGGACTCTTCCAAATAATGAGATGTCGCGCTATGGTCACTGGCGAAAAAGTATGAACTCGTATATAATCTATTTGCCTACACTAACAGATTTAGGTTTTCTAATGTCTGGCACAAAATCAAACACATTCAAATGATAACATCATACATTTGAGCCTGAGCTTTCAACCTCTTACCAAGGGTGATTATGTTCCACCCGCGCCGAAAAAGAGATGTCAGCAAAAGGAAGGGGTCCGCAAGGGCCTTCGCCTGCCGGGGCTGCGGGACTGTTCGAAAGAGATACCGTGGCCCCGGAACACAAAGGGCGATGAAGGAACATGGATGGGTTTTAGTCAGTAAAAGTCTGACACTCCTTCCTGCTACGCCCAGAGCGGGAGGAGTCATTTGATGATTTCCCATCCGAAAAAAAAGGGTAGGTACCTAAATAAAATAATAAGTAAGTGTTGGTTTTTATCACATCGCAAAATAGAGGATTTCCGAACTCCGATGGCTGATAACATCCGTAATCTCGAGGGAAATCAACTAAAAATGTACAATAATAATAGTATCGCCGTGCATGGTTTGGCAACAGGACCCAATAATAGAAAGGACTACAAAATACTGCTCACGTAAGTAATATCAGTCTGAATAAAATATCTAGGTATGAAGCACGCAGTTTAGATATATTGTGGCTGTTCCCGGGTTGTGTTCTAGAAAATTGGGACGAACGAGATCGGTGCTGTAGAACACACGGCTACCTGTAGTACCGGGCAAAGATATCAACCAAAATGAGCGTGGTATTAGTGGAAATTATTTCAATTATCTTATTGCTGTTTTCGTTAGTTGCTCAAATACCAAAAGCCAATAAAGCCTGAGAGCAGCGATGGCCCAATGGTGGCCGCCCCGACTTACAAGCAGTAAGTCGTGGGTTCGAACCAAGGCAGGCACATTACTTTGTGTAATTTATTTTATTACCACTGCTCTTAAAGCGGTGAACTAGAAACTAGAAAATTGGCCTGGCAGGAAGAAGGCCTGTGTCCCAGTAGTGGAAACACTGCTTACGCTAATGCCTTAGGGGCAGAAGAATTATCATAGACATAGAAACCAGTCCTGTTCCTTCAATCTATCACTGAAATTAAGTGCCGCTGCGATATACGCCTTCGGTCACCTGCTGAAGGGTACATAATATAATTAAAAGATGATCTTTCAGAAAACGGCCCACGTCCACAATAAAAAAACTTGTATGAACTCATGAAACAAAAGTATCCGAAACACGATTTAATTATAAATTACAGCCCGTCTAGGCGAGAACTCTCCTGACAAAAGTTATAATTTATTTGTGGAGCCGTTCCAAACTTTGTCTAAAACTCGAAGCTAAATCAAAAACACAAACGATACGACTCTCGTTTTGAATTTAAAACTTCTTTGAACATATGAAGCTTAATGCGGATTACAATGGAAACCTCGTGATTTCGTTGTTTATGTTCAAAATTGTGGAAAGAGGGAAGGGAATGGATTTGGAAAGCATGGGAAGGCTTTTTGTTTAAAAATGAAAAGGATGTGGGGTTTTAAAGAAGTTGCTAGTTGATTTGTGTTCTTACAAAATCGTTTCTACACATTCATTAACTGAGCTGGTTGGTGGATATTAAGACTTGGACGGAAAATAAGTAAAATAATATATAATATATCAACACGCCTGTTATCCCCGAAGGGTTAAGCACAGGTATACCTAATACACCCACATTTCGCCAGTTATGCTTAAGTCTCATGTAATAAGGGGCGAGCGTTTTGCTATCAACCGGGCACAAATCCAGACTCCGTGACTGCCACTGAGAAATTATTTTATTTGTAATTAAAAAACCAAATAACGCTTTGCTCGACCAAGGAATCGAACCCAGGTCCACATGCAACGAGGCAGTCGAAATAAAGTTTTGCACAGCGAAAACAGCAAATGAAAATACGCAATAAGCATTTTTTTAAACTGTTTAAATTCTCTACATTTCCAACATTTTGTAACGTTAGTTATATCCCGTTAACATCTCGAGGGATCCGGAAATATTTATTCGCGTAACCGGAAAAACTGCGAAGTAAATGTATGGGAAAATTGTAAGTCTCTCTCTGCGGAATCCTATTACGTAAAGCTTGATAGTATATTATACTCGAAAACGGATAAATCGTGGTTCAGAATAGTGATGGAGGTGGAAATTGTTCAGTACTGAGCAAATAGGATAGTTTTGAATGGAGTCTTTCTTTATCGAGTGCCAAATCTGGAGTCAGAGTTTTTCTACCGTCCATGGGCTTCTGACTTTGCTTTCATGCCGTCGAGTAATATCTCTCAGGCATGCTGGTTTCCTCACAATGTTTCTTTCTTTCTTCTTTCTTTAGACCTATGACTGGCCAGTCCGACAGTCACACCACTATCTATCACTGCTTAAGAATAAACACCACAGCCGTTTTTCCATACAAATGTAGGCCTCTGTTTCCTCCCTGGATAATGGCAGTAGAGCAATATTGTCTTTTCCAAAAAATGTTTGACTACTATTGGCATGTCCCTATGTTTTCGTTTTTTTAATAAATTATTTATTAAAAGAGATTTATGAACCTACAAAAACCTAAAAAAATGGCCAGATTTTCCGCTGTGTTCAAAAATCCAGAAAGCAAATTTGCCTAAAACACATAAAAAAAGGAAAACATAGGAACACGGCCAAAACTCTTCTTATATTTTTAATGAAAAAAGTAGTTAAATCAGTCAAGTTTTGGACAAGTAATCGGGGGACTACGAACGTGGGACGAGTTGCAGAACGAAAAAAATATTTATTTTGATTTTCATCAACTCGTCCCAAATGGGCCATAGGCTTGTGGGACGAGTTGATGAACGACTCGAAACGTTGTTTTTATGTACTTTTAATTGTTTTTGTCTGCTGTTGTCTCTTTCGCGCTCTGCACGCGGTCATTTGGGCACAGCGCGACAGCAACACATTTTACAAATTCCTATTTTTCAATTATCTTGACCTCAGTGTTTCCTCTTAAGTGTAAGTTAAGTGAAGTAAGGACTGTAGCGAAAGGGATACGATTAGTCATAATGATCATTTAATTTTATATTCTCGGTCCATGTTTTCTTTTTTCGGTGTATGATAGGTTTTTCTTATATCTTTCAGAAGATGTTGTAACGCCTATTTTGTATTATACCGGGTCAACTTTGGACATGTCCTTTAGGCTTTTTAAAGAATCTGAATCGTCTAAGTTCCATATTAATTAAGAACCTTTTTCCTTTTTCGCTCCAAGACAGGCATCGCCGATGTTGGCGATAAGTCTGCGAGGTTAAAATGGGACTGGGTGGGTCACATTTACAAAATGGGTCAGGACTGATTGGCCAGGATCGTCACACAGTGGGTGCCTAAAGACGGTCGTCGTCACCAAGGCAGGCCCAAGAAACGCTGGCGTGACGATTTGGACTCGTTCCTGACTGATTGGCCAGAAGTGGCAAAACACCGGAAGAGATGGAAAGGAATGGGGGAGGCCTTTGCCCAGCAGTGGGAAAGAATAGGCTAATTAAAAAAAAAACTTTACATTTACTTTTTTTTACCTTTACTTGGAATTTAAGTTTTTGGCTTCTACCTGTACGAGTAACTAAGCTTGGTAATTGCACCTAGCCTATCCGATTAGTTTTGATCAAATAACTACAATACCTGATGCTTTCATCGCGTGACAAACAGATATCATCGTTCGGAAATCAGCTGTTTAAACCGACGCCATTTTGTTTCAATGACTTTACACGGAAATGTTATTGGCATTTTTTTCATTTCTATGTATTTACTCGTTTATTTACATTTTTAAAGCGTGTTTCAGTTAACCTGTTGATTTTATCGGAATTGTTGATTGTGGGTAGGTGTAATTAGTTGTGATATTAAACTTAGCACGGAAATATCATATCATAGCTCTGAATTGTCGTTTGATTTCGAACAAATCATGGACTTACTACTTACTTAAATGACAGCTGGTCACTGACACTGGTCCGTCAGTGATTGTAGATCTTAGAGACCAGATATCGCATACCTCCCAGATACCAGAGACCAGATATCACAACCTCTTGGTAGTACCTATCCAGTCAACCTGTATAATCTGCAAAGATGCAGATTATACATACTGGATCTGGACCTACCATAGCTAATACGCATAGAGGACTGATCCAGTCACCCTGTATACTTCTAAAATTATCAATCAAAATACTATAAAAACATGCGATATTGATGATTTAAATAGTCATTTTACCGCAAAACACGACATAAGCATTCATTAATTGCGCGAATAAAACTCCACATCCAATTTCAAATTAGTTTATTTTGGACATCAATAACATCGGTGAAGAAATAAATCATGAGAAAATCAGGTAGCGTACCATGAGGTCCTAATTCAGTATTGTTTTAATCTTACTACAGTGTGAGAAAGAGATGGCGCTAAATATTCTGCATAGCTCTGTCTGTTTCCCACACTGCAATAACATTACAACCATACTGCTATAACACGTCATTGTAACTCCACAGGAACAGAAGTCTGTAATCGCCAATGCAATACCCACGGACATTCTTGATTCTTGTTTTCTAAACATACCGGATGTCTTTTTTATCACTTTCCAAAAAAAAATCGGTTTATTATGTGAACGGAGTAGAAGCTTATGGCATACTTAGATTATTTTTTAATTTTTTTCACAGCTTAGAAAAAAGTTGATCCATCATCAAAAAACGCTACAAAATTCAAAAAAACTTTTCATATTAGAACAAAGAAAGAAATTTTGAAGAAAAATAATGAAAAATATCGAATTTCAAATCATACGCAATACGCGTATGATTAGAATTTCGAGGTTTTTGTTTTTTTTTTTTTTGCAAATAAAAAACTAAGAAAACACCTATGCCCAATTTTTTTAAAGTGATATAAAGAAGAGCTGTCTATAATATTAATAAGCTATTAATATTAGCGCATAAATAAAAGATGCAATCTGCAATATTCTACTATAGAAAATTAAAAATTGCGTTGTAATCCCTTCTCGTAACAATGCATGTTCAGGATAACAAGTAACATAATAAAATAAGAAAGGAAGAATATTGCATACAATAAAATGTAGGAAATAAAGAGCGAAGAGAAAATATCTTATTTTTAAGTCAGGAAAATTGAGGATTTGCAGAATAGTTCATAACATATACATACATACCATATACCATACATTTGCGTGGTGCAAGGGTTAAGAAATTGTCTTAGCAACAGTTCAAAGTTTATTGGCTTGTAAAATAGTCTGTATAAATCTTGTAAAACACTGCGACCCAATATTTGGACACTCATGAAATTTTCCCACCATTGACTTAAAATACTCGTTTGTTGCCAAGTAGCAAAAATAGAACCGACTCGCAATTGGCCGGTTTTTTGATGATCACCCACAGCAAAATCAATACTTACAGGAAACAAACTGGTGAACTGGAAACGTGGACTCCGATTAAAACGTAGCAAAAATTCTGAAAAATTAAACTGTTTACGTATGAGTTGATTTGAAGGAAAAGTTGGTTTAACAAACAAAAAGATAATTCCTAGAAACTGAGAGGGATGTGCTTAAAGTAATTGGGAGTAGTGTTCCCACACTTTTAGGAAACTTCTAGAAGTGTGGGGGCACTACTCCCAATGCGCGATTTTCTATATTTTCATTAAAAGTTTTCTACTAAAACTCCTTTGCTTATCTCTTCGGGGAAATATAGGCATGTTGTTATATTTTTTATTTTTCCCCGCTTTTTCTTTTGTTTTATAGGCGTCCATAGGCCAGTCACGTCGGTGATTGCATCACGAACAACAGATGCAAGCCAACAGCTGCTCAAACCTTAAGAACTCACAGGAAAAATCTTCGTTGCTGTAGATAAAGTATTTTGAAAGGAAGTATGGTGGTATGATGTGTGGTGTAAAACACCTCTTAACGAAGCCGAAAGGCACTTGTTCTCCCCGTTATTGCGATATTTTTTTTGTTCTACACCATACCTGGGAACCTTCTAGTTACGGAGATATTGGGGGTCAAAGTTCCAACTTATTGACAAGTTTTTTTTTAAATACAAGTTTTTAATGTAAGATTTTTACTTTAAACACCTTTACGACCCCCGCCATATTATTCAATCCATCCATCAGCACAATGTTTTGAGTGCGTTACATTGAGTTCTACCACAAAACATGATTTTTCACCCCAAAAAAAAAAGTCGTTCCCAGCAATAATTTTTGCGTAAAGTTACTTAGTTTGATGTACAGAATTCTTGGTTGACGGCTTCGTGATGAGATTGTTTACACCCTGTATAAATACATCAAAAAAAGTTTGCTATCACTTTGAAATCCTTTTTTTTGGAGTAATTCATCAACTCGTCCCACATGACTACGGCCCATTTGGGACGAGTTGATGAAAATCAAAATAAATATAATTTTCATTCCGCAACTCGTCCCACGTTTCTTTTTGTGTGGAACTTTAAACTTTATCAATGTTAGGTACAGTTAGTAAGACAAGAATAAAACATTTTTTTTTAAGAATCTAATACTTGATTCAAGCAAATTGGTAAGTAACCTTAGAAAAAGTACTAGGCTAACATAAATTAAAGAAGGTAATTCCATCTTCTTCTACGAATTTTTTTGGTTTTTCCAGCATGGGTGTCGTTTTAAAGGTTTTTGGGGTCGTTGATAACTAAAATGAGGTCAAAATGGAAATCCAAGACAGCGCCAAGAAAAAATTTAGGTTTTTCCATCATGAAAATCTCGACGTCGACGAAAAGTGTTGGTTTTTCTATCGTGGGTGTCGTTTGACTTTGAAAATGAGGTCAAAATGAAAATCCATCTTGTTACGGTAAATTATATTATGATTTCTTCTTATTTTTAGATTCTTTATTTAAAAATATAGATTTAGAATAAAAAACAATAACACACAACAAAGAAATGTTCTTGATTAAGATCAATTTAAAAATATATCAGCTTCATCACAAACTTTTTTTGTTGTGTGTAGGTCAACATCGTAATTGTTTTAGGACTTTTGACAAAAACTCTTAGTAAAACACAAGGCGTTAATGGACCCTTTACGAAGCCAACCAAGCATTGAGTATATAAAACTAGGTAATTATTCGCAGGCCACCGGGCCACCGGCCGGGTTATTTTTCGCTGGCCTGATAATGATGATGACCATAATCAGAAAAAAAAACCCAAAAAATATTACTGGAAAGCGACTTCTTTTTGGTGTGAAAAAATAGCACTCAAAGCATTGTGCTGATGGATGCATTGAGCAGACAAAAAGAGAATTGTACCGTTAGGTGTGGGTGGGGTCTTCTGACCAGCACCTCCATAACGTGTGACAACCAAGATGTGTCGTACTTCTCTATCAACATACATAGCACAATGATGGAGACATTAAAATGCCCTTTGGCTTCGTTAAAGGTATTTTTACACCACCACCGTAGACCTTGAAATGAAACTTATGTTAAAATGTATTGATTTGACATTAGAAAATCGTAAAGCTACCGTAGGTAGAATTGCATTGAATGCAATTGCCACTGTTCTAGGTTTTACATTTAACATTTTTTTTTACATCCTTGATATTTTGAGGTTTTACATTTTTACATCCTTGACATTTTATAACGTAAGAGTACTTACGGTGGTAAAGCAATAACGGGGCCTAAAATAATGCTTATTTTTTAAATGCCATCATTATATCTTGACAAGCAACTTAAGCCCAGACTCCACCAAAGCGGAGACGAGCGGAGCGGAGATAACATGTGCAGGATTTGACCAACAAGAGAGACAAGAGACGTAATTTAGATATCAATCAATGTGATTGTTCGGTTTCCGCACGTCTGCTCTGTCTCTGCTTTGGTTGGAGTCCAGGCCTTAAGGGTCAGCAATAGCTTTTAATTAAAACTGTGTAATATAAATTCACGAATCCCTTAACTGTTCATTTTAACAGTAATTTGTTACCAATTAAATCCTCCGAATATAATTTACACAAATCTATTACCTTTAAACACGTTAAATCTACAATATTAAATTAACATACAAGCTTACCATCTAAACACATTCATAGTACATCATATTCGATACATTTCCATCTGATTAACTAGAGAAAATTTGCATATTATGAATACGTGATAGTAATTACTAACTTATTCTCGGAAATAAAACATAATATACTATGAACAAGGCGAAAACAGATAACAGATACGAATTAAGAGTAGAATTAGTCGAACTACAATTAGCAAACTTTCCAACTTTGAGCTTGTTATGCTTGAAAAAGAAAGTGAAGGAGACTCTCTTTTAAGGTTGTGCTTTCAAACGAAGGCTTCGGATAGCAAAAAAATGGGAAGCTTTCTCTTTAATAGAATTCCGGTTTCTGTTAATAAGACCAAGGCGAGTGAGATCATCCTGCCTAAAACCACCATGGTGGCCATAATTAGCACATATTGCACATAATATTACTACCACGGATCTGCTTCGCTTTTTCCCAAATATGTGTGGAATAAATTTTGAGTAAAAGGGAACGTATGCTAAGGTGCGAGTGAAAGGTGCGGAAGTGTGAAAGAGAGAAGAGGAAAAAAATATGAAGGGACGGATACAGTACGATGAGAGACGTTAGAAGTGTTTTTTATTATTAGTTTTGCAAGTTAAATAAATATATAAGTTTCTACGAAGAAAACTCTATTATTTCACCATATGATCCCACATATTATGTTACATGAAGCGACTGCCTATCTGACCTCCACAACCCAGTTAGTACAGGGTACTAGTACCCCTCGGTAAGACTGGTTGTCAGCCTTTCGGGCCACTGATTACCTGTACCAACTGCCAAAGATATACATTTGACAGCCGGGACCAACGGCTTAACGGGTGGTCACCAATTCACGGATCAACCTAGGCAAGCTCGGTTTAACCTGAAAACGACCCGAGCGGCTATTATTAATTTTACGAACTCCTCACAACTCTCAGCAAACAATTCTGCCTACGGACGCAAGAAGAAGCAACCTAAGACAAGTATATGTCACAATCACTCCTCAATTACCAACTTATTAACCTAATTAAAATAACAATTGAACACAATTAATACAGTCGTAATCAAACTAAGTTGTCAAGCCAGCAAAATGAATGACTCTCCGCGGAGCTAGGAATGTTAATGACTACCATAAATTACTGACGACTGACGGCAATAATTAATATCCGGCATATAATTATGGCTATGTACACCACAGTGTCGAATGGCGTACTGTATTCCAGTGTTCTGGGTAAGCTGTAGCGACTTTATGAAACAGCGTGTTGGTGTGATGCGGTTTTGGTGGAGTCAGAGACTGAAGTAGATGAATGTTATTCATGTTTAAGTTTTAGAAGAGAAAATTTACATTACAATATCATATTCATCATTTTTTTTTTTTGTTTTTTTTTTTTTTTCTTTTTGTTTATATTTTACATACCTACGCAACAATTATTTATGAGAGAGTTAAGAAATTCGCAGTTACTAGCTGGCTAGGGCACATCATGCAAAGAAAACCAGCCAGATGCAAGTTGGGGGTAATATATTTTGATCGCGCTGACTTACGAGTACAAGTTTTGCATGTCAATATAATATTTGACTATTTATTAGGAACTTCAACTACTGGTTTTAATATCAATATTGTACCAATATTTATCTATACTTTAATATTATTAAGAGGTAAAATTTGTTTATAAGTTTGTATGTAGGGGGAAAACGATCCTCCTCCGGAAATAATGATCCAATTCTAAAAATTATTTCACTGACAGAAAGCTACATTATTCGTGGGTGCTCTATACTATACATTATATTTATAAATTCGCCGAGCTAAAACATTTTTAGCGGACAAAGCCGCTAGCGAAGTGCTAGTTTCAAATAAAATAATTTTGATTTTGTATGAGTAATGAAAATTGGTAAATTATTTGATGTTCGATTAATACATACCGTTTTTAACCAGCTTCAGTGACTGCTGAAACTGCAAAAACCTTCATATTGGCTTTTTAAATAACCAATTACTACCTACAAACGATTCACCAAGCAAAACATTTACCCCTCTAATACAAACAGCATTTTAATTAAAAATAATTAATATTTGCTTTTAATTTAGTTAATTTCCTGATCAATTAAAATGTGATGTTACAATTGGATTAATTTATCAGATGATCAACGAACGGTTTAATTTGATTAAATTATGGTGATTGAGTCGGTTGAAATAACGCGTAGTTGCATGTATCGGTGTTCTGTTAAAATTAAGCATCTTTTAATTTTAAATGCAGATGTGTCTAAAGAAGCGTGGGTGCGTAATCAATTGCGCTGCAAAATACTACAATCGAAAATCAATTTTAGCACGTATGTCGACAGTTGAAAATTGTGAAACGAAATAAAATTATCTATTTTCTATGCGTGTTTTAATTTAAAATTGTAACAACATGCGGTACGTACTACTGTAACGATATAAATCATCTTTCTCCTGCCCCTATTATAATTTATTTGGGGTAAACGCAGCATGTCTTCTTCTCCAATACTTCTCTATTAAGAAAGAAAAACATTTTTTTTGTTTTAATCCGTAACCCCAAACTAGCATTTTTAGGGTTCCGTAGCCAAATGGCAAAAAACGGAACCCTTATGGATTCGGCATGTCCGTCTGTCTGTCTGTCCGTCCGTATGTCACAGCCACTTTTTTCCGAAACTATAAGAACTATGCTGTTGAAACTTGGTAATTAGATGTATTCTGTGATCCGCATTAAGATTTTCACACAAAAAAAGAAAAAAAAATGGGGGTTCCCCATACTTAGAACTGAAACTCAAAAAAAAAAAAAACATTAAACCCATGCGTGTGGGTTATCTATGGATAGGTCTTAAAAAATGAGATTGATGTTTTTAATATAATGTTTTTTATACTGAATAGTTTGCGCGAGAGACACTTCCAAAGTGGTAAAATGTGTATCTGTAATCTCTTATTTAAGAGAATGATAAAATTAAAAAAAATATATAATGTACATTACATTGCATTACATTACATTGTGTCTGTACGAATGGCGCAGCGGTAGTGAGGCTGTCTTACGTTCTTAGGGTCCCGGGTTTATTATTTCAGGTTTATTTTTTCATTTACAAACATTGAAACTCACCTACACAAACAGCCAAACTCGGAACATCTACCTGTAGCTCATACAAATATTTTTTTGTAATATTTATTAACCACAGACACACAACTTATTATGTATTAGTCGTCAACTCGTCACCCTGTCTAATACTGCCGTTCTTCGGAAGCTGTCGCGTTGGTCCTGGCCTGATCTCTCTTCTAATATTATTGTATTAGATTTTCTTAAGCAAACGTGTGACGTTTGTTTAATATTATTAATTTAAAGCTAAATATGACTCTAGGTCAACTGACGTTACTAGACATAATTTGAAATTTTGCGCCTTTTGTGCAGAAACCTCTTCATGAAAGTATGGCCATACCCTGGCCTGTATGGAGATACCGCCGTTCGCCGTTGATATAATATGCGTTAACTTTCTTTATTCTTTGAAGACCCGGGTTTTATATAGAACAGAGTATTCTAATGCTTCTAACACGTTTATCTATTAAAAAAGCACTATCAATAAATTTCGATATATTATGCATTGTATTTCGGTAAATGCAAACATGCAAAAGCATATAATTCAATATCTAATATGTCGTTGAACTAGGTAGATTCCAACCATTCTACTGAAATAAACAACAAAATGACTCCTTAACTTCAAAGTGTCAAAACTAAACTTAAACCGTTTATTATTTAATAACCCCTTTTAAAGCAAGATCACGAATATTTTATCAGCTAACTCTAAAGTTTTGTGATATAAAAGTTTAATGCTAAAAGTTTTAACTTTGAATCCCCAAATGCTAAGCGAAATTTCAGACTGGCTACGAACTAACTTAATAATCTGCATCACGGTGTTAAGTGAATGTGGAAGGCTGTCCATTTGAAGCTGGATACAGAGATACAGTGGAACTGGAAGATTTATTTTTAGAAAGTCATTATCATCATCTGCCTAGCCTTTCCCAACTATGTTGGGGTCGGCTTTCAGTCTAACCGGATGCCAGCTGCATCAATAATACCATCAGCCATTGTAGTAATAATAATAATAATAGAAAGTATAAGAAAATAACTGTAGAGGTGTACCTACCTAATAGTACACCCACATTCCTCCAGTTATGCTTAAGGGGCGAACCTATTGCCATAAACTGGACACAAATCCAGACTCCATGGCTGCTACTGAGTAATTCCTGTTGAAAAAACCCAATTATCAGTTTGCCGATCCGGGAATCGAACCCAGCACCTCATGCGCAGCGGTCGTAAGTCAAGTAAGTTTATTTATACATTTTAAATATATATAAATCACATTAATTGCAGTAGAATAATAGATATACACTGTATATAAGCAATAAAGGCCTTATTTACGAAAACGATCGCAAAAATACTGAAATATGATTTGGTATTTTTTGTTGTTTATTATTATTTTTTACAATATGTAGACGCTCTTATTTGTTATTTTAGTCCCAATATGACTTAATATAACCTAAATGTAAAATAAAATGACCGGAAAGTAAAAACGTAATACAAAACCACAATGCTCTACAAAGGGTCTACGGCTTAGCTGATATTAAAGCTACGAGCTACGGTTGCTACGCAATCGTAGCAGGCTACCGATCACACTAAGTTCAATTTTGTAATAAATATAATAATGTTGCTTCCTATATAAGATACAGATATTGTATACTTTGGATATGTCTTTTAGAATATAATTCTGCCCTAATGTAGCAGTCCGCCGTAATAGTATAAATGCTAGGGCTTCTAGTTTTAAAAATATTTATGATCTACTAAAGACAACAGTGCAATTATTAATTTTTTATTCACAAAAGTAATTCTATTATATTTTTTCTAGATCCACAACTAAGTGCAGCATCAAGGATCGTTAGCTATGCGCTCTCGACTTATGACGTAACACCATTAAGTATTTAGTGCTTAGAGCCATGCTGTCATATTAATGGTTGGAGCATTAGAGAGACGGCGACTCTATTATATAAGTCATGTTTTTAGTTAGACAGGTAGTAGTTTATTTAATGGGCTGATGTGTTTGTGTTTGTTCTAGTTCGCACTAGGCTTTGTCGCTAAGTAATAACTGCCGCACTGGCCGATTGAAAGTTAAGCTCGCTTTTCGAGGTCTGTCCGTGAATTGGTGATCATTGTTTCCGTGTTGGTGTTATTTTTAGATCTTTGACAGTTGTTACAAATAGTTAAGCTCGAAGGTCGAAAGTGGTATCTAAAAAGCTCTGGTCGAGGTCAGATAGCCTGTCGTGCGACGCTGACCTCATCCTTAACAAATTGGGAAAAAAGCAGATATTCTTCTTATATAGCTATTAGTCTTGATAAATGATGTTTATTTTGCAAGTAGGTTTTTACAAACACTTTTACACGTCATTTTTTAAAACTAAATGGGGACCGTGTTTCGCACCTGACTACTCTGAGAAGAAACAGCCGAAACAAACTCAGAGGTCATAGTCTCTTTTGAAGTCCAGACGTAATCTTGCTCAATTCACATGAGAACTATGCAGATTAGTGTCTGAGATGGTCTTTTGAAGAAAAAACCACACAGATTTGAGTGGACCTGTCCAGTCAGTGCAAGCATTTGTCAGTTATCGTGTAGCTCGACTTATAACTCAAGGAGCTCAACGAAACCACGAACAATACCTAAGAAATGACTATTTATACTTATGACTGTTATCTTGACTCATAACATAACATAATATCACGCCTGTAATTCCTGAAGGGACAACAACATTTCACCAGTTATGTTATGTTATAATGTTATCTTGACTTCCAACCGAAAAATCCGTGTTTCAATCTAAGAAAGTAAAATATTCAAGCAGCAGCTTTTAAATCCTCAAAGCTTTACGAATTAACCTTAGAATTAGGTCAACATTTTCGCAGCACCTTCTACGCAAACGCGTTGAAGGCAAATCCAGATTAGCTTTGACTGAAATTCACACAAAGGGTACTCATTGCGACGTCAGCTAATTAATTTAATTTTAGTTTAACAACGCTTCTCTTTTATTTCGATTATGACATTGTTACCGTCGTTTTGAATTAGGTATATATATTTTTTCGGTTAAATATTTAATTTGAGAGTGGAGGAGCTCGTGGCTAAATAATAACAGCCGCTTGGGTCGGTCTTCATGCAGGCTATGCTGCGCTTACCTAGTTTGGTCCGTAGACGGGTGACCTCCCATTATAAAGCGCGTTTCTTCCGTGACACGGAAATTACGTCAAGCTGTTGGTCCTGGCTGTCATTTGTACTATTTGTAGATCTTTTCAGTCGTTACAGGCAGTCAGTGACTCGAAAGTCTGACAACCAGTCTTACAAGGGGTCTTATCGTATTAACTAGTATTAACTGGATTGTGCAGGTAAGATAGGCAGACGCTCCATGTAAAATACTGGTATTCAGCTGCATCCGGTAAGCCTGGAAGCCGGCCCCAACATAGTTGGGAAAAGGCTATCATCATAAGCCTATAATGTTCCCACTGCTGGGACACGGCCTCCTCTCAATGAGAGGGAATGGGCTATAATCCACCGCGCGGGCCCAGTGCGGGTTGGTAGTTATCACGTCTTCGAATTTTTTGGGTATAGGACTTGCCGGTTTCCTCACGATGTTTTCCTTCACCATTTTGAGAGCAGTGGTGATGAAATAAATTACACAAAGTAATGCGCCTGTCTGGGTTCGAACCCACGACTTTCTGTTCGTAAGTCGGGGCCGCCACCACTGGGCCACCGCTGCACCCCGCTGCACCAAAAGGCTAGGCAGATGATAATATAATTTGAAAAGGATTGAGAAAAAGATTTGATTAAAATTAAATTAAGTTCCTAACTTGTGTTCAAGAGTTGTCGTGTTTCCATTGTGGTGCAATACTGGCACTAGTAGCTGTTGAACGCGGTTTAGTAGTGCTAATCGTGATTAGTTAAATTAGTGAAATCCGGGTTCTCATTCAAATGCCATTAGTAATCGTAATGGTAGAATGGAAACCCAAAAGTTTAATTGTTTCTGGAAGCTAGGCTGCTGTTGCTATGAGCAAAATAATTTGCGAGAGATTTTTTACACCAAACCATGGAATGCCCCTAAAAAAAATGAGTATCCAGATTACTCGTATTAGGTTAGCCACAAACACGCACGAAAACGAGTTATTACCCGCGTCCTAACCAAAGCGATAGGTCACGGGAATATGCGATCGCTGTACGCTGTCACTGATTTGTTCGAAAAACTGGAACGCATTCGGATTATATGCGTTTGGGTCGTTCAGCCGTGTGTTTGCGCGACGTTTGCTTTGGTTAGGACGTCACGTAGCCTAAAGCAAAAACTATAATCGTAAATTTTAATACATTTCCGGCAGGCACACCGCAAAGACCCAAGCATTCTCTTAAAACGAATAACGAGAAACAGTAAAATAATTTCAACAAAACGAATTTCCATTTACCGGTTGCGAGCCCGAATTGTTTTAAGCGCTTATTTATTGTGCACGTCCAGGCAGTTATAGACACAAAAGGGTTGCAGTAGCAAAGTGGAGAAGAAAAAGTCCTTTGAAAGTAATACAGTAGACACCCCTGCGTGCGTAAAGTAGGGTTTCTACCCGCACAATTCGTGTTGAAATTTTAAATCTCTCAGAATTTAAAGCGAAAATGGCTTCCGTAAAAGTGGGAAATGGGAGACGGGAATTTTAAGTCTTGACGGATGTTGGTTTTAAGGTTGTAAAATTGTTCAGAGATAGTTTGAAAATAGTTTAAAGTGTAGACTGCCTCGTTGGTCTAGTGTTCGCAAGCGCGACTGCCGAGCATGAGGTCCTGGGTTCGATTCTCAGGTCAGGCAAAGTGTTATTGGGTTTTTCTACCCGGAATTTCTCAGTAGTAGCCACGGATGTCACTAGACTCGCCCCCTATTACATGGGACATAAACATAACTGTAGCTTAGCCGTGTGGTATCCGGCAGAGTAGAATAGAACCAACCCATTACACTCACGGGTGTCGTATAAGGCGACTAATGTCGGAGGTAGAACACCTTGCGCCTCCGTAGACCAGAGAATGGGCAGCAGCGTTTTCTGTTAGTCTTTCATCACTGCGATCTCCAATCCGCCTGCCAAGCGTGGAGATTACGGCAAATGCCTCCCATCATGGGAGAGGTTTATGTCCAGCAGTGGACGTTATGGGCTGTTGTAGTAGTGTAAACATAACTGTAAATGTGAGTGTATCAATAGGTCTACCTCTGCCTAACCCTTCGGGGATAAGGGGCGTGATATTATGTCTAGTTTTATAAAAGAAATTCTAGACTCACTTCATAAGGGGATGAGTCACGTTACTTTATATCCTACATTATATTTGATGAGCGTGTAGTCGTGACAGAAAATCAATAAGTAGACGATTTATTATGTGTGTCAAACGTCAGACATTTCTAAGATACCGTCCTTGAAAAATCCATCTTGTTAAAAGTAAACGTAGTAACATGCTTCATTATGTTTTCAGTCGATTAGTTTCATTCGTTTGGCTAAATAAATGTAATATTTTGCCACTGACAGACAATGCGCACGATCTAAATAAAATGTTTGATTTAGAAGCATAAGATTTTCTAGAAAAGTTTCTTCTTTATTGAAGATTTAATACTTTACAACTACGTTTTGAAGGTTTATTTAAAGGGCTCAGCTTTGTTTAGAAATGTTCATACTTTAATTTACCAATAAGAGTATTCATGAACATTTCGATATAAGGCTGTTCTTTTTAGAAGCGAATAGCTGGTTCAATAATATATTTATTAATTCGTACCGACTACAATTTGAAGGTTTGACTAACAACAATTTATTTTATGAGGCTTTTTAAGCCTCATAAAACAAATTGTTGTTAGTCAAACAAAATTATATCGAAAATATCAATCAAATCGAGATAAAACGATTCAAATGGTCGTTTATATCTTTTCGATCATCTAAAATGTCACGTACCGTACAAATGGCCGTACAAAACAAATTAGCGTACCGTTTGCGTGAGACCTCGGGCTATTTGGTGAATAGGTATTTGAAACCATTAATGTTAGGTAAATTTTACAATACCCTTATGATTTAATGAATTCCAGTTTTTCATAAATAACACTATAAACAATAATAGAATAATTACGCATAACATTTTCCCACTGCTGGGTCTCCTCTGGGCCGTTTGGCATAGCAGTGAGACGTACAAAAAAAGACATTTTTGTTTAGATTTTTAATTTTGGTTGTGTGAGGGATGTGGCCGTAACATGTGATATCGTAGAAAATAAGCAAGAAGTAAAGTTATCGACATTTATGATAGTTAATTAAGAAAATTTCGCTTCCAATAAACCGAATTTACACTGCCTGCATTAACACGACGACTTTAAAATTAATATAGCCGAAGACGAATAACAAAAAACGAAGAAAAAAAAACAAAAAGATACTTGGTCCTTTGAAATAACGACAAAACGAAAAGTTTAAACAAACATAACAAGATTCTGCAAAAATTATCGCGCCAGACGTTTTTTGTCTGTCTCAAACAGAAACAGGATAAAATATTCTAAAGGGAAACATCTTTTAGAGACTAAACAGAAAAAAATTGCGACAGTTTCGTAACGATATTTGTGCTTATTGTACAATTTAATAGTTTGGCCTACTTTCTTGATAATTTTGAGACTGGCAAAAAAAAATAAAGGTCGGAAGTCTTTATTCTTTTATTGTGAAAGGTTGAAATTAGTGCCAACGATGGTCTGTTGGTTTAGAAACGATAGATGGACTGTGTGATATGGTTAGAAAGGAGTTGACTGCTAAGATGACGAATAGAGAAGTACAGAAGAAGAAGACATGCTGCGCCAACCTCAAATAAATTAGATTAGGGTAGGAGAAATCGGAAATCGCCGTCGAGGTAGACCGCGGCGAAGGTGGTGTGACGACCTGATCTTGTTTGTGGGGCGAACATGGCCAGATATCGCACAAGATAGAGAGGTTTGGAAGGAGAAAGGGGAGGCCTTTGCCCAGCAGTGGGACACATGAGAGGCTAAGAAAAAAAAGGGTAGGAGAATGATGACGCTATGTTGGTTGAGACGGTTGGATTGTGTGAGGAACGATATGATGGAGAAAGGAGTATATGATGCCGTGACGTCAGACAGCCGAACCCAAGTAAAAAAGTGACAAGAACAGGACGATGATGGTGATGATGAAAATGGTCTGTTGGTTACAATGATAACAATTTCAAATGACTTAATTACACAATGAACCTATAAAGTTCCCTGTGATGGAACACAAGCTTTTTCTCCGTGAGTCTTCACGCTACATGACTTCGAATTTCGGTTCTAGGGCATGTTTCTATTCTCACGGTGTTTTCCTGTATAGATGGATCATGATCTGGATTAGGGCATAGGATACTTTTGATTCCAGTAGTATTTGCGTTCTTATAGGATAATTTGTCTTATCTCTGAACGGGCAATAATTAGAATGAACTATAATAATTAAAACGGCACGGAAGTTACAAAAGTTTTCAAAGTTATCTCCATGAGATAACATGAAGTGTTATCTTTAAGAATTTGTTCCAGAAGAAATCATCATTTATCATCTTCCTAGCCTTTCCCACCTATGTTGGGATCGACTTCCAGTCTTAACGGATGCAGCTGAATACCAGTATTTTACTTGAAGCGACTGCCTATCTGACCTCCACAAAATCATCTTATCGAAGCGGCATCGTATTATCGAGTACTAACTAGCACTGGGTAATACGATGCCCCTTGGTAAGACTGGAATTCCAGAAGACGATAAGATACGAAATAATACCAAATAATACCTCAATTTAAAATCAACATGGCTGGTGAGGTTCCTATAATATTCAATAGGTAACACGAAAGCAGTCAATGCCACATAATCCTCATTTAATCTTTTACCCTGGTCTTTATAACCCACCTGTTAAACATGACAGGTGGTTTGGGGATTTCTGTATAAATGTTTATAAAAGCTTCGAAATTGTTCGGTACATTAATTATACTGAAGCTAATTTGATTAACCGTTAAAATTATGATGGATGGACACTGGTATTTTGTAAATTAATGTGACATATTTTAAATCATTTTTGTAGTGATAGCCTTGTGGTGTAACCACCGGACTGCCAAGTCATAGGTCTTGAGTTCAAACCCAAGACACTCACCTCTGATTTTTCGGATTCATGTGTGTATCACTTGCTTCGGTAAAAGAAAACATCTTGAGGAAACCAAACCACCATGCCTAAGAAATATTGTAAAGTTAACTCAGAGGCCCATGGGTGGCAAAAAAACTCAACACCAGGTTAGGTACTAACCACACGAAAAAACAAGATTATTTTTGCAACAAAAATAAATGATGGTTGCAGACCCGACCTTCTGTGACCTATCTATTCTGTGAGACTTACCCACCATACCTATACGGTAGACCGCATCGCAGAGTTTTCTTCGTGTCATGTGCAATAGTCACGTAGTGAGAAAGTTTAGCTACGTGTAATGTGAGATAGCGTCGCCATTTTGAGTTAAGTGTGAGGCGCACTTTCTCTCGTATCGGAATGTAGTACCTATTAGTTAATGCAATTTATGGTAAAAGTATAATCAGTTAGGAAAGGCGTAACGAATCCTCTGGAGGTCCGTGGGTTTAACCTTTGGCATGCCTTTGGTATACAGGGTGTCCGGTAATTAATGAATAACCTTGAAATGACTTATAGTAGAACCTAAGGCCATTTAGAAAAAAATACGAAAAAATATCTATCATAAGTAGTACCTGTATGCAAGTTGATTTTGATATTTTGATTTTGGAAAATTAGAATGAATTAATTTTTAAACGAAGTCTCGAAGTCGATCTTGGGTAAAAAAAAAATGTATGCCTACATGAGTGACTAATAATTTTAAAATAATGGTGTCGATTTGTGCACAAACTAAACTTAATTTAGGCTATGGCTATCTTTTTCTCTCTATTAAAACGAGAAAGAGACGGACGTAATTTAGAGCTGTCAGATTTAGTTGGAACCAATATTTCCATACAAATGAAGGGTGCACGTAAAAACATCATCATCTGCCTAGCCTAGATTCCCAACTATGTTGGGGTCGGCTTCCAGTCTAACCGGATGCAGCTGAATATCTGTATTATACATGAAGCGACTGCATATCAGACCTTCACAACCCAGTTAGTACCGGTGCACGTAAAAACATGTCGACTAAAAATACGGTGAAGCGCAAGGCATAAACTAGTTTAACATCTCTTTCTCTCTTTGACGACCAGAATGGCGCAGCGGTAGTGAGGCTGCCTTACGTTCTTAGGGTCCCGGGTTCGAATCCCGGTTGGAGCAAATGTTTGTGTGATGAGCATGGACATTTGTTTCCGAGTCATGGATGTATAAATGTATAATAAGTATGTATTTACAAACAAAAAGTATCTGTGTATCAACTATCTGGTGTCCACGACACAAGCCTCGTAGCTTAGTGTGGCACTAGATGGCGCTGTGTGTTAATGTCCAGCGATATTATAATCTCTAACTTAGTTCATAGCTATAGCCGTCCTTTTCTCGCACTGCCCTTTAGTAAAAGATAGCAATAGCCTAAATTAAGTTTAGTTTGTGCACAACAGACACCAATGTCGGTTTCAAGTAGATTTGATAATGGTACAATTCGTAGTGTGTTAATGCTATTAATGTTGACAAGGAGAAAACATTACTGGAGCAAAAAAATGTAATATGGTCCCCCATTCTTATCTACATCAGCGGATGTTTTTTTTTCTTCGTTTTTATTTTTCTGTATGGCCATGGGTTCTGCTATGGGCCATTTCAAGGTTATCCATTCGTTGCCGGACACCCTGTGTATGTCCTCCTGATCGTTTTCCGGTCACGGCGGCCAATTTTAACGTAGATTAGCCAGCGCGGGAGATATTACTATAGTGCACAAGTGTGTGCGCAGACGCAGGTACACTCTCAGATCCTTTACTCTCCTAGTCCGATGGGACGGCAATCCGACACGACCAGAGTGAGATCAGGCGCAGGACCAACGGCAACGGCTTTACGTCTTTCCGAGGCACGGGGGTATCATACCGCCAGCTTCCAAACTCCGGGCTACCACTGAGAATAAAAAACCTAATAGCACTTTTACCCGAACCGGGAAACAAACCCAGGCCCCACGCTCAGCACCTTTGTTATAGTATGAACGTGGATTCGCGAACTTAACTATAAAGTTGTCTGAAAAAAATGGCATGAGATCGTTTTGTCGTGGTTACGCGTTCCGGCAGTGTAACGGGATTACGCGGATCCACGTTCCGTCCGGCATACCAAAGGTTAAAGGTTAAAGGTTTGAAAGTCGTATGCAGGTGAAGGTCAGAGAAAGAACAAAAGTCTTTGATTGTTCAGCATCGTGTAAATCAGACAATTCGGAGACATCTGACAACCAACTCTGATTACGGCGCAGTCACTCTCATAGAGCCTTTGTTGCAGCAACTGGAACAAAATGAAATTATTAGTTATGATCGTGTGACTTCCTTGTTGGTCTATGGTCGCAAGCAAGACTGCTGAGCATAAGGTCCTCGGTTCGACTCCCAGGTCGGGCAAAGTTTTATTGGGTTTTTTATCTGGAATCTCTCAGGAAATATAGAAATAGGCTCGCTCCCTACTAGATGGGACTTAAACATGACTGGCGAAATGTGAGTGTACTAATAGTATACCTCTCCTTAACCTTTCGGGGATTAAAGGCGTGATGTTATGTTATAAGACTCTTAGGGGTGTAGGTGAAGATTTTGCGGATACCATATAAGAAAAGGTCTGATAACTTACATTTTATTAGCAAAAATAATTTTACCTAATTGCAACAAGATTCACGAAAGGACAAAATAATACATATCTAAGTTTAAGCAACACACGCATTTATTCGGCAAACAATATAAATCACGATTGCTAGACATGTTTATGAATCACCCTATACCTTAACACAATCGTGTTTCACGCACGAAAACACATTTTGTGAACACCTTTTATATGGGTTTTTTTTTCTTGTTATTTTTATTGTAGCCGTTTGTTTACTGTCAATTGTCTAAGAGTGCCTATCCAATGTGTACGTCTTCGTGTAATTCTGAGGTACTAAGTCAGTTGTATTTTTTCAGAGATTATTCGCAAAAACGCGAAATACATGGAAAAGAAACTTAGCTGACCATCTCATTTATCATAACTATTGCATCCAAATGTGTGTTAAACTAAAGAGCTCTAATTTATTCTGGGTATTAAACTAACTGACCGGTTAGAAATACCAAAGAAAACTGATGTTAATCGGAAAGCTTACATATTAGCTTACGCATTTTCTGCTGTCAGATAACCAATGTGTGTAACTCGTGAAGACGCAATGGGTACATTTGAAAAACAAGCGACATCGTTTCAGATCGGCTCTGACAGAGATCACGGGATAAGAAGGACTCTTTCAATGAAAACAGGTTCAAAGATTTGAGCAGAGAGAAGTAGAAAAAGACCAAGGAAGCTACCACCCAGCACGGACACGTACACGGACACGGACACGGGCATGGACACGGACTTTTAATACACCAATGTGTTCGCATCCAGTGTTTGGAACAGTTTTTTAATTAGTGTTAAATCATGAACTGTCCGTCCCGCCATTGTTTAACTATTGGGTCTACTTCGTGGACAGATCATGGGTTCAAGAAATAACGATACCTCCACCAATAGTGATACTGCAGTGCTTTTCTTACCTACCGTTCCGTTTCATAAAACTGACTTTGTAGCCGGAATCTATACCTATAGATAGAGCCGTCATCTGGCTCATTTTGGATCCATGGCCAAATATGAGACCACTCGTCTGATACACAATAAATAGCTCGTTTTCATTAAATTAATCATATTGTCTATTTAAATCAGTCATGCATACAAGGCGCTTTCAGTACTCAAAAAAAAAACAATACACACTTCACATTTTTTTTTTAATTCGTTTACAGTACGTTTAATTAAATGAATACGTTTATGAAAATTAAATAATTGTTTATGAAAATTAATACGTTTTAATTAAATGTTTGTAACACATACCGATGCAAACAGCGAAATTAATTTTGACTTACATTTTCCTATGCCGTTACTGGTAACCCGAGAATAAAAACGGAAACAAATGTGAAGGCTTTTTAATTAAATAAAAATGCATTGTTTATAGAGATCCTTTTAATTGTTTACTAACAGAGGCTTTCCAAAGCTGTTTTTTTTAGTAATGGTTATAAAAACAGAATTGATCACCAAGTTTACAAGGAACCCCTTTTACCTCTGTCGTTATTTATCTTGAAAATGATTATTTTACGATTTAAACCCTTAAGGTACTTACTTTTACGGCTCACTTCCCTTCAAACATTTATCTTACCTTTGTGGTAATTCATTCAAGTATCCCCCACAACATTTTAATTAACTATGTGGAAGAGCAAGCGATAAGCTTTATAACTGCGTAAGCCCCATTTCATCCACACCACAACAATGAGCCCGCTTATTTAAAATTCACAAAACGCATCAGAACTTGTAATCATAAAAACCCCAAAAAAATAAACCCAAAACATTGTTTAATAGTCCCCACAAACATTTTAATTACGAAACGGAGGGGTTCTCAAAATTACTTGCGTACTTTTTTCGCAATAAACCTCGGATACCCATAGAATAAAAAGCGTATAGACGTGTAATACTTGCTCTGAACACATTTCTGCCTACAGTTTCTTGAGGCCATGTGTTTATACACCTACAGTTTTTAGAATTTATTGAACGCCTCTGATTCTTCGAACCTTCTAGACCTAAGAAAAGTATCAATTTATAACATAAATATAATATGTAACATCATCGTCGTCATTGGGTTCAGTAAGGTATGTTTAGAATAACCAAATACATAATCTATATCATTACTCTACATAATTATTTTTGAAACAGGGACACATCTCAAAAATATTAAGGTAAGAATATTGTCCTGCGCTTATTCTATGTTTGCGTTATGACTAAGCCCATCTTTACAAATGGTCACATTTTAGAGCGTCGCCGTCGTCTCTATTTAAGGCGATTCTCACATCACATCGCACATCCGCGCGGTAGTGCGGTAAAGCAGATCTCACGTCACTTTGGCTTGTACATGGAATCCGTTGACGCCTAACACACGTACACCGGCCGACCGCGCGGACGAGCGGTGTCGTGTAAGAATCGGCTAAAATATGACAACTTTCAGTATTCAGTTCGAGGTGGCGCTGCTTGTCAACAAAACATGCATCGATATGTCAAAGTTGGTACCTACATTTGTTTTAGTTATGTGTTTTCCCGTCTGCATAGATAAGTTGGTAGAAGTGTATTAGCCCGATGTGTGAACTATGTCAAATGTTTTAATCCTTGAATACGTTTCGCTTCTACACAGTTTTATTATTCTATGCGCAGGGTTGGCACAAACATGTGAATAATTCATAAATACCTCCTAGTTTGTTTACGTGATGCCTCCAAAATGTTTAAAAAGACTTTTTATATTTTAATGTAGCCCTCATTTTTTTTAACACGAGTAATTTAATATGATAATGTTAATAAAGACTTTTTGCTTGTGTAAATAAATGTTGCTTTCATAAAATTTCATTTACTACGCTGAAATAGTTTACTTTGATATTTCCTTTAGTAGATCTGTCTGTTTTTAAGTAGGATTGTAGTCTCTATTTGATATATTTGCTAAACGTCTTCTTCTAACAATAAAAAAAAATATAACTTAAAATTATGTTTCTGTTTATTTTTGTATATCAAGATGGCCCAGATCCAAATCCGAGCAAGTAACAATGTAACTTTTTCAAACGAAACGAAACGTCTAACGGCCGTTTTCTATAACTTACTTACGTATAACTGATGGTTAATATGCCTACTTCCTTAGCTATCGGTGTTTCCATAAACAAAGAATATCCTATCCGCGTTACCTACCTGTCACTTGATTCATAGAAATATCAAAGAAAGCTTTTCTGTGACGTTTTGTTTATACACAAAAATAATAAATTTAATAACTTAGTAAGTTATTGAAAAAATATGGGTTCTTTAGGTTGCTATCTCTGTCTGTTTGACATTTTGCTGACTGGACGAGAGTAAATTTATTATTTTTGTGTATAAAATATAAACATGCAATACCGAGAACTTTTTATTAAATTAAAGTCCTCACAAAACAAACAGAGCGGATTAGTAGGCAAATAATTATTTCCATTGAAACCAAAAAAGAAGATTTTATAAGGAATTTTTAATTAACTCAATGTGAAAACATGCAGATATCGGTCGGTATTGGTAGCAAAAATATTAATTAACAGATACAAAGTGGGATTATTAGAAACTCGAGTGGCACTCTGCCAATGCTTGGCACAATAGGGCCGCTGCCAGGCCGCTGGGCGAGCGAACATCGTCATTAGCAAATGGAGTCTCACCGCAAACTCTAGTCAACCCTGAATTTTGAGAGCCCACGTCGCGCTTCGGTCAAATATTGGTTTTGGTAAAAGCTTTCGACCTTATTAGGATTTTCTTATATTTGAATATCTTGAGTTTTGAATACTGATCAATCTGGTGCAAAATCTAGACGTTCTTTTGTTTTAATTTTGAGTGAAAAATGTGATTTATTATTTTCAGACCATTTTTTTCCATTTGAAAACCTAGAATTTTCTGGTGCTGTCTAATTAAAAATTAAAATTTAACCACCACACATTGCAGCTAGAAAGTTTTTCAGATACATTTAGTAAGTAAAACTACTATCATAATAGGAGAAATCTGGAAGAAGCATAGATGGACGTCTTCCTAACCCTTCGGGAAAAATAAGCGTAGTAGTACGCTATGTTTTCTTTAACAGAAATAATAAGATATAATTTAACATAATAAATTCTATAGAGGATCGTTTAAAACTTCGAAAAGAGAGCAGGAATTTTCTGAGGACCTTTCAACAGGCTGCCATAAAACATTCCCCTATACACATTATATATGTATTTCTTGTCTACACAATTTTGTATCTTCCCTCGATTTATTTATTCCTCCAAGAGCTTCTTACAATGTACTTTGAAAGGTACATAAACTGAAACTCGTTTGGTAAGCACGTGCGCCATTTATTGTCACGACAGATGTCTCTGAAATGGTTTTGTTTTTACCGAATCTTATGAAAAATTGTGGCTTTTGATACTTTGAAGGTATGTTGTGGAGAGATATGGCTTTGAAGCATATGCTATGGTATTTTATTACAAAATTAAAACAGATGTTTTAAGTTGACTAATAAAATCTTGATATATTTTGATTTCATAAAAAAATTAAACTTATAGGTATTTGTTATGAAACCTTTTTTTTTTTTTTTTTTTTTTCTTTTTTTCGGATGGGAAATCATCAAATGACTTCTCCCACTCTGGGCGGAGCGGGAGGGAGTGTCAGACTTTTACTGACTAAAACCCATCCATGTTCCTTCATCGCCCTTTGTGTTCCGGGGCCACGGTATCTCTTTCGAACAGTCCCGCAACCCCGGCAGGCATCGGTCCTTGCGGACCCCTTCCTTTTTGCTGACTCTCTTTGAGGCGCGCGTGGAACACGAACGCGCCGTCGACACGGCCTGTCGTCATGAGACGGACGGACGGCGAGCTAGCCCATAGCCCACCGTCCACAGGCCCGCGCCTACGGTGGCCGGGGGCCACGTGGTGGCCCCCGACGCCCGGGGCGTCTCCCGCGGCGGCCGGGACGCTGTGAGGTTCTCTCCCTCTCACGTTCCGCCACCTCCTTCTCTAGCATTACTGCTTCGCAGAAGGAGGTGACGGCGTCCCATTCCGTCTCGCTCCGGACCATGGCTTGCACCAGGGCCGGACGCGAGAGGTCGCCGCCGCCAATCGCCACTTCGAGGACACGGCGGTGCTCCGCCCACGCGGGGCACACCTCCACCGTGTGCTCCACCGTGTCCTCCGGTCGATCCTCGCAATGGAAACACCCGGGCGTTTCCTCCCGCCCGATTCGGTGCAGGAACCTCCCGAAACAACCGTGTCCGGTGAGGACCTGCGTCAGGCGGAAGGTGAGGACGCCGTGGCGTCTCTCAAGCCACTCCTCAAAGAGGGGACTTACCGCCACTATCGTGGCGTGCCCTATATTTGTTATGAAACCTTGCTGCAGTCTTGGACCTATCATTTCAACATCGATGTGTCATACGTCCAATAGTAAAAGCGCACTGTGCGTGTGTCCCAGCAGTGGGAACAGTGGTTGATTATGCTTATACTCAATTTTAACAAATTCGACGAATTCTTTAAATTAATTCTTCTCGAATCAATGACCTGGACAGCTCTATCTCAAAAGGTTTATAATAAAGGGCACCATTTAATCAGAATAGTAAATAAAAGATCATGTTCTTGCAAACAGTTAAAATCAAATCGGAAAATATTAGCAAGAATTAAAATGTCAGAGCCACTTAGCAATTAGGTCGTGAACTTCGTTTTTCTGCCATAAATCAACATAAAACCACGTGGAAGCGACACCATGGGTCAACGTGGTTCCGTGGAGATTTATATTCGTGTTATACGATTTGTAATAGCTGTTTCTGGCGTTAAAGTGTAATTTACGACTGTAATTTACCTTCTAGGGTGTAGGAATGGATGAAACAGGTGCTGGTCTTTTTAACCTGGTCATCATCTGCCTATACTCTTCTCAACTATGTTGGAGTCGGCTTCCAGTCTGACCGGATACAGCAGGATACTAATTGACATGGAGTGACTACCTATCTGATCTTCGTAACCCAGATTATCGACAGTACCCCTTCGTTAAGACTGGTTTCCAGATTTTTGGGATTCATAATATTCGTAAAAACGGTTGAAGATCTACAAATGATAGCTAGGACCAACGGCTCATTAAGCTTTCTGAATATATAATGGACCCCAGCAATCCACGGACCGCCCACGTTAAACGTAACTTAACATTTGTTCGAACCATGGAGCTGCTACTTTTCCACAATTTGTTTGAAAGGCATATTTTTAAAATGCTAATTGATTACAAATGCAATGTCTCGGTGCTCTAGTGGTCGTAATCGAGACAGTTCCAGAACATGACGTCCTGGGTTCGATTTTCTGGTCAGGCAAATTGTTATTCTTTTTTTCCATCAGTAATTTCTTAGGAGCAGCTAAGGAGTCAGGATTTGTGTACGGTTGATGGCAGTAGGGTTGCTCCCATTTACATGGGACTTAAACATACATAGCGTAGCTTAAAACTGAAAACTTAAGGCTAAATCCGCCGAACCCGAAGTGAAACGAACCGCCCACGCTACCTTCAAATATATTTTTCGCAAGAATGCGTAGGCATCAGGTACTTCACATTGAGCGCGTTCAAGCGTAGGTTGGAATGTCCAACGACCCCTAAAATAGCTCAGCCATAGATATCTTTTCAAATTCACCCTTATATAAAAGCTACAATACTTAATAAATAAAACATAGACGTGAAAATAATTTTTGTGGAAAAATCTAAAAGGAGTATTCATGAATATTTTTTAACAAACAAAATACAGCTTCTTAGTCAACTAAATCTTGAGCCAAGAGTTGTGTATTTTTGTATTCGGAATGAGTTTCCATGGTTGGTTTAACGGAACTTTCTCTTTTGAGAAAAATCGATTTATAAGCTAGACGTTGGTACAATTTATGTATTACTGGGACCGGCAGTCTCTCGCTAACTTTCGATCGCTGATTACTAACGAATAAATTCGGTTGCAATAATGATGCTGGCCAGAAACTCATTTTGGATGTAGAGACTTGCGTTTCGAGACTAAAAAAATAAAAAATAAAATTAAGAATTAATTTCAAGAAGTTATAGACGTGCTGTATATAAATTAAAAGCATGTTGCTTAATCAAAATAATTATAATCTAATTCGGAAGTGTTTTGAATAGGTATTTAATAATTGACTCATTATATTGAAGTATATATTTTTAAAACTACCTTATGCCTTAACGACTTCGCTCGCTTGGAGTTCGATAATTGTCCCACGACATCATATGATTCTACCGGGATCATATGACCTCGTGGGGTGGGTATTACCGGGATAAAAAGTATTCCAGGTGTTAATCCAGGTTATAAACTATGAGTGTGCTACATTTCATCCAAATTCGTTTGGTAGTTTTTGGGTGAAAGAGTAACAAACAAACATCCATATATCACAAACTTTTGCATTTATGATATTAGTAGGATTTTCGGTATTGTCCTTAGTGTAGCATTGCTGGCAAAGTTAATTAAATTATACGATCAATCAAAGCGCAACATAACCATTGAAATTGATTGTGACGCACAGAATAATATTAAAAAATTCAAGTTGTTTAATTATATTCAAGTTGTTTAAAAATAATTTCCCTTGCTTGACAATTATTTATTTAACCGTTTCAATTAAAATACAAAGCATAAAGCCGTTTCCACATTGAAGCAAACTACTCGTAACTCAAGATCTGCAATATAAAAATCCTTGGCTTATAAATTCCTTACATACACGCGTTGCATATAAATGTGATATTTTATATAAATTAATATCAGTGAGGACATTTGCAAGTAATAAAGTTTTCAGGGACTTACAGTGAAGTTATTTACATAATTATGTCCGTGTATATTTGAATGTACGACTCCAATGTTAATCAAATCAAATAATGGTTTACTTCGAACAACAAGGTCCATATGGGTTAGTGAATAAGTACTTGTGAACTATGTTAGTGGCAAGAAATTTGGTGATTCAGTTACATTAATTTTAAGTTCATTCTTCTAATGTATTATTAGATCAATTTTATGTCGTTTTGATTTCAGTCAGCACCCTGATGGCATGACTTAAAAGAAGGCAGTCAAATTGGTCTGCAATAACCGCTAGAATGAACTGAACTCGGAAAAGAGGCTACTTTTTTGCGAAAAATACTTTGCTGCGAAACGTGCGAGCCGCAATAGCATTCTGAAGGCATTGTTAAATTGGATGCGAAAGTTTTTTTTGAGAATATGTTGTCCATATGCTACTGCCATAGAAATTCTGAAATAAAACTGATACTGATACTGTTAGCCTGCTTCATCCCACTGCTGGGCGAAGGCGTCTCCCCATGACTTCCAGTTTTTTCTATTCAGGGCTAATGCGGTTCACTGGTCGTTGGTTTTATCCAGCTCGTCCCGCCATCTTCTACGAGGTCTGCGGAGGTTGTGTCAGGGCTGCAGAAAGTGGTTATTTTGGCCCACAGCTCATTCGGCATGCAGCAGACGTGGCCAGTCCTGTCCCACTTTAGCTTAGCGGCTTTTTGAGCAACGTCAGTAATGTGTGTTTTGAAGCGCAGTGAAATAATACATTCCCTAAAAAACAATAAAGTTTTAATCTTAAAAAAAAAATAAAAAAATTAGCTAATTGAACTAATAAGCAAAGAAAATCAGTTTTTGACCAGAAATGTCTTATCTGGGATTCGAAAGCAGACGGATAAATTTAAAACCAAACTCAAAGCATTTATTTCAGTTAAACAGGCACTTTTGAATTTTCGAGAAGTTGTTCAGTTAGTCAAAAAGTTGAAGGTAGGGAACGAATAAGCAAGAAACTCCATGGACATTTTAAAGTATTATAAAGTCCTGGGAAAAACAGAGGATGATCGCAACCCCTACGGGGTTTTCCCAAAACCGCATTTTCCGCTAGAAAACATTTCAGCATTAATGTAAAATACAGACATTATTAAACACGGAGAATGTACAGTTTGCATATCGAAAAAAACGAGGCCAGTTTAAAGTAGTTTTGCCCCGACTGACTGCGGCCTTCTGTACATGTACAATTGGCAGTGTTTTGCTAATAGTTTCAGTGTTTTATTAAAGTCATAATAAATAATACATAATATTTTTTTTTTATTTCGATACGGAATGTTAAATACTTACTATAAAAATAATGTCAAAAAGCGAAAACAAGACATAAATCGGCCAAACAACACAAAAGTTATAACCATTTAAACTTTTGTTTCTATCTCTTTCTATAAACGTAATTTAGTATGGATTTTTACGTCGATGCAGCGTATGACATCATTCGCTGTATCGGATCTCTCTGTCTAATCAGCAGTTTCAAATGCTTATAACTCAGTATTTTTTATAGATGTAAAAAAAAAAAATTCACTTTGCTGTTTCTGATGTGACGCTTTGTTTAGAGTGATAAAAAAAATCATGCATAATACACTATTTCAGTAAAACCTCGTCTGATACGATCATACCAGTACTTATAATAATGAAAATATTTTCATGGTTTTACTAGAACCGTTACTATTGGCACTATAATTTTCAACACTATCCTAAAAATGTTTGAATGACTCTCATATTGTCGGTGGCTCCGTGACTAGAGGCACAAATAGACAAAACGACCTTTTTATATTAAATAAATGAGGATATAGGCTTTTTTTGAAGACGGCTTTATTTTTGTTCATGGGTTGAGAAATCAACGTGGGTTTAAGTCGATAGTTCGATGGGTACCTATGGATAGATAGAATCTGGCCATAAATAACCTTTTCCCGTATAAGGCTTTTCGACAAAACTTTTCCTGTGTTCACATTTTGGTTATGTTTTTTTTTTCGTTAATATTAAACCTTTAGTGTTGTTCTTAAGCCGTGTGGTATCCAGCAGAGTAAGCCGTGTGGTATCCGGCAGAGTAAGCCGTGTGGTATCCGGCAGAGTAGAATAGAACCAACCCATTACACTCACGGGTGTCGTATAAGACGACTAATGTCTGAGGCAGAACACCTTGGGCCTCCGTAGACCAGAGAATGGGCAGCAGCGTTTTCTGTTCTTTCATCACTGCGATCTCCGATCCGCCTGCCAGATTACGGCATATTCCTCCCATCATGGGAGAGGCTTATGTCCAGCAGTGGACGTTATGGGCTGTTGTTGTTGTTGTTTGTTGTTCTTTGAAAGGATCGAGCATTCACTGAGTGAGCAATTGCAGAATTAAAGACATTTTTTTTAAATTAATTTTTAATGTTTACTATTTTATTATTTTCCCACCTAAACATTTTTCTTGAAAATCTCAAGTAATGAAATGCTAAATCGTTTAAGTTCATTGCTAGATTTATAGTAAATTTAAAACCGCGGTGGAACCATGATTTGGCTTCCAACCCGCTTTCTCTTACATTGAGGAGGCTTGTGTCCCACCAGTGGGATTGTGGGCTGATTATGATTGTTGATGGAAAAAGCAACGCAATAAAAAGGCCTATTTTCATTGTAATTTTTTTCATTATATAATTTTATTTTTATTTAGAACAATTTTACGTATTATACTGAAATAGTGATTGCTCGCTACTTTGGTTTGCGTGTAAATTTTGATGTGTATCTGTTAGAAAAAAAAAAGTCAATAATCCTATGTGCTCTTCCAAACTGTTATCCGTTGAGCCGTTCTGGCGTGATTGAGTAACAAACATCCATCCATCCAAACTTCACAACTTCTAATAAATAATATTCACATAGAAATTATCACTCAATTAAATTTACCTGTACACAATATTATACACCTCCAATAAAATAAAATAATCCCATTACTTATAATGATACCCATCTAGTTTTAGTATTTCACGCTATATTTACAAATTGTAGCCGACATTAGGACTTTATTGCTGAACTCATTTCGACTACGAAATTCTTGGAAGCAATTTACAGTTACGCAGCTACGGAGCGTTTTATGTCGCCAATTAGCTAATAGGTAGGTAGCGTTTATTAGATAGGAATTAACATTGTTTAATTATATAATTTTTAGGCTTCCGTAACTCAGTCTGCTAAGACAGAATCCTTATAAGATCACATTGTTGACCGTATGTCCGTCTGTCAAGACCCTTTTTCTCAGGAACGGTTGAAGGTATCATGTTGAAATTAATATCAAATAGTCAAATACTTCTCATAGCAGTGAAAAAATTAAATTTGTAAGTCAACGCAATCAAAAGATATGACCGTTTATGTCGCATATTTTGCAATTTCACAAGAGAATCAAAACCTATAGGGTACTTCCCGTTGACGAAGAATCAGGAAATTGGGCAAGAAACAATGTCTGACAGCACGTATAAAGGAAAAAAATCTGAAAACCGTAAATAGTAGATAGATAGATAAAACCTTTATTTAGTGCACACAAAAGACATAGCACAACACACAGAGGTACAATAATCAAACGATACAATTTACATGATAAAAACAAGGTGCCAATATACAAAGAGAAGGACATATTTCTATGTAGTTGTAGTGTGTTGTAGTTGTGTTGTAGTTTTATATGTAGTTAAATAACAAAATACTTACAAGTTTATATACGAAACCCTTTGTGCACGAGTCTAACTTGCATTTGGCCGTGTTTATTTATTTCTTATTTATTTATTTAGGATCTCCAACACATATGTTGCGTAGCACCTTGATAATGTTGATTTGTCAAGTAAAAGAAACAACATAACACCTGAGTTTCTCCGATGGGTTAAGCAGTTTTACCAGTTATGTTTAGGTCCCATGTAATAGGGTGCGAGCCTTTTGCCAAACCATACTCCGGCAGAAATCATATACATTGGCTTGCAATCACCATCATGTTATGAGCGAACATGGATTAGTGCTGATTCTTTTCGTGTGTACACGTGCACGTGCACTTGCCTTGCAGTGACTAGTTGAAAATAAACACCAAAAGCTAGCTAGTAACCATGTTAGATGATTACTATCTAGCTTGCCGCTTGCTTCTATTTCGCAGCGAAATGAAATTCTAGATTTAGTTATGTGAAATTGGAACGCTCCCACTGCCGGGACAGTGGGGCAAGATAATGGCCGATAATTCTGCACGCGGAACCAGTGCAGTTTGCTGGATGTCTTTAATTATTTTATTTATTTATTTATTTTATAAATTATATGTTCAAAAACACTTGAGGAGCTCGTGGCTAAATAATAACAGCCGTTCGGGTCGATCTTTAGGTTAAGCCGTGCTTGCCTAGGTTGGTCTGTGGATGGGTGACCACTCATTATATACCGAGTTTCCTCCGTGCCTCGGAAAGCACGTTAAGCAGTTGGTCCCGGCTGTAATTTGTGATCTTTGACAGTCGTTACAGGTAGTCAGTGGCCCAAAAAAAAGTCTGACAACCAGTCTTACCAAGGGGTATCGTATTACCCAGTACTAACGGGGTTGTGGAGGTCAGATAGGCAGTCGCTCCATGTAAAATACTGGTATTCAGCTGCATCCGGTTAGACTGGAAGCCGACCGCAATAAAACTTGGGAAAAGGCTAGGCAGATGACGATGATGTTCAAAAACACTTAAACAAAGCACACAAATAGACCTCTGGGGTCTGTCTTAGCATGCATGGCCTGAGATTTGATCAACGCGCTAATAAAAGTTAAGTTATAATCGACTTGATGTAATATTCTTTTAGCTTAGGCTTTATGTTTTTACTACTTTTCTCATGATTCTTTGGGTCTAAGACATGCGGCTTTCTTCACAATTTCCTTCCTTACCGTTTTGAGAGTAGATGAATTGATTTACACAAAGTAAATACAGACACGAAATCCGACTTTGTTAATACCAAGTTAGGAATAGAAATAGGATACGCCTTCAGAAACATATTCATCACACTACCAACATAATCAACATAAACATAGACTAGACTACTCCAACATGATCTCTAAACACAGGTTCAGTGGCCACCAGCTAATCTTTGTTCCGAACTCCGAGAGTAATCAGAACTGTGTCTACAGGGTGCTCCAACTTACTTAGTTGTTGCTTTATCATGTTTACATCAAACAGGGTGGGGTAGTTTTGATGATAGAAGCACTAACTGACAGTGGAACTGTGAGCTATTATGACACCGTGTGATATTTGTGACGTTTGCAGGTTTTTATTTATTTTATTAACCATGGTCTTTGACACGTTTTATCTTTCTAAATTTTTATAAATTTGATAAAAAAAAAAACGTCTCCAATATTTTTCGAAAATGTAACTGACGGACTAAACAGAATCATATTTTTTTTAGTCGGTTATCGTTCGTATTAGGAAATACATATCGCAAGTATAAGGCCTGAATTCCTGCTACGCTGATGTCGGTCGGGTACGTCCGTAGCGCGTACGAGTATACATTGTGTTCTATATAGCACCATACGCTGACGTCAGCGGCGCATAAGTCGCTACACATTTCTCGCTGACGTACGCGACCAACAGACGTCAGAGTAGCAGGAATTCAGGCTTATAGAAAACTTTCTAAAGTAACGCTATGCGCTTCCGTAATTTAGCTAAGTTTTCCATTTTTTTTTAATCTTACACCCCTTGACGCTACGACGCTTGAGTCATTAATATCCTCATAATATATATTCCCTTCTGTGTCCTGTGGGCCTGTGTCCCAGCAGTGGGAACATTAATAGGCTGATGAAACACAGGGGATAAAAAAGCCAAATACCGTCATGTAATGTTCACCGATGTAAAATTGTTCTTTCAGTGAAGACGGTAAAATCTTTAGGTACGTGACTTGAATTATGTGAAGATTTCACATTATTTTTATTTACATAATTCGATATATTAACATCTGTACTAGGTTTGAGAGTTTTGTGAATAGAAGGTGAGTTGGGGCCAAACGCAAACCAGTATTAGAAAAAAATGTTTTGTCATCCTGCTTTGATAATTGCTTTTATAGTCAGCAAAGTTTCGCCGGTAGTTCAGGACGGCATTACGATTATTGTTTTTAGTTTAGGAGCTCGAAGGAGCTCGTGGCTAAATAATAACAGCCGCTCGGGTCGATCTTTAGGTTAAACCGTGCTTGCCTAGGTTGGTCTGTGGATGGGTGACCACCCTTACATAACGAGTTTCCTATGTGCCTCGGAAAGCACGTTAAGCTGTTAGTCCCGGCTGTCATTTGTAGATTTTTGACAGTCGTTACAGGTAGTCAGTGACCCAAAAGGTCTGAAAACCAGACTTGCCATGGGGTATCGTATTACCCGGTACTAACTGGGTTGTGGAGGTCAGATAGGCAGTCGCTCGATGTAAAATACTAGTATTCAGCTACATCCGGTTAGACTGGAAACCAATCCCAAGATAGTTGGGATAAGGCTAGGCAGATGATAATGTTTTTGTTTTTTATATAAAGGTAAAAATCGGTATTTCCATCATTCTCCTACGCTTATCCCAATTTATTTGGGATCGGCGCAGCATCTCCTTCTTTCATACTTCTCTATTATTCGTCATCTTTGCATCATCTTATACACAGTCCATCCATCGTTTTTTTGGTCTTACTTTACTCTTATATAGTCTGCGCCAGATAAGTAGAAATTAAAGGTCATTGCTCTTTCCTTAATTTCTCTGCGTAGGTACCCCGACAATACAATATGAATCGTTTTTTATTACAAGAAAAAGTCAAGGATCACGATAAAGGTTGTTTCGGGACAAGTTTATGTTATTATTTGTGTTTTCGGAATTTTGTATTTGAGTAAATGTATGCGGGTTAATGACCTTTAATTCCTACATATCTGGCGCAGACTATAGCTATCTACATTCATAGTCAACATTTTGCTCACTACATATTTCTCATTCCCATCAAATGTCGATACCACTATAACCGATTACCACACAACTTTTCAGTCACCGGCGCCACTTCCAGACTTCCTCTGTACTCATTCACTATGAATTTAATTTAACTTATTCCAACCATTCCCATTATCCTAAATAACAAATATGAATTCAGATACAAAAGAGTAAACCAACAAAACTAAAATCTAAAATTGCATCGAATATTTGTAAACTAAAAAGAGAGGTGGCCCGGTCGATGCCGTTGTAAGTGGATTTTCATCAATATTTAATGTTCGAGAGGATCCGAAGCGAAACTTGGTACGAAGGTGGAAATTCCTTTATTAATATTATGTCTCGCTTTGTGAGTTCGAGTACCTTTTGTGTGTCCTGACTCTGTTATAGAATTTTCATGTTTTGTTCGAAGTGCACTTTACAATATAGCGACGGATATTGACATGTTTTGCAAAGGTTTTAAAGTACTTATTTGATTGATTGCGTTATAAAATCGTAGGGATTGCACAGACAGGCTCTAGCACATAAACGGTCATATCTTTTGATCGTGCTGACTTACAAGTTGGAAATTTTCGCAGCTGAAAGTGAAGACGGTTGACCCGAGCATTTGATATTGTTATTGAATTTCTTGATACCTCTACGCGTTTCTGAGATAAGAAGTCTTGACAGACAGACATACAGACGGACAACAAAGTGATCTGGGGGTTCCTTTTTCTCTCCCAAGTTACGTCACAATATTCCACACAGTCCACCAGCTTCCACATCTACCCAGCCTCATAAATAACTCCAGCAAAATCACACAAAAGCTTATAACTTTCACCGTGACGGTCAACACAACATAATACAATAACCCGTATTATAAATCCCTCACATTTAGAAAGCTCTCCCTCCCTCAGGACAAGTAGAATCACGCAGTATTTTCATCTGTCCACACATACTCAGCGTGTAGCTTTGTTTGCGTCCATTTTTACTTGGTAGCCTTTATTTTTCGTGGAATACTGTTATAAGATTAAGGTGGTATTTTTCTTGTCTGTGTTGAGTTTATTAAGGACATGTTAATGTCACGTGAAAGGTTTTAGGGGATTAAGCTTTTATAGCATTCGTGTTTCTTTTTGAGAATAATAAATATAGGTACATACGTACACAAACTCACACGTTTTCACTTCAAACGATAAATAATAAGGAGATACTTATTGTAATTAAAAAGTTCAAGTGTACCGGGAACCAATTAAAAGTTTATCTATTCACTGTAATTGTGAGTAGGAAGGAAAAATAAGAAGCTTATCATTCTCATTGAGCTTTGTAAAACTAAGAATGTTTAATTAATATAATACAATCAATATAGTACTATCAACATCAAATGATTTCCTTAAAAAATATACCGTTTAATGTAATAAAAGTAAGTACCTAAATTACTGACCGTCCATGACCTCTGCTCATGCGACATGACAAGCGTGAAGCGACATGCGCGTACGTCATTAGTTCGTTACCTTTCGGGTGGCATTATACTGATGATGTACTGAATACGTGGCATTCCTTTGTGCGTCCCTTCCACTTTTTATAATAATTCATGGTTTGTGAAGAGATCACCACCTCAGCCGAAAGACGTCCACTGCTGGACATGGGTATCCCCCAAAGGGGGGTTTTGCCATAATCGCCACGCTTGGCAGGCGGGTTGGCGATCGCAGTACGGTTGTTACAAAAGCACAGAGAACGCTGCTGCCCATTCTCTGGTAAGTCCCTTGGTCGCACCTCTTACGACACCCACGGGAAGATATGGGATGGTGCTATTCTTTACGTCCGACACCATACGGACACGAAGAAACCTGAACAGATAATAAATTATTTTTGTGTTGCATTTTATTAAAAGGCTGGTACCCGCAGTTTTGCACCCAAAATCGCGTATTTTGCGTTCAAAAATACATTAATATCTACCATGTCAAATAACATATTTCGTCAATCTATACAGGTACTTTTACAATTAGGGAAAGGCCTATTCAATATATAGTGCTATTTGTTACAACCAATCACATTCGAGCTGACCAGATCGATTGGTTTCGGTGCGTGACTCGGAGAAAAACTAGACCTAATAGGTATTACGTCTTGGATTTATACCAACGTATGCTTCAGTAGATATTGCCATGGTCAGCTGGTGCCTTACTGAGCACATCAATTGTGTAACATCAATTTATCTTTTATCTAGTTATATAAGTTATGTCCATAAGATACTTAAATATGTTTTGAATTCAGCAATAGAATATCTTTCTATTCATACTTCCTAAGCAAAGGAAACACGCCGCAAAATGCTAGCTTTTTCAAAATCTGTGAAATCTTTGCCATCGCTAGCGAATGATCAACAATCAAAATCTGTGTTTGAACGTGAAAGTAAAGACTTTGACAGTTATTAGCAATGCATTACTGCCATTTGTGTTTTCTACGTTTAATGCAAGTCAACATAAAAAACAACACAAAAAAGCCTAGCTTAACATTCAAACACATATACCCTATCTTTGTATCCGACAAACAACCGGAATATACCGTAGCTCCGGCCACACCTGCCGGAAAAACTTGCATTATTGAACGTGTAAACCGCACTCGTTTCGGAGAAAGGGCTTAATTACCGCTTGGCAATATAACCTAGCTTGACATACACATAATCACCGTGCTTGGCAGACGGATCGTATTACGTCATAAGCATAGAGTAAGAATACTTAGATAGGCTATGAATCTCTCGAGACTTTGTGACTTTAAGAAAAGTGGGAAATATAGCACTAAAAGAAATTAGGTAGACAGGAGGAAAGATGTATCGATTGTTAAAAATTACAATATGTCGTACAAAGATAACATTCAAACATTGTTACACATTCGTTTCAACTCATGCAGATTTATATAAAATAAAAAAAGAGTGACACAAACGATCGAAGTAAGACCTCGAAATTAATTGGGAAAGGGTAGCAAGGTGATGGTAAAACTCCCGGTTCAAATGAATTTGAAATTAGAAAGCTTTTCGGCTTTTAAAAACGTTCAAGTCAGCCAGGATTATATCATTGCTTGCAGTCATCGACAAAATAAACAGCCTCGTTTTGGGTCTGGCAGGTTGGTTCATTATTTCAGCAGCTTCGACACATGCTTAAAGTAAAGTAGTACATCCGGCTCGAAGGACCAAGAATAAAATTCAGTCCTTCAATTAGCAACATAAAAATTCTTGCTGAAATAAAATTAAAATTACCATATAAAAATACCTGTATCGCTTTCCTTATCTGAATTTTTTCAATCAAAAATGTAATTTCTAACGATCTTTCTGAACAAAAGTTATGCATATTTACCCGACTGCGCCAGAAGGAGGGCAATTTCTATATTACACAATATAAATAATACGCGGATTCATTATTCTATGTTATTATGAGTACAGCACAGGTGCGCTATTACCCGTCCCTCCTGCATAATCTTTTTCAGAGTACAACGTCATGTGAGCTTTATAGGGAAACATTTTGTTAAGGGATTTTGTCATGGCGGCTTTTAAGGGAAAAATGACAACCACGACCATATTCAGTGTATTAATATTTGTTTTCATAAAATGCCAAACAGTACGGCCTAAATGTTGCTTTATGGGTTAAACTCAACTTAATTAAATTATGTCCAAACCGTAAAACGTGACTTTTCACCCCATAACAAGGAAGTGAAAAAAGAGATTTTTATGTTTAGTTAGTAGTTGCTACAAAGTCATATAATTAAATTGTTTTTATAAAGTAAATGATTTTCAAACTCCTTTGAATTAAAACATAAACTTGCTATCAATACCCATAAACTGGTCAAAGATAAGTACGAAGGTACTTTAAAATAGTTTCGAAAGATTAATCGTTTCTCTGGAAGTTAGTCAGCTTTTTTTCAGTAATTATGAACCTTTGATTAATGAACCTTGTCTCGTTAGACCGCCGGCCATCAAAGATGTCTTAAGAGTTTAAATTTTGTGGAAAATTTAGGTTACTAATGATTAATTTTATAACAGGTAATAAGCTTTTATGGAAAGCTGTGAGCTGTGTTGTCAGTATCTGCTTAGCCTTTTCCCAATTATATTTGGGGCCCGCTTTCAGTCAAACCAGATGCAGCTAAATACCAGTTTTTACATGGAGCGTTAGTAAGTACCGGGTAATATAAAACCCCTTGGTAAGACTGGTTGTCAGACTTTCAGGCCAGTGACTACCTGTAAATTCGGTATGTAATAGGTGGTCACCCATCCACGGACCAACCTAGGCAAGTGCGACTTAACCTGAAGATCGACCCGAGCGACTGTTATTATTTAGTTAAAGACCCCTGAGCTTTGTCGTATCGTAAAGTTATGTTTTGATGAAAGTTCAAGAAAAAAAACAATTTTAAAATGTTGTAATTAATACTGTCTTGATCTATTATTCTTCTAAACATTTGATTGCCCAGTGCTTGCGTAATCGCCTAATATTTTATAGATCAAATTATTGGGGACGAAATATTCCTAAAGGAAAACGTCTCAAACGTCGAGTCGAATAGCTCTGCTTTTCTCCAATTTATTAAATACCTAAGGACTTTTATCTTAACTAGAAATCAGGTAATTAAACCCAAACTGAAGCACTGAATTTAACCATTAATATCTAAAATTGCTTTAAAACATTAAAGTTTATTTATATTAAGTGTAATTATCGGCATAACGTCCTTTACTTCGAAAATTCGAGCGCACTGAGCAGTATACTTTGTCTCAAAGGACCAGGCTTTCAGAATTAGTGGGAGCTGCGAAGTAATCTTAGCAATCACCGGGAGATCGTTATCGCGGTGACTGAGTTACTAAGAAGACATACACAAACCAGAATAGCAGGTTTAGAAGTTTACAGTCACGAGCACCAATACGCACACATTTAACATAATTATTTTTGGTAGTTAGTATTTTTCTTCTACTGTTATGGTTAACATGTCGATACGAACATAATGTTCTGGAACTCATATTTGTATGAAAAACACCCTATCTCCAAGAAGTAACAATCGTTATTTTTAGTGAAAACTACTTTTAAATTTACGTAAGTGTATGTTGGTGTTCGTGACTGTACGTAATAGACCTACTAAATATACTCTTATACATTTACACTGCCAAAATTGGGACATCGTTGTCCCGACTTTTTCCTTCGTATACGATGAAATGATCCTTAAACAAAAGAGAGCCGATCGGCATTAAACAATTTAAAAAAAATTGCCTAATTATCACTTCCCAGACAATTTTCCGCATAATTTAATTTGCCAAATTATTGCTTAGCAAATAAACTCTTCACAAATAATTGTAACGCAAACCTAATCTTTGACAAGTGAACGTTTAAACATTATTATGCTTACCAAATAGTACTTTTACCAATTTTCAATTGGTCAAATATCATATAATATCAGTAATTGGTATAACATATTTTACGCAAAATAAAATAAGCCAAATATTTAGTCTCGTCTATTAGTCAATGACAAAAGATTTGCATCTTTATGTCAGTTGCACAGATCCCAAATATTTCACCAACAATAGAGGGGACCTGGGGATTTTGGTCTTTATATTTTTTGTCATAATAAATAATTTGACTAAATGTTTATTGTCTAAAGATATCCAAATGCTTTAATGGTGCATCCTTGATAATATTCTGCCGAGTCAAGATTTTACCAAATGAAAATGTGGGTACTAAAAGCATTCCAAATATTACATGGGTTTATAAAAGGTTGCTAAAATTTGTTAGGGTAATGAAAATTTGTCAAAATCTTTTCGGCAAACGGCAGGATCCCATTACCTTTTTAATCGCTAGTCAAACCAATACATAACAATGACAAAGAACCTAAATTCAGTACTGGTTTACAAAGCATCAAAGCACTACTAGAATAAATGGGAGCGGCGAAGTAATCTCAGCAATTACCGGCAGATCGTTAGCGTGTTACTGGGAAATAAAACTACTAGCTATCTAGACTTTTAGAGTTTTTCTTTGTACTAGGATTGCGATAGATTAAGACTTCCAGTAAGTCCACGTGAGATTTCTATTCATTTTTAAGCAAACAACATGATAGTGCGAAATTGATATTTCAGCGAAATTCAAAACTAAATAAAACCTATGAAAGCCAAGTCGTGAAAGCTAATCAGGTTTCTTCGTATCAGCAACGAAAATCCCCAGTGTTTTCATTGATCAGTAGTTTTCAGATATTAACGTTTCTAAGAATTACTATTTACGGTTACATTTCGGGGAGTTTGCTTTGGAAATACACAATCTTGTTCCCCAATCCCCATTCTATCATCGGTCGAGCAGAGATATGGCGAAGCATCAGTATGGTTCAAGTTCCAAGGACCAGAACGATGAGCTATGATTCCACATTTGAATGTATTACATTGTTGTTAAATTTATTTAATTCATATATGAAGAAACAAAGGCCATGTCTCTGTGAAATAAAAATAACGACAAACATATTCTTTTTTTTTTGAGTTTACCACTTTATTTTCATTCATTTATTGTGCGAATGTTTTATTGTGCAGTCTGTGGAATTCACTGCCAGCTTCTCTAAGTTCTCTGATCATTATCTGGATCTATTCAAAGTTCGAGTGAATCGGTTTGTTCTAGGCAAGCGTATTCCACCCCAGGCCGCATCATCGCTTCACATCAGGCGAGTTGTAGCTTAACGCAATCATATTTTATTATGTAGAAAAAAAAATACTAGTTTAGATTTTTAGGGCAAAACTTTCCAATGAAACGCGATCACGTGACGTTTGAACTGCGTTCTTGATCTTTCTGTGTGTCACAATTGCATTGGAATATTTACACTAACCGCTCTTGAATGTGGTTCAAATTGTGGCGTTAATACGAAAACCAAAGTTTCCTCATAATTTTCTCCGGATAAGACATAAACCAAAAATCCTCCATAATGGGAATTTTCGCGATTTTCATCTTGCTCACAGCCGGCTTTAGGGAGAGCCACAGAGTAATCTCACCAATTACAGACAGATCGTTAACTCGGCGTATTTCAGTTATAAAGGGACTAGTAAAATAGTGGGCGGATCAGTCCTTTGATATTTATGCCGTTAGGAAACCTGGTGTTCGGAGAAAAGTGAATTTTGTGTCAAAAGACCTACTTTTTGACTTAACCAAAACATAACATTATTCTATACAAATAAATAAAATTGAAGTATCTGTTTGTAATTCAAAAATAACCGCTTCTAAAATGCATATGAAAGTATCCAAGGGACTTATAACAAAAAATATTTTTCCTTTATTTTTTGTCTGTCTGTTTGTTCCGGCTAATCTTCGAAACAGCTGAACCAATTCGGACTGGAATTTTACTGGTAGATAGCAGATGTTACAAAAAGAATTAGGGTTCCGTGTAAATTCCGAAGTAATATTTTTAAAGTCATTTTACTTTTCACATTGGCTTTTACCTTGGCCAGAGGCTAAATGTTGCCATACAACGTGGCAGCGCCGCCAGTCTCTTGGGCACATTATCAGCTGACAGCGGTGAGGAGTTTTTCTATGCCCTGTTATAGTCTGTTGTTAGTTTATTTAATAGCTTTTAATTAATTATGTATTAGTTTACGTTTAAATAAATAAGTACACATTTTCACATTTCATTGCAGGCAACAGCAAGTTACAACTATATTCTTTCATTATTTTTTTCGAAGAACTCGAAGACATGTGACATCTACCAATCCGCACTGGGCCCGCGTGGTGGATTATAGCTCATTCCCTCTCATTGAGAGGGCGCCTGTGTCCCACCGGGATGGGTTTCCGCACTTAGTTTTTTCATTTGATTTCATCAGTTATAGTACCAGCTCTCTGTATACTTATAAAAACAAATACTATTTTCATAAAAGCTTACTCATTGCCTTTTTTTCATTTTGCCAGGCACAGATCCAGACTCCAACCTGACACCTGGATTTATCTACTTATCAAAAATACCTTTCCCATGTTCGGTTTTATCTTAACCACCAAGTTTCGCTTTAAAAGCCATAATACAAAGAAATAAGTCCTCCGATAACTTCGAAAGATACACGAAGGGTAGGTATCTAGACATCGTTTGCGTAATCCGTAAAAGGGAAGTTTAAAATTAAACATACCCGTTCCCTGATAACGTCTTTAAATGTGATATACTAATAAACGTAGCGTGAGCTTTAAGGTTCAGTCGTTTGAGTAGTCCCCACTTATCCCGGGCAGGCGAGCACACGCACCCTTAAAGAGTTCATTTACTTACTGATAATTTGGTCGTTTTATTCTAAACCCTAACTAGTGTTTCGAGTGAACACCACATTTAAATTAACCGTTAAGCTGACTACCTCGTTGGTCTAGTGGCCACAATCAAAACTGTTGAGCATAAGGACGTTTGGGTTCGATTCTCGGGTCGGGAAAAGAGTCATAGGATTTTTCCATCACAAACATCTCAGTAGCAGGCTATGAAGTCTGGAGTTGCGCCCGGTTGATGGCAATAGGCTCGCCTCCCTTACTTAGCGCCCCTATTACATAGGACTTAAACATAACTGGAGAAATGTGGGTGTTAGGTACACCTCTGCCTAACCCTTCGGGAATTACAGGCGTGATGTTCTGAGTTAAGTAAAATAAAACATATGTCCCTGATAACATCTTTAACGATTTAATTAACCGTTGAAATTATTTAGTGAATTATTTGACATTATATTTTCGAGCTCCCAGTAAATTTATAAGCACGTGGTTTAAAGATAACCATAATTAAGCATCTTTACATAAGTGGTAAAAGGAAAATTTAAACATGATTTAAATTAAGTGGAAATACGTTCCGGGAATCTATTGACCATATGGGAGGAGCAGAATTCTTGTGATACTTGAGAGTGCTGAAACTGAGGAAGGGCCATGTTTATCATTTAGGCAGACTAGATGGAATTCCGTGACCCCGGAACACAAAGGGCGATGAAGGAACATGGATGGGTTTTAGTCAGTAAAAGTCTGACACTCCCTCCTGCTCCGCCCAGAGCGGGAGAAGTCATTTGATGATTTCCCACACGAAAAAAAAAAAAAATGGTGATTTACACTTGTGGTGTTGTTATTTTGTCAGCGAACGAATGACTGAGGTCATGCGACGTTACCACAACCATCCCGTACCGCACAGCTAACTCAGGTATCGTTTAAAAAAAAATCGGTAGGCATGTAGTAGACCTTGTTTTGTACCTTGTTTTCTTATAGTTTTGACAAGCCCTTTGCCCTTTTGGCAAAATGACGAACTTCCAGACAGTTTTCTACCCCTATTAACCCCAAAAGAAAACATTTAGTACTCACTTTCGTCATTAGTAGTACTCTTGTCCAGAATTTGACGACCCGATTGGCGCCGCGGTAGTGAGGCTGCCTTACGTTCTTAGGGGTTGGGTTCGAATCCCGGTAGGAGCAAATGTTTGTGTGATGAGCATGGACATTTTTGTTTCCTAGTCATGGATGTTTATATGTATAATAAGTATGTATTTACAAACAAAAAGTATCTATGTAGTATATCAACTATCTGGTGTCCACGACACAAGCCTCGTTGCTTAGTGTGGCACTAGATGGGGCTGTGTGTAATGTCCAGCGATATTTATTTATTTATTTTATTTTATTTCAGACTTGCAGATCCACCTGTTTTATTAACATAATAAGATCAGCGTTGGCTGACCGTTTCAAATACGATTTTGATTATGTAGATATAAGTATTCAGTATGTTATCCGTTGTGTTGTAAGAATATTTTTTTTTTTTTTTTTTTTGTTATGGTGTTGTTAAAATATTTGTATGTACCTAGAAGAATGAATTTGAATTTTAATTGTGGTTATGATTTTCTATTTAAAACGAATTGTTATGAACATTGTGGTTATTTATTATTTTTTATGACGTTTTTTATGGATTTTATGTATTAATTATGATTTTAATTTTTGATTAAGTTTTTGGTGACATTTTTGAATATTTTTATGGTTTTTCAATTTTTATGTTGAAATTGTTTATAATTGTGATTTTTATTCATTTAATTTGGTTTAGTGATGGTATATTTTTTTTTCTGTTTGTTTAACCTATTTATGTAACGCATTCAGACACAATTGTTATTGTTATTGAATAAATGAATAAAAAAAAATACAATGTGACAAAGAAAAGTAAAGATAGCCATTACTTATCCAATATTACAGCTTCGTACTCAGCTTTAGACGCAAAAAAGACGCCAATTCATATAAAATTCGACATCTCCATATAAAAGTATATTGAAAATGGTGATTGCCAAAGACTTAAAGTTGGTAAAAGTAATTTTATGTAAGAGGTAGGCGTTTGCCAAGAAAACGAAGGTTTTAGTAAATCTATATCCACTGGTGTCTAACATAATATGGGTATGGAAAAAATATCTGAAGTTTTTCTCTAAGTAATCTGCATTGCAGGTAATAAGAACCTTGGTTAGTGTCGTAAAAGAAAAAAATATCTTACATCAACTCAAGAAGTGTCTGCTCAACTTTTTAGAATTACTAAGAATTAGAATGATAGGTAGTTGACTAAGAAAAAAAAAAAATAGTATAGTGACGGTATCTTCCAGGTTTTCAAAGAGTTGCTGATGTCAAATACACACCTACATTTCACCAAATATGTTTTAAGCCCCATGTAATCAGGGGCGAGCTTTTTGCCATCAACTGAGCACAAATCCAGACTCTGTGGCTGAAATCCGTGATGGAAAAACCTGATAACACTGCCTGACCCGCGAATCGAACCCGACTACTACACCAACGAGGCAGTCATTGAACATTTTTATCCCTTTTTAATAAAAAAAAGTTTCATCTACGCTATAAAGATTACGAAAACTCAACTCCTCTGAAAAAGGAAAAGAATTACCCAATGCTAAAATATCATTCACGAAATCAAATCATATAAAATGACTTTCAACGACCAGTAGTCAGCTAATCAACCGTACTAACAGAATTGATTACGAAAACCTCAACACACTTCCGATATATCAAGAACATCGCGAAGCCCTCAGGCGATATCTACCTATGTTGGTACATCAAACAAAATGGGTGCCGAATGTAGGTACATTGGGGTTATTACTCGATGAAATATCACGTGTATTTCTTATTGCCTGTGGGCGCAGAATCTGTGAGCATTAAGGATAAAATTGGTCCTATTGGTATTTTGTATGTATTGTAACTTTTTTCGATTGAGTGTTGAAGGGGGGATCGGTATGTAAAAGGTTTTTGATTGTCTTAAGTCGCAATTTATTTCAAAAGTAAAACTTGCTTTTCCCATTTCCCAAAAAGAAACGTTTTTGGGAAATGGGCAAAACAAGTTGTTGTTGGTGTTGTTGTTGTTATGTTGTTGTTGTTGTTGTTGTGTCGTTGTTGTGTTGTCTGTGTTGTGTTGTAATTTCTACATTTTGTACACGTTTTACCATGTTGTCCTTTTAAGCCAAAGGTTCACTGGTCAAAAATGCCTCATAGCATAAAGTCCGCTTACATTAACTAAGGTTTTAAAAATAAAAATATTCAAATAGAACCCGTTTCTTTCTCTTCGATTTAAGGATCTTAGTGTTTTCTCATTAATTAATGTTTTTTTCTTGAACTCGCTTTATCGCATACAGTCTGATGCGTGAATATTTATAGAACTTAAATATACAAATGAGGTAGGTAAGTACTCATTTAAATACGTATTTTACCTACACAAATTGTAGATATTTCGTCTCTTAGGACCCATGTTATTGTAGGATTGTTAAATTATTAGACCAGCATATCAGCAACAGCCTCGGTGGTCTAGTGTTTGCAAACGCTACTGTTGAGCATAGGGTCGAGGGTTCGACTCCCGAGTCGGGTAAAGAGTTATTGGGTTTTCCGTCTAGCATTTCGGCATACGGCATAGGCTTGTCTCCCATTAATTAAACGTAACTGGCGAAATGTGGGCGTACTCAGTATTATCAGGTACATCACTGCCCAAAAAAATCCCCAGAAAGAGGAACTTTTTGGGCAGTGATGTACATCACTGCCCAAAAAGTTCCTCTTTCTGGGGAACTTTTTGGGTAGTGGTGGTAGGCAATGGGCACACAGGCCTCGTCTACAACACGGGTCCAATGCGGGTAAGTAATAATGAGTAAACCACTGCTGTGTTTCCCGATCATTATAGGGCGAGTTACGGCCAAACCCGGTCTATCCAATGTAAAAAAAAAAAAAAAAAGTTTACCCTAGTTACTCAATACTGTTTCAAATACGTTTTTATGTTAGTAGAAAAACGTAGAAGACTGTACGTAAAAATAAATCAGTAAGTTTTTCTCCTACTAGTGTTTAAGTGCTGTGAGAAAAGTATATTTTCTTTTATTTTATTGTGTGTTCAGCTTTTAAGTTAAGTAATGGGTAGTAGATGTTTTTGCTCTAACTTTTTATGTGTTTAGGAATAGTTATTTACAGTTACTCTAAAGTTTTTATTGCTTTACTCATTTTTGCGAATTGTATTGGGTAATCCAACCAACCGTTTTCTGCTTAACCCTTTGGGAAAAGGTAGGCTTGATGTTGTTTTGTTCGTAGAACTAAGACAATAAATATTGTTGAAGCCTTTTTTAGGGTGCCGTACCTCAGTCAGCAATAACGGAACCCATAAAGGATCACTTTGTTTTCAGTCTGCCCGTCAGTCAAGACCGTTTACATCGCATATTTGGCAAGATCTCACAGCACATGTAAAGAAAAAAAACTGAAAAAAGTTACATATGTAGTTTTTATAGCAAAATATCTACATGTTTATACGTAACTCTCGGTGAGCGAGCCTAACTCGCACTTGGTCGGTTTTTGAAAGAGTACGTTAGATCGGTTTAAACTGTGACTCTTTCTAGAAAATAAATAGTTTTGGCTTGATATCGTATCTGAAAAAAAATGTTGCAATTCACATTACCTTTTCAAGTGAAGGAGTGGCTACTTGGAACAATAAAAAAACGTAGTCCAGCAGATATTTCTTCTTTATCGTGTGGTTAGCGCCTAACCTGGTGTCAGAGTTTTTATGCCGCCCATGGGCCTCTGACTTGGCTTTACATGACGTCGAGAAATATCTCTCAGGCGTGCTGGCTTGCTCACGATGTTATCCTTCACCAAAACAAGTGATAATTATACAATACGCACATGCATTCGAAAAATAGAAGGGGTTGGATCCTTGGGTTCGATCTCGGGACCTGTGACTTGGCTGTCCGAAGGTCACACAACTAGGATATCACTGCTAGTCCAGCAGATGAAAAGTAATTATAAACCTTTTCATTAAACTCTAAAATCTAAGTTAATGATACAAAGGCCTCTAGGAAGGCCTAAAAGCGACTACTTCCAACAAAGTAATATTTATCTGGCCAAATTAATTAAAACTAGTCGGCCTGTAATCTGAAATTTAACTGAAGGCGAGTTCCGCTTAGATGTCTTTTCTCAGCATGCCGGTGTTAATCTCTCTTAATATTTAGTTTAGATGGATGGACGTTGATTTTAATTACTAGAAGTGGCTTGAAGTAAGAAAGGGTTTGAATAACTGAGAAACATGTTACCATATACCCAGGTATTAACCGTCGCGTCGTTTCATTAAGGTACTTTATATGATAATTTCCTGTCAATATGCTTGCAAGTATGTTTTTTTTTTTTTAGCCTTTCGCGTGTCGCGTGTCTGTAAAATTAAGCAAGTCATTAAATTTAATCTCAAAATGGATACTCACAAGATAATAGTACAAGTAATTATGCTAATGAATTAACTGCTATACTTACTGATAAGGCTATGAATCTTTGATAACACATCTCTGAGCTTAAAGCTTACTTAGATGTAATTTACAATAGGATTAGTGGAGTAGGCAAACTATCATTTATCTGGAGCAGTCGAGTAATACGAGTACCTTATTGGAAAATTAAATTACAATCAGTATTAATATCATATCAGCCCAAGAACCGTCAACTAGTGCGCATAAATCATAAGAGAATAATAATATTGATGGACAGAGAAGGAGAGGAAGGCCAAAGAAAAGATTGATGGATTGTGTGAGGAATGATATAAAAGAGAAAGAAGTAAATGATGCCGTGACGTCAGACAGGGGAGAATGGAAGAAGAACCCGTGTTGCAACGACCCCGAGTAGAATGGTTTATGGGCAGGAAGATGTTAAGTGGACATAAATTATGGTAAGCATTCCCCAGTTTCTTTTGCTGGAGTAAATGATTAAAGTCTCAAAGACAAGTCTTTAAGTTTAATATAACAACACTCTTTTCGTAATCGAGTCATCCATACTATGAAATAGATGTTAGATTTTTATAAGTTTCAATGTAACTAGTTGTAATTACATCCATGTAATGTTGCAACACTTTTGTAAAACCGAGTAGCTAAAGCCGCCTTCCCTTCAGATTGTATCCGCCTTATTCTGCACAGTGCTTATGTGAGTTGACCAAGTTTATGTATGGAAAGGTCCATAAAAGAGACTATGACCTCTGAGTTTGTTTCGGCTGTTCCTTCCGTGAGTAGTCAGGTGCGAAACACCTGCCTCACCTAGTTTAAAAAAAAATCTGTGGAAAGGATTTGTAAAAACCTATTTGTAAAACTGTAAAATAAACAAAATATCCTAAAATATTATTCTCGTACTACGCTACAAACAGGAAAAAACTAACTATTTGGGTATTATACCCAAAAAACGCAATTCAACTACTCCACTACAATTCAGATTTACCCGACATACCTCTCGCAGTTTTGAATTATCAAAGTGACACTACACGACAAAGAGCCAGTCACAACCGATCCACAATTTGACCTCAAAGGTATCTAAGTCCGAGGTCTATTTTGTTAGGCCCTTGTCTCGTAGCTGTCGCTATTTGTGGAACATACTGAGTCCAGTTGAAATCACAAAGGTGTGTGAGTGTGTGTGTGGCAGAGTTTATGCCAGACCTTTGTACTTCTCACCGCCGCTGAATTTGTTATCCTGGTATTTCTACACCTGTGAATTTAATAGAGGTAACTATAATTTAGTCTATGTGTAACCTACACTAATATGTTAAAGGGGACAGTGAGTCTGCCTGTCTGTTTATGCCGTTTTCACAAATCATCGTCTGCCTAGCCTTTTCCCCTATCCACCTATGTTGGGGTCAGCTTCAAGTCTAACCGGATGCAGCTGAATCCCAGTAATTTACATGGAGCGACTGCCTATTTGACCTCCACAACCCAGTTAGTACTGGGTAATACGATACTCCCCGGTAAGACTAGTTGTCTGACTTTCGGGCCACTGACTACACAGCTTAACGTGCTTTTCGAAGCATGGAGGAAACTCGGTGTGTAATGGGTGGTCATCCATCCACTGACCAACCTAAGTAAGCGTGGCTTGACCTTAAGATCGAACCGAGTGGCTGTTATTACTTAGCCACGAACGTTTCTACCGTATTCACAAATAATACAATGTTTCAAAAAAATCTTGACGTTAAGCACCCCTTATTCATGGGACTTTAACAGAACGGGTGAAGTGTGGGGTTTTCTATATATCTGCCTACCCTTTCTGGGATAACAGGTTTGTTCTTTCTATTATGTTATGTTTATAAATGCTTTTCAACGAGGATAACACAATGGGCAGTGAAATACTTTATTAACCTTGTAAGCCATTCAAAAAGAGTGACAGGGTCGGTTTTGATCAGGATCCATTTTCTTAGAAGCTTATTTTTTTCAAGGTCTTTATAAAAAATGTTCACACTCAATTTCGAGTTTGTTTTTAATTTTAGCTGAGCAATATGGTTATCTTTACAAAACAATTATATTAATAATCCATTTATTTCAGGGAACAAACACCCATACATAAATACCTGAAAAACATACTAATAACAATTTTTGTTAGTACAACTTTAAACTATGTTAGTAGCACTAACAAAAACAGAACAATATTAAAACAAACTACACTGCCTCGTTGGTCTAGTGGTTGCAAGCGCGAGTGCTGGGCCTTAGGTCCTGGGTTCAATTTCCGGGTTGGGCAAAGTGCTATTGGGTTTTTTCAATCAGGAATTTTTCAGTAGCAGCCATCAATAGAGTATATGCATGATTTTTCTTTAGCACTCTAAACAAAGCGTATTAACATCAGAAACAGCAAAGTGAAATATTTTTTTAATATCTATCAAAAAATTCTAAGTTATAAGCATTTGAAACTGCTGATTAGACAGAGTGATCCGATACAGCGAATGACGTCATTCGCTGCATCGACGCCGACGTACAAAATCCATACTAAATTCCGTTTATCTAGAAAGAGATAGAAACAAAAGTTTAAATGGTTATAACTTTTGTGTTGTTTGGCCGATTTATGTCTTGTTTTCGGGTTTTGTCATTATTTTTTTAGTACTTTAACACTCCGTATCGAAGTAAAAAAATAGAAAATTTATGCATATTCCCTATTACATGGGACTTAATAACATAACTGGCAAAATATCGGTGTACTAATAGGTACATCTCTCCCCAACGCTTCGGGATAACAGGCATTTGTTATGATATTAAAACAAAAGAATAGCGCAGCCCATCTAGTATCAGAAATTCTTTGTCTTTCATAAATTTCAAGAGATTTTCTGAAGCCGGTTTGTGCATCATTCTTACTGTTCCTATATTTACCCGAACTTTGCCATCTGAACATAAGTCCTGAGTTTATAAGTTATCTGAGAGACACTGGGTTTTAATCCTTCGTTATTTTACTTGCTTCTTTACTGTGTGTTAAGTTCTCTTGAGTTCGCTTAGTTCTGAAGTTTTAAGACAAAGTGTGTTCTACTTAAAGTCGTGAGGAACTTGTATCATCTTAGTGTTATGTGTAGACGTCGGATCATATGCACGGTCAAAATGCCACAAAGCACAAATAAAGGACTAAATATGCACAATTAAATCGCTGTTTAATATTAGAATTTATCTTTATTTTCACGAAACAAAGTGTAGACGGATCCTTGGTGAAGCCTTCAACCAAGCATTCCGTACATCAAAAAAAGTAACTCTACGTAAAAAATAATGTTGGTGTCACAATCACAGACACAATGCAGGTAACGCTATAAAATAATGTTGGTGTCACAATCACATACACAATACAGGTAACGCTACAAAATAATGTTGGTGTCACAATCACAGACACAATACAGGTAACGCTATAAAATAATGTTGGTGTCACAATCACAGACACAATACAGGTAACGCTATAAAGTAATGTTGGTGTCACAATCACAGACAAAATACAGGTAACGCTATAAAATAATGTTGGTGTCAAAATCACAGACACAATACAGGTAACGCTATAAAATAATGTTGGTGTCACAATCACAGACACAATACAGGTAACGCTATAAAGTAATGTTGGTGTCACAATCACAGACAAAATACAGGTAACGCTATAAAATAATGTTGGTGTCACAATCACAGACACAATACAGGTAACGCTATAAAATAATGCTGGTGTCACAATCACAGACACAATACAGGTAACGCTATAAAATAATGTTGGTCTCACAATCACAGACACAATACAGGTAACGCTATAAAAAATAATGTTGGTGTCACAATCACAGACACAATGCAGGTAACGCTATAAAAAATAATGTAGGTGTCACAATCACAGACACAATGCAGGTAACGCTATAAAAACATTGTGTACTAACAGGGGTCATGGAGTGTACTATCACATTTAACTACTAAAAATCACTATATGCAACGACCCGAATGGCGCAGCGGTAGTGAGGCTGCCTTACGTTCTTAGGGTCCCGGATTCGAATCCCGGTAAGAGCAAATGTTTGTGTGATGAACATGGACATTTGTTTCCGAGTCATGGATGTTTATATGTATGTATTTACAAACAAAAAAAGTATCTATGTAGTATATCAACTATCTGGTGTCCACGACACAAGCGTCGTTGCTTAGTGTGGCACTAGATGGCGCTGTGTGTAATGTCCAGCGATATTTATTTATTTTACTATCGATGAAATAGTACAAAAATATGCAATAACGGTATAAAAATAGCGTTTTGCTTATAATCCCATGTCTAGTTATGAATGATGTATGATAAATATTATGAGGAGAAGCGTTTATAATTAGGTACCTAATGGAAAACCAATGGCATCTTTTTACATCATGGTCTATAAATGATATTGTGTTGATTTTAATCACTCACTTGAAGAAAAAATACAGCCTAATTTACCAAGTTTAAATATATTTAGTCTAGTAATACAGTACAACAGTTTCTTAAGTGACGAAAGTTTAAGGATTTAAGTAGGAGGCCAAATTTAGTTTGGAACTTCGTCATATTTCCCAATGAAGAGCACAGCGGCGCTCGCAAATAATAATAAAATTATTTAACCAGTTTTATTAAAAACAGATGTACAAAACCTGTATTAAATTTGAATTTTAGTAGAGGCGATCCCAATATCTATTTTAGGACCGTCTCAAGGCAAGGCATTAATAATTAGGGCAAGCAAAGTAAGCCTTTAGATTTCAATTTAAACCTATATAGATTTGATTTCTACAGCAAATCAACGTACATCGTATTCAACCTTAAATTATCGAAGGAATATACCAATATTATTCTCTCACTGGTATTCAACTATTCTATTCCAAGTTTTAGTAACATCCCTTTCACCACAATAGTTGGAATGAATGGCATTGTGGATGGCTTAATTCATGCCCACAATGGACTGTCCTAACTAATGGGGGGGAGGCCTCGTTATTCTTCGGTGAAGGTGCTATGATTTTAAACGAATTTAATCTCTATAAGCTATTTTACATGATCAGTTTTGCTTTCAAGTTCGTCTCAAAACACAAAAATTTCTGCATATCGTACCGTATCGACCTTACAGCAATGATTTAAATCAGTAAATTCACCCTACTGTGTCAAAAAATATTTGGGTTTAATTGACAAACATTTCAGTTGTATTGTCTCTCATACTCATACTAAACCTCGTAGTATAGGTATATCGTTTCATGCAGCAGCGTTAATACGTTTTCGCACGACCATAGTGTGGTTAAGTTAGGTTAGTTATCTAACAATTTAAATCTTGTAACCATTGTTTATTTGAATTGTGATAATTATAACGTCAAGTCTGTATTCTCGAGGGGGTAAGCAGAAACTATAAACACCGACATTTTGTTATTCGGGACTGCTTAGTTCGTCTAGTGTTCGCAAGAGTGCCATCTAAGTATAAGATCCTGGATTTGACGCCCAAGTCGGGTTAAGTGTTAATGGGTTTCACAATCAGGAATTTCTCAGTAGCAGCCACGGAGTCTGGGGTTATAACTGATGGCAATAGTCCGCCTCCATTTCATGGGACTTTAACATAACTGGCGGAATATAGTTGTACTATAAGGTACTCTTTTGCCTAATCCTTCGAAGATTTCAGGCGTAATGTTATTATTTTGTCATTAATGTTATAGTTTCATCATATACAGCCAGCCAATCACAGTCTTGAAGCAATCATTATAACTGATGAGAGTATTTCGTTTGTTGAACAAACTAATCTAAACTGATGCCGATTTTCCGGTTCAGTTTTGCCTCATCGTGAGTAACGATCTTTAGAGTTCGGTTACAAATTAATGGAGGGAGTGAATAGGTATTTGTTTGTTTGTTTTAGGGATGAATTGTAATTGGATGCGAGGTATGGCGTGGATAATGTTAGGTATGCTTTTGTTGATAATTTCTGATAGTGTGTATGGAATAGGTATTGTCATTGTTATCCTAATCGGTATTTGTGTATTTAGAGGAATATGTGTGCTATATTTGAAATCACTTGAATGGGGTGTGAAGAATCACTTACTCTCTGGTAATCCCTTACAAAGAGAAAGGGATTTTTCACACCCTATTCAAGTGATTTTGTGTTGTGAGTTTATATGTTTTACAAATATACATAAACTCACGCCTTTTGCCAATAGGGGTAGGCAGAAACCACGAAACGCCATCTGCAACGATTTTAACATACTCCATTTGCCTCATCCATGTTCATACAACTGCGCATACATGCACGCCGCGGCTGCGAGGTGATCTTTCTCAAGAACGTCACCAATAAGGTCAGTGTTTATCTTCTAGGGAATCCCCTGACTTATTCTTAAGTTACACAGAGCTTTGATTGAAAACAAAACAACAAAATTGACTATTACCTATTATTAGACTAGCTTTGGCACCTTTAGTGGTGGTGCTAAAGGTGCCAAAGATAGACTAATAATAAAAAAAGAAAACAATAAAAAGGGTATTGTGTGCGACATTTCAGTAAGATAAAGGTAACGACAGTCCCCATATGTGACAAGCTAGCCTACGGCCCTGTTGGCTTTGGTAGGGACAAAGAAAATATCAGTAAGTCAATTGTGAGAAAATTGGGTAGGAAAAGGATAACAATAGAATTCTGTTCGGTTGTGAACGCGTAAATTGTTCAGACTGGATTTATGATGCCAATTGTTTAGATCTTGGGTTAGCTTCAGATTTTCATTATATAATCGTGGACAAATGGGAGTTGACCAGTTTTCAACCTTTTCAAACAAGAATGCGGAAAGAAAACACTGTCATTTGTGAATAAGAAAAACACAAATATAATAAAATATTCTACGATTCGCGCAATAAGTGGTCAACTGGGATTGCCCGCGGTTACACCTACTATGTGTGATGGTATTGCGCATTTATGAATGCAAATGTGCATTTATGACTTGTAGGAGCTTGTAGTGAACAAACTGTTAAGGGCTATATATCCCTCAAATGGCTTAGCATGATCCTCCGTTACTCCTAAAATACTGCAGCATTTATTTTGAAATAAAAATATGGTAAAGTTGAGGATTAATGCTAAGTTTTATGTGTGACGAAAACACGATTCCATAAACTTTTCTTGATAGACAAAAAAAAAAAAGTTATCTCCAAATCGAACAATAAACCGCTGGTATTGAAAAAGTACTTGAAATTAGATCATGATACTTTGCATACTAACTGAACTAACTATAAAGCAGGTCTTATGTGTTTTATTTTTTAGTCCAATCAATAGATTTTTTGTAAATCGCAAAAAACCACTCATATCGCACTATTCGGCCGCAGTGACTGACGTAACAACCGCTTTGTAGTGCAAGCTGATTAGAACTTTTTTCTAACAGTATTTCAAACGAAGTTTGAACCACCACAAATAGAGTTGCTAATTTTAGGGTTAGAAGGGCCTTAATAAGTGAATAAAATGGTACTTATACGCGGACACGATGGAAAAGAAGCAGCAGAATAATTTCTCGCTCGATGGGGGTAATTGTTAATGTCATTATACTCGTATCATGCACAACACAACACTTCAAAAGATCTGAAATTGACCCCTTTGTATGGGAAAACAAGGCACAAATTCGGCCCAAGTGGAGATGTCATGTGCATCGGCCGGTCAACGTCTTTAAAAAAGAGAAGAAGGTCGCAATTGGCTTTAAAACATTATGACTTTAGCGCTAGACTACCTACAGCTATAGCTGTAGGCTATACCCTACAATGTCTTCAAAGGTTTTTTGACATGTCCGCTTTGTATTCGGAGTTCGGTAGGATATGCTAGCCATTTGAGTGCACATGAAAGAGCAGCACACCAAAGCTCTCGACAACCACACTAGTCCCTGTAGCCGAAATCGGCTAGATGGCATCAACATCAATGTTATTAAATGCGTTCCAGTAAGACGATTTTCCAATAAATTAAGTATCATCATCATCATCATCATCAGCCTATTAATGTTCCCACTGCTGGGACACGGCCTCCTCTCAATAAGAGGGAATGGGCTATAATCCACCACGCGGGCCCAGCGGCGGGCGGGTTGGTAGATGTCACATGTCTTCGAATTTTTTGGTTCTAGGACATGCCGGTTTGCTCACGATGTTTTCCTTCACCGTTTTGAGAGCAGTGGTGATGAAATAAATTACACAAAGTAATGCGCCTTACTGGGTTCGAACCCACGACTTACTGTTCGTAAGTCGGGGCCGCCACCACTGGGCCACCACTGCTGTCATTAAGTATACCATGTTAATATTTTCAAAACTTGCTTGACTTAATGGGTTTGGGCGAAAAATACTACAGTGACTTGTTGTAAAATGTATGTAATTGTACTATTAAAATGAAACATGTCCTCTTAAAGTCTATCAACTGCACGTTTTTCTTCGTAGAGACACATCAGACTCATGTTCAATCATAATATTTTTTTCAATACACTTCCTCGAAAACTGGTCCATAACGCACTACGATTAAGTAAAACATGCAATGTATTTCACACGCTTGCGTTTTTTTCCATTTTCCCGCACGTGTGCGGGAATGAAAATTGCCACAGATAACTATACCTATACTTAGTCCAAATTGGTTCAATGCCTATAGTCTGAGGTGAATGTTTTTTTTTTAATTTCGGCAAAGCACTAAGCGTCTTTACGGCATAAATATTTTTTGCGTATTCAAATTGTGTTTATAAATAGAATATCATAAATAAACATGATTATTAAAAACTAATAGTTACTTCTATACACAAATTAATATTTATTTGTGTTTTAGATTCAAAAATATAAAAAAAAAAACTATCTTTATATTAGGCTGTTTAGCGGCTTTATACCTGTTCTTCTCCTTAAACCTGGCGAAAGTAAAGCGCGGAAAAATAGAAAATTAAAATCATAGTTTCATGACAAAAATATTTTTCGTTCTTATAATTTATTTCTTCAAAAGTGTATTGAAAAACGTCGTTTAATTCACGTGGACATTTGTTATTGCAGTTCTCGGCTCAAAACATCCTCGCCTACGGCTCGGGAGTTAATTCCGCCTCGTACGCAATAACAAACTTTCTCCACTTGTATCAAAATGTACTAATCCAGAGACAAATCCTACCTCACCTTCTGTATCTCTTGTTCATGGCTATGATTGCCCTTGGAGGCAACTGCGTGTTAACTTTTTATGTGTTACAGCGGACATGTGACCCTTCCGCTAACAACACTAGAGGCCATGTCTCTTTGTTTATAGCTTGGTAGCAATTTTGAGCAATATCCGGTGATATTGCTTCTGCAATGATCAAAATTGCTGTGTTACTGTACTTACTACATGTTAGTCGTTGTTTTTTCATACTCATAACATCACGTCTGTAATTCCCAAAAGGTTTGGCAGAGGTATACACCTACACTTTGCCAGATGTGTTTAAGTCCCATGTAACAGTGGGCAGCCTATTGCCATCAAGGCTCTGTGGCTGCAACTGAGAAATTCCAGCAGTCGCGTAACATAGACCAACGAGGCAGTAGATTTTAACATCAATAACTAAACTATTTGTGTTTTTTGTAGTTTTCATTGATTGAACCATTTCAAACCCCCTCTATTAAATTACTAAACCTTGGGTAACACTCTCTATTTTAAAATATCAAAACAACACTTTCACCAAATGGCCGCTTCGTTACGTCTGTGAATTTAACAACAATATCCACTGAAACTAAATTATTTTCATGAAATTCTTTTTTTTATTCAAACTGCACAACAAAACTGAGCCATGTTTTTTACAAGCTTTCTCTGAATTTCACCACCATCATGTTTATTTATTTCAAATGAATATTATTTTTTTGTTATAAAGTTATGTTTGCATTTGTTAGTAGAAAGTGTAAACTTTTGATTGAGTTATAGTGTTTTATGCAGATAATATCATGGTAATTATAAAGTGTATGGCAGTCTTTTATAATTATGTTAACCAATTCTGAACCCCAGGTGACTTGGAGATAAACCTACATGTTAATAACGGCTAGCATCGTATTTTGTGTTAACAATTAACTTCGAATACTAATCCTTTTGTCGATTTTGTTAAGGAATATAATAATTGTGATCACTCAATGAAGGCAAGAGCTTGCAAGACACGTCTAAAGTCTCACTGAGTAAAAAAAGAACACAAGCGTCAAGCTGTGTTATAATCTTAACCTTCGGATACTTGCGTCAAATTTTATAACACTTTATAACCGCATGTGGTCTGACAGACCGAAAGTACGAGAAAAACGGTCATCTGAAGATGTATAACAACACAAGATACAAGATATTGATGTATTTTTTAGAGTACAAATACGTCTGACTAGTCCGATTGGTTATACGTTTTATTAATTTATTTATAATTATTTTTTCAGACCAGAATCAGACATTGATCAGTGACCGTGGATTCAGGTTCGAAACAATCTTTACACACTAAAGAGATGAGAAGAGATGTCATATCCTGACGTCATTACGACTCACGACTCACTATGGCTCCGTTTCATAAACAAACAAATTAAAAATGCCACTGCTAACCTAAACATTCCACAAACTCCACAAATCCATAGCAATTGAACAGAAACAAAAAGGCCTCAACACAAAAATTCAGTCATTAAATACGGAATTAAAAGTACTAAGTATTGTTTGGAACTAAACGGTTGTCACGCAGGCAAAGTTATGGCATTCTGGCGGCGTGGCGCGCGGCGTCAGCTTCACCCAGACGGAAATATTTTCTGTTTCAATTCCACCAAACATTGTTTATATTCCTTTGTTTTGTTTTACCACTGCTCTTGATTGTTTAAACAAACTTCTGTATTTTGTTTTCAGGAGGTAAAATTTTTGAAATTATTATGCTTGGAATGTTTCAACGTTCTAAGCATGAATTTGATAAAGTTTTGGAGTTTTACTTTAACTTTATTTGAATGTCTGAGATTTACTTTGATTTTGTTTCACAAAAAGCATCATGAGAATCTGATTGAGTCCGCTATTAGCCAGCTTTGTGGGATTGATTGTGGCCATAAATTAATGAAATACTTTCTTTACTTATCTTTCAGTAATTCTTCTTCTTTGACTGCCTCGTCGGCAACTGCTGATTATGAGTTCCTAGGTTTGATTCTCGGGTCGGGTCGGGTAAACTGCTATTGGGTTTTTCTAATCAGGAATTTCTCAGTAGCAGCCACGGAGTCTGGATTTGCGCAAGGTTGATGGTAATAGGCTCGCCCCTATTACGTGGGACTTAAAAATAACTGGCAAAATGTGGCTGTACTATTAGGTACACCCAGGCAGTGGTGTACCTAATAGTACAGCCACATTTTGCCAGTTATTTCGGGAATTACAGGCGTTATGTTATGTCTTCACAATTTAAGATGGGCACTGTTATGTGGTCTAAATAAAATTACTGAGGAAGGAGTGAGACAGTGCGATACTAAGATACTTGTCTCAATCCTTTTATTATCTTATTTCGACCAAAAGTGAGGGCACAGCTCACACGACACCGCTCGTCCACGCGTTCGAGCGGTGTACGTGTGTTAGGCAGCAACGGGTTTGTGAAGCAGTGACAGCTTAGTGATGTGACAGTTGGACTGTCAAGTCATCATCATCATTATCGACCTATAATGTTCCCACTGCTGGGACACGGTCTTCTCTCATGATGAGAGAGAATGGGTTTTAATCCACCACGCCACCACGCGGGCCCAGTGCGAGTTGGTAGATGTCACATGTCTTTGAATTTTTTGGTTCTAGGACATGCCAGTTTCCTCACGATGTTTTCCTTCACCGTTTTGAGAGCAGTGGTGGTGAAATAAATTACACAAAATAATGTGTGCCTGTCTGGTTTCGAACCCACGACTAACTGTTCGTAAGTCGTGGCCGCCACCACTGGGCCACCGCTGCTCACTGTGAAGTCATATAGGTCTGGAATTCGAACCAAAGACACGCACCTCTGAATTTTCGGATTCATAAGTGCATTGTATTATTATCATTTGCTTTGAGTAAGGAAAACATTGTGAGTAAACCAAACATGCCTGAGAGATATTTCTCGACGTCATATAAAGCAAAAACTCTGACACCAGGTTAGGCATTAATCACACGAAAAAGAAGAAGAACAGCACACAGTAATTACTCTGAAAACAACACGACGCTCCGATTTACATGATGACAGTTCAAGAAACTGAGCACAGGAAATGAATTTGTTGACAATTCAATTAAACCTGTCAAAGCTATACCTGTGTTATACCCAAAATACACACGAAATGTACACAAACATACGCTTGGAGCCAATATTTGTCATGCACACAATGTCCAAGGCGGTATTACAGCAACGGGGTCGCCAATCTGTTACGACTTAATTTATCGCTGGCTTCACTTCGGAGTTAATGCTTGCTTACGCATGTCTGGGGTTCATCAGGTCTGACGGTTAATATTAAGAGACAAGTTAGAGATGATTCCAGTGAGTTGGAAGATACAGGGAAAAAGTGTAAGGTAATCATAATGTTGTTAAGAAGAAAAAAAGAATCCAACGAATTAAGAAACTCCTCCTTTTTGAAGTCGGTTAAAAAGGGAAAAGGTTGCATTATCGAAATACTCGTACCAATCATCATTAGGTTAGAAAAGGCATTTCCACTGTGAGGATCGACCGGAGGACACGGTGGAGCACACGGTGGAGGGTTGCCCCGCGTGGGCGGAGAACCGCCGTGACCTCGTAGCGGCGATCGGCGGCGGCGACCTCTCGCGTCCAGCCCTGGTTCAAGCCATGGTCCAGAGCGAGACGGAATGGGACGCCGTCACCTCCTTCTGCGAATCAGTCATGCTAGCGAAGGAGGTGGCGGAACGTGAGAGGGAGAGAACCTCACGTCCCGGCCGCCGCGGGAGACGCCCCGGGCGTCGAGGGCCACCACGTGGCCCCCGGCCACCGTAGGCGCGGGCCTGTGGACGGTGGACTATAGGCTAGCTCATCGTCCAGCCATCTCATGATGACAGTCCGTGTTGACGGCGCGTTCGTGTATCACGCACGCCTCAAAGAGAGTCAGTAGAAGGAAGGTATCCGCAATGGCCGATGCCTGCCAGGGCTGCGGGACTGTTAGAAAGAGATACCGTGGCCCCGGAACACAAAGGGCGATGAAGGTACATGGATGGGTTTTAGTCAGTAAAAGTCTGACACTCCCTGCTGCTCCGCCCAGAGCGGGAGGAGTCATTTCATGACTTCCCATCCGAAAAAAAAAGAGGGCTATTACAATTTTTCTGGTTTTTGAGTGTTTTAAGAGTCTAGCACTCAAATACAAGAATAAAATGGTTTATTTTTTTATTTTGAGCGCTCCTAATAGAAATAATGAAACATTCTCGAGCATTTTTTTTTTTTCATTAAAATAAACATGCCAATGCCAATGCCAAATAAATAAGTTTGATTATTTTTCTAGGGAGCGCGATTTTCTTGTATTTCAGTGTTAGACTCTTAAAACACTCAAATATAAAAAAATTGTGATAGCCCTCTCAAACCAGCAGTAGGACAGCTACACTGTCATAACATTACGACTATAATCCCCGAATGGTAAGGCAGAGGTGAACCTAATAGTACACCCACATTTCGCCAGTTTTTAAGTCCTATGTAGTAGGGGGAGAGCCTATTGCCATCAACCGGGTACAGATCCTGACTCCGTGGCTGCTACTGATAAATTTATGATGTAAAAACCCAATAACACTTTACCCGACCTGGGACTCGCACCCAATTCCTCATGCTCAGCAGCTTGCAGCGCGCTTGCGACCACTACACCAACAAAGCAGTTATTGGAAGGAGTTTATTATTTGTAACGTTTTGTAATAAACTAGCTGATGCCCGCGGCTTCGCCCGCCCGCAAATTATATACTAAAACCTTCCTCTTGAATCACTCTATCTATTAAAAAAACCCGCATCAAAATCCGTTGCGCAGTTTTAAAGATCTAAGCATACATAGGGACAGACAGACGCGGCAGGGGTTTTATATTATGTAGTGATTATGTAGTGATAGTGATACGGCCAATGAATAAATAGTCTAATCACTCTGTTTTCAATGACTTATATTCTTTAATCTGACTTACAAGAACTGTTGTCAGACAACTACGATAAGGAAAATGAGCATCACTATTCACGTTGTACCAATAGAGGAAACTTTAAGCAAATAAACTTTGATGAAGTTAACAAAAACAACGAAGCTATTTTGCTACGAACAACTGAAAAAGAAAATAATCACAATCTGACGCAAAACTCGTAAAGGAAAATGACATGCAATGATTTGCCAAATATTTTCATGAAAATACAAAAGTCAAATAAAGTTCATAAAGTAACAACAAATCCAGAATGTATGAATATCGAGAATTCAGAAAAAAACAACAATGTATCAGTGAGAATTAATCGTTTAACCAGATTTGTTCCTTAGTAACACATATAAGAAATAGAATTAAATATTTAATCAATACAATACATTTTGTTGAAAGAGAATGTTCCGATTTTTACCAATCATAGAATTTATGAATTTAAATACCTTACATTTTTTTCCTTGGCCTATATGATCCCACTGCTGGGCAAAGGCCTCCCCCATAGCCTTCCACTCTTCTCTCTGTGCGGTTTTCTCCGGAAAATCTATCTCAATCGACACGCCTGCGTTTTCTAGGCCTTACTCGGCGACGAAGCCCGTCTTTTGGCACCCACTGTGCGACGACTCTGGCCCATCGGTCCTGTAGCATTCGACAGACATGGCCCCTTCAATCCCACTTCAACTTTTATTTCTTTCCTAAAAAAATGGATTCCGAAGACTAGAAAATAAACCAAAATCTTAAAACCCTGTAATGCAAACACGAAAATCACTATCCCAGATCAATTTACTTTAAACTCAACTGTCCCTAGAACTAACAGAGAAAACAGTTTACCCGCCATTTTGGCTGCAAGTCAAACGTCCTTCGACAAACATAATTATAGTAACACAAACATCCCGGATTTTCCTGCGGATAGATTTAATACCTTGTACAAACTTCTCAAATCTTCCAATAGGAGTTTTTTCCGTACGAAAAGGAATGAAAAATTATGTTTGCACAAAAGTCCCTGAACGCATCACTGGGTAGAATAAAACAAGTCAAAAGCTTGGATTTTAAGTTTTGGTAGGTTTTGAGCAAAGATTTAGATCGTTAGATCTGCTCTCATCTATTTAGAGTTTTGGTAAAAAGTATTGAATACGAAGAGTGATCTCGCACATTCCACCTTGGTACAATTTAATTTGACGAGTACATCAGCCTAACATGTATGTTTGTTTCTTTGTGCCGCTCTGGAGACCAAACACGTGGGTCGATTTTGATGAATTTACGTTAATCGATTTGTCTTAAATTTGCAAGTGTCATTAAAGACAATTGAATATTACATATTCAATTTTGATTTTGATTGTGAAAAATAAAAAAAAAGATGAAAGTCGTTGAACTATGTTAAGTAAGGTAGCGTTGAGTTATTATTCGAAAATCATAGATTTATCGCATTTCAAATGCCCTTTTAGGATTTATAACGATTTAAATTTGGTTATTTCAATTGGTTTTAAGTGAAAAAATAAAATAGTTAAATCGTCTTTAAAATCTTTCACATTTTTAAACTGAAAAGCTGAAAAAAAGTTATTATAAAAACTAAAAACCCCGAAAACCCCGACTGAAAACCAAAAAAGAAGCGCATTTGGAATTAGGCGGGATCCATTGAAATATAAAATTATTAAAACAAGGCATGGGTCTTTTTTATGCGATTCGTTTTTACATTACGTTGTATCACCTATTCAACACCCTAAAAGATTAACACGAAACTATTTATCCACAGCCCACTTTTATTTACCAACCCTAACAGACGAACCATTTCAAAGCTCCATTCACAGTTCACACCAAGGCTCACACAAGTTGGCTAACTCGTAATTACACTTGAACCCAACGTGATACCCTGCCTCACCCAACACGCGATTCCAAACAAAAGAATTTATGAACACCGTGTCACACTGTGTCTGAAAACTCTAACAAGTTGAGACAGACACTGTGTAGTTGGAAAATCTAATAAAATGTGATCTGAATCATTTAAAATGCACGACTAGAGCGGCACACTATGCCGTGGCATTTTCTCTTTACTCTATTAATTATAAAGGTGAACTAAAATATTAATTACGCTTTTAGACTATTTTAGAGGCTCCGTTGGTGTTCATATTCCCGCTTTTAAACAGCGTATGGTTTATTCGTTTAGCTTTTGAACTTGCACAAAGGAGAGTAAATTTAATGTTTTCGCTGAATTTAGCTTTCGAAAGGCATCTGTCTATTTGAAAGTTACCTTTTGAAGTTAATTTAATTTCGTCGTAATGTTCTAAATAATTATGTATCTTATTTCTGGCTATATGTTGGAATTAATCATTCATCTTTTGCAGTAACTAATTGTACCTAACCGGAAGACGTTGCGTTGGAAGCCCTCCTACTAGGATGACCTGGTGAAGTTTGCAGGATCGATCCGTTGGATGCGAGTCGCACGGGACCGGTCAATGTGGCGACACTTGGGGGAGGCCTATGTCCAGCAGTGGACGTCTTTCGGCTGAAATGATAATGATGATGATGATGATAAGTACCTAATTCATTAGATAAATGAACACAAATTAAACATATTTTAATTCCTAAGCATCGCTTACAACTCTGAAATTATATAAAGTACCTTCATTTAAAAAGTCAACTCGAAAATTATTTAGTCTCAAATAAAACAATGAAAGTAAAGCTATTATTAGTCCTTAAGCTATTTCCACCTCGTCCGTATTAGCACGAATGTGCCTCCATCACTGGTGGCCTACCATGACGTCTTAAAGCAGGATCGTTTTAATCTTGTTTCAGTGTGGGAAAGAGATGGCGATAGACGTCTTCTATAGCTCCGTCTCTTACCCACACTGGAACAAGATTAAAACGAGCCTGCTTTAAGACGTCATGGTAGGCCACCTGATAACTGCCTTTTAAAAATTTTTGGCTCTTAAACTGATACGTGTAACGACGTACCATTGCCTACACCTACAGTACTAGCTCGTGTCGGTAATGTGTTCTAACCGTAACTTCATGATTCTTTTACGGTGTTTAGTACTTGCTTACGACTACGAGTGCCTTTAATTGTTTGAATGAGCTTCTAACATGTTTTATTTCGTTTGAGGGTAGTTTGAACTAGTTTAAGCTACTTTCAACTGGCCATTACGACTGGTTGGCTGGTTTTAAAAACACTACGCTGTATAAATTAGAGAAAATCTAGTTTGGATTTAACGTCAGGGTTCCACCAGATGTCTTTAAGATTATAAAAAGTCTTAAAACGTAGCATATTGTTACAAGCACCCAACAAATTGAGCCTTACTACCGTCATCCTTCAACTTTAAGATGGAAACGCTAAAATATTCAAGGAGAGCACTCTTGAATCTTCATGACGGCTATACACAAATAAAACGAGGAATATTTTTATCTTGACGATATTATTATTTTGACGTCATAACGAGAATATTTTCCTTTGACATCGTGTTATACAAAGAATCTTGCACCTTCTGGTTTCTTTCTAGTAAAAGCCGAAAAAATTTAGAAGCTCAAAGAGAATGGTTTATTTTTTTTTCGAATTAGTTTCGTTTTTATGAAGAAGTTGATGCGTTCTAAACGATCTCTTCCGTGGAGGCTCTTGGGCGATTGTGGCTCGTTTATTTTTTGCGCTGGCTGATTTATAAAATGCTTCGTCTTTTGTTGTTTTGTAGTGGAATTTATGTAAGAAGATATGTATGACCCGATGTGAAAACGGTCTTCAAACAGACAGAGTAGTTTTACCCATTTTATTAAACACCAAATAGCACTTTTTACACACAGCTCTTTTACAGTGATCTTTAAAATCTTGGGGCACATTGACTATCTTAACAGACTATGTCCAATTTACTGGAAAGGTCCATATTTCATGTTTGTTTTCGTGGTTGATGACAATAGGCCCACCCCCTATTACATGATGGGACTTAAATATATCTGGCGAAATGTAGGTGTATTATTAGGTACACCTCTGCCTGACCTTTCGGGGATTACAGGCGTGATGTTATGTTATATGTTCCATGTTTCCGTACCACTACACATTAATTCATGAACGAATAAAAACCAGATTATTCGTCCAGTGTGTTATTTAAATATGGCCTTCTCAATAACGAAAAGCCTATAAATATTTCATTCTAGCATGGTTGACAAAATTGAGCTGCACTTCAAATGTGCCAAAAATAGTGGTCATAATACTAACCCAAATGGACATTATTTCTTCATCGGACTGCAAATATACGTATTTATGTGGGCACAGTATGAATATTTTGGTCGTGACCTAGTTCGGTAATAGCCAAGTCAGCGTAGCCAAAGGCAATCGATAGTTTTAATTTAACAGTTATGTGCCATGCAAGTTTGTACTGTGTAAGCATATTTTCTCTTTCAGATTAATTGAAAATTGATAGTATTTGCTTGAATTGATTGGATATTAAATGAAAGAAACAGAATAAATAATGAAATGTGTACTGGTAGCTTTTGTTTCATGTTTTGAAATCAAATCAAATCATAATTTATTTGAACAATTTTTTCGTTACAATTTAATTCTATTTTAATCTAATATTTGAAAATTAAGCAATGAACAGTAGGTACTGTTATTTTTTTTCCAGGAATAAGGTTTTATTATTTTTATTTGCTCGTCCGTGCGATCATGCGGTGTCGAATTTTAGGCATCAACGCATGTCGTGTAAGAATCGCCTAAATAGAAGTTAGTTACGAAATACTACTGCCATTTTGTTAAATTATTGTCAGGCATGATTTGTACGAGCACAAAAACAAAATTGGAATAAAAGCTAAACGCATAAATATTGTACAAGAACCAAATCCTTTAGAAAATTGACAAGATAGAAATCATGCCAGGCTGATTAAATTCAATTATGAGTTGCCAACACAACTTAGTCTTTGAAAAGTAAGACCTAAAGTCTACTTTGTGTTGACGAAGAACTTAGTTTCGTGCTACATTTCAAAGTTATGATTTGAAGGCGACAGTAGTCTTGCAAATTAATTTATTGTTTGTAGGTAAGTACAGGAAACGAAGAGGTTTTATAGCTTCATTAAGTAAAATTGCTTTTTCTTTGAGTTTTAGCAGTGCGGTTCAAAAATGGCTTGAACATCAGTTGCGCAAAACAACAGAAGTTACGATTTTGAACTATATAACTTAAGTGAAGACTGTTTTGGCCGTGTGGTATCCGGCAGAGTAGAATAGAACCAACCCATTACACTCACGGGTGTCGTATAAGGCGATTAATGTCTGAGGCAGAACACCTTGTGCCTCCGTAGACCAGAGAATGGGCAGCAGCGTTTTCTGTTAGTCTTTCATCACTGCGATCCGCCTACCAAGCGTGGAGATTACGGCAAATTCCCCCCATCATGGGAGAGGCTTATGTCCAGCAGTGGACGTTATGGGCTGTTGTAGTAAAGACTGTTTTAAGTTTTCACGGTTTATAACTAAAGTTACATTGTCACTTACGGGATATCTTCCGTGATTTTCAACAGCGTCGAAATATCGGAAGCTCACAATAAATAATAAATAAATCGTTTATTGGACTCAGTAAAATATGGCCTGATACAATGTCATCCATTAGGGGTCGTACAAAACAATAGTAGAAACTCACGGAAGATATTATCTCGTCAGTGCACAAGCTTATTCAAGTTGAGTATCAGTGTTTATAACGTAATTATTTGAGGTTTGGCAAAAAGTTATTGGGTTTTTCAATCAGGAATCTCTCAGTAGCAGTCACGGAGTCTGGATTTGTGCCCGGTTGATGGCAATAGGCTCGCTCACTATTACATGGACTTAATTATAACTGGCGAAATGTAGATGTACTATTAATTACACCTCTGCCTAACGCTTTGGGGATTATAAACATTTTCAAAAAGTTACAGACATTTTGTCAAAAAAGCAGTGAAAAGAAGGTGATAATTTAATTGAATTGAATTATTTTGTATTTTATTTTATTTTGAATTATTTGAACTGAACTGAATTATATTGAACTGATTTAAATTATTTGTATTTAAAATATATTGAACTCTATTCAATGGAACAAAATTAAATTAAATGGAAACAAATATTTAATGGAATTAAAATAATTTGTATGTAATCAAATGAAATTAAGATAAGTTTAACTGAATTAAATGGGAATAAATGAATTAAATTAATTTGTAATACATCAAATATACAGCCGTCACAGAAGGCTCTGTATTCTGTAAAATCTACCCACAGAGTACATATATTGAAACCACAGTTTGTTATTCTTTTGTTAAGACGTGGATATTGGTGTGGGTTACATGTTTGTGATCTTTAGTTTATAAGGTTTTTTTGTGTTTTCTGTAGCATGTAGTTTTATGTCCCTAATAAATAAATAAATAGGCGTGATGTTATGATGTTATGTTATTAGAGGTTTGCCTGAAGCTCAGCTTCCTAAATTGCAAGGCCTACCTTCGCTTTCCGAAACTTTGCAGTTTTACAAGTAATTTCTTTATTATTTTGGTACACCGGCCATATTTTTGTCCGTTCTAAACTCAATCACGTGCAATTGTGTAATTTTAAATCAATTTCGTAAAAATACCTGTGACAGATTTTTACCAGCAGCAGGTAAGGGATTTTTTAATTAAAATATTACAGCGGCACTGTGGCTCTAGAGATTTTTCATGTTCTCGCCATAACTGTTTAACTTAAAAACAAGGAACACCTTAAAAATATTTTAAACGAAGGTTCCGGCTATTTCGAAAACTCATTTTTGACCAAATTTGTTCAAGAGCGGGTTTATTTTATTTAAGAACCATTAACTACTAGGCTAGGCTTTGACCGAGTGGTGGCAAAGGTTAGGCCAAAGAAACCAGGGCCGTCCTATAGCTCGTTGGGTCGATGACATCGTCAAAGTCGCGGGAAACATATACATAATTATAACATATAAGGGAAGCACAAAACCGGGAAGTTTGGCAGAAAAAAGGGGATGCCCATACCCAGCAGTGGGTGATTCCAGGCTGATTTATGATGATGATGAACTAATAAAAACCGTAAACATAAATGTTCCAGGAGATTTTAACTTCAAGTCATTGAGTTATTACTACTACGTATAGAGAAGACAGCGCGAACAAAATCTGTGCTCCGTTCAACTGCGGTCGGCCGGCCGCAGTTCACTCAGTCGCTTGCTCGCTACAGAACATCTCGCGCCCCCCGCACTGCCGCGCTTTTTGCACACATTTTTTTCGCGCTGTCTTCTCTATCATCATCATCATCATTTCAGCCGAAAGACATCCACTGCTGGACATAGGCCTCCCCCAAGTGTCGCCACATTGACCGGTCCCGTGCGACTCGCATCCAGCGGATTGCCGCAACCTTCACCAGGTCATCGGTCCATCTAGTGGGAGGCCTTCCAACGCAACGTCTTCCGGTTCGCGGTCGCCACTCCAGAACTTTTCGGCCCCATCGGCTATCCGTTCTGCGAGCAATGTGCCCTGCCCCCTGCCACTTAAGTTTGGCAATTCTCCGGGCCACGTCGGTAACCTTGGTTCTCTTGTAGATGTCTTCATTTCTGATTCGATCGCGCAAGGAAACTCCGAGCATAGCCCTCTCCATTGCCCTTTGGGTGACTTTAAGCCTTCTGATGAAGCCCATTCATGTCTTCAATTTATCCATGTGTCTAGGGAATGCAATCCGGACTATCCGTAATCCGAAAAATCCGGATATCCGGATTTTTACTCGATTTCCAAATCAGGATTTCAAAATAGAATCCGGATTTTATGAATTATAAGAAATTGTAATTTGGGGGCAAAAATATCTCGCGAATATTCATGTCGCCTCTAGGTAAGAAGTCTTTTTGTCTTTATTTTTAATCTCCAGAGTTTCTTTTAATTTGTACTTATTCATTATTTTACTAACGATACTCCGCACGCGAGTCACAGACTGATTATTTGAATATTAGGGCTATAACATTATAGGCCCGTAAATTGTAGACGGCATATCGAATGAATTACCCACGTTCTTCGATTATGAGACTATATTCCGCGGAAGTGTTGGGGTCGAGGCTTTTTAAACGCCTGGACTCTCCTCATTCGTGAGATATGCAGTCTCAGGGAATATTTCCTAGAAACCGATGTGGGGATGCATCGAGATGTGGTCTTGATAGACAAAGGCCACGCCTCGCTCTCTTTGGAGAACTGGCGCAAGCCTGTAGTGCAGTGAAGTATGGCTGAGTAAGAAGATTCAAGGACGCTCTTTCCGGGCCCTGCATGGGCCCGATGTAGACCTATCAGCATCCACCCTACCACAGCCTATCTACGTTCCGGAAACCTATTCGGAGAAACCGAAGGTTTTGTCTGTGCAATTATGGATGAAGTTAAGATGACGAAGATTTATTGTGATGGACGACACGGTTGACATATGTCGGGCATGCCACCGTCCAGGCGAATCAATCCGTCACATTATCTCCAGGTGTTCTCGTCTGGCTAACGGAGAGTAATTCTATAGACACAACCTTGTAGCCAGGATTATCCATCAGCAACTTGCTCTAAAATACAGCCTTGTGGAATCGGAAGTGCCGTACTATAGGTATGTGCCCGACCCAGTTCTCGAAAATAGCAGTATCACATTGTACTAGGATCAATCCATCATCACTGGCAGGACTATTGTTGCCAATATGCCTGATATAGTGGTGGTAGAGCGATCAGAGCGGCTTGGCTTGGCTCGCGAAGTTGCTGACATGTGGAATGTGGACTCAGCGATCATTGTGCCGATAGTCGTATCAGCAGGTGGCTTAATTGCCAAGAGCCTCGATCTATACCTGAGGAGGCTCTCGTTAAGCAGCTGGATGAAGCGCTTGATTCAGAAAGCGGTACTCCTGGACACGGCTCGTATTGTGCGGAGGTACGGCGGCTCTGCGCCGCACGGGTAGCTTGGACCCTGTTCCCGATACCGATGGGCTACTATTTTTTTAAACGTTTTTATATTTAAAAAAGTAAAACATTTGTATAGAAAGGGAATTAGAATATTATGGCTATAATAGCAAAATTATGGCATTTAATTTGTATAATTCCAAATAACAAAAACTAAAAAATCATATGATTTGATGTTCCTGTACACAAATACGAGTATAAGAAACGTCATATTAATAAACTAATGGGTAGATTAGTTTATTTTCATGAAAAATCCGTAAAATCCGGATAATCCGGATTGGACCAGAAATCCGTTCTTAAACATCCGGATTTAAAAGCAGATCGGATTTGCATTCCCTACATGTGTCATTCATGTCTTGTCTATACGTAGTAGTAATAGCTCAATGCTTCAAGTCTGAACCTTCTCATACAAACCGGAAATTGCCTTAAAAAAACTAAACTAAAAACGAAATCAATTATGACTTCCAATTAACATCCACCATCCTAATCAAGGTCTTAATCAAGGAAAATTAGGGGTCCGTATATAGTACCGTAAAGTGGAAACCCTGCCGGATTAATTGTGTTAGACTAATATCCGGGCTAACTGGTGGGTCGGTTAACAGGGGTCGGATGAAACATTATCTAGAACATGTTTGTGTGTTGTGCACATGCGGTCAGTATCGGTTTTTGTTGTATTTAGGAATTGCCGGAAATGCTTATAAATGTGGTGATCGATTTTGTTGATAAATTACCAAGTGTGTAGTTGTTTCGTAAAAAAAATTGGTGAAGGAATGTAGTTTTCGCGTTACTTAAATTTACTTGGGCTGTTATTGGTATCTTTATTTTCTTATGAATACTAGTTCAAAAAAAGTTGTATTTTTCATACAGGGTGTAAAAGACCTCATCACGAAGCCGTCAATCAATCATTATGTACATCAAACTAAGTAACTTTACGCAAAAATTATTGCTGGGAAACAACTTTTTTTTTTGGGGTGAAAAATCATGTTTTGTGGTTGAACTCAATGTAACGCACTCAAAACATTGTGCTGCTGATGGATGGATTGAATAATACGGGGATCGTGGAGGTGTGTTTTTGTTCTTATTAATACTTTATCCCTTTATTTCTTATAAGTTACCTATTTTTAAATTTGTAAACCAACCTTTAATATTGGTACCTAACAATGATACTGTAAATTGCTTTCTGAGTGGAAACCTGGTGACCTATAATACAGGTGTTTCACTACCTACCACAGGCATCAGTGATTCACGACCATGTAATGTCTTGTTTATGCCAATAAATAAATTTATTATTATTATTATTTAAAAAAAAACTTGTCAAAAAGTTGGAAATTTGACCCCGAATATCTCCGTAACTAGAAGGTTCCCAGGTATGGTATAGAACAAATAAATGATCGCAATGACGGGGAGAACAAGTGCCTTTCGGCTTCGTTAAGAGGTGTCTTACACCCTTTATACTTAATCATCAAAAGAAAAAATATAATAAAAGAACTCCATACTCTATGCCTTAAAAATAATACACATTTTTTGTATGCCTTTCGCCTATTTCATTCCAACGCAGCGTATCGCCAAAAGTTCAATTTCGATTTTTAAACAAAAGCTTTTGCGGCCGCACTTTCATAAACGCATATGCAATCATTCCACTTGAATATCACAGGCTCGCTACTCGCTAGATTCAAAGCTGTAGCCTCGTTATAGCGTATAGCAGTAGCCGTAGGTTTACAGGCCGCTTTATAAACCAGTTAGAGGTGCCACGGAGAATTAAGTATCTACATGGAGTGCTTTAATAAGTAACGTGTTGGTGTGTGTGGATTGAACTCTAAATCTCGCAAAAACATCATAACAATAACTTGATCGCTACTTCTACTATTGGTGAATCCAGATCAGTGAAAAACATTTTCCTACACTGATAATCAATAATAAATCATTAAAATGAATAATGAAACAAATCGGTTACTAGTAAAAAAAAAGGCTAGAGCCTCGTAGGAAAAGTAATTTGTAAAATCTGACGAAAGACGCGACACCGGTAAAAGTCAGAATTTTCTTTTTGCTTGACTGGGCGCTAGTGACTAAAGGAATTGTTAGTATTGTGGTTTGGTTTCAATACAAATGTCAGCTACTCATGAGACGTTCTATGAGTGACAATGGAGGTGGAGAATAAGGATAAAGCTTCCAAGGTAAGTGCAATACATTAATATTTTTTTGAGTTATGCTTCATGTGGTCACCCTACACTATTACACATTAATGGAGATACATATATTGCAAAATCCAGTGGGTGGTAAGTCGGTTAATGATGACTCCATTTGCTAACAACTCTGTGGAGTGCACGTGAACTGGCTTGCAATAACCGAGTTATTGCTGACACAAAACGAATTAATTGCCGTATACCGGCCATAGAAGCAACCAGAGGGGTTTTATATTTAATAATGTGGTGATCGGGACGTAATGTCTGCAGTTTATACTGCTCTGTGTTTTCTTGTTTGTGTTAAAACAGAGATTAAACGTAATGATATCAATTTTCTTAATCTATAAAGCAGTGGTCGCATTGCTCTCAAAACGCTTAAGTAAAACATCTTGAGGTAATCGGCATGTCTTTGAAACAAAATTTCGATGAGTTAACTTCACCAACCTACAATGGGCTTACGTGGACGGAAATAATATGCTTCCAGGTTCCAGCAGTGCGAGCATAATTTGCGGATTATGACTTTGTTGGTAGTGCTTATCTTACGAACCAATAAGGTGGTGTATATTCAACACTGGATTGTCTATGACAAAAAGCCAAATAGTTTTTGTAACGTGTTGACAAAATTACAGCAATTATTTTCCTTTATGGAGGAACACAATTGCTGTAATTTTATCAACACGTTGATAAATAAACATGTTGACAAATGAAAGATTAGTGAATTAATTATATTTTGGGCGACTACTATGTGATCCCTACCATACCAACCGTAGCTTTTTAACTACAGTTGAAAAGCAGCATGCAGGAGCATGTTTTTGTTGAAATAATATTTCCACCAATACATTGGTCAACAATGGTGGAAATATTATTGTGGACGTTGGTCATACATTGGTGGAAATATTATTTATGAGAAAATAAAATCAAAATAGTTTATTTCAGATTGGTATATTTTATTGCACATGGACACATATAAAAGATCGAGAAAACGTGCACAGAACGAAAGAAGAACCGGCAAGCAACTCCATGGTTACTCTTTTATTTTTTTTTATGTTACAGCGCTAGTACTTATGGAGAGAACAGCATAGGTCCAATAATAAGACGTTGCTTACTTTACAAAAACGTAAAACCAGATCAAAAAAGATTATTGACCCTAAAAAGAGATTTTAATATTATTACCCAAGTCTAAATTCATGTTTTCTCAAGCCGAGCATTAAAAACTTTTGATTACAATTCCTACCACATAAAACGGTCGCAGAAGCGTATAAGTACGCTTAACGGATAAGTAATTTTATTGAAAACTTGAAACTACCTACAAAACGACCATTAAAAGATATCGTTGCCTTTATAATATTTCTTTGTGAAGATATGAGTTTCAGAAGTAAGTGATAAAGTAGATTGTTTTAACTTTAATAAAAGAAGTCATAAATCTAAGATGATGCGCCGTTATTAAAAAGTTTAGTTAAAATAAAAATGAGAGTGGATACGCACTTTTTTATAGTTTTAGGAAAATCTTCGTTTTTTACCAAATTAAAAATGAGTCTAAAGAAATTACGTTTGAAACGATTTTCTTGTTCATAATTAGGTTTGTAAAGTTTGCAAAGTTATTTCGGTTAAATAACTAACTATAATGATAAAGGGTACAATTTTAAAGGAGTAGAATTTTATAAACATATTCCAATGACCAAATAATTACTTATCTATCTGTACTTTCCCAAGAAAACTAGACAACCTAGATAAGTTTCTCTTATAAATTAAAATTCAATATAAGTTTTAGGCACATCAGTAGCGTATCCTCTTACATCAAAAAGCATTAATATTTTAAAAAATTTATGAGGTCAATATCTATTTAAAAAAATATAAACAACCCCAAGCTTTCAAACTGATTAAGAAAGTCACTTATCTCAACCCACCCACGTTACCTTTCATAGAATTCGACATTAACAAAGATTAATTAATCTAGTTACCTCTAACCCTAAACATCCCACGTCCTTCCAATATCTATATTCAATACACCCCTCCACCCCCTATGCATTGGAACCCTTAACTTAATTACCGTATCCTTGAGCGTTGCGGGGGTTGAAAGGAATTTCATTAGGGTCCCCGGCACCCTGCGTACCACGTGAGAATTTTTCAATATCGGAAGATTGTACACCTACGTACTTTATTATGTTGTGACGTGCTTGGGTTCTGTCGATTAGTGGTTAAGTTGAAGGGTTTTTTGTTAAAGGAGATGTTTGATTTTGGGCCCACCACTATGTACACTACATAGATAAATAAGAAAAAAATAGGGGAAATTCATAAAATATACTAACAAATTAATTTGAAGGGTAGAGAAGGGTACAGGCGTACAAAAATGATCATTTGAAAAGTTTTTTTTAATAAGAAAACCCTATTTTTAGGGCAGCCATGACAGTAATTGTGTGACTGCATTTGACGAATTTGATAGTTTCGCATACTGCTGCTCTGATCTACCATGTTTAATTTTATGTAGTGTTGCTCTCCTTGGCCAAGTTAATATGAATATACATTGAAACGAAGTGAAATTAAAGAAAATTAACAATAAAAAACGGTTATTGTATTATATAGCGATATTTACATAATAGTGTACCTGGCTCAGGCTCCATACATTTGTGGAACATCTTTAGATTTCTTCTTTTCCTTTTTGTTGTACCTACAAGATATAAACAGACCCTTCACGAAGCCGTCGACCAATCATTCTGTAGTATATTTCAAACTAAGTAACTCTACGCAAAAAATATTGCTTTTGTATTTACGATATGACACAATGTATTGCACTCAAAACATGCTGATGGATGCATTGAAAAGTACGGGGGTGCTTGGAGTACATGCCATGGAGGTATTTAAAGTAAATTTGTTTGCATTTCAACAAAATGTTATTCAACATTGTTAATCCTATAGAACACGTTTAAAAGTAGGTACTTTTTGGTGTCAGATACTCCAATAATCAATGCAGACGCTGTACCAATATTCGATGCGAATGCACTCTAATTAAGTCAATTTTGTACAAATGAGTTTTGACAACGACCGCATCTAACCCTGTACTAAATGTAATCGTGATTGTATTTTAAATTGAACTTTTTCCCATCCAAGTGTTATCTGGCTGGTTCCAATTTGGCACTGGCCATATGCTTAATTATCACGCGGAGGGTTCCAAATTGGAAGAGCACTGCATTATATGTTCAAATTGCGTGTTTTGGACTTGGCAAGTTCTGCCAAAACGTTTTTTTTTGTTTTCGTCTAAATGGCCATACACGTGGAGAGGTGGAGCGGCTTATTAAGCGGAATAAAGGGATATAGGATATGGTTTTGCAACAATGATATTTGCATTTTGTTTTTCTTTGGAAACACTAGCGTTTTGTTTCCAAAGAAAAACAAAACATGTCCACACAACATTTTTTTTTCTTTGTTTGTTCCGGCTAATCTCCAAAACGGCTACAAATGACAGCTGGGACCAACCCCTAACGTGCTTTCTGAGGCTCGGAGGAAACTCAGTATGTTATGTTTTAGTCATCCATCCACAGACCAGCCTAGGCAAGCGCGGCTTAACCTGAAGATAGATCTGAGCGGCTGTTATTAATTAGCTACGAGCTTCTTTAAACGTAACTGTGAAATATAAATATACTAATAGGTCGACTCTGCTTCCCTCTTCGGTGATAATTGGCGTAATAGGGTAGATGACAAAAAAAATCATCTAATTAGTCCGTCAGATAGATTTCCAAAAAATATTGGACACATTTTTTTTCTTTTTTTACTTAAACTAAAAATGAAGAAGATACATTGCGTCGAAAACTCGTGTGACGTCTCATTTGAGTACATTTTTACCTGAAAGTGACGTCACAAGCCCCCAACGCGTTTTATCTTCATATTTGTTTAATAATTTGATAAAAAAAACACGTATCCAATATTTTTCGTTAACCTGACTGGCAGACTAAACATAATAATTTTTTTTTAGTCAGGAATCCTCCCTATTATTATGTTGTGTGAAAAAGAAGCAGGGCCAATTTAATAGATCACATTTGACATTTCATCAAAATACAACAACGTATCCTTGTAACGGCTGTCATAAAATATTAATTATTCTTTCGAAGTTAGAACTGCACAATTGCTTAAGTTTTTTCAATTACGATTACATATTTATTGTAATAATGATCAAAGAAGGCAACTTTACTGACAGTACTAGACTAAACTGACAGATGTCAAATATAATCTACTAAATTGGCCCTACTGTAATCATTTTACCAAGCCTTTTTTCTTCAAAAGAGATTGGTATAGCAGAGTAGTCTTTGGTCTTAAGAGAGCGAGCACGCCAGTAATTATCGTCTAGCCTGAATAATTAAAGCGTTCTACAGCTTTCAGTTTCACTTAATTGTTTCCGACGTTATTTTATCGGGTTTCAGAGTAGTTTGTTTATTGTAACTATGTAGTTGGGTATTATTATGATCAAGAAATTTTTAGTGTTTATTTAGGTTATGGTGCCTGATATAAAAAGATCTCAGTAATGAAAAATAATCAGTAAGAAAATCTGTAAAATAAACAAGCTTTAAGTAAAAAACATTTTTAAAAACAAGCTTTTGATATTTTTTTGTGTTTTTCTCAGCAAACCCTTTTTTTTAATTGATATCATATCATGGGGGTTAAACAATAACTAATCCGCCATCTTTGGGACTCCGCCATCTTGGATTTAGAATGACGTCACTTAGTTAACACTTTGGGCCCTATCAGAATACCAGCGCTGTGACTTTATTTTTTTAATGTCACAGCACCTTGCTGAGATACACCTTGCACAGGACAATTTTGATTGTTTTTTTATATTTCTCTTTGTCTTTGTTTGCTTTTTTTATATAATTTTGTCATGTCTATTCTATCTTTTTGTTTCTGTTATGTCCTGTGTAAGTTCAATAAATACTTTTCTTTCTTTCTAACCATTCATTGTCATCCAAACTTTAACGTGTATAAAATATTTTAGCTCAATCGATTCGGGTTTTAAAATTCAGTTGCAAGATTTGCCCGAAACAAACATATAAACATTGCAAGCTAAAAAAGCTTGTAATAAAATCACTTTTCGCATCTGTCTTTTGTTCTTTTAAACTATACGCAAATTATTTTGATGCAGTTTTCCAGGTTTTTGTGTACATAATACATAAATGGAAATAAATCCTGATGATTTGTCATTAAACTCGTCCCAAGAAGGGGTCGGTCACTAGTCTTACTATTATAAGAATAAAAAAAAGCGCGTTCTATCATTTATAATGAAGAAAACGCAATTTTTCAACAAGAATCAAATTACAAATGCAAATGTTTCTCTTCACATAATTAAATAACTTAAATTTTGAAAGACCTAATTTTTATTTTCCTTCTTACTCGTTACAAACAAAAAATTCTAAAAGCCCGCATACAGTTGCTTGCTTACAAATACAACTCGTCTAATGAGTTCAGCACTTCAGCCACAAAACAAAAAATATACAGGGTAAACAGTAACTACAGACAACACCCCAAATCTCTTTGCCGAAAACCTGGTCAATTAGATTTGTTCTGTTTTACAATTAGTATTAATGACAAGTGAGTGAGTGTTTTTTTTACTTCCACAACTAATAAGTAACATCAATTTACGTTAGCCATGGGGAATTATAGTATTTGTACGCCAGCATCAAGCTACTAAACTCTGTCAAATTTCTTTAATAGATTTTCAAATTTATCTCTATTAGCTATTAGGTTCAAGGTTGATTGGAAAAATTTGACAGTTTCGGGGAGCTTGATGTGCTGGCGTCTGTACATCCAAAGGTTAGGAAGATTTCGATATGACTACCATTGTGGGAACCCTCTGTTATGTCACAATTTTGGTGTACGCACTACCACCAATCAAGATAGACGAAACTAGTTTATGCGGGTGTCTCATTGTACAGGAAATCTATACAACGCGAGGCCATGTTATTATAGAAATGTATAGCTTGATGTGTCACCGTGTGTACAACAAAGTATAATAGGTATGCAACCACAACAACAACAACATCAGCCTATAACGTCCACTGCTGGATATAAGCCTCTCCCATGATTGGAGGAATTCCACGCTTGGCAGGTGGATTGGAGATCGCAGTAATGAAAGACTAACAGAAAACGCTGCTGCCCATTCTCTGGTCTACGGAGGCGCAAGGTGTTCTGCCTCAGACATTAGTCGCCTTATACGACACCTGTGAGTGTAATGGGTTGGTTCTATTCTACTCTGCCGGATACCACACGGCTAATAGGCATGCAACAGTATCAAAAAATTGCAAATCTATTTAGTCCATCAGTTAGGGTATTGGAAATTAATGGACACGTATTTTTTGTTTTTGTAAATCAACGAATATTGACAAAGATAAAATGCATCAAAACTCGGGAGTGGGGGCTCATGACGTCAGAACTAGCTAAAACTTATACCTAGGCGTGACGTATTGAGAATTTTAAAAGCGTCATGTCTTCGTCAATTTTGATTTACGTAACAAAAGAAAAAACACGTGTCAAATATTTTCTGATAATCTAACTGACGGAGTAGTTAGTATTTTTTTTAATTAGCATAAGTGAATTTTAAAAATTTCTTAACTTTTATTATTACAGTTATTTGTAATACTTTTATTTTTGTTCAATTGGGGCAGGATTTGTACAAGTCCTGCAAAAATGCATAAAATAATTTAAGACACTCATTGTTGCAACTAGTTACTTCAAGCTCCATTGCGTCTAAAACCGCTGAACTGGACTAACGAATTTTCGGAAAAAAAATTGTGTGCTAACGCGTGACTTCTTGAAGAATTAACTCTTGACGGCATTGTAACCTAAATGTAGCCAACGCGCATTTTTAATGCCTTAATTAACGAGTAGTTCGCCATTGTCATTACCGTTAACTCTAACCCAGATGTGACAGTAGCATGAGGATTATTAAGACCTTAATTAACGTGAAAGGCAGGCAGCTTCCTTAGCATAACAGTTCAGAAATGATTTGAAAAAATTTCGGAGTCTTAAAAGCAAATTAAATAGCGGAAAATTGCCAAAATTTCAATACATAAAAGTTCCCAACGACAAATGGCACTTCTGCAATTCAACTAACTGTGAACACTTTAGCGTTGCGACGAGCAAATGGTTTAACTCACAATATAACGTTTAATTGCACACTCCAGTTTACTTCGTAACGCTTTATTCTTGGATTTATGAGTTTTGTGGATGTTACTGTTTTGCCAATTCGAATTCAAGTGACTTTTATCGTGTAATACGGTCTTAAGATAATCATCATCATCATCAGCCTATAATATTCCCACTGCTGGGACACGGCCTCCTCTCAATCAGAGGGAATGGGCTATAATCCACACGCGGGCCCAGTGCGGATTGGTAGATGTCACATGCCTTCGAATTTTTGGTTCTAGGACATGTCGGTTTCCTCACGATGTTTTCCTTCACCGTTTTGAGAGCAGTGGTGATGAAATTAATTACACAAAGTAATGCGCCTGTCTGGGTTCGAACCCACCCACGACTTACTGTTCGTAAGTCGGGGCAGCCACCACTGGGCCACCGCTGCTTAAGATAATATTATGTATTATTCTTTGATGCAAGTTACTTATTCTTTATCTTGTGAATGACTCTAAAAGTAGGGGAAGACTAGTTAACTCGGATGAACTATGTGGAGGATGATATGGTTAGAATGGGGATGACTCATGAGTTGACGACAAATAGATAAGTATTAGTATGGAAGAAGAAGCCATGATCCAGATAAATTGGTTTAAGGACAGGAGAATGGTAAACACAAAATATTATAACCATGCCCTGAACAAGTATTCTATTCTATTTTTTATCAGGCTACATGTAGTAACTATTGTTTAAGAACACGAGGGAAACTAAGGGCAAAAAGTAATAAATAAATTATAACTCAACACGATGGGGTGCCTGAGGATGGATGGCGCCGCCGAGGCCAAAAAAGACCTGGAAAGAGAGGCGTGGCGTGGGCTCCTGGGTGGCGAGATGATCTTCTTCTTTTTCTTCTTTGCGTGTCGATAGACTCAAATAATACCCGTCCAGTATGTTGCCACCTGCGCAGCTTTGTCGTTGGCTTCGTTGAAATCCTGGAAGTTGCAAGTGGCTGTGCAGGATGGACAAGAAAGGATGTGAGGCATATCCTGCAGAGGGGCTCCACACTGACATTGTATATGGGACGGGTCGGTGATACCCCATTTGGCCAGATTATTTCTACAGCGGAAAGGATCTGGACGCGCATTACGAAGGCTGGTTCGAGGTGGCGTAGGAAAAGTGTACCTGAAGGAATATCGGTCATAAAATACCCTTAAAAAACGAAATAAAGGCATACAAATTCAGGTAATCCTTTGATTTTCAAAGCACTCCTCTATAAAACACTCGATCCTGCCTTTAAACTTGAAAGCCAGTGTTTTAAGCTCTTCACTTTTCACGAAAAATTCACATTTTTGCAATAAAATGTCTATGAATGTAGCATATTTGGGTCATAACCTTTTTACGATACATAACACAGCACTTTGCTTTTTTTCAATACTTTTCATACAATGTTCTTTATATGGTTGTAATAAAACCGTTGGTTTTTATTTAGTTTTATTGAAGCCATGGAAACTAAGCCAAGTTATGGAAATGCATTAGTTGTTACATTGTGTCCTTGTGATTATTTGTGTGACATTTTTATTACTAGCTTTGCTTTGAAATTCTGTTGCGACGTTTAGAGGTGTTATAATGTATTTGCAAAAGAACAATGGGCAAGTTTGTATGGACCCCGTACCCACCCATGTAGCTTTATAGACAAGTTGTCATTTTGAAGAGGTTTATGTGAATAACCCAAAAAATGATGAACGAATGAACGAATTAATTGGAGAAAAAGTAGTTATGAGTTTTTTTAAGATGCTTCTGTATCTTCTTTTTTTATTTTTATAAATATTTTGGGCACCATTAACGGTGGACGTCTTTTGACAGAAAATACTTGGGTCTTATATTTTTTTTGAGTAGTCGCAAGCGTGTGTTGTGTCACGTTATTGAGTTTTCCGGAATTTCTTAGTAGCAGTCACGGAGTCTAGATTTGTGCCAGGGTGATGGCAATAGTGTCCCCTATGACGTTGCGGCTGGCAGCAGTGCCACGTTGGATGGTAAAGCTGATCCTTTGGCCAAAAAAAAGAAAGCCACGTAAAGTCTAGTCACGTAAAGAGTCGACCAACAGGTGAACGATATACCAAAAGACTAGGTGGGCACTCGGATACACATTACTATCTATCCAGTTAAAAGACTAGAAGCAACTCCCACTAGGCGGACCAAAGATACCTGGTGAAGATTGCGGGGATGCGCTGGATGCGAGACGCACGGGACCAGTCAATGTGGCGGTCCCTGGGGGGGGGGCTTTGTCCAGCAGTGGACGTCATGAAACAAACGAAGCAACAATCATGATCTAACATTATAGCCACTCCAACACAATCACCAACAAACTACGTCAAACTCTTTCCTCAACGGTCAACCACCATTTATTAATGAAATTACTATACTCTGCTGACTGGGCTGTCGATAAAACCGAATGACAGCAGCTCACTTTAATTCAATGAGTGTCGGCATTGCATATTCCAGCGCCATTTTATTCAAATTAAATGCAAGAGGTATTTTGACGATATTAATGGCGAGGTAATGAAGGTATTGCGAGGGACTTGTGGTTGAAGTGGTCTTAGGGGTTAAGCAATGCTTGCTGAGGTGGGGTCATCGATGGGTTGAGTGCCTTGCAGCACGTTAAGGTCAAGGGAAGGAAATTTCAATTTTATTACTTTTTTTTGCAATTTGCAGGTCAGTAGTATGTTGATGAAACTATTTCATGGAAAAGTCATTGTATGGGATTAAATGAACTTAGTAGATTGTATTGATGATTTTAATGATTATAATTCTGTAAATACATACGTGTTAGCGACGATATGTAATTAATTATTTAAATATTTTAATGTCTAATTAGTTTGATTAATCTGTCTTTCATCGTGTTATTTTCTATCATCATCGTGGTATTTTCTTTCATTCATCGTGGTATTTTTGCCAGAATTAGTAAGTAGATTCTATGTTGAAGTGTTGTGCATTCCCCATGGTATTTTTCCCAAACTAGTAGATTCTATGTTAAAGTGTTTAGTCATGGTATTTTTCTAGAGTTAGTAAGTAGATTCTATGTTGAAGAGTTGTGCATTTCTCGTGGTATTTTTCTAGAGCTAGTAAGTATTTTCTATGTTGAAGTGTTGTGCATTCCTCATGGTATTTTTCTAGAGCTATTAACTAGATTCTATGTTATGTTAAAGTATTATGCATATTTTAAGGTGTAAAATAAGGTTTTTAAGACTTTATAAATTAAGATAGAAACATAAGGAAATATTGTAAGGGGTGTTTTACCACAGAAAAAACAGCATGTTAAATTTATCATACAAAAGCAACCTGCGCTCTGATTGGTCGATGGGTGGGTCATTAGTGCCGTGTGCAAAACTGAAGGGCTGTGATTGGTCAGAGCTGCCTATAAGAAAGGGGCATTTTCTGTGGTCAGGCATTCCAAACCCAGCAGTGTAAGAAGCAACATCAAGAAATAAATACAAGAAAACTCTGAAGAATAAGCGTTATTATTCGCTCCTACTGCGACCATCGTACACTCTCCAGTCGACATCCCGCCAGCGAGCCCGCTCCACAACAACACACAAAACATGAGCGTCAACATTGGTCCTTCGGAAGCCGGATTGGGTTCAAGAAAACTGGGAAGATGCCTGCGAACACGAGATCAAGATCGTTGCAGTCGAAGGCTACAACTACGAGTGAAAGTAACGCAACCACGGATACTACGAGTACCGGTACGACGGATTGGAGTATGAATACGCCGAGTGAATCTACAAGTGCGACGACTACGAACACGGTGATTCCAAATCGATCGACACTTACAAGAAGATGGCCGCCGAGCAACATACATGGACGTCAGCAACCTGTACTTCATCCCAAGGACACTACTGGAGAAGAATCAACACCGGAGGAAGTGACTCGTACCACCCCCCCGACCCGCACTATCGAAGCGTCGATTCCCGTTAGCCAAGAAGAGAGTCATCCATCGCCGCAGATTCAAGAAAGAAGTGTCGCAGTGAAAACGCGTCTGAACGATGGAAGTACACCAACGTCCAGAGAAGAGAGTCTGCAGCGGCCTCACCCTAAGAAGACGACCCGCGATCTAGACACACATTCTGTTCGCTCGTCGCATAGGAAGAGAGCAGAAGCGCAAGCAAGAATGACAATAGCACTAAGGGAATTGGAACTGGCAGAAGCACGATCAAAAGTCGCTCAAGCTGAACTAGAGCTTCTTGCCGCAGATGAAGAAGAAGAAAGTGCTGGAGAAGAGCTGTACGAACAAACTCGAGAACCTGAGCAGTGGTTCATCCAATCCGGGGACAGACCTAAGGATCGGAGGCCGATTGAGACAGAAGAAAAGAAGAGCGACATCCAGGAGTTGGCTTCAGTCATACTTAAGTTATCCGAAAAGTCACGTGACAACGTTTCATCGAAGCATCTTGAACTCCCTCACTTCAACGGGTCCTGTGAAGAATGGTTAGCTTTCAACAGATCATACGAAGATACGGCCGCTTCCTTCAGTAACAATCAGAACCTAGCGCGCCTTAGAATTGCAATCCAAGGAAAAGCTAGAGAAGCCGTTCAAAGCCTGCTGTTCACCGCTGAAGACCCACGCGAAGTAATCAAGGGACTGGAAGCAAGATTTGGAAGACCTGGAGCGCTGGCATTGGCAGAACTAGAAAAAATGAAGAACCTGTCGAAAGTCGGCGAGGACCCAAGCGACATTTGCGTATTTGCAAGCAAAGTGAAGAATGCCGTCGAGACAATCAAGGCCTTGAAGAAACCACAGTACCTCAGTTCTCCTGAAACACTGAGAATCATAGTCGACAAGATGCCAACATCCATGAAATTTCGTTGGTTTGCTTACCACAGAAGCAGAAGAGATGAAGAAATTCAAGAGCTACTACTTGTTGAAGCGTTTCTAGAAACAGAAGCCGACATGTGTGGGGACTTTGCTCCACCTGAAGTGTCCTCGGAGCAAAAGAAGGCAATAAGAAGACCCATACATACGGTACAAGAAGCGTCACAAGAAAAATATAAGAAGTCATGTTCGTTCTGTGAAGGAGAGCATTTCGCAATAGAATGCAAGAAGTTCAAAGAAGCTAACATAAATGATAAGTGGGATATGATCAAGAAGGCAAAGATATGCTTCAAGTGCCTTCGATTCTAACACTCTAGAATCAACTGTAAAGCTCCAGTGTGCAAGCAGTGCAAGAGATGGCATCATACCATCTTGCACTCCGACAAACCGCCAGTACCAGTAGAAAAAGAAACGAACAAAGAAGACCAGGGAAGCTCGTCCGAAGAGAAGGTCGCCTCAATCCACAACGCAAAAGGAGAAGAGAAAGCATACCTGAAGATCATCCCAGTGGACCTTTATGGTCCAAAAGGCCAAGATCGCGTACTAGCATTGTTGGACGAGGGGTCAACAGTCACACTCTTAGACGCATCAGTTGCTGAGAAGATCGGAATCGAAGGGAAGCATGAAAAACTCACAATCGAAACAGTCGGCGGGAAGGTCTTAAGAAAAGATAGTTCACAGAAGATCGAGTTCAAGATAAAAGGGGCTCATAGAAGAGAAAAAAGAACTATCGTTGCAAGAACCATCGACGACCTGAAGCTGTCTGAACAACGCATAAATAAGGACACCGTGCAGAATTGTCAACATCTAAGGGCAATCGAAAGTCAACTCCTCTACGTCACCGAAAGGCCCAAGCTGCTGATAGGCCAAGACAACTGGGGACTGATAGTAACAAGAAGACTGAAGAAGGGCAAACCATCCGAACCTGTAGCCTCACTCACCAACCTAGGGTGGGTGCTACACGGATGCGAAACAGGGGCAACTGCCTTAGTAAACTTCATTCACTATGGCAGATCGACCACTGACGAAGAAAGCTTAGAAGAAATCGTCCGAGAACACTTTCAGTTGGAATCTCTTGGGATTCAAAATCGGTCACCAACCAATGACAGCGATAGAAGAGCACTAGAAACCTTCGAGAAAACTACGAAGAAACTGTCAAGCGGTCAATATGAAACAGGCCTCCTGTGGAAGAAAGAAGATGAAATCCTACCTAATAACTACAATCAAGCAATCCGACGCCTGGTCAACATCGAAAAGAAATTGGATAAAGACCAAGAAGCTAAAGTGCACTACGAGATTCAGATCCAGAGTATGATCGAAAAGGGATATGCAGAGAAAGCTCCGGAAACTGCAAACAAAGGAAGAGTATTCTACTTACCCCATTTCGCCGTTGTGCATCCAGTTAAGAAGAAGCTGAGAATAGTGTTCGACGCAGCTGCCAAGTTTCAAGGGAAGAGCCTCAACGACGCCTTGCTCTCAGGCCCTGACCTATTGCAGTCACTATTTGGCGTGCTGCTTCGCTTCAGGGAAGGACCAGTGGCTGTCATGGCTGACATCCAAGATATGTTTCTTCGAGTCAAGGTCAGAGAAGATGACCGAGATAGTCTCAGGTTCCTGTGGCGTGGAAGCCGAAGATCAGGCAAGCCTGAAGAGTATAGAATGTCGTCAATCATCTTTGGAGCAGCGTCATCACCAGCAACAGCAATATATGTAATGAACAAGAACGCAGAGGAATTCAAGAAATCTCATCCCGAAGCAGTAAAGGCAATAAAGAGAAACCATTACATGGACGACTATCTACAGAGCTTCGCGTCTACAGCGGAAGCAATGAAGATATCAAAAGAAGTTAAAGATATTCACGCAAGAGCAAACTTTCATCTGAAGGGTTGGGCCAGTAACAATTCGGGGGTACTGTCAGAAGTAGGAGACACCAATAAAGAAGATTCCCTGCCACTGACGAAGGAAGAGAAGACTCTGGGGCTGAGATGGCTGGTAAAAGAAGATACACTAGCCTTCAATATTGGACTGCGCAACACGTCAAAAGACCTGCAAGATGGTAGAAGAACTCCAACGAAAAGAGAAGTCACGAGGGCAGTGATGTCTACCTTTGATCCCATGGGTTTTGCAACACCAGTCTTAATACAAGGAAAGAAGTTAATTCAAGACATTTGGCGAACGAAAATAGACTGGGACGAAGTAATTAACGAACCACAAAAAGAAGCATGGATGAACTACTTACAAAAAGTATCGGCATTAGCAAGATTGAAGATTCCAAGGTGCATCTCACCCCGCGGCAGGAAAGGACAGCTGCACACGTTTACTGACGCAAGTGAAGAAGCCTACGCAGCAGTAGTCTACTGGAGGACAGTCGAGCCTGGAGGAAAAGTCCATATCTCCATGATCGCCGGCAAAGCAAGAGTGACGCCAACGAAACCAGTATCAATCCCGAGGCTAGAGTTACAAGCGGCATTGCTTGGCAGCAGACTAGCTGCCACGGTCGAAGAAGAGTCGGAGCTCGAAATATCAAAGAAGATCTACTGGACCGACTCTAGCACAGTACTGCAGTGGATAAAGGCGGAACCAAGAAAGTTCAAAACTTTTGTGGCCAACCGACTAGCAGAAATCGAAGAGAAGTCCAAGCCAGAAGACTGGAGATGGGTACCGACTAAAGAAAATCCAGCAGACGACGCCACGAGGGGAACTCCAATCGAATTCGGCCACAACGCCAGGTGGTTCAAAGGTCCGTCATTTCTCCGTCAACCAGAAGAAGAATGGCCGTTCCACGACTTCAAACCAGAGGGTATCATGCCAGAAGAGAAGAACAAGCAAAAGGTGATGGCAATAAAAGCTGCAGAAGACGTCTTTCTGGATCCAGAGAGGTTCTCAAGCTGGGAGCGACTACTACGCACTACAGCCAGAGTGATTGCCTTTACATACCATTTATTGAAGGCCCGTAAAGCAACCACCGCCGCCACGCGCCGGAAGGACGAGTCCTGGAAACCTCAAAGAAAAACCCAGAAGAAAGACACACGAAACTCAATTCAATCAGCCAACAAAAACAATAACAAGCGGCAGTACCTTCCCCTGGAAGAAGATCACTTAAAGAAGGCCGAAGAGTTATTAATGAAGATGAGCCAGAACGATAGTTTCGCGTCAGATATAAAGAATTTGAAGTCAGAAAAACCCTTAGAAAGCGCAAGCCGGCTCAAGAAGATTGACGTTTATATAGGAGACGACGGAATTATCAAGCTAAGAAGCAGGACAATGAAATTCCACGACAAAAACGAAAGAAAGATGAATCCCATCATCCTAGATGGAAAACATAAGATAACGCGTCTCATTATACAACATTACCACAAGAAGTTCCTTCACGGAAACACTGCTACAGTAATGAACGAGATTCGACAAAAGTATTGGATCCTGGGCTTAAGAGCAACTCTGAAGGCAGTCGCACACAGCTGTCAATGGTGCAAGACAAAGAAGAGCTTACCAGAGACACCCCCGACGGGAGACTTATCGAGCGAGAGACTACAGCATCATCAGTTCCCATTCTCTTGCACGGCCGTAGACTACTTCGGGCCGATGCAAGTCACTATCGGGAGAAGAACTGAGAAGCGCTGGGGGGTATTATTTACATGTCTCACCACCAGAGCCGTACATCTAGAGTTAGTGCCCTCTCTTAGTACTAGCTCGATGATTATGGCACTTCGACGGATGGCAGCCAGAAGAGGAACCCCAAAAACTATATTCAGCGATAACGGGACCAACTTTGTTGGAGCAAAAAAGGAGCTGGAAGAGGCCGCACAAGAGAAGGGCATCAAGTGGAAGTTTATCCCTCCAGGGACTCCAAACATGGGTGGCGCCTGGGAGAGACTTGTGCGAACAGTTAAGACGGCGTTGGCAGTGGTTCTCAATGAAAGAAACCCACCCGAAGAAGTGCTCCATACGCTGATGACCGAGGTCGAACACATCGTCAATTCCAGACCTCTCACCTCGGTCAGCATGGATCCAGAAGACGAAGAAGGTCTGACACCGAACCATTTCCTACTGGGGAGATCGTGTGGAGCAATGGCACCGGGAGAATTCAACGACACAGAGCTGATCGGGAAGGCGAATTGGAGAACCGCCCAAAGACTCGCAGACCACTTTTGGAAAAGATGGATCAAAGAGTACCTGCCACTCTTAATGCCGAGGAAACTTGAGGGCAAAGAAACCAAAGACCCGAGAGAAGGAGATATCGTGCTAATAGTGGACGCCACATTGCCACGAAATTCATGGCCTCGCGGAGAAGTTGTCAAGACATATCCTGGACCAGACGGAAGGACCAGAGTGCTGGACGTGCGGACATCAGGAGGAATACTTCGTCGCCCAACTCGACGGATCATCGTGCTGGTTCCTGCGGCATCGTCGCCTCCAGAGGATGAAGTGCTGCGCACCGTGGGGGAGAATGTTAGCGACGATATGTAATTAATTATTTAAATATTTTAATGTCTAATTAGTTTGATTAATCTGTCTTTCATCGTGTTATTTTCTATCATCATCGTGGTATTTTCTTTCATTCATCGTGGTATTTTTGCCAGAATTAGTAAGTAGATTCTATGTTGAAGTGTTGTGCATTCCCCATGGTATTTTTCCCAAACTAGTAGATTCTATGTTAAAGTGTTTAGTCATGGTATTTTTCTAGAGTTAGTAAGTAGATTCTATGTTGAAGAGTTGTGCATTTCTCGTGGTATTTTTCTAGAGCTAGTAAGTATTTTCTATGTTGAAGTGTTGTGCATTCCTCATGGTATTTTTCTAGAGCTATTAACTAGATTCTATGTTATGTTAAAGTATTATGCATATTTTAAGGTGTAAAATAAGGTTTTTAAGACTTTATAAATTAAGATAGAAACATAAGGAAATATTGTAAGGGGTGTTTTACCACAGAAAAAACAGCATGTTAAATTTATCATACAAAAGCAACCTGCGCTCTGATTGGTCGATGGGTGGGTCATTAGTGCCGTGTGCAAAACTGAAGGGCTGTGATTGGTCAGAGCTGCCTATAAGAAAGGGGCATTTTCTGTGGTCAGGCATTCCAAACCCAGCAGTGTAAGAAGCAACATCAAGAAATAAATACAAGAAAACTCTGAAGAATAAGCGTTATTATTCGCTCCTACTGCGACCATCGTACACTCTCCAGTCGACATCCCGCCAGCGAGCCCGCTCCACAACAACACACAAAACAAGAGCGTCAACAATACGTGTTACTTGCCTGTATCATATTTTTATCAACCTGATCCCGACAGATCTGCAAATTGCAAGAAAATTTGAATTTCGCAACCTACGCTGGTGCTTTCCACCTTAAGTCTATGGTCTCGACTGTCATTTGATAGATCTTTGCCGGTCGTTACAGGTAGAAAACAGAAAATCTGACAACCAGTCAAAGGCTGTCGTGTTATCAAGTAATAAAGAGTAAAGAGTATACATACACGTACGTTTTTTTCTATTCTGCCTTCATTAAAATGTCATCACGTTCTGCAAGCTATTTCTGAACATCAACATCGTCTGCCTAGCCTTTTCCCGAGTATGTTGGGGTCGGCTTCCAGTCTAACCGTATGCAGCTGAATACACCAGTATATTACATGGAGCGACTACCTATCTGACCTCGACAACCCAGTTAGTGCTGGGTAATACGATACCCCTTGGTAAGACCGGTTGTCAGACTTTCGAGCCACTGACTGCTCGTAACGACTGTCAAAGATCTACAAATGACAGCCGGGACCAACGGCTTAACGTGTTTGCCGAGGCATGAAGGAAACTCGGTATGTAATGGGTGGTCAGCCATCTACGGATCAACCTAGATAAGCACTGCTTAACCGAAACTCCACGAGTTCCTCAACAAGCTATTTCTGAACGATACAGATTTTTTTCTGTCCATGACTGACATACTACAACAGCCCATAACGTCCACTGCTGGACTAAGCCTCTCCTATGATCGGAGGAATTTGACGTAATCTCAACGCTTGGCAGGCGGATTGGAGATCGCAGTTATGAAAGACTAACAGAAAACGCTGCTGCCCATTCTCTGGTGTACGGAGGCGCAAGGTGTTCTGCCTCAGACATTAGTCGCCTTATACGACACCCGTCAGTGTAATGGGTTGGTTCTATTCTACTCTGCCGGATACCACACGGCTATCCATGTCCATGACTATTTTCGTGGTATTCCGATATTCTTGATACGACATTTATTTCATACAAATTCCATGTTTAGAATAAGTTATTTCGGCACAAGCGTAACCTTGAAACACGAACCCCTGCTAGATAAAAATGTAAATAAAACAGTTTGCCACGCCCCGGCAGGCTTGGTCAAAACATCGTCATAACAAACTGATTTTTGTTATGAAATATTGTTATGCTATGTATAAAATGTTTCAGAGAGTGTACTTATTTCCTGCTTAGAAAAGGATTGAAGTATATTCACAGAGTATAAATATTATTATCAGTTGACTGCCTCGTTAGTCTAGTGGTCGCAAGCGCGACAGCTGACTGAACATGTGGTCCTGGGTTTGGGTTCGGTTCCCAGGTCGAGCAAAGGGTTATTTTGTTTTTTCATCAGGAATTTCTCAGTAGCAGTCACGAGTTCTGGATTTGTGCCCGGTTGATGGTAATATGTAGCTCGCCCCCGCATACATGGAACTTAAACATAACTGGCAATATATGGGAGTACTATTAGGTACACCACTGCTTAACGCTTCGGGGATCACAGGCGTGATGTGTATTATTTATTATCAGTATTTTAGTTTCAATTGATCAAAAACCGCTCAACGCTGAATATACTACACTGGATCAGTATAGCTTTAACTCGTTGACCATTGCTTCTATGAAACTCCAAACAGTAAAGCACGCTTATAAACATCGTAAAACGACTCGGAACGGGATCAGCTAGTGAAATAAGGTGAGGTGAAGTGGTTATGGACCAAAATTCCAATAACCGCCAGATCTGCGTCATTTTATAAAAGCTGAAACTTTTTTGTCGAAGTACTTACTGTAGGTAAGATCAACTGGATTATATGAAAAGTCTGTCTTAGTGGCTTTGGTAGATATCAGGTAACATTGATATACTGAATAACTAACTTGCGTCATACTATTAAGCGTGATATTACATTAGGGCTAGTATGATGATTCACCTCCACCACTGCCAGACACTTTGTGTGGTGAAAACCCACAGCCAGACACCTTTAAGTATGTTAAATTGTAATTGAACTTACGTCATTTGATTGAATTTGTATTTTCTAAATGTTACTTGGGACGCTGGGGTTCTCCACCACACAAACTGACTTTATCACCCTCTATTATACGTAATAGAAAATCTTTATCGATGGTCAAAAAACAAAAGATAACCTCCAAAAACTTTCACCCAGCATTCCAAAACTGGGAAGAAGTGGCGAAACAAACTCTCCAATAACACATATTTATCAGTCTGATATCAAACACACTTATAAGGGTACTTAGTGGCAGATAGTAGGCCTCTCCAGTGTTCAGTTAACCCTTTGACATGCCCCAAAGGTAACTGAATCCACATCCTCCAACACCCCAACCGTGGTCGGTGGCACGTGACCCTTAGGTACTATTGCGCTTACAGACGTAGATAGTAATATTTTATCACTAATATCATGAACTGTCCACCCGACCGATTCGGTCGGGACGCCATTGTTTAACTATTGTATCTACTTCGTGGACAGATCAAGGTTCAAAACAAAGTCCCCCGCCGCGTCAGTTTGTCTGTCCCTATGTATGCTTAGATCTTAAAACTACGCAACGAATGCGGGTTTTTTATTAGACAGAGTGATTCAAGAGGAAGGTTTTAGTTTATAACTAGCGGGCAGGCGAAGCCGCGGGCATCATTTATATATTTTTTCTTTATTCATTTTCCATACATATTTTTAACATTTTTAAATATTTCTTAAAAAACCATAGGTAATATATAAACATTAAGTCCGCCGGTGTCGGAAGCAGATTTCAAGCTACCGGTGGTTCTCACCGCTACAGGGCTCCAGAGACAGGAACCTCCTCACTATACGAGCCTTATCAGGGCCTTCTGAATCAGGCCCTTGATCCAACCTCCTAAAGAGAGCTTCGCTAAATGATGATCGTCGAGGCTCTTGGCCATAAGGCCATTGGCCGTGACGACAATTGGCACAATGATAGCCGATATTCCATATGTCGCGAAACTCGTGTGCCAAGTCGAGATATTTTATGTGTTTCTCTTTCTCAGCTTTCACGAGGTTCTCGTCATGCGCTGATCGGTCTATCACCACTATATCAGGCTTATTGGCGACAATAGTCCTGTCATTAATGATAGACCCATCCCAGTACAACGTGACTATTATGTATATTTATTATTGTAATTGTAAAGTTTATATTTCTGCTACCTAATGCGGCTTCTCCTACATGGAGTTTGGTAATTGTGTCACGGGATCGTACTATCGGGGTAAAAAGTATCATATGTGTTAATCCAGGTTATAAACTATCTGTGTGCCAAATTGCATTCAAATCCGTTCAGTAGTTTTTGAATAAAAAGGAAGCAAACATACAACCATCATCCTCACAAACTTTCGCATTTGTGATTGCAGTAAGATTCTTATGAGTTTAGGGTAAATTAAATTTAGATTAAATTAAATTAGATTAAATGTAACGATGAAATGAATTGGATTGTGAGAAATGCTTCATGGAAACATCATGTATCAAATAATTGTAATATTTGTCTACAATTTTGCTGACTGGCTATTCTTTTTTTAAGGTATTTCACAACACTAAAAAATAAATTTAAAAGGTAGGTTTCAGTCGCTGTGGTCAGCGTTGTACGATTTATCACAGTCACACCCGTTTTTATGTGACCAGTGTGACATGACCTAATTACGGGAATCTTATTACTCTTTTATAATGGGAACCAGTTAAAATATGTGGATCTATTAACAGTTTTTAATAGGACTTCCTTCAAACAGAGGTCAAAAACCCATTGATAGGGAAAAATTGAAAGAATGAATAGAAAGAAATGGAAAGTTTTTATATGAATATTTAAAAAACACCAAGATAAACTCGAACAACATACACTTAGTGTACAACCGACGAAGTTGGCGGTTGACCACTTCCGCCACCTAAATAACCTTTTATGTTGAAAAGTGATCAATTTTTGCCGACTGTGTTGAGTTCAGCTTACAAATACAAATACAAATACAAAAATCTTTATTTCATTATTACACGTTATGCATACAATTACAGTTGGTGGCGTCCCCTTTTAAGCATATAGATGCCTGTGCCAGGAGGCGCCGCTCCTTAATATCTTACCATCAGTGTAACATGTTATTTAAAAAAAAAAAAGTTTAAAAGTTTATGAATTTATTATTTTATTTAGTCTGTTGGTGTGTGTGTATAATTAAGTGCGTGCGAGCGTGTTTATGTGTGTGTGTGTCTGTGTGTGTGTGTGTGTGTGTGTGTCTGTGTGTGTGTGTGTGGTTGTATTGTACGGAAAGGGGTTTACCTTATATTTAATAGAATATTCTCTACTTCATCGTAGCATAATTTGTTAATCCACTTAATCAGCAACGATTTGCATTCTTTGTATGGTTTAGTATGTATATCTATTTCTTTATTTATTTTATTATATAAGAAAGACGAGCTTCCAATCTAACCGGATACCTCTGATTTACCAGTATTTTACATGGAGCGACTGAATGTCTGACCTTCACAACCCAATACTGGGTAAAACGAAATGCCTTGGAAAGACTGGTTGTTAGAGTTTCTGGATTCTGACTACCCGTCTTTTCTCTCTTCTTCGACCTTTGGCCACCTATGCTATGTGTAGGTCTCTTCTAAATCTCTCCACTTTTGCCAGTTTTGTGTTATGGCTGTCCAGTTTCTTCGAGCCACTTTAATGAGATCGTCTGCCCACCTAGTCGGTTGTCTTCCCACATTCCTCCGTCCCGTCCGTGGTCTCCGCTCCAGCACTTTCTTCCCCCATCTTCCACCCAGCCCAGCCCGCTCACTTCCACTTTCTTTTTTATATTACTTCCACTATGTCTGTACGCCTCGTTTGTCCTCCGTATTTCGGTGTTTTTCACCCGGTCGTATAGTTCCCGTAACTTCTGTCAAAGAACGATGAAATACTTCAAATCTTGGTATGAGTGTTCCTTTTGGGGCTTTATTTCTCTATCCTTAAATCGTTGCTATAAAAATCTACAAGGAAATCCGTTGCTCACATTTTAAGTTGCGTGCTAGTGATAAGGGCGAGATTCGATAGTAAATGTTCACGAATTTATCTTGTCCTATAAAATAAACCGCGAACACCATGTTTTGGTGTTAACTTCAGTTTTTATTGACCGTAGTTTGATTGTAATCTGCATTAAATACTGTCTAGATTACTGTTTTTATCGTTTAGAAGTATCTGGACTGTAGTTTCTACTGTAATAGTTATGTCAAATGTTGGGTATACTTCCTAATGTAAGTAATAATTAAAATACATATTATACCAGAGGTATTATAATTTGTTCTGTATGGTGTCGGACGTAAAGAATAGCACCATCCCATATCTTCCCGTGGGTGTCGTAAGAGGCGACTAAGGGACTTACCAGAGAATGGGCAGCAGCGTTCTCTGTGCTTTTGTAACAACCGCACTGCGATCGCCAACCCGCCTGCCAAGCGTGGCGATTATACCAAAAACCTCCCTTTGGGGGAGGCCTATGTCCAGCAGTGGACGTCTTTCGGCTGAAATGATGATGATAATGATTATAATTATAACGGGTGTAAAAACACCCTTAACGATGCTGAGAGGCACTTGTTCTTCCCGTCATAGCGTTATTTTTTTTTGTTCACTACTTTATCTGGGTACCTACTTAAGGAGATATTGAAGGTCGGTAGACCTTCAATATCTCCTTAAGTAGTATGGTCAAAGTTTCGATTTCTTCACGTTTTTTTTTAAATACTTGTTTATGCACAATGTTTTGAGTGCGTTACATAGAGTGCTACCGTAAACCATGACTATTCTTGAGCATTTTTACTTAGTTTGATGTGCAAAATGTTTATTGACGGCATCGGGAAGGGGTCCATTTACACTCCATAATTATATTGATTCTCCATGAAAATTGTATATTGACTTTGTGTCAGTCCTATAAATATAGCCAATTCGACCTTCAAGATTGTTAATGGACAATACACGTCGCTCAAATAAAGTGATTGATGGTATGCTATTAACTGTTGAAGTTTTGTTCCTGATGTTGGAATAATGGAGATGCGTGAGCGAAATGTTGATGCGTCAAGATGCTTATGATGTAAGTATGTAGGTAGATGATGTTTGTGAGATGATTACTGTGAAGTAAATACCTAGTCATGAGGGGGAATGAAATTCTTATGACTATAAAATCCCCCCCCCTTCCACCTTGAAACCTTCATCTGTTAGCGAAGTAAATACAATCGTTAGACCGATTCGGTCGAGCTTCACAGACGAAGGGTAAATCTAGAGTGGTAAAAATACCAAATAAAATCTTTATGGATTAAGTTAGAGGAGTAAGTGATAGCTGAGGGGAAAAACCAAAGATTAACGTGTTAGGAAGTCGGGTTGAAAAATGATGTAAAGTAATAAAAGATAACAAAACCAACTGAGTTTTATAATACCTCAACCAGCAATATAGATATAAATATAACAGAGTTTGTGTTTAGAACGGTAACATCATCATCTTTTATATTTTTTTTTTCTTAATGAGCTTCTTTTAAGTAAAATAATAGTTATTTATGCAACTGTTATATAATAAGGGGTACACTCATGTGATACTATTAACCCACATTCGTGTTTTAATACCTAAATATGTACAGTTGCATACAAGACTTTATCTACATCCATGAGGATTCATATAATCCTCAATAAAACGTTCTGAAACCATAGGGTGTTGTAGTGTTGTAAGAAGTCTATGTAAATTCATGGAAAGTTCAATTGCTGAGTTTTTAATGCAAACAAACTATGTCTATGTAATAATATAATTATTTACATTTTGGATTGTACAATATTAAAATGTACAAAGCTTGTATCACTTATTTTTGTAAACAACAAAGTACTTATTGCAATACTAATATCGAACAAAAATGGCGGGATACGACGCCGACGTGAATTCGAATTAACCTATAAGTTTTTTTTAATTACGGCGCTATGGTAGTGCATGACAATGTTCTTTTTTTTAAATGAGTTGCATAATGAAATTTAGTACAACATTATAACACCCGTTTGGATGTTACACACTGGCTGTTTAATGTTGGCAGTAAGCTAACTGTTTCAGATACTTTTATAGAGGATTTATAGCATGGGTGTTGCTTTAAAGAAAATTGCCACCCCTTGCAATAACAAAAATGTATTGCTTGTCTATTCCAGCAGTTACACATCCCCACATTTCTACGATCGTCGATCGGCACGTTCTATAATCGTAGTGAACAAAAGGGGAACATATCGATTCCTCCACGCGTCTATTGTGCGGCAGAAATAACATTGTCAATGCGTTTCATAAGAGATGAGCTCGTGTTCGTAGTTTTGTAATAAATTGGGATATAGAAATAGAATGTAATGGTTATCTCCTAGGTATTTTAGATACTCGTAAGTCGTATATGTACCGTAGTATTCGCTATTTTTAAGGTTTACATAGCGTTTTTAGTTACTTTTTTTTTTCGGATGGGAAATCATCAAATGACTTCTCCCGCTCTGGGAGCAGGAGGGAGTGTCAGACTTTTACTGACTAAAACCCATCCATGTTCCTTCATCGCCCTTTGTGTTCCGGGGCCACGGTATCTCTTTCGAACTGTCCCGCAACCCCGGCAGGCATCGGTCCTTGCGGACCCCTTCCTTTTGCTGACTCTCTTTGAGGCGCACGTGGAACACGAACGCACCGTCGACACGGCCTGTCGTCATGAGACGGACGGACGGCGAGCTAGCCCATAGCCCACCGTCTACAGGCCCGCGCCTACGGTGGCCCCCGACGCCCGGGGCGTCTCCCGCGACGGCCGGGACGCTGTGAGGTTCTCTCCCCCTCACGTTCCGCCACCTCCTTCTCTAGCATTACTGCTTCGCAGAAGGAGGTGACGGCGTCCCATTCCGTCTCGCTCCGGACCATGGCTTGCACCAGGGCCGGACGCGAGAGGTCGCCGCCGCCAATTGCCGCTTCGAGGACACGGTGGTGCTCCGCCCACGCGGGGCACACCTCCACCGTGTGCTCCACCGTGTCCTCCGGTCGATCCTCGCAATGGAAACACCCGGGCGTTTCCTCCCGCCCGATTCGGTGCAGGAACCTCCCGAAAACACCGTGTCCGGTGAGGACCTCCGCCAGGCGGAAGGTGAGGACGCCGTGGCGTCTCTCCAGCCACTCCTCAAAGAGGGAACTTACCGCCACTATCTAGAGCGGGAGGGAGTGTCAGACTTTTACTGACCGAAACCCATCCATGTTCCTTCATCGCCCTTTGTGTTCCGGGGTCACGGTATCTCTTTCGAACAGTCCCGCAAGTTCCTTTTTGCTGGTTTTTCGTTACTTCGGATACAGATTGTGTCACAGGAGCTGCAATACCGGATTACCAAACTTATTGCAGGGTACTATCCGCACTTAGTTGATATCTCAACTACTCGTACTCACTGCTTCTCTTTTACATTAGTTATGTGCACGGTTTCCACCTAAAATCCAGCCTGCGAAGCAAGATCGAACTCTTCTGATTCATGAATTCATTTCCAATAAGCGTGTCTGGGAGACAAGAACATGCAAAAAAAAAAACATCAAGTATACATCCGAACTATGTCACTTATTGAGACAAAATAGAACAATGGGCGAAAGAGGCAATAAATTGTTGATTTTTCCTGCTCTGCACTCTGCAGGTGCAAACAATTTCTGACAAACATTTCGGAAAGAGCGTATTACATAGAATAAAAAGATTGTGCACATTTCTTAACCAAATCAAACTCAATAACCAATAAAAACTAAAAGCAACTAAAGTTTGAATTCAAGCAAACTGAACTAAACAAAAATAATTCATTCAAACTGTAATTTTGCACACCCTCATTCCTCTTAGGGAAACGGCGTATCTGACATTACATTCAAAATCCATTCAACAATAATACGCTCAATATTAACCCAGGTTCAAAAATCCTAAATATTTTTAAATTTAATTTTTGTTTTGTTTTGTTGCGGCCAGCCGCATTGGATTTCACAGAGAATTCGACTGAACTTTGAGAGTTGTGGTTAAAAGAGTGGTGTCAGCTTTATAACCAACTAGTTGGTATTTGTTTGTTACCCAACCTGTGTGTAGTGGGTCGTGTTGATTTAAAATGCTAGACTAGATAATGTTTCGATGAAAAATAATGAGGATTAGTTTAGTGCTTGTTTTGCTGAAGTTCAAGTTCAAGTTATTTATTTCATAACAAAAATACATTTGTGTCGAAATATATACACACAAATAAGCACATAAACAAATATAAATATAAGTAACCTCGTTCCTCACCCATCATCGAAGTTAGAACATCTATTAAATTAAAAATACTAACTTTATAAATACTAATATTCTTATTTACACAGAACAAAGTCCCTAGCAGAACATGCTACAAAATACAAACATTTAATGTCAAAATTTTAAGTATAAAAAAGCAACAACTATAAAAATATCAAAGAGCACAGGTACACGTTTTTAATTTAACTTTAATTGAATAATTAATTGAGTTTTTAAGTGATTACAATATTCGTAAATGCTGTAATAGGCTTTATCGATTAACAAAGCCCTGAGTTTATTTTTAAACATGTTCACATTCTGAATATTCTTTAATTCTGCTGGTAATTTGTTAAACAGAATGACCGACTGCACGCGTGACCCGTGTTTGACAACATTAAGCTTTGCCTGCAGAAAAGTAGGAAGATCTTTTTGCCAGACGTTTTACACCTGCAGCCTGTGGGTCAGATATACGCAGAGAGCCTACAATGCCCTCCGTGTTCAGTACAACAATGCTTTCCAGGTGCTGGTGGGGCTTCCGCGGTTCTGTAATACGTCGGGCATGTTTGCCGAGGCACGCATGGATAGTTTTGAAGCTGTCATGCGCAAAGAACGGCATCCCTAATGCATAGCATACGTGGGGGGTCCAACAGCATCCTTAAGGTTATTGTGGAGAGGCCAGATTGCCCTTTTCTGATGATCTGGTCCCGTAGGCATAGCTGCGGGCCCGGTGCTGAGGAAAGATATTTTAATTAGTTTGTTTTTTGTTTTCTGTAGTAGTTAAGTTTAGGGTAAATTAAATTTAGATCAAATTAAATTAGATTAAATGTAATGATGAAATGAATTGGATTATATTAAATTCGGTTAAATTGTATTCATTCATTAAATTTGTACTGTTCAATTGGGCTGTGTGGGTGTGTGTGTGGTGTTGTTTTGAATTGATTTTTTCTCTTATTAATGTCGTACTAACATAGCTCCTAAGTACTTGCTACTAACCCATATAAAGTTTTTTTTTATTTGATTTGATTTTTCTGCGAGTATCTACTCTATTTTTAACCGACTTCCAAAAGGAGGAGGTTCTAATTCGATTGTTATTCCTTTTTATGTATGTACACCGATTACGCTGAGATTTATGATCCGATTTATGCGATTTTTCTTTAGTTTTATGCGGAATAGGTGCCATTTGGTTCCATAAAAATTTAACATAGTTTGGCCCAGTAGTTTTCGTTTTATGAACATTTTTACTTCAGTCGTGTGGTGTAATTTCAACATGTTCACCGATTTCTCCCCCATTTGTGGAGCGATTCTCAAAATTCTTTTTTTATTTGAAATAAAATACTCCTAAGATTTAAATTTACTTTATTTATATTTACTGATTTAAATTTGGTGAAGATCTGTTGCTGATCTTCGGTGATATACAATGGAACTCTTTAAAAATAGTTGGTAAATCGGTCGTGATTGCTGCAATCGCTTGGATGTTTATTGTCTATACAACATCATGACGTAACATCACGCCTGTATGCTCTGAGGGTTACGCAGATGTGTACAATACACCCAAATTTAGACAGTTTAGGTATTTTAAGTTCCATTTATTGGCGATAAGCCCATTACCATGACATGTATTGTTAACAATGTAAAATAAATGCATAGCAAACATTTTTTTGTACAGGATATTACAACTAAAACTTTTTTGCAAAAATAAAACCGACTTCAAAAAACACTTTAGCTTCAGAAGTCGGTGACAAAAACAAACGAAATGTATCAAACGAAGGTCACCGCCTTCTGAAGCTAAAGTTATTTTTCACTTTTTTGTGTTTTGTGTTTTTTGAACTCGGTTTTTTTTCTTTCATCGTCTGTTTTAAACTCGTTAAAGTTTTTATTTAAATGAGTAAGGAGAACTAAAATATAAAGACTTGGTACCGTTAAAATCCTAATTTTAATAAAATGCTCCTTACATGATTCTGTCTGATTTAACGAAGCATGGTTCTTAATGCTCGCATTTGTATAGTAAAGGCTGCCTTAATATTGTATTTATAGCTGTTTTTCCAAAATGTAATGCTATATCTAAGTTTAGATTCAACTAGAGCAAAATAGACGGTACGAAGTTGGCCAATAGATAAAACATCCCTGAGAGATCTGATAGCATAACACGGACTACTTAGGTATTGTATTCGTAATTGAATCTAGTTCTGGCTTCTAGTTGAGTAAGCAATCAATTTGTACAAAAAAAATCTAAACTTTCTACTGTATCAATTTTCCTGTCTAAGGATTCTACGTTTACTAAAGCTTTGTTCCTAACTGTAGATCTAAATATCATACATTTTATCTTACTTAAATTTAATTTAAGATTATTTATAGACAACCAGCTTTCACAAGCGGCTATAAAACATTTCATTTACGTTTTAAGGTCTCTATATTGTCATCAGCTATAACAGCACTTGTTTACCAGCTTTGACCGAAATTTCTGTCATTAGAGGCACCCTCCAGGACTTGAACGTTGCTACGTACTGGTCGCACCAAATCTGAGTCATCGATTCAAGAAGAATAAGAAGATTATGGTGTTTTTGGGCCATGTTAAAACTGTTGTTTAAGTTTGTTAGGTAAATAAAGTTCTATTAACTTGTACACAGTTTATTGTTACAGAGTCGATTACCAACACTACTGTCTAACTAAATACTCTGAACTTAAAAGGAAACACAGAGCAGTTCCTAGACCAGTATGTGTCGCGACTACGCCCAAAAGAAATTGAGTTGTACAAATAAAAGGCCAAAGAGTTGATAGATTTTTGAATTAGTGTGTTGTAGGTGCTACAATATTTTTTTAATGATATTACTCTATTAAATCTTTATTCGACAGCTAAACTATCAGTAAATTGCACAAAAATAATCACACATTCGCACACTACCAATTTGCAACAATATTTCATCTTTTAACATATATTTAAAATTTAATCTTTCTAAAAAAGAGTTTCAAACTACGCGAAAGCACGTGAAGGCTTCAATTTAAAAAGCCACATATTTTTAGTAATTAACTGTTACAACTACCTCTTTTGTGGTCACGCTACGCTTAAAGTTAATACTACTGTTAAAGTCTAAGGGTAGATGTAAAGGGCCACATCGATCTACTACAAATGCATATTTGTGCAATCAGTTTAACACTATGTAAATATGAACATTAATTACTACCAATTAAATTATACTATAAAACACGATCTTAATAAATTATCGGCTTAAGAGGAAACAGCACGGCTGTTTTTCCATACAAAAGTAGTGTGTTTCCTCCCTGGATAATGCCAGTAGAGCAATATTTTTTTTATTTTCCAAAAAATCTATGACCACTATAAGGTCCCCTGTTCCCTGTTTTCTTTTTTTTTTTATTAATTATTTATTATAAGAGATAATATGAACCTTAAAAAATTGGCCAGCTTTTCCGCTGTGTTCAAACATCCAGAAAACAAATTTTACTATATTGATTATATAAAAAATGAAAACAAAGGAACACGGCCAAAACCTTTCTTTAATTTTTAATGAAAAATTAGTTTAATCGGCCAAGTTTTGGAGAAGTAGGTAATCAGTCTACTACGAAACGTTGTTTTTGTGTACTTTTAATTGGTATTTTCTGCTGTTGTCTCTTTCGCGCTCTGCGCGCTTTGGGCACTGCGCGACAGCAATACATTTTACAAATTCTCTCGCCGTCAGTGTTTCCTCTTAATTATGTAAATCTTGACAGATTGTCTGTTTAATCAAGTTACATTTTAAGTAGTTTAGTAAAATAGAGGTAGTGAAAACGGGGTAAGGGTCAAAAGAGAAAATAAAATGCAAAGGAAACCCAAATACCTGGCCCCAATTTGAATGCAACAACTAACAACTCCACTTTACCCAAAAGATAAGAAAAAATGATAAACATTTTAATTGAAAAAATAACGTGAAATATAAATGTAGCACAAGAAGGAAGCAGGACAAAAATAGGGCAACACAGTTAAAAAAAGTAGAAAACAAGACTTAATTATATAATGCCTCCAGCGGAAACGGAAGACGGCAAAAAACTAATTTACTTAAGATACACGGCGAAACTAATTTCGGGCTGAAAATCTAGTTTCAACATTTTTGTTTTTTAGTTTCTTTTGAAAGAAATCTTTTGGATTTTTATCGTGTTTTGAAGTTTGATGAGACTTCGCTGTATGTTTTGGGGTCAATCTCTGAATTTCTTTTAGAAAAGAATTTGTTCATAATTTTGACTGGACTTGTTTTTCTTTTTTTAAGAAAAACACAACCCTAGCTTCGGTTAAATAACGGTGTTTTTTACACATATTTCCATTTTGATACCTACAACATAAACAAACTGGTAAATTACAATGTCATGTCAGTCCGCGGTTTGTAGCAAAATACAGCCAGTATACCGATTGTCAACACGAATAGAATCTAGAAATATTTCAGGCATCCGAAAATGCTTTATTTTGTTGCACATTATTACTGACTAGATTATGTCGGCGACTTCGCCCGGGTAGAGTTCCGTAACTGTCCCACCGGGATTGAACTACCGGGATAAAAGATTCGTCACGTTTGTTACACCTTATCTTGTAAGGTAGGACGCACTCAGGCTCGGTGGAGCGACGATCTTCGCAAGGTGGCCGGTAGTAACTGGATGAGAGTTGCTGAGAATCGAGTTGAGTGGCGTGCTATTGAGGAGGCCTATGTCCAGCAGTGGACTGCAGTAGGCTTATGATGATACTCGTGCTAGGGCCTAGGTAAGCGCATAAAGGTGCAGGAATGACTTTGACCTTGAAAAAGTAATTCCTGCACCTTTATGAGCTTGGAAGGTTGTATTGATGATTTTGATGATTATAATTCTATAACTACATACGTCTTACAGTCGCAAGCAATATTTTAATCAACATACAACCTAGCACTGGCCTGCAAATTGCAAAAAACGTTAGAAAATTTGAATTTTTCGGGCTACCCTGGAACATCCACCTTAAGATAGATATTATTAAGATATTTCAAATAGGGTAGATGACACTAAAACAATTCCAAGACACCAATCTCTAAAAAAAACATTATTTTGGGCCTGGAAACCCGATTTATTTTCAAATTAGATTTTTAGTTGCTTTGAAATCGATAAATAGTTGAGTCATTGAGTTGACCAAACAGTGACGTCACAGCGTGTTACTGCCATATAAAATCTATGAGAGACACGCGTTTTCGACAGCTCTTTAAAAGTATATCGATTGATTGGTGTGTCATCTATTGAAATATTTTATGTCAGTTAAATCTACATGGACTCCTATGAAACATCAATGCATACATAAGTACACCTATCATCATGCTAAGACACACTCATACGAATCATAACCATCCATTTGCTTTTTTCACTTCTTCCCCAACACAACAACATAAAATTAGCAGTCAATTAGGGCCAGCTTAATTCCATAAACTAATAAGTATAAAGTTGGCACCGAATACCAAAACACGCGAGCCATGCCCAGTGATTTGACAGAACGTGAGGGTGTGGCTAGTAATTACACAAATGGATTAATATCACACACCCTTATTTACGAATTAATTCGTTACGGTGTGTGTATGGGGGTTTGTTATTGTTTTAAGTAGTTGTGGGTGTATTGTCGCTGGTATTAAGTTGCGGGATTAATGGGGTTGTGTTAAAATATGATAGAAAAAAAAACACATTCAAATTAAGAATCAAGTTCTTTTTTATTTTAAGGATGACAAATACGATACGAGAACATTGCGTTTTTAAAAGAAGAAAGTGACAAACATTAAAAAGATGCTTAGATGGTTTGGTCATGGGGAGAGGATGAGTGAAAGGCAGAAAAGGCCTTTTGCTACCCAGTGATTAGCAAAAGGTATTTACAAGGCAGATGTGAGTGACAACGCCGGGAGAGGACGCCCTAGATGGACATACACTGACCTTATTGGTGAGGTTCTTCAGAAAGGTCAGGTGCATAGTACTCGCAACCGGCGTGCGTGTATGACCAGATGTATGAAAGTGGACGAGGCGTCAAAGGTATGTAAGGATCGTAACATCACCATTCTGTGGTTTCTGACTACCACCTTGGGGGAAAGTCGTAAGTTTATATGTATGTAAGTAACGCCTCTAAGTCATGATACCAGTGTTTTCTCGACGACGCCCGTTTTCTAGCACAGCGTTTTTATGCAGCAAAATTATAAGTGTGAACTTAACACAATATTCTTCACTAGTCTAACCAAGGACATGTATAATATGCCTTTTTATACCTTTAAAGACTTTTGGCGGCAGGACGCTGTGTTCCGTCGCTTTCGCGGACAAGTTACACTGGTCAGCCAACACAAGTGAAGTGATACTAACATAGTTTTAAGTCTTATTTATTAACACAAGTCTTGTATTTACTTTATATTTATGTTAGTTTATAAGGTATATATTTATGGGACATTGTAATAGCCTGAAATAAATTGACGTTGTTGTTGTTATAGAATCTGTTAAAAAGAGTCAAACAAACCAAAATAAGTCCAAAGAATCTAAGGCAGTCACTTGCGACATATACTGTGCTGACTGGCTTATATTTTCATCTAGCCAATTTTTTATAACTGCCGTATTGTACGTTATCAACGTAATTATAATTTAAATTCTTAATAATTATAATTCCTAGTCATGGATGTTTATATGTATAATAAGTATGTATTTACAAACAAAAAGTATCTATGTAGTACATCAACTATCTGGTGTCCACGACACAAGCCTCGTTGCTTAGTGTGGCACTAGATGGCGCTGTGTGTATTGTCCAGCGATATTTATTTATTTTATTTTATTTATTTATTTATTTAAATCCCTAACTAAATTAAAACGAACAAAGGGAGTAAATCATATCAAGCTCCACGCCTCTATTTATAGCCTTTCACGGTCATTAATTAAACAATAGTATGATCTGCAAGCATTAAAACGATTTCAAGGACATTCCATTTCATTTCTCTTTACAGCGATTCCCAAGGGACAGTGGATTATTAATTTTCATATGGGCGCAGCCGCGAGCATATACAATTATGTTTTTCAATGAAAATCATAAATACAACGAATAGAACCCGTCGTAGTTACTACTAACGCTATCTATTATCGAATAGTGCAACTAAATTTGTTTCGGAAAATGCCACTAGGCGACCAAATTTAAAAACAGTTTTATACGACATACAACAAAGAAAGGTATCATTTTAATATTAAAAATTAAAAAGAATAATATCTAGATATTTTCCAAATATGAATATTGCAGGATTTGTATGTATTTTCTTAATTTTGTACGTAATTACGCGTTAGTCAGTCAGCCAATGACAGCCGTACGTCAGTTGCCGCCAGACTCTTGGCGCGATCAGTAATGTGGGTGGGTGCTACGTCGGCCTAAAACAAAAACTAACATCACGTATTTAATTTTATATGGCTTCGATACGAGCGAGTTTGTAAACGTTGTGAATAATTAGTTTCCAACTTTCGGATTGAAAAGGTGAGTTTTTCTGAGTGTACGTAATTGGCCTAGTTTTTATTTTTAGTAAAGGAATTTGTTTTTTATTAATGTTTGTTTGAGTTGTTATTTTTTGTTGTTGTTGTTTATGTTGACAATTTAATTGAGTTGTCTTGTTTTTTTCTTCATCTTAATTTAGTTTCCATGGGTGGTTAGGTATTGCATTATACTTATTTTTGGGTTTATGATCGTATAAATACATAATTAAATTTACTACCTGCACAATTTGTTTAAATTAACTAATAAATTATCCTTTTAAATATTCATTAAATTAACGATTCAAAGAAGCTTGATTATTCTACTTCTAACATTATTATTTATTTTTCCACAAAACATGCGCAATACAGCGCCATCTAGTGAGTAATAGATTTACAGCGAAGTTTGTAAAGGTGTGATGGTGCTGCCACCTAGTGGCGAATAGCTCAAGTAGTTTAAACTAGCAGAAAACGAAGTAGTATAATTAGGTAAACTTAATAAGGTAACTCGTAAAAATAACGTTCACTAGCTCATTTGTAAAGAAAACTTAATTGTACATTATTGATTTGTTATAGTAATTTCAATATTGATACACCTTCCACATCACCTTCTTCCTTGAATAACAAATACCTGATCTCTAAATAAAATATGTATCAATTTCATTGACATCATTATGCACCGCCAGACTACGCATCCACTGCCGGTTAGATTCTCTCTTTTCTTGTGCCAAACTCCACTTTCACTGTATCCACTTACGGCCGTTTTCTATAACTTATTTACGTATAACTTTTGGTTAATATGTCTACGTTCGTAGCTATTGATGTTTGTATAAACAAATAAAGCTTGAAATATCCTATCCGCGTCACCTACCTGTCACTTGATTAATAGAAAAATCAAAGAAAGCTTTTCTGTGACGTTTTGTTTCCAACCGTCCGTAAGCTTAATGTCAAACAGACAGAGATAGCAATGTTCCGTTACCTGTTAATAAGTTATTGAAAATTACTTTACTGTTACTTAAAGATAGCCAATGGTTTGTAAACAAAAATATGACATAGTATATTGCACAGGACAGAGAGGCTTGGAAGAAGAAAGGGAGGCTTTGCCCAGTAGAGGGACACTCAAATAACAAAAAAATAGGTTCAGTTAATTAAAGAAAATAATGACTTATTAATATTCATAATGAAAATTGTTTGCAAATACCTTCAAAGAGAATAGACAATAACAAAACTCATTAAAGCCTTCTAAAAAGCGTCTTTCTAAAAAGTACCCTCATTCATAAAATATCAAAGAAAATAATAATGAATAAATTCTCTCATTCGTTTTTCAAGGCTTGTAGGAAAGAAAATTAAAACAAGCACCGCTTCTTTTGTTCCCAAGGCGTGAAATCGACCGCAGAAAATGAGTTTTAAACGCAATGAAAGATGAACTGTGCAGTTTTTATTCCTTAGTTTTTAGATCGTTTTCTGTGATCATTATTTTTTGGGAGCTAGAGGAACTGCAGGATTCGGTAGTTTTTACTTGGATGATCCAGACTTTCACACTATATACATCATCGTCTGCCTAGCCTTTTCCCAACTATGATGCGGTCAGCTTCCAATCTTCCAAACTAACACTGGCTCGGAAGACACTCGGTAGGTAATGGGTGGTCACCCATCCACGGGCTAGGTGCGGCTACCAAGCAGCCGTTATTATTTAGCCAAAATCTCCTTACTTCCACACTACTTGCATATTAATTGTATCCGTGTATTGATCATTGAGAAAAATAGGTAGTTTGGGAAATGGAGAAAGAATTCGACTACTACCTGATACCTATTTGCATAAAAAAAGAAATCTATACTTTTAAAATAAGAAAAAAAAAATTGTAAGTTTTCATGTAGAGGGTAATCTCCGGAACTAATGATCAAATTCTAAAAATTATTTCAGTGAAAGCAAGCTACATTATTCGTGAGTGCCATGGTTTTAAATAATATTTATATCATGCAATATTAGCCGAGCTATCGCAATTTTTGCGGAAAAAGTGCGGCGAAGTGTTAGTATAAAATACAACACAAGCGAAGTGAGAGCAAATGCTAGTCATGTATAAAGTTGCTTTTTTGAGAGGCTGTTACTGCAACAGTTGAAGAAACGATTATTATTAAAATGGCGAAAATTCAATTATTCCATAGAACAGCTCAAGAAAGTTTCAAATGCCACATGATTAATTATTCTGTAACTTTTGTTACAGGACCACAAACAAAGATACAACATGGTAAGTAAACGAACAACATTAAGGCCTCGTACAGACGAGCAGCACTTTTCTGTCAACAGAGCCAACTTCAGCTGTCGACAAAAGCCGCTCATAAATCATGAATAATTTAAAAGGTTATCGAGAATAATAATTTACACAATATATTTGTCGTTTTTAGTACGGGTTCGTGAACTACGCCCTCGAGTTACTTGTCACCAAAACTTTTGACGAAGAGACATGGGAAACTATCAAGTAAGTTATGAGTATTTTTTGTTCTTCAAGAATGCCTGCCAATGCCATGCCTTTTTTTTAATGATATCTTGCAGGTCAACTTATGAAGCTGGCTTTTGCTTAACCGGCAAAAAAAAATCTAAAGTAAGCAACTGCGCACAAACAAAAAGTATCTATGTAGTTTATCAACTATCTGGTGTCCACGACACAAGCCTCGTCGCTTAGTGTGGCACTGGATGGCGCTGTGTGTAATGTCCAGCAATATTTTTTATATTTCAAGTGCCCCCTGTGGAATACGAACCTCGGCTTAGGCTTATATAATTGATGTTAAAGAATGTTTCCATTTGTACAGGAAAAAGGCAGACGTTTCGATGGAAGGCAGCTTCCTCGTGCGGCAGATCTACGAAGACGAGATCACCTATCACCTGATTACAGCTGCCGTTGAAGTGCTGCGTAAGTAATGCATTTAACCAGAGATTTAACAAAATGCCTTTAACAAGTAACGATTCTTTTTATTCAGTTTCGACTATCTCGTACTGAAATATTACCAACAGAAATATGAATGACTTTTAATGCAGTAGATCAAGCGGGCACTATTTTTTTTTATCTGGAGATATCAGCTTTTTCAGCATGATTGTTTTAAAGGTGGTAAACTTTCAGTTTCTGCTTGAGATAAAACTGTTTTTTTTTTTTAAATCGATGCCTTTATCTGATTACAGAAATCCCAGCTGATGCAATTCTAGAGCTATTTGGGAAGACTTTCTTCGAGTTCTGCCAAGACTCCGGATATGACAAGATTTTGCAAGTTTTGGGAGCTACACCACGAGATTTTTTGCAGGTGATTTGATACTTTACTATTTTAAATGGAAAAGGATGGATGGATGGATATTTTTTACTCAGGCATAAATTACTCAACGGATTTGGATGAAAGGCACACAGATAGTTAATAACCTGGATAAACACATAGGAAACTTTTAACCCAGTAAGTAGTACTATCCCATGGGACAATTACCAAACTCCACGTGTAAGCTAGTACAGCATAAATTTAACGAGTCTATATTCTTCGCAGAGTAGGCGAAAATCAATAAGGTACAAGCTTGAGAGCATCGTAGAATCAGAGTAGTTGAAATTAGCGCCATCTATTAGCGAGACGTTCAACTAGTACTTTTACCGAAATATACTAGAATATTTCAATATCAAACATCGTAGCAATAATCAGTCTTCTGAAATACGTTCGTTTTTAAACATCTTTGACTCAAAAGGAATAAAGCCATTATGACTGACGGACACTAGTCAATAAAAGTTTACGGTTAAATCCACGCGAGGCGCTACTGTGCAGTCTTGTGTTGTTGTCGCCTATAACTCTCAGCTGTTTTGCAATATCCTGAAGATTCACTGTCAGTAATAATGAGTTTTATTATTTCAATGGTAGAAGTTCGTTTTTAAGAAAAGGGTTCTGTGTATTAGAAGAGTCGTTCAAGTTCATAAAGATTATAATTAGTAATTTATTACCTAATAGTATTGTTTATTGTTGTTGATAACAAGACCAACAGTATCAATGTGATTAGCGAACATTGTCTCGGATAGACTTCCTTCCTGCAACGTTTTATTAAAGAAATCTATACTTAGTTAAAATTATAATTTTATGTTTTCCAGAACCTGGACGGCCTTCACGATCACCTGGGTACTTTGTACCCTGGCATGCGATCACCTTCCTTCCGATGCACTGAACGGCCTGAAGACGGAGCCTTAGTGCTGCACTACTATTCTGACAGACCTGGTTTGGAGCACATTGTCATTGGAATTGTCAAGGTCAGTATAATTCCAATATCCTGATTTGAGGCATGCAGAAGAAGAAATCATACAAAATCCTACAGTAACAAAAAAGATTTCGATTTTTCAAAGTGATCGCAAACTTTTTATGATGTGTGTAGATATATGTATTTAGATACGTCCATGAATATTTTGAGTATCAATGTAGATAGGTTTAAGATTAGATGAAGACCGAAGAAACGATGGTTGGGCTGATTCAAGTGATAATTTGGCAGGAAAGGAGGTGTCTGATGAGATGTCGAAAGTTGTATGGAAGAAGAAAACATGGTGCCGCCCACCCCAAATTAATTGGGATAACGGCAAGATAATGATGATGTTTAGATATTTCTATGTCACTGTTACGATGGTGAACATCGTATGTTTATCATCTAACCCGCGAGATAAACTGTAGAAAAATTGTGCACTTCAACATAATTATCATTTACAATAGGCGATACGACAAAAAAAACGAATTAGTCCGTCAGTTAGAATATCAAAAAATATTTGACCCGTGTTTTTTCTTTTGTTACGTAAACCAAAATTGACGAAGTAATGACGCTTTCTAAATTCTCAATACGTCACGTCTAGGTATGACGTCACGAGCCCCCACTCCCGAGTTTTGCGTTTTATCTTTGTCAATATTCATTGATTTACAAAAACAAAAAATACGTGTCCATTAATTTCCAATACTCTAACTGACGGACTAAATAGATTTGCAATTTTTCGATACTGTCGTCATGACTATTATTTAACGCAGTATTTTTGGTGTAGTGGTCTAGTGTTTACAAAATTATCTAACGCAGTATTGTTGGTGTAGTGGTCTAGTGTTTACAAAATTATTTAACACAGTATTGTTGGTGTAGTGGTCTCTAGTGTTTACAAAATTATTTAACGCTGTATTGTTGGTGTAGTGGTCTAGTGGTCGCAAGCGCTACTGATGAGCATGAGGTCCTGGGTTCGATTCCCAGGTCGGACAAAGTTTTATTGGATTTTTCCATCAGACGCTAGGACCGAAAGACGCAGTGTTGGGCTACCCACAAGGTTAGCCGACGACCTGGTGAAGGTTGCGGGAATACGCTGAATGAAAGCAGCGCAGAACCGGTTGTTGCGGCAATCTTTGGGTGAGGCCTATGTCCAGCAGAAGCCATCTTCTTCCATAAGTTTATTTAAATAATTAACATTCAGCTTGAGAAAAGTCTAAATTCGCTATGCAGATGCTTTGGACCGACATCAGTAGAGAAGGCTAGATTAATGTGCATGTTCATGTAGTTCAAATACAATTCGCCAGTTATGTTTAAGTCCTATGTAAAAGGGGGCGAGCTTATTCCCATCAACTGGGCACAAATTCAGACTCTGTGGCTGCTACTGAGAAATTCCTGATGGAAAACCCCAAAAAACGTTTGCCTAACCCGGGAATCGAACCCAGGACCTTGTGCTCAGCAGTCACAATTGAGACCACTAGACCAACGAGGCTGTCAAGATTTGTGGAATTCATAGGCCCCTTAAATAATTTCTGTTACAGACGGTCGCCAGCAAGCTCCATGACACCGAGGTCAAAGTCGAGATCTTGAAGACGAAGGAAGAATGCGACCACGTGCAATTCCTCATCACTGAGACGTCCACATCTGGACGAGTGTGTGCCCCGGAGATGGCTGAAATCGAAACTTTGTCTCTTGGTAAGCATGCTAGGGCACGGAGTATTTTTTTGTTATTGTTTGACTGATTGATCGAAGCTCTAAATACTTTTGAAATGCTTTCATACACAATTTGGTACTGTTATCAGCTGATGTTTTTCAGTAAATTGGTGTTGTCCTGTTTGTAGTGCCTATTCACCAGCTACAATTTCGCGTATTTTTTAGATACGTGAATCCTATGAAACTACATATTTTTTCAAGAGAACCAGAAACGTTACAATAGGAATAACATATACCTATCAGTAGCTTACGTCAATCCCAACATTTTCGGTGGTTGCTGATTCTTTGGTCAAAACAGGTCAGCTCTCTGGTCACGAAGAATCAAACAACCGCTTGACAATATCCCAAAAGACAGGACCCAAACGGTTGAAACACATAACTATCAATTAAGTTATTGTTTTTGGGCCGTTCAAGGTTTTTAGCACCTGCAGCAGCCGCCTCAGAATGCTTGAATGCGTGCTTATCAATACTTTCCAGAGCCCAAAGTGAGTCCAGCGACATTCTGCCGAGTATTCCCGTTCCACCTGATGTTTGATCGGGAGCTGAACATCGTACAAGCTGGACGCACTGTGTCGCGTCTGATGCCGAGAGTCACCAGACAAGGCTGTAAGATCACTGATGTTTTAGATACGGTAAGTCCTTTAAAAATAATTGATAGTGGAGAACCCAGAGAGTTATTTAGCAAGCACACTCAGCAAAAAATACTTGATAGCTAAGTAGGTAGGGCGTGATGAGAGAACGATGAGAGTATACTATGAAAACGTGCTGTTTAGTTAGCAACGTCGATTTTCCTCTCAACGTACGGATCCTGAACCAGAATCACTTAAACAGGCAAGACTTCTCAAAGATATTGTGTTGTGATCTTTTACTAAATATGATTCTGCAGTCATCTCTCATTCCACCTACCCATATAACTCTGCTACTACAACAGCCCATAACGTCCACTGCTGGACATAAGGCTCTCCCATGATGGGAGGAATTTGCCGTAATATCCACGCTTGGCAGGCGGATTGGAGATCGCAGTGATGAAAGACTAACAGAAAACGCTGCTGCCCATTCTCTGGTCTACGGAGGCGCAAGGTGTTTTGCCTCAGACATTAGTCGCCTTATACGACACCCGTGAGTGTAATGGGTTGGTTCTATTCTACTCTGCCGGATACCACACGGCTACTGAAAACTATAACTCTGCTGCTGTATAACTATTTCTACAGCTTTCGACTGCCGTTAGTCGAGTGGTCCCAAGCTCCTCTGCTGAGCATGAGGTTCTGGTTTCGATTCCCAGATCAGGCCAAATTTTATTGGGTTTTTCCGTTTTTGAATTTCTCAATACGGACTAATTACGCGGGGTCCGGACGGAATTGAGGAAATAAAATAATATTTCAGGTGCGACCTCACTTGGAGATGACATTCGCCAATGTGCTCGCTCACATCAACACGGTGTATGTGCTGAAGACCAAACCAGAAGAGATGACTGTCACAGCCCCTGACGAGGATATCGCTTCTCTACGTCTGAAGGTATTTTGACGAACATAGAAAACTTAAAATGATTGCCCTGTTCTCTATTTACTACTTCACGATGCGTCGCACACAAAGTTTGAGGGCGTTCTACTTTACGCTTGCCTATTCGCGGTCTCCATTCAAGAGCACATGATTTCAACTTTTCCAATGTGTACCTGCTTTTCTAATTCCAGGGTCAAATGCTGTACATTCCGGAGACAGACGTGGTTGTATTCCAATGCTACCCCAGTGTGACTAACTTGGATGATTTGACACGGTAATTAGTACCTACCTACTATACAGGATGTTAAAGTAGTCGAATGCCATAGCTTAGGGGTGAGTTCAGTATCGTTAAAGGAACCCGTAAAAAATTAAAAATAAAATACCTTTAAATTTTTTTTTAAACCTAAAATTAGGGTGTTAGTGTGAACACCGTTATCCTTGAAACCAGTGGTTTGGTTTCATTAGTAGAACCTAAAACCATTGAAAAAAGCAACCTTTTTTTTTAAGAAAATCCACTAAGTATTTTCCTCAAGATTATTTCACCCTAATGCGCTCGGAAACAGCTGACCGCCGAACGGGCGGGCTCTCGGGGCCATCGCGCCGCGCCGCAGTCAGCTGTCGCTAGAGCGAGCGCCGCGAGCCAAGCCGTTTATTTCTCGCGCGTAAATTGAGTGTGAGAGCAGCGGTGGCCCAGTGGTGGCGGCCCCGACTTACGAACAGTAAGTCGTGGGTTCGAACCCAGACAAGCGCCTCTTACATTGTGTAATTTATTTCATCACCACTGCTCTCAAAACGGTGAAGGAAAACATCGTGAAGAAACCGGCATGTCCTAGAACCAAAACTTCGAAGACATGTGACATCTACCAATCCGCACTGGGCCCGCGTGGTGGATTATAGCCCATTCCCTCTCATAGAGAGGAGGCCGTGTCCCAGCAGTGGGAACATTATAGGCTGATGATGATGATGATGAAATTGTGTGTACTTATACTAATGAACAGTGGACCGAAATGGTACGGCTTTACGCCATCGCGGGTGATAACCTAAACGAAGCTCGTAAGATGTATCCATATCCAGGTCAGATTGTCGAGTGCTAAACAACCTAAAATGTGTGAATTTTAAACAGTTGTTGGGACTAATTTAGGTAGGTAAGTGTAGATATTCAATCTCCACCCCCTAAGACAACCCACTGACCTCTGTGTAAATTTAATCGGTAATTTTTAAAACACGTTCGACAGTAGGTAAGTAGTTATAGCATTTAAACAAATAAAATAATTTTAATTCTAAACGATTGCTATTTTAAGTCAGTAGGTACTAAATTAGGTTGATCTTGCAATAATTTTTTTGTTTATTTTTCCTGGGTTCCTTTATCGATACTAAACCTACCCCTAAGCTAGGGCACGCGACTACTTTAACACCTTGTATAATAGAAACGGGTTTTTATACTATTCTGAGAACTTTTCTGCGACATACATTAAAAATCGCACACTAATATTGGTATCTAGATTTCGACGGTGGAACTTTGAAATGATCTAAGCGACATTAAATGTGCTGCGGATTTTTAAGATTAGTAAATCCAAAGCAAGGTAAATGTCCTTTACGACATTACAAGTTTCCGTCGATATTTTTTAAACAGTACTATTTACCTTCATACGTTTCAATTATTATTTAGTTTCAAACAGGGACCGAAAAGGTTACCTGTAAAGGTGTTTTAATCGAGTATTTTTTGACCATATTTTAGGGTTAATCAGCCTATAATATCCAGTTTACGCACATATTTAGTTCTTGTATATAAAAAATAAGCAAGAAAGTGACGGATTTAGCCGGCGCTTGGTGCGCTATCTCTTTCATTCTGGTGCAAAACAGCAATACTTATTATAAGAATACCCAATAAGGACCCATATTAATGGTTAATCAAACATAAGTTCGAACCAGTTAACCTTGATTAACCCGATTAATCGATCTGTGGTTTCAAATATTGTAACGTACTTTCTATAACTGACTGATAAATCCACAAACGAATTCTGTTCCCAGATTAACATAATTTAATTATTTTCGTTTATTTATTTATGTTTTTTTTTTGTTGCAGCCGCGGCCTTTGCATCGCAGACATCCCACTCCACGACGCCACTCGTGACCTGGTCCTCATGTCAGAGCAGTTCGAAGCTGACTACAAGCTCACTCAGAACCTGGAGGTGCTCACTGACAAGCTGCAGCAGACCTTCCGAGAGCTGGACTCCGAGAAACAAAAGACTGACAGGTATTTTGTGGAGATTCAATTTGTTCGTGGTCATGTTGGCCGTTAAGGTGGGTCCACACCGGCGTACGTCCGAACCGTACACGCGACGCGCCCCGATTGTCTATGGTCGTGTCACATTCGGCTGCTCCTCTCGCGAACATATCCAAAGCTGTTCAAACTATTTTCTTATGATGCACGTGTCAGGTTGTATAAATGGTGTAAATAGACCCTTAACGAAGCCGAAAGGCACTTATTTTCCTGGTCACTGCGATCATTCTTTTGTTCTAGACCATACCTTGAAACCTTCTATATTATTATATTGAGGGCCAAAGTTCCTAAAATTAAAATTTAAAATAAATTATTTTTTGCGCAGAGTTACTCAGTTTGATGTACAGAATGTTTGGTTGACGGCTTCGTGAAGGGACTGTTTACATGTTGACCAAAATATGATTCACGGACGTAACAAAAATGGCTTAACAGAGTTATTATCAAAACACGTAAGAAACATTGAATTTCGTAGGGTTCCATGGCGCTTCCACTTTAAGGTGATAGCATAACCTATGCCTCATGCCTTAATAACTTTATTCCAGGCTCCTCTACTCAGTCCTACCCATCAGCGTGGCTACCGAGCTCCGCCACCAGCGCCCGGTCCCAGCCCGACGCTACGACACAGTGACCTTACTCTTCAGCGGTATCGTCGGGTTCGCTAACTACTGCGCGCGGCACACTGACCATAAGGGAGCCATGAAGATCGTCAGGATGCTTAATGATTTGTACACCGCGTTCGATGTTCTGACTGATCCGAAGAGGAATCCTAATGTTTATAAGGTAAGATTGCCTGACACATGACATCCAGCACAAATGGCTTAACGTGTTTTTCGAGGTACGGAGGAAACTCGGTATGTTATGGTTACCCATGTACGGACCAACCTAGGCCAGCGCAGATTTTATTTTTATTAAAAAGAAACCTGGGTAACCTGTAGACCATACAAATATTTGTTACGTGCGGGAATCGAACCCGCGACACGCAGCGCAGTAAACCGTGCCGTCTTAACCGTCGAGTGGCTTAATCTGAAGATCGAAAAAAGCGGCTGTTATTGTTTAGCCACGAGCTACTTATCTTTTATTTTGGTTAAGGAAGTGAAGCATATCAGAGGAACCTTATTCTATCTTTTTACAAGAGAATCTATATACTATGAACTTGTATGTATACTACACCCCCCCCCCCCTTGTTGTACTGTTAATGTACCCAATGTGAACATATAATCATACATTCGAATCTAAATTCCAGGTGGAGACAGTTGGCGATAAATACATGGCAGTATCTGGTCTGCCGGAGTACGAGTTGGGCCACGCCAAACACATCTCTCTTCTCGCTTTAGAGATGATGGATCTGTCTCAGACAGTCACCGTTGATGGAGACCCTGTTGTAAGTAACTAGCATTCATTAGTTGTATCAGTTTCTGAAAAAAATAACAACAACGCGTATGACGTAGGTACCACAGGGTATTATTTTATCCGGCTTTAGTCCTTAAGGTCCTGTCATGCCGAGCGAACCGGACCAACTACGAACACCGGACTTTGGCAGATATATTAGCAAACTATCGGTAAAATCTGGTGTCGACAGTCCGGTCCGAAATCAAGTCCGCTCGATTTGATCACACCTTTCGTTAGGTTGTAGTCCGGTAAGAATACTGCTAGTTGAAGTGCTAAACATCGCTATCTTAGCATAGCATAGCTATTATCTTTTATTAATTTTCAGTCTCTTCAATATTAACAAACCTTGTTTCTCTCTCATTAACTTACACTTCTTCCTTACCCAGGGTATCACAATCGGCATCCACACGGGCGAGGTGGTGACCGGAGTCATCGGTCACCGCATGCCCCGGTACTGTCTCTTCGGAAACACGGTCAACTTGACCAGCCGCTGCGAGACCACTGGTGTGCCGGGCACTATCAACGTTAGCGAGGATACATACGGGTAACATTTGTTTTTTGTTTTTTTAGTTGTTCGGACTCTTGGTTGAGAGGAGCTCGTGGCTAAATAATAACAGCTGCTCGGGGTCGATCGTTAGGTTAAGCCGTGCTTGCCTAGGTTGGTCTGTGGATGGGTGACCACCCATTACATACCGAGTTTCCTCCGTGCCTCGGAAAGCACGTTAAACCGTTGGTCCCGGCTGTCATTTGTAGATCTTTGACATTTGTTAGGTAGTCAAAGGTCCAAAAAGTCTGACAACCAGTCTTACCAAGGGGTATCGTATTACTCGGTACTAACTGGGTTGTGGAGTTCAGATAGGCAGTCGCTTCATGTAAAATACTGGTATTCAGCTGCATTCGATAAAACTGGAAGCCAATCCCAACATAGTTGGGAAAAGGCTAGGCAGATGATAGTTGGTCGGACTCCGGTTCTTTAAGAATAGGGCTCAAATTTCAAAAGAAGGAAAAAACGGAAAGTCCAAGAGGATCCTTATCCTGCGGTTGGACACGACCGGCTCATTCATCATTCTTCTGCCTTTATCCCAGTTTATTTGGGGTCGGCGCAGCATTTAATCTTCTTCCATACTTCTCTATTACTCGTCATCTCAGCAGTCACCTCCTTTCTAGCCATATCATCTTTCACACATTCCATCCATCGTTTCTTTGGTCTTCCTATAATCGTATAGTCATCTACATTCATACTGATCATTGTCCTCATTCCTCCGCATCACATGTCCATACCGCAGTAACTAATGATAAGAGTGATAGTATTTTTGAGTACCTACCTACCTAGTACCTAGGTACTTGACTTAAAAATACTATCACTCTCGATAACAAAAGTCCCTTCAATTTTCTTAGGAGGTCGACCTAGACCTCCTAAGAAAATTGAAGGAACTTTTGTTCATTAGTAATCTTTTGCGAAAGATTTGACTTTAGACACACAGTGTGCCTTGTACCTGAGATGAAAAGACTAACAAAAAAAGAAAATGTTCAAAAAATTATTGTAATCGGCGTTTTCAAGACATGGATAACATAACTATAAAACAGCAAGAAGTAAGGCACAAATTTAATCTTCGCACAGATCTAAATATCGTTGCAAAGTCAACGGAATAGGCAATTTCTGTATCCCAAACGGTAGCTCAAAATTCTGCCAAAGAATTTGTCTGATCCCACATCGAGCCAGATGTTTTAACTCCACCGGTTTCAATCCACATCTAGAGGTTGGCACTAGATGATCTGATAAAATATCACCATACTTCTCCAGCATCAGTTTTCTTTGATAATTATAATCATCAGGCAATTCTAGTTCTTTAACCAAAGCCTTGTTTATCGATAAAGAAATCCTTGGGACAGCTCTCATAGCTAGCTTTAGACAGGATACTAATTCATATGGATACTTTCTGTTGTATTCGTTCAATCGATCTAATATGGACTCTATTGGATTAGTAGAAGCCATATCTGACGTTATTCTAGCTCCAAATCTTAATAGTATCATCAGCATTTCTGAAGCTCCCATTTGTATCACGACTCTCACTGGAGAAGCATGTCCACAACTTTCCAAAGGCACGTCTATGAAACGATAAGTCTTTCCATTTTCTTTGTACTCGAGGTTAGCGTTAGTTGCATGGTCTAAGTAGAAAACTAGAGCGTGTACGTTTTCTTCTTTGTCCATGAAGTCTGATTTCCAACCGGCTAAGAAGTATGGTGCTGATGTGCCGAATATTGCTCCTATATAAACAAAAGAGGGCTAATTAGTTTCTTGCAAGAGCGATATGAGCGTGCAGGATCATCACAAATTATCATTATAGTTTAGAACATTCAAAATATTGTGATCAATTCAGTCGTCTATGTACCTATAGCAATATCAGCCTATAACGTTCCCACAGCTGGGACACAGTTCTTTGTGGGAGTAAGTGGACTTAATTCAAAACACACACGCCGTCCATCAGCGTACGGTGGATACCACGTGTCTCAGAGTGCTGGTTGTCAGAAATGTCGGTTCTATCACGATGTTATCTGCCACCATTTTAAGTAGTATGTGTAGTCAGAAATTATTTAAAACACTATCACATAATAAAATTATACCCATTGTTTGTATTCCTGCCGGGGCTGCGGGACTGTTTAAAAGAGTTACCTGGCCCCGGCACACAAAGGGCGAAGAACGAACATGGATGGGTTTTAGTCAGTAAAAGTCTGACACTCCCTCTCGCTCCTCCCGGGAGTCAAAATTTGATGATTTCCCATCCAAAAAAAACTCCATGTAAAATACTGGTATTCAGTTGCATCCGATTAGACTGGAAGCCGACCCCAAACAAAAAGGAAAGGCAGATGACTACTTTCCTCTGGAGTCGAGTCACGTATCAAATTTTAGCTCAAACACATTTAACACCAACATACCCAAAAATATTCTTTCAAAGGTCTTTTCACAGGCGTATATCTCGTCCAATAGCGCAGCTACCACCTCGTTATCCTGCAAGCTCCAATCAAAGGCAAGCTTCATGGCCACATACAACACGTTATGATACTTCCCCATACGGCATACTTCCCCGTTTTGCGTCTTGCAGGTGTTGTGGTACTTCAATGCTGACGAAACGAAATTCTTGCATGATGTGTTGTCAGAATGGTTTTGACCTGCAAGAGTGTAGAAATATCATCAAAGTTTGATCAGTAATTGTACCTTTCGAAAACTGGAGATTTATATACTATGGATGACTAGCTTATCAGTATTAAGGCGACCCGTGACTTCCCAGTCGTGGGTCCGACCGTTTTCTAGCAGATTGCAGTTCCGCTCGCCCAATACCTATCATTTTTGAATCGGTTGACTGGAACAACATTCCAAGTGGTGACTTCAAAAACTATACAAAATTAGAACTGTAATCACTACAAAATTTCGTACAGACTAGCTCATCAAGCTAATACAATCTGTTAAATTTCTTTGTTAGATTTCCAACTTTATCGCTAAAGCATTAGGTTCAAGGTTGATTGGGAAATTTTGACAGATTCGGGTAGCTTGATGTGCTGGCATCTGTACATATTTAATATCAATTTTGACTAAACATGACCTTATTTTATCATACGAATGACTTGTCAAACAGGGTTGCTAATTGTTGATCGAATCAAACAGGTGAACTAATTTTTCCGAAGCACGTTTTAATTTCATCTTTGTGGTAGGTATTTACTGATAAAGAAATTACCATCGTCTTTGTTTTCAACCAATGAAGATACAGCTTTACAACACGATTTTTTAAATATCATGTTTATAAAATTTCATTGAATCGCAATCATTTAAGTCACATAAACTTATGAAGAGAAAGCTTTTATTAATAGACCTGGGTAATAAACTTAGTTTTGCCAGACTATCATAATATTTTACTCAAAATGCTATTTATGGCTGGAATCGTTTCTCTGTGCATCTTCGAGGCTGTGTCTTCTTTGTTAAAGAACAGGGTAATCATTTGCGGGTGAAAATAGACCTTTGAAACTATATTTCTGTAACTATTGATATAGACTTGATGTATTTCTAATTTTGAAAATCGCGTCATGTGTATTATGATTGGAAATGGCAAGAGGTTTTGAATAAAACATTTTACTTGAATATTGTGACCATAAATTCTATAAATAGTTAATTTTCGCATGTTACACATAACAACATCCAGCCTGATTTCCCCTAAGGATGAAAATACATCCAGATTTCGTATTTTACGAATAAGCCGCAGGGGGCGACCCTATTGTTGTAACCGGGAACAAAGTAATAGAAATACCCAACAACACGTTACCCGACGCGACGTGTGACTTGAGTATACAGTTACTCTTCAATTTCTAAACTATAAGTATGAATATGATAGAACTCTTAATACATACATAAAAAGACATTCAAATATTTACGAGCGACAGACGGCACAAGACGAATAAAATCGTAATCCAAAATTTGTTACTACATACTTAGTAACAAATCGCTCTGTCTAGTGTCATAAACACGCTTGTCAGGTAGCATTCGTCAAAATCGAAAATGTTCTGGATAAAAATTATGTATTACAATATTCCCAATATCCGCTCTATAAATGATTTAAATCTCTTTGTTAAAAAACTAGAAATTCCAAAATCAAAAAACAGTGGTCAGACCAAATATTTTGAAGCTGAGGTCTAACAAAATACAAATAAAAAAATATAACCTCTCGCACAACCAGCAATGACAGTATTGAAGTATTCAACGAGTTCCCGCCGTTTATACCTCTCATTCAAACCGTCGCGATCCATATTACTGAAGACTCCTTCGAAATAATACTCCATGAACGTATCCATAATGATCACGACAATTTTTCAAACAAAACAAATAAAGAATACCACTAAAATACACAAAGTTTTGCTACAATTTCGGAGACATCATTTTGACTTTTGATTTTATCTTTTATTTTATAGACACCAGTAACAAACGTAACGTTTGTAAACCTTTCTCCTTGTTAAAGTTATAATGGCGAATTTATCAACTAATAAACGTTCAAGGAAGAACTGTCCACCACCATTGTTGGCGAAGGAATAGCAATGAAATCAGTTTTCACCCCTCGGTTTACTAAGAATACTTTCAAGTGCAGTATAATCCTCTTACCTTTATGTTGGGAAGCCTTACTCAGTACTTGTAGTTTATTTCATAGGTGCGATACTCGCGAAACAGAAGTCGATACTTTTTCTGTCTACTCTATCAAAGAGAGGCGTTTGACCTAAGACTACAGGCGCAAAACGGTGAACAGTATGGCTCAATTTACACCGCCGCGGAATAGAATGGAAACGACTTTTTGCAACGAAATTGTAGAATCGAAATTTGAACTTAATGTCAATTATATAACATACAAACAAAATACGAGCCAAAAAAAAGGCACGCGTCTTCCGGGGAATGCTCGCGCATTCCCGAGAATAGGCTTCAGTCCTGAAAAAAAACAAATTAGTCCGTCAGTTAGATTATCAAACAATATTTGACACGTATTTTTTCTTTTGTTACGTAGACCAAAATTGACGACGATATGACGCTTTTAAAATTCTCAATACGTCACGCCGTGCTATAATTTTTTGTGCGTTGTGACGTCACGAGCCTCCACTCCCAAGTTTTGATGCGTTTTATCTTTCTCAATATTCATTGATTTACAAAAACAAAAAATACGTGTCCATTATTTTCCAATACTCTAACTGACGGAATATCCGTCGGAATTGCAATTTATTGATGGTGGAAACTAGCCTATTCCCCTAGCTAATGTTGGTGCCGTCTGTGGAATCCGCGGGAAGTGGGTCGGTCACAGTAGTGAAGTGCCCAGCGTCTATTAAAACGGCCACTGGAATGCGCGAGAATTCTCGAGTACTCCAGCGAACTCTCGCGTCTAGGCGGAATGGACGCTTTCATTCATTCTATTCCACAGCGGTGTACATTGACCCTGAAGATGTCTCTAGACACCTATACAGATACATCTATACGGTCACATTTTGTCTGTTGTACTTACTATAATTACGTAATAGAGAGCGATTTGTCATTAACCGGCCACTAAGCTAGACTCTAAGCAGTCATTAAAAGTTTCTTAAGAAGATAAACACTTCGTATGACCCGGCGGAAATCGAACCCATGATCCTGCAGTCGCGCTTGCAACCATTCTACAAGTTACTCTTGAACTTGGTTGTAAGTTTAATATTGTGTTGCATTTGCATAAACATTAACAATAAGTAACGTTAGTCGTGTCGGCCAATGGCTTAATGACCAATAGCCTCAACCAACATCTGAAGGCTCTCGCTTAGCAGCTGGATCAAAAGCTTGATTCAGAAAGCAGCACTTCTGAGCAGGGTATCGTTAGGAGGTTCCTCTCTCAAGAACCAACCACCGCTAGTTCGGACCCTGTTCCCGATACCTGTGGGCTACAATTTTTATATTTTTAAATGTTTTTAGGTATTTTAAAGAAATATGTAAAAATATAAAAGATTATGTGTAAAAATTAATAAAAGAAGTAAAGTAAGAAAGGTATCACTCATCCTAGAGGCAAATTTTAAGCACTTTTACCAAAGAATTTCATTAAACCTATGCATTTCTTTTCAGATACCTGATGCGAGAAGACAACTATGACGAACGATTCGAACTAACATACCGTGGCCACGTATCCATGAAAGGGAAAGCAGAGCCGATGCAGACCTGGTTCCTGACCAAAAAGAAGATCTGAATCAAACGATCCAAGCAAATGACCCACGACCTAAAAAATATATCGAAGAATTGAATGTTAGAAGGCCTAAAACAAAATGTCATGATGAATCTAATCTTTAGGATTCGCTAAATGAATGTTAGAGTTATGCTGTTAATTTCTTGTCTACTGATGACAATTCGAATCATTCTGTTTCTTAAGGTAGAAGCGCCAGGGTAACCGTGAAATTTAATTTTTACAAAGTTTTTTGTCAAATTGCAAAAAAAACATTTCTAAAGATTTTCGTGGGCTACCCTGGCAGTTCCACCTCAACCTATGACGAAAGTCATCGTCTGCTTAGCCTTTTCCCAATAATGTTGACATTGGCTTCCAGTCTCACTAACTAAGTAGGTATTAGTTAATACTGAGCAGGGTGTAATGCAAAAAGCGCAATACCTTGGAGAGGTAGATGTTCATAAAGAAAAAAAAAAAATGGACTTCCCATTCAAAATATAGCATCAGGTGACGCAATTAGTATGAAAAGTCCAATTTATTTTTTCGACTCATTGTCCTTCGAGACAGTTGTCCAGTTCTAGTCCAGGTCTCAATCACCACCTAAGATATAAGTGCTTTTTGCGTTACACCTTGTATATCTTTTGGAAAGTCTGGTTGTCAGATTTTTAGGCTTGTGACTACCCGAAACGACTGTCAAAAAAATATACGAACGAAAACCGATATTAACCACTTTACTTTCGAAATAAAGAGGTGTCCCACTCTTGGTATAATAGGGATGGTCACCCATCCACGGACCGACCTTGGAAGCATTACTTAACATTGACGATCGACTCGTTAATATTTAGCTACTGACGAAAGAAATGGCAAATAGTATTGTGTTCTGTACTTACTAGCACGTAATGATGTTTCTTCTTTAGTGATTTCTATTGTGATTTAAGACCTATATTATATTTATACTCGAAACTAGAGATTTTTCTGTTTATTGTGTTCGTACTTATAGGTACGTAGTTGTGAATTGTGGTCTTCTGTTAATGATACTCTTCCAAAGATGTCATCAATCTACAAATTAATACATTCAAATTCGGTTTTTATTTATTGATTGGTATTGAATTTATCTTATATCGTACGTTAATATAACATTCCTATAGGATTTCGAGAATCTCAATAATGTATTTCTTCCTTTTAGCTTTTTATGGAAAGCCTAATGTATACTAATACTATTTTAGTTCTATTTGTAATAGAAATAGGATCTATATTCTATACTATTTACTATTGTTGCTTTATACGTTCTGTTGGTTATTCAAATGTTTATTAAACTCTAGTCAATCTGTATTTAGTTAAAGCTTTAATATTTATTAAATGTTTCAGTGAAATAAATTCTACTTTTTAAATACTAACGGTGTTGTAATATGTAATATTATTTCTACTATTGTGATAAATATCCATGTCGAAATTATTAGAAATAAAAAATATATAAAACAGCTTTTACGTGTTTTGATGACTTCTTTAGCCAAGATAATTACGCTTTTGTCATTAAGGCTTAACGTCACCTACTATGTTTAAAAACGTTTACCGTAGGTACTACAATGTTTTAATTACGCTAAAGCTTTCTTTGGAAACTTCTCGACTCACTGAGCGTACACCTTTCCTGTATTCTGCATTCCATGCTTCTGCAGGCTAGAAACTTTTTTTTCCCATTCTCCCCTGTCAGACGACACGGCATCATTTACTCCTTTCTCTTTCATATCATTCCTCGCACAATCCATCCATCGTTGCTTTGGGCTTCCTCTTCCTCTCCATCCATCAACATTAATAATGAACATTATTCTTTCTCATGCTATTCATCCCACCCCTCATGTTCACTCATTCATTCCTTTCAAATTTTCTGTATCTGGCGCAACTTTTGAACTTCTAATATACTTATTTTTGAATTCATACAGTGACAAGAATTTGTAACTGCACATATTCACAACAACAGGTCAACACAGCGACAGGTCTGATGACGGAGTTTTTATTCGAAATCATCGTTAATTGAAGTAGAAAAAAAAACAGTCTTTGGAAATAATCGCTAAACTGATACTTCATTGTTGAAATCTCAACTTCTTCAGTTTTTAATGTATTGTTTACACTGCTATCAGCAAGTTTAGGTATATGCTTCCGACGTCTGATCTGTGTTAACAGACTTCTGTCGGCTGTAGGTACTAAAACGTTTATTTTCTACTACAACAGACGTTGGCATGGTATTCCATAACATAACCAGCACACAGCTAACCTAACGGTCATGTCTGATCGCGTTACGTATTTTTCAGCACGCAACTATTATATTTATATTTTGAGTTCAACGGCCGATGTTAGCTGGAGGCAATACTAATATTATGTGGTACAATATAACTGTAAGTTTATTAGCAACCCAATGTTTAGACTTTTGTCAAGAGGGTCACACTTCTATTCATAGTGTTCATAGTTGTATTCAATCTTATTGGTAAACCGGATAGTCACATTACCATCCTTATTAGTCGAAAGACGTCCACTGCTGGTCATGGACCTCCCTCAAGCATAACCACAACAAACAGTCCTTCGTAACGACCTTCATAAAACCAGTGGGTAAGTTCAGCGACAACCCAAAAAAAAAATCCCTTCGGCAAGCCGCAGGAGGAGGTAGATTTCGAAGAAGGTTCCACCCATATATTTTTTAACCCCTTGTTAAAATCCTCCCATAAGAGTTTAGCATGGAAAAAAAACCTTTTAAATAGGTAAACAAATTGCTTTAAAAAAAATTTTTTTGACGGTAAAACTGTTTACCGTTTCGAAGATATAATTATTTTTTTCCAAATTTTTTTTGGAAATTTCAACCCCCTCCCCAAGTTAGGGGTTAAAAGTTTTAATTTAAAAGTTGTCCGTATTCTTACTCGGATTGATAAAAATGTTAAACGGATCATGGCCAAAAAACTGATTTTCGAAAAACCGCCCTACCGCCGCCCCCATGGACGAATTCCACCCATTCATAAACTTAACCAAAGTTTTGACCCTTTCGATTTTTTGGCCAAGTTTGAAAGCAATCGGTGCATAATTGCGACCTGTAGAGTGTAGCTAAATTTTGCTTGTCGCCCCACATACATACCAACAAACGTATACCTACATATAAACTTTTTAACCGGCGGTTGATTTGGGCTCTAGGGGTCATAACTAGAACCCCATGGTGAAATTTTCGGAAAACTCAACTTTTGGTGCAAGACCAATAGGTAGATTTTTTCTGACGAAATCTACATAATATTGATTGGATTAAAGAATTGTACGAGCCTACACACAATCCTTTGTGTACAAAGTTCTTGTTCTCTTCGTATCGATGATTTATATTTGATCCGGCCAGTACGGAGCAAGATGTACGAGTATGTATACGACCCACAAGTTGTAACTATGGAAATTCTGACGTCAAAATGTGCGAGTATAACCTTGAAAGCTAGTGCTGTGTATCCGGAACTATCGTCTTCCATTAGCAAATCCTCTTCATCTAAATCAAAACTATTCTCAAATCTTGCATCTACAGTTCAACAAGTTTTATAGTCTATCTTCACTTTATCTAATTCTACATATACATCAACTTGTCTAGCACCTTCCATATTGTTTTTTTCTGCAACCACAGGCACAAAATCTGTGCGGCTGTTATTAGCGAATGCCTAAAAATAATCACTGATATGGAATGTTGCCCGGCGACCTCCGCCATCCGTTGGTTCGAACTTGACGACCAAAGAAACAAGTTTTTGTTATCTTCTTACTTTTAGGGATCCTTTTTAAGGTCCCTTTGTGGTTGTGGAAAATCTTGAATCTTAAAATTTTTGGAGTTTTATATTTAGCAATTTTAACGTCAGGTTTGGTTTGAATCACTTAAGTGATTGCAATTATTTTCTAATGCCCTTTGTAAATGAGGTTGTCGTTGATTTCATGAACCAAAAATTCCAAATTAATCTGGCTTACTTACATAATAATTTTGTTGATAAAAAAATCAGCATAGATTCTAGATTTCGACATTTTTGGAAAGTATGTCAATACTCAAATTCAAAAATGTATGCATACGCAAAAAAAGAAAGCAAAAGTAGTTCAATTAATATATCGACCACATTTTCTAGTCTGTTTTTTAAATATATTTCTCTGATATCCTTACATACCTAAGCTTTACTTCGACAGGCCTCAAAACGCGTTGATTTGTTTAACTGTACTTGCGCGCACATTTCAGAAGCTTGGCCAATAACTGGTCGTTGTACCTGTTTTAAGTTGGGCCCTTTTCTTGAGTTCACGCATTTCGAATCTTTGGAATTCTGTCATTATTTTTGTTTGTATTTTGATTTGTTTAGTCTATATTGATTGTTGACTTCGTTTATCTAGTGGATAAGCGCTACCTAATGGTGAGCCCAAGGCCTTTGGTTCGACTCTCAAACGGATAGAGTGATGTTGGGTTTTCCCATTAGGAAATTCTCAGGAGCAGCCGCCACTGAGTCTAGACTTGTGCCCGATAGTTGTCAATAGGTTCGCCCCCTATTGCATGGGACATAAAACTTAAACATAACTGGCGAAATGTGGGTGTACTTTTAAGTATATCTTTGCCTGACCCTCAAGGAATTGCAAGAGTGATGTTAGTTTATTTAATTTTATTAGCTTTACGGTGAAAGTGTCAGGGTAGCCCGCGAAATTCAAATTTTCTTTCGTTTTTTGCAATTTGCAGGCATTAAAACATTGTTTGCGACTGTAAGACGTAGAGGGTTGTATTGATGATTTTGATGATTATAATTCTGTAACTTCGTACGTCTTACAATCGCGAACAATATTATAATCAACATACAACCTAGCACTGGCCTGCAAATTGCAAAAAACGTAAGAAAATTTGAATTTCGCGGGCTACCCTGGAGCATCAGCCTTAAGCTTAATCTGTGATGGATGAAGACAACGGTAGTCGAGCATGCCCAGTGAACATGCATCTTCATGTTCACTTTTGTTTTGAAAGCTGATGGGTTACAGGAGGAAGGGAACACAGACGCTGGCAGACAGTTCCCTCCTTTGGAGGAGGCCTTCAATGTGGAGGAGAACCGCTAAGTGTTTATCAGAAGTTGAATTAATTTTTGCGATGTTAACATGTTATTCTGATCTACTCTTCATTTTAGTGACGCACATGTCATTTGTTTTGTTCATACTTATTTTAAATTTGAATACCTATCACACTAGATTCAAACTGCGCAATTTCCACGTAGATATAATAAAACGACACACCTTTTATAACACAAAATATCTATTCTATGCTCAGATACGGTTTCACAAGCTAAATTAACTTAACCTTAAATAAATAACAAACATAACGTCTTGTAATCCCATTCTATATTATCCATTTAGCAAATATAAGTACGTTAAAAAACACAATTTTTAAAAACAAAATCTTCCATAAAAATATTTCTCTAAACTAATACGGCACATAGCCATTTTCAGCCACAAGCCTGCCTGTTATGTATTCAAAGTCAACTAACAGATATGGATACAAATATTTGTGTTACTTATAGGGCTATTTAACTAATCAATAAAGAAATATATAGCCGTGAACTGCAAAAGGAACTAGTGTTTAGGTTCGATAAGTCACGTCGTGGTTCACATTGACCAAGTTAAGCCCTTTTGGGATTGTACTGTAGGCTACATCAATTGGGTACCCCAGGGGTCCGAACGTGCGTCGGGGGCCACGTGGTGGCCCCCGGCCACCGTAGGCGTGGGCCTGTGGACGGTGGGCTATGGGCTAGCTCGCCGTCCGTCCGTCTCATGACGACAGGCCGTGTCGACGGCGCGTTCGTGTTCCACGCGCGCCTCAAAGAGAGTCAGCAAAAAGGAAGGGGTCCGCAAGGACCGATGCCTGCCGGGGCTGTTCGAAAGAGTTACCGTGGCCCCGGAACAAAAAGGGCGATGAAGAAACATGGAATGGGTTTTAGTCAGTAAAAGTCTGACACTCCCTCCTGCTCCGCCCAGAGCGGGAGGAGTCATTTGATGATTTCCCATCAGAAAAAAAGGGGTTCGGACGTAGGTTGTGCTTTCAAGGGCGTAACCACATTGCGAAGTTTACTGTATGTACATACGATCTCACAGTTAAACTGCATAAGCAGTTTTGTGGGGCAATGTAATTAGTGTTAAGGAATTTTTAAGAGAATAAAATAAATAAATCAATCAATCAAATCAACAAGATGATGTAATCGTGTTTACTTTAGAAACATAAGTTTCAGTCGCATTATTTGGCATGATCTAATATCAATATCTTTTATGACTGCATTGTTTGTCGAGTGGTCGGAAGCGCGACTACTCAGCATGAGGTCCTGGGTTCGATTCCCGGGTCGGGCAAAATGTTATTGGGTTTTTCCATCAGGAATTTCTTAGTGGCAGCCACGGAGTCTGGATCTGCGCCCGGTTGATAGCAATAGGCTCGCCCCCTATTACAAGGGACCTAAAACTAACTGGTGAAATGTAGGTGTGCTATTAGGTACACCTCTGCTTTACCCTTCGGGATTACAGGCGCAATGTTATGTACGGTCAAACAAGCTATTTGGTTTACATTTTACAATGTAATTTGTGGGTTAAACTGTAAACCAAATAGCTTGTTAGACCGTACACTAAGGAAATTATGTTAGAACTAGTTTTTACTAAATTGCACTAGGTACATTGTTTTAATTACAAAACATTAATAATAGTCATAACCGTGTTATTATTAACTGCGGTTTTTAACCCCACAAAAAAGGTTAAATAATTATTATGAAATGCACTTCACACATTAATTATTTTTAATTTTATATAAAAATTCCTTATTAAGAAAAATGTAACCATTGTTTATATTTTAGTGAGACTTTAACACATTGAAAATGCAACTTAAAGACGGTGTATTTAATGTTTTAAGTACAATAAAGTGTGTTAATGAGTAGGTTACCTTGACAACGTTTTAGCTGAGTAGTTGTTTGTTACAAAGACATCAACGCTTACGACTGAGGACAAAAATATTAATAACAATTAATAATTTTGTTTATTTTTATTACATAAACAAAACTTTCTTAAATCATATTTTATATCTGCTGAGATTTTTTTATGTAATATTTATTATAAGTATGTATACTAACGGTATTTTTTTTACCAATTTTTTTATATAAGAGTTTTGAAACACATTCTGTAAGCTATAATTTCATTCGCTTTTTTCTACAATTATATAAAAATTTGAAAATACACGAAGAAAATTAAAACGAGACATTGCAAAAAAGTGTACTCCTGCGCATGTGAAGGCGACCGAGGTGGCAATGTGTTTTTTTTTGAAAAAAAATAGGCTTAAGCGCCGAAACTGCACAAGGGGAATTTCACCTCATTGTAAGAGTGTTAAGGTTGAGAATTGTGTGCAGCCGAAACAATTAACTTGACAGTGTGAATGGAGAAGGTCCGTCAACCACCACTCATTTGAGAAACTGCCTCAGTCCGCGACAAGCGTTCGTCGTTGCTGTACGCATGCGCGATCTCCTCTCATTGGCCAATTTGAATTTCGGATTCGAACGTTCTAACCGACCGACCGGCCAATCGCGTTCGATCGTTTGATTTCTTTTCGTGTCCACTCTTTGCATGTACGTTTGTGTTCCGTTACCGTGACCTGTGCTTGTGACATTCGAAGACAGTGTGTATTAATAACGGCTGATTGTTATATGCCAGAAGGTCGGATGTTTTCTCACGTTTTCTGGTAAGATATGATATCATTTTGCTGTTAATTGTATCATTCGTCTATTTTTTTTGTGTGGATGACTCTTAGCGGCATTCACACGGTTGTTGCTTGTTTCTTTCTGCCTTAGATTTCGAGATAACTTAGTTTTGAAATTGTTACGACAATTCACTGTCATGGCTGCAATTTCTCAACACACAAGTAATTAATGTAGCCTTAACAAAAACACACTTATTTTTATGTAGGCAGGCAGGTATTTATTTTAATTTCCAACAATGAATATTTATTTAGCGGGCTTAAGTTTGTACATACAAACGTCTGATTAAATATATGTCTGCTGAGATCACCAGTGGAGGTAAAACGTGATATTTAAATACCTACATATTGGAATGACCTCATGAGACGTAGCATGCGGTTCACATCACTAGTAAAAAGCTTTGCGGTGTTGCGACTCACTAATTGCGTACATTAACCGGGTGAGAACCATGAAGGGAAATGATTTTTTATCCCTAGAACAAGAGAGTTACCCTGGCTGGAGTAAATTGTTATTAAACTTATTAATGTCAAAAGCATGTTTAGTTAAAATTCGATGTTAACCCATTCAAATTGTGATGGTCGTTTCCAACAAGTCGTGTAAAAAAAAGTCAAAAACATATGTCCTAAAAACATTTGTTTTGAAAATATTTGTTTTGAAAACATTAGTTTTGAAAATATTTGTTTTGATAACATTCGTTTTGAAAATATTTGCTTTGAAAGCATTTGTTTTGAAAATATTTGTATTGAAAACATTTGTTTCATACATCAAGGAACTTTTTTCAGAAATACCATACTGTTGTAAAAAATTGTAGCGCAACTTGCAAACTTAAAAATGTCATTTAGTTTTCTAGAAGTTTTGTAGAAACTTGTCTAAAACTAGTTTTAAATGAAAACGATGCACGAACACAACATAGATGTTTTATAGATATTTTATACGCGGTACAATAAAGATGAATTTAAACTTGTTGCCTAAAAACAAAAGACAACGTAAGTTAGAGGAAGGTATCTAAGAAGATATAGTAATCAATGGAGTAAAGAAAAGTTAGTATTTTTAATGTGCAGTTGCCGTAATTACGCAATAGAGGTCGTAAATGTTGATGATAGGAAACGATTTCTCGTTCTCCAGGAATGAGGAAAACTGGACACCTGTCATTACATACTTTATTTACTCTCAATCACATTATGATCTTCTATTGATCAATCAAATGGTAATAAAGGTGGCTTCAGATATTATGTATTTTTATTTGTTTTAAAAATACCTATTAATTTAGATATCATCATTAATTTTATAAGTATTAAACGCCTACTACTCGCGTAAACAGCCGAAAAACCTTTGTACTCGTGTTAGACACATTTGTCGGAATATAAAATTCAATATCTACTTACGCTATTTTTAATACAATTCTGAACTGTGACTCTGAGTATTATTGCACTGAGTGGCGAAGAAACTGCATAATTATTGAATATCATATCATATCAGTTTTCGCTTCGAATTGTAATGAAATTCAGCTTCAGATTAAAGGGCTAGTGGCCACTTCTCTCACGCAATCTTGGTATAACTCATATTTTGACACTTCAAAAATAAACGCTGAAAGTGTCTAGAATAACTTTACTTTCGGAAGTCATTGGCAATAAAGGTCAATGAAAAAAGCAAAGTCGCCGACTTCCCAAATTAATTTTAGACTTTTTTTTTTGTTTTGGAACTAATGGCGCTATCATAGCTAGTTCCCAACATCGTCATTGGTTGAAAATGTGGTAATGTCATTTTATATTTCAAAATAGCTTAACCTATGGTGGCGCCATCTTAGATTATCTTTGCCTGTGTCTCCCCATTGAACTCCGATTTAAAACGTAAAACTACGGTGTGCAAAGAAGCCTTTGCTTTGCAGTTGGACAGTACTAGGCTAGCATAATTGCACCTACTAGTACGGTCGAACAAGCTATTTAGTTTACAGTTTAACCAACAAATTACATTGTAAAATGTAAACCAAATAGCTTGTTCGACCGTACATTACTGATCCCTTCCGTTAACAACAAAAAAAGATTTTAACTAAAATTTGATTCCGAAAACAATGTTTACTTCACGTCAATCATAGATTCATATTCAAAGGTGAAGGTTTTGACTACATCCCGTAGTATGTTCAACCACACAACGCTCTTTAAAACTAATAGCACCTTTACGTCATAGCAGTAAGGTCGGTTGTCGTAGAACGAATGTACAGTTGACTATAATGTGTAAACTACAGTTAGTAATTCACGTTATCATAATTATAATTACTAAGTAACAATCATGATTATCTCTCTGCCAACTTATCCTTAAGGTCATCGGGTCTTGGATATGTCCCAGTAAGTACATGCTACCACTAACCCAGATGTAATGGGGGTAAGCAGGTGTATAGGTGTTAGAGTGTAAGCCAAGTTTGTTTGATTAAGTTTTGTTTAAGTGTAATGGGGTAATGAGGAAAGATTAATTAGCATTGGTTTTGCATGCGTTGTTGATATTGATTGATTTGACTGTTAATCATCACTTTTTATTTTTCTGAAACCTTGCTTGACAGCAGGATTTTCTACCAAAAACTACCTGTAGGCCATACAAATATTATGTTCGGTACGGAAATCGAATTCGCAACACGCTGCGCAGCAGTCAATCGCTCAGCCACTGCGCCAACCGTGCCTTCAACTATGCAATTATGAGTGGTGATTTTAGTGTTTTTAAATAGGATTTGGCATTTCTTCTGAGCCACCCAGAATTGTCTATAAGTACTTTTATGTCTCTCCCAGGCTGCTCAACACCCGTTCTCCAGCATCTAAATCCAATCTGACCCATCTTTTAAATCAGTTCATCTAAGCTGGGGATTTTGTTTCATAAGTAATTACTCATCATCTGCCCAGCCTTTTCCCAACTATGTTGGGGTCGGCTTCCAGTCCAACCGGATGCAGCTGAATACCCGTATTCTGAATGGAGCGACTGCCAATATGACCTCCACAACCCAGTTAGTACTGGGTAGTACGATACCTTTGGTTAGACTGGTTGTCAGACTTTCGGACCACTATCTGCAACACACTACTGCACTATCTGTCAAAAGTCTACCAAAGACAGCTGGAACCAATGGCTTAACGTGCTTTCTCAGATATGGAGAAAACTCTGTTTGTATTGAGTGGTCACCCATCCACGGACCAAACCTAGGCAAGCGCGGCTTAACCTGAAGATCGACCCGAGCAGCTGTTTTATTTAGCCACGAGTTTTATTTACTCTTCGTAAGTAATGACTATACTTACCTAATTAACTCGGAAGCCCTGTTTCAAAATGACAAAGTCACAAACGACCCTGTACACTCACACACCTATCACAAAATTGATCTGATCAACATACCGTATCGCTTTCAAAACAAAGGTCACATTTGCACAACCGACTCCAATGTTCTGCTGACATTTTAACAAGTGTAAACTTGGGGTATTATTTAATTTTCGGTCCATTTTTAGCAGAAGTTGGCAAAACAATAGTTGGGACATCTTTCTTTGAGTAGTCTTGAGCAACTCATTAGAAAGGCCTTGGTCGCCTTGGCGTAAAAATATCTCTAATTATTGACATTTAAAGTTACTTTTTATTCATTATTTATGTATGTGAATTTGTACTGCCTCGTTAGTCCAGTGGTAGCAAGCGTGACTGCTGAGCACGAGGTCCTGGGTTCGATTCCGGGTCGGGCAAAGTGTTATTTGGGTTTTTTCATTAAGAATTTCTTAGTAGCAGCCATGGAGTCTAGATTTGGGTCCGATTAATGGCAATAGCCTCGTCCCTATTACACGGGATTTAAAACATAACTGGTGAAATGTGGGTGTACTTACTATTAGGTACACCTCTGCTAAACCCTTCGGGGATAACAGGCGTGATGTTATGTTACGTTATGTGAATTTGTAGTTTTACATTAAATAATATGACACCTGTTTCTTTGAAGGGTTATACAGAGGTATTATATTAAAACCACCAAGTGTCCAAGTTTCATGTAAAAGGGGACGAACCCACTATCATTTATCCGTGGCTACTACTGACAAATTCAATATGGAAAATCTTTATAACTCTGCTCTACTTAGGAATCGAACCCAGGACCTCATGATCAGCAGAAGCGCTTATGACCACAAAACACATACAACTACCTAATTGACATTTAAAATGATACGTATGTTAATTAGCACTTTTAGTTAAAATGAACGTGTTTGGTATAATATGGAATAATCTAGAGACATTTGTATAATGACTGACAATCTCATGTCCAATGTCCGTGTATTTATGTATGAGTTCCAAAATATTCTGTAAATACAGGTGATATTCAAAAGAACTGAATACATTTACATAATAATTGTTGTTTTTTTTTTCTCTTGTCTGTGACTTGTCTCATCTTTGAAGACAGTTTTATGAAGGCAATAGTTACTGTAATAAAAAGTTACTGTAAATCTCTTAAAACTTTTAACCCTCCAATTTGCTGCATGTTAGTACTATTTTTGTTATAAGGTTTCAAAGTCTACCTCATTACGACAATTTGATAAACTCTTAAAAAAAAAGTCTGTTTCGTAATTTTAGACACAAATATTTGCAGACTGCCAAACTCATAGAATAAGTCCAAACCTGGATTTACCTAGTTTTTGGAGTAATTAACAATACATATTAAAATTACTTGAAGTTAATTACACATTTGGGATTTAACCATAACTGGGTATTACGTAACAGTACCCTGTTACGTACACTTCTGCCCAACCATTCGGGGATTACAGGCGTAATGTTATGTTATGTAAATTATAATAACAAATCCACAATTACACTAATAAATCCGAAAGAAACTAACTTAACAGTAAACAAAAAAATGGCGTCAAGTAACTCCTCAACGCTGTCAACTGGTAATGATATTGAAATATCTAAATGAACTTCATTCTAGTTTACGTTTATAAAAACAAAATACCATAAACGGCCAATTCCCTTCAGTAATGTCCGACTGTCCAACGAGACAGCATAGTTCAAGTTGCTATTGTAATAGTGACGTAATGTCGTCGACCAAAGGTCTATTGTCACTTGTCCCATTGAAAGGTGTACAAACACTTTCTTTCCTATACAAAACACAGGATGATTCATTAAGATGGGACGGTGAGTTTATGTTGAAAGAAATAAATCTGGCTGCTAACCGTTCACAGTACAATATATAACATAAAATATCGGCTGTAATACCTGAAGGTGTAGACAGAGGTGAACCCATTATAGTACACGTACACTCATATTTCACCAGTTATCTTTAAGTCCCATGTTATAGGGGCGAGCCTATTGCCATCAACCGGGCACAAAGACTATAAGACTCAGTAGCTGCTACTGAGAAATTTCTGTTGGAAAAACCCAATAACACTTTATTCGACCCGGGAATCGAACCCGAGATCTCATGCGTCATAGTCGCGCTTGCGACCAATAGATCAAAGAAGCGGACAAAAAAAATAATTTTACTCTAATCAAGTCATTTTTAGTAAGTTTGCGGGCCTAAAATGGCCGCTTTAATAGAATCATAATCACATTAAAAAAAAAAAAAAAATTAAAAAATGGACATTATGTATATGAATATAAAGTCCATTTTAAGATTTTTATTTTTTTAACGTGATTCGTATTATGATTCTGTTAGACCCCCTGCTAACTACAAGTGCAAAACAACAAAAAAAAACAAAAACAAAACAAAAAAAAACAATTAGAATTTTATAAAACAATTTTATTATCTTATCAAATAGAGAAAGGTTTTAATCACGGAAGGCAAGTGCTATGTAACGCTTATAGATTTCGGACTGAGCTTATGACGTAGTTTTTTTTAATCCAATTTCGCAACCTCGTAGAGTTCAGATTTTCCCATACTTACTGACTGCTATCAATGAATCATCCTGTATACAATACGGCTAGACTAGCAGTATTTAATAGTAGCATTATCAATGTTTATATAATGTAGTGTTAATTCGTTATGTAACTGATTTAATTGCTCACTTCGTTGAATTAGAGAAATGTTTTAATTTTGCTCTTACGCTGACTGTGTTTTGTTTTTCGTTGTTTATGTTATATAGCAGACATTCTTTCTCTTTTGTGCTAGCGAGATAAGGAGTAATCGCACATTCTAGTTTTAATTTTATAGTACATTATGGTACAAGTGTGTAATGTTGGTGATTACCGCTGAGGCGCGATTGAGACCCGAGCCGTCAGGCGAGGGTCTTAAGAGAGCCGAGGACGGTAATCATTTTAAACACACTTGTGAAGAAAATAATACTAAAAAATCATTTTATTTACCTAGTAGAAAATAGATATTTTTGTCCTTGGAGTTTTCAGGTAGTAAACTTTCCATAACGTTTCACATCTTATATCGGGCAGTGGACAATATAAATCATTTTCTTCATAACTAGTACTTGTAGACATTTTATATTCTTAAATAACTATAATTTCAACAGTGAAAACGAGCAATGAAAAGTTTTTCGCAATGGCGGGAAAATTTAATCAGTTTTCCTATGCGCGCGCATCTAACAATGGCGATCGGCCATAGACTAAAATAATGAGGTTTGTTTTTTTGGCTTTTCGCGGATAGCGAATCCACGTACAAAATGGGGAATTCAAAGTTTTCTTTTTTACAGAGAAAACAAAAGTTACATTTCAGTGAAATGAGCAAGCAATAGGTACAATAATTTATTTGTACTATTGAACACGATTTTTTTATATAGAAACTTTTGTAGGAACAAAGCAACAAGCACCTCAACCAGAAAAAAAAACCCTATAACTCACTTGTGAATAATAGTAATGAAAAAGTCACAGTTTGATTATAGGTGTAATTATGTGCCTAATTGCGGTGAAATTAGAGCCATTTTATGAGCAAGTGTGTTGAAAAATATTTTATTTAACGCATCGTTTTAGTAGTTGTACTGCCTACCTATTTTAAATTCTACTGCTTAATATTCTAGAATTATTTTTAATAGGCTTCCAAAATCGAATCTTAGCCAAGATTTTAAGATTAAACAATCATTCATTAGGTTATAGTATAGGTACTTTTGAGATTTCACAACAGATATATAGATAAAAGAGCAAATGAAATAATTGATTTATCCGCCAGAAGGAGAAAATACGACTTAGTACGGTCGTACAAGCTATTTGGTTTGCAGTTTAACTAACAAATTACATTGTAAAATGTAAACCAAATAGCTTGTTCGACCAGACAACAGAATCAAGTACCAGTACTTAATGTTTTGATTGGAAATTTATGGTTTGTTTAAATATTCTTACATGAAATAAGGTAAAGTTCTTTGATCGAATAACAGCACACTCATAGTTTATTGGTCCTAATTAGCGCAAGTAATTTCACACACGATCGATTAGACAATGAAGTCGTTTGACTAAATGATAGACGAGACATAGTTTCGCATGCACGAACTCCTTTGATTGAATAAATTACAACAATACATTGGAATTACTTTATGTATTTAAGTTTTTGTGGAACTAAACCCTAAACTAAACAGAATTTGTTTAACATATAATTATAAAATAAATATATAATAATAAGATTAATAAGGTTTATTGACGACAGAGTCTATTTAAATTGATTATAAATGGCACCTGTTTAACTTACTAGTTTACACTAAGTTTACACTCATTAACCGTGTGGTATCCGGCAGAGTAGAATAGAACCAACCCATTACACTCACGGGTGTCGTATAAGGCGACTAATGTCTGAGGCACAACACCTTGCGCCTCCGTACACCAGAGAATGGGCAGCAGCGTTTTCTGTTAGTCTTTCATCACTGCGATCTCCAATCCGCCTGCCAAGCGTGGAGATTACGGCAATTTCCTCCCATCACGGGAGAGGCTTACGTCCAGCAGTGGACTATATGGGCTGTTGTTGTTGTTACACTCCTTAACGAATTAGTAGTAAAATGATATTAGAGGATTTATCAAAATTGAAAAAATAACAGAAATCCTGCTCAAATATTTCAATTTGGATATAGTAGGTAAGTATAACTAACTCTACTTGTCTGTGATAATTTAGCCTTTATAGCGAATACTAGAAAACGTATGTTAAAGTCTAAGTACAGCAAATAGTAAGTGTACACAATGTTATAATGTTAACTGAGAAGAACCATTTGTGTTAAAATAAAAACACTTAATTAAAATGACTGCTTCGTTGGTCTTCGTGGTCGCAAGCGGAACTGCTGATGGCAATGGGATCGCCTTCTATAACCTCTGCCTATATAGCCTTTTCCCAACTATGTTGGGGTCGGCTTCCAGTCTAACCGGATGCAGCTGAATACCAGTATTTTACATGGAGCGACTGCCTATCTGACCTGATCGCCCTCTATAACATGGGACTTAAACATAACTAGCGAAATGTGGGTCTAACCATCTCTGCCAAAACCTTCGGGGTAAACAGGCGTGTTGTTATGTTACCTATGTTAAATTAAAATCAGGTGGCCTACCATGACGTCTTAAAGCAGGATCGTTTTAATTTTGTTCCAGTGTGGGTAAGAGACGGAGCTATAGAGGACGTCTAGCGAGATCTCTTTCTTTCAATATTAAAATTGGTAAAAAGTAAAATGCATTCAGGTGGCCTACCACCTGAATGCATTTACTTTTTACCAATTTTAATATTGAAATGTCTGCTTCATAGTGAATTTGAAATTAAAATCATAAAATATGAATAACTTGTCCTCGTGATTAGAATCAACTTTAATTAACTAAGAAACTTACAAATGACGCAACACCTTGTTTTTCCAGTCCATACTAAATATCCATATTTTATCGATGATATTTCAACGCGTCTGTTATTTGATTTCGTTCATGTGTAAACATGAGGCTGTATTTTTTTCTTATATTCGTCATTTTTCACACTGTACCGTAATTTTTTTTATTTTTTTGCGAAGTTGCATGTTAGTGTGTTGTTAGATGTATAACTAGTCATTAGGATACCAATTAATATGTCTCTGTCTATTGAATGAATAGTAAACAAGTTGTCTTTGTTTATATTCTGCATCAAACTCAAAGCATTTATTTCAATTAGACCATTACGGCACATTTGAATGTCAAAAAAAACAAAAATAAACGAAACTACAGTCACAGTTACAACGCACAGTCATAATAACTTGAGAAAGTACTGTAGTTGCACATTCCAAAGCGTAGAACTTTATGGAGAAGAATGGGCAAGAAACTCCATGGAGACTCATCCCCATCAATTAATATTGAATTGAACATCCAATTAAATATTTAAAACGTTAAAATTAATACTTAGTCCTATAGCTGGTACTTCACAAGCACTAATTTTTTTTAGATATTGTAGTTATGGAATGATACCGTCGGTGGTGGCGCCGCTGTTATAATATGTTTGAAGTTCCACACGGACCCGAACAAAGCGCTATGCTTACAAATGTATTCTGCGAACCTCCAGTCTGTGGAATTCCCTGCCGGCTTCTCTGTTCCATGATCATTATAATCTGGATCTATACAAAGTTCGAGTAAATCGGTGTCTTCTAGGCAAGCGTGCTCCACCCTAGGCCACATCATCGCTTCACATCAGGCGTAGTAGGAAGACTTCTAAGTCAAGCATAATATCCCACGATAGCTAACAAAATATAACGAATAACTTTTACTAAAAGAATTCGCAACGAGAAACCTGTTGGCATCTATACTATGGCTATTACTATGGCTTTATTACTATGGCTTTATTGGCTCATTTGATCGATATATCGATCAAATGAGCCAATAAAGCAATATAATACACTTATTTCTTTTATTACCAATCTCCAATCATTTCCGTATGAGTTTCTCCAAGAAAATGTTCCATACGAGTGTGTAAAGGTGCCTACAGATTTGCTCGGTTTTCGACGATCTCACATGTGATCAATGTGATCGTTGATCAAATTGTGTACTTAACGTAACAGCGCCACAAACTGGAATGGACCGGGGCTGCCTTCAGGCGGCTCCAACCTGGGGGCTCCAAACGCCTCCTGCCACAGGCTCTACGCGGGGGTTGTGCGGTCCATGGCTCTTTACGAGGCCCCGGTTTGGGCGCATTCCTTGAGGCTGCAAGCCGCCCATTACCTGAACGCGCCCCAAAAGGTGGTAGCCGTAAAGCTAGTCCGTGGGTACCGCGCGATCTTCGGTGAGGCGGCGAGCCTCCTTGCCGGATTGCCGCCTTGGGATCTGGAGGCGATAGTCCTTGCGCGCCTACATGAATGGCGCGCGGAGGCTCTACGCCGGGGGGTAACTCCGCTGCCGCGGCAAATGGTCGCTCAGCGGACAGACTTCCGGCGTGATCTCATGGCGACATGGAGAGAGCGACTGTCGCATCCCCGTGCAGGGCACGCCACAATAGTGGCAATAAGTCCCTCTTTGAGGGGTAGCTTGAGAGGCGCCACGGCGTCCTCACTTTCCGCCTGACCCAGGTCCTCACCGAACACGGTTGTTTCGGGAGGTTCCTGAACCGAATCGAAACGCCCGGGTGTTACCATTGTGAGGATCGACCGGAGGACACGGTGGAAGTCTGCCCCGCGTGGGCGGAGCACCGCCGTGTCCTCGTAGCGGCGATCGGCGGCGGCGACTTCTCACGTCCGGCCCTGGTTCAATCCATGGTCCGGAGCGAGACGGAATGGGACGCCGTCACCTCCTTCTGTGAAGCAGTCATGCTATAGAAGGAGGTGGCGGAACGTGATAGGGAGGTGGCGCTACGTGGTGGCCCCCGGCCACCGTAGGTGCGGGCCTGTGAACAATGAGCTATGGGCTAGCTCGCCATCCGTCCGTCTAATGACGACAGGCCGTGTCGACGGCGCGTTTGTGTTCCACGCGCGCCTCAAAGAACTGTCAGCAAAAGGAAGGGGTCTGCAAGGGCCGATATCTGCCGGGGTTGCGGAACTGTTCGAAAGAGATACCGTGGCCCTGGAACACAAAGGGCGATGAAGGAACATGGATGGGTTTTAGTCAGTAAAAGTCTGACACTCCCTCCTGCCCCACCCAGAGCGGGAGGAATAATTTGATGATTTCCGATCCGAAAAAAAAAAAGGTGAAAGCGCTAGGGAAGCCCGCAAAATTCCAAAATTCAAACTATCTTAGGTGTTTTGAAATTTACAGGTCAGTTTCAGGCTGTATGTTAAACAAAATATGTTTTGCGACCGTAACACTTGTACTAACAGAATTACAATCATTAAAATCATCAATACAACCCTCGAATACAATCGGCCAAACATCTTCTGCCTAGCCTTTTCCCAATTATGTTGGGATCGGCTTCTAGTCTAACCGAATGCAGCCAAGAACCCGTATTTCATTTATTTATTTTGGTCCAGCCACAAAAACTATCGTCAATAATTTAACCAATCTATAGCCACCTTAAGCGATTAGGTTGTAATGTGTCGATACGATGCGTTAGAGCAGCATACAGTACATACTCTTGCGCAGTTATGGCAGTTACCATCACTGTGTTAGCAGTTACGATGACAGATTATGTTGGAGGCAAAAATGGCGAACTTAGTGGATGGTTTATTGCTAACTTAATGTTAAGAATGGCGGTAAATTAATAGTGAAAACTACTGGTAGTAACTGCATAATTATGTTATGAGGAAAATCATGATACAAATATTTGAATAACCGCTACACTTTCTTTTTAATTTTCTTTTGGTTTTCTTTAACAAAGAAAGAAACGGGATGATTGACGGCAGTTGGTTAGAATTAAAGCCGACTCGAACTCAACACAGTTTGGAAAAGGCTTGGCTGATGATAATTTCTAGTAGTCCGTAACGTAAGTAACATTTGAAACTTTTAAAACTGAATTACTAAAACTAATGTATTGTGTCAGCCAGTCATAAAGCTGAAGCGACAGCCACACGGTAAACGAGGCAATTGCGATGAAAAAGAAATGCACAATCAATTTACAATATAATCATCTTAAATTATGCTGTGTCAAGCATACGATTTTACGATCAAAACGACACGCACACTTTAATAAAACACATAATTTGCTTATAGACAGCGTCACGCACAAAACCTAGTCCTCATTTCTGCCAAATCGACTCTCACGCATCGAAAGTAGTTTATCGACAACAATTTGAATAATCTTATGAAAAAGTTTACTTCGAAACGGTATTGCGGTTCATACACCGGTCGTACTCTCAATGTGTGTGGTGAAACTGAAGATGTATGAGAAGAAAGTACATGTCATACGATTATAAGTCTTGTAACAGGGACATCATTTTAAGGATTTGGTTTTGGTGTATGAATGTATTGTTTTTATTCTTGTTTTCTGTGAGATGCAGTTTTTAACCGACTTCTAAAAGGAAGAGGTTATCAATTGGTCTGCTTTTTTTTTTGTCACCGATATCTTGCCCAATTTTGAATAGATTTTGATGTTTAAAAAAAAATAAAATATTTAAGGAAGTTATTTATTATTTAGAAAATTCTGAATACCCCGGTATTGAAAGTAACTAAAAGGTGGAGAAACACTATACTGTATCGAGACTTGCATGCTCCCCTCACCACGGTCGGGACGGAGGAATGTGGGAAGACAACTGACTAGGTGGACAGACGATCTCATTAAAGTGGCCGGAAGAAACTGGATAGCCATGACACAAAACCGCCAAAAGTGCAGAGATTTGGAAGAGACCTACACTCAGCATTGGGTGGCCAAGGGTTGAAAAAGAAGAAGAAGAAGATGCTCCCTAAAATAATTTATTAACAACTATATTACCGGATAAGTAGTGACAATTCCACGAAATAATACGAAAAATCGTGTCACATATTTGGAAATGTCGTAAGGCTCAATTTATAACTAAAGTGCAATTCAACCTCATTTAAGCAACTTGGCATTCCAAGAAACCGAACATTTAAGCAACCACTGCCTGAAGTAAAATAACTTCAAATCGCGAGAAAATTACAAGTTTTTGCTGACTAATACCTTATACCACAAGAAACAGATTATAAGAAAGCACTTGTCATTACTTTGCAGTGATAAAATCTAGGCTAATGCGAGATCAGATCTCATCTAGATTTAAAATGATATCTGCAACATGGCATTTTGTGTTGAGAAAATCGTTTCAGATGTCGTTAACTGCAATGTGGTTCTAGTTGTAAATTAAAAGCTGGATTCTGAATCTCACAATTAACGTCTGATTTAAATCTTACTAAACTAACGATCTAGACATTTTAGATTCAAAGTTTTTAAACTTTATCATTAAAATCATGCTTACTCTTGCTTAAGACTGTGTATCTATTCATTCAAGGAATTTTAATAATTTTAACGTTTAAGTCAATACAACCCACACATGGAAAGCAATCTCTGCCATTTCGTTTAGTCAGTCGAACGCAGCGGTTTCCAGTTTCAAAACTTGTCTTGGAAATCCCAAAGGCCAATGAAATTTACAAAACATAAGTACCGAGGCCCATTATCAAAACTCATTACGTTTGCATTACTGTAATTGACAAAAGCAAACCACATGAGAATCTGATTAAAATTCAAAGCTTTAAATAAATACAACGATCGCGGATACTGAGCTGCGTGCGCGCACAAACAAAGGCTGAGTTCATCAACACGTTTAGCCACAGTAACAGACTTGCTAATATAATAATGGTACTTTAGTATAGAAAATTATTCAGAAACGACAAAAAATGTAACAAATAATATTGGTAAAGATGAGACATCTATAGAAATTATGACAATTGATGACTGATATGAATGAAGGTTGTGACGAGATATAGATATAGCTGACAATCAGTATAATAGTAATCAGGATAAACCTGTAGATGAGCATAGCCTCGTAGAATTTGCGTGATTTGCATTGGAAATCACAGAGTTGGTCCGGTGGCAAGAGGTCAATGTTGTAAAATAAACTATTACAACCAGAATCTAAAGGTCAGGATTTGATCATCGCATATCGTATGCGACTCATGTTGTTCTCGAAAATAAGGCGTGTAGAAACATAGTTACTTCGATTTTTAGCAAAGATGAAAAATGTTATAAAGAAGATGATATAAGTACACACAAATGCAAAATGTTGCTTTGGTAAAATTCTGCTTTCAATTGAAGAAATTCCAATTACAACACTTATTACTTCTCTTTAAAGCATGCTTTCGCACGGAATAATACAGAAAACTCAACCAAGTCTCGGTTTCAGCAAACCTTTGTCCTTGATATTGTCCTCTTGCGAGCCCTTTAGTGCAAACGTGAGCGCGACCACAAACTGGTTCCGAAAAGCAATAACTTTGAGTCTGAAGCCACCGATGCATAAATATGTTGTGCTCGAAGATGCCAATGTGATAATTGGATTCCTGACTAATGGGCTAAATGTATAACTCTGACAGAATTCTGTAGCTTTATTCATAAACTGGTACATGTCAAAAAAATAAATATTTTTAAAGACAGGCCAAATTATGAGAAGAAATGGTACTAAGCGGATGTCTTTTACCTAGTGGAGGCAGGAAGGTTATTAGACCATTGTCTAAAAGCATTAAAGAGAGAAATCTTTCTCAGCAGCTAAAGAGGAAGTTATATTTCCATCCAATGCTAATACATTCGTTTTTATTATACCTCTCTTTCATCCTCACATTAGAACTGAGCTCATTGGCCGGTAATCACTTAGTATGCAAAGGGTACCTTTTATAGACACGGAAGAGGAACTTGGAAGACTTATTGCATCATAACTAATAGTATTTAAATCAGTCAAGCAAGGTAGAATTGAACGTAATTACAAGACTGTTAGTGGATTGAAAAATGATTTGCGAGTTGACATCAAAATAGTAAATCAAAATAAAGTAGATGTGGCGCAAAATGATTAAGATAAAGAGCAATATGCAAATGAAATAGATGTTCTAGTTGAGCCTTTTGTTTTGAATATAGTTCGACTGGTTAATGTGATTTTAGCACAAGCTAAATAATTAATAATAACATAATTAAATTAAACATACTGATGATTTTATATTGTGATCAGATAAGTATGACATCTAGCTATATTTTCGTTACTCCACCTGTCTCAAAGTATCCCATGTTATTATTAATATTATCCGACAGTATTATTCATCATCCTTTTCTCCGAAATTACCTGCCATGTCCAGTCTTCCAGTTTCGTTCTCAGTTCCCGGAACACCCGCCTCGAAGAGCGGTGAGGCGAATCTTTAAAGCCTTGCTTTTATTTTCGGATTCCTAACGAAGCCTTATACGGAGTCAGGAGCTCCAGAGTAAGATCGTCCGATACCTTTAATAAATTGTTCTTGATTGCGTACGTCGCCTTGAGGTATAATCCCCATCACCTGCCTTTGTGGAGCTATTCATTCACTGTCTTTTGTTGGACTTGCGAAGATTTCTAGGCTGGTTCTTGCTGAATAATGTATTATGTTCAAGTTGAGATAATATGTGGGATTCCAGGCAACGTTCAGTGCTATTGATTCACTTGACTGAATGTTAAATAAGAGTATCAGTTTTTTGCCAATGACTTTTAAATTGTTTGTCGTAAAACTAACTACAATAGTTGTTATTTAAAGTGACCTAACAATAACAATTAACAACTCTAAAACCGTCAAGTTCCACACTACTCTCACTATGCCTAATTTAATTGAAATTATCAAACAATGTGGCAGTTGCAAAAATACCTCCCATTGGATCCGCTGAACCAATTCTATTCATATTTGCAATACTATTACGTCTTGACCATAACTGATCTCTGGCCTTTTTTACTTTTAATATTTAATTTGCATGCATTTTATTCTAATCGGGCCCGTTATGAAATCCGGAAAACGTTTAAATAACAATGGCGTGGTGTATACGGAATTTCACTGACTTTACAGTTGACTGGGTGTACGATTGTTCGATATTTTTCGGTTTTGGCCACTCCCTTGGCATTGTCGTGTTTTCCAAAGTATGTTGGGCAATGGTAGGAATGAGAAACTGCCACACCTGATAATGGAGCTATAAACACATGAATTGTTTATTTCGTTTCTAGGTTTATTGCTTCTTAGAATGTGTTTGTTTATGTCCTTTCTCGCCATTTTATCTAAATTTCTTTTAGCGTGGGAGTTGATTCTCAGTAGTAAATGTGGATGAACTTGACCTACGATGCAGGAATTTCTTCAAAGCTATTTTTGCACGTTCGATATTACGTAAAATGGAATTTCAGTTTATACTTTTTGGCTTTCTTTTACTGAATCCGTATTTTAAGAAAGTGCCTATTTTCTTTTACCTACCTGAAGATTAAAGAGCCAATACATAGAAACACGTGTAAATCGTGTAATGATCATGAATCAAAAGTAGAAATTAACATAATGTCAGTATCTAAGAAATTTTTAACATAAATTGATAAAATATAACATACGAATTTAGTTAACAAGCAGAAAAATCTGTTAATCAAATTAATCAAAAGCCTAGATTCTCTCACGAAATTATTAACATTTCAGTTCAGTGTTAGAAAATTGCAATTAGTAATTTGTTATGTAATTCCAACTGACGGACTAACCACCGTTTACGCATTGTGGCTGCGCGTAATCATTTATTTTGAAATGGAGCCATTTGCTTGAGCGATTATTTAACCTAGTTTTATTGAAACTTATCTAATAGTTTTGAGAATATTTTAAAGATTTATGTGCGATCATATTTCTGACAGGAAGTGAACACATATTTGATGTTTGGATGCTTTAAATTAAAATGTATGTGAAGTTTAAAAACCTTAGTTAATTTTAAACACAGCGTGACGTCTGTTACAGTTATAACCAATGAGTTAGGCAGTGGTAAATCTATAATAGCAGTAAGTACCACATTTCACTAGTTATGTTAACGTCTTATTTCATAGCCCTATTGACATCAATCCATACTCCGGGCACAAATCCATACTCCGTGGTGGCTACTAAGAAATTCCTGATAGAAAAACCCAATAACTCTTTGTCCTTTCTGGTAATCAAACTCAGAAACTCATTAGTAGTAGACCAACGAAGCAATTCATTCCAACGTACTGAAATAAGCTGTACGAAACACATAAATCTTCTCATGTACTTTTTACTTTTTTTACACAGTCGCAACTGATAGGTCATTACCCAAAAAAATAATGACAATCACAACCATGATACTGATTACCCATAAAATAAAATAAAAAACATTAATAACACTCCCAGTTCAAGTCAAAATCCAGTTTTTCCCATGCTCCTGTAATTACTTACTGATGTGAAAACCCGTACCGATTCGGTAGCAGGACTAAAGTCCTGTAGGTTGAATGACCTGGAGACTTCTCATGGTCAGAAGCTAAGGGCTATAACAATGGCGTCAAGCTTATTGTTTGTGTGGGAGCCGGTGGTTGAAAATTAAATTGTAGGCTGGGATTGGAAAGAAAGGGAATGGATAGGCTAGGATTTCATCATGAAGAACGGTTGGCATTTGTTTCTATTCTGTTCGAAACTCGAAATATTTTATTATGAAAGAACAAAGAACGCCAGTCATTTGTTATTTTAAGTTTGAAACTCGGAATCATGAGAAGAATTTCATTAGAATGATTTTGGAATGCAGAGGCAAAAAACATGATGAATACTAATGTGTTCAATAATCAAATCTTTGATAAAACAAAATAATAAAATTATTAAATCTTTGGTAAACACACAAGAATTGCAATAGTTTAGGATATGCCTCATCAATTATAATCTTACTGCGAAAGCATCTTGCTGCTTAAATGCGAAAGTTTGTGGCTTATTCGTCAACTGGCTTGTGGGAAACTCGCGAGTGCGCGCGAGTTGCCACCATCCGATTTTAATTTTGTTTTTTGTCGTCAACTCGCTCGCAAGTTATAAAGTACAATCAAATGAAAATTATTTTATTATATTTATTTTAAAGTCATGTCGAATACAATATCTTTATACATTTAAAGTAGGTACATATTTTATACATTTTATAAAAAGTTTCTGTAGCTGACTGTACATCTGACGTATTTTACGACAGATTTTCAAGGTCGACCGAGTTGACGACAAAAAAAAATTGGCAAAATCGGAAGGTTCTCACTCGCCAGTTGACGAATAAGCCAAAGTGAGGATGTATGGATGTTTGTTTCTCTTTCACACAAAAATGGTTGAACGGATTTGGGTGTAAGTACCAGATATTTTATAATCTGAATAAACACGTAAAATACTTTTTGACTCGGTAGTACGATCCTATAGGATAATTACCGAACCATTCGTGGGCGAAGCCGCGCGCAAAAGCTTGTAGTTACATAAATTGCTTGCTTTTAAACCAGGCACATTTCTTGAGATTCTTTACAAAAATGTGCATCACATTAGATAAATATCCATGCGCCTACTTATAAATGAAATCTGATTATAATAAGCTCGCTGGCTTACTAATACGCCACCAAACGAATCGTGTTTCCGAAACTTGAACTCAAAACCCGGTCATAATACAGTTACCAACACGGCACCACATCTTCAAAACATGCAAGAGAAATGCCAAGTCATCAATAATTTCTTTGCTTAGCCATTAGTAACAATGACCACTCGGTAAATATTATATTCAGCCAAGGTCGGGCTTTTAATGTGTCAAATGTGGATAAATTGATGAAAGTATATCTAGATATTGTGGGAATCCTACTATAGTATTATAAATACGAACGTTTGTAAGGATGTATGGATGTCGGGAATTCGGGTTGTTGTTTGTTGTATGTTTGTTGCTCTTTCATGAACAAAACCACTGACCGGATTTGGACGAAATTTGGCAAACAGATTTATGATGGATGAACACATAGGAAACTTTTTATCCCGGTAGTACAATCCCATGGGACCATTATCAAACTTCACGCGGGCGAAGCTGCTGGCAGAAGCTAGAAGAAAATAATATGTAACTAGATCATGCAGTAGAGATAAAGAAATGCGTAGGTAGGCTACCCACCGGGTGGAGCGATGACCTTGTGAAGGACATGGGAATCCGTTGGAATTAGGAACTGTAGATAATTATGGGGGTCTTGCCACTGTCCAACATTGGACGTCTTTCAATTTAAAGGATGATAGAGGAGATAGAAATAAAAATAGAATTATAAAGTCAACAGTTACATATAAAAATAATGACCTCAACAATAATGAAAACGAATCTCCTAAGCATTTCGCAATTAACAATAAATGAATTTGAAATTTTGAAGATAAAGATTTTCAAAATGACCAACAAAATCTGGCTATAATAATTTGAAATAAGAAAAGAGAGTTGAGATATTAACAATGAATATGGAGTCGGATTTTTTTCGACACATTGAAAGTTCAATGCCGTTTAACGATCTATCGTGACTAGCGGATTGTCTGTGATATAGACTTGTCTGTGTCTGCAGACATTATATTCAGGAGGTTAGAATGATCTAAATACGGTTTATAATAATAAGTTTTGAAGATGATAAACGAGGTGGGCCGACGATATTATTGACATCGCCGGTAAATCTGGACGAGGCTGGCTCTTGGCATAAACAAAGAGACTTATACCCAGCAGTGAGTGAAGTTGAGCTGTAGATGGTGACAACAACTCGTGTAGGTAGGTATACCATTTAACAAACAAAAAATAGGCAATAACGTAAGTAGGATTAAAAATAATATTGATCCTTTTAAAATAACAGACGTTAATATTTTTACAAAGATACACCTTTCAATATGAATTTCCTTTACTAACAAAATAAAATATCAATTACTTTTAAATAGAAAGTCTATCGGAACGAGGAGAAACTCGAATGTTTTTAAACGGCATACAACACCAATCTAAACGCGGTTAATCACGTCTATCTAGAATCTAGAATTCTATATTCCATATTATAAGATCAAAATAATGAACTGCTATCATTATCAAGTTAGAAAACTAAGAGACACAAAAGATTAGACACGACACGAGGCAAAATACAAATTAATACAAGCAGGCATGTAAAACAAGATATCCCAAATGAACTTGATGGAGCAATCAAAGAAATAAAAATCTATTTAGCACATAACACTAATCCAGTCTTAGACATGGTGTAAAGGTAAACAGACCGTTCACGAAGCCGTCAATCAAACTAAGTAACTCAACGCAAAAATGGTTGCTGGCAAATAACTTCTTTTTGCGGTGAAAAATCACGTTTTACGGTAGGACTTAATGTAACGCACTCGAAACATTGTGCTGGAGTCGTGGAGGTTTTTTTTATTATCATCCACACTTCACTGACTGCTGTGTACGAGCATAATCCCTAACTTTGCTTGCCAATCTCCACGTTCATATTCTAATAATACATAGAATTAAATATCTAAATCTCCAATTGACACAACACCATTTTTAACCGTCCTTTTTAGCAGCCTAGCTACCAACTACCAACCAGAACAACAAACAGCTGACTATCCAAGAATTTCTTGTCAATGTTACTATAAAAAACTTCCGCTAATTTACATTTTTATTGGTCAGCCCGACCACCAAGCGCGTTACGCATCGGTGAACGAAATATTTTTATTATTCATTCTTAAGTGAAAGTGGTTGACAGTCCCATTTGTTTCGTGTCTTGTGTACTAAACACAGATATTTTTTACTATAATTACCTTATTAGCTACGGAAGAGTTTTTTTTCAAGGCGTAAATTGGTCACAATTTTTGCAAAGTTGACCGTGTCCAAGGTTGATGGACTGACTTTTTGGTTGAGGAAGGAAATAATTACCGTTGATTATCGGTAATCAAATATACCCAAAAACAGACTCACTTAATACTTGTATTAAGTGAGTCTGTTTTTGGGTATATTTGAAATTTAATTAATTAATACTTGTATTAAGTGAGTCTGTTTTTGGGTATATTTGATTACCGATAATCAAGAGTTATTTTCGTATTCGATGCTAATTTGACGACCATTTGAACTTTTTGCCATCGACCATGTTTGGATTTTAAAAAGAATATAAAAATGAAATGGCTGTGAATATTGTATATTCAGCAAACAAAAGTTAAACATGAACTGATTAATTAACAGATACAGAAATATTTAGACTTTTTTATAAAAATCTTTTTTTAAATTTAAATGAACGAGATGGGTATCGCATAAGTATCTTGTTTACTAAACTACTATCTTACCATGACTCATCAGACTGCACAGTTTGATGTGCATTTGGTCCACTTTTAGTTACTTCCTGAACACAAAACGGAAAAAAACATAACTGTTTAATAGCAAAAGAAAGCTATCACAAGGTGATGCACAGACTCAAGTATTTCGGCAAAATTTTATACAGTTACAAAACTAAGTTGCAAAAATCCAATGTTTGATTAATGTTGGTGTAGGGTAACCTTTTAATAAAATATATTGTGATTGCTTGCAATGTCGCTTGTTTGAGTCCTTATTTTGTATTTACATTGCGACCAACAAACATATATTTGAATTTTGTTCATCTATTGCGAAACTTAGGACTTTCCTATACACACTGTTTAAAAAAGATTGTCTTAATAATTTTCCAGCATATGATTAAGCATTTAACGCTGTCTGTTTTCTTAGAAATAATCATGTATTTAATGATTCTTTGGAATTAGTCTAGGTTTAGAACGAGACGAAGGTCAAAGAAGTCATCGTCATCTGCCTAGAGTTTTTCCAACTATTTTGGATGCAGTTGAATACCGGTATTTAACATGGAGCGACTGCCTATCTGACCTCCACAACCCAGATAGTACTAGCTACTAGGTAACAAGATACCCCTTTGTAAGACCTGTAACGACTGTCAAAGGTCTACAATTGACAGCCGGGACCAACGGCTTAACGTGCTTTCCGAGACATGGAGGAAACTCGGTATGTAACGGGTGGTCACCCATCCACGGCTTGACCAAGGTAAGCGCGGCTTAACCTGAAGATCGACCCGGCCTAAAAATTTTCGGTAAAAATCATTATCAAACTTATCAAGTACGCAAACGATACCATTCTCACAATTCCACAACACAGATGTTCCACGTTAACAGAATGCGAGTGAATGACCTCGCTGACCGAATGATTATCCGATCCATTCACTCAATGGTTATTTAATGTCGAATATGGTACTGTCAGCTTTCTTATTTATTGGCTTTCTTGCGAATTACTTGTGAAAATTTAGGCGGCAATTCTGATGAAATATGAATGAGTCAAGTGGTTTTGTAATGGTTTTAAGGAAAAAAATAAAAAAGGAGTATCAAGTTTCTTTTTTACACGACTACGGCAAAGCCAAAAGGAATGGTTATGATTTTAGCAGTCTTTGTATTTGGTTTCTTTTTATAATTTGGTCTATAAAAACATGTATTAAATGATGATGAGACTATTTTATTTCGTTTAGAAAGTTTTACGGGATTTTTAAAACATCCATAGTTGCAACTATTTTTACTCATTTTATGTTATTCTCTTTAAATAAAAAACACATTATCCTCCTCTTGGGCTTCGCCGCTGTCGGGTAAAAAGGGCCGCTTGTGAGTTTTTCACTTTACACTTTTTTTTTTATTAAGATCGTGATTGTAAAAAACGCCAATAAAGAACAAGTTTTTTGCGATCTTTCTTTATGTTCATTATTTGTTGTCACAACGAAGACTTATTTTCCTTATTTTTTTGCAGATGCGCCCCTTTGCTGAAGGCGGCAGTATTATCTTTGTAAGTATATAACATAATAATATTTGGTTAATAGTGATTGCATTATACACCATTATACAACTTACGTCCCGACTTCGCACGGGTCGACATTTTTTTTGCTATAATAAATATAGCCTATGTTACTCATTGATAATGTAGCATTTAAATGGTGAAATATGTTTTCAAATCGGTCCAGTATTTTATTAGCTTATTCGTTACAAGCATCCAAAAATACAAATGTTTCCTCTTTATGATGTTATACTGGCGGACGTCACGCGGTTTCACCCGCGTAGTTCCCGTTCCCGTGGGAGTATGGGGATAAAATATAGCCTATGTTACTCGCTGGTCCTGTAGTTTTTAAGCTTATTCGTTAAATACAAAAATATATAAATACAAATCTTTCCTCTATAAAATATTAGTATTAAATAGATTAAGAAACGATCATAAATGAATCATTAAAATTACAATTTAAACATTTTCTCAACACATTTCATTGCTGTTTTTAGATCGATTCTCATTTACTTATTTTGAAATAACTCGTCCAATTTGTATTCGATTGCTGTGCCTTGTGCTAGCCACATTAAGTTTTTTGCATTCAAAATATTTTGAAGTAACCAATCACGATTATGTGTGGCCTTGCTAGTTCGTGAGCTGCAGTGACGGGTGATCAGACAAACTGACGAACTTATTATTAGTTAGACAGTTCTTGTATCTAGATCTTCTAATGTACTTAGATTTGTTTATAAGTGAGAGGCCCTTTGTGTAATGGCTTTGGTGTTATAACGTCAAACTTTTCTTAAATGTAAAATTATCAATGTCAACAATTTTGACGAGATCGACGTTTCGTATTTCCATTTTTCTCCTCGAAAACTGAGCCGATTCAATAATTTTTGGCATTAAAGTTTTAGGAAAGAGTATGTCTCTATCAAGTTCTGAGTATGGTTTCTATCAAGTTCTTATATGTTAAAAACGTTTCGAATTTGTCTGATAGTACAAATGGGGCATTTTGCAGTAATTTTTCGACGGTCATATTTTCTTTACTTAATTGCTGAAAAAAAGAAAATGACAGGGCCGTACAGTGGATGTTGATTTTATAAAAAAATATTGCTCTAGAAGCATTTTTCAGGAAGAAAAGAAGTAAATACATTTGTATTGGAAATTTCAGCCCTTCTGTTTCTTCTTAAGCCGTTGGCAATCGATAACTTAATGCTATGTGAACACAAAACTACAAACAACATAATTCATTAACACGAAGTAAAAAGTATTTTTAATTTCTAGAATGTACCATTACACTATAAACAGGTTTTAGTGTTATTTTATTTAAGAATGTTTTTAATTTTATTATAAGACAGACTTTTTCAACCTGACTTTTAACACTTCTTGTGACATCACTGGTTTACCTTCCCAATTTAATCAAAAATCACTATCCTCCAAAAGAATGTCGAGAAATATAATCAGCTTATTTACGCCCAACTGAGTTATACAACCGATTTCTTGTTTCGTCTTGTACCAAACTTGATTTTTGAGGTGAAAGTCCCAGCACAGGTGTTACGCGAGTCGTATCGAATCATTTGGGTATAACACGCAATGGATAACTTAATCACATGTAGGTCATTCGACATTTAGATTAATTGATTTTGATACGTGTGTTTAGAAACGTTTTAGAGTTTAATTTTCTTTGGGAAGTGAGTAAGTTGCAGTGTTATAAATGCAATGGCATTGCCCATAGTAATACTAAAGAACAAAGATATTAGTTTAAATATTATATCGTTAGACCCACATGCAACGAGTCAAAAAATTGGCAAATATGTCACCTATCTAGCGTATCGAGCTATTTGTATAATTTCTAAGTTACCCGTTTATCATTTATTTTTATTGTTAATTTTTATCTTTTTTTAGTCTTTCATGTTTACACTGTCTACATTTCAATTGCATAAAAATGACAAGTGGAAGTGCTGAGTCTCCTAATACAAGCAATTCCTTGCTTAAAAGGTGATCTCCAATAATATGTATCGAAATGCCTATTGTAATTGAAATAAACGTTTTTTTTTTTTTTTTTATTATCTATCGTGTCTTTGTAAAAGGGGTTTAAAATTTTCAAGATAATTATTAATGTTATATTATTATCTTTTACAAATAGTATCATGATAATTATTATCTTATAATTATTACTTCAAACCCTGCTAGGGACCCTGGAGGAGCTCGTGGCTTAATAATAACAGCCGCTCGGGTCGATCTTTAGGTTAAGCCGTGCTTGCCTAGGTTGTTCTGTGGATGGGTGACCACCCATTACATACCGAGTTTCCTCCGTGCCTCGGAAAGCATGTTAAGCCGTTGGTCCCAGCTGTCATTTGTAGATCTTTGACAGTCGTTAAGTAGGTAGTCAGTGGCCCAAAAAGTCTGACAACCAGTCTTACCAAGGGGTATCGTATTACCCGGTACTAACTGGGTTGTGGAGGTCAGATAGGCAGTCGCTCCATGTAAAATACTGGTATTCACCTGCATCCGGTAAGACTGGAAGCCGACCCCAACACAGTTGGGAAAAGGCTAGGCAGATGATGACCCTGCTACATATAGACTCTCTATAGTGTCTAAAAAACCTTTGCTAGATGACAAAAAATTATATATTATGACTAATGATATTATTTTAATGAACACTGACAGTTGGTCGCTATGATGGTAAGATACATCAGTTTTCAGTTTATAAACATAATGTTTAATGTAGCTTTGATAACTTACAATGTAGACTTTACTAAGAATACGGTAAGTTAACACAATTAAAAAATACTTTCATTATCTCATATTTTTCTTTATAACGACCTCGCTCTAATTCATAAGAATTTGGCAGACATTTTATTTTGCTCATATTTTTTATTACTTACCTACATTTGAAATTAATATAGCAACCTCGAAATTATCTGATATTATTATGACTCCAGAGATGGCAACACTCCGAGAGAGTTGGAAAGGAATAGGACTGGCCTTTTCCCAGCAGGACAGAATAGGCTTAAAAATATGACTTCAAAACAGCCAAAAATAACATTACCAAAAACAACATCACACTTGTCATTTCAGAAAGATTAGGCAGAGATGTACCTACCGTCCTACCCTATACCCACATAGTCATCATCATCATCATCATCAGCCTTTAATGTTCCCACTGCTGGGACACGGCCTCCTCTCTATGAGAGGGAATAGGCTATAATCCACCACGTGGGCCAGAGCGGATTGGTAGATGGAATAGAATTTTTGGTTCTAGAACATGCCGGTTTTCTCACGAGTTTTTCCTTCACTGTTTTGAGAGCAGTGGTGATGAAATAAATTACACAAAATAATGCGCCTGTCTGGGTTCGAACCCACGACTACTACTGTTCGTAAGTCGGGGCCGCCACCACTGGGCTCCGCTGCTCTCACCCACATTGTGCCTACACTCAAATTTCACCAGTTATGTCTAAATCCTATACAGATACACGCGAACCGAACTCAAAACCAGAATCCGGACTACCACAAAGAAATTAAAAACAAAACTAAAAAAAAATTGCCTGACATTAGAATCGACCCCAAGACTTCACATACCTTATTCCCAGCAGTAACGCGCGCGATCACTAGACCAAACGAGCCATTTAAAAAAAAAAACATATAACCATACTTATCGAAAGAGGGAAGAAATAACTATCCTAAAGGCTATTAAAAGTCGATTGGATCTTCATTATAATTCCATTGGTTACAGGTGAGTAACACAAAGGTATTATTAATGTTACCCATCCAACAATGGTTTCCAACCTTATAGATTTAATTCTTACTTATGGGAATTTTTCAATTTATTTAACGGTTTATGTACACACTACAGAGAAGAAGAAAGGAATAGAAACATAGGTACAAAGGTGATGCTTATTTCTAAAGAAATATCTTCCAGCATATCTGCGAAAGGAGAGTAGATAAAAAGAGATGTAGACATAGTGTGTAAAAGATGAGAAAATAGAATACATAAAAACTAAAAACAAATACTAAACTATGAACTAGAACTACTATTTCTACTTCTTTTTATGTCTGCTTTATTGTAAAGGTAAGGTAAGGTTTATAGAATACCGGCGCGTTCGTGTTCCACGCGCGCCTCAAAGAGAGTCAGCAAAAAGGAAGGGGTCCGAAAGGACCGATGCCTGCCGGGGTTGCGGAACTATTCGAAAGAGATACCGTGGCCCCGGAACACAAAGGGCGATGAAGGAACATGGATGGGTTTTAGTCAGTAAAAGTCTGACACTTCCTCCTGCTCCGCCCAGAGCGGGAGAAGTCATTTGATGATTTCCGATCCGAAAAAAAAAAAAAAAAAAAAAGGTCTATAGAATACTAGCTGATGCCCGCGGCTTCGCCATCGGTTCGTTCAAAGCTCCCAGACGGCTTATTTTTTTCCGACACCTCCAACAAATATCATTATATATACGCCGATACACACTGTCGCTTTTACAAAGCTGTCAGTTAATATAGCCAAAGGTCGTAATGAAAAAGGCTTAAACTTACTCAATGCTAAGCCATAAACGAACATTTGATTGAAATCCTATAAATCCTATTTCAGCCTATACGAATCTTTTCTTTTATTAAGTCTCACATAACACTTTGTAACTAAAACCAAGTAGCAGCATAGATAAAACTACACAAGTATTACGTTACAAAGTAAAAACGACAAAAAAAACTTGAACAACACAAAGACGACTACCAACTGTCAACCACCTTGTTCCATAGAAATACGATGCGTCTTCCGTTTTTTTTTTAAACTCCTAACATTAAGAAAGGTTAGTTGTTATGCTCAGGCGCAGGTAGCCAGTATTTCCGGTCTATTACTCATACGGTGGCAGGAAGTAAAAACTACGTGTAAAGGGAGCTTAGTTTATTTATTGGCTAGACTTTTTATTGGTGTACATTCAAATGGCCAACGACTATAATTATGTTAAATTCAAAACGGTTTTCTGTAATGTCAATTTAGGGTTGAACCTCATCTGGCAACACGGAATAGAACTACTCCATGTTCTTATCCTTGTTTTTCGGTCAGAAACGTCATTTGCTACAGCGACAACCAGAACGGGAATGCTCTGATTGTAAGTCCAACCATCATGCGGTAAGTGCAGACATGCTGACCTTAAATAAATTGGGATGAGATCAGAAGGATGACGAAGTTATGTGGCACACATCTTAAACTGAGGAACCCCTCTGAGGGTCTATACAAATTCAAAAATGTTTGAAAATAACATAAATTAACGAGAAGCTTATCATGATCGCAGCTTACCACAGTGTCTCAAGACGAAAGTCTATGACCAGTGTGTGTTGCCAGTGATTACATACGGGACCGAAACGTGGTCGCTCACAATGAGCCTCATCAGAAGGCTTAAAGTCACCCAAAGGGCAATGGAGAGGGCTATGCTCGGAGTTTCCTTGCGTGATCGAATCAGAAATGAAGACATCCGTAAGAGAACCAGGGTCACCGACGTAGCCCGAAGAATTGCCAAACTTAAGTGGCAGTGGGCAGGGCACATTGCTCGCAGAACGGATGGCCGATGGGGCCGAAAAGTTCTGGAGTGGCGACCGCGAACCGGAAGACGTTGCGTTGAAAGGCCTCCCACTAGGTGGACCGATGACCTGGTGAAGGTTGCGGGAATTCGAGTCGCACGGGACCGGTCAATGTGGCGACACTTGGGGGAGGCCTATGTCCAGCAGTGGACGTCTTTCGACTGAAATGATGATGTTATCATGTCAATCCCATCGTAAGTCGTTCTAGAAATCATGATCACCATCTTCCTGCCCTCGCCCCATGTTACTTGGGGTCGGCGCAACACATCTCGTAATTCGTTCTTGAAATATGAAAGTATGACGCTTTGAAAGCAATAACAAATTGCTGTTAGGTACCTACAAAACTGCAATACCTACACGTCAAAATGTATGGAACAGCTGTTTTTTTTTCTAGTTTTGTAGAATTTAGAACTTCTCTCAGAATGATCTGCCCTTTGTGCATCGGTGCCTCTGCAACCCTGTATGGTTGTATAAATGAACAATGATTTTTCAGAACTTTTGAATCATAGCTAAAATACTTTTTCCTCAAGTCTAAATATAGATTTCTAACTGACTGTTTCATAATATTGTTGGTTACTAATGCATTTCAAGTTGAACCAATCCGGGTTCAACTTGAAATGCATTAGTAACTTGTTAGTAGTTAGTATGTTCCTCCGCTGTTTCACTTTAAAAAAAAATAGTGTTATTCAGTGCGTGATCACATGGCAAAATTATTTTACATTTTGCTAAGATGAACTATGCTTTTTTGGTTGTAATTCGACATAAAATAAGTTTACTTATTTATTAAATGGCAGATAATACTTAGAATGTTCTTTAGATTCAGATGCCAAAAAACTAAGACGATATCAATACAGTGAGTTCTTTGATATTACTGATCTTACAGTACTAAATAGATTGCTATCTTGCAAGACAGATGACTAAAACAAACGAATACAGTAATAATTACCACACACGACCTGCAGGAAAATCGATCATATTTCAAGTCTAATCAATTAAAGACATCGAACTACAATTGGAATCACAAGATCTATCAACCAATGCGCTTCCATCTGACACCTTACCACATGACACTCACCGTCCTCCTCCTACTCACACACACACATCATCTCTCTCACTTATTCACACACATGCGTCACTATATGAATGTATTGATGAAAGCCTGCGCGTGAGTCGCATGTTAACGTTCGAAGCCGTCAATGGACGCTTTCGAGCACCAACTTGTTATTAAGTGGACTGGTTTGATCTATGACGGAGTTGGGATTTTATTGGGTTATTAATTGATGTGTTTTTCAACTATCCGTCTTCGTCTAAACGTGTTTTGAGGTTTGAGGAAAAGTTACATTTACCTTTAGGTAAACGTACTACAGCAACAACACTGCAAACCAAATGGGACTTTTGCGAAAAACTAGTGTTCCGTTTATAGAATCTCTCACATCATCAAAATAATCTGACATATTAAATCGAGCATTACCAGGTCTGCTTATTCTTCTTTTTCGTGTGGTTAGTGCCTAAGCTGGTGTTACAGTTTTGATGCCAGCCATGGGCTTTCTGACTTGGCTTTACATGCCGTCGAGAAGTTCTCAGGCATGCTGGTTTGATTTCCTCACAATATTGTCCTTCACTGAAGCAAGTGATAACTATACAATACGCACATGAATCCAAAAAATCACAGGTGCGTGTCTTGGATTCGAACTCGAGACCTATGACTTGGCAGTCCGACGACACGTCACTAGGCTATCACTGCAACCAGATAGTAACGGGATTAAAAAGAAAAAATAGAACAAAGTGGTTCACATTTTGAGATACTTCAGTAAAAGTTCCGGGTGCGCCAAAAAACCAACTATCTGTTCTTAACCCGATACAGTAAAAAAAAAAACTTAAAAAAATAAACAATTTCGTACTTTACGACGACAGATCAAACTATACATATCCAGTATAACCTGATCAAGACCTCGCTTTGTATGAGCTTTCCATACAAATAAAGATCAGCTTAATTTTCTTAACTCGATTGATCGTCGTGCGTAGGTACCACTACTTCAACTTCATACATATTGACATTTTGAAACAGCAAAAAAACTCTCAATCCTAAGGTCGTTCAGAGATCGAATGGAAAAAACCCGTAAAGGATAATAAGAATATTTATTTTTAAAAAACTGTGAAAGACGTATATTTCTATTGTTTTTTTTATTTACCTACCAGAAAATTCTTGTCCCATTCAAGTTTTGCGCGTCCACGCGTCCACTATGTTTTATTGCTCGATAATCTTCGGTGATTAGCAAAAATATGAATATTTTTATGTTGGAATAATTATAATTAAATATGTATAGGCATATAAGTTTTAATTGGTTTATTATACAGGTTTTTGTATACCTACATTACTTTCAAGTTTAAAATACATTAAGAAATATGAGTGGCAAATTCCACCATTCAAACGGAACGCGATCAGTAGTTACATTTAAACCAAGCTCAAGAGCTGTCTGCAGTCATAATCGCTATGGAATATTGACACTGAAGGCTCTTGAACGCCGTTAAAGTTTCGATGTCATATGAAAATAGCAATGAAACAAAAACAAAATAATATGCACGAAGTTGCATAGGCCCCGACGAGATTCGAACTCGTGATCTCCTGTTTACTAGACAGGCGCTTTAACCAACTAAGCCACGGCGCCACTTGATGTGAAACACCTACAATCGAACCTGGTTTTAGCCAGAACATTTAATTGAAAACAACTTTAGAACTAGTATCTATAATTCTATACAAAACTTTTCACTACTGCAACTAATCACACAATGTTATCCATTTCAAGACATAAAGGATAGTGACTTTTGCAGGCACCCTAAAATCATCGAAAAACTACCTAAGAAATTTACAGCAGATTACACCATAACTAAATAACGGCGTGAATGTTTACATTTGAAACATCATTCTGGCTCTGTCATCTTAAAACAATTGACAGAAACAACGATAGCGATTTGTGGTGAAAAAGCTGAAACTTTTAAGGCTGATGCTCCAGGGTAGCCCGCAAAATTCAAATTTTCTTGCGTTTTTTGCAATTTGCAGGCCAGTGCTAGGTTGTATGATGATTAAAATATTGTTGATGACAATGACTTTGACCTTGAAAAAATCGTTTCTCGACCTTTATGAACTTGGAGGGTTGTATTGATGATTTTGATGATTATAATTCTGTAACTACATACCGTGTCTTACAATCGCGAACAATATTTTAATCAACATACAACCTAGCACTGGCCTGCAAATTGCAAAAAACGTAAGAAAATTTGAATATCGCGGGCTGGTTGGAGCATTCAACTTAATAGCGGAATTTAAAAGCTTGTCAAAATGACTTACAATGTCATCCATATTCGGTGTCAATGTCTCCTACAAAGGCTCAACAAATCCAGTGTATTTCACATCCCATAAAACATGAAACTATATTTTCTATTACATGATATCGAACGATCAACGCATCGATCCACCTATCCAAGTACAGACACCAGCACTTCAAGCTACCCGAAATTGACAACTTTTCTCAATAACCTTGAACCTAATTGCTTTACCGATAAAGCTGAAAATCTATTAAAGAAATATAACAGATTGTTGTAGCTTGATGTGCTGGCATCTGTACATAAGAAAACACAGGCATATAAATCAAGATGGAAACTTGTAGAACACTTTATATGGCAACCAGTCACGTTAGTTCTTAATGGGAATTCAGATCAGTTCGAAAGTCTTACTGGTTTTGAAGGCTAACATCATGATATGGGGAATTTTTTAATTGTTGGTTGTAGACGAGTAGGCAATTAGTGGCTTAGGCTGAGGTCGTTGTATCCTAGGTCAGGTTAAGATGAATAAGAGTTGACCTTAACGACATTCTTAGGTAATGGTTAATCTTGGTTTGGAATTGTGCTCGACAATTTTTTGTTTAGCAGTTTTTTGAAATCTTAATTACAAGAGCACAGTGTAATAAAGATTTAGACTCCTTTGCACAAAAATTATGGTTAACATTATAAAATAAATTAATAAAATAAAAATAATTATTATAAAATAAAAATAATTAATAAAATCATTTTATCTCTGTATGAAGATGTTTTAAATACGTTAACCTCTGAACGCTTTCATTGGTTTGTGGTGCAAACGAGCCATAATGGATGAAGTAATGAGTAATGATGGACTAGTTTAAGACTTGATATCATTTACAGAATAATATACTGTTCTGAGCTTCTATAACAACAAAACTTATTCACCAAGTTATTTTTATGAGATAAGATGAACTGAACGTTAATGTATGTCAATGAGTCAACAAAAGAACATTCCTTAAAAGCAGTTTTTTAAACCATATCTTGCAATATGTTCAAACAACGATGAACATGTCCGTGGCTAATGATATCCATTACGTTTCTTACTCTCAGCATGAGATTTACGACCAAATCGCCATATATCGTTATCCATTGCTTCTCGAACGCTATAAAACTTGTAACTACATGTGAGGAATACATCAATGGATGTAAATGCTTAACTTGGGTCGTCTGTCGTGTAAAATCAGTATTGAAAAGGGTATCCAAGTGTAAAATCACTACAAAAAGTGATGCGCAGGTAAATGTAGTGGATGATAGAGATGGATGTATATTTTGTTTAAGGATGAATAGTTTACGAAAAAAATATAGAGCTTTCGATGTTTCGGGAACCTTTTTTTCTATTTTTGCCACTCAATCTTGCATTTGAAAGGTATGTTTTTTTTAATTGCGATGGTATCAGTTTTTTTTGCCCATAGAAAATATGTAAGATGGACCCATTAAAAAATTTTCACACGCAAATTAAATTCTGATAGACGAACCACAAATTCTTGTAACCTTTTCATACAAGGTCGCCAGTTAACAACTAATCAAGAGATTCAAAAAATGTGGCACGTTCATCCAGCCATGTTGGTACAGACAAACACACGTTTTGGAGAAGATTTCAATTACGAGAACTGTTCATTGCTTCGAAGTAAAGGCGTTGTCAAAGTTGAATTGGGAAGTTGTTCGTGCGGTTGATTGTAGTCGTCGCGTGCTCATCTACACGGCCTTGACAGCGTGACTTTTGAGATCCAACTAAATGTCGGGATCGGTTATATCAAAGGCCAAAACCATTAGAATATCATAATACTAATAATGTGTTTCGTATTACATATTATTATATTGTAATTATATGGACATCCGATTAATTGTTGGTTTGTGCTTGTAAAGATGTTCATTGTTAATGATTTATTAGTAAGTTTTGCGTAAATATAATTTGAAATGGCAATCCCGAATCAAAATCTCAGAACGAGAAACAAATAAAATAAGTCTACTTGGAGCCTGAGGTTGTCAACATGTGAGCTCGGCTATACCTATCGGCCTGATGGAAAAGAGCCAGGACGATCATATTGCGACGCTCTCAATGTGCGGTTGGATCAAGGGCCTAATTCAGAAGACAGTACTCCTTGATACGGCTTGCATTCTGAGGTTCCCGTCTCTAGAACCCTAACCACCAGTAGCTAGGGTCTTGCTCCCCACACCGGCTGACCACTAGTTTTTGTTTAGAAATTTTATTATTTAAAAAAATGCAATTAATATGGTTGAGAAATGAATAAAGAACGTAAGAAAGTCGAATGCCAGAGCTACAAGATAAGTATGGAAGAATAAGAAATGGTGCGCCGACCCTAAATACATTGGGATAAAGGCAGGAGAATTTTGCCTAGATAATACCGTTGCTGTATAAAGAATAATTTATTAAATCCCTGATTATTACCCTGTTCGGATGAGTACCACTTGATACTTTTTAAATTCAATTTCAACGTTTTTTAAACGCAAAAAACATATTTAAAATGTGTCATACCGAAAATGTGCCACCTCATTATGTCATTAATCACAAAATTACCCATCATAACATAATTATTAGCGAAGGGTGAAAATAATGACTACGGAAAAAACTTAAGTATTTGCACCTGTCTAAAATCCTTGACCGATTGATTGATAATTAAAACACAACTATGCGATATTAATTGAGTATCGGTGTGTATTAAGAAACCAAAAATAATCACCTTAATTTTTTTGATTAACTAAATTTTTTTGCAATCTCATAATTATTTATTAAAATTTTAATTGATTTTAACTTTTATGACGTGAATTTCATGTTTTAAGTTTGTCATTATATTATTTGTAAATAAGTAAGCGCATCGATATTTTGCAAATGGTACACTGGATCGAGTTAGTATCTAGATACACATTATTTTCGTAATTTCTTCAACAAATGTTTAAAAGTCGAACAAACACAAAGAAAATCTCACAAACCAATCCTAAAATGAAAATCAAAATCAAAGCATTTATTTCAAGTAGGCTAGTTACAGGCACTTTTGAATTGTCGAAACAAAGATGAAAATTAAATGTAGCTACAGTCCAGTCACAAGACATAAAAACTGTGAAAGTGGGTACTGTAGTTGCCCGTTCCCTAGCGTAGATCTCTATGGAGAAGAACGGGCAAGAAACTCCATGGACACTCTTTTAAATCAGAATATTTTTACAAAACCTTGGTTACATCATTCATGTTGAGATGGTACATTATGTGAGAACAATGTTGCAAGATGTGCACGTTAAAAGTGTCCATATTATAAACAAATAAAAAACAAAACAATTCAAAAGTAAAATTTATAAATTCAAATAAGCCGTGGCAACCGTGAGCAGTCCCAACTGACAGCGCTCGTTCACGAACATGACGCATGTATCAGCACCATTCAACTCAACCATTTAGAAGGGAACTAAATGATCCGACACACGCGCCACCATCAGCGAGACATTTGAGTGAGCATGACATACTCTTAACCGCCAGGGCACATTCAAGTCAAGAAAAAACGTAGGTTTCCAGCGACTGATATCATTCTAGTATGGTCGAGCAAGCTATTTGGTTTACATTTTCCAATATAATGTGTGGGTTAAACTGTAAACCAAATAGCTTGTTCGACCGTACATAGCACTCACACAATTTGCGATGTACGGTTATACAATACTAAAGACATTGAATTTATAAATACAATTCAAAGATAGTTATACAATCTTCAGCAGCTACAACAATAAAATTAGTGCTACCTATTTATGCGCCCCTGTCCTTGTGGAGCAGGACCGGCATTGAGCCAAGCATTTTTATCAGCGATATAATCGTCCAATTTGTAATATGTATGGCTGAACTAATTAGTCCCTATTTCTAGTACTGTAATTGTATCTGTCACCTCTTTTACCAAAAAGATGTAAATTTTTTCTTACGTACTACTCTGTCAAGAAAGTACCGGGAAAAGATCAATAATACACAAAATGTCTGTTATTCATCCAAATTTATTTTATCACCTTCAAAGTATGCTCCTTTAGAAACGATACACTTGCGCCAACGAATAATCCATTCATCAAAACATTTTTTAAACGCTGCTTCCAGAATTGAGTTCAGTTCTCGCCGCGAATTCTCCTTTATGTCTTCTATCGATTGAAAACGGGTGCCACGAAGTGGTAATTTGAGTTTAGGAAAAAGAAAAAAGTCAGCAGGGATTGTGAGGAGAATGTCAGAGGAGATATCTGGTGAATATGGTGGTTGCTGGATGGTATTTGTTGAGTGTTTGGTCAAAAATTCGTTCACAATGATAGCCTTGTGCGAAGGCGCATTGTCGTGGTGCAAAATCCAAGAATTTTCTTTCCACAAATCTGGCCTTTTTCGTCGAATTTGCTCTCTTAAACGCCGCATAACGCTCAAATAATATTCTTTATTTACCGTTAGACCTTCCGGTAAGAATTCAGAGTGCACAACACCGCGATAGTCAAAGAAAACAGTCAACATGACTTTGACTTTTGATCGACTTTGGCGTGGTTTTTTCGGTTTCGGTTCAGTTGGAAGGCGCCACTCCGAAGCTTGTTGACTAGTTTGCATGTCAAACTCGTAAACCCACGTCTCGTCACCAGTAACAATGCGTTTCATGAATGTTGGGTCCGAACTGACTCGTTCTAGCATGTCCTCAGCGACTTTCATGCGATTGAGTTTTTGGAGAAAATTTAGATCTTTTGGGACTAGCCGAGCAGCAACATGTTTCATACCCAAATGATTAGTTAAAATGGTACGGATCGACTCGTGAGATACAGAAAGTTCGGCGGCTATCTCTCTCAGAGTTGAATGGGGATTTTCAGTCACTATTTTCTTCACTTTTGCGATGTTAACTTCAGTTGCAGACGTTGACGGCCTACCAGAGCGAGGCAAATCTTCCATCACATCTCGACTGCTTTTGAACGCTTTGAACCACTCATAAGCACGAGTTTTTGATAAAGTCGATTCACCGTAAGCCTTTTTTTTTTTTTTTTTTTTTTTTCGGATGGGAAATCATCAAACGACTTCTCCCGCTCTGGGCGGAGCAGGAGGGAGTGTCAGACTTTTACTGACTAAAACCCATCCATGTTCCTTTATCGCCCTTTGTGTTCCGGGGCCACGGTATCTCTTTCGAACAGTCCCGCAACCCCGGCAGGCATCGGTCCTTGCGGACCCCTTCCTTTTTGCTGACTCTCTTTGAGGCGCGCGTGGAACACGAACGCGCCGTCGACACGGCCTGTCGTCATGAGACGGACGGACGGCGAGCTAGCCCATAGCCCACCGTCCACAGGCCCGCGCCTACGGTGGCCGGGGGCCACGTGGTGGCCCCCGACGCCCGGGGCGTCTCCCGCGGCGGCCGGGACGCTGTGAGGTTCTCTCCCTCTCACGTTCCGCCACCTCCTTCTCTAGCATTACTGCTTCGCAGAAGGAGGTGACGGCGTCCCATTCCGTCTCGCTCCGGACCATGGCTTGCACCAGGGCCGGACGCGAGAGGTCGCCGCCGCCAATCGCCGCTTCGAGGACACGGCGGTGCTCCGCCCACGCGGGGCACACCTCCACCGTGTGCTCCACCGTGTCCTCCGGTCGATCCTCGCAGTGGAAACACCCGGGCGTTTCCTCCCGCCCGATTCGGTGCAGGAACCTACCGAAAACACCGTGTCCGGTGAGGACCTGCGTCAGGCGGAAGGTGAGGACGCCGTGGCGTCTCTCCAGCCACTCCTCAAAGAGGGGACTTATCGCCACTATCGTGGCGTGCCCTGCACGGGGTTGCGACAGTCGCTCTCTCCATGTCGCCATGAGATCCCGCCGGAAGTCTGTCCGCTGAGCGACAATTTGTCGCGGCAGCGGAGTTTCCCCCCGGCGAAGCGCCTCCGCGCGCCATTCATGCAGGCGCGCGAGGACTATCGCCTCCAGATCCCATGGCGGCAATCCGGCAAGGAGGCACGCCGCCTCGCGGGCGATCGTGCGGTACCCACGGGCCAGCCTTACGGCTACCACCTTTTGGGGCGCGTTCAGGTAGTGGGCTGCACGCAGCCTCAAGGAACGCGCCCACACCGGGGCCCCGTAAAGGGCCATGGACCGCACGACTCCCGCGTAGAGCCTCCGGCAGGAGGCGTTCGGCCCCCCCAGGTTGGGCAGGAGCCGCCTGAAGGCAGCCCCAGTCCGTTCCAGTTTGGGGGCCAAACGTCGGAAGTGCTCCACGAAGTTCCACCGGCTGTCGAGGACGAGTCCTAGGTACTTCAAAGTCGACTCGACACCGATGGATACCCCTCCTACCGTGAGTAAGGATCCCGGAGGTGGCGCATTCCGAGGCCCATGAAAGCACATGGCCTCGGACTTGTGCAATGCCACCTCGAGACCCAGTTGCCGGATCCTCTCAACGACTATCGCAACCCCGCGTGTCATAGCTTCGGCCGCCGCCTCGTGCGACCCCCCCTGTGCCAGCACCAGCGTGTCGTCTGCATAGCAGACCACGCTGACGCCGCTAGGGAGGTCGGCGCGCAGCACCCAGTCGTACCCGATGTTCCACAAGGACGGCCCTAGGACCGATCCCTGCGGAACACCGCACGACATCTCTCGCCGGTTCCATTCTCCGCTGCGACCGGGGTAGATGACGGCTCTATCCGTCAGGTAGTCCCCGACCACACGACGAAGGTAGGTCGGCACCCGGTGATACCGGAGTGCCTCCCTAATGCAGCTCCAGGGCATGGAGTTGAAGGCATTGGCGATGTCTAGAGACACCGCCAAGACAACCCCACCCCGGGACACTGCATCCCCCGTCGTGAGGGCTCTCACGCGCATGATGGCGTCCACCGTAGAGCGCCCCTTGCGGAAACCAAACTGGTGTTCCGCAAGATCCGGCCCCGTCCCCGCAAGGTGCTCGGCGAGGCGGTTTGCAATGACTCTTTCGAAGAGCTTGCCCACCTCGTCGAGCAACACTATGGGCCGGTATGCGGACGGAGAGTCCGCAGGGCGCCCCGGCTTCCGAATGAGGACCAGCTTCCCCGTCTTCCAACGAAGCGGGAACTGGCCCCTCTCCAAGCATGCGCTTAGGAGCCCCTCCAGTCGGGGCCCGAGAGCCTCCGAGGCCAGGACCCAGGCTTTGCCAGGCAAGCCGTCAGGTCCCGGGGCGGTATTTTTGGCACTCAGCCTGCGTACCGCCACTCTCAGGTCTACCCCAGTCACTTCCGGAGTGTCGTCGTCGTCATCCTGGTGGTCCGCTTCCAGCACCGCAGGTGGCGGAGCCATAGGCGGGGGGGGATGTTCTCCCCGCGTGGGGAACAGAGTGCTCACCACGTCCTCCACGAGCTCAGGCCGGAGACTCTGCGTCAGTGGGGGGGCCCAGGTGCGGAGTTTATCCCGCACCATCTTATAAGGGCGCCCCCACGGATCTCTGTCGAGAGTCCCCAGCATCTCCTCGCGGGCCAGATCCCTGGCCCGCAGGACAGCCTCGCGGAGGGCGGTCTTCGCCGCTCTGTACCCCTCATAAAGCTCCGCCTCGATGGCTGCCGCATTCGGTGGACGAATGCGGAGCCTGCGATGCCTGGCGTACAGGTGTCGCGCAGCCACGCACGCCTCGCGCAGAGACGTCAGCTCTCGCGACCACCAGTACACCTGACGTCGGGCGCTTCCTGGCCGAACTCGGGGCATTGCCACGTCGCATATATCGGACATGGCCTCCTGGAACCACCCTGCCTCATTGTTAATGTCGGCAGGCCTGTCTGGTGATGTCACCCAGGCCTGCACGATCGAGGCTTCCAGGAGGAGCTCCCGGTCCAGCTGCTTCAGCGCCCAACGCGGACCACTCGGGGCCTGTTGGACCGGCGCGCTTGAGGTCTGGGTGGAGACGTCAAACCGGATGTACCGGTGGTCGGAATAGGTCTCCACCCCCTCCATGACACGCCAGTCAACGACACGCGGCGACAGAGCGGGGCTAGCGAACGAAATGTCCACCACCGACTCGCCCCGCATCCGCACACACGTAGCGACAGAACCCCGATTTAGGACGACCAGGCCCTTCTCCAGAGCCCAGTCCTCCACCATCCGTCCCCGCACGTCTGTGCAACGAGAACCCCAAGCCAAGTTCTTGGCATTGAAGTCCCCGAGGACAAGCACGGGGAGGGAATGGTTTCCAACGACAACACTCAACTCTGCGAGAGAGTTGTGGAACTCGGCGAGAGTTCGGCTCGGGGAGAAGTAGACTCCCACCACTACAATTTCCCCGAACCGTGCTGCTACGCACTTCACCGTAAGCCTTCTGTAACATTTTCAGTGACTCCGAACACGAAATTCCATTGGCGATGCAAAATTTAAGACAAACTCTTTGTTCGATATTTTTGTCCATTATGAAATTCGCAATACACACTATATATGATATTACTAAAACCAGCACTGTATTTAATATAAATAACAGATGCAACTCAAACTCCGCGCCAAAACGGAAAACAGTTGTGCCAATCTAACAACTACAAAAAAACAAAAATTTGAATTTGGAACCATAAACAAATCATCCATTTCCGATACTTTTTTGACTGAATGTATATTATGTTTCCGTAGATGTATTGACAATGTACAGTCATGATGTTAATTTCCTTAGAGAATCGCGCGTACGAAGATTGTATATGGCTCTGATGGCTCTTTTGTGCAGAATAAATATAGACTCAATGTCTGCAGCCCGTCCCCATAACAAAATGCCATAAGACATTATACTATTAAAGTAATTAAAATAGACCAATCTAGCAGTATCTACATCAGTAAATTGACGGATTTTTCTAATAGCATATGCTGCTGAATTTAGCCGCCCCGCCAGTGATGTTAAATGAGAACCCCATTGTAGCCTTGAATCAAGCGTAATCCCCAGGAAAACCGTTTTATCTACGAATTCAAGTTTCTCTTTATTCAATACTATATCACAATCGCTACTTTTAACATTCGGTAAAGCAAATCTTATGCATTTCGTTTTTTTTTTTTCATTTAGAACTAAATTGTTTGCTGTGAACCAATTATGGACTTGATGTAGGGCATTATTCACGTCATTTAAATTTTGGGCTCGTCTATTGATCTTAAAAATTAGGGAAGTGTTATCGGCAAATAACACCATATTTTGAGGTTGGTTTTTCAGTAAATATGGTAGATCATTTATATTATATACTAAAAAGAGGAAAGGACCCAGTATTGAGCCTTGCGGAACCCCCATTTTTACTTTTAAACCCTGTGAATTATCACCATTTATTTATACATATTGTTCTCTATCACTCAAATAATATTTTAACAAACTAGGTGCAAGTTTACCTAGTCCGTAATGCTCAAGTTTCACAAGCAATGTGTCGTGATTTACACAATCAAATGCTTTGGAGAGGTCATAAAATATTCCTACAGCGTCTTGGAACTCTTCCCACGGCGTAAATATGTGCTTTAATAAGGTTACAGAACGTCCCTTGGTGAAACCATACTGTTGGTCGTGTAAGATTCTGTTGGTGTTAAAATTATTGAGCATTTGCATTACCTTTTCGAACACCTTGCTAAAAATAATTATTAGTATATTTACTATCCCCGGATTTGAAAAGTGGTATGACTTTACTGTATTTCACTTAATCAGGGAAAACTACTTGGTCTACGCACAAATTAAAAATTAAAGCTAAGTATGGAGCTATACTCCAAGTATGGATGTACAAACTTTGATAGACTTCCCCATAGATCTTCGGTCAGTTTGATTTTTATTTTCCGGGAAGCTTTAATAACTATCATCGGGTTTATGTGTTTAAATTTAAATTCAGCCTTGCATCCAGACACATTCGCCTTTAATAAACCCATTGAGACTTCAGGAGAGGAATTTAGAGCCTCTGTAGTTTTTAACCGTATATCGGTAAAGAAATTTACAAATTCTTTAGCTACCTCCTGATTAGAGCTTTTAGGACCACATCTAATGTGTAGCTAGTATTACGTATTTTCTTCCTGTTAGTCTCGCTATTTATGACTTTCCAAACTGTCTTTATTTTATTTTCTGCTGTTTTGATCTTGTTGCTAATGTGCAGGGCTTTGGCAACCTTGCATGTATATAATAATAACATTTAACACAAGAGTTATTACAAAACTGTAATGCGATTTATATTTAAAATCCATATAATGGATTTCAACATGAATGTCAAGTTTCATACTTTAATAACATAGTCAGCTAAGTAGGTGTTGGAACCTTGAGATACCTGTAATCAGATGGATTATTATAGAAGGTTAAATCAAATTAACTAGCAAAACTTGACACACGTAATGAGTATCGATATCTCATCATCATCAGCCTGCAGCAGTCCACAGCTGGACATAAGCCTTTTCAAATGCACGCCACGCACGCTACCAGCCACTAGCGAAGATCGTCGCACCACTTTGCCTAAGGGCGCCACCTTACGCTTGCTGGTTCGTGGTCTCCACTAAAGAAAACGTTCACCCCAACGGACATCGCTTCTACGGCTAATATAGCCGGCCCATGGCCACTTCAACTTACTTATGTCTATTACGACACAAAGACTCTTGTCCTTCTTGAGGTATTTGTTTCTTCAATGAAAGGAGTGTTATTTTGAAAATTACTTTTATATTTAGAAAAGACAAAAAAATACATGGACCGCTCGCGCGGTTAACAAGTCATCGCTCTCACAGATAATAAATTCAGATATTCTCGCACGAAGTGTCATCACTAGCACAGATAATTTAATGTTCCGCCGATATTCGCGCACACCGCGGCGATGGTTGCGTTAAGGCGATGGGTGAGCCTAAACATCCTCCCACCTGTTGAAAGGCTTGTCTTTCAACAACAAATCTTCAGCAGTGGGCAGCGGACATAGTTTGATGATAGGCCGACGTAGAACGCCTCTAATGGTTTTCAAGTCAGCGACTCGCGAAACTCCATCCGGACCAGGGAATAATTTGGTAACCCGTCCGAGGCGCCAACACAATGGAGGGACATGGTCTTCGTGGATAAGCACGAGGTCTCCGATACGTAGGGATTTTGTGTTCGACTTCCACTTCAGACGTTGCTGCAGCTCGTGTATATATTCACGCTGCCAGCGTGACCAGAAGTGCTGGTGAATTTGTTGCAGCCGGGCATATCGTTGCAGGTGACTTTCCTTCAAGTTCTCTAAGCTAGGCTCTGGGAGTGCCTTCAGCGGCCTTCCAATAAGAAAGTGCCCCGGGGTCAAAGGAAGGTAGTCATCAGGAGAGGAGGATAAGGGACACAAGGGACGACTATTCAAAACGGCCTCCACTTGTGCGAAAAGTGTAGATATTTCTTCAAAGGTAAGATGGGAATTTCCCATGACTCTTTTTATATGGAATTTAGCAGATTTAACTCCGGCTTCCCAGATGCCGCCAAAGTGAGGAGCGTGAGCAGGTGAGAATACAAATTTTATATTTTCATGAGTTGCAAATTCAGTTAAGTCCCTATTGTGTAATTTAAAAAAAGCCCCTATATCTTTAGCAGCAGCCACAAAATTACCCCCGTTATCACAAAATATTTCATTGGGCTTGCCACGACGGGCAATAAATCTACGCAATGTCATTACGAATGCGTCCTTGGTAAGGTCACAGACCGCTTCCAAATGAACACACTTGTAACGCAAGCACACAAATATGCAAAGGTAACATTTGTTTACCCTTGCACCTCTACCTTTACGATTAATTATATAAAAAGGTCCAGCAAAATCTATGCCGACTGAATTGAATGGGAAATCTGCGCTCACACGTTGGGATGGCAAATCACCCATTTTAGGACAAAGAGTTTTGCCTCGGACACGACAACATCTCACACAATTGTGAACTGTGCGCCGAGCCAACCTTCTGCCATTTAGTGGCCATACTGATTCCCTTATCATTGATAGCAATAGCTGTGGGCCAGCATGCATGTGTCGTGAATGTTCTCTTTCAAATAAAAGTTTTGTTAAATGATGAGACGAATCGAGTAGTATTGGATGTTTTTTATCAAAACTATAAGGTGAAGCACTTATTCGTCCTCCAACTCTAATTAAATTGTTGTCATCTAAAAAAGGTGACAAAGACAACAATTTAGATTTAATATTCAAAGGTAAGTTCTTAGATAACGCCTTGTATTCAATTGGAAAACATTTAATCTGAGCAACACGACATAGATAAAGAAATGAGTCATCTAACTCATTAGCGCTGAGAGCTAGAACCGGTTTGTTATGCGGATTACGAATATTAAAGCAAAATCTTTTTACCCATGCGACTATTCTAATGAGTTTGTTTAATTTGCTATATTTTTCAATTTCTATTATAGGTTGTAGTGTGTCATTGTTGAGGTAAGTGTTTATTTCAAAGGTTTTATTGGGTGTAATTAGTGAATTTAGCGTTTTATGAGTTTTTGTGTCAGATGCCGACTGCTCTGCTTGCTTCGTCGGTGCCAAGCTTGAGACAGGCGGAGCAGATTGGACCATTTTGGGTAAGTATTTGGATTTTTTTGTAATTCTAGGTGTAGTTATAGATTTAGACGTAATTTTTGTTTCAGGTATACTATGGATATCTATGGAGTTTAGAACTGGCCAATCGCTTTCACTATTAACTAAATAATTTGGACCTGACCACCACATACTATTATTTATTATTTGATTTACATTTATACCCCTAGAAATGAGATCGGCTGGGTTCATGTCAGTGGGAACATATCGCCATGAGAATGCGTCCGTGAGCTCGGTTATTTCAACCACCCTGTTCGCAACAAATGTTTTGAGTTTGGTTGGATCACCTCTGAGCCATGCTAGCACTACGCTTGAATCGCACCAATGAACTATTCGTGAAGGTTTGTAACGGATAGACTCAAGGACACTTTTGCATAATTTAGCAGCTAACAATGCAGCGCAAAGTTCCAATCGCGGTATGGTCATAGGATTTATACGAGCTACCTTAGATTTGGCGGCTAACAGCCGGACCGTAAAATCACGGTTGTTTTCCGTGCTTCTCACGTACACGCATGCTCCGTATGCCTTCTGTGATGCGTCACTGAATGTGTGCAATTCTATTGAATTCGGTGAGTCGCACAGCACTCTCCTAGGTATCTGTAATTTTAATAGGCAGTTCAAGTTATCAGCGAATTCTAGCCATCTTTCTGCTATCTCATGAGGGATAGCTTGGTCCCAATCTATTTTTTGTTTCCATAAGTTTTGTAGGATTATTTTAGCTGTGATTATACACGGGCTTAGCAACCCTAAAGGATCGAATATTTTAAAAGCGCTGGATAGTATGCGTCTTTTTGTTATGTTATTCTGGTTGTGAAATGGTTGAACCGGAAACTTTAAATTGTCAGACTTGGGCTCCCACCCTAAACCCAGCGTACTTGACGCTTCACTGATGGTTAGTTTCTCTTGAGTGTTTATAGACGAATTTTTAAATAAGTTTTTGGAATTAGTTTTATACTTGCGTAAATTTAAGCAGGCTGACTTTAGAGCAGAAGAAATGGAATGTTGAATTTCGGATAGCTGTATTTCATCATCACAACCAGTAATTAGGTCATCGACATAAAAGTCGTGTTGTATTATGTTTTTTATAGTTTCGTCCCCACACTCCTCGCCCACCTGCCAGAGACATCGAGTACTTAAATAGCTCGCACTTGTGGTGCCATAAGTGAGAGTATTCATTTGCATCGTTCTGATGGGTAAGGACTCATCCTCTCTCCATAAAATTAATTGCAAGTTTCTACAGGATTCGTCTACTCTCAATTGTCTGTACATTTTTTCAATGTCACCAGTAATTAAATATTTGTATTGACGTGCTCTTATGAGTATGGAGAAAAGAGAATCCTGTATATTTGGGCCCACCATGAGAATGTCGTTGACAGATATTCCCGAGGAGGTAGGGACGGATCCATCAAAAACGACACGGACTTTGGTTGATTCGCTATTGTCTTTAAACACAGCATGGTGGCATAAGAAGTATGAGGGAAATGGTTTACTTTTAGGTGCTACAGACATGTGTCCTAGCTCTTCATATTCTTTCATGAAATCGACGTATTGTGATTTTAGTATAGGATTTTTCCTAAAACGTGATTCTAAATTAAACAATCTTTTTTTTGCCGTATTATAGGATTCACCCAAGCTGTTTGGAGAACTATTAAGAGGTAATTTAACATTAAATCGTCCGTCACTCAAACGGACCGTATTTTGCATAAAATGCTTTTCACAAGCCCTTTCCCTTTCGCTGAGAATGGGTTTGTTAGGAAGTTCTTCAATCTCCCAGAATTTTGTTAGTAATTTATCAATACAAGATTCTTGAGTCTTGTTATCCTTTGTAATTACGCTATTGTTGCAATATATGCTATTTAGATTATTTTTATTTATCGGACCGGCCACAAACCAGCCCAATTTGGAATTTCGTAACTTTAGGTTGTTTGAGCCTATAGAAATTTCTTCATTTCCTAAGATATCCCAGAACAGATCACATCCAATCAAGACATCAACTTGAGAGGGTTCATTAAAATTAGGATCAGCTAGTTTTATGTGTTTTGGTATTTTGAAATTAATATTAATGTGGTCTTTCGGCAAATACCCAGTTAAGTCATTCATGACAAGCATGTTATAGGTAACATCAAACTGTTTATTTAAAGATTGCAATTTAACTATGCATGTTTCTTCCACCGTACTAGACAGGTGGTTTCCGATGCCTATTATGTTAATGCTAGTTATTGGAATGGAATCAAGTGACAGCTTATCCTTTAAAGACCTTGTAATAAAACTGCCTTGGCTTCCACAGTCGAGCAATGCACGCACTGTTTCATTTTGATTGTTATTAGGATTATGAACTTGAATCAACGCAGTAGATAAGAGAACGTGATTGAATTGATATTCCGATGAATTAACATTTATAGATTCCGATTCGGAATGTGTATGATTATTATTAATCGCCTGGCTAGGGTTATGCAGGAGACGATTATGTTTTTGTTTGCAATCAGGACACGGTCCAAATCCACACGCCTTTGCTGGATGACCCTGTTTAAGACAATTGGAGCAAAGTTTATATTTATTTACATCTGCCCATTTTTCTTGTATAGTTTTGTTCTTGAAAGTAGGGCACTCATATATTTTATGATTCTGACTGCAAATTATACATACAAATGAACTGGAAGTGTCCTTATTAGCAGCTGTTGCTGCCTTAATAAAGACCCTTTGGTATTTATCCGATTTGTTATTGTTATGTGTGTTACTATTTGAACGATTTTGATTATTTTGAACCTGAGAACCCTTTTGGTAGCTGTTATCTGTTTTATTCCTTTCTAAAGCTTCAAGCACATCAGCTCGATTTATCAGAACTTGTTTAAAGTTTTCCAAGGTTGGATTATTATTGCCAAGCTGGTTTCTAAATTCCTCCCATTTTAAAAGTGTATTTTGGTCTAATTTTGAAGTCAAATTAAATATGACGCACATATCCCAGTTATCTGTGGGCATCCCTAAGCTGGATAATGCTCTTAAGTTTTTAGTAACATGGTCTACTAAAAATCGTAATGACTTTACAGTTTCCCTGCTAATTGAATGTATGTTAAACAATGAATTCATGTGATGATCAATCAGAAGTCTTTTATTGTCGTAGCGATCACACAACAACTTCCAAGCTTCTTTGTAATTTTCAGATGATACCTCAAGATTGGAAATTATGCGTGCTGCATCTCCTTCAAGGTAAGAAATTAGGTAGTGAAATTTATGTACTGGCGAGAGTTGTTTATTGTGATCAACTAAGCTTAAAAAAGAATCTCTGAATTCCAGCCACTTAAAATATGCACCATCAAACCTTGCAATTTGTATACGTGGCAACCTGATATCAGAATCACGTGGTTCAGATCGGGATTCATTACATTCATGACTACACGATGGCACACAGCTGTCTAACAAGCCCTTTGCAGTGGCAAGCCCACTGACTAAATCACTTTCAATTTTGTCCCGCTCCTCTAGCTCCAATGACAGGCTCCCACTATTTAGGACTTCAATTTGACTTTGCAACTCATCAAACCTAGCCGATAATTGTTCAAATCTACCAAGCTTGATCTTTAATTCAGCTATTTCCACATTTGTTAATGAGTCCTCAGACGATAATTTATCCACAAAATTATTAAACTTGGTAATCTGCCCTTTAATTGAGCTACGCTTGACAATCAATTCGCGTAATTTCTTTACATCGGCTTCTTGCGACATTTCCAAAATATTTGTTATGTATAAAATAAATAATCTCACGCTCCTCAACTTCGACGTCACCTGCCGACCAAGAACCGGATCTGCGTTGCCAATCACGGAGTACAAGCTCTGCTAGTACCAATGCCGATAGCGTGATGATCCGAGTTATCTGGAAAGTTCGGCGAACGATACAAGAAACTGATTGGGAACGTTACGTTATTTTTTCTAGAATGGAATGAGAAATTCAAAATGTCGGTAGAAGAAAAAAAAGAAAAAACTAATGAAAATTTAATTTTATGATAGTAATTGGATTAATAATCTGTAAATTTTTATGCCAATTTGCTGAAATGGAATATTTATGATGGACCCTTATTGCAATACAATGATATTCTATGGGGAATCACAACTAGGTTTGGTCAAGCAAACTTGAACCTTGAATTGAAATATTCAGCAGTGCGTAAGTGATGAATTATAGTTATTGCACAGTGGGAGACACGCTTTTGGGAATGCCAATGGTACAGAGAAGTTTGGTAGGTAGGAAATTTGGAAGGCAGGGCACTTAACTTATGGTAATCCAGTTGACACAATTTCTTCACACCTGGTGTCGATACTTTAGCTGCATCGAGTTTAGGCTTCAAGATATTCGTTGATCAGCTTCACACCTGTGTCGATGCTTTTGTTGCATCGATGCTTAGGCCTCCGAATGTTCGTCGATCAGCTTCACGTAGTGGACTCGGCCTTTTGCTCTCGACGATCACGCCACGTGCCGGCCGACTCGACGACAAACTTTGTAATTTTTGTTTTGTCCTGTCACGGTCGCCAATTTTTATGTCTATTACGACACAAAGACTCTTGTCCTTCTTGAGGTATTTGTTTCTTCAATGAAAGGAGTGTTATTTTGAAAATTACTTTTATATTTAGAAAAGACAAAAAAATACATGGACCGCTCGCGCGGTTAACAAGTCATCGCTCTCACAGATAATAAATTCAGATATTCTCGCACGAAGTGTCATCACTAGCACAGATAATTTAATGTTCCGCCGATATTCGCGCACACCGCGGCGATGGTTGCGTTAAGGCGATGGGTGAGCCTAAACAACTTATTCTGTGAGCTATGTTGACAACTCTGGTTTTCTGTCGGATTACCTCGTTCCGAATTCGATCCCTCAGAGAGACTCCAAGCATAGCCCGTTCCATAGCTCGTTGAGGGACCTTCAATTTATGGGCCAAAGCCTCTGCTGCGCAAAAGCCTCACCCATAACCTTCCTTCCTTTCCGTGTGGTTTACTGGCACCCACTTCATGATGACTTTGGCCCATCAGTCCTGATGCATTCTACAGACATTTTGAAATATTAGGTAAATAAAATTAAAAATAGTTTGTTTTGTTGAACTAATCTAAATACGATAAAATTGGGTATTCTTTACCTACTCATATTTCTAGATATTAAACTGACTGCCTACAAATTTCCAAAAAAGAAATCAGTTTTATCACGTTTAAATTTAACATCGATTTCATCTCGTTTCGCTAGCTATTTTGTAGCAGTGTACAATTACGTGACCGTTATATGGATTAATAATAATAATAAACTTGTTAAATAAATAAATAAAGTGAAGTATTAGTGCGAGTACACACAGTACAGTATGGGCAAGGTTAAGTGAGCAATTTTGTAACTAGGTTAGAATGTTTAAAGACAACAAATAATCACTTCAGATGACTTAAACAATTTTAGTTATCGTCTTTTCCTCAGAAATAATTATTACGCAATGTATTATTATTTAGATGTTTACGAGCAAGTCTTTGTTATTGTAAGATAGTGTTATAACCTTTAAATGTTTGTAAGGAGTTTTACTATCATATGATAAAGCAAATTAGGTTTCGAATCGCAAAGTTGCAGTATTTCACCTGTGAAAATGCAGTAGGTATATATACCTATAGTGATTGTGTTTATCCAAGAAATAAGTGTTTTTTGTAATTAGAACGTGTGTGATAACGGAAACATACTGCTTCATTAGTATGGTGAGTGTATTGTTAAGTTATTTAAACAAAAACAAGTGGTGTCCTAGAGTTAAACGTCGAAAATAATTGTGTTTAACGTGCACGAACGTCGGCCGCATCAAAACAAACAGTAAGTATCTATATACACAGAATAGAACGAGAGCAAAATAGAACAAGATAGAATTTGAATTTAATTAGAATCTATATTCTAATTAAATTCTCATTACACTACTGGACATACGCCTCTCCCATGATTTATTTATTTATTTATTTATTTATTGGCCTATCTACAATTGTTACACTGTTTATTCTAAATAATACAAGCAATATGATACAAGCATAGTGTACAATATAATGCGATAGACACAGCATGCATAAAACAAAATTACATCAAAAAATTAAATTACAATAGTAGTGCAGAAATAACACTTTCAACAACAGTGGGTAGTTTTAGAAACACAGTAAATACAAAGATGACAAGAGAAAAGAGAAAAAAGTCATTATGGTGAGTAGTTTTGATGGACCTGGCGCTTGAATTTCTGAAGTGTTGTGGAAAAAATATCTATTGATTCATCGCAATTTTTAAGAAGCCTGCAAATTCTGGGGATGGGGGAGTTGGATCCTGACACAGTTTTGCGGAATGGGGGACGTAATAGTTTTATAGGGTGACGCGGATATTTGTGGGGTAGGTTAAAATTAAACTTACTTAACCACTGGGGGCAGTCTATTTTACTCTGAAGTATTTTAAAAAGAAAAATTAAATCTATATTATCTCGTCGTTTTTCAAGTGAGGTCATGCTAAATTTCTGAAGACGTTTTTCATAGCACCGTATTTTTTTGCTTAATCCCGCAGAATAGGCAAGATGGTATACAAATCTTTTCTGGATCCTCTCTAACCTAAGACTATGTGTTGCATAGTGGGGGCGCCATACAACTGCGCAGTATTCCAATACTGTACGAACGAGACTGTTAAAAAGATATATATATACTGTAATTAAAATCAACGAAGTTAGCCTTGCGAGTAAACGTAATTTGGGAACATTTTTCTATATTAAGTTGCATCTTATTATCATTACACCATTTTAAGAGTCTGTTCAAGTCATCCTGAAGTAATGTTGAATCGGCTAGAGACAACGCGGACTATTTTTAAATCATCGGCGAATAAGAATGGCGTGGAGTTAAAGAAATAATAAGGAAGGTCGTTTACAAAGATAATAAATATTACAGGGCCCAGGTGGGAACCCTGCGGAACACCGGAGGTTATGATCATGGTTTCAGATTTATAGCCATAGGCCACGACATAAAAGGATCTATCCGTCAGGTAAGAGTGCAGCCACTTAAGAAGTGAACCAGCAAAGACATACGCAGCAAGTTTTTGAATCAGCACTTCATGGGAAACTTTGTCAAAAGCCTTGCTGAAATCGGTGTATATGGCGTCGACTTGCTGGTTCGAGTCAAGTGAAGCCGCAATAACCTCAACGAAAGCTACTAGATTACTGCAGGTGGATCTTGCTGCAGTAAAGCCATGCTGGTGGTCTGACAGATATTTCCTGAAATAGTTTTGTATGTCGGGGCATACTATTGCTTCAAAAACTTTGGCAAATGTCGGAAGGATAGATATAGGACGATAGTTTTCTACCAAATCATCAGCGCCATGATGGGAGGAATTTGCCGTAATCTCCACGCTTGGCAGGCGGATTGGAGATCGCAGTGATGAAAGACTAACACAAAACGCTGCTGCCCATTCTCTGGTCTACGGAGGCGCAAGGTGTTCTGCCTCACACATTAGTCGCCTTATACGATACCCGTGAGTATAATGGGTTGGTTCTATTCTACTCTGCCGGATACCACACGGCTAAATCTCATTATATTCTATTAAATATGTTAATAAGATAATGGTCTTATTGGAAAGGAAATATAATCAAGTTTATATAAAAAATAAAAAATAAATATTTTAACAGCGAAATATTCGTTTTTATCACTGTTTTTCAAGTTTTACTTATTTTTTTGAGTATTAAATTAAAATTATATATCTTGATTTTTGGTTAATTAAATTCATAACTATTCAGCAATTCACTGTAATTGTTATACAGCTCTAACTCTTGAAGTTTGCGATCGTCAAATGTTTTTAACTAAGATGTAAAATTACATGCGAATAATTCGCGAACTTTAGCAGTTTATCGTATCAAGGTGCGGGCTAGTGGTTGAGTGGATATAGAATCCTTGTTTGACAAGTTCGGGAAGGGACTTTTTACACCCTTTACTAATAAGCTGATATAAATATGTTCTCTATAGTAAGTAAAATTAAATAGCACTTTGTACGACCTGGGATCGATCGCTAAACACAACGCTCAGCAGTCGCTTTTGAAATCACTAGGCCAACTTCTCCAATATAAATAAACTTCGCTACTTGGAAATAAACTTATTCCAATATACGGATCTCATGATAAACATACACATCGCCTGTCGCCTGTCAACTCGTGATATTCAAACGAGGGTAACGTGTCATTACGGTGCAACAGATACACGTATAACATAACCTGTTAGTTAGGCCGAAGACATACAGGCGTTAGCGACACTTTGTGAGTTGCCTAGCTAGAAAAAAAACTAAAAAACCCGACAGAAAAGCAAAAAATAAGTGCATTTAAAAGCAGGCTGGACTCATGAAATATAAAACTAGTAAATCATTTCAGTCGGTTTTATTAGTTTTTTTGGCTGTCGCCATATTGAATTTGTGTGACTGTCTGGACTACGTTAGAGAGTGACGAAGATTAATACAAATCAATTGATGTCAGAATCAGCAAAATCGGCCCACGCCTATTAAGTAAATATAAAAAATAAAGGAAACAAACGAATAAAAAAAAAAACAGAATAAATACTAAAAATGTTTGTTTTCTTTTAAAGTTATACCCAGTGCCGGACACATGCTAAAACTTTAACAAAACATAATAACACTTTGTTATAGATTGTATGGCCAGTTTCTCAAAAACCACAAATAAATCGTGAATTGTAATGGCCTTACTCGGCAGTATTCGTGTAACCAAACACGCAGTGTAGCCCAAACAAATAAATAAATATCGCTGGACATTACACACAGCGCCATCTAGTGCCACACTAAGTAACGAGGCTTGTGTCGTGGACACCAGATAGTTGAATACTACATAGATACGCAAAGCTGCAGCTTCGCAAGTGTGTCTTTGACCTTATATACGTAGACATGACATCTTATTTACCGTGCTTATGCGTCTATATATTTAACTAATCGGTTTAGGTATTTATGTAAATCATGGTTGATTGAATTCCTGGGTTCATGTAGTTTGTTTATGTTATATTATCTAAGTCGCTATTCGCTAAATAATTCACTGCTTATTTGGTTGTCATACCGAGCCGATAATTCTGATTATAAATTTCAAAGGTGCATGTTTTTTGACTTGATAAAGTCTTATAAACCCGATGAACACCAGCTACAGGCATGAAAATGTGTCAAACCGTTCCAATCCAGCGATCAACGCACAGCTCAAATCCTTGGACCTAGAAAACTGAAACTTGGCTCAGTGGTTCCCTTTATAATGTAAACAAGGTATAGGGAAGGACTTTTCGAAATTCAACCCTTACGGTAGTTAAATAGGGGATGAAAATTTGTATGAAAGTCCGTTAGTTTTAAAGTTAGGATCTTAAAATTTTGTGTATAGGCTGACGATTGAAAATTAATTTATACGTCTCTCAGCGTTTTTGATAATTCTACTCCCAAAGGGTTAAAAAAGGGGATGAAATTTTGTATAAAATTCCGTCGGTTTTAAAGTTAGGATCTTAAAATTTTGTGTTTAGGCTGACGATTGAAAATTAGTTTACACGTCTCTCAGCGTTTTTGATAATTCCGCCCCCAAAGGGTTAAAAAAGGGGATGAAATTCTTTAATTTTCGAAGTAAAAACACAAAATTTGTTATCTAGGCGTATGGTTGGAAGCTAACGCAACGGTGTTGTTAGAATTTCAATCCAGGGTGAAAAGGGGGATGAAATTTCATTGTTAAAGCTAAAATCACTAATATCATGAAAAAAGACGTTATCATGTAAAATTATCGTCCGTAAATCGACTTTACAGACAACCATTTTTTTTTTGCTACTAAGAAATTCCTGATGGGAAAGCCCAATAACACTGCCTGACCTGGGAATCGAAACCAAACACTCGCGCTCAGCAGTAAAGAATATTTGTGATTTATATAATAGTTAGCGGACTTGAACTATGGGATAGGTAGTAGAATTTCTTTCCGCATAACCTTGATATTTGCTTAGAAATTATAGAATTAGAAAAATATCGAAGAAAAGTAATTATCTACCTTAATTAATCATTCAATGAAAGCAGTAAGTGCACTTATTATCTACTTAATATAATTGCTGCTAATTTAAACTAAATTTAAATAAATTTAAAAAGTAAAATATAAAAGGACTGCCTTAGAATCATTCAGACGTCATTCGTCTTCTAACATAAAGAAAACCGTATTGGAACAATGAACAAACTTAAAGCAAAAATCTTTGAAGATGTAGCGCTCTTGTACGTAATTCAAAACTATGTTGGCATATATCTACCAACAATATATTAATAAAAATTTAATATTTTTCTTTCAGAGGCGACATCCAAAAAGTTACCGAATATAGATACATGAGAATCTTGCGTTTTAATTTATTAAACATTAATGGATGGCCTGGAGAAGAAATCGGAGAAGGTCATTCCAAGTACAGGGATTTACAAAGTTTTATTCAGATTAGTTTAACTCTATTTTGCATGGTAACTGGTATTGTATATTTGGTGAAAAATTCGGATAAGAGTTTTTACGAACTGGGACACATGATGATAACATGCATGATGGGATTTGTAGAGTTGGTGAGTATTTTATATTAAAAAAAAATGCAAACGGAAAACACGATAGCTTTTCGTGCATGTTTTTACTGTTCAATTTTAGTATTGTTGTGTTTTCAAGATAAAATAATATTGACAGAGACATTAAAGCTTCGAATAGGTGACGGTAATAATTGTGTTTTATCTACAGACGAGAATATTACTAACGCTACCTCAAGCTAGAAAATACAGAAATCTGGCCCGTGTATTTCTGACTAAAATGCACTTACTGTTCTTCAAAGATAAGTCTGAATATGCAATGACGGTAAAAAATACACACTATACTATTATTTACATTTATACACAATAATATTAATGGCAAGTACAAAAAACGAACATTGTTTTTCACAAAAAAAAAACATTCTCTATCCAACATACAGCGTGTATCAAAAAGGTATGTGAAAAATTATCAGCTGTCCTGTACAAAATTTCAATACCCACTCCACCAAAATCATACATTTTGGTGGAGTAGGTATTTTTTGTTTGGACAGTTGATAGTTATTTCGCAATTTCGATGTTGATCACATTAAAAGTAGTTCAGTTTGATGGTCTGTCAACCACACCCTTAAATATGGCCACACCTTTTGGCACATGCTGTTTATCAAATTCGAGCGATCATTTGAGCTTACTGCCTAAAATGGAGACTTTTATATTTTTTCAGATACACAGTAAAGTTCATTTAATGTCCCACCTCCTTACCTTGTGGTTAACAGGGCAAATGATTAGTGGTTTGACCCTGTTTAATGTCATTCCTATGTGGAGCAACTACGCTGCAGGGAACTACAAACAAAAAATCCTGTATAACACAACGTATGAACACTCCCTGTTCCTTTCTATACCAGTACTTAAAATTTATACACACTTCGACGCGTATATGGTGGCTTTCATTTATAATTGGTAAGTTTTAAACAATTAAAGATCCTTCAGTTCATGAAACGCCTTTCCAAGTGTTTCTTCGACTATGCCACAAGGCATCGAAACCCTCTGATTTCATCGGCCGCCCGATACGAACCATCTCGCATCAAGATTCGCCGACCATGGCATATCTTTTTTTTTATTTTCATCAAATGACTTCTCCCGCTCTGGGCAGAGCAGGAGGGAGTGTCAGACTTTTACTGACTAAAAACATTTTTGCAAATAATAAAACCGACTTCAAAAACACAACAAAGTGAAAAATAACTTAGCTTCAGAAGTCGGTGACTTCTGTGTGTTTGATTCAGTTTCTTTGCCACCGACTTCTGAAGCTAAAGTTATTTTTCACTTTGTTGTGTTTCTGAGGTCGGTTTTATTTTTTGCAAAAAAGTTTTTTATTTTACTATTTTTAGTTGTAATATCCTATACAAATATTAGCTATACATTTATTTTAACATAACATAACATCACGCCTGTAATTCCGATGAGTTGGGCTGAGGTGTACCCAATAGGACCCACACCCACATTTAGCCAGTTATGTTTAAGTCCCATGTAATAGGGGGCGAGCGCCGGCCCAAATCCAGACTCCGTGACTGCTACTGAGAAATTACTGATGGAAAAACCCAATAACACTTTGCCCGACCTGGAAATCGAACCCAGGACCTCATGCTGAGTAGTCGCCATCACTAGACCAACGAGGCAGTCATTTATTTCATATTGTTAACAATACATGTCATGGTAACAGGCTTATCCCCAATAAAATTGAACTTAACAGACCGAACTGTCGAAATGTGGGTATACTGTACACATCTGCATACCCCCCTCAGAGCATACAGGCGTGATTTTATGTTATGATTTTGTGAAAACAACAAACATCCAAGCGATTGCAGCAATCACGACCGATTTGCTGTCTATAATTGAAGAGTTCCATTGTATATCTCCGAAGATCACCATCAGATCTTTACCAAATTTAAACGGGACCACCGCAAAGTAATTTTCTTCCAAACAAAAAAACGAAACATCGAAGTCGGTTCACAATTGGCAAAAAAAAAGCTGAACGTACACAGAAAAAAAAACAAAAAACAGGCGAATCGATAACCTCCTCTTATTGGAAGTCGGTTAAAAACCCATCCATGTTCCTTCATAGCCCTCTGTGTTCCGGGGTCACGGTATGTCTTTCGAACAGTCCCGCAGCCCCGGCAACCATGGCATACCTTAGTCAATCCCAACGACCCTATCACTCTCCTCCAGAAAAGCAGTAGGGAGTCAATTAAAAACACATAAATACAAACCGCCGTCATACGGTAATCGCTGCTGAGGTCCATCGCGACGCCCCTGTTCACGCTCTCCCCGACCCTTGTTCGAGCCAGCCCGCGATGCTGACCCAGTAGTTTTAAATCATCCCCTAAATAATGTTCTCACTCAGATCCAACCGGTCTCTTTGCCCCACAGGGGTGCCCTTAGCGCGTTGTCGCTTAGTTGATAAGTTTTCTGCCCCTGGCTGGAGACCTTCCACTCAAGGCACTCACGGGATAGTCGGGTTAAACAGAAGTCAGCCTCATAGGTTTGACCTACGAGATGCCTGAAGTGAAGTGAAGTTGAAGTTAAAGTTGAAGCTGAAGTACGAAGTTCGCACACATGTTTAGTTTGAATGTCAATGCATAGTTAGCTGCGTGACGTCATTTGAAATCCAATATCTCCCAAAGATGTCGGACTAGTTATTTTTTATTCATTCCCATAGTATAAGTATCAAAAGGGTTCACCGAGAAGAATACGAATGCGAGTTTTTTAGTGTTTTTTTAACTATAATAATAATTTTATTTCTTCTTCAGGTCAATGTCATACCTATGTTCAGTATCAATCTGTATGCTGGATCTGCTACTATCACTGATGGTTGTCACTCTGTGGGGACATTTGAAAATACTACTTCATGATTTAGAAACTTTTCCATTGCCTGCTCGTAAACCTGTCTTATCATTGGATGAAAGAAATGCTAGTGTTTCTGCAGAAATGTATTCCGAAGATGAATTGAAAATAATTTCTCAAAAGTTGACACAGTGTATAGAGTATCATCGGCTTATAAAGGAGTAAGTAGCATCGAGATCGACAAAAGTAGCATCGAGATCGACAAAGGTAGCATCGAGATCGACAAAAGTAGCATCGAGATCGACAAAAGTAGCATCGAGATCGACAATGACAATAACTAACTATAACTTGTTGACTATAACCTTAACCATTTAAATATTGGTAATTTAGTAGATTCGATCATCGGACCTTCCATTCCGGCCCCTGTAAGAAAGGTTTTTGCTTTGTCGTCATTTTATTTTATTATCAGTGAAAACGGAATATTTACCATGTTTACTGTTTGTTTTGAGTTCCCGATAACAACTATATTGTGTTCGATTATGTTTCTGGTTTTGTTTAAAAACTTATACGTGTTTTATTTTATGATCGTCAGTAGCATTACTTCTATTTATATTAGACTAGAGAATTCAATCTGTTTGTTTGCTATACCTCTGTCGCAGCCTCGTGAGTTTCAACGTACACTTTCTTCATTCTAGTTTCACTGACGATATGTCAGAAGCCTTTGGTCCGATATTGTTCATTTATTACGCCTTTCATCAAGTGAGCGGGTGCTTACTTCTTCTCGAATGTTCGCAAATGGTCAGTAGTAATGTGTACATTTTTAAGATTTTATTTTTATATCTAGATTAGAGTGGTCTAACTCTGGAACTCACTATTGTTTCAGACTGCAGAAGCCTTGATGAGGTACTTACCGTTGTCAGCAATAATATTTCAACAATTAATTCAGCTGTCAGTCATATTTGAGTTATTAGGAAGCACGGTAAGAAACTAATTAACGAATAATCTAACTGATTGGCAGCAATTTTTTCAAATTATGGACCGTTTTATTCTAGTTTGAAGTAAACAAAGATTAAATCATGTTTAACTCAAAGTTTTTAAAAAATGCATAAGAAATCTTTTTGATGACATAATAGAGGAAATCATTAAATTGTATACTTATTAGGCAAGTAGGGTAGGCATTTCTCTAACAATAAATTACTTTTCTTTCAAATAATTTCAGAGCGAAAAACTGAAGGATGCCGTATACGGTGTCCCGTGGCAATTTATGGATACAAAGAATAGAAGGATCGTTGCCATGTTCTTGTATCATGTGCAGGAGCCTATACATGTGAAGGCACTAGGTGTTGTTAATGTTGGGGTCACGACTATGGCTACGGTAAGGTTTTCAGAAACCAATGAGAAATTGCGACGCGTGCCCTCCACGCCAAGCCACAATTTCCCCTACCATTTTGTCACATATTTGTGTCATTTGTCGTACAGGACACGCGCTTGCTTGTCACGTATATCTAAAAATGGCGTTCAAAAGGTAAAAATATTTTCCGCATCTTTTTCAGATTTTGAAAACGTCGTTGTCTTATTTTACTTTCCTGCGTAGCATGTGAGAAAAAAGCTTTTTTGAAAAACACATATGCTTATTATATCCCCACTTAAAATACAAGCTGTCTTGGAACTCAATTTAATTGTTTACTTATATCCTAACGTCATTCTTGTAATTATTAATAAAGTATTAAACAAATCGGTTTATTTTATTTTTTTGTGGTTAAGAAAATAAAATACAGGCAAAACTTACCTTACCCCCTCTAAAAAAAGTTGTTAAACTTTTAACTGACCAGAAATTGAAATAACTTGCTGTTGCCCGCAACCTTAAAAAAATACATTATCAAAAAGAAATAAAATAAATAAACCTTCGTCCGATTGAAATTATCATAAAATACAATTTTCCCCGTTTTTGCTATATTTTTCATTGATGCTCCGCTTGTGTTGGTAGCATTTTGAAAGCGTGATGTTATATATATAGCCTTCTTCGATAAATGGGCAATCCAACAATACAATATGTTTTTAATTCGAACCAGTATTTCCTGAGATAAGCGCGTTCAACCAAACAAAATCTTCAACTTTATGATAAAATATAGATTACTTTTAGGTGTGGCAACACAAAAATTTTAGAAAATTGTTGAAAAGATAGCTAACATAGACTGGCGACATATTTCTCCGAATAACCATTGTTTTATCGAATCAATAGAAGAAGGAAATAGCGCGGATGCTGGTATAATATTATGAAAAGATGTGATTAGGTACACACTTTTTTTCCGCTTTGATAACTTTCTTTCAACACCATCTTTGTTTAGAAAAACTTGGAAATAGACTATTGTTGTTCAGTGGAATTGAACTTGTGTTGTTTAGGAACAATGAAATGGGAAATATTGGCTTATTCAATTTTATCAATGTATCGGGAGGAAATTTTGACTAATACATTCCTACAGTCAGCGACAGAAGTCAGTAAACACGTCTTTGGTATTTTGTAAATCTTTGTTATTGAGCATTTTTTTATGATTTAAGTCTTTTTATTAAACACAGACTAATAATGTTTACATTATTTACACACTAACTATATAATAATAGAAATAAAAATATTTACAAGTATCAAAAAGGGTTACAAGGCGTCGATAAATTCGTCCACATCGCTGTCAACAGGAAAAGTGCCCAGAAGGCTGGCAGCATTGCCACATTGGATGGAGCATCTTGTATGTGTGAATGGACTCAAATATCGCTTGTTTGCGAGAATAACGACATAACTCGCAAAATAAGAAATACAGGACGGCGTTTTTGAGAATAAAAATATTTTCATATTGGCAATTTTATTTTACGTATTTCGTTACTTAATTTAATACGAAAATGTGGTAGTATGGCCAATCCACCATGGAATTAGAGCTGAACCATCTTTTCACAATAGGTCTGCCCTAAATATTTCCACGATTAAGTTTTGTGACGCAATTTTCTTAGTGTGACAAATCCAATTATGAAAAGTCAACGAGGCTTGACAATTTAGGTATATTTTTTTAATGTTTCAAGGGACAGTTTTTACTGTGAAGGTCTGTAACACAGTTTTTCATTAATTTGTGAAATCAAGGGTCGATGTTATAATCATCAGATAACTTCTATCTGTGACAAACTATCACAGCACATCTTTGATTCCTTGGATTAAAGTCACCTGAAGATTGATATATCACCTATTGCTGACAGCAACTACATAGTTAGGACTATGTATGTAACTGTCGGCTTTCAGTCTAACGATATGCGAATCATGCAGATGTATACCAGAAATTAACATGGAGCTACTACCTATCTGACCTTGCTTGAAAATTGGGCCTTTCCATGCTGAAAAAATGATGGAGAGGAATGAAGAGGGCTATGCTCGGAGTTTCCTTGTGTGATCGAATCATAAATGAAGACTGATTATATACGGGACCGAAACGTGGTCGCTCACAATGGGCCTTATCAGAAGTCTTCAAGTCACCCGAAGGGCAATGGAGAGGGCTATGCTCGGAGTTTCTTTGCGTTATCGAATCAGAAATAAAGACATCCGCAAGAAAACAAAGGTTACCGACGTTGCCCGAAGAATTGCCGAACTTAAGTGGCAGTGGGCAGGGCACATTGCTCGCAGAACGGATGGCCGATGGGACCGAAAAGTTCTGGAGTGGCGACCGCGACCCGGAAGACGTTGCGTTGGAAGGCTTCCCACTAGGTGGACATGGTGAAGGTTGCGGGAATCTGCTGGATGCGAGTCGCACGGGACCGGTCAATGTGACGACACTTGGGGGAGACCCATGTCCAGCAGTGGAGGTCTTTCGGTTGAAATGATGATGATGATGATAAAAAGTATACATGCTGGAAGGGTCACCGACGCACGAGCGATTAACATGTATTCAGCACATCGTTCTGCAAAAGGGCCCTAGTCTCTAACGCTTCGTCCATATATTCCGATCTATCCGTCTCTCTCGCGCACGTCTGCAGATGAGTGCGAGTGAGAGAGACGGATAGATGCGAATATACGGACGAAGCGTCAGGGAGTAGGGCCTCTGAACCGCCCCACATAGACATCTCATTAGATCATTTGTAATTTAAAAAAAAACAGGTATGTGTGTTTGTTTTACGTGCAATACCTACACGACACGACCTACTGAAAAAGTGGTTTCAAATTTAATGGAAAATGTGAAACAGTCGCACTCTTTACTCACTGCGGTATTGCAAAGGAAAAGGAACCTTTTAAAATATACCAATATTAAATATAAAAAGATGCAGATATCTTAGTCAGCCTTTAGCTTCCTTAGTGTTCTAGATGCAGGTGTTTTGGCTAGCTTCCTGGATTGTATTCCTAGGTTGGGCAAACTTGGGTTTTTTCATCACAAATTTCTCAATAGCAGCCACAGAGTTTGGATTTATGCCAGGTTGATGGTTATAGGCTCGCCCCCTATTACATGGGACTTGGAACATAAATAGCGAAATGTAGGTGCACTTTAAGGTACACCTCTGCCTAAACCTTTGGATGTTACAGATGTGATGTTATATTCTCGAAGTAAAAACACAAACTAAAAAAAAATGTGAATTTTTAGTTTTTGCATATTATTTCGATTTACAAGTTCTTCTAATGACATCAATGATTACGACTTATGAAACACGTAAATATTACAAAAATATTCCTTAATCGGCGGATGCGCTGTCCGTTTGACAGTTAATTGGTAATTTTTGATGATTTATTTCAAATATTTAAGACAAGTCTTAATGACTTTGATATTAACGCTTTAACGATCAGTAAGTATGTAGGTCGAAGTTTGCATTTTGTAATCAGTGGCTTAATGATAGAAACACCTGGAGTTTTTTCAAAATACACTAAATGCTTAAAAGAGGTGCACTTTTTGGTAATCTTTACAGACTGTGGCTAAGATCAAAAGGAGACTAAATTGTTTGCATAATCCTCCGGCCTATTATGCTCCCACTGCTGGGACACACGGCCTCCTCTCTATTAGAAGGAATGGGCTATATTGGGTGGAATATGACATTAACCAATCCGCACTGGGCCCGCGGGCCCAGTGCGGATTGGTTAATGTCATATAGGCCACCGCTGCGCTCAGTAAATTGTTTAAATGATAATAATATCAAATTATGAACTTTAAATTATTCTGAATTAAGGAATAAAAAGAAAGAAAATCGTTCGTAAAACCACTTCATTCTTTTGTTTGCTTTTTAGTCGTCAAAACATTTTCCTTGCCTTGCCTTCCCTTCCACAAGCGATGGATCGTGAAAAATATTCAGTGTTCACTCACATCAATGCCGTGACAACCGGTCATTGTGGATAATGGCCACATACTTCAAAAAGAAACATAATGTATATGCAAAAAGACACATGCTGATTATGTAGCGTGTCCACAATGTGTTGTCAAGAATGTTTAGTATGCACATTGATTTAACCATAAGCACTAATTTTCATGGGGGAGAAAGTTCTGAAGTAGAAACGACGGACGGGACGGAGGAATGTGGGAAGATTAGATTAAGTGGACAGACGTTTATTAAAGTGGCTAGAAGAAATTGCCATATCATAGCCATGACACAAAACACTCGGCATTTTGTGGCCAAATGTTGAAGAAGACAACAGAAAAGAGCTAATTATAGTTTGTCTATATTATGTGTTTTACCAACATCTTAAACGGTAAATACTTAACTGCCCCGTTGGCCTCGTGGGCGTAAGCGCGGCTGCTGAGTCTGGGGTTCAATTCTAGAGTCTGGCAAAAAGTACTCTTTGATGTTTTTCCAAGAAAAAAAAATCATAGAAAAATAGACAAAACCTACTCTAAAAGCAGTTTGATGTCCGCATAAAACTTCAAAATATACAAGCATTCAGACTACCAACAAAAGGGACTCGAGAAAATATACTTTCACTAGTTTGTATACTTACTTATGTATCTGAAAAATAGTTTCTTGACCAGGGAAACCGAGACAAACCTACTACAATCATATAGAAAGTGCAAGTACATAACGACAACTTTGTAATGTATGAGTAATGTTTAAAAATTGCTATTGTAAGCAAATGGTAACCGTATTGCCTTCGGCGAATAATAATATTAGGTATGTTTCTTTATTGCCTACTAGCGGACGTCACGCGGTTTCACCCGCGTAGTTCTCGTTCCCGTGGGAGTACGGGGATCAAATATAGCCTATGGTACTCAGGGTGAATGTGTGAGCTTTCTAATGGTGATAGAATTTTTCAAACCGGCGCAGTAGTTTTTGAGTTTATTCATTACAAACATTCACAAACACAAAAATACAAATCTTTCCTTTTTATAATATTAGTGTAGTTGTATGAAATGTCTATAAAATGCATTTAGTGGACACAAGCATACAGGCGAAGGTATTTTAAACTTCGTTTTTCAACAAAAGTATTTTTAAAACATACTGATATTGGTGTCGATTCTGTTGTACACAAATTAAACTTAATTTAGACTATTGCTATCTTTTACTAAAAGCCAGTGCGATAAAAGGACGGCTATAGCTATGAACTAAGTTAGAGATATCAAACTAGTTTATGCCTTGCATGCACGTAAAAACATGCCGACTAAAAACACGGTGAAGCACCGTGTTTTTAGTCGGCATGTTTTTACGTGCACCCTTCATTTGTATGGAAATATTAGTTCCAACTAAATTTGACAGCTCTAAATTACGTCCGTCTCTTTCTAGTTTTATTCGAGAGAGAAAGATAGCAATAGCATAAATTAAGTTTAGTTTGTGCACAACAGAATCGACACCAATATGTAGGTAGTTGATGTTTCTTTAAAATCAACACACAGAATCTTTGTCAACACTATCACGCTCTGTAATAAAATTCATGAACTTAGCAGGTGTTCTAACCGAAACAGGAAAATACTGAAAATCTCGCCTGGTACAGGAACACATTATTAGCATTGATAACCTTCAAAACAAAAAGGAATCAATAATAGCGTGGCGGTTGACAGAGGAGAATAGAAATAAAAAACATGTTGAGCCGACGCAAAGTAACATAGAGCAAGTTCAGGAAAATGATGATAACCTACAAAAAACTGTTCCGAAACTGACTCAGCGTAAACTTATAAATTCACGACGCACTAAAAACCCTAGTGTCACAAAACAACAGTTTCTCATTCAAATACCACAATTTTCTACCTCATTTCCACTGCATTCATAACAGAATCAACCGTTGGTACGGAACATAACTCCAGCCTATCAAATTCCACTTGTTTGCCAGTAAAGTTAGGCATGTGCCCCGCCGCCAGCGATAAGCGAGTAGAACGAGTCAACCAATAACCTTAACATTTTCCTAGCTCTGTTGGGGTCGGCTTCCAGTCTAACCGGTTGCAGCTGAATACCAGTTTTATACATGGAGCGGGCTGCCTATCTGACCTCCACAATCCAGTAGTAGAGCGTAAGTTTACTTCTAAAAAAAATCTGACGAATTGGTAACCTCCTCCTTTTGGAAGTCGGTTAAAAACGAAAGTTATATTTGTATTGTGATATGGTCAGTCAGCGATTCATCATTCTTTAGTGATAAAGTTGAAAATCTATTAGGGAAATTTACCTGGACAATAAACTTTTTTCTATTTATATTTCGACTCGCACGGGACTTGAATCTATTGTAGGTTTTTTGAGCGAGAAAATCGTCGTCAGTTACTTGCTCACGCTTACTGTGGGACCGTTGTCTTACCTCCACCGACCAAATGTCGGACAGCTGGTCGTCAGTGAAAGTATAAAGTGCCATATTTTGTCAACAACCGATAGTTAAAGTTACGCAAGAAGAATTTGATTGTCCGTAAGTAGTACTTTTGGTAACTGGTAATAAGGTGAAGAAAGAGTTATTGGCTTATTATTTTGTTATTGTTTTATAAACAATGTGTAGGTTTAGAGGTTTGAGAGAACTGTTTTTCAACTACACAACTTTTTAAGTGCAGTGTCATTTACGTATTTATAAATATTATTTTATTGTTTACTTTTCAACAGAAATTACCAAAATATGTAAATAACATAAAATGGTTTTGTTTATCATACCATTTACTAGAAAGTTAAAAACCCAGTTCTAAGAAACCAAAGATTAAACTGGTACTAAATCACAGTAGGCCTGTTTATCTTGGTTCATTGTAAAAAAGGCAAAACAAAAACAATTTGTTCTTTAATAAAAACGAATCCAATACTGAATCAGCACAAATTTTTGAAACATGGCAGTTTTACTACATGACTAGCTTACTGTCCGCGGCGTCGCCCCACGTAAATGTTTTTTTGGTTCAATATTTTTATAAATTCTATCTCAATAAAAAGGTATTCTGATGAATTAGCTAATATTGTAAAGTTTTGTTAAAATCTGTGGAAACATCGATCCATACTCACAAACTTCCGCATTTAACACATAGTAATATTAAACGATTTGCCTAATAAACTCACTGACTGATAGAGCACTTCTTGAAGCATTAGGTGTAAAAAAAATAAAAATTATTTATTTTATAGCAAAATAGTTCTTAATAAGGGAAGGCTTTTGATGTATGCCTTATATGGGTTTAAATTGGGGACGAAAGTATGTATAGAAGTTCGTTTTGCCGATGGAAAATCCCATCAAGCATGGTTTGTTAGGGCGTATACATGTAGAACGCTGGCTACCTGCGACGCCGATCTGCCAGCGCTTATCGGAACCGGTCGGCGAAGGTACAGGCAGTCTCTATACTTTGTGCCAAACCAGCGCTGATATACAATCATGATTTGCTGCTTGAAAAATTTCTAGCGATTTTCTTCAAGAACATTAAGAAAACAAAATGGCCAATGAGATATTAATTTTTATTCAACTTTAAGAACTGGTGCTAACAACCTGTTTATGGTTTTAGTAATAAAAAACGGAAGTAATTAATTACTTTCACTTTTCTATAATCAAAGACGATATTTATTGTCAGTTTACGTCATAATCTTTTATTATACCATCGGATTATGTATCGATTATGTCATCCCGATCAGGAATTAAATCGATTTAAAATTCATTAATTTATTATTTTGATGATTTATTTATAATCTTAATAGTGTTTACATATTATTATTTTATTAATTTTATTAAATTATGTTCGGTGGACTTCATATTGAATTTCGTAATTAGATAAAATTCCATTTCTCTTAAATAATATGACAGACATTAAGTTTTTAATCTTAGCTAAATCAGCTATCTAAAATTTTTTTTTTTTTCTAATCCAATGAAACATCAACAAATATTCTATACTCGTAAAGTGGTGACAACATAGAAGTTGTGAGCTTATGTTACAACACAAGCACTTACTTTGTGTAATTTATTTCCTGGTGCCAGAAATAATTTGCTCCGAAAACGATGAAGAGAAACATCGCGAGGAAACCGACATTTAGAACTAAAAAAATCTCTGTGTTAAATTTCATACAGATTCGTTCACCCATTCGTTCACGTTCATAATAGCAGTAAAATGGTATGAAATTCTTTTCGCTCTTGAAATCATCACCACACATTGATCGTAACATCAAAGTTACTCAATAATTTTGTTCGTGAAAATCAAAACAATACAATTTCACTGTAACATTATTTAATGATTTATCATCATTAACTGTGATCATTATACGAAACAGTGATCTATTAGGTATTGAGATGTGAATTAAATGGGATAGAGTTTTTGCTTGTCACTTAATTTTGTTGAAATATTATTTTGTACTAAGTGGTTTAAATGATAAGATGTGCCTTACCGTACTTAGGTCACGCGTGAGTAAAAAGTGAGCTCGCACATCCTGCATTCAATAATACATACGATTTTCAGTATTAGGCTGCGTTTCTACCAGAGATGAGCGAGGATGCATAGCGAGGGATGTGTGTGAAACTAACTAATAATATCATTTCTTTTTCACAGCTTGAGCTATTCTAGCTATGTGATTGGTTAGTTCTACACACATCCCTCGCTACGCATCCTATCTCATCTCTGGTGGAAACACAGCCTTAACGAGTGAATGTGTACTATTGAAATGTCATTGTCAACGAAACGGATACGTTATCATATCTTGACGTGAAAAGGCGAATCTTAATGATTTAAATAATTGGTATTGTAGTGTCAAATTGCCTTTATGGGTTGTCATCTTAAACCAAGTGGTTTAAAGGTGTCCAGAAGCTTTAAAAATAAACACTTAACTGGTGCCTACTGGTTCGGAGTTTTAATTTCTTTTACAGTCGATAGTATTTTTAAGTTAATTGGGCCTAATAAGTAGGCCACCCAAATAGCAGCGCATGGCATGCAGTAAGTTCTCAAACATGCAGATGCTGATGGTATAAATACTTTGGTAAGGTGTCAATTTATTCATATTATGTACTTTGTACCAGCAATAGATAGTAAAAATTTATCTCACAAATCAAACACAAAAAACAAGACATTTAACTTGTAATTAATTACTAAAATACATGCAAACCCCAAATTAAAATTAGGAGCTAAGTGAGTGGAAAATTATAATTGTTCTTTGTTTTACTTTTATTAAACGAAACAATGTTATCAAATTTATCAGTTTTGACACTTGGGCAGTTTGTAAACGTTCACTGTTAAAGCAACACGCACACAGTTGCATCTTTATCAGCGATAAGACCACCGTTGTATCCATATAATTAACGATATTCTAAAAAAGTGGTGTATCAATTTTGGTGTGCATTGAAGTTATTTCTATGTACGTGTGTGTGTGTTCTACTAATTGAAAAAGTCGTAATTCTTTAGAATACCTTAAAGGGGATAGTCCAAAATTACGTAGTACTATGTTGCAGAATTAAAAAGTAACAAAGATTTATTTCAAATGCAAAAACGATAGCCATTACAATTAATAGCAATAGCCACCGTTCTCCATCGTCATACACAACAGAAGCCAAAACAAATCGTTCTGAGCATAAAGAATTCATTAGAAAATCACAATTCGCACCGATATTTGTAAAACGAAAGTATTTTATATTGTGTTTTGACGAATCATTCGTATTGTTTTGCAACAGCCGTGATGATAATTGAGATGTCATTGAATTGGAGCAATTTATTTGGAGAATACAGTTTCATCGGTAACTCCGTATATTATTGCAGTAGTTCTCCATGAAATGGCTTGTTTTACTAACGTTACTTGGGGAAACAACAGAAAGAAATATGTAGAGTTGATCTACATAATTACATCAATTTCTCAACGTCATTGGCCTCTTTTGAGCTTTCTTTCTTCTTTTTCGTGTGGTTAGTACCTACCTACCTATCCTGGTGTCAGAGTTTTTATGCCGCGCATGGTCCTCTGACTTGGCCTAATAGCCGTCGAGGGAGGTCTCTCAGGCATGCTGGTTTGGTTTCATACATGAATCAGAGAAATCAGAGGTGCATGTCGTGGGTTCGAACTCGAGACCTATGACTTGCCAGTCTGCCATTTGTTTTGATACCAAGACAGTTAGTTGTGGAAGGCGGATATTTGGATAACTGACTGCTGTTTTACAACTTTGGATGGCCTATGCTCAGCACTAAAATTGATGAAACAGTCGCTAACTGAGAGCTGCGCCACAACAGTCTGTCCTCCATCTTCAGCATCCAATCTGTCTGATAGCGCTTGAACAATAGCAATCAACCAACAGCTGGAAACATTATTTCTAATAAATGTTTCTAGTTTCAAACCCCCTTTAGACATAAAGTATAGCTGACTTATTCGATTCTCATCATGATCGAGTAAAAGTCAATCGAAATCGATATAAAATTTAAATCGAGTCTAGACGTGTACATGCAAATCTGACAGTTAATCTGGTTATCAGTTGTCTAGATTTACCGTATCATTTACTTACGTGAAGACATGTGCGCGTGAGTGGCTTATAGAGTGCTTTTTAAAGTGCACTGGCTTTTGTTTCTTTCTTTAGAGTGTAAATGCAAGGTCAAGGTATGCGTTTGTACGTCTTTAACAATAGGTTTGTTGAAGGTTGAATAGAGATGGTTTAAACATTTTTCACACTGAAAAACCTGCTAAAGATTAGGTTTGAAAGAAGAAGATAATAACATTAATACTTGGTGGGGTGGATAAATCGGTCTGTTACGCAGAAATATGATTTCTGGGACACAGGTCTTATATCCAAGAGAAGAAGTATGTCGGTATATGTCGGTGTATGTCGGACCTATTGTGGGTTGGTTCGTGTCACGTTTAGGGTAGATGAGTTAAAAGGAAGATCGACTATGAATGTTTTCTGTAATTTTAAACAGCCATCTAGGTATTTTAAATATGTTGCCGCTTTTTTCTAAACCTTTAGATTACGTACAGCGGTACATATATTTTAGGGGGATGAAGATTTTTATTTTCGAATTGTATTTTTTTTTTTTACTATGGACTCTTTTAACGTGCACATCTTGCTACATTGTTCTCACATAATATACCATCTCAACATGATTGATGTAACCAAGATTTTGTAACAATATTTTGATTTAAAAGAGTGTCCATGGAGTTTCTTGGCCGTTCTTCACCATAGAGATCTACGCCAGGAAATGGGCAACTACAGTACTTTCACAGTTTTAATGTCTTGTGACTGGGACATTTAATTTTCATCTTCGTTTCGATAATTCAAAAGTGCCTGTAACTGGCCTACTTGAAATAAATGCTTTGATTTTGATTTTGAAGAACAGGTAAAGTTCTACATCCCCAGTTGAAAAGGGAGGATCCTCCGACCATACGGGTATTGTGACTGGAGTTGTCGCGTTTAAATATATGTTCTTAAGTCGCAACAACAATAGCCCATAACGTCCACTGCTGGACATAAGCCTCTCCTATGATGGGAAGAATTTGCCGTAATCTACACGCTTGGCAGGCGGATTGGAGATCGCAGTGATGAAAGACTAACAGAAAACGCTGCTGCCCATTCTCTGGTCTACGGAGGCGCAAGGTGTTCTCCCTCAGACATTAGGCCTTATACGACACCCGTGAATGTAATGGGTTGGTTCTATTCTACTCTGCCGGATACCACACGGCTAAAGCTGCTTTAGTCGCGGATAACTTTAATAGCGCAATTTGGTTTTTTTAATCTCAGTTTTTCATTTGTGAGATGGTGCTGTAGTACTCTTTGCTACACTACACCATTTTTTTACCTACCTTTACCTTTGATAGTATACTTTCATTCAAGCAAAAAGACAATACAGTCATCACATCCGCGTTCCTTCTAAGGCTAAGGCTCTCTCCAAAGGGTAAAGCAGTCCTTAGCATTGTTGATATCAGTATCCATGCATATTGACAGCAGTCAATCCGATATGATTGGCTTAAGCCAAATATGTTCCAACTTTCTCTGAATACATTTTTTTAATGTTAGACATGGCATGCTCGCCTCATACCATAAACCTAATGAGCCCCGGAAAACACGTTAGGCCGTTGGTCCTGCTGTCATTCGAAAATTTTAACAATCGTAATGGATACTTTCGTACTACTCCGCTATTCTTTTCTGATTAAGGCGACTACAGCAGCTAAATTAGCAACTCTATTTGTGGTGGTTCAAACTTCGTTTGAAATACTGTTAGAATAAAGTTCTAATCAGCTTGCACTAAAAAGTGGTTGTTACGTCACTGGCCTGAATAGTGCGAAATGAGTGGTTTTTTGCAATTTACAAAACAACTATTGATTGGACTAAAAAAATAAAACACATAAGACCTGCTTTAGAGATAGTTCAGTTAGTATGCAAAGTTTCATGATCTAATTTGAACTACTTTTTGAATACCAGCGGTTTATTGTTCGATTTGGAGGTAACTTATCTTTTTTCTATCGAGAAAAGTTTATGGAATCGTGTTTTCGTCACAGCATTAGTCCTCAACTTTACCATATATTTATTTCATATTTAATGTTGCAGTATTTTAGGCGTAACGGAGGATCATGCTAAGCCATTTGAGGTAATATAGGCCCTTAATTTCGTTGCGGGATCAAAGTTAAATTGTTTCTCTGAGACTTCGTCGACCTTCATTGTCTAGACGCTTTTCTGGTGGTCGCCACTATTGATTCTGGCTTTCAGGAGTTGCAGTGGTTTGGGAATAATGTTGCGGACTTGTCCTAAATAAACTAAATAAAAAGTCCGGCCTAGAAAGAGGTGGCGAGATGATCTAGATGCGCATCACGAAGGCTGGTCTGAGATGGTGCAGGAGAAGAGTACCTGGAAGGATATGGGGGAGGCCTTTGCCCAGCAGTGGGACATTCAGGGCTAGTAAAAAAAAAGTATTTAATGGATAGTAAGGAGGCTGAAATTCTCACAATGCGGCAGCCATGTTTCCAAGTAGCTGAGTTATGGACTTGTGGAGGTCAGATAGGCAGTCGCCATGTAAAATGTTGGTATTCAAATGCATTCACTAGAAACCGACCTCAATTTATTTTGCAATGAGTTTAGGAGATGATCTTGAGTCAATATATATCGTAATCGAGGTCAAGAGCAGGCCCATTTTGTAATAAAAAAAAATAAAAAAAATATGCTATCTTCTTCGATTTGTCACGTGATGGTAAGCAATCTTGTTATTGACGATGGTGCACGATGATCTAGAAGTAACTGGAGTCTTCATGTTATCTTGGATGGTTATAGCTTTAGGGCCGCAAGAAATTGCATAGTAACAAGAATTTGTTTTGTAAACAACAACTAAAAAAACTGACTGCTGAAAAATCACGCTCTAATTAAATTCAGGGTTTACAAGGTAAAATCAACTCCTCCTATAATTGAAGTCGGTTAAAATGTAGCTTTTGTTACCCGGGCCCTAATAACGAATCGATTGACACCTTATTCATCAAAATCGGATGAATAGTTGGGTATTTTGTCTGAACGGCCCAAAATGAACGGACCGCGGGCCGCTCGAACGTAGATAAAAAATGTCTACGTCCGAACGGCCCGGTGTAAAAAAAAAACAAATTCATAAACTTCGTCAAGCACATTCAAAGCGCTGCGGAGGAACATACGTATATACAAACATACATAGGCTAAAATCATATCTTCCTTAATAATCTTCCTTTTGGTTTCGCCGCAGTCGGGTAAAAACCATACCCACATAGCTACTTTTTTATTTTCTCTGAAGTCTTCGAAATATTTTTATTCGCAATGTCAACAAAGATTACGTCAAAATAGAATAAAATTGTTCATGGTTAATTTTTTGTGTCGAATAGTGTTTACCTATTCTTTGTTTGCAAAACAATGTTTGTAAATGTTTCGATGATTCGTCTGTGAATAATCGATGTTTTATGGTCATCGTCTGTTTGCAGATTACTGTCTATTTTTCTTATAATGTTGCCGAACAATGTTTTAATAGGCTAAGAAACATCTTTATCTGATCACTAGCTTTAGTTCGCAGCTTCGCTCCCGTTTTGTACAGAAATTAACCCACAGGAACATTTTAAACGTAGCCTATGATATTGGGGATAATGTAGCTACCCGTTAGTGAAAACAATATCGGAATCGGATCTGTAAGTCCGAAGATTACCCTTAACCTACAAATTTAAAAGATACAAACAAATTTTACCTCTTTTTAATTTAAAACTATTGAAAATTAAACTTCTTAGTCACAAAAATTTAAGTGAAACCTTTCGTAGGTAACCAAAGTTTCCAAATATTCAATAAGTTTATTTATTTATTTATTTACTTAACACTTCAAGCTCAAAGTACAGAGGCGGACTTAATGCCATAGGCATTTTCTACCAGTCAACCTTTAGGTGATGCAGAGACAAGCAGTGGTAGCTGTCACTTCTGAAAATGAGAGAATAATTTTATTTAATACTACTATATACTACAAGGATATATAAATACTATACATATATATCAAATACTATAAATATATATTAAAATAGATGTAAATAGACATTTACACGGATATACTACTCTGTCAAGAAAGTACCGGGAAAAGATCAATAATACACAAAATGTCTGTTATTCATCCAAATTTATTTTATCACCTTCAAAGTATGCTCCTTTAGAAACGATACACTTGCGCCAACGAATAATCCATTCATCAAAACATTTTTTAAACGCTGCTTCCGGAATTGAGTTCAGTTCTCGCCGCGAATTCTCCTTTATGTCTTCTATCGATTGAAAACGGGTGCCACGAAGTGGTAATTTGAGTTTAGGAAAAAGAAAAAAGTCAGCAGGAGCCATATCTGGTGAATATGGTGGTTGCTGGATGGTATTTGTTGAGTGTTTGGTCAAAAACTCGTTCACAATGATAGCCTTGTGCGAAGGCGCATTGTCGTGGTGCAAAATCCAAGAATTTTCTTTCCACAAATCTGGCCTTTTTCGTCGAATTTGCTCTCTTAAACGCCGCATAAAGCTCAAATAATATTCTTTATTTACCGTTAGACCTTCCGGTAAGAATTCAGAGTGCACAACACCGCGATAGTCAAAGAAAACAGTCAACATGACTTTGACTTTTGATCGACTTTGGCGTGGTTTTTTCGGTTTCGGTTCAGTTGTAAGGCGCCACTCCGAAGCTTGTTGACTAGTTTGCATGTCAAACTCGTAAACCCACGTCTCGTCACCAGTAACAATGCGTTTCATGAATGTTGGGTCCGAACTGACTCGTTCTAGCATGTCCTCAGCGACTTTCATGCGATTGAGTTTTTGGAGAAAATTCAGATCTTTTGGGACTAGCCGAGCAGCAACATGTTTCATACCCAAATGATTAGTTAAAATGGTACGGATCGACTCGTGAGATACAGAAAGTTCGGCGGCTATCTCTCTCAGAGTTGAATGGGGATTTTCAGTCACTATTTTCTTCACTTTTGCGATGTTAACTTCAGTTGCAGACGTTGACGGCCTACCAGAGCGAGGCAAATCTTCCATCAAATCTCGACCGCTTTTGAACGCTTTGAACCACTCATAAGCACGAGTTTTTGATAAAGTCGATTCACCGTAAGCCTTCTGTAACATTTTCAGTGACTCCGAACACGAAATTCCATTGGCGATGCAAAATTTAAGACAAACTTTTTGTTCGATATTTTTGTCCATTATGAAATTCGCAATACACACTATATATGATATTACTAAAACCAGCACTGTATTTAATATAAATAACAGATGCAACTCAAACTCCGCGCCAAAATGAAAAACAGTTGTGCCAATCTAACAACTACAAAAAAACAAAAATTTGAATTTGGAACCATAAACAAATCATCCATTCCCGATACTTTTTTGACTGAATGTACTAAAATAAAAAGACAAACAATGAGGAAAATATTACCGTTGTGACGAAGCTGCAAGCTTCTTCCGAATGTACTCGCGAACTTTAATTTTAAAAGATAAACGATTGGTTGCCATCCTGATTTCCTGGGGGAGTGCATTCCACAGAGAAATAGACTGGACGAAGAATGATCGATGAATGTAGTCAGTGCGGTGAGAGGGACAGTGAAGAACACGGTTTATATAGAAGTTGTTACTTTTTCGTCAGCCAATTAAAGATATGACATGATTGGATATTACATATTATGAGCTACGTAATATTATCGCCTTCAAAATCGAGAAACACCTAATTAAGAGGTTGTAAATTCGTTATTCACAAGAGAATAAAACCTTTCCGATCGCATAAAATTAAAGACTTTTCCGCAATTAACAAACTTGTTCATAACACTCAATCCCATCATTATATGGAAAATCATTCACCCAATGGTGAATGATATGTATTACGAACGTATAAATATTCAGACTCATTCGTGGGAGCTACCTTATTAGAAAATTTGATTACAGTTTAACTTCCTGTTAAAAAAAAAACCAATTATCCGCTACTTATGCCGTATTCAACCTTAATGCTCTGATTATAAGGTATAATGATGATGAGGGACACATTATGGAAAAGACACGTTGTTTTATTGGAATAACTATCGCACGTTAGTATAAATTACTCCACATTTGCGAGTATATTATGTAAGATGTTGCGTCAAAGTATTGAAAAATGTGTTCGAGTAAATTATTGGAGATACATATTGCGTTGGTGGGTCCATTTGCATGTACGAGCACTTACGTGACTGTTGTAGGTTTTTCAATTATTTTATTAAGTGGAAACGTTTGTTTTTATCATTAAACAAATCGGCAATACCGAATTGCTTGAAATATTTTGAAATCACACTGCAGTTAATTTCATTTCATTTGCAACCTTTCACAAACAAGCAATATTGTTGATATAAAAGCATTGTGTAAATAGTAAATACCCTGCCTATTTACTTACTCCAGTATACTAACATACAAATTTTTCTCTTTCCAGACGTAAATAAACAACGCGCAAGAAAAACAGGCCACCTGAGCGGATTATTGACCCAGTCACGAACGGTCACCGGAACCATTATGCCTTATACATCCAACACTATCTGAACGGACCTGACCAGCATTGCGAACGGAAAGCACCGTTAATTATGCCAATTTATTAGCAACCACAATGATGGAAGAAGTAACGCCACGCCCCAGCGTCGAATACATCCCTCCTTTACCCCCAAAAGTGAAGCAAAGAGGATCGACCACTTATACACAAATAACTAGTGAAGAAGCCACTATGAACACAAACGGGTTCACCGCTACCGACGTCCGGATGGACTCGCTAAGTTCGATGCACTCACTCGTCCTTAATTCTAAGACACCATCTGCAACGGTATTCGTAGCGGCGACCCAGTCAGATCGACCCGCGAGTACGCCTAGCACGGACGCTCTCAACGGTCCACACGTGGTCACTATCAGAATAAACACCGACGCAGACAAACCGAAAGCACCAAAAATATCCAGTGTACACCTCAAGAGCGACGTCGACTTCGAAACCTTCAAGATTAACGACGTGTGCAAGAAAAACAATAGCTTAGTCAGAATCAATGTTGATGAAAACAGACCGAAAATTATAGATAACGAAGAAAATCTGAAAACCGACAAAGCGCCATACATCTATTGCAATTCCTTTGTGAATTCTATGACAAATATGGTTATGTCAAGCGGGCAATGCTCTCCAAGTGATACCCTTGATTCTGGAACATGCAGCGACCTTGACGGCACTCCTCCACCTCTACCCAAAAAGAAGACCTCAAAAACTAGTTCAATAAAGAAAGCCGTATCTGTAACGCTAATCAGCTCGAGAAACGGGAGCAGCCAAAGCGAAGTGGATTTTGAAGACAACGACTCGAATATATCATGCGATTCTTTGAATAGTAGTGAGCTGAACGTAAGCGTGCACGCCGATGAAAGTCATAGCGAATATAGTAAAAAAGAAAAGAAACAGAGTGCGGAATCACCCGACGCGCCAGAGACGTTCGCCAAAGCGAACAATAAAGACAGTAGCTTTCTACCGCTGGGTCTGCTGCAAGACATAAGAGACCGTTCAGCGAAACTAAATACGGTCGAAACTGAAAGCGAGGCAAAGCCCGAGCCTCGTGAGGAAGCGAACCAGAATATTAATGAGGATGCTAATATTTCAAAAGAAAGCGCTCAACTCACGTCGTTCCGTCTAGTTTCTCAATTTAATAGCGAGTGCAAGAACACGACGGAGTCGCTACCCGCGAACTTGTGCTCCAAAACGCCACTGATTAGCGAGAGTACTTACGAGGACCGAAAGCAACAGGACAAGATGAAACAAGAACAAATGTTCTACAGCAGTCATTACTTTGATACGGACAAATTTTACGATTTCCATCTAAACGAAAAACAATTTGATGATGTGAAAAGTGTTAGTGTTGGTGCTAAAAGTGAGTGTGAAGTGTCTGAACTGGAATACTTCGCGGGTGTGAAGGATTATAAAAACGAGGAGATGCCGTCCACGATAAAAAGTTCCAAAGGAACAATAAGGGGCGTGAAGAACCGCGTACGCGCGGGCATAGCGACGTTTTTGCAAATGCAGAACACGACAAAGGTAATTTTTTGTGATTGTTTTACTTTTTAATTTCAGTTTGCTCCGGTTTTATATCGTTATACACGTACTGATTTTAGAGGTCACAACTAAATGCATTCGAAAGTATTATACGCAAGCACGTATTCTAGTTTATTAAAATTGTTATTTTTAAATGGCGTTCGTGAAAATGTTCGATATTGAGCCTTCATGGTAGATTGTCGTGAACAATAGAAGGGTGAAGGAACAAAATGTGTAAACAATTGGCAGTTTTAATTACCATTGAGAATTATAAACGGACGTAGGAGTGTCTTGGTCCAAAGGCTTTTGTATGACAACAATCGTCATTGTAAAGACACCGTGTGATGTAACTGCTGGAAAACTTGTTGTGATAGCTCATATCTAATTTGCAGACAATTGAGCTTTTTCTTTTGGATTTACCGTTAAAGTTTCATAATAGTCTTGATTTATTGGCTTTAAAATAAGTTGTTAATGACTTCTCAATGATCAGACATACAAGCTTTTCTTAATTGCCAATTTGGATTTAATCAAACCGTTTAATTAATAGTAAAATGATTTCGTCATCTAAAAGTTGGGAATATCTGAGCATTAGATAAGGTATGAGAACTTTAGTTTCACTTTCGCCAGCCGTAAAAGTTGACCTAGGGTAGAGGTTACTGAACACTAAACAGGTAGTGTACCATTTAATAGACCAGTAACTTCACTTAAATTGCCAAAACAACAGAGTAATATCCAGTAAAACTGTTCTGTTCGTTTTTTAAACCTGAATACAGTTAGGTTCGCATTTAAACTTCGCTACCTCTGAAACTATCTTTAATCTATCTATCTAGTTTCAATGGGTCATCCCAAGGCCGTCTCTCCCTTTTTACCTATTCCTGGCCTCTGCTATTTCGGTTAGTTATTTCACTGTTGAGCAAAGACCTTCCTCTCTATTCGTTTATAACAAAGTCAATTTTGCATTGACAAACTCAACACATAAATTGACAGTAATCAAGTCTACTACAAAAAAAGTCTACAGAAATAACCCTAAATCCATAATTACCTTCATTTCAACACGTTTATCCTACAAATCTGTATCAGTTATCATCTCAGCCGACTTCCACAGCTATAATTGCCCCAAGATCACTTTCCGCTTTTCTACCATCTTTAATTATGGTAAAATTGTCGTTTCCTACAGCTGGGGTCTCACGTCTGGCTCGAAGTGTGTCGGAAGTGTGACTTCTAGTAGTTTTCTATTCTATTGAACTAGTTTGTAGAAAGTTAGGAAAAAATGTTGATGATTATAACTGGAGCTATTGTTTGTAAAGGGTGATTATTGTTATGAGATGATTCTGTATAAGGTGTGTGTAGATGAGGAAGATTTTGAACGACAGGGAAACTGCAATTGTTTATTTATTGATGGTTAAGGTTAATAAAATGTTTTGAATTAAAGAGCTCTCGCAAATCTCCATACAATTTCAATTGATTAGAATTACACTGTTTGACAGTACAACATTTAGTTGAGGCATCATACAAACGAAAAAAGAAAGTTAAAAACGAATCCCTGGAATCAATTTATTTTTATACTACATTCACTGCGCTTTTTATCAACAATACCAATTAGAAATATTGTGGAATACAAATAAAAACACTCGGTAATATAAGTGGTGTACTGACGATAACTCTAATCGATAAAATTATTCAGCCGTAAAGGCTATCGACTTGCATTGTTAACTTCTAGTTTGAGTATTTTTATTTCTGGTTTCAGTGCAAAAAATATATCTGATTCAGAGCAATTAGTGACAAACACTATTATTTCTGAAATTATATTCTAATCAAAACTGCACTAGTCAATTAATATGAAATAATTATTATTTGCGTTTATATTCCGGGTAAACGATGGTTAGGAAAGATATCATTACATTGATTTTAATGCATTAGTAGAGAAACAAATAGACACAATCGATAGTGGTTAGCCACAAGCGGTAGATTATATTGAAGAAATTGTTGTGTTCACTTTGAAAAAAATTACCAGTTATCTTTAAAAGCAACAAGGTAATCTTCCTCTTGAACTAAGAAAGAGTTTGTTTAAAATAATAGACTCTCAGTTATTTATATTTTTCCTATTTCATCTACCTATCTTGAACATTAACTAAAGTACCATTTATTTGTGATCAATTCTTCCTAGATTTTATTTCTAAGCTTTATTTGATAATTCGTTCTTATCCAAAAGCAAACTACACATCACCTGACTTAGAGCTTTATCGCGCTATTTCTGGTCTTCCCCAAAAAGTGATTCATCATTATGATGAGTCAGTTCTTCTTTCAATTCAAAGAGTGTCCTACATCTATGGACTTAAGTGGATAGCGGCTTAGACTTCTTGTAATTGGAGTTCAACTTTTACCTGCACCGACACATAGACACAAATTGCACTTCGTGAACTTTTCATTCATAGAACGGTGCAAATTATTCGTACCACATACGACCTAGATGTGACCTCTATAATAAACAACTCTAGACCAATGGATAATGTTGTATACTTTTCTTAAATTATTCATTTCGTCAAAATCTGTGACATTGTGCTACATTTGAGACGGGTGTGCTTTTGTGCAATTTTAATGATTATGTCCATTATGAGTTTCCAAAAAGATCTTTAGAACTGCCTTCCAAATATTTTGTCCAAATGGTGTCTTCGGAAAAGATCAGAAGATATCTCATAAGCGGATTGTTTAATTTAATTACATATTGCTAATGATTCTGTCTTGAATTCCAAAATCTCAATTTCTTTAATGACTCAAGAGAATTGGCTAAAGCTTTCGATACCTAGCTTTTGACAACCAAATATATTTTTTAGGTTGTCACCATCGTTATCGGGTTCTCATAACACAGGGTGAACATAAACGCACAAACGAATACCACGTATTCTGCACATTATTCCGAATCCCCCCACTCCCGTATAGAAAATATTCATCGGTAATTTTTTTTTTAAATCATCTGGTGTCAATGCAAAAAAATATATCTGATTCAGAGCAATTAGTGACAAACACTATTATTTCTGCAATTATATTCTAATCAAAACTGCACTAGTCAAATATGAAATAATAATTATTAATTATATTCTGGGTAAACCGGGTAAACCGGTCATCATCTGCCTAACCTTTTCCTGGTTTTACTGGTTGTCAGACAACACCTACAACGACTGTCAAAGATCTACAAATGACAGCCGGGACCACCGGCTTAACGGGCTTTCCGAGGCACGGAGGAAACCCGGTATGCAATGGGTGGTAACCCATCCACAGACCAACCTAGGCAAGCACGGCTTAACCTAAAGATCGACCCGAGTGGCTGTTATTATTTAGCCACGGACTCCTCTCTTGGTTTTTTAAATCAGCTGTTTCCCATAAAAGTTCGATAACTACAGAGTCAAAATGTATGATGGAATAGCAGATTTATATAAAATTGCTGATAAAAAAATTCAATGTGAGGAGATTCGGAATTATGAACTGAATACCGTGGTACTTGTTTGTGCGTTCATGTCCCTTTTCACCTGTATAATCTACACCATGTCGAATTAATAAACACATAATACACATTCAGTTTAGATCCGACCTTAATACAATTCAAAATACTGGACCAACACACACACACATTTCAAGTTGAAGACTTCCTCATACCGCCTTCTGTGTGCTACAATTTTTAGCCTTGGTTTTACTTACATTCACTGCTCGCTTCATTAAACTAGTTATTATTAACTGTTTGTTTTTAAATCGTTCGGTAATTAGATGTAATAAGTTTATAGACGATTGTATTCACGATTCGTTTGGAGTAATAAAAATTGAATTAGGTTATGTTGTTAGTTGAACTTGAAGGTATTGTGGCTTGTGCCCTTGGCAATTTGGTTGACTTAATGTGATGTAATTTGGACTTTTCAATGTTAACTCTAAAGGTTTGTCGTCATGCCTATTATTTTATTAGGTTTTTTCTACTCCTCCGCTATTCTTTTCTAGTTGATTTCGCTGCGGGATCCAAGGCAGTTAATTTGTTTGTCTGGGACTTCGTCGAGCTTCATTGTCAGTGTCAGTGTGTTTTCTGGTGGTCACCGCTGTTGATTCTGGCTTTGAGGAGTTGCAGTGGTTTAGGAATAGTGTGGCGGGCTATGTAAGTAGTCTGGTGTCATTTTAAATAATTTCTCTCAAGATTGTTATCAACATGTAGTTTCACAGAAAATTATAGCACCGATGCTAGCTGCAACATTATCGACGAAGATAATCTAGTTCAAAGTGACTATTTACTTTACCGCCTACATATTTCTTCAGCGACCCAGATCTCTATTGACACTTGTCATTTACGCCACAAGACGAATGAATCTTCGGTTATTCGATGCATTTCTCATGTTTGTTTTGCAAACGTCAATATTGCAATTAAAAGTTTGAACGTGATACATACCTTGATAATATAACTACTGCAGGTTTAGATAGGTAGTTCAACAATTGTTTAATTTCCGCATTGCTTAAGAAATCCGATTTTCATAATATGAGTTAATGAATTTAGAACTTAATGATATTTTTAATTTGTAAAAGGCATGTACTCTTTCATAACCGTAGTGAAATTATGATTCCACACACGGCACATTGGCACCGTGATAAAATTTGATAAATAAATCGTGTTTACAACACTTTTATGTTGACTACTTTAAATTATTATCTTTGTCAGAATCTTATGGTGGCGTAATCTTTAAAATCGCCTTTCTTTCGTGTTTTCCCAGATTCTGCCAAACATAAATTTTGTGTGTCGGTTCATTGCAGGCAATTTACAGTATGACCATCTAAAGTGTGCAGTTAAAGGTTGCGCTGCTTGTCAAGAAAAAATGCATCGTTACGTCTAACTTGGTACATTTATTTTAGTTCTGTGTTTTCCCGCCTGCACAGATAAATCAGCTGAAATGTATTTTATCGACCAGTTATTTTATTCCAATATAGTGGCCAGTATCAAACATAAACGCCACTGGTCAGACAAGTAACCTCCATCTCAGTATCAGCCATTTAATAATAAAAAATAAACATCCTGCTTTAATCACATATCCACCAGCATTCCTCGATAGTGTTTGTCCGGCAGCCTTGACTTTTCGTGTTGACTTTCGAGAGAGAACAAAAATAGCATACACAGCGTGTATCAGAGAAGTGTCGAGGAGCTCGTGACTAAATAATAACAGCCGCTCGGATTAATCTCTAGGTTAGGCCTTACGCTTGCCTAGGTTGGTCAGTGGATGGGTGACCACCCATTACATACCGACTTTCCTCCGTACTTCGGGAAACACGTTAAGCCGTTGGTCCCGGCTATCATTTGTAGATCTTTGCCCGATAGTCTGACAACCAGTTTTATCATAGTACTACCCAGACTAACTGGGTTGTGGAGGTCAGATAGGCAGTCGCTCCAAGTAAAATACTGGTATTCAGCTACAGCTGGTTAGATTCGAAGCCGCCCCCAACATATCTGAGAAAAGGCTAGGCAGATGATGTTCGGAGAAATGTCGTGACCGTGAAAAAATATTCTCTGAAGCTGCCCCATTCAATATCTATCTCTCTTCTTCTTCTTATTCGGTACGCTCTTGACAGAGCGGTCGTGATCGTTAAGTACTCGTAGCAGTATTGGAAGGGGCAGATGTAATGCACTTCACGACATTTCGCCAACGCTGCCTGCTAGAGGTCATCCTGCTGCATTCGTTGATTGAGCCCCCAATGGCAGACTTGATCTGGTCAGTCCAACGCGTAGGTGACCTTCCGTTAATATCTATCTAATCGACAAAATATCCAAAAAGGTTGCCTCACTTACAACGGACTAGTAGTTTCGTACGTAAAACAGTCATCACAAAGATTTAGTTTTAACTCGTAGTTGTACCCACTTGTATTACATACACTTACTTATGTAATACATAAGTGGCATATACTCCACATAAGAAAGTGATATCTACCCACCGAAGCGGCACTCAATCCTCCTGCTCTACAAATAGACCATAGCAGAAACATTGATAGTCTTAATTCTATAATTTTAGCTCGGCATACCTAATTATGATAAACGCAAATGGAAAGGTTTTTTTAATGTTCAAGCTTGTTGGTCATACAATGTTGGTGGTCACAGTAAAATAAAGACAGTAGCGTAGATCAATATAATCATTCGATGAATGAGGAAATTTGCAGTGAGGAAAGCTTTGAGTATTAATGCTGTTAGATTAGAAACCAAAGAAATGATGGAAGAACTGTGTGAAAGAATATATGGAGATGACAAGTAATACAGAAGAATGGAAGTAGTAAACGTACTGCACCGATCCTAAATAAATTGGGATAAGCATTTTCTACAGCCCTAAACTACGTATTTCGCTGTACTATGCCCGTTGGTTTTGTTGACTTACCGTACATTTCTTCCATTTAACTGAGCTTTGAAATCCGTTCAACAAAAGTTACTAAAATAGTATAATGCAATAGTATGATTTTTACCCTATGCGTAGTAGTGGAATGATAAAAGCTAACCGTAACTAGATAAAACTAGTAAGAATGCTTTGGATCCAGACAAAAGACTAAACATAAAATTCCGCATTTCTTTTCACAAACACTTCACCAATCAACACCTGAACCAAACATTATCTTCTCCAATCACTTCTTACATTTAACAATCAAATCATACACACCCAAACGCTGATTGGTAATAGCAGCCATATAATGACGGTGTCAATTGCATAATTACACGAATATTGACACTTGATTACATGGGTTTGACATCGATTACTAAACAAATGTCAAACGCGACTCTTTCTGTCAAGACATAGCAGTTGTAAATCGCGAGCGTTCGTTATACGACTTTATGTCCATTGGCATAGGTTGTAAATTACAATGATTGATTAATTGACAAGGATACCTATAGTTGTGTAATACTCGTAGTTCATGGATTTTAATAGATGACGTCTGTCTACTTAAAAATGGTGTCATATCAATATGTACAAAGATGTAAGTGCTTGCGATGAAACCTATCCTTAACAAAATATGTTTAAGTAATTGAAGTTATGATGTAAAAGGCGATGTGCTTTTTTTAGTTCTTTGTTTTGTTGACATTTACTTTCATTGTAGCCGGATGTGGGAGCGGCTCAGTCACGTAATATCAGGGTAAGACGTAGAAGCAGAATTTCATATAAAAACATTATTGTGAGCTGAAAACTCTTCGTCATCAGTTAGTGATTAACCAGCCATAACCATTTCACTGGCAGACCAAAGGCTTCGTTAAGAAATGAACTCAGATCCATTATTATTCTTGCTTTGTTTAGATCGTCTCAAGTTCAATAAAATCACAATTACATTAAAAAGTCTCACTAACGGATTAGTAACGTGCAAACATTGACTTAAGTTAAACTACTGTACAACATTTACTCGGCGTCTGCACAGCGTATAATCTAATTACATGCGCGCGCTTGCTTGTTTTTACACACACGGCATTGGAAGAATTGATTACATGGTTGTGTACGCTTCCTGCGATATGCGACCGATCGTGATCGCGGTCGCAACTGGTTGCCGTCGCGAGTTGCGACTAATCGATCTAACGATGGCAATTAGATAAATGATCTGTGGATACATGTTGTTGAAGGTGTGTGTGTGAAGATTATTTGGGATTTCTAATTAGTTACAATATCTAATGAAGAACAATTCTATTTTTTAGACTTTCTTTATCCCTATCCTATATTCAATATTTTCGAAAATAAAGACTTCAAATTGCAATTATGTTGCAATTTTGGAGCTTTGCTTACTGAAGACTTTTTTTAAAGCGATCATTCGTAATGGGTTTTGATCGAAATTTTTATAGGTTTAACCACAAAGATGAATGGGTTGTGTGAGGAATGATTTATTTATTTATTTATTATGGCACTTCAACGACTTACTCACTAAAACATATACATATCTAAAAATCACAAACAATTTTAGCTATAGTGAATTTGTCACTTATAGAAGTGCACAGCACTCACAGAGGGCAAGTAAGATTATTTATTACAGATTATATCTCATACAATAGAAATATAATTAAAAATTAAAAAAATAAAATTAAAGATGGACTGTGTACAACATTTAGCCGGTGGGAAATATTGAATTATTTAACAAAAAAAAAGAATATGTTCGGGTAAATTATAAACAAAATTTAAAAAAAAAATACGAGGCTGATAAAGAAGAGAATGGAAGTGGATGCATTTAATTACCTGGTGTCTGATATCGCACAGACGTCTCGAGACTCCTGGTTAAAAGTCTCATGCGATATTGACGGAAGGGGTTATTGACGGAACGATATTAAGGAAAAAAGAGTAAATGATAGCGTGAAGATTGATAGAGGAGAATGGAGGAAAAATACCTGACTGCTTAAAAACCAAACAAAGAAGATAAAAACAAAATTATGTAAAAGATAAGTACTTCTCAACTTACAAATCATGCTCTTACTTAAATCTTGCGGTGCAAACAGAGGCTATATATGTTTTGGTCTATCAGATTGAGTATATCGGGTATTTTATCAAAGTTGATTTATTTATTTATTTATTAATATATGTTCACCAACAGCTTCTGTGTACAGCATTTAGGTATACAAAGGTTTTACAGTCTTGGACTTACACAGTCGCCAATTACAGGTTAACCAGCACTCACACAAATATAATTATGGTGTTAACATAAGAGAAATTAAATTCAAATTTAAAATTAATGGCTTTAGACATGAAATACAATAGTAGACCCCACTTAAGAGATTATTCAGCTTACGAAACATAATACAAAGAAAATTTGGATTGAATTATCTATCTATGTTTCGATAAACCCCACTTCTGAAAACTTTCATAAATTAGTAACATCATTATCACAGATAGATATAACTTTCTCACATGATCAGACAAACGAGATTCCAATATTCATGAATTAGTTTCACCAAATAAATGTTTAATATGGAATATTTCTAACTCTTAGTGACGACTATAAAGTAGGTTTGTGGAATGGACAGGTTTTCAACTGTTTTGTGATCAAAACTATTGAATGCTGCGGTTTAGAGATTCTTGAAGATTAGGGCTGTCGACAAATGATAGATGGATAAATAAATATTAAGAACACCCCTTTGATTGAATCATTTGATATTTCTTGATTTATATTTGAGCAACTTATATCTGTTGGCGATAAGTCTGCGAGGTTAAAATAGGACTGGGCGGGTCACATTTCCAGAATGGGTCAGGACAGATGGGCCAGAATCGTCACACAGTGGGGGCCTGAAGACGGTCGTCGTCACCGAGGCAGGCCCAAGAAACGCTGGCGTGACGATTTGGACTCGTTCCTGATTGGCAAGAGGAGGCAAAACACCGGGAGAGATGGAAAGGAATGGGGGAGGTCTTTGCCCAGCAGTGGGACAGAATAGGCTAACTAAAAACAAAAAAACTTATATACAAATACAAATACAAAAATACAAATACAAAAATCTTTATTTCTAAACCAAAAACTTTTACATTAGTTGGTGATTGGAGCCTCCTTTTAAGCAAGTAATGCCTGTGTAGGAGACTCCGCTCTTCCACAGCAATATACAATTTATTTAGTACCTTAGACACCTTACCGTACCTTAGAGAACAGTGTTTGTGTGTATGTGTGTTTGTGTGTGTGTGTTTGTATGAGTGTGTTAGTGTGTGTGTGCTTGTGTGTGTGTGTATGAGTGGGTGTTTCATTTTGTGTGTTGCAATAATGCCTCAGTATCTACGTAATTTAGTGTCTTTATCCAATTTGTTAGATTTTTTTTGCACTCGTGTAATTGTTTATTGTTCACATATATTTTTTTTATTTATTCTATTATAAAGTTGGCATGATAGTTTGTTGTATTGAATGGCAGCAAATTTTGTTTTAGTTTGAGGAACCTGTGCTATGAGATCTTTCCGTCTTCTTGTTATAGCAGTTTGATCATATGGTAGATTTTTATGTTTTTTAAGAACGTATACGTACGTAACGTATCTATACTATATCCATAGAACCAATAGGTTATATTTCTCTTCATCATTATCATCATATCATCCGGGATCACCCACTGCCGGGTATAGACCTCCCCTTTTTTCTGCCACTCTTCCCGGGTCTGTGCGTCCATTATCCAATTAATCTAAATAATGTTTCCTTGCAACGCAATTTCACTAGATATTACCTAAGTGAGTCTTCTGCTAGCAATATCGCCTACAGGTTACTTATACATCAAAACAAATACAAATTTTAGTAACTTACACTTCAACCAACTTATGCGTGCAGGCGGGAAAACACAAAACTAAAATAAAATATGTACCAAGTTTAATATATTGCTGCATTTTTTCTTGACACGTAGCGGTCATCAAAAGTGGTCAGACCCTCTTGCTTCTATGTCACGTCACCTGTCAGTTACCTGCGACACAGATGATATCGAATGTCAAGAAACAAGTACCTACTCAATTATATAGAGCTACATCCATACATTTTAATAAAGTTACAGTATGTATAACTTTAATATCGATGTTGTTTCAAAGGTAAATCAGGTGGTCCCAATTTGGGACGATTGAACTATCGAATTGCTACATCGTAAATGAGCTTTGTACAGCTTCTCTCACGGGAAGGTAATGCTCTGTGATAGAAACCAAGTCTTGGATTTGACAGAATAAACGGATAGAATCGGGAACACCGCTTCTTTCTTCTTTATCGTGTGGTTAGTGCCTAACCTGGTGTGAGAGTTTTTATGCCGCACGCGTGCCTCAAAGAGAGTCAGCAAAAAGGAAGGGGTCCGCAAGGACCAATGCCTGCCGGGGTCGCGGGACTGTTCGAAAGAGATACTGTGGCCCCGGAACACAAAGGGCGAAAACGCTTTGTTACAAACCTTTACGAGTATAGTACAAGCAGTCACAATGGTTACCGTTATAGGCCTAGGCCTCTGACTTGGCATCACATGCTGTCGAGAAATACCTGTCAAGCTTGCTAGTTAGTGGTTTCCTCACGATGTTTTAATACCGCTCTGTGATACACAAAGTCTTTGATTTGGCAGGATACGAAATAAATAATATTCATGATAGAATCTGCTTATTATTGTTCCACTGGAGGGCTAAGGCCTGTTCCCACAGTTTCCATACATTGATGATTGTCAATTTTTCTTCTTTTCTTGTTCAATAAATTAAATTTTGTTCGATCAGTGAGTTTCAGATATGTATTCCACGACGTTTTTCGTCACTGTATGTCAGTGTTGGAAGGAATAACCTAGAACTTACGAACAATGTTTAGGTATCTAACTATCTACTTGGTACTTACCTGGCCCCTTATTCACAACGCTTCGATTCGATTTTCGATTCGGAAAGTCGTATGTCTATCTTTTTTTGACATTATGAAATCGAGCGAGATGGACATACGACTTTCCGAATCGAAAATCGAATCGAAGAGTTGTGAATAAGGGGCCTGGACTTGGCTGGTATCGAACATTTCTTTTTTTGGTTAGACATGGCCAATGCCGAAGATTTATGTACACACATTGTACACACACACACATTGTGTGTAATGTATGTGTAAATGTGTGTGTAGGTGGTGTGTGGTGTATCGACATTTTTTCATAATTGTTTTTAGAATACACTTTTCTTGTATTGTGTGTATGTATTTGTTCGAAATGAGAAAAAAAAATAATTTCTTTTGACAAATATAGCAACCTTAGTTATTCCAAACAGTGTATCAAAATAACATAGATTGGAAGTAACAGTAGATTGTAGAATCATGCCTCGTCTATTATTGCGGTTGAGTAACATAGAAAATCACACAAATAACTTTGTTTTTGATTTATTATTGTAAAAGCTTAGCCACAAAAATACATGAGTAATATTTTCCTATTGAGCATATTTAACCGACTGCTTCAGAAGGGAAGGTAATGTTTTTCTTTCAAACGTCAAAAATATAGTTGATAATGCTAGTGATCTCAAGCGCGAATGCTGAGCAAGAGGTCCTGGGTTCGATCGAGGTAAAGTGTTATTAGGTTTTCCATCAGGAATTTCTCTGTAGCAGCCACGGATCCAGGATTTGTGCCCGGATGATGGCAATAAGCACACCCTCTATTACAAGGGACTTGAACATCACTGGCGAACGGACCTTGGGCACAAATGTATGGACTCTGGTCCTGAACCCAATAGATATAAATAGTATAACGTTGGAAAAGTATATTTTCATAGAGGTGGGTAATAGGTATGGCTCTTGTCCTGATATGTTGTCCGATCCGAGTACGCGTACCTTGAATATTAAATCAATCATTAATAAATATTTTAATAATTATATTTTTCAAACGGCTGAACCGATTTTAATGATTTAGATCTTAAATGAATCTGAAATCTCTCCAGTGTTATAGGATATGTTATAAGATATCACAAAATGTGAAATACCTAAATCAAGATGGCAGCCGTGAGCTTTAATAATGTGTTAGGATTTTAAAATAAGTACATGATTATGACAGCCGGAACCAACAGCTTAACGTGCTTTCCGAGGCACGAAGGAAACTCTGTATGTAAGGGTGGTCACCCATCCACAGACCAACCTAAGTAAGCACGGCTTAACCTAAAGATCGACCCCTCTCCGATGTAGAATGAGTTTACCGAGCTCCTCTCCCGATGTAGAATGAGTTTACATGTTCATTCCAGCTTAGTAATCACTACACAATATATTTTATTGATTTTTGGAGTACTATTCGAGATACTGAAAACACAGTCATATTTTATAAGCCGATATCTCGAATCGGACAACAAATACAAATGTAACCCAATATTAACATTTTTTTCCTCTTGAAAAGACCTATCCATCGATGTACGATTCAAGTCCATTGGTCATAAGGACCAAAACGCTCGATCCCCTTTATGGGTGTACTATGTAGGTACAACACTGCGTAATCCTTCGGAGATTACAGTCGTGATGTTATGTTAAGTGAATTCTCACTTTGTCCAAGAAATTGTGCTGGTCACTCCAGTCAACACACTGGTCTACTTATAATTCAGATTATAATCATAACAGTTGAAATAAACACTTGTATGTAAAGTGCCATAAAGACGTATCGCTGTAGATTGTGGTGATAATTTGAAGAAAGTGTGCAAACGTATGATGAAACGTTTTAAATGCTGAGTTATTGCATATAACATGTTAACAAAAGAGTTTGAAAGGATTGTGTAAAACGTTGTGTAAGGAATTTTCTTTTTTTGTCTGCTTCAGTCTAGGTAGAAACAACAAAACATTACAACAACTAGAGGTGTATTTAAAATAAACATCACGCCTGTAATCCCCAATAGGCTAGACAGAGGTTTTCCTAATGTATGTGGTAACACCCAAGTTTCGCCAGTTTCGTTGTATGTTTATGCCTATTTCCATCCCAGTACCAACCATGTACACTTTGCCCGACCCGGGAATCGAACCCACAGGACCTCATGCTCAGCAGTCGCGATTGCGACCACTGGACCAACGAGGCATTCAAAATAATAAAGTAAATAACTAAATATGATTTATTAAAAACTATGATAGTCATTCTCTTAGCTCCTTATTTTAATAGTTTTAAAATAAAAGAAAGGAGCACACGTAAAACGTAAACTTTCACTTAATACTTAAAAAAAGTGGTTATAATTTGAATAAATACGAGAGCATTATCAACATTCATATCTTTTAATAATACAAAACGAACGAATAAAATGTATTTTTTTTACTTTTAATAAACTAAGTGCACAAATATTCTGCTTTATGTTGCCAAGACGGATTTCTTCACGTTTATTTTGTATGTACAGTCCGCGTGCGAGCTCTGAGGAATCGGTGGCTTACCTAAATCATCGGTGGTTTTGTTTCAAGTAGGTACATAATACCCTTGATTTCATAATTTAGTACTCCAACAACAACAACAACAGCCCATAACGTCCACCGCTGGACATAAGCCTCTCCCATGATGGGAGGAATTTGCCGTAATCTCCACGCTTGGCAGGCGGATTGGAGATCGCAGTGATGAAAGACTAACAGAAAACGCTGCTGCCCATTCTCTGGTCTACGGAGGCGCAAGGTGTTCTGCCTCAGACATTAGTCGCCTTATACGACACCCGTGAGTGTAATGGGTTGGTTCTATTCTACTCTGCCGGATACCACACGGCTGATTTAGTACTCCGCGCGAACTAAATTATGAAATCATTCTATGAGGGTATTATGTACTTGAAATAAAACTACCGATGATTTAAGTAAGACACCGATTCTTCGGAGCTCACGCGCGGACTGTATTTTTCATCTCTCCTTTTTACTTATCAAAAACCCTAACATATTTTTAAAGATTTTTCCTTTATTTCTATTCAAATGCTAAAATAGGATTCATCATCTTCTGCCTAGACTTTTCCTAACTATGTTGGGGTCGGCTTCCAGTCTATACGGATGCAGCTGAATACCAGTATTTTACATGGAGCGACTGCCTAACTTACCTCCACAGCCCAGTTATTACTGGGTAATACTTACCCCTTGGTAAGATTGGTTGTCAGAGTTTTCGGGCCACTGATAACCAGTTACGATTGTCAAAGATCTACAAATGACAACCGGGAGCACGTTTTATCATAACATAAGAATGTCAAAACATTACTTGGATCAATGAACTTTCAGTCTTATCAATTCAAAAAAGTTGAAATTTCATGCTATGAATTATATAAAATGTTGCGTGGGAAACTTTTTATCTATTACTTCTTTCATTGATAAGGATAACTACTCTCAATAATAATGATGATTTGCTCCCAAAGGCTTTTTAGCAATATTATAAGGTGTATATAAAAAGCTATAAATGACAGAAATAAAACAGATAATCGCAAAACAAACAAACAAATCTGAATGAATGCCTAGGTCCCTGCTGCACTGTGGAATTTTTAAAAGACTAACAATTCAATAGTGCTCTTAAAGCATTAAAGCAATCTTATTAAAGCAATCTTATTAAAGAAATCTTATTAAATCATTTATTTAAGGTAAGATGACAGGTAAGTAAGCTAACCGAAATTCAGTGAAAACGAATAAACAGCTCATATCTCCAATTTAGTTGTTATTTCCAACAATTTTACAATCATTACACCACCCACCTAGGCGTGTTAAGGAAAGTGTCAGGTGTAATCATAATCATACTTATCAGCGCAGTCGGTTAACCGATGTGAACTGGGTCAGTATGTTCTTGTGGGAGATAAGCTCTAGTTATCTTGTGATTATTTGGAGTGGGATTTACTTGAGAAAATCAACTGGTGACAATCTAAGATAAGGAAGCTGGGTGAGAAGATTAGCTAAGTAATCCTATCAAAGTATTCATATGCTTGGACTGTAACAGCTTACAAATCAACCAATTTGGACAAAAAGTAGGTACCGAATAAACACACCCTGTCAACAGTTAATGTTGGTGTAGAACTTCAAGATAACTATGTAATTATAAAGTTGAGCAAATCTTCTGCTGTTTGACGATTTAAGTTAGTAAAGGATTTCTAAACTACGGTCTATTTTCTCCTAGGTTATATGGATTGAAGACATTTAAAATAAACAGAAACGCATGCAATGAGCCTAGTGATATACGTTTCAATTAGGCATTCGTGGAAGGCAGCGTTAGTCAGTTTTCATTCTACAGACAACCATCTTCATCTGCCTAGCTTTTTCTCAACGATGTTGGGGTGGCCTTCCAGTCTAACCGAATGCAGTGCCCCTTAGTAAGTCTGGTTGTCAGACTATCAGGACACTGTCTACCTGTAACGACTGTCAAAGATTTACAAATGACAGCCGGGACCAACAGCTTAACGTGCTTTCCGAGGCGCGGAGGAAACTCGGTATGTATTCAGTGGCCTCCCATCCACGGAGCAACCTAGGCAAGCACAACTTAACCTTAAAATGCGGCTGTTGTTAGCTAGCCACCTCAGCCTCAGCAGCTCCTCCACAGAAAGCGATTACAACTTAATAAAAAGCCATATCATCATTTTCTATCCTGTTACGACTAGGTCAAACAAACAGTCATTTATTACAAATCCTAGTTCTGTTGGTCATCCCACACAAATGCCAACTCGTCTAGTTTAACTAGTTCCTAATGTACAAACTGTGGGCGTTGTTATTAATCTGTCACTTGTTTGTAAGGCGCCTGTTGGAATTTTTGAGGTATAAAACAAGGCCTATTGTTGATAGCCTATAAATAATTTAATTTGATTCTAGTTCTCACTTTTCTCATTCCTAAAAACTGTTTGAGACATCTTGTATGTGTTTATTTATACTACTAGCTATTGCTGGCGACTTTCGTCATCGTTAAATTAGTTTAAAAATATAACTTCGCTATTTGATTCGGATACTGCTAATAACTTCAAGGGTGTTTTAGACTTTCACGGTTTTTCACTACACTTAAAATACTTATTTATCCCGAAAGTACTTTAAGTGTAACTTCAAGGGTTTTTTTAATGTTTTTGCACGGAACCCGTGCTTAATTTTGTTTCTAAAATAAAAGTAGCCTGAGTTACTCCTTATAACATCAGCTATCTGCCAGTAACAGTACCGTCAAAATCGGTTAGCATGTTAAAACCGAAAGTCACATCAGCAAACGTGAACGTTTCGTGAAAAGTGAGTGATCACTCACTCTCAAATAACTCACAATCTATCACCTTACATTATAATCACCTACAATCCCGCTAAACGATCTACACTTCACAGCTACACTGATTACCTATACACCTGTCTATGCTATAGGTACACTCATACAATACAGCTACTTTGATAAATGGGCCCATCCCATGGTTACGGTATCCAGGAGCTCCCCGTAGCCGCTTGCCACAGGAATGTCGCTTTATGGCCAGAACACCTGTTCCGATAGGGTCCAGGAGTAGGTGAGATGGATGCGGCATATTATTTGAAAACGTGATGTTAGGGAATAGATTATCCTACCTAGCGCGATGCTGTACCATTAGGACTTTGCATAAAGAACTGTTAAAGTGCGTGGACTTTAATGACTCTGATAACAAAACATCATAATATCAAGCCTGAAATCCCCAAAGGGTCCAGGCAGAAGTGTAGGTACTTAATAGTACCTACACCAACATGTCGCCAGTTATAATTAAGTCCCATACATATAATAGGGTGCAAGCCCATTGCCATCAATCGGTCTCAAATCCGGACTGTGTAGCTGCTCCTGAGAAATTCCTGATGGAAAAGTCCAGTAACACTTCGCCCGACCTGGAAATCGAACCCAGGATTACTAGACCAACGCAACAGACTCTAAAGAGAGTGAGAGGTGGCTTGACTCTGATGCTATTTTCTTCAGCAATTCGCCTTGAGCAGGCGCACTTATACCAGATCTGTACAAGAAGCGGGTTTATAATACAGAGTGCAAAGATAAAGTGAGCTATACATATATTTCCTATTCGCTTGTTTGACAAGTAACTGCCTCTGAAACCACAGTCTTCATCACCAATCTGTACTTTACACCAATCAGTGTTTTTTTCTACTAACTTACCAGTTTTATTCAAGTATGTACTCGAAAACCAAACAACAAACAACCTGTGCATAACCACCCCTGAGAAGATAATCTATAAAGTTGAACAGACACGTGTCACGAACAAAACACTATCACTTTAAAACAATTAACTAATTGTCTTATCAAAACAATCACCAAAACAAAATGCTTTAGTTATGTCACTTTTATCAGCTCTTATGAAAACCCCATTGTTGCCTTAGGCTACCCGTGGGCGAACCAAGGTAGACATGTTTTATATATGACATTAATAAATCAGCACCATGGCTTAGTACACGTAATGAAATGTAATACTGGGGCTAATCCGCTTAGGTTTGTATTAGCATAAATTATAAAGACTACCGTACTTGGAGAGATCAATTTGAACGGACGAATCTGCGCCAGATCGTTCAACATGTTTTATTTTTAATAAAAACCCGTCTATACAGTTTATTTAAACGACTACGGTCCGACGATCGGTTTCCATTAGATGTTTAACCCAATCTAGGTAGAAAAGATTAAAAAAATCGAACTCAATGCAGACCAAAATTCTAGCTTTTTTATATTACGAAGTTATGTCTATGTATTTTAGTCAGACAGTTTTTGAGCCACGGAAATGTTTTCTACAATTATCATATAGGTACCAATCCGTCAGTAAAAAGTGGTACTGTTTTATTTCAATAATACATTTAAATAAAATAAAAATAAAAATAATTTATTTCAGACAAAAAAGTCCATAGGCAAGGCAAGGTTGTTAGTAACAAGAAGTTTGCTTAGATCTAATGTTAGTAATTAAAAAGTAACAATAACAAACTAGATACACCGTCTACCCCTGCACAGTAGGCTCACTGGGCCCGCAACACATGGAGTTCAGTGAACCTACTGAGCAGAACAGTATCGGTTCTCTCGCCAATTATCCTGAGGACGCTATTCGGGCTCCCCCGTACTCGGCGCACCACCGACGCAACTTTTTTACGCATAATTGCGTAGAAGTCATCTACGCTGGCGTCAGCAAACATGCCGGATGCACTGCAATATCGAGGGAGCCGAAACAGAGCCCTGAACACATTATTGTACTGGACGCGCAAGGCATTGTAGGCTTTCTGTGTAAAGTTTGCCCACAGGCCGCTCGTGTAGAACGTCTGGCAGAATGCCTTGAACATCGTTATTTTAACAGGAGCAGTACACCGAGCGAACCTGTGTGTCTACATATTACCACGCACCGACAATGCCCTGCGCTCCCTCTCAATATCCAGTTCGTCACTCAAATTCTCAGTTACAATGTGACCAAGATATTTAAACTGTGCAACACGACTTAGAGGTACGTTACGAGACGGACGTTAAGTAATATAGGTGGTATAAAGATATTGTTCTTATTTTTACATTTAAATAACATGAACTCACTCTTACTTTCGTTGTACCTCAAGCCATGTTCCACAGCGTAAACCTCACACACCTTTAACAGCTGTCTAAGACCACCAATTGAGGGGCTCAGCAGCACCATATCATCAGCATAACTCAAATTATTGACACATATGTCATCAATATGGCATCCAACATGCATGCTGCTGAGCTCCTCAATCAGATGGTTAACATAAATATTAAAGAGTCTTGGGGAAGTCAGCCCGCCCTGCCTGACGCCACACTCCAAAGAATATTCATTTGAGTATACATTTCCCCACCTGACTACATTAAGCTGCTCACTATACCAGTAGGCGAGGATATTTACCAGATCGGTTGGGACACCTGCACTTCTTAATTTCGTCCAAAGCTTATTATATGAAACCAAATCAAAAGCTTTGGACAAATCCAAGAAGCATGCGTATACTGGAGTTTGTCTTTTTACATATAATCTACAGTGTGTTTCAGAGATAGTATTGCACTTTCAGTTGACAACCCCTCTCTGAAACCGAACTGTGTATCCTGTAATTTCACAAAACGATCCAATTTTCTATCCAATAACCCATCAAACACTTTCGCGATTATAGTAGCTAAAGAAATCGGCCTATAGTTACTTCTATCAGAGATATCAGCAGTGACATTTTTCACTACTGGCACAACCACTGTTCTCATAAGATTAGATGGTAGATATGAGTGCCTTATACAAAAAGTGTAGAACATGGCTAACACCCTATACAGGTGCACTCCCCCATGCTGCAGGTGCTCGACACTGAGTCCCTCATGACCTGGTGACTTCCCTCTTTTCATATTTTTAACAATGTCAGCCACGTCTTTACTTGAAAATCCAATAGGCTTTTCTACTGGGCCATGGTCAGTATCGCACACCAACGGCAAGGAAGATTTCACCTGAAAATGATCCTTGAATGAATTGGCAATCATTTTAGCATCACTGATGCCATCAACGCACACAGGCAGACTAGCCTTACCATTTAAACGCTTGCATTTAAGCCTTGCACTTGCACTTTATGTCATTGTGTCGCAAAAATCGTAAACTTCATCCAACTTATCGGTGCAGACCGGAAAATCTTTCTGTGGGTCACGTTGACATATCAATGCATTCTTTTCTTTACAAGCAACGTCACTTTAAACATCTTAAATGGTCATACTGTATAAAGCAGATTAGCAATGTAAGTCACCAGTCTTTCAACGCATGTGTCCTGTCACAGTACCTACTAACAGTAATTCCACAACACATAGAATTCAACTACGAGTATACCGTATTCCTAACAATATACAATCTTCTGTCAGATCGCAAATATGTTATTTTCGAATTTCGACCCTATCTACCAGAAATGCCTTCTCAACTATGTCCATTATCTTATCGCTTCGATGTCGTAGATCGCATAGATGTGGGCGCGCCATGACCAGGGTTGTCAGATGTAGTTTCTTGCTGTGTAAGAGGCGAATTATTTGCAAGGAGATTGATTTATTTTTTATTGATGGTAATTGTCCTTCGGATGAGCTCGTGGCTAAATAATAACAGCCGCTCGGGTCCATCTTTAGGTTAAGCCGTGCTTGCCTAGGTTGGTCTGTGGATGGGTGACCACCCATTACATACCGAGTTTCCTCCGTGCCTCGGAAAGCACGTTAAGCTGTTGGTCCCGGCTGTAATTTGTGATCTTTGACGGTCGTTACAGGTAGTTAGTGGCCCAAAAAGTCTGACAACCAGTCCTACCAAGGGGTATCGCATTACCCAGTACTTACTGGGTTGTGGAGGTCAGATAGGCAGTCGCTCCATGTAAAATACTGGTATTCAGCTGCATCCGGTTAGACTGGAAGCCGACCCCAATAAAACTTGGGAAAAGGCTAGGCAGATGATGATGATGGTAATTGTCCTTCAGATTGAATTTCGGTGCTGGCGGTATATCTCAGTGTAAACAATAGAATATCCTGTCATAACCTATAAAATGCTAGGCATCTCATCTGCTTAGCCTTTTCCCAACTTAAGGCTGGCTTCCAGTTTAACCAGATGCAGCTAAATATCAGTATTTTACTTAGAGTGATTGCCTCCACAACCCAATCAGTACCGGGTAATCCGATTACGATCCCTTGATAGGACTGATTGTCAGACTTTCGGGCCACTGACTACCTGTAACGATTGACTAAGATCTACAAATGACAACAGGGACCGATTTTCAGAGACACGGAGGAAACTCTGTATTTAATATATGGTCACCCATCCACAGACCAGCCTAGGCAAGCGCGGCTTAACCTTGAAGATAATATATAAATAAATATAAATATCGCTGGACATTACACACAGCGCCATCTAGTGCCACACTAAGCAACGAGGCTTGTGTCGTGGACACCAGATAGTTGATATACTACATAGATACTCGTTTGACTGTTATTATTAAGCCACGAGCAACCCTAACAATAAGCGTCCCAAGGCAGACGGCGTTCTTGTCATAACTCTGCAGCCGGCACCATGACTTACCGACCAGTATTAAGTAATAATTGTTAATTCGCATTCATTATAGCATGGGCTGTAATTAATTCTAAGATTTTGTTAGCAGATTGAGAATCAACTGGGAAGCACACAGTTTTTGTATTTTATTTCAAACTTTTGTTATTTCAAAAGATTTTTTGCATGTATGTAACTGAAAAATACGTAAACTTAGGTAGATACCGGTCTACTAGCTAGATTAATTGAAAAAGTCGACCTCTCAAATACGTGGGTATTTGAGAGGTCGACTTTTTCAATTAATTAATTTAAATTAATTCAGATAGTCCAAGTAAAAGAAGTAAAAAACACTACAATATGTCTTACTTAATATTATAAACGCAAAAGTTTGTAAGGATGGATGAATGTTTGTTTCTCTTCTTGCTCTTTGGCGCGAAAACTACTGAATGGATTTGGATACAGATATTTTATAACCTGGATTAACACATAGGTTATATAGGTACATTTTATCCCAGTAGTTCGATCCCGTGGAACAATTATCAAACTCTACTCAGGCGAAGCTGCATAAGCTAGTAGAACATAAAAGTGTGTATAACTTCTTAGTTCTTCCGTAGTTTACTCCATCATTTACAACAAATTAATAGTTAACTTAGATATAGTACTGAAAACTCGATGTTTTGGCCCGTCGTCTCATAAGAAGATTACAACTGTACGAAGCCAAAATCACTTGTATTTTTATAAAGCATTTTGTATTTCATGAAGCAAATTCTAGTTTATAAAGCAAGTTCTAGTTTATGAAGCAAGTTGTATTTTAAAAAGCAAATTGTATTTTAAAAAGCAAATTGTTTTTTAAAAAGTAAATTGTATTCTATAAAGCCAGTTGTATTTAAAGCAAGTTATATTTTTAAAGGAAATAGTTTTTTTATGAAAAAAGTTGTATTTGATAAAACAAGTTGTATTTTATAAAGCAAATTGTATTCTATAAAGCAAGATGTATTTTATAAATCAAATTGAATGCAAACAATGACAAACACGTCCGTGTAAATTGAGCTCTAACACCATATAAAATCCAGCCAACAAAAAAGCGTGAAACGGCACATTCTAATTACTAAACCGACTAAAAGAAAGAACTTCCTATATTAACCTAATTACATGCATTCCGTGTCTAATTAACGTTTAAAACCGAGTCATATCGGATTTGTCGGCGCACGCGACTCTTTCAACGTCACGAGAATTTATTAGAAAAATAAAAAAAAAGTTAAAAAAAACTGACATCTTTCACTGGTGTTCGTGGATGTGACAAATGCTTGCTCTCAAAAAGATTATTTTTTCGGATGAATTATGTGTGGCTTCTTGGTTTATTTACGCTAGAGTAAGTTAAATCTTGAAAGTATTTTTTTATTTGTTTGAGTCATTGGTGCTTAGTTTGAGCAAATTTGTGCAGAAAATAACAATATTAATCGAGCCTTTATATGCACCTATAAGTTGATGACGATGGTAACGAGAGCAGCAGTTTCAATGATAGAAATGCCTATTACAAAATACTTCACTTGCGTGACCGAAAATATGTCAATAAATAAAGACATAAGACTGATCAATGAATGAATAAAATGATCGGCATCTCGTTCAGTTAACGAATTAAACTGTTAATGAGATAAATTTATCGTTCTCTCACGAATGTAACTGTTTTGTTAGAAGACCATGTTTTATTATGACGATGGTAATGAACATAAACAACACGCCTGTAAGCCCCGAAGGGATAGGCAGAGGTGTACTTAATAGTACACCAACATTTCGCTAGTTGTTTTAAGTCCCGTGTAATAGGGGCGTGCCTATTGTTATCAACCGGGTACAAATCTAGACTCCGTGGCTGCTACTTAGAAATTCCTGATGAAAAACCAAAAACACTTTGCCCGACCCGGTATTCGTCCCAGGACCTCATGCTAAGCACATGTGCTTGCGACCACTCGGCCAACGAGGCAGTCAAAGCTAAAAAAGTATTCACCCAAAAGAACAATGTTCGCAATTACGTAAACATTGCTTTACATCATAAGTAGTAATCATCGAAATCAAGCAATCACAAATCACTTTCAAGAGATATACCAGACAGGCAGACAACACTCAGCAGAAAACTAATCAATTACTCGTCTGTCAGAGCGAATAAAAAAAACCGTTTTGTAATAATTTGTGAGAAATGAATTTCATTCGCGTAGCGTGCAGTTATTTGTGGTACTTGTTGATATTATACCGAGACGAAGCTAGCGTTGCTCTGCTGGACAATCTTGATTCTTGATCATTGATAAAATTGTATGAATGTGGTAGTGGAATTAGAGATTTTGTAGTATACATTATTAGACTGTAATAACTTTAAGCAGTATTTTACATGGAGCGACTGCCTATGCGACCTCTAAGCCCCAGTTATTGTCCCCAGTTATTGATTAGTCGACCCGAATGGCGCAGCGGTAGTGAGGCTGCCTTACGTTCTTGGGGTCCCGGGTTCGAAGCCCGGTAGAAGCAAATGTTTGTGTGATGAGCATGGACATTTGTTTCCGAGTCATGGATGTTTATATGTATAATAAGTATGTATTTACAAACAAAAAAGTATATATGTAGTATATCAACTATCTGGTGTCCACGACACAAGCCTCGTTGCTTAGTGTGGCACTAGATGGCGCTGTGTGCAATGTCCAGTTATATTTATTATTTTATTTATTTATTGGCTAATATGATACCCCTTGGTGAGACTGGTTATCAGAGTTTCGGGTTCTTCCTGCTCGTAATGATTGTCAAAGATCTACGAATGACAACCGGGACCAACGGCTTAACGTGCTTTCCGAGGCTTGCAGCACGTTATGTGATGGATGGTCACCTATCCACAGATCAACTGTAGTTAAACCTATCGGTCAAGCGGATGTTATTACTTACCCACGGGCTCTTCCACTTAAAAGGAAACCCGGAACCGAGATTTAAGTAGGCTGATTCTACCTTTTAAATACCAGTAGCCAAAATTATTGATGATTTTACTGCCTTGTTGGTCTAGTGGTTGCAAGCTCGACTGCTGGGCATGCGGTCCTATGTTCGATTCCCAGGTCGGCCAAAGTATAATTGGGTTGTTCCATCAGGACGAACTCTGGATTTGTACCCGTTTGATGGCAATAGGCTCGCCCACTGTTACTTTGCCTTACTTACTGACGTCAAATAAATATTTTCTTTCTTTCTTTTTGTTTAAACATAACTGACCAAATGTCGGTGTGCTATTCGGGTGTGTGATATTATATGATTTTATTAACACAACTTTGCTCACAATACCACTTTCCTCCAACACACAAACACCATCACGAATCATCAAGCTATTAAACATAACATGATCAATAGCATTCCATGTGATGTTGAACATCGGTCACCGTTAGTACTGTAATGTGGAATACCGTTCGTATTGATGACTAAGTCTAGAGGTACATAAGGCCGAACATTGTTGATAAGAAAAAAATTGTTAACTGTTATAGGTAAGAGAAAAAAAAATACTGTAGCTATCTGATGAAAAATCAATTGACTATCTTGTTTGTCTAGCGGTTGGTATCGGGAATCGGAATTTCTGAGTTCGAGATCTTGGGTTTGGTATATTATCTGTGGGTTTGGTCTTCAAGTCAAGCAGTATTATTGTGCTTTAAAATGAAGATTTTGTTAGAGAGTCAGATTAGTGCCGAGTTGATGAACACGTTCGGCCTTAAGTTGTTGAAACTTAAATACATACACATACATAACATCACGCCTGTAATCCCCGAAGGGTTAGGCAGAAGTGTACCTGATCGTACACCCACAATTCGCCTGTTATGTTTTAGTCCCGTTTAATAGGGGGCAGATTTATTGCCATCAACGGAACACTAATCCAGATTACATGGCTATGACTGGAAAAATCCCGAAGGAAAAACCCAATAACACTTTGCCTGACCTAGGAATCGAACCAAGAACTCATGATCAGCAGCAATTGTGCTTGCGACCACTAAACCAACGAGGCGGTCTCAGTCGAGGAATCTGAAATATCGTTGGCGAAATGTGAGTGTTTGAGTGTTAATACTACTTTTGTCTACCTACTCCTTTAAAATAAAAAAATAATCATAACCAAATTATTACAAAAAATATAAGAAGCATAACAAGTCAACAACTATGGCATCTAACAGCCCTGAATTTATCAAAGTGAACGTACAATAATTCGATAAAAAATTGATCATTAAAATCGGCAAATTAGCATGTGCGCAAACCCAATAAAAAGTCGATTATGCATACCAAGGTTGACACTGGAACAGTCATTCGATTGTTTTAAAATGATCGATGTACAGTTTGAAAATCGTGACATATGTTCGATTTTTTAATCGATAAAATGCCCTAATATGGCATAAGGCATTGTTTGGTATGTGTGGCAAACACGAGATGGCAATAGTTCCAAGGTCATTTTTCTTAAGTTCGAAGGTTATGTTAAATTCTGAAAAAACACTTTTGGTTAAATAGAGATTTAATAAAGTCATTAAATTAAAAAGGTCAGCATTTTGTTGCTTTTAGATTTAGAAGGTCGGTCATTCTATGTCTAATGAAGTCCAGTTTAAAATTAATAATACCATAAAGTGCTGACAAAAATATCAAGTCAATAGAGCAAATAGGGCAATAGACAGTAGTAAAATGAGTGTGTTCGTTAATTTTACGCCAAAATACGTGTTCTATATACGCTGATAGATTTCACTGTATGTATGGAGGTGTATTTATTATGTAAGTTAACAGCAATTTTAAACATTTCAATCTATTTAATGCCACAGAAGGCAAATTTGTAGGTGACGTTTGGCACGACATTGACAATCCCACATTTTACACATTTTAGGCAAAACTGCTTAGCTATACAATAAAAGCCTCCACCACCACCACCTCAGCCGAAAGACGTCCACTGCTGGACATGGGCCTCCCCCAAAGGGGGGGTTTGCCATAATCGCCACGCTTGGCAGGCGGGTTGGCGATCGCAGTACGGTTGTTACAAAAGCACAGAGAACGCTGCTGCCCATTCTCTGGTAAGTCCCTTAGTCGCCTCTTACGACACCCACGGGAAGATATGGGATGGTGCTATTCTTTACGTCCGACACCATACAGACAAAAGCCTCCATATGACCGCAAATATTAACATTCTACGGCTAAAGTTATCGGTAGATTAACATAATCTAAATTCCTTTTATGAGGAAAAAAATATGGAAATAACATACAGAATAGTCTTGAGATATTGGCAATTCCCTCCATAAAAATTTAAATAGGTGGCTTTTTTTATTATTATGGTAATATTTGACATAAATATTCGCTATATCAGAAGAAGATATAGAAACTTTATTTTATTAACTGGCATTATATTTGCTAAGCGCCTTTTTATCTGTTACTAGGCTCTATGTTCAAAAGTTTACGAGAAAAACTTGTTGTTTTTGAATATTTTACCCATTATATACCAAGTGCTTTGGAAAGCACGTTAGGCCGTTGGTCCCAGCTGTGATTTGTAGATCTTAGACAGTCGTTACAGGTTGTCACTGGCATGAAAGTCTGACAACCAGTCTTACCAAAGGGCATCGTATCACCCAGTACCAAGTTGTGGAGGTCAGTTTGCAGTCTCTCCTGTAAAATACTGGTATTTAGCTGCATCCGGTTAGACTGGAAGTCGACCCCAAACATAGTTGCCGGTGATGATGATTGTGTTTACCGTTTTGGTTAAAGTAATGCTTAACTATCTGGGTTCAAATACTTAAGTTCCATCCAGAACTTTATTTTAATTTCACCAGGATTAGATATAATTTCATCCACCATTTAAAGTGATTAAAGCCACATGGCATTTAGCTCAAGAGCCTACTGACACTCTTGAGCCAAAAATTCTTGACCAAGGACATCTAATCACTTAACATTTAGAGGTCAAACACTACCATGTCGTCACACGCAAGAATGTTCATCACGCATGCGCCACTCTTGCCAAACGTCAACTTGAAAGCGTGGGACGCACATGTCGCCATTGTTTGTAACATTTCTATTGCGTGGATTTATTGAAATCAATTTGTAAAGAGCTTTTTATGTAAGATTTGCAAGAATGATTTGTCTTGTGAGCTGTTTGTTCGTTTAATTATTATTGGATATTAAAAGACGAACAGGAATAGAAACAGGCAAACAGTATCGCTTCCTGCATCGAGATCTTTACCCAATAGTGTTTCTTTTATCAAAAAAAGTTGCCCCACTCTAGGAAAATCTCCTGTATCGTGCGTGCGTTTACAAATTAAACTCACATACACAAACAACCAGTCCTGGAACTACATACCTATAGGCCAAACTATTTGCTTGGCCTTTGTTTCGTGCGGTAATCGAACCCGCGACACGCAGCGTAGCGGGCAATTGCTCAGCAACTGCGTCAACCGCGCCGCCAATGAAAGCCCCTTCAAGATCCTAATTGTGTATCGCAATCCGCCAAAGTCCTATGAACCTAATTCTGTGACAAGCACTTTGATTTTGATAGTTCAACAACATTCATTGCGTTTGAGATGCCTATCGTAAAGACGGATTTCAAAACATTAGGAGCAATGGATATTGCTGGATAAATTCAAGCAATTCGGCGAATCGGTGCTCCGCTATGGTTTGATAATGTGGGGTAATAGCACAGATCAAAATAGAGCATTTATTGCACAAAAAAAAATGCATTATTGCGAGAGCAATTACCAGGCTTCGACCTGACGAATCCTGTAGACCGATATTTAAAAAGCTTGGCTTGTTACCGCTACCGTCTCTTTACATATATGAAACATGTATGTTTGTGAGGAAGCATAAAGAATTGTTTATTAATACAGATGATTTATATCCTCGTAACCGACGAGACCCCCATACGCTAGTTCTGGATTGCCTTCCAAGACTAGCCAAATATAATAAAAGTTGTATATCTATGTGTGTGCGTATATACAGGGTGTAAAAGACCTCATCACGAAGCCGTCAACCAAGCATTCTGTACATCAAACTAAGTAACTTTACGCAAAAATTATTGCTGGGAAACAACTTTTTTTTTTTGGGGGAAAATCATGTTTTGTTGTAGAACTCAATGTAACGCACTCAAAACATTGTGCTGATGGATGGATTGAATAGTACGGGGGTCGTAGAGTTGTTTAAAGTAAAAATCTTACATTAAAAACTTGTATTTAAAAAAAAACTTGTCAAAAAGTTGGAACTTTGACCCCCAATATCTCCGTAACTAGAAGGTTCCCAGGTATGGTGTAGAGCAAAAAAATTATCGCAATGACGGGGAGAATAAGTGACTTTCGGCTTCGTTAAGAGGTGTTTTACACCCTCTATAATAAGATACCAAGTAACCTTTTTTTTTTTTCTTTTTTTTTTTTTTTTTTTTTTTTTTTTTTTTTTTTTCGGATGGGAAATCATCAAATGACTTCTCCCGCTCTGGGCGGAGCAGGAGGGAGTGTCAGACTTTTACTGACTAAAACCCATCCATGTTCCTTCATCTCCCTTTGTGTTCCGGGGCCACGGTATCTCTTTCGAATAGTCCCGCAACCCCGGCAGGCATCGGTCCTTTCGGACCCCTTCCTTTTTGCTGACTCTCTTTGAGGCGCGCGTGGAACACGAACGCGCCGTCGACACGGCCTGTCGTCATGAGACGGACGGACGGCGAGCTAGCCCATAGCCCACCGTCCACAGGCCCGCGCCTACGGTGGCCGGGGGCCACGTGGTGGCCCCCGACGCCCGGGGCGTCTCCCGCGGCGGCCGGGACGCTGTGAGGTTCTCTCCCTCTCACGTTCCGCCACCTCCTTCTCTAGCATTACTGCTTCGCAGAAGGAGGTGACGGCGTCCCATTCCGTCTCGCTCCGGACCATGGCTTGCACCAGGGCCGGACGCGAGAGGTCGCCGCCGCCAATCGCCGCTTCGAGGACACGGCGGTGCTCCGCCCACGCGGGGCACACCTCCACCGTGTGCTCCACCGTATCCTCCGGTCGATCCTCGCAGTGGAAACACCCGGGCGTTTCCTCCCGCCCGATTCGGTGCAGGAACCTCCCGAAAACACCGTGTCCGGTGAGGACCTGCGTCAGGCGGAAGGTGAGGACGCCGTGGCGTCTCTCAAGCCACTCCTCAAAGAGGGGACTTACCGCCACTATTGTGGCGTGCCCTGCACGGGGTTGCGACAGTCGCTCTCTCCATGTCGCCATGAGATCACGCCGGAAGTCTGTCCGCTGCGCGACAATTTGTCGCGGCAGCGGAGTTTCCCCCCGGCGTAGCACCTCCGCGCGCCATTCATGTAGGCGCGCGAGGACTATCGCCTCCAGATCCCATGGCGGCAATCCGGCAAGGAGGCACGCCGCCTCACGGGAGATCGTGCGGTACCCACGGGCCAGCCTTACGGCTACCACCTTTTGGGGCGCGTTCAGGTAGTGGGCTGCACGCAGCCTCAAGGAACGCGCCCACACCGGGGCCCCGTAAAGGGCCATGGACCGCACGACTCCCGCGTAGAGCCTCCGATACCAAGTAACCTCAAAATGCTAAAAGTAGGTTCATTCAAGGATAAATTGCATGAATGGTTGTGTAGTCGTAGTTTTTATAGTGTCAAAGACTTCTTTGACAGTAAATGTTAAATAATTGTCTTGAAAATTTTGCACGCTTATCACTGTAAAGCAAAAACATGTATGCTCTTGTTTTATTTTGTATTTGGCCATCTTTTTAGGCAAATAAATATTATTCTATTCTTATTATAATCTAATTGTTTTTTTTTTTATATTTGGCAAATAGGCTGTGAATATGATTTGAACATTGCCACTAGCAAATAGGTCAACAGCTTCGACTACACATGAAATATGATATTCCTGAGATAAAGAGCAATGACCTTAATTTCATTGAATCACAACACAACGGAGAATGAGTTATCAACCTTTTAAAAATAATTATAAACATTACAACCCGATAAATAATACACAGAAAATATTAAGTAATAATATTGAATTACGAGAGTTAAGGTGTACATTTCACAAATGTGTGTTTGGCAATATAATACCGAGTTTATTACATTGGTTGCCCTTGTCACGGTAATATTGTAATTAGATATATGCTTAGTCACTGGTGTTGGTTTGTAAACAGCGGGGGTGTACGTGATGAAAGAAATGTATGGGTTAATTCGATATCTTTATTATCAGTTCAGTTATGTTTGTTATTTTTTGTAATTGCTAATTATGGATTTTGTAATTTTCCGGTAAGTATAGAAAATACACTGTCTTGTAGCTGTGTATGATTGAAATTTCACTGACTCTACTGCAATAAGGCTCTTGTCTCTAACAATTTAATTGCTGCATTGCTGTAGTATCCGAAAGAGACCTTTCACAATGAGATCAACTTTTTTTTACGAGTAACAAATTTTGAAACGTTTTGCAAACCAAGAACCCAAGAAGAATGAATAAATGCTTTTTTCTAAATAATGTAAAAACAAATCGTATTGTCCTACTGCAGAGTACTGGCCTCATCTCATAAACAGACGGTATGAGCATTCATATTTAATGTATTTCTTATTCTAACAATCATATTTTGCAGCAGTTTCAGAGATCGTTTATATCTCCATGCATTAGACAATAAACATTTTACGTAACATTAATAAGACTAAAACTAAGCACATAAATAAATAAATAAATATCGCTGGACATGAACACACAGCGCCATCTAGTGCCACAGTAAGCAACGAGGCTTGAACGACATATACAACGAAGACACTATGATACTTAGGCATCAAAGTATATACATCCGCATGGCTGTCATTCGGGAACGTGCCCAGAAGACTAGCATCACCACGTTGATTGGCAATGCTAATTCTTTGGCCAAGGAAAGAACCCTAAGTGTTGACGAGACGGCGAATCATTTCCTTAAAAAAAAAGACGCACAGTTGTATTATGTCAATTCCCCACAGTAAACGTAATACAATATCTTAGGAAGCTCGCGTGACGATCAACGGCCGCACGGACCGTCCATTACCAACGGACGATGTCTCACTTACCTATATGTCTGACATTAGAATGTCAGCAGTATTGTAATCTGTTTCCCTGAAGAAAGTTCCTGCTGATTGCGGAAAAGGAATGGATTTGTTATGATATTAGCGATCGGTGTAGTATTTGTGGTACTGCGCATGTTTAACTGTTGATAATGTTCAACTTATGGTATGGTGCTTAGGGCATGTGATGCGGAATAAGGAAAGTTTTGGGTATGAATGTGGGTGGGTATAAGAGTAGTGGTCTTCCAAAGCAACGATGGATGGACTGTGTAAAGGATGATATGGCAAGAAAGGAGGAGTCTGATGAGATGACGAGTAATATAGAAATATGGAAGGAGACGACATGCTGCGCCGACCACGAATGATTTCGGATAAGGGTAAGATAATGATGAAGAAAGTGTTCTGGGAATAAACATGTTAGCTAGCGTAACAAGAAAAAATCCATAGTGACAAAATATCATTTAAGTATTGATAATTTAACATTAATGCCTTAAATTTCGAAGACTTAACATGGGTCTTTTATCACCAGATATAGATGTAATGAACGGCCTAATTTTAGGTACCGAAATATCAACAATTTACAGTGGATTGGTTTACGAAAATATGTTTGCTACAACATAATTTTACCTCCTGTACCTCATACAGGTGTTTAGTCTGAACGGACCAAATCGAATGGACCGCGATCCGTTCAGACGTAGACAAAATTTTTATACGTCCGAACGGACCGGTGGCAAAAAAAAAAAATCTTCACAATGATAAAATAAATCAAAATGAAAGAAAGAGAAGATGACTGTTTCTTTTATTTTTAGCTAAACCGCTACACAAAATAACTACATGAAAAATGTTCACACAATAATTTACATTTTGAATCACCAATCCCATAGCCCTTCTAGCAGCATAACAGAATTCACCAACATTCCTCTAGCATTCCAAGTCATACAAACTTTCACATACAAATTAATGATATCCACGGTTCCCTAGTTTCCCCAGACCGGTTCGTACCGGTTCGGTATCAGACTGGTTAGCCTCACAAGGTCGTGTACTAAGATCATAGAAGCAGGAGATATGCCGTGGGGTTTAGCGGGTTTCTGTGGCGTCAGGTTTTTTAAGTTAGCGGGTTCTTGATTGGTGGGTCATGAAGATTTTTAAACTTTGTGCCTATTTACTTATCATTTTTTAAAGCGTCGTTGGTTCTTAATTTTTTTGCATTCTTTTTGTAGGTATTCAACCGCTATTATTGTGAACTTCGCGCCTAAAGGTATACAGGGTTTGACGGACATCGACGAACAACTAGTTGCCATTTATTATAAACTTCATGCAAAATAGTGGTATGTTCGACCAAGCTATTTGGTTTACATTTTAACATGCAAATTATATTGTAAAATGTAAACCAAATAGCTTAGTCGACCGTACATAGGCGGACTTACAAGGCATTCTCTACTAGTCATCCTTTGGCCTTTTTAGGGTTCCGTACCCAAAGGGTAAAAACGAGACCTTACTACTAAGACTCCACTGTCCGTCCGTCTGTCTGTCTGTCTGTCTGTCATCAGGCTATCTCATGCACCGTGTTAGCTGGACAGTTGAAATTTTCTCAAAATGATGTATTTCTGTTGCCGCTATAACAGCAATTACCAAAAACAGAACAAAATAAATATTTAAGTGAGGGTCCCATACATTATTGTATGGGACTCTCACTTAAATATTTGTGATTTTTTTCAAATAATAGTATGGAACCCTTCGTGTGCGAGACCGACTCGCACTTGGAAGGTTTTATTTCTTATTTTATTCAGTAAATGATGTGGTTTCTTGACCCATCGTTGTTGAAATTCGTTGTGTGGGGTAAACTAATAAAAATCTGACGATCTAGCCTTCTCTGGTACGGCTTAGGCGCAAAATGTTTACTGGTAGTAAAATGTCTTTTTCTCATAATCTTCAAGCACGGAATATTTTGGTAGCCTCATAACTGGTGCCCAAAAATCCAAGTTGCTGTATTATATTCCAAAATCTTTCCCAACACTATTCTTTGAAGAATAATGTAGGTATGTCAATTTCTACCGTACCGAAGCATATAATTATGGTCACTAAATTTTTTGCCACATCTGCTATGTTTTCTATGATCTTTGGGTATGGTAACTAAATCGTGACCAGATAGACTCAGTTAGATGTTTACGTTAGTTCTTAACGCTGATGGTAAATTCAATCAGGCACAGTATAATGAAGTATGCAGTATGGTGATTTGAGTTACAGGTGTCAGGTGGCATTCTTAGTGGTGCTAGACGGTATTTGGTGTCTCATTTTATAAACCTGTAGTTTTAAGGTTCTATTAGAGACGGATAATTTTGTATTATGCCCGATATAATGGGTGTAAAAGTACGTAGTCGCAATCGTAACTGCTGAGCATGAGGTACTGAGGTTTGATTCCCGGATTGGGCAAACTGTTTTTGGGTTTTTCCATCAGTAATTCTCGGTAGCAGCCACGGAGTCTGGATTTTTGCGCAGTTGATGGCAATAAGCTCGCCCCCTACTTCATGGGACCATCATGACTGTGAAAGTGTGGGCCTACTTACGACAAGGTACATCTCTGACTGACACTTCGGGTATTACAGGCGTGATGTTATGTTATCTAAAGCTTGAATTCCTGCTACGCTGACGTCGCTGTCGCACATGGTCGGTCGCGTACGTCAACGAGAAATATGTAGCGACATACGCGCTGCTGACGTCAGCCTCGCGAAATGGTGCTATATAGAACACGATGTATACTAATACGCGCGACCGAACGTACGCGACCGACATCAGCGTAGCAGAAATTCAGGCCTTAGGAGTTGGGAGATTCTTGTTAAATTTGGTTGAAACTTTGAACATACCGAAAAATCTAGAATTCTACTGAAAAAGATACTTTAGCCCACAAGTCGGCTGCATTTACCAACAGTGGTCAGTAAATTACAGTAATAGCACCATTCAAGATAATTTACTTACGAGATTTAAGTACGAGACATTACCCAATTACCACATTAAGATTTATCTAACATCACTTAGTATTATTTTATATACAGTCAAAGTAATTTCTCAATATCTAGCTTTTAATACTGTATGAAATAATATTATATCAGAAGAATCAATAAGATATTAGTCGTATTATTTCGCAAGATAAGTCTGCATTAGTTCTGCGTGATAAATAATTATTATAATTATATTATTTAGTACCTAATGAAAATGCCATTATTGAGAGAGAGAGTGTAGGAGTTAGAAAAATGTTAGAGGTTAGGTGAATATAATGTGTAGGTTTTGATAAATGCTTGATAAATTCTGTTGCCAGCAACTGGACCAGTTTACTAGTCTACACTGATTTTATAAAGAGGTAAAATTTGTTTGTATGTTTGTATGTAGGGGGTAATCTCCGGAACTAATGATCCATCATCTGCCTAGCCTTTTCCCAACTATGTTGGGGTTGGCTTCCAGTTTTACCGGATGCAGCTGAATACCAGTATTTTACATGGAGCGACTGCCTATCTGACCTCCACAACCCAGTTAGAACCGGGTAATACGATACCCCTTGGTAAGACTGGTTGTCAGACGTTTTTTTGGGCCTCTGACTACCTAACGACTGTCAAAGATCTATACAAATGACAGCCGGGACCAACGGCATAACGTGCTTTCCGAAGTACGGAGGAAACTCGGTATGTCCGGAACTAATGATCCAATTCCAAAAATTATTTCTCTGGCAGAAAGCTACATTATTCGTGGATGCTATAGACTATAAATTATATTTATATCATGCATAAAAGCCGAGCTATCACAATTTTTGCAGACGAAGTCGGAGGCGAAGTACTAGTAGGTAATATTAAGGAAGTATCCGTTGTCTAAGGTTACACTTATGCTTGTATCTGTGATTTACGTATGCGTTAGTAAAATTACTATATTAACCAAAGCTAGTCATGAAAAAGGTCTGACAGCCCAGGGTGCGCCAGACAAAGCCATTTAAATCTCGTCATTGGTAAATGCAAAGTGCCGCTGCCTTCAAAGCAAGAGTGAAGAGGTATCTTCTGGGCACGCTCGTTTCATCATAGACCTCATCCATCGCTTTCCATCAGGCGTGATCGAGGTCAAGAGCAGGCCCATTTAAAAAAAAAAACCAACTCAACTTGTAGGGTTATTGCGAAACATACTAAAAACCCAATGCGTACGCTCATTTTGGCAATTCTACAATATTCATTGCACTAACGATTTTTTCAAACATGCGAAGAAATTATGAACTTTTTTAACAAGTACTATCGAGCACACTCCCGCCTGATCACCACTAAGCTAATTTTTGCTTGCACTTACAACATAGAAACGCTCTCTTGCCCCGCCCCGCCCCTTTGACTTCGTATAGAAATAATGAATGAAAAGATACCTATCGGCCGAGCACACTGACGACGCACGTCAAACGAGAGTTATTGTTATTTTGCGCGCCAAAGTTGACGCTTTCCTAATAGGCCTAAACTTTAAGGGGGCGTGGCTCGGCGCCTCCGCATGATTTAAGCGAAAAAAAAATTAACTGATAAGGCGGAAAAAACCACGACTGTACCTAATATTTAATTAAAAGAATCAGAAAAACCCGACTGCAAATTGTACAATGTATACAATATATTTTTATAATTTCCTTCGATTTGATACCCTACTCGATAGCGCCAAAAATCCGCCATATTGTTTTGTTTTAAACACCTATCTGAGGACACTTGTGTTCTTGAGACAAATCTAATGAATCGTCGAAATACATCCAGCTAATTGGAAGATACGAAGTAATAAAGTTTAAAAAGAAACAGATACGCGTAAAAAGCAGAACTTCCTTCACTTGGCAGTCATGTAAAAAGTATTTAGGTTGAGATTAAATATTCTACGATCTCCGCAATACCTACTCAAGCAAGTATACACCATCATCAACCACACTGGGTGATTGACATTGCCCAGCAAATAGGATGTAAAAAGGTCCACCTATGTTTATGTAACCCGTTCGACATATCCGTACTATGTCTATTGTACCAATGTAACCCCTTGATACGCCACGCTATTATTTCCCCGCCATTACGATTGACAGGCAATAATTTCACATTCAATAACCGTGACGGAATCAACTTCCTACTCAGTAATAATTAGTAATTAGCAATCTTAATACGACATGCAGATTAATGATACAGTTCGTTACAGAAAGGTTAAAAAAGAAGTTTTGAATTTTGATCGGAGATTTTGCAAGACTTGAATTAGTCGCAATGATGAAATAATAATGCTTGGGTGCTGATACGATTAGTTCATAATAATTGATAAATAAATAATTGAATTAACTACCTTGTTGGTCTAGCGGTCGCAATCGCGACTGCTGAGCCTGAGGTCCCGGATTCAATTCCGGGTCGGGCAAAGTGTTATTGGATTTATTCTTAAGAAATTTATCAGTACCAGCCCACGGAGTCTTTATTTGTGCCCATCATCATCATTTCAGCCGCAAGACGTCCACTGCTGGACATAGACCTCCCCCTAAGTGTCGCCACATTGACCGGTCCCGTGCGACACGCATCGTAGATTCCCGCAACCTTCACCAGGTCATTGGTCCACCTAGTGGGACGCCTTCCAACGCAACGTCTTCCGGTTCGCGGTTGCCACTCCAGAACTTTTCGGCCCCATCGGCCATCCGTTCTGCGAGCAATGTGCCCTGCCCACTGCCACTTAAGTTTTGCAATTCTTCGTGCTACGTCGTTGATGGCAAAAGGCTCGCCCCCTATTTCATGGGACTTAAATATAAATGGAGAAATGAGGGTGTACCATGAAGTACACCTCTGCGTAAGCCTTCGGGGATTACAGTCGTGATGTTATATTATGTACGTTTCATCTTATTTACTCGTATTTCTCAATAATTCTGATTTGTAATCGTGACGTTCTTCTCCAAGAGACCAGTTTATCCTTTTTTATTTACAAAGAACAAGCCATCGATCAATCTCAAAAAAATTACGTCACTTGCCAAGAATCTTCGTTTACTTAATTCTGTCAACTATTTGGCAACACATAAGTCTCGCTCAACTTGCCGCTAAAAGCCTGTGCTTTATCTCTCTTAGTGTGCAATGTCCACTTAGGTTGCATACCAGTGATGTAAGTAGCGCCAAAGAATACGAAAAGTGAGTAGAAGACCGAAGAATTAGCCACGCATATGGATACAAAAGAGTTCTGTTATAATACACTGAAGGCACACACATTAAAGGCACTGTCTTGATATCCCCGTTATTGCGTTCTTTTTTTTTGTTTTGGACCAGAATCAGAATCAGAATCAGAAAATCATTTATTTTTCATCTATCATCGTAAAAGCAGTTCCAACACACTCTACCTTACAGCATGCAAAAGTAAAAATAACATTTATATCTTGTTACTCTTCCTGCATAGACTAAACATCAAAATTTTTTTTTTATGCTTACAATAACAATTGAATTTGAAATTTGAAATAAAAATATAATAGATTAACGCTTAAAATTAAAAAAAAAAACTAGTATAGAATAGTAACATTTATCTACTAGTACTGGATGTTAGCCTCTTTTTAAATACGCTTAATGATTCTTCTTTGTAGGCATGAGGTTTTTTGTATATACCCCATACCTGGGAACCTACTTACGGAGAAAGAGGCCAAAGTTCCAACTTTAAACAAGTTTTTTTAAATACTTACTTCTATCCTCAACATTATGACCAGTTTTAATTAAGTTTTTTTTTTTAACTTCCCTTAAACACCCATTTGCGTACTAAACTTGACAATGTTGAACGTTTACGCCCCAAAACACATTTAAAACACGTTCGCTTCTATAAATTATTATTCTATGGCAGCGGTTAGCGGTTCGTTCTTAATAGCTCCAACTATGGTTACCGTAAATATGGGAAGGTTTGGACACACTTGTCTGTAATTGATACCGACGGTCGCACGTGCCGTATCGGATGTCACATGCCGCATTCCTGACTTCAAAAACAATATTTTTAGTCTGTATTTGTTGTATTTTTGGTGTAGGTAAACCACTAACATTTATCTTGTGGTGTTTTATCGATAAGTCGTTCATTTGTTTTCTGTTCTTCCTGTGTATTTGTTTTGTATACTGCCTCGTTGGTCGAGCGTAACTGCTGAGCCTGGGTTTGATTCACGGGTCCGGTAAAGTGTCATTAGGTTTTTCCATCATAAATTTCTCAGTAGCAGCCCCATGGCTAGTTTAGACTCCATAGTCTAGGCTTGTACCCAGTTGACGGCAATAGGATCGCCCATATTACATGGAACTTAAAATTGACCTCTCCATCATGACATCGTTATAAGCTTTCTTGATTGTGACATCTGCCGAGTAAGTAGGGTCAAAATAGCTACTCGGTAACTAGGTACCGATATCTTGATGATTAAAGGCCGTTTTCTGTAACTTACTTACGTATAACTGTCAGTTAATATGCCTACTCTTGTAGCTATCGGTGTTTCTATAAACTCGACACGCACCTCTGATTTTTTTTCGAATCCATGTGCGTTTTGTATCATTATCACTTTGTAATAGAGATACAATTTATAGGGCAACACCAGTTCCTGTTAAAAATTACAGCAGCTAGGACCTGTCACAGAGGGACATAAGATGATCTTCCGTTTCCGTATAGGCCTAAGAACAAGTGTGTATCTAATAAAACTCCATAATATATTTAATCGTGTCTTATTTAAAACATCCAAACATTACACACTTGCTTCGGTGAAGGAAAACTTCGTGACAAAACCAACATGCCTGAGAGATAGTTTTAGAGAATTTTAATTTAATTTAATTGAAATTTTAAATTATTGTAATTTTTTAATATATATATTTTTTATTTATTTAATTTATTTGGTAGAGAATGCCTGGTGTCATTAAGTCCGCCTATGTTGGTACGGTCGAACAAGCTATTTGGTTTACAGTTTAACCCACAAATTACATTGTAAAATGAAAAACCAAATAGCTTGTTCGACCGTACATAGGCATTTATTTATTTAAATTTCTTGTACAATAGTGGCCTATTGTACATGAAGTTTAAATAAATAAATAAATATTTTTCGACGGCATGTAAAGCCAAGTCAGAGGCCCGTGGGTGGCATAAAAACTTTGACACCAGGATATGCACTGACCACACGAGAATGAAAGAAATCGAGTTGAAGGGAAACAAATCATGAAATAGACCGATGATGACGATACCATTTATTGCATTTTGAACCAAGTACAGTAATTATGAACCCGCGAAAATAATACTTAGGTAGGTACATTACATTACTGAAAATCAATACTATCAGGAATATTGAGTATTACTGTCGAAAGGAAGTCGTTCGTTTAGTTAAAATCTATCGACGAATCTGTGGGCTCCATTACATAAGAATTGGCAAGTTTCCGGTGATTGAAATCGGAACTTACACCATAGAATTATGTAACCGACGAATAGTAATAGTGACTGTGGTGACCCCTCTACCGGGTCAGATGGGTTCGTAGCATGACAACAAATATCAATCAACTATCATTAGGTACCCACTTATTTGATTAATCAAGACGTCGAATTCAATTGTAATACTTTTAACTGATGAATATCGTGACGATATCAGTACAGACGATAGGTTGTCGCTCTAGTTCCGGGTCTGGCTAATTTTTCATGTGAGTTTAAATGTTTGTAAACGCACTTACGATACAGGAGAAATTTAGAGATAAATGGAGAGTTTCGGACGTTTTATTTAAATAGAAAAAAATTTTCTTGATACAAGTAGATCCTGTAGAAGGAACTTACTTAACCTTATGACCGCCAGAGTAGAAACCCACGCGCGTGCCGTCCACTCCAAACCACAATTTCTTTTGTCACATATTTGTGTCGTCGTCACGTCGCACGCGCTTGCTTGTCACGTATATGTGACAGTGGCTGTCAAAAGGTTAAGGATTGAAAAAGGAATTTGGTACATATTGGGATTGCCTAAGCTTATCGGAACATAGACTAACTCTACATCATCTGCCTAGCCTTTTCCCAACTATGTTGGGGTCAAAAGGTTCTTTACAGTTCTCACTTTATATACAACATGAATTATAAGTAAATTTTATTATGCAATGAGTTTGACATGTGTCTAGGAGAGTTTTTTTTGCCCTGATATAAGATTTTACCATTGACCTATAATAATAGAATACGTAGTAAATTCTTTATTCATTGTATTTTACTAGAACACCGCTTAAAAAAATATTTCCAAATCTAATCAGCTCCATCTTTTGATATAAACTGAAGCGTTGTGACAAACGTCAGTGAAAAATTCCTCATCAAATCAAATGACGCATCATTTGGAAATTAGACCTCCTTTTTTAGTTTTAAAATATTGGCCAGAAGTGAACACTCACCTTTACAAGAGCAATGGAATTACATAAAACATTTTAAGATGAATTTTAGTGTTTTGAAATATTTTATTATTTCGTGTGAATTCATTTTGCAATTCTGTGCAAGGTTAATAGATGAGGTCAATTGATTGGTCGCGGTTTTACGCTATGTGTGAATGTCCACGCTTAACGTTAACCGCGTTTAGCAGAGCTTGAGGCAATAACTGTTAAAGTGTTAACCGCCAATTAACTATGAGCAGAACGAAAAAATACTGAAGGTGGTGGTAGTTATTGATGTTTTTATAGAACTAAATTAATGTAATAGGTGACCAAACCATAGACTCGATCATCAAAAATAAATACTATGGTCTACTTTTTAAAAATCGCACAGCCTTAACCGCTAGGTCCTAAAAGGATTAATGAGTGAATGGTAGCAAACAGAACTGCCATGAATTGAAATATAGATATGATACTGTAAAGGGCCCTGGATAGTCCCTGATACCAATCAGAAAAACAAATTGAAAACCCACTAAACAACTCTGAGACACACCCGTTCTCTGATAAATCATTAAAACAGAGAGTAGCTTCGGTCGGATGTGATTATCTATAATTAATTATGTGACTATATATTTTTTTAATACATGCAATACATCCACTAACATTTACACTCACATTTCGCTAGTTATGTTTAAGTCCCATGTAATAGGGGACGAGCCCACCAACCGGGCACAAATCTAGACTCCGTGGCTGCTACTGAGAAATTCCTGATGGAAAAACCCAATAACACTGCCCGACCCTGGAATCGAAACCAGGACCTAATCAGCAGTCGCACTTGCAACCACTAGACCAACGACAAAAAACATTAGCACAGTTACAAAATACCAACAGCATAACTTGCATAATTCCTACAATACTCAGGATAATATGGAATACCTGTCTAGTAATTTTCTCCACGTTAACCAGTAAATTATAAATGTTGTAACTTAAGAAATGTTGCAAGCGTGGAATACCGCTAAACCCTGGGTCTTAGGACAGGTGACGTAATATGAACGGCTGGAGAAATTGTGACGTAAGCATGCAGTGGAAGAAAACCTTCGGTGGGAATTTAATGAGTTTGAGTCAACTTTGAGTGATAAATTTTGTTTATGGAGATAGTGTAACTTCCGTTTTCCATTCTGAACACATACTACAAGATTATTGTGAGTGCGTTCAAGCGTTTTTGCTGTTACTGGAATCAAGTATAACAACTCACAACTTTTAGGACCCATTAATGAAAATATTTATCCTTGGTGCTAGGCTAGTGGGCTTATCCCAGTGCAATCGTTCTTTTGTTTGTGCCTATTGGCATTGTTTCGTTCTGTCTCCTGCTGATGGAGGGAAGTGGAAATTATGTTTTTCCTACTCCTCCGCTATTCTTTTCTGATTAATTTCGTTGTGGGGTCCAATACAGTTTTATTGTCTACCTCGCAATTATACCGATTTTCTCCGCACCAGTCATAATAAACCTCCATATTTGGCGTAAAGTAAAGTAATACACGAACGTGGAAGGCCGTGTTATGGGTGCGGTTGCATATGTGTGACTACTGACGTAAGACATGTGTTTGGAGTTGGAGACTGTGTCAGCTCAAGCTGCTCTCGAAGTTGTGATATAACTGAGAATTCAGTTTTTGGTAATACTTTAATTAAAAAATGCTTGTCTTTTTCTTGGCAATTCAGTGGTTGCAAATGCTCAGAAGCTCGTAGTAAAATAATAACAGCCGCACGGGTCGATCTTCAAGGTAAAGCAGCGCTTGCTCACCCATCCACGGCCAACGACCAACCATTACATCCTAGCCTCACAAAGCACGCAAAGCCGTTAGTCCCGGCTGTCGTAGATCTTTGACAGTCAATACAGTTAGTGGCCCGAAAGTTTCGCAATCAGTCTATAGGGGTGTCGCATATTAGCCAGTATTAACTGGTTGTGGAGTGGGTCCATGTAAATTACTGATCCTAAGCCGCATTCAGTTAAACTGGAAGACAACCCCAACTCAGTTAGGAAAAGACTAGGCAGGTGCTACAACTGAGCTTGAATTTTTGGGTTTGATGCCTAGGTCGGGCAAAGTGTTTTATTATAAAGAATTTCTCAGTAGCTGGAGTTTGGATTTGTACCCGGTGGAAGGAAATAATCATAAGAAGACTAACCCCCGAATACTGAAACGTCACTCAAAATTTAAGTAGCACTTATATTTAACAGATACTCAAAAGTGACGTTTGGTCATACGAAATTTAAAGTTTAGGAGCTGCTCAAATGTTAAGCAGCCCTTAAATTTTGAGTGACGTTTCAGTACTCGGGGGTTAAAACGATAAAATTACGAACGAACGATTTAATTTTATAAAAAGCAAAGATTCCTTCTTGCCAAGCCGTTTTCTATATACAAATTCATAATTGTATTGGCCATGAACAGTTGCTTGAATCGTGAAAGTTAGCTTCATTTAAATCAAACGAATTAATTGCCAGACTAGAAAAACATGAATATCAATAAATTAAACCATCATGCAACTATGAGGGTGGACAGGTGTTACACAACTTTACAAAACACATCTGTTTATATTTATAGTAAAAGCAGGTGGATAAACAGGTGGACAGTATAACTCCAAAGAGATATAAAGGACGCGACGGACGTGATATTTAGGATGTCGCCGAGTGTTCGTGCATATAAGCCGGCAAAAAAGAAGTTACCTTATGGATTACATAGTAAGGAATAGTATAGGATAAGTAGCCTTACCTACGTCTATTTGTTTGTGTATGTAAGTAGATTAGTTATAGAAAGTGTTACGTCAGTCTGCTGAAAATAAGAATTACGAATATTATTTTGTCAGATTAAGTAGCTAGGCCTTTTGAACTTTCAAAGGGCCTAGCAGTGGTGTAGCTAGTCTTAGTAATTGATGACTTGTATAAAAGATTGGATGAAATATAAACTGTCTCTTAATTTTAGTAGGGCGTCCAAACGATTCTTTTTTGGGGCCCTTTGAACCGGGTTCCAGTTCATAAATGAACGGAGCAATATTGTTTGACGTCTCAAAATAATTTAGTTCATTAGTCATATAAAATCTATCTTGGAAAATGTCTCTATAGGTCCCTACTATGGTGTTAAAACCCAAATTGACACTGTAAAAGACCATTATAACTAAAGCATCGTATCCATTGGTTCCCCTCATCAGTAAATGACACGTTGCAGAGCGTGTCATCGAATCTATTGAAGATGTGTTTGGTATCTCATTACGTCATCAATGGTTAGTAGGCATAGAACTTATCTCGTAATTGGTTGCGTCACTGTCGTCGTTTTAAAGTAGGTACTGTTGGACAGTTAAATGTTTTTGAATTTGCTTTTTTTGACAGTATTTTGTTGGTTTTTTTGAAACAGTATTTTCTTTTCCGCAAATATCATTGTTTTCTTACTGTTAATTTAATATTTGTGATTGAAGCTATCGATGTTTTAGAACAAAAAACTAGGTAACGTTGCAATAAAAATACTGTATTTCAAGACCACACCAGTAACAAACACAGCATTTTAGTTTTGAAAAAGATTTTTAAAACATACTTCATTAACCTCTAAACTTTTTTCAACTGTACGTACCTACCTACATACCTGATAGTTACCTAAATACAATTTTCTGCAGTTTAATGCATTTAAGTCTTACTGCGTTTTTCTCAGTAAGTATTAGCAACCACGATGTCTGGATTTGTTCCCAGTTAATGGCAATAGGCTTGCCCCTACTACATGGGACATAAACAATAATTGCCGACACGTGGGTGTAGGTAGGTACACCTCTGCTTAACTCTTCGGGAATTACAGGCGCGATGTTACGTTATATTTGTACAATGCATTTACTCGCTAAACGATCGCCATGGCCACCAATCGTAAAACTTTTGAACCCACCTGTACAACAACCAATAGGAAGTTACGCAAACCGTTTGACCGATAGTAGGTATCTTATAACATGTGAATTTGTGGCCGACACTTGACACTCCGACGATATAGTAGCACCTTATTGTATGTTGCTGATGGACAGGTTGCACAAGATGTTACATGGAGGTGTTTATAGGTTTGTAGAACTGTTAAAATGTTGAAGTTAGTTCCTGCTAAAGTCTAGACTCAATCAATCATTAACTGTTATTTAAGTTCCTAATAAAGTTCTAAAACTTTCTTTATTATTTAATAAAATTTCGACCCCACCATCAGATGCAGTATGTGCTATGAGTAAGCGTTATTGGAGTCAATCGAAAAAGTTTTTATCATGCCGTTGGAAAAAATCGGAAGAGCGCAATCTATCGAGAAAGTGCTGCACTATCAACTCAATTCAAACGTTATGACCACAACGAAAGTGGCGGACGTAATAGTTTACCAACTTTCCAACAGATGGCGCTATTATTAAATTTACCCAAACGCCATCTTTACTTTCACTGTAAACTCTATTCCCGCCTCTTTTTTTAGACAAAATAATAATACTTTTTTTTCTTTTTCCGCAGAGTTACAAAGAAAAAGATGCTGGCAAGGTGGTAGTGTACACGACGACGATGGGCATCGTCCGGGGTACGTACCAACGATGCGTCCTCGTGAAGAAAATCCTGAGGAACTTACTGGTGAAGTACGAAGAAAGGGATGTCTTCATGAGCACGGAGTATCAAGACGAGATCAGGGACAGAATGAAAAGCGACCAGATCTTGATCCCGCAGCTGTTTCTTGATGGACAGCACATTGGGGTGAGTTAAAGTAAAACTTGAAAAAGAAGTTAGAATTGATATTTCCTTATCTTTGGATAAAACAGGTTTAAGTTCCTGAACCGATAATCGTCTTCTTTGTCGTTCCCTCACTGCTTAGAATATCGATCACATAACATGACGCATTTCCAAGCAGTGTGGTTTTCAAATAAAAAAACAAACATCATACGGATGAAAAAATTTAGTAGGTTCCTATTAGTCGTATGTTTTAAAGTACCTATGTATTTTGCTTTACAGTCATAATATTATTAGAACTAATTCCTTTTTATAAAAAGTTAAGAAAGTCCCAAAATAGGACGTCCAACCTCTGATTCCTGAATTAATAATTTTAGACAAAGCCCAATTTAGCTAATTTTCCAAGAAATTCTTATAATGTTTTTGGGTCATACCGTTAAGGAGGCCAAAGACCCTCCTATTTTGTTACCTCTGAGCCACTCACGCATTATGAAAGTTTAATAAACTTTCTCTCGACTGTTTTGTCTGGGGAAGACGTTTTCAGGAAGCTTATTTACCGGGATTTTCAGTCTTCGGAAACTTCCCATAAGTAAGTTTGCACGGACCGTTTTGTTGTGAAGGATAAACTAATGCGTTTTGAATTGGTTTGACTATAAATAGTTAGTGAAATACGTATTCGAAATTAAAGCGACACTTTTTAAGAATGGTCCAAAATACGTTGGATCTCTAGGGCTTTATTCAGCAGTAAGATATAGCTCGCATTGTGGGGAAGTTCCTGTCTCTGGAGCTCTAACCAACTTAGCTTGAACCCTAATCCTGACACCGGCAGACCACATTTTTTTATTGTTCCTTTTTTGTAAATTTTGATTTAAGTAAGTAATATTTAAAAATGTGTGTAGAAGATGACTGAAAGAATTAAATAAGTATTTTTTGCCGATGGAAAACACTATCAAAATAAATCCTCATTTTTGTAAACTACGTATCAATAATAATTATTTTCTGCTTCTAACAAAAACAAACCAACAGATTTCAAAAGTAGTCCAATAACTTTCCAACCACGAACTTTCGCATAATTGGAGCCGCATTTTGACAGCTTTTCAATACTAATACCAAAACAACCGGTTTTCAAGGATTACAACGCCTTTCAAGGTCTCTCAAGATTTACAGTAACAACCGCAGATTATGATCGTCCTTCACAAGATTTACAATAACTGAGCCAATTAGAATCCTTGAGACGTTTCGAGGTTACTTGTTCTAAATCTAAGCCTTAATCCTGCTTAAATCAAAATAAATAATAGTTACAGTTATCTTACAGCATTTTAGGTATTTATACTTTTAATTTTAAAATAGACTTATTTACGTCACGTGCTCGTGCCGCTCGTGTTAGGGCCTTTTTTTTCGGATGGGAAATCAAATGACTCCTCCCGCTCTGGGCGGAGTGGAAGGGAGGGTCAGACTTTTACTGACTAAAACCCATCCATGTTCCTTCTTAGCCCTTTGTATACCAGGGCCGCGGTATCTCTTTCGAACAATCCCGTAGCCCCGAGTCCCGAAGCCCCGTCGTGTTAGGGCCTATGGTGTATTTAATCAACGTACTGTGGTAAAAACGTAATTGCTTGTAATACGACTAAATAGTGTTGTGCTGGTGGTTGATATTTTTCTTCACATCCCTTAAAATTGCCAGCTCTTAAATACGACATCTGAACTTTTTCAATCCAATTTGGAGTATAGTTGGTTAGGTAAGTATCTGAAAACTTCTTATTTAAGTTTTCAAACTTTATATAAGGACCTCTGTGATTTGCACCTTCAACCTAGACACCGACGAGTGAATAAGAGATGTCATTATCTGAGTGCCTTTTCCCAACTATGTTTAGGTCGGCTTCCAGTCTAACCGCATGCAGCTAATTGCTAGTATTTTACATGGAGCGACTGCCTATCTGACCTCCACAACCCAGTTAGTACTGGATAATACGATACCCCTTGGTAAGGCTGGTTGTCAGACTTTTTGGGCCACTGACTACCTGTAACGACTGTCAAAGAACTGCAAATGACAGCTGTAATCAACGGCTTAACGTACTTTTCGAGGCACGGAGGAAGCTTGATATGTAATGTGTGGTCACCCATACACAGTCCAACCTAGGTAAGCACGGCTTAACTTAAAGATTGACCCGAGCGGCTGTAAGACGAGACGTCTTACAATAAAAGCACCAAACCTGTACAAACTTTTTGGTAGCTAATGTTAATCAAATACAGCTATGAGTTTTCTGTCATAGATAGATGGATTGCTAATATAATATAATGTAACAAGAAGGAAATACTCAAAAACACTTTTTGACCGGGAATCGAACCCAGGACTCCACACTCAGCAGCCGCGTTTGCGATCACGAGATCAACGGAACAGTCAATAAGGAAAATAATATAACGTCTCAACGATCATAGAAGATCTCCGTTTGAAGTACTTTTTTTCCGTTATTAATTTACTAAATTAAAAATGGCACTCTTCCTGTTATCATAAATTAACTAACTAAAGATTTCTCGGTAACATTTAATTCAAATTAAGCGTATTTACTTTGCTTTTCCTCATGTTTTGGATGAAGACCATAATTTTCCCGCCATTTTCGAAAAAAAGCTCTTGTAAGGTTGCTCTCAATGACAGTTTTCCCAGAAAATGATTTTCCGCCTCAATGGTAAATACTCGTAACAAAATTATTTCCTCAATATTTGTTTCGCTTGTGATTTTGAAAGTATTATTTAGTTAAATGTTGGGTTTTTGTATTTCCAGTCTGACCAAGGGGTATCGTATCTCATCATCTTATCAAATAACATGGGACAAAACCAGGATCCGAAAATATGAACAAAAGATAACAACATAAGATCACGCCTGTAATCCACGAAGGGTTAGGTAGAAGTGTATGGTATACCATCATTTTGCCAGTTAAGTTTAAGTCCCATGTAAAAGGGGGCGAGCCTATTGACTAGGTACAAATAGAGACTCCGTGGCTCCTACCGAAAAATTCCTGATGGATAAACTCAATAACATTGAGACTAACATTGTAACATCTCACACGCTGTGTTTACATATAAAAGTTTCTTATTCTTCTTATTCTTATAACATTTTCGAACCGAACCCGCCGCTTGCGACCACTAGACAAACGGGGCAATACAAAAAAAAAAAAAAATAACATTGAGGTTATAACCACGTCAAAATTCGTCACGCAGTTTAAAAGAACAACTCGGTCACACACGCAGATACGAATATAATATGCACAGACATTAAATAACTTGACCTTTAAAATAGATAGTGCGTCGGTATTATATTATTATGTGACAAAAACAAAATACAAGTACTTACCCACTTAAAATTCTATGGTGTTTGTTAACCATGCTAATACACTCCACTCACGGAATATTGCAATTTTGATACCATGACCCAGCCTAATGTGTGTCGCATTGTGTGGAAACAACCATGAATGCCTTTCCTTAATGAACACGTCCGTTTTATCATCCAAGACAGAATTTTACCATTATCTTTGATTACATTTTTGCTAGTAACCCAATACATTAATGATTTTCTATCATCGTTATCTACTTATATCTAGGCCCCATTGTTAAATAAAACACCCACGAAACACATTCGGCATCTCAAAAAAGTCCGCAGAAAATGTACGCACAATTTCGAAATGTGCGAGTTTTCTCTGCCTGCTAATTCAAACTTACACCGCACCAACAACAACGGTTTTTTGGATTTGTTTTTAGTTTGATTTTCATATAAAATTTTAATGTGTTTTTCTGGGATAAAAAGTAGCCTATGTTCTTTTCCAGACTGTAATCTATCCGTTCAGCCGTTCTGGCGTAATTGAGTAACAAACATCCATCCATCCAAAATGTCACGCTTAACTGTAGATCTTTCACCATACCAAAATATTTAAAATCCACTGAATCCACTAACAAAATCTACGTTTTAATGTTCATAGAACGAAGGCTGTAAACTTAAACAGAGAACATTTTCATTTCTGCAGCCAATATTGCACTGAAACTGTCGCATGAAGCCATAACTTTGATGAACATGTTGCGCTCTGCCTCGCAATTAACGTTATAATATATAAAAATAGACTCGGCCACAATGAGACCGCTCGTAAAGGAGAGCTATCGCATTAGGGTAGGGTTGATACGCACTTAAATGTAGGAGAAAGAAAAGTAAGGGAAATATTCTGGAGTAAATTATATTGTCGCTAGGATTCCAGGTGTGGCAACATAAATACTGCTTCTTTCAACTGACCTTTGCAGAAACATTCTTCAGATCCACTTATAGACTACGTGGAAATGAACTGAGTAATTACATATTTGGCAGATGTAGATAAATGATACCTATCGATTCAATCATACTTATTTATTTATTAATATAGGTTCACCAACAGATTCTGTGTTAGTACAACATTTAGGTATACATAGGTTTTACAGACTTGGACTTGCACAGTCGCCAATTACAGGGGGAAAAAAATCAAAATGTGTGGCTCTAGTGTAGACATGAAATACAGTAGTAGACCCTACATTTAAGAGTTTACTTAGCTCACGAAACATGTATACTGGTAACATGCTCATGCTGTATACCCACACTCACTCTCACGCACACTCACAAAACATGCTCAAGGCCGTGACATTTTTTTTTTTTTAATATCTTGGTCTAGTGGACTGCTGAGCAAGAGGGTTCGTCCTCAGGTCGGGGCATAGCGTTATTGAGTATTTCCATCAGGAATTTCTCAGTAGCAGCCACAGAATTTGGATTTGTGCCCGATTGATGGCAATAGGAATGCCCTCTATTACATGATATTAAAACATAACTGGCGAAATGTGGGCTGTATTGTTCGCTACATTTCTGTCTAACTCTTCGGGGATCACAGGCGTGAAACGTTTATGTTACGTTACGTTTATGTTAAAACGCAGTTGTTTTAAAACCCAGTTCAACCCTACGTTTGCTAAAGTCATAACCGCAGGTAGGATATTCAGGCGAACATTGCGCGCAGCTACCAACTTTATTGCAACTGTCTGCGCGGCGCCGCCAGACGTACCCACTTAGCTTTATTTATATGTATACTGGTTTGATAAAATAAAAACATAGGGGTAGATATGTAGGGGTAAAGGGATTATCAGCTGCTTTCTATAAGAATTTTATTTATTAGGTAAGATAAGATGTCCAAAACGAGACGAGACGATGAGTATGGCATTCAAGTTGTTACATCAAATTATATCACAGTCTGTTTACAGGCTTTCAACGTTTGCATATCATGAGCCTACTGTTGATTATACATTGTTCACTATAAAAGACCTAAAGTAATATGGCATGAAAAAGTCCGTCCGCATCAGTGTCAATGGGAAAAGTGCCCAGAAGGTTGGCAGCATTACGTTGAATGATAAATGATGTTTATTTTGCAAGTAGGTTTTTACAAACACTGTAACACGTCATTTTTTAAAACTAGATGAGGCCGGTGTTTCGTACCTGACTACTCTGACAAGAAACAGCCGAAACAAACTCAGAGGTCATAGTCTCTTTTGAAGTCCAGACATAATCTTGCTCAATTCACACGAGGACCATGCAGATTAGTGTCTTTTTTTTTTTTTTTTCGGGTGGGAAATCATCAAATGTCTTCTCCCGCTCTGGGCGGAGCAGGAGGGAGTGTCAGACTTTTACTGACTAAGACCTATCCATGTTCCTTCATCGCCCTTTGTGTTCCGGGGCCACGGTTTCTCTTTCGAACAGTCCCGCAACCCCGGCACGCATCGGTCCTTACGGACCCCTTCCTTTTTGCTGACTCTCTTTGAGGCGCGCGTGGAACACGAACGCGCCGTCGACACGGCCTGTCGTCATGAGACGGACGGACGGCGAGCTAGCCCATAGCCCACCGTCCACAGGCCCGCGCCTACGTTGGCCCGGGGCGTCTCCCGCGGCGGCCGGGACGCTGTGAGGTTCTCTCCTTCTCACATTCCGCCACCTCCTTCTCTAGCATTACTACTATTCGCAGAAGGAGGTGACAGCGTCCCATTCCGTCTCGCTCCGGACCATGGCTTGCGCCAGGGCCGGACGCGAAAGGTCGCCGCCGCCAATCGCCGCTTCGAGGACACGGCGGTGCTCCGCTCACGCGGGGCACACTTCCACCGTGTCCTCCGGTCGATCCTCGCAGTGGACAGATTAGTGTCTGAGATCTTGAGATCTGAGATTAGTGTAGAGTCTTTTGAAGAAAGAACAACACAGATTTGAGTGGACCTTTCCAGTCAGTGCAAGCATTTGTCAGTTATCGTGTAGCTCGACTTATAACTCAAGGAGCTCAACGAAACGACGAACAATACCAAAGAAAGGACATTTGGGTAGGTCGCATATAGTACTCAAACTGCCAGACAGTTGTGGATTGCAATGCTAATTTTTTGGCCAGGAAATCGATAGATTACATTTAAATTACTATTTTTTGTAGTGATGCTGGTTTTCCTCTTGAATGTTCACACAAATCCTTAGCATTCAGTGTTCACTGTTCAGCTACGTTACGCTGGAAGCTGATTCCAACATGTTCGAATAACGCTAAACAATGATAAACACTTCACGTGGAGAATCTATATCGTCTATATTATTTGCTGAAAAATCTTCATCAATATGGTACAACATTTAGGATTGGGAACATTTTTGTGTCCACATAAAAAATATTTTAAGCAGCTGTTAGTACAAAAGTTTAACTAGATATAGTACATTACTGCAGCGGCCAGCAACAGAATCATTGATGGACGAACGGGCACACACACGTAAGTCCATCAATGCCTAGTTGTGGCCAAAGCTTGTATAGTACTTTTCTCAAGTAATGAAAGGGAATTAAAACTGTCGCGTTGAAGAGTTCATTTGTTATATTTTTTCAATAAACCGCTTTCTATTTGCAAGGCAATTCGAAATTTAAAAAAAACGTTTGATAAGTTACCTCCTTGGTTGCCATGTTTCAGAGTAAAATATCGTTCAATTTTTAAAAAACACGACAGATTCTTATGAGTTTGCTATGTAATTTATTTGGCCGCTAAACACGACAGATATGGATTTTCATACAACTTTTGCCGGCCGCTGGTCGCATGTATCTGGCTAGTACAACAATTTCGATTTATCTCGAAGAAGGTTATCAAAATAATGCTCAAATTTCCAAGCATGTTTGAGAAAAAATTTTGAAACAGCTAAAAACGCTTAAAGCTTTAAAACTGTTGAATAGCCACGCGCTCCCACACATAGACACAACCTTAATGCTGCCAGCCTCCTGGGCACTTTTCCTGTTGACAGCGATGCTGACGAATTTTTTGACACGCTGTAACCGTGTGTTATAGTCGGATAAAACATTTACATTACTGAAAACGTTTAATGACAAAAAATATTTTTACGAATGAATTCGCAGTAATTGATGCATGATCAAATTAATTGGGCATTCCAGGCACGTGTTCTGTACGTGGTTTTAACTTTTTATTATGCAAGAGAAACAGATTTTCATAATATTGTATTGTTTTCATCACAATTCCACATACATAAGTAACTTTTGTTTGACGAAGGTGTGGTCTTATTTAAGAGAGTGAAGACCGTCAAACTCAACAAGTTTCTAAAGCTGAACGCAGACCGGTACGGCATGGCATGGGATTTAAATTTTTGCCAATGTACATTCAATCGTATTGATATAGAAATACGACCGTGGCGCGTCTTTCAATACAAATCCGGCATGCCACGGGATCATTTCAAAGCATAGCAATTTATATCGTATATCTGCCATGTCATCCCGGTCTGCGTTCATTTTTAATGGACCTACGAAAAATAATCGTTGAATAATCAGTTCATGCCCCAAACTTCAATACCTACGTATTGGATTATTTTTTCGCGATCATAGTATTGGTTTTCACCTTTCTATGCATGCTGTTTTTATCCCCCCCACAAACTAATATCCTGGATAAGCTTTATCAAAATTGAGAACCTTATTAGCAAACTAATCTAGGACCATTATATCTCACCATACAATATGGGGCAACTGATTATTTTTTCGCGATCATAGTGTTGTTTTTCCCTTTCTGATGCATGCTGTTTATATCCCCCCACAAAGTAATGCCCTGGATAAGTCAGCTTTAACAAAATTAAGAACCTTATTAGCAAACTAATCTAGGACCATTATATCTCACCATACAATATGGGGCAACTGATATTTTTTTCGCGATCATAGTGTTGATTTTTTCTTTCTGATGCATGCTGTTTATATCCCCCCTTAAAGTAATGTCCTGAATAGTAAGCTTTAACAAAATTAAGAACCTTATTAGCAAACTAATCTAGGACCATTATATCTCACCATAGTCACCATACAATATGGGGCAACTGATAATCTTTTCGCAATCATAGTGTTGATTTTCACCTTTCTGATGCATGCTGTTTATATCCCTCCCACAAAGTAACGTCCTGGAAAAACTTTATCAAAATTAAAAACCTTATTAGGAAACTAATTTAGGGACCAATTACATCTCACCATACAATATTACGTTTACCATAACACGGACTAACCACTGTTAACGCCCATTTTAAATGGTAATAGTTTTTAAAGCAACGAAGCATATTTTAATTGGTTCAGTGTGTCGTTAAAAGTTACTACGGAATACTATGTAGTGTACTGTTGCTACCTATGTCTGTTTTTCAGTGTGATACTGTAACGAAGCAGCCAGTTTTTTTATCATATTATTATTTTTTAGACCAAGGGGTATCATGGTGATGAGCTCGTGGCTAAATAATAACAGCCGCTCGGGTCGATCTTTAGGTTAAGCCGTGCTTGCCTAGGTTGGTCTGTGGATGGGTGACCACCCTTACATGTCGAGTCCTCCGTGCCTCGGAAAGCACGTAAAGCTGTTGGTCCCGGCTGTCATTTGTAGATATTTGACAGTCGATAAAGGTAGTCAGTGGCCCAAAAAGTCTCGCAACTGGTCTTACCAAGGGGTATCGTATTACCCAGTACAAACTGGGTTGTGGAGGTCAGATATGCAGTCGCTCCATGTAAAATACTGATATTCAGCTGCATCCGGTTAGACTGGAAGCCGAACCCAACATAGTTGGGAAAAGGCTAGGCAGATGATGGTATCATAGTACCCGGTAACTGAATTGAGGAGGTCAGATGCATCAGGTTAGACTGGAAGCCAGCCCCAAGCTAATTGCAAAATGAGCTAGGCGTACGATGAATTTAAATTTAATGCGATATCTGTGATAGTAATCGTAGTTACGAGAGAATATACTCGGAGAAGACGAAGGGTAATGTGGGTAATCAGATCTTTTCAAAAAGAATAGTGTAACTCGCTTACAGCTTACTTTTGTCTTTCCTATTGACCTACAGGATGCAATTTTGCTGTAACATTGCATAAAATCTATCATGCCTTGTACTTAGATCCATCCACCAAATCTTCATTGCTTTGTGGGAATAGCGCCATTATCTCGCTTGTTGCGAACAGGGGATCGCAGTATTATGATGTCAGTGCGGATAAATACTTCCGCCCAACCATATCTGACAATCGCCTTTAATGGAAAGGTGGCTTAATATGCCACCATAGGAAAGGTGGCTTAATATACATATATATGTATGGACATGAGACGCAATTTTTAAATGCGTCGTAAGATATTTTGCTACGACTTAAAAGTTTTAAAAGCTAAACTCATTTGTTTTTAAAATAAATCGAGATATTGGCTAGCATTTAAAAACTTTTGTTGCAATAAATTGATCAATACAAAAAATAAATAAATGACGAAGTTATCCGCGAACACACATAAAAATATATATATACTTACAGTCAAATTGAGAAACCTCCTTTTTTAGAAGTCGGTTAAAAATACTGTATTTATTCCATTCATATTAGCATTCTGAATATACCCGGACTCGGTCGTTTCCTGTTCCTTCCGAGCCAAGCTTCATAAATTCCTTTTGTGAGTTTAGCACAAGCTTCCACGGCAACAAACGGATACCGTGTTGCTACAGATTTCGTGGAATTTCTCACACACATCGACAAAGCTGCAACATAGATCCTGTTGTTATTTTAGAACGTTTGCTAGAACTGCGGCTTCTGTCGAAAAACCTTTCTTAAAAGCCCTCTAGAAAAACAAAACTGATACTTTACTTGTGGAAAAAGAGACTAAAATAATAGGTTAACAACTGGAACACCACACGTGACCACAAATTACATCTTTACCACCTCACGAATTCGACGTAAACAGTCCTTTTCGTAATCAATAGACATACGATCCAATCTTCTTTCAGGCGTTAAGATAAATACAGTTAATTGTATCAAACGCCACCTTAGAGGTAGGTGTGGTGTATGTTGCTTAGCTAGATTACTGGGACACGATTATGTAGAAGGGAGACAGTCTTATTTTGAGTTTTTTCTTCTGTTAACAGTTTTTTTTATGATTCCACTACTAGCTTCGCCCGCGAGGTGTTCGATAATTGTTCCACGGGATCATACTACAGGGATAAAAAGTATCACAAGTGTTAATCCAGGTTATAAACTATCTGTGTGCTAAATTTTATCCAAATCTGTTTAGCCGTTTGGGCGTGAAGGAGTAACAAACATACACACACCCACACACACAAACTTTCGCCTTTATAATATTAGTGTGATAAGTCACACGGGTGATGGAAGATGGGGGGAAGAGGAGGAAGAGAGATGAAGAAAGAGAAGAGAGATGAGATGTGAAGTGACAAGACTGGAAAATCCAATAACTTACTCCTCGTAGAGAGAAGAAACTGGTTTTGATCCCATAATTGTCGAGTGTTTTGAGTTCCTATTTCTCCCCCAGTGCTAATCTTTTCTGTAATCTCTATTCAAATACGATAGATGGAATTTCCTTCTTCAAATTATTCTATCAAAATCAGAGATGCTTCATTATCCTTATCGGAATTGTTGATTGACCGTAAGGAACTAACCCGGTGACGAAAATTACCATAGTCATGACAAAATTATGCGGCTCCATGCCGGAAATCAGCTCATTTTAATGTGTTTTACGTGATCGCGAGGGCATTGTTGCAAACATCTGTTACGGCCCAGTGACCTCCAATATTAATCATGTTTATTCATTAATCTTTTGTTTTTTTTTAGGATAAACAATGTATTTATTAGTGCAATGGTTAATGTTATGGTTATAAATTGATAACATAAATTAATCGAAAAATGTGTAAAAGACACTCACTTTACTTTGGCCACAGTTACACACACACACACTTTGGTCACAGTTTGGTTGGTACAGACCACTGTACTTTGGCCTCTGATTGATTTGCCGTCTATAGTCCGTTCCAGTCAAAATTTGAGCTTCCTATCTAGTAAATTATCACTTGCTTCGGTGAAGGAAAACATCGTGAGGAAAACAGCATGTCTGAGAGATATTTTATCGTCGGCATGTAAAGCCAAGTCCGAGGTCCAAGGGCGGCATAAAAACTCTGACACCCGATACACACGATAAAAAAAAAACTACACTAAAATTGCTAGTTTAATATTTTTCTTGGTTCCGTCTGAGCTCGCTGCGACCAGCACGAGTCATCCATCCTGAATACACGTGCATCCTGTGACCTAGACCGCTCGTGCGATGCTGTTGTTATTTGTTTTGTTTCTCTGATAACTTGCTAGGGTAAGTGGAGCTTGAAGAGTGTCTGTGCCTAGCAGGGGGGCTCCGGTCTTTACGTACAGATAGTTTTGAGGGAAAGTAATAAGTAGGGATGTTCTTTCCACTCGTGTTGTTGTATGACTGTATCGATTCCATACCGGCAGTAAAACTTTGAAGTTGATTTGGCCTAGAGTAATACGGACTTTTAATAGAATACGAGGCCATCTTAAACTAGCCACTACTATAGAATTCCAAGCCAAAATTGACATGTCTTGTGCTTGTGCCTAAACAATAACAGCCGCACTGGTCTATCTTCAAAGTTAAGCCGCGCTTGCCAAGGTTAGTCTGTGGATGGGTGACCATTACATACAGAGTTTCGTCCATGCCTCAGAAAAAACGTGAAACCGTTGGTCCCAGCGGTCATTTGTAAATCTTTGACAGTCGTTACAGGTAGACTTCAGTGACCCGAAAGTATTATACATATTACCCGGTACTAACTGGGTTGTAGAGTTCAGATAGGCAGTCGCTCCTTGTAAAATACTGGTTTTCAGCTGCATCCGGTAAGACTGGATGCCGACCCCAATAAATTTGGGAACAGGCGAAGCAGATGTTGAAGATAAGACATGTCTTGTGATTTGAAAATAAGCTGAAACCTCAGGTTCTTCGAAATTTGATCACTCATGTCTGTTGTCACTAAGCGACTTCCAAATGATTGCCTGTAAAATTGGTTTGTTAGATTTTAGAATTCACCGCGTCTAGAATAGCAATGAAAATCCAGCAACGTTCTTTCAAAATAAGTAAGCAAAGGAACTGATTGCAGCTGGTTTCATACTTATAGAGGAAAAGCAGTTAAACCATCCAAGAGATCGTCCAAGAATGGTTTTCAACCTCAAAACAATTGAGGGCAAGTTGTCACTTGTGTGATAAAATCTGACACTTCGTAATCATAATTATTGCAACGTGGAATACAAAGTAGACACCGAGTTTCATAGTTATGTAGGTCCATTTAAAGTTGTGTGAAACTCAAGTTTTAATGCCTAGTCTTAGCGTTGGAAACAACCCCAAAATATAGGAATATTATCCAAAAGAAGAAATGTAAGTTTAGATTTGTGAAACTCATTCCTTAATCCCTAGATTTTAAAGGCTAATTTTGATGGAAATGCCAACGTAAAGAAGATATTGTCCAGAGAAGAATGAGCGGGTGATGCCTTAAAAACTGTCCGCAAGCAATATGAAAAGGCTAATTCTGAAAAGTTTATCCTTTTAAAGCACAAAGCGTAAAGGAAATGTAATAACTGCTCCATAAACAAGCCTACGGAAGACGAAGAGAACGTTTTAAAATAAAACCAATATAATATATAGAAATGAAACTTATGGCAACGAAGCCATTAACTCTACAACTTAGAAAACACACCTTAGCTCTTCGTGATAAGGTGTAAATTACAGTGTGTTTTAATAATAATTTCCCCAGAAGATTTTCTTCAATGGTCTCATTATGTGCAATGCAAAGAAAGTAGGTAAAAGTTTGTACTTACCGTCAAATAGATTAAGATCTTGAGTTGGTTTAAACGAGTTTTTTATCGAGTTCAGTTTATAGATTACTGTACCTACTGGTGTTATCGTTTTTAATATTGTTAAGAGGAGAGCTTAATTTTAATAGAAAATTATGGAGGTAAAAAGAAACGAAGAAAATTTTAAAACTTCATTATTCTGTTAACGTAACTTTGCTTCAAAATGAGGCAAAGTTTTCGTCAGGGTTTCGTTCATAAAAAAACATCGCAGCTTCTAAACATATTTTAAATGTCCTGTTGATGAAATCCCATGTCTGGCAAACGGTCACCTAACGTCAATTTGAATAAAATTAAATCGTCCGTGTTGAAAAAAATATCATATGGCACTTGGCAATAGCTATAGTTTTCCATCATCAGTGAAAGAATTTTTAAAATTCGACCAGTAGTTTCGGGTGTTATCTACATTCAAACTTACAAACTTTATCTTTCTATATATATAACCTTTTCAAGTTTTTTCTATATTAGCTTAAATAAAACTTGAAAACAACACAAATACAGATGAATTTGACAAATATTCTTCTAAATACTGCCTCCTTGGCCGAGCGGTCGTAACGTAAGCGCGACTGCCGAGCTTGAGGTCCTGGGTTCGATTCCCAGGTCGCGCAAAATATTATTGGGTTTGTCCTTCAGGAATTTCTCAGTAGCAGTCACGGAGTCTGGATTCGTGGCTCGCTCCCCATTACATGGAATTTAAACATAAAATTGTCGGTGAACTATTAGGTACACCTCTGCCTAATCCTTCGGGGATTACAGGCGTGATGTTATGTATTCTTCTCAATAATTTAGCCCCATGTCTTCTTCAGTGGTCCTCATACCACCGATCACATGAAGTCAATGCCTCATTACCTTGACGGTAACGCTTCCAGATTATTCCGTGGCCAGTAAAAACGTATGTGATACTGAGTAGAACGTTTATCATCACTATTCTAAGAAAACAAGCGAAGTTTTTACTGGAAATTTTCCTGAGGGACCTAACAATAGTGTCTGTTGTAAAGCTTAATGCATATTGTAGATGATTAATGGGTTGTGATTGATTATTTTGCGCCTAGTTTGAACATTTTGAGTGAGATAAAATCGTAGAATATAAGTGAAAACTTTGACATGTAGTGAAAGATGAGTAATAGCAGAAATTACAGTTTTTTTCAGGCGTTTTAATTGTCACCGTATCAGCCTTTTAAACATATTTTCGTTCTAACGAACTACAACATATATTTCGCAAGATTTTTGTCAAATGCTCGGGACAAACCCAACAGTTAATGGTGTTTATATCGCCCTATGGGACTTTGTATAATGAAATAACTTTTAAAACACTTTATTTTTGATTTATTTTGCAGAACGTAGCTCACACACATTTGAGACATTACAGAGTAAAAAAATGGAAAAGAGTGTTGCCACATAAGCACACAAAAAAATATTGTAAAATAAACTTATGTCATAGACATAGGTGGGGGGGGGGAAAGTATATTACTTGAATCAAACTTAAAGAAAAAAAAAAAACAAAAAAAAAAAAAAAAAACGATCAGATGGTTATATGTACTGGTACTTATATTATATATATTATGTCCTACTTCCCTAATTTAATACTTATTATACACTGTAAATCTCTAATCTTAGTTTTATTTGTTTTATTTATTCTATAGGTAATAGTACAACCTTGGACACTGCTCGAGTGTGCAATTTCTTATCAGATGTTTGAACTTCTACAACTCTTACATGGTTGTCCTTGCCGCAAATCACCTTGGTGATTCTACCCATGGGCCAATAAAGGGGTGGGGTATTAGGATTCAATAATAGAACTACATCGCCCAGCTTGAGATTAGGTAAAACCTTTCTCCATTTAGTTCTCTCGTTGAGCGAAGATAAATAGTCCTTTGACCAGACCCTCCAGAAATGCTGCCGAACCTGCTCACAACATCTCCAAAACCGGAGTCGATTGGTTGGGTATTCGGTTAGATCGGGCTGCGGTATAGCTGTTAAAGGGGTACCGATTATGAAATGTCCCGGAGTGAGACATGAAAAATCGGACAAATCCTGACATGGTTTAGCCATTAGTGGACGCGAATTTAAAATACTTTCAATTTCGGCCATAATTGTACTAAACTGCTCATAAGTAAATATTTTACAAGTTGATATTCTTTTTAAATGGAACTTAGTTGACTTGACGGCTGCTTCCCACAAGCCTCCATGATTTGGGCTGTAAGCTGGGATAAAATGGAATTTAATTTCTTTCTGCAGCATGAAACTATGGACTTTTTCCTGAAACTCTTTATTGTTATGTAATTTATATAATTCTATAAGTTGGTTATTGGCACCTTTAAAGGTGCTGGCATTGTCGCAGTAAACGTCTGAAGGTATACCCCTACGCGAGATGAACCTTTTAAATGCAGCTAAAAATGTATCAGTTGTCATATCAGATACAACCTCTAAATGTATGGCTTTGGAGACGAAGCAAACAATGACGGCAGCATAACCCTTACTAATTATACTATTTCTTTTTGACGATTGTTTTATATCAAAGGGTCCGCAATAGTCTATGCCCACCCGCTCAAATACACGAGCAGGGTTTACACGATCTTTAGGCAAGGAACCCATGAGTTGTTTGGCAGTTTCTGCCCTATGCCTACAGCAAATAGTACATTTGTGGATTACACTTTTGACTTCTCTCACAGCATTTACGATGAAGTATCTTTGTGATAAACTGCTTAAAACAAGCTTTAAGCCAGCATGCATTAGAGTCAAGTGCTCTTGTATAATAATTATTTTAGTAATGTGACAATGCTTTGGCAAAATAATAGGAAACTTTTGAGAATAATTTACTTTTGCATTATGTAGTCTGCCTCCTACTCGTAAAATGCCATTGCTATCTAAAAATGGGTGTAGGGACTTCAAAGAGGTTTTGATGGGTGATTCTTCAGCAATGCATTTTAATTCTTCAGCAAAATAGTGTTTCTGAATGACCCTTTGTATACAGCTCAAAGCCTTTCTGATCTCCCCTACAGATATTTCCCCAGTTATCACATTGTTACGTTTTTTACATTTATTAACAAACCGTAAGACGTACGCCATAACACGCATCGTTTTGTACAAGCTAGAATATTTTTCAATAAATGTCTCAACTATTTCATTTTTTATGGTCATTGTACATGATGTATTTTCATCAGAAATAGTAACAGGTTGAAAAAATGGCTTTTCGACAGAAGCCAAATAAAGATTATAATTATTACAGTCAAGTAAATAATTAGGACCATGCCTCCATAATGAATTATTAAAAATATCCATTGGCTCAGAGCCTCTGGATAAAATATCAGCTGGGTTTAAAATTCCTGGTGTAAAATGCCAAATTGAATTTTGTGTAATTTTTTTTATCTCTCTTATGCGGTTTCCTATGTAAGCAGGGACCTTTACAGGTGATAAATCTAACCATCCGAGAACAATTTTTGAATCACAAAATAAATGAACATTTTGAATTTTTAACAACCTAGCAACATGTGATGCAAGTTTTGCTAATAATAATGCTCCATTGAGCTCTAATTTAGGTATAGTTAACTTAGAATTAATACCATTAAGTCTAGATCTGGAGCAGAGCAAATGAGAACTGCATTCACCACCATTTTTGACCTTTATGTAAACACAACAGCCATATCCCTTTGCAGATGCATCACAGTAGCCAATGACTTCAAGCTCACTTTCATCCTTGGTTTGTACATAGCGTGGAATAACTATTTCTGGCATGCCAATAAGATTTGCATAAAAACTATTCCAGAATGTTTCTAGTTCAAGCGGTAATGGGGTGTCCCAGTCTAAATTATGTTGCCACAACTCCTGCATAAAAAGTTTGGCCCTCATAGTGACAGGCCCCACAAATCCCATTGGATCAAATAATCTGCTTATTGAACTTAAAACTTGCCTTTTTGTTGGTACTTTAGTGGGAACTACATCTCTGCCATTCAACAGGAATGCATCACTACCAGCATCATACGATATGCCTAATATTTTGATTATTGACTTATCCTGATCTAAATCTTTGCGATAAGAGCCTAGGGCTTCCTGTGGAACATCATGAAGTAGCTCTGAGCTGTTAGATACCCATTTATGTAACCTGAAATTGGCATGACTGAGAAGTATGCTAAGTTCATATTTAAGCTGCCTAGCTTGATCAATTGTATTACATCCTGCCTGGATATCATCGATATATGAATTATTTATCACTGCTGTGCTTGCTAAAGGATATTGATCCTTGTATTGTTTTGCTAATGTAATAAGACATTTAGTGGCCAAATAAGCTGAGCTGGTCAAACCATAAGTTACTGTCTGTAATTGCAGGACATTCATGATCCCATTTTCGCGCCAAAGAATATTTTGCAAACATCTGTAATCCGGATGTATTTTTATCATTCTGTACATATGACGGATATCACATTGTATAGTGTATTTGTGTGTTCTGAACAGTATCAATATATCAAAGAGTGAATTTTGTATTACAGGACCATTGCACATAATGTCGTTGAGACTTAAGCCATTTTTATTCTTTGCACTGGCATCAAATACCACCCTCAACTTATTTGTTTGTTTGTCTAATCTAAGTACCCCATGATGTGGCAAAATAAACCGTGGCTCATCTCTAGGGTCACAAGTTTTTGTATCAATAAATTTTGCATGCCCTAAATCTATGTACTCTTGTATAAATGTTTTGTATAAATCATAGTACTTAGGGTCCTTTCTAAATCTTTTTTCTAAACTGTATAATCGCTGCAAAGCAATTGCATATGAATTAGAAGGGTCAATGTCCTGCAATTCAACCTTGAGTGGATACTTGACCTCAAATGTATTATTTCTTAATGAAACCGACTCATTAAATATCCTTTCACTATACTCGTGCTCAGGCAAGGACTCATGATATATATCTGGTACCTTTTCTGCCTCCCAGAACTGATTTATGCAGTGATCAAGCTCTGGGCTTATGACTGTATGCATAGCAATGGCTGTATCATCAGTGGACATTCCTGGAGATGAGATGATGTATCCCAGCTGTGTGTTCAATAAAATGGGATCTGCTGGGCCACCCTCTATCTTTCCATCAATAACTATTTTGAAAAATACATCACAGGCGAGTAGAATTGATATCTCACCTGGAGTTGAAAAATCTTTGTCAGCTAAGTCTACATGTTTAGGTATAACAAAGCTACTTAGATCTATTTTCCTTTGCGGAACCTTTGAGGTTATCTTGTTGATTACCGAACAAGTAACACTGAATGAAAAATTATTCTTTAATGATTCGCATTGTAATTGTATGCCTTTGCTAGTGGAATTGTTACAAATATCACCTAACGTTGAAATGTTTTTATGCAAATCAATAAGAGGCAACCCTAGCTGATCAGCCAAGGATGCAGTACAAAATGAAGACTGGCTACCACTGTCCAAGAGGGCTCTAACAATTAACTTTTCATTGTTGGCTCCAGTTACCAAAACATTGGCAGTGGGAAGTACTACACTTGCAATGAGGGGCTGAGAAATGTGCAAACTTACCGGTGCAGCAGCTTTACCCTCATTTGTCTTTGCTCCAGCTTTATCCTCTGGTTGATGTAGCAATGAGTTGTGTGAACTGGAATTACAAACGGAACATTTAAATTTGTACCTACATTTTTGTGAATGGAATGCCAGACACACATGACACAAATTATTCTTTTTTACAAATTCTAGTCTCTTTTGGATTGATTCTGCATTGAATGTGGGACATTTAAATAGCTTATGCACTTGGGAACACATGGAGCACTTTGAGGTTTCACTTTTGTTAACTTGCACTGACAAGCTCACTGCTGATTTCGGCTTGGCTGGTGTTTTATCACCCGTAGGTGTGCTGGCCTCTAAGGAAGCTGCTCGCTTGTCCAAGAAGGTGAGTAGCTGATCCATGGTTACTACTTGTGTTGTGTCCCTCTCCGAGTGAAATAATCTGACCGTGAGGGAGTCAATCTTGCGCATCAATATGCATGATAAAATGGCATTCCATTCTGCAACTGGTTGTTCAAGATTCTTTAATGCAGTAACATGTTGTCTGACTTTAGCAACAATGTCTCTTAACTGCTGGGAAGTACCACGCTGTATACTTGGCATATCAAGTAAATTGCACACATGGCTATGTATCAACAACGCTGGATTATTATATCTTTTCTGTAACAATTCCAATGCGGCTTCATATGACTTGCCGATGATGGGCAAGTTATCAATTATTTGTAGGAGCTCTCCCCTTACATATTTTTTCAAGAAACATATTCTTTGTACATCTGTTAATCTCTTGTCATGGTGTACTACCGCTTTGAACATCTCCATGAATGGATTAAAGCTGGCAATCTCCTTTCCATCGAATATTGGTATTTCCAATGTAGGAAGCTTGGCTGCATGGTGGCTAAGATCTTTTGAAGAGTCTGTTGGAGGATTCTGCACCTTTATTAGACGCTCTAATGTCGCTAGCAGCTTGAGGTATCGTTCTTCAGGGTCGTCCTCATCTTCTTCCTTCTCGCCCAAAAGTTCCAAACTTATGGAGATGTCTCTGTATTTGTTGTAATTATCAATCAGATTCTGCTTGCGGACCTGTAGCTCCTCGAGCCCGAATTGGCCATTTTCGAGATACTTCTCTAGCCTTGTAAACGAAGCCTTGCATTGGCCTCGTGCGGCGACAAGTTTTTTCCGCTCCACATCTGGCATAATATTGCTTGATTCTTCGTCCGAACTACTTGGAAAATCCGATCGATCCGATCCTGAGCTGAGGCTCGAATAAATGCTCATTCAACTGATTTATTTTTGGAAAACGAACTGTATTTTTGCAAAAAACACCACGTTGCCTCGTAGCGGGAAAAACCATGTAGGCGTCAACCAAGTCTGTTTTCGTTGCACTATGTATGCGACGAATCGATCACAGTTGATGATTTCTGTCTTATGATTGGACGTTCGTCTGAGGTGTTGGTACGTCAGCCAATGGTCTTGTCGCCCAATGCTGTCGGACAATGCAGCGCACAATGAGAACGCACTTGCACGTTGTAAATATGCTTCCAACGCAAAATGGCGTCCTGCCGGCCGGCGAAATACCAGTCTCAACACGAAATACAATGTAGTCTCTGAATTGAATAGCTCAGTAAGAGTTATCACTGAAATGTTTCGGCACCAATGTTTATATCGCCCTATGGGACTTTGTATAATGAAATAACTTTTAAAACACTTTATTTTTGATTTATTTTGCAGAACGTAGCTCACACACATTTGAGACATTACAGAGTAAAAAAATAGAAAAGAGTGTTGCCACATAAGCACACAAAAAAATATTATAAAATAAACTTATGTCATAGACAAATGGTGAAAATCGAGACCATTAACATTCAACAGTAGCTAGAAATCATACTATAGAAATTCACCAAAAAAATATAAATATAAACTGATGAACTGGTGTTTTAAATACTAAAACGTAGCGCTCTAGAGCAGAATTCGAGGCCTTTTGACAATATATATTTTTTTAAATTGAAAAACATATATGACCATCGTTTTAATCCAATAACTACTACTGAGTACACTGATGGTCTGCCACTTTTTACTCTTATGGCCGGCCTCTCTTTGTATAGATTTCCCGTACAATAAGAGATCTGCATAAACTGGTTTTTCATAGCTCGATTTGTTGCCGAGCGTACACACTCACACGTGACCCGAATAAAATGGTTCACCAGTTCAAAAAAAACTTTGATCGACTTTTGTTAACACTACCTATTGATCAGTCAATACTACTTAAAACAATTATCACGAAGTGTTGTGCTCGTCTGTGAATAATAATTTCGAGGTTTGTTTTGGTAAAACGAAAGGAATTCTAGGAGAAAATAGGTGGTAGATGTAATTTAAATTGTTCTTATTACAACAATAATAAAAGAAACGCGGAGTGGAATCTTTTATGATTGGAAAGAAGAGATTAGAATAACTCTTTGTTTTTATAAGCACGGAATATTTTGTGAAAATGTAAGGTGAAATAAATTCGTTTAAATTAATTATGTTACAAGCATACAAAATCAGGGAACAGTATTGGCAAAGTGGTAACAGGCTTTCGAGTTGAAGGTCCGAACTCAGACAGGCGCGTTCATCATTATCATTTGACCTGACTTCACCCACACTGCCTCTCTTTGCGCCAAGCTCTTGTGCCAGCCTTTTTTTTTTTCGGATGGGTAATCATCAAATGACTTCTCCCGCTCTGGGCGGAGCAGGAGGGAGTGTCAGACTTTTACTGACTAAAACCCATCCATGTTCCTTCATCGCCCTTTGTGTTCCGGGGTCACGGTATCTCTTTCGAACAGTCCCGCAACCCCGGTCTTGTGCCAGCCTCATCCAAGAAATTCAGTAGATGGCAAAAATGTCGTCTGCCCATCTCGCCAAGCGCGATGTTTAGTTTATCACATCAGCACTACTTTCAAAAATCTGAAGGAAAATATCGTAAGGAAAATGGGATGCCCTAGAACAAAAATTCCCAGACATGTGACACCTATCAACCCGCACTGGGCCCGTGTGATGAATAACAATCCTGTTTTGGCAGTTGGAACATTATAGGCCGATTCATCATCACCTGCCTCCTGCCTTTTCCCCATTCTACTTGGGGTGCAACACGTATTCTTCTCCCATTCTCCCCTGTATGACGTCACGGCATCATTTACTGCTTTCTCTTTCATATCATTCCTCACACAATCCTTCTATCTTGACGTCTGGGAGGAACTTTTGTCTGAATGGCAAGTTAGGTGGGATAATTCCATTAAGGGCCGACACCTCTACCAGTTCTTTCCATCCGTTCGTGAACGGCTGGCCAGGACATGGTTGGAGGTTGATCACTGTGTTGCCCAATTTCTCACCGGTCATGGTAACTTTAAGAGTAAATTATTTTCCTTCAAGCTTGTTGACTCGCCTTTTTGTCAATGTTCCACATCTGACTGCGAATATGAACAATCAGCACATCACATTTTATGGGAGTGCAGTCTTTGGCAAAATGAACGCAATATTATGTTGGATAGTGTACAGGTTACATCCGGAGTTATTTACTATACAGACCTTGTGGAAACTAGAACAAATTTCCGTGCGTTCAAGCGTTTTTGCCATACCTATTATTGGAATCAAATATAACAGCTCACAACTTAGGACCCATTAATGTTAATATTTATCCGTGGTGCTAGGCAACTGGGCCTATCCCAGTTGTAAACGTCCCTTTGTGCCTATTGGCCTTGTTTCGTTCTGTCTCCTGCTGATATGGAGGGAAGTGGAAATTACGGTTTTTTCCTACTCCTCCACTATACTTTTCTGATTAATTTCGTTGCGGGATCCAAGACAGTTCAATTCGTTCTCTAATTAAAAGTTGTATGGCAATTTTCATCGGGTAGTGTAACCTACGCCTTATATATTTCTATTACGCTGACAAACAATAGAAGTATGTCTATAATGTGAGAAAACAATGTTTTTATTGGACCGATTACTATTATCCACTACCATTAATGACAATGTCAATAACCATAATTACTAGGAATTGTAGAAAAGTTATAGCTAATCGTTTTTGCTTTGCACTATTACGTGATTGTGAAGAATTTGTATGTGGTGATGCCGTAGTGTGCAAATGCCATGTTTTCGCGTAAAAGTCATTATTCAATAAGGTTAGTCTAGCGTAAAGCGTGTTGTTTTGACAATTTAATTGACTATGTTGTCGTTGGTCGAGAGGTCGCAAACGCGACTACTGAGGATGAGGTCCTGGGTTCGATTCCCGGGTCGGGCAAAGTGTTATTGGGTTTTTCCATCAGGAATTTCTCAGTAGCAGCCATGGAGTCTAGATTTGTGCCCGGTTGATGGTAATAGGCTCACCTCTTATTACATGGTACTTAAGACATAACTGGAGAAATGTGGGTTTACTACATATAAGTTACTCCCCGAAGGGTTATGTAAAGGAGATAACATCAAGCCTGTAAAGGCTTGATGTTATATATGTAAAACCTTAAATAGAGCTGCTGAGATTATCTGAATTACACTGGCTACATTGTCGCTTTCGTCTTTCACGAATTTTGTTTACTCTGTCAAATGAGCTTTAAATATTTAGGACGCTTATTCCATTCAAAAACTCAATGGGAGAAAACCAACCAATGGGCATGACCTATTTAAACCAGATCAAAAAACCTTTTAACCCAAAACCCATTACCATTATAGGCCTGCGTACTATAATCCTTTTTTTATCTCCACGAGCACTAAAAGCGGAAAGCGTAGTATTACAGTGCACATTAACATACAAACTAGAGCCCAGCACAGATTTAAGAACAAAATGGACAAGCTTTGTTAACTACCGAGCTTCACAGTAAGTTCCTAATAGAAATAGCCTGAAAGTCTTAAGCGCAGGCCACACCGTCACTTTCGATAGTTCGCGTTGTGAACCGAAGTATAAAAACCTCCTTTTTTTGAAGTCGGTTAAAAAGAGATGAAACGAACCTCGTCCGGCTCGCTCGCGGCATTGAAATGAATATGGTTTACTATGTTTTGTAGCTTTAAATTGTGTACATAACTATGGAATAATGGCTGTAGGCAATGAAATGGTTCCTTGTCTGTGTTTATCTTTATGCGACTCCTTGAATCTCTTGAATGGAGATTTCCGTTAAATTCATCCAGGTGGATATTAATTATTTAATAAATGTTTCACACCTTTTGTATCACTGTTACCATTTATGTGTACAAAAGTACCACATCCAATACTAACAACCGCGTACTTTTAAACCAAAGTGGGATAAAGCTGATAAACACTAGACTGTACAAAAGGCCGCCTATCGGAAGCTGCATTACCGACGTACTACCGACCTGCCTCGATAATGCACTGCTTACTGCTTCCTGGCTGTACCTGCGTATCGTTGCTGTATTTGTTTTATGTTTACGTATTATGGCATCATTGTACGTAGTGAGATTCCCAGCAGTGGGTATAATATAGACATCATCTGCCTAATCTTTGCTCAGTCTAATTAGATGCAGCTGTATACCAGTATTTTACCTAAAGCGACTGCCTATCAGACCTCCGCAACCTAGTTAGTACTGGGTTACACAATACTCCTTGGTAAGACTAGTTGTAAGACTTTTGGGCTCCTGACTACCTGTAACAAATCACAAATGGGAGCCATGACCAACGATTTCCAAGGCACCGAAGAAACTCGAAATGTTATGGATGGTCTGTGTTATCCACAGACTAACAGCAAGTGCGTCTTAACTGAAGATGGACCCAGGCGGCCGTGATTACCGTGATGAACCACGAGCTCCCCTCCTCTTATAAACTGATTGTTCCATTAACAATACTTAGATAAATATTAAAAACAGATCTATTTCCAGAGCATAAATATTTGAAATCTTCTCGAAGACCATCAATATTCCCTAGACTATTAATTCCGAAAATGCACACAAATAATAATGCTTCAGAGATCTCAGAAAAGGTAACGTGCGAGTAGTTCCGAGTTTCCTATTGTCGTCTGTTTTCTCTGCCATTCGTTACTGGCTTTTACCTGTCGCTGCATTTCCATGGAAATCGTGTATCTACGGAAAAGCTAAGCGAAATTTATGAGAAGCATTTCTTTTTAAAATGAGACTGAGATTGAATAATGTTGTTTTGAAATATTATATGATTGTGTTGGATGATATGGCAAGAAAGGAGGTGTCTGATGAGAAGACAAGTAATAGAGAAGTAAGGAAGAAGAAGACATGCTGCGCCGGCAACAAATAAATAAGGGCACGAAAATGTTAGTGACGATGTGTTGTATGGTCTAAGTAAATTTGTTAGAGAAAAAGATAGGAAAATCAATTTTTTTTTAAATTGTTTACAAAGTATTATTTTAAAGTTATTGACAATGTCAAAACAGGGTACGGATTCGTTATATCTGAAGAGATAAAGAGTAGCAAAAACAGATGAATGAACCCGTAAAATAACTATATCTCACAAACTCGCAACATTTTTAATTTGCAAGGCAACAATATCACAGGATTTCCCAGTGTCAATGTCACCGACCTTGCTTAATTAGAAACTTTTTTAATTAAATCCCATCTTATTTGGTTTCAGGATGCAGACACGGTGGAGAAACTCAACGAGAGTGGAGAACTGAGGAAGATGTTGAAACCTTATAAGGTAAATAGCTTTTTATAGTTTATTAAAGAGTTTATTTTTCGTCCTAATCGAGAACTGGACAGGTCAGATATCGACCTACCGTTTAATGTATTCTTTTTACTAACAAGGTCAAGGTAAGTTCCTTCAATACGAAGATCACATTATGAGGTGACATGAAACTATAATATTTTGAATTTTTTTTTTCGTTTTGTGTTTACCTATCAAGTGTCGCTCTGCTGGTCAAATGCCTCCTCTTTCTCCTTCCAAATCTCTCTATCTTGAGCTGTTTTTAATACGTTATATTTATTTTTACCATTGACATAAAAATCTATCTTTATCTTTAGAACAATGGGACCTATTGAGTCGTCTCTAAAATAGTTAAAAGTCCATCCTATCTCTAAAATTCATGCCTTAACTTTTGTACTGTATCTTTTTTTGTTTTGAAGTTTCTATGTTGACAGTATATCTGTCCCACCTTGAAAATAAAAGCCTTAAATTTACATAATGTAGTAGTTCTGTTGTATTCGAGTTTATCCAAGGATACCAAACTAGGTAAAGTTACTTATGATTTCTACGAAACGTTCATTACTGACAAAGTATTCTCCAAGGACTATGATAACGAACGTTTCAAGACATCTCTTCACTTGTGAATAAAACAATATCCGTTTCATAATCTGACTTATGATAGCAGTATGTTTTAATTAATTCGAAGAATAATGTCGCGTATGCTCATCTGTTAGACATTAATCCCTTTAGTTTTTAGATAGCAACGTAAAAATAGGGCATCATCTGACTAGCTTTTTCCCAACTATGTTGGGATTCGGATCGACTTCCAGTCTACCGGGATGCAGGTCATTTTACATGGATGGCCTGCCTATCCTTAATTGACTTCTGACTACCCATAATTAGCTTTAACGACTGTCAAAGTATACTGACAGCCGCACGGGTCGATCTTCAAGGGCAAGCTGCGCTAGCCAAGGTCGGTTCGTGGTTGGGTGACCATCTATTTTATACCGAGCCTCTGCCGTGCCTCTGAAAGCACGTTAAGCCCGTTATGGCCGCCAGTCTGACAACCATGGCGTATCGTATTGCCCTTTACGAGTACCACCTGGGTTTTGGAGGTCAGATATATAAAAAACTGGTATGCAGTTCCATCCGGTTAGACTGGAAGCCAACTCCAACGAATATCAAAGATCTACGAATGACGTTAAATTAGGAGAGCTTGTTATATTTTCATCTTTACAATAAAACTTTTATGAAAAAGGTTTATTGTGTCAATGAACTTTATAGCTATGGCCAGAATACAATTATTGTTATTTTTTTCCTCTTTGTGAATTCAAAAAAGAAACAATTGACACACTAACAGAGTTTTCCATAAGGAGTTTTGTCATCGAACAAAGCTTTGGTTAAAAAAGGAATTTATATAAGATATTTTTTTTAGTTAAACATCACAATCGTGTTACAGTCCAATGAAATGAAGTACTTACAAAAGATTTACGATATTAGAAGCTTTCAAGCTAAATCAGGAGTTAAATTTAACAATTCATCTTGAAATGTTAGTAATTAAATTAATCTATTCTGTTCATCTGACACTCTGTTTTTACATCGGATTGATAAACGTTCACTAATAATATTTGATTAATTTATTTATTTCCGCCGTTACGTATTCTTTTGGGTACTTTTACGTATTTTTTTATCCTCCTTTCTGAATACAGCCGATGAATTGTAAGATTTTTAATTAAAATAAAATTATGGAAATTTATCCATCCAATCCATCAATGTAGAAAGAACTAGGATGCCCCTGATAGACGCACAGGTACTGCACCCATTACTCCTAATTTCTTCTGGGATTCAAAATTTAGTTATAAATACTTTCCCTTTTTCACCTGTGGTTATCAAAAAACGCTTACTCTTCACTATCACTACATATTATAAAACAAAGTCCCCCGCCGCGTCTGTCTGTCCCTATGTATGCTTAGATCTTTAAAACTGCGCAACGGATATTGATGCAGGTTTTTTAATAGATAGAGTGATTCAAGAGGAAAGTTTTAGTATATAATTTGTCAAGCGGGCGAAACCGCGGGCTTCAGCTAGTTATTTATATTCCACATTTCCAACGTCCAAAGACACGAAAATGCCCACTGAAAATATCACTTTTCGGGACAATCCCCAAAAACCAATACATTTATCATGATGCTACTCGGAACCAGATACTACTCCATCCATCCAATCCATCAGGGTAGACTGTATCCACATGGTAACTGTAACGTGTTTACACAAGGTTGAGCACAGAGACCGCTACACAAAGTTTACTTTGTACGTAATTCACCGCATAATGGTAGCCCAGAATAAGGAGATACAGAAGACTAACTTCATGTTTGAACAATAAGATGAAACGTCCATAGAAAGGGAGGATCCCCAGACCGGAGGTGTTGTCTTTGGTGGGCTATGCTGCTCATCGGTTATTGTCCGGTTTTTTTATAAAAAGTCTAAAATGCGGGTAACTCTAATATAGGGATGCATGGCTCTTTTGGCGCTTGAATGACATTGACATGTAGCGGACATTACAAAAAGTACTACAGCGACATAGTACAAAAGAGGACTACACCGCCACCTATGCTAAAAAAGAAGAACTAATATCAAAATACTGAATCGCGCTATCAAAGTTATCCAAGACTTCCGCAGTGGCCCACCAGACACAACACCGGTCTGGTCGGAGGATCCTCTCTTTACTATGGGGGATGAAGAAATTTACACCCTGTTCTCATACCCTTACAGTATTAAATCAGTAGGGCGCTATTAGTAATCATTGTAATTTTGAAGGAAATTGCAAGGAAAGAACTATGCAGCACTATATCCCAATTTAAGATACGATAGTGTAGTTCGTATGTGGTGGCATAGCTGTCGCCTGACAATCGGTAATGATTTGACGACCATCGAAAACGAGCACACATAAAGATACGTTACACGTACAGCGAGTGCAAGTACACTCACGACTGGCATTTGTTTCAGATTTCTTGGTGTCTATGTGTCGTGGGTTATATTGTCCTTCTGTACTGATTTATTCTCTGTCACTGGTTCAAACCAACAAGCTTGTGAACAACAGTTCGGGTATCTAATTTGTGTTGATCAGGTTTTAGTTCGGTGCTTGTAAATGTACGTTAGTCTAGTCTTGTCCAATTGACTATCGGAGATTTTAGATTTTCCAAAATCTGAATATCTGAACTCCTGTTAATTAAGCTTAAATAGTAAGCGCGCCCGCTATTGTAACGCACTCAAAACATTGTGCTGTTGTATGCATTGAATAGTAAACTGGTCATGAAGGTATTTAAAGTAAATTATTACCTTAAAAACTAGTACTTTAATAAAACTTGTGAAAAACTTGGAACTTTGACCTTCAATATTTCCGTAAGTAGAAGGTTTCCAGGTATGGTCCAGAGCAACAAAATGGTCGCAATGACGGGGAGAACAAGTGCCTTTCGGCTTCCTTAAGGGTATTGTTACACCTATTTGGTACGACCAAAGTCAAACAAAGTGTATCATCAGCTACCCCTGCGCCATGCAACGATACGCATAGCATATAAAACAGTTTCCATACAATTTTATTTCAGGTTCGCATTTAAAGTTGCATAGCACTCCGACATGTAAATTCTATATCTAATTAACAATAGTGCCAAACTGTTTTGTACACTACTCATCAGTAAACTATGAACATTTTTTAATTTATCAGGTGTTTGGCAGAAAGCTCTTCTGAATAATTATAGAGTTTCACCACTATTGGTTCTGCAAGAGTCCGTCCTTTGTTTTGGAAAATTTCTGAAAATCTGTTGTAAAAAATGGATCGGTATGCTCGTTCTGTTATCTAGCCTTATGTTATCGCTCGTTTGCCTTGTAAAGGTTTGGTCAATCAACTAAGTGTAAAACTCCGGAGACCAGACTGTAAGAGGTAATGTGCCTATTGTTATATCTATACTGATGTATCTGACCTTATTGGCGAGGTTCTTCAGAAAAATCAGGTGCGTAGTACTCGCAAACGGCGTGCGTGAATGAGAAGATGTATGAACGCGGACGAGGTGAACCGAGTACGTACGGATCGTAGCAGGTAGCGTTGTCTAGTTTCAGCCATGAAAAAGAGGCGTGAGTCTGTATGGATGTCATGTATGCTGTATCTATTATCATTACAGGTGTCCGCAATCAGTGTCACTTCGTAGTGTGTTCCGAAATACTTCCTACGCAAAAGAAATTGCACAAACAAGTAAAATCGTTTCCTTGTTCGCTGTCAATTATTTTGGTTAGTATTATTACTTGTGACAATATTGCGAGTCGCACACTCGTTATGTAATTGGAAGTTACAAATAAAAGTATACTGTACGGCCTAGTAAAGTTTTCTGCTGAAAAGAGTAACACTTTTAGCACAATGGTTTATTTTTTCAACGTTAAAATAAACAGTTATAACAAACAAGACTTTTTGAATTTATCATAGTTTCATTGCAATATTAATGGTTGACCTTATTTTTTCCTAGTTAAATTGAAGTTTGAAATAAATAAGAACTTCAAAAATATTAAATGAGAGTTAAATTGAACTCATTTCTCAGAATTAAATTCTTGAGGAATGTATGTTCACATGTTACTTTTAAATCGGTGTCGTAGACATGTGATATAAGTGCAATGCAGACTTGCGTTGCGTCGATGGTCATAAAGACATAATTAAATATTATTTTGGGTGAGCCGGGATAGAGATATATATCATGAAAAGCTTCATCTCTTTATTACATAAATCATGAACTGTCCACCCGACCGATTCGGTCACCATTGTTTAACTATTGTGTATACTTCGTGGACAGATCAAAGGATAACATAACATTCTGTAATCCTCGGAGGGTTAGGCAGAGGTGTACGTATAGACCCACATTTCGCCAGTTATGTTTTTAAGTCCCATATAATAGGGGGCGAACCTATTGCCGTCGACCCAGCACAAATCCACCTCTTTATCTACATGATTTTCATTTTTTTATGCCTTTTAGAGTGTATTTGTGTGAGGTCATAGTGGGTACTCGCTTTTCCAGCTTCCACTTTAGTATATCTGAAGTCGTCTGCAGCAAATCCTTTAGTGTGTGTACTGACAAGTCTTTGCAACATATTCAAGGCAGGCAACGGTCCTGTTTTCATTTCAACAAACCTTTAATTGAATCTTGTAGCAAAGACGAAAGGTCATAAAAACAATGTACGACGAACGAACAGATCTGCTAAGGTCACATGCACAGTCGCCAACACATCAAATTACCAAAAACTGTCAATTTCTTCCAAATGATTTAAGCCATAAAATGTTGATTGCTAAGTTCAAAATCGAATGAGAAAATTTGACAGTTTACACAAGACATTTCAACGGTTTCGAACTTCGTATCCGACCGTCAATTGAACCTGTTTCCTTCATTGGAAACAACCTTCAATTCACCTTTATCAAATTGAACGCCTCACGCAATGTTTATTACGATTACTGTGTAAAAACAAATATTATTATGTCCAACATGTTTTGTAATTTGTTCGCGGTATGTGAATGTTCTTGAATAACTGCCGTGGCCATTTTGTAACATTTTTTTTTCTGCTTTTTTGTTGATTGGCTGTCTCAACTCGGGAAGTTAATTTATGGTAGATAAAAATGATTGATTAATCTATTTGGCGGTTTTTTCGATATATTCTTAATTTAAATTTTGGTGTTGTCAACTTTTCTTCGGCTGTCAGAAATGATATTGATATTATCAGCAGTATTCTGCATTTCATACTTTCTTGGATTTCTCTCCGAATGGAGGTAACTTATCGATATGCCCCCCGATTCTGGCGAAAAACATATTTATCGTGAAGTAGAAGCTATATTTTTTACGTTTCGTCTTGCTTCCACCTTAGTGATTTCCCAATGTTCGCAAACACTGACGCATTCTTTAGTCCGTAACTTTCTTGATCCAGTGGGATGGACACGTCCGCGCTACGACTGGATGAGGGGTAGAAGCAGTGTCTGGCCGATCGATATTTATCAGTCCCCTATCACCACCGTTTAAGTCTTCCGCTACTTTGCCACCAAGGATGGCATGGCGAAACTAAAACTAACAAACTGAAGTCACTAAAATTAAACGACCGACCGAGTAACTAATGCACGTCCCTTACTTTAATGAAGAGGTCTTTGGCCTGCAGTGCAAAATCCAGACTGATATACGTCCCACAGACTCGATATTCCATACAATACCCTTACATTGGGAATTAATCCTGCCAGTACTAATCAATTGATTAATAGTACGAGACTAAAAGACTAACAGTCTTGTAGGTTTTCCTAGCAATTTCTTACAAATAATTTAATCAAGTAAATTAGATTTAAATACCCAGCAGGGGTCGGGTAAAAACCCGTCTAGACGACGAATAACCTATTGAAATATCTACATACTTATAGAGACTCTTTCCGAGGTCTTAGCCAATAACAACGTTATTGTATGGAAGTAGAAATGATTTGTATACTGAGAAATGACGACGTCTAGGCAAACAATTCGATCTGGGATGAAAGTACACTTTACCAGGAATGTATTTGTCGTTAGATGTAAAATGAGGATTTTATTGAAAGGAAATGTGATTTTGATTCTCATTGCGATGTCAGGTTTGAATATCGTTTCATATTCGATGTAAAAGGAGTGTGTTATTATATTCTTTCATTTGTGTTCGGTGAAATTGGTACAGTAATCTAAAAAAAACACGTATACACTACGTGTTTACTATGTTTTGTAGCTTAAGAGCCTATACTACCTCAAATTAGCAACTCTATATTTAGTAGTTCAAACTTCGTTTGAAATACTGTTAAAATAAAGTTCTAATCAGCTTGCACTACAAAGTGGTTGTTACGTCAGTCACTGCGGCCGAATAGTGCGAAATTAGTGGTTTTTTTGCGATTTACAAAAAATCTTTTGATTGGACACAAAAAATAAATAATATAAGACCTGCTTTATACACACATCAACACGGTCTAGGGATATTTTTAAAAAAGCGAATTACTATCAATGTGTTAATTATTTATATGACATGTATATATTTAAAAGATACGTTATTTAATATTCTACCATTTTTTAATAATGGTTAAGGTATAGATTAAAATTTCAGGATTTTATGGAAAAAAAATGAAGCATAGACGGAAACCGTATATGAATGAACTTTTAATTTGTGAGTAAAAACTGAAAAAAATAGAAAAATCATTTAATTTGTGTTTATAAACTTAAAGTTAGTAGTCTGAGAAAGCGCCCATGATGTTCATAACACATCGGCAACGATTCGGCATGCTCAGAACAAGGTTGTCAATGTCTTGCTGCGGAATATTGTCCCATGTCCTTCTGAGGTGCGCAAATAGTTGATCTTCTGTAGCCAGATTTTCAGGAACTTCCTTCAGAGCTCTTCTTTGCAGCATATCCCACGCATGCTCAATGGGATTTAGATCTGGCGATTGAGCAGGCCAGTCTAAGGCCCTAACATTATGTGTATGTAACCAAGCTGCTACCGTTCTCGCCGTGTGTGCCCGGGCATTGTCGTGCATGAGCAGGAAATCTTGCCCCATTTTTGTTCTGTGGGGCAAGATTACGGGCCCCAGCACCTGTTGGACGTATCGTTCTGCCGTCATATTGCCCCGCACCCAAACGAGATCCGTCCGTCCTCCAAGACGAATTCCTGCCCAAACCATAATTGTTCCTCCTTGGTATGGGTGAACTTCCTGAGGGTTCTGGAGACGGCTCCATCGTCCAGGAACTCGCCAAACACGCGTCCTTCGTGAATCTGGATGGAAGCCGAACCTGGATTCATCCGTGAACAGCACATTGGACCATTGGTCACGGCCCCAGTCCACGTGGTTCCGAACCCATTCTAATCGTCGTCCACGATTGCCTCTCCGTAAAGGTGGGACCCGGAGTGGTCTACGAGAGCGTAGATTGCTTTCATGCAGTCGCCTTCTTACAGTTTGGTCACTCACAAGCACTTGGTGTTCCACTCGCAGCCTTTGGACCAATTGAGTCGCCGTTGCATTTGGTTGTGCTCGCGCAGTAATTTGCAAAAATCGGTCTTGTCTGGGGGTAGTGATGCGACTTGGCCCCCGGTGCCTCTCCGCTACTTCACCTGTGGCACGATAGCGAGTCCACAATCTTGAAATTACATTTTGATGGGTCCCTATGGCCTCAGCAACATTACGCTGAACAGATCCAGCTTTCAGCATTCCCACAGCTCGTAACATCTCCGCCCTCGTCAAATGTCGGCGTTGCATGGCTACAGTACCACAATTTTAACTTTATCTTTCGTTTAAAAATGAAAAAAAAACTGTAACTAAACGTAATTCGTATTGTTTTCTAAATTTCGCACAAATGAAAATTCCCTCTCCTATACATCAAGACATTTTTATGCCACCGAAACAAAATAATTTTCAAAAATTTGAATTTGGAATTAGTCTGAGATAAATTACAAACAAATCGGTGTATAAAAGATTCCAATGCGGCCAGTACTTTTCGAGTTATTTAATTGAGTATGAAATATCCCTAGACCGTGTTGATGTGTGTAGTTAGTTCAGTTAGTATAGAAAGTTTAATGATCTAATTTGAAGTATTTTATGATTGCCAGCGGTTTATTGTTCAGTTTAGAGGTAACTTTGGGATTTTTTTTCCATCGAGAAAATTTTATGGAATCGTGTTTTCGCCAAATATAGAACTTAACATTAATCCTCAACTTTACCATATATTTATTTCAAAATTAATGCTGCAGTATTTTAGGCGTAACGGAGGATCATGCTAAGCCATTTGAGGTAGTATAGGCCCTTAACGTTGTATACACAGTTATGGAATAATGGTTGTAGACAATGAAATGGTTTCTTGTCCATGTTTACATCTTTTTGGGCCTGACTGTACCTAATCGTTTACGAGAAAATTTGACATCAACTTAACAAATTCAAAATGAAAGTTATTCATTCATGACATGTAACACTTTTTGAATTTTAGAATAATATAAGATAGTCCCCCGAAACTACTTCGTAATTTTGAATCGGGAGTTCCGGGTATTACATAATTAACTCCTGTTTTTTCTCAATTCCAGAGCCCAGACGCCTGCAACACCTGTCAAATGTGTGGCGGCTTCCGCCTTCTCCCCTGCAGAATCTGCAACGGATCCAAGAAGAGCCTTCACAGGAACCACTTCACGGCAGAATTTGTGGCTCTCAAATGCATGAATTGTGATGAAGTGGGCCTCGTGAGGTGCGAGGCATGCTGCTAAGGGATGTGCAATAAAGAAAAGGCACACACAAAAGAGCATGGACAAAAACGAGCATGGACAAAAACGAGCATGGACATAAAAGAGCAAATGTATTTTTAAGATCCATGTTTTACAAATGAGGATAGAATTATTGGTGCATAACATGGATTTCGAAAAAGAAATTAATTAGAATAAAGAAATATTCTTTTCAAGTATTTTTTAGGAGTTTCAAAAATAGATTGCTATTTTTATTACATTTACGTATTTTTTCTTATGTATAATGTCTAGCTATGACTACTGAATAATAAACACTAGGTGCGAACGCTGTCTAACATAAATAATCGTGAATCTGTTCATGAATAATATTATGAAATACTAAAATATAGCATTATAGAGCAAATTTATCATGTATCGAATTGAATTTAAAAAATATAGTTTAATAAACAGATCATTATGATTTGTTTATAAAACTATTTTTTTTTTAATCAAGAAAGTAAGAAAATAACTTTGATAAGATTTACATTAACGCCACCACTAGCGTTGTTGCTGGGAGATTATTTTTTATTATGCTAATAATTCAATGCAATTAGTAAACTGGTTATTTATAAAAAAATTACAGCAGATAATGAGGCATTATTGTTATAATGTGGCAGATGAGCAAACAAAAGTTATTTCTTAACATTTTTCTATGTTTTATGCTATATAACTTGCTCGATCCTCCAACGGGCATTTTTTATTCTTAACCTTAGGTTATTCTAGAAAAAATAATGTTTGCTATCTTAGTAAATGGTTGATCAACTTTCTAATTTTTTGTATATATAGCGAAATACCTTTGTTTGTAGAATATATTCGTAAATATATCTTCACGATTTATTCTTGTGAGAGTAATCTAGGGCTTATGAATTACAACTTTTGCTACGGTAATTTCTAAATTAGCGACTTAACGTTATAAAAGTTTATTAAAAAATAAAGTTATTGCATCACTAACACAACAGGACAGCAAAAAAAAAACTATTTAGACACATTTTTTTATTCAAGAAACGTTAAGAATTCATGTACACAAATACATTATTATCTTTGGAATAAAGGAAACATTGCAAAATATTTCTGATAATTAGCAAACTTAGAAAAGTTTTCTCTTAAGAAATTTGCGATGTAATTTTGCAATGAAAAATAAGAATATTTTATTAGGTTTTTTTTTTGTCTGCCAGTGCAGCTCTATCAAATACATTTTACGGTAGTAGATTAAGAAGTGTAAAATGTTTATTCTTAATTATTATTAATTTTATGCCGCAGATACAAGTAAAGTCCTACTTGCTCTTAATTCAAATAATCGTAAAGAAATAGTGCATAAGTAGCTACCTGAAAGAAACTCGGGAAATATAAGGTTAGGTACAGATATAATAATATGCCATAAATTAGCTGCAATATTTTATTCTTTTTTATACAAATGTTTATAGATTTTTGTTAAACTTAGGATAGTATTAACATTATGTATGTAATTTTACGTCATTTTAACAAATGAAGCATGAAATTTTAAATTGTATTTATTTTTTAAATGTGGATAAAGTAGTTTTTAAATAAGTCAAGGTGATTTAAGATTCTCTATGTTATGAGAATAAACTTTTGCATGTTTATAATTGTGGTTTTATTACCTTTATCTTGAATTGATGTCTAATAATAAGACAATAGGACAAAATACCGCTGTCTAAGCGTATTGTACAATAAAATTATGGATACAATTGAAACTGACAAACAGCGCATGGAAAAAATCCTGCCTGTCACATAATAATAATCTCGTTGACTTGTTGAAAAGAGCTTGCAATTAAAAACGTTCACAGTACCAAGTATGAATTTATAGTTTTGTCACTTTTTTTTTCTATACTACACGTACAAATAAACACCATACAAACACACATACATAAACACACACACACACACCCACACATATTCACAAACACACACATATACATATGCGGTACTTATACAGATACAACTTGCATGTCTGCTTGGGTAAACATTATAAATGAAATGTGTTAGGGGATGGCGCTGTTTTGCCGAGATACAGGATTCGTCCTAGTCAGAAGATTCCGTATCAAAAAACTTGTATACTAAGCCTATAACGTCATCTAATACTCGTGTGTTATTGTATCACTTTTTTGGTGATAATAGAATAAAGATTATATTATAGTCAGACTCTCAGATTGTCACACTCTTTCGTTTCTCTTTTCCATTCTTCACAATTCTAAAGCTCCTTCGTATCTTCGGGAACGCTTTGAGTATCTCGTTCCTAGAGGTAAGCCTTGTCGCTCATCATAATCTCTTCTCCTTCTTTTCCCTCCCCACTCCTTAAGTCGGTATGATGGATCTTTCACTGTTCGTGCTGAGCGCCTTTGGAATTCACTTCCACACTCTTTGCGGGATAGCCCTTCATTAGAGGTGTTCAAGAGAGATAGACGGGACAAGACGAAGAAAATCGTAATCCAAATACTTGTTACTACTTAGTAACAAATCGTTCTGTCTAGTGTCATACGCGCGCTTGTCAAGAAACATTCGTGTGTCAAAATTGAAAATGGTTAGGATCAAAATTTTTGGATGCCATTATTCCCAATGTCCGCTCTATACCTAATTCTTATAAATCTCTTTGGGAATATGGGAACATTTCCTGTCAACGTGATCAATATGTATGTATGTATGACGTATTATATTATATTGTAACATACAATGTAGTTTAGTTTATAAAATTAATTCATTTAAGTAACAGCTTGTAATGCTATTTTGCAAATCTCGCTATGAAAATAAGGTTTGCTGTAAGAAAACCCAATTCTGGGTTAAGCTTGTAATGTGTGTTTTAACATGGTTTTTTTACTTACATTTTTGGATATTATAAACCTGAAAATTTAAGCATTCGTCCTCTCTAGGTAGCTTCATGGTAATTTCCTGGAGGCTTAGCATATCTTTTATCTTGTAATTCATGTTATTTAAGTTTTTCTCTAGATTTTTATTTCTCTTGAATCTTTGTTTAAGTTTGTAATGTTAGTGAGTGACAGGCCTAGTTTTATTTTTAATTTATTGATGGAGCTAGTTGTAGGTTGTATAAGTAAATCACATCGACCTCACTATCTTTTCTTTTTATTATGTTCTAGATTTTTTTTCTAAATTTTCAATCATCTGGAGATGACAGGAGCCAGGTGGTGGATTTTTCAGTCTACGTTGGGAGCTCAGAACAGCTACAAGTCAGTAAAGTTTTATAAGAGTGAACTTAGAGGGCAGTTTCCCTCCTCTGAAGCCGGCCTCTCTCTTTGCCGCATTTAAAAAATTAAGTCGCTATAGCGAGGTGTGACATCGCACAACACCTTGACCTGATGCCCGAGCTGCACGAGCCTGAGAAGAAGACTGATGATGGATGTCCCTGGGTCCTCCTCTACGGCTTGAAGACTGATGTTCCTCGGCCCTGCGCTGCCTGATGACTGATGTACCTCGGCCCTCCTCTACGGCCTGAGTGGATTTTCCTTGGCTCTTCATTCAATCAGCGAATGGAACTGAAGATAAGCACAGGATGGTGCTCATCTTCAGTTCCATTCGCTGGTTTCCCTGGCCTATTTAGTGGATAGGTAGCTCTGGCTCCGTTTAGATAGGCCCTATAAGTTAGGTTATTTAATAATAAATTCTTATAACTCGTCCCCTTGACTATTTGTTTTAACCGTACTCTCCTCCAGACGAAAGTTAGGTAGGTGAGTGCTCTGTGTGACCTTACAGTTTCTGGATCCTACCAGGAAAATGTAACGTTACAAAATTTAATTTAATTGCAATTTATATGTATATTTGTTTTTTTTTTATTGTGTGCAATAAAGAATAAGAATAGTCACCTAGGAGCCAGTCTTACCAAGTGGTATCGTATAACTCAGTACTAACTGGGTTGTGGAGGTCAGATAGGCAGTCGCTCCATGTAAAATACTGGTATTTAGCTGCATCCGGTTAGACTGGAAGCCGACCCCAACATAGTTGGGAAAAGGCTAGAGCTAGGCAGATGATTACAGTCACTTACTTTAAGATGAAATTTATTTCAGATGTCATCCTTGTCGTAACAAAGTAAAAAGTATAGACAATATTGGCCTTCACTTCCGGCTTCCCTAAAAAATATACACCACTGATATTGAACACTAGTATATTCCCATCTTTATGCAAACGAGAAATTTATAAGCACACCCCATTTCCCAGGTTTTTCTTTGACAGAATATATTTAACTAATACCACATTATCAGTGAACGATCAAAGATCATCAGAAGCCTGTAATTATCATATACTTGATTCTCTTTGAGTAGTTATGTGATTAGTATGTCTTTATAATTTTTTCTTAAGGTCAATACATGTTGGAGAAGCTAAAAATACGTGATACGCACCTCACTGCTTTTAGGGCGTTTTAATAATCGTATATGCAGCTCATGTCTAAATCCCCCGCACGGGTCGATCTTCAAGGTTAAGCAGTACTTGCTAGACTGGTCCGTGGATGGGTGGCCTCGGGTACCACAGTTAAGTCCGCCTTTCATGAACGCATATGAAAGTAAATGTGTTATTAATAACAGAAAAACTTTTTAAAGTTTTTTAAGTTTCGTTTTTGGGATGTAATATTTTTATAATAATTTGACGCGGGTGAAGGTCGCAAACAACAGCTAATAAATAAAATAAATAAATTTAAAAAATTCAGATAACGTATAAACAAGTGTCTTGTGGGTTACAAGACTTCCAAGAGACATACAATTTAAGAAAACAAAGGAAAATCTTTTAAAAATCCTAGCAATTGTATAAATGGAACTCATCAAATACCAGCCATTTGCGATGAAACTACAAAGGACTTGTTCGGAAACCAATTTCGTGCTGAAAAACATTTTCTAGGCAAGAACCAAGGATTTTTCAATGAAGAGCAAGTCGAGTGTTTTGTTTCTAGTGAAGTATTTCACAATAACTAGACCTTCGTTTCAATTCCTAGTATTTTGAGAGCAATGTTGGGAACGTCTTTTAATTATTTTTAAAAAGCTTCCGTGCAACATACATATACATATATACCTAGTATTGTTGCACTTAGTAGTAATAGTTTATTTGTTGTTGTTTTGTTGTAGTTTGTTTGTTTTTTTGTGTTCATTTGTGTATTTGTTTGTAGTAATAGTTTGTTTGTTTTTTTTGTTTGTTTTTTTTTGTTTTTTTGTTTGTTTGTTTTTTTGTGTTTGTTTGTAATGGGGAGGAAATTTTATGAAGTCCTGAAATGGAAAAAGCTTAGTGTTTGTTATTATCATTTAAGATCGCTGGCGCGCTTCCAAGCCTTAAGCGCCATGGAGCCTAATCTCAAACAATTTTCTGGTTTCACCGATTGATTGTTGCTTTTCATTTGAATTGATTTTAATTGTGGTAAACGAAGGATTGCTTTAAAAAGTAATTCAAATTTATTTTTTTACCTTTCTGTAAAGACCCACTGTTCCATAGTTTTAAAACAAAGTATTCTAGCCAATTAACTAAGCCTTAACTAATTTAAAGAATGTCGTATAGTAGCTAGCATAATAAATAGCTGTCAAAATTTATGACAAAAGCTGTGTTATCAGTTTAATGAGTTTGAACATGAGAACTGTAGTGTGTTTGTGATTGAATAAACGACTGTCAGAATGGTGTTTAAGGTGAAGCCATACCTGCTAGCTGTTTTTTTTTTATTTACAGTAGCTAGCTTACACCCGCGGCTTTGCCCGCGTGTAGTGCGGGAATTGTCCCACAAGATCGGATAAAAAGTAACATAAAATAACATCACGCCTGTAATTAAAAAAATAGGATTAGGGAGAGGTGTACCTAATAGTGCACCCACTTTTCCCTAACTATGTTTAAGTCCAATGTAATAGGGGCGAGCCTATTGCCATCAACCGGGCACAAATCCAGACTCCGCGGTTGCTAATCAGAACTCCGCCCCTAACCCACCCACTGAACGAAATTCTTGTCGGAAAAACCCATTATCACTTTTTCCGACTTGGGAATGAAACCAGAACCTCATGCTCAACAGTAGCGCTTGGGTCCGCTAGACCAACGAGGCAGTTTTTGCGCGATATAGAAACAAGCGTCCAAAAACTTTCACATTTATAATAAGTAGTAAGAAGTAAGAGTGCGGTCAGTTCCGGTAACCTTTTTCTTAAAACCTATTTGTCAAAACACTTGAAATTGTTTGGTCAACATTAGATACACAAACATCAGATTTGCCAGATAAGTCACGAACCTGCAATGGGCCTGTGTGGTGAACTACAGACCTGTCCATCAGCAGTAGGACATCAGCATTACAGGGTGATTCTGCTAACCCACAGCTATGAAAAAATCCCCAATTATTAAACAATGAAAAATCTTTGGTATTACACTTACAAGTGGATGAGAAGAATTTTGAAATTGAGAAACGAAAAAGAAGATGTGACGAAAATAGAAAAAGTATGCTTAGATGGTTTAGTCATATGGAGGGGATGACCAAAGGCGACTAACAAAAGGTATTTACAAGGAAGATGTGTGTGGCAACGCCGAGAGAGGACGCCCTAGAAAGACATAGGTACACTGACCGTATTGGTGAGCTACTCGCAATCGGCGTGCGTGTATGACCACATGTATGAACGTGGAGGAGGCAAAAAGAGTATGTAAGGATGGTAACTGGTGGTGTTCTATGGTTTCTGCCTACCCCAATGGGAAAAAGGTGTGAGTTTATGTATATTTATGTACATATGTATGTAGAAACTAAAAAGATCAAAATACTATCACCAAACTTCCATGCGTGGTGCTATTTATTTCAAATTCACGTTGAAAATTCTTTTCATGAGTGTGTGGCTGAAGCCTTATGCAGTGTTTAGCGGTTATCAGTTTAAGTATATAAGCTTAAAAAGGTCCTTAAATTCGTATTCTTATAGTTGCAGGCAGTTCGAATAGCGGAAATGTCTTCGACTACTAGCTTACGTGATTTTTTCTTTAATTATGAACCTCAAGAGTAAGTTTATTAACTATTAAAGTGAATAATTTCAAGTTAAAATAACTTTTTCGGCTGGACTAAGAAAGGTATCAACGCATTTGTTGATTCGAGGACTTCTTCGTACAATGTGTTAGAAGCCAGTCTAATTGGTCACATCAGCATTTCTTAGGCCTGCCTCGTGCGACGCCCGTCTGCAAGTACTCATGTGGCAGTCTCTTGTAACAACCGTTATTTGTTTTAACACAATCCACGAGGAGCTTGTGGCTTAATAATAATAGGTGCTTGGACCGATCTTTATGTTAAACCGAGCTTGCCTAGGTTGGTCCGTGAATGGGCGACCCACCACCGACCATTCCGATTTTTCTCCATGTCTCGGAAAGCACGTTAAGCCGTTGGTCCCCGCTGTCAGTGGCCTGAAAGTCTGACAACTTACCCAGTACTAACTGGGTTGTGGAGGTCAGATAGGCAGCCACTCCATATAAAATACTGGTAGCCAGCTGAATCCAGTAAGACTGAAAGTCGAAAAAAAGGAAAGGCTAGGCAGACAAGATGAATGTCTATCCAGTGTAATGCCAACCAAACCAGTGTTGTGTATGTATTGTCTTTTCAGTGATATTACGTCACCAGCAGACTACGCCTACCTAATAATGCTTCGACACCTACTATCAGTGATAAGCTCTTGGCCTCTAAAGCCACTGGACCCGCTTGACACAGACGCTATACGAAGAAGGAAGATCTGGGTAACAATCCAGAGATCTTTCCATATGTTTGTGTGTTTGATCACAGCCGTTGGCGGGGTGATGTATGTACTGCTGCATAAGAGTTCGATGACTTTCTTCGAGCTTGGCCATTTGTATATATCTCTGCTTATGACTGCTGTTATTTTTGTAAGTATGATTGTTGGAACAACTGTCTTTATTATATTGGGTGTCAAATGACCATTCACAACGCCGTCAACCAAGCATCAAACTAAGTAACATTGCGCAATAAATATTTTTTGGTTTGAAACATCACTTTTTACGATTGGTCATAGTGTTACGCACTTAAAATATCTGCTGATGGATGCATTAAATAGTACAGGGGTCATGGAATAGTAAAGTTAGGTAGGTTGACCCTCAATTCTCAGACGAAACTCTTGTAATTATATCTTGCATTGAGTGGCTAAATGCGGCTAAATGCTAAATGAAAAATTAGGTCAGATTAGCCATATGCTTTTTGACATGACAATGATAGGAGGACACTTGTACTTCATTGGAGTCCTCAAGAGTCCTCAATATATCTTTATTTGTAATTCAGCCAATAATTCTTGTTTTTCAGTCTAGAATCACTACACTATGTTTTTCTGATGAATACGTAGCCGTTGCCAGAGACTTTTTGGAAAAAATCCATCTGTTCTTTTACAAAGACCGCTCAGAATACTCATTGAAGGTAAGATTTATTGGCTTCAAGGCAGGCTGAAGAGTTTGAGAGAAGAGCTTCCTTTATTCCACTAATCGACAATAATAGGCTTCGTGAAGGTCGGAAAAAGTTGTGGCGCCTCAGACATCCCCCTCCGGCTTACTATGCTAAGCCTGCAGAAAAGCTCCCAGCGGGTCACCAACTGCCATGGCCCACCTATAACATGCTAAACCGACTTCGAAGCCAGGTGGGCCGCTGTAGGTACAAATTGGTCCGATGGGATTATTCCGATAAAGCTGAGTGCGACTGTGGAGTCTCATCCCAAACCAAGTGGGCCATGGTTTGGTATGAGACTCCATAGTCGCACTACTCTAACCTAACCTGCACTTTAAGGGACCTGTCCGAAGCCACTATCAACACCGTCGATGTGGCTGACTTCTGGTCGAAACGAATTTAATTTAATAATAAATATGTATGTGTATTTGTTATAAGTGCCGTATTTTATCTTTAGCATACTTAGTTTTTTTTTTGACAAAAAAAAAATTCGAAAAAAAACCGAAATTAAAATCATATGCGTATTGTGCATGATTTGAAATTCGATACGTTTCATTGTTCAAAATTTCTCTTTCTTTGTTCTAATATGAAAAGTTTACTTGAAATTTGTAGAGTTTTTTGATAAAGGTTTTTTTTTTTTAAGCTGTGGAAAAAAGGAAAAGAAAGACTAGGTATGCCATAAGCTTCTACTCCGTTCACCAAATATACCCATTTTTTTTGGAAAGAGATAAAACAGTCAGTCGGTGTATTTTCATATGCATTCAGTAAAAAACTGTTATTTTGATATCACAAATAGACACTTCCATTTTATTTATTTGTGTAGATAATTTAATATACCTAACTAGTCCTTTTCTTTTCAGACTCACAAGCAAGTTCATAGGATCTCCCACCTCTTCACCTTATGCCTGGCAGGTCAAATGATGACTGGCCTCTCTCTATTCAATATTACTCCCATGTATAATAACTATTCTGCTGGAAACTACGCCAGTGGCGGATTGAAGGAGAACTCCACATATGAACACGCTCTTTATTTCTCTTATCCATTTCCTGCGTCGACAGAATTGAACTGGCATATTCTTTCTAACATTTTTCATTGGTAAGTATACCTACTAAAAAATACTACCCACCCTCCTCCCCAGCATTTTCAAATGATTTATCTAGCCGGTAGGTAGATCTCAAACATCATTATATCAGCGGTAGCTTAGGATATAAGCTTCCGAAATCCTGGATCAAACGCGGTATTGAGAATCCCGCGTTACACCACTAGTGCCCAGTGAGTTCTAAGTATGTGAAAATACTCAGTTAACGTCGTCCTAATTCTGCTTTAACTACGGCCGTCTAAAAACAAGAAAATGTCTGCTTTGACTGTCTGCTAAGATAGGTTAAAAAACATCAGATAGAGACAGATCTTACCTGATCTGATCAACCAGAATCCGGCGCATTAAGTCAAACGATGACAAATACGAACACTACATGACTATACAGGGTGTAAACAGACTCATCACGAAGCCATCAATCCAAGCATTCTATACATCAAACTGAGTAAGTAACTTTACGTAAAAAATATTGCTGAGAAACGACTTTGTTTTTTGGGGTGAAAAATCATGTTTTGTGGTAGAACTCAATGTAATGCAGTCAAAACATTGTGCTGATGGATGGATTGAATAGTGCGGGGGTCATGGAGGTGTTTAAAGTAAAATTATTATTATAAGCCTATATTGTCCCTCTGCAAGGCAAAGGCCTCCCTTCCCTCCTACCACATTTCGCGATCTAGTGCGATTGTAGGCCAACCCTTTGCGAAAGAGTCCAGCTCATCCCGCCATCTCCTTCTGAGCATGCCGCGTTGTCGTTTCCTGCTACTTGGTATCCACTGATTGGTAATTTTTGCCCATTGCTCATCCGACATGCGGCAGATGTGACCAGCCCAGTTCCACTTCAACCTAGCAGCTGTAAGGCCAACATCAGCTATTTGGGTTTTGGAGCGAAGTATGAACTTTCTGACGCGGTCCGTAAGTTTTAAGAAACCCAGTATACTTCGCTCCATAGCTCGTTGGCAGACCCCAAGTGCGGACTTCTGACGATTTCTAAGCGACCACGTCTGCGCTCCATAGTGAGGGTGGGGAGGATGCACATGTCCATGAGCTTTCGCTTAAGTGCGAGAGGGAGAGATCCCTTCATAAGATGTTTCATCAACCAGTAGCCCTTCCAGACATTCTCGGTGCGTCGAGCAACTTCTTTATCTTGTCTTGCCTGGAAAGAGACTATCTGGCCGAGGTATATGTACTCATGGACATATTCAATCACCACACCCCCCAACCTCTATGTTACGCTCTGTGCTGTTCGTCATCAGTTTTGTTTTAGACATGCTCATTGAAAGCCCGACTTGGAGATTGGCGGGGCTCAGTTGATCGAGCATTAGGCCTAGCTCAGCTGCTGAGGAAGAAAAAAGGACAATGTCGTCGGCGAAACGAAGATTAGTTAATCTCTTTCCGCCGACGACAACACGGTTTTTCAAGAGATAAACCTCTTCCAGTGTAGCTGTGAAGAGTTTGGGAGATAGCGTGTCACCTTGCTTGACTCCTCTCTGAATGGGAAAAGTTTCCCCGGTTGCCTTAAAGTTAAAATCTTACATTACAAACTTGCATTTAAAAAAAAAAGCTTGTCAAAAATTTGAAACTTAGATTGGACTTGGACTTCTTCGTAACTAGAAAGGTTCCCAGGTATGGTGTAGAACAAAAAAAATATCGCAATGACGGTGCCTTTCGGCTTCGTAAGAGCATTTTACACCTTATACGAACGGTCGATGACAAATATTTTTGACCTAATTCTCATTTAAAACTTGTTTAATTTCAGGATAATCTCCTATCTATGTTCAACCTGGTTCTGCATGCACGATTGCTTTCTATCCTTAATGGTGTTCCATATTTGGGGTCATTTCAAGATTTTACTTCATAATCTGGACACCTTCCCGAGACCTTCATCTAAGACAAGTTTCATGATAGAAGATAGTAACGTGACTCTGACCTGTGAAATGTATTCTCCCCATGAGCTGAAAAGTGTTAGTGATCAGTTAAATGAATTGATTGAATATCATCGAAATATTGTCAAGTAAGTTGAGATTACATGAATTTTACCTTCATTGTCACTAGTACCATTAACAGCTCCATGATGGAACTAGTGTTGTTTTTTTATAATCACTATAGTTCCATTTTGAAAGAATCTGAAAATAATGGAACTAGTTTTGATTTTTTTTATCACTAGTTCCACTAGTAAGATTAAGGGGCTCCCCGAATTTTCGGCGTGCACACTAGCGCCACTTTAGTAAAAAAATCAGAACTCGTTAAATACATAATGAATATAAAATCTGATTGACAAAATCAATGCTTTAGAGTTCTAGATTATTGACGTCTATTTAATTCATTAAAATATACTTCACTGTAGTTACAGTTAGAAAAATTGCTAAAAACGGCCGTTTTTTTCCCATTTTGTATCTGTAACGACAGCGAGCTATGTTTCAATGACTTAAGCAGACGTAAATAATTTAGAAGACCAAAAGATTGATTTTGTCAATCAGATTTTATATTAATTGTGTATTTAACGAGTTCTGATTTTTTTACTAAAGTGGCGCTAGTGTGCACGCCGAAAATTCTGGGAGCCCCTTAACAGTTCCATGATGGAAATACTGTTGTTTTTTATAATCACTAATGCATGAGGTTCTGGGTTCGATTCCCAGGTCGAGCAAAGTGTTATTAGGGTAATCCTTAGGAAAATTCTCATTAGCAGCTAGGGAATCTAGATTTGTGCCCGTTGGATGGTAATAGGGTCGTCCCCTATTACATGGGACTTAAACATAACTGGCAAAATGTTGTACTACATATGAAGTATACCTCTGCCTACCCTTCGAGGAATGATTTGTTACGTTATCAACTGTTACATAGATCGTTGCGCATAATATGATGAACTCTAATAAACAACTACATGAAGATCTCGTTATCCTCAAAATAAATAATAAATATAAATAATAAATAAATATCGCTGGACATTAACACACAGCGCCATTTGGGTCGTCAAACATAACATTATAATTATTTTTCTTTGACTTTAGTTTTACAGACAAAATGTCGGATGTTTTTGGACCAATGTTGTTCGCTTACTACGGGTTCCATCAAGCTAGTGGATGCTTACTGCTGCTGGAGTGCTCGCAAATGGTCAGTATCTAGTATTTAGTACGCCTATACATACTTTGGTCTCGTTTCCCACAGCCAAGAATACGAGTATGTATGGCGATTCTCACACGTACACAGACCGACCGCGCGGACGAGCGAGGCTCAGCACCTCTCGTGAAAATCACAAGAGACATTTGAAGTTTCGACACCCTAGCATACTCAGCTTATCATGTTCCCACTGCTGGGACACAGGCCCCCTCTCAATTTGAGTGAACGGGTTGTAATCCACCACGCGGGCCCAGAGCTGGTTAGCGATGATCTCTCCCATGTCTTCGAATTTTTGGTTCTAATTGTGTTGGTATAATACATATACACCGTGTTTTATAGTCGTCTTAGAATAGTAACCAAATTCATGTATCCAAAAAACACATGTCACTTCATGTCTAAACATTCATTAAAAAATTAAAAAGAAAACATTATTATGGCACATGACGTAGTTGAAACACCTTGTTACTAGCGATGATCTACTCGGCTCACCCAGCGCACGAGCCGAGTAGATCATGAAAAAAGAACATTCCTATATGTTCTTCTTTCATAATTCTAACGTATTTACAATTTATTTTTCTTTGTACCTATTGTCCAAATTAATGATAAAATAGAAAAAATCGCGCCTAGAGGTATTTTATGATACATTGAGTGAACCACCTTTGTAAGACTACTAAAAAGTCACAGTGTATTGGTTGTTTTTATTTCAGACGGCCGCAGCTCTGACTCGTTATCTGCCGCTCACAATTATCCTGTTTCAACAACTTATACAGCTGTCGATTATCTTCGAACTCATTGGCAGTATTGTAAGGAAAATATTTCATTTTTTTAATTTAATATCGCGCCTATACACTAACTAACACTAGGTGATCCGACAGAGAACCAGAGACGACCTGAGTTGTCGACATAGCTCACAAAATAAGTAAGCTGAAATGACAATGGGCCGGCCATGTTAGCCGTAGAACCGATGACCGTTGGGGTAGACGTGTTCTTGCGTGGAGACCCCGAATCGGCAAACGTAAGGTGGGTCACCCTCAGGCTCGGTGGAGTGACGATCTCCGCTGGGTGGCGGGATGCAACTGGATGAGAGTTACCGAGAATCGAGTTGAGTGGCATACGATTGAGGAGGCCTATGTCCAGCAGTGGACTGCTTTAGGCTGATGATGATTACATTACAGTCAAAATCACAGTGATTTTGTTGTTGATGTCAGAGATAAAATACTTAACTGAGAAATGACTTCAGAACTTTTACATTGATATTTCAGAGTGACAGATTAAAAAACTCTGTTTACGGCTTACCCTGGGAGTGCATGGATACAAGGAACAGGCGAACTGTGGCCTTTTTCCTCATGAATGTGCAGGAACCTGTTCATGTGAAGGCGCTCGGTCTAGCTGATGTTGGTGTTACTTCTATGACTACGGTAATATTCACTTATTTTGCTAAAATTTTCTCACAATCAGTGGTAGTAATGGAGCTATTAATCGATGCAGCAATCCTTGAATTGTAATAATAATAGTGCTCCCGACCGTTTTCGATCTTAGCGGAGTTAGCCATCGGTGCGGAAAATATTATTGTGGACAAGTGGGTGCGCAGACGCAGGTGCACTCTCTGTCCGCATAGACCGATGGGACAGCAATCCTACACTCCCGGAGAGAGTTCAGGCGTAGGACCAACAGTTTAACGTGCTTTCCGAGGCACGTAGTTGGCGGTATGATACCCATACCGCCAACTACCAAACTCCAGGTTGCTACTGAGAAATTTCTAATAGAAAAACCCAATAGAACTTTTCGCTCGACCCGGGAATTGAACCCAGGACCCCACGCTCAGCAGTGGTGCTTGCAACCACGAGACCAACGGGACAGTTGTTTGAATTGACAGATTGTGTTTGTCCTTGAAGACACAGGCCCAGTGGAGCTCCCCTTGAGGCTACTGCCTCCCCAAGGGTCGCTTATTGACCGCTCCCGTGCACTCGTATCCAGCGGATCCCCGCAACCCTCACCATGTCATCGGTCCACATAGTGGGAGACCCTCCAACGCAACGTCTTCCGGTTCGCGGTTGCCGCTCCAGAACTTATCGGCCATCCGTTCTGCCAAGACTCCATGGGGTGAATGAAATAATACCGTAATTTTTTTTACAGATCCTAAAGACATCGATGTCTTACTTCACTTTTCTGAACAGTATGTAAATGTTTAGCAGCTGCATCTGGATTTATCACCAAATCAATTTATGTAAAATCTCTTGCCTTCTAATTAAATGGTTTACGACACCCAAACACGTCTAATTTTTTTTGTTATCACATTTTGAAGTTTACAATTAAGTAAATAAGTTTTATTTTCCCTTAAAAATTCAGAAAAACTTCGTGAGAAAACTATCACGTTTTTTTTTGGGACTTGTCTGCCCAAACCACTGCAACTCCTGAAAGCCAGAATTAACAGTGGCGACTACCAGAAAAATGCTGAGACAATGAAGATCGACAAAGTCCTCAAGACACAATTTAACTGTCTTAGATCCTCCAACGAAATTAATCAGAAAAAGATAGCGGAGAAGTATGAAAAACATAATTTCTACTTTCCATCATGTGTCAGGACCCGAATTCTCATAGAGAGGAGGTATGAGTCCCAGTAGCGCTGGCGTGGTCATATCGTTCATAAAATAATAGGTACCCAAATTCAATGTTTGTTCGCTGGGCTCAATTACAGACCATGAATATTATTTTAGTACCTACAACGACATGACTACAACTACGTACAATTTAATTTGAGTTCCTCGACGCTTTCCAAGTGGTGAGGCCAATAACAACTGAAACTGACAGTAAGATAACATAGCCGAGTGCAATTAGACAAAAAAATCTCAAAAAGTGGAACGAAGTTTATAGTGGTCGGCAATGTGGTCGGATTTTCATGGGACTTTTTTTATTGAGTTTCTAGAGAAGTGGAGAAGAAAGTTAAAAAAATTTTTCGCCGCTCGCGACTTTTTTTTTTTTTTTTGAAGATTTTTTTTTCGTTTATGACTAACTTCAAATTCGACGAATTTACATTGTAGCGTAATAGTGTGACATACGGGCATCCATTAAATGCTAATTTGGTCTGTTTTTTTGTTCATTGTTGTCGATGTAATGCAATATTTTAAGTATTTTTGGAAAAAATCCTATTTTCCGCAATTACCTATTTATAAAATTTTGAATTTTACACAGATAATTACTACTTTTCACAGATAATTGGATGTAAAAATATTCAAGAAAACTATGTTTACGAGTAAAGTGACTAAAAATGTATTTACAATTATCAGGAAATCGTCTACATAAAAGTTAAAGAAGGCCATTATTCTCAAAATATTTCGATGACGGCCAACGTAAATATTATCCTGAAAATATCCTTATTATATCTGCTATCCACAGATAACAAAAACTAAAAATAAAATTGGTGGTACTCGATAAATGTTGTTGCGCTGTTCATCTTGATACTTGATACTCAAACGACATTAGTCAATGTCACTCACAGGCGTGCATAGTTGCCACAGTATCTCACAGATGGCAGTATTATCGTTTATGGTTTTAATTGTTTAGTTAATAACTAGTTACAATTAATAACATTATGTAATAAGCTAAGCATATAGGTGTCCTCGCGGCGACATATATACTACTCTGTCAAGAAAGTACCGGGAAAATATCAATAATACACAAAATGTCTGTTATTCATCCAAATTTATTTTATCACCTTCAAAGTATGCTCCTTTAGAAACGATATACTTGCGCCAACGAATAATCCATTCATCAAAACATTTTTTTAAACGCTGCTTCCGGAATTGAGTTCAGTTCTCGCCGCGAATTCTCCTTTATGTCTTCTATCGATTGAAAACGACTGCCACGAAGTGGTAATTTGAGTTTAGGAAAAAGAAAAAAGTCAGCAGGAGCCATATCTGGTGAATATGGTGGTTGCTGGATGGTATTTGTTGAGTGTTTGGTCAAAAATTCGTTCACAATGATAGCCTTGTGCGAAGGCGCATTGTCGTGGTGCAAAATCCAAGAATTTTCTTTCCACAAATCTGGCCTTTTTCGTCGAATTTGCTCTCTTAAACGCCGCATAACGCTCAAATAATATTCTTTATTTACCGTTAGACCTTCCGGTAAGAATTCAGAGTGCACAACACCGCGATAGTCAAAGAAAACAGTCAACATGACTTTGACTTTTGATCGACTTTGGCGTGGTTTTTTCGGTTTCGGTTCAGTTGGAAGGCGCCACTCCGAAGCTTGTTGACTAGTTTGCATGTCAAACTCGTAAACCCACGTCTCGTCACCAGTAACAATGCGTTTCATGAATGTTGGGTTCGAACTGACTCGTTCTAGCATGTCCTCAGCGACTTTCATGCGATTGAGTTTTTGGAGAAAATTCAGATCTTTTGGGACTAGCCGAGCAGCAACATGTTTCATACCCAAATGATTAGTTAAAATGGTACGGATCGACTCGTGAGATACAGAAAGTTCGGCGGCTATCTCTCTCAGAGTTGAATGGGGATTTTCAGTCACTATTTTCTTCACTTTTGCGATGTTAACTTCAGTTGCAGACGTTGACGGCCTACCAGAGCGAGGCAAATCTTCCATCACATCTCGACCGCTTTTGAACGCTTTGAACCACTCATAAGCACGAGTTTTTGATAAAGTCGATTCACCGTAAGCCTTCTGTAACATTTTCAGTGACTCCGAACACGAAATTCCATTGGCGATGCAAAATTTAAGACAAACTCTTTGTTCGATATTTTTGTCCATTATGAAATTCGCAATACACACTATATATGATATTACTAAAACCAGCACTGTATTTAATATAAATAACAGATGCAACTCAAACTCCGCGCCAAAATGGAAAACAGTTGTGCCAATCTAACAACTACGAAAAAACAAAAATTTGAATTTGGAACCATAAACAAATCATCCATTCCCGATACTTTTTTGACTGAAGGTATATACTTTAAATATAATGACCTATGATTAGAATTTATGCTTAATAACAATGTGAGAAAAAATAATTAATTAAATAGGGAAAAAGGATCTTAACTATATATAGGAAAAATAAACTGAGTAAAATTGGCTAAAATTAAAAATAGACGGATAGAATAGAATATAATTATTAATAAAATTCGCTGTGCGAAAGGATTTTATGTTTTTAAAATGACCCTTGGCGGAAGCTTCTGACAAGGGTAATATTAACCAATACTGATGCAAATTGATCCGATACTTCAACACAGGGTGTAAACAACCTCATCACGAAGCCCTTAACCAAGCATTTTGTACGTCAAACTAAGTAACTTTACGCAAAAATTATTGCTGGGTAACGACTTTTTTTTGGGGTGAAAAATCATGTTTTGTGTTAGAACTCAATGTAACGCACTCAAAACATTGTGCTGATAGATGAATTGAATAGTACGAGGGTCGTGGAGGTGTTTAAAGTAAAAATCTTACATTAAAACTTGTATTAAAAAAAAACTTGTCAAAAAGTTGGAACTTTTAACCCCCAAAATCTCCGTAACTAGAAGGTTCCCAGGTATGGTGGTGAACAAAAAAATTATCGCAATGATGAGGAGAACAAACGTCTTTCGGCTTCGTTAAGAGGTTTTTTACACCCTTTATACTTTATACTAATTTTCTAAAACATAACCAAATCTTATTATTAATTTAGATAGCATTGAATTTAAAATAATATAACACTATCAGGTAAAATGTCTTTCGCGTCGATAGGACTGTAAAAAGAAGCTCTCTGTAGATGTCCTTGTATCACTCGCTGCTTCGTCGTCTCAGGATTACAAATGTATGGACACAAAAGCTGGATCTGGTGTACATTACGCACTCCGTGTTTGGTTTATGAACAGATCTTATTTATAGAATTATGCAGCACACCTCATCGGGGGTGTTCGGTGTTACTTCACCTTTATCAAAATACATGGGATAGTAATCCATTCCTTAAAAAGGAAATGCGAATTTTGCGTCAAACCTGAGGTGGGGTGAGGTTAGGAGCCAGGCATTAGGCCCCTCAATAAAACTGATTTTCTTTAAACCTAAGATTAAATAGAAAATATTGTTAAAACAAAGAAAACCTTGTTTCAGAGGTAGGAGGAAAATCGACAACTGCAGAAGAATGAAATAATAAAAATGAATACATACCAGAAAAAAATCAACGTGGAAATCAAATAAATACTGCTCAAAAACATATATAACATACAATATCATCACTATTTTAACATAGGTAATAAAGGACCCAAGAATTTGAATTAATATCCAGATACAATTACTCCATCGAGTTTTACAAGCGAATCATGTTCAAACTGATATACACGCGTATTTTTTCAGCACCTCTAATTTTAAAATTGATTTGGCAAAATCCAAAAAGAAAGAAATATAAGTTTAACCGCTAGTACGCAATTACAGACACAATTAAAATAACAATGCTCCGTTCCCCTTCGGGAACGGCTCGGGACATACGGGCTTTAAGTTTTTAGTTAAATTAGGTTTTATGCAGGAAACGCTGCACAGCGTAGTATGTAATACAACATCGCACCCTCAATTCCCAAAGGGTGAGGCAGAGTGCCTTATACATCCACATTTCGCCAGTTGTGTTTTTGGGTCCTTTATAATATTCGGTAACCCTACTGCTATCAACCGGGCACAAAAATCTGACTCCGTGGCTGCTACTGAAAAACTGATGGAAAAACCCAATAACACTTTACCGACCTGGACATCGAACTAAGGACATTATGCATTAGTAGACCAACGTGGCTTTAACAGACTTCAAAAAATAACAAAATTCAGAAAAAAAAAAAGAAATGGCTAACACACATATGGCGACTACAGGAGCTAAATTAGCAACTCTATAATATTTGTGGTGGTTCTAACTTCGTTTGAAATACTGTTAAAATAAAGTCCTAATCAGCTTGCACTACATGAATACACTGATTTGACATGAATACTTATTTGATGAAGTATTTTCCTTTTTATTATTTTTGTGAAATTTGATGATTTTTGTGATTTTTATTAACATTAATTTTGAAAACTACTTATTATTAATTTTATTTGATTATTGTGAATGTGAGGACCATGTGGGTCACATTTTTTTTTTGTAATTTTTGTCCCACAACTCAGTTTGAGTACTATAAGCGACCTACCCAAATGTCCTTTCTTTGGCATTGTTCGTCGTTTCGTTGAGCTCCTCGAGTTATAAGTCGAGCTACACGATTTTTTAACACGTTATTTTAGTATGTTTTTTACTCGTTAGAATAAATTTTTAGAGATAAAAGTTCGTGATTTTTTTATCGAGTAAAATTAGTTGTATTATGTTTTCAAAACACTATCCTACTAGCATATATCCTGAAGAATATCATATATTTTTCTGATTTTGTTTATTGAATCATATGTTTTTTTGCATTATAAAACACGCGTTTAGCTCCTGTAGTCCCCTTAAAAAAAATAGTATCAATCATTTTCAAATGCTTCTCAAAATAATATGCTCTTTACAAGTCCAGATGAGTTTCCATATACTTTGCTGTTATTAAGTAAAACTAAGCCAAATATCAAGTTAATTTGACATTCTTTGAACCTTTAGAAAAAAGCTTGGGCTGACTGAATTTTGTTTCCGCTGTGCATTTAGATGAAAAATAATTTAAGTATAAAGTGTATATAAAGGAGAGTTTTGGAGAAATAAAAGCCAAGATCATATTCAAATTTTAATATTATTTCAGTTACAAGAAAATATCCTTGAAAAAGCATGAAAGTGGGATAAAACTTGAATAGGTGGTGAAAATATTTTAGAAGTATAGACTAACAACATTTAAAAATAATTGCTAAAAGATTAGAGTGTTGCATGAATTAGGTAAAAGAAGATGAAATATCTCGTGTGCTGCTCAACAATCACATGCTTCGTAGAAAAGTGAAGTAAGACATTGAAGTTTTTAAGATCTGTAAAAAGAAAATTGCATTATAACATAGCAGGAGAGCAATAAAATTGAAGACAAGCACATTTTCGTTTGGTTTTCTTTATGAAATCTAAACTATACTCAAAAGCATGACACTACGTTTTTAATTTCGCAGGGATCTTTATTTTTCTGTGCTCTGAATTTGCTTGTGGACAGCACAAACATTATATTGAGTTTCCCACTGCTGGGTAAAGACCTCCCCTTTCTCGTTCCAAACCTCTCTGTACTGTGCAATATCTGGCCATGCACTGGCACAAACTATTATCAAATCATAATATTTTTCAACTACCATAGCCATAGAAGTAACCCCAACATTAGCAACACCCAGTGCCTTCACATGTACTGGTTCCTGGACATTCATCAAGAAGAAGGTCACCACTTTCCTGTTCTCCATGTCCATGCACTCCCATGGTACACCATATACAGCATCTTTAAGTTTTGAACTCTGTAAGTTGGTTATTATCAGTTGGCAGGTTGAATTTTACTTAAATAATTAAGAATTTGTAGGTATTTTGACACAAAGCCTTAACTTTAAGTCCTTTAACAATTTTAAACCAAGAACTTTTTTTGCAAAAACAATAACCAACTTTCCAAAATAAGAAAGTTGGTGGCAAAAAAACTCAATGAAACAAACAAAAGTCAACGACTTAAAACAAATAAAAAATAATCACGGAGAAATCGGTTTTTAGAAGTCAGTTAAAAATACCACCACGTATTTGTGCTTGCGTTATGACTTTGGATAGGAAGTGGTCTCTATCCAAAGTCATAACGCAAGCACAAATACGTGGTCATATAATTAATACCACTTGTTCGAAAAGCTGGAAGGCACCCTCTTAGGGCGCACATACAGGTATTTGCACGATCTAGGTGGCCATAAGTCCCATTATTAAAATAACAATATCGTTCATAAAAACGAGTTCTAGGAAGAGAGTATGAACCCGGGCACAATACTTATGCGTTAACTACTTGCTACCTGGCCCCCCGCACCTGTACCTCTACCATGAGTTTACACAGCCAAAAGTCGCTAGCGTCTCCGTAAATTGTTTGTATGAAATATTGTACAGCGCCCTTAGCGGTCACAAAAAGAATTAAAATTCGTACCATGAGCACTATAGATTACGATAGGTTAAAAACCTAACGTAATCTATTCGATAGCCACTGACGTTTTTCAGCTGTCACCATACAAAACGGTACCATGACTCACTAATTTCACTGAAGCTATCGAATAATACGCTTACGATAGTACACACATCAACACGGTCTAGGGATATTTTTAAAAAAGCGAATTACTATCAATGTGTTAATTATTTATATGACATGTATATATTTAAAAGATACGTTATTTAATATTCTACCATTTTTTAATAATGGTTAAGGTATAGATTAAAATTTCAGGATTTTATGGAAAAAAAAATAAAGCATAGACGGAAACCGTATATGAATGAACTTTTAATTTGTGAGTAAAAACTGAAAAAAATAGAAAAATCATTTAATTTGTGTTTATAAACTTGAAGTTAGTAGTCTGAGAAAGCGCCCATGATGTTCATAACACATCGGCAACGATTCGGCATGCTCAGAACAAGGTTGTCAATGTCTTGCTGCGGAATATTGTCCCATGTCCTTCTGAGGTGCGCAAAAAGTTGATCTTCTGTAGCCAGATTTTCAGGAACTTCCTTCAGAGCTTTTCTTTGCAGCATATCCCACGCATGCTCAATGGGATTTAGATCTGGCGATTGAGCAGGCCAGTCTAAGGCCCTAACATTATGTGTATGTAACCAAGCTGCTACCGTTCTCGCCGTGTGTGCCCGGGCATTGTCGTGCATGAGCAGGAAATCTTGCCCCATTTGTGTTCTGTGGGGCAAGATTACGGGCCCCAGCACCTGTTGGACGTATCGTTCTGCCGTCATATTGCCCCGCACCCAAACGAGATCCGTCCGTCCTCCAAGACGAATTCCTGCCCAAACCATAATTGTTCCTCCTTGGTATGGGTGAACTTCCTGAGGGTTCTGGAGACGGCTCCATCGTCCAGGAACTCGCCAAACACGCGTCCTTCGTGAATCTGGATGGAAGCCGAACCTGGATTCATCCGTGAACAGCACATTGGACCATTGGTCACGGCCCCAGTCCACGTGGTTCCGAACCCATTCTAATCGTCGTCCACGATTGCCTCTCCGTAAAGGTGGAACCCGGAGTGGTCTACGAGAGCGTAGATTGCTTTCATGCAGTCGCCTTCTTACAGTTTGGTCACTCACAAGCACTTGGTGTTCCACTCGCAGCCTTTGGACCAATTGAGTCGCCGTTGCATTTGGTTGTGCTCGCGCAGTAATTTGCAAAAATCGGTCTTGTCTGGGGGTAGTGATGCGACTTGGCCCCCGGTGCCTCTCCGCTACTTCACCTGTGGCACGATAGCGTGTCCACAATCTTGAAATTACATTTTGATGGGTCCCTATGGCCACAGCAACATTACGCTGAACAGATCCAGCTTCCAGCATTCCCACAGCTCGTAACATCTCCGCCCTCGTCAAATGTCGGCGTTGCATGGCTACAATACCTCAATTTTAACTTTATCTTTCGTTTAAAAATTAAAAAAAAAACTGTAACTAAACGTAATTCGTATTGTTTTCTAAATTTCGCACAAATGAAAATTCCCTCTCCTATACATCAAGACATTTTTATGCCACCGAAACAAAAGAATTTTCAAAAATTTGAATTTGGAATTAGTCTGAGATAAATTACAAACAAATCGGTGTATAAAAGATTCCAATGCGGCCAGTACTTTTCGAGTTATTTAATTGAGTATGAAATATCCCTAGACCGTGTTGATGTGTGTAGTTACGTAGCTCACTAGCATTTTGTCGTGTGAAACATGTGTTTACATTAAAATTATGTACGTTTTTGAGTCTTATACAGTCAAAATGATGTCCGCAAGAGCTTATTTAGCATAGAATATGACGTGAACAATGTGAATTCAAGCCAAAATGAGAATTCATGTCGGATACCAATTGGAAAATAAAAGTGAAAGAAAGTATAATAAACATTAATAAACTTCATAGACTCTATAAGTATATTAAGTAATATTAGAAATTATAATTTCTTAAAACGTAAATTATTAATTTATTTATTTAAAACAATCCATACAATAAATTGAATAGAACGTTGAAACATGCCTTTCCATGAACTTCACCAACAAATCAATGGAAACTGTGAGACACTGGTCCTCAATTTATTCAATAATCTGTTTGAATCTATTATTGTAAACTTTTAAATCACACAACACAGCTCTGTGACACAACGTACAACGTAAACAAACCAAATTACAAATAAAATGGACGACCTTGACTTATTAGAAGGAATAAAAATTCAAAAACCACTAAATACCATAAGTAGTCTACTAACCGTCAACTTTTCTATTTAGTCGGTTTATTTATGATATTGACTGTCTTAACATTTTTAGCATGGCGATAATAGTACATTTTGAGCTTAAGAGCCGTTCTCTCTTCTTATTAGTGGGTATGAAAGAAACAAAACATAAGTAGTAGTGAGTAGAGTGAAGTTATCTAGACGAAACGATCTATCGAGCTTACCTTAGCGCCTGCGTAAGACTCCGTAAATCTCATGGTGCAAGCATTATCGAATTCTATTTGATTCACGTTAGCACGCTAGCGATTTCAATGCTAGCGAGTAATTTTTCGATGACAACTCATGGTAGAGGCTCTGTAGCGTCAGTCGGAATTTGACCGTTTCACTTAGTGTACGTATCTGTTCGCGGCGTTTTTCTAAACATTAAACATTTAAAGTGATTTTTTATGTTATCAACTTCTTTTTACGAATTGAAAGTGATGGATTCTGATGGACAAGGTAAGTGTCTTACAAACTGCATAAATAAAGTTATGATCAACTATCAAACTACATTCTTTTTTCTAATGTAAAAAATCTCATTTTCATACCGTGATTTTCTTCAATATTTATCCTTTGCTAGTGTTTTTGTTTATGTATCGGGGTAGATCGGGCTATAATTTTTATTACAGATTATTATATGATCCTTCTACTTATAATTTCTATCAAAAACATTTCCGGAAACGTCCGGATAAATACTGTTTTGAGGGATTAAAGATATTCAGCGAAATTTCGTCTAAAATTGGAAATATACTAACGACTTTTAACATAGTGTATGTTTGTTTTAGGTTCAGAGGGTACATCAGGAGTAAAGATTGTGACCCGAAAATACTGCAACCGAAAATACTGCAAGCGAACTATAAAAAAACGGAAAGCAGAAACATTTTTGCCTGAAACCTTGGCCATGCTTGTATCTGCGGAATCCAACATAATATCAGAAAATTCATCAGATAGCGAAGAAGAAAATCAAGAAACTTAAATAGTGTTATTAAATAATACACTGATAATATATATAATTTTTTTTATTATATTTTATTTTTGGAAAATCCGTTTTTTTTGGAAAATATGTTTTAATTTTGAAAAACAAGTTATTTTGTTTATTTACCTTGTTTAGATACCAATTAAGCAACAAAATAATTTTGGCCGCGTAGATCGTTCAAACACCTGTATGTGCAGCGCGACAAGCGGTCGTGATTGACAATCAAAAAGGATTCGACAGTCGCATGGTCGCGCAACTATCACCTTATTTAGGACCCGACCTAAGTCTTTCAAACAAGGCTCAAGAGTCATGATTGGATCTCCAAGCCTTTATAGTCTTACCTCACTCCCAACCAGTTCGAATATAACTGACAGCTGTGTAAGTTGCTGGGTCAATATCAAAGTGAGAGGCAAATAACGTATCAGAGCTTGAGCGGTCTGAAAAATAAACACCAAAATTTTTATCACAAAAAAAAACATATTTCTTTCTTGATTGCTCCATCTTGGATACTTACCATCTGTGAACATTCCAAGAGTAAAAGGCAACCACTTGCTTGATGGAACACGTAGTACACGAACAGCATTGGGCCAAATACATCTGACATTGTGTTGGTAAATCTAAAAGCAACAACATCAGATGAGTACATAAATAATAATTATTATGGCAGTTTTTTGACTTGCCATTTCGGTGCCAGAAAGAGATGGTGGTATACACGACGCTCTATGCTGAATAACTGCGACTCGTATTGAGAAGGGTAAAGAGGAAATAAACCCTTGTTTGAACACCAACTACTACGAACTCGTTTGAAGACCCGAAAAAGCTTTCTTAGACTCACCATCTCTTCGGAAGACAGTGCGGGAGCCGAACGAAGTGGTCACGAACTTCAGTGGCTGATATGGAAATCTTTGAACAGACTGCGTGCTCAAGTTGGACGCTGCCGATCCAATTTAGCTAGATGGGGTATAATTGAACCATCTCGGAGACAATACGAGTGTGGAGCCGCAACACAGGATAATTTTTCTACACCTTTTCTGCCTGTCGTGCACAACTAATGAGGCAAACGACAGAGCTGTGTTGCTACGTACTGGTCTGACAAAATCTGACTCATCGATTCGTGAAGAAGAAGAAGCGAAGTAAGATTTAAAACATCGGCTGTAACTGGTTATGGTAGGCCAAAAGTACTTACGTGACTATCTCCCGATGGTAATTAATACATTCTTTCAACCTCTCCGATACTCGTAAAAGTTCTTCTTTGGAATATTTCTCAGCTTTTATAACGAATCCATTTTCTACTATAAAATTTGAATTTGAATTCGGTCTTGGGAAATCATCCAGAAGGTTAATCAGTATTTTGAAATGGCCCCATACGTTGAAAACCATTAGTGACAAAAAGAGATCAAACATGCAGAACCAAGTTGAGCATAGGTAAGACACAACCCTGCAAGAAAAACTCCTTTTTATATGTTCTCCTGAATATATATTATAATATGATGATTCTGGCTTATAGGATTTACAAAAACTACTTCGTTACGTCGGAGACGTATTGCGCTGAGTCGAGGCGTCGTGTAGCCTTCCGCGAAAACGCCGATAGATGTATCGGCGTTTTCGCGGAAGGCTACATGTCACTATGACTCACGGAATACGTCGCCGACGTAACGAAATAGTTTTTGCATTGACAGAATTTTGGTCGGAGGATGTTGATCCTCTAGCCTCTCAAGGTGACCTCTGCCACAGCGGTTTTCAATGTTGGGGGTTCCACAGGGGTGTGGTGGTACTCTTCTTCAAGAAGGGCGACAATGCCCCGTTGAAGAATTATAGGCCTATCTCACTTCTAAGCCATGTCTACAAGTTGTTTTCAAGAGTCATCATGAATCGTCTCGCGCGCAGGTTTGACGATTTCCAGCCTCTCGAACAAGCCGGTTTCCGGAAAGGCTTTAGCACCGTGGACCACATACATACGCTGCGGCAGGTTATACAGAAGACCGAAGAGTATAACCTACCCTTCTGTTTAGCGTTTGTGGACTACGAGAAAGCCTTCGATTCGATCGAGACCTGGGCTGTACTGCAGTCTCTCCAACGGTGCCAAATCGACTATCGGTACATCGAGGTGTTGAAGTGTTTGTACAAAAACGCCACCATGTCAGTCCGACTTCAGGACCAAGCCTCGGAACCTATCCTCCTGCAGCGAGGTGTGAGACAGGGAGACGTCATATCTCCGAAACTGTTCACCGCTGCACTGGAGGATGTCTTCTAGGTTCTGGACTGGAGAGGGCTTGGCATTAACGTCAATGGCGAGTACATCATCCACCTTCGGTTTGCCGACGATATAGTGGTCATGGCTGAAACCATGGAGGACCTCAGTACAATGCTCGATTACCTCAGTAGAGCTTCCGGAAGAGTGGGTCTTAAAATGAACATCTACAAAACCAAAGTCATGTTGAATGCCCATGTCACACCCATTCCTATCAAGATCAGAGACTCTACACTCGAAGTTGTAGACGATTATGTGTACCTGGGACAAACGGTCCAGTTAGGTAGGTCTAACTTCGAGAAAGAGGTCAATCGTCGAATCCGACTCGGCTGGGCAGCGTTCGGGAAGTTGCGCGGTATCTTCTCGTCCAACTTACCACAGTGTCTCAAGGCGAAAGTCTATGACCAGTGTGTGTTGCCAGTGATTACATACGGGACCGAAACGTGGTCGCTCACAATGGGCCTTATCAGAAGGCTTAAAGTCACCCAAAGGGCAATGGAGAGGGCTATGCTCGGAGTTTCCTTGCGTGATTGAATCAGAAATGAAGACATCCGCAAGAGAACCAGGGTCACCGACGTAGCCCGAAGAATTGCCAAACTTAAGTGGCAGTGGGCAGGGCACATTGCTCGCAGAACGGATGGCCGATGGGGCCGAAAAATTCTGGAGTGGCGACCACGAACCGGAAGACGTTGCGTTGGAAGGCCTCCCACTAGGTGGACCGATGATCTGGTGAAGGTTGCGGGAATCCGCTGGATGCGAGTCGCACGGGACCGGTCAATGTGGCGACAATTGGGGGAGGCCTATGTTATGCCCCAGCAGTGGACGTCTTTCGGCTGAAATAATGATGATGATACTTACCAATGAAAGATACTAGCAACAATATAACCTTTCATTTCAGTCGACGTATTGAAGGGATATGCTAAATAAATTGAGTGTTCAAACGTCGAGTTTTCAAGTCCGCCAGCCTGGTACCTTCCCGCCGCATAGTTACTGTACATAGGTATTAGGTTGAAGAGAGATAACCCAGCCAACATCTGAGCTACTAAGCACAACGTGAACAGATGAGATACCAGATGGACCATTTTGTGAGTCTGAAACATGAAATCGAAATTAGTAAAAAGTAAGGCGTACCACAGGGAAATGCTTTTGGACCAATCGCTTTGAGTTCAACGCCAGACTGAAAACCATGCTTAGCCCAGTGGGCCGCGGCGGACACCTTGTGACCGCCAGTATGGCGGGTCCAGGGGCAGGGGATGTAGGCGGCCGACGGACATCTACATTCTATATTATACTGGTCTATGCACCCGCGCGGCTCCCGCGCAATGAAATACGGTTGGACGTTCTCGCAGGCCTCGACGGTCACTGGTGTCTGCCACTTGACATCTCGGACCATCTCAGAAGAGAACCTACATGGTCCTCACATGATCGGAACAAGACAATGTGGACTTTAAAGGAAACTGGGACCTCCGAGTTTGTTTCGGGTATTTTTCTACAGAGTGGTCTGATACAAAATATCGACCTCAACTTGGTTGTTAAAAAATCCGTGTAAAATGTTTTTAACTTGATTTTGATCGATTTTTTTTTTATTTTTCTATGTAGTCAACGGTAGTGTTAAAGCTATTTCACACTCAATTTTTGGATACACCTACGGTAAATTTTAATTAATCGCTAAATAATTAATTTCTTTCCAAACAGTTATAGGATTGTACCTTCATTGCATACTCCGAACGTTCTTTGTGGTAGAACAAGTGCATTTTCCTGAGAAATTCTTTGGCCAGCTCCCGGTACTTCGTGGAACATGTCAGGGTTATGACTCTGGACTGGAATAAGGAACAAACATAGAGAACCACAGTCGGATAAACCAGGATTATCAAACGACACAATATCATTCTCAACTGAAAGTTACGCCAGTAATAGAAAGTTGACAGGGAACGTCGTCTGTCTTGCTATGTAACATGTAATGAAAAGGTGGGTGCCGGTGACTGAAAAGTTGTGTGGTAATCGGTTGTCGTGGTATGGACATGTGATGCGGAGGGCTGAGGAAAATGTCGTGAGGAAAGTTTTGAGTATCAGAGTAGGGAAAACCAAAAAATCGATGGATGGACTGTGTAAAGGATGACATGGCTAGAAAGGAGGTTTCTGTTGAGATGACGAGTAAAAGAGAAGTATGGAAGACGAAGACATGCTGCGCCGACCACAAATGAATTGGGATAAGGGGAAGAGACTGATGATGATGGTGGAAATGGAGAAGCAGGAGAAAGAATTTTTCAAGGAATGATGTGAGAGAAAAATAAGTACTATGCCGACCAAGTAACATGAGACAAGGGCAGGAAGATGATACTGATCTCCGGTTCTTTTTTCGGATGGGAAATCATCAAATGACTCCTCCCTCTCTGGTCGGAGCGCGAGAGAGTGTCAGACTTTTACTGACTAAAACCCATCCATGTTCCTTCATCGCCCTTTGTGTTCCGGGGCCACGGTATCTCTTTCGAACAGTCCCGCAGCCCCGGAAGGCATCGGCCCTTGCTTGAGGCGCGCGTGGAACACGAACGCGCAGTCGACACGGCCTGTCGTCATGAGACGGACGGACGGCGAACTAGCCCATAGCTCTGCGTCCACAGGCACGCGCCTACGGTGGCCCCCGACGCCCGGGACGTCTCCCGCGGCGGCTGGGACGTGAGGTTCTCTCCCTCTCACGTTCACCACGCCACCTCCTTCGCTAGCATGACTGCTTCGCAAAAGGAGGTGACGGCGTCCCATTCCGTCTCGTTTCGGACCATGGATTGAACCAGGGCCGGACGCGAGAGGTCACCGCCGCCGATCGCCACTACGAGGACACGGAGGTGCTCCGCCCACGCGGGGCAGACCTCCACCGTGTCGTACGGACGAATGATGTTAGTGTTAGGTCAGTTAGTATAAATCTGTATCATCCCTCTGCTGGATTAAGGCTTTTCTTCATGATTTACAGTTTTTTCAATCAGGTCATCCTAGCTTGAGCAACAAGCTTGATAGTGCCAACGACTAGTGGACTAGACTTTTAACTATTTAATTTATAAATTTTAATTCGTTTATTTAGGTCATGATAGGGACATAGGCGGACTTCATGCTTATGTATGTTTGATTTGATGCGATTGACCGAATTCCGCAGTATATTTACTTACCACATCAACTGCACTCATCAATATAACAATGTACGAATGTCCAATTTCCAAAAAACTTAGTTCGCTCACGTGAATAATGACATACAAAACGGATGCATACAGGATAGCAATAGTGAAGCATAAGTAATAGTACTTAAGGAATACAGCTTGGTAGTTTGATTCGGGCTCTCCTATTTGTTTCCGAGGCCAGGAGTTGACGATTATCAGCATGAAACGTAAGACTTTTATGTAGAGGTAATCGGATGGGGTGGTGATGCCTCTGTAACAGAAAAATATCTTCACTTTCATGTTTTTAAGAAGATTCCTTTCCATGACTTTAAAGCGTATTATTATCCTGTTATGATTCTGGTAAACGGGTTATTTTAGGCCCCCTGAAGTGGACACCACGTATTGAACTTAAAAAGGAGGACTATTTTCATAGGCCGCATCATCGATTGACATCAGGCGAGTTGCGGCCAAACGCAAGCCTAATTTTAGTGTCAGAAAAAAAAATGCTAGAATTTATATTTGAAAAAAAAACTTACTGTACAGCTTCATTTTCCAAAAAGAATTTACGTAAATTCATTTTATTAGTATAGGTAATCGAGATCTGCGTCAATCTAATATGAAGTAAACATTATATTCTAGAGCTTTCTACTTATTCTTGGCAGAGTGCTTGTGGTCGTAAATTAGCTTATCCGTCTATTTGTTATACTTCCTTCCAAGGACTTATATAAACATTAAATTACGGGTAAAGCTGAGACCACGTTACCACGAGATTATGTTTAATAAAAAAAAACCTGAAAAATAACTTTACTTCGGGAAATCGGTGACTTTTGTTGATTTCATTGACTGTTTTGCCACTGAAGTAAAGTTATTTTAAGCTTTTTAGTATCTTTTTTGGAAGTCGGTTGTTTTTTGAAAAAAAAAAATATCACCCTTTTTAGTTGTGGTATGATTGATTTCTCACACAAATTCTTGTGGAGTATTCATTTTCCATTGTTACTTAAAGTTGTTAGCTGATCATTAAACTTAAACAGCGAAGAAAAAAATCTGTATTTTATAGATCACTCATAAACTACCCAAGCAATAGTAGTAGTAAATAAAATGTATATAGGACCACCTCAACAAGCTTTTTCTACCAAATGAAAAAATAATCACGGAAATCGGACCAGTAATAACGCGGTTATGAGATAACAAAAAAATAAAGAGAACCTCCTCCATTTTGGAAATCAGTTAAATAAGTGAAGATAGTAATCAGTACAAAAAGTTTCCATTGGCCTCCTCTTTGAAACGAAAGAAAGAAAAAATCTGTATTATAAAGATCACTTATAAACTACCCAAGCAATAGTAGTAGTAAATAAAATGTATATAGGACCACCTCGACAAGCTTTTTCTACCAAATGAAAAAATAATCACGTAAATTGGACCAGTAATAACGCAGTTATGAGATAACAAAAAAATAAAGAGAACCTCCTCCTTTTTGGAAATCAGTTAAATAAGTAGTAGTACACAAAGTTTCCATTGGCCTCCTCTTTGAGGGAGAGAATGGTCTATTATCCACTGAGCTGGTGAATGTCAAATGTCTTCGAAATTCTGATTCTAGGGCATGCCAGTTTTCTCACAATCTTTTACGTCACCGCCATCGCTATAAATTGAATCTAAAATGATTTGTTGCGAATAAAAATATATAAAATGAATAATATATAATAAATATCTACTATAAAAGCCTGCCTACCTCGTTAGTCTTAGTGGTCTATATGTAAAAGGTAAATAAAAACTGAAAAGAAAAAAACAAGTTCAGGAAACAGGACATATTGACTGCAACCGTCGGGACCCATTAAATAATCTAGACTAAAATCATTACATCCAATATGGGTCCCGACTGTGACAATATGTCCTGTTTCCTGAACTTGTTTTTTTCTTTTCAGTTTTTATTTAAAGATATTAGTTATTTTTTACGCAGCCGGGTTTTTTAAACAACCGTGTCCGGTGAGGACCTGCGTCAGGCGGAAGGTGAGGACGCCGTGGCGTCTCTCAAGCCACTCCTCAAAGAGGGGACTTACCGCCACTATTGTGGCGTGCCCTGCACGGGGTTTGGTGATAAAACCTGACATGTATTGTTTTTTTATTTGAAAGTATGTATTTTAAGGATGATGAGAGTTTGGTTAGGTTCTGATTATGGGATCCATGACAAAGTAACGGAACTCTTTAATTTTTATGAGCAAATTAATGATACTCTGCCGAATCTTTTATAGGCTATCCGGATATTTGAGTCACCTACCGTAATGACGTTATGGTCAAGTTATTGTCGTGGTCGAATATGGAACAATGGAACTCCTTCTAATGTAAAAAAATCGAATCTGAATGTGAGTAAATGTGGTAGTAAATTATTTATCTAATAGGTATTCTGAACCTTCAGAAATGATTTAACCAAGATAATATTCGGTTTCAGCATCGTACCTTGAGCCCGTAGCATTAATTTACATTTCATATTTATTTATATTTAATGTAAAATAAATTCATGGCAAATATTTGTTTGGGAACAACTAAAAATGGAAAAATAAAAACCTTTTTGCAAAAAAATAAAACCGACTTCAAAAAACACAAAACAGTGAAAAATAACTTAAGTTTCAGAAGTCGGTAAGCTTTGTTTGTTTGATTTAGTTTTTTTTTATTTTTTGAAGTCGGTTTTATTTTTTGCAAAAAAGTTTTACGTTGTTTTGCGTTGTTTTTTGTTTTTTAGTATTAAAGAAAATAAACACTACGGTCGCTTTGTCGTTTTGTAGTCACAACCTTACAATAAGTATTTATGAAAACAAACCACGGTTCTCATAAATTAACTTATCCTATTCATTGCACTTTCAAAGTAAATCATTAAATTAATAATACACTATTTATGATGTTTGCAAACACATATACCGTAATTATCTCATGTTATATGCCCTTTCATGTTTTCATTATTTTATAGGTAAGGATTGTGCGGAAATCAATTTTTCATATAGCAGCTGTTTTTTTCTTTGTTCAAAAAGTAAAGTATACCGGAAATTGTAAGGGGAACCATTACCGTTTTCAGGTTTAGCGGCCAATTTCTGCGGAGACTAGCCATGGAGACAAGAAATATTTGCGTTTGTTGTGTGTCACAAAATTGCAAACATCCTGCAATTAGCAAATGGTGGCTTCTTCTTCTTCTTCGTATCGCTGGTACGACAGCAGGCATTTATATTTTGATAACCCAGAACTTTGCCACTTCCACGGCGTCGTCGGTGGTAGCGCGGAATGGTGGCTAAACATGTGGATTGATCTTAGGATAAAATGCACTCGCCAAGGTACCTATGTCCGTGGAACGCTAAGATTTCATCCTTTTTTTTTTTTTTTTTCGGATGGGAAATCATCAAATGACTACTCCCGCACTGGGCGGAGCAGGAGGGAGTGTCAGACTTTTACTGACTAAAACTCATCCATGTTCCTTCATCGCCCTTTGTGTTCCGGGGTCACGGTATCTCTTTCGAACAGTCCCGCAACCCCGGCAGGCATCGGTCCTTGCGGACCCCTTCCTATTGCTGACTCTCTTTGAGGCGCGCGTGGAACACGAACGCGCCGTCGACACGGCCTGTCGTCATGAGACGGCGAGCTAGCCCATAGCCCACCGTCCACAGGCCCGCGCCTACGGTGGCCGGGGGCCACGTGGTGGCCCCCGACGCCCGGGGCGTCTCCCGCGGCGGCCGGGACGCTGTGAGGTTCTCTCCCTCTCACGTTCCGCCACCTCCTTCTCTAGCATTACTGCTTCGCAGAAGGAGGTGACGGCGTCCCATTCCGTCTCGCTCCGGACCATGGCTTGCACCAGGGCCGGACGCGAGAGGTCGCCGCCGCCAATCGCCGCTTCGAGGACACGGCGGTGCTCCGCCCACGCGGGGCACACCTCCACCGTGTGCTCCACCGTGTCCTCCGGTCGATCCTCGCAATGGAAACACCCGGGCGTTTCCCCCCGCCCGATTCGGTGCAGGAACCTCCCGAAAACACCGTGTCCGGTGAGGACCTGCGTCAGGCGGAAGGTGAGGACGCCGTGGCGTCTCTCTAGCCATAAGATTTCATCCTCAAGATCTCATACGGTAATTAGTGGTAGTAATTTCATACAACCCTGCAAGCATGACTGGCCCTCAGAACCATGATGATACTCTTCATGACGTAAGGGTTTCTGAACAGTTTGCAAGCCTTATGGGCTTGCCCTATTGTAGCCCCTTAGGCACGCCACTGTCGGTAATAGGGAATATGCATAAATTTTCTGTTTCATCCGACTTCCGAAAAGAGGAGTTTTTCAATTCGACTGTATTTTTTTATTATACTTTATTTTTGTTACCTCAGAACTTTCGACTGGGTGAACCGATTTTAATGGTTCTGTTTTTATTTAAAAGATGGTGCTTCTTCCCGTGTGGTCCCATATAAATTTTGTAAACATTTGATGCTAATCTTCGGAGATATACAATGGAACTCTTAAAAAATAGACGGCAAATGCAATTGCTTGGATGTTTATACAACATCATGACGTAACATCACGCCTGTATGCTGTGAGGGGGTACGCAGATGTGTACAATACACCCAGATTTCGACAATAAGGTATGTTAAGGCGCCTCCCGAGCAAATGACCTTGAACGAGCAGTTTTTTGGAGCCTACTCCTCTTTATCCAAAAGAAATACCAACTAATAAAAAATACATTAAATTACTACATATTCTTGACTCCAAAATTGTCGTTTCATTTTTTTTTAAGTAGCTTAATGTTTAATAAATCCCCTCACAACGAAACCACAGAAATGAGAAATAATGATTTATAAAATGCTACTCCTCGTAAAGTAACCATTATTTTGATTTGCTACTTATACTAATGGATAAACAATTTAATAATGAACATAATTGTCGTTAAATTTTTTCCAAAAGACGTAATTTTGATTTTATAAAGAATAAAAACCACTCATTTCGCACTATTCAGCCTGCAGTGACTGACGTAACAATCACTTTGTAGTGCAAGCTGATTAGAACTTTATTCTAACAGTATTTCAAACGAAGTTTGAACCACCACAAATAGAGTTGCTAATTTTGATCGGGGAACCGCCTTAAGTTGGCGCGTTCGTGTTCCGCGCGTGTCTCAAAGAGATGTCAGCAAAAGGAAGGGGTCTGCAAGGTCCGATGCCTGCCAGAGCTGCGGGGCTGTTCGAAAGAGATACCGTGGCCCCGGAACACAAAGGGCAGTGAAGTAACATGGATGGGTTTTAGTCAGTAAAAGTCTGACACTCCCTTCCGCTCCGTAATTTGTTGATTTCCCATCCGAAAAAAAAAGGTGTGTTAAGTTCCATATATTGGGGATAAGCTTATTACCATGACATGTATTGTTAACAATGTCAAATAAATTCATGGCAAATATTTGTTTGGGAACAACTAAAAATGTTTTTTTATTTTTTATTTCAATACGAAATGTTAAAATACTGTAAAAAGTGAAAACAAGACCAAAATCGGCCAAACTAGACAAAAGTTATAACCAAAATTTTTGTTTCTATCTCTTTCTATAAAAACGGAAAACGGAATTTAGTATGGCTTTTGTACGTCGATATATCGTCATGAAAGGTATCGGATCTCTCTGTCTAATCAGCAGTTTCAAATGCTTATAAGCTTAGTCGTTTTTATAAATATTTAAAAAATTATTTCTTTTTGCTATTTCTGACGTTAATACGCTTTGTATAGGAGTGATAAAAAAAAACATGCATAAAATACCCCTATTGTGATTCACGCCGTTTCATCTATGTCCAGATATAAGTATACAGTCAAAAATGATAAGAAGTAAAAGCTAACACTAAAATGAACAGTCAAAAATGGCGAGATCAAGTTTCCAACAAACGAATTCGTCTACTACATTCTCACAAATCAATACAAATTTTATGAAAAATGAAAAAAAAAAAAAATATGTTTTTGCCAAGTTTTCTTACAAACTAGTGATTGGAGTTTCCTTTTAGGCGTCTAAAGCCTGTGTCAGGAAACTCCACCCTTCCATAACTTATATTAACATTAGGGAACTAGTTTTTTTTTTACAATAATTACAGAAAAAATAAATTAGAAAAATAGGTACAAAATAAAAAATACAAAATTAAGATATAAAATAACTAAAAGTGAGAAAGTAAATGTGCTTATCACTAAGACGGTGAGTGGGGAATGGTTAAATGTGAGTGAGTGTATGGGGAGGGGTGTGTGAGTGAGTGTATGGGGAGGGATGTGTGAGCGAGTGTATGATGTGATCCTGAGTGGGGGAGGGGTTTTGTTATAGGGAGAGTGGATGAGTGAGTGTTGAGAATTTAAGCGTGGGTCTGTGAAAGGTGTGTTTGGTGTGCTTATGGCTGCGTGAGTGTGTGGGATAGAAAATAATCTCGGTTTGAGTATTATTTTTGCAGTGCCTCCGTGTTTTCGTAGTTAAGTGGTTTAATACTACTAGTTAGTATTTTTTTACATTCATGTTGTTTCTTGTTATGTACATCTCTCTATTAAATTTATTGTACAGCTGAGCTGAGCGTTTTTTATATTGTATGCTGGCGAACTTGGTTTTCGTCTGGGGAACTTCTGCTTTTAAGCTAAAACAAAAATCCGGATTCTCAGCATTATAGTATATTCAGCATCCCTGAACATTTACAACGACATTTCGAACTCGATCACAAGGACAGTCAGTTAGGACTAAAACATCCAACTAAAAATACACCAACCCTCAACTCTGGTCCTATAAAAAGAAACTTTCCGGGAAATTTCCTGGTTCCCATTCGCGGAGAGACCTAAGCATTGCGTAGTTGCCTTGATTCTAGGTCAGAGCTTGAACATAGGTTAAACGCTTGAACAACTTGAACAGATGGAGCGGCAAATTAATGTCATTTCCACAATCAGGGATGCAGATGACTATGTTATTACATTTGGGATTGACCGCTGTAGGAATATTTGCATTTAAAATAGAATAGGAAGGAGTTTTTGGCTTCTTTTGGACTGCTTATAGCTTCTGTGGTCAAATATGAGCCAGTTAGTAAACTGCACTGGAGCCGGAGCGTAGATTTCGGCTGCTCTCCGTCACAAAGAGGAGGCCTATGTCCCAGCAGTGGAGACATTATATGGTGATTATACAGCAAGTAGGTGGTAAGGACTACCTCGTTAGTCTACTGCTGAGCATTAGGTCCTGGGTTCGATTCCCAGATTAGGTAAAGGGATATTGGGTTTTTCCATCAGGAATTTAATAGAGTCTGAATTTTCGCCCGGTCAACGGCTCGCCCCCTATTACATGGAACTTAAAAATAACTGGCGAAATGTGGGTGTAGGTACTATTAGGTACACCTTTGCCTACCCTTTGGATATCACTGGCGTGATGATATGTTAGGGGGTAAGGAACCAGCGGACTGCGATCTAAGGTATTCCTATTCGTGAAGGACGCTATAATACCTAACTCCTTGTAAAGTCATTAAAATGTTGGTGACGCTGCTATGCTCGCATTATTGCTCAAATCTCTCGCAGTTTCCAATATTCCAAGCCCTTGTAAGAGCCCTAGGATTTCCAACAAAAAAAAAACAATTATCCTGCGACATCAATAAAGTAAAACATTTTTTAAAGCAAGTTTACAACACGCAGAAAACCTTAAAAACACCTTCAGATACCTAGTTTACTTTTTATCTTTGAAAGACTTTCCAAGCCGTTGGTTCCTATTGTTTAAACTAGATGGCGCTCGTATCGCCTCCGGTCGTCTCAAACTAGAATAAGCTGAAAACCATCAGTTTCTTTAAAAGTTCAAATGATTATTATGGTAAAATCAAAACAATAAACTTTAAAATTAAAGCAAAAATTTACCACGTCTCCTTTATACCGTTATTTTAATAGAACTTACTCATTTCCTGGAAAAACCCTTTGGAGCACTCTGTTTGATTTTTTTTAGTCTGTTTGGTTCCTTTTAAAGGATTTAGCTACCCTCACTCGACTGGTATGTCGTTTAAAAGGGATTAAGGTCATCGCCAGGCCACCTAGGTATTCTCTTGGCACTGCACGTGTCCATAGGCGGTAAAATTCTTCGTATTATTTTAAAATCCTCGTCTCTTTGACTGTCTGTGCACTCACAGCTGCACGATTATGTGTTGCTAGCGCGATTTTAGGTCGAAAAAAACTGATCTTATTTAGATTTATTTCTAGCCAGCTTGGTTATTTTTTAGGGTTCCGTACCCAAAGGGTAAAAATGGGACCCTAGTACTAAGACTCCACTGTCCATCTGTCCGTCTGTCCGTCTGTCTGTCACCAGGCTGTATCTCATGAACCGTGATAGCTAGACAACTGACATTTTCACAGATGATGTATTTCTGTTGCCGCTATAGCAACAAATAAAACTACAAACAGACAACTAAAACTAAAAACAGAATAACATAAATATTTAAGGGGGGCTCCCATACAACAAACGTGATTTTTTTGCCGTTTTGTCTAATGCTGTATAGATAATGGTACGGAACCCTTCGTGCGCGAGTCCGACTCGCACTTGCGCTTTTTTATACAGTTTGGCAGTTAACAGCGGGGTTCGTCGGACTATCTAATGACTAAGACTCCATAGGTTCTACCACTAATATGACCATGAGTCGGGGGGGCCCAGAAGATACTCGTACGTCCGCGCGGAATTTTAGCTTGCCAGCCTACTAGCTTTCTTTTATATGACTGTCTCGTTGGTCTATTGCTCGCAAGCGATTGCTGAGCATACGGCCCTGGTTCCGATTTCCAGGTCGGGTAAAGGTTTGTTGGGTTTTGGCATCAAGCATTCCTCAGTAGCAGCCACGGAGTTTGGATTTGTACCAGGTTGATCAGTTGATGACAATAGCTAGCATATAATATGGGAGTCATGGGACTTAGACATAACTGGCGGAATTTGGGTGGACTTTTAGGTACACCTCTGCCTAATTCTTTAGAGATTACAGGCGTGATGTTGAATGTTTCACCTATATATTTATGTAATTATCCAATCAATCAATAAGTAAACACGTCCTACGGTTAGAAGTTTTTCATTCTTCCCAATTTCAATCTTTTAGATTTTATTGCCTAAGCCTACGCAGTTTCCTAGTGGGGCAATAAACATTGTACTACCCACGCCATGTTGGCTCACAGCTGACCTACTCTTGTGATGAGGTCGAGAAGATGTATTGCTTTTTATTAATTTACTGTAATCCACTGAAATTGCAATGATTTATGGGTTTAACCATCCACGGGAAAAATCGGGTCACTTTTCTGGCAAATAATATCGTACAAATAAGGCGGCGTCTTATTCAAAGCGAATGTCGCAAGAACACGCGACTGTCACATACATTTTTTTCGACATACCCAAATACGTGGTTGTTCCAATAAAGGGGGAATATCAGTTTTCCGAAAAAATATTTTGGTAAGTATATAACACCATTTTTTTGTCGTTTTATTTTCTGGCGCCAGTACTCATAAAAAATGATCAAGTTTTACTATAGGACCGATATTATTTACTTCTTCAAAGAGCACCTATGTTGTGTACTACCGAGTTCACTGACGTTCACCCTTTTCATCATCTGCCCAGCCTTTTCCTAACTATGTTGGCGTCGGATTCCAGTCTAACCAGATGCAGCTGAATACTACTATTTAAATGGAGCGACTGCCTATCTGACCTCCACAACCCAGTTAGTACTGGGTAATACGATACCACTTGTTAAGACTGGTTGTCTGAATTTTACTTTTCACCCTTTTGCCCTAAGTAATATGGTTGAAAAGTGGTCGACCGTCAGTGAACAGTGTTGGCAAAATTACAAACAAAAACGTAGCCACGAAAATCTTTACGAAACACAAGGAATTCACGTTCCAAAGTTTTTGCAACGGCACCTGTTGCTCTAAACGGGGTGAATACAAAAGAGAGACGTAGAATTTGTAAGCAGTGTTAATACGACACGTACTTAGAGACTGTCGGCTTTTAAATGAAACAAAAATGACTATCAGTTCACGGATTACGTAGTGCAGTTCTCGGTTCCATAACAAACTCGTCTGCGGCTCGGGTGTGAATTAAGCCTAGAATGCAATAACAAAGTTTCCCCACCGTATATTAAAATGTACTTACTATATTCGCAAGGCCATTGAATAAGTTGGCTGATGTTACAGTAAAAGTACTTGACAGGTTTTGAACCCTTAGGAGTTAACCTGCGGGCTATCAGATCTTCCCCGGTCAAGTGCCAAGTTATAGATTAAACTTATCCGCCTTTTATTCTCAACAAGGTGAACTGCCGATGTCAAAATCCTGGCCACAATTTCAGGAATAATATAATATTTCATTTGAGTAAAAAGAAAGAATAACAGACCGGGAAGGTCAAATATCCCGGGCCCTGCGGTTAAATTAATCAAAATAATAATGTTACTAGGAAAAAAGTAATGACTTCAGGCAGTCTTATATTGCGGGCCTGTGGACGGTGGGCTATGGGCTAGCTCGCCGTCCGTCCGTCTCATGACGACAGGCCGTGTCGACGGCGCGTTCGTGTTCCACGCGCGCCTCAAAGAGAGTCAGCAATAGGAAGGGGTCCGCAAGGACCGATGCCTGCCGGGATTGCGGGACTGTTCGAAAGAGATACCGTGGCCCCGGAATAAAAAGGGCGATGAAGGAACATGGATGGGTTTTAGTCAGTAAAAGTCTGACACTCCCTCCTGCTCCGCCCAGAGCGGGAGAAGTCATTTGATGATTTCCCATCCGAAAAAAAAAGGCAGTCTTATGTCGTAAGTATATTAGCCAAAGTTAAACTTCAATCTTCTACTTCAGATTTTGATGTAAACAAACGCCTAACTGAAATGTCAGCATTAACCAAACAATACAGTTTAACGCCCCCAACTTTCTAACTAATACTACGAGTCTGCGAGCCACAATCTCCCTTAGGATCCCGGGATCTCCCTTATTACGCATACTAACTCTACCGAGTAAGCGATATTACGCTAATAAAACCCCTGTATATTCGCCCAAAGACGCGAACAATGTAATTCGCCTGTTGCTTTCACGGGAGATGAGAAATCAATGTCACAACACACACACATACCCGCCTGTTGCACGGAACTCTGGAATACAGGGGACAATCCAAGAACATGGATAGGACACACACACAAGCAAAAAGTCTAGGAAATCGAGCGCACACATACATTTTCAGGGTCTGGTTCACTCACACAGAGACGTGAAATACAGGGGAAGCTGCAGCTAGGTCGCGAATGACGTCAGCGCCCGCAAGGTCAATATCACTATTCTGTACTCTTCTAACGCGTCGGGTCTTGTGTATTTTGTCTCTCTCGCACAGTGGGCTCGTCGTCCCGTCTGGGCCGCGGGCTGCACGCGCTCGGAGATCGCTTGTGTGCGAAAAGCCTTTTATTTCGAGGCACCCACCCCTTTATATTTTTACGCTTCTGAAAAGGCGTAGTAATTTACCTGCCATCTACGACTTCCTGCCAGTTATGCGTTAGTTTAAAGCGGGCCTTAAGAGTTCATTTTCAATGCTTTGTTCTGTATATAGTACTACTATGTTTGTGGCTGATTAACTTTCGTAGTATAGCTCTGTTCTGGGAAATTCTTATACGAGCCACGTAGCCGTAGTACGCTGTGCTTGCGTTTGATTGGCATTCCGAGTAATGGTTTTATCAATTTATGAGCCTTGTAATATTGATTTATGCCTTGCTGTAACGTACATTTTGCAACACCGGAAAGTTTGCATTTGCACTTGGAAGTTAAAATATAAAAAAACTGATATTATGAAGTACCAATAAATCATCCACTTTATTGAACGTATACAAATAAAGTGTCTTTCAACTGAAACTTCAGAGTTTTCTTTTTCAAATTTGAATTTGAACGCATTCTAGTTACAACAAACAGTTTACTTATCATTCCGAATTTGAAATTTAAAAATAAATAGAATAGAATAAAACGAAAGAAATTCGAAAAGAAATAGTTGCCAGCACTTTACGGTACATTCAAAAACAAAATAGGTACATTTAGTTCACATACAGCATCATATCGATTCACAAAACGCAGTCTGCCCGTACAGTCGAGTACAATAATTTAAATATGAATCGAGCTAACGACACTGATTTAAATATCCACATAAATGCTTGGACATGTAATTTGTAGAGGATTCCGGTTGCATTCAAGGACTTGACGGGATTGGATTGCGCAAGGATAGGGTTGTCGAAACACCGAATTGTTATTCTTGTTGACAATTTTGACTGTTATTCGTTATTTAGGTTCGTGGCAAAAGTTAAGGCACTTATGATAGCTAAAAAAACCGGCCAAGTGCGAGTCGGACTCGCGCACGAAGGATTCCATACCATTATCTATACAACATTAGACAAAACGGCAAAAAAACACGTTTGTTGTATGGGATAAATATTAAATATTTATTTTATTTTAATTTAACAATTTATTTTTAAAGTGAATACACAACTAAATATTCTGTGAATATTTCAAGCGTCCTACCTGTTGCCCAATTATGTTTGTTGTATGAGAGCCACCCTTGTTATTATAGCGGCAACCGAAATACATCATCTATGAAAATCTCAACAGTCTAGCTATCACATTTCATGGGATACAGCCTGGTGACAGACAGACGGTCAGACGGGCAGGCTGACAGACGGACAGACGGACAGTGGAGTCTTAGTTATAGGGTCCCGTTTTTACCCTTTGGGTACGGAACCCTAAAAAGGCTAAGCCGCTGGTAATAAATCAAAATCCAAATAAAATTTCGTACTACAATAAAAATAAAAACTCGAGACGTCAGTCGTCTCTCACTCTGACTGTCTGCCACTCGGCTCTACCTGAAATTATTAATATTAATAAAAATATTTCTTCCCACTCATTCCTCGGATCGAATTTTGTAAACAATTTCAAGGGTTTACATTTTTTTGCACGGAACCCTAGTTCTTTATCTAAAAAGTAGCCTAAGTTGCTCCTTATAACATTCGCTATCTGTCAGTAAAAGTCCCGTCAAAATCACTCTTACCGTTTCGGGGATTAGCCGGAACAAACAGACAGACAGACACAATTTTAAATATTGTGTTTTATTATATCTACCCATATACTTTAATATTATTATGCATTCAGTAAAAGGCTGTTATTTTGGAATTACAACCAGACACTTCAATGACATAATAATGAAATTCTGAATACCTACAGTTGAATATTTGAAAAACAGTTTCTGCGTAATCTCTGTTTTTCCATTACAGGTCCAATTATTTCGAATATTTTTATTTTATTTGCGGTAGAAAATTTGATTCCCAATCAACGTTACATGAGTTTTGTATCATGGAATCTGATATTTCGATGATAGTTGAAATACTACGGATTCACAAGAAAATAATTTCATATTAATTAAACAGGTAATTAGGGCGGCTGCCGGGATGGTTTTAATTACTTTGATATTATTAATGAGGTGTAGTGTAACAATTTCGTTTTTGTATAAGTTTAGCTACAAATTATTTTGATTTTATTAATGAGGTATAGTGTAGGAATGTCATTTTTGTTTAAGTTTAGCTATTATGGAGTCAGTTTAGCATTTGATAGTTTATGTCTGTCATAAGAAAAAGGTTTAAACATAATATGAACAATAAATACAGATATTTAATTATTGGCCTTTTCCCAACTAAGTTGGGGTCAGCTTACAGTCTATCCGGATGCAGCTGAATACCAGTATTTTACATGGAGCAAGTCCCTATTTACCTCCACAGCCCAGTTAGAACTGGGTAATACGATACCCCTTGGTAAGACTCGTTGTCAGACTTTCGGGCCACTGACGACATGTAACGACTGTCAAAAATATACATATTTGACGGTCTTTAACGGGCTTAGCGTGCTATCAGAGGCATTGAAGACAAATATGTATGAACGTAGACGAGGCAAAAGGAATACCTATGTAAGAATTGTAGCAGGTGGCGTTCTGTGGTTTCTGCCTACCCACATGGGAAAAAGTCGTGAGTTTATATATGTATGTATGGAAGACAAGTATCAACATAGTGATACAGACCAAACAACAAACAACAACACTGTTTCAGTCACACATTTACTGCTGACAAGCTGTCTCATAATTTTGGTGACAATCCCACAAATTTCACAAGACACCTCACAACTCCACCACAACACCTTTAGACCCTTAACGTAAGGTTAAAAATCGTTTGTCCGAGTGGCTGAAGGGATATGTTTTGTACTAGGCAGACAGGACGGTAGAGGGAATTCAACAGACGGGTATAAATGGATAGATTTGCTTGATGCGGAAAGAACGGAAATGTTAGCATCAATCTTGCACGGATACATGTAGGGTTGTGGATATTTTTCTTTTGTCTTGTTCGTAAAGTTGTCACAGTCAAAACTACTTTTGACCGGTGAAAACTGGTCAAAACTACTTTTGACCGGTGACCGGTTTTAACAATAACTAACATTTATTTAGAAACTTAAAAGGTTTTCACGTTTTTTTGTGACCCTTTAAAAAACATCATGTCATTCTAGGACTTGGTAATAACAACTGAGGCGTTATAAAACAACATATTTTAATGCAGAAAACATATTTTAACTTTATAGGGGTTTTGATTGACACCAGTCAAAAGTGATTTTGACCGATAAACAGTTTTGACTGTGTAGTTAAGGATGTCGTTTATGCAGACTGATTTGTCTAGCTGCTAATATAGTTATAAAGGGTGTAAAAAACCTCACCTCCACGGCCCCCTTACTATTCAATCCATCCATCAGCACAATGTTTTTAGTGCGTTACATTGAGTTCTACCACAAAACATGATTTTTCACCCCAAAAAAAAAGTCGTTTCCCAGCAATGATTTTTGCGTAAAGTTACTTAGTTTGATGTACAGAATGCTTGGTTGACGGCTTCGTGATGAGCTTGTTTACACCCTGTATTAATTGTGCTTTTTTGTTATGGAAGAAAACGTTACTATGTGATGGATCGAAGACTGAGCGGCTGAGCAGAGGGAGACACAAGCACCCGTTAATCACCCTTTTATCTTCGCAAGCTTAATGATTTTGTCAGAATAAAATATACACGTCCATTTTGTAAAAGTCCTTTTATTGCAGTGAATTATGACAGTCAGTACATAGTGTTGCAAGCGTTAAAATATTCTAATAAATGATACCATAGTATCTACAACATCCTCCCACCGCCCAACAAAGGAATATTGATATATCAATAGATATATGTATTAGTCATTTACTAATTTAGATTACAATACACATAAAAAATCATTTCCATTAAATTCAATAATTATTAAAATTTACGTATCTACCAAGTCAATATGTATAAATTCAAATTGTGTAAAAAATACAATGTCACATAAAATATTATGTCAAAATAATTAATCATTCATAGGTACATACACATTTAAAAATAAATTAAATGGTCATTAAAATTACAATAAGGTACTGCAATACTATGTGGACGCGTAACATAATATGCGGGATACAGCAACAACAGAATCGGGGCCGACAAATTTAATTACTATTCTAAAAATCGTTTTGGCACCTTAATCTCTCTTCCGTGTCTAGTGACCACGGAGGGCGGTTGAGTCAAGTTGTCCAAGGCTGAGTTCGACGCTCCATCAGAGTTCAAATCCTCATTATGTAAACAAGTCTCAGGCTTACTTGTGTTGCTGCCTGTTCTACGCCACTCATCGGAAACAGTTGATAGTTCCAGGGGATAAAGCTTTTGGCAACAAAAACTCCTTACCAGGTTTTGTGTTGGACACCAGTGCTGCTGCTGTTGGTAGACTTGATTCCCTGTTAAAAGAGGATTTAGAACCCACACAAGCATCAAACTCACACCTAGCCAACTTCACACGCCACCTCACATTTAAAAAATAATAATAATTTGGTAAGTTGATTCGAAGACTTATTATCAACATTAATCCTATTCCAGGCAAATTAAAATAGTTTCAGATATGGCTGATGAACGATGGGTTCTTGGAAACTGTCCATACAACCGGGTCGAAGTTCTTCAAGACACGTCGTACAGATCAGAACAAGAGACTCTCTGATCAAACTCTCAAGCTCATGAAGGAGCGGCGTGAGATGATTCTGCAGTCTTCAGACGAGGCGTTGAAATACCGGCAGCTCAATAGACGGATCTCTAAATCCTTGAAGAGCCCAGATGTCTACACCGACACCGACGTAGCCCGAAGAATTGCCAAACTTAAGTGGCAGTGGGCAGGGCACATTGCTCGCAGAACGGATGGCCGATGGGGCCGAAAGTTCTGGAATGGCGACCGCGAACCGGAAGACGTTGCGTTGGAAGACCGCCCAATAGGTGGAACGATGACCTGGTGAAGGTTGCGGGAATCCGTTGGATGCGAGTCGCACGGGACCGGTCAACGTGGCGACACTTGAGGGAGGCCTATGTCCAGCAGTGGACGTCTTTCGGCTGAAATGATGATGGGTGATTCAACTAAAGGATATGAAATTGCTTTATATTTTTGCTTTATAATTCCTAAAGTTTCCAAAGATAATAAATAAGTTGACAATTTATCATATAAATTCCTAATAGATTCTTGATTTTTGTTATAATTGAGAACTAAAGCTACTAACTGTCTAACTTATACTTGAATTAATAAATCTTCACCAAAACCAGCCAAACCTTGCCTTCTGTTGATCAATGGCTTTGAAGTAGTTGTCCGCTGATGGGGGAAAACTTTCCACCAACGCCCGTGCATTACTGCCCTCCTTCATTGACTGGATCAAATGTTGAAACTTATCTTTATTGTACATGTCGGTGTCCGTTTGTATCTTTTTAAACTGACCCCAGAAACCTAACGAATTCTTTAGGTCATCTTCAATTCGGGTTCTTTAGGTCATTTGAATTCAATTTTCGGTAGTTTGTAATTATTAACCGATTTCACCTATTGGGATGTTACATCAGTAGTGGTTTTCTTGAAACTTGAACAGATTCCTTTAATGGTGCACCATTTGTTCACAAATTCTTCAGTTTCATTAACTTCTTCTGTGTAGCTTTCTTCATTAAAATCTTCTAAGTTTAACATTATTTCTTGAATTTGAGTGTCTAATTTAGTTAGCTGTTGAACTTTCTCTTCTAGATAGGTTATTTCTACTATTGCTTGCGAAAAATCCTGATTTTTAATATGTGATTCTACCGTTGTTGCGCTTCTGTTAAATAGTCTTCGAAGTTGATCCCGCTCCCGGATTTCTTTTAATGCTTGTGCAGCCATCGTGGTATGATCACGCTACACGTGGACAAGCCGGGTCGGTTGGACTTCTATGTTCTTGATATTTCCTACGGTCGCCAACTATGTGATGGATCGAAGACTGAGCGGCTGAGCAGAGGGAGACACAAGCACCCGTTAATCACCCTTTGATCTTCGCAAGCTTCATGATTTTGTCAAAATAAAATATACGCGTCCATTTTGTGAAAGTCCTTTTATTGCAGTCTTCGATCAACAATTAGCCAGTGAATTATAACAGTCAGTACAGTAGTAAGCGTAAGATAGACCGTAGTCTCCAACCATGCACACTCATGCACCTGTTAATGTTGACTTCTTATCTAGTAGGTTATTTACCTATGGTTTCCGATCATCATCATTTACCTAGCCTTTTCCCCACTATGTTGGGGTCGGCTTCCAGTCTAACCAGATGCAGCTGAATACCAGTATTTTACATGGAGCGACTGCCTATCTGACCTACACAACCCCGTTAGTACTGGGTAATACAATACCCCTTGGTAAGACTGGTGGCAGACTTTTTGGGCTACTGACTGCTTGTAACGACTGTCATCTACAAATGACAGCCGGCACCACAGCTTAACGTGCTTTCCGAGGCACGGAGGAAACTCGGTATGTAAGAGTGGTCACCCATCTACAGACCAACCTAGGCAAGCACGGCTTAAGCTAAAGATCGACCTGAGCGGCTGTTATTATTTAGCCACGAGCTCTGGTTACCTATGGTTTCTGACCATTCGATGATTTATGTTTATGTTAATTCTCAGAGAAATCGAAACCAACTTTGCCTTGTTCTGTGTACTACTGGTACAACTAAAAGGCATTTATTTTTCAATAACTACACTAAATTTTAATCAGAGTTCTCACATCAAATTACTTTTTCTATCTTTAACGACTGCCATATTGTTGTTTGAAAACTTATTCATTTGTTTAGAACAACAATTTTTAGGATTCAAACTTTCAAAAACAAAAAAAAAACATTCCGAAAACTTTTCCATTTATTCCAACACGTACTTACAAACGAAAAGATACAACACCAAAAAGGTTTAAAAGTAGTAAAACGAACTAAATAGACTAAGTTCCGTAAAAACACTTTACGAGCTGGCCCCTTGCACCTGCTGCGTCTACCACACTAATGTGTCTGCAGTCTATATTGATACTTATGTACTCCTTAATATATACAAAACAAAGAAAAATAACCCATAAAAACAACGGTATAAGGTTTTTCTAGAAAGTTTCAGCTTAAGTTGCAAGCTATAGTAATTTTAACTTTTAGAAGTATTGTTTTGTTTGTGACTGAAAAGTGTAAATATTTTGATCAATATTTGGGTTCGTTGTTTTTATAAATTGTGTTATGTTCATGATTTTATGACTAAAGTGAAGTTGAATGGTTGAAAACATGAAAGCATGATAGTTATTGCGTCGGTCTGGCCGTGAGTTCAGACCCCATCTGTTGCACTGTTAATGATAAATCGCTGCTTTTCATTTATAGAGAAGAAATTAGTAACAAAGTAAATAAATACCGTGAGGGTATTCATTGTTTCAGTCCTATAAAGATTTGATACTTTCTGCATCATCTTTCTGCCTGGCTTTTTAGGGTTCCGTAGTCCTGACAAGGAACCCTTATAGTTTCGTCATGTCCGCCTCTCTGTCTGTCTGTCTGTCCGAGGTTTTGCTAAAAGACCGTTAGTACTAGAAAGCTGTAATTTTGGGGTATGTATATGAATTACGCCGACAAAATGGTAAAATAAAATTTTGGAAAAAATAATTTTTCAGTGTAGCTCCCCTACATGTGAAGTGTGGATGAATTTATTTTTTGTCATCTGCCCCATTGTGTGAGGTATCGTTGAATAGGTCTTTAAAAATGACTTAGGGGTTGCTAGTACTATTGTTCGATTTAATGCTCCATTTACGAAATATTAAACTTTAAAGGGAACATTTTTGTTCCAGTAGGGCGACCCCCCCCCTCTAAAAGTTAAACCATTGGATTGAAAAATCTGGAAAAAATCATCACGATAGTGCATTTCATGAACTTGAAAGGAAAACTATAGCGGTTAAGATAACTTTATTAGTTTAACAGTAACAGTCGTTGAACTTGGGTGTTGGATAATTTTGTACCAAATACAAAATCCTTAGAATAAATCTTTTAAGTGACTAAGGCTTGTTTATAACGGGTGAAGACTTGCATTGAAAAACAAAATCTATTGAGAAATATCACTGGCCTGTAAAAATAAGTATCACACTTTTAAAATTTCAATAACTTTACACAATATATACTTTCGAAACAAAAAGGACTCGAAAAAGAGTTTTAAAGTACACAAAAACTAATAAAACTGATAAAAATTGCTATGAAACGATTTTTATTTTAAATCTCTAACTGTAAAAGTTACAGATTTAAAATAACTCTAACTTTTACACCTTAGAAAAAATTAAAATTTTAAAAGTAGTACTTAGTTTTGCAGGCCCGTAACGTGTATAACGGGCTACTATCCTACACTGCGCGTGGCCCGACACGCACTTGGCCGGTTTTTTCCAACTATGTTGGGATCTGCTTCCAATTTAACCGATCTAGCTGAATACCAGTATGGTAGACTCATCTTTCATGAGGTACCTACTGTTTTAGATGCTATAATAAAATTCCACAAAGTATTCTTGAACTGAATGAGACGAAATTTAAAACATTCATTAAACGCACACTATGTAAGCAGGCATATTACAAATTGGACGATTATGTCGCTGATAAAAATGCTTGGCTCAATGCCAGTCCTGCTCCACAAGGACAGGGGCGCATAAATGGATAGCACTAATTGTATTGTTGGAGCTCCTGAAGATTGTACAACTATCGTTGCATTGTATAAATTCAATATCTTTAGTATTATATAACCATTGAGCTATTACTACTATGTATAGAGAAGGACACCGCGAACAAAATCTGTGCTCCGTTCAAATGCAGTCAGCTGGCTGCATTTCACTCAGTCGCTTGCTCGCCACAGCATTATATATACGGGGTTAGCCGCCCCCCGCGCGCCCCGCACTCCGCACAGATTTTGTTCGCACTGTCTTCTCTATATGTAGTAGTAATAGCTCAATGCGCATAACCCGTTTTGTGTGAGTGCTTTGTACTGGAATGCTATCATTAGCTGGAAACCTACGTCTTTTCTTGACATGAATGTGCCCTGGCAATTAAGAGTAATGCCATGCTCACTCAAATGTCTCGCTGATGGTGGCGCGTGTGTCGGATCATTTAGTTGCCTTCAAAATGGTTGAGTTGAATGGTGCTGATACATGCGTCATGTTCGTGAACGGGCGCTGTCTGTTGGGACTGGTCAGCTCTTGGTTGCCACGGCTTATTTGAATTAATTATTTTTCATTACTCATACTCGGAAAGTAGGTCTGAAGTTACCTAAGGAGCGGGTTGGAAGTATACTTTTCAGCCCTAGGGAGAAACGTTTTCAACTGACAGCTGTCAAATTATAAAAAAAATAGTTCATTTTCTATTCAACTTTCAGCCACAATGTAAAATTGAAATAACATAAAGTTAAGTATTAAATAAAGAATTTATATTTTTAAATAACTTTATTGTAATGAGGGATTTTCTTTTTCAATTCTTCCCTAGTCGCTGGATAGATGGCGCTGAACTTGGTAATTTACTGCAAGGCACGGAACGTCACATTATTTCACTTGAATGTAATTGTTATATTCGGAAGCATAAGCAAACGAAAGTGTCAGTCAACGAGCGTATGTGACGTGACGCAATTTTTTTTTTCCAATCGTTTTGGCTTTGGTACCTAGTAACGTAGTCAGTTCAGCGCCATCTAACGAGTTCGTGATAACTAATCTTTTTTTTAAATAGTCAAAAAGAAAACCTCTCTTATGTTACAACTATTTCTTTAAAATAACATAGATTTGGGCAAAATATTTACCATTTTTTCGATGATGAAAATAAAAATAGGTAATGGCTGATTTACTGCTCGGTCACAGGAAAAAAAAGCAAAATAGGCGGAAAAGCGGCAATCCGATCTTCATCTTCATTTGTTGATTTAGTCGATTAATATTTTTATTTTTACTTTCCTTGTATTCGTAATGAAAAGCACAGTGTTTACCTCGGGTTAAAGATTATTTAGTCCTTCGAACTATTAGTGCCCGAGCGTAGCGAGGTCCGTCCGTTCGGTTCCGGTTCCGTCTTGGGTCTAAATAATTTACTTTCATCCCTAGGGTAACAATGTACTATTACTTTTGAATTGTTTTTTTGTTTTTATTAAGGACACTTAACGTGTACATCTTGCTGGTTTTGTGAAAATATTCTGATTTAAATCAGTGTCCATGGAGTTTCTTGCCCGTTTTTCTCCATAGAGATCTACGCTAGGGAATGAGCAACGACAGTACTTTCACAGTTTTTATGTCTTGAAACTGGGACTGTGGCTACATTTAATTTTCATCTTTGTTTCGACAATGCAAAAGTGCCTGTAACTGGCCTACTTGAAATAAATGCTTTGATTTTGTTACATGGAGCGACTGCCTGTCTAACCTCGAGGAACCAGTCAGTGCTGGACACTGCTGGGTAATACGGTTCCCCTGTGTTTTGTAAGTTTGAAAAATATTTTAAAAGTGAGGATGTGCAACTAGTTGTGATGTAACATTACGCCTATAATAGTGTTAGACAGAGGTGCACTCAGACCCACATCCTCAAAATCAACCCATTTGGCTAGTTAGGAATTTGCAAAACGATTCATAAATTTGATAAAGTGGTGTCGATTCTGTTGTGCACAAACTAAACTTAATTTAGGCTATTGCTATCTTTTATTACAAGGCAGTGCGGCTATAGCTATGAACTAAGTTAGAGATGTCAAACTAGTTTATGCCTTGCGTTTCACCGTGTTTTTTAGTCGACATGTTTTTACGTGCACCCTTCATTTGTATGGAAATATTAATTCCAACTAAATTTGACAGCTCTAAATTACGTCCGTCTCTTTCTCGTTTTATTAGAGAGAAAAAGATAGCAATAGCCTGAATTAAGTTTAGTTTTTGCACAACAGAATCGATACCAATATCTAGTAAATCTTCATACTACGCTAAAACCTCTAAATACATTGATGGAACAATGAAGCCGATTTATACAATAGCTACAATACATTCTAATTGGATCATGCGAATCCCGGATAATGAGGGATGAGCCAACACTACTGCACAATGCCAATCCCGGGATCGCGGGATCGAATGCCAGTTATGTAACTGTGAATAAGTGCCATTGAGTTATATGAATACCTTGTATTGAAATATGAGAGTATTTATTTGCAAGCACCATTACAGAGACAGTTTACTAACTGCAGGCCTAGCCAAGTTACAGTCGTATCAATTATCTTCCTACAATCGTAAACATCTCGGCAAAAGCGATTGTAGAAAGCGCTAAATTGGTAGCCAAGTGGACACGACTGAGTCGATCGCTCGTTCTCTAATGTCTATGGTGAGCGTTCCTACCAAAGAGTTTAGCGATCAACATTGTAGAAACGATAACATTCTATTCTATCATTTTGAACGATGTAAACTTGTCTACGAATTTTCTATTCGTTTGTGTTGATCACGTGAATTAACGTTGTCATTCCCATTCATTTGATTAGTTTTCTACTAGCGTTAACGATTGTAGATTGTCAACTTGGCTGGTGCTGATTTCGTTGGTTTAGTGACCTCAACCGTGACTGCAGCAGAGCATAAGGTAATAGGTTCCTTTCGAACGGCCATTGTTTTTTGACTTTTTCAGAAACTTTTTCAGGTATTTCTCCCGTTTTGTGGCCAATTGATGGCAATAAGCTCGCCTCCTATTATATGGGACTTAAACATAACTGGCAAAATATGGTTGTACTCTTTTATCATTTTACTGTCTGTCCTTACAAAACTGTGAACGTTATCAATAGCTTTTGTTAAGTCTAATCACAATAATCCACTTAAAAGCTAGAATATTTTACAAAACATTATCATCTGCCTAGCTTTTTCCCAACTTTATTGGGGTGGGGTAAAACTGTCAGATGCAGCTGAATACCAGTATTTTACGTAGAGCGACTGCCTTTCTGACCTCCACAGTCCAGTAAGTACCTACTAGGTAATACGGTACCCCTTGGTAAGACTTGTCAGTCTTTCAGGCCATTGACATTCTGGACTTTCCGAGGCATGGAGGAAACTCAGTATGTGATGATAGTCACCGATCCATAAACCGACCTTGATGAGCGCGGCTTAACCTTGAAAAAAGTCACAATGGTTATAAAAACAAGAAAAAGGTCCTAAGTACCTCCTTCTAATTCTTCCCCATACCAACAGAGTTCCCATCCTCACCAAAATTAAATCAAGCAGAAACCCTCAAAGAAATATCCTCAACAATAAAACACCGCTTGTATGCACAAATCACTCAGGAGTATTTAAATTGTGACGTCATTCGTGAAAGCCATGGAATGAAGCGTTATTTTCTCATTTAGAATTTCAATATGGTGGCGAAATCGGTCCATTATAGCACAATGGACCCACGTTCCTGCCTCCGGAGTGGCTATTTGTGGGGGACGGTGATACCACCGTCCCCCACAAATAGCTATACCTATAGGTGCAATAAATTAATGGATATCTCTAGGAAGGTTTCTGCGCAATTTATCAAACCCACGTATGGTTCAATACCTATTAAATACTCACGCGTGTAAGGTTAAACTACGTTTGCCTAGATCGGTCTGAGACCATCCTAAAAAACACGTTATAGGACGAATGAGTAAGGAGTTCTTTGTTGCAGCTATCATAAGATTTTTGGCAGTCGTTACCTACGGGCAGTCAGAAGCCTTAAAGGCTGTCTGAGAGCCAAATTGATGGTTAACTGAAAAGTTTGGAATCTAGATAAAATATTTTAAATTTGTCATAGCTTTTCACCAATACATTATTTTTGTCCTTCAGTTCTCGTATCTCTGAAGTTTGTGCCCAACATATTTATTTTGAGAAAATAACATACTTCACCGTATGAGCCTCCGTAATGTTCCCCGTCTGACACTGTGCTTCCCATAAACCCAACTCCGGCTCTATACTCAAACCAATGCACAACGCATGGCAGGTGGTCGATATATTACTGTCTGTCGATACGGCGCGCGGCTATTTGCAATCGTGACGGTAATTGGACCTTCGGCGGGAAAAAATGGTTTCAGATCGACACGGATTAAAAACTGTAATCTAGTTTGGTATTGCAAATAAGATTAGATTTTGGTTTTATCCTATAGCTATGTATGTTTAACTTTGTGTTGGGTTATGTATGAGGTATAATTTTATAGACAAATTTTGTGACAAATACGATTGCGTTGCGATGGTGATTAAGGTGGAAAAGACAAGATTTGCTCTGAGAAAATCTATGTATTTTATACATTGAAGGGCTTATTTTGATATAAGTATTTGAGGAAATAAAGACATTACTTCCAACAGAAATAATCAGCTTGTTTATAATAAGTAACAAAAATCGTCCTTAATAATATTTTTAGAATGATAATTCTCATTAAACTACTTAAGATGTAACAAAGAAAAAGCAGATAGAGTCATACAATACTAAAGACTTGTATTTTTAACCGACGAAGAAAAAGAAGGAGGTTCTGAAATAGACGCGTATTTTTAAATTTTTCTGATCGTTCCTAATTAATTATCACATTCGTGCAAACATGAAACATTGAATTTATCACGAAGCGTTGTTATTAATAGGACAGATAAGAATTTCTCAATCCCATTTGTGACGTCAACATTCCAAACGCGCTCTAGATACTGTCTGATAATTTCGTCACGCTGAACATGTGGTAGCGTGGCCGAGCGGTCTAAGGCGCTGGTTTAAGGCACCAGTCTCTTCGGAGGCGTGGGTTCGAATCCCACCGCTGCCAATATACTTTTGTTGAATGTTTTTAATTTTCTTTAAGTTATTACAGGTAATTTAATAAAGTCAACATGAAGAAAACCGCGCTGAGTAGATATTTATTATATATTACAAAAGACGATGATCACTGCTGTTATATACTAATAAATCATGGACATATAACATTCAAAATGTACTACGTAATTATATTACTCATGTATACCTAAAATTAATACTCTTTTAATTTTACGGGTTTAAAAAGATTTTATGTTAAGGTGTAGTCGTTGACTCCGACTTACATAACAAAATGATAATGCAAAACAATGCATCATTTTAAATACTAATTATTAAAAAAAAAAAAAATGTTATGAATCGCATCAATTAACTTCACTTTACTGACATCGACAGACGAAGTCAAAAGGTTGGTAATAAACTCCCCTACCATATTTTTCACACCTCACTGGTTTAAAAACCTGGAATAGATCTACCAACACCAATCAAAATTACGCTTTATCTTTAGAGGTTTACGGTTTAAAATCGATTGCATTGAAACGACGAGCTCAGTATCGGTAAAAAAAAACTCTTTTTTTCAGTCAGTTTGAAAACGCTGTCTGTGAGTCGTTCTAGACGTCAAGTCATATTGCTACGTGTTTTACTTTTCTTTTTAAGCGCACCAACGAATTATTGACTTTTCCGCATTCAGAAAACTGAAAGATTTCCTTTTGTTCGGTACATCACCAAGATGCTTATAAAATACCACTTGGTGATGTATCAGATGAAAATGTAAGAAAATGTAATCATACCTATCAGATGAAAATGTAACCCGTTACTTTCATAACGGGGTGAACTGGCCAAAATGTACAGATTACTTAGGCCTGAGATCCATAACAGTAACTTAGAACGAGCACCGAGTATGGACAGATGCCAGCTCATCAAGCCACTGTCAACCTGTCTGTGTTTTTCTTAAATAGAACTTTAACGCTACAGCATTAGATTCAAGGTTGATTGGGAAAAATTTACAGTTTCGGGTAGTTGATCTGCTAGCGTCTATACTTTGGCTACGCGCAATACCTGTCACTGTCGCGCAACTGTTGACAGTTAATACATACAATTACAAGAAAATGACGGAAACATGTATCGTCTATTCAAATATAAGCCTAAGTAGCATTATCAAACAGTACACACGCTTAAATTATTAAGATTTATGTAAAAATCAATGTCGATTACAATATTTAAATGAGGCGTGGCATTCTATTTATCATACGAGTGGTGATTCGGTGACAGTTGTGTAATGAAACTGGACAGCAAAACGGAATAGCGATGCAAACATAAAACACGTTTTTCTGTGGTTGAGAAGGCGACTTCGTAACGTAAAAAGGACGATTTTTCAAACTCAACTCAAACTCAAAGCATTTATTTCAATTAGACCATTACGGCACTTTTGAGTGTTAAAATTACAAAAAAAAATCGAAGCTACAGTCCCAGTCACAAAACATAATAACTTGAGAAAGTACTGTAGTTGCCCCTTCCCTAGCGTAGATCTCTATGGAGAAGAACGGGGAAGAAACTAAAACTCCATGGACATTTTTTCCAATCAAAATGTTGTTACAAAATCTTGGTTACATCATTCATGTTGAGATTATAGATATGATAGATATGTGAGAACGATGTAGAAAGACGTGCACATTAAGAGCGTCCAGAGTAAAAGATTAAATTCAACAATAATTAAAAAATAAAGTAATTAAAATGAACTTGTTGAATCGAAAACATAATACTTAATTATGTTAAAGCAATAGAGTTAAATTGTTTGCAACGTGCACAATCAGTATCATCCTTATAAATAAAAAAATAAATAATAAATTAAATAATTATAATATAAATAATAATAATAATAATATAATTCATAATAACATGGCAACACTAAACGTCAACAGACGTATTGGTATTTCGTTCCAAATTTCGTTTATAAATAATTATTTTACAGAGTTTTTAAATAGCCAGGAATCCATTTACAATATTCCATAACGTAATTTTACCATATAAAAATAAAATGAAGGCAATAAATATGAATAAACATAGAAGAAAAAACCTTTGAAAAAACCCATCAATAGTGACATATGTCAAAACAAGCTCGTAATAATTATATTTGAATGGCTTTCACCAACAACGAAATCAAGCTTATATCAAGACAATGTTGACCAGAGCCGCTGCTCGTCACGCACGCCTTTCACCTCCGGACCCGTCGCTCAGCTCCGCCTCGCCGCCGCCGGAACCCAGCCCCATCGTGAGCGCTGTGACACCAGCCGTGGCAGTTGCGTCGAGCTCGAGCGACGAGTACTTCTCTCCGCCGACGTCGCCACTACCTGTACGTCGTGCGGGGAGAGGCCGGCCACCGAAGAGCTTGGGGCTTAGGGGCCAACAGCCCCCGAGCCGGGTCCCCGCTACCGGTGGTTGTGTGCAGCGCATGAAATGGACTCAATCCATTAACGAGAACGTCATACTACAGGTCTACAGAGGGGGGAACTAACCTTACTGCGTACCGTGTTAGGATGCTGTCTCTGTTCCAGGATCTTGAACCAACCGTCAACGTCTCGGCCCAACGACTATCGGATCAGGTGCGGGTCATCCAACGCAGTCACAGGTTGGACGACGCCGCGCTTGATAGGCTGCGCTCAGAAGTACTGAGCAACCTTATCGTCTTAACTCCGACACAAACCGCGGTGCAAGTGTCAGTTATTGACGCAACACCACCGCGGTTGAACCCTGCTGTTGTAGAGGAGGATGATGGAGTTGCCACGGTAAGTAGCCAGTGCAACGACCGATTGAGGAGCGCTCTGGAAAATGCGCTTCATGAATATCGGTCCACTCCTACCGACCTTAGGCCCCGATTACCACGGTTACCCATGCATAAGAAAAATAGGGCGCTGGTGTGTGCCTTAGACTCGCAACTCAAGAATATATTCGAGAGTAGCGAGAACCTCGTTGATACACACTCGATCCTGTTCTGTGGGGCTGTTACGGCATGTCGTTTAGCTAATGTCAAGTTTCCAAATTGTGACGTAGCTACTCGACCGAGCCAGCCGTACCAGCCTGGCAGCGAAGGATCGAGCGCCGTATCGACGGGGCCAGGGTACTCATCGGCAAACTATACTGCTTCAGGGAGGGCAACACACGACCACGAGTGATGCGCTTTGTGAGGCGGGCATTCTCGGGGACTGAAATCAGTCCTCAAGAATACATGTCCCGTGTCACAGAGCGCATCGACTTCCTGAAGCAGAAAGTTTATGCATGGGCGAACCGTATTCGGAGGTATAAGCGGCGGGTTGATCGGTATTCACAGAATCGCATGTTCCAGAGCGATGAGAGGTGGGTATACAGAGCTTGGGAGCGACCCGAGCAAAATATGACAGATGTGTCAAGCGTGCGATTAAGGAGCGGCGCCTCCTGGCACAGGCATCTATATGCTTAAAAGGGGACGCCACCAACTGTATTTGTATGCATAACGTGTAATAATGAAATAAAGATTTTTGTATTTTTTTTTTTTTGTATGTGTGCCGCCCGGATGATGCCGCCACGAGTTCTTTCTGGCGCAGCATCTGGTCGGTACCCGTTTGTCATACTGAGGCTGACTGGATGCGTGATGTCGACCGAGTGTGTGAACGTATCCCAGAAATGGAGCCAATTTTTATAACACCTTTAGATGTAGCCAGAGCAGTTCGTCCGTTACCAAATTGGAAATCCCCGGGACCGGACGGACTGCACAACTTCTGGCTCAAATGGTTTAGTAGTTCACACACTTGCCTGGCATCGCAATTCCAGTCATCCTTAGAGTCCGGGTCCCTCCCACAGTTTTTAACAACAGGCGTTACCCACCTGCTCCATAAGTCAGGTAGACCCGCGGAACCCAAAAATTATAGACCGATCACGTGTTTGTCGACGATCTACAAGCTTCTTACATCCATTCTGAGAGTGAAAATTAATACACACATTGACAAAAACTCCATCATGTCAGCCTCTCAGAATGGATGTAGGAATGGGTCCCGCGGTACTAAGGAGCTACTCCTCATCGACATGGCCATTAGCCAACAGGTTCGTCGATCTCGCAAGGATCTGTCGACATGTTGGATAGATTATAAGAAGGCCTATGACTCGGTGCCACATACGTGGCTCATGAGGGTACTGGGGTTGTACAAAGTAGATACAACTCTACGCACCTTTCTTGAGTCATGTATGGGGCAATGGAAGACTGTCCTTCGATATCCAGGATGTCGACAGATCCAGGGGAGCGATGAGCCTGTATGGATTAAGCGGGGAATATTCCAGGGCGACAGTCTGAGTCCACTTTGGTTCTGTTTAGCCCTGAATCCTCTAAGCACATTGCTGGAGAATTCAGGCCTAGGCTGCCGGTTGAGGAAGGATGGTCAGGTTATATCTCACCTGCTTTACATGGATGATCTGAAACTCTTTGCCCCCAACAAATTGCGACTGATGGAGCTACTGAAAGTAACTGAAACTTTTAGTAGCGCCATCAGGATGGAATTTGGTGTGGACAAATGTGCAGTTACGTATGAAAAGCGAGGGGAGATTGTGGAGTCCGAGGGACTTCAGCTCTCGGACTCCATACAGCTGAGATCTCTTTCCTCATCTGAAACCTATAAGTATTTGGGTATGTCGGAAGCGTTAGGCATTAATGTAACTGACATGAAGCAATCGTTGAGGGAGCGCTTCTTCGGACGCCTGAGAAAGGTATTAAATAGCCTTTTTTCAGGCGGGAACAAGGTGCGCGCCTTCAATGGTTGGGTCATGCCGGTTTTAATGTACTCTTTCGGCATACTCAAATGGACTCAGACCGAACTCGACGCCCTGGATAGAAGAGTTCGTACACTGCTGACCGAAAGCCGGATGCATCACCCACGATCATCGGTGATGAGACTGTACATCGTGTTAAACGCGAAGACCCTCCACAACCGCGAGGTGTGCAGTCTCAGAGAATATTTTTTAAAAGCCGAGGTAGGTATGCACCGAGATGTGGTCGCAGTGGACAAGGGACTCACCCCGCTGTCCATGGCTAAAGAGAACTGGCACAAACCTGAGGTACGGTCGAACAAGCTATTTGGTTTACAGTTTAACTAACAAATTACATTGTAAAATGTATACCAAATAGCTTGTTTGACCGTACTTACCACCGATGACCGCAAGCAAGTATGGCAAGGCAAAGAGCTTCACGGGCGCTTCTACCGGGCTCTTTATGGGCCCGATGTAGATTTTCTAGCGTCCGTGTCCTGGTTACGTTTCGGCGACCTCTTTGGGGAAACTGAAGGTTTTGTCTGTGCGATTATGGACGAAGTTATGTTGACGAACAATTACCGGAAATATATTATGAAGGACGGGACGGTTGACGTGTGTCGGGCATGCCACCTTCCGGGTGTCCATCAGACATATTATTTCTGGTTGTTCTCGTCTGGCTAACGGCGAGTACTTGCACAGGCATAACCAAGTAGCCAGGATTATACACCAGCAACTTGCCTTGAAATATAAACTTGTGGAATCTGAGGTACCGTACTACAAGTATGTGCCCGACCCAGTTCTCGAAAAAGACCATGTCACGCTGTACTGGGATCGGTCCATCATTACTGACAGGACTATTGTCGCCAATAAGCCTGACATAGTGATGATGGACCGATCAGCGCGCCGCGTAATGATAATCGATGTTACCATTCCGCATGACGAGAACCTCGTGAAAGCTGAGAAAGAGAAACAAATAAAATATCTCGACTTAGCACACGAGGTTCGCGACATGTGGAATATGAACTCGGTTATCATTGTGCCGATTGTCGTGACGGCCAATGGCCTTATAGCCAAGAGCTTCGATGACCATCTATCGAAGCTCTCTTTAGGCGGTTGGATCAAGGGCCTGATTCAGAAGGCAGTACTCCTCGATACGGCTCGCATTGTGAGGAGGTTCCTGTCTCTGCAGCCCTAACCGCCGGTGGCTTGGACCCTGCTCCCGACACCGGCGGACTACTATTTTTTTATATTTTTAAGTGTTTTATGTTTTTTTCTATGAATTATTTAAAAATGTAAAAATAATAAGATGTTATGATGAATAAAGGAGATAATAATATTATAATTTATATAATAATATATAATTTTATTTTTTAATTTTAATTTAAAAATAAAATTATGAAAATAGGAAACAGGCTAGGCCGCCGAATAGAAGAAAAAGAAATTACATTAACATGCTGCGCCAAACCCAAATAAATTGGGATAAAGGCAGGAGAATTATGACATTGTTAAAATATTTTACACGATTTTGAAAATCTATTACCCTTAGTTACAAAAAAGATATAATAATACTATCAACTAAAACCAAACAAAATCATATTGGGCATACTAAAGTGTATCAAAAACCGATAATTAATGACTTATTACGTCAAAATATGATCAACTAGTGCAAATTACCACAAATAGTTCAAAAAGGTCAATTTGGTCACGCGATATTCAATGTGAGATAAGCACATAAAATGCTGGAAGTGACAAACGTAGAAAATAATCTATGAATGCTTAAAGATTTTTGGACATATCGGGTATCGTATTATCTAGTACAAACTGGGTTGTGGAGGTCAGATTCGCAGTCGCCCCATGTAAAATACTGGTATTCAGATGCATCCGGTTAGACTGAAAGCCGACCCCAACATAGTTAGGAAAAGGCTGGGCAGGTGTGATGCTTAATGATTTACATAACACATTTATAAACACACTTTCATTCTCAAGATACAAATAATATGATGAAGAACTGCGATCCACCTACTTAATCCTTTTTTATTTCTCTCCCGTTCATATAATTTCTTCTTCCAAACTTCTCTATTACTCGTCATCCCAACAGTCATACTAGGTTACACTGTTACTAACATTATGAATTTAGAAAATTATGAATTAACCAAGTTAATAATTATGAATTAACCAAGTTATTAATTATTAATTAACCAAGTTAATAATGATTAATTAACCAAGTTAATTATTATTAACTAACCAAGTTAATTATTATAAAGTTGTACAACATTTACTCTTAGCTTTTTCACGTCCGCGCGTTCTGGCGGAGGCAGCGAAGTAAGCACACACACACACGCACACAGCTCGGCACTCACGGCCTCTCCGTGCGGTCGAGCTTTGTCGTGTGTTATGCACCAACGAATCAAGCCAATGCGACGTCAAATCCGCTTATACAATCAAGTCCACTTTAATATTGTTCGTTTCCAACTCTCTACATCTTTGTTTTCCCTTTGCCATTGGATGACGACAATGTCATTGTCATCCTCAAGGAAGTGAACGTCAACTCCGGTATCGTCACGTGGTGCCTGCGTACTGCACACCTGTACCCTTTAAAGGTCTAAAGGTTTTAAAGGTCATGGGGCATGTACTAACTGGTATTAAAAAGGTAAGAGTATAAACAAGGAATGTCCTGGTCTGCTTATCATGCACAACCACCTGCATCTGTCAAGATTCGAACGAGGCGGATGATCATTCTGTCTAGAGGGCTTAGAGAAGTGCCAAATGTTTCGTATTTCTACATCAGGATTGACATACCTTTTTCGGTAGCTAATGGCAAATCAATTTAGGGTGGAAGGTTAATCGATGCGGGGTGCGATGTCAGAAGTCCTCCACGTGTGTCTGGCGGTTGCTGGTCCCTCTCGATACGTCTGGAGGGAAGAGCAGCTGCTGGGCCGGTGCACCCTGGGCGCGGCAGTATCCTTCTCCGGGGAATGAGAGGAAATGAGAATTTCCTTTTATCCCTCGGGGAGAGTTACCGCCGCGGCTAATTATTCTGACATGGGTGGGGTCCTGCCAGGACCACCGGTGCGTTCCTCTGCGTGACCCTCTGTAGAGCAGAGGGCATAGCAGAGGAGTGAGGGCGGGCTCGGTGTGCACTCACCCTGCCTCCGAGCAGACAGAGTAGGATGCGTCCTTCTTTGTCACCGTCAGTCTCGTAATCCCATTGTCGAAGTGCTGTGGATCACGTCTCGCGGCTTCGATAGGGACCGAGGGTCTTGGCTTAACCGCCCGGACTGCGAGGTAGAAGACCTCTATAAAAAGTTACCCCGAATCCCAAGCGGCGGCGCACCGCGAGGGGATGTATGGCTGACGGGTGTTCCCATGGAACGAATCAGTCGCTAGTGCTCACCCTCGCCAGGGTACTTGCAGACCCTCTGGCGAGTAATAAATGCTAAAATCTGCTCATCTAGGGTACAGGGGTCTCTGCCCAGATGGACGTTATTTCCCCCATACTCGTGGGTTCAAATATGAAAGAATCAAAAACAAAAACAAAACACAACACCGCCGGAAACGGCACAGATGAGGAGAGGAGGGATGCGGGGTCGGAGTCCGACGTCGCATCCAGCGATGTGAGCGCGGGAGGCTCAGAGAGCTCCCGCCGCGTGAGGGCCGGGACTGCTGCGGAGAACGGCAAGTTCTTCCGCAAGCGGCCCAGGCGGTATGGCGACCGGGGGTCGTCATCCGGAGATGAGGAGGCTTCTGCCCGAAAAATTCCCACAAATAAGCGTGGTGGGATCCGGGGCAAAGGGAGGGGGCTCTCTACCTCCATGAAGTCCGAGAGGTCAGAGAGACTGGCCGAAGAGGGGCGCCACCCGGGCAATACTGCTCCCGGGTCTGGCGACGAGGCGGGTGCACCTGGCGGCTCCGAGGCGGAGCGTAAGGCCAGGTTTGCTAAGGAGGTGGAAGCCGCGATAAGGGGCGTGGCCTTGAAGATGAAGACTTCATCAAAACTCAAGGCCATACCCGTGGCTTCCGCCTCCATAATGGCGGCGGCAGACGCCATTTTTGCGGGGCCTTCACTCCTTCCTCCTCCTCCGATAGGTGGAGAGGAGTTAGCCAAGCTGCGGGCGGAGGTGGCCCGCCTGACGGCCGCCACGGAGGATCTCCGAAAGGAGAACGCCAAGCTTCACGCAGACCTGGCCAGTCTGCGTGATGCTGGCTCCCGTGTGGCGCCTCAGAAGGGGGGCCTTCAACAGCGACAGAGCCAGCCTGCGCCAGTGGAGAACCAGGTCCTGCACCTGGTCCGGCAGGAGCTGGCTTCCTTCCAGGCGCGGTTCTCCATCCTGGAGGGAATAGTCCTGCGCCCCCCCCTGGCGGCAAGCAAGGCAGCCACGGGCCCGAAGGCGGCCTCCTACGCGGCTGCTGCGGCTACCGCACCCGGACCGGGGCCGTCCAGCCAGCCCTCCGGCAGGGCTGTGGCACCACCCCCCTCCCCTGAAAAGCCGGCTCCGGCGAAAGCGGCGCCGGCTAAGAAGGCCAAAAAAGGGAAGGGCAAGGCGGCTGCACAGGTGGACACTGTGCCAGCGCCAGCGCCAGTGCCAACGGCGAACGGGCCAGCGCCAGCGCCAGTGCCAACGGCGAACGGGCCAGCGCCTGCGGCACGGCAGCCGCCGCCGCAACCACCGCCCCCCCAGCCCCCCACACCTGCGGCTGAAGCCGGATGGCAGGTGGTCGGGGAGAAGAAGAAGGGGCGAAAGGCGGCCAAAAAGGCCCGAAATGAGGAGCGGCAGCGCCAGCACAGGGCGCGAAAGATCGCGGCTAGGCTCCGCGCCCCGAAAACCGCGGCTGTAGTGATAACACTACAGCCGGAAGCGGAAAAGAGGGGCGTGTCCTACCGCGACTTGCTGGCGAAGGCGAAGGAGACGGTGGATCTCGGGGAGCTGGGGATCACCGGGGGCCTCCGGCTTAAGGTCACCGCGACGGGGGCACGCATGCTGGAGATCCCCGGTGAAACCAGCGGCTCGTCCGCTGACGCTCTGGCGGAAAAGCTCAGAGCGTCCATAAACGCGGATGAGGCCCGAGTGTCCAGGCCCGTAAGATGCGCAGACCTGCGCATTCTGGGTCTGGACGACTCGGTGACCAAGGAGGAGGTGGTGGCCGCCGTCGCTAGGTCCGGTGGGTGTCCTGCTGAGCAGGTCAGGGCAGGCGCCCTACGACCGGACCTCACGGGTATGCATACCGTTACGGTATGCTGCCCTGTGATGGCGGCCAAAGCTATAGTGGAGGGCCGAAGGCTACTGGTGGGCTGGGTTTCAGCGCAGGTGAAGCTGCTCGAGCCCAGACCTCTGAGGTGCTATCGCTGCCACGTGGGACACCACGTGTCAGTACAGTGCGCCTCGGAGGTTGACCGCAGCGGCCTCTGCTTCCGCTGCAGCCAGCCGGGTCACGTATCCGCGGCTGGCAAGCCGGCCGATCACCGGGCTGGAAGCAAGGCCTGCGCTCCACCCACCAAAGCCACCAGAGGCAAGGGTAGGCCCTCCGCCGCCACCGCCACCGTCGCCTCCACCGCAGGCGCAACTGCCGCCGCTGCCGCTGTCGCCGCCACAGTGGGGCCCTCACAAGGGGCTAGGGAGGAGGAAGCGGTAATAGAGTGCCAATAACGGCCCCATTACGCTTCCTCCAAGCGAATATCAACCACTGCGCCTGTGCTCAGGATCTGTTGCTCCAGAGCATGGCGCAGTGGTCGATACACATCGCTGTGGTCGCTGAGCCGTATTTCGTCCAGCCCAGGGAAGACTGGGCGGCGGACCTTAGCGGCTCAGTGACCATAGTGTCGTCGGCCGCCGCCGGTACCCCGACCCTTGAAGGTGTCAGGAGGGGTCGGGGGTGCGTAGCAGCACGGTTCGGGGAGATCGTGGTAGTGGGAGTCTACTTCTCCCCGAGCCGAACTCTCGCCGAGTTCCACAACTCTCTCGCAGAGTTGAGTGTTGTCGTCGGAAACCATTCCCTCCCCGTGCTTGTGCTCGGGGACTTCAATGCCAAGAACTTGGCTTGGGGTTCTCGTTGCACAGACGTGCGGGGAAGGATGGTGGAGGACTGGGCTCTGGAGAAGGGCCTGGTCGTCCTAAATCGGGGTTCTGTTCCCACGTGCGTGCGGATGCGGGGCGAGTCGGTAGTGGACATTTCGTTCGCTAGCCCCGCTCTGTCGCCGCGTGTCGTTGACTGGCGTGTCATGGAGGGGGTGGAGACCTATTCCGACCACCGGTACATCCGGTTTGACGTCTCCACCCAGACCTCGAGCGCGCCGGTCCAACAGGCCCCGAGTGGTCCGCGTTGGGCGCTGAAGCAGCTGGACCGGGAGCTCCTCCTGGAAGCCTCGATCGTGCAGCCCTGGGTGACATCACCAGACAGGCCTGCCGACATTAACAATGAGGCAGGGTGGTTCCAGGAGGCCATGTTCGATATATGCGACGTGGCAATGCCCCGAGTCCGGCCAGGAAGCGCCCGACGTCAGGTGTACTGGTGGTCGCGAGAGCTGACGTCTCTGCGCGAGGCGTGCGTGGCTGCGCGACACCTGTACGCCAGGCATCGCAGGCTCCGCATTCGCCCACCGAATGCGGCAGCCATCGAGGCGGAGCTTTATGAGGGGTACAGAGCGGCGAAGACCGCCCTCCGCGAGGCTGTCCTGCGGGCCAGGGACCTGGCCCGCGAGGAGTTGCTGGGGACTCTCGACAGAGATCCGTGGGGGCGCCCTTACAAGATGGTGCGGGATAAACTCCGCACCTGGGCCCCCCCACTGACGCAGAGTCTCCGGCCTGAGCTCGTGGAGGACGTGGTGAGCACTCTGTTCCCTACGCGGGGAGAACATCCCCCCCCGCCTATGGCTCCGCCACCTGCGGTGCTTGAAGCGGACCACCTGGACGACGACGACGACACTCCGGAAGTGACTGGGGTAGACCTGAGAGTGGCGGTACGCAGGCTCAGTGCCAAAAATACCGCCCCGGGACCCGACGGCTTGCCTGGCAAAGCCTGGGTCCTGGCCTCGGAGGCTCTCGGGCCCCGACTGGAGGGGCTCTTAAGCGCATGTTTGGAGAGAGGCCAGTTCCCGCTTCGTTGGAAGACGGGGAAGCTGGTCCTCATTCGGAAGCCGGGGCGCCCTGCGGACTCTCCGTCCGCATACCGGCCCATAGTGTTGCTCGACGAGGTGGGCAAGCTCTTTGAAAGAGTCATTGCAAACCGCCTCGCCGAGCACCTTGCGGGGACGGGGCCGGATCTTGCGGAACACCAGTTTGGTTTCCGCAAGGGGCGCTCTACGGTGGACGCCACCATGCGCGTGAGAGCCCTCACGACGGGGGATGCAGTGTCTCGGGGTGGGGTTGTCTTGGCGGTGTCTTTAGACATCGCCAATGCCTTCAACTCCATGCCCTGGAGCTGCATTAGGAAGGCACTCCGGTATCACCGGGTGCCGACCTACCTTCGTCGTGTGGTCGGGGACTACCTGACGGATAGAGCCGTCATCTACCCCGGTCGCAGCGGAGAATGGAACCGGCGAGAGATGTCGTGCGGTGTTCCGCAGGGATCGGTCCTAGGGCCGTCCTTGTGGAACATCGGGTACGACTGGGTGCTGCGCGCCGACCTCCCTAGCGGCGTCAGCGTGGTCTGCTATGCAGACGACACGCTGGTGCTGGCACAGGGGGGGTCGCACGAGGCGGCGGCCGAAATCATGACACGCGGGGTTGCGATAGTCGTTGAGAGGATCCGGCAACTGGGTCTCGAGGTGGCATTGCACAAGTCCGAGGCCATGTGCTTTCATGGGCCTCGGAATGCGCCACCTCCGGGATCCTTACTCACGGTAGGAGGGGTATCCATCGGTGTCGAGTCGACTTTGAAGTACCTAGGACTCGTCCTCGACAGCCGGTGGAACTTCGTGGAGCACTTCCGACGTTTGGCCCCCAAACTGGAACGGACTGGGGCTGCCTTCAGGCGGCTCCTGCCCAACCTGGGGGGGCCGAACGCCTCCTGCCGGAGGCTCTACGCGGGAGTCGTGCGGTCCATGGCCCTTTACGGGGCCCCGGTGTGGGCGCGTTCCTTGAGGCTGCGTGCAGCCCACCACCTGAACGCGCCCCAAAAGGTGGTAGCCGTAAGGCTGGCCCGTGGGTACCGCACGATCGCTCGCGAGGCGGCGTGCCTCCTTGCCGGATTGCCGCCATGGGATCTGGAGGCGATAGTCCTCGCGCGCCTGCATGAATGGCGCGCGGAGGCGCTTCGCCGGGGGGAAACTCCGCTGCCGTGACAAATTGTCGCTCAGCGGACAGACTTCCGGCGGGATCTCATGGCGACATGGAGAGAGCGACTCGACATGGGCACGCCACGATAGTGGCGATAAGTCCCCTCTTTGAGGAGTGGCTGGAGAGACGCCACGGCGTCCTCACCTTCCGCCTGACGCAGGTCCTCACCGGACACGGTGTTTTCGGGAGGTTCCTGCACCGAATCGGGCGGGAGGAAACGCCCGGGTGTTTCCACTGCGACGATCGACCGGAGGACACGGTGGAGCACACGGTGGAGGTGTGCCCCGCGTGGGCGGAGCACCGCCGTGTCCTCGAAGCGGCGATTGGCGGCGGCGACCTCTCGCGTCCGGCCCTGGTGCAAGCCATGGTCCGGAGCGAGACGGAATGGGACGCCGTCACCTCCTTCTGCGAAGCAGTAATGCTAGAGAAGGAGGTGGCGAAATGGGAGAGGGAGAGAACCTCACAGCGTCCCGGCCGCCGCGGGAGACGCCCCGGGCGTCGGGGGCCACCACGTGGCCCCCGGCCACCGTAGGCGCGGGCCTGTGGACGGTGGGCTATGGGCTAGCTCGCCGTCCGTCCGTCTCATGACGACAGGCCGTGTCGACGGCGCGTTCGTGTTCCACGCGCGCCTCAAAGAGAGTCAGCAAAAAGGAAGGGGTCCGCAAGGACCGATGCCTGCCGGGGTTGTGGGACTATTCGAAAGAGATACCGTGGCCCCGGAACACAAAGGGCGATGAAAGAACATGGATGGGTTTTAGTCAGTAAAAGTCTGACACACCCTCCTGCTCCGCCCAGAGCGGGAGAAGTCATTTGATGATTTCCCATCCGAAAAAAAAAAAAAAAAAAGAAAAAAGGTTAATCGATGCACAAACGGTTACCACATAAAACACTGTTTTATGCTTGCACGGTTTCTAACGATATTTAAAATGTCACTTATCTTACATATCTTCCGTGATTATTGAAAAAACAAGACAATCATCATCTGCCTTACCTTTTCCCAACTACCTGACCCAACGTGGGTCGGCTTCCAGTCTAACCGGATGCAGCTGAATACCAGTATTTTACGTAGAACGACTGCCTATCTGACTTCCACAACCCAGTTAGTACTGGGCAATACGATACTCTGACTGGTTGTCAGACTTTTTGGGCCACTGACTACCTGTAACAACTGTCAAAGATCTACAAATGACAGCCGGGACCAACTGCTTAACGTGCTTTTCGAGGCACGGAGGAAACTCGGTATGTAATGGGTGGTCACCCATCCACAGACCAACCTAGGTAAGCACGGCTTAAATAATAACAGCCGCTCGGGTCGATCTAAAGATCGACCCGAGCGGCTGTTATTACTTAGCCACGAGCTCCTTTAAAAAAAAAAAGACAATAAAAACAAAAAACAAAACAATAAAAATTAACAATAATGACGGAAGATTTCCCATAAGTGACATTTTAAGTATAGTTACCACGTATTCAGTACATCTCCTCCGTTCAGTACATCATTCATTCTTTATTTCAAACCCCCCCCCCCCAGAATATATACTTTTCATCGGTTATTGTTTTTCGCCCGGAAACTCTTTTTTGATCATAAGTTGAACCCTAGACAACATTTATAATGGGACTCTCCGATACTGGCGCGCTGAATACGGTTGCACGCAGTCGTTTAATGATTTGCCGCCATTATCGGTAAGTCCACCCGGACCTGCCACTTTATTATTATTAAATCCATTATTTATTACTAACACTAGTTTTTAAGCTCGCAATTTTACTAACAAATATGGATGTAATCTTAGGATGAATCTGAAATAAATTAATTAAACATTTTCGGATTATTATAATAATAATAATCCGGAAATGTTATCATATTGTTTCATGGATAAACTACTCCCTTTTTTACCACAAGATCCTTTTCACGACCGCATTCACTCAAACCAATATTAAAAACAAAATAATATCCATGACCTTCGCGAGGATTTCATCGGTTCCACATATTATCGTTCAAATATTTGCGTTTCATACAAGCACATGCCTACATCGTATATAATTCATCAGTATATCTCAGTTGTCGGAAAAACCGGATATCCAATCACAAACCGGTTAAGGACGAAATGTGAGTACAAATACTTGTAATTATATTTAGAGTGGTGCAAGTCATGAGTGAATTTCGAAAATTTCTGAAAGGCCTGTTTTACATGTGATACTTAGCGTGTCGATGGAAATCTAAAATGTGTCGGCCCAGCACTGAGCTAGTTGCTGAGCTACTAGTTTGGCGCTTTCACACGTTACACGTAGAACACGATATTAGGTGCAGGTTTGTGGAACAGCACCACATTTACAGTCCAGGGCAGAGGCATTAATAAATCTGAAGACAATGAAAAAATCCTTTAAAGACTCTTGAAATTGCGTTCAGTTTGGAAAATAAGAAGAAGAAAGAGATAAAAGCTGCAATGGTCTAAAACCTAGGGTTAAAAAATACATAATACTCACATACCTTCAGAACAGGCAATATCTACAATAGACAAACATAGAACTGCCATGTTTCTGGCTCTTTTTAGGGTTCCGTACCCAAAGGGTAAAAACGGGACCCTATTACTAAGACTCTACTGTCCGTCTGTCCGTCTATCCGTCACGAGGCTGTATCTCATGAACCATAATAGCAGACCGTTGAAATTTTCACAGATGACGTATTATTCTTGCCACTTTATCAACAAAAACTAAAAACAAAACAAACGTGTTTTTTGTGTTTGCTCCATATTAATAACGGCAACAGGTAGACGCTTGAAACATTCATAGAATATTTCGTTGTTTTTTCACTTTCAAAATAAATAATTAAATTAAAATAAATCAAATATTTAAGGGAGGCTCCCATAAAACAAACGTGTTTATTTGCCGTTTTCTCTAATGTTGTTTAAATAATGGTACGGAACCCTTCGTGCGCGAGTCTGACTCGCACTTGGCCGGTTTTTCCTTATTGACAATAAAAAACATTGCAAGTGCAATCTTTCACCCTCACCCCTAATCTCGACGGACTTTTATTAAGTTGATTGCCTTGATATTTTAATATTCAAGTTTTGACAGTTAAGTTATTCGCATCGCGTGTGAAGATATTATTCCTATCTACGGATGGGTTTTTGTGTAATTACTTAGGCACTAGCCACATAAACCACACGAAAAAGAAAAAACGCAATGTGAGACACAATGCGTTTTTTCTTTTTCCAAGTTACGGGTGAAAACAAAGTTTGGGAGCCAGGGAACCTATCTGTGGGACATAATGTCTGATGTCTGTAAGAATGAGGTGACTGTATTGAAATAAAGATTTATTTTTATTTAATTTCAATGTTATCAAACCTCTTTCAGCTCACACCGTGCACTGTCAGTCAGCCAAAATGACCGAATATGAATTTCAGCTATATTATGACGCTGCCCCACACCCTCAGCCCACAACGTGCGTCATCGTCACGTGACAAGAATAGACATGTGATAATGTCACCCCATCGATATTGTTTTACGTTTACTCGTATATTCTTGTTTACGAGGATTTTAGCTTCGTCATCGAGGATTTTGGGATGATTTTGATGATGTTGGGTTTAATGTGATATTTTTGTCGTTAATAATCTTTTAGTAAGACTGGTTTATCACTAAATATTAATAGTAGCGGCACTTATTTGATAACTACATAATATACGCATACAAAGTTACGACTTTTTCCCATGAGGGTAGGCAGAAACGCTATTCAATATGCTACTATATCTGTAAATGTACTTACCTATTATTTATTTTAACAAAGTATTTTTTTACAAAAACAAAAACGCACTCTATTTATCATCTGTAGTTGAGTGCAAGTTAATGCTGATGAAAATGTAAATCAATCATGTTTTTCGTAAAATTATAATTACGAGCAACTGAAAAACAACGGCGCAAAATTTTCACTAACAAAAAACACAGTAACTTATACAAATAATATATTATGTTACCAACAAAATTTAATTTCAGGCTAAACAAATTAGTCCTAGGCCAAGTTTACTAGGCTAGGGTTCATCACAATCATAGGGCATAACATAACCGATATCATTCATCTGCCTAGCCTTTTCCCAACTATGTTGGGGTCGGCTTCCAGTCTAACCAGATGCAGCTGAATACCAGTACTTCCCATGGAGCGACTGCCTATCTGACCTCCACAACCCAGTTAGTACCGGGTAATACGATACCCCTTGGTAAGACTGGTTGTCAGACTACCTAATGACTGTCAAAGATCTAGAAATGACAGCCGGGACCAACGGCTTAACGTGCTTTCCGAGGCACGGAGGAAACTCGGTATGTAATCGGTGGTCACCCATCCACAGACCAACCTAAGCAAGCACGGCTTAACGTAACGATCGACCCGGGTGGCTGTTATTATTTAGCCACGAGCTCCTCATAACATAATACCCGAAAATTTTGGTAGTGTAGTGTGCAGCTCGCCTAACCTTATAATATTTCTAACTGCAATAATTATTGACATTATTACACGAATCGTTGAACTGAACAGTTCTCTTTTATTTTTGCCTACATCACTCTAACACAGTAGAGGTGTACCTATTAGTGCACCAACATTTCGCCAGTTATGTTTAACTTCCATGTAGTAGGGGAAGAGCCCATTTCCATCAACCGGGCACAATTCCACTCTCGTTCCTTTTTGCCATTTTGCAACGGAACCCTAAAAACATCGAGGTTGCTGCATATTTAAAGGTCTAAAACAAGTGTCAAGTGCATCGAAGCTACAAAACAAAACTTATATCTTAAAATTGACGTTTAACTAAAAACGCTGATAACGAACTTTATTAATGCAACCGCGCATCGACAAATCGTCTAGCCAAATCGGAACCATGTAGGTAACCTAACTTAAATTCACCAGCCCACGCAAGAAAAACTTTAAATGCCACGTATTACATTGAGTTTTCTCATTCTAACTTAATCTAACACTTTTATATCTTTTTCCTCCACTACATTTCATCGGAAGTAATTAGCAAAACAAATGTACGTAAAAAAGTGAATCACCCTGAACATACAAGGATTGAAATTGATTAGGTTTGTTAGTGGAGACTGTAAACTAAATGAGGAGTCAAGAGACTGGTCAGCGTCATATTGCCGTTACCCTTCATTTTGTAATCTGCTTAGTCAGATTGTAAACTGTCGAAGTGAAACCGTCAAATTGTGAAATGCATGCGACGAAGCTCACCTCGCGCCCTGTGGAGGGAAGGGAAAGGAGGGGTGGTTCCCCTTGCCCCCTAGTACCACTCCCATGAAAAGAGGGGGGGCAGAGATACTTCGATCGCATGCATTTGACAATTTGACGGTTTCACTTCGACAGTTTACAATCTGACTAGGCAGATTACAAAATGACGGGTTTAACAATATGACGCCGACGCCGACATATACGTGGCCAACCAAACCCGATTTCACGCCAAACTAGTTAGTCAATGCGGGTTATCGTGTCAGGATATTATGCTAACCCAAACAAAGCAATTACACCGGGATGACACCAGGACCTTGCCTTTGCCTAACCCATTTTAGTCGAGTGTCATATGACTGCCTTGTTGGTTCGTCTAGTGGTCGTAAGCGAGACTGACATGAGGACCTGTGTTCGATTCCCAGGTCGGGCAAAGTGTTATTGGGTTTATCCATCAGGAATTTCTTAGTAGCAGCCATGGAATCTGGATTTGTGCCTGCTTGATGGCAAAAGACTCAACCCTGTTACATGGGACTTAAACATATCTGGTGAAATGTAGTGCATTAATGGGTATACCTCAATAAAATCTATGTACACGTCCAACCAGTAAGGAGTGGTCTGAAACAAAGACAAGATTTTTTTATTTAAAAAGTTACAAAAATTAATATACTGCCGGAATCACAGCTTGCATCCTTCATTCCTGTTGTTCCATTGTTTTTTTAAAAGGGTTTACATGATTCGCAAAATAAAAGCCATTTCAATGTATTGATATCTGATAACAGGACTAAAAATAGAGCGGTAAACAAAATATGTAAGGCAAAATCATATCAGATTTGGATAAAGCCATTCTATACTCCCACGCATCATTTACAGACTTAAAGGACATTATTGAGCCCCAGACAGATGAAGCCTCTTTGATTTTCATATCCTTGACATTTTGCCTATTTAATGTCGTAACATATGGCTGGCATTGAGCCAGGAAAATATTAATATTCAATTTAAATAAGGAGAATTGACGATACATATTGATGGATTGGAATGTTGTTAATTGGGTGGACCGATGACCTGGTGAAGGTTGCAGGGATCCGCTGGATGCGAGACGCACAGGACCGATCAATGTAGCGACACTTAGGGGAGGCCTATGTCCAGCAGTAGACGTCTTTCGGCTTAAATGATGACGATAGTGTTGAATTAGGTATCTAGGGAAGCATCTGAATAGACAAGACGGCATTTTTATTTTTTTATTTACCTCTCTAACTATTAAATACACTGATACGAAGATTATTAGATAGACTTGTAGACTAGGGTAACATTATATCTTACAGGTAAGCTGCATCATTATCTGCCTAGCCTTTTCCCAACTTATATTTTGAGGTCGGCTTCCAGTCTAACCGGATGCAGCTGAGTCTTTTAGATGGAGCGAATGCCTATCTGACCTCCACACACCACAACCCAGTACTGGGTAATACGATATCCCTCGGTAAGACTGGTTGTCAGACTTTCTAGCCACTGCCTACTTGTAACAACTGTCAAAGATCTGCAAATAACAGCCGGGACCAACGGCTTAACGTGCTTTCCGAGGCACGGCGAAAACTCGGTATATAATGGGTGGTCACCCATCCACGGACCAACCTAGGCAAGCACATCATGTGATACTTAATTATTGACAGATGTTGAGTACGTAAGATTAAATAAAGTCTTTAATACACACAAAAAGCATAAATATTTATGCTTTTTTGACGTGATAACGTCTTATAAATCGATGAACAGCGGCTGCACGCACGAAAAAGTGTCACAGCGTTCCTCGCGCCAGTCGATCAACACCCAGCCTAGAACCCTACCCGACCCAACCTAGAAAACTGATATTTTGCACAGTGGTTCCCTTTATAATGTAGACAAGGAATAAGAAAGGGTTTTTTGAAATTCAACCCCTAAGGGAGTTAAATAGGGGATGAAAGTTTGTATAAAAGTCCGTTAGTTTTAAAGTTAGGACATTAAAATTTTGTGTTTAGGCTGACGATTGAAAATTAATTTATACGTGTCTCAGCGTTTTTGATAATACCACCCCCAAAGAGTTAAAAAAGGGGATAAAGTTGTGTATGGAAAGTCCTTAATTTTCGAAGTTAAATCACAAAATTTATTACCTAGGCGTATGTTTGGAAGCTAACACAAAGGTGTTGTTAGAATTTCAATCCTTAAAGGGGTGAAAAGGGGGATGAAATTTTGTTTTTTTAAGTTAAAATCACGAATATCATGAAAAATTACGTTTTCACGTAAAATTATCATTATTATTTATATTAAATATAAATTATCATTTATTAGTAAATTATTAAAGTTTTGTGATTAAAATACATATTTCTAACCTTGCATGAATCAGTATATTCAGTTTCACCGGCCCGAGCATAGTAGCTAGGTAATTACTAACAAAATACAGAATGGACAGAATAACGTTGCCAACTAATAATTAATATTACTACGTCGAACAAATACCAATAATATTTACATTAAGCAAATAGAGTATTAATTATTATTCAATATCACGATTTTGATGAGTTGTGTGGTAGTCACTAGGAGAAATGAGGAAAACGACGACGTGTGGAAAGTTCTGAGTATGAGTGTGGATGGGTATATGAGTAGAGGAAGACCAAAGAAACGATGGATGGACTGTGTGACGGATGATATCATGACAAGAAAAAACACTTCAATTTTATTCATTAGTATAGATGTTAGCCGTGTGGTATCCGGCAGAGTAGAATAGGACCAACCCATTACACTCACGGGTGTCGTATAAGGCGACTAATGTCTGAGGCAGAACACCTTGCGCCTCCGTAGACCAGAGAATGGGCAGCAGCGTTTTCTGTTAGTCTTTCATCACTGCGATCTCCAATCCGCCTGCCAAGCGTGGAGATTACGGCAAATTCCTCCCATCATGGGAGAGGCTTATGTCTAGCAGTGGACGTTATGGGCTGTTGTAGTAGTGTAGTATAGATGTATGGATTTGGATAAACTAATAAACATCGACAATTTATGATTACGAAGTAAGAGTACCTACCTACTTTTAGATTCTAAAAGAAATATTAAGGGCCAAACTTGAAGTAAGTTACGTAAGTAATTTCCAGGATACATAGGAACTTTATTACTTTATCCACCCAGTGTTTGTTCAGAACCTACGTATTATATTAGGCAGAAACTCTTACGGACAATGAAAATAGCTTTTTTCTCTCAAGTGACTTGTTTTCAATGCCTACGTTAGTTTTATTTAGGTCCTGGTGTATGTGAAGTTATTATTTAGCTAAAACACATTCATCGTCATCATTCTGCCCATACCCCAATTTATTTGGGGTTGGCGCAGCATGTCTTCTCCTTCCATACTTCTCTATTATTCGACATCTAGTCAGATACCTTCTTTCCAGCCATATCATCCTTTACACAGTCCATCCATCGTTTCTTTGGTTTTCTTTTACTCGTATACCCATCCAAATTCATACTCAAAACTTTCCTCACGACATTCTCCTCATCACATAGTCCATTAACTAAAAAAATACAGTTTCACCACAAATTAACTTTTAACGATCATTCGATTTAATTATAATATGTATAATTAAGATCAAAATTGTATCAAAGAAAATATATATATACCTTTTGGCATTAAAAAAGCTGAAAACACTTTCAAAAGAAAAGTTCGTAACTACTATTTAAGTCAATATACACACATCAAAAGTATCTAGGGATCAACATATATTTTTGCAATAACTTTTCTCCTGATTGATATTAATTAAAATTTTCTTTAAGGATTCATCAAATAAAGTGTTTTCGTTTGTCACAGTAACGATAAACCAAGTCACCTTTGCATTAATAAAGAAATTTGCCATTTTCCTAATAAAGGGATTTTTGACATTTGAACCACTAACATTAAAGTTCGAAAAAAAGACTGAAATAACAGTTTTCTTTAAAATTTTATTGGGTAACTTAAACAATTAATAATCCGTGTTTCTACCGCGAACACTAACAACACAAGAACATCGGTTTGGCATACTCAAAATGAGTTCATCCAAATCACGCTGTGGAATGGCCGCCCATGTTCGTTGCAACAACAAAAAAAGGTCTTCTTGCGACTGGATACCCTCCATATTCGGCAGAGCTCTTCTCTGTAGCATATCCCATGCATGCTCAATCGGGTTCAAGTCTGGCGACTGAGCAGGCCAGGGCAGGACATTGATGTTAGCTGCGGCGAGAGTCTGTCTTACAACTCTTGCGGTGTGCGGTCGTGCATTATCATGCATTAACTGAAATAAGGGACCGATTTGCACTTGTAGAGGAACGATGACGTCTGATACAATCGTCTCAGCATAAATTTGAGCGTTGAGGTTGCCTCTGATCCAAATCAACTCAGTTCTTCCGCCGATCCAAATACCCGCCCATACCATGATGGTTCCACCACTATAAGGATGGACTTCCTGGCAGGATTTTAATCGCTGTTGGCGTCCAGGGGTTCTCCAGTGTCGTATACGTCTTGTATCCGGTCTCATACCAAAACGAGACTCATCAGAAAAGCACACGAAACGCCATTGTTCTTCTGCCCAATTTCTGTGTTCAAGAGCCCATTGATATCGAATCCTACGATTGTGCATTGCTATAGGTGGTACCCGTAGCGGTCTTCGGGAATGAAGGTTCACTTCATGCAAGCGGTTTCTGACTGTTTGGTCGCTAATTAAGTTCCCTGAAGAGTGATGAAGCCTCACGGCTAACATCATGGCGGTTATTGTTGGAGCTCTTCGAGTTAAGATTTGAATGTATCGGTCTTGTCTCCGTGTGGTGCAGCGATACCGTCCTCCATGGCGCTCAGCCACGGTACCAGTGCTTCGGTAACGTGTCCAAAGTCGACTGATAACACTCTGACTTGTATTCAGAGCTAAAGCTACAGTACGTTGCCGGGAACCAGCTTCTATCATTCCCACGGCTCTGAGCATTTCTTCCCTGCTTAAATGACGTCGCCGCTCCATAATAACGTTGGTTTTAATCAGTAGTAGGGAAACAGTAGCACTAATAATGTCTTCAATGCGTTGTATGTTTTTATAGGGAAAATATTGACAGCTTATTTTCATCTTTTACTCGAATTTGATTGAGAGTTCCTGATTCAAATTATGAAATGCACCAAAAAGGATCCATATAAATTTATAAAATCATAAATTTATTACAAAGCCACATCTCAATCTCAAGAAATCCGCATAAAAATGCTTGATCCGTAGACATTTTTGATGTGTGTAGATAGCTCTCAATTTGAAGTCGTCATAATAATTATTATTAGGTTTCTTGATATTGTCTTTTTAATTTTTGGTATTTGTTAAAATATCTATTAGTTTATTTTATCTGTATATGTGTATTAGTATCAATCTAAATCTGAACTCGCGTTAGTAAAAAGTTTTTTTTTTAGAGATTACTTTGTACCTTATCACTATGTTTTCCTATTTAACCCAAAGGTTGACTGGTAGAGAATGCCTTGTGGCATTAAGTCCGCCTATGTACCACTATTGTACATGAAGTTTAAATAAATAAATAAATATACACTCTACAACTGGAACTATAAAGGTATAATTACAAAAAATAAAACTAAAAGTAACTACCTACATATATACAACGACGTCAATAGGCGTCAAAGTACTCCTCCGCATCGCTGTCATTCGGAAACGTGCCCAGAAGACTGGCAGCATTGCCACGTTGAATGGCAATGCTAATTCTTTGGCCAAAGAAAGAACCAGCCCTCTGGTCACGCGAAGTGTCGACCAGTCGGTGAGAGATTTCCTTAAAAAAGAGACGCGCACTTGGACCCCATGACCCGAGCGTTATTAAGATCTAAATCAGGTTAGGCATTTCCTAAACGACACAGCTGGCAATGGGCAGGGGGCCTAAAATTCCCGCTTTAGCAGAATCATAATAGGATAATAAAATGAATTACGTTATAATTCGTAGGAGGAGCTCGTGGCTAAATAATAACAGCTTCTCGGATCGGTCTTTAGGTTAAGCCGTGCTTGCCTAAGTTGGTCTGTGGATGGGTCACCACTCTTACATACCGGGTTTACTCCGTGCCTCGGAAAGCACGATAAGCTGTTGGTCCCGGCTGTCATTTTTAGATCATTGACAGTCGTTACAGGTAGTCAGTGGCCCAAAAAGTCTGACAACCAGTCTTACCAAGTGGTATCGTATAACCCAGTAGGTACTAACTTGGTTTTGGAGGTCAGATAGGCAGTCGCTCCATGTCCAAGCCGACCCCAACATAGTTGGGAAAAGGCTAGGCAGATGATGACATTATAATTCGTAAAAAAGTCAAAAATCAAAAAGTTACAATTCGTCTACGATCATTATAAGAATTTTACCGTGTCGGAAGAATAGTTTGGGCACTACCCTTCCTTTTGGCTTCGCCGTAGTCGGGTAATAAAATATAGGTTTAAATGCCGCTGTGTGTACTCCAATAAACAAATTGAAGACATTATGTGACATCCATCAAACCTGGATAAAAAGGACCATTTCAACGAAATAAATCTTAAGATTTAATTAGTTGTAACATTGTTAATTAATTTCTGTATAGACTGTTGCTACGAGGGCTAATCTTTTTGTAATTAAGTCAATGAAGAATTTGAAATAGCTTTCTTTTATATTATTTTCATTTTAGATATTGAGGGACATATTTTTTAATTAAGAACTAATTTAAAATTATTTTTGTTATTAAAATTTTTAGTAAAAAAAAATTATAATTATTCATGATTTAAAGCTATAATTCGAGTAGTTTTATAACAGTTTTTATGATTTAACGTTATAACTAATATACTGTATATTAGTTATACGATGAAACAATACTATATCTTATCCAATACTATTAAGTGAGCAATGTTTGCAATCAATCACGTTCTCGAAAACGGCACTAACGATTTCGTTAAAGAGCTGTTTTTGTGATATTACAAACAGACACTTATTTTTTTCTTTTTGTATAGATTTAATCTAAAAAAATGATACACAATCCAACCATGACCTTATATCATCGAAGTGAGAAGATTTTACGGGTAAATTTACGCAGGTGGCCGAGTTCACAGCGAAACTAATAGTATTTACGAATCAATTATAAATGCCTTCCAGGAAACACATAGTTGGGAGCGTAAGCTTATAATAATTTGGTAGTCTGAAATACAGTAGGTACCAGTAAAGGTGTCGTAGGTATATCGACGTTTTCGTGGACGGATACGCGAAACCTGCACCACGGTAATATTATAATACAGTAGTGTAACTCGGCCGCATGATAGAAATAAATGCCTACAGCCGCGCGGTACGTAAACATGCGTTAGGGCTGCCCGTCTCCAGCATTTTAATTACATTTGCCTACCTTCTGTTTCTTTTTAGTTTTGTGATTGTAAATATCCTTTTTATATTAATAAATTAAATACTTTGTATATTGAATAGGAAGTGTTCAATAAAAATGCGTGTTGTTTTTTGATTGGTAGATTTAATTAAAAAAACATGTTACTCTATTCGCTTTATTTATTAATCCAAACACCTTTTTTTTCGTGAAAGGAAATACTTATCCATTAAAAAGACACACATTATGTACCTACCTACTAGTAAGTAAAATTATTTTATAGTCTTACCTTTCAGAGTTTCCAGGTAATTTAAAAAAACTTATGTCTGGATGCGTTATTGACGAATTCATACAACCAAAAACAGCACAATATTTCCTACTCGTCATATTAACTGATTTTTAGAGAAAAAATCGCACGGTTATTGTTAAAAAAACAACACACCGTCCGTTCGACACTGCGGTACAGCCGTGACTGTCTGCGCCCCGAGCGCACCCCGAGATCGTGGCGCTTAGGTATAGCTCGCGTTTCGTCCGTTTGTATGAAGTTGGAGTACTGTATTATAATATTACCGCGCCTGCACGCAGCAAAACACGTGACCGACTACGTTACGTGTATAGTTATAGTTTAAAAAGTTTTTTAATATGTATAAGTTTATTTTATTGTTTAAGATTACTTTGTATATTTTATCTATGGGTCTCAGTTGTCTGATATTAAAATGATAAATTACAGTGGCGAAACATATTCTAACAACATAATCTGATACTAACCTACAAATTGAAAAAAAAAAAAAATTGATAATTTAAATTTCGCGGGCTACCATTTTACTTCCCCCCAGTATGTCCCCAGCCGTTCCCGAAAGGGAACAAAACATTGTTATTTTAATTGTGTCTGTAATTGCGGGTATCTACAGGTTAAGTCAATCATCAGTGCGATGTTACGACACCGCTCACCCTCACAGCCTAGCCGCAGTAAAGCGGATCTCACGTCACTTTGGATTTTATTAAATCCCAATGGATTGCGCTGGCAGATCGGCGCCGGAAGCCAGCGCTTATCGGAACTGGTCCGCGCAGGTAGTCGGCGTAGGCAGGTAGAAAGGTAAGCCTCGCAGTTTATGCCGAACCAGCGCCGATAACCGCCAACGAGTTCCGACCTGCTTATCGGCGCTGGTTCGGCACAAAGTGCGAAGCTTACCTTCTACACATAACTTTCGCCGCCTCCGGCTGACTGCGTGCCTCTTACTTACAAGCCTCTTAAACTTACCATAACTATGTTATATAAACAGATAAAGTGATTTGAACACCACTCGATTTTCCAGGAACTATTCGGCACGCTAATTGGCTTATGTTACTTAGTTGTATCAATTACTTTACCTTAGTTCTAGTAAGTTTCATACTATAGGTAACCACGTCTAAATTGTTTATAATTGATCACTGAAACTGATAACGTACCTAATTATCTAAGTATGGTTCGCTTGTAAATAATACGTTCAATACACTTCGTCGAAACCTAGCTCTTATCGCGCACTACGATTAGGTTATACACTCATGTTTGAGCAAATAAAGTTATCTGAATCTAAGTGTATTTTACACACTTGGATTTTTATTATCATAAAGTGTGCGGAAATTAAAAAAAAAAATAGTTCTTTCAGACGGCGGTGATTGTTTTTTTTTTATCTCGGCAAAGAGATATGCGTCTTTACGAGATAAATATTTTTGAATGTGTGTAGTGCTAATACTGATTTTGACCACGTCCCAAAAGATCTTTGCATCTGTTCCTGCAAAAAAAAAAAACTAATAATACTCATATAAAACTAAAAGGTCTCTCTTGACCATTAGACCTTTCTATTGAACTACAGCAAACTAAATAACTAATACCTACGTAACAATTTCTGAGAACAATTTTCCACAAAGGAGGTCAAACGTCCACGTCAACAGATATTACGTCAATCATTCAATATTGCTGGCTTGCCGATATAAATATTCATGGCTCTGTTAACTCAATTCTTTCTAATCGATTTCCTTGCTACTGACGTTTCAGTTTATTGGAACAATTAAGAGATTTGTTACTACCTACACTTTAGAGGAGTAAAGAGTGTTACTTTTAAGTTTTTTTTTTGTATTCAAGGTGGAGACAACAACGATGACGTATGATGGGAAATTTCTCAGTAGCAGCCACGGAGTCTGGATTTGCGCCCAGTCGATTGCTCGCCTCCTCTGACATGGGACTTAAACATAACTGGCGAAATGTAGGTGTATTATTAGGTACCTCTGCCTAACCCTTCGGGGATTATAAGCGTGATGTGATGTTATGTTATGTGGAGACGGAACTTTGTATACCTCATGACGGTTTCAGTCTGCGTACAAAAATTCAATCGGAAATTAAATTTAATTTGTTTTGCATATTCTACAGCATGATGTTTGTTTAATAGGCTAGCACTAAAAGGTTAGGTTATCGGTGTAAGCATTTAACACATGTTGCCAACTCGCCACTACAAAAACCTTCGCAAGGTTTGTTCTTTTCATTGTTTCCGCAATGCTGAAGACTGCGAACATAATACATGAAACGTCTCTAAGTTATGTGCTCTGTCCCACTATGGGCAAAGGCCTCCGTCCACGCTTTCCGTTGGTCTTACAGTATTTAAAAGTAAAAACCTTCACCCCTCCTGAAAATAAGACAAGATCACTCATTATTTTACTTGAGTTCCTCATCCCCATTTACATCGCAAAACATCTAACCGAATTAACCAAACAAATTGAAAAGAAAAGATCTTCCGGTGATCTAAAAGAAACACACAAGCTAAAAATAAATAACGTTTAGTATGCAAAGAATGCATCTCTAAGGTCGTCATAGGCTGAAGACTGAGAGTGCTCAAGGGAGGTCACGACCTCACAATCCAAGGCTTTACCTTAACGAGAGCCTCTTCAGGCCATTATGCAAATATTAAAAAAGTTCACGCTCCACAAAATTTTCGGGGACTTCGAAAAAATGCGAATGGTTCGGTTGACGTCATGTCTTTTTATTTAACTTGCAATGTATGTAAGAGTATGTTTCTCAATGTTAAATCTTGCAACTGAATTTTAAAACAGTTATCGCCAACCGATTGAGCTGAATTTTTGCATACTCGTTTATTTTTGAGGAAAATGCATGACTAAGTGACGTCATTCAAAAGATGGCGGCCTGCCAAAGATGGCCGACTAGTTATTTTTTATGCACTCCTATGATATGGTTATTAATTAAAAGGGTTTGCAGAGAAGAATACGAATCAGTACATTTTGATAAAAGTGGAGAAATTTTCTTATTGCATTCGAGGCGGAATTAACACACGAGCCGTAGGCGTGGGTGTTATTGAGCCGAGAACTGCAATAACAAATGTCCACGTGTCAAACGACGTTTTTCAATACACTTTTGAAGAAATAAAATAAAAAAACGAAAAATATTTTTGTCATGAATTATTATGAAACTTAGACTTTAATAAAAAAACATTCCCCTTTTTGGTTTCGCCAGGTTGAAGGGGAAGCAAAGGTATGAAGCCGTTAAACAGCCTAAATATTTTTGATTTCAGAACACAAATAAATGTTATTTTGTTTAGAAAAGTAAATATCAGTTTTATAATGATGTTTATCTATGATATTTAATTTATCAACACAAATTGAATATTGAAAAATATTTACGCCGTAATGACGCTTATTGCTTTGCCGAAATTAAAAAAAAAACATTCATCTCCGACTATTGGCATTGAACCGATTTGAACTTCATAAAAGATTAATAGTTATCTGTGGATTCTTTTTTCCCGCACACGTGCGGTAAAATGAAAAAGTCGTGTGTGAAATACATTGCATGTTGAACCTAATCGTAGTGCGATAAGAACACGTTTTCGAGCAAGTGCGTTGAAAAAAAAAATAACATCACACCTATATTTAAAGGCTTGTTTTTAAATGTTAAGCCGTGTGGTATCCGGCAGAGTAGAATAGAACCAACCCATTACACTCACGGGTAACGTATAAGGCGACTAATGTCTGAGGCAGAACACCTTGCGCCTCCGTAGACCAGAGAATAGGCAGCAGCGTTTTCTGTTAGTCTTTCATCACTGCGATCTCCAATCCGCCTGCCAAGCGTGGAGATTACGGCAAATTCCTCCCATCATGGGAGAGGCTATGTCCAGCAGTGGACGTTATGGGCTGTTGTTGTTGTTGTTTTAAATGTTTATTACTTTAAACTTGTTCTTTTTAAGGACACTTGTTGATCTTAGATTCCAAGTAGATGCTTGGGAAATACTAAGACAATTACGGTCCGTGTAGTTTGAGAGGATCACTTAATTGGTTGTAATCGGTCTCTTTTGTTTTTTTCCGACCCAGTCAATGAAAACAAAACAATAGTAGATTATATTGTCGTTCTAATGCAATAAACGATGACTTTTTATCTTACCATTTAGTGAAGGGACGATTAATCACAGACCACGCCCGCTCACAGCGACTTTTTCTTGTTTATTTTTTCTATAATTTTTTCAAACGTTGGTGAGGGGAGCTCGTGGCTAAATAATAACAGCCGCTCGGGTCGATCTTTAGGTTAAGCCGTGCTTGCCTAGGTTGGTCTGTGGATGGACCCATTACATACCAAATTTCCCCCGTGCCTCGGAAAGCACGTTATGCTATTAGTCCTGGCTGTCATATGTGATCTTTGACAGTCGTTACAGGTTGTCAGTGGCCCAAAAAGTCTAACAACCAGTCTTACAGCCACCAGTCCACCAGTCTTACACCAGTCGTATCGTATTACCCAGTACTAACTGGGCTGTAGAGGTAAGTTAGGCAGTCGCTCCATAATATAAAATACTGGTATTCAGCTGCATCTGGTTAGACTGGAACATAGTTGGGAAAAGGCTAGGCAAACGTTGGTCTAGTTAGTGTAAGTGCTACGAGATGACTATATGAAATGACTATATAAGATGACTATATGAGATGGCTATTTAATATGAAACTTATAGAATCCACCTGTTTTCAGTTATTTAACCTAACCTAACCATTATGGGATCACAGGTGTGTTTATGACGATATTTAAGTTTCAAACAATCATTGCTTTCACTAAATCTAGAATCTTTTCAGGTCTGTAGTCAATGTTTATACGATTTAAATTTACCTTTAGTTCATAAACGTTTCCATCAACCCAAAAGTTGCTACAAGCTTTCAGTTTCACAAGAGAAAACACACACATAAAATATACCAATCTATAAACCTATTTACATTACTGTTCAAAGTATTTTCCACCCCACAACGCTGGCACGAGTTTCTGAACAAAACTTTCAATTGTAGGCATCTGAAGGGAGGCACTAAACAAGTTGACTACAAAAGCTACTATTCTCTTTGTCTGTCAACTATGCCGCTTGTATGCAGTTGTAAACATTTGCCTTTAGTTTATTGAGTTAAATGGCGTTCAGTTTCAAAGTTATTCCATGTGTTATCTCGGTTGCATTCAGTGAGAGGATAAGCAGAGGTTGTAGGGATACCCTTTTTGGCAGTACAATTATTTTTGCATATAAAAATAAATAAATATAGCTGGACATTACACACAGTGCCATCTAGTGCCACACTAAGCAACGAGGCTTGTGTCGTGGACACCAAATAGTTGATATACTACATGGATACTTTTTGTTTGTAAATACATACTTATTATACATATAAACATCCATGACTCGGAAACAAATGTCCATGCTCATCACACAAACATTTGCTTCTACCGGAATTCGAACCCGGGACCCTAAGAACGTAAGGCAGCCTCAGTACCGCAAATATCGTGCGATGTTAGCCGATTGCTATTAACTTGCTTTTTTGCTTTGGAGAACTTATGAATTGAAAACCCTAATTAGATTTTTACTGTCCCGGACATTGAGACCTTAAAAGCTAAATCAGCTGTTCCATACATTTCGACCATGTAGGCTGTAGGCATTGCCTTTTTGTGAGGAACAGCAGATTTTGTTTTTAATTACTGATACAAAATTTCTATGTATGATGTACTAAATACGTGTTAATTGTTTGTGCATCGACATCCTTTCTACTCTGCAAAAGATTTTCACTATTTTCACATTCAACTAACAAACCTTTATACAGCCTACCTGCTTTATAGCAGTGATAGTCTACTGGTGTAATAGTCGGACTGCCAAGTTATAGGTTTGAGTTCAAACGCAAGGCCTCTGATTTTTCAGATTCAAGTGCGTATTGTATAATTATCACTTGCTTCGGTGAAGGAAATCATCGTGCGAAAACCACCATGCCTGAGAGATGTTTCTTGACGGCAAGTCAGAGGCCTATGGGTGGCATAACATTTTTGACACCAGGTTAGGCATTAACCACACGATAAATAAGAATAAACCTTTTAGCTCGCTCTCATAATATCTGTATACTTACCTCTACCATATGTAGGAACAACAAAGTTGTCTAATGAAACGCCCGACCCGTCGTAGTGGGTGCGCAGTTGACCAACTTTCAAGGGGCGACGCCGACGTGAAGCTAAACTTATATTGTGCGTCTGTAATTTTCTGAACTGAGCTTAACTTTGCCGTTAATATTGTGGTGTATATTGAAGCAGGTCTTCCTACATTACCAGTTCTTTTCTGATTCGATTATTCGTCAAAAAAAAACCAATTGAGTTTTCTTTCGAATAGGTTTGAAGTGTATGGAGGGAACGACGAATGAAACGGCGGTCCGGAATATAATTTCTATATTATAAACTTCTCGACACTTACAGTAGGCTTAACGCTACAAATAATCGGAGACGACAGAGAACAATTTACTCAATACAGACACTAGGCTGCGGAGATGATATTGAGGCGTTTAGCGATATCTTGGTCTACGAAACAAGTCTAGATTTTGGTTGAAGATGTAGCGTGTACAAGTCGGGAGGCCAAAACGAGTACTGAACTCAATGACCATGCCTAATTGGTTTTTGGACAGTCATATGCTCCGACGGAGGCCGAGTTTAGCCGAACGCGCCCGAAGTTGCGTTCGGAAAGGTATACACCAGTACATTACAATGTATGCTTATATTTTGTACAGTGTAAATATTTATTGGTATTGCAAAATTTGTAAATAGACATTATGTGTGATATAAATATAGCAACTAAATAAATGTGTATATTTCTATTAGTAAATGTTAGTTTAATTAAACCCAAAGACAATGCTCGTGTTTTCTGTTTGATGTCTATGATTTGACATTTGTTCGAATTTGACAACTCTGTGTAACGGGAAAATAACATGTACTACTTGTATTGTGAAGTGTTTACATTTTTGATTTTAAAGTTAAATATAAGATAAATAAAAGTTAAATGCCGGTGTAGCGACGACCGCCACAGGTTAAAAGTTCTATAAGTAAGGAGAAATGTTTATGTTTTCACGAGAACACTGCCGACAAACTGTTTTGCCCTTTGGCAGAATAACTATGGTAAAATAAACTTGTAACCAATTTATTTTTGAACCGTTTATTTGTAAGAGCTTCGAAATAAATATGATAGTCTGCGTGTCTTGTTGTTTGTTCACTACAAGAACTGATGGACGTTACCGAAAGCGACAAACTGGTAGCTCAGTTCTGGGCCGACACAATTTAGATTGCTATCGACGCGCTAAGAAGAAGAAGAACATTAGAGAACTTCTCTACAGGACTTCTGCAATAATATGTATGCTGCAGTCATTATGGAACAGCAGATTTTTTTCGCGATTCCGGGTTTGGTCCCATAGTAAAAGTTGTTTATAATGATGAGTACAATGACCGGTCGAAGTTTATCGATATCATCCGGAAAAACTTCGTGTAGAGGTTTCTTATTCGCTGTCCAACTAAACCAACAATTTAATTAACTTAAACAAAACTCTAACAGTGACACTGTAATTAATTTGATGATTGAGCACCACACCCAGCCAGGAGCAAGCCTGACCCGGACAAGCCAGATACACCAGGGGGCACTTTTTTGTGAGGACAGACATGCTCTGGGATGGGAGAGGAAGCCCGAACAACCGCAGCCAGTCGGGCACAATCAGCCGACTATGCAGCCTAGAGCCAATATAGGAATAGTGGTAAAGACAGGTATAATACATAGCCCGAATGGCGCAGCGTTAGTGAGGCTGTCTTACGTTGTTAGGTGCCCGGGTTCGAATCCCGGTTGGAGCAAAAGTTTGTGTGATGAGCATGGACATTTGTTTCCGAGTCATGGATGTTAATATGTATAGTAAGTATGTATTTACAAACAAAAAGTATCTATGTAGTATATCAACTATCTAGTGTCCACGACACAAGCCTCGTTGCTTAGTGTGGCACTAGATGGCGTTGTGTGTTAATGTCCAGCGATATAATTATTATTAATTATTATTATTATTATTATAGGAATGAGCATTGGTGTTTTGACCTTCGTTTGGTTGGTTTCTTCTAGCATTGGAGAATTATGTTCGTTTCTGATGGTTGCGATTCCATTCGTTTTCGACACGTCTTATTTAAACATTATTTTCGTGTATAGGTTTCGTCGTCAGTAGTATTTGTTTCACTGTGAGTTTCGCTGAGGTGATATATTTCCTGGGTGGCCGACTTGAATTTTACTCTATCTGCTGCTAGCTGAATCCATTCTTCTTTGCTTTGAAATATTCCATGTTTTGTTGGAGTGACTCGTTCCATGGTCTCGGTCTCGTTGGTGGTTCTCGTTCATTGGTCTTCCTACTTTTAACCGTTTCGCCTTGTATCTAATAGCTGCGTGTAGTAGGTGAGACTCTGGCCGTCGGAGGATGTGCCCGTAGTAGCATAACCGTAGGTATTTAATATTTTGGTAATCGTTTTTCCCATAAGAATTTCGCGTGTTTTCTTATTCGGGGGGTTTCGCGTACTCTTTATCATATCTTTAAGAAGGAGTCTTTCCTATCTTCTGAGTTTGGATCGGTTTGCCTTTGTGAGTGCCGCTGTCTTAAGGCCGTAAGTCATGGTTCTATGACCATTTTACAGTGACACTGTAATTAATTTAAACATAAATTAAATGCCTCTTATGAATCAGAATCAGAATCAGAATCATTTATTTGTTAAACATAGGAACATGAACCATGAACCTTAACCTCTCTATCACGTTTCTAAATATAAAAGTAATTAACAAACCATGTTCTAAATAAGTAAATTTACTCGCCATCTACACTACAAAGCAAATAGGGACTTAGGTACTTAATTACTTATTTACACAAAACTTTGAAACCTAGCGCCTACCGCCGAGCAAACAACGTTCCTAATGCATATCCTTTCCTTTTGTTTCACTATTAGGGTTAGCCCCCAGGTCCAGTGGCTAGCTAGTGTAATCATTTACCTTTTGTTTTAAAACCCTTTTGGTATTGTATATCTTAAAGGTCAGTGCGTTAGTTGGAACTGCGTCGAGGGTTTAGTGGTCGCAAAGCGCGGCTGTTGAGCTATCTTGAGTTCGACTCCCAGGTCGGGTAATTTGTTACTACAATTATTCTATAAGGTATATCTCAGTTGCAGCTTGGAGTTTGGATTTTAGCCCCTTTGTTGGGAATAGGCTCACCACATTAGGAGTGAAAGTATGTGGATGTCCATAGATACACCTCTGCATTACAATAAGTTAGGAACCAACTGAAATAGTCCCATTAGGAAAACGAGTATTTTTACATGTTGCAGTAATTCTGCGGTCTGTTTTTTCTGGCAATCATTTTTGACAGATTAATTCGAAGGGCAGAAACAGTTTAATTTTTAATTAATTTGGAAGATAAGTAAACGATCCTCTACCATTTTCAACAACAATAGTTTTGTTTTTGTGTTATTGTCAATGTATAGCAAATACGACCCTTATCCGAAGTCTTACCACATAACATATCATAACATCACGTCTGTAATCCCCTGATGATTAGGCAGAGGTGTACCCAATAGTACAGCCACGTTTCGCCAGTTATGTGTAAGTCCCATGTTATAGAGGTCGAACTTATTGCCATCAACCGGGCACAGATCTAGACTCCGTGGCTGCGACTGAGAAAATCCTGATGGAAAAACCCAAGAACACTTTAGCCGACCTGGGAATCGAACCCAGGACCTCATGTTAAGCAGTCGCGCTTGCGACTACTGGACCAACGCGGCAATCCACAAAATGTTCAAATGTTCTATTACATAACCATAAATGACATTTGAAAGGAATCTTACTAATATAATGTTTACCTATGTACTTACAACTATAAGTGGGCCTGTTTGATGCATCAAAGACTTTCTGTCGCTTAGTACTTGTGCAAACTGGGAGCGCACGCAAATTACTTTGGTCGTTATAGTTGGATTTCTAGGTAAGTCTATTGATGGGAGGTGGTACTTAGAGTCTAGGGCTTACATCGGTGTTGTCGTTCGTGTGGTTGTGTGAATAAGAAATAATATCGGATGCTAATTCTCGAACGTTTAGTGTAGGAAAACTTTGTGCTTCGCGTTTGCGGTCTCGTCGGCACATTTAATTATCGTTTTAAACATGTTATTTAAGTACCTACTTCCAAAGACAGATTGTGTAGGTTTTTTTGCACTTAATAGTCTTAGAGTTTACCAAAGGGCAATGGAACGCAGCATTCTGGGTGTTAAAAGAGAAGGTAGGGTTTAAAACACCACGCTGCGTTCCAAAACGGGCATAGTGAGCCGACGTTGGGGCTCCGTCCCATCTCGTAACTGTCCCATTTCGACAACAGAACAAAATAAGCTGCTAGGTTAAATAGGATTGGGCGGGTCACGTCAGTCGCATGCACGATGACCGCTGGGCAAAAGTCTCCACGCTATGGTTGCCAGAAGACGGACGGCGTCGCCGTTCGCGGCGTCGTCGGCCGTTCCAGAAAAGGGTGGTGAGAAGATTTGGACGCGTACCGCGAGGGTTGGTTCGAGGAAGCACGGGAAAAGAGCACATGGCAGGAATTGCGGAAGGCCTTTGCCCAACAGTAGGACAGCTGAAGCTAACAAAAGAAAAAAAAAAGTCTTGTGTTTGGCTCGCCTGATGTGAAGCATTAATGCGGCCGAGAGTAGAGCACGCTTCCATAAAAGAAACCGATTGACTCGAACTTTGAAGAGATTTAGTTTATAATGATCGGGAAACAGAGAAGCCGGCAGTGAATTTCACAGACTGGCGGTTCGCTTAATGCAAAGCGCTCTATTGTATCTTGTAATTATGATTAGGTAGAGGTGTTTCCAATAGTACCCCCACATTTTGTCACTATGTTTAAGTTCCATGTACCTACACAAATTCATCCTGGGTGAGAGATTTGAGATGAAAAAACCCAATATCACTATGTCCGACTTGAGAATCGAATCTAAGACATTGAAATAGCGCTTGCTAACATTTACTTTGTATTTTTTTCTATTTTCAAGTCGAGTGATCAACATAATATTGAAAATTCGGGTGGTGGACGAAATATGAAGGGAAAATATAAACTTTATATCAACTGAGAAATCAAGGGCTTGATTCATATTGTTCGCAATCAGACGTGACCTTTGAATCTTTTGTTTCCTTACTTATTGACAATATTGAAAGCAATCAAACCTGCCCTGTAAATATGAGCTCTCTCAGGGGAATGAGCAGACGTCGTCGGGATAAACTATGAATGTTTGTGTTGAATGGACGTCAGCAGGTCTCCTGCTGCGTTATTGTACGTTATGAGTAGAATGCAGAATAGTATAGAGGAGTACCTTCCTTTTAGGTTTTTTTTATACAAACCCGTCATTTTTCTGTGTGTCTGTTTGTTCCAGCGATTTATCTATTAGTACTTCCTATTTGAATCGGATTCTATTAACAATTTCATGGGGTTTCATTTTTATGCAGGGAACCCTAAATCTTTTGCTAAAATAAAAGAAGCCTTTGTTACTCCTTAAAACTAAAACTATCTGCCAGTTAAAATCCCCTCAAAATTGGTCAAGCCGTTTCGGAGATAAGTCGAAAAAACTGTTTTTTTTTTGGCAAAAGAGTAAGTTCCTGAGTTTCACTGAGATACCTGGCATTTTCTTGCTTTCTGCTGACCATGAGGTTCTTGGTTTGATTGCCGGGTCAGAAGTGCTATTGGGTTTTCCATCAGGAATTTCTCAGTAACAGACACGGAGTCTAGATTTGTGCCCGGTTGGTGGCAATAGGCTCACCCCTTATTACAAGGGACTGAAAGAGAACTGCCGAAAAAAAAATTTATATCGCTGGACATTACACACAGCGCCATCTAGTGCCACACTAAGCAACGAGGCATGTGTCGTGGACACCAGATAGTTGATATACTACATAGATACTTTTTGTTTGTAAATACATACTATACATATAAACATCCATGACTCGGAAATAAAGTCCATGCTCATCACACAAACATTTTCTCCTACACCCGGGACCCTAAGAACGTAAGGCAGCCTCACTACCGCTGCGCCATCGCCATTCGGGTCGTCGAGTGTGTAAATGTGGGTGTCCATTAGGTTCACCTCTACCTAACCCCTCGGGGATGTCACGCGTGATGTTATGTATATATTTTCTCCCCATTGCCATTAACTTTTTTCATCACAAATTCTCAGCAGCCAATTGGTGACGTTTTAAGCTCTATGTGAACAATTATTTTCGCATTCGTATCCTGATTTCCTCTGTGTATCGGGAGTGGTTCCAACGAGTGTGTAAATGTATTTACCGTGTACTTACTTATATCCCGTAGCGTTGCTTGCTGCTACATTGTTACATTTTAGAAGTAAGGTCAAGGGTTATTTTCTGATAGATTTGGTTTACTGAAATTTTGATGCAAAGGAAGGTAGAACAGCCAAAATAAATTGGAATGCAATGACATTACACCTACTAGAGGAGTATCACGACTGCTGAGCATGAGATCCCGGGTTCGATTCCCAGGTCGGGCAAATTGTTATTGGGTTTTTCCATCAGAAATTTCTCAGTAGCAGCCATGGATTTAGGATTTGTGCCCGGTTGATTGCCCCCTATTAAATGGGGCTTAAACTTAACTGGCGAGAATGTGTTTGAACTATTAGGTACCACTCTGCTTAACCATTCAGTGATTACAAGCGTGAGATAGAGTGCCCAGAGAGAGATACTGAGGGCAACAAACCTTAACCGTTAACCAGGTAGCCCGCGAAATTAAAATTTTCTTACAACATGCAACCCTGCAAAATGAAAATTTGAATTTGACTCTGACCTGCAAATTGCAAAAAACGTAAGAAAAAATGAATTTTACGGGCTACTTTAGCGCATCTTCCTTATAAGACTGTCCTTAATTTTATTTCATTTTACAATAAAACTGAAATCACTATTACACCAGAGAGCAGCGGCGGCCCAGTGGTGGCGGCCCCGACTTACGAACAGTAAGTCGTAGATTCGAACCCAGACAGGTGCTTATATTATACTTTGCGTAATTTATTTCTCAAAACGGTGAAGGAAAACATCGTGAGGAAACCGGCATGTCCTAAAACCAAAAAATCGAAGACATGTTACATCTACCAATCCGCACTGGGCCCGCGTGGTGGATTATATATAGCCCATTTCCTCTCATAGAGAGGAGGCCGTGTCCCAGCAGTGGGAACGTTAATAGGCTGATGATGATGACTATTACACCCTAATGCTTAACAAATCGACCTCAATCAGACACACCCATAACAAGTAACTACAATTACGTACAAACTGTTACACATACTCGTAGCTTCGCCTCTAAAACACACGAAAATGAAGACATACACGCAAATTAATGCAAATTAACATCCGGTGAACTCCGCACGACTGTATGTGTTTTACCTTAAGGTATGTGTTCACTGAGTCAGCGAACAATAGTTGGATCGGAGACGAGGTTTTTTTGAGAAGACTTTGTGTTCGAAAAAAAAACAGCAATTTCACAAAGAGTGGAAAAATGGAAAACTGAAAAACAATATTTTAATTGCAGTCGCCTATAGAGAAATGTTCCACAGAACTGTCTCCTGATCCCGACTGCAATAATAATGTTAGTTTTCAGTTTTCCATTTTTGAACACAATCGCGGTTAAATTGCACAGTATATTCAACTTGGTTTCAAGTTTTAGTTTTATTTTTGACATAGCAGGTGTGTTTTTTAATTATTTTTCATAAGTAGTAGAATCTTTATTATTTTTAGCTAGCTGCTAATATGACGCAAAAGATTCAACTCAAACATAATCAGTTTCAGTCCAAAATTGGACAAGAAAAATGAAACTTTTCTTTTATTGGAGGTATATTTATAATATTATTTTTATTTTTGAAAGATGGGTGAAAAAAACGATGTGGGATGGGAGAAACATCAAAAACTAGATCAAATTGCTCTAGTTCGCAAACTCTATGGGTACGTACCCTTAACAACGGCTGGCAGACATGAAATTAACGAAATGAATCATACAGTTACGACAATTTAATTTAGGGTAGTCATTAGTGTGCAGTCGTTTGGAGGTTAAAGGCCGCTTTGTTTGTCCTTGAAAATAGAATAGAATCTTTCTTTGTCTAGTCTAGAAGATGTATAAGTGGGATAACAAATCTGATATACTGCTATCAGATTTCCAGCTTACCTCAAACTAAGTGACATTGCGCAATACCGGGTACGTATGGGTACAGAATGCTTTGTTGTCGGCTTGTAAAGGGTCCTTTACATCCTGTACAGACAGCGCAGTGTCGCATAAGGTAATGTCGGGCTTCTGCGGCACAAGCATTTGTCGCTCTAGCGTGATGTCGAGCTTCAGTTTGTCGCACTTGTGTGCATTCGAACTATGGTAAGTCGTAGTACAGTTTTGTCATACAAGCGATAATCTCACATCCGTTTGTCGACCTCACGTAGTGCACACTGGTGGAGTTGCCGTAGATATATCATTGAATTAGTAATTAGCAAAACACACCATTTTAAAACCTTAATCTAAATATTATAGGTGCTTACAGATTACAGATAGCCGTTATGCATACGTCCAAGGGAGGGCGTTCGGTGAGAGAGAGAGTGTGGCGCAGAGAGCGCTTACACAGACTATACAAAAAAAATATAGATTAGTGCCACGACCGCACAGATAATAAAGTCCACGACGGGTGTGGTCCGATGTGACGCAGGAACACTATCTGACCTCGACAACCCAGTTAGTACCGGGTAATATGTACCCCTTGGTAAGACTGGTTGTCAGTACCTGTAACGACTGTCAAAGATTGACAAATGACAGCCGGGATCAACCGCTTAACCCCCGATCTGTCAGATCGCCGCTACAGCGAAGCACACCGTCTGTCAAACCGCCGTAGCGGTGAACTAGTATTCGCGTCAGTATTTGACATAAATTGATTATAAAACGCATCTAACTATACCAAATTAGTTGTCATTTCGCACCTACGGCGAAAGGTCACTCCTAAACAGTGTAGTTTATAAAGATTTCGGGCCGAAATGGTCATTTCGACCAACATGAAAAACCGTTGGAGTCTCGTCGATATATTTCATGGAATTTTGGGGGTAAAATGGTGCTAATTATTAATAGAAATGCAAAAAAAGGATATTACTTATGTTTTTATGTATCGTTTTATAGGTTTAAGGCGCTTAATTTGAATATTATCGTATTTTTGTTGTGTTTAATTCAACATGCGGATTACATTAAATTTTCGTGAGCTCGGCCAATGAGAATCGCGCAGCCGACGCGCGGGCCCAATCATAAAGCCGAATTTTACTTGCCGCAGACCAGCTTGCCAATTAGAGCGCGAGTTCACATGTTCAATTAGTCAAATTAATCGTTTTGATTGTTGATTTTAACTAATGTTTTTGTTAAATAGCATGCATTTTTATATGCCTAACGTTTTGTAAATTTACTCAACATGTAGAATGTTAAATTAGATTTCAAATTGAGGCAATATAATATAAACTGTGATGCAATGTTTGAGTGGGTGTTTTTTACGCCTGTTTTTAAGTGTCTGCTTTGGTTATTTTATACTAATTAACTAATGACTTGAAACTGCTGAAACTCTGTCGGTGTCCAGTATGTGAACCAAACATTATTATTATAAGATATAATCCAAGCCACAACGCATTGTGAGTTCTGAGAATAGAAGTGTAAACAAACCCATTCTTTTGTTTGGAATGCGGCACTCGTAAATGACGTCATGTTTTATTAGGCTAGTGAGATGAAAAAAATGTATTGCGACGTCTGTTCGTTTGTTTGATTTATGTGAATTAATGTGTTTTTGTGGAAGTTAAACAATAACTTGTTGAAATAATGATTCATTTTTTTATTATAATTACCTTTACACAAGAAACTGGTATTTTTTCCTAACACTGAACACACGTTACAATTACTAATACATTTCAAGGCAAAACTATACTAAACTATACATAACCTGTTAGCTAATTTAATAACAATTCCAATGGTATAACCTAGACAAGTGCAGCTTAACCTGAAGATTGATCCGATCGGCTGTTATTATCTAGCCACGAGCACCTTAAAAAAAACCTTCATCTAAACATTTTGTCACAAAAGTATCTCGCTCGCTCAAAACTAATACCAGCGTGTAATGTGTAAAAATATGATAGCAATACTTGCTTAGTGACATAATTTTCATCACACCCTGGGTAAATCTTGAGCTATGGTTCAGAACAAGATGAAAAACAGCGAAAATATAAAAACAAATAATTTCGAAAAACACAAAAACCAATCAAAACAACCACGAAGGTTCTTCCTCACCAATAATCTCTTTGACGGGTTACACAAAGTTCAATATTCCGAACAAGTTCAATATCGGGATGCAAGACAGGGTACAGTTTGACCTACTTCCTAAAAACAAATGCCGTGGAGGACATGGCCTTAAGGCTCTATTTATAGACACAGATCAACGCAGCCTTACTAAAAGTTCTCAGGGATAGGGAAGATTATTATTTGTTTTCTTTAGGTTATATTTAGAATTGTCTTGTGTAAAGTTTTTGAAGATGCGTCCTTATAATATACGAAACGTCCGCACGTATGCGTGTGTGTCAAATACATGGTAGTGTGTGTAATGTTTTTTTTATTGATTTAATATAATTACTTTTATGCCTAATTAAAACTAACATTCTGCACTCCTTCTCTATTATAAACTATAATTGTGCAAAATTTCATACTCCTCCGTCCGCACAATTTTGGTAAAAGGGGTACAAAGTTTTCTCTTCACGTATTAATATTATGATTATATTTATTTATTTATGCTTTTATGGGAATACAAAAATGTTAACGAATCCATGCAAAGTTACGCTTCGCTATTGCTTCATGTAATGAATGCTTCTGAAATTAAGCTATAGGTACCGCAGTCATAATGTTCCGTTAAAGTGTTTTTACTTTTTAGTAACAGACAGAATTACTATGGCATTCATAACAGTAACTATGGATTTCAAACATAAATACTTAACATTATAATGCTCTTTATACATAAGAATTCTCCTGAAAAACCTAAAAATTGAGGAAATTAAATTTTAACTACATTTCTAAGGTGAAACTACAATGTCTTACGATATTCAATAAAGAAGCTTTGGAGATTTCAAAACCATAAAAATAAAATAAAACACCTAGGTACTTTCATAGACAAACCGCTAAAACATTGTAAGTATTTTATGGTTTCATTCAATAAAACCGCTTTGCAAAACAGGTTTATTATTGACTGTGAACATGTCCTCGTAAATCTGTTTATGTCTTTGTGAAAATTAACTGACGTAACGGTTATTTTGCCTGTAAAAGTTTTGTGTCGATTATATTGTAATACTTACCTTACCGTTTTCGGTTAAGGGGGGCAATCTCAGTGGAACCTAATCATCATCATATATTATAGTGCACAGGTGCACTCTGTTCCTTTACTCTCATAGTCCGATGGGACAGCATGCGGCAATCCAACACGAACGAGAGAGATCAGCAAGACCACTCCGAGGCACGGGGTTTAACGGGGTGAGAAATTTCTAATAATCATCATCAGCCTATTAATGTTCCCACTGCTGGGACACAGGCCTCCTCTCTATGAGAGGGGAAAAAAATCGAATGGTAAAACCTAATAGTAGTAATAGTAATTGAGTCCCGAATCGGGCAAAATGATTTTGCCCGATTCGGGACTCAAACCCAAGATCCCCATGGATCGGGAAACAGAAGCTGGCAGTGCAATCCACAGATTGTTGGTTCGCACAATGAATCTGGAACCAATAGCGCTTTGTATATATATATTGTAATTAAAAAATGGAGTCAACTCAATGGGTTTAAAAGTAAAAATGGGTGTACCACTAGGTTCTATATTGGGTCCCTTCCTCTTTTTAGTGTATATTAATGACCTACCCCATTTATTTAACAACCATCCGCATATGGTGTTGTTTGCTGACGATACTTCTTTAATATTTAGGATAAACAGACGTGCCACTAATCTTGACGACGTAAATAACGCCCTACTGCAGGTCCACAATTGGTTTACCGCCAATAATTTAGTACTAAATGGAAAAAAAACTAAGTGCATTAGATTTGCTCTACCAAATGTCAAAAGTAGTGATTGTGACATAATATTGAATCAAGAGAAACTAGAATTTGTCGATGAAACGGTTTTCTTGGGAATCACGCTCGATTCAAGGTTACAATGGGGTCCTCATTTAACATATCTTGCAAGAACGGTTGAGCTCAGCAGCATATGCTGTTAGAAAAATTCGTCAATTTACTGATATTGATACCGCGAGGCTAGTCTATTTTAGTTATTTTCATAGTATTATGTCATACGGTATTTTACTATGGGGACGGGCTGCAGACATCGAGTCTATATTTATTCTGCAGAAAAGAGCCATCATATATGAATAACGTAAACGCGATTCTCTAAGAGAACTGTGTAAGGAAATTAATATCATGACAGTACCTTGTCAATACATCTATGAAAACATCATGTACGTTAGGAAAAATCGGCATTTTTCAGTAAAAGACACCACTATAACACTAGAAATAGGGACCAACTAGTTCAGCCAGGTTTCAGGCTTGCTAAAGTAGATTCATCTTTCATGGTACTGTTTGAAATGTTACAATAAAATACCTCCCCACATTCTTCAACTGAACGAGACGAAATTTAAATCTTGTATAAAACGCACACTATGTAGGCAAGCATATTATAAGTTGGGGGATTACATTGATGATAAAAATGCTTGGCTAAATGCTGGTCCTGCTCCACAACCATAGGGGGGGGGGGGGGGGGCAAATTAATTGATTGTTCGGGTCGGGCATTATTTGAGTCCATCGACACATATAGAAGAAGATGAAGAATTGATTCCCATGTTAATGTATTCTGGAAGCTGCAGAAGATTGTAAAAATATAGTTGCATATATAGATTCCAGTTCTTAGTATTATATAATTGCATAGCACATGTGTGAGTACTTTGTACTGTTCAGCCACCATTTACATTTATTTATCTTTCATTGACTTGAACAGGCCTTGGTGGCTGAGAGAATGTCATGCTCACTTAAATGTCTCGCTGATGGTGGCGGGTGTGTCGGGTCATTTAGTTCCCTTCAATATGGTTGAGTTGAATGGCGCCGGTACATGCGTCATGTTTGTGAACGGGCGCTGTCAGTTGGGACTGGTCATCTCTTAGCTGCCAAGGTTCATTTTAATTACTTTATTCGTAAATTGTTGATCTAATCTTTTACTCTGGACGCTCTTAGTGTGCACGTCTTTCTACATCGTTCTCACATATATGTATAATCTCAAAATTAATGATGTAACCAAGATTTTGTAACAATATTTTGATTTTAAAAGAGTGTCCATGGAGTTTCATGCCCGTTCTTCTCCATAGAGATCTACGCTATAGGGAATGGGCAACTACAGTACTTTCTCAAGTTATTATGCCTTGTGACTGGGACTGTAGCTTTGATTTTCTTTTTTGTATTTTTGACATTCAAAAGTGCCTTAATGGTCTAATTGAAATAAATGCTTTGAGGTTGAGTTTGAGTTTGAAAATTCATGAAGACTTCCAATCTCTGAAATTCATAACCGTTCACCATTTTCAATTCTGTTTATTAGATAACTCCCTTGTTAGTGGTATTAAGGGAGCGAAGACCTCAAAGATTAAAGCCTTTATAATATTACGTATAAATACTATAGCATTTCACCCGCGACTACGTTCGCGAAAATTGTGATAGCTCGGTTAATTTGCATGATATCAATATAATCTATAATCTATGTTCCGCAGTGATAATGTAGCTTTCTAATGACAAAAGAATTTTTGAAATCGGTCCAGTAGTTTTTAAGTTTATTCGTTACATACAAAAATAACTTTAAATAAAAACTGAAAAGAAAAAAAACAGTTCAATAATAAATTCTAATACGGAACATATTGACTGCAACAGTCGGGACCCATATTGGATGTAATGGTTTTAGTCTAGATTATTTAAATTTTGTTCATCATTATCACTGACAATATCACAATCACAATCACAAATTACTCACCATCACCATCAACATCACAATCACAATCACTATCACAATCACTATAAATAAATAAATAAATATCGCTGGACCATTACACACAGCGCCATCTAGTGCCACACTAAGCAACGAGGCTTTTGTCGTGGACACCAGATACATTCATATTAGGGCAATTACGGATAGATATTGTGATCGATTTACCGGGGGCATTTATATTATTGTTTTTGAAACTCCATGTTAATTTTAGAATGGAAAGTTTTAATCCAACATGATTTATAAAAATGAAATTACTAAATACCAACATAAAATTGCACACTATACTTTTACAACATTACTAAGTACAAAACGCAACGTGCATACTTTTTCTGCGTCGCGTTAAGTGTCACAGACTATAAAATGGCTGTTTAAGGTTCCAAAAATATATGTATCTCATAAAATGTCATACCAAAAAGAGAGATAACCATGTTATAATGGCTAAACTCTAATCTGTGTCTGGTACTATATATTTTTTTTCTAAGTAGATCTAAAGAGGATGACCTACTGTCCAGTAAGTAAATTACATACTTACTTACTGGACAGTAGGAGATTCCAAATTTAAAATCTCGTTTCTTACTGGACAGTTGTGAATAAGTCTCCGGTAGAGTTCACTTTCTGGATACTTTTTAAAGATGTTATGGCAACATTACATACCATTTTTGAGAAAAGACATTTACTGTTACTGTTAGCCTGCGTCATCCCACTGCTGGGCAAAGGCCTCTCACCATGACTTCCAGATACTTCGATTTCGATTCTGGCTGTGTAAGGGCTCCATATAGGACTTTTTCGTACCACTTGCTCAAAAAAGTGATATTCTATGCCACAAAAAGCGAACATAACAATAGTCAATTTTAATCTGTTAAAAACAGGGAAAGAAAATTGTACTGAATTTCATTCATCCTCTAGGGGGAGAATGTGTATAAATTTCGGTAAGTATTCCAAATTTAAATCAAATTTGGAATACTTACCGAAATTTATACTGAACTACATAAATAGTGTGTTTACACCATTGAGTTTGTATATAAAGCATTATACATCTTTTTGAAAAAGGAATACGCATTTATTATGCAGTTATGATTATTAAATAAAATTACGAAAACCGACGAGGCCGTATATGAGCTTGATGCCTTTGCTTTTCCGACAAAAAATATTAGTCTAGGAATTTGCCGCGTTTTTGTTTTCTTCAAATACATAAACGTTAAGTTTATTTTAATTGTCATTATTTTTAATAAATGCTTATCTCATATTATTATTGTGTTAATTTTTTCGCAAATGGTACGAAAAGTAGAGTATTTTTCTCGGTGATAAAGCTGTCTTAGTCTTGGGTGAACTTAAATCCCTCGCTACACTCAGGACTCGTCTTAAATCCCTCGCTTCGCTCATGATTTAAGTTTTTAACACCCTCGCTACGCTCGGGAGTAAACCTCGAGTCCTTCGTCGATTTAAATCGTCACCCGCGACAGAAGACACTGCTTTATCCCCTTGGTTAATAATCTACTATATTCTCACATTTTTCGAACTAAACTAAAACTGACCGCGTAGTTACATTCGGATTTTAATTAAACCTTCAACTTCCACAAATATGCGAAAAAGCTCCACTCGTCAAATGGTTTGAAAATAAAAGAGTTTTACTAACAGACAGACATTACGAATACCGGCTGAACACTTTGTTATTAGAGTGTGTGGAGTCTGATGAAAATGGTGGCCATTTTGCAATTTTTCGTTATCTTTGAAATCAAGATATTATCTAATCAGCTATTTAAATCAATTTCCTTTCGTCATAGTATTGGATTTCGTTCTGAAGGGCCATTCCAAAGAATGAAAGAATACCTTTTTGTTATAATTTTTTTTTTATGTTGGATCCCCAACATAAAAATTGTTTTAAAAAAGTACCTAATCTTTGGGTTACCGTTTCTGCGTACCCTTATATGTATTATTTTTCATTTAAAACTGCTGTTTTGTGTCTAACTTTAAAATCAAGAAGATTTATGGTTTGTCTCAAAATAAATCAGGGTTAAAAATAATCTCGTTACTGAAAATTAAGACGAAAATGCCATGAACTTTAAAGGTCTTGATTTCCATAATTCATAAAGACGAAGATGGCTTTACAAAAGAGATGTAATCCTTTTCTTTTGTCATGCAAAATACACACAGAGAAGATGTTATAATCCCCGTTCGCCAATAACGGTGGATGTTCTTAAGAAAACATCGTCGGCGATGTGATGTCTCAGTTAAACTAAATGGTATATCTTTGGAAAATCATATGAAAGGCGGAACGAAGGGATATTTTAGGTGACTTTTGTTCATCGGATTATTGATCAAATGAAAGTGCTAGTCAGTGGCCGGTCTAACAATTTCAACCATAATATGTAATGAACCCGTAGTTAAAACCGATTTTTGGAAAAACCACCCATTTTGTTTAACCTAAGGCCCTAGTTAGAAGTAAGTTTTGTACGCAGGGCTTTCCGTTAGAGTACAGAGTATGTTCTTATGTTTTCTTGTCAAGTTTCAAGTTAATCAGGTGACGCATTAAGATTGTTCATACAAACTGTATCACCCTATAACTCCCGACCAGCATGGATTTGCAAGATGTAACCTAGCCAGGATTATTCCTTACATTACAAGGAATCAATAATTAAGTATGTCGTTTGTTCGTATAGATTACAGTTTTTGGTCCATACAAAGTGGACCTTATTTTTCATACAGGTCATGCGTAAAATTAAAATATTGCTGGAAATTACATACAGCGCCATCTAGTGCCACACTAAGCAACGAGGCTTGTGTCGTGGACACCAGATAGTTGATATACTACATAGATACTTTTTTTTTGTAAATACATACGAGTACATACAAACATCCATGACTCGGAAACAACTTGAGTTATTCGTAACAATTTATTAGATTACGGACTAGTGATAAAATAGTCTCACTGTATTAATACAGGATGTTTTGAAGACAGACTAACATATTTTTTAGGTAAAGGGAGTCTTATTCTAGTGTTACCCCACAGAACCTGTATTATTTCATGTGTAATAATTTATTTAATTTCTTAAATTTATAAATGTTGGATGACTTATCATGAAACTTTTTTTTTTATACACGGGAATAATGTTTGGTGTTTTCTTAAATCTACATTTTTTTTTTAATTTGTGTGCATACTTCCAAAGTTTTAAGATTTAGTATAGGCTTGTAAATTTTTAATTATAAAATGTAATAAAAAAAACTATCAACCCGCCCGCCGCTGCTTCGCACAGCGTCACTTATCGGGTTTAAAACTAGCCTATCTTTCAAGCTAGAACACAAAATATCATTAAAATCGGATGGGTGGTTTCGCAGAATAGTGTTTCAGGTTTTTTCAGAATTCAACCCCTATGGGGGGAAATGGGGTAACAAAGTCTGAAAATCAACATCGGTATTGTTTGTATGGTGTATCGGGTCAGGTGTGTTACAAAAACAACGATTTTAAGATTTAATGTGGCGGACCTGAAATACCATCATCATCCCCTGTTGGGGTGCGATGGGGTTGAAGTCTAAAAATCAATATGGGTGTCGATACCGAGATTATCAGGGGTGCAGATTACGAAAATGGCATTTATTTTGAGATTGAGATAGTGATTGTGATAACGATGATGGTGATTGTGATTGTGATTGTGATGGTGATGGTGATGGTGATGGTGATAGTGACTGTGATAAATGATGAAGATTGTGATTGTGATTGTGATGGTGATTGTGACAGTGATGGTGATTGTGATAATGTAGATGATGATGATTGTGAAAATGATGATTGTCATAATGTTGGTGATTGTGATAGTGTAGATGATGATGATCGTGATAATGATGATGATGATTGCGATGATGATGATTGTGATTACGATGATATAGATTGTGATTACGGTAATGATGATTGTGATAACTATGATGGTGATTGTGATAGTGACGGTGATTGTGATGGTAATAGTGATGGTGATGGTGATAGTGATTGTGACAGATAATGATGGTGATTGTGATAGTAATTGTGATTGTGATGGTGATTGTGACATTAATGGTGTTAGTGATAATAATGATGATGCGCGTGATAACGATAATGATGATTTTGATAACGAGGATGGATATTGTGATGATAATGATTGTGATTACGATGATAATGGCTGTGATTACGATGATAGTGATTGCGCTAACGATGATGGTGATTGTGATGGTGATAGTGATGGTGATGGTGATTGTGATTGTGATAGTGATTGTGACTGTGATGATAATTGTGATAGTGATGGTAACTGTGATAGTGATTGTGACTGTGATGGTAATTGTGATAGTGATGGTAATTGTGATGATGATGATCATGATTGTGATTACGATGATAATGATTGTGATTACGATAATAATGAGTGTGATAACGATGATGGTGATTGTGATGATGCTGATTGTGATTACGAGGATAATCATTGTGATTACGATGATAAAGATAATGATAACGATGATGGTGATTGTGATAGTGATTGTGATGGTGATAGCGATGGTAATGGTTATTGTGACACTGATAGTGATTGTGACTGTGATAGTGATGGTGATTGTGACAGTGATGGAGGTTGTGATAATGATGATGATGATGATTGTGATAACGATAATGATGATTGTCATAACGATAATGATGATTGTGATAATGAGGATGGAGATTGTGATGATGATGATGATTGTGATAACAATGATAATGGTTGTGATCACGATGATAATGATTGTGATGGTGATTGTGACTGAGATTGTGATGGTGATTGTGATAATGATGATAATGATTGTGATTACGATGATAATGATTGTGATTACGATGATAATGATTGTGATTACGATGATAATGATTGTCATTACGATGATAATAAGTGTGATAACTATGATGGTGACTGTGATGATGCTGATTGTGATTACGATGATAATCATTGTGATTACGATGATAAAGATTATGATAACGATGATGGTGGTGCTGATAGTGATTGTGATGGTAATTGTGATAGTGATGGTGATTGTGATAGTGTTGGTGATTGTGATAATGATTGTAATAATAGTGGTGGTTGTGATGATAATAATTGTGATGATTATGAAATTTGGCACATAGACAGTTCATAACCTGGATTAACACGTAGGACACTATTTATCTCTTTAGTATGATCCAGTGAGATGGTTACCTAACTTCACGCGGGCGAAGCCGCGGGCAACAGCTAGTAATAATATATTACTTAAGATATAGGTATACAAAAACTGATATTAGTGCTTCACCAAACACCCTATATTTTTATTTTATACTCTCAGAAAAAATAGCGTCAATATTTTTAAGATTGTCTCAATTTATAAGACCGTGGTATAAACTCAGTTTGTGGATGCTGGGGCTGAGATAAGGAAACTAGAAACTTAATTTCTTAGTAAGTTTAGTAACAGTTTACAAAGACTTTAAAGTATTATGGGAATGTAGGTTATAGTTTTAATTATCGTCTTTTATGAGATGAGGAGACTTACTACCTTGGTTTACTACCTTGTGTTCAACTTTGTTACAAAATGTTTCACGTAACATTAACATAAATGATTTTAACTGGACGAACTAACAAAACTAAAGAAAGGCAAAGTATTTGGTGTCTCGCACAGGTCAGGTCAAAACAAAAAGGTTAAAATAACATTAACACAAGATTATTAACAAAATTAATACAAAAGTCAAAATCACCTCTTACAAATTAAGTTGGAAACTCCGTTTAACCTACTAATTGAGATAGATCAGCCAAATCTATCATTAAATATTTTTATTAATCCCAAAACACTTAATTCAATGGCAGATCAATCACAATCAGACGGACTATTCCGGCAACCCCGACGGCTCTTCGAAAGAAAGTTCCACAACTTTGTTGAACCTTCTTCACAGCTCCATAGCGGAACATTCAAGGATTATTCTCGAATCTTCTACACAGTTCCACAGTGGAACATGCTAGACTCGAACGTTATCTAGAATGTTCTCTTAAAGTAGCTGACGTAACAATATAATTCCGTCCAAAACACGTGTTCTAGTAACTTGGAAGTCCATAATAATAATTTCAAACCCTATTTCCATAAAATTTTACGTTGAAAACGTTTCCTTGGGCGGGTCTTAGAGCCGTCCCTCACTCCTGTCCCTTTGATTCCTTTTATCTCACAAACAATCTATAGATAAAGGAGATGGATGCTCATTCATGTCGGATGAAAAGAAGATACCTGTGGTGGAAGGTAAGGTAACATTCTTGAAGGTCATTAGGTACCTACGCGCAGTATTTTTTGTAACAGAAAGAAGGAACAGAAAAACTGTAAGGAGGGCGCGGGTTCGTGAGAAGAGGATAAGGAGTGGAGAGAGGCCCAGGAGTTGGACAGAGGCTAGGAAAAAAAACAAAAATAACATAACATCACGCCTGTAGTCCCCAAAGGGAAGCAGGGGTAAGGGGGGAGGGTGGCAAGAGTGCAGCTGTTGGAGTCGCGCCGCAACGTCAACTTTAAGGCGTTGGTGGTGCGAATGCCAACGTGTTATCTGCACCTCGTCTTGGAGGACCGCAGGGAGTGGTGTTCTGTCGCTTCCACGGGCAAGTTGACACATGAACGCACGGTGACATAGTGCACAAGTGAAGTGATACTAACGTAGTTTTAAGGTCCTTTATATGTATTAATACAGTTTGTATTTTATCACATGTATGTTTAGTCTGTAAGGTATATATATAGATATAGTTGCTTGGAAATAAATGAATGTTGTTGTTATACTCATTAGTAACCCCATATTTCGCCAGTTATGTTTGAGTCCCATGGGGCGAGCCTATTGTAATCACAAATCCAGATTCCGTGGCTGCTACTTAGAAATTCCTGATGGAAAAACACAATAGCACTTTACCCGAGAATCGAACCCAGGACAAAGGAAAGGTGAAGGGTCTGTTTACACTTTGTATAAAATAGAACTAAATATAATCACCTTACTGCGAAGCTCGTTAAACCCTAGATCCAATATCAAAAGGCATCATTAAACGCGAACAGATCTCGCAGGTCGGTAATTCGGTATCTCTTTGCCCTGAATGGGAAAAGTTGAAAAAATGTTGTTATCCTCTAAACGTAGCCCTGAGTTACCAGTGAGTAAACTTGTAGTATATTTTTTGGGGTCCGTAGACAAATGGAAAGAACGGAACGCTTAGGGCGTCTGCAAAAATTCGCGCGGGTACGGGCGCAGTTGCACGCTTACGTGTCTGTATTGAAAAATAGTATGAGCAATCCTAAAAAGCCGCGTGCGCGGTACCTACTACAAAGTCAAAGTCAAAGTATTTATTAGTGTGGTTTTTGCCAAAACTACCCAATAGGGCCTTACCCTTTTTAACATTATAAGAATTTAAAATTGATATTACATACAATTAACATAAAATTCAACATTTAAAATACAATATTTTTTTTAATAAACCTTTAGAATACACATTAGACAATATCATAAAAATGCAATGTCATAAATTAAGAAATAATACCCTATAAATTCAAATTGATAAGTAATGTCAGAGTATAATGTCAAAATCTATATCTAATAAAAACATTTTTTTTTAAAACAGATCAGCCTAGCTTATAAAATTTTGCCAAGAAGGAATTTGTCAATGGTATAGTAACACTTTTCAAAAAAATTATTTAGTTTCCGTTTAAATTGTGTCAAGTTTAAATTTTTAATGTCATTTGGTATTTTATTGAATATTTTCGGAGTCATGCAGGGGATGCTTTTGTTTTTAATATTTTAATTATTTTTGTTATTGAATCCACATTATTTTTTAATTAGTCAATCAGCTGACTTAAATTGACATAAAATTGTGTGTTTTGTATCTAATATGTCTATGACTGAATGATAAATGATAAATGTTTTTTTGCATAAGGGGCTTTGTCTTTGAGGCTCTTAGACATAATTCGTGACGATATTCTTGACTTGTCGATCTATAGTGTTGCTCTGAAGCTTTTTAAAACAATTTACTATTTTTCTTGACGAACAATGCGGTCTCGTATATGTAAAGACAAGGCAATAATAGTATTTTAAGAGATTTAAAATGCGGTTTGCAACTTTCCGTTGGCTTAAGACTGCATATCGATCGAATACACCTCTTCTGTGCTTGACTTGACTACGGAATCCTTCTCTGAGCGTGGTTTGACACACATTTGTCCGGTTTTGCGTAAATTGATACTGTTGTTAAAATGTAGGTCAGGAACAATTTTGTTCGGTGTTGGAAAGAAAAGTTGTTTTAAAATTAAAATAAGGATAAACGATGATTAAGCTTATCGGTTAGGACGTTGGCTGGGTGATCGTCACATCGAAAATAAAATAATAATGCTATGCCAAAGTACTACTTAGCACGTACTATCGTGGACACTCCCGCCTGATCACCACTAAGCTAATTTTTGCTTGCACTAGCAACATAGAAACGCTCTCTAGCCCCGCCCCGTTGACTTTGTATAGTCGTTTCGTATTCTGCCATAGAGGTGTACACCCACATTTCGCCAGTGATGTTTTTAAGTCCTTGTAATAGGGGGCAAGCCTATTGTCATCAGCCGGGCGAAAATCCAGACTCCGTGGCTGTCTATTGAGAAATTCCGGAAGGAAAAACCCAATAACACTTTTCCCGACCTGGGAATCGAACCCAAGACCTCATGCTCATTTATTAATTCAGTAAAAAATGTTCAAACTGATCCACCATTCTTAAAGTGGTATTTTACTACCCAATTAAATGAGGCCCTTAGACCTAAACTGTATGCTTCAAATTGATTTATAAATTAATCAGTGTTAACTACCCAAACTTTGATGAAAATGAAAAACAAAATGAAAATTTGATGTGGGTCTTTACATTGTGACAGAACTACGTTCATTTGTTGTGGCCAAAATACATTTAAGGATAGGTATATTGTTATGTATCGTTGCTTTTAGAAGTTATTTATTAGGCATTTCACCTTCGCCTTCAAAGGGGCAGGCTGGATCTGAATGATATCATTATTTAGGGGCTGATTTAAACCTACTGGCTCAACTTCACGGGCTGGCTCGAGCAAGGGTCAGAGGGGGGGGGCAAAAGGAAAGTATTTCGTGACGACATTTAAAGAGACTACAGGAGCTAAACGTGAGTTTTATAATGCAAAAAAAAGCAAATGATTCACTACAATATATGATATTCTTCAGGATATATGCTAGTATGATAGTGTTTTGAAAAAACAATACAACTAATTTTACTCGTTAAAAAAAAATCACGAACTTAACTCTAAAAATTACTTTAATGAGTAAAAACCATACTAAAATACATGCGATCATTCTGATTTTTTGGCAAATAATTCTACAAGCAACATATTAGCATAATAGTGTTTTATTTTTTTAGTCTAATCAATAGATTTTTTGTAAATTGCAAAAACCACTCATTTAGCACTATTCGGCCCGCAGTGACTGACGTAACAACCACTTTGTAGTGCAAGCTGATTAGAACTTTATTCTAACAGAATTTCTAACGAAGTTTGAACCACCACAAATAGTGTTGCTAATTTAGCTCCTGTAGTCGCATTAATCAAGAGCATCCCAGCTAGCTTGGAGTTAACTTCACTAACGAGAGGTTCGCCTAATAAACAGAATCCTTTTACAAACAAGTTTCTAGAGAGTGTGCTTTTAAAATCAACTTAGCAGAATCATTTTTCAATTAAATATTTTTCTGCAAATTATTTCGGGTGTGTGTATTGCTTATGATTAAAGAAATACAGTCGGGTATAATAAGCTTTTCGTAAAAGATACCGGATTTTCTTTCTTTTCAAAAGTAAGTGATAGCTTTTAATTACCGTAATTGGAACAATTGTCCTTGACTCGTACTAAGAAAAATATATTAGGACAGTTGTGTAACGTTACTTACTCGTTAATGTATTGTATCGTTTTTTCTTTACTTTGGATGTATGTGCCCTGTGTAGTGTTACAGACACTTCAGAAAATATCAGTAAGTACCTATGTTGCTGTTACTGCATGGGCATTCAAGACTAATATTTTTTTTATTTTCTTTCCGAAACAGTTTCTAATTCAAATTGCGTCATCTAATGTTTTTACTCGTATTAGGAAAAGAAAAGGGTTTTAATTTTTTTGCATAGTAATGTACTGTGCAAAAAATTGGCATCCTTTTTCTAAGTTAGATTAAGATTTTAACTTTCTGTGATACTCCATATAACATCAGCTATCCGGTAAAAGTTCCGTCAAAATCGGTCAAGCCGTTTCGGTGATTGGCCGGAATAAACAGACAGACCGAGAGACAAAAATAAAAAAAAAATACACAAAAAATGAAGTGTATATACACTTCATTTTTATTTATTTGTATATAATATGTTATTAAACTACAGTTTCCAGAATCTCATCATAAAAATATGTTTTTTTATGATGAGCGAAACTAGTTCTTCTAACAACAAAGTAATATTGAAACGGTCAGATAACAGGTGCTAAACGCACGTCTAGTGTTTCCCAGAAAGCCTTTGTAAGGAACTTGACTTAGATTCTCACTACAAATAGATAAGTCGTGTATTTGCTCGGGTAGCCTCGTCTTGTTCCATTATACACGAGTTCCTTCGAATGTGTAATATGTCAGATATGATAACATTTCTTAGTAATTGTGTGTACCTTTATTGTTGTTGTTTATAAACGTGCTTGTTACTTTTATCCGACTGCCAAGGAAGGGTTATGTTTTATAATGTTTTACACACATCAGCTTGCAGAAATATGTTTCCGAATTTTTCACACTGGAGTGGTTACAATTTTTTTTTAAGAAAGGTCATAATAAAAGTAATCTTAAGACCTTTCTTGAAAAAAAATTGTGACACCTTCAAACAACATACATATTAATAATGTTGTTGTGTTGTTGTAATGTTGTTGTTTGTTAATGTTTTTGTTGTTGTTGTTGTTGTTGTTGTTGTGTGGTATGTTGTTGTTGTTATTTGTTTGTGTGAGTGTGTTTGTGTGTGTTTGTTTCTTATTCTTATATGTCGAGTTGTCAGGATTTATTCCGTTAGGCTCGAGCATTATGTGGGCAGAAGATGGGTTTCGTGCTATGAAAACACACTGTATACGATACACTAACTATCAAATTACTTGAAATCACACTAACACAAACACGGGGATGCGATCCATTTCTCCGTCCGTACTCATGACCGGATCCGACACATACATAAACTCACGCCTTTTTCGATGGAGGTAGGCAGAAACCACAGAAAGCCACCTGCTACGATTCCTACATACTCGCGTAGCAAGTACTACGCAGCTGACCTTTCTGAAGAACCTCACCAATAAGGTCATTGTATGTCCATCTAGGGCGTCCCCTCTGCCTGCCGGGGTCGCGGGACTGTTCGAAAGAGATACCGTGGCCCCGGAACACAAAGGGCGATGAAGGAACATGGATGGGTTTTACTCAGTAAAAGTCTGACACTCCCTCCTGCTCCACCCAGAGCGGGAGAAGTCATTTGATGATTTCCCATCCGAAAAAAAAACAAAAACAAGGGCGTCCCCTCTCGGCATTGCTACTCATCTCCTCCACCTGACCAAACCATCTAAGCATATTCTTTTCAATGTTTGTCACTACATTATCTTTTAAAATGCCACATTCTCGTATATCCTCATTCATCAATGTATAACTGTCTTTTTTATTTTCCTTATCTTCAATTCAACTTGAGTTTGGTCAGCACAAATATTGCTTTTGGCGATACCATCATTTCCGCCGCTCTTATATACGAACGTGACAGTTATTTACTGTTTTTCCTTTCAATGCTTGTACGTCCCTGATATCATACTTTTGTATCTTACTTTTATATTTTTTTGTAGTGTTTATTAGATTCCTTAGAGTTGTTTTATATAATAATCCAAGCCCTGTTTATTTTAGTTTCTTTAAATACATTTAATCAAATATTTATGCTGTCGTGGCTGTGTCTGTACGACCCATAGCACAGCATCATGCTGCAAGGTAACATGCGTGTCGCAGTCACGATGTGCAAGGTGTTAACTTTTTTTTCACTTCTCATGCTCTTAAAGTACGCCAATATAGCCCTACTATGTGGGTCTAAAGTGACCCTTTTAGGCCCTAGGGCGTAAAGTAAATCTCGCACTCGTGACTTGTTGAGCCACGAGTACCTCGACGTGCTCTCCCCCGGCTGCCGCGACCTGCTGCTGCGTGATGCGCACATTTAGCTTCAAGTAAACAAATCTGACGTGATTGTTGTGTTTGTACATGGGATGTGAATAATAGCGATAGTTCGATGTAATAGTTTTTTTTTTTTTTTTAAACAAGCCCGCCACACTGTTCCCAACCCACTGTAACTCCTGAAAGCCAGAATCAACAGTGGCGACCACCAGAAAAGCGCCGAGACAATGAAGCTCGACGAAGTCCCAGAGAATGAATTTAACTGTCTTGGATCCCGCAACGAAATTAATCAGAAAAGTATAGTGGAGGAGGAGGAAAAAACCGTAATTTCCACTTCCACTTATGTAATAGATATGTCTTTATTCGTATCACTTGGAATATTAGCACACATGATGTAGTAATAATACTGACGTAACTCAATCAATTAGTTCACACAGAATCCCGTAGTGGCGCTGTCGAACTAGACGTTCTGAAACGGTCGTACGATGAATCGAAGCCTAACAGTAATTTTTATTTTATTAAGTTTTATTTATTACATATTTTGGTACTAAATTGACTATTTTTCTCGCACTCAAAGTGAAAAGCACAGTGTAACACTCGGCGCTACAATCCCATTATAACTCGGTTCCTATTTACTACCTCGCTAAAGCTCGGTAGTAAAACTACCTCGTATATTATGGGGCATTTTAGCCCCTTGTATTGCAATGTACTATTTTGTTCCATCCTGTTGGTATTTATATATATTTGTTATGCCTTGTATGTTTATTTTATTTTTTGTCATTTTGTATGCACGTGATATCCTCGCGACAAACATTTCGTTCTTTCTTTCTTTCATTTCCATCATCTTTACCGAATATAATCTACTCGAACCATAGTAACGTTATAGCAGTAATATTACTTCCAGATGCACCTAAGTCCGGCTGCAATTCTATTTAAATTCAACATAAGTCTTCCTGTTACAACTTACAATGAAGCATACTTATGTAAACACCATCTAGACTGAATAAAATCTTCACAAACCAATGTAACCCCGTATAGCAACACCATTACTTTCGGATGTAAGTCCAGTCGAGATTCAATTTAAATTCAATATGTTTGCAGACCTCGTCCCGAGCCGTCGTTTGTCAATGTGGCAGGTATTGCCTTACCTTTACAAACCCAGGGTCTAGATTTATAAGACTTGTTGCTGGGGAAATACTCAGCCGTATTTCGTTTTTAAAGTGACTGTACTCTGTGACTGCGATGTCGAGAAACCAAAGACAAAACCAGGGAATGATTCTTGAAAAGTATATTATGGATACCAACTCAGCTTTTTCTGGGTGTATAGGATTACTGTAAGATAGTAGATACTTATATATACCGTATAATTATACCGTACAGATCGAAAAATACCAAGAGCTATCTATTCTATGCCTTGGTAACAAATAGAGAGAAATAATGTTGCGTTTGTCGCAGGAAATAATGACTTCCAAACTGTATTTTTTCAATGATTGTGTTCTTATCAGATGATTAGAATCTTCACCACATATTGTTGTTCAGGACAGTTAAGTCTGCCTCGGTGGTCGAATGGTCGCAAGCGCTGCTACTGAGCTTGTGGTCCTGGGTTTGTTCCCGGGTCGGGCAAAGAGTTATTGGGTTTTTTCATCAGGAAATTGTCAGAAGCAGCCACGGAATCTGGAATTGTGCCCTGTTGATGGTAATATGGCTCGCTCCTATAACATAGGATTTAAACATACCTGACGAAATTTGGGTTTACTATTAGGTATGACTCTATTTTATGATATTTTTAGGATAAAAATTAAATACCGATATTAAAAATGTCAACATTTTATTTCATAAATCAGTATAAGTACTTACATTCACTTACATCTATACAGTTTTACAGTATAAAGACTTAGCAACGTTAACGACAAGTATCCTAATCTCATACAAAAATATTACCTCTCATTCAAACGTCTCTTGTACTGTCATTTCCATTATCTTTGTAATTCAATTTTTCAAAGGATAATATTTAACATACAGATTTTTCTCTTCGAGAGTATTTTATGTTGAAAGTTCAATGACATTGGATGTTGATCGTAAATACAGACTTTCTCGAGACACGTTCTTGTGTGCACTGAGCTCGAAGAAATGCATCTGGCTTGGACTTACGATTAATATAAAGAATATTACGACTCTTCGTCGTTAAGTTCAAAAAGGGAAGATCGAGAAAAAACCCCGGCTACAATTGTGCCAAAACACGGAAGTAGAAAGTGCCGCAGGGAATTCCTGTATACGATCAAACTCGTTTTAAGAAAATTATGTCTCGAGGAAAACCTCTCATTAAAATACAACATTTTTTCCACAAGAAAAATGTTCTTCTCAATCAATATACACTTTACATTACATAGATATGTTTCTATTTAATTAAATCTTTAGAATATATACTTGGATCCACGACATGAGAATTCGTTCCGCAGATTAATATCACTTTCTTACCAAATAATTTCATTCTGAATTCGCACTTTATTAAGTTTTACGGGTCCAATAATCAAGGAAACTTGTCAGAAAAATATCATCATTTAGGGAATCTGGAACTTGAGTGACACAATACAACAACAGTAGAAAATTAGCAGCATAGAGAGGGTATCTATATCTAACCTTAATTCTAAACTTAAAACTACATATACAGGGTATACATCCATATAGTATGTTTTCCAGAACAAATAATTTTCATAAAATAGCAATTTAATTGAATAATATCAAAGTTTATTTAAGCTATACTCGATTGAAAAAGGATTATCCGAATTGAAAATGGATAAATTTTACAATAATCTCCTTTCAATTTAAATCACACGCGTCGTACAAAGGGTGCAATGTAATAAATATGTCAGTTTTTAAATAATCTACCCAAAGCGGGACCGCTCGGTAAACGACATTATGCTTTGCGAGTAAAATGCATATGACAGCTCTATTTATCAATCTTCATTGTTTATCATTTTATAAACATTTTTATAATATGTAATTTTAAACTTATTAATATAATATATACTTTAAATACATTGATATATTTTAATTTTAACACGATTTAAAGCTTCATTTTCATCTTACAATTTCATGTAACATATATAAAAAATTATATATTTTATATAATAGATCTTGTGCCTTCTGTGAAAATTATATCTTTTAGTATTTCGCATACATAATTAAATATATTATTTTTCCAACTACATTATTGTCCGACAAAAGAATGTTTGTAACATTCGTCCGTTTTTAACAAATCGTGACTCTTTGCAGTATGTAATAGAATCCACATTAACATATCAAATTGTTTAGATATGACGACAGGTTTAAATACGCTTATCGTAAAAGACAACAACTATACAACATTAATAAGTATATAATATGTACATGATGTGAATAAGTCTTGAATTTGAAGTGTGCGTATTTCAAGGTGTAAATAGAAGTAACATTGTATATAACCTTGACAAAATACAGGGTCAGTAAAGTATACAGACGTAGGAAATGTATGGTAATGATATGAGAGTACATTTTGATATCCAAACTACTTGCTACAAATTATACTCCATCTATAAACAATTAGAATTACTATTGGATAAATTCATTTTCTTCTACATCAACAGATATCTATTCTAATTCTTTCTCTACGTTTCAATATCACTTAACATTGATTTTGATTCATTTCTCTACGGTAAATGGACATACAACCGTTTATTATAATCACATTTACTTACAATAAACGCTTTGGCATCGCGAGAATACCTGCCTACATCAAAATAGCCGACGCCATTTTTAATTGATGTTAATTTCTTCAGTCCTTTATCCTCCATCTCTTCATCTGAAAAAGGGGTGATATTTAGCACAAAAGTCGAATTATAAAGTCTTTAAAATATTTTAAATGGCTTTGGAAATTTACTTTGTGTAAATTATAAAATGTTTAGCGAATATTTTGTTGTAAGAACAATGAGTTTTGTTGTGGGGTTGAATGCAATAACCTAGGTGTCAATGACTGGAGACTTTAGAGATTAGTGGAAATCGTTATAAATGGCTGCACTAGGAATAAACATTGATTATGTAGTAAGTTGATCAAGCCGTTACTTGTAGCTTCCAAGATCTTTTATGTTTAATGTCGTTTAAGTTCAACGCCATGGTGTTTGCGATCTATTGTCATGCTGATTTTTAAACTGCATATTTTTTTAAGAATTTTAAGTGGGGTAAGCTCCACACTAGTATTTTTTCCTTTATCGTGGGTTTAAACATTTAAACTCACATACATAAACAGCCAGACCCGGAACAACTACCTGTAGGTCAAACAAATATTTGTTCCATGCGGGGATCGAACCCGCGACACGCAGCGCAGCAGGCAATCGCTCAACCACTGCGACAACCGTACCGTCATTTATGTGTGCAATACCTAGTTTCAAGTATTGTTTGTAATGGCGGTAGACAGAAACTTTAGAACGCCACCAGCTACGATCCTTACAAATACTACTTTAGTTACGTCCGCGTTCTGACATGTCTTCATAAACGCACGTCGGTTGCGAGTACTACACACCTGACTTTTTGAAACCTTGCTTGCGTACCCCATGGGACAAAGGTATGAGTATGTATTTTTAGCGGTTTCAACTATTATACAAAGTGTCGCTTTGCATCCTGGTCAAATTCAAGGAGGTATCTATGATAATAATAGGCGAGACGACAAAAAAATCTAATTAGTCCGTCAGTTAGATTATCAAAAAATATCTGACCCGTGTTTTTTATTTTGTTACGTAAACCAAAATTGACGAAAATATGACGCTTTTAAAATTCTCAATACGTCACGCCTAGGTATAATTTTTAGCTAGTTCTGACGTAACGAGCCCCCACTCCCGAGTTTTGATGCGTTTTATCTTTGTCAATATTCATTGATTTACAAAAAAAAATACATGTCCATTAATTTCCAATACTCTAACTGACGGACTAAATAGATTTGCAATTTTTTGATACTATCGTCATGCCTATTCTCGACTAGGATGCAAAACTACACCTTGAATGACTAGTCAATTGCAACACTTATCAGAAAGATTCTCTATGAGAAAGCCTGTCTTCATCAAGAATGGTTCTTCACCATAAAATGCCTACTGAACCATAAAAATGACATTCTTCAAAAATTTATTCAAATGAAAAGTATGTTTTATCAACATTACAAAATATGTCTTTTTAATATCAAATTCTTTATTTAATTTACATGTTTTCTTTATAAACAAGACATCATTTTATGTTAAAAATAAATGTAATGGATCATGTTATTTTGGGGAAAAAAAGATAAGCTTACAAGAAAGTTAAGAGAGACTTAATTTAATTTCTAGTCTTGCCTTACGCCCGTCTACGGCCTAGGGCGAATCGCCTTGCGTCAAGCGACACGAGGGCCTAGACAAACTGACATTCTATCAGTGATAATGACAGTGGAAAGATATTAATGTATGGGAATGACATAAGATACCGAAAAGTTTCTATCAGCTTATTTTCTTTTATTTATTGCTCCGCTGTCGCTGGCGCTTGAGCGCGTATTTCGTGGTTAAAAGGTTAAAAAAAGCAGGTTTATTTCTTTCTTTCTATGACTTTCCTACTTGAATCTGATTTTAAGTTAACAATTTCAAGGATTTCACTTTTTTTGCACGGAACTACTTACTAACTTTTCTTTCTAAAATAAAAGAAAAATCGGTCCAGCCATTTCGGATATTAGCCGGAACAAAAAAACAGACAGGTAGACTTAATAAAAAAAAATAAAAAAATTGTAACTGAATGCATATGTATTCAGTAAAAAGCTTATTATTTTGAAATTACAAACATAGACTTAATTTTTATTTATTTGTACAGATTTTTCAATTTTTAATTGGAATTCTGAAAATTCGAATAGAGCTAAACAAATGTACAGACTCTCTATTCGTATATTCAAAGCTCCAATGGAATTATACGATACCAACATATCTGTCAATCAAGCTTGTCCAACTAACGAACTATAAATGAAAATCCGGAGCACGCTAGAAATTTTGATTGACATCGAATGAAAGCAGACTGCTATTCATGGATGGAATATCCTAGTCAATGAATAGTTTAGAATTTTATACTAAAATTGTATTTAAAAAAGTTCTTTTGTCGGGATTTCCCTGAAATACACCTGTATGTATTTTTCGTTTTAAAACCTATTTTTTTTTAAGTAAATTAAAATTTTGACTTTCATTCATTTTGTTTCCTTACTAAGACAATACGGCAAAAGTATTTTTGTTCCCTACTGAGCAGTTCATCTGATTATCATAAAATCTGTTTATTGTGCAAAAACTTTATAAGTAACTCTAAGTCTAACCAGACAAAAAATTGTACTTTGTATACTTTGTTTGCATATATTTATTTATTATTATGTTTTTATTATATATCTCCCTAAGGTAGACTGGTAGAAAATGCCCAATGCAGTCAGTCGACATACAAAAAAACACTACTTAAGTATAAGAAGTTTGGTGTTTGCTACGCGCTATTCCTACGCGTGGACTTTCGTAGCATTGACGTAGGACTGTGCAACGAAATCGTACAATATCTAGAAGTACAATAACAAAGACTGGCGACCCGATCGGCGTACCAGGATAGCACAAATATTTGTATTGTATACAGATGTTTGTTCGTAGTTTGAATGTTTGTGCATGTAATTTGTTTGTGTAGTCTGTGTGGCTTCATCGATGTATTTCCTAGTAAAAGGATATGCTTGCCATAGAAACAATTTACAATTATGTCAGTATTGCAAAACCTGGATTTGGTAGTGGCTAAAAGATGTAATGATAGAATTCCGGACATACTTTTATACAATGGTCTTGATAGGCTTCAAATAACAACATTTGGACTGTGGAGGGTAAACTACAAGCTTATGAAATTAACTTTCCATATGAACAATGGTACAAATAAAGACGGGTGAGCTAATGGAAGATGTATTGAAGAAAATGACTAGACTTGACCTGACTAAGAGTAAATTTGTGATGATTATGAAAACAAAATTAAAGTAGCCATCCATTCCAAACTCACCTTCCATTCAAGCAGCTAAGTCCAGAGTTCTGCGCATCATTGCTGGGTAGCGTGATATTGGCAGGAGGGCTCTTGTTCAGGGGGTACCATTGGGCCACCGGCTTGCGAGGGTTGTCCAACATTTGCAGCCAATGGTCGCGGCCAATGCCAATCAGTGTGGATCCAATTGCTGAGCAACCAATCAGCTCGTTTGGACCAATCCTGGGGACAATTATTTTTAAGTTTAGAACTGTTTGCAAAGGAGTTTTAATTTTAATGCTGCATTTTCACTGAGGGTATTAAAGAGACTGTTTCATAACCAAAGGTAAGACTGATAACAGAAAAGTGATAGTTTCCTCGCTTTGTACACATAAGACCAAAACAATTTAACATCATAATATCACGCCTGCAACCTCCGAAAGGATAGGCAGAATTATACCTAATAGTACACCCACATTTCGCCAGTTATCTTTAAGTCCTATGTAATAGTGGGCGAGCCTATTGCCATCAACCGGGCACAAATCCAAACTACGTGACTGCTACTGAGAAATTCCTGATGGAAAATCTCAATAACACTTTGCCCGACCTGGGAATCGAACCCAGGTCCTCATGCGCAGCAGTCACGCTTGGGACCATTATGACAGAATAATAGAAATAAACTACAGAACTAATAATTATTTCTACCTATTCAAGGTCACAGTTTCCCAAAATATAACATTTAGCAGATGAAGAGCCATGATCTTGTTCCTATATGTCAAATACCAACCAATTCCTAAACGAGTTTCTAATCAAATTACTATACAATTGGTAAACGATACCTGATAAATCACTTCAGAGGCCATAACATGAACGTGCGAAGTAAACGAAACGCAAATTAAACGATTTTTGATTTGGAAATACAACCATCCTACAGGTGATCCGACAGAGCACCAGAGTTGTCGGCGTAGCTGACAGAATACGTAAGCTGAAGTAGCAATGGACCGGCCGTATTAGCCGTAGAATCGATGACCGTTAGGGTAGACGTGTGTAGTGGAGTCGGCAAATCGGCAAGCGTAAGATGGAACGCCCTCAGACTTGGCGGAGCGACAATCTTTACAGGGTGACTGACTGGTAGCGCCTGGATGAGAGTTGCCGAGAATCAAGTGGTGTGCTATTAAAGAGACCTATGTCCAGCAGTGGACTATTACGATGATAGATTTTTTTTTATAGAATTTGTATCACCCCTAGATTTGAATAGTCTTCAAATTAAGTAAACATTTTTTGCATTTTACAATATTCACCATATCCATTTGACGTTTACTCCGCGCGTTTGAGCTTGGCTCACAGTACGTTTGCACCAAGTATTAACATTCCTACTTCATCAATCTTGAACTGGAAAGCAAATTCCAATCTTGAGGTTTCAGCTAAAATCAGCCTTAAATCCGAAAACCTTCGTACATTCCGGATTAGGAGCACAGTCAAGAAACCAGACCGAATTTAAATTCTAGGAAAGGCTTCGATAGTCTGATTGGACGCTACGATGTTAGACGAAATAATCAACTTGGGCGGGCTATCAAAGCTTGTGAAGGAAGCTTCAATATTAGGCTTTGCAAACAGGCTAAATATTGGTCTAGGCTGAAAATTGATTTAGTGCACTCTATTGGTAGTGCATTCTGGGGTAGATCAAAGGGAGTAATTTGTTGTTTCAGGCAAACTATCTATCCGATCACTCTAATTACTTTCGCCTTTGGACGACCGCAATGTCAAAGACACTGCAAGTGCATTGGCATCTTGGAGACATAGCTGAAATGTTCTTTGTGCCTGTAGTAACAATAAACCAGCCCCCTATTACATGGGACTTAAACATAACTGGCGCAATGTATGTACTATTAGATTTATATATATATTATAATAATCATTTATTTAACAGATCATACAATACAAATAATTTTATAGTCCTCCTGACCATTCGGTCACGGCAGCCAATCTTAACGCAGATTAGCCATCGGCGCGGGAGATATTATAGTGCACAATTGCGTTTGCAGAGACAAGTGCACTTTCTGTTCCTTTACTGTCGTAGTCCGTTAGAACGGCAATCCTACACGACCGGAGAGAGATCAGGCGCAGGACCAACAGCTTAACGTGCTTTCCGAGGCACGGGGGTATCATACCGCCAACTTACAAACTCCGGGCTGCTACTGAGAAATGTCTAATGAAAAAACCCAATAAAACTTTTTTATACACCTCTGCCTTACCCTTCGGGGATAACAGGCGTGATATTATGTTATGTTATGATTAATAGAACTCAAAAAATTAATATAACCTAAAAACCAGATAGCAGGATAAGTATCCTAAACTTAGATAGATTCCCAGTTTTGCTGTCGGCTATGATATGATCGTAATACACTAAGATAGATTAGAGACCGAATTCGCTCATCACTGGACTCGAAACTACAGGACGCGCTTCACACTGCCAAGGGTGGGTACAGATGGCGAATCATCTTCAAGCAGAAGATTGCTTCTCGTCAGAGGAATTACGGCCCTCGGTAATGAAGAATATGACGCGAGTTGGAGGATGCTGTGATCTTTACTTCTTACCTGTCATAATCGATAACTTTAACCAGCAACGTGATATCATACACGTTTTCAGCCGGCAGGTCGAACACTAGCGCCTCATTGTACACCGGTGACAGGGTGTTCTTCTTGACGGTCGTCTTCTTCTTCTTGATGCGCTTGCCTTGGCAGATGAGGCAGATCTTCACGTACGGATCTGTTGAGAAGAGAAGAGTTAAATGGTTCGTACTAGTCTTTGAATTTTAAAGTGGGTTAGAAGTTAAACTGTTATGGTTATTGTTTAGGTTGTAGATCGTCCATTCGAAGCAACTTTATTTCATCTTTATAATTAAGAAGTAAAATAATATTAAGATTTACGACGACCCGAATGGCGCAGCGGTAGTGAGGCTGCCTTACGTTCTTAGGGTCCCGGGTTCGAATTCCGGTTGGAGCAAATGTTTGTGCGATGAGCAATGGACATTTGTTTCCGAGTCATGGATGATTATATGTATAATAAGTATGTATTTACAAACAAAAAAAGTATCTATGTAGTATATCAACTATCTGGGGTCCACGACACAAGCCACGTTGCTTAGTGTGGCACTAGATGGCGCTGTGTGTTAATGTCCAGCGATATATATATTTAAAGACGGTAATTTGAAGACGGTTGAAAAACTCCTTTCTACTTCCTCATAACCTATAAGTTTCATGGCCTTCAAATATGCTGAAATTAAAATACAACCTGTTTTTGTTTTATATCCAAAAACAGGTTGTATTTAAAAAAAAAAAACAGGATGATTGAAACATATGGCATATGAATTATGTTTCAATCATCCTTTCTTTTCATTTTTCATACAAAATAATTCGGCAGTTACGATTATTAACGTAAAACACCCTTACGTGAAATATGACAACGTCGCATTTTCTTAGCTTTAAATACTAGTATGTCCCCCGCCGTTCCCGAAACGGAACAGAACATTATTATTTTAATTGTGTCTGTAATACCGGGTAACTACAGGTTAAGAATGATTGGTTTGAATTAAAATTAATTACTTGTATTTATCAATGAAACTTAGATACATATTTTATAATTATGATTGATGATATCTCCGAAACTATGCATTTTTGGACCACCTATTCTAGGAGTTTTAGTATTATTTTTACCTACAGAATATAACCCTTGAGTTATCAAAAATATATATTAAAAAAAAACAGGTTGTATAATTATATTTATTTTCTGATAAAGTATGCTTTGAACTAAATCTATCCTCCCCTGAAAGCCTAACAATACAAGTCCCAAACACAAAACCGCTTTAAAACAATATAAAGACTTACATTGTTCGCTTTAATACAGGATATCATTGAAAATTTTCTTTTCAGACGATTATAGAAAAAACCTTAACAAACTGGTTCTATTGTTAGGAGATCAAAGAAAAAATACACCTACATTTACTTCTAAATAGATAAGAGTACTTGTGTTTTAACTTTTTGACATAGCAGCTCGAGCCGTCTCGTCTGAGAGATAAGGATATGCGAAAATGGTTTTTAAGTTTTTTTGAATTTTTGAAGGTGACCGCAATTGTAATGGTCGTAGATTTAATAAGATAGATAGATAGATTTAATAAGTATGTATTTACAAACAAAAAGTATATATGCAGTATATCAACTATCTGGTGTCTACGACACAAGCCTCGTTGCTTAGTGTGGCGCTAGATGGCGCTGTGTGTAATGTCCAGTGATATTTATTTATTTATTTCAGCGCCGCCAGACATTACTTATTTTCTTATTAACAAACTGTTTGGCATCGCGTAGTATTAGCATGTGAACGTTTGCATACCTGCTAACTTGTGCCGAACGGCCAATATTTCAATAACGGTTGCTAAAGTTTAGTATTTTTTTTCTTAAAGCCTGAATGCTGTTTTTTTTAAATTATATTGCAGAAAACATTGTTAAAATTTAATAATTAACACTGCTCTGGCACTTCCCTTTGACGAAAATTTGTGCCAGACGCCACCGTGTGTTACAAACAATAACTTTTAATTTAAATAAAGAAAAACAGATAGAAGAAGAACGAAACAGGAACATCGAAGTAATAATAGAGTTTACAAAAAGCTAATGAAATGCCATTTTAAGATCATAATATAGTAGCGGAAGCACTGAAGACTAGAATGAAAAAGAATCTTCAAATGAAGTAAATACTGATGAAAGATTTACCTACGAGATAAACGGATGTTTTGCCAAATAAGTGGGAAGGGGTTGCTGCATAGTTTAAACAGTGTGTAAACAACCTCATCACGAAGCCATCAATCAAGCATTCTGTACATCAAACCAAGTAACTTTACGCAAAAATTATTCTTGGGAAACGACTTTTTTTTGGAGTGAAAAATCATGTTTTGTTGTAGAACTCAATGTAACGCACATAAAACATTGTCCTGATGGATGGATTGAATAGTAATAGTAGAGGTGTTTAAAGTAAAAATCTTCCAATAAAAACTTGTTTTAAAAAAAAAAAGTTGGAACATTGACCCCCAATATCTCCGTAACTAGAAGGTTCTCAGGCATGGTGTAGAACAAAAAATTGATCGCAATGATGGGGAAAACAAGTGCCTTTCGGCTTCGTTAAGAGGTTTTTTACACCCTTTATATTCATAACTAAACTTAAACTACATAAATATTATGTGTGTTGTGAGAGGGTCTACAAAAAAATGACAATTATCTCGGTTAAACTCAAAATCTCACTTTTTTGGCAATTTATTAATTTATAAACGTTTTATTTAAAAAAAACTGCCTCTTTTGTCTAGTGGTCGCAAGCACGACTGCTGAGAATGAGGTCTTGGGTTCGATTCCCAGGTCGGGCAAAGTATTATTGGGTTTTTTCACCAGGAATTTCTCAGTAGAAACCTCTGACTCTGGATTTGTGCCCGGTTGATGGCAATAGACTCGCCCTCTATTACATGGGACTTAAACATAACTGGCGAAATGTAGGTGTACTATTAGGTACACCTCTGCTTTAACCTTCGGGGAACACAGGCTTGATGTTATGTTATGTAGTTGAAGTACCTGCTATATTTTTCTTTCCCTAATGAGAAAAATCCCAGGAAAACGCATTAAAGGGCCCTCCTTACCCATTGTAAAACCAGTCATGAATACAAAAGACCATCCGAGCGAGTATAATGTACGTTTCGAATTTCTATAGAATACTAAAAGGGGTAAAGTAAAGGGCACCGGTTTCTTTTAGTTTTAAGAGGGTTCGAAATCTTATTCGAATTTTTTTTTTTTGTTGTCGGCCATGTTTGAACGCGAATGACAACTGTTCCAGTACATCCTGCCTTCCCAACTTTAGCTTATGGTTTATTTGATTAACTAGCAGTTTTCTGGGACTTCCCATGTGGACATAACATCACGCCTGTACTCCCCGAAGGATTAGGCAGATCTGCACCTAATAGTACATACACAATTCGCCAGTAATGTTTAAGCCCCATGTAATAGGGGGCGAGCCTATTGCCAACAACCGGGCACAGATCCAGACTCCGTGGTTGCTACTGAGTAATTCTTGATGGAAAAACCCAATAACACTTTCAGAGTTGGGACCCTTTAATCGAAACAAGGACCTCTTGTTCAGCAGTTGCGCTTGCAACCACAAGACTAACGAGGCCGCGTTCGGGAATTATCCAATAATAAAATGTATCCTAAATCCCAACCTAGCTCATAGTCTACGAGTGAGACATTTCATAATTTTACAGACAGGCAATATTACTTTCACATTCATAATATAATCGTATGGATATCGGATATCGACAATAAATCAAGAACTGATTCCAAGTTCCCTCCAGTTAAGTTTATTTTAGGAATGCTAAAAATAGCCCAAACAAATTAGGAAAATCCTACAGCTGTTACATCACATATGATCCTGTAATTCGTTTTATCTAATAAAAGCCTACAGAAGGATAAAATTGAGACATCAAAAATAACCCATTCTTAGACACAAATCCCGAGGCCTTGACTCAAATTGTATGCAAATTACTTTAGCCCACACGTTTTCAGTACAAGTGCCAAGTGCTATAAAAATCTAGACCGAATTTTGGCAATGGCAATGTGTTGTGCTTTTTTTTAATCTAACACAACAACAAAACAACAACAACAGCCCATAACGTCCACTGCTGGACATAAGCCTCTTCCATGATGGGAGGAATTTGCCGTAATCTCCACGCTTGGCAGGCGGATTGGAGATCGCAGTGATGAAAGACTAACAGAAAACGCTGCTGCCCATTCTCTGGTGTACGGAGGCGCAAGGTGTTCTGCCTTGGACATTAGTCGCCTTATACGACACCCGTGAGTGTAGTGTTTTCGGATGGGAAATCATCAAATGACTTCTCCCGCTTTGGGCGGAGCAGGAGGGAGTGTCAGACTTTTACTGACTAAAACCCATCCATGTTCCTTCATCGCCCTTTTTGTTCCGGGGCCACGGTATCTCTTTCGAACAGTCCCGCAACCCCGGCATGGGTACACCCCTGCCTTCCTCTTCGGAAATTACAGGCGTGCATTATAAATAATAATAATATATTTATTGAAAAAAAAAAAGTACAAAAAATAGAATTTAAATCTAAGAAATAACAAAAAATATATACTTACATATTTTTATTATTATTTAATTAATTAATTATTTTTTAAATTATGTCCATGAATGACTGAAAATTATAGTTAGTATTTTCATAATGAATGGCAACTCATTGAAATTCAACCAAAATGAAAGAGAGCAAGACTTCGAACTGACATGTATCGCAATTGAAAATTTAACAATGAATATATCGTCGTAACATACTTGTGCACTTACGAGTACGTACACAGACGCTGTACTTCAGAAATTGCAGTATTATTTGAACTTAAAACAGAACATTTTTAGACCACTAGCTTATGTCTGCCTGCGGTCGAGTTTTGAAATTGTCCTATGGGATCGCACTACCCGGACAGAAGTATCCTATGTATAAATGCAAGTTTTAATAAACTATCTGTGTGCCAAATACAAATAAATTCTTAAAATTATCACATGCAGGCGCAGCGCAGATGATATTATGAATTGTCAGTTTGTGACCATTTTACGAATTGTAACGTAGTGTATATTAATTAGCTTATTATGATTCTGCTAAAGCGGCCATTATTCAGAAAAAAATCCCCAAAATTCAGTAGAGATTCTGAATCCGGGAGGTTATCTTATCTTATAAACGTCAAAATGAGATTTATCTTGAACCAAAACACAACGGCAATGATTTCAGGCACGAAAGATCCTTCAGGTTTTCTGATGGCATCGCTAAACATAATAAAAACAAAAATAATTCTCTACTGTAAACTGTGTTTTACACATATGTATTTTTAGCTTCCGTAATCTTTGAACAAAAAGTAAAAATACCCCTAGAACCTGGATCTTAAGAATATGAACTAATATAAAACAAGGCACATAGAGCCCATAATCTGATTTAGAACAAAGGATATTTTTTACAACAGTTATGCTTGCGTGGGATTATTTCTGCCCTCCAGACGGGCAAAGCGAAAGCTAAGCCGTTGGCAATAAAATCAATATTTAAAAAACGAAAACGTAAATTCAATATGATAAATCCACTCTGGATCATTTTAATTACTATAGTTTATGTAAACACCACGAAATCACTAAATTATTTGGTTATTAATTGGAATTAAAGTTAATTGAAACCTCTCATGGTAGTTTCACAATTTAATGTTGATTGGTTTCGTTGATTTGCTTATAGTTTTAGCACCCTAAAACCACCACTGCCGTGCCGCAGCCACCGCTGGGCAATGTTTTTCGAAGGCTAATGTGACCTCTTGGTTTTTTTTTTTGTTTATGTAGTATGTATATCGAATGATATGAGTCATATATTGTAAATACAATATTAATTAATTTATATTGGACTTAAAGCGTGATGACCTTAAATCTAGACAGACCACCTACAGCTATACCCTACAATTTTGTCAATGGTGTTCTGACATGTCCACTTTGTGCTCGGAGTTTTTCGGCCAAAGTTGGATATGCTAGCAACTTGAGAGCACATGAAAGAGCAGCACACCAAAGCTCTCTACAACCACACTAGAAAGCCATCGAATGCAGTCGCTGTGGCCGAAATCGGCTAGATGGCATCATCCGCATCATCATCATCATCATCATCACCATCACCATCATCATCATCACCATCATCATCATCATCATCACCATCGTCATCATCATCACCATCACCATCATCATCTTATTGTATAACGGGCTGCTGTCCGCAACTCTACGTCAAAGCGCGTATTTTGCGTATTTAATATATATATATAATCCACTACGCGAGCCCAGTGCGGATTGATAGATGTCACATGTCTTCGAATTTTTGGTCCTAGGGCATGCCGGTTTCCTCACGATGTTTTCCTTCACCGTTTTGAGAGCAGTGGTGATGAAATAAATTACACAAAGTAATGCACCTGTCTGGGTTCGAACCACGACTTCCTGTTCGTAAGTCGGGGCCGCGACCACTGGGCCACCGCTGCTCTCTATGAGTCTTATAATAATTAGTTGAAGGATTTGAAGGACAATATGACTCGAAAGGAAGTGACTGCTGAGAAGACGAGTAAAGTAATAGAGAATGAAAGGAGAAGGTATGCTGCGCCAACCCCTAATATTTATTTACGGATAGGGATAGGACAATGATGATGGTGAATAAAGAATTCGGGGAATTTAATCAATAAAAAAATATATATACTTGCAAAACAAATAACAATGATTATTTTAAACACAAGCACGTTACAAACCAAGACGCCAAATTAACCACAGATAAATGTCAAATTAAGGTCAGTTGACCACCCACACCAAAATAACTCTTTTCCGCCAACCCTTTGCCGACATACCCGGAAACTTTGACCTATCAAGAACTTTTTTATATAGCCTGTTGTACAAAATCCCACTCATCAAGCTAGAAATAGGGCCCAATTTGCAACAACATTCACAGCCAAACTTTTCTAACTAATCCAGATTTTATAGGCCAGTTTCATTACTACTTTGTCCTACATTTTCTTTCAGTAGGCGGATTCGGTGAACTTCGGAAGGATTCGGGAAACTTCGGGGTCTTTGGTAACCAAGTCACGTTGGTCCTTAACAACTTTCGGAAATGGTTGTCGATTGTTGAATCTATGACGTCATGTGAGGGGTTAATGTTGTTTGTTTTGTCAAGGTCTTTTTGTAAGTATCTTTATTCTTTTGCTGTTATGTAACAGGTTTTTACTTGACTGTAGAGTATCGAGTACACACTCGTTTTATTTCCACAGTTAAAACTTATCGTAAACAAATAAAAAGTCCAAGCTCAACGTGCAATGGAGCGCAGTATCCTACGCGTTTAACTAACCGACCATGTACGCAACACCACACTGCGCTTCAAAAAAGAAATTACCGATGTTGCTCAAAAAGCCGCTAAGCTCAAGTGGGTGAGTTTGAGTTTGACTGGGCTGGCCATACCAGGCCACCTGCCGTATGCCCGACGGGCTGTGGGCCAAAATAACCACGACGTAGAGCCCTGACACAGCCAGAAGACGACGCGGTAGACCTCACAGGAGATGGCGAGACCAGGTGGACAGAACCAATGACCAGTGGTCCACATTAGCCTAAGATCGAAAGATTTGAAAGTCATGGGGAGAGGCCTTTACCCAAAAGGATAGGATAGTCCTCGCGCGCCTGCACGAATGGCGCGCGGAGGTGCTACGCCGGGGGAAACTCCGCTGCCGCGGCAAATTGTCGCGCAGCGGACAGACTTCCGGCGTGATCTCATGGCGACATGGAGAGAGCGACTGTCGCAACCCCGTGCAGGGCACGCCACAATAGTGGTGGTAAGTCCCCTCTTTGAGGAGTGGCTTGAGAGACGCCACGGCGTCCTCACCTTTCGCCTGATGCAGGTCCTCACCGGACACGGTGTTTCGGGAGGTTCCTGCACCGAGTCGGGTGGGAGGAAACGCCCGGGTGTTTCCACTGCGATGATCGACCGGAGGACACGGTGGAGCACACGGTGGAGGTGTGCCCCGCGTGGGCGGAGCACCGCCATATCCTCGAAGCGGCGATTGACGGCGGCGACCACTCGCGTCCTGCCCTGGTGCAAGCCATGGTCCGGAGCGAGACGGAATGGGACGCCGTCACCTCCTTCTGCGAAGCAGTAATGCTTGAGAAGGAGGTGGCGGAACGTGAGAGGGAGAGAACCTCACAGCGTCCTGGCCGCCGCGGGCCTGTGGACGGTGGGCTATGGGCTAGCTCGCCGTCCGTCCGTCTCATGAAGACAGGCCGTGTCGACGGCGCGTCCGTGTTCCACGCGCGTCTCAAAGAGAGTCAGCAATAGGAAGGGTTCCGCAAGGACCGATGCCTGCCGGGGTTGCGGGACTGTTCGAAAGAGATACCGTGACCCCGGAACACAAAGGGCGATAAAGGAACATGGATGGGTTTTAGTCAGTAAAAGTCTGACACTCCCTCCCTCCTGCTCCGCCCAGAGCGGGAGAAGTCATTTGATGATTTCGCATCCGCAAAAAAAAAAAAAAGCCTTTGCCCAGTTGTGGGATCACACAGGCTAACAGTAACTGTAAAACTTAAAAGTCTGTAACGTAAATGTTTAGGTTCCGGTTCCCGGTTGGAGCAAATGTTTGTGTGATGAGCATGGACATTTGTTTCCGAGTCATGGATGTTTATATGTATAATAAGTATGTATTTACAAACAAAAAGTATCTATGTAGTATATCAACTATCTTGTGTCCACGACACAAGCCTCGTTGCTTAGTGTGGCACTAGATGGCGCTGTGTGTTAATGTCCAGCGATATTTATTTATTTTTAGGTATGGTGTAAAAACATCCACAGGATATTCTCCTGTTTCAGTCGTGAAGTATCCCAACAACCAACTTGGGAGTGTCCACGAATGGATTAACATATCAAGTGGCCATTGGGTACGAATAGGCACCCGAGGGTAAACGTATTGGGTGGAAGTCTGTGGGGTGCAGTATAGCGATGTTTTGATAGAGAGTCTGAGTTATGATGTGAGTAGAACCCGCACTCATCGGGCATGTTAGTTTATGGCTGTTTCATAGAGCGGAGGTTTCAGCAGTGAATTTTATGAACTGATTGTACTGAGTTGGCCTTTGTCATCCTCTATCTGAATGTCTAGAAAGACGTTCGTTCCATGAACAATGATAACTCACAACAGACCCTTTTACAACCGACAAAATTGCGGTGTCACTTCCATAAAAGTATATAACTAATGCTTGGTACATACGCAGCAACTTTGATCGACAGCGAATTGCAGTAAACATGAAAATTTTACTTGCACACACAGATTGTGACATCGACACGACAAATCGGCTGTAGAAGCCTGTATGTAGACGTAAAATTTTGACACGTTCAGCGAGTTGCCGGTCATTAAACCATGTAGCGTTAAAAAAAGTAATGGAATGAGTTCAATGGTTGTTTTACAACAGATTTGTTTAATCTCCACACACAGTGATAGACGCTGCCGAAAGCGCCACACTAGTAGCTCAGTTCCTTCATTGTCACTAGTAACATTAACAGTTCCATGATGGAACTAGTGTGGTTTTTTATAATCACTAGTTCCATTTTTAAAGAATCTGAAAATAATGGAACTAGTGTTGTTTTTTTTTTATCACTAGTTCCACTAGTAAGATTAACAGTTCCATGATGGAACTACTGTTGTTTTTGCAAGAACCGAAGCAGAAAGAAACCGAAGAACATAATGTACTTGGAAATATCGATAGTCTAACGCTTGAAGTCTATATTTCTTTGAATAATTTATCATCGATATGGCAATCTAAATAATAAATATTACAGCTAATAATAATCAACATTCCCTCTGCTATGGACCATGGCTAGAACATAAGCCATCTTTCTGTGAGAGGGAATGGATCATAAGGGTTGCACCACATATATCGCATTGCTCTATCCTTTTCCATTGTGCAGAACCGTCATTTCCTAGAGCGAGAAGCAGAGCAGGAATGCTATCGCACATACGTTACGTGTTGATGAATGTCACATTACTTTAATATTATTGATTCTATGACATACTGGTTTCCTCACAATGTTCTTTTTCGCCTTTTTGAGAGCAGTAGTGATGAAATAAGTGATACAAAGTTTAGTACCTGTCTGGTGGATGTTGAATCTAAGGCTCGGCGCAAACGGGCCACCAACCACAGCGATCGGTGGCTGTCGCGCGCTACCGCGAGTCGCCGACACTGCAGTAGCGAGTGGCCGCCACCGGCCACACATGTGCAGCGAGTTTCAACAAAATGTATGAAAAAGCGTGTGAACTGCTTGTCGCTGGCTACCGGTGGCTGTCGCGCGCTACCGCAAGTACTCGACACTGCTGTAGCGAGTGGCCGCCACCGGCCACACGTGTGCGGCGAGTTTCAACAAAATGTATGAAAAAGCGTGTGAACTGCTTGTCGCTGGGTACCGGTGGCTGTGGTTGGTGGCCCGTTTGCGCCGAGCTTAAGACCTATACGTATGTCGGGGCTGATTCCACTTGGGCACCACGGGTCCTAATTCGAGCATGTAGTGCAAATATAGGAGAATGAAGAACAGGGATCTTCATCCCCCATAGAAAAGGGAGGATCCTCCGACCAGACGGTTGTTGTGTCTAGTGATTTACTGCCCAACAGTTGTTGTCGAGTTTTTTATGTGATCCCAAGTCGCGGATAACTTTTGAAGAAGTTAGTTCTTCATTTGTGTCATAGATGGCGCCGTAGTACTTTTTGTACTATGTTGCTAAAGTACTTTTTGTTATGCCGCTAGGCAAATATTACTTCAGCTTATTTTCAGGTCTTGAATCAATTTTAGGTAAGTATTCCAAGTTATAAAATAATACAATAGCATCAAAATTCATAACTGAAGAACTCACAAACCCCTACATTTGAAACTGAATAACAGACGGAGAAACTCTGAGCTGGCTTCAAAAAGTTTTTCAAACTAATTATTCATTTTTCATTCTCAAGTTTGAAAAGTCGTTGGCACTACTGCATGTTGGGGACATGGAAATAATAACTGAATTTGTTCTTATAGTCCTATTTATTCTACCATTAATATAAGTTCATATCTAAGAAATTATAATTCAATTAATCAAACTCTTCGTTTTATGAATGAGGAAGTATAGCCGTACAAGGATATTTGAGTGCGTGGACTAAATGAGTTCGAATGTCGCCATTTTGTTTTTTTTTTTAATACAGTTTCACGTGACAAATAACGACCCTCTGACAATGTTTAATTCTTTAAATGATTTATTGTTACCATTTGTGGCCCGTATTTTATTTAATCTAATCAATGGACAAAAAAGTACCAAAATACTTAATTCAGATAATATCTTTGTTGGAATAATATTTGAGTTTCTGGTATTGTAGGTAATCCGTAGATGTATTTGACCTTTAGATGGATACAATACATTAGCCTGACCTCTTAGAATCTTTATTTCAGATCAACTAACCACCCATCCTGAACGTAACCATATGACATTAAAAACATTACTGCCCTTTTCCTCCACCACAATCGGGCAAAAGTGAAAGACGAAAAATACATCATCTGCCTAGCCTTTTTCCAACTATGTTGGGTTCGGCTTCCAGTCTTACCAGATGAAGCTCCAGTATGTTACATGGACCGGCTACCTATCTAACCTCCACTACACAGTTATTACTGGGTAATTCGATACGTACTGGTTGTCAGCCACTGACCACCTAACAACTCAAAGATCTACAATTGACAGCAAGACAACGGGTTAACGTGCTCTCGGAGCAAACACGGTCACCCATCCATGGAACAACCTAGGCAAGCACGGCTTAACCTGAAGATCGACCCGAGCGGCTGTTGTTATTGAACCACGAGCTCCTTTACGAAAAACGCAGAAATAAACTTCCGAACAGATCAAGTACTCACTTATGCCAATTCCCCAGCTGCCATTCTAATCCATAGCAGATAATCGCCTGCTGCATTTCACCTCATAAAATTCCATTTCACATCGCGCACGGAAAATAAAATACCTCTCACCTAGAGTTTTTCCAATTCTTTTAGTTTATTGGAAAGTTCATCAGTGGAAGATTCGTCCCAAATACCGATACCGATTCGCTGTGGGAGTATTAGTATTCTGGTATCGTCGCCACGTCGTATCGAGGTACAACTTTTGAAATTACCGTCTCTCTCGGTATGTGGTGGAGGTGTGTCTGTTTCTATTTTATTGTCTTGTGTGTGGATAGAGGGTAAAAGTTTTTATGTTACTAAAGGAAAGAAAATTGTGGGTTTTCAAGTCGCTTAGATAATTTTGTCAAGGGGTTTGTGTATTTTTAGGGTTCCGTACCTCAAAAGGTAAAAAAGGAACCCTTATAAGATCACTTTCTTGTCCGTCTGTCCGTCCGTCTGTCACTACAGATTTTCTCAGGAACGGGTGGACCCAGCAAGTTAAAATTTATACCAGACACAAAGGTCTATAGTCCCCATTAGGTGTATAAAATCAAGGTCCTGAACTCAACATGACAAAAAGATATGGGAATCTGAAAACCGTAAATATGTAGTTAAATAACAAAAAACAGCCATTTTACTATTAAAAACTTATTTTTTGCGGTTGGTGCAACAGCCGTTTCATGAGATCAAACAGCGAAGTTAGTTTGTCGTTTAAAAAGTTTGTACGGAACCCTCGGTAGGCGAGTCCGACTCGCTCTTGGCCGGTTTTTTATTACGTAGGACTTAAGCATAAGAACTGCCTCGTTGGTCTCGTGATCGCCAGCGCAACTGCTGAGCATGACGGGTTCGATTCCCAGATCGGCCAAAGTGTTTTCATTGAGTGTTTCCATCAGGTATTTCAGGTTGATAGAAATAAACTCGCCCCCTATTACATAGGACTTAAACATACCTGGCGACATGTGGGACTGTAGGTACACCACTGTCTAATCCTTTAGGGATAACAGGTGTTAAAGATAAGTTATTACACGTAGCTGTATTAGTACTGTTGACACGTAATGAACCTATGACAACCATATTAACAAATAATTGCTTGTAGGTCTTCATCAAGGACCACATCTGCTTAAAGCCAATAGAACGGTACTACAATGATATTAGTGCTCAATAACGGAATTAGGCCTGGTCCACTTAGTTATTGATTAAGTTAATCCGTTTTAGGGGAAACCTAATTATTGGCCAACGCTTGGGCGTGCCGTAATCAGATTAGGAGTTTGGAAGTCGTAACTAAGTGTTTGGGCTAGACGACAATGTTGTGTTGTTTTTTTTTTTTTAAGAAACTATCTGAAATTATTATAAAAATATTATCTATCTATTTGAATCGGATTTTGTTAACAATTTCATGAGTTTTTTTTGGACGGAAAAAATATTAAAATATATATTTTTTCTAAACTAAAAGTAGCCTAGTACAAATTCCGTCAAAACTGGTAGAGCCATTTCGGAGATAAGCTAGAACAAACAGACAGACAGTAGGACAAAAATTTAAAAAAATGTTTTTTTATAAGTACCGTATCATAATATACTTACGATAATATACATTCATACATCATCATACATTGAAATTACAAACAGATACTTACTTCAATTTCATTTATTTGTATAGAAGACATACCTAACATTATACGAGTAAATAAAACCTTTGTCACAAATAAATTGTTGAAATCTAAAAAATATTGATTTTCAAAGCCCTTCAAAAATTTAATAAACTAAAGGGGTAGATGACACACCAATCAATTGAGATACTTTTTAAGAGCTGTCAAAACGCGGTTCTCTCATAGATTTTGTATGGCAATAGCCAACTGTGAGGTCACTGTTTATTCAACTCAATGACAACTATTTATTGATTTCAAAGCAACTAAAAATCGAATTTGGCAATTAATTGAAAATAAATCCTGTTTTCAGGCCCAAAATAAAGTGGTTTTTTTTTGAGATAGGTGTCTGGGAATTATTGTTTTATGGTGTCATCTACCCTATTATTGAATTCAACAGTTATTTTATTTCTTTAGAAAAAAAATCCTTAGAAATGTATTAGCATTTTCCTACATTCGGGAAAATTAGAAGGTCGAGAAACTGCTTCCAGTACGCGTATACTTGTATAATTGAAAACAAATAGTAAATAAGAACTCTATTACACACACATCACATAGCGAACAAGTAGACTAGATACATAGCTGTCTTTCTTTATCGTGTGGTTAGTGCCTAACCTGGTGTCAGAGTATTTTTTATGCCGCCCATGGGCTTCAGACTTGGCTTTACATGCCGTCGAGAAATATCTCTCAGGCATGCTGGTTTCCTCACAATGTTTTTCCTTCACCGAAGCTGTGATAATTATATAATACGCACATGAATCCGAACAATCAGAGGTACGCCTTGAATTCGAACTTGAGACCTATGCCTTGGCAATCCAACTGCCACACCACTAGGCTAAATCATACCATATGACTGCTATACGATACATAGCTGTTTGTAACGTACAATGTACAAGTAACTTTCAACCTTAGGGTGGTCACGCAATAAGGTCGGATATACGTAGCTCCATCTGCATCTTAACAAGTTCATCTTTGTAACTCACCTGAAGATCCATTGATGTCCATTGCCTTCAGGTTCCTAGCTTTGATGACAGTGACAGTAAGCCGGCCCGCAGTGGGTAGGTAGCAAAGCGATAACATCAGCTCACCGAGATCCTTCTTCTCCTGTTAACAAATATAATATTTTATTATGTTGTTTGGTATCGTAAGATCTCTAATAAAATTATAGGTTATAGAACCAGAAGGACTAGTGACGCTTTCAAAGGTTTTTTTTTTACTTCAATAGGATTGACCAAAGGTCTTTGGTGAGCAGTGCTTAACTTGATTCATTTTTGACTGTGCTATCATCATAATTGTGTCATTTGGTTAATATAGAATTTATAATACAGGGTGTAAACCACCTCATCACGAAGCATTCTGTACATCGAACTAACCTAATTTTATACTAACACCCCCCCAAAAAAAAAAGTTTCCCAGCAATAATTTTTGCGTAAAGTTACGCAAAAATTATTGCTGGGAAACGACTTTTTTTTTGGGGTGAAAAATCATGTTCAGTTGTAGAACTCAATGTAACGTACTCAAAATATTGTGCTGATGGATGGATTGAATAGAACGGGGGTGTTTAAAGAAACGTGGTAAGGGAAACGTGGAGGTGTTTAAAGTAAAAATCTTATATTAAAAACTTGTTTAAAAAAAAAACTTGTCAAAAAGTTGGAACTTTGACCCCCAATATCTCCGTAACTAGAAGGTTCCCAGGTATGGTGTAGAATAAAAAATGATCGCAATGACGGGGAGAACCTTTCGGCTTCGTTAAGAGGTTTTTTATACCCTTTATATTGTTCTTTGCATCGATTTTTTTACAGATTATTTGTGAATGTGTGAACATTGTAGGCCTTGCAAATTTCTAGATGCTAGTTAACTTTTTGCTGGCATACTTTTAAAAGGTCCAATAAAAAAATAATAAAAAAAAACTTGGAAATACAGTCTCGTTGCTCACAACCGTGACAGCTATAAGGGTCGATCCATAGATAATACACTATATAATACAATATAGATATGCAACTGAGGTTTTCGTTTTAAAAAACTGTGTACCCCAACTGTTAGCTGGCGGTACTTGTCTCACTGTCCCCTCCGCTTACGCTGTCGCTCACTAGATGGCGCTTTTAGTTTTTGTTTCTAGTATTAAATCCTTTTATTGACGAATGATTGTTATTTATTTGTGTGGAATAAATTAATTCTTATGTGTATAAAATAGACTATGATGCAGCATGATAATTCTAGTCTTGTATTAAAGAAAATATAGAATTCGAAACATACACATAAGAATGTACCTAATTCACAAAATAAATAACAATCAGTCGTCAATAAAAGGAAAATCATTCTTCAAAATCTTAAGCTAGAAATGACATCAATAAGAGCCATAGCAATAAATAACTGATAGATAGAAATGAAAACATTTCGTGTTTAAAGAATTTATTCCTTTTTTTTTACAATGTGTGTTATAATAATATACAAAAAAATATAATACATCCAAAAAGCACTTAAAGGCCGTCTTTCTTAGCATTTTGCAAGTTTCGTCGAATTCAAATCACAAAGGTCCATGGAGGTCCATTATACACGGCGTTGGGTCAATCGTTTACGTATCTTATCACAAGGTCCAAGGGAGAGGGTCCAACGTTTATATATAGCAGATATCAACAAGCACAGTATTAGGTCGTAAAAAAGCACAAAACAGACCACCAGAACACCACGAAACAAACGTAACATAAAAAAGTTTTTAAATGTACCTACTATTACTGTTTAATAAATAAATTACTTGAAGTGAAAACGAAAAGTTGTTATTTATTTTGCTAGAATATTTTTAAATTTATTTGTAATGTAAAACATGTTGAAATAATAGTTATAAATAATACATTTTTTTTATTAATATTTAGTATTACTTTATTGTATTGTTGTCAACTAGCTCTATCTATTGGCAAAAGTATAAAACTATGGCCAAACTAGCGTACCTAAACACACAGATGGCAGCACTGTCTATGCAAATTTTTGGAAGTTTCACGCCCTTGGTTCGATCCCAATAAATGTTGGTGTTTTTTTGTCGTAAAATATTCCGAGCCGTAACTCGGCATCGATATTTCTTTACTATTATTATTTATGTACTTAAACATAACTGAAAAAAAAACAACTCTACCTACCTCATCGCGGAATGTAGGCACTATGTTACATAATTATCAAGAAAAAGCTCGTATGTTAGGAGGAAAAATATTATGAAGAAAAATGACTTCGTTGGTAATTTAATTAGTTGAAGAGGATATAAAATAACGGCCTTTCCACACACTTGCAACGATGACGTGGCGTTTCAGACTCGGTTTCCTATGTCAGCAGTTTTACTACTAGTATGGCTTCCTGATTAATCAAACACAGACCGTCTGAATGTCAAACGGTCAGCATGGCCCTGATGACCTAGTATTATCTGATTTTCAGAATTTGCAACCATTTTTACTGTTTTCAAGGTGTTTGAAGGAGCGTCTTAAAATACTGTTTGCATGAATCTTTTGTCGATATGTTGGCAATAATGACCAAAAATATTGACGAATCAGCAGAACATCAGTTAAATATCTAGGAAACGAGGTTTTGGCCGAAGAAAAATTCTCGGCCAAAAAACATTCGCGTACGATCCGCAGACATGATTAGTTATTTTACCTTGCAAAGGACAAGAAAAATATTCGGGGTTGATAGCCAATTTTCAGTATTTGGAGCAGCATCAATAGAACCACTAGATGGCGAAAAATACTCTATATCTCATAAGAAACCTTACCAAAAGCCTGCTTCAAATCCTGTGATGCAAACTTTTGGTAAGGTGTAATGTGTAAGCCCCTTTACAGCTGCCTTCTCTCAGGCAATATAATAATTAACCTGCCACTACATGATATATGGTCGTATTTGTTATTATGAAAAAGATTATGTTACCACCTGAGATGTATTAAAGAGGTACAGAGTGAGGTGTTTTAGAAATATAGGGCTTTTTAGTTAATTGTTTATCACTTATACTTTATTAACACCTAAATGTAAATGTGTTGCTGTTCCATAAATGGTGGGGCAATTAATATCGTGTCCTGCGTGTTCTGTTGTTTGTTCATTACAGGAATTGAAGGACGCTACTATAGGCGCCAAACTAGTGCACAATTTAGATGCCAAAAATATTTTAGCCTTGATCAAGAAGAAGCACACTATCAACAGTGAAAAGAATAAAGGGAAACCTTTGCTCAGAACGGGACATGATGATTCCGGTGTTTGAGCAAGCTTTTCTCCAATTTCACAAGTTTTTTTTTTAAAGCTTTAGAGTAGGCTAAAAAATGTTAAGATTGCAAAAACAAACCGGGAACTTTGGCGTTACGTCAAAGTTTAAAAAAAAAATCATTACAATAATATAAACCCGTACCTTTTTGCTATTGAACTTTTTAATACCTTGACCTAAAAACTCAGGTTTTAAGACCTTTAACTTTAAGTACACAAAGTAAAAGAAGTATCTCTCACTTGTAGTGTAGTCGCCATTTTTTTTTACGAGATGATTTTATTGTTTTTAACTTTTGAGAAGTTGTTTATGATGATGACTGCCAGGTTGGTTTAGTACTGCTGAGCATTGCCCTGAATTTTTTCACCCGTGGAAAGATACATTATTCGTGGGTACTAGAAAAAAAGTAAGTGATAAATGATAAATGATAAAATGATGTTTATTTTGCAAGTAGGTTTTTACAAACACTTTTACACGTCACTTTTTAAAACTAGATGGGGCCGGTGTTTCGTACCTGACTACTCTGAGAAGAAACAGCCGGAACAAACTCAGAGGTCATAGTCTCTTTTGAAGTCCAGACATAATCTTGCTCAATTCACATGAGGACTATGCAGATTAGTGTCTGAGATGGTCTTTTGAAGAAAGAACCACACAGATTTGAGTGGACCTGTCCAGTCATTGCAAGCATTTGTCAGTTATCGTGTAGCTCGACTTATAACTCAAGGAGCTCAACGAAACGACGAACAATACCAAAGAAAGGACATTTGGGTAGGTCGCTTATAGTACTCAAACTGCCAGACAGTTGTGGGAAAAAAATAAACAAAAAATACAAATGTGACCCACATGGTCCCCACATTCACAATAATCAAATAAAATTAATAACAAGTTCTTTTCAAAATGAATGTAAATAAAAATCACAAAAATCATTAAATGTCACAATGATAATAAAAAGTAAAATACTTAATGAAATAAGTATTCATGTCAAATCAGTAAATGTCACATAAAATAATAAAAAAATAAAGTAAAAAATAATAAAATACATGTCAAATCATAAAATGTCACATAAAATAATAAAAAAAGAAAGTAAAAAATAATAAAATACATGTCAAATCATAAAATGTCAGAGTGTATACAAGAAAGGAATCAACAATAAACAAGCGAAGTCCGAAATTTCGCCATTCACAGAGCAAATTTAATTGGAGCAGCTTAATCCCAAGCCTTTTTATCTTCGAGATAGTGATTAACATGATAGTAGGCTTTCAGGCATAACTTCCGTTTTATGAACGATTTGAATTTATTTAGACTTAGTGCTTGAATATGGCTCGGAAGTTTATTGTAAAAACGTATACATTGGCATCTAAACGTACCCCCTATTTTTTTGAGCCTCGTTGCAGGAACAACAAATTTGTGTTTGTTCCTCGTATTTATGTTGTGGATATCACTGTATTTTTTAAACAAATTAATATTTTTGTGTGCGTACAAAAGGTTTTCATAAATAAACTGAGAGGGCACAGTAAGAATATTAATCTCTTTAAATTTTTCTCTGAGGGAGTATCTGGGTCTTAATTTATAAATTGAACGAATTGCCCTTTTTTGCAAAACAAATATTGTCTGAATATCGGCGGCATTGCCCCACAAGAGAATACCGTACGACATCACGCTATGGAAATAACTAAAGTAAACTAAACGGGCTGTCTCTAAATCAGTTAAATCACGAATTTTTCTAACGGCGTATGCTGCAGAGCTAAGTTTCTTCGACAATTTGTCTATATGCGGGCCCCACTGAAGCTTGGCATCCAAAGTTATGCCTAAGAACACTGTGCTCTCTTCCGGTTTCAACTCTTCATCCTTAATTAGTACAGTAGTTTCCACTTGTCTTACATGGGGTATCGTAAACTTAATACATTTTGTTTTTTTCTCATTTAGAAGTAGATTATTAACATTAAACCAATGAACGACTTTTGCCAGGGCGCTATTAACATCATCCGTAACTAACTGGTGACGTTTGAGTTTAAATAAAAGAGAAGTGTCGTCTGCAAACAATACTATGTCATGATTATCCTTTATGAGGTAAGGTAAGTCATTTATATAAATAAGAAACAAAAAAGGACCAAGAATTGAGCCCTGGGGTACCCCCATTCTTACTACGGATCCGGGAGATCTTTTCCCGTTAACATCAACTCTCTGAATCCTATCACTCAAATATGAAATAAGAATATCCAGAGAGGCGTTACGGATTCCGTAGTGGTGTAGTTTCCTGATTAATGTTTCATGAAGAACACAATCGAAGGCTTTAGATAAATCGCAAAAAATGCCCAAAGCGTCGCATTTGTCCTCCCAGGCATTATAAATGTGACCTAAAAGTTCAACACCGGCATCAGTAGTTGAACGACCCCTTGTAAAACCGAACTGTTTTTTATGTAATAACTTATGATTATTGAAAAAACTTTGCATTTGTGCCAAAATTAATTTTTCAAAAATTTTACTAAAGGTGGGTAGTACTGAAATGGGTCTATAATTAGTGGGGTCTAATGTACTACCCGATTTAAACAATGGTATTATTTTACTATATTTCATTAGATCAGGAAACTCACCACGGTCAATACAATCGTTAAATATTACAGCTAATGAAGGAGCTACAATCTTTATAATGGATTTAGCAACGTCTACAGAATGACCCCATAGATCGGCGGTCTTTTTAACATTTATGGTGTGAAAAGTTTTAATTATATCTTTACAGGTGACATATTGAAAATTAAATTCGGAATCACAGACTGAAACGTTTTCCCTTAGTAAAGACTCAGCAGCAGTAGGTGACGAGTTTAGCGATTTAGTAGTCGATACGGGAATATCCGCAAAGAAATTTTCAAAGGCTGTGGCAACTTGAGTATCTGAATTTAAAATATTATCGCCAATAGCAAGGCTGTAGTCACTATTTCGGTTGCAAGACCTTCCCGTTTCGCTATTAATAATGTTCCATGTCATTTTAATTACATTACTACTATTTTTAATTTTTGAACTCAAGTAACGTGACTTTGCTATAAAACAAACTTTTTTAAATAATTTTGAATAATTCTTAACATACAAATTAAATTCTACAGTTTTTACATAAGTCCGCTCTTCATACAGCTCATAAAGTCGTTTTCGACTCTTATGAATACCAATGGTGGCCCAGTCGTTGAAAGAAGCGTTACTATTTACAGATATTGTCTTAGGGACAAATGTGTTTTCAAATTGTGTGCAATACATACTGAAAAAATCGTTATATTGTTGATTTGGATCATCATTATCTGACAAAAGTGGTAGTTTGGATAAAAGTTTAGTTTTAAAAGTTTCCAGGCGATTTTTACTTTTTGGATTAACAATGATATCCTTTTTAGTTATTTTCTTGTTTACATTTGGAATTGTGATTAATTGCCCACAATGATCTGAATCTATTAAGTTAATAATTGCTTTTTGGGTGGGTATAATATCAGTGTAAATATTATCTAGGCAAGTAGCACTAGTTGGGGTTATTCTGGTGGGCTCGAGAAATTTGTTTTCAAGATTGTATGACTGAAAGAGGCTTATAATTTTAGTACCTAACCCAGAATTGTCTAACAAATTAATATTGAAATCACCACAAATGATTATTGACTTCTTAGAACTACAGATTTTATGCAACACTTCATCCATTACCTTTTCAAAACAATCATACAACCCTGAAGGAGGTCTATACACACTTAATATAATAAACTGCTCCAATTCTATACAGGCTATTTCAACAGTAACTGTTCGCTCAACAGATAGGCTGACAATATCCTTGCGGTCTTTAAATTTAAGGTGATTATTTACTAAGATTAATGCGCCGCCATGTATAGCATTTACCCTGCTGAATGAACTACCAACCTGGTGATTACTGTAATTGAAAATTAATTGATGACATTTGAGCCAATGCTCCGTTATACAAAGAATATCTATATTGTTACAATTCAGGAAAAGTTCTACTTCTAATTCTTTGTTCAAAAATCCTTGAATATTTTGATGAACCAGGTTGATACTATTAAAACTTTCAAAACATTCGCTTAATTTACTATCTGGCTTCCTTATAATATTGCAAGAGGTCGCCTCCGTTGTCAAAATTTCTAATTTAAATGATTGACTGATTCATTAATTGTGATCAAACTATTGGCAGAGTAATTTAATTGAGTATTGCATTGGTCAACAGAGGCGACTTGATTAGCCAAGTTCTTGGCTGTAATAGAAAAAAAGTATGATAGCGACACAGCTACTTGTCTTTTCCAATAGTTTGAAAGATAGCACCTGTCCACAAGATATCTATCTTTTGTCAAATAAAAATTGTCACCAATATAATTATTAATGTCAATTAAATGAAATACATTACTATTAAATGTCAAATTATGCAATGTTCTGTTAATATTATATCTAAAGTGATTTTCTTCCTGTGGCAAACTTTTACTATAAGGAAATGTGAACATTACAATTTTTCTTAAACTAAGGTCACTTAATGATCTATAATATTGGAGTAATTCTCCTTTATTCACAGTACCCCCTATTACCAACAAATATTATTAGTACAGAATTCTGGGTGAAGTTGTAATTAATAATTTTCCTCATGATATCATATAAGGAACAACCAGGCATACAAAAGTTTATAATAGAATGTTCCGGATACTTATTTGTCAACAAGTGGCCTAAATCCTTACCAATTTCATCAGAGAAAATAACAATTTCTTTATTGACAATCTGTTTAGCTAAACAATTAGTAATTTCTAATGGTAAACTAACACAGGACCGCGGTATGGTTGTATCACCTAGAGACCAAGAAGAAAAAAAAATTCGTCGCAAGGACATGACATGCGTACAATAGGTATTAGAAAAAAACAAACAACAGACATACAACGCATTTAGACAAACACAAACATTAAGAATACAACAGAACCTTATTATAATAAAATTGTAACACAAAAAGGAACAAACGCAAAAAAAAAAAAAAATGAATAAAAGTTGCACGTCGTGAGTGCGACAAACAGGTTACCACTCAGCATGAATGCTGTAATAGCCAATACAACACAAATGTACTTAGACTAAAACATAAATAAAACAGCACTACTAAAGGCTATAATTTTATTTATATCATGCATAATAGCCGAACTATGTCAATTTTTGCGGACGGAGTCGCGCGTGAAATGCTTGTATAAAATAAAATAAAATGAAGTTATAAACCTAAAAACTTTGGCTAAAAAGCTATCGAAATCTTTAATATAAAATATCGATACCGCAAATTCCAATAGCATTCTGAAAACAAAATCACTGCCCTAAAATATTATATTTTCTTGGTAAAATTAAGTTTAGTAAAGACTTCAAATATTCCAATGATAATAATTTAATTTTGCGTACAAAAGCTATACCACGCGTCGATAAAATGGCTGACAGTTGAAGAACGTGAATAGTTTTATTAATAGACTTTGGGTGGGTAAATTGAATATCTATCAAAATAATATTGGTACAGTAAATAATAGATAGGAGATGCGAGGGACACATTCCACATGTCTGACTTTTTTATTATGAATAACTGACTTCGTCTAATGACTGTCAAATATCTGCGAATGATAGCCGAAAGAAACGGATTAACATGCATTTCGAGTAAAGTTTCGGTTTTAGTATTTAACAAAAGGTCACCTATCCACAGAGTGACCTTGATGTTCAATCATTGTGGCTGATATAACTTAGCCACGAGGCCCACGGCTAGTCATAAAATGAAAAACATGCTACAGAAATAGTTAACAAATGGGTCCCAAAAGGTGGACATATACCATCCCATCAAATATCCGCATTAAGCTAGGTCACTCGCTTTATATTCACGCCACCATACACCTCAAGGTAAGGTGCAGGATAAAAGGTTCCCTGTCCTTCAAAATCGAAGGACCAAAGGGAAAAGGGCACAAGAAAACAACGTATTACTTTACCAACATATAATATCTTGAGACGCGGTGGAATTAGGAACTACGTTTGAAATGTACTGAGTTTGACAGGTGGTTGACGGTTTTCTTAGCAAGCAGCGCCACCCTGGTGTCTCAAGTTATGTCGGTCGAGTAATAAGACGTAGGCAATTTGATTAATGGGTTTTGGTCCATGGCCAAAATCGAATTGTTAAGCCTAGCTGTATACATCTCACAAATTAAATTAAGTTGTAGGAAAATTGTGGCAATGATTAATTGTGGGGTATTAAAATGAGTGTCAAAATTGAGTTGCTTGATTGAATTTTGCGTTGAGATTCATGTTTTGTAAGTTTTGAGCCTATAATATGTGTTTTCTGAAAAGTAACTAATAACAAACTCAAATCACCAATTTATTTATTTAAGGACAACCAACAAAGCATACACCAAGACTTACTGCTCATTAGACGTTTCGCGCTGTTGGATATTTTGCTACTTAGACCTTCTGATCAGGAAAAATACATGTTTAAGAACTCATGTTGAATTTAACATTTTATAGTGTAGCCTTAATTAAAGGCTGCCACGGCATGCATTAAACAATGGAGAAGAAAATGCAGTTACAAAACAGATGTTACCCATTCAGATCTATCTAAATAACTAAAATCCGCTTTGCGCTGCCTTATCTGCCTGTTTCTGTATTTATACTACCAATAAAGTGAGTAGCCAGAATGTGACAACATAAATATTTTAATAAATATTTAATACTAGCTTTTGCCAGCGGCTTCGTCCGCGTGAAGTTTGATAATTGTCCCATGGAATCTTACTACCGGGATAAAAAGTATCCTATGTATTAATCCAGGTCATCATCCAAATCCGTTTAGTAGTTTTTGCGTAAAAGAGTAACAAACTTCACAAACATTCGCATTTATAATATTAAGTAGCATTTACTTAATAACGCGTTAGTTAACCAATATATTCTAGAACCAAGAATTCAAAAGCATGTGACGTCCATCAAGTCACTAGACTCATCGAGAGGAAGCCTATGTCCCAGCAGTGGGAACTTATTAGGCGGATTATGCTTGCGTCAGAAATACTAGTACTGCGACGTACGGACTACTCATTGGTGGAGTTTGTAAAAGGTTATTCGACAAACAATGAAATTTGGCTAAGCATTTACTTGTTGTGTACGAATAGGCAGAAGACAAAAAAAACGAATTAAGATTATCAAAAAATATTTGACTCGTGTTTTTTCTTTTGTTACGTAAACCAAAATTGACGAAGATATGACGCTTTTAAAATTCTCAATACGTCACGCCTAGGTATAATTTTTAGCTAGTTCTGACGTCACGAGCCCCCACTTCCGAGTTTTGATGTGTTTTATCTTTGTCAATATTCATTGATTTACAAAAACAAAAAATACGTGTCCATTAATTTCCAATACTCTAACTCACGGACTACATAGATTTGCAATTTTTTGATACTGTCGTCATGCCTACATTCCGTACATTACGTCCTAACTTAATACTATCACGGATGCACATATTAGACGTCAAAAATAAAAGAAAATGTAGTCATTTAGAAAAGGGTTATTAATGGTTTATAAGATATGACGAAACTGGATAACCATGACACAAAACCGCAAGAGAGAGATTTGGAAGAGACCTACACTCAGCATTGGGTAACCAAAGGTTTAAGAAGAAAATAATGACAAATGTATTCAAGAAAATACAGATAATATTACATCCGAATAAAATTCACGTTAACCTTGTCTACATAAAACACACCCTAAGGAGGAAATATAAGCAAATTCAAGTACATAAAGTTAATAAGACAATATATTAGAGATGAAAAATAAATTTTATCTCTCATCTTTTATACATCAAAAAGATTTTTTCGTAGACTAGTCTAATAGGTATAAAAGTAGATAACGATGCTGGCAGGAGTGAGCTCAATAATCTAATAAAGTTAGCTTAGCTTCACCTCAGGTGTCTCCATCTTTTGCTTAAGAATTTTAGTTCATTAAGTTAATTTTCATTTAAGATAATAATATGAAGTAAACATAGTTTATGAACGCTGAAGAAGGCAAAAAAAAAAAAAACGATGTATTCCACGTTTTACGCAAATAAATTCTCTGATCTTATCTTATCAACCGGGCACAAATCCAGACCCCGTGGCTGCTACTGATAAATTCCAGATTAAGAAACCCAACCACACTATGCTCGACCTCGGAATCGAACCCAGGGCCTCATGCTCCGCGGGCCTGTGGACGGTGGGCTATGGGCTAGCTCGCCGTCCGTCCGTCTCATGACGACAGGCCGTGTCGACGGCGCGTTCGTGTTCCACGCGCGCCTCAAAGAGAGTCAGCAAAAAGGAAGGGGTCTGAAAGGACCGATGCCTGCCGGGGTTGCGGGACTATTCGAAAGAGATACCGTGGCCCCGGAACACAAAGGGCGATGAAGGAACATGGATGGGTTTTAGTCAGTAAAAGTCTGACACTCCCTCCTGCTCCGCCCAGAGCGGGAGATGTCATTTGATGATTTCCCATCCGAACAAAATAAAAATAAAAAGGGCCTCATGCTCAGCAGTCTACTTATTGTTTAGTTGTCGTACATAGGTAGACTTAAAGAAACAATGACATTTATTATACCAGTCAAGCATCTAAATCTTAAAAATAATCAATCTTTCAATTTTATTGTGTCTCTTACCTGAGGCGCAGCGAGGATGTTCATGGTGTACTCGATCTCCTGCTGAAGATCAGCGGACTCCAGTAGACCCTTCAGCACCACGTGGCCGATCAGATCGTGGCGGCTGAACCGGTCGAAGTCGTAAACGGAGAACTGGATGTAGCGTTGACGCAGCTCTTCATACGGGACGCTAGGGGAAGAATATCTCGATTAGGATAAACTAATGCTTTTAGAAACTGGCATGTTTTAGAACCGAAAATTTCAAAAACATGTCCACACAAACGCACCGGGACCACGTGGTAGTCTATGGCCAACGGCCCCACACAGCGAGGAGAATTGTGTCTCAGCAGTAGAAAAATGATGCTTAAAACTTTTAGAAACGTTTAAAATATTGCGACCAAAAGAAAATGTAAACGTTCGAAACATGACAATGGTGTCGATTCTGTTGTGCACAAACTAATCTTAATTTAGGCTATTGCTATCTTTTTCTCTCAAATAAAACGAGAAAGAGACGGACGTAATTTAGAGCTGTCAAATTTAGTTGGAACTAATATTTCCATACAAATGAAGGGTGCACGTAAAACATGCCGACTAAAAACACGGTGAAGCGCAAGGCATAAACTAGTTTGACATCTCTAACCTAGTTCATAGCTATAGCCGTCCTTTTCTCACACTGCCTTTTAGTGAAAGATAGTAATAGCCAAAATTAAGTTTAGTTTGTGCACAACAGAATCGACACCATTGCCAAGCTAAAACCAACTTAATAAATATTAAGTTAATTTGTAGACTTACTGTAAGAAAAAAAAAAAGACATAATAGCGTTCTTTTCTGAAATTTTCCTTGAGAGCTTCGGTTTGAGTGGTTAAAAAACACCTCCAGAGACTCTAAGAGGGAACTCTTCAATAGAGTGGTTTATAAAAATAGTCCATAATACTCGAAAGATTTAAATCTAGTTTAATAGCATAATATATTCTCTATCCTAGTTTAATATCATACTGTTTACATAAACTTTATGTAACTTATGTCAATAAAAAGAATCTTCGAAGGGAAGGAAGGAAGGGGGCGAGTCTATTTATATACTAAAATATGGAGTACTTTTCTAGCACCAATTGTGTTTGAGAGGCCTCGACTATACTTAAAAAGGTGTAAGGCAATTCCCAGATGACACCCCGCGTCCACGAGGTCCAGCGGTGAAGCGGATCTCTCGTCGCATTGGCTTGTAGAAGATACGTTGATGCCTAACACATGTACACCAACCGACCGCGCGGACTCCGGCGTCCACCGCCTCTCCGCGTGGACGAGCGGTGTCTTGTGAGATTTGCCTCCGTATGCACGTAAGAGAGAAGTCTTCAATGGAAGTGGATCATAAAAACTCGGCCAAGTTCGAGTGGGACTCGCGCATGAAGGGCGGAACCCTTGATGCGCGAGTCCGACTCGAACTTGGCCGTACCATCATAGTAGAGGAGCCCCTTTAAATTTTTATTTGTTGTTATAGCGGCAACAGAGATGCACATTCTGTGAAAATTTCAACTGTACTGTGTACATACCAATTACGGATCGTGAGATACAGCCCGCTGATAGACAGACGGACACACAGCGGAGGCTTAGTAATAGGGTCCCGTTGGTTACCTTTCGGGTACAGAACCCTAAAAATGGTCAATAGCGTATTCTGGAAAGTTTCGAACAATATCGTTTATAAGTTATGAATCCTCGTCAATCATTCGACTGTCAGTTGAGTCTATCTTTTAAGTGACTTCACGTGTATGAGTTATCTACAATATATAATAAATAAAGGGTACTATCAAGTCCCAACAATACTCAGAAGTGCACTGAGGGAGAAAATTGAACTTTTGAAACTGTGACGTGATTTGTTATACAAATATAGCTTGTAACAGAAAGTTATGGTCACATTTAATGGTGTGTCAAGGGACTTTTTACAATGGAACCAGTTTACTAATCGTGAAAAAAATTATCTGCGACTGTTTCGGGTCTGGTCAAAAAAAAAAAAAAAAACGGTAAAAAAAATCAGCTGTTCCCTACAATTATGTTCACATAACTCGTCAAAATGTATGGAAGAGTTCATTTTTTTTCGCGATTCAGGGTTTGGTCCCATAGTAAAAATTGTTCATAATGATGAGTACAATGACCGGTCGAAGTTTATCGATATCGTCCGGAAACACAGTGTATAAAGGGTGTAAATAGATCCTTAACGAAGCCGAAAGGCACTTGTTCTCCCCGTCATTGCGATAGTTTTTTTGTTCTACACCATACCTGGGAACCTTCTAGTTACGGAGATATTGGGGTCAAAGTACCAACTTTTTTCAAGTTTTTTTTAAATACATTTTTTAATGTAAGAACTATAGTTTTACCGTAAAACATGATTTTTACCCAAAAAAAAAAGTAATTTCCCGGCAATAATTTGATGTAAGTACTGAATGCTTGGTTAACGACTTCGTGAAGAGTCTGTTTACACCCCGTATCTTCCGTGATTTTCAATTTTTCTGAGCTCCCGAAATTTGGAGGCAAGCGCCACGATTGCGGAATAACGCACGCAAGATATCCCGTAAGTAACAGTGTAAGTTTAAATAATCTGCTGTCCCATACATTTGCGTTTTGGCTCGAGTAGGTCATGAAGTTTTGTATGCTACAGTTGATATGTTTTTGCGAATTCTGTGTATGTAAAATGGAGTAAGTTGTTCAGTATGATGGTCTAAAGCAGTGGTTCCCAACCTTTCTTGGACCAGGTGGCCTACCATGACGTCTTAAAGCAGGATCGTTTTAATCTTGTTCCAGTGTGTGTAAGAGACGGAGCTATAGAGGACGTCTATCGCCATCTCTTTCCCACACTGGAACAAGATTAAAACGATCCTGCTTTAAGACGTCATGTTAGGCCACCTGGGACCACTTTGGTGTCTTTATTGTAAGTAGGGGCCAATAGGTACTGGATAAACATGGAGACCGACATTATTATATCTAGGGGGGTGAATCATTAACTCACACAATGCAAAAATTGGAAAATGAAATAGGGAATAACGTTTGGAACAAGCGAGAGCGAGAGAGAGAGAGATTTAAAAAAAAAAATGCATATAGTTTCAATTAGGTTGGGTTGAGCTTGCATCTTCTATCCATGTTAAAAAGTACGAATAACAGTTCAACCTTTAGCGAACCATATTCGAGGTTCCTGCGGACCACCGGTAGTCCGCGGACCATAGGTTTAGGAACCACTGGTCTAAAGTCACCTTTAAATATGATTAAATATTTTTCTTAAGTCTGATACATTGAAACAATACTGAAAAAAACTAAAAAAAAAGCAGGTTTGCAAGATGAATGTTCCCGCAAATAAAGATTGATCGTAACCTTTGATTGATTCACTGAAGATCTGTCTCTCTAACTTTGAAACTTTAGCAGACTAGCTTTTACTCTCAGCTTTGTCCGCGTGGGGTTCAGACATTGGTGTCGATTCTGTTGTGCACAAACTAAACATAATTTAGGCTATTGCTATATTTTTCTCTCTAATAAAACGAGAAAGAGACGGACGTAATTTAGAGCTGTCAAATTTAATTGAACTAATATTTCCATACAAATTAAGGGTGCACGTAAAAACATGTCGACTAAAAACATGGTGAAGCGCAAGGCATAAACTAGTTTGACATCTCTAACTTAGTTCATAAATATAGCCGTACGTTTCTCGCACTGCCTTTAGTAAAAGATAGCAATAGCCCAAATTAAATTTAGTTTGTGCACAACAGAATTGACAACATTATCTCACAGGGACGTGTTAACGGGATACAAAGTTTCCTCTGACCTAACCTAGTGGTCGGATGGTAAGCCAAATCGCATAGGAATCCGTTCAGCTGTTAAGACTTGGAAAGTATGAAACAGAGGGCCGGATGACAGACAGGCCGATATATTATCCTATTAGTTAACAGGGATCTACTGTTAAGTATTTTTATGGTAACCTAAAAACTCAATACAAGCATTGAACAAATAATAAATAACACTATCTAAAATTGAAAGATTTGCATAATACACAAAGCTTTGTTATCAACGAACTAAAAGTTTTATTTCGGTAGATGAAACAGATTTATTATAAATGCTAATAGGACCAAACAACATTGAAAGGGGTTTCAACTTCGACATTTTCAACGACATGTGTAAAATTCTTACTTGGTATTATTACGCATGTTTGGGATATAATGTATACGGGAAACGTATCAACATTATAATAGGTTGCTACAAACACATTCGGGTCGTGGTGATTCGAAAATTGAAATAAATGCAGGTATAAAGTGTTTAGTTTTCAGGAAAATGCCGGTTGGCTTAGCTCCGAATGTGTCGATCTGACTTGAACTTGATTCAGCGACATTAGATCCTGAACAGAGTTCCCCAATCAACACAAGTCAAATGAATACCATGGTCTGCTTGCCTTTTCCCAACTATGTTGGGGTCGGCTTCCAGTCTAATAGGATGCAGTTGAATTTATTTTTACATGGAGCGACTGCCTATCTGACCTCCACAACCCACTTAGTTCTTGGTAAGACTGGTTGTTAGACTTTCGAACCGCTGACTGCCTGTATTGACTGCCAAAGATCTACAAATGACAGCCGGAACCAACGGCTTAACGTGCTTTCCGAGGCAAGGAGGAAACTTGGTATGTAATGGGTGGTCATCCATCCACAGACCAACCTAGGCAAGCGCGGCTTAACCTGAAGATCGACCCGAGCGGCTGTTGTTATTTAACCACGAGCTCCTCATAAGCCGAATGATTACCAAATTAGTTTAATGACTGCTTCGGACTGGTTCGTTGTTCGACAAATACTGCCGAAATGAACGTACTGACCCGAACAAAAGTAGCATCTCTCATGTTGACTGCAGAAATCTTTCACGTTTCGGCCAATCAGAAACTTATGAAATGTGCCTTTGAAATATCACTTTTTCAGGTAAGGTCTCTGAACTTTGAGTAAAAAGTTTCCAAAAGTTTGACAATTTATTTGTTTTGCATACAAATTTGGCTTTTTTTTTGTCGCCTACGATATCCGAGGAGGTTGTTGACCTTGGCTAAGGGTCGGATGTAATTATGAAGAGTTGCCAGAAGTTTCTAGAAGCCGTTTAGAGTTCCTTTGCGGAAGTAGGAGGTACTTTAACAGAACCTTTCAAGGTTATATAAAGGGTAAATTGTTTTGTTGGAATAAAGGCTTTATGTAATTTCAAAATAATTCTTGTACAACAGAGCGAGGTGCGTGATGGAATAAGAAAAGGAAGATTTTTACCCTACAGTCACAGACCAAAGGGGAAAATAGATCCTTTGCACCTAACCTTTTTAGTATGTACAGGTCCAGTCATGTAAAAACAACGCTGACCGCTGAAGTAAACATTTTCGTTTTTTTTTTTCTAGCCTTTTCCAAAGACCTACTACAACAGCCTATAACGTCCACTGCTGGACATAAGCCTCTCCCATGATGGGAGGAATTTGCCGTAATCTCCACGCTTGGTAGGCGGATTGGAGATCGCAGTGTTGAAAGACTAACAGAAAACGCTGCTGCCCATTCTCTGGTCTACGGAGGCGCAAGGTGTTCTGCCTCAGACATTAGTCGCCTTATACGACACCCGTGAGTATAATGGGTTGGTTCTATTCTACTCTGCCGGATACCACATGGCCAAAAAACTAAAGACCTAAGTAACTAGTAAAGTATGCCTATGGTATTAAGTCCGCCTCTGTAATTTGTGCTTGAAGTGTTAATTAAATAAATAAAGTACATATTATGATTTCTATAATATAACCAACTAATCACTCCTGGGACACACTTACCTGTCGCAACTTACAAATCACTCCTGGGACACACTTATCTGTCGCAACTTACAAATCGACGCCAATTTCACACAGCGACCACGGCTATAACGATACTAATCCCAAATATTTTGTTTTAATTAACATCAGAATTAAGTAACAAGAAGCTAATACGAGTATTCTACAAATTCCGAAGAAACTTTTAAAAGTGAAGCACAATTAACGTCAAGATGAAAACTAAGAGTAAACTCAATTTGCCGGTAACTTCAAAAGTCAGGTGGCACTCAACAAAACTAATATTTTGACGAAATATTGCCAAGTTTCTGTCGCCAAGTCTCTGTCGCCAAGTCCCGAGGGACGGATCGAACGGCGGATTAACGTAGAAATAGTATTTTAAGGAGTTACGGATCTTGGAACTTGTCAAAATTGATATTACATTTTTATACTTGGAGAATTTAGTGCAAGTTACTGTTCTTTACTGTGCTCACTTATTTCACTAACTTTAGATAATAATATCGAGCTTTTTCTATTGACACTTTTATAATTGCCACTATTTACAGTTCATTAGCCAAATAAATTCCTTAAATTAATTATAGGTGCAGTACCGTAACTTGTTCACCCCGTTATTGCGATTTTTTTTTGTTCAAAATTTTTAATTACAGTTTTTAATGCAATAACTAAATTTTAAATACAGCACAATGTTTTGAGTGCGTTAGAAAGACGAAGAAAAAAATTTAAAAAAAAATTACAAAAAAATAATTTGGCTCTTAATATCAAAGTAACTGACAACGTTGGAACCGATTGATCTAAGTGACAATTTTACCAATACTGTGGTTATTACACAATAGCATACAAACAATGATAATCGTTCCATGCCAGCCTGATCTAAGTGCACTTTAGTGCTTTCTTCCTTGAGGTAGTGATCTCAAAAAAGAAAGCACTACATGTTTTGAAACATGTCATTATGAAATTGCTGCGGACTGCAAAGTGAAGGCCATGCCACACTGATCTAAGTAATTAGGTGCACTTACATACTGTTGTGCCTTATAGAAACATCCGTATATACAACTATCCACTTTATTTATGTCATGGACTGTACAAGTTCTGTCCAGTTGCTAATCTTTCCAGCTGAGAAACTGTCCAGCTGAGAATCTGTCCAGCTGAGAATCTGTCCAGTTGCTACGGATCCGATCAGATGACGCCTTGCCTCTGGTTACAACGTCGTCAACTTATCTATTGTTAGTTACCTAAACAGGAAGGTCTCATTGAAGACAGGGTTCAAGTTCTTGCGATGGACCTTGGTCTGGAACTTCTTCTTGCGGTCAGGCAGGAGGAACACCTTGATGTAAGGATCGCTGCTGCCGGTCACGTCCTTGATGGGCAGGTCGCGGGCTTCGAATATCTGGACAAGAGAAAATAATCATTTTAAATAGGTATATTTATATTGTTCGTATTTTGTTTCGGCACCGAGTAGAAATCATAATCGTATTGTGAGTTATCGCCACCTTCTATGACATTACATACATAACCAGCGTAACATGTTCCCATTGCTGCACTGTTGGGACACATGCCTCCTCTATATGAGTGGGATACCTTGGCTGTGTTTATCCTACCAGTTAGCGAGGTAGAAAAAAAGGCTGACTGCACGACACAAGGGGCGATTAGTTATTACACAATTGCAGTTGACAATATTCATACCTACATAATTTCAGACGTCATGTTTAATCACATTTATAAGTTCTTACTGCTAACAATTGCGCCATTAATTGCCCGTATCCCTTACCAAGCTTAAGCACTCTTGGCGGCTTATTTTAATGTAAACCGATATTGCGTTGACTTCCCATCTCTATCGCCAGATAAGCTACGAGAATATGACATCATAATATTTTGTTTACATCAAAACATCGTGGGTGTATACATCAATGTGAACTCATTCAGATTACCGGAAGAGCATAAACAACTGATACCAAGATTCGAATCCTGAAAAAAAAGACTAAAAAAACAAAGTCGGGCGTGTGTTTTTTTTTATAGCTTTTTCCCAACTATGTTCAGTCTAACCGGATGCAATTGAATAGAGAAAGTAGTAGAAACCGAAACCAGTTTTTTACATAGAGCGACTGACTATCTGATCTCCACAAGCCAGTTAGTGCTGGATAATACGATACCCTTTGGTAAGACTGGTTGTCAGACTTTCAGGCCTGTAACTACTGTAAAAGATCTATAAATGACAGCTGGAATGAATAGTTTAAGGTCATTTGAGAGGCATGGAGGAAACCCATCCACGGACCAACCTAGGCAAACGCGGCTTAACCAAAAAGTCGCCCCGAGCGTGTGTAAACCAATGTCTACTCACTCGGATTTCCGGAAGAGGATAAACAAGATTCAGTTCATTTTTATTTTTGGTTTTAATGTTGTATGTTTTTTTTTAATTTATCACGCCTAAACGGCAGAATATACAAGGACTCTTTAAGCATTTTAACACCTGATCGGTAAATAACACAATACATTCTTAGCAAATAAAGCATTCTATTCTATCTACAATTGTTACCAAGATTCGAGTCCTTAAGACGAGTTCTTTTTACAAAAAGAAAACACGCTCAAACGTGTGTTATTGTGAACGTGAAATAAATCGTAAAATTCATCCAATCAATTTAAAAATTAATCCGCCTGACATTTCCTTCACGTGGATGTCACCGGTTCAATTATTGAATTAATTATCCGGTTTCCCATACAAATGGATGGTTCATCAAATCCGTCAATTAATTTTGAGTGACCTTATCGAGAATGATTTTTGACGTGTCATTGGTATTATTTCATAATCATGGAATAACGACTCTTTGGACAAATTAATATAGAATTCAAAATCGTAACATAAAATCTTGCCTTTAATCCCCAAGGGTAAGAGGTGTACCTAATAGTTCACTCAGTATGTCTAAGTCCCATGTAATAGGGGGAGACCCTATTGCCATCAACCGGGTACGGGCACACACGGGCAGACTCCGTGGCTGCTACTGTGAAATTCCTGAAGGAAAGACCCAATAACACTTTGTCCGACCCGGGAATCGAACACAGGACCTCTTGCTCAGAAGTCGCGCTTGCGAGCACTAGACCAACGAGGCAGTCCATTCAAAACAAAAGTCCGTAATTTTTTGGTTAAGAATCTGTATTTTTGCTCGTATAGACTTGTTCCATATTCACCTACCTTGCGTAACTTTGACAATTTTATAATAATTTTCATAATTTTCGTATTCTCACAAAGTTCTAAATACATATTTAGCCTGAACCTGAAATATTTTCTCATATGCACGCCAAACCACAATCTACTACCCCAACACGCTCGTAAAAGCATATTATGTAAATATCATCAATTTCCCCCATTCACGTTCGATAGGGTTCAATAACCTCACGTAAAGGTCTTGAACCACACGCGAAGAAAATTCAATTAAGATCCTTTACACGCTGAATTTAATAAAAAAAAAACCTTTGACATTCAATCTTAAGGCTCGTTTACACGAGGAACTTTTGTCGACAGTTGAGAAACGAGACACCAAGCGACAAGAGGCGTCGGGCGTTGTCCTCACAGTTACTTTGATTCGAAATTCAAATCGAAGTTTCGAAGGTGACCGCAACCAATAACCTCATATCAGTGGCGAAGACCAATGAAATGACGATCTGCAGCGACATGAGTGGTTTTTAGGTGACTTTATGAAAACAGCGACCATGCAGCATACAATAAAATTGAGACTGCTTCTTCAAAGCTAAAACACTAGAAAGTGGTCATTAGACAACACCCCCAATATGCAATTTTAACGTTCAAAACTTCCGGATTCTCTGCCTAATTTGAATTTGATTTCGTTTTCATGTAGAGAAATTTTTGTTTTGAGTAATAGAGAAGTATGGAAGAAGAAGAGATGCTGCGCCGACCCCAAATAAATTGGAATAAGGACAGGAGAATCATGACGAAGATAGTTTTTTTTTTTCCATAAACTAAAAAATAAATAAAAAACCAATAAACCTTTCAGATTTTGGCTATTTTTCCCGTTCGTTTCCTGTTTACAAAATTCAACTTTTCATCCATTTTGAAAGCGACAAACAGTTCCCGTGTAAATGAGCGTTACATTTTCACAAATCTTGATCTAAATGTCACTCGGCCCCGTTTCAGGAGTACCTACAGAACCGATTGATTTGGAAAAATCACGTCCATTCGGCAAGTTACATCTTGCTGACCTAAAAATTTTGATTGGATGAAAAAGGAGGCCGATGTGGACTTGGTTAAGATCGACGATTTAATTTGGCTCTTTAATGTCACGGTTTTCGCTGAACAGTCTTTCAGTTTGTTTGGCAGGCTTGTTTTTTGGTTCATTCCCATTTGTTCTACTGAACAGTTATACGATAGAACTAATGGGATTCTGTCCTCCTGGTATTTTGTGAGACTTTACTATACTACAATAGGCTAGTTTCCACCATCAATAAATTGCAAATCTATTCAGTCCGTCAGTAAGAGTATTGGAAAATAAGGGACACGTATTTTTTGTTTTTTGTAAATCAATGAATTTTGACAAAGATAAAACGCATTAATACTCGGGATTGGGGGCTCGTGACGTCAGAACGCACTAAAAATTATACCACGTCAATTTCCTTCATCAATTTTGGTTTACATAACAAAAGAAAAAATACGGGTCAAATATTTTTTGATAATCTAACTGGCGGACTAATTAGATTTTTTCAGGACACAAGCCTATTGTATCTCGTGTTGTCCTTGTCAGTTTCCTGTTGCGTAATCTTCGAGTGTAAGCTCGCACCACCTGAGGCTATTCCGAGTGCCAATATATAGTATTACAAGCAAATTAAAAGCGGAGTAAATTCGCATTAGTACGAGTTTTGCACAGTGTAAATGTACGACTACGCCAAAACGTAGTGCTAGTGAGAACAAAATCCCATTCGTTTTGTGTAATGGAACAGAAGAACAAATGGGATTTTTTGGTACCACTAGTTCTACGATTTTGTCCACCTTGAATCGGAGGACTAGTAGGAAAAAATTACTTGATTGGTCTTAATGCGTACACCCACTGTTTGTCAGTTAGTTTTAAGACCTACGTAATAAGAGCGACTCTAACATCAGCCAGGTACAAGTGCTGACTTCAAGCTGCTACGGAAAAACTCAATAACACTTTGTGGGAGCAAAACCACGTGTTCAGCAATAATGCTTGCGGCCCCTAGACCAAAGTCGCCCGTCAAAGAATTGGGAGAGCGGAAAAACCTCCCAAAAGAAAGACAGTACGCAGAAATTGAATTTTGTTGAATAACGTAACACTTAACCTTGTCAGAAAGGCGCATAATTATCGAATATTGTAAAAGACTAGGCCCTAAAATGATTAATTTACAATAACAGACGCTGTCAATTCAGCGGTTTCCAACCTTACGTCCCGATGCCGGGGTGAATGACCTCGTTATGGTATCTATATTGCCCTATAAGGGCGCGTTCCCACTATTTCGTGACAACAGATTATCCTGTCGTTTACAGCGTCGTGGGCTTGTGTATTTAAATAGACGTGTTCACATATACCTACGAATACGACACGAATGACTGTCGTCCACGACTTTAGCCAACTAAAAACCAACGATAAATTAATCGTCACAACATAGTGGGAACGCGCCCTAACAAGTCAGATAATTATTATTATTATTCATTTATTTTCACAATGAGAGCAGCAGTGGCCCAGTGGTGGCGGCCCCGACTTACGAACAGTAAGTCGTGGGTTCGAACCCAGACAGGTGCATTACTTTGTGTTTTATTTCATCACCACTGTTCTCAAAACAGTGAAGGAAAACATCGTGAGGAAACCGGCATGTCCTAGAACCAAAAATTCGAAGACATGTGACATCTACCAATCCGCACTGGGCCCGCGTAGTGGATTATAGCCCATTCCCTCTCATAGAGAGGAGGCCGTGTCCCAACAGTGGGAACATTTATAGGCTGATGATGATGATGATGATGATTAACAGAATCAAAAAATATTACATACATTGTTAGTAAATCATACATAGGTTAGTAGAACTAATATTATTCAATGTCAACATTATTAATTATAAATTATTAATTTATTACATTTACACTATTTTACATTGAAAAGGACCCCTCCAGATCCGTGAACGGTATACCTTATATAAAAGTTACCTAGGTTCAGTTTTGAAAAAAAATAGAAAGTAAATGTTAGCAGGGCTGAATGTCAAAGGAGGCATAGACATTCGAATACCTACTGACACTTTATATAAATATGGATTAGTTTTGCACTAATCATTGCTGAATAAATTAAGATCTGTTGTATTATATTTATTTTTAATAAATCAAAGAATGCAGGACAAGCTGAGACAAAATAGCAGGAAACTGGCGCCCTGACACAGGGAGTAGGGGTCGCGGCAGGTCACAAAGGAGATGAAGGGACGAACTGGACAGGTTCCGTCAGAACCGGATGGATGACGCGCGGGTTCGCGAGAAATGGAAAGAGTGGAGGGAGGCCTTTGCCCAGAAGTGGGACCGAACAGAATAGAAAAAAAAAAAAACAAGGAATGGAATAGTCGGCAGTCTACTGTTAGGTACGATGTCGACGATCCGAATGGCGTAGCGGTCAGTTAAAATCTAATTGGGGTTTTTAATTCAAAAGTTCTCCCAAGCAATAAAGCAAGTTAATAGCAATCGGCTAACATCGCACGATATTCGCGGTACTGAGGCTGCCTTACGTTCTCAGGGTCCCCGGTTCGAGTCCCGGTTGGAGCACATGTTTGTGTGATAAGCATTCACATTTGTTTCCGAGTCATAGATGTTTATATGTATAATAAGTATGTATTTAGAAACAAAAAGTATCTATGTAGTATATCAACTATCTGGTGTCCACGACACAAGCCTCGTTGCTTACTGTGGCACTAGATGGCGCTGTGTGTTCATGTCCAGCGATATTTATTTTTATTTATTTATTTTTAGGTGCATAAACGGGTTTGCCACGTTAGTTCCGCGATTAATATGTCAACAGCTGCACTACCGAGCGCAGCTTAGGTTACGATGGATAGGGCACGCCACAATAGTGGCGGTAAGTCCCCTCTTTGAGGAGTGGCTTGAGAGACGCCACGGCGTCCTCACCTTCCGCCTGACGCAGGTCCTCACCGGACACGGTTGTTTCGGGAGGTTCCTGCACCGAATCGGGCGGGAGGAAACGCCCGGGTGTTTCCATTGCGAGGATCGACCGGAGGACACGGTGGAGCACACGGTGGAGATGTGCCCCGCGTGGGCGGAGCACCGCCGTGTCCTCGAAGCGGCGATTGGCGGCGGCGACCTCTCGCGTCCGGCCCTGGTGCAAGCCATGGTCCGGAGCGAGACGGAATGGGACGCCGTCACCTCCTTCTGCGAAGCAGTAATGCTAGAGAAGGAGGTGGCGGAACGTGAGAGGGAGAGAACCTCACAGCGTCCCGGCCGCCGCGGGAGACGCCCCGGGCGTCGGGGGCCACCACGTGGCCCCCGGCCACCGTAGGCGCGGGCCTGTGGACGGTGGGCTATGGGCTAGCTCGCCGTCCGTCCGTCTCATGACGACAGGCCGTGTCGACGGCGCGTTCGTGTTCCACGCGCGCCTCAAAGAGAGTCAGCAAAAAGGAAGGGGTCCGCAAGGACCGATGCCTGCCGGGGTTGCGGGACTGTTCGAAAGAGATACCGTGGCCCCGGAACACAAAAGGCGATGAAGGAACATGGATGGGTTTTAGTCAGTAAAAGTCTGACACTCCTTCCCGCTCCGCCCAGAGCGGGAGAAGTCATTTGATGATTTCCCATCCGAAAAAAAAAAAAAAAAAAAAAAAAAAAAAAGGTTACGATGGATCATTCCGTCTATATTTTCACACAAAGCGAAGCTACACGTATGGTACAACTTAGGCTTAGCTCAAGCTGAGTACAGTCGCGCTTCATCCGAAACTAAACTTTGTTCGCATAAATGTAATGTTCTTATTCGTATACGACGATACAGTGGATCACAGTTCCATTGTTGGGTCCCATGAGTTAAGGTCATGGCACGGCTATACCGGCACCGCTCCAATTCAGCAATTGACTTGCCGAATGACACGATTTAATACTCTAATTTGAATAAGAGTATTAAATCGTGTGTCGTGATGTAATATGAAAAAGCCCACGGCGATCAGTCAGCGTGCTTGCCGGTACCATACAACTCGACTGGCAGCCCGCGCGCTGCAAGCGAGCGGACCGCATGCTTACAGCGCGCCGACTCCGAGTCGCCAGCGAAACAAAGTCAATCAAAAATGCCATATAACTATTGTGTTCGCGGTGACAGCAAGCTTACAACTCTCGGCCGGCGCGCGGACCGCGAGCTTGCACCTCGCGGACGACGCCGCCAACTACGCGAGGCAGCTAGCTGTGCAGTTGCGGTGCCGGTATACTGTGCCGTGACCTTTAGCCAGGCTACTATGGAGCGGCACCTTTACTGACGATAGGCTTGCCCTATTTTACAATTGTGAAATGTTACCTGTTATAAAAGGAGACAACGCAACGAGACCCAGGCTGAACATCTGAGGTCCTGGGTTCGATTCCCAGGTCGAGCTAAGTGTTATTGGGTTTTCCATCAGGAATTTTTCAATAGTAGAGTCAGAGTCTGGATTTGTGTCCGGTTGATGGCAATAGGGTCGCCCCCTTTTATATGGAACTTAAACATAACTGGCGAAATGTGGGTGTCTGTTAGGTACACCTCTGCCTAACCATTCGGGGATTTCAGGCGTGAAGAAATGTTATAATTTTTTTTTTTTTTTAAATAACACTTCTTCAATTTTTATTTCTTGATCGGTCAATGCCCTATTTCCTCTATTAGGGTATAATAATTTACAATAAGGAAGAGATCAATCAATGATTGTACTTCAGCTAAAGTAATTCAAATGATCTCGGTTATTGACTTGAGTAAAGTAAAATAATGAAACGAAAAGTTCCGGCGTCTATTTTTATTTTGTTAAGCAAAGAGCTTAATGAAATAAAAAACGAAAGAGACAAAATTAGTAACAATCTAGCGTAAGAGGTTTTTTTCTGATATTAAGTGGTCTAAAATTACTCTTTTAGATTGAATAAAACGTTATGGGAGTTGTGATTTGTTTACTTGCACGGACTGTTACTTGAGCCAATAAAGCTAGTTCTGACTACGTTATACACCGTTCATTTTAGGTCGTTCTGGAACCGAAAGCCACAAACCCGATCATCGAACTTGGTAACGATTATTCTTTATTTGCTTTTTTTCCCACAACTGTCTGGCAGTTTGAGTACTATAAGCGACCTACCCAAATGTCCTTACTTTGGTATTGTTCGTCGTTTCGTTGAGCTCCTTGAGTTATACGAGTAAGTCGAGCTACACGATAACCGACAAATGCTTGCACTGACTGGACAGGTCCACTCAAATCTGTGTGGTTCTTTCTAAAAGACCATCTCAGACACTAATCTGCATAGTCCTCATGTGAATTGAGCAAGATTGTCTAGACTTCAAAAGAGACTATGACCTCTGAGTTTGTTTCGGCTGTTTCTTCTCAGAGTAGTCCAACTAGTTTAAAAAAAAATTACGTGTAAAAGTGTTTGTAAAAACCTTGCAAAATAAACATCATTTATCATTACGCGACGGTTTTTTTTTAAATAACTAAAAAAATATTAAATTTATTATAAATTTAATTTTTCGTGTTTTTTTTTTAATTCTTTTAATAGTTATTTTTTGAAAAAAAAAATTGTCCCAATCGTTCCGACTTCGATGATCGAGTTTATGGCTTTCGGTTATATGTATACAGCCTAACTGCGCCACTCTTGGTTAGCAACAGAAAAACAACATTATTAATCCTACACAAATAAATGACGCGATTATTTTTTTAAGTAACTGTTTTTTCTTTATTTTACTCCATATTTCGTTTTAGGTTTTTTTTATTAATTATGACCTCTAAACTCTAATAACGTAGATGTTTCACATCTGCCGGGCATCCCGTGACTGCCAATTTTTTATTTTCAAATTAAATTATAATCAGCCTTCCAATATTCCCACTGCTAGAACCCATACCTCGTTCCTTATGATGTAAGTTCAAAATTTCTTAGAATTGCATTTACAAAAATATAATAGAGCTTTAAAATACTTTGAAAGCTCTGGTTACTATGCAGTCAGGATTACATATTCCTCGCGAACAGCTACAGAGAGATAAACCTTTTATGACGATATTATCTACGTAGTGCTTACATTGTTAATTAGTTTTAATTGTCTCATTAAGGCTTCAGTAACGTCATTTGTGCTTTTATTATTCATTATGTCTAGGTTTCAGGTGAATTGAGTTTATTCATTCTTATGACAATGTGTTATTGTCTAAGCTGACATTTGTAGATCTTTGACAGTCATTACAGGTAGTCGCCCGAAAGCCTGACAACCAGTCTTATCAAGGTATCGTATCGTACTAACTGGTTTGTAGAGGTTAGATAGGCAGTCGCACCATGTTAAATACTAGTATTCACCTGCATCCGGTAAGACTGGAAGCCGACCCCAATAAATTTGGCAACAGGCTAGGCGGATGACGGTGAATACTAGTATTTTACATGGAGCGATTGCCTATTTTCTTTACGGTCTCTTACGGGATGGGTCCCAAAGGCTTTACTCAGAAGGGGTTCGGATTAGTCTTTTAGGCGGTATCGACACCTTTTGTGTGCTGATTGAAGCCACCGGAATAGTTCTAGTGAGGTAAAAGGAATCCAAAAGATCGAGTTAAAACAAAACAAAACAAAAAAAACTCGATCTTTTGTGCAAAGGTTTTTGATATTGAAAATCGTGTTACGGAACTGGCAAGTGGTCTAAAACTGTCACCGAATGGCGCCTAAGAACAGGGAAAAGTGAGTCGTCCGGCGGCGAGACGGGCAGTAGACATAGTTGCCATCGGGGGAAAAACCTGGATGAGACTGGCACAGAAACGTGGAGATTAGCACAAGAAAAAGGAGGCCTAGCTGTGGGTGAATTCAGGCTGTGGTGATGGTGATGAACGGAAATCCCACATTTCCCTGTCTTGTTTCCATGGTACCTTATGAAGTTAGCTATGACTTACCTTGACAACAAGAGCCTCGACTTCCTGGTCGTACTTGAGCGCGAAGTGTAGCTTGCCACAGAACTCCAGTTCAGCACTGTCGGTGGAGGATTGGCGAACCAGCTCGTTCTTGTACAGCTCCGGCTGAAAAGAAGTATATCAGTTAGTATCGAAATCATTTGTAGAAACCTAGGAAGGAATACAGTGTAGAAGGAGTTTATGACAGAGACCAATTCAGACTAGTCAACATAACATAACATCACCCCTGTAATCCTTAGGTTAGGCAGACGTGGACTTAAACATAACTGGTGAAATGTAGGTGTAGTATTACACCCACATTTCACACGTTATGTTTAATTCCCATATCCCTCTGATTTGTCGGATTCATGTGCGTATTATATAATTATCATTTGCTTCGGTGAAAGAAAAACATCATGTGGAAACCAGCATGCCTGAGCGATATATCTTGAAAAGCATTGTTTTTTTTTTGTAAATTCAAATCAGAGGTGGCATAAAAACTCTAGACACCAGGTTCGGCACTAACCACACGAAAAATAAAGAATGTTATAAAAGTCAACGCCTATTTAATTCTCCTAATAAAACCTAGCAGGTTATTGGTACATAAAACGTAGCAATTCAAGTCCCACCAATACTTTAACCGCACAAACAATCCTCATAATTACTCCCGTTTAGAGCAGCGGTGGCCCAGTGGTAGCGGCCCGACTTACGAACAGTAAGTCGTGGGTTCAAACCCAGGCAGGTGGCATTACTTTGTGTAATTTATTTCATCACCACTGCTCTCAAAACGGTGAAGGAAAACATCGTGAGGAAACCGGCATGTCCTAAAACCAAAAATTCGAAGACATGTGACATCTACCAATCTGCACTGGGCCCGCGTGGCATACATACTCCCGTTTACCACCAAATACAAGCAGAACCAACAATGTTAATAACACTCCCTTTTGGCCAATCAAAAACAGTAAAAATCCCACTTTTCCCATTTGCCCACTTTACAGCCAATCTAGCCTCAATCTACACAAAATTTAATTTACGGCTGAAACATGGCCGTTTAAATTTAACGTTGCCAATAAAAATAATCAATAGAGCGTGATGTTTCACGGTAAAGGTAATTTTATAGGTGGCTTTAAAGAATATGGTACAATAAACGGTGGGTCAATAAATTTGGTTTTAAGTGTAATGACGCATCATTACAGTTAAAACCAAATTTATTGACCCACCGTTGAAGGTCTGAAAAAGAAGAATAGGAATGAACTTTATGTAATTATGTGTTTTATTTACTTCCGTGATATACTGATTGACATCAACGTACAGTACCACACCACGGGGTTAATATGTATTTTTTTCTCGATACCCTGCTTGTCATCCTTCCCTGTCAAACGCCTTTCCTGGCCAATACATTCAGTTCTGAAATTTCAGTTCTGGAATTTCACAATTCACAATTGCACTACAGTTATTTTAATAAATTTTCAGGGGAGTTTACAAATATTGACAAATAAATTACAAGGAACCGTCAGTTACATGCGTTCGTATAATATAAACATAACATAACGCCAAAGCTTTAATCGCCAAAGAGTTAGGCAGAGGTGTACACCCACTTTTCACCAGTTTTGTTTAAGTACCATATTGTAATAGGGGGTGAGCCTATTGCCATCACCCATGCACAAATCCAGATTCCGTGGCTGCTGCTGAAAAATTCCGGATAGAAAAACCCATTAACAATTTGCAATAATAATATAAACACGTTACATACAGCACATCAACAGAAGTTTGAATGAATCTGTAGAAACTTATTGCTTACATTTTCACTGACATCGGTATTCGTAAAGTACCTAATTTATCCGTTTACATAATATCAGTCAATGTCCACTGAGTCTTTCGCAATTTTTTTTTTTTTATAAGCCCTAAATAAAGCGTAGGCCACACTGCCAGATAGCCATCAAGCGAGCGAACTGGGTGAGGCATCGTTTTATACTTCACTTGGTTCACACCGCAAACTACCTAAAGAGCCGAACAGAAGTATGAAAAAAATAAAACCGACTTCTTAAATCCCCAAAAATTGAAAAGTAACTTTAGCTTCAGAAATCGGTGACCTTTGTTTGTCACATCTTTGTATATCACCGAAGATCAGCATCAAATCTTCACCAAATTTAAATGGGACCACCTAAGGAGCATACTCTTTCAAATAAAAAAGAATAATCATAATCGCTTCATAAACGATGAAGTTATCCGCGAACACACATAAAAATATATATAAATATACGGTCGAAGTGAGAAACCTCCCTCTTTTGATGTCGGTTAAAAAGAGGTTCGCTCGGCTCGCTCGCTCGCTAGCTGGTGTGACCTGCGCTTAATACAGGTAAGTAAGTAGGTCTTTCTCAATCTTTTAAAATAAACAAATCTTCCAGCTTATTTAGCCAAAGTGTTTTCAAAATGTCTTTATTACGGAAATCCCTTGACGTTTAAGGAAAATTTAGGAAAATAAAGTTGCCTGAATTTTTTCCTTCCTTCGTATTTACTCATAGAAGTATCTAGTTAAGTAACTAAAGTAAATTATAGTAAAATTAATATGAAACTCGTTAGTTATTCATGAAATTAGGACGGAAATTTATATACGTTTCCACGCAATAGGCTGGGCTAATTTATGCAGCCTTCTACAAAATTCATGCCCTATCAATGGAATCCTTTTGGTTAATTTATTTATTTAACACTTCAAGCACAAAGTACAGAGGCGGACTTAATGCCATAGGCATTTTCTACCAGTCAACCTTTGGGTGATGCAGACACACTAGAGAAAACATTACCGCTGTGATGAAACTGCCAGCTTCTTGCGAATGTACTCTCGAACTTTAATTTTGAAAGCTAAACGATTGGTTGCCATCCTGATTTCCTGGGGAAGCGCATTCCACAGAGAAATAGATAGTTAATGTTCGTGTTTCTCCGTTATAATAAGTAGATACCTACCTCTGAACATGTTTTTATTTATTTATTTTATTTTACAGAAGGCTTACAGACAAGCAAAAAATGATAAACAAGTAGTATTTCCAAATCGCTAATTACAAGCCTCCACACGTAGATAAAAAGAAAATACATATAACGGAAAAAAAAGTACAGATGACAATTCATTACATGCGAGAGAAGCTACTTAACCATTTGCCGTCGCAAGGACGCCACACTAGTGCAGAACAAGTCGATATCATGGTCCCTAGAAAATTTATTGAAAACACGTGCACTCCTTATTGAAAAAACATTTTTCACATAATTGGTCGTTGTGGAAGGTACACTTAATATTGGTCGCTGACGAAATCCCATTAGGTTCGTGCGTTATCCTATATTTGCAACAAGTTCAGGACAGTCAATATAGCCATTTGCTGCCTGTAACGGCTGTCAATGATCTACTCGTACAATTGACAGCCGGGACCAAAGGGTTAACGTGCTTTCCGAGCCACGGAGTAAATTGTAAATTTGGTACGTAATGGGTGGTCACCCGTCCACCACCGAAACTTTAACCTTACATCACAGTACCTACATATTGATACCAACTTTTATCGAATACACAACTAGAAACTAGTTGGAGTCACAGTCAACTAAACTGTTTGTTTATGCGAATAACGTAACTACCGTTAATTTGTAGGCCAAACAATAATTCAGTTGAGTCTACACAGAATGGATTGTTTAGCAACACGACAAACAAGTACTACGGTAACTATAAATTCACGGAAACATTTACATCGACCTTCAATACTCTCCTGCGATTTAAACTGATAATATTATTTTATTAAAACATTTGCAATATTGTCATTTAAATATATAAATTAAAAGTTAATTATTTATAAAATACCTATCCTATACCGCGCTTGACCGTTTAGTTAAAACGCCGTTAAACACTCGCCAGCTAAAAAACGAGTACCCAGCAATGTAACAGGCTACTCAGCAACGCACACACTACTTAAAAACACACACACTACCCAACAACACACACCCTGCCCAGCAACGCACACGCTACCCGGCAACGCACCCACTGCTTAACAACACACACTCTGTCCCTCAACACACACAATATCCAGCAACGCACTCACTACCCAGCAGCCCACAGTAACCGGCAACGCACACATTACCTAGCAACACACAATAACCAGCAACGCACACAATACCCAGCAACGCACACAATACCCAACAATTCATACAATACCCAGCAACGCACACACTACCTAACAACCCAGCTACCAAAGTAAAGCAAAAACCGTTCGCCACACAATCACCTTCCTAACACAAAAGAGCTTATAAAAACGAAACCTTCATTACCAACCTGTCAACGATTTCCTGCATTCAAATGAAACAAGACTGTCAGCGCAGGTGACAACTCGATTTCCATCCCCTCATTATCGCTAGAGCTGTGAACGTGAACACTATTCAATAATGCGGGCGCTGATTGAAAGGGGAGGGGCTATAATGAGTTCCATTTCAAAGGGGCAGCGAGACAACGCATGTACCTACAACCGAAGACATTGACGGTCAACCGCTATTCACCCTTATGCCGTGAGCAATAAGGTTGAAATGTGGACGACCGTCATCAGTGTCTTCGGTAGTACATTGAACGTGTGGCGTAGAATGACGCTTGTGATTGTGGAATAATTACTTTGTCCTATACTAGAGATATCCTAATTTAAGTCACATGACTGAAGTTCGAATTTGAGTCAACCAATATGAAACGTCGTTTATGTAACCACCTGCATCGTGTGCCCTTTATCATCATCATCTTGTCAGCAGTAAGAAGTCCATTGTTGGACAAATGACTCATACATAGCCGGTTTAGATACTGGCAACCTTCACCATTGGGTTAGCACCGTGGTGGCCACGCGTGGAGTAAACTTACATAACGTAAATCCGAAAAAATTGATAATGCTCGTTTTAAGGTACCAAGTCATAAGATATTATTGTACCTCATTTTTATGTGTGCGATACTAATTTTGTCTATCATAAATTTTAAAACAAAATAATTGTTTTTCTATTTTCTGTTGTTATGTTTACGAGTAACGTTCGTGGTAGGGCTCAGACCATCATACCTTGACCAAAATAGAAAAGAAAGCAGACCAGTTGTACTTAATTTAATAAAAATATATAAGGAAACTTCCAATTACTATGTTACAAAAGCCATGTAATATACAATCACGAGGTACTTCATCACAGAACTTTCTCCTCCATCAACAAAAGAAAAAGAAAAATATCTCAAACAATTTCAGGAAAGAAATAAACGACGGAAAACTTCATTATTACTTGAAGTCTTACTTTTCCTGGCATCGGATTTTTTAGGGATGTTACGCTACAATATTGACCAGTACATTAAGGAGAGTGCTCACTGGGAGCATTCGTGTGTAATGTCTCGAGTTTGATCATTACATCGATCATAATTAGGTATGTCAAAGCGAGCATTACAGCGTGCAGCGCAAGACTTGGAATTTTACAACTTATACATTGCCAAATTAAGTAGTTACATTCTTCTTTATCGTGTGTTTAGCGCCTAGCCTGGTGTCAAATTTTGATGCCGCTCATTGACCTCTGACTTGGCTTTACATGCCGTCGAAAAATATCTCTCTGGCATGCTGGTTTCCTCACGATGTTTTCCTTCACCGAAGCAAGTGATATGTAATTATACAATACGCTCATGATTCCGAAAATCAGAGGTGCGTGTCTTGGGTTCCGACTTGAGACCCATGACTTGGCATTCCGACGGTTACACCACACCGTCAAAAGCTATCACTGATAGTAGTCACGTTAAACTAAACAAGACAGTGTATTTGTAAGACGATGCAACATAGCTCAAGTCTCAGGGGCTTACGAATGTTCGTAGTTCGTAACAAGATGCTCAACGTCGAGCCGAGAGAAGTTACAAACCCAAATGCTTCATTATCTTCTAAGTATGAACAATGCTGGGAAAGACTTTAAACAGCAACTGCAGAGCATGAGGTACTAGGTTCGATTCCCGGGTCGGGCAAAGTATTATTTGGTTTTGGTATTATGTTTTTCCATCAGGATCTTTTCAGTATCCACGGAGTTTAGATTTGTGCCCAGTTGATGGCAATAGGCGAGAGATTACAGGCGTGTGAAAGTAAGACTACAGTACTACCTACCTGACTTCCACGACCTCGTTACTAGAACCCTTTTTTTTTTATTCCGCTTATGTAAAACTGATTGTCACACCTTCTGGCACCTAAGTCCAATAAACAAAAGCAAGCTACTTCAACATTGTAATGTCATGTTCAACATCGAACGTTCTATTTTTAAAATACACTCAAAAGCTCCCAGTGAGCATTCCCTCTTACCTCAGTAGCCCCCCCTAGCGGAAATGATGTGGAAATGACACGTCTGCTAGTGACGTGCAGCTGACAATCTACGCGGGAACAATGGAGTTAATTTAGTACCTGGTTATGTCTACACCAGAGGGTTTGACGTGTTGGTTAATAGATTATGTGTATGAGCGTGTGTTTAGACAATCCTAGGGCAAGGGCAGTGGCGGTGTTTTCCAATGCAGGTGATGCTATTTTCGAAATTGAACTATGTCATAGAATAGGGTAGATGATAATAAAAATCTAATTAGTCCGTCGAAAACTCGTGTGACATTTAAGTACATTTTTTACTCAACTGTGACGTCACAAGCCCCCACTCATGATCTTTGACACGTTTTATATTCGTCATTTTTTTATTAAGGGCTCCTTTTTCCGGCAGTTTAGGCATTTTACGAGTCGAGACGGCTTGCGCCCGCGTTGCATAGGAGCCGTCGCGATATTAACTCCGGTGACTTATGGCGGCGAGCGAGCACGCCACAGTAAAAATAAATCAGTAGATCAAATTTTATTGCGTGCTGGTAATAATAGCTAGTTTGCAACAAACACGTATAGCTTGTTGTGCGTATAGCACTATGTAACACTAATACACTTTATATTGTTGTGAATGTATGACTGAGGCAGGCGATTATCATTCTATAGAATTTAAAGAATGGTGGTAGAAAATTTGGTGAGTACTATAATGAAAGACAAATATGTGATTAATTATAATAAAATAAAAATATAGGTCTGTACTAGGATAAAACTTTTTTCTACCTAATAAACGCAGCGCGACCGTAAACCGTGCTCTAGGGTACCGATGTAACCGATAGCAATGTTCAATGTCTTTAAAATTATTCAATAAAATCACCTACGTTATTGTCATGAATCTTTTCTTGATAAATAACTCATTTTTGAGAATCTATACAATGCAGAAATCCTACTAATGAAAGTAGTTGTAGTAAAAGTAGGTAGTGACCCCAAATAAAGGTTCACGTAGGTACCTACTGTAAGAACGGTAGTTATCAGCTGATTAATAAAATGTTTGTTTTGCTCTATTACGTCGTAATAAAAACATTAAAAACTTTTTTGCAAAAAAATAAAATCGTCTTCAAAAACATAACAAAGTGACGTTTTCACTTTAATGTGTTTTTGAAGTCGGTTTTATTTTTGCAAAAAAGTATTTCAGTAAGTTAAGTTCGATTTTTAGTTTTAATATCCGATACAAATATTAGCTATACATATATTTTAACATAACGTAACATCACGCCTGTAATCCCCGAAGAGTTGGGCTGAGGTGTACCCAATAGTACCTACACCCACATTTCACCAGTTATGTTTTAGTCCCATGTACCTAATACGGGGCGAGCGCGGGTGCAGATCCAGACTCCGAGGCTGCTACTGAGAAAATCCTGATGGAAAAACCGAATAACTCTTTGTCCGACCTGGAAATCGAACCTAAGACCTCATACGCAGTAGTCGCCACCACTAGACCAATGAGGCAGTCATTAGTTTTATATTGTTAACAATACATGACATGGTAATAGGCTTATCCCCAATAAAATGGAACCTAACATACCTAACTGTCGAAATGTGGGTGTACTGTAGACAATTCTGCTAACCCCCTCAAAGCATACAGGCGTGATGTTGTTATGATGTTGTGAAAACAATAAACATCCAAGCGATTTGCTGTCTATAATTGAAGAGTTCCATTATATATCTCCGAAGATCAGCATCAGATCTTCACCAAAGGGAAGCGAGGTAATTTTCTTCCAAACAAAAAAGAATCATCAAAATCGGTTCACAATTTGCGAAGATATTAGTCATACTGACTTCGCTGGTCTGTGTAGAGAAGGACAATAAAGTAAGTAGGTACCTACTAATACGCGCGCGGCGACGATAAAAAGGTCGCGAGCAAAAATTGCATATATCAATATAATATCTGTACTATATATTTTTTTCCGAATTTAAATATGGTGATTTCTCTGGAAAAAACTCGATCTAGAAACGTTAATTTCAAACAAGGGCCCATTAATTTGATAAAACAAAAAACACGTATCCAATATTTTTCGATAATCTAACTGACGGACTAAACTGAATCATAATATTTTTGTTAGTTAGTCATCATCGCTAGATGATGATTTAAACGGAATTAACACAACAATGTACACTCACATTTCGCCAGTTATGTTTAAGGCCCATGTGGCCCATGGTGGCGAGCCCATTGTCATCAACCGGGCACTAATCCAGTCTCCGTGGCTGCTACTGAGAAATTTCTAATAGAAAAACACAATAACACTTTGCCCGACCTGGGAATCGAACCCAGAACACCATTCTCAGCAGTCGCGCTTGCGACCATTAGACTAGAATGTTATTTTGATTTTATTCACAAAATGTGATCAACCATAAATCAGGCTTCATACAACAAAGATAAACTACACCGATATTAATATTAGGATTACGAATATTACACGTAATGGGTTGAATTTCGTTTTAATACAAACAAAACTTATGTGAGCTCACATCAAAGCGTACACGAGTAACGAAAACAGATTCATTTCATATAACATTATCATCATAATAAATAGTACTTTACATTTCTGGTAAAAATATGACTGTTTTTATGAAACAAGTTACATAATTATAAAATGTTTAAAGTACGCGTTTTTATTTTCGCTCTTTACAACAGTGTTTTGGTTTGAAATTACAGTAATATGAGCAACTCCGATGAGCATAGAATAAAAGATTTTTACGACGCTCTACCAAAACCAGTCAGTGGTTTACACAAAGTAATTAGCTTGAAAAAAGCAGTTTTATGTGAAATTTTAATTTAAGTCTCATGGATAAGTAGGTTTAGGGAGGAGCTCGTGGCTAAATAATAACAGCCGCTCGGGTCGATCTTTAGGTTAAGCCGTGCTTGCCTAGGTTGGTCTGTGGATGGGTGACCACCCATTACATGCCGAGTTTCCTCCATGCCTCGGAAAGCACGTTAAGCAGTTGGTCCCGGCTGTCATTTGTGATCTTTGACAGCCGTTACAGGTAGTCAGTAGCCCAAAAAGTCTGACAACCAGTCTTACCAAGAGGTATCGTATTACCCGGTACTAACTGGGTTGTGGATGTCAGATAGGCAGTCGCTCCATGTAAAATACTGTTATTCAGCTGCATCCAGGTAGACTGGAAGCCGACCCCAATAAAACTTGGGAAAAGGCTAGGCAGATGATGGAAAAATAGGTTTCGGTAAACGAAACATTATGGATCGCATATGCTATGTGTACTTGGTGATCTTACCACCCATCCTGACTTCTGTTCCCAAAACATACAAAGTGACCCCTCCATTTTGCGTGTTGCTATAGTACCTAAAACTTACTTGAACATTGTATGGGAACCGCATTTTTTTTATTATTATTATTTTACCGCTTTAAATAAATTCTATCATTATTTTCACACGGTTTTTTCACATTATTTATCGTTAACTAGAGGCATTTTTTAATCTCATTAGCATCGAGCATAACAAAAGGCCCTTTAAAAAAAATGTTTTTTTTTTTAAGTGTTTCCCATATAATTTTCAAAAAGCTCTAATTCGAAAACTATGAAGAAACGCGGGACATACATGGGGTATTTTCGGATACCACTGAGCGTGAGGAATCTAATTGTTTTTCTGTAGCACTCAGTATATGTGGCAAACTCATTGCCACAAGGCATTCTCTACTAATCAACCTTTGGGATAAATAGGACATTCTTATAAAAGGGTACAACAGTTCAACATTCTATTTAGGGTTTTCATTTTCTTTTTAGGACATAGCTAATGTCAAAAGAAACGAAATATCAAAATGTTACATTTTAATTATAGGCTCGAGACACACAAGCCTCCCGCTTCTATTTACTACCAAAGAGTTTTGTTACAAAGAAAGTAGCCACCAGTACTATAATTACAAACAAAAAATATAAGAGAAAAGAGCGCAAAATGCTTCACAAAGACAAAAGAGTAATAATTAAGAAACCAGAGTCATGTGCACGAGCCTTTATTAGAGGTACAGGCTCTTCTGTCAAAGAGACTGTAATGACAGTAGAGTTTTAAAGTCATAATGAAGAGAGAAAATAATTTGGATTTACTGAGTGCTGTGGTGGCCCAGTGGTGGCGGCCCCGACTAGTAAGTCGTGGATTCGAACCCAGACAGGCGCATTACTTTGTGTAATTTATTTCATCACCACTGCTCTCAAAACAGTGAAGGAAAACATCGTGAGGAAACCGGCATGTTCTAGAACCAAAAATTCGAAGACATGTGACATCAACCAGTCCGCACTGGGCCCGCGTGGTGGATTATAGCCCATTCCCTCTCATTGAGAGGAGGCCGTGTCCCAGCAGTGGGAACATTAATAGGCTGATGATGATGATGATGAGTGCTGGGCCCGGCAGTCTCGACAGAGATAACGTAAAAACTGTACTTATTTATTTGAAACTTCGTAATTCTTTTGTTATATTTCCAAAGGTAAACGTCCTCAAGTTGTTTGTCAAGACAAGTATATCGACCCTTAAAAGTTTTAACAACCTCTTAAGTTATTGCCAGATGAATACAGAAAGTTAAAAAAAATGAGATGTCAAAGTCGTGCTTAGAATTTTGTTAAAAACGCACTAGTGAAATGTTCAGTTGTGAACTTGTGAGTGTTGTATGACAAACTCTTTTGGGGCAGAGCTTGTTCTGGTTTTAAATGGTACTGTCATGTGGTACTGTTCTGGTTTTGAATGGTGATCGTCTGAAAACGCTTAATACGTTTAAACTATTTAAGTTAGTTATACTTTTTGTGAACTTTTATTTGAATTTATCGAAATTTTGTCAAATACACATGCTGAGATAATGTTAAGGAAAAACATGACTTCAGGCAGAAACGATTTAAAACTTCAGCATCCATAGATTATCAATCACGGATTCCTATTTGCGACAACAATACCCATAATGTATTTATCATGTATGGTTTGCTATTATTTGTTGTCAAAACTTGTAAACAGGTCGACCATACAAAAGAGAATTCCTTACGAATATTTTACTTTAAAACAAACTACTCACATAAAAATTAAAAAAGCAGACCGCGCCGCTAGACAGTAGAAGGGCCGTTTACTCAGCTGCAATTAGCAAGTCGAGCCCCCCAATTTAGTTAGCTACCCTTAAGTATCAGACAGTTAAGATATCTTACCTAAACTGCCACCAAAGACGATGCTTATGTACACCTTGAAGGTTGTAATATGATAAATGTAACTAGCTTTAATAAGTATGGCAGACAATCTTCCATTTCTTGACCCACTCACTCTTTGCTAGGCAAAGGTCTACACTTCCAGAAACTCTTTCCCTGCGACACTTCAACAGGAACGTGCGAGTACCTGTTTAGCCAAATCAATCGATTTGTCTGAATAATATTTAAATACAAAGGCTGGGAGCCAAGACCGACGACGTAATTATGTAGAAATTGCCAATTATAAACACTGAACTAGTACGGTCGAACAAGATATTTGGTTTACATTTTACAATGTAATCTGTGGGTTAAACTGTAAACCAAATAGCTTGTTCGACCGTACATTTAGAGTGTTTTGGTAATCTCCTAATTGCCACCAGCACTCCGTTGCAAAAATTGTTCTTAATTGGATATGTCCTAGGTACCAAAGGAGAAGCTTTAATTTCACATTATCTTGACATTCCTTTGACAACTGAAACGCCATTTCAGCATTCATATACAAGAATCAATCAAAATCAAAATCAAAGCATTTATTTCAAGTAGGCCAGTTACAGGCACTTTTGAATTGTCGAAACAAAGATGAAAATTAGTCCCAGTCACAAGACATAAAAACTGTGAAAGTACTGTAGTTGCCCATTCCCTAGCGTAGATCTCTATGGAGAAGAAAGAAGAAACAAGAAACTCCATGGAAACTCTTTTAAATCAAAATATTGTTACAAAATCTTGGTTACATCATTCATGTTGAGATGGTATATTATGTGAGAACAATGTAGCAAGATGTGCACGTTAAAAGTGTCCATAGTAAAAACAAAAAATACAATTCAAAAATAAACATACAAATAAGCCATGGCAACTAAGAGATGACCAGTCACAACTGACAGCGCTCGTTCACGAACATGACGCATGGATCAGCACCATTCAACTCAACCATTTTGAAGGGAACTGAATGATCCGACACACGCGCCACCATCAGCGAGGCATTAGAGTGAGCGTGACATACTCTCAACCGCCAGGGCACATTTAAGTCAAGAAAAGACGTAGGATTTCAGTGAATGATAGCTTTCTAGTACATAGTACTCACACAATATGGGCTGTGCGATTATATAATACTAGAGATTGATTCTATACAATGCAAAGACAGTTGTACAATATTCAGCAGCTCCAACAATTCTATTTAATACTATCAATTTATGCGCCCCTGTCCATGTGGAGCAGGACCAGCATTGAGCCACGCATTTTTATCAGCGATATAATCGCCCAACTTGTAATAAGCTTGCTTACATATTGTGCGTTTGATGCATGTTTTAAATTTCGTCTCATTCAGTTCAAGAATACTTTGTGGAATTTTATTATAGCATCTCAAACAGTACCCCATGAAAGATGAGTCCACTTTAGCAAGTCTGAAGCCTGGCTGAACTAGTTGGTCCCTACAATTTATTTATTTATATTAATCCCACAACAACTATCGGACAGTAGCTCACCAGACACAATATCCGTCTGGCTGGGGGATCTTTTCTTTTCACCGGAGGATGAGGAGGAAGCAAAAGCCGTATTAAATCTACCCCTACTTTTAAATCACCCTACTGCACCAGACACCCAGAACCCTACTCCAGTTACAAAACAAATGAGCATTCTATCTCATATTTACGTTGGCAGTATGCATAATGATTACATATGCATAACTTATAACTTCATCGTTCTTGTGTGAAGGTAGTTAGTTTTAATTTATTCTCGCGGCGATGGGGAGTAGCACTCGATGTATCTGCGTCGTACTCGATACCAGTGTAATTTATCATGTGCGTTTCGTAAGCACGTTTTTACTCTATTTTTTTGTCTAATCGTGATATAGGTGTGTAAAAAGTTTAGCTTAGCTCATACGGTCTTCAAAAACGCTTAATAATCATTTCGACGGAGAAGCTATTTTACCTAGTCGTTCAAGTTTGTCTTGTTCAAGGCCCCATGGTACCTGGACTGGTGGTTACATGGGACTTAAATAAAACTGGCGAGTCATGGATGATACTGCTACTGCTGCTGGCACTACTACTGCCTGTACTATTAGATTCACCTCTGCCTAACACTTTGGGGATTACAGGATGATATTGTTATGATGTGTAGTATATCTACTGACTGACTAATAAAAATCATCGCTTTCCCATTCTATATAGGTTCAATTTATGGGAAAACCCAGTCGTGGGAAAAGCAGAACACGATGTGTGGATTGCAAAATATTTGAATGATAAAATTTTGCTAAGCAAATCTTCCAAAACATATGTTTCTTTCTATCTTAGTGCATTTTTTGTCAATCAGTCAATCAGGAAAAGATACATGGTAATCCTTACCTTAATAAGTCCAATTGAAGAGTCGGCTCGCTCCAGACTGCAGATGCTGAACTGGATCGAAGGCAGGTCGAGTCGATGGGACAGCTGGCGCTGGAAAGTCTGGTGACGAGTCGGGACGATCGGCAAGGTGGTCTGGCGGAGGACCTGGTGACGAACAATCTATTTTTTATATATTTATTGCTCTTAAGAACAATCTTTACAGGTCGAAATAGTGTTAATAGGTTGGGTGTACGAAAAGTAAAATAGACGCCATGGTAAATGTAATGGCTGACCAATAAGGGAGTGAGCAAACTCATAGATGACAGCTTGAACCGATCACATATCAGCTCAAATGTAGTTAATTCGGAGCAGTGCCGAGTCCCGTCACCCTAAGCGAAACGAAAAGGAAAGTGTCTATTTTTATGTTGTTGTTTCATAAACTAATAAATAATAAATATTGCTGGACATTAACACACAGCGCCATCCAGTGCCACACTAAGCAACGAGGCTTGTTTCGTGGACACCAGATAGTTGATATACTACATAGATACTTTTTGTTTGTTAATACACACTTATTATACATATAAACATCCATGACTCGGAAACAAATGTCCATGCTCATCACACAAACATTTGCTCCAACCGGGATTCGAACCCGGGACCCGAAGAACGTAACCACCCTCACCACCGCTGCGCTATTCGGGTCGTCAAACTTATAGATATTCTTGTTGAAGTTCAAGAAGATTCCGCGTTGAGCTTTCTCTTACTCCTTAAGCCACACAACACAAGTTGTAAATCTATTAAGTAGCTTAAGGAGTTATAGAGAGATGTCTGATGTTGAACGAAAAAATATGTATCGCTTTTAGCGATAAGACCGCCCATTGTGTCAGCCTATGTGAAATGTTTTTCTTTTATGAATGTTTATTTATGGACACAATAAAAAATATTCTATTCTATTCCAAAACGTTTTTTTTTAAACTAACTTTCGCTTTAAAACTTTCAGCTGAAGGTACAGAATCAAATTATTAACTGATACTCAATTAACTTAATAAATATCATCCAGAACATTAGATATTATTGGTGATCCGATAGTAATATTGCAATTCACTGAAACTACACAATATTGGTAAACACTTGGTCTCACATCTCAGACACAGTAAAAAGATAAACAGTAGGTTGACTTCAAAGAAACGACCGAAACACTGACGTAATTAACCGAGCGCTCCTTCCCCCGCCCGTAAGGATACTTCAAGGTGCGAACAGACTGATAGTAGCGCGCGCCGCGGCATTTTTTTAACGATAAACCCAGATTATATGCCTGATAGTAGCAACCAACAATGTCTACTGTCGATCAGAGGGCTAGCCCTCTGATCGACAGTAGACATTGAATTCAAGGACACGTCCGAGTCACACTACTGCTTATCTTTTTACTGTATCTCAAATGACCTTCAATGTGAACTCTGTTTGGTTTCACAACATTTCTAACAGGCCTGATAGTAGAGTAATTTAATCAAGTTTAATTCGGTTTTACGATTACAGTATTGATTTAAGTAAATACTTAAATTGAAACACAATTACCGTGATGGTTTATTGAATTTATGTTCATTAGATACACTATGTGAGCTGTGGTGGTTCAGTGGTAATGGTCGCGACTTACATGCCGTTGGTGATAGGTTCGAATCCGATCAAGCACTTTCATTATCATCTGCTTAGCCTTTTCCGAACTATGCATTGTCATCCAAATTAAACATGTATGCAAAATTTCAACTTCAGTTGCAAGATTTGACCTAAACAAACATTGCAAGTTAAATAAAAGCTTGTAAAAAATAAGGATTGCCGAGAAATATATATAAACCATCAATTTACCAGTTTCCAAATTAGTTTCCGAGAGGAAATAATACCTACCACGCAATTATGCACCGAAAGCTCAAAGCGAAAAAAAAAACATAAAAAGCAAGAGCTCAGTCTAAACGAGTGTTTACATATTGAAAGCAGAGCTTTGGTTAAACCGGGTTTTACTGTAAATAACACTTAAAACGGAGTGCTAACCGACGATTAACTATTTTGCAACGCAAACAACGAAGAGGTAAAGTTTTGCTGAATGCGTTTGTATTTCAATTTTATTGAATGTGTATTTCTGAGTTTATGGATATTGTTTTTCGTAGTGATTGGGTTCTAAATTAATATTGTTTTTAGTATTTTTGTTAATTGGAAATATTAATGCTTATACATATAAATTCATTAAAAACTTGATAAAGAATCAAAAAGATAATATTCTTTCTTAAAATCAAGACGCGAAGCAATAATCAAGTCATCGAGGTCGACCGCGGCGAAGGTGGTGTTACACAGGCACATGTGGGAAATAATTGCACAAAATAGAGGGGTTTGGAAGGAAAAAAAAGCCCAGCTGTGGGTCATGGGATAGGTTCATTTGGGTCTTGGTTTCCGTACTTAACCGATGTGTCTGAAGTTTTTGTTTGTGTACGTAATTGTCAAGGTTTGAATGAAAGAAAGCTTTTATCCATTTTCCATTATTTTTTTGTCTCAAAATCTCAGCCATGCGAAGCCGGGACGGGTTGCTCGGAAGTAATAAAATAGAAATAGAAATAAAACAGATTTGGCATTGTATCTGCCACATCTAGCACTCATTATCCTGTGGCTAACCAAGAAGCTAGCTACTCAAGTCCTTATTAACTTTATATTTAAGATGGCGCTAAGGCGTGGTCTAGACTTGTATTATTATCTCAGTTTAGGCACACCGCATGGTCGTATTATGTGGTTATTAACGAATTTTATGAGAGATCTGCAGATGAGGATACTGCTCACAAATGTAGAGATAAAGCGGTGCCGAGTTTCCTTTTATTTACACACTTTTTAACTCACTTAGATATAAAAAAAAATCCTTAATGGAATATTTACGTCATCATCTGCCCAGTCTTTTCCCAACTGTGTTGGGGTCGGCTGCCAGTCTAACTAGATGTAGCTGAATACCAGTACTTTACATGGAGCGACTGCCTATCTGACCTCCACAACCCAGTTAGTACTGGGTAATACGATACTCCTCGGTAAAACTGGCTGTCGGACTTTCGGGCCACTGACTAGGTACTTAACGACTGTCAAGGATTTCCGGGTGGTCACACATCCACCGTCCAACCTAGGCAAGCGCGGCTTAACCTAAAGATCGACCCGAGCGACTTTTATTATTAAACCACTAGCTCCTCTCATGGAATAGATATTTATGTACCATCACAAAAGCTATCATAATAATTAGCACTTTAATACAAATATATTGATTAATTTGACAAGTAATATTTAAAAGTCAATTTTAAAATTTTCAAGGAATTAAAAAAGTTTTAACTACAAAAATAAAAATTTAAGAAGTATTGTTTTGTAAGTAGGTACTCGTAAAATTACATAAATCGCTGCTCCTACAAAATCATAGAAACCACGACTCTCGATATCTTTCGAACTCATTATCAGAGGCTAAGATACTTTAATGCCTAATTAATTTTCTAAATTAACCCCAAAGCGCGTTTCGGATGGTATAACCAAGTAGCCGAACGGCGGGCAACCGTTAGATTCGAATATCAAAGGAAAATTATTCGAATAGAGAATTAATAACACTAATTTTGTTCTGAGTTTGATATAAGGCTGTTCACACATTTGTTGTTGTTTATTTTTTTTATCATTTTGTGTTTATCCTATTATAGTTTTTGTACCGTCATTTTATTTCTCGGATTTATCTCAACAGACCCTCTTTGATATTGATACCCTTAACATAGAAATGCATAAAAAATAAATAGTCCGCCGTCTTCGGCAGTCTTCGGGGGATATTAATTTAGAATGACATTACTTAGCGAACTTATTATGCATTGTAATCCGAACTAAACATACATGCAAAATTTCAGCTAAATCCGAAACCGAAAAGTGGGTCATATTTAGCTTATAAGATTTTTTCACATAGTTATTTAATTATAGGTGAAGTTAATAGAATCGTGTTAAAAAGCTACAATTTCTGTTGGAACGAAACAATGACGTTTTCAAAGCACTGATGTCTGAGAAGGTTTTTGTTCAGAAATTTAACAGTCGTCACAACAAGATTTTTTTTCTTTTTTTTTTTAATCTTCTTCTTTATCATCCGAAGTATACGCAGGTCGGGCCTTTAAATAACAATTTACCTTTTTATTATCGTCCTTCTAATTTTTTTGCTATAACTTAACTTACAAGTCAGGCAGAGGTTATAGTCAAGTTATTAGTACTCCGTAAATTCTCAGTACCGAATAGATCTAGTACAAACAATCCCTTACCTTTAAGTATCGTCCTTCTCATTTTTTTTGCTACAACTTAACTTACAAGTCAAAATACTAGGAGCGTAGGAAATGACGGTATAAAAGCAATAAAATATGTGGCAGACAGCATTAGCGGCTTTTTAAGTCACATAATAAATTTATGCATATCGCGAGGTATATTCCCGACTATTAACTAAAGACAGCTGTTGTACAACCACTTTACAAAAAAAAACGAGCGAAATAAAACGGAATCATACAGGCCGATCGCACTTGTTCCTATATTTTCTAAGATATTTGAAAAATACATTTATAAACAAATTCATAAATACTTGGTACAGCAAGACATATTGGCTGAAGAACAAAAAGGTTTTAGAAAAAACAAAACCATAAATATGGCCATATTTGATTTTTTAAATAATGTAATCGCAAATATTGACTGAAATATACCGGTATGTTCAATTTACTGTGATATGACTTAAGCCTTTGACTATGTAGATCACAATATATTACTCAATAAATTAGACGCGTACGGAATAAGATTCAATATCCTACAACTTATCGAGTCATATCTAAAAAACCGAAAACAATATGTGGAAATTACACAATTTGATCAAAAAACCAATAGCGGAAGAGTCTATTGGTTCCGTGATAAAATAATCAAATATGGTGTGCCGCAGGGCAGCGTGCTTGGCCCCCCTCTATTTGTACTCTACATAAATGACCTGCCAAAAGTAACGGAACATCATATGACACTATTTTTGCCGACGACAGCACAGTTACCATTGACTGTAAAGATAAACTAAAATATGACAAAATAATATATGAAAATGATAATAATTATTCTATTATTGATATTATAGTAATAGTAACGACTATTACTACAATATCAATAATAGAATGGCTTAATAACAATAACCCTAAGATAAATATTGATAAGACCAAATTAATGACATTCACCCAACGCAAAAATTTGACCATGAATGTTCTTTACGAGAACAACAAAATAAATCAAGTTGACACAACCAAATTCTTAGGGTTAACCATATACCAACGACTAGATTGGATGGCACACACGATAGATTTGGCGAAGAGACTTAGCAAAGCATATGCCTGCTTTATATAAACTTGCGTCAGTCATAAGTACGGACGCTATTGTTACAGCATACCATGGCATGGCTAGTTCAATATTAAGATACGGAATTATTTTTTGGGAAAACTCAACCAATAGGGAATTAATATTTAAAGCCCAAAAAGGGTAATGTTTGGGTTAAAATGTACAGATACTTGTAAACCTTTTTTATTAAATGTAAAATACTGACAAATGTAAAATACTGACAAATGTAAAATACTGACAATACCCTGTATGTACATATTCGAAGTTGCAGTATTCGATAAAACCAACCCGAATTTATTTCCCAAGTTGTCTGACAGAAATAACCGGAGTCGACGACACGTCAGTATGTTGTGCTCTAGACAGTCCAAAACAGCGCTGATGCATAATAGTGTTTTTTGTATGGCACCTACTATCTAAGACCCAGACGAGAATCAATTAAAATATTAAATATTCACCTTTTCAAAAAAAAAATAAAGAACTCTCTGGTAAGTAGATCCTACAATAATATAAATGAGTTTCTGAACAAAAGAATAGTAATATAACTTTTAATGATTGACATGCCTGTTTAGTTGTACATTTTTTATTACTGCAATTTAATGTTTTGACATCCGATTGTGTATCTTAGTAATATCTGATTATTTTTACGAAATGTGAATCTTTGACATTTTTTACTGACATCGGTTATGCTAATCTAATATCTGACATCTATTATTTAGTGAATTTTTATATTGACCTCTATTGTTTTTTCTTTATCACACGACATCTAATCTTGAATTATGTTAACTTTTGCTACTAGATTGAAATATATATTTTTTATAAGTTTCTAAATTTTTACATTGTTTTGATTAATTGTTATTTTAGTTTTGCATTTACTTCGTGATGATTGCATGGAAGACTTCCTGAGAAATGTATTGTTTTAAATCAATACATTCGTCTGTTCATATTTGTACGCTTCATGGCAAAACATAGAGAATCTAAGTTCTACATTGGTGTTGATTATGTTGTGCACAAACTAAACTTAATTTAGGCTATTGCTATCTTTTACTAAAAGGCAGTGCGAGAAAAGGACGGCTATAGCTATGAACTAAGTTAGAGATGTCAAACTAGTTTATGCCTTGCGCTTCACCGTGTTTTTAGTCGACATGTTTTTACGTGCTCCCTTCAGTTGTATGGAAATATTAGTTCCAACTAAATTTGACAGCTCTAAATTACGTCCGTCTCTTTCTCGAGATTTTCGATTAGAGAGAAAAAGAAAGCAAGTAGTTTGTGCACAACAGAATCGACACTATTGTAACATCTCACACACTGTGTAACTACCTATATTTAAAAAGAAAAGTTTCTTATTCTTCTTCTTATTCTTATAAGTCTGGCAGAGGTAATAGCCAAGTTAGTAGTACTCCGTTAATTCTCAGTACCGAATAGATCAAGTACAAATAATACCTCACCGCAACATGAGAAAACAGCCTTATTCCAGGAATTGTCGGTAAAACACAAGTACAGCATAATTATGATAATGTTTATCCTAAGACTGCTCCCGGGCATTTTATGAAATGTGGGGACGAAAGTTGTTCAAGAAAGGTATTATATTTATATAAAAGGCTGTTTATATACCTAGCCTACCGATTGTTTATATGTTAAAGTTGTACGTCGTATATTTACTGACGTAAGTTTTGGATTAGAATTAGGTGGGCGTAATCCTTTACTTTGTGTCAATATTTAGAAGTTGTTGTTGTTTATATTAGAATCTTGTCTGCTCCTGTGATTTGGTTGAGGTAGACACTATTCTAGGTATACCGTTCTCTAATGGGGTTTGGACGAATTATGACTGTATTCATAATTATACGTTCAAATAGTGGCCGTGCGTGATCAGATTTCTAAACGTGGAGGGAGAGAGATAAGTGCGCAATAGTCAGAAATCCTGGCTGTTTGTTTCCCAAAGAACCGCTTATCAAAACCCATTAATAGGAAAATTTAAAATAACGAAAACACTTTGTCAATAGTATACATCATTAATTTCTTAATTTCTGCATCGTTGGTCTAGTGGTTGGTGGTGGTAGGTCCTGAGTTCGATTCTCGGGTCAGGCACAGTGCTACTGGGCTGTTTTATTAGGAATTTCTCAGTAAATGCCACGGAGTCTAGATTTGTGCCCGATTGATGACATTAGGCTCGCCCTCTATTATATAGGACTTAAAAAACATAACTTTTGAAATGAGTGTGTACTATTAGGTACACCTCTGCCCCTTGGGGGATTACTGGCATGGCGTTATATGATCTTGACACAGAACGTCCGATTCACAAAATCATCTCATCTGCCTAGCCTTTTCCCAAGTTTTTTATTGGGGTCGGCTTCCAGTCTAACCGGATGCAGCTGAATACCAGTATTTAACATAGAGCGACTGCCAATCTGACCTCCACAACCCAGTTAGTACTGGGTAATACGATACCCCTTGGTAAGACTGGTTGTCAGACTTTTTGGGCCACTGACTACCTGTAACGACTGTCAAAGATCACAAATGACAGCCGGGACCAACTGCTTAACGTGCTTTCCGAGGCACGGAGGAAACTCGGTATGTAATGAGTGGTCACCCATCCACAGACCAACCTAGGCAAGCACGGCTTAACCTAAAGATCGACACGAGCGGCTGTTATTATTTAGCCACGAGCTCCTTCCTGGCCGATTCACAAAAGCATAAGTTAAAAAAATAAAAGTCGAATTCGCCGATATCTGATTAACAAAAGCTATGTTAAAAATATTTGTTGGATTAGCAGAATTTCCAATTCGCCAAAACGCCCCATTCGTAGAACGTCCATTTCAAACATTTGAAACCAAAAGTAAACACTAAAATGTAGGTATCTACAAAAGTTAAATTTTAAGGAAAAAAAAAAAATCGTGATTTTAATATTTTTTTCTATGATACTCATTGGGGAGCTTATGTTAAGCAGTGTACGTTCACAGAGTGATAAGAATGTTAAATACGAATTCTAAAGCTATTTCTCACGGAGAATTCCCTTTAGGAATGCATAAGATAATGTGTCTTACATATAAATCATTCAAAACACTTATCATATGGTAGCAAGCTTGCATCGTTCACCCCTGAGACCAATTGTTTTCTTCTTTTTCGGTTTCAAACACAACAACAACATAACATTCAACATTATTTCTAAGGTTTAAATTGAATTGTTTGTGCCAATAATGCCTATTTTTAACCGACTTCCAAAAAGAGGAGGTTATCAATTCGTCTGTTTTTTTTTTGTGTATATGTTCAGCCTTTTTTTCGCCAATTGTGAACCGATTTCGATGATTCTTTTTTTGTTTGGAAGAAAATTACTTCGCGGTGGTCCCGTTTCAATTTGGTGAAGATCTGATGGTGATGGTGATCGGAGAAATACAATGGAACTGTTATTGGGTTTTTCCATCAGGAATTTCTCAGTAGCAGCCACGGAGTCTGGATTTGCGCCAGCGCTTGCCCCCTATTACATGGGACTTAAACATAACTGGCGAAATGTGGGTGTAGGTACTTTTGGGTACCTCAGCCCAACTCTTCGGGGATTACAGGCGTGATGTTATAATATACGTATAGCTAATATTTGTATAGGATATTACAACTAAAAATGGAAAAATAAAAAACTATTTTTGCAAAAAATAAAACCGACTTCAAAAACACAACAAAGTGAAAAATTACTTTGGTTTCAGAAGTCGGTGACTTGTGTTTGATTCAGTTTCTTTGCCACCGACTTCTGAAGCTAAAGTTATTTTTCACTTTGTTGCGTTTTTGAAGTCGGTTTTATTTTTTGCAAAAAAGTTTTTTATTTTTTGAATAAATAATTTGATTGATTAATTAAATTCTTGAAATATATAATATCTTTTAATATTCGCCGAGAACTGTATCGATGGAAGTAAAAAAGTTGGAAATTTACCCCCCAATATCTCCGTAACTAGTAGGTTCCCAGGTATGGTCTATATTCAGAACAAAAATTGATAGCAAAGACGGGGAGAAAAAGTGCCATTCGGCTTCGGTGTTAAGGTTATTTTTACACCTATTATGTATACAAGAACCTTCGAAAACCTCGAAGGATCTTCCCTTTTCTAAGGAGGATGAAGAATTTTATTCCCCATACCTCTAAAACCAGTTTAGTTGCACAAGTACTTAACCGAATCGGCTTGAACTATAGTCAATTTCTATTAATTCTAAGTCCATATGGGTTCCCGTATTTCTGCAACTACTTGGAGAGTAGCCCATTTTATTGTTGACCGTAATATACTTAGAGAAATGAACTTAATCTGTACATATTGTAGGAGTTTTACCTCTACGAGTATGAGAGGAATGGAATGAGATCAATGACCTTGTGAGGTTGGATATATTGATCTAACTGTTTCAAAAATTGGACTTCCTCGTTGGTCTAGCGGTTGCAAGTGCGACTGCTGAGCACGAGGTCCAGGGTTCGATTCCCAGGTCGGGCAAAGTGTTATTTTTCCATCAGGAATTTCTCAGTAGTAGCCACGGAGGCACACCTCTGCCTACCCCTTTGGGGAATACGGACGTGATTTTTTGTTATGTAGTAGAGTAGCTGGTCGGAGGCCAGAGATTTTTTACATTTAATTTTGTGTTTGTAATTCGTATTGTAATTCTAATGATTTGACATCTTAATTTCTTCGGGATCAATATAATTCTTTGATTTTAGAATTGAATATTTGCATGCCTATGCGACGGTAGAATATGGGGGACTATATTATATAAGAAAACACCATGTTTGCAAAGAAATAAATGATTTGATTTGATTTGATTTCGTGGAGGCTACTTTAAAAGACCCCAACTCAAGGAAATGCTGATAGGAAACAAAGTCGGAGTAAGTTGTTGACAATTTTTAGCGAATAGTCTCCAATTGTGTGACGAATAATTTATTTATTTATTTTATTAAAAGTGGCTTCTCAGCCAACAGTTAATAAACATAACGTTATTATCCTATAAATTATGCCAAATCCAAAGCACACAGTATCATCAATTAAGTTAAGTTATGTTCAATCTATTTTTTCCTCCTGTCGTATTTATAAAATATTGTAATTTATAGTATTGCATCCCTAAATACTCTGTGGAAACGTTGTGAATTGTACATTAAACAATTTCTAATTATGCAGCATGCGTGCTACCGTCTTCTTCCATACCTCTTATTGTAGACCACTTCTAATATTTTGTAACATTTATTACAACTTAGAATGTGTGTTTTTTCTCTATCAATTCATCGAAATTATCGGATCATTAAGAGTTTTCGTCCGTTTGTTTCGCCTGAGATGTAGTAAAACATCCTCTTCAATAAGCCTAATACAAATCTTCTTAGAAAAAGAGGCCCTTGTAAGAAAATGATCAGCCACAAGTTTCTTTACCTTTCAAGTCTTTAAAAACCGAACCGAAACATTGAACGAACTTTAGATTAATTACTAAAGCGTTCTAAGCTCAAACTATTAACTCAACTTGAACAAAACGTAGACGCAAAAGTTGTAGGTAAACGCACCTTGACATTTAGTTGTACAGAAATAGACATATTTATTTATTAGTTAATTAATCACTGTTCACTAAGTCTTATAATTGTCCTAGACAGCAAGCGGGGCGTGAAGATGGGGGCGATATAGCACTAGGTGTTATTCGATTAATTTATTTTGTTAGAAGAAAAAAAAGTTACCTACTCAAAATAATAGTGATATTTCTCGACGGCATGTATAGCCAAGTCAAGGGCCCATGGGCGGCATAAAAACTCTGACACCAGGTTAGGCACTTAACTACACCACCAGCCACCATTTTTTAGGTGTTTTTAATGCCAAATTAGCACAATTTTCTTTTTTTTTTCTTTTAAACTAAAAAAAAGGGAAGAGTGATACATTTTTCAAAAATTACTTAATAATGAACATTTGTTGCACAAATCCCCCAAGCCTTTTTTTCTGAACGCGACTGGAATGACTGTCAGAACTTCTATCCCATATAACAGGGTGATCTTTAAGTTCCTCAGTAAAAGTTCAAAGTCAAGTTGATCTCCATCCATATTTTTTGGGTTCAATATTAAAAATAATAAGTGTGTTACTTTACTATGCAAAAATGATGTGCACTTTTTATGATACGGGCGCTGCGAGTGCGCTTCTAGATGGCAGCTGACGCGCCATATTGGCGCGACTGCAGCGTTTCTTCACACCTCAATGAACGCAGTTTTTCAAAACATATCCAAAATATATTAGGTGTAAACAGACCTTTCGAGAATCCGTCAAATATGCATTCTGTACATCAAACTAAGTAACTCTGCGCAAAAATTATTGCTGGGACACGATTTTTCTAATTTTTCTGTAAATTTTTGTGAAAAATTACGTTTTGCGGTAGAGCGCAACTCAAAATATTGTGCTAATCGATGCATTGAGTAGTACACGAGTCATGGAGGTATTTAAAGTAAAGTTATAACATTTAACATTGAGAGCAGCGGTGGTGACGGCCCCGACTTACGAACATTAAGTCGTGGGTACGAACCCAGACAGGCGCTTACTTTGTGTAATTTATATCATCACCACTGCTCTCAAAACGGTGAAGGAAAGCATCGTGAGAAAACCGGCATGTCCTGGGACCAAAAACTTAGAAGACATCCACATCTACCAATCCGCACTGGGCCCGCGTGGTGGATTGTAGCCCAGTCCCTCTCATTGAGAGGAGGCCTGTGTCCCAGCAGTGGGAACATTATTGCTCCAATGCTGTCCTGGTCATGATCGCTGGACGTTTGGACTGCCCTTATATCATATAGCCAGGGTATGTTAGCGACGGATTTGACATTATTGCTGAGCTTTTATTCATTAAAGTTATTATATTTTATTCAAAATTTGCCCTATACACTCATAATTATATTTGTATTTTATATTAATTAATTTAATTTCCGACTCATTCTTTTCTAAGTGACATTGACTTTGATTTGATTTCTTTGACATTGTAATTCTGATTTGTTGACATTGTATTTATTATTTTTATAATTATTTTTAAATTCTAATGTTAAAATGTAATTTGTATTTATCTCGTGTTTCGTGTAATTGTCATATAGGAAAACATTTTTTGTTTTTATAGGCTGATAATGATGATGATATAACATTAAAATGAGTATTTTTTTTTAAATGGCAAAAAGTTTAAACTTTGCCCTCTAACATCTCCGTAACTAAAAGGTCTACGAAGAGGTACGGTCCAGAACAAAAAAAAAAGATCGCAAACGGCGAGAACAAATTTCTACACAAAGGATATTTTAATACCCATTGTAAGAATCACACACGAAATCACGAAACCAATTTATCACAAGGCATCTCAACTGTCTTAAAGGTCAGCTTCGATCACGAAACATTTCAACCCTTATTTGTTCAGGGGTCGAAATGACCTCAACCCCATGGGCAGGAGCAACGAACTATCAAGGAATGTCTACAGGATCGTTTGTATTCAGTCAATAGGAAACTGCTTCTGTAAAAATTGTAATACGCCCTTTGATATTCCTACGTTTATTTTTTTGTGAATTGAATTGAGGAATGTCCGGGGTCTTTTTGGGGTTAATGTATTTTGTAGTATTTGGTTTACATTATAAAGGGTGTAAAACACCTCTTAACGAAGCCGAAAGGCACTTGTTCTCCTTGTCCTCTTGTCCTCATGTCATTCCAATCAAACAACAGCCCATGATGGCATCACCCAGCGACAGAACCCACTGCTTCCAAAACACTACAACATAGAGCTCACAGCGGAGTTGTGTGACTACTCAGGTACAAAAGAGCTAACAATCTACACTGATGGATCAAAAACTGACGACGGGATAGGTTTTGGGGTGTTCTCCGACGACCTAAACATTAAAATATCCAAACCCCTTGGAATACTCAACTCTGTTTACCAAGCAGAGTGTGTAGGTATTATCCAAGCGGTACTCGCTATAGAGGCCAGGGAGGTTACGGATACCAATATTCGAATACTCTCTGACAGTGCCTCAGTCCTTCAATCCATAAAGAGTAATCAGATAATGTCGAGACTGATACTAGAATGCCATAATGCCCTAGAACGAATCACGGTACTAAACCATAACACGGTAACACTACAATGGATCAAAGGTCACAGTGGATCACTTGGGAACGATGCGGCTGATGAACTTGCCAGAAGAGGATCCAGCACTAAACCCTGCGGTCCCGAGCCCATTGTGCCCATTCCTTTCAAGCAACTAAGAAGCTGGCTAAAGGAACACTCGAATACAAGCGGAGAAATGGTGGACCTCGGCACCAGGATGTAGACAATCCAAGGAAGCTATGCGATCCCTGGATACAAAGCTGACCAGGCGCCTTCTGCGCCTGGACAGAGATAGCCTACGACTGGTGGCGGGAACCATCACTGGACACTGTTCACTGAATAAACACTTCCACACCCTAGGAATCACTGACAGTCCCCTGTGCAGAGCATGCATGGAGGCGGAGGAAACGGTGGGGCATGTGCTCCTTGAGTGCACCGGCGTTACCAAGATTCGCGAGGAGACCCTGGGAACACCAAGATCCCTTGTGGATGCCCTGAGAAGACCGGGAAGTTTAATCTGTTTCTGGAGGTAGGTGTGCTGGTTGAAGTAAACGGCCACCATGGCTCACGCACAATGGTCCACTTTAAGGACTAAGTGCGGAAACCAAAACCCCATTATAGATTCCCCTCCCGTCATTGCGACCACTTTTTTGTTCTACACATTACCTGGGAACCTTCTAGTTACGGAGATATTGGGGGTCAAAGTTCCAACTTTTTGTCAACTTTTTTTTTTAATACAAGTTTTTAACGTAAGATTTTTACTTTAAACACCTCCACGACCCCCGTACTACTCAATCCGTCCATCAGCACAATGTTTTGAGTGCGTTACATTTAGTTCTACCACAAAACATGAATTTTCACCCCAAAAAAAAAGTCGTTTCCCAGCAATAATTTTTGCGTAAAGTTACTTAGTTTGATGTGCAGAATGCTTGGTTGACGGCTTCGTGACCCTGTATAGATTTGTGGGTTACAATATATAGGGAAAAGTAGTTAACCTCTGTCATATGACCCGGACCAGATTTGGTAACACAACAGAGGAAAAGCGGCATACAACTGTGCAATGACAAATGCAGTACGACTTGTCGCGGAGTTGAAAATGTCGAGGTGGATGTGTGGCGTGAAAACAATGGATAAAGAAGAACAAGGAACAGGAATATACGAGGGAGTTTCAAAGTTGCGCCAGTTATAGAAAAGTTGAAAGCGAATCGACTGTCTTGTGATGAGGAAGGACATGAATATGATGAACATAAATGTTGTTCGATGGATTTTCTGAATGAGACTTAGCTCTGTACAGGTGTAACCTTCCATAAACACAAGGCAGTTAGTTTTCTAAATCAATTTCAGTGTTCTATCAGGATTTTGTTTTTCTTAGTCTGTCATGTGTCCCACAGCTGGGCAAAGGCCTCCCCTTTCTCCCTCCAAACCTCTCTATCTTGTGCGATATCTGGCCATGTTCGCCCCGCAAACAAGATCAGATCGTCACACCACCATCGCCGCGGTCTACCTCGACGGCGATTTCCACCGTCAGGCTGCCAGAGAGTGACGATCTTTGCCCACCTCTCGATAATAAAATATTCTCCTAAGGAAAATCTATAATATCTGTTTAACTTACAGTAGACTGTTGAATAGAAAACGTATAGGGACAGAGAGAATTAAGAGATAACAAGCTGAAGAAAAACATGTAGACACACTGTTAGTAGCCTAAAAGTTAGTTAGTTGTTAGTAGCCTATGCACAAAACATGACTTTTCACCCCAAAAAAAAAAGTCGTTTCCCAGCAATAATTTTTGCGTAAAGTTACTTAGTTTGATGTACAGAATGCTTGGTTGACGGCTTCGTGATGAGGTCATTTACACCCTGTATATATTAATTAATAAGATCTGCTGTGATATATCTAAACTAATATTATGTAAGGTTTTTAAGATTTTAATAATTCGTTTTATTTGAGAAATGATAACACTGCCTAGCCGTCAATGTTGTAGCGGGAAGGAGTAGTTTATAAAAAAGCGTGGCACTCGGCCGAGAGAGGGCGATTCGTTGGAAGAAATTGTGGTGTTAAGACTAATAGTCGAATCTATGTCCTACTACTGATAAGTGTTGTAATTATTACATTTTGTATAAAACGTGAAGTAATATAGAATTGTGTATTACCAAATAATTTGAAGAGTAACCATGGAGTTCCTTGCCGGTTCTTCTCCATAGAAGCGACTAACCCGAACCGTTCAACTTAATAAATATTGTGAGTGATATCAGGATATCACTCACAATAATAAACATCAAATAATAAAAATCAAAAAAAAAAATCAATCAATCAAAAAAAAAAAAGAAAATCAATCTAGAAATCAATTTAGAAATCAATCTCATTTAATAGGTTTTTTCCTGAACCTCTAGCAAGCCGCAGATACTATTAAAACTCAATCGGATTCTAAAACTCCTCAGTAGCATCTCCGAGTATGGATTTATTCTTGGCAAAAGGTACGCTCTAATTAAATTACACGTGTCTGAAACACTAGAGGCGAAATGAGGGTAGACTCATTCATACACTTCTGCCTACCACATTGGATAACACCGACATAATACTATATCATTATCATCTGCCTTCCCAACTTATTGGGGTAGGCTTCCAGTCTAACCAGATGCAGCTGAATACTGGTGTTTTACATAGAGCGACTGCCTATCTGATCTGCACAACCCAGTTAGTACCGGGTTATACAAGTTCCCGAGCAAGACTGGTTGTCAAACTTTCGGGCCACTGACTACCTGTTACGACTGTCAAAGATCTACAAATGATACGGTTTAATGTGCTTTTCGAGGCACGGAATGTAATGGGTGCTTACCCACCCACTTTCTAACCTAGGCAAGCACGGCGTAACCTAAAGATCGACCTGAGTGGCTGATATTATTTAGCCACGTGCTCCTCGATACAATACTATATAATGCGATGAAATTGAATAACATGGAATTACCTATACGTACAATTATTAGGAAAATAAAGCTACTACTACTACAACAGCCCATAACGTCCACTGCTGGACATAAGCCTCTCCCATGATGGGAGGAATTTGCCGTAATCGCCACGCTTGGCAGGCGGATTGGAGATCGCAGTGATGAAAGACTAACAGAAAACGCTGCTGCCCATTCTCTGGTCTACGGAGGCGCAAGGTGTTCTGCCTCAGACATTAGTCGCCTTATACGACACCCGTGAGTGTAATGGGTTGGTTCTATTCTATTCTGCCGGATACCACACGGCTCGGCACGGCACGGAAAATAAAGCATAAAAGGTTTATTATCCCAGTCATATCAGTCAGGCTTGAAGAAACCAGCTGACAGGCAAACATAATACAAGTAAACTAATATCTAAGCGCTAAAGTAATGCTTAAATATTATTGTATTGTTGGAATTTGAACTCACGGTACTGAGCTGAGAGTTGAAAATTAAACTATCCGGTGATTATATTTAGGAATGTATTCGGGTGTTGTTGTAAAAACAGGGTTTAGAACATCTCCATTATACCTTAGTAAGGCTTTATGTTTGGTTCTTATTTACTAGGAATAGTTATGTTAGCGAAATATTGTGTTGTTGGGAACATTGTTCTCGATTTACATTCTGTTTATTGTTTTATGTTATTGTTGGTTTACAAATTAAATATTCGTTCCATGTTCCTTAATGATTAAATTTCTGAGGCTTCCCCGATATTCTTAGTTCTTTTCGATACAAAATATGAAAAATCTTGTCACTCGTCAACACTCTTGAAATTTTTAAACGAAGCCGAACTGAATTATGTTGACTTTTTCCACAAAGGACACTGAGGCCTGATTTTTAATAGCACTAAATAGGTACTATGATATTCAGTGCAGTGATAATTCACTAAATTCACTAGATGATATGCCATCTAATGGTACAAGCACCCAGCTACCAACTAATATTGCCTCTCGTAAAGAAGCATGATATACGGAGGATCTCCCAATGGAGCTTACCTACTTCATGCTCTTAACTGGTGTATTTCCGCTGTCCTTAAAGCTCCTGTTTTGATATCTGTAGCATAACGTAAGCGCATTTATTTATCATCTATTTGGTCCCACTGCAGGGCAAAAGCCCCTTTCCTCTTCCCCATTCCCTCCTTCTACTTGTCCCATGGTTGTTACTGGCCAATAAGCAGTGATAGTAAAGTGATGTGACAGTCGGTCTGCCAAGTCATAGGTCTAGAGTTCGCAGGACGCGCACCGATTTTTTGGATTCATGTGCGTATTGTACAATTATCATCACTTGCACTAGGAATACAGCACGCCTGAGAGATATTTCTCGAGGACATGTAAAGCCAAGTCAGAGGCCCATGGGTGGCATAAAAACTTTGACACCAGGTTAGGCACTAACCCTACAATAAAGAAAAAATGGCCAATCTTTGAGAAAACAGTCGAGTTCGTCCCGCCATTTCTTCTAGGCCTGCCGCGTTGCCATGGCAAGGCGGCAGAAATGAGTGCAGTTCAAGCTACAACCAGTATATCATCTGAACGCTGGATTTTGACAAAAATTGTTGCTAAGCAATCAAAATTCTTTCTTTATACAGAAGCCTTATCAGTGACAAGATCAAAGTAACACATTTACGAGTACCTACGACTACGGGTAGGAAACCTTATTTTACTTTAATGTGTACCAAGAAATCGATCAATCCGTCTCGTCTAGCCGTGCCGACCTTTCGAAGTAAAGCGTGTAAGTTTGGAGGATGTTCCAGAAGTTTCTCAATCCTTTGTTACCATGTGAATAAAGTTAAAGCAGTGTTACATCATTGTTTCGTAAGTTTATTTATAAATTTTGTAGTTTCAGACACGGAATATAAAGATAGGCACGGTGGAAATCTTATATCATTAATATTATTATATAAGAAACCAGCAGGCCTAGCCAAGTTACAAACGTTTCGTATCGATTCTCTTTCTACAATCGTAAACGCCTCGGCGTAAGCGATTGTAGAAAGCGCTAAATTGGTAGCCAAGTTGACACGACTGAGTCGATCGCTCGTTCTCTAATGTCTGTAGACAAAACCTACACTTTAGTCTATGGTGAGCGTTCCTACCAAAGAGTTTAGCGATCAACATTCTAGACACGATAACATTCTATTCTATCATTTTGAACGATGTAAACTTGTCTACGAATTTTATATTCGTTTGTGTTGATCACGTGATTTAACGTTGAGATAATGTCATTCTCATTCATTTGAATAGTTTTCTACTAGCGTTAACGATTGTAGATTGGCAACTTGGCTAGGGGTGCAGGTCGGGTAAAATGTTAGTGAGTTTTTCCATCAGGAATTTCTCACAAACTTTCGTATTTTTAAAAGTGGTAAAATTCGTCACAATAACATTAAAAAATCTGCCTAGCAATTATCGAGTAATTCATCAATGTAGTCGTCGTAATCTGCCTAGCAATCATTCTTACTTGATAACATAACATCACGCCTGTAATCTCCAAAGGGTTAGGCATAGGTGAACCTACTAGTACATACACATTTCACCAGTTTTAAGTCTATTGCCTATTGCCATCAACCGGGCACAAATCCAGACTCCGTGGCTGCTACGAAGACTCCGTGGCTATTCCTGATGGAAAAACCCAACAACAATTAGCCCGACCCGGGAACCGAACCCAGGACAAGTACAACTACTTTTTCGCAATTTAATTTCTGATGACTATTAAGTCTATCTACCGACTTTAATATGATTATGGGCATAGAGGCTGTCACATTTTTTAAGTCAGACTGGATGTTCTGACTCAAATATAAACATTCAAAAATAATGACCAAGTACGCTCTAGGTCGAGAAAAGCTAACATTTTTAGTCCCATACTTGCACCAAGAAATGAATGAGTTTTTAAACAACAATATGGCAATCGTTAAAGATAGAAAAAGTAATTAGATGTGAGAACTCTGATTAAAATTAGTGGAGTTATTGAAAAATAAATGCCTTTTTAGTTGTAAATAACCAGTAGTACACAGAACAAGGCAAAGGTGGTTTCGTTTTCTCTGAGAATTAACATAAACATAAATCATCGAATGGTCGGAAACCATAGGTAACCAGAGCTCGTGGCTAAATAATAACAGCCGCTCGGGTCGATCTTTTGGTTAAGCCGTGCTTGCCTAGGTTAGTCTGTGGATGAGTGACCACCCTTACATACCAAGTTTCCTCCGTGCCTCGGAAAGCACGTTAAGCTGTTGGTCCCGGCTGTCATTTGTAGATCTTTCACAGTCGTTACAGGTAGTCAGTGGCCCAAAGAAGTCTGACAACCAGTCATACCAAGTGGTATCGTATTACCCAGTTTAACTGGGTTGTGGAGGTTAGATAGACAGTCGCTCCATGTAAAATACTGGTATTCAGCTGCAACCGTAAGACTGGAAGCCGACCCCAACATAGTTGGGAAAAGACTAGGCCGATAATCACTTGCACCAAGAAAAAAAAACGTGCCAAAAATTACAAACACATGAAAATAACATCGGAGAGAACGCCAGATAAATGCTAAGAAAAAGGTTTTCATAATTTCCATACACATAACTCAGACGAAAGGAGGTCATTGCCCCCCAGGGGGGAATGTGTGAAGCACTACACTCGATGAATAGCATATTTGGATATTAAAATTCAGGGAACGTGTGAATTTCCTGTCTACCGGACGAGAACTGATCCCGAATATTATATGTTCCGATGTCATAAATAATTAAGTTTCAGTCAGACGTGGAACAAAGATGTGTAAAGTTGACCTTGTAATTCTTTTATAACGGCCTTTTTCTATAACTTACTTACGTGTAACTGTTGGTTAATGTGCCTTCTTCCATAGCTATCGGTGTTTCTATAAACAAAGAATATCCTATCCGTGTCACCTGCCTGTCACTTGATTCATAGAAAAATCAAAGAAGGCTTTTCTGTGACGTTTTGTTTCTAACCGTCAGTAAGCAAAATGTCAAACAGACAGAGATAGCAACCTACTGAAACCGGCTAGTAAGTTATTGAAAATGGCCGTAAGGAAGATTGCCACGTGTACTGACTACCACTTTCAACAGGAACAGCAGGTTATGTCAATCATATTATTAAAAATAGAATGCATGGAATTTAAAAAGAGAGTGCATGGAATTTCTTGCGAATTTTTCTCTCATGGGTATACTAATACCATAATCAAAGCTGGGAGGCACTTGTTCTCTCTGTCATTCCGATCACTTATTTTCACCCAGAGGAACTAGAAGGTTCCCAGGTATGGCCTGGTAACCTTCCAGTTACGGAGATAGTGGGGGTAAAAGTTCTAACTTTTTCAAGTTTTTATGTTATAACTTTACTTTAGGAGGAGCCCGTTGCTATATAATAATAGCCGCCCGGGTCGATCTTTAGGCTAAGCCGTGCTTGCCTAGGTTGGTCTGTGGATGGGTGACCACCCATTACATTCCGGGTTTCCTCCGTGCCTCGGAAAGCTCGTTAAGCCTTTGGTCCCGGCTGTCATTACCAGATCTTTGACAGTCGTTACAAGTAGTCAGTGGCCCAAAAAGTCTAACAACCAGTCTTACCAAGGGGTATCGTATTACCCGGTACTAACTGGGTTGTTGAGGTCAGATAGGCAGTCGCTCCATGTAAAATACTGGTATTCAGCTGCATCCGGTTAGACTGGAAGCCAACCCCAACATGTTGGGAAAAGGCTAGGTAGATGATGAACTTTACTATATGTATACCTTCATGATTCCTAAACTATTCGAAGCATACATTTTCTACATTTGCACAATGTTTTGAGTGCTTTACATTGAGCCTACCCTTCCCAGCCATTTTTGCGAAGAGTTATTTAATTTGATGTATAGCATGCTTGGAATATAGGCCAGAAAATAATGTAATAGATACCAACATTTATTCAACCTAATTTTTTAAGTTTTAGTTGTCTATTATTGTTGTCAGACGTGGTTAAGCTGTTTCGTACACGAACATGTTTCTTACAAGAACGTGACAAAAAAGATGCCTCTGGCAGTGTGTTTATGGAACAGGAAAACATCAACAACATGTATTACGTCACAAATATGGGACGGGTAAAGAATTACAAACTAGATATACACTCATCTGCGTATCCTTTTGCTATTAGTAGGTTGGAGTTTGCTTCCAGTGCAACCGGATGCAGCTGAATACCAGTATTTTACATAGAGCGACTACCTATCTGACCTCCACAACCCAGTTAGTTCTGTGTACTACGATATACCTTGTTAAGAGCCATTTCACATTTTCGCGCAAATTTCTAAGACTTTAGTCGCCTAATTTACTAACTTAGATAACACCCTGGCATTTTTGAATACATGTTAAAAATAGACTAGTCTTTCTTATTAACACTTCATGTAACACATTTACAAAAACTTATTTATTTAGTAAGTAGTGATTAATCTCCCACAACTAGTTTACTGAAAAACCATCGCAGAGTCAATTTCAGACTCCTATATCTATCATAAATATTTTTTAATTTTACTGAAAAAAATACGTAAAGCATCAGACATATACTTTTGTCGATACATAATGTACTAGAATATCGATAATTAATAACATTTATTAGTAAAAAAACAAAGTCTTAGGTCAATTTTTACGTTTTATATCGCTATTTTATCGTGATTTTTTGGTTTGAATTAAGCGTAATTACGTTAAACAAATTATGTAAAAATAAACTATGATCTTTTACTAAACTAATTCCAAAGTTTTATTAAAATCAATTCATTTAATCAGACATAATATAATTTTTAACATCACGTCGAGCACCGATTAGTACGGCCCGTCGACGTAGGACCTGTGCTATTTTTTTCCGCGTCGCAATTTTCGAGCGTATCTATCGTAAACGCATTGTTATACTACGACTACAACATTTTGAACCGCTTTGTATTTTTTTTTCATTGGGTTAGAATTTCGTTTATTATCAAGTAAAGTATGATTTTAGTAGTTTGTAGAATATTTGTTATATTTCTGTTTTATTAGTTTTAGCAATGGGGCGTAAGGGTTGTTTTATCATTGTGTCAATAAAAGGAAAGAATAAAAATTCTGCAAAAGCTGAAAACAACAGAAGCGAGATGGATATTATTTTTATTTGCAATTCATATACACAGTTATCGATCACGTTAGTTGAATGCTCCAAAAATGATATTTTCACGTAGGTAAGAAATTTTGAATTTCGCGGGCTACCCTGGAGCATTAGCCTAACATAATTATATCGACATGGAATATAGAACCGTAATTATAATTTGAAAGGTTATTTGGTTTATTTCGGTGTCGAAATTTGATCGCTATTTTTTTGTTTTCATTTTAGCATGAGAAATCGCGTGAATCGAGTAGAGGAGAATAGTACTTTTAGAAGAGCCGCCATGCTGGATACTGGTGGAAAGTCTGATTCGACAACAGAAATTGCATGTTTAAGTTACAATGTTTAATACAGGAGTCTATTCAGTATCAAAATCAAAGCATTTATTTCAAATAGGCCAACTCCAGGCACTTGTGAACTGTTGAAACAAAGATGAATATTAAATGTAGCTACAGTCCCAGTCACAAGACATAAGAACTGTGAAAGTACTGTAGTATTTATATTCAGTATCATAGGTACCTACTATAATAAAAAGTATTTGCATACTTTAATAATATTATAAAGAGGAAAGATTTATTTTTTGTTTGTTTGTGTGTTTGTTACGATTTAATTGAAAAACTACGCGACTGATTTTAAAAAAATCTTTCAGCAATGGATAGCTACATTATCAGCGAGTAACATAGGCTATATTTTATCCCCATACTCCCACGGGAACGGCAACTACGTGGGTGAAACCGCGCGACGTCAGCTAGTCATACAGGGTGGAATTTTTCAATGCTACCTGGAGGGAAACTGCTCTAAATACTGTAGATAGCAAATTTTACTCAAAGGAAACATTCCTAATTTTTTAAAAAGAAATAATTTATCTTCACAGATTTTCGAAATTTCGCTTGCCACAATCGGGCATCGAACCCAGGATGAATCGACTAAAGTTCGAAAAAATAATATTCTGTATCTTTTTGACATCAATTAATATGGATTAAATCTCTCTAAGAAACATGACAAATTAAATGAAAGGAAAATCATGAATAAAAGTGCCAATCTTATTGAATTTATAACTGTTCTTTATATTTCATGGTTTTCCCTTCATTAAATTGATCATGCTTGCTAGAGAGATTTGATCCATATGATTGTCCCTATCGATTGATGTAAAAAAAGTACACGATGTTATTTTTTCGAACTTTAGTCGGTTCGATTCCCGAGTGTGGCAAGCGAATTTTCGAAAATCTGATAGTGCAGATTTGTTTCTTTTTTAAAATAAAGGAATGTTTTGTTTGAGTAAAATTTGCTATCCAGTATTTCGAGTACTTTCCCTCCAGGTGGCATTGAAAAATTACACCCTATATAAGTAATAGAAACATACACATAAAATACATATTTACATAACAATTTTTTGTGTGTTTATTAGTCTAGAAGGCTTTCATAGAATAAAGACTGAATAAACAAATTATCTTTTTGCATAAATCTCAAACCAAGGTGCAATACGATTATAACGGCCCAAGATTGTTTAGTCTGTCTCGACACTCGCGGTGGACTGTTTGCGTTGTGTATTGCTACGCACACATACACAAAGCTGCGGTCTTTTACCTAAACTCGAGCGTTGTAATTTTGTGAAATGGCTCTTAAGACTGGTTGTCAGACTTTCGGGCCACTGACCACCGGTAACGACTGTCAAAAATCTACAAATGACAACCGGCTTCACGTGCTTTCCAAGGCACGGAGGAAACTCGACAATAATGGGTCACCCATCCACGGAGCAACTTAGGCAAGCGCAGCTTAACCTAAGGATCGACCGAGCGGCTGTTATTATTTAGCCACGAGCTCTTCAGTGTTTCTCTCTTTTTTCTGCTCTTGAGTGATTTTAGTGTAAGTATTTCTTAAAAATAATCATAAAAATATTTCAGCAATTAGGTACAAAGACACAGGGAATAACGAAAGCCCTAGGCAAACTCATAAATCTCAATTTAAAGAGTCTTTGCCTTCGAAAATGTCTAAGTAAACAGAGCAAAAGTTTTTAAAAGCAACACTTTTTAATTATAATGGAGGCTCTCGTTATTTTGACTGTCTCAAAAGAGCTTTTGGTTAATAATATCTGCTTATAGAAACAATATACATAGTTTAGATACATTGATACTTAAAAAGAAGAATATTGACTGATACATAACAGACCTTTTTTTTTTTTTTTTTCGGATGGGAAATCATCAAATGACTTCTCCCGCTCTGGGCGGAGCAGGAGGGAGTGTCAGACTTTTACTGACTAAAACCCAACATAACAGATCTACTGATAACTTATTTCAAATCATCAGCCTACAACAGTTCACTGCTGGATATATGCCTCTTCAATCGCACCCCACTCAACACGGTTCTCGGCAACTCTTATCCAGTTGCAACCACCCTGAGAGCACCCCCCTAAGTCATTCTGCGAAGATCTTACCTGATGCCGTCCCACCTTATAACAAAAAAAATAATATATGTCATAAATGTTTGTTATGCATTATATGTTTATTGGTATTTTTTGTCATTTTGTATGATGCACGTCATGTCCCTGCGACAAAATAATACTTTTTCTTTCTTTCTTTACGCTAACCGATTCGCGGTCTCCACTAAAGAACACGTCTACCCCAACTGTAATCAGTTATACGGCCAATTCGGCCAACCCATTGTCACATCAGCTTACTTATTCTGTGAGCTATGTCGACAACTCTGGTTCGCTGACGGATCACCTCGTTCTGGATGCGATCCCTCAGAGAGACTCCAAGCATAGCCCGTTCCATAGCGAGCTGAGCGACCTTGAATTTATGGACCAACCGTACCGTGAGTGTCCACATTTCGGCCTCGTAAGTCCTCTGAATTTATTTATTAGATGACAATAGATTCTGAAGGTTTACAAGTCAGATTAACAGAAAAAAAATACTGAAACTGGACGACACTAGTCTAGATGGATACGCTCCAAAAACAATATAATAAGATCTTTTCGCTGCGTGTAATACTTATACACAAAACTCTATTCAGCGAATTAAAAAAAAATTGTTTGAAATCCACAATCTGATGTGTAAAAAGCTGTAACTACCACAAACTTAAAATTCACATGTTTTGTATGATGTAAAACCCATATTAATCAAAAAAGCAATATCTTACGAAAGGATTTCTTACATAAAAAGGTTAAATGGCTCCACTTTCAACAATTTCTACATATCATACGTAATAGAGAGATGAGTATTCACTTCAGGGAATAATATTTCAATTCTAGGTACAGGTACTGTTCCATCGAATTGGATAACGAAATCTAGGGTAAAACGAGGCTTATTCCATATCAAACTACATATTTATGAAAACTACACTCCAGGGATTACGTACTCATGTTGTGTAGGTACCGCTATCGAAATATTCTGTTCAATTGTAAAGAATTTTATAGATTTTTTGGTCCGCAAAACGTACATTTTTCAACGCAAATGCCATTTTCTACATAAGTGCGTATACACGTAAAAAGCTGGCTACTGGCGCCGACAAGCGCCGAACGTCGCTGACAAGTTCCGACCTGCTCACGCCGTCAGAAAGTGTCGGCGCTTATCGGTGCTGGGTCGCCACAAAGTAAACAGACTGCATGCGCCGACTACCTGCTCGGACCAGTGCCGGCGCCAGCAGCCAGCGTTCAACGTGTATACGCCATTATGCAGGAACGAGACAGGGATACATTGCCTAGCGCTCTTGATACTGACTTGTAAACTAATCAGCTGAAAATCTTTCTGCCAGTGCTCACAAGAATAGAAAAGTGCCCTCGTTTCACTCAGGAGTTGACTCAGAACTCCCTTGCTGTGCTCAGGAGTACTAAAATTCATCGTTACGTTCTGTGAATAATCTTCTATTAGGTATACTCATATTTTGGTGTTTTAGAATTCATTGCAATGTTTAGTCTTCTTCTAGAAGTCTTCTTCTTCTTTTTCGTGTGGTTGGTGCCTAACCTGGTTCCAGAGTTTTTATGCCACCCATGGGCCACTGACTTGGCTTAACATGCCGTCGGGAAATATCTCTCAGGCATGCTGGTTTCCTTACGATGTTTTCTTTCACCGAAGCAAGTGATAATTATACAATACGCACATGAATCCGAAAAATCAGAGGTGCGAACTTGAGACGTATTTCTTGGCAGTCCGACGATCACACCACAAGGCTATAATACTTGAAGTCTGAAGCCTTTTGTTGCTATGAAAAGCGACATGTCTTTATACCATTACAATATTATAAAGGTAATCTAAAGTAACTAACTTAACAATAAAATAAAAACAGTTTTTTGCTTACAAATAATCATCCACAAATATAAAGAGCCTCGTTTTTCTCAACGATCATTGTAATGCCAAGAATATTAAAGAAAACCTCTGCCTATTATTTACCAAGTGTGATCTTCGCACATGTTTACCTAGCTTCGTATTGAAAGGTTTTCTCTGTTTGCGTGATTTATCTCACGAGGTTGGGTGTTTGTTTTGTCGCCGCCTTTTAACGGAGTAATGTTTTGTTTTGATTTGAAAGACGTTTCAAAGAATGTTTAGAAACGTCGCTGCCAGCTTTTTTTTGCTGATTGGTGATTTGATTTGATTCAATATATTGTGATGTTGCTTGTTGTCTTTTTTAGGTGAATGAGTTCTGGGTTGAAATATTTTATAAGTAAAATAATACTGGTATTCAGCTGCATCAGGTAAGACTGGAAGCCGACCCCAATAAACTTTTGAAAAAAGCTAGGCAGAAGATGATGGGTTGGAATATGTTGGAATTCCATAATCCTCGGTTTCTAACAATTATAGTTTTTTCGCAGAACAATTGGAAAAACCGTATCTTTGCAAAAAAACAACCGGATAGGGACGTTTAGAAGCTTGATTAGATGAAAAAATCGAAGTTACCTTGCGCCCTTAGCAACTGTTTTCTTTAAACTGATCTGTGTTTCTGCCTATCCCCCAGGGGAAAAGGCGTGAGTTTATTATGATCTGTCGATGCGAGAGAAGACTTAATTCCAGAAGTGCCTACTTCTCATTGGCATGATTGGGATCGGGATGAGAAGTAGGCACTTCTGGAAGTAAGTCTGGCATCATGGTATCTCTTACTCCCTCAAAATAATTGAAAAACAAATTATACAAAAATGTCAAGACCATGTCATGTCAATTTTTCCTACATGACCTTGCGTAATATTGACCTAAATTCCTTAGCAAGCAGAGTTGCATAAGTTCTAAGTCAAGACTTGTCTGACCCACAACTATATCAACATATGAAGGTTGGTTACTTATTTACATAAGACGGTAACTTGGACCGAGCAAGGAAACTCCTAACTACTTAGGGGAGGACTTGTTACGATATTGTTTGTTAATAGGTGTGTGACGTAAATTGTAATTCTGACAATATTCTGATACGAAAAGTTGTACTTTCACAGTAACTTTATTAAGGGGTATAAAAATACTCTAAACAAAGCTGAAAAGCACTTGTTCACCTTGGTATTGGTTGGTTTATTTTTTGGCCTGGCCTATAAGTACCTAGTTACTGAGATGTTAAAGGTCAAATTCACAACTTTTTCACAAGTTTTTTTTTTATTTTAAGTCTATGTTAAAAAAATACAGTTAAATTACCGACACTCAGCTCAACGGCGAGAGTTTAAAATCCAGTACACGATAATGCACCCTTGCGTACAAAGGCTAAGAATCCCAAGCACATAATCTATTGCTAATTGTAATGATTAATTAATCTTACCTTCTTATTAGCCGGATCCTTATGCTCCTGAACATACTCCTGCTTCAGAGGTTCGGTCTGCAGGTCAGGTAGAGAATGACTGATGCGGATAGCAGCTTGGCGAGAGAGGGAGTCGCAGTTACTGTCTTCGGAGTCCCGTCTTGCCCTGCACCAAAGTGATCTGTTAAGAAAGGTGAAATATGGTGATAGGTAGTGATAGATTAAGAAAGAATAGGTTTGGAGGAAAATAATAAGAAACAACTTTTAGGAGGAGATTTGAAATGAGAAAGTTGAGAGAACAAATTATGGAATAAAGTGGACTAACAAGATGTCAAAGAAATCGTGCAGGACTGGAATAAACTTAAAAACCATAGTGGGAGTTGAACTCGCGTGGAGAGGGTTCCGTACAATGAAATCTTATATTTTGTTTACCACTCTAATTTCAATTGATAGAATTTTAAAAATTTATTTTCTATTGATAGAATTCTTATAGGTTTTCCTGTAATCTACAAGCAATGAACTATATTTTGTAATTTTTCAAAATTTTAGGCTCAGTAGTTTCGGAGATCAAGGGGATTATGGTCAATTTTTGTCTTCTTTCATGAATAAAATCAAAACTATTTATTTTACAATAATAACAAAAATATATTTGAAATCTTCGTAACAATTCCTTTCATTTGATACATGACACAGTAAGGTTTGCAAAACTTTTTTTTATTTCCTAATTTGTCCCCCAAAGATGACCCTTATTTAAAAAATATATTTATTTACTTTGCACATCTGTGTTTGGGTCATAGAATTACACCATCCTACCAAATTTCACCTGATTTGGTTCAGTAGATTCCGAGCAAATTGGCTGTGACAGAAAGACGTACAGACAGATAGTCGCATGAGTGATCCTATAAGGGTTGTACGGAACCCTAAAAATATGACGTAACTATGACAGCCACGTTGGTCTATTAAGGTCTTGGGTTCGATTATCAGGACGAACAAACGTTATTGGGTTTTTCCATTAATAATTTCTCAGAAGAAGCCATAGAGCCTGGATTTACGCCCGGTTGATGGCAATAGGGTCGCCCTCTATTACATAGGTCTTTTACATAACTGGCAAAATGTGGGTGTACTATTAGGCACACCTCTGTCTAACCCTTCGGGAACTACAGGCGTGATGTTATGTAATATGACATCAAGATACGTATTTGCTTGAGATCAACGCAAAATATAAGCACTGCTACATTTTGTATGTCATGCAGACATTTTGTGCGCCACAGACTCATCCGCACAAAAAGTCTGTCGTCTGTGCAGGCCCTTAATATCATAAACATTTTTTCAAAGTGAAACTGCCCGTAAGATTCAGATGTTAGCTAAACTAAATTTATACAAAACGAGACACGTTTCAAATTGTCCAAGACACTAAAACGAAAAGCGACCGTCAGGAAATTCGCATCACATTGCAAATGTTTAAAATGTCATTTCATTGCAGACTTCAAAATGGCAGCTAAACATGCATTCCACGTTAACATCTCACTTCCGACGGCTGAAGTCTATTTTAAATATTTAAGTTAAGAGGCATATGAAAATGGCAATGGAAAATGTGAGGAAATAGGGAGAGGTGCTTTGGAAGCAGAAATATGAATATTGACTATGACTGGCGTATGACAGGTTTTGAAAATGGAAAATTCGATAGCATTCTCTTCGAAAGGATTTATTTTGACCAAGAATACTTAGTAAAACAGTTAAGAAGGTCAAATCATCTTCTCGAATCAAAAAATTAAATCAATCTATTTATGATCCACCATTTCTTTGGTCTCCTCTTACTCGTAACCATTCACATTCAAACTCAAAGCTTTCCTCACGACGTGTGCCTCAATCCTCAGCATCATACATATAAAACAATTTTTCCAACCTACCTCCCCACAATCCACCTCCAGGTCGCAGCACACTGGTAGCCCACAGCAGCCAGCAGTACAGCAGCCATCGCAGCCAGGAGCAAGGCGGCCGCGTAGTCTACTGAACTGCCGCGCACCGTCGCCGGCCCTTCCAAACTCTCAGCAGGCCACACTCCTGAAGACAATGGGAGATGTCGCTTTTAGTTTTGACAAGTTTTTTTAACATTAAATGGGCCTACTCTTGACCTCAATCTATCCCTGAGGAAAGAGATGAGGTCGACGATGGAACGCTAAACCAAAAGTAACCTATTAACTCGCGACTTAAATAGATTGAGGTCACATGAACTCGGGACCTGACACGCAGGCAGGGAATTCCGCTCCTTGGCTGTGCGCATAATAAAAAATGTAGTAGCTAAGCGCTTGGTGAGAATGTTTGGAACATCTACAAGATATAGGTGATAACCTGCAGTACGTCTGGACTCCCGATGAAAGAAAGAAGATTGTAGAATGAGCCCGTGGAGTTCTTGAGCACACGGAATAGTATTTTGGAGTTTATAAAAACCTACGTTATAGCTTTGTGTTCAAGTGTTAGTAGATTGCAAACGTAGAAACACAACAGGACGTCGTCATCACGTTTTTAGATGCACGTCGTAGATTCGTATCACTTGAGCCAGTAACTCGTGTCCATGAGGTAGGTACAGTGCGAAGTACCACGCGAAAGGGCTTGGGGTCCAGGCTTATGTGCTCAGCTCAGAACAAAATAAAACTTGTAGATTCTGCGCCGTATAATTCATGGAAAGATATGGGTCAATTTATATAGCAGATATTTTCATGCATAGTCTGTTTATTTGATTTTCACTGAACCAAATCTTCAGTGTGCGTTACGGTCTACATAAAAAAATTGTTGCTCATATGAGAATAATACCTCTTAATATAATATGGCATGTACTCTTTCATATTTAATGAGGGAGTGCTAATTGCCATTTCAACGCTATGTTTGACCTGTAAACTAGACACATTTACCAACACAGCATTTAAAACTATTTAAGCGAGTATATTTGTTTGTTTAGTGAGTTTAAGTATATTTATTGTTAGTATAATAGGTACATTATCTACTAAAAATAAATATTTTACCTACTTATAATTTTTTTTTTAATGATGTTATAGTGCATTTCGAAAGTTCGCAACTTCGCAAATAGTTAGTAGAATATCAAATATTAAGTCCTTAATAGACGCTAAAGTAAACGTTATGGACGTGCTCTTAGACATAATTATACTTTTAGCAAATTAAGTTAGATTAAAATTGCTTATTAACCTTATTAGGCTAGATTGTAATATAAAAAACTATTTTTGTTTTTTTTTTTTTTTTTTTTTTAATATGGAATCATGATTTAATTCATCAAAATAAAGTCGAAGTCCTTTTAGACGCAACTCTGCTTAACCATCGGGCAATATAGGCTTGATATTAAAAAAAGAAAGAAAAGGTATTTACGTTTTATTTTATTGCATTTGTTACGTTATGTTATATTCGTTACCAGTCACCTAGTCTTAATTTAACAGAACCAACCTTACTTTACTAAGAGGATACATAAAATAACACAATAAACAAAACAGTAAACAGCGCAAATATAACAAAAGCACACACTCCCAGTACAAACTACAAATACTGACCCCTCTCAACTACGTGACATTATACACTTCAAATACTTACGTGGGAAGAACTGCACCTGAAACGGTGAAAACGAACGTTTCAGAAGCTTCATAATTAAACAATGACACCGCGACATTCGATACCAACGAATATTGATTACAGTTTACAGTTCAAGGGCTTGCTTGTATTCAATTAACGAAAATCGATACTTTATTTTCCATGAAAATTTGCTTTTTATCTATAATCTAGCTTGCAACGAGTTTCATGAATTTCTTATGATGAAAATTGTGTCCTTTTCCGAACTAACAGCGTATGTTTTCCCGTTTCTTTTATTATTGCGTCAACAGTATGTTGTGTTTGTTTATTTAACAAAATACTGCGATCTTCAATACGCACACTGGCATAAAATGTAATACTGGGAATACACTTTATTCCTGTTTCAACTGTGCTTCTTGCATCTAGTTTGTGCTATCATAAAAGTGACCACTACGATAAAAAGCGGTCGCGGTGGCGGTGGGGTAGGTTCCCAGCTTAATAGAGTGATCTTTGAGCGTCTTTCATTCCCCGCAGAACGAATGGCCGATGAGACCAAAAGCCGACCAGAAAGCATGCGTTGATTTCCAAAAAGTGAACTGATAACCTGGTGAAAGCACTCCTCCTGCTGCCTCTGGATGCGACAATGAGAAGCATAAAACGAGTCGATTTAGGGATGCTTGCCTTTTTCCAGCAGTGGACCTATTAGCTTATGCAAATGAGCAAATGTTTGTGTGATGAGCGTGGGCATTTGTTTCCGAGTCATGGATGTTTATATGTTTATTAAGTATGTATTTACAAACAAAAATTATCTATGTAGTATATCAACTAGCTGGTGTCCACGACACAAGCCTCGTTGCTTAGTGTGGCACTGGATGGCGCTGTGTGTAATGTCCAGCGATATTTTTTTATTTATTTTTTATTTTTATTTATATTGTCACGACTCAGACGTATACGACCTCGGCAGCGATGTCGTTCCTCAGGCATCCAATCAGTGTCAGTCTTGGCATACGTATCCGGGTGCAGTCGAAGGACATGGCCGGTTCGCTCGCATTTCGACCTGGCATTTTGTTCTCCGTAAATATTTATGCCTTATATTTTATGGAGCGCAGTGTGATGTTCTTTGTTTATTGAATTTAAGTTATATAGTATTATTTTTAATGATACAAAGAGATTCAATTTTTCTATTCATATTATTCCACGGAAAAAGGCAGAGACTAAAAATTTCCACATGTTTGTCAGCGATTTCATTGCCATAACTGACTAGCCCAAACTATTTTGTGAACAAAACACCCAGCAATCTTCCGCAATTTTCTCCGATTCCAAGAAAGTCCATAATATAATTCTTAACTCTAAGCCTATTTGTAACACCTTTTACCTACATTGTGGAACACAAATAATATAAGTATGAATATTAAAATCCTTCAGACAATTTCTTTTACACCCCTTAAATAAGGCAATGTACAAAATTAAATTCAAATTGGGCAAAATGAACCATGTCTTAAGATATCAGAGACGGGAATGTAGGTAATTGTATAGAGCTCGTTATTCGTGAAATATGACGCAAGGACCCAGACACAACAAAATTATGATTTGACACAAAAGGTCGTATAGACCGTCGGTTTTAACGACACATATGACCTTTTGTATGTATTATAAAACAACGTGTTATGCCGTAATGCGTATATTAGCGTAAGTTTAAAGTAGGGCACGGTCTAGTAATACGGCATTTTGCCATCTAGATGAGGCTCATTTAACAATGTAAATATTACTGTTTTCTCACTGTAACCTGCCAGCCAACCACTACTCATTATAAAAGTCAGGAACTGGTTAGTGCGAATGAGTCCTGTATAGATCTATCTCTTTCCCCCACTGGAATAAGATTATAACAATTCTGCTTTAAGACGTCATGGTAACACCCCCAGTTATAAAAATATCTCACAAATACGTTCACCATTACAACAGATAAAGGGCCTGTTTCACCACCTACGATTAAGTTCCCATTAAATTACTTGGCAGATAATTTCACACAAATTCTGTTCCGTTTTTAATTTATTCAGTATGTAGTGTCTTTTTTTTTGCCCGCCACACTATTTCCAAACCAGTGTAACACTCCTGAAAGCCAGAATCAACAGTGGTGACCCCCAGAAAACCGCCGACACAATGAAGCTCGACGAAGTCCCAGAGAAACAATTTAACTGTCTTGGATCCCGCAACGAAATTAATCAGAAAAACATAGTGGTGGTGTAGGAAAAACCCGTAATTTCCACGTCCCTCCATATCAGCAGGAGACAGAACGAAACAAGGCCAATAGGCACAAAGGAATGTTTACAACTGGGATAGGCCCAGTTGCCTAGCACCACGGATAAATATTAACACTAAGTAGAGTGGCTATTCGGGCATCGTGAAACAGGCGCTAAATCTGTCGAAGAATCCACATGCATCAAATAAATATCGGTTTCTTCCATTCGGTTCGAATCCCGGACTATGACTCTTATCCCGGGGATCAGAATGTCGCTTCCCTAGGATTGACTAAAGCCAGTAACTTATTTATTTATTCTTGGACCCAATAAAATATAAACAGGACAGGGACCCAATGTCTTTTGTTACTTATAAGGTCCCGTTTACACATTGATTATCTGTTAGATATTTTATAACACATTTGCTCGTAAAGGGTCTCTTATTTCACCAATTTCAATATCGTATTGTATCTCATTACGTACTTGTGCGTTTTTGTAATGTAAAACGCACGGTTTATCAAGATGCTCGGTCTAAAACGAACGGTACTTTTTTAAATCTTAGCAAAGAGTTTTTATGTCAGAAAAAGTGGTCAACATTTTATAAATAAAATTAACTTTGGGAGATAAAATATAATAATAATAACTTGACAACAATAAAAATGCCAACTGGCAACGTAATAATCAATTTTACAAATTGTTCAAATTCTTATAACTGCTATAACAAGTGATTAAAGATTTATTCGTCTAAGATAGACCGAGTTTTATTTATTTCCTCGCAAATATGTTATTAAACGTCGTATGACATACTTACGTGCGCTTTGATAATTACAGCCTCTGCTTTCTTGTAGCCCTCGCCTACGACTCGGGCTAGCAATATCGCCTCGGCTGTAATTTTCAACTTACCGCACTTATATCTTAATGTACTAATATTAACCTTATGAGATAGGATCACATGACAATATCATACTGTATTTGTTTTTAACCGTAATGTCATGAAGGATTAGATACTGACGTGTATAAATTAGGTACTTAAATTCTGACCTGAACAGACAGTTATGTCGCTGGGGGAGTGTGTTCCCAGAGTTCAAACATTAAGAAATGACGAGAAGCGGACGTTTTACAACACTATAATTTTTTTTTTGTAAGCCCGTGCTTTACCACTCCCGTGCAAAGGCCTCCCCTCATTCCTTCTACTTCTCACGATCGGGTGCTTCTTCTCGCCAATTCGTGAGCCTGCGTCTGGTCTATCAATTCAAATAAATGACTTTTGATTTTGCTGCAATATTTTACCGTAAAACGTAGTACCTACTTTCCCCATTAAAACGGGGCCTAAAGGTGGACGCACTTATCCGCGCCGAACGCGCCGAACGAATCGACCGCGGCGAAAGAAACGACCGCGGCGAAAGAATTATTTTTTCTAAATTTTCATTTCATAGGATTTCTTCTAAAATTCGATTCGTTCGGCGCGTTCGGCGCGGATAAGTGTGACTCCACCTTTAGAGTGCTTTTGCGCCTCGGCCCAGTTGACGTCGCATAGACGCAGTGCCCACATCACGTAAACGAAGCTTATGCGTTCGATAAACGCCTTCGTAGACGCAAAGGTTGCCTAAATATACTTTCCCTTTATCAATATTTAAAGGATGACAGATTTCCAACAAAAGATGAATTGAAGTGGAAATTAACAATTCTAGTGGATTGAATCAAACTTAATGATGAACCATTAAGGTTCATTGACGTGAAAATGTATTGTTTTTGTCGAACACAGATTGGTTTTGTGTTTGTTAAAACCGATTTTAATTTAAACACAATTGAAATAGCCGATAGTCCATTAATTTAAATTGTTTACTTTGGGTCAGAATTGGGTATAAATAGGTAGTTCTAGTTACGGAGATATTGGAGGTCAAAGTTCTTGTACTTTAACAAACGTTTTTTTTAACAAAAACTTTAAAATATACAGGTTGTAAAAGACCTCATCACGAAGCCGTCAGTCAACCAAGCATTTTGTACATCAAACTAAGTAACTTTACGCATAAAAATTTGCTGGGAAACAATTTTTTTTTTTGGTGTGAAAAATCATGGTTTGTGGTAGAACTCAATGTAACGCACTCAAATCATTGTGCTGATGGGTGGATTGAATAGTACGGGTGTCGTGGAGATGTTTAAAGTAAAAATCTTACATTAAAAACTTGTATTTAAAAAAAAACTTGTCAAAAAGTTGGAACTTTGACCCCCAATATCTCCGTAATTATAAGGTTCCCAGGTATGGTGTAGAACAAAAAAATGATCGCAATGAAGGGGAGAACAAGTGCCTTTCGGCTTCGTTAAGAGGTGTTTTACACCCTATATACAGGGTGTGGCGTAAGTAGTGGTCCACCGTTCAGGATTCGATGAACCAGATAATTAACTATAACAATTAAAAATTTAGACCATTTATACCCAATTTCCTTTTTGTCTTTTATTTACGAAATTTCTACCCTTTATTACAAATTTGGTTGTAGTTTCAACAAAAGTCATTAATCTTTCATTTTTATTTCTGTTAATTACTGCTGAATACTAGAGCTACCACGATAAATTATGATTTTTTATGTAAATTCAGCTCTTTTGAAGAAAAAGTTGGATCTTCTCTAATTTTAACCCAAATTTTTAACACACCATCAAGTTCAAGAGCGATTTTTGTAAAAACAGCGTACCACATTCTCAGTGCCCATGTATTTAATAATATGCCTACTAAATGCCGATTTCAAAATGATATCATTATAACAGATCCAATAATTTAATAAAAAGATATTCAATTGTAATAAAAGGTAGAAATTTCGTAAATAAAAGACAAAAAGGAAATATTTTCGGAACCCTTGGGTATAAATGGTTTAAATTTTTAATTGTTATAGTTAATTATCTGGTTCATCGAATCCTGAACGGTGGACCACTACTTACCGATGACCGTGGCATCACTCTGGGCCCTATCAGAATACCAGCGCTGTGACGTTTTTTTTTTTAAATGTTACAGCACCATGCTGAGATAGGGGCCTTTTGGCTTAGTACAGGACCAATTTAATTTCATGTTTCTTTTTTCTTCTCATTTTTCTGTAAATTTTTTATTTTTTATTTTTATTAGCTGTACTGTTATTTTAACCATTTTAATTTGTGTTTTGTCCTGTGCGGGCTAATAAATGTTTTTTCTTTCTTTCTTTCTTTCTTTACGCCACACCCTGTATATACCTTTACTTGAAATACCTCCACAACTCCTGTACTTGAAATTAAATTCATCCATCAGCACAATGTTTTGAGTGCGTTACAATGAGTCCTACCGGCTACCGTAACCCGTGATTTTTCACCCCAAATAGAAAAGTCGTTTCCCAGACTTAATTTTTCCGTAGAGTTAATTAGTTTGATATAAAGAATGCTTGGTTGACGGCTTCGTAAAGGGTCCGTTTACACCTTGTATGGTCAAAAACAAATGCCCTACGGAACTGGCAAGGGATTCCATAGAACAGCATTTTTAATTGATATTTTTTATTTAGATCTAAAAACCCGAATCTACAAAACAACCGAGTCCTAATTAAAATATCCGAAAACAAATAGATCAAAGCCAAAGTGTTGTTTTTCTTTGAATCTTGGCCAAAGAAAGAAACTAGACTTTACAAACAAGAACGAGCAAATTAAAGTTGTTTTTGAAACACAACCACTTGACAACTGAGGTAAACTTTAAGAATTCTTAAAAATCATCCAATTGCGTGTCAATACGCACAGTAAAGGGTTTCGTAGTCGATATTAATATTTGCTTATTACCGTTAAAATAAATACTGTGTTGTACCTATTACTTTTATGGGCTGTAAATATAGTTTGTATTTCACAATAAACAAAGTTATTTCTGCGTTTAAAAAGGGTTCCGGCTTAACCATCCGCTTACGGAACCCAAAAAAAAACTAATTATTGCCGTAATTAAAATCTCTTTGCAAATTCGTTCTTCAAAAAGACTTGCAAATTATAATTATAAAGTTATATAAACTTTTTTAATTAAATTAAAAATAATACGAAACACGTTCGTTAATTGAAGACTTTTTGAGTATTTCTGTCGAACAAGATTCGTTGACAGTAAGGGTATTGTCAAGGAAAAGAAAATGTCAATATAAATTGGTTTGATACAATTTTTCCTCCCGGAAAATTCCTCAAAACATATCTGAACTAACGAGTAATTGGAAGGATCAACGTAAGCTTTTCGATAAGTTGTTTCAATCCACTACATTTTTGATTCACTGCTGCGCTGCGTGTCGCGGGTTCGATTCCCGCACGAAACAAATGTTTGTTTGGCTTGCAGATAGTTTTTTTAAGTCTAGCTGTTTGTGTAAGTAATTTAAAATTTAAATGTTTGTAAACACCCATGATCACGATACAGAAGAAATTCCAAGAGTGGAGTCAACGATTTTTCGAAAAAAGAAAAATACCTTCTCTTTTGCTTATTTCGCTGAATTTTTATATTATTCACAACATCCTTTGATTCATCAATATTCTTTGTATCATTATTTTGCCACAGTATGTTAAATTCTGATCTACACCTTTTCATAAGAAAAACAGAATATGAGGGAGAATTTACTATTTTCATGTTATTTTGACTGATGAGATAAGTATGTATTCATAAAGCGAATATATTAATTTATCTATCACGTCTACGAAATATAATTTCATTGGCTTTCATTTTCATAAAAAGAGATTTCAAAGAGATTTAATTACGGAGTTTAATGACATTGTATTTAGTTATTTAACTATTTAATAACAACGAACAAAGAAAATGCCGATTGCAATAAATCGCGATGCGCATAATGAGCTTGATTAAGAAGTCAATAGGGATGATGACTGACTAAAAAAAATATGATTCTGTTTAGTCCGTCAGTTAAATAATCGAAAAATATTGGATACGTGTTTTTTGTTTTATCTAATTAATAAAAATTAACGAAGATAAAACGTGTCAAAGATCATGTGTGGGTGCTTGTGACGTCACATTTGAGTAAAAAATGTACTCAAATGTGACGTCAAACGAGTTTTTTACGCACTGAATCGTCTTCATTTTTTGTTTGCGTGAAAAAAGAAAAGTTATGTGTCCAATATTTTTTTGGAAATCTATCTGACGGACTAATTAGTTTTTTTTTGTCATCTACCCTATTAATCAGTAATTGATAGTACCTACTGTTGCTATAGATTATTTTTAATGAAAGTTTTTGATTAAATATAGAATTGATTCTTCTGTGGCAACTATTTAATAACAATCTTGTTGCTGAATAGCCTGCAGTGCTCCTTGGCTAGCAAACTCAAATAATTTAAGATATTCTATATAAATTTAATAGAGAGCTAAATTAATACCACTGGTAGCTTTCACGTCATAAGATCCAATTAAACTAGTTTACTCATTTTAATTTAAATTACAAACAATGATTGCTTAGTTATGTGACCGACCGACTGTCAAGTCATATGTCTCAGGTTCGAATCAAGACACCTCTGATTTTTCGAATTCACGTGCGTATTGTATCACTTGTTTCGGTGAAGGAAAACATCGTGAGAAAACCAGCTTGCCTGAGAGATATTTATCGACGGCATGTAAAGCCAAGGCCCATGAGTGGCATAAAATTCTAACACCAGGTTAGGCACTAACCACACCTTATGAAAGAAACAAGACTCACTTTAATAAGTATGATGGGTGATGGGATGACTGATATATTTTATTTATGTAGTGGTAGTTAAAGTTAGTTTAATTGGAACTCGGGAAAAAAGTAATTTGAAAGAATGAAACACCACAATACGAGGTGTAACCAGGCCCTTTACGAAACCAAGCATTATATACATCAAACTAAGTAAAGGGTTACTTCATCATCAGCCTATAATGTTCCCACTGCTGGGACACGGCCTCCACTCAATGAGAGGGAATGGGCGATAATCCACCACGCGGGCCCAGTGCGAATTGGTAGATGACACATGTCTTCGAATTTTTTGGTTCTAGGACATGCCGGTTTCCTCACAAAGGGTTACTTAGTTTGATGTATATACTTAGTACAAGAACTCAAAAATATTGCTAGGAAACGACTTTTTTTGAAAATGAAAAATCACGTTTTACAGTAAAACTCAATGCGCAACGCACTCAAAAATGCATGCATTGAATAGTAAACGGATCATAGGATTATTTAAATTAAAGTTATAACCTATAACACGACAACGACTTAAAAAAAAGACATATATACTGATAAAGTTAGAACTTTGACCCCCTATATCTCCGTAACCAGAAGGTTCCCAGGTTTAAATATAAAATATATAAATATATCACTGGACATTAACACACAGCGCCATCTAGTGCCACACTAGGCAACGAGGCTTGTGTCGTGGACACCAGACAGTTGATATACTACATAGATACATTTTGTTTGTAAATACATACATATTATACATATAAAAATCCATGACTCGGAAACAAATGTCCATGCTCATCACACAAACATTTGCTCCAACCGGGATTCGAACCCGGGACCCTAAGAACGTAAGGCAGCCTCACTACCGCTGCGCCATTCGGGTCGTATGGCCATGAACAAACAAAATCTCGCAATAACGGGGAGAACAAGTGCCTTTCGGCTTTGTTACGTGTTTATTTACACCTTTTATATTCGACGAAATAGTCAAAAAATTCTTTCATTTATTTTATCTCGGTCTTCTATAACCGATCCCATGAATGTCACATTCGATAATTATGATTACGCTGTCGTCATATTGTGTGTATGTATGTGTATTATTGTCAATACGAACATTATTATATTATTTATAGGTTACGCGACACCACGCAGCGAAACACGACGCCGACAACGTTGCGTGTATAGTTTTAGTCTCGAATAGTTAAAAATATGTATTAGTATATTATTATTGTTAATTATTATTTTGTGTATTTTACCTATGGGCCTTAGTTGCCTGATAATAAAATGATTATTATTATATTATTATTATTATTTTCCCGGAACCTTCACAAGGTATGAATGCCGGGGGTTTGCAAATATTATGTCGCTTGTCAGAGACGCGTCACCTTTACGTGTGACGTGTGATGAGGAAACAGACTCAAGGCTGTAAACGACGTTTTTTTACAAAATGACACCCTTGAAAATGTTACTGTCAGCGAGAAGGACAGTAAAATTCATACTTTTAGTTTAGTATATTTGTCTTTCTGACTAAGTAAAGTAGAAATAAATTCTTTGAGTTTGAGTTTGTGATAGGTTTTATAAGATCTAGCTGCTGTCTGCCTTTGAGTTGAGATTGCGGCTACGTTACGATTTGCGGTAATAGTACTTTAGCTCTTTAAACTTGACTGCTAGTCAAATAAACCAAATTAATATTTCTACTGCCAAGCAGACGGAATCGTGAGCAACAACTAGTATCCTAATATAATCAACAACATCCACAATGCGGTTTACGATCATTGTGTTGCTATACTAAACCGAATTCTGTGGTTTAATAGGTAGACCTAAAGACGTAGGCCGCGGTATGGCAACACAATATAACATAAACAATACAACGTCTATAAATGACAGTGTTGATGTAATTATTTCATTTATGGACGATTTAAAAATTCGTGATTTCATTTTTGCTGAGGTGGAGAAATACATTAAAAGATAATAATAATTTGAGAAAACTATGCCTGGTCAATTGGTTACTCTAATACCCATTATTATGCCTGTTTTCGCAAACAAAACCTAGTATTAATTAATCAAATAATCATAATTTACAAGTTGTAACGCAATAAACGCGAGACCACCCGTGTGGTCTCTTCGACCATGAAACTGGACAACTTATGTTCTAAAAATTCTGGTCCTATACAAATAAGAACAAACGCGATCAACTGATCAACATGTATAGTAAAACTAAAAAAAAAGTTACTAATTTCCAAAAGTCACAGAACAAAAGTTGTTCAGTTTCATGGTCTGAGATACCACACGAGAGGTCTTGCGTTTATTATTTTACACCCTGTATTAAAATCACGTGTTTGTACACGCTAATCTCTGAAACCAGCCAACCGATTGCAATGTAATTTTGTGAATTAGTATGGTGGACTTGAAAAGATAGATTAATTTTCAACCCGATAGGTAGCTCTCAGTGAAGCAACGCCAGGACGCGTGTGCGGGGAGCACACGCGTCCTGGCGTTGCTTTTCTTTTCTTTCATTCTCCCCAGCCACGCTAACTTTACTCCAACTTAGCTAACTTTTCTTTGGTACTGTTCCTCATAATATAACCCATCTTAAATCTTTTATCTGACAAAATCCCCGTCCTTTACAATTCTGAACGTTTAGCATGTATTCACGGTTCAATGTTCGACACAATAACAGCAAAGTAACGCTTTCAACGTTACATTGCATTGCACTTGCAGTATATGTTTGTGTCAGTGCCCCGTATATGCAACGTCTTATTACAACATTATGCAAAGGAATGTGGAATAATGTTTTCTAGCATGTTTCTACGAGTTGATTAAGTCCGTATTAGTCAATTTAAATAAAATAAAATATACTTAAATCCGTAAACCAAAATAATTTTAAATCACCAACACACACTGACAAAGAATTGAAGAGAATATGTTTTTGACCAAAGTGATGTTCTTAAAATCCCACTATCATACACTCATTATCACTATCATTATAAATGCGAAAGTTTGTTAGGATGGATGGATGGATGGATATTTGTTACTCTTTTACTCAAAAACATTGAAGAATATAGATGATGATTGAGAATTGGATGACATTTAGCACACAGATAGCTTATAACCTTCATTAACACATGAGATATTTTTTATCCCGGTTTAGTATGATTCCTTGGAACAATTATCGAACTCCACGCGACCGAAGCCGAGGGCATAAGCATTTAATCATAATCTCCGTAGCCTTTTCCCAGCTCTTCTTAAAATTGATTTTATAATTAAAAATGTAGGTAAACTGGTGTATTAGATCACTTTTAAAGCAATAAATATTTAAAAAAAATGTTTTTCAGAACAAAGACGCATAAATTCATGAAACTACCAGTAAAATGTCAATTTTATGCAGTAAGCTAATACAACAGGCACATATTTAAATAATGCTTGATCATCTCTTTGTATCAAGTACACTCTAGTGTAACTTAAATTCATTTAAAATAAACGTTGTGGTGTTTCAGAGGATACCACAAATGCGCTTAAAATTATTTAAGTATTTTTTTGGTAAAACGCGTGAATTTGTAAATGGTTTCGTCGACCCTAAAATGTTTAAAAGTTTAAAAAATTTAATGGTTTGTGTGTTAACATGATTAATGCTAATTCAAGCAGTTCAAATCGTGGTCAGGGTATACCAATGGGTACACCTCTGCCTACCCTTCGGGGATTACAGGCGTGATGTTATGTATGAAATATTATGTCTTCAATCTTCTTATTTTCGCAAGGAAACTCCAAACACAGCCATTTATTACCCTTTGGACGACTAACAGCCTTCTAGTGACTAACTAGTCCCATTACATTTTAATAACAGAAACGGATCACAATCTTCTCAGTAACCACAATTACTTTTACTTCAAAGGCATTAAGATCACTAATTGGATGGTAAACCGGAACGCGAGTGATCCGAACTTTATTACTGCGCGTAACAAGCCGTCAGTGGGACCTATCACTAACTTTGAGTACCGGATACTAGGAGTTTGAATTGTGTTATTCTAGCTAGTATTGGTGGTTGGAACTTTGTTGCGATACTAAAAAGCTTTTGGAATTCTACCTTTTTAGTTTTGTTTCAGAAGAAAAACCTAGAAAGTTGTACTGGATTTTAGATATTACGTTAACTGTTAAAAATGATGTAAATGTGACACGTGGGAATAGAGTCGGCAATCTTATTATGGGAGTGGGGTATCAAATTCAAGATCAAAACTCGAAGCGTTTGAGAACGCTAGAAGATCATCATCTGCCTAGCCTTTTCCCAACTATGTGGGGGTCGGTTTCCAGTCTATCCGGATGCTGCTAAATACCAGTATTTTACATGAAGCGACTGCCTATCTGAACTGCACAACCCAGTTAGTACTAGGTAATACGAAACCCCTTGGTAAGACTAGTTGCCAGACTTTTTGGACCACTCACCTGTAAAGATCTACAAATGACAGCGGGTACCAACAGCTTAACGTGCTTTCCGAGGCAAGGAGGAAACTCGGTATGTAAGGATGGTCACCCATCCACAGACCAACCTAGGAAATCACGGCTTAACCTAAAGATCGACCCGAGCGGCTGTTATTATTTAGCCACGAGCTCCTCTGATAACGCTAGAAGATACTGATTAAATACTAGTACTTATTATTCGAAACCTCTACTCAACTGGAACATGCTAAAATGTACAAAAAGATAAATAAGAAACTATACAATCCAGCCACAAGGTACAGTAAATGTGAAACGCCTGTAGATAGTAGAATAGCATAGCATATCGGGGATTCTGCTGATACCATTTACTTCTAAAGAATCCTTCTATCTGGAACAGGTTGACCATTACACACATAGGACTTGATAACTGTTTCAACCGCAGTCAAATCTTAATTAAAAAGAAGTTACGGTGAAATGGAACTTGCACCAGTGCTGTTCATAAAAAAATATTATGAATTTCAAACCTGACCTTCCACAAGGTAACTGCCCTTATCAAAGCACAGTGACCGAGTAATCGTATGTCAACATTATTGTTAGTGCTACTTACGTAGGTGTCTGTGTATCTCTCTGGCTGATAGTAAACACTGATTAGATAGGACCTATCTATTGTCTGCCGATGCGGAGAACACGTGCTACAAATATACTATATTCCACCTCAGCATTATTGATTGATGCTTCACATTTTTTGTGATTTTCAATTGTTTTGGCAGAATGATCGTACTTCTATGAGAGGAAGAGCAAGACCCTTTGGTCTTGCTCTCACTCTCATAGCATTCTTCACAGAATCCATCCATGTCTTTACATGGATGGATTGTGTGAAGGAAAAAGGAGTAAATGATAATTTATTCGGCGCAGTATAAAAATCAAATCAAATCATTTATTTTTACCGAAAACATTGCAGCATGTCTCCTTCTTCCCTACTTCTTCGTCATCTCAGCAGTCACCTCCTTTCTAGCCATATCATCCGTCACACAGTCCATCCATCATTTAGTCTTCCTCTACTCTTATAGCCATCAAAATTCACACTCAAAACTTTCCTCACGACATTTTCCTCATTCCTTCGTTTTACATGGAAGTTAAATAAAAGTCTACCTAACACATCAACCGAAGTTAAGCGACAAAATGCTTTTAAAATTGCTTATGACACATTACACAAGATTACGCCGCGCGACAAATGTGTTGCTTCGCCAAGGGGACCAATATGAGTGTACTAAAGTAAAGATACACTTCTACCTACCCCTCTAAATAATGCGGGTCTGATAAAGGTCAAGTTCCGGTTTTATTACATGAAGAAACAAGAGATAACAAGAATGATCCTAAATTTAACTAGCGAAAGATCATAAAGTAAACTTTTTGGTAGTAATCACAGAGTTACGTATAGCAGTAATAAGTTTGTACTACTAAACATAGCCCTCACAATGACCGTAACTATTTAGGGTCACAAGTTAAATTGCTATTACCACACTCGTGGTACACAGATTGATGATCGGGAGACATGATTACTTTGTATTTATTGAAATAGTTTACTGCAAAGTTATAGGTATTATGTCTAGGCTAAGATCGAAAATCTTAAGGCACGTCCACATATGCGAGGCACGTGTATCGAATGGTATGCCACACATGTGATGAATGCTTCAAGCTGAGGCTTCGAACATACAGGGTGGAAAATCAATCAATCAATCATTTTTATTATCAGGCATCTTAAGGCCCATAGATAAAATACACAAAATTACATTACAACATAAAAATATAAACTAATACATACAAAATATAACTTATAAACTATGAACTATAACACACAAAGTGGCGGCGTAGTGTTACGCTGCGCGGTGTCACGTAGCCTGCCGCAAAAACGTCGGTAGACTACACCCTTCGACCAAAACTCTTCCTTTAGAAACTTGTCGAGATGTGTCGGAACTCGCACCACAAACGACTTGAAGTTGACATTTTGATGAGTTATACGAAAATAATTGTAGGGAACAGCAGATTTTTTTTTTTGCGATTCATGGTTTGTTCCCATAGTAAAAGTTGTGTAGTGTATACGCAATTTGTACTAAATAACATTTTGAATAAGCTATTGCGGGTTATGACATCGTACGCCAGCACTGATCAAGTTTGTGGGGGTATAATCGTAATCGAAGATTCTCAGGTATGGTGCACTACAACAAAATTGTATCGTTAAACATCACATACGTTAAGTGGGGCTAATGCAATGAACCAACAGCGGGGTGTGGTTGCTGGGTCACAATCTATGCTCCACCTCCTAACCTGCCCTCTGAACCCAAAAACATGCAGCCAAAGTAACCTTTACGCTGCTACCGATGACGCGGTGAATGTGGCAAAGTTCTGGGCTATCAAAATATAAAAATTGTCGTGCCAACGACACGAAGAAGTAAACAGACTTTACAAAAAACCTAGGACTTGTATTCACACCTAAAATGCCTAAAGTTTTCCACTAAGATGACACGACGATAGAAAATGAGACTGAATGGAGCATATAATGTATGAACCTTAGCGACTCAAATCAGTTAAACAAACACGTGTCTTAGTTTGACTTTGAATATTTTTAATTCCCAATAAGTAGATCAAAGCTTGTTCAAACAGCTCTTCGTCTGAAGATCAAATCTTCTACAAAAAGTATGATAAAACATTTTAATTCAAAATCTCCGATAAAGTTATCAAATAAAGTGAGACTTGTGCAAACAAAATAAATATTATTATGCTTTCAAAGTGTGAATACGATAATACTGTTTGCCTAGACACTTATGGCATAAAGGTTAGACACACTGAACACGAACTGAGAAAATATGCCGTTAGTTTTCAGTAAAAAAAAGAAGGACTGGAGGATTTAGTGCGAGTTTTGTTACTATTTCATTGTTTTAACGTATACAGTATACTTTAATTTGTATTTAATCTGAATTGGCGATGATTTACTTAAACGCGATCGATAACGTTTTGAAAGTGATAAAATGTCGCACTATATGTCTGTTATTCCAGGTTTATTGATGTAAAGACAAGGTGGGTCGTCAAAAAGCAAGCAGATAACAGACATATAACATTACCCCTGTAATCCTCGAAGGATTAGGCAGAAGTGTACCTTATAGTACACCCTCATTTCGCCATTTATGTTTAAGTCCCATGAAATAGGAGGCGAGCCTAGTGCCATCAACCGGGCAAAGATCCAGACTCCGTGGCTGCTACTGAGAAATTCTTGATGGAAAAAACAATTACACTTTGCCCGACCCGGGAATGTAACCCTCATGCTCTGCAGTTGCGCTTGCGACCGCTCGACCGATAAGACATTCCTACTAAACGTACTTCGATAAAAAAATTCTCCGTTTTTGACTATTGCTATACAAAAATAGCTCTTATTGCAGTGAAAAGATTATTCAGTCAACAAGGTAAAGAAGCTAACGGCTAAGAGAGCACCGGACGTACTTAAGTGTCATTGTCGAGCCTCCTTTTATTCTCCGACTTCTGAAGAATGTTCATCGCCCATGAATTTAAACAAAGCAGTTTTTAAGAACCCGGAGTTACTAGTCAGGGCCAGGAGTTACTTGACATAGGAGTCATGGGTCAGATCCTAAGCAGGACTTTACCAGTACACTAAAGTCCTGCTTAGGTTCTAACCCTTTCAAAACGGTGGGAAAAACATCATGTGGAACTTTCGAGAAAAAAAAATCGATGGTATTGTGACATCCAGTTACCTTCACTCGATTATTGCCCACTTGTTCTTATAAAGAGGAGACCTATAACACAACAATGAGAATTTTTTGGGGTGAGTCATCATCATTCATCATCATTTCAGCCGAAAGACGTCCACTGCTGGACATAGGCCTCTCCCAAGTGTCGCCACATCGACCGGTCCCGCGCGATTCGCATCCAGCGGATTCCCGCAACCTTCACCAGGTCATCGGTCCACCTAGTGGGAGGCCTACCAACGCAACGTCTTCCGGTTCGTGGTTGCCACTCCAGAACTTTTCGGTCCCATCGGCCATCCGTTCTGCGAGCAATGTGCCCTGCCCACTGCAACTTAAGTTTGGCAATTCTCCGGTCCACGTCGGTAACCTTGGTTCTCTTGCGGATGTCTTCATTTCTGTTTCGATCGAAACTCCGAGCATAGCCCTCTCCATTGCCCTTTGGGTGACTTTAAGCCTTCTGATAAGGCCCATTGTGAGCGACCACGTTTCGGTCCCGTATGTAATCACTGGCAACACACACTGGTCATAGACTTTCGTCTTGAGACACTGTGGTAAGTTGGACGAGAAGATACCGCGCAATTTCCCGAACGCTGCCCAGCCGAGTCGGATTCGACGATTGACCTCTTTCTCGAAGTTAGACCTACCTAACTGGACCGTTTGTCCCAGGTACACATAGTCGTCTACAACTTCGAGTGTAGAGTCTCCGATCTTGATAGGAATGGGGTGAGTATGGTACACAAATCGAAGATTCAATCGTAGCTGGTAATCTGCCCAAGAGTCTCGCGGCGTTGCCACGTTGTTTGGCAACACTTAGCCTCTGGCCAACATAAAAGCTATTGGATCACAGCAACTGTCAACTAGGCGATTCGAAATTTCCTTAAATCCGCTGTGAGCACCCCAAACGGCTCAAACATATAGTTTCCACAAAAATTACTATATTTTCGCTGCTTGAGGTTCTTTGCAGCCGCAACGGGCTGTGCTAAAGGGCTATCCATCTAATCGAGGTGTGGGATAGAGTCATATAAATGTCACTGTCAACCAAATTAATCCAAAGCTGCACAAACTATTTTTGGCAAAGACATTATTGTTATATGATAGATAGATAAACCATTTACTTAGTGCACACAAAAGACATAACACAACACACATAAGTACAACCTGATTATAAAAACAAGGTCATCATCATCATCATCAGCCTATTAATGTTCCCACTGCAGGGACACAGGCCTCCTCTCTATGAGAGGGAAACCAATACAAAAAGACAAACATATTTACGAAATAAGTAGGTATAGGAACACCATGACATACTTCAAATAAAACAAAGTAACAAGTATACACGGTGCGGTGTGCGTCTCAAGGTTGCACCAAATGGGAGTCCAGGTGGCCTACCATGACGTCTTAGAGCAGGATCGTTTTAATCTTGTTCCAGTGTGGGTAAGAGACGTAGCTATAGAGGACGTCTAGCGCCATCTCTTTCCCACACTGGAACAAGATTAAAACGATCCTGCTATAAGACGTCATGGTAGGCCACCTGCTCAGCATGTGTCAGGCATGTACCTGACGCTGAAATTGTGTTGGATCCCTGTAGTGACATACGGACGTCGAACAGACGAGATAAATTGGTGTTGTGACAAAGTGTTATTCATGCGCGGAGTGAAATTACGTAAATATTCCCTCAACTTAAGTTAAGTGTTTTACAGTAAGTAATATGCACTAGGTATACCGTCAACTTAACGTTTTTTTCTAAAACAGCGTTCAAAGAAAATCTGTAAACAAAATAGATTGTAAACAGATCCCGTTGCTAAATAAACTATCCGTCTAGACAGTTACAGTGACGATAATTTACATCGTGGAGATACCGTTTATGTTAAACGTTTTGTACCCTTCAGTGAGAAATTGTTTAAATTGCAATTACATAACATAAAAGCCGATTAGAATTTAATAGAAAGCTACGTAACTGGTTGTGTGAGAGATTTTTTTATACACTCAAAATATTCGTTATATTTTGAGTGTAAAATGTAAAAACTGTCTTATTATAATTATTATGACATATCTTTAATTACCAGCCATATTGCCAGTATTTAAATAATAATTTTGAATTATGCTATTTTCTAATGACACGACATAATTCGACAACGCTATTTTAATATTGATTATTTTTTTGGAATCATCAAATACTATTTTTGTTGACATGACATAATTATTATTGATCGCTATTTTAATATGAATACATTATTATTTTAAATAAATCTAATTATATTTAATTTTATTAATTGGTTTGTAATTTTAATTTTAATTATGATAAGTATTTATAATTATGTAATTGCTAATTATTAAATCTGTACTGTATTCTATTAGTATACCAAGATGTAAAATCGAAATATTTGTATAGCCGAAATAAATATTAAGAACTTATGCAATGATATTCTAACAAACAGATATGTTATACACCTAAAAAACCACCGAAAAAAGTTTGCCGCGGGGCAGCGCCAGCTCACATACACGCAGTGACGCAGAATAAAGGCAAAACGAGCCAATTGGCCCGTTTTCGAGTCTTCACGATTGCGCGCTCACAACATATCTGTTTAATAGAATATCATTGAACTTATAATAATTACCTAAATTCTTGCAAATATATATATCGCTGGACATTAACACACAGCGCCATCCAGTGCCACACTAAGCAACGAGGCTTGCGTCGTGGACACCAGATAGTTGATATACTACATAGATACTTTTTGTTTGTAAATACATACTTATTATACATTTAAACATCCATGACTCGGAAACAAATGTCCATGCTCATCACACAAACATTTGCTCCAACCGGGATTCGAACACGGGACCCTAAGAACGTAAGGCAGCCTAACTACCGCTGCGCCATTCGGGTCGTCGAAATAAAATAAATGTATCATTCATTCATTCATTGAATTAGCTTAAGAATTACTGTAAGTAACCCAGGTTAACGTAACGCCCGAAATTCTCAAGCGGTGAGGCAGATAAAATGTACCTATAGAACACCCGCACTACACCAGTTATAATTAAGGTCAAGGCAATTAGATATGAATTCCATATTTTTTTGCATAACATAACATAACATCACGCCTGTAATCCCCGAGGGGTTAGGAAGAGGTGTGCCTAATAGTACACCAACATTTCGCCTGTTCTAAAGTCCCACGAAGCATGGGCGAGTCTATTGCCATCAACCGAGCACAAATACGTTTTAGCGGTCGTATAAGAACTAAAAATTGCCCCCTCCATCAACTACCTTTTAGTTTAGAGAGCGCCAGTACAGTGGTTTAATGCATTTTTTTCCGAAGCTCGTAACTCGTTTAAAAGGTACATTGTTACGGCATTTATCCGCGATGTTACGGGAAAACGTTTCGGGTAATAGCAGTTATAATGTTGGGTGGTTGATAGCAGTTAGAATGTTATCTAGTGTTTTAATGTATAGCAGTTTCTGTGTTGTTTGGGTTTCAAGCTAAAGGTTGTTAGATTTCGCTTGTAAAAAAATAAACAAACATTGCGGGTAGGTAATTTCTTGTAGGGTAAATTCTTATCACAGATTTAAGGGCATCCGCTAAAACTCACACGGGTAAAAGGGGTGGGCTGCCCATTGTCAAAATTTCCTTAATAAATGTTAATAATTCTCCATGCCTTTTGGCTTTGATCATACTATTTTCCAAAAGACTTTGTTTTATTTGCTGTATTCTTTATTTGCGAGTGTGACATGAAAAAAACCAAAAGCTTGTTACCTTTATAATTTATTCAAATCTGATTGTAAAGTTAACTTCGCATCATTAAGTAGGTTCAAAAAACAAACTTTTATTTCACGTTCAAACAATGTTTTCAGTAATTCAACAAAAACTTGTTTAAAATACCTGCAAGTACCAAATAATTCGGGAAAGTTCTGTCATTACAACGTAAGAAGTTTCTAGAAGCATTAATCTTCGGTTTTCAGAGTAATTTTCGCAATATAATTTGAACTTGAATTGTTTATGGTAAAATGGACAGACTTTAAAGCCTCTGGTAACGCTGTGGGAATTATTTTAACATCTATATATAGATCAGATCTATCTATTTCATTGGTGTGTGATAATGGACATTAGACCCAAAATATCGTAACGGCTTTGCATTCTAAAACTGGGATAGCTGTCAAATATTTTGCCGTTTTGATTTACTAATATTACTTAATGAAATGATTAATTACACTCCTAGTTAAACCCGCTACAGACGATAAGTTTTTAATGGTTTAAGTGGTTAATGGTAATTTAAAACAATCATGCACCTATCGTGTATGGCTGGGTTTATGTATACTGTATAGATACCGCTTAAACTTTGCTTGACAATGCCGGAGAAGAGCAAATCAGGTTTTACGATTACCCAATATTCAATGTTTCTCATTAGTGGCAAGTTTTGTATAGTTGCCTTCGCTTACTTACATGTAGGTTTGGCAAAAGGTACATCAAGGTTGAAGAAGATGGTAGAAAAACCGTTAAAATCTAGTTTAAGTATTTCATGTTGCGTAGTAGTCAGCGATGTAAGACGGCTTTCGAAGCTGAGAACATAATCGTCAAAGACAAATGAACAACAGCTAAGGGCGTGTTCCCACTCGCACGAGGCGGCGGCCGAAGCTATGACACACGGGGTTGCGATAGTCGTTGAGAGGATCCGGCAACTGGGTCTCGAGGTGGCATTGCACAAGTCCGAGGCCATGTGCTTTTATGGGCCTCGGAATGCGCCACCTCCGGGATCCTTACTCATCCATCGGTGTCGAGTCGACTTTGAAGTACCTAGGACTCGTCCTCGACAGCCGGTGGAACTTCGTGGAGCACTTCCGACGTTTGGCCCCCAAACTGGAACGGACTGGGGCTGCCTTCAGGCGGCTCCTGCCCAACCGGGGGGGCCGAACAAGGGAGTCGTGCGGTCCATGGCCCTTTACGGGGCCCCGGTGTGGGCGCGTTCCTTGAGGCTGCGTGCAGCCCACTACCTGAACGCGCCCCAAAAGATGATAGCCGTAAGGCTGGCCGGTGGGTACCGCACGATCGCCTGCGAGGCGGCGTGCCTCCTTGCCGGATTGCCGCCATGGGATCTGGAGGCGATAGTCCTCGCGCGCCTGCATGAATGGCGCGCGGAGGCGCTTCGCCGGGGGGAAACTCCGCTGCCGCGACAAATTGTCGCTCAGCGGCCAGACTTCCGGCAGGATCTCATGGCGACTTGGAGAGAGCGACTGTCGCAACCCCGTGCAATAAGTCCCCTCTTTGAGGAGTGGCTGGAGAGACGCCACGGCGTCCTCACCTTCCGCCTGACGCAGGTCCTCACCGGACACGGTGTTTTCGGGAGGTTCCTGCACCGAATCGGGCGGGAGGAAACGCCCGGGTGTTTCCACTGTGAGGATCGACCGGAGGACACGGTGGAGCACACGGTGGAGGTGTGCCCCGCGTGGGCGGAGCACCGCCGTGTCCTCGAAGCGGCGATTGGTGGCTGCGACCTCTCGCGTCCGGCCCTGGTGCAAGCCATGGTCCGGAGCGAGACGGAATGGGACGCCGTCACCTCCTTCTGCGAAGCAGTAATGCTAGAGAAGGAGGTGGCGGAACGTAAGAGGAACGTGGAGGAACGTGAGAGGGAGAGAACCTCACAGCGTCCCGGCCGCCGCGGGTGACGCCCCGGGCGTCGGGGGCCACCACGTGGTCCCCGGCCACCGTAGGCGCGGGCCTGTGGACGGTGGGCTATGGGCTAGCTCGCCGTCCGTCCGTCTTATGACGACAGGCCGTGTCGACAGCGCGTTCGTGTTCCACGCGCGCCTCAAAGAGAGTCAGCTATAGGAAGGGGTCTGCAAGGACCGATGCCTGCCGGGGTTGCGGGACTGTTCGAAAGAGATACCGTGACCCCGGAACACAAAGGGCGATGAAGGAACATGGATGGGTTTTAGTCAGTAAAAGTCTGACACTCCCTCCTGCTCCGCCCAGAGCGGGAGAAGTCATTTGATGATTTCTCATCCGAAAAAAAAAAAAAGGCCGTGTTCCCACTATGTCGTGATGATTAATTTATCGTTGGATAATATTTTATGAAAATTCGTGGCCGACAGTTAATCGTGTCGTCCTATATGTGAACTACTCCATTTTAATGCACAAGCCACGACGCTTTAGACGACACGACATAGCGGGAACGCGCCCTAACACTATACCGTCGCAAAATGCCAAACTCATTTCGGAAAACCAAACCAATAAAGGTTCATTAAATGAGCAAAACCCTTAAAACGCAATCCAATACTTGGCGCAAATCTAAACCAATTCACAATTAATAAGTCTTATATTTACTTACAAGAATCCCGAAGGAAATTTAACGTAAATTAAACCCAATGAGCGCGGCTTGACGTAAAACTTTACAGCTATATTCAAGAAATACTTCACCCCCGTTAATCGTACTTTCACCCCCAGATACAGGGGTATAGAGGTATGAATTTCGCCGCAAAACGTGTAAATTCATCCCCGGGGTAAGTAGTCTGTTGAATATGCATAAGTTTAGAGCCATAGTTTGTATGAAAGGGTTATTTTTGCTTTGAATCTTACTGTTTTAATGTATCGTCTAAATTCTTTAGGTTTTAGTGATAGTGTTAGGTGGTGTTTTAGTGTCTTGTCGGATTTGTAAGGGTTAAGTTGTGTTGACAAATTGTTATAGCAGTTAGATAATGAATATAATGCTGCCGTGCTAAACGCAAAAGCGGTATCTCAAGGAAAGCCAGTTTTGAGAAAATTTAAATTTTGTAAATACAGTCTGGTATACGAGTACACATTATTTTGGATTGATTTTTTTTGTTGCTTATTAGGATTTTTGTTTTAAAGTAGATAGTGCTATTTGGCTTAGTTCATTAGATGCGTATTTATTTACACTATCCGATGCCATTAAAATCAACTTTACAATTTTTTTAAATACCGCTTTTTAGTTTATTAGCACGGCAGAATGGCTCTCCTCGCATCTTTGATCGTGATATTTCATACCTACAGATTTTTGTTTGTTTAAAACTGTTATGAACTATTTCACCGTCGAATTTTTCTAAAATGAAAAATTCCGGTTTATTAATGCAAAGAGGTCGACCTTGTTTTTCTAGCAACCAACTACCTAGACGAAATACCAACCATGTAACCCAACTATTTATTTACAAAACACAAAGTTTAACACAAATTTTAGAATATGGTAGCCTCGTTGGGCATGAGGTCCTGGGTTCGATTTTCGGGTTGAGCAAAGTGTTTTTGGGATTTTCCATGAGGAATTTCTCAGTGAAAGCCAGGGAGTTTAGATTTGTGTCCGGTTGATGGCAATGGGCTCGCGCCTATTATATGGGACGTTCCTTGTACCTGATGGTACACGTCTGCCTAACCCTTCGGGGATTATAGGCGTTATGTTAGGTAGTAATAGTAAGTTTACATTAAATAGTAAGTTTCTTCGTTCCATTATTCCAATTTTCAATCTCTTATCGCACTAGTTTTTGTCTACAAATCTCAATGTTAAAACCTATAGTCTAGACTTTAGACATGAGGTAGTAAACGTGGGTCTAGATCGATATATTTGACCTAGATTACTGGATCTACTTGTTCAATAGGGTAGATAACAAAAAAAAAACTAAAAAGTCCGTCAGATAGATTTCCAAAAAAATATTGGACACAATTTTTTTCTTTTTTCACGTTAACAAAAAATGAAGACGATACAGTGCGTCGAAAACTCGTGTGACGTCACATGAGTACATTTTTGACGTGTACATGTGACGTCACAAGCATTCATGATCTTTGAGACGTTTTATCTTCATCAATTCTTATTAAATTGATAAAACAAAAAACACGTATCCAATATTTTTCGATAATTTAACTGACGGACTAAACAGAATCATATTTTTTTTAGTCAGTCATCATCCGTATTACCAGAATCCAATTAAATATGATAAAGAGAATTCGTAAATTATTGCAATTAATATTGCTTATCCTGTCTAATTAATAGAGCAATTCATGCAATTACGCCACTGGTCTCAAGAATAAGTTTAAGTTCATATTTTTTTAATTGAAATCAAAGATGGAAAAATAATAGCGTTAATTAGTAGTATGTAAGATATACGCTATAATTTTTCGTAACATTTAAAATTCGAAAGTCTGTGAGGACGGATGGATGGATGGATGGATGGATGGATGGATGGATGTTTGTTACTCATTCACGCAAAAACTACTGAACGGATTTGGATAATACACATAGGATACTTTTTGTTTTTTCTTTTTCATGAAATGGGATTATTTAACTCATGTAAAAACTTTGTGTTAACTTTTACAACATGAAAGTGATTTCAGTTGAAAAATATGAGGTCGTGAAAACTGCTAGTAATAACCTTGGCAATATTTATGACTACTGTAGCTTACAGGGCCTCACTTAGTTTATAAGAGTATGAGTGATTCCAAACTGTTGTTTCAGTTTATTTGTGATGGATATTTGAAATATGTATCACTTCCTCGTCGGGAATTAAACCGTGGTGGTAACTAATTTTTAACCGACTTCCAAAAGCAGGAGGTGTTTTCCATTAGTCCGATTTTTTTTTGTGGCGATTTCTTTGCCAATTGTGAACCGATTTCGATGATTCTTTTTTTGTTTGAATGAAGACATCATTACCTACTTAACACTTAAATAACTTGATAGTAAACATTACGTTAAAGCTGTCACCTCAGGTAAACTTTTAGTAACTGAATTAGCTTTTCGTCAACTTTTCTCGTTCTTTAATCCTCATACTAAAAGTTCGAAAACCAATACCTCTTAACATAAAACATTATCTGTATATACCTACATACATACACATAGGTCACATTTTACGACTTCAAAAGATCCACCTCAGATCGAAATTTAAAACTTTCTACAAAATACGGTGGGCCATAAAAATCAGCCGAGAGCTATGTCGCCAAACCGGCCCTGTAGTCATAAACATAAAAACCATTCTCATTTGTCAAACCGCGCCTTTATAAAAAAAGCTCTCAAATTATGTGACAAATTACAAAAGTTACATTAACTTTTGTTATTTGTCACAGGTAAAAGGATAAGAATGAAGAAATCAAACTGGCTTCAAGTGCATTAAAATATTGTGCTTTTAGGCAAGGGATAAATTCATACGATAAACCTCATTGTACGGTGCACGTACATGTGTTTTAAAATATATTTATTACAATAAGTTAGCCAGTAGGCTCGCATATTTGCACTTTGGACGCGACCTACATTTGGCAGTGCATTGACACTGACATATTGCATTGTTCTATGCATTTTATGTATATTACATTATTTAGTGTTCAATTAGACGTGGTTTGAGTCGGACAACTTGCATTTTTATTTAGATTCATCCCGTTGAGCATTCACTGACATTTTCTGCATTTAAGTTTAAATTTGACATTTTACATTTGCATTGACATTACTTATGTTAGGGAAGCACCCTACATAGTTTTTTGGTCCTTCGAGCCGGATTCACTGACATTTTCTGCATTTAAGTTTAAATTTGACATTTTACATTTGCATTGACATTACTTATGTTAGGGAAGCACCCTACACTCATAATCTTCTCTTTATCGTGTGGTTAGTTCCTAACCTGGTGTCAGAGTTTTTATGCCGCCCATTGGCTTGTGACTTGGCTTTACAATGGTTTCGAACTTGAGACGTATGACTTGGAAGTTCGACGGTCACATCATTATGCTATAACTGTTTAAAAAATCGGCAGAAATCTATTCACGTAAGTATTTATATCTTTGCGTAACGTGGGACGGAGTGGGTGCCAGAAGACGGTTGTCGTCGCCAATTGAGTCCTAGAAAACGCTAACGTAACGACTTGATTGAGAAAAGGCATCGGGTCCTGGGTTCAATTCCCAGGCCGGGCAAAGTGTTATTGGGTTTTGCCATCAGAAAATTTTCAGTAGCAGCTACAGAGTCTGAATCTTTGACCGGTTGATGTCAATAGACGTCTCCTATTATATGGAACATACGTCATAAATGTATTACTCAATTTCCCTACAGTTACAATTACACAAAGCAAGTAGAACACACAACACGACGAAGTAAGATACAGAGCGTTAGTGATTCGAAATCTTCGGTTAATACTAGCCTACAAAGCTTTGAATCTGAAGCATATAACGCCCAAACACGATCCGTTACAAAACCAAATACTGAAAAGACCAGTGATTCAACGACTATTGATCTTACGCCCAGACTTCATAGGAAAATGCCCATGGTCCTTTAATTTAGAACTGTCAAATTACATTATTAAACCTAGCTTTTTTGTAAACATTATGCCCAAAATGAAGACATATTAGCTTTCAGACTACTATTCGGCGCAATAAACAAAAACTACTGAAATAATGCAGCATGGAAGTTGATTTTCAGCCAAACACTGCATTATTCTGTCCCATATTATTTGACTTGGCTACAGACTAAAAACTTTCTGTATACGAAATTTTTTACGAACTCATAAAAGGGGAATATAAAAATTCAAACAAACCAATGCACATTTCGAATGTCAATACGAGTATGCCATTTCAATTTAAAACCGGTGAATACATTATATTTTTCCATTAAACAGAAATGTCGTTGACATTGGAAAATAAAAGCCCTTGAGAGGAAAATGTAAGAATGGATATCACGTTTTGTGCTTTAAATGGTTATAGTTGTGTTTCTTAATTGAATGTCACGGATGAAATATATCTTTGGTTATTTTTTAAATACTGATTGCAATTTAGTAATGAAGGTAAAAGACTTAAGCCCGTACTATGTAGAGTAGTTTCAATTAGAGAGTGGCACAAGAGCAATCACTTTAAAACACAGATATAAACATCGGTAGCTTCGGTAGCATGATCGCTTTGGATGATAGATGTAACAGACTTCGTGGCTGCTACGGATAAATGAAATTTCTGAAAGAAAAACACTTTGCCCGATCTGGCAATCGAACCCAGAGCTTCCTGTTCAGTGAATGTGACCACTATATCAACGAAGCCAGGCGAGGCGAGGTTTTAACTTAGGGTAAATTTGACACTAACACATACGTAAAAGGGTGTAAAAAGACCCTTGACGAAGCTGAAAGGCACTTGTTCTCCCCGTCATTGCGATCATTTTTAGGGTTCCGTAGCCAAATAGCAAAAAACGGAACCCTAATGGATTCGTCATGTCTGTCTGTCTGTCTATCCGTTCGTATGTCACAGCCACTTTTTTCCGAAACTATAAGAACTATGCTGTTGAAACTTGGTAAGTAGATGTATTCTGTAAACCGCAATAAGATTTTCACACAAAAATAGAAAAAAAACAATAAATTTTGGGTGTTCCCCATACTTAGAACCGAAACTCGAAAATTTTTTTTCATCAAACCCAAACCTGTGGGGTATTTATGGATAGGTCTTTAAAAATGATATTGAGATTTCCAAACTGGACATGAATATTTTTTTTCTAAACTGGACAGTTTGCGCGAGAGACACTTCCAAAGTGGTGAAATGTGTGTGTAACTTCTAAAATAAGAGAATGATAAAACTAAAAAAAATATGTACATTACCATGTAAACTTCCACCGAAAATTGATTTGAACAAGATCTAGTAAGCAGTTTTTTTTTAAATACGTCATAAATCGTAAACCGCAATTTACCTTTCATTCAATAATCTTTGTGCGGAACCCTCGGTGTGCGAGTCTGACTCGCTCTTGGCCGGTTTTTTTTGTTCTACACTATACCTGGGATCCTACTAGTTACGGAGATATTGGGGGTCAAAGTTCCAACATTTTCACAAGTTTTTTTTTATACACGTTTTTAATGTAATATTTTTACTTTAAACACCTCCACGACCCCCGTACTATTCAATCCATCCATCAGCACAACGTCTTGACTGCGTTACATATAGTGAATTTTCACCACAAAAAAAAGTCGTTTCCCAGCAATATTTTTGCGTAAAGTTACTTAGTTTGATGTTCAGAATGCTTGGTTGTCAGCTTCGTGAAGGGTTCGTTTACACCTTTTATAGTTACATCACACATAGTTCATAATCGTATACTGTCAAATAAATTTGCAAGTAGGATTATTATTTGTAGATGGCAGTTTGATGATTTGAAGTTGATACCTTTGGCAAGAAGCTTGATAATAATGACTCATGACATCAAATATATGTTTTGCGATTGAAACAATGGGGCTGGAAGCAATCAACTGTAGTTTTTTTTTACAAAAGTAATTAATCAAAATAAACACAGAAGCAAAACACCATGAGTTTTCATGGTGTTTTTGTGTTTTTGTTCCATTTGAAAGATTTATTCCATTGTTTTTCTGTTTAGAAAAACAATGTTTATCTAGCTAGTGTATGTCTATGTTTATTTTGATTAATTTACTTTTACCTCCCATTGAGAGGAGGCCGTGTCCCAGCAGTGGGAACATTATAGGCTGATGATGATGATGATGATGATGACTTTTTATCATTTATCTAAATGCAATATTTTATGAGTCAACATAAAAATCACGTGTAGAAAAGTTTAAATAGTTAAAGGTCGTCAAATTGACAGTGAATTGTAGTGATTATATTTTGGTTCAGATAAATTAAATGTTAAGATCTGTTTACTAACACAAGCTTAAGATAGTCTCGTAATGGCTTTCACCAATCCCTTACAAAAGCCTACAAAAACATCTAAGTTGACAAAGTTCTCACAGAAACATCTTCAAGAAACACAAACACACGTATATAAGTCTCTTTACGGTTTGTTTTGGTAGAAGCAACGAAAGTTTGTCGCAAAAAGTCGACATATTTCATAGTAGACACGATAACATATCAAGCAAAATACCAGTACAAGCTGGTCTTCCACTGTATAGGCTTTCCGTACAATGAAGGGTCAGCTTAGGCTTGATACTTCGTTGTATGTTGGACCAGTAATACATTGAGTGGATTGGAGCGATGGCTTTACGAATGAGTACAGTCTTGGATGTTGGGTACGATAAAAATTGATAGAGCAAAAATAAAATATCTGTCGCGTATTTTTTCTTGAAGAAATAGTCATTGGTTATGGGGTTTTTTTTCTGCGACTGTTCGTAATGAGAAATAATTACAGCAGCTCGGGGTCGAACTTCAGGTTAAGCCGCTTTTGCCTGGGTTGTTCCGTGGATGGGTGACCACTGACCACCAATTACTTACTGAGTTTTCTCCGTGCCTCGGAAAGTGCGTTAAGCCGTTAGTTCCAGCTGTCAATTGTTGATCCTTGATAGTCGTTGCAGGTAGTTAGTGGCCCTAAAGTCTGACAACCAGTCTTACCAAGGGTAATCGTATTACCTAGTTACTAGATACGATAAGTACTAGGACCTCATACTAACTGGCTCAGGTTTTTACATAGAACGACTGCCTGTCGTTCCATGTAAAATTCTGGTATTTAATCGCATCCGGTTAGACTGGAAGTCGACTCCAACATAGTTGGGAAAAGGCTAGGCAGATGATGTTCTTAACAAGAACGCCGCGTCCTAACCAAAGCGATCATCGCCGTCATTTTGTTCAGAGTGAGTGACAATTGGCAAAATAAGGTTAGAGAATATGGTCACTATCAATTCGCTTCATTTGAATTTCGATCAAGTTATGTAAAATTGCAATCCATCGCGTGTTTTTCTTTTTCAAATAGTTTCGTATTAAAAAAATATCTGTAGTATTTTTTTATAGATTTGTATCGCATCCATGCATTTTTAATATAACAGAATTGGAAAAAGAAATTGCAATTTAAAGGTATCATTTATTTATTGTCTGTATCTGAAGGGCATTGTTAATAATGTAAATATTGATTTAGATACAACATCAATTTATGTAACAGCTCTGATTTTTTGTGATTGATTGGAGGCTCCTTTACAACTCAATTTATTTGTCAAACTAAGCAAGCTTATTGTAGAAGAAAACGTTTTTTAAACCAGCTTTTTAATATTGCTATGGCATCATTTTTTTTTTGGTAACGATTGTCAAAGCTTCAATGCCGGTACCAACGGCTTAACGTGCTATCCGAGGCACGGTATGTAATGGGTGTTCACCCAGCAATGGGCCAACCTAGGCAAACACAGCTTAACCTAAAGATCTCCTCTAGTATAAAATAAATTAAGTTGAAAAAGAATTTTAAACCATCTAGTTAAATCTACTTTAGATATATCTCATTTATTTTAACCAAGACATTTAAACGGATCTTTTATGTTACACCGTCCTTTGAAGAGTGTAATATCAACAGGTTTTTATCGCCGTTTCTTAGCAACCGGTTCCATGTAAAGACAAAGAGGTTTCTGAACAAGTTGAGATTATCTTGTTTCACGTGTTGTTGAACTGATAACGTAACATAACATCACGCCTGTAATCCCAGCAGGGTTAGGCAGAGGTGTACCTAATAGTACCTCCACATTTCGCCAGTTATGTTTTTAAGTCCCATGTAATAGGGGTCGAGCTTATTGCCATCAACCGAGCACAAATCCAGACTTCGTAGCTGCTTTTGAGATATTTCTGATGGAAAATCCCAACAATTTGCCCGACTCGGGAATCGACCCCAGGGCCTCATGGCCCAGCAGTCGCGCTTGCGACCACTACACCAACGAAGCAGTCCGAGGTGGTTTAACTGATGTTTTCTTTTATTTTATTAAAAAACACAAATAAGTCACTTAAATTAGAACCTAATTCAGAAAAGCCTTCCTGAAATTCAGTCGAAGAAAATGACTCTACGTCTAATTTAAATTACAGTATTAAAGTTTATTTAAGTACTTATTTTACTATCATAACACCATTTTGGTAGACAATAGAATAGAGCAGAATATTCTTCAATATTAACAACATATGAATTATTGAATTACAGATATAAACGTGGAAACATTCACTAACGGTCTACAGCCAACATGCCACACCCAAACATTGGTCAAACATTGGCCCATCATACCATCTCCTTCCAACCTTGAACTACATGACTCATAAATTCCGAAACTTACTATTCCCAACATACATCATATACCTAGATACATAACTTAGGTGTCAAGGGTGTAAATACCCCTAACGAAACCAAAAGGCACTTATTCGTCCGCGATATTTTTTTTGTTCTTGACCGTACCTGGGAACTTTACGGTTACGGAAATATTGGAAGTCAAAGTTACAACTTTTACAAACGTACCTATTTTTTTCTAATAAGTACACGTTGTAAAATGTTATAACTTTTTTTAAATACTTCCATAACCACTGTACTATTCAATGCCTCCATAAGCACAATATTTTGAGTACGTTGCATCAATGTAACAGGACTCAAGTCCTACCGTAAACCGTGAAATTACACCCCAAAAAAAAAAAGTCGTTTCCCAGCAATATTTTTGCGTAGGCTTACTTAGTTTGATGTACAGAATGCTTGGTTGACGACTTTGTGAAGGGTCCGTTTACAACCTTCATACTTAGCATGAGTACATAACCACATAACATTCCTATGTAATAAAACTAATGGCAAAACGTGTCTAATGTCTGAATATATTTTTATCTATTATATTTTCATACTCGTACCAAAATGAACGAATGAACTGAAATTAATTCGCCCATTGTGTTTTTCGACCGTAAATTACGCACGCAATTTATTAAGTACGCAATAGATTTTAATGCAGTTTTTAACATTATTTAGAAAATTTATTCCGTAAGATTTAAGGCATGATACATTTGTATTAGAGTTATATTACATTATCTTAGAAATTATACAGAAATCTCGATATTTTGACACCGTGTCTCCACTTCGGTAGATACCACTCGTCCACATGACGTGTCGCTAGTTATAATAATAAAGGTTTCATTTCAAAGTTAAATGGTTCTGTACTGTTGTTGTATAGCGACTTTTAAAGGTTTTCAAATGAATTGTTAGTTAGTTCTTGTTTCTATTTATGATGAAAAATGAATTAAGTAACTTTTGGGTGCCTAATAGTTTGTGGTCGAGTCATAATTGGACTTTGGGATCCAACTTAATTATGACAAGGGGGTTTTATAATAGTGCAGTGATTAGTAATCCAGTTTATAATCATTCTCCAGGAGAACCAATATAACTGACATAACCTGAAGAATTGTCATACTTAAGTAACTACTTGCCATAGTTGCTAGTGTGACTACATATATATTGCAACTCACGAGCTCAATAGGCATGACGACAGTATCAAAAAATTGCAAATCTATTTAGTCCGTCAGTTAGAGTATTGGAAATTAATGGACACGTATTTTTTGTTTTTGTAAATCAATGAATATTGACAAAGATAAAACGCATCAAAACTCGGGAGTGGGGGCTCGTGACGTCAGAACTAGCTAAAAAGTATACCTAGGCGTGACGTATTGAGAATTTTAAAAGCGTCGTATCTTCGTCAATTTTGGTTTACGTAACAAAAGAAAAAATACGTTTCAAATATTTTTTGATAATCTAACTGACGGACTAATTAGTTTTTTTTTGTCGCCTCGCCTATTAACGTTTTCCGCAAAATTAGCATATATGCAAAAACAGTCGAGCGATAGCCCACCAAGAACCAAGAAGAACAAAGTTCTAAGTTTACCGACGTAGCGCGAAGAATTGCCAAACTTAAGTGGCAGTGGGCAGGGCACATTTCTCGCAGAACGGATGGCCGATGGGGCCGAAAAGCAGAACTTTTCGGCCCCAGTAGCGACCGCGACCCGGAAGACATTGCGTTGGAAACCTCCCACTACGTGGACCTGGTGAAGGTTGTGGGAGTTTGCTGGATGCGAGTCGCACATGATGATGACTGAAATGATGATGATTGCCCACCAGACATAACACCCGTCTAGTCGGAGGATCCTCCCTTCCCTATGAAGGAACTTTCCTGTCAACTTACTACTCGTCTCTCACTACTCGCTTGTGATAGCACAGGTGCCTCACAAACAATGGCGGACAGAGTTCCATGTCCATCAGTATGTAACAAGATATCCATTATAGTAATTATTAATCTATCGCTAGCTTTGAACATTAAGTGGCTAATCAACTTCCATTGTATCCCATTGTGTATAGAGCTAGGTAAATATTGTTATTGTGACTGAAATTAGTTCCACAATTGAAATTCATTCGTGATTCGATTTCGTTTTATGAAAGTTGTAATACACGTAGACTGAAAAATATATTTGTTACGGAGTAGAATACCCTTTTGCCATGACTCACAATCGCCAAAAGATTTGAAAGAGACAGAGACGAGACTCAGTATTGGGTGGTCAAAGGTCGAAGAAGGGAGGAGAATAGCTTTCTGTGTTATATGACGTGTAGTGTAATCAGCCTATATTGTTCTGACTGCTGGGATTCAGATCACCTTTCTGTGAGACACGAGTGGCCTGTATTACATCAGACCAAATGTGGATTGGTAGATGTTCACTTGTCCCTGAATATTTGGTTTAAGAACGTGACGAAAAAATTAAACACATTAACTAAAGTATCTATCTTGGTTCGAACGTACAAACTTAAATATACGTTCTACCATGAAAACATAAATCGCACTTCACATGTTCACACATACTTAACACGTTAAACAGAAAGATTTTCAACACTTCAAGACCCTCATCCAAAACCCACGTTCAAAGATGGCATAAAGCAAATATAGATGTAAGTACATTTAGGAACAAATTCATATTTACCATTTTCATTCATTTCATTCTTATAAAGGTAGATAGAAAAAGTTTCAATGTGGAGCATTTGGGTAAGCGAAGATGTCCGAGATTTATTTACTTTATATTGTTAACTATGGTGACTTCGGTTTAGAAAATGGTTTAGTTCTTATTCTTATTCTTTATTACATACAAAAAAAAAAACAAATATACATATAAATTGCAATTATATAGCTTATGTACAAAGGCGAGCTAAACTCAGAATTAGGTTAGGTTAGGTTACAGCAAATCTAATTTTCATAGCGAGATTTGCAGAAGAGGATACACTTATGACTGTGCAATAACATTACAAGCTTAAAACTTAAATTAATTAATTTTATAAACTAAACTACAAACATACAATATAATATACGTCATACAAACAGTATATACATACATACATATTGATCATGATGACAGGAAATGTTTCCTTATTCCTCTCCTGAACACATCTAACGAAGGGCTATCCCGCAAGGAGTGTGGAAGTGAATTCCAAAGGCGCTCAGCTCGAACAGTGAAAGATCCATCATACCGACTTGAGGAGTGGGGAGGGAAACGAAGGAGAAGAGATGATGATGTTTTAAGCTCTTACGTTTTTTTTATTGGTGGGGTAAAATACGAATAGAATCATCATATTGAAGAATAAGATTTATGATGCCCGCGACCTTCGTTCGCGTGAAATTATTATAAACAAAATATTACTTCCCTTTTTGAACCGGATTTTGTTGGCAATTTCAAGGGCTGTATTTTTTTATTTTAAAATAAACGTAGCCTAAGTTACTCCTTATAGTACGAGTATCAGCTAGCTACTAACTAAGATGTATTTACATATATCCGATATTGCCAATTTTTCCGAATTATGTCAACCTAACCGGGGGGGAACTCTTGCAGAAACTATCTCTAACTATAAAGGTTTTATTTAAAAGGTATTCACACGTTTTTATCCTATTACACTGCAACGACGTTAAAAAGCGCAATAAAATATTTCGAAGGAAGCTTCACACTAATATTAAATTCCTGCCGTATATAATGCATGACGATACGCCATAACGTGCTGCATATTATGGATGCATGCAATAACCGTTTCGTGTGATACGCCGTTTTGTATTGCATGTGAAGGTATCATATAACGGGGAACACGTTATTGCGTTTAGAACGTGTTTACAAGATCGGTTCAATTTGTCGCGGCATCGAAGGAAGAGACGTGTCGACCAAGTATATTAAAGGCAAGAGCTGCCAGTGACATCGGCCTCGTGTTTCGTGTTACTTAGTTCGTGGGTTCGAACCCAAGCAGACACTTTAACTTGTGTTGTTTACTTCAACACTGCCTTTATAACGAAAGAAAACAACGTGAAGAAACCGACATGTCCTTAAACGAAAAAAATATGCGCGTCAGGCCCGACATGGCGGTTTCCTTACGATGTTTTCCTTCACCGTTTAGAGAGCAGTTGGTGATAAAATAAAGCAATTAGCAGCGATGGCCCATGGTGGCGGCCCCAACTTAGGCCGCGTTCCCACTATGTCGTGACGGTTAATTTATCGTTGGTTTTTAGTTGGCAAAAGTCTTGGACGACTGTAATCGCGTCGTCCTATACGTGAAAACCTCCATTTAAATACACAAGCCACGCTTAAAATTACACGATTATCTGTCGTCACGACAAAATGGGTACGCGGCTTTACGAGCAGTAAGTTCAGCCATGTATAAAACATACAAAAACAAAAACGACACGAAAACAATCCTCATTTATCATTTCATAACCCACAAAATAATTATCACATGCGAAACTGCCCTTGACATTACAATAGTGAAGCTTTACACGAACCAGACTAACACAATATTATCATTCGCGGCCCATTTAACGCTCACTGCTGCATAAACGCTATGTGTTCATGCTTATAGTTTTATTGTCACATCTACACTAAAATTGTATTATTATAAAACGCTTTTAAGTTTTGTATGTCAAGGATTGGGTTTTGCGATGTTTTGTTGATGGTTAGTTTTAAGTTTACAAGGCGAATTGTAGCTCAAACACTGTTTGTGTAAGCTGGGAATTATCAAGTTTGAAAAATCGTGTCAAAAACATATTCAGTAACTAACTCTTGTTGGTTATTAAACGATAAGATAAGATTAGGAGCCATAATTATTACATGTTCATACAGTTATTGGATCCGCATTTAATTTGTTAAAATCTTATTTGTTAATTCATTAAAAAAACACAAATCTTCATCGGCCTATCCTTGTCCCTACTATTTTGGGATCGGCTCCCAGTCTAAAAGGATGCAGCTAAATCCTAGTATGTAACATGGAGTGACTGCCTATCTGACCTCCACAACCCAGTTAGTACTGGGCAATACGATGCCCCTTGGTAAGACTGATTGTCAGACTTTCGGGCCACTGACTACACTACACTGACTTTCTACTGTCAAAGATCTACAATTAACGTGCTTTCCGAGTGACGAAGGAAACTCGGTATGCAATGGTTGGTCCCCTATCCAGGGACCAATGTAGGCAAGTGGCTTTGCCAGAAGATCAACCCCAGCGACTGTTATTATTAGGCACGAGCTCCTACCTACGGGTCACTAGCAAAATCAATATTTCAGTAAACAAACAAAAACTAAATAGCCTACATTTCCTGACCCGGCTTCCTATTCACTGATTCAAGGTTATTAAGCATCCTAATAACCGACCATTTAGTATAGCTAATTAAATAACAAAGAACCTAAATTTGGGGTATGACTTGAAAAAGACAAATGTTAGGCCACAACCTTAATATACAGGGTGTAAACGGATCCTTCACAAAGCCGACAACCAAGCATTCTGTACGACTTTTTCGACTTTTTTTTTGGGGTGAAAAATCACGTTTTACGGTAAAACTCAATGTAACGCACTCAAAACATTGTGCTGATGGGCGCGTTTAATAGTAAAAGGATTATGGGGGTATTCATCGTAAAGTTATGACCTTAAAAACTAGTATTTGAAAAAAACTTGTGAATAAGTTAGAACTTTGACCTTCAATATCTCCGTAACTAGTAGGTTTCCAGGTATGGTTCAGAACAAAAAAAATGATCGCAATGACGAGGAAAACAAATGCGACTGCGATACGACTTGTTTGAGTAAATCAAAACGCGACTATTAGTACGGGTAGCGATAAATATCGTTTCAATTGCGAGTTTTTGGTACGAGTTTTTTTTTCACATTAATTTGTTTTGCCAGTTCAAAACGATACTACTACGCGCGTCGTGGTGTCTCGTCGCAAAATCAAAGCAATTTCTTTCAATTGTTTTCTTTACAATAATTACTGCCACCGTCCCAACACGCTTGCCGCTTGGGCGTGTATTTCGTGGCCAAGGGGTTAGGGCTAACTTGAAAAAAGACGAATGTTTGGCAACAACGTTGATTTATTAAAAGGATTTTCAACGCTATTAATTTGATGTTTATCCCTTCATTAATTTTCGGGCCTAAAAAGGCTAAGCGTTTGACAAATTAGGACATGAAGGTTTCGTTGTGTATTGGGACGCGTATTTAGATTAAAATGGGCCAAAGAAACCCGGACGTTTCTGGGGTAAAGGTCTTCGAACTTTATTCAAATAGGTTTTTGTACAAACGTTTCAGTAGCATGAGGTCCTGGGTTAGATTCCTGGGTCGGGCAAAATACTATTAGTTTTTCCGGTAGAAATTCCTCAGTAATAGCCACCAAGGCTGGATTCATGCCCGGTTGATGGCAATAGGCTCGCCCCCTATTACATGGGACTTAAACAAAACTGGCGAAATGTGGGTGCACTATTAGGTACCACCTCTGCCTAACTCTACGGGGCTTACAGGCGTGATGTTATGTTTCATGTTTCAATAAATTAGACAGTCGACCAAATTGTTTTGTTCATGACTTAGTTTTCGACTACGCGTAGGAAATCTGCTACGCTCTCGTAGCTCGTAGCAGATTCGCTACGAATCGCGTAGCAATCCTAAGAACATTCTTGTTCATTGTTAGTGTATTTCTTTCTCGTTTCTAACAATTTTATTGAAGTCGTTAATGTCTATCTTGCTAAAGAAAAGTTTCTTGTATTTAGTCACCGTGATTAACCTGCTGAGTTACGATTTATCGTAACATCGATACGGAAGAAGAACAACAAGTCTTACCAAGGGGTATTACGTTACCCAATGCTAATTGGGTTTTAGAGGTCAGATAGGCAGTCGCTCCATGTAAAATACTGACTGACAGATAATGATGGTACAAAATAAGAAGATTATAATACGAGAATTCAACCAATTATTTTGACAATCGAAGCAAACGTTTACAAAATTACATTTAATAAATTAGTCATAAAACCCCATACTCCAAACCCGTTTCACAGCGAACCAATCCTGGTTACCATTAACAACTAATAATGGTTTAACTAATACCTATCAACAGCCGATCAAGAAGGGATCACTTGATAGGCCCCATTGGTCCCAAGTGTCGTAAAAACCCTTTAGGCCTTTATTTCATTGGTCCCGACCAGAGCGAAACTAATCGGATGTTGTAATGAGTGTTCAAATTGACGATTTGGGTCGAATTCCGGACTTTGTGATGGCTTTTAAGTCGGTTAGAATGGTATTTAGTAGGGTAGATATATGTTACTAACTGGAATTTTGTAGAATATCGAGAAGAGTTTCAGAAGATATAGGAGGAAAGAATAATTAATAAAATAGACGTGTTACATAAAAGTTTTGTTATGAATATAGCAATAATCTCTGGTTTTTCGTTATGGATGTATTGGGTTAAACTTTTTGAGCTCTTCTGACACTTACTGATAAATTCACACAGTATCTTTTGATGTACGATTATGGCAGATATTTGAAACACAGGTTTGAATTCAACATTATTGTTACTTGCAACTATCAAATACAGTAATATACCATTAAATGAGAAATAATACTACTGCGCCTAAATGTACACTTTTTCTAATACTTTAAAAAAATATATATATTTTTTATTATATTTAAAACAAAGGGGCAATTCCTGTGCTTTTTGGAAAACTAAATCCATTCTAGTTAGAATCTATCTGTCCGTTAATCTATTGAGATCTCAACTAGGTTTTGAACGTTTTGAATTACAAAGAATTGGTATTTTTTGTTGACCAGTCGCGAAACACAAAAGTCGAGAAAAATAGAGACAACAAGAATGCCTAAAAATACCATAATTATGACAGACCGCCTTGTTCCATTAACTCTGAAAGCAAGTACTTTTCATATTATACTTACTCCCCATTAAAACCCGAATTAAACAGCTCTTCATGAATATTTTAATGCTTTCAGTACATTTTTATAAGAAAAATAATACTTGCTTCTACGCACTCGGAAAGTTATGGAAATATACTAATCTCTTTGAAAGGAAACATTTCTTTCGAGCGGATGTTTTGTATCTTTTCATATATTTTGTGGACGATTTTTGTCGGTCGCTTCGTCCATGTGGAAATTGATATTTCTCAAGGAGACCTGCTTCAAATTTTGGGACAGAAATATACTTTAGCCTATTGCAGAGTAGAGTATTTCTCTTTTTTTCTTATAAGCTTGATGACTTTCACCAAAAAACATAGAAGGATGTTGAAGGTGTAAAAAGATCCGCCGCGGGAGACGCCCCGGGCGGTGGGCTATGGGCTAGCTCGCCGCCTGTCCGTCTCATGACGACAGGCCGTGTCGACGGCGTGTTTGTGTTCCACGCGCGCCTCAAAGAGAGTTAGCAATAGGAAGGGGTCCGCAAGGACCGATGCCTGCCGGGGTTGCGGGACTGTTCGAAAGAGATAACGTGACCCCAGAACACAAAGGGCGATGTAGATCTCTAACAGTAATTACAGGTAGTCAGTGGCCCGAAAGTCTGACAACTATTCTTACCAAGGGGTATCGTATTACCCAGTACTAACTGGGTTGTGGAGGTCAGATAGGCAGTCGCTCCATATAAAATACAACAATTATTAAACACAAATTATTTGACCGGGTATCGTAATTTTAAATTGATTATTTGTCTTTTGTGACAAGCTCCTGAATTTGACTAGGATGCAATACTACACCTTGTATCTTAAATCTTATATAAATGAGTCTAGATTTTCTGCTAATGTTTCTATTAACAGTGTAAAATTATATGGTCACTTTTTTATATTTAAATGGTTTAGTAACAGCTAATATCCTTGAAACTTTTTATTTAATTTTTAATTTATATCCATGTTTTAAGTAGGTTTTTTTTTGTATCATTACAATTTATGTCTGTATTAATCATATTATTAATTCCTCTATGTTTCCAAATTCTATATAGTTAATTATTTGTAATTTTTTTTTTCATTCTTACACTTACATAATTTATTTTAATTTTAATTATTAGGGGCTTAATTTATGAACGTTATTGTGCATGTTGTGGTCTCCTATAAGTGAAGGAGTACACCTACTTAATACCTTGTGTCTTCCATTAACTAATAATGCTTTGTGTATATGTTTTGTTGGAGATCCTTAAATAAATAAATAAATAAATAAAAATATACCTACCCATATTATTTCAAATGTAAAAACGTTCATCGTAATTTTACGAGCACGTATCCAATCATCCGATAAAGCCTATTGTCTGATCTTCATAGCGAAATATACATAAACTTTTTACACTTATTTTATTATGTTCATGCATTATTGTGTTCATATCCATCAGTTCAGTGTAGTTCAGTGTAGGTCATAACCCTCGTTTAGATTGATTCCTTCGTGTTAGTTTTATCTCGGGTAGGTAAATAACAAACGTATTATTTATTACTACGCAAGTCGTCAAGTTCTTGTATTAAATAGAAGTGTAATATTTCTTAGTATGAGATTGTATTAAATCTGAGTCTAGAATTTCTACATTTGGGGCATTGAACTTAGAAACCTCTAGAAAGGAAAGACAATGGCACAAGACATATGAGTTACTAGCTACAGGCTTATTTGTTTTTCTCTCATCCCTCTGCCGTAGTTCCAGCGCTTTGACTCCTCACAACTTGATTTAGAAAAGCGACTTCACTGTATAGAACTGTAACGGAATACGGGAATATCTACACGAGACTATTAATTATTAATGTTATTACTCAATTGGCGAATTTCTAACCGATAAAAAATAAAAATAAAAAAAATACGGAAATACGATCTGATCATGTACGCGGGGCTAACGTGTCCAGAAATTGCACAAAACAGAGCCTCTCTGTTTTGGAAGGAAAAAGAGGAGGTCTTTGCCCAGCAGTGGGACACAGACTGTGTCTCAAAGTATAGGCTATGAAAAAAGTTGGATTATAACTATTTTAAGTTAATACGTTACGTTTGCAGTAAGTGATTTATATTGCAATTTGTTTTCTAGCTACAACCTAGTTAGAAAATATTCTTTCAATGCCTGCACTTTTTATTCGCTTGCTATAAAGATCCCTGTTTTAAAGCAGACGTTCACAAGCTAATAAATAAAAACAATTTTGTTCCAAAAGCTAACTTCGACGATACGTTTTTGAAAGTTGATTTTCTTAGAAAAGCGATCCAATAACACGAGCATAACGGAAGACTAGTCAAAGTTAATGATCTGTTATAACAACAAAGGCGTTTACCTAAAGATACAACGTTTGACCCAAATATAAGCCATAAATTATGTATTTATAAGGGAAAGATTTCAAATAAATATCTAACTTAATCAAGCATGATTTCAATTGCGTTTAAAAAGAAGGTCATATTTTTCCCTTGTTATGGTTCTGTATAGATAGATACAGAACGATAACGAATGATCTTACTTTTAATCATTTGGGGTCGTCGCATCATGTCTTCTTCCATACTTCTCTATTACTCGTCATCTCATCAGACACCGCCTTTCTTGTCATATCATCCTTTATACAGTTCGTCCATCGTTTTTTTGGTCTTCCACTACTCTTATACCCAACAACACATCCATACCAAAACTTTCCTTACGACGTTTTCCTCGTTCCTTCACATGACTTGACCATATTTATTTTAAGGTAATGTACCCAATTGTGAAAACAGCACCCACTTATATTCTTGATAGCCCCTGAAAAAACAAGTAAGATATTTTGTTTGTAATAGATCACGATAATAGCGAACCACTGTTAAGAATCGAACCTACTTGCCAATCAAAATCAAATGTATATGAGATTGCACTTATTTGCTTTTCAAGACCCACAAATAGCCACATTAATCTTGAGATGGTTAATTCTTCGTCTGAACTCCCATTTCTCACTTATGTTGGGGCGGCTTTATGTCTAACCTCATTTGGCTGAACACCAGTAATTAACATAGAGCGACTGCCTTTAACCACCACGACCGAGTTACTAGATAACACGATAATCCTTGGTAAGACTGGTTGTCCGACTTTCAGGCTTTCTGACTCCCCGTGACGACTGTCAAAGATCTACAAATGATAGCTGAGACCAACAGCTTAAGAGCCACAGAGAAAACTCGGTATGTAATGGATGCTCACCCATCCACAGCCCGACCTTGGCAAGAGCTTAACCTTGTAGATCGACACACAATACTCTAACCACATATTCAGTACATCATTTCGACCCCCCACCCCTTTTAAATTTTCGTCAGTAATTTGAAAGGCGTTGTCAGTGAAGGACTAATTTTCCACTAATTTAATTTGTATTATCTGAGAAAAAAATGGCATTCATAATTTTCCATCTTACTAATCCAAAGTTATGGAGAGTCCTTTTATACCCTGTATAGACGAGGCATGGATTGATCTCAATATGTACATAATAAATGATCACCCATCCAAGGACAGACATTGGTAAACATAGCTTGACCTGTGATTAACTCGTGCAGCTGTTAATATTTTGCCACGAGTTAGGTTGCATTTATTTATACTTTATTATCACTAACCACCTAAAAATAGCCAAATTAATAACAACAACAAATAAAAATCTTGACCATGAACGTTTTAACATCGTCAATACCCATTAGCCATTGAGCATTCGAACTCCTATCGCATGAAAATTTCTGAGGTATTAATCACTGTCAAACGTTATGCAAAGGTTTGTAAAGGAAATCTTTCATGGGGTCTAATAGGGAATGAGGCGACCTGTTCAAAGAGGTTCTATTATTGTACTACAGGTTATTATTTAGGGATGAAAGGTGTATTGAATATTTTTCTAAGAATATTATTCTATCAAGATTGAAAAAAAATACTTGTTTTTATTCTGCTTTTTTGAATCGTTTCGTTATTAACAAGAATTAATCGCGTAATGGCTTAATACAAATGTGTCGTGTATTGATAGTCGTTGGTTAAGGTGTCTCTTGTCATACACGCAGTTCACATCTGTACCATATACCAGCGGAAACGGTTTCTAAATGAGCCGCTAACCGTCCTGTACCTGTAGGTTCTGGCTGTATCGTTAGTTTTATGAAACGAAGAGCCAGGTAAGAAAAGCACTGCGCTATCACTCTTAGTGGAGAAGAAACAAAACACAACTTCACTATGGTTAATAAGAACTTGCGTAAAATACTACACAATCAACTGACCAACTGACTCTACACTTGAAAACTGTAGAAAAATACAAACATACAGCCTGACACTAACCGGCAAATTGCATAAAAAACGTAATAAAATTTAAGTTTCGAGCTACGCTGGAAGCGACGACGACTTATACCTTAGACGACTATGGCAAATATTAAACCGTAAATAGCAAGCACCAAACTAAATAGCTTAATAATAATAAATAATTAAAATTAATTCAAAAATATAAAGTAAATGTTTTCAGTTTTTCATAAATCTATGTCAAGTTCACACGTGGTTTGAGCCTGAACTAGATAATTCTGTGTTTCAGGCGATTGCTTGCGAGCTTGAAACACAGACATAGTTTCAGAAGCAACTGAGAACATTAACATGAAGATAGAGTATCAATATACTATAGCTATATGCGAACAGCTCTTGAGAGCGCTGTTAAGGATTTATTACCAATTCCATTTTCTACTTGATCGCACACTTTCGTCTCCATGACAACCCAAGTGACAGTCACTGTGACCTTGTAGATGCGTCAAAATTTACATTTGCGCCGCTATTTTTGTTTTTAGAATGAGTCATTTTAATTATAACGACGTCACTTGAAGAGTTTTCCTAGCACCAAAGACATTTAAACACTTATGATAGACGGACGACGACTCAAGGGCTGGCTAAGGAATAGGAAATACAGACACAAAAAACCATGACATTTTTCCATTGAAATGAAAAATTCAATTCTTCAAATAGCTTCCATAATAGCCGTATGACCTTGTAGAGGCGTTGCGTTGGCTGTAAAACGAAGTTTATAATCTTTTCTGTAGCGGTCACGCGACGCCTTTCAAACATAACCTGTTGGTAGAATAAGGGGTGCTACCAAATAAAAGATTGATGGAATGTGTGAGGTAAGAAATAAAAAAGAGTAAATGGCGTGAAGGATGACAGAAGAGAAAAGAAGAAAAATAAATTGCGCCGATTCCAAGTAATATGGGATATTGATGATGATGATGACGTTCGATTCGTTCCCCATATTTTGCTTTCAGTCGAAGCATATCGATTCTATTTTTATATATCATCGCTGCATCATATTCGGGACAGGTCGAAAGAATTATGGCTAAGCTTTTTACGAACTATAAAGGGTGTAAAACACCTCTTAACGAAGTCGTACTTACTTACTTAGTTTGATGTACAGAATGCTTGGTTAACGGCTTCGTGATGAGGTCTTTTACACCCTGTATATTCGATTCTACCACAGCTAGGAATGCCTAATAAAACCGAGCTGAATATGTGAGTGCCAACCCTAAAGTTTTCAACAGGTTTTAAATTTAGAACTGTTGATACTTTTGTTTATTTTTTAATAAGGTGAGCTAAGGTCATTTTATATGCATGCGTGTTTTTATGGTTAATAAATGAAACGAAGTATTTTGAAAAAGTAAACATAATTTAATTAAATGTGAGTTATGAACCGTGATAAATTGAACTTGAAATAGAGGAATAATTAAATTAACATAATGGTAAAGAAAAAATATTACCAGTAGCAGTATATTTTATCCTCTGCATGGTAGGTAAGTTTATGTTCAATTAGTACTTTTAACTACTATATGTAATTCACTCTTAAAATAACATCACGCCTGTAATCCCTGACAGGTTGGGCACAGGTGTTCGTACAGTACACCCAAATGAAATTCGAGTAATCTTTAAGTACCATGTTTAAGGAGTAAGGCCTGCAATCAATCCTGACTAAAAATTCCAGACTCGGCTACAACTGAAAAATTTTTGATGGAAAATCCCAAAAACACTTTTCCCGACCTGGGAATCGAATTCAAGACCTCGAACGAGGCCGTCAATGTCAATCGAATCATAACAACACAAACGTCTACTGAACTCTTAATAAACCCAGGTCTCGCTTTCTTTTTCAAACAAAAACAAAACAAAATAAAACAGACTCAGACACCAGGCGTTGTCTTAATCGAAAAGACGTGGTTTGGTAAGCAATGTCCCGATTATACCCACTCCAGTAATTCCCTCACGTAAAAGACTTTCGCGAGATATTTTGTGGGACGTATGTATGTATGTGGGAAATTCGATCTTAAATATTAGGCGTAAAGAAATTTACATGGGTGTTTGATGTAAACGTCCCGGGATTATTTTCAGATGACTGGTTGATAATCTGGGTATAATGTTTTTTAAATGAAAAGTACACGCTGCTAAATAGGGTGCTTCTCAGAAATCCATAAGGTTTCAGGCAAATGCGCAATGCCGTAATTAAAGTGTACAATATCTATTCACAACCTCATATCAGCGACAAGCAATGTCAAAACTGAATAAAAAGTCAACGAATTTATGGCGGACTAGCTGTTGCCCGCGGCTTCGTTTCAGTGGATTTTTTTATGTATATGTGTGAGAAAGAAAATGTATCCTATGTCTTATTGCAGACTACAATCTATGTCGGTGCCAGATCTGTTTAACCGTTCTGGCGTGATTTGAGTAACAAAGATCCATCCATCCAAACTTTCGCATTTATTTATGTAGAAAGGTTGAGACTTGAGACTGAGATTGAGAGACTAGAATGCAGAAAAAAAAAAAAAAACTGCAATATACTACTTGAACACGCCCCAGCTTCGCACGGTTTTATGGCTTTGACTTCGACATAAAACATAAGTTTCAATCAATATAGTAAAAACATAAACCTTTCGCAATAAAATCTCTAAATGTCTTTAAAAACAAAATAGTCACAAAGTCTGACACGAAAAGCGACTCAAATTTAAAGTACCTACATTAATGTTCAAAACAACCTTCAATCTGGCTGATTACATTTACAACAGCACGTTAAATATTCCCCCATCCCTGGGCAATGGTTGATCATGACCGAAAACCAGGTTAGCGTTCCCGGGCGTGATCTTGACCTACTAAGGGATGTGTCAGCGAACACTATACCTATCACTTACTAATTTACTCACAAGGCAAAGCCATAGCATTTATTTACAAAATAACATTCTAATCTTCAGGTTAAGCTACGGTTAATCTACGTTTACCTGGGTTGGTCCGTGGATGGGTGGGTTATTTAAAAGTAATAATTATAATTTATTCTCTTATAACATACTCGTATTCATGGATGTATATAGATGGCTATGAGAGTAGAGGAACACCAAAGAAATGATGGATGGACTGTGTGAAGGATGATATGGCTGGAAAGGAGGTGTCTGCTGAGATGACAAGTGAATTGGGATAAGAGCAGCAAGAGACTGATAATTGATGAAGCTATAGAAGAAGAAGACATGCTGCGCCGACCCCAAATAAACTAGGAAGAAGGATAATAATGTCCGAAAATATAATATTTTCCATGGAAATATAATAAACAATCCCGAAAAACCTCCATAATACGCATCGCTTTCATGGAACAGATATTATATCAAAAGCAGCACCCACAATACCCCAGCGCAATTGTTGATCGTGACCGATAACGGGGTCACATGGCGGGGCGCGCTCGTGACCCAGTGTGACTCACTCCGGACATTGGCAATGGCAACAGGTATCTGCTGTTGGCTGCTGGTCATGAACTACTACAAGTTGTCAAGGTTACTGGATGGGTGGTTTCAGGTACTAAGTACGTTTTGACAGCATGGTATTAGTAACAGGCTAGTTTCCACTGTCAATAATGTGCAAATCTATTTAGTCCGTCACTTAAAGTATTGGAAAATAATGGACACGTATTTTTTGTTTTTGTAAATCAATGAATACTGACAATGATAAAACGCATCAAAACTCGGCTCGTGACGTCAGAACGCACAAAAAATTATAACACGGCGTGACGTAGTGAGAATTTTAAAAGCGTCGTATCTTCGTCTAATTTAGTTTACGTAACAAAAGAAAAGATACGGGTATAATATTTTTTGATAATTTAACTGACGGACTTATTACATTTATTCAGTACACAAGCCTATTAAAACTGAAGTGCGCAGGTAGTGGCAGTAGAGCGTGGTAGCAGTACTAGTAGAAAATTTTAGAGTACTTTTTTTATTATTGTCGCCAGCGCGAATGCTGAGCAAGAGGGCACGTGTTATTGAGTTTTAAATCAGGAACTTCTCAGTAGCAGCAACGGAGTCTGGTTTTGTGCCTTTTTGATGGCAATAGTCTCGCCCCCTGTTACTATGGACTTAAACATAGCTGGCCTATCCCTTCGGGGATTACAAGGCGTGATATTATTTTATATGTGTTTTTATAAAAAAGATTCTGTCATTCTGGTACAGACCAATTGCGAACAGTCTGTGATACCGCCGGACTTTGACAAATACTTCAGTAGTATTTATGGAGGTACAGGTCATTGTAGAGGACTGGATGATACCGCCGGACACTGCGCATCAATAGTATTTGAATGAAAGTGTATATGTCCAGAGCAGCGCCCGCACTTTGTCCGTTCTGGTTAACCTGACGCTTAATGTGTCCCTAAATCAATAAAGACACATTATGGTAAGCAATAACCATTACCATATTTGTTATTTTAAAAAACATGGCCACTAAAAAAAACACCAAAAGGAAACACAAAACGGCTTTTATGACAACATAAAATTAAGCTGTCACGATTAGACAGCGATGATAAAAAAGGTTTCCATGTCCGGGAATTACAAATGGCTGTCATAAAAAGTGGGCGTGTCTGGAGATGTTGGTCATGACCGAAAACGGGCACGTTTGCCCGCCCGGGTATGGTCTTGACCTACTCCTTTTCAATGCCATTATCCGCATCGTTGAAGGATGTTTGAGCAGAACCTTTTGTATGAGAACCGAGATCGATAACATTTTTATCGAGAATCTTCTTTGAATAAAACATTATGATGATGAGGGTAATTTTATGAGGATGTTTTGCTGAAAATGTTATTATGGGATTTTTTTATCATTAACTGTTAGTATCAGAGTAATAAAAAGTAGTAGTAGCAAAATATGTTAGTACATAGTTGTAATATAATATTAATTTATGTTTTAATACAACTTCATTTGGATGATTACTTTAATTTATGTTGAGTAAATTAAACTAATAATTAAGTGGAAATATTTGAAATGAGATAGCGTAATATATTTTAATTATATGTGAAAAAATAATTATGTATTATTATGCCGTTTCAAGGACAAGGACAGGACAAACGTTTTAAAATTAAATTTGTTTCAGGGACCCAACCGGTCTCTTTTAATTGAAATTAAAAAAACTATTCAGTCAACTCTTAATTTATAACTTTTTCATCACGTCTCTTTTGACCGTCCCTTATTTTTTTTATTTCGAAAAACAGTAAGAAATATAGTATAGTAACTCAGAATCTCCACAATAATTGCAAAAATTCAAAGTTTGAAATGCAAAAAAAACTGAAACCGGGGCTAACGACCCAGGGTTTATCACCCGCAACTACGCTAATCATACCTACACACTACAGTGTTAAATAAAAATTTAAACATTCAACCTTTAAACACGCATATCACTGCAATAATTCAAGATGGCAACCACCTAATGAGCAAAAAACCATTTATAAAGCAATACAAACAATTAAAAATAATCTTTATGCATCATCCTAGCCTTTCAGAAAGTTGTGGAACTTTCTCGAAGTATTGGTCAACGCATATAGATAGTCGTCGGGTTTGCGATAGCAGTCTGATTTAGGCGATACAACAAAGCGAATCGAAATAATCTACAAGTGCGATATCTAAGTGAATAATGATCAGCAGCGAATTAGTGATTGAGTTATAAGTGTTTCTGTCAAAGGTGCTTAGCCGGTAGGTGGTCCTTCGAGCCGGATTAAACACCTTTAACACAAACAATGTTTTAATTTACCCCATAGCCAGCTCATAACAGTATTATATTGTAGCATATTGTTTCAGACTATCTTAAATCGATAATCAACTACTTAAAGTTAATTAATTATGTTATACATCAAGCTTGCAACAAGCTCACAATCTATAAAGGGGAGTGTTGAATAACGAACTTCCGAGATATAGGCTATGTACACATCATTAATCACGCCGGTGTGCACAAGCTATGAATACCCTTAAGCCGGCCATAGACGATAGGTTATGCATGTGCAGTTTTGCCTGTACAGGACAGTCTCTAAAGTTATCCTTGCCAGTACATACAACCTAGAGAATATTGAAATAAATATTTTTCCGGCTGGTTATGCCTGAGTGGTGCGATTGCGCAGGCATAACCCTGCGTGTGTGGTAGGTCGCCTGCTCTTTTGTTTTTTTTTGTAACAAGTAATAAAGCCTAAAACACACCATATCGTGTGTGTTGCCGGTGAAGGCATGGTTTCAAATGAGTCAACTGACAGGCTTACAGTTACGTATGTGTCCTACAAAAAGTATCTATTTAGTATATCAACTATCTGGTGTCCACGACACAAGCCTCGTTGCTTAGTGTGGCACTAGATGGCGCTGTGTGTTAATGTCCAGCAATATTTATTTATTTTAAAGAACTCGGTTTTTCGCAGAAAAATAATTCATCGTTTTAATAAACTAAAAAAGTATTATTATTATCTCACCTATTGTGTCAACAGGTAGAATTGCCGGTTCACGAGGAGGAAACTTTGTTGGCTTAAACTCATACAAAACAGTTCCAGAAAAGACTACACCAACGTACAACATTTATTATCTTCTGAAGATTATAAATACAAAATTTGTTAGTTCAACAAGTTTCGAGGAATCTAAATAGGTAAATTGATATAAGATAGACGCATCAAGACGACCTTTTGAACTTAAAAATAAGGGATATTCTCTCAAATAAAAAATAAATAAATTAATAACTATAAAAAACGTCTGACACATTTTCACAAAAGAGTTGCTGATTTGCCAAATGATTAATTATATTATGCCTAAACAAAAATATTGAATAGTGGCGCGTCAATCATTTGATTCATGAACCATTAGATAAAATTGAAACATAATTAAGAATGTGGTGAATACTTGTAAAATTATCTATTAACGTCACTTCAATACAAAAGAGTTTAAGAAATCATTATTACAGAAAATGTTGTCATGAATAGATACTGGTTTTATTGAAAAGAAATGCGTAATTGAAAAGAACTTTAAATAATGAAGATAGAGTTTGTATTTCAATGAAGAACATTTATTTAAAGGTTTTTTAATTTTTTTTAGGTTTGTTGGTTTAAAATAAATATAGAGTGAAAGTTACACCTTTTTTTTAGCTTTATTCATTTTTTTATCGCGTTTATTTTTTTTATTAATCCTGTCGTAAAAATTTAGAAAATAAAATTTTACTCCTTTCTTTTTCCGTTACTACCTCGACATTAATTAATTATTGAAGCTACGATGGGTTAAAAAGATATTCTCAATCGGATAAAAAAGTTTTCATTATATTTATTAGAAAAATAAATTAGCTAATAAAAGAGAGACTAAACAATACCTGATAAACTATTTTAATACTTATATTTTTAAGGTAAGTATATAAATTTCCCCTAACCAAAACCAACATTTTTCCGAAATAAATAATCTCACAAGTAACAATAAACAAGTATCCACTTTTGACCACTCCGATATTGGCCACCTGTGTAACTCTTTACAAGAAATTCGCATTACCATATTTCATAAAAGCTAGAGCACATAACAAGAGCATTCACCCCTATCCTGCGAAACAGGGAAAAACAAAAGTACTGCTGATACCAGGGAGCGATATTATTTTTTCGCTTTCTTTTGTCACTAGACAATTTTTTACATTTTAAACAAAAAGCGATCGATTTCCCTTCTCAAAAATATCTAGAGGGATTCCGGTACCGCGGTCCCGGTCTCAAAAGCCCCAAGACTCTTCTGATTATGACTGTTTGTCGCATAATTTGCGATTTCACAAGGGGATTAAAAATCTACTAAAAAAAAACTAGGGTGCTAAAAATCTATAGTATTTCCCGTTGACCTAGAATCATGAAATTCGGCAAGAAGCAATATCTTACAGCACATGTAAAGGAAAAAAATCGTAACTAGCTACTTTATCGTCGTAAGTAATCTCAATCATGTATCTAATTCAATCTAGTGTACCGATTTAAATAAAATGAGAGGTTTTAACAGGAAAATCGTTACTATAACAAAATCATGCTAGAATAAAAACATAGTCAAGCTAAATCCAGAACAAAGAAGCTTTAACACAACACTGTTCAAACATGAAATACCTACCCGATCTACACAATATTGGCAGTCATTAAATATTGGACGCTCTCATTAGCATACCAGGTAATCCCCTTGTGGAGAGATGAAGCTTGGATATTTCCATTTTACCCTGTTAGCTGTAGCTTACTACGTATCAAGGTTGGACAACAGGATATTAATTACGTTATATGCGAGCGAATTTTCAGTTCCTGACTAAATAATTTGGTATTAAGAAGTCTGTCTTCATTTTCTGATAGATATGGGATTATAAGGGTGACTTCTCAGGTCGGGCAAAGTGTAATTGGGTTGTCTATCAGGAATTTTTCAGCAGCAGCGTTGTTGACAATGGGCTCTCCCTCAATGACGAGGAACTTGAACGCGATTTATGAAAGCTGGACATTTCCATTTTACCCTGTAAGTGCTTACTCTGTTACGAGCTCGGACGGCGGTATAATAGTTACGTTAAATACGAGGAAAATTTCAGTTGCTGTTTAAATAGTTTAATACTAGGAAGTCTGTCTTCTTTTTTAGATAGGTCATCATCATCATCATCATTTCAGCCGAAAGACGTCCACTGCTGGACATAGGCCTCCCCCAAGTGTCGCCACATTGACCGGTCCCGTGCGACTCGCATCCAGCGGATTCCCGCAACCTTCACCCGATCATCGGTCCACCTAGTGGGAGGTCTTCCAACGCAACGTCTTCCAGATCGCGGTCGCCACTCCAGAACTTTTCGGCCCCATCAGCCATCCGTTTGTTTAGATAGGTAGGTGATTGCAGATCAAAATTGCAAGCTTCTAGGCCTAGTGGAGTGATTTTGCGATTTTTATTGAGTAAGAGGTAAAACGCCTGTCACAAAATGATAAATTGGAACACCACGTGTAACAAACCTGCAACACAAACATCAGGAAATAACATCCTACCCGCGGAAACGAGTCACTTTGAAATTCATTCACTATGCTTACCAAACCAACATGGCGGCGCGCGCACTTCCTACCCCCTACCCCTACCCCTCTCCGCGTGATCTTGACCCGGGACTGGGTCACGATCGTGTCCCGCGCAGGTTCGAAATATTAGTAATTTCAATGTAAATATTAATTACTAGCTGTTACCTGCCGTCTTCGTCTGCGTGAAATTATTATAAAAATATATTTCTTCCCTATTTTATTCGGTTTTGTAAACAATTTCATTGGTTATTTTTTTTTTGTTTTGCACGGAATACTAATCCTTTTTATTAAATAAATGTTGCCCAAGTTACTCCTATCTGCCGGTAAAAGTCCCGTCGAAATCGGTCCAGCCGTTTCGGATATATTAGCAGGTACAAACAGAATTTATTTGTATAGAAAATATTAATTATGAGTTGAGTTGAGTTGACTTCAACGAGAAAGTTCATTTTTACACATTTTTGACTATTCCATCTTCTTTAACATTGGTTGAATGAGCTTTTATGAAAGACTTCTTCTGGTGTTAGAAAAATTGTGAAGGCAAGACAAGATCTATATTTAATAAAGGGTCATAAAATCGTAATATCTTCACAAGTCACATAAACTTCTGGAAATAGCATCCTTAGAACGGAAACAATTCACTTTGCAATTCATTCAATATGGCGGCGCGCGCACACCGCCTCTCCCTCTCTCCTCCATCCTCCTCCCTCTCTCCGCGTGATCTTGACCCGGGACTAGGTCACGATCGTGTCCCGCGCAGCCCCCGACCTTGCTGCCGTTTCCTGGTCCATCGATACAGCGTGTATCTCAACGGACCTTGAAAATGTATTTGTGGACCAGGAATTCTATATTTACGGGAGAGATACAGTATTGTATTTGTATTTTTTGGTCTGTTTGTTTTTAGACTTAATTAGTTTTTATCTCAGGGGCGTATTTTATTAAGTGCTTAAAGATGTTAATTTTAAACTCAACGGCAATGTACATTTTAGTTTCAGGACATAAAAAAACAGCAGAATCTCTTTTCCACGACCTTGCGACAGCTACTGCGGATAAGACAAATATAAAAAAGGTATTCAGAGCACGCTACCAGACTCCGCTACTTGTGGAACGACAGTACACACGCACAAGGAACAAGTGATGCACACGAGCATCTCTTGACGCAAGCTTCGTTTAAAATATCCCTCTAGTGTAAGAGACACTTCATCGCACCGGCAGTAAAATGCCCCCTGGTCACGAACTGCGGTGGTCGATAAGGAAATCTATGAATTGTGGGCTCGAGTTGGCCGAGCCAATTTGGCTAGATCGACTTATCTCGAATACAAGAGCTCCAACACAGGATAAGCCACACTTTCTCTCCTGCCCATCGAGCACTACCAATTGCACCCACCCGGACTTTCATGAGGCAAACGAGAAAACTGTCCAGGTCGCTACGTTGTGGTTAGACAAAATCAGAGCCATCGATTCGAGAAAAAGATGAAGAATAAAATAACCCAAATATTGAAACATAATTTAATAATTATTGTTACTTTTCTACCAGACGACTTAGACAATAAACATAGCTTTCAAATTATATTGTGTTGTGTTACTATAGCGGCATCTAACCGACAGGCATCATAAATCAATAGATGTTCGAGAAAATTCGTTATTATTACGTTTAAATAACATCAAGTTCGTCGGTAAAATAACAATAATAATCTACTTGTTTTATCTTTAGTTATCACAAAAGAATATTGACTTGTAAGAATCACAACAAGTAACTTTCCCATTACAGCCACAAAACTATTCAAAATGATTTATCACTCATCGTTACACGTGGAATCCTGTAAATTCTCATAACTTTCAGAATTTCAAATCACTTGAAAAGTGAACGCTATCCAACATTCTAACTACGACATAGTGAATGATGAATGAACGGCACCTAGCCAACCTAGCCTCGTTCATTCATTCATCACATACACTGTTTTTGTAAAAGCAAACATCGCGATTCTAAACTAGCTTCTACAGTACTTGCAAAGTTATTTTCCCTTTGTCAGCGGTAACTCAACACCACCCTTATTGTTATGTTCATAAAGTTGTGATTTCGACAAGGAAGCAAAATAGAAGGAAAAGCTAGAGCCGGCTAGAGCAGCGGTGGCCCAGTGGACCACCACTCGGGGAAACCAGGCCCCGACTTAAGAACAGTAAGTCGTGGGTTCGAACCCAGGCAGGGCAGGGGTGTGTAATTGATTTCATCACCACTGCTCTCAAAATGGTGAAGGAAAACATCGTGAGGAAACCGGCATGTTCTAGAACCAAAAATTCGAAGACTTGTGGCATCTACCAACTTTGACCCTCAATATCTCCGTAACTAGAAGGTATGGTCTAGAACAAAAAAATGGTTGCAATAATGGGGAGGACAAGTGCCTTTCAGCTTCGTTAAGAGACTTTTTACATTCGTTAGATAAAGATGTCATTTCAAGTTTATCAATCTCGTAACTTCATAAATGTGGAAAATGGGGATATTTAATGGGACATATAGTTTGTTTATCAAACTACACGTATGTTGGTCCTTTAAGAGTTTCCACGAAAAGTAAAACAAAGTTAACAAAACGTTAATATTCCGGGATTTGACGATACATCCACAAGATAAAGTTACTTTTCAATATTAAACTGACACGAGGAAGAAAACTCTGGGGTCCTTGACATTATTTTGAAAGTAAATAACCAATATTGTTGCCAACAATATTTTCTTTTGGGTGTTTATCGGTTGTGGAAACTTTGCAAATCGATTAAAGTAAAAACAACAGGGTAGCCCGCGAAATTGAAATGTTCTTTCTTGCAATTTGCAGGTCAGTGTCAGGCGTAGTATGTGGATTAAAATCGGAACTGCCTCATTCTTATATAAAAACCAGCTGAAAAAAATTATCCATCTATTTAACAAAACAACTATTAAGAAACAAAAAACAAACCACTCAACGACATCACAATAAAATAATGAAAATCAAAATGCCTGTTTAACTCTACGCAAGTACACTCGACGACAGAGGGCTTAATATAATAATAACAAGGACAAAACCCTGCAAAACCCTGCCGACCGACGGAAAGTTTGTACAACTCGCTAATAATGCTCGAATACTCTTTGTTATGATTATATTACGAGGCCGGTTTATTTTCTTTTGTGGATAGATAATTTTGTAAGCAAATAGGACTATTAGAAGTAAAATCGGGTCATGTAAAGTGTATTCGGTATTCAGCTACAACTAGTTAGATTGGAAGCCAATTCCTACCTAGTTGGGATACGTCTAGGCAGATGATGAGGCCTCAAAAGTGTGAATAGAATAGATTAGCCTCGTTACGGTAGACTGCCTTGTTGGTCTAGTGCAGTAGTTCCCAACCTATGGTCCGCTGACCACCGGTGGCCCGCAGAAGCCTTGAATATGTTCCGCGGAAGTTTAAAATGTTATTCGTACTTTTTAACTTGCACAGAAGAACCCAACCTAATTATATCTATCAGAGGCGAGGTGCTCTTCTTTTTTTGAGTATCTTCTAATTTATTCCCATTTCCTTATGAATGATTGGTACATTTTTCGAGCTCACTTCGATCGCTTTTCTATCCCTATCTTAGTTCTGAAAGATTCATCCCATTTTCCAATTTTTGCAGTGTGCGAGTTAAAGATCTCCCCCCTAATTATAATCATTCTGTCTATGTTGGTGTCCATGTTTATCTAGGACCTTATGGTTCCTGCTACAATAAAGACAACAAAGTGGTCCCTGTACCAGGAAAGGTTGGGAACCACTGGTGTAGTGGTTGCAAGCGCGACAGCTGAGTATGAGGTCCTGGGTTCGATTTCCGGGTCCAGTAAATTGTTATTTGTTTTATTCATCAGGAATTTCTCGGCAGCAGCCACGGAGACTGGATTTGTGCCTAATTTATGGCAAAAGGTTCGCCCCAATTACATGGGACTTAAACTGGCGAAATGTGCATGTACTACACCGTAGATACACCTCTACCTACCCCTTTGAGGATTGCAGGCGTGATGTTATGTTATGTAAGAGAACTGTGAAACAACTTCGTTATAAATTAAATGTATTCTCTCCGGTATCTATCCTCTCTCCCTAAACTTTCCTATTAATCCAAATAAACTTTATCAATAATCAGCAACAAACCTCGAAAGTGCTAGACACAAGTTTTCTTACTAAAATACGACTTTTTTTCAAACAAAATGTAACTCGGCAATGACCCGGGGAAACCTCAAACATTAAATACAACTCCCTTTGCTGCACTAAATGAATCAAATGATGTAAAGAAACCTCTTTTAGCTGTCTTTTTTCTTTTTTTAATTAGTTAATGTGTAGTATCTCTCTGGTTTCGCCTCTCGGGACCTCCAGGTTCTTTCTTTGTGCATAAAAATACTGCTTTAACGGTATATAAGTGAGTTAGAAACAGTTTTTACGCTGTAATTTTTGAAGTTTAAAGAAATATACGGTGAGTTTGAACTTCACAAGGTATATGATAAAATTTAAAACTATTCTTATTAAAAAAATATATGGGTTGGTATTGTCCAGATGTGAATTTAAAAGATTAAAAAACCACATACTATTTATTATCATCACGAATCCTAAAGAAACAGCGCACAAATGAGATCAAAATTAGTAAACGACACTAAAAAAATGCTCAAAAATTATTACACTTACTTTATCCAGCAGCGTCCTTTTCTTTAGTGTCGCTTATCGTTTGAGAAAGTTACCTTTTCAGAAACGTTAAGCGACACATAAAGATCTTTGGTTTCACACACATGTCAATTTTCACACCTTCAACGTAGGACCAAATCCTTCGCAATAGAACATAAATTCAAATTAAACAAGATGATGATTTAAACAACGACGCCCACGCCCTCTAGGGGAAATGTCACGCACCGACAAAATGGTTCAACAAAGGGGAAGAGAAAATCCACAAACGAAACGTAAAACGTACAATGCAGTGTCTTATGTACAAAGACTTACTCTTACATACATAGCAATACTCCACATGAAAGTATATCAGCACTACAAAGTACGCAGGGCTTACGCTTACTATTTTCACTACACAGGAACATGTGATAGCCAGGACTGTATGCACTTCTTTCTTTCTTTTTCTTTATCAAGTGGTTAGTGCCTAACCTGGTGTCAGAGTTTTTATGCCGCCCATGGGCCTCTGGCTTGGCTTTACATGCCGTCAAGAAATATCTCTCAGGCATCCTGGTTTCCTTACGATGTTTTCTTTCACCGAAGCAAGTGACTTCTCGTGTGGTCCCTCGGACCATGAAATTGAACAATCTTTGTTCAACGAGTTCTTGAAATGAGCAAAAACAATATTTGAACTTTCTATAGGAATTGGCACGATGAGCTGATCAAAATGTATGGTAAAACAAAAGAAAAGTTATGAAATCTAAAAGACATAAAACAAACTTTGTTCAGTTTCAGCTCAATGGCTTGAGTCACCACACGAGATGTCTAGCGTTTACTATGCTACACCTTGTATAAGTCTGAAATCGCCACTCTGCATCTGCTTCGAGCAAGCTTGGAGATCAATACTAATTCCCTCTACTAGAAGACGCATTTGCCTTGCAGTCTACAGCTTATTATTTTTCTCCCACTAGCAATGGTACTATTAATCATATGCGTGGGTGAAGTAAATCATATGTGTCTGCGACTGTACCGCCGTGGCAGCCACGCCTACGATCCGAGGAAATCGCTTTTACAAGAGTGTGTGATAACTGTCTGTGTTTAAATGTGTGCGTTTAATATTGTGTGTGAGTTGTAGTAGACGTAGTAAAATGTATCGAGGTTAGTAGTGGTTGAAATAAAACCTAGACTGTAGCGGTGATAATGTAGAAACGTCTGGGAATGGAACATTTGGACCATTTTACAATTTTACTGTACCCTAAACCGACTCTAGGCCCAATTCATTCATTCATTCAATTTTATGACAACATACCCGCTTTTGGTCCGCGTGGTGGATTATAACCCTCTCATAGAGAGGATCTCTTTGTCCCAGCTGTGGGAACATTATAGGCTGATTATTATATTTATTTGCTATACCCATGCAGCTACAAAAAAAAGACAATATACAAGATATTAGTGACATACACAAATTTTTTTAAGGATACGTCCTTAAAGTAGTTTGTGTATGTCACTAATATCTTTATATGTCATTAAGCAATGTCATTGATTTCCGCAAAATAACTGCTAATTCCCTAACTTACCACTAATGTCCGTTTTCACTATCTTCTAGGGGACTCTTAAAAGGTAAGTGTTAAGATAAGTTTTTTTTCGGATGGGAAATCATCAAATGACTTCTCCCGCTCTGGGTGGAGCAGGAGGGAGTGTCAGACTTTTACTGACTAAAGCCCATCCATGTTCCTTCATCGCCCTTTGTGTTCCGGGGCCACGGTATCTCTTTCGAACAGTCCCGCAACCCCGGCAGGCATCGGTCCTTGCGGACCCCTTCCTTTTTGCTGACTCTCTTCATTCCATTATTATATTTTTCCCATACATATACCACACCGTAGCTACACTGACAAATTTTCACAATCAAGAGACAGTAATGTGTTTATTATAAGATGCCATACATATTTCAATACTGTATCGATACATTTCGCTCCGGTTAAGTATTTCCAAAGGAATGTCCGCTCCGATGAAAACATGCATTTAATATTGTAAGCATACCAAACTGGATTGAGGATTGACCCGAGATTATTAACATCCAAATAACTGAGTTAAATAGAATGGCTTTATTGCTTTCGTATCAACTAAAGTTATTGCATTATTATCGCTGAACTATTGCAGCCACTAAATACAATACAAATATTGCCCGTTTAGAATGTTTGGCCAAAAGAAATTTTACCGAAACGTGAAGACATCGACGCCGTAGTACTGTGCTACGATCGTGCTACGCCGTAGCACACCGATCGCTACGCCGTAGCGATTTGGCAGTAGTTTACCACTAATCAGATTTTCAATTTACGTTTTTTTAGTGTTAATGATAGTTTAGTGACCATGTCAGATTAAACCTTTTTTTTTTTAGTTGGCCCGTATTTTCCCACTCCTGAGCAAAGGCCCCATTCCCACCACTTTTTAAAAAAAATTGATCTTATTAATATTATAAATACCTTTATTACGAATATTCTTGTAGTAATACTCTTATCCACATATAAATTACGTGCTTGTTATCGATAATTCAACTAATTGCTGTCAATAATATTTTAATAAATACAGCACTATTCTTTAGTAATCTCCCCTTCGTCGCAATTACCGTTGAAGAGGCCAACAGACATTCATTATGCAGTTATTGGACGCTCGAGACTCAATAGGGCCTCGGGTAAGAAGAGGAAGAATCAATAGAGGTCACGGAGAAGAAAGGGAACGTTTTAATTAGCTGTAGAGTACATGCAGTCGTTGTGTTCAGAGCATTTGTTTTTTTCAACGTTTTTTACACTGTTTTACTAAACAGTATTAAATCTCGAATTTGCGCAAAAAAACCTATAAAAGTTTGTTTTGTATACCTTGCTAGAATCACTGTTTTATTTGTGTGGCCGTAATTAACACAACATTGATAGTAAAAGTAACTATGTCTACCTATCTCCGTTACCTCATCATGTCTTAATAGTTTGGCATAATATCCGTCCCCCACCTAAGCGAAGCTGTGGACCAAATCTAGTATTGACTCTTAGCTTGAACCCTAAAACTGGGTTTCAGAGTCGTGAAAATCAATCTAATATTTTAAGTATGACAGTTCAAATCTTAATAGTAACGTCATCTTTTAATTCCCTATCATAAACAATAACAAATAAACATAAGCCAATCTACCACCAAATGCCACTATAATCGAGTTCTCGGGCAACTATCATCCAATAATTTATTCAGTACCAAAGATCCCATCCATCATGGCGAGCATAATGCGCCAAAAATCACCTGCTACCCGGGTACCCGCCCTTGAGGCGGATAACCGGGCCAAGTTCGTCCGGATACCAGGAAACTTCCTTGTTGCCAAGGACACGAATTATGAGTGATTTTTTATTAATTAATGTTTTTTTTGGAATATGAATTGGTGTTTTTGCCCTATGCAGAATTTATTTGAGGTGGTCGTGTAAACAATTTTATTTTTTCTATCAAATAAAATAACAAATTTAACTTAAAAAAAAAACTTTTATTGAAATGAAAAGCAGAATATTAAAGGTATCTATCAATATTGAATGTGTTTCAAAGTTTCGTGTCCGTGCTAAACCGTTGAGGAGTTTTATTGTAAAGAGACGATCCTGGCTACAGGATCAAGACAAGTCTGTCATAAAAATGTCTTATCGCCAGTGTGTGCAAAATTTCAGTTCAATCGTTTCGGGGGAACTGGTTTGAAATTCGATTGCAAGATTTGATCAATACTTACTAACTAACAAGGCAAGTTAAATAATAATAATTTTATGACCTAAAGTCCTTGTTCCCATTATTCCGAGACCGAATTATTTCGCCTTTAAACAAAACCTGACCAAATAAAACAGATTGACCTATTTATTTAAGCAACCTGTCCAAACAAATTAATGTTGCCAAGTAACTAGGACAAAGAGGTGTAAATGACAGTTTAACCATTTACTTCTATGTTAATATAATTTTTTTACAGCACCATGCTGGGATGGGGCCTTTTGGCCTCGTACAGGACCAATTACGTTTGTTTTATTTTGTCGCTTATTTTAAGATTTATCAATTTTTTTTTTTTGTTTATTAACAATTTTTTTTTTGTTTAATCTGTGCAATACTTTTTATTTTTCTTTTATAATAATTGTAATAAAAGCTCCCCTTCAGAACCTCTAGTAACGGTAATTTACCGCAATTCTTCTCAAATATGAGGTTATTAAAGTCAAAATCGCACAAAACACTAGATTAAGGGACGCACAGAACCGGGAGTGTGGCAGGCGGAATTGGAGGCCTATACCTAGTAGTGGATGATTCTGGGCTGATATACTGATGATGATGAAGGCATACCAGCCTGTAATGAGGACTCCTGTCCACATTATAGGCTGAACAGGCCTGAAAAACCACGTGGGCCCAGTGAAAGACGGTGGACGTCACATATTGTTGCCAAAAGTCATGGCACAGATTGGCAAACAGTATGGTTACGCGGGGTGTAAATGCCTTTTTTTTTTTCGTATTAATTATAATTATCATATTTCACATAAATGTTTTGTTTATTCGTCTACACTTATATTTTTATTTATTTTTTTAATCGTATCAGACCGTGGCATCACTTTCACTTTGGGCCCTATCAGAATACCAGCGCTGTGACGTTTTTAATGTTACAGCACCATGCTGAGATGGGGCCTTTTGGCCTCGTACAGGACTAATTTAGTTTATTTATTTTTTAATGTTTTTTTTCTGTTTTATTTTAGTATGCTGATAATTTCACTTTTTTTTTATTTATGTGTATTGTCCTGTGCGGGCTAATAAATGGTTTTTCTTTCTTTCTTTCTTTCATATTATCTTTGAACTTTTGGCTCTAGTACATGCTAGTTTCCTCATTAATAAAATCGCCTATGCCCAGCAGTTGGACCTTGATAGGCTTAATTAATTAAAAGATGAAGCAAATTAAAATGTTACTGAAAATTCATCAAGCTACAGGTGGGTTACCTAATTTTCAGTGGTTACCAACCTTTTTAAACTATGTTAGTATTCAAAACTCGTTTGTTAATCAAGCAGAGGTCCCTAAAGAATTTAAAACAGAAAGTAAATAATACTGAACGGATATTATTATTACGTTTAGGGTTTTCAAAGAGATACTGATGAAGAATGAACATTTTCAAAAAGAATAGCAACCTGAGATTTTTTATCACTTTCAAAAATGTAAAAGCAGAGACCTTTTAAAAGTAATTCTCGCCGCCTGTAATCTTTGTAATTATATGTTGCAACAAACATACTACACACATCAAAAATGTCTAGGGATCAAGCATTTTTATGCGGATTTCTTGAGATTGAGATGTGGCTTTGTAATAAATTTATGATTTTATAAATTTATATGGATCCTTTTTGGTGCATTTCATAATTTGAATCAGGAACTCTCAATCAAATTCGAGTAAAAGATGAAAATAAGCTGTCAATATTTTCCCTATAAAAACATACAACGCATTGAAGACATTATTAGTGCTACTGTTTCCCTACTACTGATTAAAACCAACGTTATTATGGAGCGGCGACGTCATTTAAGCAGGGAAGAAATGCTCAGAGCCGTGGGAATGATAGAAGCTGGTTCCCGGCAACGTACTGTAGCTTTAGCTCTGAATACAAGTCAGAGTGTTATCAGTCGACTTTGGACACGTTACCGAAGCACTGGTACCGTGGCTGAGCGCCATGGAGGACGGTATCGCTGCACCACACGGAGACAAGACCGATACATTCAAATCTTAACTCGAAGAGCTCCAACAATAACCGCCATGATGTTAGCCGTGAGGCTTCATCACTCTTCAGGGAACTTAATTAGCGACCAAACAGTCAGAAACCGCTTGCATGAAGTGAACCTTCATTCCCGAAGACCGCTACGGGTACCACCTATAGCAATGCACAATCGTAGGATTCGATATCAATGGGCTCTTGAACACAGAAATTGGGCAGAAGAACAATGGCGTTTCGTGTGCTTTTCTGATGAGTCTCGTTTTGGTATGAGACCGGATACAAGACGTATACGACACTGGAGAACCCCTGGACGCCAACAGCGATTAAAATCCTGCCAGGAAGTCCATCCTTATAGTGGTGGAACCATCATGGTATGGGCGGGTATTTGGATCGGCGGAAGAACTGAGTTGATTTGGATCAGAGGCAACCTCAACGCTCAAATTTATGCTGAGACGATTGTATCAGACGTCATCGTTCCTCTACAAGTGCAAATCGGTCCCTTATTTCAGTTAATGCATGATAATGCACGACCGCACACCGCAAGAGTTGTAAGACAGACTCTCGCCGCAGCTAACATCAATGTCCTGCCCTGGCCTGCTCAGTCGCCAGACTTGAACCCGATTGAGCATGCATGGGATATGCTACAGAGAAGAGCTCTGCCGAATATGGAGGGTATCCAGTCGCAAGAAGACCTTTTTTTGTTGTTGCAACGAACATGGGCGGCCATTCCACAGCGTGATTTGGATGAACTCATTTTGAGTATGCCAAACCGATGTTCTTGTGTTGTTAGTGTTCGCGGTAGAAACACGGATTATTAATTGTTTAAGTTACCCAATAAAATTTTAAAGAAAACTGTTATTTCAGTCTTTTTTTCGAACTTTAATGTTAGTGGTTCAAATGTCAAAAATCCCTTTATTAGGAAAATGGCAAATTTCTTTATTAATGCAAAGGTGACTTGGTTTATCGTTACTGTGACAAACGAAAACACTTTATTTGATGAATCCTTAAAGAAAATTTTAATTAATATCAATCAGGAGAAAAGTTATTGCAAAAATATATGTTGATCCCTAGATACTTTTGATGTGTGTATTTTGAAATCCATACTATTATGAAATAAGTCTTAAAAAGTTGCAATTGTTGCTCCACGAATAAATCGCTTTTGAATTTTGTCTACATACAAGCTCCTTCAGTAAGACCTCTCTTTTACTACTTAAGTTAAACAAGGCTCACTACGTAAGAATCTGAATTCTGAGTCGACAACTTTACTAAATGTCAACAAAAAGACTCTTAGGGCCGGTTTCACCGCCTACGATTAAGTTCCCGTTAGCTCGTTAAGTTAACTTGGCAGATAATTTCATACAAATCCTGTTCAATTTTTGAATTTATTCGGTAAGTTGTGGCTGTAGGGACATCGTGAAATAGGGCTTTATTGACATTGTAATAACAAGCTGAGCCCAGTTAACAACAAAACAACTAAGTCACTAAGGCTTATTCACATAAAGGTCAAAATATGATTCAATTAAAGCTAATTTGAACCAATTAACTAAAATAAATTGTGTCACTTGTAAATGGAAAACTGTCTCAACGATGTCGTTATAAAATCATTTCTTTTCGACTAAAATAATATCGTTTAAAAGCGCCTACTCAGATAGTTTTCAACTCGGAGTTTTATTCTTAAAAGAATCCTTTTTTGAAGGCAATTTTAAACGAACGACTCGCCACCACTCAGAAAAGCCCAGAAAGGTTTTCGATGTGTGGGTAAAACCAAACTGTAATAGCATAAAAGTGTTTTAGATATTAAATAAATAAATAACCAAATCATATTTATCTCTGTAAAATTTATTTTAAAAAAATACTTTTACACGTGGCATCATGTTATGTTTTAAAATTAGATGAGGCCGGTATTTCGTACCTGACTACTCTGAGAAGAAATAGCCGAAACAAACTCAGAGGTCACTGTGTCTTTTAAAGTCCAGACATTGAGTTTCAACTTTAATAAATGCTAAATAAAATGGGGTTATTATTCCGTCACATTTGTTATCATATTCCACAAAATAATAAAAACATAAACTCACGTCTTTTTTATCATGTGGGTAGGCAGAAACTACCAAATCTGCCCGCGTGGCATGACAACGCAGAAACTGGTTTCTTCGAAAAAATAATTGACAAATCTTTTGTTCATCTTTCATTGAATCGATGGTCATGTTACGCGGGCTGCTATGATCCATTTATACTCCATAACATAAATGCAATATTTTACGGTTTACATAAGCTTTTCAATTCAGGTAATAACATAACAGTCATTGATTGATGTTCATTTCTCATTATATTCAGAGTGAAATATTTTGGGTAAACCGTATACAATACAAACAAGACTTGCTTGGCGTACAAAAAAAATCTATGAAAATGTTAAACTTATTTCTATTTTTCCATTTAAAAACGTAAACACATGAAAACGCTAATAACAAACACGTTTTGTCGTTTACCAAAACATACAAAAAATAAAACGCTACGTTACGTTTCACGTTTGTTTCAGTTAAGTGTTATAGATACTAATCTAATTGGTGTGAAATGTTCCATGAAAAGTGGTTTCACTTTGGTCAACAGAAAACCCCGAAAATACCTAAAAATAATAACTCATTTTTTACGTACACATGGGCACTTTATACAGGGTGGACACTTTCAACGGGGCAGTAACCGGTATAATTATTTAATATTTATGTAGTATAATTACCTTAATCGTTGTAGATATACGAAAGTGGTTTTAGGAGACAATCTATATTTTTTTGTGGAATATTGATACCCATTTTTGATTTTCAAAAGAATTTACAGTTAACAAGAAAATAGCTATTATACAATTTTTTTATTGACGCCCGTCGATCTTGATTCTAATACTGATCAATAACTTCAACAGGACCAATCCAGTATGGAGTCCTAAAAAAGATATAAATTGCAATGAACTTTTCCCATCCAAGTCCACCCAAAAAAAGAGTCTCTTATGACCATTTTCGTCTAGCTGCAATGGTCAAGATAGTTACCCCTACTTAAAGTTTCCACCTTGTATAACACTTATTTAACCCATCAGCACACTGTATATAAGCCCACAATTTAAATTTAACCGGACTAAAGTAAAATGTGTGTTTTAGCCAACTGAGGATCGACCCCTCAGGGGGTAGGATAACACCCCCGCAGTTTCAGCTTCAGGGAGTAATCAAGTTGTTGCTAGTTTATCTTTCTTTAGTCTGTGAATTTTCGAAGACACGTGAATTTGAATTATGTAAGTGAAATTGGGCTGAATGACGCAATTCCAATTTGTAAATTAATATTGTTGGACGATTCATTGTTATCTGAAACATCTTTGTAAATAATCTGAAAACCTTGTTGGATGCTTTGGTACCTACAGTTTTAATAACTCCTTTCATAGTGCATCTTTCACGAAAATTATGTTAAATATTTCTATCCCATGTTGTCTAGGCTTTTCATGGGACCACATACTATTCCCAAACCACTGAAACTGCTGAAAGTCAAATAAACAGTGGTAACCACCAGAAAAGCGCCTAGACAATGAAGCTCAACGAAGTCTAGTCTAGTCTAGGACAAGAAGACCAAGACAGTCAAATAGTTATTTGACTGTCTTGATTAAAGAAACAACAACGAAATTAATCAGAAAAGAATAGCGGAGGAGTAGGAAATACATAATTTTCACTTCCCTCCATATCAGCAGGAGACAGAATATTTCAAGGCCAATAGGCACAAAGAGACGATTACAACTGCGATAAGTCCAGTTGAGATTTACTTATATATATGTTTCTGAGCAAACAACTTCAACGAAACGCGTTCGCAAAGTTATTCGGGGTAAATAACGCATATTTGCTAAACCGTGTGGACCCTAAAAAATGGCTAAAAATAAACGCACCTGTCTATTCCGGTGGTTACACCGCATGAATAGGTTGAGTCGATAGGCTCTTTGGGTAGTTTTGTCGAAACATTCTAATGTAACAACTTGTTTTAATTATTGTGGGGGTGTTTCTTGATATTGGTATGCATTAAAAACGCTAAAATCATCAAAAACCGTTTTGCGTTTTATGTGGAAACATGCGTTTATTTCCAAAGTTAAACAGGGTTTTTTGACCTAGATATGAATATCATTTAAATCAAAAACTAGCATATACATTAATATCTCCACCTAGCAGCAAAATTCTACCTACTACTATTTAATTATTTGGAACCTACATTAATTATACCAACACGAAAAAAAAAACAAAAAAAGAAAGAAAACATATTTATCTGGCACATGTAAAAGAAAGAAAAATATTTATTTGACGTCAGTCATTTAAGCACAAAAACAAATACATAAACACAATAACAGATGAACACATTGAGATGATGCCTGAATAGACCATTTTGGGAATAACTAAGACTAGCTATTTGTAACATTATATCTACAACAATTAAATAAAAACAAAAGAAAAATACATTAATTTTACACAACAAATATATCTAGTAACGACGCGTTTATATTGGAAAGCTTGTACATTACTTAAAGGCTAAGTTCAATAACTTAGCGCTCCCCTGAGAGTCTCACTTAGCTTAGCAATCAACAGTAAATGAAACCTTGCCCTTATGTTACCATTACTGAGATTGAGAATAAAATCTGAGAGCACCGTTTTATTGCTAGAATTATGGTACATGTGGAATGGTATTAAACATATACATACGTATGTATTTAGGTACAAAGTATACATTTGCTGTATCCTATATCACGACGACACGTAACTAAATAATAAAATGTCACTACATCACTACATATTTTAAAACAAAGTCCTCCGCCGCGTCTGTCTGTCTGTTCGCGATAACCTCAAAAAATACTGCACTGATTTTCATGCTGGATTTCGAGGAAGGTTTTATCTAATATATAATTTGTCAAGTTTTTGTATACATTGGCTAAAATATAATGATATTTGTTGGAGGGTTGCGGGAACGAGACCGAAATTTCATGATTACTTTTGGTCGCAGTAACCGACATCCACACGGGCGAAGCCGCGGGCATCATCATCATCATCATCATCATCAGCCTATAATGTTCCCACTGCTGGGACACGGCCTCCTCTCAATGAGAGGGAATGGATAAATCCACCACGCGGGCCCAGTGCGAGTTGGTAGATGTCACATGTCTTCGAATTTTTGGTTCTAGAACATGCCGGTTTCCTCACGATGTTTTCCTTCACCGTTTTGAGAGCAGTGGTGATGAAATAAATTACACAAAGTAATGCGCCTGTCTGGGTTCGAACCCACGACTTACTATTTGTAAGTCGGGGCCGCCACCACTGGGCCACCGCTGCGCTCTCTTGCCAGATATAATATATTATGTTTTTTATAATCGAGAAAATGGGATAATATAGCATACATATATTATCACGCATGTAATCCCCGAAGGGAGAGTCAGAGGTGTACCTAACAGTGCACGCATATTTCTCCAGTTAATATATAAGATGGCAAATAGAATTTGTAACGGTTGTACATGAACATATCGTTATTGGTACAGAAATAAAAGGAGAGGAAAAAGATAGTTTCGACACTTAAAATAGAAATAAACTAATTTTGACACTACACAAAATGTCGGCTATGCAAGAAAATGCCAAAACGTGGTGTGAAACACATTATTTACCCTACAAATGCATTATGTATAGAAAAGTGTGAATACATGTTAAGATGATAAAGGATGATAACAGTTAAAGAAAAAAAAACATTTTTGTTTCATACAACGAATAAAATCATATTTACGCGTAAAGGACAGTAAGAGAAAAAAACAAATTAAAGTCAAACTCGAGAAAAATTCAGGAGAAAATCTTGATTAAGTAAACATGAGTAAAATACGACTTCAATGTTAATCTTTTACCATAATATCAAAGGTGGTATAAAACATGAAGGAAAAAACTAGTGACAAATAAAAGAAAAAAATACGACTCACTGTCGGTAAAGCAAAGACGGTTACAAAGAGTAACTTTTCTAGGAAAGACTTGGTCAATCTCATCTCTATGAGAGGTTTCAACGACTTTACTAATTAATGACAAACTTCTACTCAAATCTAGGAAAATTCTTTGTGACGTATTTTTTTTACGTTTTGGTCTACTGACTGCCTTGTTGGTCTAGTGGTTGCAAGTGCGATTGCTGAGGGTGACGTCCTGGGTTCGATTTCCAGGTCAGGCAAAGTGTTATTGGGTTTTTTCCATCAAGGAATTTCTCAGTAGCAGCCATGGAGTTTAGATTTGTGCCCGGTTAGTGGCAATAGGATCGCCCCGGCTTACACGAGACCTTAACATAACTCACAACAAACAGAGAAGCCGTGTGGTATCCGGCAGAGTAGAATAGAACCAACCCATTACACTCACGGGTGTCGTATAAGGCGACTAATGTCTGAGGCAGAACACCTTGCGCCTCCGTAGACCAGAGAATGGGCAGCAGCGTTTTCTGTTAGTCTTTCATCACTGCGATCTCCAATCCGCCTGCCAAGCGTGGAGATTACGGCAAATTCCTCCCATCATGGGAGAGGCTTATGTCCAGCAGTGGACGTTATGGGCTGTTGTTGTTGTTGTTGTTGTAACATAACTAGCGAAATGTGTTACTATTAGGTGCCTAGCATTTCGGGGAAAGAAGCGCAGTGTTATTTTATTTCATGAATCTTTTTCACAATTAACGCACCCATGAATCTCGCTAAACGTATTCCATTATAAACATAAACTGTAATTTGAAATATTTTTAACTTGAATTTTGCTTTTATAAGTCTCTTGCCTTTTCAAAAGATACAATTTGGATTTATACATTTTTGTGGTGAGCTGTTTTTTAATCATTGGCTTTTTAACAATGCATAAGTTATTTAAATTAAACTTAGGTTTTTTAGATAACCTAAAAAAATTCGAGCTATATCTGAGAAACCAGAATACCTAGATTTTTTTTTTGTAAAACTCAAATACTAAAATGGCCTACTTACTAAAGTACTCGTAACAGCTAATTTGAACCAAGAGAAACCTTAATTGACAAGATTAATTAACGTATTTATTAGCTATGAATTAGGTCTAATCAGTGATCAAATCCTGTAATTTGCAAATTACTAACTATTCAAATGCTTAGAATTTAACGTGACACGGTTAGATCGATTAATCTTGCCAAACAGTGAAGCACTGTGATTGTAAGACGAGCATTCTGATTTATATTACTACTAATACTTGCTGTTGCCCGCGACTTTGTTCGCGTGGAAATATTGATTTGTACGTGTGAGATTAAAAAATAGCCTACGACCTATTCTTAGACCTACCAAGAATACATAAAAATTGGTCAAGCCGTTGCGGAGGAGTTGGATAACAAACACTGTGACACGAGTTTTATACCTAAAGAGTGTAAAACACCTCTTAACGAAGCCGAAAGGCACTTGTTCTCCTCGTTATTGCGATCATTTTTTTGTTCTACACCATGCTTGGGAACCTTCTAGTTACGGAGATATTGGGGGTCAAAGTTCCAACTTTTTGACAAGTTTTTTTTTTTTAATACAAGTTTTTAATGTAAGATTTTTACTTTAAACACCTCCACGACCCCCATACTATTCAATCCATCCATCAGAACAATGTTTTGAGTGCGTTACATTGAGTTCTACCACAAAACATGATTTTTCACCCCAAAAAAAAAAAGTCGTTTCCCAGCAATAATTTTTGCGTAAAGTTACTTAGTTTGATGTACAGAATGCTTGGTTGACGGCTTTGTGATGAGGTCTTTTACACCACTTTTTTTTGAGGTCTATTGTATATTAGAAGAAGATTATAAACGGGTTTGTAAGTTTGTATGTAAGATTACCCAATATATCCCCAAGTGTCACAGGTTACATTTAAAACGTTTCCGTGGTTTAATGTCCGTACATAACTTTAGCGAAGCTGCGAGCTAAAACTAGTAATCTATACATCAATCTATATATAAATGAAAAGGCTCCTATGCTCCAACAGTGAAATAACATTAGGCATTCATGATGTGCTAGCAAAAACAGGCATTAGTATATTTCTGTCGCTAAAAGGGTCGGCGATGAAGAGGTCGTGGCTAAATAATATCAGCCGCACGTGTCGATCTTCAAGGATAAACCACGCTTGTTAAGGTCGGTCTGTAGATTGGTGACCATCCATTACATACCGAGTTTCCGTAAGCCGTTGATCCCGGCTGTTATTTGTAGATCTTTGAAAGTCGAAACAGGTCGAAACAAGTCTGACAACCAGTTTTAACAAGGAGTATTGTATACCATAATACAAACTGGGTTGTGGAGGTCAGATAGGCAGTCGCTCCTTGACTTATTGTCACTTACGGGATATCTTCCCGTTGTCTTTCCTTTTCTCTTCTTTTCTTTTCTTCTTCTTCGTGGGTTTTCTTCCGTGTTTCGTGTTTAGCGTTCTTCTTTTTTTTTCCTTTTTTTCTGGTGTTTTTTCTTTATTCCGTGTTTTCTAGCTTAAAACAGTGAGTCGCTCCTTGTAAAAGGAACTGGTATTCAGCTACATCCGGTTTAACAGGAAGCCGACCAATCCAGTTGGGAAAAGGCTAGACAAATGAGGATGTCGCTGCAGAAGCAAGTAGAAAAATAATCTTTATTGCAAAACTTTTGCAAGCGTCGCCTTAACTTAGTCTAGTTGTTGACCAAGAATTTATGCGACTTCCTATTTATCTATTTGCAAAAGGCAACTAAGCGACGAGCTCTTTAAGAGTTTTCTCGCTTTGCTCTTGTTAACTTTTTCTCTCTCAATGTCTTTATTTAGAAGACAAGCCGGCCTCTTGGGCCTATATGACTTTTACAGCCATCGGTTGTGATTTTAGCAAATTAATATTGTCCACCTATTTATTGTTTTATGAGTATTTTTAACGAAAAGAGGTCCTGGGTTCGGTTCCCAGGCAAAGAGATATTGGGTTTTCCATCAGAAATTTCTCAGTAGCAGCCAGTGAATCTGGAATTGCGCCTGGTTAGCTTAGGGAGACACTCCGGTGTCACCGGGTGCCGACCTACCTTCGTCGTGTGATCAGGGACTACTTTACGGACAGGGCCGTCATCTACCCCGGTCGTAATAACGTTTAATTAAACGATTATCATTTTTGTGAGAATAATAACTACGTTTTTCAATAATACTTTTCTGAGCGCTCGTGGAAATGTAATCATTTATTACAAAGTAGTTCCTACTTTATTATTTATTTTGCTGACATACATTGTTCAACAGTAAAAAATGATACCAGTTCAACTGAACAGGTACTAACTAGTTAATTATCCCCAGCGAGTAAATGTACAGTCGCGTTTTTAACAAAAGGGAGTCCAACGGTACAAGGCCCTACTCCCAACGCTTCGTCCGTATATTCAGATCTATCAGTCTCTCTCGCGCGCATCTGCAGATGAGTGGGATAAGAGAGACGGATAAATCAGAATATAAGGACGAAGCGTTAGGGAGTAGGGCCTCACAGAAACGAATAAAATTAATATCATACTTAAATGCGAAGGTTTGCGAGGATAGACGGATGAATGTTTGTTAGTCTTTCTCAATTCGGACGAAATTTAGCTCACAGATAGTTTATAACTTGGATTAACACAGAGGATACCTTTTATCCCGGTCGCATGATCTCATGAGACTATTACCGAACTCCACGCGGGCGAAGCCGCAGTCATAAACTAGTCTTACATATACTCTTTTAAAAACGTTTTCTTATACGATGTTTTTCTTCCCCTATTAATCAATGATACTGAAATTACACATAGAGAGTGCAAAATATGATTTCTTTATTTGTATTGATAGATTATAACCAGTATAAAGAGCGTATCCGAAAAGTGGACCCCTTTTAGTCAACACTATGTCTGACACAATATAGTGTTGTCAGCGAACATTGCTAGCTTCACCTCTTGCCTCGTGACAGCTCCGTCACGTATAGCCACTAGTCACTAAAACTACTATGTATCTACCTACTAAAAAAATCAAAGAGTTAGAACTATGGTTAAAACTGAAACCCGCACGTAGCAAAGCTTATCTGTCAGATTAGACTAAAACAAAAAAAACATACCGGCCAGCGGTACGACTACTGACATTGCGGAGAAAAAAGTCACGCAATACCCTTTCACGGAATTAAGTCAGAATTTCAGTGTAAACAGATTTAAAATCCAGGAAGTTGTTATTCAAACTGACACAGATGGAGTAAAAATCAATTAGTATATACAAAGAGGAACGAACATCAAAACACAAAGGGTATTCAGTACATAATTCAGAAATAAATTACCGATGGTAAATATCTACGGAATGATGTACTAAATAGGAAAACGCAGTAATAGTTTGTGCGTCGATTTCTATTCTACCCTGTATTTCACACTATCTGAGCCCTGTTTACCTTGAACCGGTTTAATAAAATATTCAATGGTAATACTTATAACGAGTCTTCGGAGCTGTGGTAATTTTCCACAAACACACACGATAACTCAATGACCTTCATGTTAATCCAGGTAGTAATTGTTAAATAGCAAAATCATGTGTGTGTTGTATAATTATCGCTTGCTTCGGTGAAGGAAGCAGCGTGAAGAAACCAACATGGGAACTATTTCTCGACGGCATTTAAAACCCAAGGCCCATGAAAACTCTGACACCAGGTTAAGCACTAACCACTCGCTAAAGAAAGAAAGGATAGCAAAACAAAAAGAAAATGTTTTGTGTGTTTAGAATCAAAGAAATAAACAATCCCAAATACTGAAATGTAATTGCCTGAAGTCTCCTTACATTTAAAGTTGCCAGCAATGAAATAACAATTGCTATCTTCTTCTTCTAAAGAAGATTGCTACCCAATACAATTGCTAGATGCATACTAGTCGCACTCGACCCTAATTAGTAACTATGGGTCTTATAAGAACAATGCCACCTGGTGGGTTATGTCTTAAAGCAGTTTCGTTTTAATCTTATTCAAGATTGGGAAAGACATACAAGATCTCTAGCTCCATCTGTTTCGCTCTTTAACAGAAAAACTTAACAACAACATAAAATTGGTCCTGTACGATGCCAAAAGGTCCCATCTCAGCATGGTGCTGTAACATTTTAACATTAACCGGTCACAACCCCAGATTATACACCACTCGTTTATTTCTCAGTAGAAAAACCAAATTACATTAATCCTTGCGGTAAATAAACCAACGGGGCCATGATTTAAATAAATATGCAATACGAAAAGCAACTCAAAAAGTGACGACTTAAATCATCTCACGCTACCTGTACAAGTGTACAGTCAGCCTCGGTGGTAACCTTGCTGAATGGATAATCTTTATACCACTGACGCGACCGCGAACTTATCTTGTAAAACTCGAAAGTAAGGGAAAACTAATTACCTACATCCGTATTTTACTTGAAGGATAAACCAACATTGAAGATTTTTTGTAAAAAGAATGTGAAAATCCAAAATAAAATTTTTCACTAACTTGATTATAGAATATTATTTTGACGAGAGAGCCAATATAAAAATAATTTATCTGCATATGTTTTTCGAATAATTGGTCGATAAAATACATCGAAACAAACAACTTCATAAAATAAAAAATAAACTTCATAAAATAAATAAAGTGCGTTCCAAACCGTACCTAATCAATCACTATTATTATTTTGTAACTTTTAGATTCGAAGCATCTCTGTCAACGATGGATTACTACTTAATCTTTCTAGGCCCACGAAATTACATTACATTCTTAATTTCAAACTCTAAAGTTATTCAAACTTTTTATCAAAACTTCACTTTCACAAACTTAAAATTGAGAAAAAAAATATATCAAAAAAGTTGTTATATTTTTAATGAACGCGATGGTTGTTTGTCTAGAATTAAAATCTCTACAAGCATTGTATGCTTAAGGTTCATATTGCTGTATTTTTCGTAGTTACGTTACGCTCTTTCTCACTGGGGTGTGCTGACCTTGAGTTAGGCGCAACAGGCAATGTTCGCACGACAAGATTCTGTCTCAGCCCGTTCTGGCAAACCTCTTATGAGACACAAAGCCAAAGTTCAGCATCAATGCCACCAGTTGCAAGTTAACGTTGATTTGCAAAATAGTCTGCACCGTTTTTAAATCCCGTATTCATTTTTCAGGAGCAAATTTATCAACTTTTTTTTTAATAACTGTCGAAATTTTGGTTCAGCCACTAAGACACATACCTTTGCATAACCCTACGGAGATTACAAATGTAGTATGAAATGTGAGTTTTAAGAATATCACTTAAAGTATGTTGTTTGACATTATTAACCCTGTAAGTTTTTTATTAGAATCGTTAAACATCTGACCTGTGTATTATGATACGCGTGCGATATGATATTTAGCGACAGTTAGTATGGATAGCGATCGGTATCGTTAACAATTGGGACTTTTTGGTACAAGTTGACATTCATTTGTTTTGGCAGCTTACAACGATTCTATTATAGCCAATTAGCCAAATAGCCACTTCCAAAGACCACTATACTGACACATCATTTTCGAAAAAACTGTAACAACTACATAGTGTTTATAATCAACACTATCGCGATCACACTTTTCTGAAATTGAAAATTACAACGAAAGCTGCATAAATTAATTAATAAATAAATTAATAATAATAATTAATATTAATTTTAATTTAATTTTGTTTATGTAATGTAATGTAATTAAAGACAATAGAGATTTATTATGAGTGTTTCAGCAGACCAGAATGGTCCCAAAGGCCCGGAAAACGGATATTAAAGTCACCATCCTAATTACTTTAACTTTTGTTTTTTAAGTTCAAGGCGGATATTAATTTTGTTACTTTAGTTGTTTTGTTTCACACTGTTTTGTATTTGGGTCCTCGTGTTAATATTAATTAATGTATCTTAAGGTGTTAATTAATTTATAGTTGTATCGTAAGTTAGGTTTAAAATATATCAATAAAATGCCAAAAGGGCTCCTAAGACTTGTTTTAATAAAAGGTAAGAAACCTTTTCACACGCTTTTTACGCTTCACTTTATTTTTGCCATGAAAAATGTCCATATTTTCTAGAAACACACTTTTTACACCTCTGTATTTTTCGGTACAGCACTTTTTACATTAAAAAAATAGCACTTCCCTAGCTTTAACACATGATAGTTTAGAAATTAGTAAAAAAAAAATGTATGTCTTAAAAAAGGTAAGAAACTAACCTGTATATCCTTAAAATGTCCACCAAGAACAAAAACACTACCACAAAAAATTTTTTTACGAGCCGTAACCCGTTTACTGCCAATACTTCGGAGGGTTATAAATATTTCACTGCTAGAGTTTTACCTTACCCGTTGGATTTTATCAAGCAACTGCCAGTAATGTTCCGAATAGTGTCATACGGATAAACCTACACACAATACATAGTTTGATAGTGGTATCCGGTGATAAATGTATTGCAATATTATTTGCTATCTATTCGCGTTTAGTTTTATTATAATTTTAATGGTTATCTGAACAGCAGTTAAGATTCAATGTCAATACATTGAAAATTTTATTTTACATTAAGTTACTTGAAATAAAAAATATTTTCACTGTCACACCCACATTGACCCGTTGTTTTTACTCGTACGTTTTAAATAACAAAATCATTTAGGCTATTTTTTTTATTTAAAAAGTAAGAATTTTGATGCTGCAATTATTACTGTAGACAAGAAATATTTTTTTAATCATAGGAAAAATCTTCACCTTAAAAAAACACGTAACCCCAAAAACTCACCACAAATATGTATTTAAATTGATTTTAAAATGTTCGTATTCGTCACATTTTTATTCACGTAAAAATGATTTGTCCCAAAAAATATATCACGTGAATTTTCATGAAAAAATTAGAAAAAAAAATACCACAGTCAAAAAAAACCCGAAAAAAAATAACCACGAAATCTATTATAAAAAAATATTCACGATTTAAAAAAGAAAACTAACCTTCAACCGCTCTCGCTTCCCTGGAATCGTCGACAATCAACAGGTGGGGACGACGCGGTCGCTCGAGCCCTGGCTCGGCGGGTGAAACGGTCGTATCGAGTTGGGGAACGCCCATCGCGGTCGACGGTCGGAGCGCGAATGTGCCTCGGAAACAATCGGGGGGCACCTATACGCAGGTGTGGGCTGCAGTTGAGGGTTGCGCTTTGTAAGTACGGTTCGATTGTACTTGACAGATATGGGAACGGATTGTTTGTCTTCTTTACTCGTGTCGGATTTCATTGAAAATTCTGAAAGAAACTCGTGTCGAGGTAAAAATATGAGCTAGTTAACAAGATAATGACATGGCTTGGCTTACTGTTCAGGCTACGTTAGAAGCACATTTATGGTTCGCTACCGTGTGAAGTAATTTAAATGAACTTATTTTTAAAATTAACCTTGTACATTTTTTTGTTTTTAAAATCAATGTTTTCTTGAAAACGGGGAAATGTTTGTTTCAATTTCAAGGTTATGGGATCAACATTTACTCGTAAGTACGTACGTACGGCCACTCGTGGAGGGTATTAAAAATTATTTTCCCCTCAAAATGTTTATTTTTCCGTTGTTATTATCATTATACATAACTTCACGCCTGTAATCCCCGAGGGGTTAGGCAGAGGTGTACCGAATAGTACACCAACATTTCACAAGTTATGTTTAAGTCCCATGTAATGGCGTGCCTATTGCCATCGACCGAGCGCAATTATAATTAAAATTTCTTAATTTTCCCTGCAATGTTATCTTGGTATACTCCAAGTTGTAGTTGCGTCGTAAAATGAGGAAATATTTGGTTTCCAATTCAAGGCCGAGGGCCATTTCAGCTACTGTAACAGTATCCGGGGTTTTACACGCGTTCAGTGAACACTACGCCACTCTTCAGTTTCGTTTGTCATCTTTTCCTAAATTGTAGTAGCCATTATCTCATTCTATTTAAAAAAGTAGTATATTTCGGGATCTCGCCAAGTGGTTGGTCGATTCTTCACGTGACCCGGTGACCAGCAGGTGGGCTTTTTTTGTAATGAATCAGTATTGCCATCTAACGTGGCAATGCTGGACAGCCTTCTGAGCACTTTTCCTATTGACAGCAATATGGACGATTTTTTTAAACCCTGTAATTCTTTTCTCGTTTTGAAACTTGTACATATTTTAATTATTTTTTTAGATATATTTGTAGTTTGTAAATAATCTACGTAGTAATGAACGAAAAACAGAGCTCGTAGCTAAATAATAACAGCCGCTCGGATCGATCTTTAGGTTAAGCCGTGCTTGCCTAGGTTGGTCTGTGGATGGGTGACCACCCTTACATACCGAGTTTCCTCCGTGCCACGGAAAGCACGTTAAGCTGTTGATCCCATCTGTCATTTGTAAATCTTTGACAGTCGTTACAGGTAGTCCAAAAAGAATGACAACCAGTCTTACCAAGGGGTATCGTATTACCCAGTACTAACAGGGTTGTGGAGGTCAGATAGGCAGTCGCTCTATGTGAAATACTGGTGTTTAGCTGCATCCGGCTAGACTGGAAGCCGACCCCAACATAGTTAGCAAAAGGCTAGGCAGATGATGAGTAATGAACGAAAAATTAAATTATGAAAAAAGAAGTTGCATTTGACGGATGTCAGAAAAATACTTTATATAATTATATTACTATGTTATTGATTTTGTAATTACGTTATAATCAAGAGTTTTAGTTAATCTATTATAGTAGACCACAAGGATAAATTGAATAACTTTTTAAACAAATCATGACATGACAACTTATAACATCACGCCTATACCGTGTTCTCGATAGGGGTAGGCCGGGGTAGAAGTATGTTCATGGTACACCCACATTTTACCAGCCTAATTCGCATCGACAGTCAGTAATTACACTTTCTAAGACACTTTAATTACTTTTCGAAAAGCACACAAAATAATTTACATTCCTTTTATATTGACACGATTGTAAACTTTGCCATTATTATTTAATTACTATGCAATTAAAAAGAAAAAGGCTTCAAACAATACAAAGCTCTATAAACTATTTACGACGTACTTTAGTTTTGACAAATGACTTGAGAAACGTGAGGCTCTTTTCTTCTTAAATTATTAAATAGGAATAATTTACGGGGCTTTACCTCGACGCCATATAATTATTCAAAGAATCAACAAACTATTGATTTTAGGTTTATACGATAGATTACATGTAAACCCGACGCACTGTGTTTTTTTTAAAACATCACGCGTGACATGTCTGGAGGAATAAGCGGAGGTGTATTCCCTCATTTTGCGAGCTTATTGCTAACCAGGCACCGCCGTCCGTCCGTTTCATGACGACAGGCCGTGTCGACAGCGCGTTCGTGTCCCACGTGCGCCTCAAAGAGAGTCAGCAAAAGGAAGGGGTCCGCAAAGGCCGATGCCTGCCGGGGTTGCGGGACTGTTCGAAAGAAATACCGTGGCCCCGGAACACAAAGGGCGATGAAGGAACATGGATGGGTTTTAGACAGTAAAAGTCTGACTCTTCCCCTGCTCCGCCCAGAGCGGGAGGAGTCATTTGATGATATCACACCTGAAAAAATAAATGAAAAAAGGGTACTACATAGAACTTATTGATTGAAGCCTTTGTAATTCTTGTTTATCATAATTTTATATTTTTTTGCGTTAACTAGGAGGTATTATCCACATGTTACTGACTGCCTCGAAATGTGTTATTGGGTTTTTCCATCAAGAATTCTCAGTAGCAGCCGCTAAGTCTGGATTTGTACCCGATTGATGGCAATAGGCTCGCCCCCTATTACATGGAACTAACTGTCAAAATGTGGGTGTAATATCAGGTACACCTTTGCCTAACCCTACGGGGATTACAGGCGTGATGTCATGTTACTTCCTTCATTGAAGTTCAGATAAATTAACTCTACCTATCCCGAACTCTGCTCACCATGATCACAAAACCATTAATCGTTGAAAAGGCAATGTTCACATATATATCAAGCCAGAAACAGTACCTGCAATAACATGCAAGACTTATCCCCATCTATATCCTACCAACCTACGCCACTAACTACCTAATACCATCATTAAATGCATGAGCAGCGTTCAAAGACATACGACTCAAAGACCACAAGCCTATGTTTACGTAGCCCCGACACGTGCCAACGGCCCTTCATAGACCTCGGGTGATGCAGATGATTCAAGCGACATGCATTTAGGCGAAGAAAATAAGTGACGATCACTTTTTTTCTTTGTGTGAGTAACTTCGCATGAATTCATTTTTAACGTTCTCCTGTCCTGATCCCAATTTATTTGGGGTCAGTGCAGCATGTCTTCTTCTCATACTATTACTCGTCATCTCATCAAACACCTCCTTTCTTGCCATAACATCCTTCACACAGTCGATACATCGTTTCTTTGGCTCGCTCTACTCTCACACCCGGTTTTTACATTCGTACTCAAAACTTTCCTCACGACATTTTCCTAATTCCTCCGCATCACATACCAAACCAACCGATTTCCATACAACTTATCTATCACCGGCTCCACTTTCTGACGCACACACATTACTTTGTCAAAACTAGGCAAGGAAACCGGCAAGTCCTATTACTTGTCCTCATCTTGGTATTTCAAAAACTCGAAGACATGTCCCGCACTGGGCCTGCGATATATATTGCAGCAACTCTAATAGAGAGGAGGCCTGTATTGTGTACCCAAGAGTGAGATATGATTATGAGTACCGCCTCGTCGCAGGCCGACTCGCGGCATTTTTGCATAAACGTTTAGTTTGGATGACAATGCATGCCTATGTGACTTGATTCTATATCCAATATGACGTACTCCCAAAGATGGCGGACTAGTTATTTTTTATGCAAACCCTATATTTTTATACAGGTATCAATTAAAAGGGTTTGCTGAGAGGAATACCAAAAAAAAGACGTCACACCTACATATACATAAGAGCTTGTTTTTTAATTTTTTTTTTTTCGTTTACTTTGAGTGTGTTGTATTTTGTGGCCAAGCGGTATGAGATCTATGTACACATACAACCTTTTGATCCATCCTAGTGAGAGTGCATGGTAGGTTTAATTAAGCCATAATGTATCTTGGAATAATATTTTGAGTGCACTTTGAAACTTACTTGCTAAGGGGTGGTGTATAAAGTGCAATAAGTTGATATAAATATTTGCCTTGTCCTTTTCAAATTGTTTTTTTTTTATTAAATGTTAGCATAGAAAGAAATTTATTCCTACGATATTTTTTTACTTGTACTTGTTTTATCGATACAAATCTTTGTTAAAAGGTAAATCTCTTTTTAGCGGGATCCGTTTTACCTATCGTCACCTCGAATCGTATCGCAGCAATGCAACACTTTCTAACATCATGTCCGTGGTATTTTTTATTAAGTATTTTTCTTCTTTAACAGTCAATTTTGCAGAAACAACAAAATAGCGATGAGATGACTGTCTCTGCTTCAGTTTCCCTGGAAAAAAGTTCAAACCGCTAATTAATCGAAAACTTAAGTTAATTTGAATGAGCTTAGTTAGCTAAGACACGAAAATTTGTTTATTTAAGAGCTCGCCATACTGCTTGGTCCATTGTGATATCTCAAATAGTAATACTCTTCTCAGAAATCATTCCTGTAACAAGCGTATTAAAAGCTGAACCTTATTTCTATCAAGTTTCTTGTTACCAAGATCAGCGCAAACATACAGACATCGGCAAGGAACCGACGTACGATCCTACTGTTACGCATTAGGTATGGGATAAAATTAAACACCAAATATCTTTATTAATCACAAATCACAAATACACTACTGATCTCTTTTCAACCTAGTTATTGGACTTCTAGATCACTTCGATTCACTTCGTTGTATCGCCTAAATCAGACAGACTGCAAACACGGCGACTATTTATATGCCAACCGATCTTTCCAAGTTCCACCACTTTCTCGAATCTTCTAACATTCTAGCATTACTCTCGGATCTTTTAGCCAGATCCATAGTGGAACATCCGAGTCTCGAACGAATCTTAAATGGTCTCGTAAACAACCGACGTAACACTACCATTATTTTTGTTTCAGCAAAATTAGTGATAAATACATTTTATACATGGGGTACTTGTTAATCTGTATATAAACATAACTTACATAAGTTATTCTGTTTGCTGGTACACGTGTTCCAAACATAAGCTGCTTACGAACAAATCGATTAGTTTCGTAGAAATATGTACATAATTATAATATTGGCGAGTGAACTGTGTACATTGGAAGCAGGAATATCCAATACTTTTCATCTTAACATACCATTTTAAGAGAACCTCTGAGAAACAGTGTCTTGCTTTTGTCAGCCTTTTCTTCAGAAGAGCTTTCTTACATTTATCTCCATAGTTCGCAGCAGATGTTGATATGAATTTGTTCAGCGAGGACGTACCCAGGGTAGGTGGAGTGAGGTGTAGAAACACCTAACTCTCTCCCGCCCGGTACGAGGCCTGCAGGTCAAGCGGGTCTAATCCGGGGCAGCGAAAGTCGCTGCCCACTGACGCAAGTGTGCGAGGGAACACCGCTGTGGTTTTAGTCAGTACGAGTTTGACAGTCCCCCCCGCTCTCTCCAAGGAGGAGGACATCCATTGAGGATTTCCACATCGGGAAAAAAAAAAGGTGGAGTTGTTCTTCGGAGGAGAAGGTCTTCGGAAAATGCTGAGATCGACGAAAAATATAGAATTCAAAAATGTTTAGTCCCAGATTTAGCTTTGCGAATTTTAATAAATAACACATTCATGGGCTATATGACTGACGATTAATGCAAAAATATTCTCAAATGTTCATACCTTGAATTTTTCTAATATTTCACTTTGAAAACCGGGCTTAATCCTAAATACGCAAAGAAATACTTCCTAACGTAACCTTCAGACCGATGACACCAACTATCATAAAAACTATAACATATACACATAACACTTTTATGACTCACGACGGTGTCGACTCGCCCTAACAGCCCGATGCGCACTTCCGCGCTACTTAAACTCAGGCAATGTTATAAAACTTAAGTGACTGGTTTACTTAGTTACTTACTTAGCTTTAACTTGAGAATATTACTTGGCTTGATTTATATTTTAATACTATGTATTGAAAACTGGGTAGTTGTAGTTCAATCTGGTATTTAATACAAGTAAGTATTCGAATAATCTCTAAAAAAAAATCTAAAGAAGAGAAACCCAGACGTCACTTGGCTTTTAGTCTAACTGGGTGCAGCTGAACATCGTTATTTTACATGGATGTCTACTTTTCTAACCTCTAGAAACGAGCTAATGAGTAATAAAACCCCTTTGGTAAGACCAACCAATAATAGTTGTCAGTCCTTCGGGCATCTGATCAACCGTAACGGCTGTCAAAAACACCTCAACAACCACTACACGAAAAATCTACTGATGGTTTCCTTAATACAAATTATGTTAACTATGAATATGGACAACAGAGAACTTGATTAAGCCTACAAAACAGGCACAACCAAAACAATCAACAAGGTTAGTTTACCAACGCGTAGTTATGCGCAGGAAACATTATAAAACACAATACAATTGGATAGACTTTCTTTTGAAGTCTACTTACAAATCAACTTTGTCTACGTGTTTACAATCTCGTAGCCCGTAGCGCTACGCCGTAGAACGTAGCGCTACGGCGTAGCTCTTAGCTCTTCGAGACGGCCGGCTTGTTTAAAACAAGTGTTTATCGAGAAGGCTGTGTTCTGTTTACGCATGTAAATTGGTGCTATCATGCCATCATTTACATTTAAGGGTAAACAGATTGGGTAATCATTAGTGCTTTGCTTTTAATTTCGACCTTGCCTTGTTCCACGAAATTGGGTTTTTTTGTGTGTTTCTGACCGGGCTGGCGCTTAGCACTTTTTGAAACTGGCACAACTTAGTGATATCAAAAAAAAATTGTAGGTTTCTAATAATGTATTTATTTTATCTTAAACTGAAAACAAAATTGGTGTAATGTTTTGGTTAGCCAAAACTCGTTTGAAATTGGAATAACAAAACCAATTCATGCGTCTAATAAATGTACATATTTTAACTTAGTTTATATTGAAAACTTATAGTACATAGAAATTAAATATTTTATGTTTACTTAGTATTACGCAATTAACTTTCTTAATGCAACAACAACAACAGCCCATTACGTCCACTGCTGGACATAAGCCTCTCCCATGATGGGAGGAATTTGCCGTAATCTCCACGCTTGGCAGGCGGATTGGAGATCGCAGTGATGAAAGACTAACAGAAAACGCTGCTACCCATTCTCTGGTCTACGGAGGCGCAAGGTGTTCTGCCTCAAACATTAGCTTCTTTCTATTCTTAATGCACACAAAGATTATACAATAAACCTATTTCAATACAATCACTTTAATTATTTACTTTTATAATTCAGGTTTTGGTTTCAAGCTTTAGCTGTGAAAATGTTAAAATATATCATAGTCTGCCTAGCCTTTTCCCAACTATGTTGGGGTCGGCTTCCAGTCTAACTGGATGCAGCTGAAATACCAGTATTTTACATGAAGCGACTGCCTATCTGACCTCCACAACCCAGTTAGTACTGGGTAATACGATATCCCCTGGTAAGACTGGTTGTCAGACTTTTTGGGCCACTGACTACCTGTAACGACTGTCCAAGATCTACAAATGACAGCCGGGACCAACAGCTAAACGTGCTTTCCGAGGCACGGAGGAAACTCGGTATGTAAGGGCGGTCACCCATTCACAGACCAACCTAGGCAAGCACGGCTTAACCTAAAGATTGACTCGAGCGGCTGTTATTATTTAGCCACGTGCTCCTCAAAAAGTTAAAATAATAATAATACATGCAGGATTGTCAGATTTTTTTTGCAAAATGAAAATGAATCTGTAGTCACCACCACAAACATAGAACCTCGGGTCACCGCACACAAACTGTTAACCAGGCACAGATACTCATCATCGCAAAATTCCATCATATCATCATCTCATCATAACGCCACTTGCCCGGGGTAGTACTTGGCTTCGGCCCGTACTAGTCTATAAATCCGGCAACAAAGCCGAGATACGTTAAAGTATAAAAAACAAATAATAATAGCTGTAGCTCATGTCAAGTTTTCTGATGACAGAGCTACACAACCAAAACCAGCCGTACCGGCATGGCAGTATAGGATTGAACGACGTATCGGTGGGGCCAGAGCACTCATCGGCAAACTGAGCTGCTACAGGGAGGGCAATACTCGCCCTAGAGTGATGCGTTTTGTGAGGCGGGCGTTTTGTTTTATATGGGTCTCGGACCTGAATAAAAACGTTTTTTTTTTATAACCCACCTGCTTCATAAATCGGGTAGTACCGCGGAACCCAAAAAATATAGACCGATCACCTGTCTCCCGATAGTCTATAAAGTTCTTACTTCCATTTTGAGAACTAAAATTAGCAAACATATAGATGACAATTCTGTCATGTCCGCTTCTCAGAATAAATGTAGGAACGGGTCCCGTGGTACTAAGGAGCTACTCCTCATTGAAATGGCCATTAGACACCAGGTCCGTTCCCGAAAAGATTTGTCGACATGTTGGATAGACTATAAGAAGGCCTATGACTCGGTGCCACATGCATGGCTCATGAGGGTGCTAGAGTTGTATAAAGTTGATGCAACTCTGCGGCGCACCTTCTTGATGTCGTGTATGGGGCAATGGAGGATAGTCCTTCGCTATCCAGGATGTCGACAAATTCAGAGGATCCGATAAGGATAGAGCGAGGTACATTTCAGGGCGATAGTTTGAGTCCACTTTGGTTCTGCTTAACCTTGAATCCTCTTAGCACGCTGGAGGATTCGGCTATCAGTTGCGGAAAGATGGTCAGGTTATATCTCACCTCCTTAACATGGATGACTTAAAACTCTTTGCCACCAACGATTTGCAACTGATGGAGTTACTGACGTTAACTGAAACTTTCAGTAGCGCCATCAGGATGGAATTTGGTGTGGACAAATGTGCGGTCATGCATGTATAACGAGGGGAGATTGTGGAATCTCTGGGAACCCAGCTCTCGGATTTCATAACTCTTAGATCCCTCAGCAACCGAAACCTATAAGTATTTGGGTATGTCGGAAGCGCTAGGCATCAATGTTGCTGATATGAACCAATCGTCAAAGGAGCGCTTCTTTGGCCGCCTGAAAAAAGTATTTAATAGTCTTTTATCAGGTGGCAATAAGGTGCGTGCCTCCAACGGTTGGGTCATGCCGGTTTTGATGTACTCTTTTGGCATACTCAAACGGACTCAAACAGAACTAGACGCCTTGGATACGAAGGTCGGTAAATTGTTGACGGCATATCGGAGGCATCACCCACGTTCTTCGGTTATGAGACTGTATATCCCGCGGAAGTGTGGGGGTCGAGGCTTTTTAAATGCTAAGACTCTCCACAATCGCGAGATATGCAGCCTCAGGGAATATTTTCTAGGAGCCGATGAGGGAATGCATCGAGATGTGGTCGCGATGGACAAGGGCCTCTCCCCGCTCTCCTTGGCTAAAGAGAACTGGCGCAAACCTCCAGTGCTCGACACTAACGACCGCAGGGAGGTATGGCAGAGTTAGGAGCTTCACGGACGCTTTTTGCGGGCCCTGCATGGGCCATATGTACACTTATCAGCGTCCGTAGCCTGGTTACGTACCGGGGACCTATTCGGAGAAACCGAAGGTTTTGTCTGTGCAATAATGGATGAAGTTATGATGACGAATAACTACCGGAGATTTATTGTGAAGGATGGCACGGTTGACATATGTCGGGCATGCCACCGTCCAGGCGAATCAATCCGTCACATTATCTCCGGGTGTCTAGCTAACGGAGAGTACCTACATAGACACAACCTTGTGGCTAGGATTATCCATCAGCAACTTGCTCTAAAATACAACCTTGTGGAATCGGAAGTGCCTTACTATAGTTATGTGCCCGACCCAGTTCTCGATAATGGCAGTATCACATTGTACTGGGATCAATCCGTCATCACTGACAGGACTATTGTAGCCATTAGACTTGATATAGTGGTGGTGGATCGATCAGAGCGGCGCGCAATGGTTGTTGACATAACGGTCCTACATGATGAGAACCTCGTGAAAGCCGAGAAAGATAAACAAATCAAGTATCTTGACTTGGCTCGCGAGGTTGTTGACTTGTGGGAAGTGGACTCAGCGATAATTTTGCCGATAGTCGTATCAGCCCATGGCTTAATTGCCAAGAGCCTCGATCAATACCTGAGCACGGCTCGTATTGTTTCCTAACAATAAGAGCCGTGCTCAGGTATTGATCGAGGCTCTCTCGAGAGATTCCTCACTCTCTGGAACCCTGACCGCCGGTAGCTTGGACCCTGTTTCCGATACCGGTGGGCTACAATTTTTTATATTTTTAAATGTTTTATTTTTATTTTTATCAATGTTTAAAAATGTAATGAATTTGTACAGAAATGAATAAAGGAAAAAATTATAATAATTTATTTTCTATAACTTCAGAACAAATTACATCAATGAAAAAAAAATGTTTTTAGTTTTTTCAAAATAAGTAGTTTTTTTTTTTTTGCCCACGGCTTCACCCGCGTAAAGTTCCCTAATAGTCCCACGGGATCGTACTAACGGTATTAAAAGTCCCAGTCCTAATCCTGTGTTAATCCAGGTTAAAAACTATCCGTGTGCTAAATTTCATCCAAATCCGTTCAGTAGTTTGGTGTGAAAGAGTAATAAACTATCCATACGTCCATCCATCCTTACAAACTTTTACATTTTATTATAGTGGCAAGATTTATAATAAATCGTGTATAACGTAATACCAACTTTAAAAATTCTGATCGTTCACAGATACTGTTAAGGTCACCCCTAAAGGGTAAATAGAGGACTTATTACCTTTAATTAATGCTCACTTAAGTTATAAAAGGAACTCGAATTTCATGCTTTTAGACCCAGCGGTTTACGAAAATTGCCTGACAGTGAATAAATTTTTTATTTTGTGAAATTTTGTCTTGTTATTACATAATTTAACCGATTTCTTATTTTTTTTTTATGTTTACTTTTTAATTCTCTCTTGTGTGGTTAATGCCTATGCGTGGCTGTATGTGTGGCTTTTAACTGTTAATTTCAAATTAATTTATAAACAAAAAAGCATTATTACTAAGCAGATTTTCGTAAATAGCTATTCTATAAACCTCACTCCGAATGGAAAATTTCGTCGAGTTCGGATTTTGCGCGGTCACTTAAGTGAGATCCGAAATGACCTTGACAGAGAACCTTGGACGTAATGATACAATTACGGCTACTGCGCCAACTGTGCCTTAATCAAAACTAAAATACAATTAAACACTACAAACTTACAAAGACATTGTAGAATTACATTTTCATTTCTAAAACACAAAGACTGTCTTTGCAAATTATTAATTACAATCCTGAAACGGTCACCGACGACGGAGTGAATATCAAGTTTAATATAATATTATTAATTCACATTCAATCTTTTGCTTTGTGGTCTCGGGTGATAATGACCATATAGCTTCGGGCTCGCTGGGCAGATAGACAGAATGTTGGACTTTAAGAGCACCTGTTTAGAAAGAAAAGAACACATATGGTGCGCATTTTGTTTCTGCAACTTACATCGTCACACATCTCGTCATTACCACACTGCTCGTCAAAACACAAATTATTGACGTTGCTCAAAAAGTCGTTAAGCTGAATTAGGACTGGGCTTACCATTGTACCGTATGTCTACGAGCTGTGGGCCAAACTAACCACCATGTGGAGTCCTGACACAGCCATAAGGCGACCCGGTAGATCTCGAAGGAGATGGCGGGACGAGCTGGACATAATCAACGACCAGTGATCCACATTGGCCCTGGATTGAAGGATTTGGAAGTAATTGGGAGAGGCTATTGCCCAGCTGTTGGGTGCCACAAGTAATAACAGTATGACATCACAAAACGACCGGCCCGTGAATTACAGCCAGGATCCTCTCAAAAAAGGGAATCCAGTGATCCAGCAATAGGAACATAAAATGTACATCTTTGTTCTAAAAACAGTGTTAAATACATAGACATATAGAACGTAATCCTTCTACTTGTGTATATTCATGAATAACAAAGCAATTCCAAATGTAATCATCACAATTTGACTCATAGAGGCTTAAGAAAATACCCACGATGAATGTGCTTAGATATCCAGTATACATATTATAGGCATTGCCTGTTGCTCTCAAGACATAAGCTTCACAGACTCTCCTCCCATTTCCGTTCAACAAGTTCAGAATTAAGCCCCGTCTCGATGGCTCGATGGATAATATGCACTTGCAAACAATCTTATTTAGAATTAATGGAGCAATTTGCTTGATTACATTGTTTTACATACATATAATATATGATTTTTTTGCAGACTGGTTTACACTTCGCGTGACCAGAGGGCTGTCTCTTTTTTTGACCAAAGAATTAGCATTCCCATTCAAAGTGGCTATGCTGCCAGTCTTCTGGCCACGTATCCGGATGACAGCGATGTGTAGCAGGAGAGAGGAGTACTTAGACGCCTAAGCGCCCTGTTTTCTCATTTAGTTAGTTAGTTTATTTTAGATAAATTTGTCCCTTTTTAGGGATCCATACAAAAAATGAAAAAAAACGGAACCCTTATAGGATCACTCGTCTGTCTGTCCGTTCGTCTGTCACAGTCAATTTGCTCTGAATCTACTGGACCAAATCAGGTGAAATTTTGTAGGATGGTGTAATCCTATGACCCAAACAGATGTTCAAAGTAAATAATTTTTTTTTTTAAATAAGGGTAATTTTCGGGGGACAAATTAGGAAATTAAAAATAAAAGTTTTGCAAACCTTGCTGTTTCATATATCAAATGAAAGGGCTCGTTATGAGGATCTCAAATATATTTTTGTTGATTGTTTTTGTGTTGTTTGTTTTTATTCCGTTTTGATTTTATTCATGAAAGAAGACGAAAATTTACCATTCCTCCCCCTGATCTCCGAAACTACTGAGCCTAATATTTTGAAAAAATACAAAATATAGTTCATTGCTTGTAGAATACAGGAAAACCTATAAGAATCTATCAATTTCAAAATCAATCAATTCTATCAATTGAAAATAAAGTGGTTAACTCTATAAAAGGCTTTGGCATTGTAAGGAAGACTCTCTACGCGAGTTAAACTCGTACTTGGCCGGTTTTTTTCTGTAACGGAATTTATTTAAATAAACGCATTCTCGTTGACTCCATCGGTAGAGATGGGTATCGGGAGAAATATCAGATTTTGAGAGTATTCAAACCATAGTCATAATTTTATTAGATATTATAGTTTTTTAAACGTGTAAGCTCTCTCGTATCGTAGGCATAACATTGGCATTGGGAAGACTGATCGACCACCCACGCGTACACAAATGTAATATTCATCCGAACGTAGGCGTTCCGTTTAAGGAGCTGTGCAGGCTCAATGCTAACACTCTCGCATTACGTTTAGTACGAGACCTACTGGATGTGGGTGGACAAATTGTTTTATCAGCACCGAAGATACGGTGAAAAATAAATATCGTGGCGAAATCGGCACGTCCACAAACGAAAAAATCGAAAACAATGTGACGCCCATCATCGTGTCGGCGTTGTCGTACTGCGCCAGGTGCCTGCGTGGTGGATTATGGCCCTCTTACACTTACAGGGAGGAGATTCAGGTCTTAGTAGTTATTTATTCCATACGCTGATTATTTTATGTTCTGTCTTACGTACCGCATCTCTTTCGAGTACTAATTGTTCCAACATATCATCATTATCTGTCTAGCCTTTTCCATCTATGTTTAGGACAGCTTCCAGTCTAACCGGATGCAGCTGAATACCAGTATTTTTCATGGTGCGTCTGCGTATTTGACCCTCACAACCCAGTTCGTACTGGGTAATACTATACCCCTTGGTAAGACTGCTGACTACCTATATCGACTGTCAAAGATCTACAAATGACGATCTGGACTAATGGCTTAACCTGCTTTTTAAAGCACGAAGGAAACTCGGTAAGTAATGGGTGGTCACCCATCCACGGACCAACCTAGCTATTACTATTTAGCCACGAGCTCCTCGCTCCAACATATCCGGGAGCATAAATTAAAATTAGCATTCAACATTTCTCGTTCCACAGTCGTGGTTGAGGGGTATTTAACTCACTTCGTAGAGCACTTCCGACGTTTGGCCCCCAAACTGGAACGGACTGGGGCTGCCTTCAGGCGGCTCCTGCCCAACCTGGGGGCGACGCCTCCTGCCGGAGGCTCTACGCGGGAGTCGTGCGGCCCTTTACGGGGCCTCGGTGTGGGCGCGTTCCTTGAGGCTGCGTGCAGCCCACTACCGGAACGCGCCCCAAAAGGTGGTAGCCGTAAGGCTGGCCCATGGGTACCGCACGATCGCCCGCGAGGCGGCGTGCCTCCTTGCTGGATTGCCGCCATGGGATCTGGAGGCGATAGTCCTCGCGCGCCTGCATGAATGGCGCGCGGAGGCGCTTCGCCGGGGGGAAACTCCGCTGCCGCGACAAATTGTCGCTCAGCGGACAGACTTCCGGCGGGATCTCATGGCGACATGGAGAGAGCGACTGTCGCAACCCCGTGCAGGGCACGCCACGATAGTGGCGATAAGTCCCCTCTTTGAGGAGTGGCTGGAGAGACGCCACGGCGTCCTCACCTTCCGCCTGACGCAGGTCCTCACCGGACACGGTGTTTTCGGGAGGTTCCTGCACCGAATCGGCCACCACGTGGCCCCCGGCCACCGTAGGCGCGGGCCTGTGGACGGTGGGCTATGGGCTAGCTCGCCGTCCGTCCGTCTCATGACGACAGGCCGTGTCGACGGCGCGTTCGTATTCCACGCGCGCCTCAAAGAGAGTCAGCAAAAAGAAAGGGGTCCGCAAGGACCGATGCCTGCCGGGACTGTCTGAAAGAGATACCGTGGCCCCGGAACACAAAGGGCGATGAAGGAACATGGATGGGTTTTAGTCAGTAAAAGTCTGACACTCCCTCCTGCTCCGCCCAGAGCGGGAGAAGTCATTTGATGATTTCCCATCCGAAAAAAAAAAAAAAAAAAAAAGGGTTATTTAACTCTAGTTCGGGTCAGCACCTTCGATTCAAAAGAATTTGATGAACAGTAAAGCCGACCCGAAGCCGCACACATCAGCACATATTCTATTTTCATACGGCTTGTGCTAAACGGTAAACTCCATTTGACATGTACCATAACTGCTTAATTGACGGCACTGCGGCTGCTGCGCTACGTAGTACAAGTTCGATGCCTGAACGGAACAAATATTTTGTATGACCTAAAGGTAGATAATGATTAGTGGTGGTTGGTGGTATTGATATTGAGTTGTTCCGGTTTTGGCTGTTTGTGTCATGTGAGTTTAAATGTTTGTAAACGCACCCAGGATACAGGAGAAGTTTCTAATGAGGAGGACGAACTAAAAAAAACTAGCTGATGCCCGCGGCTTGACAAATTTTATACTAAAACCTTTCTCTTAAATCACTCTATTTATTAAAAAAAACCTGCATCAAAATTTTAAAGATCTAAGCATACTTAGGGACAGACAGACGCGGCGGGGGGCTTTGTTTTATAATATGTAGTGAAGTGATAGTGATGTAACAATTGAAATCGTTGCACAGCGATCACCAGAGCAGCTATTACTACAGCTACCCTTTCGGGTATTTCACCCATCGGTATCGTTATCGCGTCCCTGGATATGTATTTTTATTCGACAACCAATTACCAGAAGGGCCAGCCGATGGTCACGGTTTTCCGATGACGGGGTCAAAAAGCCCCAAACATTAGTCGAGCTCAATTGGACTCCCTTTTGTTAAACAATTACGTAGAAATTGCTCTAATCAGGACAAGGACGTTATCAGACTATGCCGTAGATATTTTTAAGAAGAAGTATGATATAATTCCCTTATTGGCCGAGTGGTCGCAAGCGGACTGCTGTGCATGAGGTCCTGGGTTCGATTCCCGGGTCGGGCAAAATGTTATTAGGTTTTCCCATCAGAAATTTCTCAGTAACAGCCACGGAGTCTGCATTTGTACACGATTGATGGCAATAAGCTCGCCCAAGCCCATATTACATGACACTTAAACTAACTGGCGAATTGTGGGTGCCTTATTGGGTACACCTATGCCTAACCCTTCGGGGATTACAGGCGTGATGTTATGTAAGCAGTGTTGAGCAGCTAGTTATGTTATGTAAAATCCAACCTTCCTCCTTACCTCTCCTCTACCTCCTTAGACTGGAAGTTGATCCCCACTCTGGTAAACTGCAGGTTACACAGAACAATTTGTGTGAAATTCAGCGAGAAAAAACAAAAGATCGAGAGAAGAAGAAGCGATGGGCAAGCAAAAGGCTTACCCGTTTGGCCAGAAGTGGGACTGATCAGGTTTACAAACATAAAAACACTCGCTATCTAAAATGAACCTCCTGTAGAAAAATAAACTAATCACACACATTCAAGCAGGACATGAATCTGCCTACCTATCGCCAAGCGTTTGTCAATCGTTTTATTCCGCATCGCAAAATACAGTCCACACTTTTAAAAGTAGGTAACAAAAATTGCGCAATTCGGTGTTATCTTATAGTTACCCAGATACCCAATAAAAAAAAATAGTAGTAGTAATTGTTCTTGTGACCTGTGCGAGACAAATAAATAGTTTTCTTTTCTTTTTTATACTCTCATTTAATCGTTTCCATCCATTTCGTAATGTGTTGTCAGTATTTGAGTAACATAGAGGAGGCTCTTTTTACCCGGCTGTAAAGAATAGCTACGCCCGCTTGGCTATAGAGAAACTTCAAAAGGATTCCTCGCGATTATTACAATCCTCGGCAAAGAAAATTAATGTTTTCGTTTCATCTTGTTTCCATATTTTCAGTTAATCTAAAACGCGTTAATCGTTAATCTAAACCTAAAGAAAAATACCCTATATATTTTAGTTTTAACATCTACAGACGAATCTTTAGCGGCAAAAACCTACAGACCAACTTAGTCTGGCTATATCCGATATATACGATTGTTCAAAAAAACGTCCCCATTTTCAGGGCTCGTGTGTAGAATTACATATTGTATTTCCAATAGTAACTTTGGTATTTGTTTTAAGCCGGCTAATTGTGAGCAGATTTATTGCCGAGAGACAAATGTTACCATGTTTGTCGATGGCAGACAATTTATCTACGATTCCCTCGGGGTCTCGGATTGGTGTTGGTCGAGCGGCTAATCAGTCATTGGTGCCAATTGTTTGTTAACAATAATGTTTATTATCATTTAACGGACTTGTTTCTCTAAATGTGTTGCTGGGGAGTTTGTTCCGTCGCTTCTTCATCCCACCTTAAGCGGTAAGAAGTGGTGAATGGCGTTTTAGGGGACATTACAAATGTTTGAAGTTCAAAAGTGACTTTTTTTTTATTTGAATCCTTGTGCAACACGGGGATTTGCTAGATGCGGGTAAAACAGATTCTTTCTATGTGGCGATGCTACGTGGAAAGCTCTGCCTAATAGTGTAATAGTTTGGCCGACCTTAATTATTTTCTACAAAAACATATATTCTATAGTCATGATTCAAGTTTAGCGGCCTTTGTCGTAAACCATACCTATAGTGCAAACTAACGAGGTTTTAATCCAATTTGAAGGTTTAAACGAATTAGAAGCCCACACGTGTTGACTAGACTATCAATCTTGTTCACATAATTTCTTGAAAGCTCCTTCCTGTGTGTAGGAAGCGATTGAGAAAATTGTTTGGTTGTTCACAAGAGTATATACAAATGGCCGTATTGTTCCTCACCGTTTTTATTTCTAGCAAACGTTAAGAGTAAGTTTGTTTTTAGATCGTTGTTGGAAGAATCATTTTTGTTTTCTTTGCATCGTAACATCGACAGTTGCCAGTTGCAAATTGTCTTCAAAGATATAACTTGACTGGCCAAAAAAACCGTCAAAGTGTGAAGCCTAGCCTTTTCCCAACTATGTTGGGGCAGCTTCCAATCTAACCGGATGCAGCTGAATGATAGTATTTCAAATGGAACGTTTGCCTATCTGACCTCCACAACCCAGTTAGTACCGGGTAATACGATACCCCTTGGTAAGGCTGGTTGTCAGACTCGGGTCACGCGAACAAGCAAGTAAACTATTTTAGAAAGTTTGAATGTATTTTCATATTTTTATTATTTTGTGAAAATTCAAGTAGCTAACATGAATGATTACAAAGTTACAGTCCTGTGACAGACGGAATATGGGGTGTGCTTAATAATAAGTTCCCATTGGCATCAATTAGGTACGACAAACAAAAAAAAACTATACAACCTGTTTTTTTTTTATATCCCATAACGTATGATTGAGACCATAATTATCAAAGAATCAACTGGCATATGAATTACGTTTCAAGCATTCTTTTTTTTTTTATTTTTCATACAAAATAATTCGTCAAAGTCACGTGAAATATGACAACGTCGCATTTTCTTAGCTTTAAATACCAGTATGTCCCCAGCCGTTCCTTACTCGTATTTATCAATGAAACTCAGATACTTTTTTTGTTTTTAGACATTACTTTGTACCCTATCACTATGTTTTCCTATTTAACCCAAAGGTTGACTGGTAGAGAATGCCTTGTGGCATTAAGTCCGCCTATGTACCACTATTGTACATGAAGTTTAAATAAATAAATAATATTTTATAATTATGATTGATGATATCTCCGAAACTATGCATTTTTGGACCACCTATTCCTAGGAGTTTTAGTATTATTTTTACCTACAGAATATAATCCTAGAGTTATGGGATATCAAAAAAAAAACAGTTTGTATATCCTTTTCTGCATATATGGCCTGGTAACCAGTCTCTAGCAGAAGTAGTCTCCTTTTCTTTCATATTGTTACAACAGCCCAATAAAGGTCGGCTGCTACAGAAAAGGTTGTTTTTCTAACAAATGGGATTGAGTACGGGTTGAACAAATGAAAGGGGCCGGTTGGGGCTCGTGTATTGTTTTTAATTAGGTGTTACGTCTGTATTATGTTGCTTACTTTGTTTTAGAGGTTTAGCAGATTAGTTAATGTTAGGGAATTATATTTTGAAATGGATCTGAACGTCGTTTTATTTAGGTGCAGTATACCATTCGAGAGAAGAGTGGAAAGCTATGGAGCAGGCCTTTGCCCAGCAGTGGGACAAAGGATTTGTGCTTTAAAAGGAGCAAATCATTATTTTTCTTGTTTTTAAGTACAACCAAACTAAAAATGGGTGGATTTTGTGAGGAAAAATGATGAAAAAAAAAGAAAGAAGGAAAAGGAGTAATTGATAGCGTGACGGTTATTTTGGAGAGAGAGAACATAATGCGCCGACCTCAAGCAACATGGGATAAAGGCAAAAAGATAATAATGATTTGTAAAGTTATTTTATTTTTAATATTGACCTCACAAGATTGTCTGTCTCTCTGTGGTACCATGAAAATAGCATAAAACGCTCATTGTCCTACTGGAATACGTATACACTGAGGCCGTCCATAAACATTACCTAGCACTCCTACCACGTGCTTTGGATTAAGCATGTTCCTGTCTCTTTTTTGGCTTTGGAGTTAGACATTTGTGCGACAGTGACAGAAACGTGTAGCCGAAGTTCATGTTAAGTAATTTCATAGATCTCAGCCTCGTTCTAGTGATAGTAACATAACTTCTTATCATTTGTTGTCGTGGTATGGGTGTGTGATACGGAAGAATAATAAAAATGTCGTGAGGATAGGATAGGATATTTGAGTATGAATGTGGATTGGTATAAGAGTAGATGAAGACTGTTATATTTGTTGAAATGAAAGATACTGTTGAGTAGACTTGGTTTATTAAGACGAGGAACACATTAAATACAGAGACAGTTTAGTAGGAGTATCACAGACGGGATCAGACATAGCAGTGCCGGAGTGACAGGTATAAACCGGAACCATAGATTATATCTAGTGGTGTACACACTAATTACTAACTAAATAGTGATGTTGCAACAGAAGACTAAAGAAACGGAGAGAATGTTGATAATGAGGAACTTAACGTCTTTTATCCCCAAAAGGGTTAAAGGCGTAGTATCTGATCGTACACCAACATGTTACCCGAAATACATAAATCCCATGTAATAGGGGAATCCTATCGCCAATAAGCCTGGCTTTGTGTCCGATTGACACAAATCATGATTATGTGGCTGCTACTGATTAAATTCTGATGCATTCCGATATATTGATGATTTTAGACTCCCATAGTATTAAATAGTGAGTCTAAAAATACACATTATTATTTATTTGGTCGGACGTCTTAGAACCCGCGACTAAATGTACAGAAAACAAATTAATTAAAATCAAATTGTGAGACAACTTAAGACGCTATTAATTCGAACTGTAACTTAACAGAAGCATCTTTTCTGCCTACCCCTTTTCAAACAGAAGCGACGTCTCGAAGTCGTTGGCCTCTTTCAGAAAAATTTAATTCGCGTTGAACCTTAAACTTAAGAAACTTAAAAGAAAATCAAGTAAACAATTTTAAATTAAAGTCCCACAAAATTTTGTGGGCCGCTGTATCAATAACGAGGGGTTATTTGAGGTTATTTTACTTATTAAGTTCTGTTTGCATTGGCTTTACCTAGGATCGCCATACGTACGAAATTCCAGACAAGCCAGGAATGCTTTTCAAAAATCAAACTAAAATGAAATCAACGTAGGAATCTCTTGCATAGATATAATGTAAGTAGCGTTTACATAATTTATGTTTTAAGCTAATGTTCTGCTACAAATCTTTCGTTATCAATATATATAATATCGTTTTATAAATTAAAAAAATCCCGTAATTTTCTCCGGAAAACTTTTCTATTGTTCTGGGAACCCTAGCTTTCCCTAAGCCGTAAAAAAAGTATCAAAGAAAGCGTTTAAGGTCAATTTTATTTGTTACCAAGTAAAAGGTCACTAGCACCAACAACAACTTTTTTTTTTTCAAGACACGCCCCACGAACACTTCCCAAAACGTTCACTCTCCCGAAACGGCGTCCGCTCTGAAGCAGCCACGGAGCTTGGATTTGTGCCCGATTGATTGCAATAGGCTCGCCCACATTACACGGGACTTAAACATAACTGGCGAAATTTTAGTGTACTTTTTGACGACCCGAATGGCGATGGCGTAGCGGTAGTGAGGCTGCCTTACGTTCTAAGGGTCCCGGATTCGAATCCCGGTTGGAGCAAATGTTTGTGTGATGAGCATGGACATTTGTTTCCAAGTCATGGATGTTTATGTATAATAAGTATGTATTTACAAACAAAAAAGTATCTATGTAGTATATCAACTATCTGGTGTCCACGACACAAGCCTCGTTGCTTAGTGTGGCACTAGATGGCGCTGTGTGTTAATGTCCAGCGATATTTATTATTTATTTTTTATTTATTTATTTATTATAGGTTTATCAACAGCTTCTGTGCACAGCATATAATGTAAACTTATGCTTTACGATATCAAAATAATTAAATGTCTATTCAACAAGTAACAGCATCGGAAACAACCTGCAATTCCTACGCACGAATTCCCAATCCTCAAAATAATTAGTAACGTTAAATTGATTGTAGCAATTTCAAAAGTATCTACTTACGTTTAGGTTGACGTCGACCAATTGGAAACAAGCCCCAAGAGATACGATTCTACTTAGTTACATCTCTAATTAAATAACCAATCAGAAAACACTTAATTTCGAAGCCTATTGTCAATATTTACATCGAGCATTTTATTATTATTTTGGAAAAAAAATACTACAAAGAAAAATAAATTGGGAGGTTTCAATCACTACGTGCGAGTGAATTGTAAACATGAAAATGGCTGATATTGATTTTGAAGAGTTCAACATACATAGTTTATGTTGGGGTCGGATTCCAGTCTAACCGGATGCACCTTAATACCAGTATTTTACATGGAGCGACTGCCTATCTGACCTCCACAACCCCTTGGTAAGACTGGTTGTCAGACTTTCAGGCCACTTGTAACAACTGCCAAAGATTAACAGTTGACAGCCGGGACCAACGGCTGAACGTGCTTTCCGAGGCACGGAAGAAGTACGAATGTGATTGGTGGTAACCTGACCTCGACCTGAGGGACTGTTATTATTTCTCCACGAGCTCCTGGAAAATATCATTAGCAAAGAAAAAAAAATAGTCAGAATACACGAGCCAAATGGCGTCAAGGTCGTAAGTGAATCAAATATTCAAACGCGTGTTATACGCATCAATTAAAAAGCTCTGGAATGTTTCTTTCGTTTGTTAATTATTCATAAAATAATACTGCAGCTGGTATTTATTTGATTGCTACTTTACTAAAACGGATGCCTTATGAAACATTTTAATTAGCGCCGTTCAGGAATATTTCATGAAACCTGTTAAACTAACGTATTTCTTTGTTTTGTTTTGTTACGTAGCGGGCGTAGAGGCGCTCGTGGTTAAATAATAACAGCCACACGGGTCTATCTTCAAGGTTAAGCGGCGCTTGCTGGTTTGTGGATGGGTGACCATCCAATACATACCGAGTGTCCTCCGTGTCTTAGAAGCACGTTAAGCTGTTGGTCCCGGCTGTCATTTGTAGATTCTTGACAGTCGTTACAGGTAGTCAGTGGCCCGAAAGTCTGACAACAGTCTTACCTATTACCCAATACCAACGGGTTGTGGAGGACCTCCACAACCCAGTTGGTATTGGGTTGGCATCGTTTCACGTAAAATACTGGTATTCAGCTGCATCGGGTATGACTGAAAAAGCCTGGAAAAAGCTCCTAACTTTAGGAAAAAGCTAGGTAGATGATGACGTTGCGTGCGTGTATATTCAACCAGAGTAAGAATAGGGTAGATGACAAAAGACATCTAATTAGTCCGTCACATAGATTTCCAAAAAATATTAGTCACGTATTTTCACGTAAATAAAAAATGAAGACGATACAGTGCGTCGAAAACTCGTGTGACGTTACATTTGAGTACATTTTTTACTCAAATGTGACGTCACAAGCCCCCACTCATGATCTTTGACACATTTTATCTTCGTTAAATGTTTTATTATTTTGATGAAACAAAAAACACATATCCAATATTTTTCGAAAATCTAACTGACGGACTAAACAGAATCATATTTTTTTTAGTCAGTCATCATCCCTATTGCAGTCCGTAGTTTCCCTTTTGCTTTCTTCCAATGAAAATGAGTCAATGGAAAAACGGAATTTATACATGTATGCCACATTTTCGTAGCAGAATGTTTTAATTACCAAATAACACAAAGTCTCGTATGCGTTAACAATATAATATTATATTTTGTATTTGTTAAACACTTTGAGCAGTTGAGCACAGAGTAAAGAGGTGAACTTATTGCCACAGGCATTTTCTACTAGTACACCTTTGGTGAATATGTATGTTCTTCGTGTCGTCGGCACGATAATTTTATATTTTGTTAGCCTAGAACTTCGGCACTTCCACCGCGTCGTTGAATGGCAGCGCAAAGATCACTTCGGCTGAATGTTTTTGGGGTAAGACGGCAGGATAGGAGGTGGAGCATGGTTTGCGACACAGTTCCACAACCGCTGCTGTTTCAGTAAGGTAGCCCTACTTCATGAGATTGAAGTTACATCTTCCCACTTGAGTCCGGAGGCGGTTCAAGGACTTCCAGGCGGACCACGGTAGGTTAAACCCTACATTAAGATGCTCACTTGGTGGTAAGCAGTGAGTGGAAGGGGGACAGCTATTTTACCACAGCTTATCAGGTTCATCGGGTGTCGGCGGGGTTCCCCGATGGGACGCTGTGGTTTTAAAAAAACAGTTTACACGTCACAATAAATATCTATGTTTTAAAACCAAATGAGGTCAGGGTTTTCTATCCGACTACTCTGAAACGAAACTGAGGTTGGCTTTTAACAGTTCCCCGAATCCCAGTCAAGGACTTTTCAGACCGAAAGGCTATCGGTCAGGGCTAGATCACGGCCACATTATCTTCCTGGAACTGGAGCTTTTGAAACTGGTAGTTCTGTATTTTAAGAAGCCATTTAAAGTCCTGAAAAGGAATACATCACGATAGTCAGACCACTAACTGAAGGACTGAATAAACCCAATATACCATCTTGTAATCTCCGAAAGGCTAGGCAGAGGCATACCCACATTTTTCCAGTTATATTTGAAGTCCCATGTAATAGGGGGCGACAATATTGACATCATCCGGGCGCAAGTTCAGACTCTGTGACAGCTGCTGAAAAATTCCAGATAGAAAAACCAAATAACACTTTGCCCAACCCGGCAATCGAACCCAGGACCTCATGCTCAGCAGTCGCACTTGTGACCACTAGACCAAAGATCTAAATGAATGCTTTAACATAACGTTGGATTCTATCGTTCGGCTCGGAGTCAAGAATTAAAGTTCCAACAGTGTGAAAATAAAGCTGTTCGTTGGGATTTTTTCAGAACCAGCCTATAGTATATTTTCCCACTGCTGGGACACAGGCCTCCTCTCAATGAGAGGGAATGGGCTGTAATCCACCACGCAGGCCCACTGCGGATTGATAGATGTCACATGTCTTCGAATTTTTTGGTTCTAGGACATGCCGGTTTCCTCACGGTTTTGTATCAAAATAATTTTATTAGTTTAGTTAGTGAAAAAAGCGTAAATCCATTTTCAGTAAGCAACTCTTGCATAATTTTAAGAAGTAGAGGTGGTAGCCATGTTTTTAGACTCATTAAACACATAAAACTTAGCCGTTTTGTGCGACCACAGAGTACTTTCACATGTTTGCAGAAACCACACCAAAAATCAACATTTGTGTTGAAATAATTAAAATATAATTAAGCGGTAGCACCCACTGTTTGGCCTTGTAGATGAGGGTGGGCACACACTGAGGCTAAGGGACGCTTGATTGACATCAATAGGGTGTTATTTAAATTAACGCAAACTTCGTCTGTTTGCACTTTCAGAAGATTAAAATGTTCTTTTGTTTTCTTACCGCGCTAGACTTGTCAGTTCATTGCTCTGATTTTGTAGAAAATGTTATTTTTAAAGGCTACTTTTTCAATAATATTGGAAAACTGACGGCAGTAAAAAACTGAGTTTTGTTTTATTACGTAGATGGTTAAAAATCTCAGTTCTTTCCTAATGCCATATGTGGTATGTTAACCGCATTTTACTGGTAACGTAAAAGCGGTCTTAAAAGCTACCCTAAAATGTAGTTGTCTGTACACAAAAACGACAAAATAAATCTGCTCACTTCTGAGATGGTCTCAAATCACCAGCAATCTACAAATCAATCATAATATCATTCAAATAAAATACTATTTAATGCAATTCTACGTGATACTGTTTTACAAAATCCAGTTCATTTCCTTATAACTTAAACCGGCGTCATCCGCCGTTCAATCTCAATACATATTTATAGCAGACTCAAAGTTATGACGTGTCAAGGATAAAGAGCGTGAAAATTGATTCCAATATAAACAAACAACCCGATTTTTGCATAATCCGTTCGCCGTAGGGTCTCACACGTTACGCCGTAGTGGGTAGGGACCCTTACCCACGTATTATACTGTACGTTAAGAATATGTTTGTAATATAATATTATTTAAATGTTAAAGATCTTGACATTTACTAAACTAGATATCTTATTCAATTGCTATATGTGTAAGGACTCTTCAAAACGGAATCTTACAAATATTATTTCATTATTTGCAAGTGGGATGAATCCCTATCTATACGTGTATACTAGTTTGGATGGATGGATGTTTGTTACATAGAGATTGTAACAAACATCCATCCATCCGCACGCCAGAACTGCTGAACGGGTCTGTATGAAATTTGGCTCAGAGATAGATTATAGTTTTGAATAGCACATAGTTTAATATATATTGTACTTACTAATTCTTTTTTCTTACAATAACATACCAAAATTTTCATGCCAACGAAGTCTCGAGCAACACAACATCTGTTACCGTGACTGTTAGCCTGTGTCATCCCCATGACTTCCAGGGCCGATGTGGACCACTGGTCGTTAGTTTTGTCTAGCTCGTCCCGCCATCTCCTGCGAGGTCTACCGCGTCGCCTTCTGGCTGTATCAGGGCTCCACATGGTGGTTATTTTGGCCCACAGCTCGTCGGGCATACGGCAGACAAGGCAGCCCAGTCCCACTTTAGCTTAGCAGCTTTTTGAGCAACGTCAGTGATTTGTGTTTTGGAGCGCAGTGTGGTGTTGCGTAGATGGTCGGTAACTTTGACGTCTAGAATGCTGCGCTCCATTGCACGTTGGCAAACATTGAGCTTGGACTTTTGAATGTTTGGCAAAGACCAAGTCTGAGATATGTCAAAATGGGAATAATGCACATGTCCTTGATTTTATGCTTGAGTGACAAAGGAAGATTTCCTTTTATTAGCTCTTTCACGGACCAGTGTCTCTTCCAGGCATTTTCGGTTCGCCTTATGACTTCCTTATCTTGTCTGGACTGGAAAGAGACTAACTGGCCCAAGTAGATTCATGGACATATTGCAATTCTTCACCATTCGCTTGGATCTTGTATTTGGTGGTGTTTGAGATCAGTTTGGTCTTCGACATGTTCATCGCGAGTCCAACCTCAAGGCTTGCCTCACTGAGCTGGTTCAACATAAGCTCCAGTTCTGCCGCCGTGGAAGAGAATACGACAATGTCGTCAGCGAAGCGAAGGTTTGTTAACCGAGCCCCACCAATTTCAATGCCGCTTCTCTCTCAAGCGAAAAGCTTGGGTGAAAGCGGGTCTCCTTGCTTTACGCCTTTTTCTATGGAGAATGATAGTCCAACTGTCTGTAATCTAATTGAAGCAGTGCTGTTTAAGTTTACGTTACGAAGCAGGTTGATGTAGGTAGAATCGATCTCTTGGTTGTTCAGAGCGTCAAATATAGCAGTGTGTGTCAAACTATCAAAAGCTTTTGGATAGTCTATGTAAGCAAAATATATGTTGAACTCATGGTATTTTTCAATTATTTGGTTTATTGTATGCAGATGGTCAGTAGGAGAGCCTGATCGGAAGCCAGCTTGTAGAGGAGGTTGTCTAACTGAGCTGAGATACGCTGGTCTATGACTTTGATGAAGGCCTTATATAGATGGGATACAAGGCTTATCGGTCGATAATTGTTAAGGTCCGACTTATCTTCTTTTTTATGTAAAAATATTATATTGGAGTGGCAGAAGCCATCCGGGAAATACCTGTTTTTAAAATATAATTAAAAAGATTTGTTATTACAGGGAGAGGATGAGATTCGCCTATTTTCAAAATCTCGGTACTTATACCATCCTCACCTGGTACCCTGATTTATTTAATTTTACTAAGTGCAGAGTGTACTCCGAAACCAGTAAAAGGGGGGATTGTATCTGGGCAAGAATTATTTATGCTGGAAGCTGGGGGTTGGCAGTTTGAATACAGCAATTTGTAGTAGTTAGTACAGATTTGTAAAACCTTGTCTCTACTTCGATGTTTTTGTTGTCTTTAAGGCAGTTTATCCACTGTTTGCCATTTGTGGTGCCTTGTTTGGCTATTTTTAATTAACGGTTCTTTTCTAGGGCTATTTGGATCAGTTTGGTGTCATATGACCTTATATCTTATCTAATATTGATTTTAACTTCTTTATTTTTATTTTTGTATTGAGGGTTCGTCTTGTTTGCGCTTAGAGTCTGCCTTTCATCTATAAGGAGTATGGTATCTCATGATAGTTTTTTGATTTTGTTTGGTAATGCTTTAATTTTACTACTAGCTAATTAAACACTATTAACAATATTATTAAACTTGTTACGCTAAGCTAACTATCGCATCGCATCGCTTGCACTGTACCCAGCGCGGCTGTGCATATGGACCACCCGGCAACGCAACGTCAGCTCTTCACGGCGACATCTTCTCACGGTCACCCCTCCGAATTGAGGAACACCTGTGTGATTCTCATTATGAATCAAACTTCGATCATGGTCACTTGTATAACTTAATTTTTATGTTTAATATTCATGTAAAGTTTGTCTAATTAAATCTACGTCTCCAAAACTATCTTTTTCTTGCGACTCGCCTGTAGAAATCGTAAATGGCGCAGCCGGTAGGATACTTGTAAAAACTAGAACATCATAGACAAGTTACCGAACCTACATTGATTTTTGCAGTGAGTGATCTGAACATTGATTGTGCAGGAGAAAGATACTGGAGCATTATGCAGTAAGTACTTTGAATCTTTCTTAGTCCTTGCTTTCCTACATTAGTCCTTCCTAGTATATTATATATCTATTTTAAGTGTGCGTTTTAATATTTCGCGAGTGATTTTTTGGTGTTAGTTTAACGTATAGCCGTCAAGATTTTCCATCCGGGAGAATCACGGAATAATAGGTTAGCTAGTGATAGGAATAGCAATAGAAATAGATCGATAGATCAACGCAGGGATCTAGGAGATATTTTAGAGGATAGTGAATTAGACGCGAATTTGGAAGAAAATATGGCAAATAATAATAGTAATCCAGTAGATTTAATCTATAAGTCACTTAGACTTGTTCCAGATTTTGATGGAAATTCTCATATATTAACCCGTTTCATAAATTTATGCGATCAATTGGTACTTGCGCATTTTAGAACTGAGCCTGGGCACGAATTAACTAACCTAGCCCTAATTAATGGCATTTTAAATAAAATTTCTGGATCTGCAGCTAGGCTTATCAATTCTAATGGGATACCGGAAAATTGGCAAGGAATTAGAAGTGCGCTAATCAACAACTTCGCAGACCATCGTGACGAGACCGCGCTATATAGTGATCTATCATTGCAGACACAAGGCTCTAGCACGCCGCAAGAATTTTATGAGCGATGTCAAAATTTATTCAGCACGATTATGACCTATGTGTCTTTACACGAGTCTGTGAATACTACAATAGAGGCAAAGCGCTCTCTTTATAAAAAGCTTACTCTTCAGGCCTATTTACGTGGACTTAAGGATCCTCTAGGATCCAGGATCCGTTGCATGCGTCCTGATAGTATTGAGAAAGCTCTCGAGTATGTTCAGGATGAACTTAACACGCTTTACATGCAACAACGTACTGATGGTGGCTCTAATAGGAAAGATTTGTTACGTCCTACTCTACATGGCACGCATCTACCCTTGAATAATTTCGCACCTAGACCTATGCCGCTTAGTATGCCTGGACCATCAAAACCATATGGATTTAACAACTTTGGGTCAGCTCCTCAATATGGTAGCCGACCACAACTTGCTCAAGGCTGGAGACCTAACTTTCCTTCGCAAGCTTTACCCCCTCAGGGTCTGACACGAACTCAACAGGTCATGCGCACATACCCTCCTAATTACAACCCTCAAAGCAATGTCTTTAGATTGCCGAATAGAGCACAAGCTCATCAGCCACATGGTGCCGGTAATACCCCTCGTCCAATGAGTGGAGTAAGCCATTTTAATCCTAAAGTTTTACCGCCTAGTGGGCACGATTGGCGTAGATTTGGAAATCCGCCACCGAACAATTATTTCAAATCGCGTGAGACTAATTTTAATGAATTTGATTTCTATGACAATGATTATAACTATCCGGACTATGAGTGCTATGACTATGAACATGTCAATGAGTACAGCTGTGAAAATGAAATAGACTATCGCTCAGAGGTACCTGTAATGGAGGAAATTAATCAAACGCCATCTTCTACTAATGATGAAAATTTTCAGAAGGTTTCGAAAAGTGTCAAGCCAAAATAGAACTAAATTTTCATATTCAAAGACAGTTAGTCTATGTCCAGATAAGTAATCCTCCACTTAAGCTTTTAATTGACACTGGGGCTAATCAGTCTTTCATAAGCCCTGAGGCCGTGCAAAAATACTTCAATCATCTACCCCTTAACTATGAACCTTTTCAAATTACTACGGTTCATGCAACTAGTAAAAATGATTACTCTATATCTTTGCCTTGCTTCTCAGAGTTTAATGAGTCTCAGGATATTACGCTTTTCATCTATAAATTTCACGACTATTTTGATGGCCTTTTAGGAATAGACTTACTAGATGAATGGAATTCTACTATTGACCTAAAAAATAAAATACTTATTACACGAAATAGTACAGTACCTATTCAGATGTACGATTCTCGTAATGTCAACTTGTATGAGGATATTATACCAGCAAATTCTAAGAAGTTAGTAAGAGTACCAGTTAATGCAAAAGATGGTGAGGTATTTGTTGAAAGTCAGATAATCTGTAATTGCTTTATTTCTGATTGTTTTACCAAAGTAGAGAACAATAGAGGTTGGGTTGAATTGAGCAATTCTTCATCTAATGATGTCATATTTTCAATGGATAGGCCGGTAGAAGCTGTAATATTTGAAGTTAATAGTAACAGTACTGAAATTTCATCAAATCGTACAGCTGAAGTTTTATCGCGTCTCCGTACCGAACATTTAAATGAAGAAGAACGTATTAATTTAGAACAGCTCTGTGAAAATTATGCAGATGTGTTTTACCTTGATGGAGAAGCACTTACTTTCACCAACAAGATCAAACACAGGATAAGAACTACAGATGAAATTCCAGTACATACCAAAAGCTACCGATATCCGTACGTTCATCGTCAGGAAGTTAGGGACCAAATTAACAAGATGCTTGAACAGAACATTGTTAGACCATCCGACTCTGCATGGAGTTCTCCCATTTGGATAGTACCCAAAAAACCTGATGCTTCAGGAAAAATTAAGTGGCGTCTCGTGGTAGACTTCCGAAAGGTTAATGAAAAAACGATCGACGACAAATACCCTATACCTAATATTACAGATGTCTTAGACAAACTCGGCAGGTGCCAATATTTTACTACCCTAGATTTGGCATCTGGATTTTATCAAGTCGAAATGGACAGCGCAGATATTCATAAAACTGCTTTTAATGTTGAAAACGGCCATTATGAATTTCTAAGGATGCCCATGGGACTTAAAAATTCGCCATCTACCTTCCAGAGGGTGATGGATAACCTTCTTAAAGATCTACAAAGTATCTGTCTCGTCTATTTAGACGATATTATAGTGTTCAGTACTTCCTTGCAGGAACATATCCTTAATCTTGAAAAAGTCTTCAAAAGACTTCGGGAATCTAATTTCAAGATTCAAATGGATAAATCCGAATTCTTGAAGTTAGAAACCGAATTTTTGGGACATGTTATCTGTAAGGACGGTGCGAAACCTAATCCTAATAAAATTAATGCAATAGAAAACTACCCCTTACCCAAAACTCCCACTGAAATTAAACGTTTTCTTGGTCTTCTAGGCTACTATCGTAAATTTATCCCCAATTTTGCAAATCTTACCAAACCACTTACACAGTGCCTCAAAAAGGGTTCTAAAATAACCTTAGATCAAAATTATACCAATTGTTTTAACCATTGCAAAACCCTCCTTACTAACGATCCTATCCTTCAATATCCAGATTTCAGTAAAGAGTTCATTTTAACCACGGATGCCTCCAACGTGGCCATTGGTGCAGTACTATCCCAGGGTATAATTGGTTCTGACAAGCCCATTGCGTATGCATCTCGGACATTGAACTCTAGTGAACTTAACTATAGTACAATCGAGAAAGAGCTTCTTGCTATAGTTTAGGCATGCAAGTATTTTAGACCATACATCTTTGGCAGAAAGTTCAAAATTTTGACCGACCATAAGCCACTACAGTGGGTCATGAGTCTTAAGGAGCCCAATTCCCGGCTCACGCGATGGCGACTTAAGCTCAGTGAATATGACTTTACGGTAATATATAAGCAGGGAAAGTTTAACACAAATGCAGATGCCCTTTCTCGCATTGAGTTGCACAATGAAGAACTCATATCCGTTATTGCTAATGCATCGGATAAGACTCCTACTATAGATGACACTAGTTCAAGAACCCTAACCGCTTCAGATAATTGTAGTAACTCTAATACCGCTACTGTACATACTGATAACGAAAATCCTATTTTAGAAATACCTATCACAGATGAACCCTTAAATAAGTTCTCTAAGCAAATTATATTTAATGTTGTAGGTGATATAAAAAGTAGACCAGTTATAACTAAACCATTTGATAACTATACACGTGTATCGATGCAAATCTCTAAATCTAACCTAGAAAACGACCTTATTAACGCTATTAAAGAATATGTACAACCTAAAATTAAAACTGGAATTTTAATCAATCCTTATTTAGAAATGTATAATATAATACCTATAATACAAAGAACATTTAAGAATTCATCTATGAACCTATTTTTAACAAAAAGAGAATTAGATAACGTCAGGGAATATCTTAAACAGCAGGAAATCATTAACAAGTATCATGATGGGAAAACGAACCATCGGGGCATCAATGAGTGCTATCTTGCTCTATCGCATAGGTACTTTTGGCCAAAAATGCGCGAACAAATAACTAAATTTATAAATGAATGCGTAATTTGCGGACAGGCAAAGTATGACCGCAATCCTGTGAGACCACAACTAAAAGTAGTCCCTTCATCTTCAAGACCTTTTGAATTGGTACATTTAGATCTACTAACTATTCAAAATGAAAAGTTCTTAACCATAGTAGATGCTTTCTCCAAGTATGGTCAAGCATATTACTTACGCGACGGAACTGCAGTTAGCGTCATTCAAGCCTTATTAAATTTCTGTACTCATCACGGCATGCCTATCACTATCGTAACTGACAATGGTACAGAATTCACCAATCAATTGCTAGCTGAATTTGTAAGGATTCATAAAATCCAACATCATAGAGTAGCCCCCCATGCTCCTAATGAAAATGGTATTGTTGAGCGGTTCCACTCACCGATACTAGAGCACCTACGTATATTAAAAATATCTGAAAAATCTGAATCAGTCAATAACCTAATGCCGTATGCCCTTATGGCTTACAATAGTAGTATTCATAGTTTTACTAAATGCAAACCCTTAGATGTAATTACGGGTCACTTTGACCCCAGAGATCCTTTTGACATAGATTTAACTTCGCATTTATTACAGCAGTATATGCATAATCATAAAGACAAGATGATCCTCGCTTATAATACTATCGAAGATCTTTGCAACGCTTCTCGTTCCGATCTGATGAATGCTCGTAATAGAACCCGTGAACCGGAGGTAAACTATCCACCCGCACAACAGATTTTCGTGAAAAATCCGATTGCTTCGAGGCAAAAGTTAGCTCCCCGATATACCCACGACGTAGTTGAGACTGGCCTCCCTATTCACATTTATACGAAGAAAAAGAGAGGTCCAGTTGCCAAAACTAGACTTAAGAGAGTCCCTAAAACCGCACAATTGTTGCAGGACGATGCTGATGTTCCTCTTTCTACTGACTCCAGCAATGCTGCAGGAGATAAAACTTGAAAGTCTTGACAGCGGACCAGGTATCTTACCTTTTAAACTCGGGCCTGCCAAAATCGTTTCCCATTATCATTCTTTCCTACGTTATGTTGACTTTGGCGATATACACGAAATAGTTAAATCTATTAATAATCAGTTAAATTCAGTAAGCCCTGAACTGAATAATCGTACGAGATTCTTATTCGAGCCCCATATGACTTATCTGAAAAGTAAGCTTAATAATGTACTTAGACAGTTAGAAACTTTTGAGTTATCTCGTAATAAAAGAGGACTCGTAGATGGTCTCGGGTCTGTTATAAAAAGTATTACTGGAAATTTGGATTACACAGATGCATTGCACTATAATCAGGCTATTAAATCCCTGCAAGATAATGAAAATAGGATAGCTTCAGAACTTAATGCACACGTTAGTTTATCAAAAGACTGGATAGCTGAACATTCAAAAATTTTGGATAATATAATAGATAATCAGAACAAGATAGAACTATTAGTAAAAAAGATTAGTGAAACAGAAGCTACCAGAGAAAATGATTTAATTAAATATGCTCATCTTTTCCAAGTTTTTACTATTCTTAGCGATAACATAGATTATATATCGCAAGAACTTAATAAATTAGAAAATGTTCTTGCATTTATAAGAATATCTACTGCTCATCATGCAGTTGTAGATTTAATTACTATTAAGGATATAATTAAAAACTTAACTAGAATATATAACAAAGATAATATAGTAGATTTAGATGTAAGGGAAATATATGATGTAATCAGACTAGGCTCCTACTATACGGGAAATAAAATAGTTATAGTATATAAAATTCCGATCCTCATCCCCTTAACCTATGATTTTTATAAATTATGTATGATTCCTAATAAATTAAATCAAGTCATATCACCCCCACATCCTTTTCTTGCCTTACATAAGAAAGACTTCAAGTATATAGAGACAGAATGTCCGAAGACGAGCAAATGGTATCTATGCAACGAGTTGAAAACTATGCACAATCAGACAGCACCAGATTGTATCCAGCATTTGATCACCACTCAACAACGAACAACTTCATGCAATCCTAAGACAGTATCCCTGAAGAAACCTGCTTATGAAGAGCTCGATGACAGACACTACGGTATCAGCTTTCCCACGCCTACGAAAGTGCATTTATCCTGCGGACGTGACCTGTATGACACCTTAAAAGGCAGCTACCTCGCTATAATACCTCAGAGATGCTCTCTTGAAACACCGCACTTTAAGATCTACAACTTCAAAGACCGCCTCAAGGGACAAGCGTTGAAAATCATCGATATCCCAGCCGATAATTTGACTTTTTGGCAGCAGACGACATCTTCAGCCCCAATCTTTAAGTTAAACTCAATCAAGTTGGACCATTTACACGAGACTAGTAGGAAGTTGTCCATGCAGTCACCAATTACCCTCATTGAAGACAGCAACTCCAGCGTATATCACACCACTATACCGATGTACGTGATAGTGATCATCGCCTGTGCAATCGTCAGTGTCCTGCTCTATCGAAAATACTTTCTACGACGAAAAGCAATGATAACACCTGCTGAACCTGCAAGCAACCAGATGGAACTTCAAAGAGTCTTCACTGTACCAGCTACCAGAGTAGACACAAATCAACCTCCAGCTCAATTTACGACTTCTGTCTTCAATAGTCGCTGTTCTACGGGGGGAGGTGTTACGCTAAGCTAACTATCGCATCGCATCGCTTGCACTGTACCCAGCGCGGCTGTGCATATGGACCACCCGGCAACGCAACGTCAGCTCTTCACGGCGACATCTTCTCACGGTCACCTCTCCGAATTGAGGAACACCTGTGTGATTCTCATTATGAATCAAACTTCGATCATGGTCACTTGTATAACTTAATTTTTATGTTTAATATTCATGTAAAGTTTGTCTAATTAAATCTACGTCTCCAAAACTATCTTTTTCTTGCGACTCGCCTGTAGAAATCGTAAATAACTGTTCTTGTACATTGTCGGTTTTTACATCTAGTAAAGTAAAACTGTTTTTTTAATTTTAATGTTACAACACACTGCCTCAGCCAGTCACAGCGCGCCACTCTAGCCAGCCAATGACAGCCAAGCCAAGCCACCGCCATAACTGCCGGACGCCTCCGGTGGGGGGAAAGCTATAGAACGCCATGCAAGCTCATTTTCGCTCTCCTGTCGCTGCGATTATACGATTAAGCTGAAACTCTGTTCAAATTGTGTTGAAGTAATTAAATTAATTGTTATTATACAAATCTGCTTTTCTGATTATTGCCCTTCTGTTTCACTAAATTAAATTGTTGTCTATTGATAATAAGCGATTCTTTGTTTATTTTTTTATTTTATCTGTAAATATCTGAGTTCCACAACATCTCTTAAGATAGAGATCAGAGTTACACAACATCTCTTCGGGATATTCCAGCAGTGGGAGTATCTAAATAATCCTCCTATTTTGTCAGAAATGCATGTCTGAGAATCCCGCCTCCCCCTACTTTGTGCATTAGCAAGAGGACAAAGTAGAACGTTAATTTCCACGTTCCCGTTGGCCTTGAGCGATTTCTGGAGCTCTGTTTCAGAGAACTACTACTTTTTGGTTTTTTCTGATGGGAAATTATCAAAATACTCCTCCCGCTCTGGGCGGGACAGGAGGGAGTGTCAGACTTTTGCTGACTAAAACCCATCCATGTTCCTTCATCGCCCTTTGTGTTCCGGGCCACGGTATCTCTTTCGAACAGTCCCGCAGCCCCGGAGAGAACTACCCCTTTTTTTTTTTTTTTTTTTCGGATGGGAAATCATCAAATGACTTCTCCCGCTCTGGGCGGAGCAGGAGGGAGTGTCAGACTTTTGCTGACTAAAACCCATCCATGTTCCTTCATCGCCCTTTGTGTTCCGGGCCACGGTATCTCTTTCGAACAGTCCCGCAGCCCCGGAGAGAACTACCCCTTTTTTTTTTTTTTTTTTTCGGATGGGAAATCATCAAATGACTTCTCCCGCTCTGGGCGGAGCAGGAGGGAGTGTCAGACTTTTACTGACTAATACCCATCCATGTTCCTTCATCGCCCTTTGTGTTCCGGGGTCACGGTATCTCTTTCGAACAGTCCCGCAACCCCGGGAGAGAACTACCCCTTACGGGAGATTTAAAACGGACTTAGATTAACCCTGGAAACGTGCGTACATATTTTAGCACCAATGCTGCTTCGATTGCTATGCTCCGAAGTGCTCGTGAAAGTATATGCACATTTTTAGCCTCGTTGCTTAGTGTGGCACTAGATGGCACTGTGTGCAATGTCCAGCGATATTTATTTATTTTAATTTTGTTTATTCGACATTAAGATCTCCAAAAGATTAAAATGACTTGATATCTGATATGTGTGCAGTTTGCTGAGGAGCTCGTGGCTAAAAAACAACAGTCAATCTTCAGGTTAAACCGCACTTTCCTAGGTTGGTCTGTGGATGGGTGACCACCTATTACATCCCGAGTTTCCTCCGTGTCTTGGAAAGCACGATAACCCGTAGGTCCCGGCTGTCATTTGTAGATCTTTGACTGTCGTTGCAGGTAGCCCAAAAGGGTATCGTATTACTCAGCACTAAGTCAGAGCGGCAGTCGCTCCATGTATAATACTGGTATTCAGCTGCATCCGGTTAGACTGGAAGCCGACCCCAACATAGTTGGAAATAGGCTAGACAGATGATGATGATCTGTGCAATTTGATCAAAAAGTTATGGATAGTGTACAAAAACTACTACAACGATTAATGTAACTGCAAAAAGTTATGGATAGTGTACAAAAACTACTACAACGATTAATGTAACTGCAAAAAAAAACACCTCGTAAACTGTTTTTTCTGAAGCTGCCAGCTTCTAAGAAAACCTGGAAAATAAGTTATAATCGACCTCGCGATTATACCACTTTTGATAAAAACTCCTAGTAAATTTAAACACTACGGCTATCTAATCTATCTGATAAGGGATCTAATCGATCTGATAAGCAAAAACTAGACATTGATTTGCTGCTTTGGTTAACCAATTACAAAGTTGATTTTACGTACAGTGAAATCTTATTTCACAGAACCACTTTGAATTTTTCTTACTTCAAATTCTTCTCACACCGAAAAAGAAATTGCCATTTACATGTACTTATGACACTCTCATACAAAACAGCAATACATGTATAATACATTAAATTAATGGAACGTTTGACGAGGGTTCATAATGTCATGATTTTGATCGATTTTTTTCACACTTATGTTGTGCCTATAATATTAATGCTGCTCAGTTTTATTTGAGAGTGATAAATAGTCGTTTATCGTGATAATTGAAATCATCACGCTTGATATTCGAATGGCGAGTGGAGTTTGTTATTTGGGGGCAGCATAAGATCCTGCGTTTGATTCCCAGTTAAGTGTTATTGAGTTTTCCAGTAGGAATTTTTCAGTAGCTATGTACAGCCACAAGGTTTACATTTTTTTCATGCCTAGGAGATGACAATAGCCTCATCACCTCTTTGCTTGCGCCAAGCTCCACGCTCCAATGCCAGCCTCATCGAGGTTTTGCCCGCGATAGCCACAATGTCGTCAGTCAGTCGTTCTTATGAGTTTCATGCGAATATGAGGTCAGGGAGTATTAAATGTGAGTATTTGGTTCAGTGCAACTATGTATTTAAGTATTTCACATTCATTTCACCAGACAAAAGATTTTATTCATGGCTTTTGAACTATAGTAAAATTTAACTTATATTCAAACTCACTGAAACTCAATTGTTAAGGTTTCAAGTCTTTCAAGTTGACATTGATATTAATTTATTTGGTTTAAATTAAATTAAGTTCTCTTTCATAACACATTGATCCAATGAAAGTTCTAGAAGTTGAATATAGTTTCTTAATGCTGACTGAAAGAAAAGTAAATAATATTTGAAGAAGCTTTGCCTATAGAAGCTTTTAGAAAATTTAAATCGCCCGGCTTTAATGCACGAGATTGAGGTTCAAATCCGGGCAAGTAACCTTTTCAATTCACATCACCATCATCGGCCTAGCCTTTTCTTAATTTTAGTGGGGTCAGCTTCCAGTCAAACCGGATGCAGCATGAATACAAATATTCCAAATGCAGCGACTGCCTATCTGACCTCTACATCCCAGTACTGGGTAATACGGGGTACCGTATTACCTAGTACTGGGACGTGGGTCCAATCAGTCTTACCAAGAGGTACCTTGGTAAGACTGGTTGTCAAACTTTCGGGCCATTGGCTTCCTGTAACGACTGTCAAAGTACTACAAATGACAGCTGAGACCAACAGCTTAACGTGCCTTTCGAGCCACAGAGAAAACTCGGTATGTAATGGATGCTCACCCATCCACAGACTGACCTTGGCAAGAGCTTAACCTTGTAGATCGACACACAATACGCTTACCACGTATTCAGTACATCATTCCGACCCCTCCCCCCCTTTTTAATTTTCATCAGTAATTTTTAAGTCGTAGGCGTTGAAGGACTCATTTTCCACTAATTTAATTTGTATTTTATGAGAAAAAAATAACAATATTCATATTTTTCATCTTACTAAACCAAAGTTATGAAGGTTCCCTTTATACCCTGTATAGACGGCAGTATCACATAAGCGTTTGTCGCACAAGCGTGCATTCGAACAATTGTAAGTCACAGTACAGTTTTCTCGCACAAGCGTTAATCGCACATCTGTTTGTCGACCTCACGCAGTGCACTCAAAACCAAGGCCCGTAATATGTTAGACGCAATCTCAGTCTGACGAATACCATTTTCACTAAGACTAGACGACGACGACTTCTAAATGAAAAGAATATTCGCACAGTATTTTATTCACTAAATTAAAAATGTTGTTGTTTTACTCCAGCGTCAGCAATTAACCTGATGACGCTACCGATTTCACACATACCTACACTAAAAACTAATAAGCCTAATATTTACACCTAATAAGCAAGTTTACACAAAGTAAAGGTTTCATCAAAGTTTTCGGTCCACCAAAGATTTTAATCTATAGATTAAACCCTGTCGCATCAAAAAATTATCACACTTCTCTTTTGTTGTCTTGAATATTATTTGTCCCTCTCACTCATGCCCGGTTCACATAAATCCAGTAGCATTCCAGTAAAGTGATCTAATCTAGCGCTGGCTTGCAACTGGAATAATATAAACCGTTATTGGATTGCACTGGATCCAGGGCGATATCCAGTCTAGTTACTGGTTGGTTATCTACTTTTCAATCCAGCGCGCTCATTCCAGCGCAACTGGAATAGCTTAGATAGCCAATACATTGCTGGATTAAACGGTGAACGCTGTTTTTTTTGTTGTGTAATAAAACCACTGTAGCTCCAATCAACTCTTAAGTTACAGGTACATTTATCACAGGACCACCTTTACACCACCTTTACACTCGACCGCCTCTGCTAAGTTTAAACACTTGAGATCTATTAATATACCAACGCAGTCTTGATGCTAAGGTTTACTTACTGGTCAACTTTGTTAGAAGACTTTATCATCTGCCTACCTATCTGACGTTGGGGTCGGCTTTCAGTCTTACCGAGTCCAGCTGAATACCAGTATTTTACATGGAGCGTCTGCCTATCTGATCTTGACACCCAGTTAGTACTGAGTAATACGATACCCCTTGGTAAGACTGGCTGTCAGACTTCCGGCCACTGACTGACTGACTAACCTGTAGCGACTGTCAAAGATCTACAATTGACCGTGACCATCGGGCCACGGTGGAAACTCGGCATGTAATGAGTGGTTACCCATCCACGGACCAACCTAAGTAAGCACTGTTATTATTTAGCCACGAGTCTCCGCTCCTCATCTTTGTTAGAAGATTTCTTGAGGAATATATTTAAAATTTCTGTTCCCATCCGTATACTCGTATTTCCTACAGTATGTCTCTTTGCAGTGTTGTCTATATTACTAAGTACTATGTACTTAGTTCCCATCTTTTATCACGATTCCCTTTTGTCCTAGCGCACTTTGCAACATAATCTAGTTCTCTCCATTTGCACTTAAGTTTCTTTCATACAATAACCATATTGATCGTCACATCTAAAGTGGTCAATAATAAACAAAGAACAATATTATTACAATATCGATACCACTTGATACAGACGCCATTGTTCGACCTCCAGCGGTTAGTAAACCTCGGTTTGTTGGCATAACTCAATTAATAGCCAATATTAAGGACTTGCTTCTCTTAACAGTGTTACGTAAGTTACGTTTATTACTTAGATGCTTACGCTCTGGAGTTATTTTTGGTTTTATGACTCATGGATGGATAAGGAGAAGATGGACACTTTGGATGGCTTCTTCGCTAATTGGCGAGAAGAAGCACATCATCGAGGGAAGAATGGGAGGTGTGGAAAAATACGGGCTAGTGAAAAAATAAGAAAGACTCATGGGGATATCTTTAACTAGTGGAATGTTCTTGGCCTGACTGACTTTTTCATGAAATAGTTATTTAATGTACTTAGGAGGTTATATTAATGATTTTAATGATTATAATTCTGTAACTATAAAGGGACTATAAAAGACTGTTAACGAAGCCGAAAGGCACTTGTTTTCCCTATCATTGCGTTACTTTTTTTTGATCTAGCAAGACCATACTGGGAACCTTCTAGTTACGGAGATATTGGGGGTCAAAGTTCCTACTTTTTCACAAGTATTTTTTTTTTAAATACATGTTTTTAATGTAATAACTTTACTTTTAACACCTCCACGACCCCCACACTATTCAAGCCATCCACCAACACAATGTTTTGAGTGCGTTACATTAATTTTTACCGTAAAACACTACACTCCAAAAAAAAAATCATTGCCCAGCAATAATTTTTGAGTAGGGTTACTTAGTTTGATTTACAGAATGCTTGGTTGACGGCTTCGTGAAGAGTCTATTTACACCCTGTATACGTGTTACGGACGCAGTCATATTTTCATCATTAGACAACCTAACACTGATCTGCAAATTGCAAAAACAAAAGAAAAAAATGACGTGGGCTACCTTGACGCTTTCACCTTAAACTGCTTCAATAGCTTTCAAAAACCATGTCGATGTCATCCACAAATATATCAGATAGTTTGTAAGATATATTCACTTCCAATATTTTCGACATACACATATCTTCTCTTGGCAATGTCACAAAATTCTGAATGAATTATCTAGTCTTCCGGAAAGCTTTTCGATCAAATAAAACGCACGGGGTGAGCTTGAATATAAATGGTGTTATTTTATTTGTTGTCATGGCAACCTCGACAGAAAATCCCGGCGTGCGACAAATGTGAATTTATTTATCTCGTCTAAACGACGACACATTTATTATTCAGGCTCGCCGTCGCATTGTTTCAGCGACGGTACCTCTACCTTCCATAATCTTTCCCATACATTTGTAAAGCGGTATAAATATAAATAGGATATTAAAATGAACAATCACCTTGTTGGTTTAACGTTTTCAAAGACCGATTTTAAATGATTGGTCTGTTAGTTCGATAACCAGCTACATAGTTAGTTAGTTATCCTTCATGACTTGCAGGTCCTTCGGGGCCATTGTGGACCACTAAGTCTTTGGTTTTGTCCAGATAGGCTTCCGCCATGACTTCGGGCTATGTCAGGACTCCACATAGTGGCTATATCGGACCTCAGTTTGTTCATGAGGCATATGGCAGGCATGGCAAGCCCAGTAACAAGCCAGGTTTCAGGCTTGCTAAAGTAGATTCATCTTTCATGGGGTACTGTTTGAAATGTTACAATAAAATACCTCCCCACATTCTTCAACTGAACGAGACGAAATTTAAATCTTGTATAAAACGCACACTATGTAGGCAAGCATATTATAAGTTGGGGGATTAAATTGATGATAAAAATGCTGGTCCTGCTCCACAACCATAGGGGGGGGCAAATTTATTGATTGTTCGGGTCGGGCATTATTTGAGTCCATCGACACGTAAAGAAGAAGATGAAGAATTGATTCCCATATTCATGTATTGTGGAAGCTGCAGAAGATTGTAAAAATATACTTGCATTATATAGATTCCAGTCCTTAGTATTATATAATTGCATAGCACATGTGTGAGTACTTTGTACTGTTCAGCCACCATTTACATTTATTTATCTCTCATTGACTTGAATATGCCTTGGTGGCGGAGAGAATGTCATGCTCAATTTTAATTACTTTATTCGTAAATTGTTGATCTAATCTATTACTCTGGACGCACTTAGTGTGCACGTCTTTCTACATCGTTCTCACATATATGTATAATCTCAAAATTAATGATGTAACTAAGATTTTGTAACAATATTTTGATTTTAAAAGAGTGTCCATGGAGTTTCTTGCCCGTTCTTCTCCATAGAGATCTACGCTAGGGAATGGGCAACTACAGTACTTTCTCAAGTTATTATGCCTTGTGACTGGGACTGTAGCTTTGATTTTCTTTTTTGTATTTTTGACATTCAAAAGTGCCGTAATGGTCTAATTGAAATAAATGCTTTGAGTTTGAGTTTGAGTTAACCTTAAAATTAAGTTCGGAAACTCTCAGTAAATACTTCGTGCCAATTAAATAAACAAGTTGTAAACGCCCACGGCTCATTTATACTGGTAAAGTCACCTAGTTTCTACCGTAATGATCTGCAGTTTCATGAAAAAGTCATTCAATGGGATTCAATGAATTTGGAGAGCTATATTGATCTTACGTTTTATGGCAGCACTTAAAACTGACCCGCAAATTGCAAAAAACGTATATAAGAAAATTCGTGAAAATTTCAATTTTGCGAGCTACCCTGGCGTTAATTTCCACCTACTACGTTATTATCTACACGTTAAGGCACACTATTAAAATGCCCACATTCTTTCAGTCCTTGACACCACTTTACGACGCGACGTCCCTAAAACCCGGTTAGATTGTGTGCTTATGATTATTTTATAGAGGTAATACATAGTGAACGAAAGAAGGTTAATATGACGCCGACGCTATCGTAATTTAGCCATTATGGTACAGAAATAGAGATAAGATCACAAATAAAGTTATAAAAGTATTGGCACAAATGAAACCAGCCCGAGTCGGCTAATGTTAAGTATGAGCCTTTACTTCATAATAATAATTATTTTATTATCAGGCAACTAAAAGGCCCACAGATATAAATACACAAAAATACCATTTAACAACACTAAACTAATACACTACTACACTATACTTGGACAATCATCTGCTTTTTCCCAGATATATTGGGGTCGGCTTATTAACAGAATTTTACATGGAGCGACTACCCCTAACGTAAACAATAATCACCAAAAAATTGTAGAACGAACCGATTCGACTGTCTCATCTGCTGGAGTGCCCCAAGTATCCATTATGCCCCAAGTGTCCATTATGCCCCAAGTGTCCATTATGCCCCAAGTATCTATTATGCCCCAAGTGTCCATTATGCCCCAAGTGTCCATTTGCTTCAAGTGTCCGTTTGCTCCAAGTGTCTATTATGCCCCAAGTGTCCATTATGCCCCAAGTGTCCATTAGGCCCCAAGTGTCATTATGCCTGAAGTGTCCGTTTGCTCCAAGTGTCCATTATGCCCCAAGTGTCCATTATGCCCCAAGTGTCCATTATGCCCCAAGTGTCCGTTTGCCCCAAGTGTCCATTATGCCCCAAGTGTCCATTATGCCCTAAGTGTTCATTATGCCCCAAGTGTGCATTATGCCCCAAGTGTCCATTATGCCCCAAGTGTCCATTATGCCCCAAGTGTTCATTATGCCCCAAGTGTCCGTCTGCTCCAAGTGTCCGTTATGCCCCAAGTGTCCGTTTGCTCCAAGTGTCCCTTATGCCCCAAGTGTCCATTATGCCCCAAGTGTCCGTTTGGCCCCCAAGTGTCCGTTTAACTGCACTCCTGAGGATCTGAACTACTCCACTGACGCCACAATAAACGTGATCACTTACTAGGCCCAAGCTGTATACCTGCTATGTATGGATGTTATGTCGATACGTAAACAAGCATTTTGAACGATTTTAAACTAGCAAAACATATTGCTAGAGTTGTACTCGTAAAGCCTTGAAAATTCAATTGTAAATGGAAAAAAATCAAGAGAAAACAATTGTCTCGCACGATTGCGGCGTCCATCATGATGTTGACACTGAAATTAGATTTTATCTTACTGAATTCATCTTAAAGAAATAATATTACCCCCAGATACGACTATACAAAATGGAATTGAAAAGTTTTTCTGAATTGAAATTCACAGCTATGTAATCATTTCGCAATAAACCACATAGTATGACAAAATGAAAAAGGTTTTAAGAAGTGATAGTTGTAATGGAGCGAAAATTAGGTTCTGATATTAAGCAACTCTAGTTTAGTTTGAGTTTGATGTGGTTTCATGATTTTTTTGCTACCTACTTTATTTTGCATGTGCTAAAAAATATACAAAAAACAGTGAAAACAAAGCTATGCTATCAATTTATGCAAATCTTTAATAGGTCGCTGACCATCAATTTAGAAATTTACCAAGAGACTTCGAAGGGGTATCGTCAAAGGGGGTAAGGGCGTCAAATAGGCAGTCGCTTCATGTAAATTCTAGTGTTCAGCTGTATCCGGTTAAACTGGAAGCCGATCCGCACGAAGTAGGGACAAAACTAGGTATACGGCGACAACGGAAAGGCTACGAAATGGACGAATTTAAAAGTTATATATTTCTCGAAGTAAACAATCAGACGGTTAGTAGTAAACTGTGTCCCTGACCAATAAACTGATCTATATTCGATTTGACACCAAATCTAACAAAAAAATAATAATCACGAAGTTCGAAGTCTATTTTCGCCGGAGACGGGAATAGACAATGTTGCCAGGCTGATTCCCAGTATTGTCAGAGACTCGTTCGAATCACGTTGCTAGTCTACTGACTTCGTGGCGGCCATTGTGTTGTCATCTGGAAGGCAGAATACCCTCGTTTTAATGTTTTCCAATACCGACTATTGACAATGGACAGAGAAATCAATGGAGTTGGTGTTGATGTTAAAAGTAGTTAAAGTCAAATGTTTTTGCTTTTGAACAATCGTTACCTAAGATAACATCACGCCTGTAAGCCCTGAAGTGTTTGACAGAGGTGTACCTTTTGTTGCATGGTACACCCACATTTCACCAGTTATGTTTGAGTCCCATGTGGTGAGCCTATTACCATCAACAGGGCAGAAATATAGACTCTAACCGTAACTCCAAAAAATCAATTTATAAATAATTTACAAATATGTTCGCAATACTACGACGGTGTTGTTCTATAGAAAATCTATAATAATTCAATTTCGAATGCTCGAACATGTTTAACTTTATAAAATTGCTCTGTAATCAAATTCGATACACGAACAAATAAGTGAATCATGGAACTTTAATAATGCAGGCAAATGAAATTATTACCTAATTGTGTTACTGAAAAGAGGTTGAAGTATGTCTTTGAAAAGTGTTTTTTTTTTTGTTTTTAAGACAAACATCTTGTGATCTAGTTTTACCAGTTAGTTAATGACCTACCTTAACTTTCACAAAAGACTAGTATTTTCTAGTCTTTTGTGAGTGTGGTAGTAAAGTTAAGGTAGGTTTTGCAAAAAAAAAAGGCTGCTAATCAAAATTACTACTAGACTATTTTTAAGTGTGTAATTTTAAAAGTTTCAGCAGTACTAGGAACTAGGAACTTATAGTACCTGAATTGACACTTCGTGTCTACAACGCTTTTAAAACAAAAATACCTGCCTTATACATTTTGTTGAGAACAATAAAACTAATGAATCTCCATTCCTTGCATTGTTCCATTCTCACCTCCCTGTTCATTTCTCTCATTCCGTTGGCGCACTCCGCAAAAAAAAACAACGAGAGAGAGCTACAACAACTATTATCTTAATATAAAAAATTGGAAACCTTTTATATACTAACTAATTACCTACCTTTTAAAATAAAACTTAAGTTTTCATCATTGTTTCATATTCTTTACATTTCACTCTAGCTTTACAAATTAAAGTAAAAAAAATGACAATGGACGATCTTTTACTAAAAGCGAACTTTTCAAGACAACTTTAAAATGATGGTTTTTAGAATAATGTAATATTTATTTGATTACTACAGTAGTCACAGCCTAGTGATGTGACGTTGAACTACCAAGTCATAGGTCACGAGTTCGAATGCATGTGCATGTGCGCATTGTATAATTATCACTTGCTTCGGTGAAAACATCGTGAGGAAACCAGCATGCCTGAGAGATATTTCTTGACGGCATGTAAAGCCAAGTTAGAGGCCCATGGGCAGCATAAAAACTCTGACACCTACCAGGTTAGGCACTAACCACACGATAAAGAGAGAAAAAGGATAAAAAGCAAACATTATACAGAATGGGCGATCTTATAGCTAAAACCGATCTTTTAAAGACAGATTTTGGACCGATTTTTGAATAATGTACTTAATATTTATTTGATTACAGTAGCTTGTCAAACATGGAAACGCCGCGCGCCGGGAGGTTTCCTGACGGACATGCACTGACGTTATTGGTGACGTCCTTCAATAAGGTCAGGTGGAACTCGTGATCAGCGCACGTGTATGACCGATGCTGACGTAGGAATATGTACTACCGAGTTCACAGACGGTCTGTCACTTTCACCCTTATGCTCTAATTAATAAGGTTTAAAAGTGGTTGACTGTTAGTGAATTCGGTAGTACTATAGAAATCGTAACACGTGATGTGCTTTTGTTTCAGCCAGACTTTATGGGAAATGGTATGATTACCACACGTGTGTCTATGGTTACCACATATGTAATCGTGTACCTAAGCCTACCTCGTTGGTATATAGTGGTCGCAAACCCGGCGGCGCGGCGGGTTCGATTCCTAGGTCGGGCAAAGTGTTATTGGGTTTTTACATCAGGAATTTTTCAGTAGCAGCTGTGGAGTTTGGCTTTGTGCTCAGTTGATGGCAATAGGCTCGCCCCTTATTAAATAGGACTTAAAAACATAACTGGCGAAATGTCGGTATACTACTAGGTACTCCTCTGCCTAACCCCGGAAATTATAGGCGTATACCTAGGCATATTATCTCGTGAGTTGTTATACAGAAGTCATTGTATACCCTTGTCAAGGCTTTTATTACATTTCTAATAATCTTTCCAAACACATTTAGTAGAAATAAAGCTAAATAATTCATAGTATTTTTGTCTCACCCGTAGAAAGGTAGAAAATGCCCAAAGCATTAATTCTGTCTATATTCTGGGTATTTGAATAAAATTTAAATAAAAACCATGTAAGGCCAAATGCTTCTCACATTTCCGAAGATAAAGATGCACTACCACTACCGAAATCGTTTTTTTTGCTATTCAAGACAAGTCAATGACATTCTCAGCGTTTAAAAGATACGGAGTTTATATGTGGCTAAAAAATAAAGAAAAATCAGATACTTTTTTATGAATATAAACTTTCTTCGTGTTATTGGAGATAAACTTCCCATGAACTCGTTTATCCCAACAGTTGAATTTTATTATCAACTAGGTGTTGCTCACGTCTTCGTTCTCGTGAAAATTTTGAAGTGTATGTCAGAAAAAAAAAGTTGCCTGTGTGCTGTTCCAGAGTATTATCTCTGTGGCAAATTTCATCCAGATCTGTTCACCCGTTCTGGCGGGGTTAAGTAACAAACATTCATCCATCCAAACTTTCTCATCTTACTCCTTTGTGAGTTTGGATGTATGGATGTTTGTTACTGATTCACGCAAAAACTAATGAACGGAATTGAATGAAACTTTACACAAAGATAGTTTATAACCTGGATTAACACATAGGATACTTTTTATCCCGGTAGTAACATCCCATGGGACAATCATCAAACTTCACACGGGCGAAGCCGCTGGCAGAAGCTATTTTTTTTTATATGTAGTACTAGCTTCTGCCTGGAAAATTTCATATCTGGGTGCAAATTTTCATCCAAATCCGTTCAGTAATTTTTGCATGGAAGAGTATCAAACATTCATCTATCCATACTAGCATGTAGGATTAAGACTTTAACTATGATGGAAAGATGGTGCCTATACATTTGCACATCGGTGGTCTTAATTCTGAAAGAGATTGTTACTATCTGCCTGAGTCTACGTACAAATAGAATGCTTAAAATACTGCCTAAGAGAGAGTAGTAGATTGGTTAAAAGGTAAGTAGGATTAAAACACAAAAATCCCTTCAATTTTTACCCATGCTTTTATGCAGGCAAAAAAATCAATCACAATGTTAACGAACGCGCCAGTCGTCCTATTGAACACAGTATACCTACGTTCAATATAAACACTTGTAATGCACACAGTATTGAATAACTCTTCACACTCGGGTGGCTTTTACAGTCCCCATTTCGATTTTATTCATCGATAACATTGAAAACTGATTCGATTGTGAATCGAACCGTCACAGCTTTTGCCTCGATAGTACCGAAAATCGATTAATATCGAAATGGCTGTCAAACTTTGTGTTCTACAGTTAATTGTGTTTGATCTGTTTTGACAATGTTGATTTGTTGTTATTTATGTTCTAATTTATAGGATGAAATTCGGTGAAATAGGATTGGAAAGCTTTGAGTCCAAATATTGGAAATACAGGTTGATTGCGTTGGTCTTGGTACAAATTCTGCAGTTCAGCACATCAGTCACATTCATTCATCAATCAATGCATTGGAGATCAACTTGGAACTCAAATTCAAGTAGAGTATTTGCGAAATCTGGTTTAATGTCTTCTTGGAGACTTTTTGTATGCCAATTTCTAATATGATCTATAGAAAGACTAAAAAAATTAGGTCAAACATGTGTTTATCTTTGCGAAAGCACAAAAACTTTATAAATAAACTTGCCTTAGCTTTTTCTAGGTTAAAAAATGCTTATAGGAAACTAAAAAAATAAGACGAAGGTTTGCCGGAACTTCAAAGCAGTAAGTAACATGTGGATAATATATAACATAACATCACGCCTGTAATCCCCTAAGGGTTAGGCAGAGGTGTACCTAACAGTACACCTACATTTCGCCAGTTATATTTTAGTCCCATGTATTAGGGGGCGAGCATATTACAATCAACCGGACGCAAATCCAGACTCCGTGGATGCTACTGAGCAATCCCTGATGGAAAAACGCATTAGCACTTTGCCCGACCCTGGGGATCGAAACCGAAGGGTACATTTAACTGTATTATATCTTAATAAAGTTAACACTTAACCCGAATACAAACCTGAAAACCTTTAAATCGATGGAAGTTATAACCTGCGACCTGACCCTAAACCAACCTTGTATGAAGACAAACAACTAGAAATAAATCTGGTCACCGGGTTAAGAAAAATGACCTCCAACCTCAATGTGTTTCAATCATCCAAAGATAGAGGATGCAGAGATGTTAGAGGCAAAATAGATATATTTTCTAGAACTTGTTATTAAATTGGCTGATACCCTCGTTGGCATGTACCTATATGCATTTATAAACAGACTCATTTTGTACATATTCTCTCCAATCTGCAAAAAAAATATTAATTTCCGTAACGAAGCCGAGAGGCAATTAAATTGTTCTTGACCAAGCCTGAGAACCTTCTAGTTGCGGATATATTTAAGGTCTAAATTCCAACTTTTCCACAGGTTTTTTTTAAATACTAACTAGTATAAAAAACCTGTGGAAAGTTTCGAATGTTCTAACTTTACTTTAAATACCTCCATGACCCCTGGTACTAGTCAATGCATTTACCAGCACAATGTTTTGAGTGTGTTACATTAACCGTAAAACGTGAATTTTCACACCAAAAAACAGTTGATTTCCAGCAATATTTTTTGCTTAGTGTTACAGTTTGATGTACAGAATGCTTGGTTGACGGCTTCGTAAAGGGTACGTTTACACCCTGTAATACCTTTTTTTTTTCGGATGGCAAATCATCAAATGACTCCTCCCGCTCTGGGCGGAGCAGGAGGGAGTGCCAGACTTTTACTGACTAAAACCTATCCTTCATCGCCCTTTGTGTTCCGGGGCCTCGGTATCTCTTTCGAACAGTCCCGCAGCCCCGGCAGGCATCGGACCCCTTGCGGACCCCTTCCTTTTGCTGACTCTCTTTGACCCTGTAATACCTTACGTCCTGTTTTATGATGTAGGACAGATTCTCAACACAAGGTCCAGAAATTTTCCACGACATAGTTCTTTAGTTTCTAATCTAACAATTAGGTACACGAGCGTTTCTGACACGATAGACAAATTTTCGCAAACTTAGAACGATTTTCTTAGAACACTATGAAGTGTTCTAAGGATATCTGAACTAACAAGATTGATCTACTGGGCTCTGGAGGTTACTCAATTAAAATAGTTAAATTATTTTTAGTAATTATTTTATAACTAATATAATTCAAGCGATTGGTCTAATCGTCGCAAGCCTACATGACTTTTGGGTCGAGCAAAATGTTATAGAGTATTTCGATCATGAATGTGGATGGGTATAGGAGTAGAGATAGACCAAAGAAACGATGGATGGACTGTGAAAGGAGGTCTCCGATGCACTGTTTTAGACTTTGTGACTTTGAGACTGTGAGCTCTATTTCTCACCGGTCATGGTAACTTTAAGAGTAAATTATTTTCCTTCAAGCTTGTTGACTCGCCTTTTTGTCAATGTTCCACATCTGACTGCGAATATGAACAATCAGCACATCACATTTTATGGGAGTGCAGTCTTTGGCAAAATGAACGCAACATTATGTTGGATAGTGTACAGGTTACATCCGGAGTTATTTACTATACAGACCTTGTGGAAACTAGAACAAATTTCCGTGCGTTCAAGCGTTTTTGCCATACCTATTATTGGAATCAAATATAACAGCTCACAACTTAGGACCCATTAATGTTAATATTTATCCGTGGTGCTAGGCAACTGGGCCTATCCCAGTTGTAAACGTCCCTTTGAGCCTATTGGCCTTGTTTCGTTCTGTCTCCTGCTGAAATGGAGGGAAGTGGAAATTACGGTTTTTTCCTACTCCTCCACTATACTTTTCTGATTAATTTCGTTGCGGGATCCAAGACAGTTAAATTCATTCTCTGGGACTTCGTCGAGCTTCATTGTCTCGGCGCTTTTCTGGTGGTCGCCACTGTTGATTCTGGCTTTCAGGAGTTACAGTGGTTTGGGAACAGTGTGGCGGGCTTGTCCCAAAAAAAAAAAAAAAAAGACCGTGAGCTCATAAATAAAGAAAATCAAGGATATTATCCCGTATGTACTTTAAGTGAGTTCTCCGATGACATGACGAGTAATAGAGAAGAATAGAAGAAGAAGACATGCTGCGCCGCCGCGCCGACCCCTAAATGAATTGGGATAAGCGCAAGAGAATGATGATGAATGTCTCAGAGAATGCCTGGAGTCTGGAATTGAGCCTGCCAGCCTGGTTAATGATATCAAAAAACTTACCCTCTTTTAGATTAGACTTAAAAATAATTAACGAAACGTGGCAATAAACAACGACTTTTCAAATGTATTGGTAACACGTCTGCCAATACCATCGAGGAAAACAGGCGAGATGTTATGTTATGTTATCTAGAACGTTCATCGACTAGTCTGTCAAAGTTTTCACACCTCAGTACCCTGATCTATGCTCATTTTACACATAATTTCCCGACAAATTGGCAAGCTCCTTTGTTGTCAACGTATTTCCATTCATTCTTGCTTCTGAGAAAGGTAAAAAGAAACATTACACCACCGTGTCCTATTAACGTCATAAAAAATTACCCAGTGGGTGAAGGATAGACGTAAATGGAGCCTCGACATGACATTATATACGGACCCTCGTCATTTATACAGATTCTAGGAGAAATGGACAGTACCCATACATAATATGAAAGAAAGTACAGATGAATGGATAATAATGTCCTTTGATGTATTCATGTGTAGAGATTTTTTTTTTTGTTGTAGAGGTCTATAAAGATTTGGACGTATCTAGATTTTTTTGATCCGGGCTGTTTGTCAAACCTTTTTCAAATGACTGTTTAGGAGAAAATTTTGTACTAGAACCGTATGGTTAGGTTAGTTTCCAATCTCGCGAGATGATTATAATTTTTAATGGTATTTACAATATTACTGTGACAAAAATACCTAATAACACTTTTCCCGACCCAAAACCGAACCCAGGTCCTCATGCTCAGCAGTGACGTATCTTTACATTGTTATCATGTTGGTTGGTAGTCATAATCATAAATCATTATTTACCTTGACATTAAGATTTATAGGCTCTGGTTCACATACGATCTTACATAGAGAAAGGCTTCATGTTTGCATAATCTTTAATCAATGTCATGAATACAAAGAAAATTACATTATAATCTTGTATTTTGCTTTGGCACCAAAGTATCTAATCATATTATCGTTTTGTTTATGATTTATCCGTAAAATCAGTAAAAGTTGCCCTCTTTGTTATCATGGCGTTGCCATAGCATTGTAAAACTATTGTATATTATTTCATGAAAAATGTTCTGGAAGCGTAAAAAAACTGAAAGGAAAATAACATGAAAACTTCAGCATAAATATTACAAAATATTCAAACGATTTGAAGCAAAATTGTGTTAAAACAAGATCAAAGAAACTTGGAGACAGTTGAAGTTTTTAATTAAAACTTTTATTTACCAACAAATTAATACTAACGACGGAAGATGTTGAGATAAAACAGAAATAACGTCGCGTCGGAGACAGCTCCTGTACACTTTGAGTGGATACTGTTAGTCTGTAAGTTTAGTCTTCCTGGATTCCTGTTTCAGTGTTTTAATTACAAAATCGGTCTAGAATGTTTTGTAATTAAATATTAAAGCGATTTAAGATACTGAAGAGATTTTTATTCTTCTTAGTGTGTCGATGGTAATCTAAATTGTATCGGCCCAGAACCAAAAAGATTTAAAAGAATATTTGAATGTCTTTGCCCAGAACTGAGCCACGAGTTTGGTACCTTCAGTAGCATCCAAGGATGGCAATTCAAAATCCACTAAGATGCCATAAAACATAGTGAAATAGTAAATATGTCGCTGCATGTCCCAGTGAAACGATGGATAGACTGTATTAAGAATGATATGGCAAGAAAAGAGGTCTCTGATGAGGTGACGAGTAATAGAGAAGTAAGGAAGAAGACATGCTGCGACGACCACAAATGAATTGGAATAAGGGGAAGAGACTGATGATCATACGTCCCAGTGACGCCTTAAGCAAATATTACATAACTGCTACGTTTTCCACAAGAAGTTTCTCAGCAACAGCCCGGATAATAGATTTGTGCCCGGTCGATGGCAATAGGATCACCCTCTACCACGATTTTTATTTATTATTATGAGCCAGATGTGTCGCACCGCAAAGCAAATTCCTCCCTTCAATATTTACATTTGTCTGTGGCTTTTTGGGCCCAATCCTTATAAGAGTCCAGCTCGTCACGTCATCTCCCATATCACGTGGGACCTCAATATAACTGGCGAAATGTGTCTGTACTGCGTAGGATACACCTCTGCCTAATACGAGCAAAATACTAGCGTTTTTATGTTATGCCAAGTTTGACACGTAACACTTGAACCGAAATCAAGCAGTTGGAAAACTCGTAGGTGTTATTACTACATTTAACATTGTTATGAAGTATCGTATTTTATCTTCAGTTTACAGGACATTACACAATATGTTCGATTGTGTTAAAGTGCCTTCCCACTCGATGTTCTTAAAGCTAAATATGACACATGTTAAACCTAATAATAAGAGTTCAACGTCCTCCTAATGTGTTTTAAATAAACACTGGTACTTAGAGCTAGGGTATTTTGCGACTTTATTTGCCATTTATACGTAAATCAGTTCGCATATTAACATCCCGAGTACATACAGGGTGTAAACAGACTCTTCACGAACCCGTTAACTAAGCATTCTGTACATCAAACTAAGTAACTCTGTAATGCAAACATTTTTGCTGGGAAATTACCTTTTTTTGGGGTGAAAAATCTCATTTTTCGGCAGAACTTACTTACTTACCCTCTTAAAACATTGTGCTGATGGATGGATTGAAAAGTAAGGGGGTCGTGAAAGTCTTTAAAGTAAAAATCATACATTAAAAACATGTATTGAAAAAAAAAGCTGGCACTTTGACACCCAAAATCTCCGTAACAAGAAGGTTCCCAGGTATGGTCTAAACCAAAACTTATCGCAATGAAGGGGAGAACAAGTGCATATCGGCTTCGTTAAGGATCTTGTTATACTTAAAAGGTATTACGCTAAATACGCGCCTTGACGTGGAGTTGCGGACACCAGCCCGTTATACAATGCAATACAATGCAAGGTATCTCGGTTCTTCCATCACTTGACTTGAAAAGATCAGAAGGGAGATTGCTCCGAAAGATATCCTCGTATATTTTCCGAGCAGCATCTGGTCAGACTGAACCTAATCTAGGCTCCAGTGTGACCAGATGCGGCTAAAAAGCAATATTTTACATGCAATGATTTCCATCACTAGAAATTACATTGCTACCCTATTCAAATTCCGTACATTTCTATGAAAAGCAGTGTCTGTCAGTTTAAAATGTTTTTAAACGCACCCACAATACAGGAGAGATTAGTAGTGTGGAGTAACGTTTTTTTTTTTCAACAAAAAAAGAAAGAAAGAATATTTCATAGTAATGTTGACACTGAATGTTCTTGAACGCAGTTCAAATGCGCTGATCGCTTTCATTCATTAAGTCGCCCTTAACAGGCATCGAACTTTGATACCTTTATTTACTGCTCACACTTAACTTACTAAAAGAGTCATTAACTCACAGAGTTCCCATATATCACAGGAAAACACGTTATAACCGTGCCAAACCTATAAATTAGAAAGCAAAACAATACTTACACCAAATGGTTTAATTTCCGTTCAACTGAAAGTATTAAATCACACCTTTGAAAGCAGTGTAGAGGTCGGTGACCGCGTCTTTGGTATTAAGGTTATTAACCTTTGACCTGGAGCTTACGGTATATGTAAATACTGAAACTTTAATAAACTTTACTTTTACAGAGGGACTTGCTTACGACATAACATAACGCCTGTATTCCTCGAAGGGTTAGGTAGAGGTGTACCTAATAGTTCACCAACATTTTGCGAACCCATAACCATAAACAGGGCACTAATCAAAACTCCGTGGCTAGGTACTACTGAAAAAAATACTGAAGGAAAAAATCAAATAACTTTTGGCCCGACCTGGGAGCCAAACTCAGGACCTCATTCGCAGCGGTCGCGCTTGCAACCACTAAACCAATTACGCACTGAGTATTACTGTACGTAAACTGCAGGCCTAGCCAAGTTACAAACGTTTCGTATCGATTCTCTTTCTACAATCGTAAACGCCTCGGTGTAAGCGATTGTAGAAAGCGCTAAATTTGTAGCCAAGTTGACACGACTGAGTCGATCGCTCGTTCTCTAATGTCTGTAGAAAAAACCTACACTTACGTCTATGGTGAGCGTTCCTACCAAAGAGTTTAGCGATCAACAATGTAGATACAATAACATTATATTCTATCATTTTGAACGATGTAAACTTGTCTACGAATTTTCTATTCGTTTGTGTTGATCACGTGATTTAACGTTGATATGATGTCATTCCCATTCATTTAAATAGTTTTCTACTACCGTTAACGATTGAAGATTGTCAACTTGGCTAGGGGTCCTGGTCAATTAACGTGGTTCTCAAACAATGCCTACATTCCTAAAGTGTTAAATAAATTGTAATAAAACCATTATTTACCGCCAACGTTTTTACAGCCCATTTATAAAACCAACACTCCAGAAAATATAGTATTTCATCTGGAATGTGAATTCCGTTTTCCTTTTTGACCGCGACGAGAGGTTATGTGTAAAAATGTCTCCGAATAAAATAAAAGCACAACCCTACAGGTAGTAAAATAGGTGTTATTTGATAAAGTCCCTTTTTATTTTCTTGTGTTCGTGATAAAACAATACATAGGGGATGTAAAGAAAGAGTGTGTTTTCTTATCTCTATAGGAGCATTTATAAGAAACGTATTGACTCTTTGTCTCTTTTTGTTTCACAAATAGTGTTCTACAACTATGTTTAGTTCGTCAATTATTCGATGAAATGTAGTTTATACTGAACTAGATTTAGAAAATAAGTGGGTCTTTTCTTGACACTTTTAACGACCAAAACACGGCACACGTAATCTGCATCTGGTGTCTGTGATTCGAAGTCAGGTAGAATAGTTCCTTGAAATACATAATTATGTTGAGATTTTTAATAAATAATAATAAATAATAATATGAGTTTATAAATTAAATCCTTATTTCATTTTCGTGTGGTTAGTCCCTAACCTGGTGTCAGAGTTTGACAGACACTAATCTGTCTTGGCTTTACATTCTTGTATTGTATAGTGTATTATCTATGCTTTACACTCCGTCAAGAAATATCTCAGGCATGCTGGTTGTGTATCCTCATAATGTTTTCCTTCACCGAATCAAGTGATAATTAAACAATAGGTACTTACCTACACCAATGAATCCGAAAAATCAGAGTTCTTGGGTTCGAAATCGAGACTTCGAACTCGATGACTTGGCAGTCCGACGATCACACCGCTAGGCCATTTATGTATTTACCTATATCGGAAAGATGGTACTCATCACTTCTGTGGGGATTCGATACCTCATTTAAGGCGCCTCACCGAGCAAATGACCTTGAACGAGCAGTTTTTTGGAGCCTACTCCTCTTTATCCAAAAGAAATACCAACTAATAAAAAATACATTAAATTACTACATATTCTTGACTCCAAAATTGCCGTTTCATTTTTTGTTTTAAGTAGCTTAATGTTTAATAAATCCCCCCACAACGAAACCACAGAAATGAGAAATAATGATTTATAAAGTGCTACTCCTCGTAAAGTAACCATTATTTTGATTTGCTACTTATACTAATGGATAGACAATTTTATAATCAACATAATTGTCTTTTTATTTTTTCCAAAAGACGTTAATTTGATTTTATAAAGAATAAAAACCACTCATTTCGCACTATTCGGCCTGCAGTGACTGACGTAACAATCACTTTGTAGTGCAAGCTGATTAGAACTCTATTCTAACAGTATTTCAAACGAAGTTTGAACCACCGCAAATAGAGTTGCTAATTTTGCTCGGGGAACCGCCTTAATGAAGTTTTACAAGAAATCCAACGCTCGTAATCTTCTAAAATATAGAAATCTCGTGTCACAGTGTTTGTTATCGAACTCCTCCGAAATAGCATGATCGATTTTTATTAAAAAAATTGTAGGTAGGTTAAGTTGTAGGCTATTTTTTTGTCTCACACATACACGTCAAAATTTCCACGCGAACGAAGTCGCTGGCAACAGCTAGTATATTTTGTATAATTTGCTTATTCAGATTTACTACGTAAGTTTGCCTGGCAAGCGATCGACCCACTTTTGTATTCCCTATTGAGATCTCCAAACGAGACACGTTTTTGTCAGATAAAGAAAGACGTGACTATATGATAAACTATGTTTTACATACGTAAGTACATAAACAGCTATGTTCTACGACTTCTAAGAAGACATTCCTTGTGCTATATTGCCCGAAAACGGAAGTTAGGTTCACTACGCGTACAAACAGATAATAGACTTAGGTGACAACTCATCCGCAAAATATTTAATCCGCGGATGAAACGTCACCCTTTCAAAATTGTAAGGCGACGAATCATCCGGAAGTTCGGATGAGTCGTCGCTTAGTTAATATTAATGTGGTCATTTCAGCCAAATAGACAAACTTGGAGGGAGGATATTTTTTTATTTTTTTTTAATAAAAACTTCATTCATTTAAAAGCGGTGGAGGGAGAGAAGCTGGCGGTGGGGGACCCTCTCCCCCACCACCAGCTTCTCTATTTCCGCCGCTTTTAAATTAACGATTTTGTTATAAAAAAAAAATCCCTCTTCCCCTCTCCCCCACCACCAGCTTTTCTCCCTCCACCGCTTTTGAATTACGATTTTTTTATTTTAAAAAATCCCCCCTCCCCCCCTACCCCACCACCAGCTTTTCTCGTTCCACTGCTTTTAAATTAACGATTTTTTTATTTAAAAAAATCCCCTCTCCCCCCCTCACCCACCGCCAGCTTTTCTCCTTCCGCTGCTTTTAAATTAACGATTTTTTTATTTAAAAAAAAATCCCAAAAATACGTGTTCAGTTGATGATCATTTACCCGGGGGGAGAATATCAAAAATAAATAAAAATAAGCAAATTAACATTATTTGTGTCCTAAATTCAAATATATTATATTTTTTTAGGCTGTTTTGCAGCTTCATACCTTTGCTTCCACTTCCACCTGCTCAGAGAAAAAAGCAAATTAAAACAGTTTAATGATAAAAATACTTTTCGTTCTGTTCTGTTTCAATTAATTTTTTTCGTAAGTCAGTACTTATGTGTATTGAAAAACGTCATTTTAATCATGTGAGAATTTCTTACTGCAACTCTCGGCTTCATAACACCCTCGCCTACGACTTGGGTGTGAGTTCTGCCTCGGCTGTTAGTTTTCCCACTTGTATCAAAATGTACAATTTTTAAGTTCCAAGAATCCAAGATTTATTATGTTTATTGAACTGTTATTTTACATCTGAATACAATTTCTCCGTGCCTTTAAAGAATTTTATCAGCACTGCTTCTAGGAAAGAAAGTAAATTAGGTAAATAAAGTTCCAGGAACACGGGAAGTGTTTAACAGTTAAAGTAATACGGTTATGCACACTATTGTATGGATCTTTTTCATGGAATACGTGATGAATCCTACATTGGAAAGTAGCAGGAATCTTGTGTAGTGTTGTCGTTACAGGATGTCAGAATCCCTAAGGAATATTAACAACCAGTGTTGTGTTACCCATTATATAATACAACTAGCTGATGCCTGCGGCTTCGCCCGCTTAATTATATTCTAAAACCTTCCTCGAGAACCACTCTATCCATTGGTGAAAACAGCATGAAAATCGGTGCAGTCATTTTTCAGTTTATCGCGAACAGACATGGCAGACAGACAGACGCAGCGGAGGACTTTGTTTTATAATATGTAGCACGTGATATTTAATATTTAATACAATATATTATTATTTATGGAAAATTTTGCGGAAGAAGTTATAACTTTTCCACATGGGTAAAGATTATACTTATTTGTCTAAAGAAAAAAATTTTCCGTTTACCTAATAGAATTGGATTGCCGTTCACAACGTGCGTAGGAGGTAGACCTCCAGCTATTCTTAGTTGAAGACCACAGCACAAATAGATTTATCCACGTAATTGGAAAAAGAAGCTTAGGTACCTATTTATAGATTGTTTTCCACGACTTTGTGGATAATTGCAAACCCTTGGTAGCTTTATAAATCAATGCTAGTGACAGCCAGTGCACCTCTAAACTGCGAAAGAATCTTTAGTATAAACTGAGATATTTTAAGATTAAGTAAATAATTTTCCTCGTGCCTGATTGATTGGCGACGGGGAGAACAAGTGCCTTTCGGCTTCGTTAAGAGGTGTTTTACACCCTTTATAGAACGTGTTTCTGAAATATGACCACACCTTTCGGGTAGGTACACGCTGTATAGGTACTTATATGGCATATTTTTGAGATTCTTTCCTTTAGCCATAGTTACTCTACTTAATAGGCCCTTAGGGGCCGCCTTCACGAGCGAGAGAATCGCGGCGATTTGACGTACCTATTCCTATACGAAAATATCGCCACGATTCTCTCGCTCGTGGAGACGGCCCCTTAAATGTCACTATTGTATTGTATAGCGGGCTGGTGTCCGCAACTCCACGTCAAAGCGCGTATTTTGCGTACGTCCCATAAATGTCCATAATAAGAATAACTTTTTTCCTTAAATGTTACCAGAATAACCCCAAGAAACGCCAGTAATAGATTTTGGCATATTAATTTTCCGTGAGCATCAAATAGTGTGAAGTGAGATAACGATATCCCTGAGGCGGGTCCTCTATCCATTTCTTAGGTTTTGATAAACGGACTGACGTCATTTAAAACAAAATTGGGATTTGATTGCACTGAGCGTTCGAGAGTGACGTTGGTATCTGCGTAATAATTTAACACCCCAGGAAAATTATCGCCCTCAGAAATTTTTTTTGCAGAAGGGATGTTTGTTCTCTACGGCCGAAAGTCCCTCGTCTACTCAGCACCTCTAGCCAAGTTGACAATCTACAATCGTTAACGCTAGTAGAAAACTATTCAAATGAATGGGAATGATATCATCTCAACGTTAAATCACGTGATCAACACAAACGAATAGAAAATTCGTAGACAAGTTTACATCGTTCAAAATGATAGAATAGAATGTTATCATTTCTACAATGTTGATCGCTAAACTCTTTGGTAGGAACGCTCACCATAGACTAAAGTGTAGGTTTTTTCTACAGACATTAGAGAACGAGCGATCGACTCAGTCGTGTCAACTTGGCAACCAATTTATTGCTTTCTACAATCCCTTACGCCGAGGTGTTTACGATTGTAGAAAGAGAATCGATACGAAACGTTTGTAACTTGGCTAGGCCTGCTGCAGGCCTAGCCAAGTTACAAACGTTTCGTATCGATGCGATCAGGCCTTCTTCTTATCGTATCGATGTTCCTTCCAATTACCTACACGGTTTGGGCCCAGTAGGTGGCCACGTTTATTGCAGCGGTAGAGGCGCTATACCTACAGGTCGTCGAGAGTGCACGTAAACGGACATCTGGGACACTCCAGCAGGTGGGGCATTGTTTGGTCCGGAGCGCCGCACTCGCACTCAGTGTTGGAAGAAACAATAATACCCCATTTTGCCAGAAATCCGGGGATACACGAGCCGAAACATGCTTCGTACCTATGGTACTAAAACCAGTTTATGCTTACTACAACTATGTATACTTATGTCACTGTCTGTGGACCGTTTGGAAAGCTGTGTTGGAAAGCGAACTTTTTCGTGTGTGACACTTTATTCTGGCCATTTACAATCGTATAGTAATAATTTCAAAAGGGAATAGTTTGGTGTCCGTAGCGTAGGTAGGCCGTTTAAAAACCGTACACATGGCGACACGTCAAGCTATACATTTCCAGTATAACATGGCCAGCTTTGTATACCTAATAGATTTCCATGAGAGATCCGCATAAACTGCATCTGCCTAGCTGTGCCTACTTATTTTTTTTTTTGTATTGTTCTTTGAATAGCCGGGAATATTGGCTGCAGTTGAAATAATTCGAAACCTCTTTACCTATCCCGGGTAAAACGGGGTAAATATAAACGCAGGGCGGAGAGAGAGACAGAGTCTCGACAGAGTTAACGACAAAATCGCTAACTTTTGATTGCTAATTACTAACGAACAAAAGAGACTGCAGGCCCAGAGATTTTAGCGTTTAATTAATATGGTATGTTACCAATAAGGTCTCTAAATAATTAAGTGAATAAAATAAGAGTAGAGCGAGTACCTACTTACTTTTTACAGCAAATTACCGTAGGCCCCTAATGTTAATGTCTTGGGACTCTCGGTTCTTATTATTTTTCAAATTCAATGTAAGAGGTAGGTGCCTACATCCTACATAGGTACTATGTTTACTCAGTTAGGTACCCTCATAACAATCAATCATTTCCCTAATCAATTTCTCAAACCTCAACCGAAAATTGACATTCCCGAGATGTTTTGTATCAGTAATTACTTATTATGTACAAGCCGTACTAAGTAGTCAACAAAAGAACAGCAAAACCGGAATACAAACGTTGACATTTAAAACCTTAACAAATGTACCTACCTGCTTTAACCATTAGTAACCTAAAAGATCCCAACTTACATTAGACCTGACCTGACCCTTTCACTTTCAGGAAAGGTTGTATACTTACTACGTAGGTAATAAAATGATTTTCCTTAATATAATCTTTATGTATTTATTATCCTTTGGTGAGCAGCCGTTGTTCGACCCGCACAGATTGTTATCTACCTACATCAACAAAAACGCTATTGCGAACGAACAGTTTTAACTGTTTATGTGTGTCTACTAAAACAGAATTTGTTGTGTAATCGTGTTTCCGATACACATTTGCGTACTCTACCACATTGCACCGTCTGCGGATACTCGTACAAGTGGGATCGCAGACCATGCCTCAACTCCTCTCAAGCTCTTAGCGCCCCAAAACTGCCGTGTGCGTTTCGATGGCGAGACCACGGCCTTTTTTTAAAAAAAACCATCATGCCAAGATTTTGTAAAAAATTGTAAAATCTGATTCCCAAAACCATAAATTTATCAAAGTTATGGTTAAAAAGTTATAAGAGTTTGAACATGGCCGCGCCATCAAAACGCGGAGAACCGCGCGGCCACGGAGATCTTTAAAACTAAGCGTGGCAGACACCTGAAATTTAGGTAAATAACAGATTGAATTTGTAAAAAAAAATGTAAAAATATATAAAAAATCCTAGTGTAGAAGGTGGTCAGATTCGATGGTCCAAATAAGATTATGGTTGCACTATAACGAATTTATTTTGGTCAGAGTTACCACTATAACTTTTCCATTTGACGGTTACAAAACGACTGCATTCAAAATCCCGACGCAACGACTTTTATACATTTCTACAAAAACCTAAACAGTACAATCAAATCACTCAATATGCTGTGTAGTATTAATTAACTGCTAGTAACGAAATTATTGATCAATAATCATTTAAACCTTAACTAATTACAATATAATATTCGGCGCACCGGAAGCTGACAAGCGGAAGGTGCCATAAAGTAAATATTCTGATTATTTAACATTACTAACAATTAAACTAAAAATCACTAGTTAATTATTTTACAATTAAATGCAACTTATTAAATTCAAATCAGAATTATTGACGTTCATTAAATACAATCACTAATGTAATTAAGTCGAGCTGGTATAAGCAGTACCGGACGTCTGTAACACTCGGCCATCCTGCGTTTGCCGTGGCCCACGGCGGTCGGCATCCTTTGTTACAGCTCCTGGTCTGTCACTGGTATTCGGCATCTGAAATAGTAAATAATATGGACAGTACACATTTGTATCTGTAGTAGTTGCTATTCTTATGATAATAATTTGACTGTATATAAGATTTTACATAGCTTGCATTTCATGTTGTTTTGTATTTTACTTCATAAAGCTTTACTTAGGAACTCCTATTTCACCCAGCTTTACTAATTATTTGTATCGCACACAGATTTAATTACATTTATTTCACACAGCTTTAATTTACTCCTATTGCACATAGCTTTGATTATTTCTATTGCACACAGCTTTGCATTGCACACAGCTTTGGTTATTCCTATTGCACACAGCTTTGATTATCCCATTGCACACAGCTTTGGTTATTCCTATTGCACACAGCTTTGATTATCCCATTGCACACAGCTTTGATTTTCCCATTGCACACAGCTTTGATTACTCTCATTGCACACAGCTTTAATTACTCTCATTGCACACAGCGTTAATTACTCCTATTGCACACAGCTTTGGTTACTCAAATTGCACATAGCTTTGATAGCTCCCCCATTGCACACAGCTTTGTTTATGTTTAAATTTGACCCATCGGTTTGTGGACGACTGTAGTAACCGTTAATATTAAATGAAATCTCTATATAAATATATACGAGTATATACTCTATAATATACGAGTGTTTTATTGATTGTTTACCTATGAATTAATTTATAAACATTCTGATTTATGATTCTTCTTCTTTTTGTTTATACAATTAAAAATATGGATAACTATGATTTTAATTAACTTTCTAACAAGTCTATCAGATCGTCCCTATCAACTTCATGATCACTACCACTACTTTCATCGGAAATAGACGAATTATAAGGTCGGAGGACTTCACCGCGTACAATTGCAGTGAATTTTCTGTACACTTTCATGCCTTTAATGCTACTTATCGTGTAACGATCTAATGACTGATCAGCCTGGGATATTTTATAAGGACCCGTGTACAACCCATTAAGTTTCCTAGTAATTTTCGCGCTTTCCCTAGTAATTCCTCCTTTCCATAAGACCAATTGTCCTACAGAGTACTTAACGCATTTCTTATGAGATTGATCGAATCTATCCTTCATGAGAGACATATTTTTATCAATACGCAATTTAGCCACGCATCGGCGTTCTTCTAGTGCCTTTGTTTGACCTTCAAAATCATTCGGTTCTCCGGAGGGATAAGCGGGTAGCCTTGAATTAGAATGACCAAATAGAAGTTTAAATGGAGGAAAACCAGTTGTCGCATGAGGAGTATTATTAATACCCCAAACTATATCATTCAAGTAATCATCCCATGTGCACTTGCTATCGGACATCGTATTTAACCCGTTAATCAAAGTTCGATTCACACGTTCTACTTGGCCATTCGACCTAGGGCTCGCGATAGCGTTTAAGACATGTTTAAATTGCATTTCATCAGCAAAGCTTTTGAAGTAGCGGCTCGTAAATGCTTTTCCCCTATCCGTGATAATCCTATTGGGATTGCCAAACTGAGAAATAATATATTTCAAATGTTTTATAGTTTCAACAGAACTACAGCTTTTAACAGCATTTGAAAATACAAATTTTGTAAAAGAGTCTATAACAACGAGTATATAAGAGTTTCCTTTACGAGTCTTAACAAACGGACCTAAATGGTCAACATGTAGTGTGTGCATGGGGACAGCTGCTTTTTGAATTGGGTACAGTTCTCCTTGTAATTTACCATGTTCCCCTTTTCCGTAAGCACATTGAAGACATGATTTGATATATTTTCGAATGAACCTCAATGAATGAACGTCATGCCCTCAAACCAAAATTGTGCTTTAATTGTCTTTTCGCACTTATCAAAGCCAACATGTCCTATCTGATCATGGAAGTTTTGTAGTAAACCCCATTTTGCTAATTTAGGTATAACAAAACGATCCCCGGCAAGTGTTTTCTATAGAGAAGATCGTCTTTTATTAAATAATTATTGGTAATATTAGTATTGTCTGTACTATTACGCAATTAAGTCAGAATTTACTGAATTTTTTCGTCTTGCAACTGTAAGGTTAATAGCCAGTCGGAATCCTCAATTAATAAAACGGGGCTCGATACTGGATTCCTGCTCAAAGCATCTACGTGTCGCATTCGGTCACCAGACCGATACTCAATTTCTACATCAAAATCTTGAATTGAGAGCCACCAGCGGGCTATGCGAGGAATTAGGTCTTTTTTAACTAATGTAGTTCGTAATGCAGCACAGTCTGTCACTATGGTTACGGGGATACCTACAAGATAAATACGAAATCGTTTGAGAGATTCTACAACTGCTAATGTCTCCAGTTCATAGCTATGATAAAACTGTTCTTCTTTACTTGTAACCCTACTAAAATACGAAATCGGTTTTAAAACACCATCAGTTTGGTATTGCAAGAGTATACCACCTAATCCTAGTTTACTGGCATCAGTATAAAGCTCAGTGCGTGCATTTCTATCGTAAATGCCTAAAACAGGTCTTTCGATGAGGCGTTCTTTTAGAGTCTGAAAAGCAGTTTCTTGGGCGGAACCCCAAGTCCATTCTATATCCTTTTTTGTTAACTGTGTAAGCGGTCTAGCAATCTCGGCAAATCCACGAATAAATTTTCTAAAATACGATGCCAAACCAATAAATTGACGGATTTCATGCACATTACGGGGTTTTTTGTATTCTGCTACACAACGAATTTTAGCCTCTCCCGGTTGTATTGTACCTGCGGTAATCTCATGGCCCAAATAATTTACACTTTTCTTCAAGAAAGAACATTTACTAAGATTTAGTTTTAAATTGGCTTCTGATAAAAGTTGTAAGACGTCTCTCAATAACCTGAGTCCGTCGTCAACCGAAACAGTTGGAAGCATGACGTCATCGAGATATGTAGCTACGTCATTACCCAGTCTACCTAGGACTATTTTGATGAGACGTGAGAAAACTGCTGGTGCGTTGGCCAGACCAAATGGCATTTTCAAAAACTCGTATTGCCCTGAAGGTGTTACAAATGCGGTTTTATGAATAGAGTCTTCAGATATTTTTACCAGATAATAACCTTGCGCAAGGTCTAGGGTGGTAAATAAAGCTTTTCCAGCCAAGCGCGTTACCTGGTCATCTATATGAGGCAATGGATATCGATCTTTGATAGTACGTGCGTTGAGTGCTCTGCAATCTATAATCACCGCCCTTTTTCTTTACAAGGACCACTGGGCTTGCATAGTCGGACATAGATTCCCTCACAACACCTGCTTCAATAAGGTCCTGAACTTTTGCGTTAACAATCTCATTCTCCTTGTAAGAAAGTCGATAAGGTTTACAGTAAACAGGTTGTTCAGTTGTTGTCCGAATATGCATTTCCAGTACGTCTGTACATCCCAAATCTTTCGTATTTTCCGCAAACAAATATCTGTATTTATTTAATAATTTTAACAATCGACTGCAATCATTGATTTCCAAGTCACCTATATCTAAATCGGATAACTGTAATTCGTTATACGCAGATTGGTCAATTGTCATTACTTTTGTGGGTATATTATTATTTTTGTCACTAACTAGTTCCGCGCGCGCTACGAGTCTATTTGCTTGCCACTCAATAATATCATCTCCGATGTTTACTATTTTCAAAAAGGAATCCCTTGACCTTATAAGTCCTCCTATAATTACATAAGACATACTTCCTAACTCAAAGTACACAGAATTCGTATAAAATGAATGGTTAGCATTAATATCGACATAAACCTGTACAAAAGCGCAACTTTGTTTTGGTATTACACTATTATGTTTTAAATAGACTGGAAATTTTGTAATGCAATCAATCTCATCCAATTGTTTATAAAATAGATCATTGTTAAAATCAAAGTTGCACACAAAATTAACAGATTTTTCTGAAATTACTAAGTTTATATTTTTCTGATTTATCATTGATTGACCGATTATTAAGTCTATATCAGCTAGATCATTAGTAGTCAGCTCAACAAAACCACTCAACATGATTTTATCTATATTTACATTAACATGTGATGTTCCCAAAGAATTTAAATATGCACCACCAAAACCTTTCATAGTAACTGAAGAAGGCATGATTTTTAACTTTAAATTATTAGCTTGTGACATTGTGAGAATATTCAACTTACTGCCTGTATCTATGTATGCAATAAGATTGTGTCCATTTATTACCACTGCCTTCTTGTACAGGTCTATAAAAATATTGTACGTTGTAAATAGCACGTTATGAACCTTGTGTGGCTGTTGATGTGAAGAGCTGGCCGCAAACCAGCAGCTAGCCGCAGCGTGGCCAGGCCGACGACACACCTCGCAGCGTGGCGTCCTGCAGTCCTTCGCCTCATGTCCTGTTCTTCTGCAGGCATAACATTTCTTCAGGCCAAGTTCGTTTTCTTTTGAACTCGAAGACACATTGCCCCCTCTCCTCCACGTAGCAGTCGGCCGCTTGGAGTTGTTTGTTTCTTCTTGCTTGGAACTGCTAGCTTCCACTTGCTTGTAGTTTTCAAGGGATGACAAATATCCATAGTACAGCTGCTGTGGTGTCTCGCATTGATAAGCTATTGCGTTGGCCCTTATCTCTACTGGTAAACCTTTGATTAGGCAAGAAATCGCAGACTCACCGTGAATATTGCATTTCTTAAGCAGTGACACCTTGTCATGGAAATATTTGGTCATTGTTTCGATGTTAGTTTTTTTCCTTGCGAGCATAGTTTCAAGAAGGTCAACAAAATCGGTTGACCGTGGAAAGGCGGTCTCTAAAGAGTCTTTCCATTCCTTCCACGTGAGATTGTAATTATCTAAGTCGTCATACCAATCTCTAGCGGATCCTCGGAGGCGAATTTGCATAATGAACTGCCGATCCTTATTGTCCCAGCCATATACATCGCCTAATTGGTCAATTTTGTGCAACCATCCCTTCACGTTGCTAGATTTTTCATCCGGCTGGAACTTTGGGATAACATATGCGTCAGTTTGGGTAACACGGTGCCTTTTTCGTTGCAGGTATCTTCTGTCGGTATCCTCGTGATCAGATGAAGAAGAAAAAAAATCGGAATTTTCGTTATCATCCGACGTCTTTGTTTCACAGTGTTTGCTTTTCTTTGCGCCAATACCATCAATATATGGGCCAGACATCATCCCACTTCTGAAGTGTAGAAGGTGGTCAAATTCGATGGTCCAAATAAGATTATGGTTGCACTATAACGAATTTATTTTGGTCAGAGTTTCCACTATAACTTTTCCACTTGACGGTTACAAAACGACTGCATTCAAAATCCCGACGCAACGACTTTTATACATTTCTACAAAAACCTAAACAGTACAATCAAATCACTCAATATGCTGTGTAGTATTAATTAACTGCTAGTAACGAAATTATTGATCAATAATCATTAAAACCTTAACTAAAAACAATATAATATTCGGCGCACCGGAAGCTGACAAGCGGAAGGTGCCATAAAGTAAATATTCTGATTATTTAACATTACTAACAATGACTCTAAAAATCACTAGATAATTATTTTACAATTAAATGCAACTTATTAAATTCAAATCAGAATTATTGACGTTCATTAAATACAATCACTAATGTAATTAAGTCGAGCTGGTATAAGCAGTACCGGACGTCTGTAACACTAGGTTTATATTTTAGGAGCAGCAATACTAAAACCCCATGGCCGCGCCATTGAAACGGTGAAAAACCTGTTATCCCGTTATTCACCTAAATTTCAGGTGTCAGCAACGCTTAGTTTTAAAGATCTCCGTGGCCGCGCGGTTCTCCGCGTTTCGATGGCGCGGCCACTTTCAAACCCTTATAACTTTTTAACCATAACTTTGACAAATTTATGGTTTTCGGAATCAACTTTTACAATTTTTTGCAAAATCTAGGCAGTTTTTTTTAAAGAAAAACGCCGGGGTCGCGCCATTGAAACGCACACAAAGCTGCCGACTTCTCTCTTTATAGTGTGTTTAGTGCTAACCTGGTGTCAGAGTTTTCTGCCGCCCATGGGCCTCTGACTTGGCTTTACATGCTGTCAAGAAATATTTCTCAGGCAAGTTGGTTTTCTTACGATGTTTTCCTACACCGAAGCAAGTGATAATTAAACAATACGCACATTAATCCAAAAAGTCAGTGTTGCGTGCCTTTTTTTTTATTTTCGTATGGGAAATCATCAAATGACTTCACCCGCTCTAGGCGGAGCAGGAGGGAGTGTCAGACTTTTACTGACTAAAATCCATCCATGTTCCTTCATCGCCCTTTGTGTTCCGGGGCCACGGTATCTCTTTCGAACAGTCCCGCAACCCCAGAGTGTTGCGTGTCTTGGGTTCGAACTCGAGACATGACTTGGCAGTCTGACGGTCACACCAATAAGCTATCACTGCTAGATGAAACGCATTAACTGAAATAGAACCACAAAGGTAGCACGGATTCTGTTATCTATCCCAGTTTCCTAATGTATGGCCCATAGAGCATTCATATAAATTATGTATATACAGTAGCAGCAGTCGAGTACTCGCCTAAATACACCCTCTGTATTAACAAATGTAGGAGAACCAACTATTGGTTTCTACAGATAGCAGAAAATACAGATCTACCTGTCCCTTTAGAGGAAAACAGTACACAAACAAACAATAAAATCTTAATGAAACTTTAACTACTTTCAAATACAAGTGTTTTTTTGACACATAGACTTTGACGTCACTACCAGATCGAGGACGACGCGTTTTGAGAGTGCGTTCCGTTTCACCAAAAACATGCTACATAAAACAATAAATTGTAAAACAAGTGATGTGTTAGAAAATTAAACAAGTGTACCTACCACAATGTTTTTATGCGACAATACAAAGCAGTTTTAATAAATAAAAACAGTTTTGTATTACATGCATATACCTTATTACAATCAATATCCAATTACATTCTTCAATCTGCTATCAATGAAAACAATTTATGAAGACTTAATCGAATGTGCTGATCTTAATTGTTCTGCGCTAACGATTAATTTTCCCTAGCACGTAGCGAAGGTTCATCAATAATAACTGTAGGTAACCGTAGCTATAGAAACTCTTTGTTTCAGACTGCATTGTTGATGGGTTCACTGAGGCGTTAAAAAATAGCGGTGGAGTATAATATTACGTGAATGTTTTCGAATGTACCTAAAGTATTTTATGTTTTACTTAATTTGCATAAAAGCAAAACATTGCTTTTATGCAAAATGGTGACGGATACTTGAATGTTCGCTTAATAATTTAAGGGGTATAGTCGACCAAGCCTGGGGTAGTAAAACAATTAGGTACTTATACCCATGATTAATTTACAAATTATGAACTTAGCGAAATAAAGAACAGCAGAAAAATATTCATGTTGGACCTACTCCTACATTTTTGTTAGTCATATAAATGTCCCGACCCCGATTTGAGAAATTCTTTCACTGATGCAAGCTACACTATTGCCGAGTGCCATAGAATGTATTTTTCACGGGCGCGTGGCGAAGTCGCAGTTAAAACTTATATTATTACTAGCTGTTGCCCGCGGCTTCGCCCGCGTAAAGTTCGGTAACCGTCCCACTGGATCATATTAAAGGGATAAATAGTGTCCTACGTGTTAATCCAGGTTATGAACTATCTATGTGCCAAATTTCCTATTCATCATAATCACCATCACTATCACAACCACCATCATTATCACAATCATCACAATCACCATCACTATTACAATCACCATCACAATCACAATCACAATCATCATCACTGTCACCATCATCATTATCATCGTAATCACAATCATCATCACCACAATCTCCATCCTCGGTATCACAATCACAATCACTATCACAATCACCATCACTATCAAAGTCACAATCACTATCACCATCACAATAACTATCACCATCGCTATCACTTTCACAATCACCGCCACTATCACAATCACTTTCACAATCACCATCACAATCACTATCACAATCACCATTATCGTTATCATAATCTGAATCATCGTAATCATAATGATTATCATCGTAATCACAATCATCATCATCACAATCACCATCATCGTTATCACACTCATTATCATGGTAATCACAATCATTATCATCGTAATGACAATCATGATCATCATTATCACCATCACAATCACAATCACAATCACAATTACAATCACAATCACAATCACAATCACAATCACCATCACTATCACAGTCACAATCACTATCACCATCACAATCACCATCACCATCACAATCACCATCACCATCGCTATCACCATCACTATCACCATCACAATCACAATCACCATCAACGTTTGCACAATCACTATCATCATTATCACAATCATTATCATCGTAATCACAACCATCACCATCACAATCACCATCACAATCACTATCACAATCACCTTCACCATCACAATCACCATCACAATCACCATCACATTCACCATCACTATCACAGTCACAATCACAATCATCATCACTGTCACAATCACCATCACAATCACCATCACTATCACCATTACAATAACCATCACCATCGCTATCACCATCACAATCACCGTCACTATCACTATCACCATCACAATCAATATCACAATCACCATCACAATCACAATCTCGATCATCGTTAGCACAATCATTATCATCATTATCACAATCATTATCATCGTAATCACAACCATTATCATCACAATCACCATCACAATCACCATCACCATCACAATCACAATCTCGATCATCGTTAGCACAATCACTATCATCATTATCACAATCATTATCATCGTAATCACAATCACTATCATCATTATCACAATCATTATTATCGTAATCACAACCATTATCATCGTAATCACAATCATCGTCATCACAATATCCATCCTCGTTATCAAAATCATCATTATCGTTATCACACGTATCATCATCATTACCACAAACACCATCACTATCACAGTCACAATCACTATCACCATCACAATAACCAACACCATCGCTATAACCATCACAATCACCGCCACTATCACAATCACCATCACTATCACTATCACAATCACAATCACCATCACCGTCTTTATCACCATCACCATTACTATCACAATCACTATCACTATCACAATCACTATCACCATCACAATCATCATCAGTATCTTAATCATCATCATCGTTATCACAATCGTCATCACAATCATCATCATCGTTATCACAATCGTCATCACAATCATCATCATCGTTGTCACAATCATCATCATCGTTATCACAACATTATCATGATTATCACAATCATCATCGTAATCGCAATCATATTCATCGTAATCACAATGATCATCATCGTAATCACAATCATTAACATCGTAATCACAATCATCATCATCGTAATCACAATCATTATCATCGTAATCACAATCATCACTATCATCATCATTATCACAATCATCATCATTATCACAATCACCATCATCGCTATCACAATCATCACAATAAATCAACAATAACCCTGTATGGAAGTCGAATCCACCATCTTCTGGATCTCAAAATAAATGCCATTTTCGTAATCTGCACCCCTGATAATCTCGGTATCGACACCCATATTGATTTTTAGACATTTCAACCCCATCGCATCCCAACAGGGAATGAAGGCATTTCAGGTCAGCCACATTAAATCTTAAAATCGTTGTTTTTGTATACACCCGACCCTATACACCAAACAAACAACACCGATATTGATTTTCAGACTTTGTTACTACATTTCCTCTTTTAGGGGTTGAATTCTGAAAAAACCTGAAACACAAATGTTAACTCATTTATCAATAGGAGTACTCCTGTGAAGTTTTTAATAAAATATTCTAATTAATCTTGTTTCCCCATACAAACTTTAGAGCCCCGTTTCACCCTCTTAGGGGGTAACATTTTTTAAAAACCCTTTCTTAGTGTTCCCCTAGACCACTTCAGGAACATATGTGCTAAATTTGGGATCTCTAGACTCAGCGGTTTAGGCTGTGCATTGATTTTTAGACTTTGTCACCCCATTTCCCCCTCTTAGGGATTGAATTCTGAAAAACCCTGAAACCCGTTTCTACTCATTTATCGAAAGGAGCACTACTGTGAAGTTTCGAATAAAATAGTCTAACTAATCTTGTTTCCCCATACAAACTTTGGAGCCCCGTTTGACCCCCTTAGGGGGTGAATTTTGAAAAATCTTTTCTTAGTGCACCCCTAGACCACATAAGGAACCTACTTGCCAAATTTGGAATTTGTAGACCCAGCGGTTTGGGCTGTGCGTTGATAGATGAGTCAGTCAGTCAGTCAGTCAGTCAGTTTCTTCTTTTATATATTTAGATATCAAAACGGACTTCACAGACAAGGTAATCTGTCCGGAGCCATATTTTTTGTACGTAAAAACATAATTATAATATAAAACGGAGGTACCTACGTATCAATCTCTTGCCGTGTACTATATATTGTGTCACAATCAAAAAATTTAAATAACGTTAGATTCTAATCAATCTCACTAGATTGTGAACACGGAACGCACCTTGCGCGCTGATTGGTTGAATGTCATGTGCCCCGCGCCGCCATATTTGTTTGTTAATTCGTTTGCTCCTTTTTTTTATTACAAAATGGGTTATGGGTCTCACAGAACACTATATACTCTAAGGAGGAGATGGGTCTGCTCATAACCTCGATCACGCCTGATGGAAAGCGATGGATGAGGTTTACGATGGAACGAGCGTGCCCAAAAGATGCCCGTTACTCTTGCTTCTTTTCGAATAACAGCCATAATCATAAAAAATCCTTAATTGAGGTTTGATGGGTCTGCTAGCAGTCAGCTAGCAGACTGTTGATGGGTCTGTTAGCTAGCAGACTGACGTGTTATGTTGGCCATCTTGACAAATCAAATGACAAAAAAGTTCCGTAGCAGCAAGTAACATAATATAAAAGTTCTTGTAGTTCGTTGTAACTTTGATCGATGTTTTAATAATAGTGTTTTTTTTTTAATTAAGTTAAAACCAGTTTTTGGTGGAAGTTTACATGGTAATGTATATCATTTCTTTTTTTTAGTTTTAGCATTCTATTATTTTAGAAGTTACATGGGGGGGGGACACATTTAACCACTTTGGAGGTGTCTCTCGCGCAAACTATTCAGTTTAGAAAAAAATGATATCAGAAACCTCAATATCATTTTTGAAGACCTATCCTTAGAAACCTAGATACACACGTATGGGTTTGATGAAAAAAATAGTTTAGTTTCAGTTTTAAGTATTTTTGTGTGAAAATCTTAATGCGGTTCACAGAATACATCTACTTACCAAATAATTTCGAAAAAAGTGGCTGTGACATACGGACGGACAGACAGACAGACAGACATGACGAATTCATAAGGGTTCCGTTTTTGCCATTTGGCTACGGAACCCTAAAAAAGGCCTCATCGACAATTTAAAAAAAAAATGACAGCAGTGACAGCAAATTAGCGGAAAAACGCATTTTTTTACAAATACACACGAGAAAAAAGAAAAGGAACAAAAAAAGAAATGATAAACCAATAAGAAAAGATAAAATTTGACGATACAACCCCAAGATCAACTTTTATAAAAAGCGAGATGTTTGTTTTCCCGCCATTTCCGATCCGCATGTTTATGTTGTACCTAAGTGCAAAAAGCTGTAACTATGTTAATCATCGTAATTTTATTTTTTTCATATTTATTGTTAGTACACGTATCATCTTAAAAACCTAATTAAGAGGATTTTTAAATACAAATTAAAAAAAAAAAAACTTGGATTTTTTTTAATCTGCGTAACCCTCCCTTTACTAAAATTATCTTCGGTATGGTTTTTTGCTCTTGTCAAAGTCAGCTGTTCAAATTTCCGGCGGCCATTTTGTGACTTAGCAGGGACATAAAGGAGGGTCAACGGTCCTCTAACGTTAGCAGAGCCTTGATGGACTGATAGCGTTATCAGACGTTTATGAATCACGTTTTTTAGCATCGGGTCTTCAAGGAGCCTTCAAGGAGGCTCTAACTTTTTATGAATAAGGCTGTCTAACTTTAGCAGAGCCTTGGACTGATTAGCGTTAATACTATAGACGTTTATGAATCATGTTTTTTAGCATCGGGCCTTCAAGGAGCCTTCAAGGAGGCTCTAACTTTTTATGAATAAGGCTGTAAGTGTTTTGGTAAAATAATTGTAAATATTGATTTCGTGTTGAAAATAACTGACAGCTCTAGAATTAGTTACAAAGTTATACCATATAATTAAATTTCATTTCTAATTATTTAGATAAGATTTATTTCAAAATATCCATTTTTTAACAAAAGATCTGGCTGGGGTAACGTTACTCCAGCCGGAAGTGTTTTTATCAAATCATTAAAAAACTATCAGCTTACCAAATTTAAAAATGTGCTTACCAATTACAGAAGCTGTATTTCTAATTATTTAGTGCACTTAGATGACGATTTTCGACAATATCTGGCTGGGGTAACACACTGCCAAACATTTGAATTTTATTTACTTTTACTATTTGTCATTTCGGATTACATTAAAACATATAAGTTGCATAAATTTTTGTAATCACCACCCTTCATTTTGAAACCCCACTCGATGATATTAGTACAAAAAAAAAATCAAACTCCACACTAAGGCACCCCAAATCCACGTTTTCTTTTTTATTATAATGTAGCCAGTGACACTCGCGCCATCAAGAAGAATCTAAAGACATATAATCTATTTAAATCCATCCATCCGTTCAGCAGTTACGAGGGAACAAACAAACGGACATACATACACGCTCATTATGCTCCTTTTGGGCTTCGCCGCAGTCGGGTAAAAAGGACAAAATGTAGGTAGAAAAGTGTAGGGGACATTTTGAAAGATGAATAGGAATTCACAACATAAAACAACAGCTGCAGTATTACATCAATTTATTAAATTAACTACTAAATCAGTGTCATAATCTAATCATATGGAACAATCCATACATAAGAATATCTTAAAACTTACGTGACTAAACCTTACAGTATAACTGATAGATTTCCCTATTGAAAACAATGATTGAACCTTCAGGAAAATACATAATATAACTATCGATTTAAATTAAAACCGAGGTAACCTCAAAAACCAATAAAATTAAGTATTTCAGAGAAAATAATAAAATATTTCACTATGGGAGGTTACACATAGTTTAAAATTAAATCTGAATAAGACTGAAAATTCACAGCTATTGTGGACGCGTCAAGGAAGCAAAATGGATTTTTATGGAATGTCAAATTAGTCTAACCTCTGTGAAATATGCGTTAATTTTACTTTCAAAGTACTTTTAGTTTACACTAAACAACTGTTTGGCTAAGAATTCATTTAGAAAGGAGTAGAAATAATATAATATCTATTATATATATTTTATTTAAAAAAGCGGATTTTAATATTAAATCCTTTGGTTACTACTGCTTTTAATCCAACTATTTTGGACGCAAGCTAATAAGAAAAAATATACATCAAGTTATTTCAGTAAAAAAAAAATGCTTTTTAATTTAAGGCATTTCGACACATAACCTTGCCAACATACACCAGATTTCAGATCTGGGTCCAAGCAGTTTCCAGTCCAATAAAATATTGCTGCATAATATTCTATACCAAACCGGTATTTTCCAGTTCTCTTGATCCTTCTCAGCTAACATTTAAAAGAAGCTTTCGTCTCTTATTGCTCCACATAACTTCTTGTTTCATCTACACAGACTACATTGAACCAAACACTGCCTTCAAATCATTCCGCTCTGAAAAGATGACAGATGTTTTTACACCATATAAACCTTAGCATATAGGTCTGTCACAACGCTTGTGCTAGACCAGAATGAAATACAGGAAAATTGTATAGGAGGATTCAAAATATCTTATATTAAACATGGTAAAACGAATTCAGAATTATTTTGGAATCACTTTTATTTAGAAATTAGAATATTGTATATCTATTGATCTGTATTTTGCTTGTCCTCTAGGGTGTAACAAGCTGTTGATCGTTGCGTGTATAGGGTAGATGACAAAAAAATCTAATTAGTCAGATAGGTTTCCTAAAAAATATTGGAAACATATTTTTTTTATTTTATCAAGCTAACAAAAAATGAAGACGACACAGTGCGTTGAAAACTCGTGTGACTTCACATTAGAGTACATTTTTTATTCAAATGTGACGTCACAAGCCCCTACTCATGATCTTTGACACGTTTTATCTTCGTCAATTTTTATTAATTTGATAAAACAAAAAACACGTATCCAATATTTTTCGATAATCTAACTGACGGACTAAACAGAATCATATTTTTTTTAGTCAGTCATCATCCCTACTGTCCGGAGTGAAGGTGTGCGCAGTGCTAGTGTGGCTAGGGGCTAGGGACTAGGGGCTAGTGGCGCTAGTGGCGCTAGTGCCGCTAGTGGCGCGCGTCGCGGCGATGTTCACGTTCACGTTCGCGGTCGGCGGGCGGCGGGTCGCGGTCGCGGCGCTCGCGGTAGCGCTCCTCGTAGTAGGGCGCGGCGGCCGTGCGACTCTTGGTCGTGGCGTCGCCGCCGCCGGTCTCCGCTGCCGGCTCCGCTGGCGACTTGCGCGGCCTGGTGGTAGAGCTGATGATAAGTAACTTAGTGTTTATGCTCTGCCTATTGTTTAACACTTCAGGTGCCCAGCACCCAGCATATGGGTCGAACAATAATTTGTTCGTGTGCCCACAACCCGTATCCGAGTCGTCGTTATAATAATTAGAGATAGGTGACTTGTATTCATTGCCCAGAACCCGATTAAAGTAGGAACAATTTAATAGAACACATTTGATATCTGTCAGTTCAAGTAAAGGTTACTTTCTTTTGTCATTATTACAATAAATATGTAATCGTAATTGAAAAAAGTTAAGCAGTTGTGCAGTTCTAACTTCGAAAAAATAAGTCAGCCGTTACAAGGATACCTATGTTGTTGTATTTTGATGAAGTGTCAAATGTGATCTATTAAATTGGCCATACTGTAGTTACAACTACACAATTTTTAAAAGGTTTAAGTTAAACTATAAATTATCCTATGCCATTAAAACTAAAAGTTGGCTAAACCAATGGTATTAAGCCTGACTGAATAGTATTAACCCAATTAGTTAACCCAATTAGTCAAATTCGGCGTAGTGAACTAATGACAAATCAAGCTTTACTAACCAATAGTGCTCAATATAACTTCTTTTTTTTTACTTTTTATTTTTTACCACCGTATATTGTAAACCGGGTGTGTTCAAAGCTAAACAATGACTTCTACATGATTCAACTATCTACTTTCTAATTAGAGTCTACTAGCAAAATGAACAAGAAAAGTCCTCACCTCTCCTCACGACTATGGCCCCTATTGTAATGGTCAGCACGCTCCCTTTCCCTGGAGCGAGACCTGTCGCGTTCACGTTCACGGTAGTCCCTGTAGTATCTGAAACAAAGACAATAACAACATTAATATCTTACGATACAGGTTGGTGAAGTTCTCAAGACTAGGGATAAAAATCACACCAATGGGGAGACACCGGCAAAGATAATCTAAGATGGCGCCACCATAGCTGGTCTCAATCTAACCAATGAGGTTAAGCTATTTTGAAATATAAAATGACATTACCCCATTTTCAACTAATGACGATGTTGGGAACCAGCTATGCTAGCGCCATTAGTTCCACAGTTTCCTTCCCCATTAGTTTCATACCAAAGCTCGACAAGCATAAATACACGATGCAACTTTGTCATTGCAGGTACAAAATACAGTGGATCTTCTACCATCGCTATATACCGGAGTCAAGGTCAAACGAACTTGAAAATATAAACCAAAGCTAAAAACATCGAATAATATCAGCCAGACAATAAAGAAACCTAGAATACTGCTCACGCCACAAGGTGAACGTGCGTGATGGTAGCAAACGTGTTAGAATGCGCGACACTTACGCATCGCGGTCACGTTCACGATCACGTTCCCTCGAGCGTTCCCTGAACCTGCAAGTAAGGGCATAGCGTCAGTAATACTTTAGCGGAATAATGTTAAATGGGGTAGATGACACACCAATCAATTAGATACTTTTTGAGAGCTGTCAAAACGCGGTTCTCTTCATAGATTTTTTATGGCAATAGCAAACTGTGACGTCACTGTTTAGTCAACCCAAACAGTCTTATTACAAAAAGCGGTTTAACTAATAAACCTGGTTTAAACTTCTTTAAACCACGGTTTACACAAAAATGGTATTACAAATCGTGGTTTTACGATAAACCATAGACTAAACCATGGTCTAACGCTAAACCTCGGCGACCCCTAGTTTAACGATGGTCTAAATCATTAAATCGGATCTGCCAGTTCCTCTTTTAGGTTTATTATCATCTTTTGCATTGTGTTGTGTTGTTTTAGCTTAAAATAAATAATTTAGAGACGGATTTCAAGTTCATTTAGGTAATTTATGTTTACTTACTTTTCCTCGGCACTCCAATTCTCAGATCGTTTTTTTTTTGTTGGTCCATCACATTAAATTATTAAAATTACTAAAGAAGGTAATCAAAGAGGCAATAATAATTGTTCTACTATAGAGACTTAAATTCCAAAGCTAATTAACTTTGTTCAACTTGCGATGGCTTTGTTTAATGTTATGGTTTCATATAACGCGCGAGAATGTTACGTTTCGATACACGAACTTAGATGTATGTTTAGAAATTAGTGCGACATTAAGTAATGTGCCAAACAAAACTGCCATCGACGAAATAACTAAACAATGTTTGTATCCATGCAAAATAACCAGGTCTCAATATTTTAAACACTCCTAAACATCATCTAATCATTAGCGTATTATCAAAACGGTTTCTTTTCTGGGCATACGAAACGTCGCAATAGAATGACATCATAGTGAATGAATGATATTTGTATTTATCTGTGGTTGATATTTAGACAATGGTTTAAATTACGGTACTAAGAAAACCACGGTTTTTTTAGGTTTTGTAATACGGACAAATTTAGACCATGGTTCTGCAGATAAGCCTGGACTTGATAGTCCAGGTTTAAACCAAGGTTTATTTAGTTTTTTGTAATAAGACTGAAAGACTCAACTATTTATTGATTTTAAAGCAACTAAAAACCCAATTTGGAATTAATTGAAAATAAATTGGGTTTCAGGCCCTAAATAGTGTTTTTTTTAGAGATTGGTGTCTTGGAATTATTGTTATAAGGTGTCATCTACCATAATATCCTCCTATCTTCATATTTCCAGCTGAACACAATGTTCTTACAGATCGTATTACCTAGTAAGCCCTCTTGCATTGGTGACGGTACTTTTAGGACCGTATTAGTATTCTGATTGGTACTGTGTGGTATTCTGTCATTTATTTAGTCTGGCAGGTTGTCTGTCTAACACGTCTACTTTGTTATTTTTTTTATAATTACCCGCTTGTAGAAATTGGTTACTCAACGCGAAATATGTCCTGTGTAAATAATAAACCGCGCGGACTACGCGCGATTTCAAGATGCTCCTTAAATTGCTGGTAATATTGTGAGTGCAGAATACGCAATTGGGTGTTTCGCACTCAAGGTTCGTACCTCCTGGTAACATGAAGGCAAAAAATGTGTAATATATGCAAATCAGTACACCATAACCTGTTTCAAACTCATGAGCGTATGAGATGTGACATGGTGCAACTAAATTGCGGTCCATCGATGACAGTGACTTAGTTTGATCCAAGATGCCTTTTTATTTCTACAGTCGGAACTGACGCCATGTTGCCATGTTTTTTTACCAGTTTTTACAAATGTTATCAAAAGCGCCTAAAGAACCATGCCGCGCTGTAACATAATTGCTGAAACATGATCGGTTTCTGAATGTTATAGATATGTAACTAAGTTCAGTAGTTGTGGTTACCTGTCTCTGTCCTCCCGCTCGCGGCTGCGCTCGCGGTAGCGGCTGGCGCTGCGCTCGCGGCGGCGCGGCGTGCGGTGATGCGCGCGCGCGTCGCGGTCGCGCGAGCGGGACGAGCGGCGCGAGCGCTCGCCCGACCCGTACGACTTGGTCTCCACGCCGTGCAGGGTGTCTTGTAGGGACGAGATCAGGATCTTGCAGCGGTCGTCGTGGGCAACCTGGAACGTGGGGAAATGGTTTGACTACTAAACGGAACTTATCTCTAGTGACAAAAAATGTTTGCAATTTCATGTGTAATTATTTTAAGATCTTTCATAAATAAATAATTATCTTTGAACTTTCGTTTTGTTGGTTCTCACATTTGATTAATGCATATTTTTTCCAGTGTAGTTCTTGATTAAAATGAATTTGACGAACCATTTGACCGACCAATGGTTCTAGACATTTGCATCTAATTTGCCAGTTATATCCAAAGAAAGAAAAAATCAGGCTTTACTATTATAATGTCCAGTGTAAATATTGTTGCAATATTTTAATAATTAATAGCATGTGTGTATTCAAAATTGACGTACAGTAAGCTGAAACAAATAAAAACCGACAAGGTAGGCAATGCAATAATTATTTCTAGTATTTTTTAATGCAGCCTTTTATTAAACATTCGATCGTTAACCCACCTTACTCTGCTTGATGAGCGATATCGCCGTGACGAGCGTCTCGATGGCGGACGCATACTCCCCGGCGGCGGCATCGCTGACCGCCCTCGCGATAGCACTAGACGACACCGTGCGGTTACGCGACATGACCTCTTCGAACTCCGCCTCGCTGATGCCGGCGTGCGGCGGGTGCGGGGTGTGCGGCGCGTGCGGGGGGTGCGGCGCGTGCGGGGCGTGCGGCGCGTGCGCAGGGTGCGCGCCGCCCATGGCCGGCCCGTGGTGCCCGCGCCCTGCTTCGGCGGTCGGCGGGTAGCTCTGAAACAACAAATACGACTTCAAAACATGACCAGTCATCAAAATCAAGCGTTCACAGTACCAGACTAATGTGACGTGTGTGCCATTCTCTCATCAGCATCTATATGCTCGACAAAGTCGAATATTTCTAATAGTCAATCACCCCAGAAACTTCAGCTACACTATCTATTACAAGCAGAGGGGCCGAGAGCCTCTTTTCTTTTTCTTAACTCCGGTCTATGCGATTACCTATGTCTGCCCTTCGATCGTCGAAACCGATATCCTCTCAGGCGGAAAACATACGAATTTTTGTTAGCTATTGTGCGAGGGCCCCATAACATTATTGATAAAGCTATTATGGCGGAAGCTACGGCCTCTCCCAGACGTGAGGCGTCCGCTAAGTCAAACATCCCTAGATGACGATCTGTCAGAGGGCATCAGTGTACCCAATTTAACTCAAAGTTCAGCCTAAATGAATAATGATGAGCTACAAATGTCTTACCTGTGGAGGCCTTCCATAGGGCGGTCTTGCAGCAGGCGGTGGGCCTTGAGCGGGCGGTGGCGCTCCGTGGGCGGGGTGACCGTACGGTGCTCCTGGACCTGTTCACGTATTTATACATTAATTCAACTTCATTCATAAAGTAACCTTTCATTTTATGAAAAGGACCAAATCGAATCGACCCTTGCGATTTGCTGCAGGCGTTTGCAGATAAAACCTTGAATTGCACATGTTTTGATTGGTTTGATTCAGTACAGGTTGCCGAACGCATCGTAAATGCTGCCGCGTGCGATAGTACTCCCGCTCTGCTTCTCAAATTCAAATTCATAAAGTTGTTAAAAAAAAATGATAATAGTTCAACCGTATTACGCCTTGAGGCATGCAAATCTCAAGCTTTGACTGTATCACAAACATTATTATTTATTATACAATTAATTGCAACACTAATTAATAACATAATTTTGGTAATTTCACCATGGCAAATAATATTGAAACATTAGCAAAAATAAACCAAACAAATAAAATAAAATACAATGTCACTAGAGTTATTAAATAATTAGTCAATATTTGTAATAAATAAATGTTAAAAGTAATAATATAAGATAAACAATGAATCAATAAATTGTAAATCGAAATATCATAATTTTAGTTTTGTCAAAGTTAATTTTTAAATTGTTATTAGTAAGCCATTTTATAATATCACATAGAGTGCTTTTCATGTCTTGTTCTAGGGATAGTTTGTCTTCACTTGTGAAAACGACGCGACAGTACTATCATCTGCAAAAAGTATAGTGGGATGATTAGTTACTTTCGGAAGGTCATTTATATAAATGATGAATAGCAGAGGACCCAAAACACTTCCTTGTGGGACGCCTTGTTTGATTTCTCTGTATTCTGAAGTGTAGTTAATTTCTGTACTTGTTTTGGGGCATACTCGAGTAACTATCGTGGACTGTTTTCTGTTGGTAAGATAAGAAGCTATCAGCTCCAATGAAGTGCCTCGAATTCCATACCTGTATAGTTTATTTAACAGAATTCGGTGATCCACATAATCCAAGGCTTTAATAAGATCCATATACAATGCGCACGCCGGAATTTTATTATCTAAGCTAGTCAGAACTGTAGTCAGAAAATCATAGACGGCCATATCTATCTATCATGGGGTTTAGGTTTCCGCACTTAGTCTAGACGGCCATATTTATGGTTTTATTTTTCCTGAAACCTATCTGCTCTTTAGCAAATAAATTGAATTTTTCAAAGTAGTCATTTATCCTGTCAGAAATAACTCTTTCATAGACCTTGGAGAGCACCGGTACTAGTGCTATGGGCCTATAACAATTCATATTGTGGGGATCATCTTTCTTGAATAGAGGTTTAATGATTGTTAATTTAAGTTTATCAGGAAAGATAATCATCTCGCTCTAGTTAATGACGGTAATAAGCGACAGAAAAGGCTATGAGCATGGAAAAATGCGATTTCGTGTTGTTAGATGAAGCGCAACCGTATATTTGATTTTGCCGTTCGACCTGTACTGAATCAGGCCGACCCGAACACGAATGTAGCACGCCTTAGAACTATTATGCAACAATGAATGTGTGCGAGAGTCCTCTCCGTGACGATATCTAGGGTCACAAAGAGCTTCTCTCACAATAGGGATGATGACTGACTAAAAAAAATATGATTCTGTTTAGCCCGTCCGCGTCAGTTAGATTTTCGAAAAATATTGGGGCTTGTAAGGTCACATTTACACGAGTGTCACACGAGTTTTCGACGCACTGTATCGTCTTCATTTTATGTTTACGTGAAAAAAGAAAAAAATGTGTCCAATATTTTTTGGAAATCTATCTGACGGACTAATTAGATTTTTTGTCATCTACCCTATACAGTAGAGTACACATACCGGGCGGTCCGGGCTGCGGCGGCGGCTGCACGGCGGGCTGCGGCTGCACGGGCGGCTGCTGCGCGAAGAACGCAGGGTTCACGTGCGGAGCCGGGGCGCCGCCCACGCCTGCAAGCGGAGCTTAGTACTGCAGCTATACCACTACGACTCGAGGGAACAGTAGGACATTGCACACCTCAAAGGCAAGTGGCACCCTAAACATGTGTCTCTTCTACACATCATAAAAGACTGACCGTCGGAGTAGTCGATATTTTACATCACGACTTATCCATGCCTCATCCGCGATGGGTAAGGCAGAGGTAATAATAGTATTTCACCAGTTTTGTTAAAGTTCCACATTACATCAGACACCGGGTTACTTCTAAAACATTCTTAATGCAAAACCCTAATAACACTTGGCCCAGGATGGACCTCAGTGGCGCTTGAAACCACTAGGCCAGAATATAGTCCATAAAATCTCTATTATAATATTTAAATAGCATGTTAAGAAGTGTTTTGTGTGTGTATTTGTAGTTTTATGCTACTTGATGGATTTTGATAATCACATAACAACATGATGGTTGAGGGCTTATGGATGTGAAGTAGGCATTAGATCATACTGAGATTGATGTAGTTGTAGTAAATTTAACATTTCACACACACATCGTGGTAAACAGAAAAAAAAAAATGCAAATGAACACCATAACTTCGGTCGGCCTTAATTTCAAATACGAAAACAGAAAATTCTTGTGCTTTGAATTTATTAAATTTCACATAGACTATATTAAAATTATTTAATATAGTCTATGTGAATAGACTATATTAAACTTATTAAATTGGTTAGTATGTTAATACAGTTCAACAAAAGTCAGCAGCCGAGCAAGTGGCCCTTTTAATAGTAAGAAGTAGTCACCACTGCCTATAAACATTTGTAATATTAGCTGCTTCACAGGTGCATACACCATTGTGTAGTTTTGGTGAATTGCACACACACGATTGAGCCGCATGTGTGACACCAGTAATGCGGCTTTTGACATTGTAAGATGCCCTTAAAGACCATGCAGACATGTCTCTGCCGCATAGGCCTTGATTTGTAGTGCCACCCTTCAAGCCAACTATTTTAACGTTACCCCGTGATCAGACTGCTGTCACTTTCAAGCTTTCTTTGAGCATGCTTTCTTTGAGCGTGCTTTCTGAGGCGCGTTGCTGAGCCTTTAAGATAGACCCGTGTAGCTGTTATTATTTAGCCACGAGTCCGTGCTCTCTGAGGCACGTTGCTTAGCCTTTAAGATAGACCAGTGTAGCTGTTATTATTTAGCCACGAGTCCGTGCTCTCTGAGGCACGTTGCTTAGCGTTTAAGATAGACCCGTGTAGCTGGTATTATTTAGCCACGAGTCCCTGCTCTCTGAGGCACGTTGCTTAGCGTTTAAGATAGACCCGTGTAGCTGGTATTATTTAGCGACGAGTCCGTGCTCTCTGAGGCACGTTGCTTAGCCTTTAAGCCCGTGCAGCTGTTATTGAGTAGCCAGTCGTCCCCAAGTTAGTATATTAGTAGCAAATAATAATAGAATCTGTGTGTGCGTACCTGGGTAGGACGGCATACCTGGGTGGTGCGGCAGCGGCGCCGGGCCGCGCGGCACCGCCAGCCCCGCGTGCCCCGCGTGCCCCGCGTGCCCGGGCGGCATCCCCGCGCCGCCCTGCATGCGGACATCGCGCTGGTAACCATACAATACAAACATTCGTTTTGATGTGAAACATCTATAGGCAAAAATTGCGTGTTTGAAGCAGCATAAAATCTACATATTCGACACTGTTTACAATAAGTCAGATAAGTCAGGTGGTCTCGGGGCACAGAGTGCTGGGTTACAATCTCGTGACTTCGAGTTCGTTTCCAGCATGGTTCTTTTTGTGAATCGACTTGTAAAAAATAATTTCGATGTTTCACATCTGGCAGGAGTCCCGCGACGGCGCACATTTTTTGTTTTATTTATTTGTAAGGTAATATTAGTTTCAAGGAACAGTTTTCACCAAAGCGTAGACGAGAAGAGCGGTGCGAATGAGCGACCAATTATAGTCGATACGAATGTGATTGGTCGATCCCCGCACATCTCTCTGTTCAGGGCGTCTCCTCTTTGAAAGATCGAGTTTAACTGACTTCATATCTGAGGCTGGTCCAACGTAGATTCTAAGAAAAACAACGGAAATTGTGCGAATGCGTTTTTCGCTAACGTTGGACACACGCTCAGTATGATGGCACTAAAACTAGTTTAGTGAGTGACCATATTTTATCGACACAGCAGTGCAAGTACGTAGGAATCGATTCGATAAAACTGACAGTTATTCTCGACAAAATGAGTTTTTATCTTTGTTATAAACTCATTTTGTCGAGAATGACTGTCAGATTTATCCAATCCATTCCTACGTACTTGCACGGCAGAATCGGTTTGAGCCTATCGGCGTGATCGGTTTCCATCAAACGAAGAAATCCGACGCAGACGTAAGGGTCTCCTTGCGCGTGCTTGAGGATGCGCCAGCGCCTAATTTTATACTTGAAAGCAATATTGATAATCCTTTATTCAGTGACATCAAAATTGTTCGCTATGTGGAAACGGACCCTTAACACGTATCACCACATTTGTCACAATTAGATGCGAGCGCTGCGTCGTAAATACTGAAACGAATGATTTCTTTTTCGGATTTATTGTTTATGCTTTTTTTCGGCTCAAGCTAATGCCGCGACGTTGATATGTTCACTCCCTTACAAAAAACATACTAAACTAGACGAGTTAGAGGCAATTTATATTGCTGTTCCTTGCAGGCAGGTACTAACCGGGTGCGGCGGTGGCATTTGGTGAGGCATCTGGTGTTGCGGGGGTCCGTACTGCGGCGCGGGGTGGGGCGGCAACTGTTGTGGGGGCCCGCGAGGTCCCCAGTCCGGCCGCCCGCCTGGGCCCCCGGGGCCGCCTGGGCCGCCGGGGCCACCGGGACCGCGCTGTAGTTGTGGTGGACCTTGGAACTGATGAGGAAAAAAGATTGAGTAACAAAATAATTTCAATAAAAAAAGGTAATGTAGCACGATAGCATTACTACCATAATTTTTCAGAGCAATGTTGGTTGGGCCTAGTTGACAATAATAGACAAATATTTAATTAATTACAGCCTGTAAATCCTGGACTGAAACTGAACACGTTTGAGGGCTGATTTCACCATTGAAACTGAATGCAATTCCGTCCAAGAGCTGTGAACATCATCATTGTTACGGAATATTGACAGAACACGTGATCACGATAAGTATATTGGTGAAATTCGTCTGGATGTACTATCAACTTGTTCAAAATGCCCATGTAGGAGTTCAGTAAGCTCCAACAGACTTCTTCACCAAACATTGGCCCCTCTGCCTAGCCTTTTCCTGACTAACTGTCGGGGTCGGCTTCCAGTCGAACCGGATGTAGCTGAATACCAGTATTTTACAGAAGCGACTGTGAACTGACCTCCACAAACCAGTTAGTAATGGGTAATACCCGATATCCCTTGATAAGACCAACAAACACCAGTACAGTATTGTATGAAGTATTCATGTATTATCATACCTGCATAGGTGGCCCTCGTGGCGGCGGGCCCTGATGCGGCGGGGGCCCTTGGTGAGCCATATGATGCGGGGGTGGGCCCTGGTGCTGCGGTAGATGGTGCGGTGGGCCGTGAGGGGGCCCGTGCGGCCCATGCGGCCCGTGCTGACCACCCGAGGGCCCACGCAGCTGGTGGTGCGGTGCGCCACCCGCCATCATCATGCGCGGCCCGTTGGGGCCCGGCCCATTCGGACCGCCGCCGAAAAAGTCTGTACAGTTATTGTTCAATCAACTACACGTCCATGGCATGGCGGATATTCGAAGTTTAGGTGTTGCTAATGACATGAGGTTGACTGTATCAACTTTGAAAACCATACAATGTTCTAATTTACGCGAACTCGTATAAAAACGTCCTACATATAGGGGCGCTCTTATCACAATCGCCAACATACTGCCGACCAATATATATTGAAAGGTTTTGACACCTATGAAAAGTGCGTAGGTATAGTATTCTCACTATCGCTATTGGTAGTTAAGTTCTCAAGGTTCGTAACTTAAAAACAACTTCAATTTATTGAACTTAACATGAACTCACGACTCAATTTATATGTGTATTTATATTTATGTATGTTATGTATTCCTACAATATTGCTATTATCAGCAGTTGCAGTGCAGTTATGATTTCAAATTTTGCTGTTGTGACTTTTTAATCAAGGGCGAATTTAATAGATCACATTTGATATCTGTCAGTTCAAAGTAAAGGTTACTTTGTCTGTATATTCTTTATTTCTGTGAATGCTGGTTAACCTGTAATTGGCGACTGTGTAAGTCCAAGACTGTAAAACCTATGTATACCTAAATGCTATACACAGACGCTGTTGGTGAACCTATATTATTAAATAATAAATGGGTGGGGCTCAAAAAAGATGTACCTCTTGAAAAAATTTCGCGGTCACTTGTTTGCCCCTAAATTTTAGTATGTTTTTAATGTTTTTTTTAGATAATTTTATTTGTTTCATTAAATTTAAAACATGACAAAGGGATGGGTGTAAATAAAATACACAAATCTTCAATACACACAAAATTATAGTTCATCAAACTTTTGATTTTTTTTTTGCTCCATACAAAACCTACATGTCCCAGCACCGTCCGTCAACAATGATTGATTTTTGATTTTTTTTATTACGTTGTTAATGTTATTTCTTTTTGTCTTTATTGTTACTAAGGGAGTTTATATAAAGTACTTTGACAGAAAATCTTGCAAAATATTACAATTACTTAAAATACAACAAATTTAAAAAATGTCCTTTAAGTAGTCATAATCCTGCCAGAACTTGTTTTGTAGGGTGGCAGCACCATTTAGCAACAGCTACCCACAAAAGTGAGGTAGCTGGTTGGGGTGTTTTTGTTCATTGAAATTATTGGATACTAAAGCACAGCACAGCATTTTCAAGAGAAGTGTTTATTTTTCACTATAATGAATTACAGATACTAAATAAATACCTTTGTATTGCTTTGTATTATATTATATATTATGGATTTATTTCCTAAATTTCTTTGAATTTGCGGCTGCTATAATCAAATAAACACTAAAATGTTCTCGTGTGTTCGCTCCGGTGTGTTATGGTGTGTTACATGGTGTGTTACGAAACACACTGGATAGCATTAAGCTTGGTTTACATTGTCTTTAACCGACTGCAGTGGAGTCCAAAAAGGGGATATAATTTTTGCTTGCGTGTGCATAAACATAATACGATAATTTTGATGTGTCTAATGTGATCTATTAAATTGGCCCTACTGTAGCTAGACTAACCCTACTCACACTTCAAATAGTTAAATGTGTAGGTATTTGGTAGGTACGCTAATATTTTTTTAAATATCGTTCTGTTTCTGTCAATGGTTTGAAGATGACAGAGACAATGATGTTTTAATACGTTTAACGTTCAACGCATGTAGTAATTTGTGCAACTGGGCCTAAAATACTAATATTAGCCAATATCAGGCCATGCAGGATCTTAAATAGCATAAAAATAAAGATTTACCTCCAGGATGTGGGCCCGGCGGGCCTCCCGGGTGTGGTCCTCTCATTCCTGGGTTAGGTCCAGGCGGTGTTGATCTAGTCTTAGACTGACTCTCAAACTGGTTCAAGGCCTGTGAAATTTACGCTCATTGTACGCTACTGGCAATTTTCCATAATTTATCAATATGTCAAGGACCTACTGGCAATTTTCCATAATTTATCAATATGTCAAGGACGTTGAATACGCCGATGATTATTTTAGCGATTTCTTTTTCCCTTAAAGTAAGCTCTTTTTCCCCATAGTGCTTAACCCCAAATATAAGTTCAAATACGCAGTATTTGCAAACTTGTGCGAAGTTTGAACACATACTATACGCATTGCTACATTTCTGTTTTAATGTCTGTAAAGGCGTGGGCTAAAAATAATTGATTAGCCGTTCTCAGGCCCTGACCTACTTGGTGCAGACGTTTGATACCCTACCATAAAACATACAAATTAAAATCTATTGATTAGAAACTGTATGCAACGATAGAATTTGGGTGCCCTGAAGTGCCCTACTCTAACGTTAGCTCAGCCTCAATCACGACTTCAGAAATATATTGAAGCTTAATTTATTGATGGGCGGGTTTCGCAATAACTTAGCTAGTTACGCCAAAGTTCCTGCTAGAGCTAACAGAGTAGCAACTATCTGATGCCTAGTTGCATTCCATAACTGTTATTATAGTATCAATAGAAAAGGTAAGACGGTATGTATAAACGGAGATCCATTGATGGTCTCACTGCTTACCTGTTTAGTAGGTAACGTGACGACTGGATGCTGTCCGTGAATCTCTTTCTTGGGCAGACGGTCCAGAACCATCCTAATGGACTGGTCAGAGCCCAGGGATATGACGCAGAACCCCTTCGACTGTCCATTTGCTCTATTTTCGAAGAACTTCACGTCTTGGAAATCAGTTACGCCAATGTCTGCGATGTTGTTAGCAATGTCTTGATCCGTCGCCCACTGCAAAAGGTTTTACCAAAAACTAAACCACGATACAAGCTGAGCAACTACGCGATAAGTTGTATACATACGTGATGAAGCCAGCCACGACTCTGACGAACGGAACGTCGTCCAAGAACATACCTTTTAGCGCGAATAAAAGACCGAAGAATTTTTAACACGAATTTTCTCTAATGATAATGCCCCTAACTTCCGTCTAAGTTGTGTCGAGTAGTTAAGCAAGCAAAAAATGTATGTGTCACTCCAAACGTGTTTGTGAAACCTAGACTAATCTAATCTGTTCGCACGAATTGTAACACGAAGCACTACTAATATATTATTTGATTTTATTGTTTTAGTAAATTGTCGTTCTCTCTTTTCGTAACAGGAGACTTCGGGAGAAAGGAAACAGTTTTTATTGTTACCATGTTTTTATTATCATCATAAATTTATCACAGATATTGGCAGTATCAAGATAAATAAATAGAGCAGTTCGCAAAACTGCAGACTCCACCACTCTCAAATGGGTAACGAGATCCTTCTTACAGCAGGGAAGGATAATAATTAATTCACTTAGTACAAGGATTTAACATCTTTGGTTATTAACATAACTTTTACACTTTAAAATCGTAGCACGACTTAATTTAGAGAGACCAATCTAATGAAGGTTGGTGATAAATAATTTGTTACACTAGACTAAGTTTTAAAAGATAGAGATATCATTTACCGTACAAAAATATTTAAAGCAGGGAGTTATTAGATTATAAGTAATAATTAATAATTTTAGCATAATTACAGTGTGTGTATGTATGCTATTAACCATCTGCCAATAGTGTTACAAGGGGCAAAACAATTTGGAGTTTATTTACATAAAATCCTTGTAAATCTATAGAAAACGTGATTACAAAGTCGTGACAGAAAATATAAATTAAAAATGACGCCGCGAAATATAAATTTGTTCCATGTCTGTACATAACTGAAATTTAAATACTACACTACAATAATGAAATAGTGTGAAAACTTTTGGTTTATCAGTATTATAATATTTCCGCCCGGATATAAACAAAAATTTGAATAAGTATGATACATACAGATTTATAATTTTACTGTAGATAAACATTTGAACACTTGAACGCAAATTTTAAAATAGTACATAACAAATGTTTACACATCAACAAAAAATTGGACAAGTTCCAACCGCGATACAGACAAAATGTAAAACACATCTGCCAAGATTAAAGGAACAATAAAGAAAAGAAAACAATAAAAATATAATCAAATTATGACACAAATAGCTACATCATTACGCGGAACAAGCTCAAACATCTTACCTCAGAAAACCTGATAAAGAAAAACATTAGTTAAGTAATACATAAATCAACGAAACTAGAATTTTGGGCGAAATGGAGTTTTTAATTCTTAAATGTTTTTGCGATTCCCGCCCCAAGATTCCAATTATCAAGTGAAAGGCATGTAGAAATAGGCCAATAACGCTATATACGTCACTACTAATAAAAATAATTATTGTTATACGCATTACCCTCACTAAGCCTGAAGAACTAATTCATAGCCTACACAGTATGTGACACAAATTCTCTATGTTATTCACTAAAGCAATGTATAGTAACAACAACAGACAACCATTGCGACAATATTGTAAGTTTTTATTTATGTCATACAGAACATTCGTTTTTTGTTCTAAATATATTATGTGCAAAGACAGTGTTTAATTTAAGAAGCAAAATATTCAAGATGTGTAGTTGACATGTAATCACCGAGAGGGGCAAGTATGATTAATAAATAAGTCACATGAACTAATATATAAATACATAGAAATCATTCATTCTTCAACACTCAAAATTCAAGAACCACAATATGCACAAAAGTAGGTTAATTTCAAGTTTCACACATTACATTTGAGCTAGATCGGTAAGATACCAGATTTCCAAGAACTTAAATGGAAAAATATAAAACTTGATTTGTTCCATACTTTTGTAATACTTCAATATGATACCCATACCAACATGCCAAAAATTAACCTTAATCACAAAGACAGTAGCAATTACTGCCACAAAACCAACAATGCAATACATCCAAAGAGATATTTACAAGATTTTAATATGGCTTGTTTCCTGGACTAGCATGTTTTCAAAGTAGCTTGTGACTATCAACAATTTGATTATTTCTCACAAATCAATGTAAGCTACTGGCATATCAAGAATGAGTTTACTTAATAAATGAAAATATGAAAACTATTTACAAAGTAACAATTTTTTCTATATTCAGCCCATCACAGATATGCTAACTTACTAATGAACACCGCTGCGGGCCGAAAATGGCCGCTTTAGAAGAATCTTAGTATGAATCATGTTAAAAATTTAAAATTCATAAAATTTATGACTTTATGGTTATAACCATAAAGTCAATTTTAAGAATTTTAAATTTCATATTGATTCATATTACGATTCTGCTAAAGCGGCCATTTTTAGACCCCCTGGTATTTTTAATTTTATAAATGTGTAGATGATGGCTTTGGTGCTGAATGTACAAACCATAACACAGATATATTAATAAATGCAAATATCTCTTTTGTATACTCAACTATAAATTAATATGAAATCCAATAAAATAAAAATATGAAAACAATAGCACAAGTTATTAAGAATATCACAAGTTGGCCATTCTGCAAATTGCAGAAAATGGGGAACAATATCTCGGAAAAAACTTTTATTTATCAAGATCATTTCCTTGATTGGTGCAGTAAAACTAAAAAGTTCATATAATATTGTAAATTAATTCACACAGATTATAATGGACGCCAATCGTACTATTTTTTTTTTTGCAGGGCATCATCTGTGTGAAATATTTACTGCTTTTAAAATATTGATGAAAAGTATTTAAATTTTAATTAATTGAAGCAAAAACAAGTTATGTGTAAAATTCAGTAACAGATTCAATTATTTTATAAGCCCTTTATAATTTGACAGTATGAATGAAAGCTGTTTTTTTTAATTATTCTATTGTAAATTACTATTCACAACCAAGAGTGAATCACTATAACAATTAAGAAAGTTAGTTGACAGGAACTCTACATTTAGTTATTAATAAATTATGTAAGTTATGACATTTTTAAACAAGTAACATTTATTGAAAGATGATAGGAGACTGGATTATGTACAGCACAAAAACCTTAACAATGTGTGACAAAAGCAGAAAAGATGAGACACGTTAGGAATTAAGAATTCACCTAATTCATAGCACTGACAAATAATTTGATGTACGAGAGACAAAATGCCTTCGAAAAACATTTGACATGTAAGCTAGTGCAGTTTCAGTTTCAAGGATAAATTAATACAATAATTAATGGTGATCAAAAGGTAAGAAGCTTAACACATCATCACCAAAATAGTGAATTATCAAAAGAAACGATGCCTAAGATACAAACTGAATAACTAAATACTGTATAAATTTGTTTTCAAATACCTAATCCAGCCTCTAAATAACTATTAAATAATTTATAGTTGACAATTTTAACTTAAATTAAATTGTCAAATGGTTACACTGCCTTGTTTTTGCTTCTACGTATTTGGTATAGCAAAATCATGGACATTATTCTCAACATGATAATTCAAAAATAAAATACTGTTTACTGTCCATAACAAGCTAATATTTTTATGTTTTTCAATTTGAATTTACTATTAGATTTTGCTATACATTGATTTCATTTTAGTAAGATATTTAGCCAAACAAATAATTTATGAGGCCTTATTTCAAAAACAAAACAGACTTTTAAGTCCAAGCAAGTCTTTTCTAAAATAAGGCCTGTGATTGACATGTGCGGCTGTGCAATATATACTTTTATACACAGATGCACATTGACTATTAAGAAATGGTGACCAAATGAAAAAGATACACAAATCAGAAAATAAGTTTATACATCTTGATTTATTCATATCATAGTAATAGAATTGTCAACTGAAAAAATCTATTTAGTCTGTCAATTAGATTATCAAAAAATATTTGACCCGTATTTTTTCTTTTTTTATGTGAACTAAAATTGATACAATGCTTTTAAAATTCTCAATATGTCACACCGTGGTATAATTTTTAGTGGGTTCTGATGTCACAAGCCCCACTCCCGAGTTCTGATGCGTTTTATCTTTGTCAATATTCATTGATTTAAAAAAACAAAAAATATGTGTCCATTATTTTCCAATACTTTAGCTGACAGACTTAATAGCTTTGCAATTTATTGATGGTGGAAACTAGCCTATTGTACAACTTTTTTTTTATTTGGTCACCATAAGAACTGCCATCATTACTCAGATTTTGGTACCTTTGCCAATAAATTAATTTATTTAAAAATAACTTACTTATCACAAGATTTTTGTTAAACCCAGAATGGTCTGTCTGTACATTATTAATGTTGAATGTTTTGGTGCTTACTGACTTCAAATTACAAATATTGTTTTGTGCTAACATTATGAATGACAACAAATTTTGAATTTCTAATAGATTGACATCTAAATTTAATATTAATTCACATACAAAAAGATAGTACAGAAAACCATTAATGTTTTATTCTATTGACATTAATATTAACAAATTATGTGTTGTAAACAATTTCAACATTTGTTTGGACGTTTGAAGGTCTTTTATTATCTATTGCTGCTCTATACAAAGTCTCAGGAGTCCGATCTAAGTAACGCAGGTAGCAAGTGTTTATGAACTATTGCTAGATTACCTACTTAGTTCAAACTCATTCCTAAGCTTTCAGCTATACCGACAAATTACATTAGCCTAAGTAAAACAATGAGATAGTACTTATTACGGCTGAGTAACAAAACCTGAGTAGCTAACGGCAGTCATTATGACATCAGTTTTTCTCGTTATCAAGAAAAAAACAGACATCCAAAACAATAAAAACTCTCCTATATTTACATTATATCTAAATGAGACAAAATCATGTACAAACCCAAGTTAGGTTGCCGACGTATAGCTGAAAACGGCGGCCATGATGGCCGTGGTTTGATGCGTTATTGTGATACGGGATGTTGCCGTTGGTCTCCTCCGGTGGATGCTGGTGCTGCGGTGCTGAGTTGGGTGGTCCATCGCCATCATCCGGTTTAGCTGCAGGTGCGGCGATCACATCATCGTATAAATCCACATTTTCACCGCCGAACTCGTCCTGAAGGAGACCGAAGAAATTGAATTATCTATCGGTAGCAAGTCAAGAACGTGCCGGAAAATATTTCCTCAGTAGTATTGGGAACCAGACAACACTAGAGTAACATTTGCTTACCTGGCGATTAAAATCGGATTCAATATCATCGGCGTACAAATCTATATCCACGCCTCCATCCGCCATTTTGCGAATCTACAATTCTTTCTACAATACAAACCAACCAGTCAACTACATTGGCCGCAGTGGCCGGGGCACGGGGGGGTGGCTGGGCTTGGGTGGGGCGGAAGCTGGTGTTGTGAATATATTTATCACAATGACATTTTTATATCCGGTTTGAATATGTATTTTAGGCGATTATTGTCTATGGCAATATCGAATACTCACTAAAATGGGGTGGGCAACTGGTGGAACTAATGGCGCTAGCAGCGCATGAACCAAACATCGTCATTGGTTGAAAATCTGTCAATGTCATTTTATATTTCAAAATAGATTGACCTCATTGGTCAGATTGGGTCTAATCTATGGACGCGCCATCTACAATCAGCTTTGACCAGCCTTCCCCATTGGAAATAGCAGCTTAAAAAATAAGAAGCGTCAACGTATTTTATACCCCTTTTGCTCGTAAAGGGTCTCTTATTTCACCAATTTCATTATCGTATTGTATCTCATTACGTACTTGTGCGTTTTTGTAATGTACATACACCGCACGGTTTATCAAGATGCTCTGAACGAACGGTACTTTTTTAAATCTTATCAAAGAGTTTTAGAAAAGTGGTCAATATTTTATGAATAAAATTAACTTTGGGAGATCAAATATAATAACTTGACAACCTACTAATCAATTTTACAAATTGTTCAAATTTTTATAACTGCTTTATCAAGTGATTAAAGATTTATTCGTTTATGAATTTTAATTATCAAAATAATCAATACAATCCTCCAAGTTCATAAAGGTCTAGCACTGACTTTGACCTTGAAAAAGTCGTTCCACCTTTAGGCAATTCGAGGATTGTATTGATGATTTTGATGACTATTATTCTGTAAGTACTTAGGTCTTACAGTCGCAAACAATATTTTAATCAACATACAACCTAGTACTGGTCTGAAAATTGTCAAAAACGTAAGAAAATTTGATTTTTGCGGGCTACCCTGACGCTTTCACCTATATTCAAATACGGCTTTGATTTGTAATAAAAACCAGAAAAGTCTTTGAAACAAAATTTTGTAGGGAAAAAAACTTTACTGTAAATACAACGTTTGGTGGGTTAAACAAAATAAGCACTGAGGCTATGATTTCCTTTTATTTAAGCATTTAAAATGTTTCAATTTTTTTTTGGGGTGTTCTACTACTTTGTTAGTCGACTTTGTATCAGTTTTCTTACTAATGAGACATTACTTTATAGTATTTAATTTTATGAATGTAGATGGCACTACAAGTTTTTGGCCGCCATGATTGCTTATATTTTTTGTTCATACCTCATACTTTTTTCGTTAAGTAATTTATGCAACCAAAAAAAAATTGAAATCTTGTGCGTTTCTAATAATTTAGGACATATTTTCAATATATTATTCTCGCACTAAACTGTGGTCACATGTTGACCTAAATGGTTATTAATAACGTCGCCATCTGTTGATACAACTGTAAATGTTTTTCAAGGACATTGTTTGTTATTGTATAGAGCTGCCCTCTAGCACAATTCTGGGAACTAATAGTGACATAGATGGCATGCGCGGGGCGAGCGGCGGGAGGGACGTCATCCATCCCTCGCCATTTTCCGTCAAGCTCAACTCAATCAAGTTAGCTTCTGTCAGTCGCTGTGTTTGTGTATAGTGTTGTGAAAAATTATCTGTGTCGATGAATCTCAATGGGAAATCGTGCTGATTACGACTCCAAAACGATGGGTCGGTTATTGTGTTTGTGGCTTTGATGCATCTTTCGATCAGTGATAATGGCCAAGTGATTGGTAAAGTGGAGTGTTTTGTGTCGTATGCTGGGCTCTCACGGCTACAGTGAGATCCTTTCTCTGGATAAATCGTCCCCAAGACGACGTCAGACCTCAGAACAGAAAGGTGACACACCATGTCGTCGAAAAACCTACCAGGAGATAAGGTATGTTGTGAGTTGACGACAATGCCGAGCATTTTCGGCCGTAAAGGTCATATTTTTTTTTGTTTCTAAACCCGCTCCTTTCTCTCGTCTTTGTGGCCAGCGTTCACACTGATTACATGAACGTTTACATCGTGTTCTAGATGTAGGCGTTCGTAATGTTGTAACAATTTTGGCACTACATAGTTATCATTGATGTTTTCCAACCAGTGCTTTCATTCACGTAAAATTAGTCTGACCCAATTTTGGAGGTATTCATATTTATTCCATTAGGGATTAAATAATCAAAACATTGATTTTGCCATTGAATGAGATGAATGCTGTTTTATGTTTAAAAGCTTACAGAAAATAATAAAAAAAAACATTTAAAACATTTTTTAAATCAATGTCAATAATTTTGTACCAACCATTCCATTAAATATCCCATAGATCTATTAATAGAGGCGGTAAAAATGATTTGAATATAATTCCATTACTGATTTAGTAAATAAATAATAGTAATAGATTTTTTCAAATATTGACAAAAGCATTAATGTTTTATTAAAGCATTAAAGCAAGATCAAATGTTAAATTTACAATCGTCATCATTTCAGCCAAAAGACGTCCATTGCTGGACATACGCCTCCCCCAAGTGTCGCCACAGTGACTGGTCCCGAGCACCAATTAAAATTTACATGAGCCATTGATATTAATTTTCTGTTTACCCTTCCCATTTGATCTTGCTTTTGAATCTTCCATTTTTAAAACATATTGATTGACAAAAACCTTAATAAATCAGGTACATAGTAGATTTTTTTTAAATAATTGTTTAGTTAAATAATAGATACTTAGGTGCAGAATAACTTAGTTTGGGGCTCACAGCCAAATAATAGTTTGTAACTTAACTGTATGACCCCTTCTCTTGTCGTTCAAATGCTGATAACCTGTATGCCTTCTTACGGCATGACCCCGGAAACTACTAAAAAAATATTCAAAATCCGTCTATGTTATGAATTATTTTATTACAAGAAAGGATTGAAGCTGATAGCTTGACTATAACTCTTTGATTGTTGCAAAAACAAAAATTATTTGCATTTGTTATTTCAACCATAATCACAAAGTTTACTCATATACAATTCCGAAACAAATATTTCCTCTACCCCCTAATAACATACATTTTCTAACAATATTATGGTACAAACTATGAGCAGAACATCCCGACTCATCTTGTCATTGAAAACTAGAATTGATTTCTAGGAAGTGTTGTTCAAGAGGCATGGAGTTGCTTCTAAATAAATAAAAATAAAAATCATTTATTTCAGGTAATTGACCCATATTAGATACAAAACATTTAACAACAAAACTTTCTAGAGTAAAAATATTCCAGTTTAATAAAGGTGAAAAGTTACTATATTTTAGATTATAATAACTTTCAGATTTATTTTAATACAAAAAAAATAAATTGCCATCACCCAATACAGATCATAAGCCCTGAGACCTGACAACCAGTTTTACCAATTGGTATTGTATATTAACTTAGTAGTCGCTCCATGTAAAATACTGGTATTACTTGCGTGTGGTTTGACTGAATGCTGACTCTAACAGTCAGGAAAAGGTTAGGCAGACAATGATGCGACCCACAAGCTTTTGTGCTATTTTTTTCATCCCTTGGTTACATAATATGTGTAAAAGTACCACCTCTCATCATTTTGTTTTCGTAATTCCATTACACTGTTATTTAGTAGTAAGTAATGCAATACATAAATCCAATTTTCATAATTATGAGTTTAATTGCTTTTTTTCGCGGCTTCGCTCCCGCTTTGCACGGAAATTAAATCACGGGAACGTTTTAAATGTACCTATGACACTTCGGGGATAATTTAACTTCCCGTTAGTGAAAGAATTATCGGAATAGGATCAGTAGTTCCAAAAATTACGCCCCTACATACAAACAAAATTCACCTCTACAAACAGGCATGGCGAAATTCGTTTAGTTTTTTGTCACTTGGCGACAGAACCTTGGCTATAGATGAGTAGAGACCTTTCTTGGCTACCCTAGAACTTTTTCATCAAATCTCTTTGTAAGGCAATATACAGCCTATTCTATTCAATTTCTTTCTTTGACTTTATCAGACAGCTCTTTCATTTCTACAAAAGCCCAGAATCCACCCACGCACATGATATCAAAATCAAAATCAAAGCATTTATTTCAAGTAAGCCAGTTACAGGCACTTTTGAATTGTCGAAACAAAGATGAAAATTAAATGTAGCTACAGTCTCAGTCACAAGACATAAAAACTGTGAAAGTACTGTAGTTGCCCATTCCCTAGCGTAGATCTCTATGGAGAAGAACGGGCAAGAAACTCCATGGACACTCTTTTAAATCAGAATATTGTTACAAAATCTTGGTTACATCATTCATGTTGAGATGGTATATTATGTGAGAACAATGTAGCAAGATGTGCACGTTAAAAGTGTTCACAGCAAAAACACACAAACAAAAAAAAAATACAATTCAAAATAATTCATTCAAATAAGCCATGGCAACCAAGAGATGACCAGTCACAACCGACAGCGCCCGTTCACGGACATGACGCATGGATCAGCACCATTCAACTCAACCATTTTGAAGGGAACTAAATGATCCGACACACGCGCCACCATCAGCGAGACATTTGAGTGAGCATGACATACTCTAAACCGCCAGGGCACATTCAAGTCAAGAAAAGACGTAGGTTTCCACTGAATGATAGCTTTCTAGTACATAGTACTCACACAATATGGGCTATGCATTTATATAATACTAAAGAGATTGAATCTATACAATGCAAAGATAGTTGTACAATCTTCAGCAGCTCCAACAATACATTTTAATGCTATCAATTTATGCGCCCCTGTCCTTGTAGAGCAGGACCAGCATTGAGCCAAGCATTTTTATCAGCGATATAATCGCTCAACTTGTAATATGCTTGCTTACATAGTGTGCGTTTAATGCATGTTTTAAATTTCGTCTCATTCAGTTCAAAAATACTTTGTGGAATTTTATTATAGCATCTCAAACAGTACCCCATGAAAGATGAGTCTACTTTAGCGAGTCGGAAACCTGGCTGAACTAGTTGGTCCCTATTTCTAGTACTGTAATTATGTCTGTCACCCCTTTTACCAAAAAGGTGCAGATTTTTTCTGACGTACATTATGTTTTCGTAGATGTATTGACAATGTACCGTCATGATGCCAATATCCTTAAACAGTTCCCTTAGAGAATCGCGATTACGAAGATTATATATGGCCCTGATGGCTCTTTTCTGCAGAATAAATATAGACTCAATATCTGCTATTAAGTTGTTATTCTCACTGGAGCTTAGAAAGCTGACAGAAACAATAGATGTGTATAGAACCTGAACAGGCAGTACGAACAATAATAAACTAAAGTGACACCGACAAGTCTTCCATTTGAACGCACCGCTGAACATCCCCCGCCTACGACACGCAACCACCTTCACGAAACGACACCAACTACCGAGCTTAAAATATAACATTATAACACAACAAACATTACATTTTCAATCTTATCTATTCCCACATAAAGATCAATATTTATTGCCTTCTTATTGATCTGGAGGATTATGCACCAATGAACCAAACATTTTACTGCAGCCGTAATTTCAAACATGACTAGACGAATCCCCGATTGATCAGTTCAAGCAATGAACACTGACGGTCAAAGCCTTTGCGATATCTGTTCAAAAAGTAGGTCAACGCGACAGAAGTCGGTGTCCCAGTAAATCAGTTCTTATAGGACCCGAAATGCGGAGGTCCTTTTATACAATAAGCCAACGAGCCCACATTTGCGGGTATGAAAGCAAAGTGAAACGTAACTACAGATTATACGAACATAAATTTCTAAATCTACCACCATTTGGCGCACTTTTGTGGCAGCACAACTGTATCTAGCCGGTGACTGGCTTTACTGATGGCCATCCGAACATTATGCAATTTGGGACCCCGACAATCTGCGCGCAATTTTGTCTACGGTCTCTGCGTGCGGTATTTTTTGTTTCATTTTGTTTGAGTAATAACTATGGCTTCACTCTGTTCTGATTTAAATTTATTTTAATATTACTTATGCTATGTGCTACAAAATATTTTATTGTCATTGTCGCACACACGCAACACGCCTTTAAAACCATTTAGCTTGCATGCAGGCTGACAAATTCTGTACATAATATCTAGTACCTACTCCCAAAGTAATGCTACATTATCACAAACTATGGAAATAGCTATTTAACTTCGCAATCCCAATTATCGCGGAACATTATACCACTCGCCTACTCCACATTCTTGTTCAAATATTTGCTATTAAACTGGCTACAATTCTACAAAACGAAGTTAGTATACCGATGAATTAGCTTTACTAGTACGGTCGATATGACGATCTGACTAATCCAAAGCTTTGATACGAACGTAGACAGACTAAACTAATCAGTTTTCGTCTACTGGTATAGTAATAATAATAAAATTTGTATTCAGTTCGCATAACAAGGTACAATATTAAAAAGCTAGTAACAAAAAAAAATACAATGATCCTTAAGTGCTAGATTTTTACAAATTCCCTGGACTCCACACTAGGATACCCTGTGTCGTAGGGTCCAGTCTCTTCCCAATTAAAGGTAACATGTTTGCCTTAACTGAACTACATAATTACAAAGGAAATAAAAAAATATAGGTAAATTAAGATAATTAAATTAACAAACTAAAAACTATTATACTATAAAAATATTTTAAAAACGAAAAATTTAAGGACAAGAGGTTTGATGTTTTTGGAAGTGTGTGTTGTGTGTGCGTGTGTAGTTGGGTGAGGTCTGGTGGGTGTTAGGGTATGAGGTATGTATGGCGTATATGAGTGGGTGTGGTTTGTATGGTGGGTGAGTACGTCCATAATTGTTTCTCTTTTTTTTTTTGTTACAATATTACGACTGAAACAAAGTTGTTCCAAGGACCTGTCCAATTAGTAACAAACAGAAAATCGCTATGAAGACATTTTTTCAGTTATTTGAACCAAGGTATCCCAATTTCACAGATACACTCAGAAAAAACAAAATAGCACGTGTTTCCACCGATTTCCGAGTAAACAAGCTTTTTCGCAAATGTCTATGTCTACGAGTTTCGCGTTTCCAAACGAATAAATAGAATCGGACATGGAATGACGCATTCAAATTTCAAAATGTAGCGCAGCTTTTTTTTTTTACTTGACGATTGTGTAAGAACAATAGAAGGATCTTTTGGGAATAGGATTGAGATGTACGGTGGGTTCACTCCTCTGAAACCTCCAGTTTTCCCGCATTTTGTATTAACCATTAACCTTTGTTCTGTAAATACAAGGGATCAAGTTATTGAAGTTACAGAGAGACACTTTGTTTATCTACGAGAGTAGCATCTAAATAGGATGCAACAAAGCGTCACGCTTTTGATGTCTTTAATCAAGCCTTTGTTCGGGGGATCGCGTCGGTTCGTAATCTTTTATTTGTACCTACGAAGATATTTCTTGATTTAATGTGATGAGCAATGAGAACCCCTTTGTTGCGTACTTATGATAATATTATGAACTTTAGTTGTTTGCCGCCGTATCTAACAAGTTTCGAGTACCTACCTATCTTTAATACTTAATAGGAAGTCTTTGAATATAATTTGGAATCCACCAACGTCATTGGCAGAATTAAAGAATTGGTACATTTAAATAATGTTATTCAAAATTCTAATCATACTTCACATTAATGAACCTAACTGAATAATGTATATTGGCCTGAACACCTGTGGTTCGATACCTTTTCCTGTGTTTTTGCAAAACAATCAAACGTCGCATTTTACAATTAATACACAAGTATTGTGTTTGAATAAACAAACCAAGCAATTATGCAAATGTTTTATTAGAAAACATGCGGTCATTAACAAATCACGCGGTACCTACGGAACTACTTTCCAACCTATGAATTATGCAAGCGTGTGTTTTAATGGATCAATGATAATTATATGAAATTAACTATCGTTGTGCATTTGAGGATGAATTATGTCAATTACTTCTATTATAAAATAGTATTTCAATGTACCTATCGTTATAGTTTGCTCACTTCAAAGCGCCATCTCGGATAATGCCAACGATTTTGGCGCGTTACGTCTTGTTGTATGGCTTTTACGCTGTTGAGCTTCTTTATCTTTACATAATGGTCTCGTCTCTCGAAACAAGCATTGAATTTATCATGCCAACCAGTCAAAGGAGTTTAATCAAATTTATATTAAATCAGATTCAAATTGGTGAACAGCGAAACTTTGTATGCCTCCGGTATATTTCTAACTGAAAAGACCTAATTGAAACTCTTTAACTAATTAGTGCTACAATAACAAAATAATCTCGATTTCAAAACGTTCATTAATTTGAATGGGAATACTTTTCATTACCGAAACAAAGGAATGCGGAAAAAGAAGAAAATGAGAGATACAATGGGGTTTGCGTGAGCTAACGCAGCATATTGTCCGGCGAATAATTTACGTTTTTGCACTGTGCTTTTATTACACAGAAAATTCTGACTTCCAACGAAATAGTATTATACAGACGAGGGCATCTAAAATTTTGCTTTGTTTAAAACTTCTGAAAATGGTATGCAGTTGTGAAAGCCTTTCATTCTGATTGATAATACAATACTTAAATTGTTGAAATTTTCTTTTATGTCAGCAACTCAGGACCAAAATGGCAATCACCAAACGGTTACTCATGACAAAAACAAGTCCTTTACATGTATGTAGAGGGTCTCTAGTTACTAGAAGGACTAGTTTTTACTGTTTTTCCCGATGAATCCCTCCCAGAAAAACAAAAGCCTACGTGAAATGGCCTATACTCAACAAGACCAAACTGATTGTATACTAGACCGAACACAGTATTTATTTGAGCCCCACAATTCAGTACTATGTCAAAACAACAGACAACGGCAGACCATACCCTAGGTTTTGTTTTGGGGAGACTTATGTTTTTACCCCTTTTTCTGGTTACTCGGTATGGCTTCGCTGAAACAGTGCCTTTTGTCTACCATTCTTAAATTGTGAAATGGATCCGTTTACGCTGCAGTTATGGTGTAACACTAATGCATGCATATTGGTTTAGGAGTTGTTTTGGTCTTTAGATCACTCCAAATTAAATTAGATCGTAGATGAAAATGCGACTCTTCGTGCTCAACTTTTGAAACTAGTGTACTGAACTTCCTACACATTATGATTGTGGAGCACGACCTAATTTGGTTAATGGAGTTGTTCCTAGTTTTTTTTTTATCCCCACTAAAAGCAGTGTTACTGGCACCTCTTAAAATTGCTCACGTAAGCATAAATTAAGAAGATAATTAAAAAGTAATCTACCAATTAAAAACCAGATTTTCAAACTCTAAAGTGATCAATCTTAACTTAGGTTAAGGAAATCATAATTTGGCTTACTTAATTGAATTAATGAGCATTTTCGCAATTAAGAAGAACTTTTGGAGCCACGCACGCTTCTTTCAATGTCCTGCAATTAAGTGTAATTTTAGTTTTGTCAAGATATTAGCGTTCTTTATTGAAATTTATTGCACCTAATTACGTATTAAACAGCGCTATAAAATTTCATAATTGCACTATATCCACTCACACGGCTAGTTGAACTCTATTATTTCAAGTAAGATTCTTTAGTCACACCGGAGTTAACGGTTTTTCTTTGAATTACGCCGTTCGCATGTTTCCACCTAGTCATGTTTAGCCAGTCATTACATCGGCCTTGTGTACATTAATACTGATACCATCATACTGCGAAAACTTGTTTCATGGCGTGGTGAAACTAGTGACTTACGTTACGATATTTTCTATGACCCCAGGGAAGTGATCCCGAAAAAACGCGTTGGGAAATCAGCCAAATTTTTTTAGGGTATTTACGTTGTTTACTTAACTGACCGCACATCAAAATACTCTAGAGAAAACAATTGTAGCTAGCTAAGCCCGGATTCTACTTAGTCAAACAACCAAACCTCGAAGCGAATAAATCACCGACATTTGTAAAGCTTTCACAAGTCCCGAAACTCGAAGTGTACTAATGCGCGGTGCCACAATTTGCTGGACTGTTGTGCTCGGTCACCATGTCAACATATTCACTGGCGACCTCAAAATCGAGGGGTTAACGTTCTGCAATTATGACGTCTATGATGAGTTGTCTCGCTCCCCGAGCCCGAACAATACCTCGCTTAACTGTATTCTAGTCTTTCGTCACGACGGCCGATGCTAAAACCCCTTGATCCATTTTATTTCCACTTTCCGCAACATTATGGTGGACTGCTGGTCGTGGTCGATAGCCACTAGGTTAATGTTCTGCCACAATTATCGGATTGGATTCGGTGTTTCACAATGTAACGTTTATTTTTGATTAACGTCGCGCAATCACGAACCTGACTGAATCTGACTTCTGAGTGCTTTCAACTTTGGGTGGGGGAGAATGAGAAAATATATTCCCGATAAGATTTGTAAGTTTTTGTAGATAAATACCAACCACGAATATTATTCATGTTTGTATTCTTTAACACATCCTTCGTTGGAAATTGACAGTCGATTTCCCGTGAGAAAATCCTGCGCGAAAAGGATAGGATAGACGCAACATTTTGTTAGTTCGTGAAAAACTAGGTTTCTTATTTCGCAAGTTTGCCTTTTGGAAATCGAAAGCCTCTGCGATCTATCACGTTTTCAGCATGTTAAGTGGGTTTTTCATCGCGTTTTTTTTGTAACAACACTTGAAATGGACAGTTCTGTTAAATTAGAGGGATGACTCATCGTAACGTTTCGTATACCGTAATGTAATTATCCTGGAACCGTTAACGCAATACGTTACGTTTCACAAATGACGAAATGCGAAATGTGTAATTTACTGCTTAAAACTTTTTGCTGTTCTTTAGCGGCATTGACAATACCACCTGTATTATTGACCTGGATATTTCGTCCAATAATTTGAGATAATTCACTACAATGAAAACGAATTTCGCATTAAAATGTTCGCATTGTGTCTTTAGCAATGCCGTACAAAATGGGTTCGCAAGCCTAGATATTCTGTGTATTTACCAAGTTTACTTAGTACAGTCTTTGAATGTTTGTGCATGATTCATTGACAATAATTAACTGTCTCATGAATTTTAAAACGAATGCATCATCTGCTCGCCTCATAAGGCTTACACGTGGTCCATCTATCCATCTAACAAACGACATTTTAACTGCAGTCTAACTTAGTATTATGTTTTCCTTGTATCATTCGTATGAAGAACTATTAATAGCCTGTCTAATTAGAGGGCAGAGCGAATCAACTGACAAGTATAATAAATAACATTCAATTAAAATGTAGCTCCAACTGGTTTGCGCGTACGCAAACTGATTACGTTAAATCTCCAAATATCCTCACTGTGATGTGATTACGTCATTTGGAATTTGTGTCACAATTTGAATTTGAAATCTACATGTTACATAACTTAACATCGCGCCTGTAATTCCGAAGGATTAAGCAGAGGTGTAGGTACCTAACAGTACACCCACATTTCGGCTAGCAAGAGATGCAGTGGTTTGGGAATAGTGTGGCGGACTTGTCGCATATATGTAAAAATAAAAGTAGAGTCGACATCCGTTAGGTACATTAATCCCGCTTTAAATAACGCTTATTCAAGCACCATGCACTGTTAAAACTGTCTCATGGTACATTTAAAAGATCATTTCCCAAATTCCTCGGTACATTACTGTTGATTCTGTACAGTTAACCGCATTAACACAGAAAAAATCGACTTTGACAGCTCCATTTTTACTTCACATTACGGCAAGTTTTTGTGCTTCAATTGTTAGTACTACGTGCGTTTGATTGTACTCGCGATGGGCGTGACATGGTTGTAACGGTAACTAGTGGTTATTGCTCTGATCTCTACGTGATAATCCAGCGATTACTGTTCATCTACTTATTGCTCCATAGTTTATTCAACTTTAGATTTACGCACTTTAGAACATCACTATGTTTGAGGTTTTCTATTGAGTAACTACACTGGCCTGCAAAACTAAGTACTACACTTTTATTTTTTATTTTTTTCTAAACTATAGAAGTTAGACATTTTAAATAAAAAACGTTTTATAGCAATTTTTAATCAGCCTTATTAGTTTTTATGTACCTACAAAATTAAACTCTTTTTCGAGTCCTTTTTGTTTCGAAAGTATATCTTGTGTAGGTACTTAAAAGTTATTGTAATTTTATAAGTGTGATACCTACTTATTTTTGCAGGCCAGTGTACCTATATACCGTGACTGGGAGTGGGATTAAATTATACTGTAATGTGATTTATGAATAATAAAACTTGGTACTGATACTTGCAAGATTTATTACTCCCAAATGACCGATGATATCGTGTAAAACATCAGAAAACAGTTACCTACGGTACACACACATGAGTAATATGAGAACAACTTCTATCATCACTACTGTTATGTAAATATCTACTATATACTCCATAAAATGATGGATGCTATAGTGCAGAGTTACAAACAAAACGTGGGCGATCTAACAAAGACTGACTCATAATATCTCGAAACTCTTGATGAGGGACGTTCACATCTTAAAAGATTTTGTAACCAGCTCCTATTGTTGTTCTATCATTCAATCGTTCACAATGTACGATATCAGGCGTTGTGAAAACTCTTAATTACACCTGGACAAAGAAACGACTTTGTTTCGATTAATCAAGTTGTAAATCTGCCTTTGTTGCGTTCGCTTAAGCACTTTATGACTGGCAATTTGATATGCAAAAGTTGTTGATATGAATTACGAAAGAGTTTTTCTTTAAAGAAAATGTCTAACTCTGAGACCTAAGCAAACATCTTCTTGATTCTGTTCTCCTAGTACTTTCTGTTTAAATTCAAAATTGAGTTTTCTCGTAACAAACCTTAGTGTGCCAGAGAGAGACAAAAAATAACAACATCAACATATGGTTTCCAACTTTGGAAGCTACTGTACTGTACAAAAAACAGTTGAAATTTATGGTTGACGAAATGGGATTCAATGTATGAAGATTAAAATAGTTACGATTTTTCACTTGTTTCGCACGTCTTTTGTTTAGTTGTCGAAATGGGAAAGTTACGAGATGGGCTGGAGCCAATATTATAGAAGACAAAACCCTAATAAGTAGTTATCAAAGTACCGAGAAAGGAGGATAACATGATTTTTAACGTAATATAACAGGTCTTAAATTCACAATAACAATTAATTAGAATCTAGTTCAAAGAATAAAAGTCCTGAATTTTTCCAACAAAGAAAAAAAATTAAGTTGTGCAATAGATTACTATTAGGTACCGATATAGAAAGTTGTTACGTACAGTTTGGTGCTCTAAAGAAAAAAAAACTTAACTGGTCGTTAGAAAACCGACCACTGCTGCACTGGTGAGGTAAACTTCGTCGGCAGAGCATCGAAAACATTTTTAATTACCGCTCTAGCTTGCCGAGATTGCCTAGTAACTACTTCACGTATTCCTTTGTTACTTACGGGGGAAAAACTAGGCACATGATGCTCATTAACTCTGTTAGGTCGGAACTTTGATTGAAATGTCAGAAACACCATTAGTTTGCCGATGATATTAATCTTTGTGCTTCAATGCCAGACCAAATTATTGCGTTTATACTATTGTGAAGGCAAGTATTGTTCTAACATTAGTGGCTTATTACAAATATTCATTTCATTATTGTGATATGAGATGACGAGTAATAGAGAAGTAGGTACCTATGTATGGATGAAGAAGACAAATGCTGCACCGACCCCAAATGAATTGGGGATAAGGGCAAGTGAATGATGATTGTGATAATAAAAGAATTCAATTTATTTATAAACATAAATTGTCGAAACAATAAAAAAATTCTTATCAACCGAAATTGAATTACAAGTCAATATTGGTTCTTCTGTTCGTAACGCGGTTCATCTTAATTTCCTCGATGTTACTTGATGTTAGACGAATTGCTTCGTGCCGTATTAAAGTGTTTGCCTGCCCAATGTCCCGGGGGATGAAGGGGCACCTGCCCCCCCCCCCCCTGTGGGGGTACCTTCACCCACCACCCAGTTTTCACCTCTCACAAGTACAACAATACATAAATTGGCCGTTGCTTTGTTTCGGTCCAGTGTCTGAAGGTTCGCAATTCGTTCCCATAAAATGATTGTAGTTACTCGAGGTGCTTCGTTAAAAGGCGAATTTGAAATGTTTGTTATTTATTAGCTGTATTTTAATGTTCCCGAAAATACGAGCTAATTTTAGTAGGTACTTTTGTTCTTGGCTATCTACTGGTTGATTTGTAGGAAACAGACCTAATGACTGTTTTACTTTTTGCTGCTCCTCGGTGCATTACAAGAAACGGCAGTTCCTAATTCAATCTACATTTTAAGTGGGACTACTTTGTAAACTTTTTATCTAACAATGAGTGTGAGAGCTAAATATTTATGGTAATGTTTCAGTAGAAAAAAACTCCGTTTACATCCAAATACTCTCAACAAACACAATGTCCACTCGGGTCCCACCGAGCGGAATCAATATCAACAACGCTTACCTGTTTGTTTATTCTGCTATCAGTTACTGTCTTCTACAAAACGGGGCTTGTGTGAGACAGTTTCGATATGTAGTCGTTTTGAGAGCCTCTTGTCGCTGAGTGCTGGGAAAACCATGTTTTTTTCTTTGTTGGAAAAGATGGGATGGACTGTATTACGGAACTCCGAAGTTTAAAACTCCGATATACGTTATTCAGAATGTTCGTTATTGCGAAGTAAGTTACTCCGAAAGTACGCTATGACGAATTACGTTATTGCTTGCTCGATTGTTTTAAATCATAGTGTTCTTATAGCTTCCTTTTCTGCTTTATAGAAAATATCCATCTGTTATCTATAACTTATCTTGCTCATTTTATAAATGAAACAATTTGAGATACTTTTTTTCTAGCTATGAACAATCTACATCTTTCGTAGCTAGACCGAGATCCTTAATTTTTATTAAAAAACACAATTTTCTTCGTACAAAAGTACCTTGAAACAAAAACTGAAATAACGTTGACTCATTGCATCAATACGACTGCATCTGAAGGGATATGATTCAACTGGGATTTGGGTATAACGCTTTTGACAGGCCGTTAATAAGAGTTGCACCCTTGTTAGTTTAACACCCACCCCTCTAAATTGAACACATGCGTGTAAATAGGTTTACATCACAAAGAAAATAGTGTGGGGAAACTGGCAGCTTCTATTTATAATCATAAAAAATAACAGTCACGGTAAATTGCACTATGGAGTTTCCTTTACTCAGACAGCAAAAATGTCGACGATGGAGATACGAAAAACTTTCAGAAACGTTTTCATACTTTTTTTTAACAGCTCTCAACGTATTACCTCCGCAAAAGCGTTTGTGCTTATACGCTAAAGTGAAATAAGAGTTGAAAGGCTGTGATCGGACTCAGACGTTTTTCCATTAGAATCCTGAAGGCAGACTCCGACGGGCCATTACGTCGCAAATGGGTCGAGAAGAGCCCGCGGAATTCACGCGATTCTCTTGGATAAAGAGCTACTGAATATTTTATTTTCTATAGGATATGACGAGCGACACACTTAGCATAATTCTTCAATCAACAACTCGGCTGTGTGACATTGTAGCCCATTTCTTATGTTTATGTGTCTCTAACCCTGAACTAAATCGAGGTAGATTTGCACCGTTATTTATTACAGTCTTTATTCATTTAAAGAAAGGTGTTTTAATTACGTTAGAGACTTTGTCTGTAAATGATAACGCGCACATTTGCTAGATATTTTCTTATTTAAATAATTCCAACCTTGACTGAAAATAAAACAATAAAGACAATATTCGTCACAGTAAATGCAAACACGGATTACATTCTCAGTTCTTCTACCATAGTTGGTATAAACCTGAAAAAACATCACATGAATTTTATTCCCACACTTTTGATAAAATAAAACCGTACATATTTCTAGTACAACCAGAATCGTCAATCCTTGAAATCCAATCTGATTGTCGTTGGGTTTCAATAAAACATATCATGGATTCTTGGAAGCCGACTACCCGGCTCGTTACGGCCCAAGTAGTTTTCTAAAGCCGCTCAACATTTCTTTGTGACGATGTAATCCGATTATTCTATCTCGGAATGAGTTATTGAAACCTGTGACTACTACCCGATTATAAGATTTTACTGTATTTAGGTAACTGCTTGTTAGAAAGTGGCACGAGCGGCACGTTACCAACTACAGCTGAACTGCAGCCTTCGCCACCTGTCGACTGTATGCCGTCGATGCGCCGGCGGCAGCCGCCGACGCCACAACTGCAAGCGTCGACGGCAGCCGTCGACAGGTGGCGACGGCTGCAGTTTATCTGCAGTTGGCAACGTGCCGCTCGTCTGTAAGAACCCCTGTATTTCAAACAAGCGTAAGTACAGATTTTTTGATTCCTTTGTCCTAGAATCGAAATTTATTTCAGCTGTTGGAAAAATTAAATTAATAGGGAACACTAAAATATATATAGAATTGAATACACAGTATCTATTCCAGTTGGTTGCGCGAACACGACGTTTCGGTATTTGACCACTGTCCATTTTCATTTACCGACCGTTGCAATTTCTATTTGAAGACCAGCCCTCAGCAAAAAGTTTATCGGAGAAACCGTACACATTGTTTTATTTTCAGCTTCGTAAAGTTTGTACTGTACTCTTATTTCATTGTAAGCTACGTATAAAGCCGGATCCATTCGGACTAAAAGCGTCTAAATTGAAAACATTTTCTTCCCCACCGGAATCCAAATTGAATAAATAGAACATGCGAGGGGATTTTAACAAATCGTAGTCTCGTCTAAGTATGAGACCTGCTGTTGAACTAATTGACGTGAACCCTCGTAGTGGTCATGCTAGCTCATTTGTTGTCGGGCTCAGTGACTCATCGGGAAGTCGAGGGTGTTGTCCGTCTACCTACATAATTTATGAGGCTAACAGATGACCGTGACTAAATAGCCAAATGTGTCCCTCGGCATAATGAAAGTTTCGTCACACATTTCGTCGATCATGTCAGGATAACGTTTCTTTATCCGAAGAAAGTCTACGAAAAGGATAAAATTGAAGTGCTTTGACTTTGAAGCTGTATGCGTCACGTACGGCAACGACAAACGATTCTTTTATATTCTAATTGTCTTGCCTTATCTAATCAAACGACTATTGAGAACAATAGTATCAATAATCTAGACAATGAGAGTCAAGATTAAGGTGACTTATCGCCTAATGCTTTGTAAAGATATAACGATAATCCGTCCTAATGCCTTTTAGGGTTGTCGCCCTTTTAGTCCAATATGTGTCGTTATGGCGTATCATCGAGGGTGCATTCTCAAGTGCAGGCAATAATCCTCTTTATCGTAACTGTCGCGTGTCGCACTCCTTAGGGGACGTTCTGTAATTTTATTTGGCCCCCGTCGTAAGTCGCTCGGGATTCGCGTCTCGCATGCCTATGTAATATGAGCTGTATTGGTTGGTACACTTTACTGTCTTGCCTAATATAAAAGCCATTTTTCCCTCGTCGGAGTATTTTAAACATTTTCGATATTTATTTACCTACTTATTGAGTTACAGAGAGGACCGTAAGAGCATTCAAGCATCTTGATTTAACGAACAAATGCAGAGTAGGCATCGTTAGACCAAAGAGAAAGGCAAAACATTGCGGTTTAGCGTAATCTAATCGTTACACCAAATTGAAAGTTGCATTCGGACGAGAATTACGCTCAGGTCAATTCAAGACTTAAACCATTGGATTTATAGGAACATCTGGCGAAGGAATCGTATATCAAGCATAATGGCTACATAATTCGCGTGGAGTGTTCTACACTGACACGCTCAGACTGCGGAGATGCGGGTACTGGCGGGTAGATGGTGAGCGCCGATAAAACCTGGCTAGTTGGAAGTTTTATTGAGCGGCCACTGGCGCAGCCTGTTTCCTCGTTATCGCCGACAGGGGGCCTTAAATCAGGCGCCTTTCATTCTTAAAGGCTTTAAGCCTGACGTTCCAAGCTAGCCCCGAGGGAGCGATGTTTAAAGTGGTTACTTCTTACGTTTGCTAATGGAGGACCACGTTCAGTGCTATTGGCGATGTTTCAAAATGCAACTAAATTACGTACTTGAATATTTTCGCGGCTGAGTTATCTTCGGAGATCGAACCGGTTCTTTAACCTTCCACAAGGAAAATAGGAATTCTGTGTTGAATTTTGTGAGATATTATTTATCCTTAATGCAGGTAAAGGTTACGATGACATACCTAATGATAAGATAACTTTGAAAACACCATCTACATTTCACTTTGTGTTTCACATATCTATGCCTCTATGGGAACAGCGAACAAGTAATTGTAAAAAGTTGCGTTTTATAAATGTCGGTATCGCATGACTGGTGACGCTCGGCAAAACTTCCAAACGGCAATAAGTGCGGTACAGTTAGGAACTAACTAGGTATGAACTATAAAGTCATTAAACTTTCCGCCGATGATCCGCATCGCGAACCACTGCCAAACGTAACTTACCGTGCCGAGTTAACGTTTAACGTCTTACATCGATGATATATTTCCACTTTTCGAACTGTTATAGGTAATCGTGTGTTAAAATCGCGATTTTCTTAACCTAATTCGTGTCACCAACACACATTGCATACTTCGGGTAATTCAGCGCGTTTCGTACAAAGCTTTTGGGCCGTATTTCAAAATGGATGTCTCAGTAACTTTGTACCAATCTTCTCGCTCGGTCACAGTGTCAAATACATTCTAGCTCGGCTTGAGTAATAAAATTCCAAAGTTCAAGGTGGTATGTTAGTCATGCATGCCCCCTTTATCTTGCTTTGTTCCAAACCGCCGTAGATCCGTTTCGAAGTAAACTATAGCGATGTATGGGCAAGATTGTATCTTTTACATCGTAAGCAGTGCCGGGCGCTTGCTATCGCCACCACCGGCGGTAATCCATTTACCCCGGTTGAATTTTAAAATACGGGTGTAAAAGAAACTTTTATGTGCGCTGTTTGCAAATTATGCTAAAACGGATTTGGTTGAGGATTACCAAATCTGGCTTAATGAACTCAGATAAATAAACGAGAAAGAACAAAATCTACTGAAGTTAGTAATAGATTAGAAAATGTGTTGTTTTAAAATGGAAAGCAACTGCAGTTAGGTGCAGCAATTTTTCTTAGCAATCACCTAATAATACACCGAGCAGGATTTTCCAGAAATTCCGCCGTGCACCTCTAAGACGTGAAGTCCGCTCGTAACCACGTACAGAAACAATGTATTAACTCACTTTATTACATTACAGTAAATAACGACTGTGTACGTGCAACAAATGCATTGCCCATTGCTCTAAACTTCGTTGTAAACTCACTCAATCGATTTCCTATTAAATTGCCGTGTGGTATCAGCTATTTACGAGCGACCACTAGCATTCTAAGAAACTAAAGATTTGTGGAATCAAGATAATGGAATAACACCATAACAGATTACGTACTAATCTTTACTGAATCGATGTTGCGGTCCTTGGGAATCACCAAATAGCGAAAACAGAAGTCAGGCTCGAACTTCACACAGTATTAAATGAAAACAGCTCTATCTCTTAATAGAATGAACCTTATCAAATCCAAAACTAATTGGATAACTAATAGACGAAGTCCCTAGTTGACAAATAAAACAGAATTACATTACCTCTCATCTGAGACCAGGAATTTAATTGGCGACGACGTATTTCGTTAGAAAAGAATTTTTGGGCAAAATAAAATATTCACCGAATTGTCCCCCCGGCTTTTTCTCGTAAAGGCAAATTACTGAGAACAAAGAGAATATCGATATCGTCAACTGATTGGTAAGACCCGAAAATTGAATTCTGTATTGCTGAAGTTATGAAATGCACCGTCTAGGGGACAATGAGGAGAGACGACGTTATGTTGTTTAGAAGAATCTAGTTGATGAAATTCTTGAAAGCTTTTAAGTAAAAACGCGACCAGAGGACCTAGACAAACTGTCTTCACGCCTATACAAATATGACTTTACTATTTACTATGTTGCCTTTTTGCTTGTCTACTAAAGTCACCGGCTGCACGCACGAAAAAGTGTCACACCGTTACACGCGCCGCGATCAACACCCAGCCCAAACCCTTGGACCTATAAAACTGAAATTTTGCACAGTGGTGCCCTTTATAATGTAGACAAGGAATAAATAAGGATTTTTCGAAATTCAACCCCTAAGGGAGTTAAATAGGGGATGAAAGTTTGTATGAAAGTCCGTTAGTTTTAAAGTCAGGATCTTAAAATGTTGTGTTTATGCTGACGATTGAAAATTATTTTATACGTGTCTCAGCGTTTTAGATAATTCCTCCCCGAAAAAATTAAAAAAGGGGATAAAGTTGTGTATGGGAAAGTCCTTAATTTTTGAAGATAAAATTACAAAATTTATTGTCTACGCGTATGGTTGGAAGCTAACGCAACGGTGTTGTTAGAATTTCAATCCTTATGGGGGTGAAAAGGGGATGAAATTTTGTTTAAGTTAAAATCACTAATATCATGAAAAATGACGTAAACACACAAAATTATCGTCCGTAAACCGACTTAACAGACAGCCAGTTTTTTGATTCACGTAATTATGTATGTCTTTACACTAGGATTCGCGGCACCGTACCTTGTCATTTTATAATATAATTTATTATACCTAGACGTATATTAACAAGTATTATTTAAATAACTTGTTTAATCTCCACAAAAATACAACAAATCTAGCATGTGCCAAAAGTCATAACTGAATATAAATAAGAAACGTGTTTTTTGCTTGGCAAAATAAAATCTTGGAGCCTAATGTCTCCCCAAGGAGTAAGAAGCAATAATTCAAATGAGGTGAACAAGATGAGGGGGCTACGTTCATTTTTGCAAAATAGGATTATGATAATGATGACTTTGAAACACGTGCTGTGTCCATTGAGAAAGAGGGAGATGCACTCCTCAATAATCCCTGATTTATATCACAGAAAATTAGAAAGATAGAGGGAAATTCTTTTATATAAATTAAACTAAAAATAAATTGTCAAAACATACAAACACTTAAAATTAAGTGGATTCAGGCTGAAATATGGTTTCCTAAATTGAACCAATTGTCCTAAAAAATAAATGTAGAGGAGGAAACAAAACTACACTGGAACAAAATTATTTGTGAAGACGCGTTTGACAACGCGGAAAAATGTTTTGTCATCAGGCATCAAAATGGTTTTGATGTGAGTCTAAAACTGGAAATACAATCAGTCTAAGCGGAACACTTTTCTAAATCTAAGCACAAAAGGAAAGCCCATAATAAATGAACCAGTGTTGAAGAAATTACAAATTCTCATTCTCTCGAAACTCCGTCTTTTGTTACCAAACATGCTTTTGAACACCAATATTTATTTTGGGAACAAAGGGGGACTTCCTTAAAGGGTGTCCTACAAACTCAAGCATGATACTTACCAGTGGCGTAGTTAATCCTAGTAGGGCCCTGTATCAAATTGTTGTTTTGGGGGCCCTTTGAACCAGAGTGCGGCGAAGCCCAAAAAAAAGGAGAAAATCACAATTTATTTTTGCAAAACTAAGAAAATAGCACTCTGACTTGCATCGATTTACCTGTCATTCATTTTACTAAGAGAATGTGTAAGCGAGCAAAGTGAGACAAACAGAAAAAATGACGTATGCCACATTGGGCACCCGCTTTAACGGCACCTGAGGTATTCCACATAAGGCACCCATCAATATTTTTCGCAGGTGCCATTAGTGAAACAGTTTATTATTTAAAATTTTATTCCACAAACGGCACCGACGGATCAGTAGGTACTAGTGTTGGGCCGCCCGCCCGGCCGTTTACTTTTATAGGACGTCAAAATTAAAAATTCGATTAAAATCAGTAGAGTTTAAAGACATGATAAAAATATAACTTCTATATGTCTTTAATAATTTTAATATCACAATATCCCAATTCATTTGGGGTCGGCGCAGCCTGCCTTTATGATGGTTTATAAAATCATCATCATCATTCTCTTGCCTGTGATCATGACTAGCATAATTATGTTATGACTTATGAAGAGCTAAAATAGAAAATTACAGCATCCTGAAAGGGTTTAAATTTTTATCGAAAAGCGAGCGAAGCTAGCTCGAAAAATTGGTGCTTTCTGGACCGCAATAAGTTATATTTTCATTTTATCTTTTATCAAGAAGAATATTTGAGGTTGGGAGAAGGTTTTGTGATTTTTTCCTCATCAGGGGCCCCTTGTTACTCGGGGGCCCCATATCATTTATACGGCGGCAGCTACGCCCCTGATACTTACATTATAATTGAAGCCCAGAAATAGTCCTAACACAAACAAACCCTGTTTAGAACTAAATATCCTTAGAAGAGTCTATAGTTCCTTCTATTCCGGGAATGGGCGGTTTCTTAAACAGATTTTTAGTGCGTATCCCTTGCCTCAGGGTGTAGAGTTACAAATCTCCGTGATGGCTCCCACGCGGAACCAGCGGTTGTTAATAAATCTTTTCGACACGCCTTCTTAGGATCTTCTTACCGGTTTACAAGTCAAAATTTACCGATTCTGCACGATGACAGTTGGTATGGCTTTTAAGATTTAATGTTAGGACTTGATGGTGTTACGAAACTATTATTATTTTGATTTTTCTTTTCGTAGGGTGTTATCGGATCGGATCATAGATAGATAATTTATTAGATGTCATATTTTATCAGGCTTCTTTGTGAACGATCGGACAAAGTTGTAGTTACGAACAAGGTTTTTTTCCAAGTGCAAAGTACGACATGAGTGTGTTTTTTATTTCAGACGAGACATCTAAAGCTTGATTGTTTTTTTTTTCTACCGGACATCCGGTATCTATGGGCCTAAAATGCCGCTTTAGCAGAACGAATGTATACCCTGTTTACTCTTGTATTTTGTTCCAAAGCGCAATTTCTTTTCACCATACCTTGAGGAAAAAATGTGTTGTGTTTAGGAGAAAAAAAGTATTCCCCCGTGTGAACGTGATCTATCGGCGAAAGAGTCCGCACGCCTGTTTATGGTCGATAAAACATCTAGGGAAGGTCTATTTATGTTGTTTTTTATAAAGGGGAACATGTGTTGATAGTATTAAATAAGAAAACCACACGTGTGGGTGGCACCGGTGAACGGCGTTGTTTTGTATATCGCTTAACTACCATCCATCTACATTTTTGTATCGCTTTTCTAGGATCTACATTTTGTAATAAAAATTGTTATGTACTCGTAATTCAGGATTCAGTGCTAGTTTTCAATCACAGTTGATCGAGTTAAAATTACAAAGTTATCTATTTGATTACCTGGTAAAGGTTGTAGGGATCCGCTGGATGCGAGACGCACGGGACCGGTCAATGTGGCGACATTTGGGGGAGGCCTATGTCCAGCAGTGGACGTCTTTCGGCTGAAATGATGATGATAGTTACATAATTATTTAAAAAAAAAAAACATTCCTTTTTTTCCTTGATCATGAACATTGAACGTGTTTCATAATTTATTTCACAGCTAAAGGAGTTTTAACTCTATTATTTTATTCAGTAATGAACAAGTAGAGAATATGTAATTTTGTTATTAAAACAGTAAAAACTTATTCCACGAGAAAGTAAGTAAAGCGTGACTTGGACGTTAAATTATGTAAACCTCTTTTATATTTTAGTTTCCAGAATATTAAGTAAGGTTTTGCTTTATTCAACAGAAAAGTAAAACGAAGTTATCTCAGTTTTATGAATTTTGTGGTGTGTTTAATAAAAACTATTATATTTTTACTCAGTCAAAGTATCGTGTTATTTTCTTACTTCATTGAAAGGTTGTTTTCTTTTTATTTAATTTTGTTTTATTGTTTTGTCCTGTGCAAGTCAAATAAATACTTTTTGTTTATTTTCTTTCTATTATTATGTCATGTAGTAAATGGCTGGTATGTTGTTTTGTTTGTTGTTGTTTGTGTGTTTTTAACCGACTTCCAAAAAGAGAAGGTTATCAATTCGTCTGTTTTTTTTTTTTGTGTTTTTTCAGCCTTTTTTTCGCCAATTGTGAACCGATTTCGATGATTCTTTTATGTTTAGAAGAAAATTGCTTCTCGGTGGTCCCGTTTCAATTTGGTGAAGATCTGATGGTGATCTTCGGAGATATGCAATGGAACTCTTCAATTATAGACAGCAAATCGGTCGTGATTGCTGCAATCGCTTGGATGTTTGTTGTTGTCACAAAATCATAACATAACATCACGCCTGTTTGCTCTGAGGGAGTATGCAGATGTGTACAGTACACCCACATTTCGACAGTTCGGTCTGTTAGGTTCCATTTTATTGGGGATGGCCCTATTACCATGACATGTATTGTTAACAATATGAAATAAATGACTGCCACATTGGTCTAGTGGTGGCGACTACTCAGTATGAGGTCATGGGTTGATTCCCAGGTCGGGCAAAGTGTTATTGGGTTTTTCCATCAGTAATTTCTCAGTAGCAGTCACGGAGTCTGGATTTGCGCCACCGCTCACCCCCTATCACATGGGACTTAAACATAACTGGCGAAATGTGGGTGTGGGTCCTATGGGTAAACCTCAGCCCAACTCTTCGGAATTACAGGCGTGATGTTATGTTATGTTAAAATAAATGTATAGCTAATATTTGTATAAGATATTACAACTAAAAATGGTAAATTAAAAAACTTTTTTGCAAAAAATAAAACCGACTTCAAAAACACAACAAAGTGAAAAATAACTGGTCGGTGGCAAAGAAACTGAATCAAACACACAGAAGTCACCGACTTCTGAAGCTAAAGTTATTTTTCACTTTGTTTTTGGAGTCAGCTTTAATTTTTGCAAAAAAATTATTCTATTTTAGGGACTACTCACACTTATTCAGCTCTATTCAGCGCGTCCGTTCAGCTGAACTGATGCGTACGCGTCTCATACAAAATCGTTGTTTTCTATGGGCGTAACCTGAATAGAGCTGAAATAAGTGTGAATAGTCTCTTTTGTATTTTATGTTTTCTATATTGTATGTCTTATTTATTGCATCGTATTGGACGAGTCTGTAAAGATGTTATAATTGGTGGTAATAATAAAATTAATTAATTAATTTTGCAATAATTTGCTATCACTAACAGGTTATTAAAGGACACGACTTTGCCACATAAGCGTTTATTTAGGAATCATAACATGTTCCACTTAATTGCTTTAAACTATACCTATTAATAAAACAACGAGAATTTACCCACATTAAACAACATTAGGTACAAGCTTAATTAAAAAAGCTTTTCGACGTTTAAAAGATGTCGGATCATTACGATTGTAATCTTAACGAGCTCTTAACGCGTTATTTGAAGATAATATTTACATTAGCGCAGAACACTAATTGAAAGGCACGCTTAAACAATTTCTTAAAACAATCATGTCTGGCGGTGGGCAGTAGGCTTACTTTTAGTAAACAAGCCTATCTTTGGGTGCAAGACGACACTGTGACAAATTATGATGTATGAGGACAGATACGTTTTGTGCCAAAATTGAAAGTACATCGACCGGGATTGGTTGCGCGGTGCGGTCGAAGTTCAAACCTGAACAATGGGTTTCCTCTAAAATCTGCAGTACCGTCCATTGCAACCATGCTGGAACTGTTTAGTAAGTTGCTGATCTCTTGTCTTCTCGCGTTAATCATGGCTAGTACGGCTCTAAACTAGTTCCATTGGCTTGGAGTATAAAATAATGTTATTTAGGTTATGGCATTACTTGCGCTTCATCGAAACAAGTCCACTGCTGGACATAGGTCCCCTAAGTGTCGCCACATTCACCGGTCCCGTGCGACTCGCATCCAGCGGATTCTTGCGCTTCAGTTCAGGAATATTAGGCATCACATCCTAGACCTTCGCTACTCATGAGACCTAATGGCATCTGATCTAAGGTTTCTGATATCACTTGATCCATTTGTAAGAGCGATTTCACCAAGAAACTGAAAGCGTTCAGCGCATTTGAACGCAGTTCATATGCTCTCAGAGAGACATCTTTGGTATGGAATGTTGAATCTGACCGGTCTGTATTCGCCTTAGATGTAATACTTTCAGTTTCATTGGCGAAATTCCCATTTAGAAGTAAACCTTCTGTGAGCACTTCATTATTTTGTGCTTTAATATTATCCTGTTCAAATATGACGCCATTAACTTGTTTTTTCCTCGTTATTTCTACCCTCGCGTTAAGTTATGGCAGGCGACATGTGTTGTTCATTATTGGAAATGACACGTTACATTCGTTAGTGATTCAGGGGTGTTATTATGTTTTTAATGGTTATATTTTCATCCATTGCATTAGCCGTAATATGGAATAGTTTTCCGAGGAATCGGTTTTTTTTTTAATTCAGACCAAAACGTTTCAAAATCAGACTATCGCAGTTTAGTGTCATGTTTCTCCTTAGTCATTCTACTGTCAGTCTGCCCACAGTCATAGAGATCAAATTACCTACTTTAAAAAGAAAACGATAATACTAACATAAATTCTGATAAAAAGCTCATGAAAGTTCAAAAAACTGGGATGTTCCAACACAAACGAATTCCGTAATATTCTAGGTAAATAGATTAAGTTATTATCTAAACAAACAGAGGGACCAGACAGCTGGTCGCCAACTCGCCATACTGCCGGGGTTTTATCGTTTTTCCCGAAACGATTTATCATAGAGGTTAGTGTCAATACATGACGGATCACTGCTGAGTGTGCTTGAATCGATAAGTTTGTTTATGGTTACGCTAGCTTTTGACCGTGGCTTCACTCAAACTCAAAGCATTAATTTCAAATAGACCTTAGCAGGCACTTTTGCTTTGTCAAAAACTAAAAGATGAAGCTATACATTGGGAAGTCACAAGGCATAAAAACTGTCAAAGTACTGCAGTACGATTCCCGTTGGAGTCGGAAATTATTACACAGAAGCCGGAGAGAAGGTACTAGTGAAAGATTTTTTTAGAATCTGATCAGGTAGTTCCAAAGTTTAGCCCCTACATTCAAACATACAAACTGTACTTACCTCTATATGTTACTATGTTAGTATTGATAAATGCTTTGCCAGCCATGTTATTATGACTGTCTGGGGCTTAGTATAAACTGCTTATCGGATTGGAGTCTGCTAATGAACTGTTTTGATGATTTGTATTGTTTATGATTAGGTCAAACACTAGAGTTTCAGCTGAAGTAAATACCTAGCTGGATAGTGAATTCAAAATGAAACGTTACATGGTAATGGCTGCCACTGAGATAAACTTAACTAATGGTAGCCATGCACGCTAGGTTGGTTATCCATGATAGTTTTTATGTGCATGCAAAACCGAGTTCCATTCCAAGGATATATGAGCACGTTTATGACAAAATAGGATAAAAGTTTTATCCTCATGCACAGTCAAAACTGGGGGCCTAAAAATAGCCGCAATGGCAGAATCATAATAGTGTTACGAGCTGGGTATGGGATAAATTAATTACTACCGATTAAACTACAAATAACTTTATTAAAATTACAAAACACCTAAAACTCAATCACAAATAAGTACACTACTGATCACTATTCGCTTAGATATCGCATTTCTAGTTTACTTCGATTCGCTTCGTTGTGTAGCCAAAATCAGACTGCCTCTCCCGCAAACACGTCGATTATTTCTAAGGGTACTCCAAAACGACAGAAGACTTCCTGAACTAATTTATCCGCGACAGTTGTAGTTTCTTGGTTAGGAATGGCGAAGACTTCTGGCCATTTTGTGAAGTAATCCATGACCACCAGGAAGTACTTGTTTCCGCTCTCACTTTCTGGAAATGGTCCCGCAACCTCTAGTGCTATCCGTTCCCAAGGGGCTCCAACGTTGTACACTTTTAATGCACATCTGCTGCGTGTGGTGGGGTCCTTTCACGGCCGCACAACTGGTACATTTGCGACACCAGTCCTCCACATCATCTCGACTGTGGATCCAGTAAAAGCGTTCTCGAATGTTTAGTAGAGTCCTTTTTACCCCCATATGTCCTAAACATGCATCATGGTAGAGCCGTAGAACATCCGGTACGCTTTAGGAACAACCATTTGTAGATGACAGCTGTCCCCTCGAGCGTTTTCCCATTTACGGCACAAAACTCCATCATGGATCACCAAACTGTTCCATTGTGCCCAATAACTCTTCGTGATGGAACTCATTGCAACCAGATCACTCCACTTGGGTGTAGGAGCACCAGCTTTGATCCACTCAAAGATCTGTTTGATGTCCGAGTCATTTTGCTGAGCCTGCTGTAGGGTTTCTTTTCATTCATCGCTGAGATCCGTTCTTAGCATCCTCACGGGCACCACTTCCTTAGACTCCTGTCTGGAGCTGTGCTTCCAATCTTCAGACAAAGGTCTTCTTGACAGTGCATCTGTGTTGCTATGGTTTCTCCACTGTTGCTGGGCAGTCATTCCAGCCGCTTTTCCCTGCAGGGATTGGTCTTCTCTCGGTGTTCTTCGCTTTTTACAGTTTGACCGAAGGTGACCCCTTTCTCCACAAGTGTAACACCTAGGGCTGTACCTTTGCGAACGCTGGCGTACAGGTGATGCCACAACTTGCTTTGGACAGCTTGACCGAAGATGATCCCTTTCTCTACCAGTGTAGCAGCCAGTACTGTAGCCTTGCGCACGGTCGCGTACAGGTGATGCCACAACCTCCCTGACGTGGTGTGTTCGATGGTCTCGCCTCGCTGCCTCTACTTCCAAGGCATGGAACAACGCCTCTTTTAGCGTCTCATGGTGCCGAAGTCTCACAGCGGCTCTAACTTCCAAGTCGCGTATTCCATCAACGAACGCTTGTACCAGATTCCCATCGATAAGTGCAGGGGCAGACTGGTATGCTTTCCGAACCAGCTTTCAGTGCTGCTGTACGTTCTCGGCACTACATTGAACACGATCCTTCAACTTAGTACGAAATACGTGCTCCAGGTGCGCATCGCCGGATCTGCACTCAAACGCCACCAGCAGCTGCCTTACCGAGTGCCTCAAGAATGTTTAGGGCCTGGTCTCGTAGGCCCAAGGTGAGCGCGGTCATGGCTTGCGGTTTTGTCCATCGCCTTCATAACGGCCTCAAATTGAATTTTATAAGCTGACCAGGAAGAAGTTTCACCGAATGGAGGCACCTTAAAGCCCCGCGCTGAACGTGCAGCAACTACTGAAGCCACAGTCACGTCTCTAGTCTTCAGTTCTCCCAAAGCCTTTTTCACCCCAGCGATTTGAACTTCAGCCTCTGAAATACGGTTCTCGTGCTGGTGAACCTGATCCTTCATCACCTTCAGATCTTTTCCAAAAGTTGCATGAAGATCCTTTATGAGGAGCATCTGTTCTTCTTGGCGGCGGAGCTGCTCCTCTTTATCTCGCTGCAACTGCTCTTCCAACCGACGAGCCTGTTCCTCTTGACGGCGAGCCTGCTCCTCCTTATCTCGTTGCAACTGCGCCTGTAACTGGCGCCCCTGTTCCTGCAGCAGCGCCATTAAAGTAGACAAGTCTGGCGCTACTGGTGCTTGAGGAACTCCGGATGGGCCTGCGACTGGCTCTGACGTAGGCTAGACACCACCCGGTCTCTGTGTCGGAGTATCTCCAAACCGCCTTTGGTCCATGTCCTGCTGTCGCTGACTCCTGGTACTGATACCGTCCGTGTCGTCCTTAGGTAGAATTGGCAAAATAGGATAAAAGTTTAATCCTCATGCACAGTCAAAACTGGGGGCCTAAAAATAGCCGCAATGGCAGAATCATAATAGTGTTACGAGCTGGGTATGGGATAAATTAATTACTACTGATTAAACTACAAATTACTTTATTTAATTACAAAACACTTATAACTCAATCACAAATAAGTACACTACTGATCACTATTCGCTTAGATATCGCACTTCTAGTTCACTTCGATTCGCTTCGTTGTGTAGCCAAAATCAGACTGCCTCTCCCGCAAACACGTCCATTATTTATATGGCGATCGAATGTTCGAGAAAGATCCACGACTTCCTCGAACCTTCTTTAGAGTAGGTACCTACCTACTACTACCTACCTACCTACTACAACCTAATACAACCTACCCACCTACTACAACCTACCTACTTGTAGGTACCTACTATCGTAATTGTAGGTACGGGTAAGACGTAACAATAGGATAATGGTTACAGACAGGGTTTATTATTATAAATTTGTCATTTTGTGACCATTTTACGGATTGTAACGTAATTCATATGGGTTTGACGCAGAATGTGCATAACGCAAAATGTGCACTTGACACAGAATGTGCACAACGCAAAATATGAATTTCCATTCATTTGGCCCCCAGCACATGCATAACCAATCTATCGTCGATGGCGGGCTTAAGACGATATTGAAAAGAAATTTAATCGCACAATTAGAACCGACTATAAAGGCACAATTTTTACAATGGATTCTGTTTGTTTCCTATGGAATTAAGTATTCACCTATAGAGTAATATTCACTGTTCATGGAGCATAAAAATGAACGCGTTAAGTACCCTTGGATCGTTCAGTTAGATTTAAAACGCGTAATCTTATCGTTCAGTTGTTGCAATCAACCTTGGTTTTTAGAACCGAGAGACTATTTTGTAAAACTTCGCTATACAAAAAGTGGGGAGATATTAATCTAGCTGGTTGAGGGTATGAATTGTTAAGAATTGCATTGCTAAAGCGAAATCTTTCGAAAAGTGACTTCACATTATTAGAGGTTTTTATTGATAAGGTTACATCCAGCTTTAAGTGGCCAATGTTCTCAAGAGACGACCAGTGTAAAAGCGCCAAAGTTCTACAGAAACATTTTATGCAGGTGCTTGTCATTACTAAAAAAATATTTAAAAAAGATGTTAATCATTTTTCTTTAAATCAGGGCTCTTAAATTGATCTACTGACATTACATTGATGCCGTGATTATTGCACTATTGTAAAAGCTTGCAATTATGGTCTGGTCTGCCTAGCCTTTTCCCAACTATGTTGGTCGGCTTCCAGTCTAACCGGATGCAGCTGAATACCAGTATTTTACATAGAGCGACTGCCTATCTGACGTCCACAACCCAGTTAGTGCTTGGCCTGCTGGGTAATACGATACTACTTGGTAAGACTGGTTGTCAGAATTTTTGGGCCACTGGACTACCTGTAACGACTGTCAAAGATCTACAAATGACAGCCGGGACCTACAGCTTAACGTGCTCTCCGAGGCACGGAGGAAACTCGATATTAGAGTGGTCACCCATCCACAGACCAACCTAGGCAAGCAATGCTTAACCTAAAGATCGACCCGAGCTGCTGTTATTACTTAGCCACGAGCTTGCAATTAAATTTTCATATAATGAAAGAAAAGGCAAGATATTTAATTGAGGTTAAGTTTCTCATTCCGAGTCACGTAGATGCAGTTCTTATACGCAATGAAATAATCAGATCAATTGATCTTGGTTAACATAATATGCCTCATTCTCCACAACGAGCTTGTAAAGTGATTCCCTAGGCCGAGGACAAGGAACTATGACGTCAATTTGCTGCTCAATTGGCTATAATAAAACGTCCATAGCAATCTTCAACCCTTGTAGAAGTAGAAGTCATGTCAAAAAAGTCTTTTATCAACGCGATGAGTTACTCTACGAAACCTACCTACTAAAGAAATGCTGTAGTAACGCGAATCATCCAATTATGCTGCCTGTTGTTGAAATTCATGTCAGTTATGTTCATCGTTTGTTTTTACAAACAAACTTGATAAGTAAGCAATTATGATACGATCTGTGGATTGTATCGTGTTACTTGATACGAATGTTTCTGTCAGGTATTTTGTGATGCGTTCATTATTTGACTGTACCAAATACCTATTTGTTGTTTATTCATTTTCGTAAATTTATTTATTTATATTGTACATATTTATTTTATTTCTACTTTACAAAGAGCCGTTTATATTGATATTTATTAATTTGTTATACACACATCAAAAATGTCTAGGGATCAAGCATTTTTATGCGGATTTCTTGAGATTGAGATGTGGCTTTGTAATAAATTTATGATTTTATAAATTTATATGGATCCTTTTTGGTGCATTTCATAATTTGAATCAGGAACTCTCAATCAAATTCGAGTAAAAGATGAAAATAAGCTGTCAATATTTTCCCTATAAAAACATACAACGCATTGAAGACATTATTAGTGCTACTGTTTCCCTACTACTGATTAAAACCAACGTTATTATGGAGCGGCGACGTCATTTAAGCAGGGAAGAAATGCTCAGAGCCGTGGGAATGATAGAAGCTGGTTCCCGGCAACGTACTGTAGCTTTAGCTCTGAATACAAGTCAGAGTGTTATCAGTCGACTTTGGACACGTTACCGAAGCACTGGTACCGTGGCTGAGCGCCATGGAGGACGGTATCGCTGCACCACACGGAGACAAGACCGATACATTCAAATCTTAACTCGAAGAGCTCCAACAATAACCGCCATGATGTTAGCCGTGAGGCTTCATCACTCTTCAGGGAACTTAATTAGCGACCAAACAGTCAGAAACCGCTTGCATGAAGTGAACCTTCATTCCCGAAGACCGCTACGGGTACCACCTATAGCAATGCACAATCGTAGGATTCGATATCAATGGGCTCTTGAACACAGAAATTGGGCAGAAGAACAATGGCGTTTCGTGTGCTTTTCTGATGAGTCTCGTTTTGGTATGAGACCGGATACAAGACGTATACGACACTGGAGAACCCCTGGACGCCAACAGCGATTAAAATCCTGCCAGGAAGTCCATCCTTATAGTGGTGGAACCATCATGGTATGGGCGGGTATTTGGATCGGCGGAAGAACTGAGTTGATTTGGATCAGAGGCAACCTCAACGCTCAAATTTATGCTGAGACGATTGTATCAGACGTCATCGTTCCTCTACAAGTGCAAATCGGTCCCTTATTTCAGTTAATGCATGATAATGCACGACCGCACACCGCAAGAGTTGTAAGACAGACTCTCGCCGCAGCTAACATCAATGTCCTGCCCTGGCCTGCTCAGTCGCCAGACTTGAACCCGATTGAGCATGCATGGGATATGCTACAGAGAAGAGCTCTGCCGAATATGGAGGGTATCCAGTCGCAAGAAGACCTTTTTTTGTTGTTGCAACGAACATGGGCGGCCATTCCACAGCGTGATTTGGATGAACTCATTTTGAGTATGCCAAACCGATGTTCTTGTGTTGTTAGTGTTCGCGGTAGAAACACGGATTATTAATTGTTTAAGTTACCCAATAAAATTTTAAAGAAAACTGTTATTTCAGTCTTTTTTTCGAACTTTAATGTTAGTGGTTCAAATGTCAAAAATCCCTTTATTAGGAAAATGGCAAATTTCTTTATTAATGCAAAGGTGACTTGGTTTATCGTTACTGTGACAAACGAAAACACTTTATTTGATGAATCCTTAAAGAAAATTTTAATTAATATCAATCAGGAGAAAAGTTATTGCAAAAATATATGTTGATCCCTAGATACTTTTGATGTGTGTACTTTATAATATGGAATCAGTGTCTAAAAGTAGGTAGCTGTCTGACATCATCGTTTCGAAACTTTCTCATAGAAGTGTCTTCGAGTACTGCCCACGTCTTGAAGCCACCAAGATCTGTTACAAGTGTGGTTTAAATCGGTTTTCAACGACCACACTCCTCACAAACCATTGGATCTTCTATCCTAGTTTTAATAAAGCATACATTTCCGTGATGACAATAGACAGCTGCGTGTCATTGCTATGCCGGTGGCATCCCCAATGGATGCTGCAACATGCATAGTAATAAGTGCATTTGAATAGACGATCACACGTGTTGACATGTAATCATGGTATTTTTGGTGTGCCCTAGATTGTATGCATTATTTGATACCAACGCGGAGCTTGGAAATGATGGGTGACGAGATAAATACTGCTCACGCTCACCAAATGTTACTTTAGCTTTGATGAATGGTTGACTTGTAAATTGTAAATAAAAAAACTTAAGTGGCAAAAACAGGAATACCTACTAATGGCAATGTAAACGAAAATAATGCACTGAATACGTATAAAAGCTGAAGAAATAAATAACTCTCAAGCAAGCTTCAAGGTACGTTTATTTCTCATTTGAAAGCAAAACAACAAGGTAAATGAAAACCGTTCTCAGTGCTTCAGTGAATAAGCAAAGCATTGCTTAGTCAGAAAACAAAACACATAACCACAGCTAGCTTTGCTGGAATATGGTAAAAGGCCAAACAAACCTAATAACAGCCCAGTTTGTGAGAAAAAGATATCATCAGTACGATTACAAAACAAAGGATTTTCATTCAATTGGCCACATTGAAAGCGAACTCGCGTCGTTGCGGCTGTGAACTCTTTGTTTGAAAGGTCGCGCGCCCAGGTCATTGGGTCGATGTATCTACTTCTTTTATATTTCATAACCGCACTAGTGAATTAGTAAATGACAGTAAATTACATGTGATTTAGGCCTAGTTTCCGAGGTAATTTTAACCGGAGTTTATCTAGTCGGTTGTGGTATTTGTTTGATAACTTGACTGACACTATATTTCTAGTTTCACCAATGAAACTAAACGCGATCATCCAATCTGTCAGCTGTCAGTGTCAAATGGTCAAAATAGCACTTCTGACAATGACAGCTCTTAAACGCGGTTTAGATAATTAGACAGATGAATTGGCCTAATTTTTTATTAGTTGTTAAATTCTTATTTTTTTTACATATTCGCAATTTTGATTATAATAATAAAAACTTTTATTTGTTTCACAGTGTGTGAGATGTTACAATGTAGAACTTAGATTCTCTGTTTTGCCGTGAAGCGTACAAATATGAACAGACAAAATGTATTGATTTAAAACAATTCATTTTTCAGGAAGTCTTCCATGCAATCACCACGAAGTAAATGCAAGACTAAAATAACAATTAGTCAAAACAATATAAAAAATTAGAAACTTAAAAAAAAAAAAAAAACATATCAATTAATTAGCAAAAGTTAACATAATTCAAGATTAGATGTCGTGTGATAAAGAAAAAACAATTAAATAGAGGTCAATATAAAAATTCATTAAATAATAGATGTCAGATTCTAGATTAGTATAACCGATGTCAGTCTAAAATGTCAAAGATTCAAACATAATATTTCGTAAAAATAATCAAATATTACCAAGATAGGATGTCAAAACATTAAATTGCAGTAATAAAAAATGTACAACTAAACAGGCATGTCAATCATTAAAAATTATATTACTATTCTTTTGTTCAGAAACTCATTTATATTATTGTAGGATCTACTTACCAGAGAGTTCATTAAATGTTTTTTTGAAAAGGTGAATATTTAACCCGTATGTCCCCAGCCGTTCCCGAAGGGGAACGGAGCATTGTTATTTTAATTGTCTGTAATTGCGAGTATCTAGCGGTTAATATTTTAATTGATTCTGGTATATGGTCATAAATAGTAAGTGCCATACAAAAAACACTACTATGCATCAGCGCTGTTTTGGACTGTCTAGAGCACAACATATTGACGTGTCGTCGACTCCGGTTATTTCTGTCAGACAACTTGAGAAATAAATTCGGGTTGGTTTTAACGAATACGAGGGCTGCACTAAAAGTATCGGGAATGGAATATTTCCACTGTTCCTGTCATATTAAAATCTTTTTAATTGAAAACTCCTTGGTTTTAAAAATCGAATACCATTTATTTATTTATAAAAAAGATTCTCGGTCTTGTCACAAGGTTTTGTCAAACTGGTTTAGTCGTTGAGAAAATGGAACTGACTCGAGAAAATTCAAGAGCGATGATTTATTATGACTTTCGAAGTGGTTTAACACAAAAACAGTGTGTTGACCGGATGATTTCTGCATTTGGTGATGAAACCCCATCCAAAACCACAATTTATCGCTGGTTTGCTGAATTTCAACGTGGACGTGTCAAGCTCAGTGATGATCCCAGCCAAGGTCGTCCAAAAACTGCAGTCACCCAAGAAAACGTTGATGCTGTGCGGAAGCTGATTGAGGAAGATCGACATGTGACATATCGCGAGATTCAGGCAACTTTAGACATTGGCATGAGTCAAATACAAATAATCTTGCATGAACAATTAGGTGTAAAAAAGTTGTTTTCCCGATGGATACCGCATTCGCTCTGTGAAGAGCAAAAAGCGGCTCGCGTTACTTGGTGCGTCAGAACTCTCGAAAGATTCCACGCAGAATCCTCAAATGCTGTATACAACATCGTATCATGGTGACGAATTTTAAAATTTCTATACTTTCCCTAAAATAAAGAATAAATTGCGTGGACAGAGATTTTCATCACCTGAAGAAGCTGTGGACGCCTACAAAACGGCCATTTTGGAGACCCCAACTTCCGAATGGAATGGTTGCTTCAATGATTGGTTCCATCGTATGGAAAAATGTGTCAAATTTCGCGGAGAATACTTCGAAAAGCAATAAATACATTTTTAAATAGTAATGTTGTGTCACTTCCTTGATTCCCGAAATTTTCAGTGCCGCCCTCGTACTGCAACTTCGAATATGTACGTACAGGGTAGTGTCAGTATTTTACATATAATAAAAAAGGTTTACAAGTATCTGTACATTTTAACCCAAACATTGCCCTGATGCTCTTTTTTTGGGCTTTAAATATTAGTTCCCTATTGATTGAGTTTCCCCAAAAAATTATTCCGTATCTTAATATTGAACGTTTTTTGATTGCACTTTTGTTCGTTTTAAATTCAAAATGGCGCAGCACTGCTTTTCTCGCACACTTTTATTGTACACCGCCATAGAGCAACACAGGCCACCGGCGGACCGGAGTGCTCTATGTACACCGCCATAAACTAGTAATCAAACTGCATTTTTAGTGCTTGCAATAAAAACTTTTCATTTTTATACTGACCTATTTACAGTAGTATTTACAAGTACTCAACTATATAGGTAGATTGTACGTACTCGACTTTAGTCGATTAAGATGTTGTCGATAAATGCAGCACCGTATTGAGCAATTTCCTCCCCTTTTAATACTGTTTGTATTGCTCAACGCTTTTATTGCATCCGGCAGCTAATATCGGTGATCTTGTACAGGTCGCAGCCAATTCGTATAACACGCCGTTTTATATAATGGATTGGAAAACGCCGCCGGTATGTAATACGGCGTCCTTATGTTCAGCCGGATTACAATTCTATAAAGTATAGCCGCATTGAATGAGTCCTTCAGGTTCGTCAAGGCAGCGTATAACTTGCCGCCGTTATACAAACGGGCGCATCGTCGATACGCCGCTTTTGAAAGTTTTAGTTCCATTTATGGCCGCAAGTGGCGCTGCATGATCATAACAAGAAACATGGAGTCGCAATCAACAACGGTGTCATCAGTCAAATGGCCGCTTTTCCCGATTTCCTTTTTTTTTCCAACATTTTGAGAATTATGTAGCAGTGGGCAGTGGTTATATTTTTCATTTTTTTGCGATAAAACGCAACATTTTGGAGATATAAGCAAATTTAGAACCTGCTACGACTCCATGACGCGCGCTCGCTACTTCTTTACATTACATTACACACCCACTTCCTGTCACAAATGTCGTCGTCGCTCCGCCGGCCTTCGGCCTACGCTCCTCATGCCAGCTAGCAAAACTTTTAGGACATTTTTGTAGGTTATTTGAAGTATCGGAATTGCTGACAATACGGCTAAACGTTGGAGGGCGCTTTCTCGAACGTATCGCCAAATCCGGCTGAACGTGAGGATGCCGTATTACATAACGGCGGCGTTTTTCAATCCGGCGCGCCATTATGTAAAACGGCGATACGAATTGGCTGCGATACCGGATCCTACTTTTATCTTGGCAACTTTAACGACGACGTGCTAAATAGTTTTTTTTTTTTCGGATGGGAAATCATCAGATCACTCCGCCCGCTCTGGGCGGAGCAGGAGGGAGTGTCAGACTTACTGACTAAAACCCATCCATGTTCCTTCATCGCCCTTTATGTTTCGGGGCCACGGTATCTCTTTCGAACAGTCCTGCAGCCCCGGCAGGCATCGGCCCTTGCGGACCCTTTCCTTTTTGCTGCCCAGGGCGTCTCCCGCGGCCTTAAAATATAATCGAACACTTAAGCTGAACGCAGACCGGGACGACGTTACATTTTTGCCATGAACATTTAAAGTATTCAAACGAATAATAGAAATACGACCGTGGCGCGTCTTTCAATACAAATCCCTTTCGATGCCACGGGATCATTTTAAAGCATAGCAATTTATGTCGTATAACTATAGCAATACGTTTGATTGTCCATTGGTAAAAAATTCAATCCCTTGCCATGCCATCCCGGTCTGCGTTCAGCTTTAAAGAACGCATCTTGTTTCTAAGTTGAACACGGTTCTACTTTTAGCGGCAATGGCAATCTCTCTAAAGAACTCACTGAGATATAAATTAATGAATAGCCCAAACAATGCTGTGGCTGTGCTGTCTTAACTTGTTTGTGGTTTAGTAATCGCTCAAACTATTTGGAGAAGATCAAGTCAATTAACTTTCAAGCAGCCGCCCTAATGAGTGCACTTGTGTAACTCATTGTAACGTCGATTATGTAACTGATGTTTAGTCGCACGTCCATTGATGATACAGTTGCCACACTACGATAGTATCTCACTATTGTTAGCTATGAAAGTGTTGCTAGTTAAAATGGAACGCGGTTATTTTGCTCGGTTTATGGGCAAATGTGTGCCCAATAAAGTTATTATATAACTTTTTATTACTTCAAGTTAAATTAATTGTTTAAAAACTGAAAATTGGGTACCAATTTTGAGAGTCCTTTTTTGGACGCAGATAAAGTTAGTCATTTATCTATTTCACCTATGTATGTACATATCAACATTGTGTGTATAGTGCACGCAGCATCAACAAAACGCATGGTTTTTTATTAGTTAAGTTTTATAAAAATTGTACCTGGAAAATCATTAAACCTTAAAATATGCTTACTTTTTATAACTGGATCCGAAAACTTATGGTTAAAAACATGCTAAGGAGCATTACATGTCCTAATTTACATAAGAAAATAGCTGAGAATTATATTATCCAGAAACATAGCTATTTTCTAGAATTAACAACCAAGGACCTGTCTGTTTAAAAACGAGTTCTTCTACAAACAAGTTTGTCTGGATTTTGGTACCGCAAAAAGATAGTTTTAAAATATACTTTTTGTTATTTAACAGGCGAGAACTGTGTCGGATGGGCTCGAGTTTAGGTTTAAGAGAATAAACGTGTTTTGAGATATTACTGGCAACTATAAATAAACATGGAGTAGGTACCACTAATATTTTCGGAATAAAAAATAATTCGTAACTGAGCCCTGGATTACAACCAGCTTCATGCATTCATCAATTTTCAATTCTTCGCTTCCCACGTTATATTATTTATGTTGTGATTCATAACACATTTAATTGTTTCATATTTACGAGTATATACCTACTCTGCGCGAAGAACACGAACTATGCAGTACTGAACAATACTAGCAAATTGTTAATAAACAGGACATCGATGCCATTGACAATCACTATCACAATAAAGATGTTTACATAATTTAAATCGAAGTTATTATTAGTATTACAATACACTATACCGGTCGTACTTGTAATCGCATTTACACAGCAATATTTTTAAAACGGTCGAATTTCAATCTCATTGTCTTCACTAAGAACTTGGATGTCTTTTAGAGGAGGGGAAGACTAAAGAAACGATAGATGGACTGTGTGAAAGATAATATGACTGGAAAGGAATTCACGTATGAAATGACTACCTAATAAAAAATATGGAGAATAAGAGTTATGGAAGAAGACATGCCACGTCGACCGAGGGCAAGAAAATGATGATTTTTAAATCGGTAATAACTTAAATTAACTTCTGTCGTTGAATGTCACTGACATGTGATTGCGACTAAAAAATTATAAACGACTGTAAATAAGGGAGTCAGTCTCAGTAGTAACTCTTCAATAGCGAAGATTCTCAGGCCATGATCATAGGCAGCAGATACTACCGCACTGCACTTGACTTATCATCTTTGACTCCATTATCTCTGGGCTGCACGACCATTGCGTATACTGATACAGCCAAGGACCTTGGTGTCTTAATTGACAGCAATCTTTCTTGGCGAGCTCAAGTGAATGAGGTTAGTCGTAAGGTTCAATTTTCTTTTCACGCGCTCAAATCCTTACAGAGCTTCTTGCCATTCAAAACCAAAATTTACTTAGCTCAAACTCTGATTCAGCCGATCATTGATTACGCTGATGCCTGCTATTTGGATGCCACCGAGGAGCTGTTAAACAAGCTTGAGCGCTTACAAAACCTCTGCATTCGTTTTGTGTATGGTCTGAGGAAATATGACCATGTTTCTCACTTCCGCAAGGAACTCAAGTGGCTCCCTATCCGTCTTCGCAGGAACACTCGGATATTATGTCTCCTTTACAACATCCTTCATAACCCTGCATATCCCAGCTACCTGCGCGATCGTTTTTCCTTGACCCGTCCTCCTGATGCTCTGTGTAGATCCCACCTCAGGCATCATCTTAATTTCCCATCCCATAAAACCGAACTGTATTCATACTCCTTCTCTGTTCACGCTGTACGTTTGTGGAACTCACTTCCGCCTAACATTCGAGATTCTAAAACAATATTTCTCTTTAAAAAACAAGTCAAAGAGCATTACCTCTCTTCTCAGTAATATTCTTCATATATATATGTATGTATATGGGTAAATATTTACAATATATTCTTATTTTATTATATGTGTATGTATTTGTATGTATGTTTATTATTATAATTATAGTTTTGTTTTAAGTTTAAATTTAATTTTTTTTTGTCTAACTTTTTTACACACTGTGTCTACATTTCTTATCCAACTTTCCTCTCGCAGGTCTGCTGGAAGAAATTTCTTAAGAAATAAGCAGTACCTTTGTGCTCTTCTATGTAAATATATTGTCCTATAAAGTATTTTGTGTGTACATAAATAAATAAATAAATAAATTCTCTGCTTTTGCTCCTCTCTTTGAATTAAAGGAGTCGTAACTTGGGCTTGCACTTGACTGTCCCTATGACGTGTACTTGCGTGACCCTGTACCCGCCCTTGCTTACTTCGTTGCAAGTAAAGATAACACAGTATTAATGAGCTAAAGGTATGTTGTAGTTTGTACACTGATCTTTTAACCTGACATGTAATTGTATTTAAGTACTTGACTTTGAATGTGGTGTTGTTTACGTTGTAACTACGAGCACACCTTGCGATTATTTTTTGTTAAGACATTCAAATTTCTTCCTTTATTGTGTGGTTTAGTGCCTATAATCCTGGTGTCCGAGTTTTTATGCCGCCCATGATGGACCTTTGACTTTGGTTCACATGCCGTCGAGAAATATCTCTCAGGCATGCTGGTTTCCTTACGATGTTTTCCTTCACCGAAGCAAGTGATAATTCAATACACACATAAACAATCATAGATTTAAATAGATACGATAGACAAGAAAACGAGAACAAACTCGTAATCTGCTTGCAAAAGTTTAAATACAAGTGCGTGTCAAACTTGGCACTTACGTCATTTTGCTTTAAGGCCTTACTGACAAAATCTTCTGATAAACCTCTCTTTAGTGTCTTAAATCTTCACTTTTTGTAAGGGTTTAAATGAAAGACGATTATAGTCTTTAGGGGCCTTAACATAGGTGTTAGAATACGGCAAAAAGTTGTCTTTCCAAAGGTGGCAGAGGTCAGGCGGTTATTGATCCGTGAATGAATTTGAATGATTGATAAGTCAATGAACGGGCGCGTTTATTTGAGCCAAGAACTAAGTAATCAGCAATCATTTTCACTATCATTAGGGGAAACTTTTATGATTGCCTAAATAAAAGCGCTCAGTTGAATTTTCAGCATAATCATAATCAGCCTATAATGTTCCCACTGCTGGGACACCATCACGCAGGCCCAGTGCGGGTTGGTAGATGTCACAACATGTCTGTCCGACAGTTAATCTTGGAAAAGCCTCATAGCTGAGTATTTTTTCACGATTACGATGTTGGTCCCTTGGAGAAAGTTGGTCAGTTTGTTGGTCTTTTTGTTTTGGGACAAGCCCGCTACACTCTTCCCAAAGCACTGCAACTCCTGAAAGCCAAAATCAACAGTGGCGACTACCAGCAAAGCGCCGAGACAATGATGCTCGAGAAGCAATTTAACTGTCTTAGAACGAAATTAATCAGAAAAGAATAGCGCCGGAGGAGTAGAAGAAACCATAATTTCCACTTCTTTCAGTTTGTTGGCGTATACTATAGATCACGCCCTTAAGAATAATTTGTAAATCAAACATATTATATTATTAAGATAGTGTGTCTTTATTCCGATTGGAAAACAGAATATCTATGTTTCCAAATATACAGGATGTTTGGCTTATAGACCGACACAACTAAATTTTTTTTTTTTTTAATCAAATTTTGTTTTTGCCATAACACCCACAAACGAAAAAAATATTTTGAATTATGTATATTAAGTTATTGTATATTATGAAATTGGTATAACGTTTTTATATACTACGCATGGTCCGCCGGCCGCGGCCCCTTAAATATGACCACACTTTTCTGATACCCACTGTATAAATCGAACATAAACATGAACAGACGTCCAAAAACGTACAGCAAAATGGTTCGTCCTTAATAGTACACTGGAAGGACATAAAGTGACGTCACACCTCGTGGAGCTAATTAAACGACGCGGATGTGACTCGTTAGTCGTCTTTCATTTGCTCGCTTAATTTGTATTTTCATTATTAACTCACTGCACTGCACCAGTTAACTTTTGAAAGGTCGTTGGGTTAAAAAGAGGTTGAGTAAAAAAGGGTTTTTGTTACCTTCGATTTTATTAGTAGATTTTTTAGGCCCATTTCAGAGCGAAACCGGAGATACTCTTAGCTGCGTGCGACGAGTTCTAAGTAAGCTTAGTGTTTGCAGATAATAGGGTTGTTTCCACCATCAATAAATTGCAAATCTATTTAGTCCGTCAGTTAGAGTATTGGACAATAATGGACACGTATTTTTTGTTTTTGTAAATCAATGAATATTGACAAAGATAAAATGCATCAAAACTCGGGACTGGGGGCTCGTGTCGTCACAACGCACTAAAAATTATAGCACGGCGTGACGTATTGAGAATTTTAAAAGCGTCGTATCTTTGTCAATTTTGGTTTACGTAACAAAAGAAAAAAATCCTATCAAATATTTTTTGATAATATAACTGACGGACTAATTAGACCTTAACACAACTTGCAAAATGTGGGTGTACTTTTTAACCGACTTCAAAAAAGGAGGAGGTTATACAGGGTGTAAACCACCTCGTCACGAAGCCGTCAACCAAGCATTCTGTACATCAAAACAAGTGCCTTTCGGCTGTGTTAAGAGGTGTTTTACACCCTTTATGTTCGTGTGTATGTTTTTTTTTTTTTTTTATGTTACCTGATTCCTCTCCCATTTGTGGACCGATACTCAGAATTATTTTTTATTAAATACGTTTCTGCCTCACCTTTCGGGGATTTACAGGCGTAATTTTCAGATGTTCATATTATGTAGGGTAGTTATGAGACTTACTGCAACGATATTCTCTAATTTCCTTAAAACTTTGAAAGCCACATTTGCTATGCCAATGTTGCTTGCTATCAAGCAAAAAAAGCTTCGTGGATGTGTCTCATAGACAGGAACCATCTATGTATTCTTTTTTTCATTATTTATTTTCTTCATATAATCGAAACGGAACCCTGTGTATTTTTAGAAAGTAACTAGGTACCTCATAGAATTTTAAAAATCAAAATTCATTTCACATCCTCATTGAAAATCGACGAGACTTGGTATTTTCTCTCTGGGACATTGGCTCATTGTGGTCCCTAGCTCTATGTATTTACCACAAGTAAACTATTCGAATTCAAACAAATTACGGAATTTATTTCATTAAATAAAATGAACCTAATGTATAGTAGGGCAAAAATCAAGTCATGAATCACTCATACGCGTGTAAGCCAACGCATTATTATTTTAAAGAAATGTTTGTTCTTACATCGCATGATATGTATAATTTTCCCATTTGTAATCACCAGAAGAAAGAAATAATGGTTCACAAACAAACGAACAGTAATAAATATAAAAGAAACGGTGACTAAGAACTTTTGAAAGGGAGGGTCGTGAATTTGTGATTCTTTGCCCTCTTTCATATTGGCTTCGTTTTAAAATGACACAAAAACTGCGTTGCAGTTCAGAACTCCCAAATGTTTTATTAATCACATTTGTTTCTCTTACAGGTACAAGTCAACGTTTGGTTGCAACTTCTGAAACTATTCTATAAGCGTAAGATGTAGTAAAGTAATAAGTTTCACCTCTCGAAACAACATAATATCACGCCTGTAATCCCCGAAGGATCAAGCAGAGGTGTACATAATAGTACACCAGCATTTCGCCAGCTATGTTTAAAGTCCCATGTAATAGGGGGCGAGCCTATTTCCATCAACCGGGCACAAATCCAGACTCGATGGCTGCTACTGAGAAAACCCTGATAGAAAAACCCAATAATACTTTGCCCGACCTGGGAAACGAATCCAGGACCTCGTGTTGAAAGAAGCAAATATGATGATAAAAGCGTAAGATGTAAAAAAGTAATAAGTTTCACCTTTCATAACAAGTTATTAATAAACCCGCTAGTTCGACGAGATACTCGGTATTCGATGCCCATAACGAGAATGTAAGTTTAACTCGGCCCAAATAGATCGGTATTTCGCGTATTAGTATTCAACCTTCATTCTCCCCAGGATAACAGATTTAGTTAACGCGCTTGCAAGGAGCTCGACATATTAAAAGGAAATTAGATTTGAGGCGGGCTCCAACTTGACGATAAAGTCACTTCAGCCGCCGGAATATGGGTAATTTATTAGAATTTCTATTATTTCGTGTGCTTTGTACAGAGGGAACAATTTATTTCATATTCTCTGAATGTTTTGCCTGCCTCTGACATTTAAATTCTTTTCGTTATTGAATTTCGAGAGTATACAGGCCAATGGCACAACACTAAACGTTAAATACAAGAGTAACTAGTTAACTTTTATTTATTTAACCTTTGTTTTATCATTGTTTTAATTTGTGGTTGTTATTGCTTGGATAATTAATTTTGTGAGTCGTTTACACGAGAATAATTAAGCTACCAAAATGGAGACCTCTAATTTCATTGAAGTATTTATTAAATGATGTTTTTTTTAGTGGCAATTTCTTCCGTCGTATTTAGTGAAAGACATTTCCTAAAGCGGCCTATTCACGGTACATAAATCATTGCGTAATAAAATGATTAAATTAATGTGGATACACTGTTTATGCTAATCATTACTACATTGTCAGAATAGTCAAGTAAACATTCCCTTGTTGCGTGGTAATTATGTAAATATGGCAGTGAATCACGAAATTGTTATATTTTGTGTAGATACACCAAGCTACTACAATCTGTCAAACTAACAGATTTTCAACTTTATTGTTGAGACATTAGGTTCAAGGTTGTTTGGGAAAATTTGACAGTTTCGGGTAGTTTGATTTGCTGGCGTCTGTACTTAATTATGTTGCTTTGCTTCTCCTTGTTGGCTGATTGTAATGACTGAAAGTTTATTACCTAGTTTAAAGAATTTCTTTCTGAATTTGAATAAAGACAATCAATCGTCTCAATCATCCTTTGAAGGCATTGATCAATTTAATTACTATTTCTTTATTTATTTAAGGTTATGTTTCTTCTACTTTTGTCTGCTGTACTTAATAAATAAAATGTGTGTGTTGTGGTAATCTTCGGAACCACTGATCCGATTTCGAAAATTCTTTCAGTAATGACAAGCTAAATTATTCCCGAGTGATAGGCTATATTTAAAACGTTTCCGTGGGATAATTTACTACCATAAGGCGAGTGAAGTCTTGGGCAAAAGCTAGTGTGGTAAAAATGTGACCTAGTGTAAAATTCCTATATACAGGGTGTTTGGCTTATGGACCGACACAATTTTTCAGGGATTTGGGGTCTTTAGCTATGTTCTACCCATACACCCTATGTCCTAAATGTCACGGTTGGGTTGTTTGTTTTTTGTTACATATGATTTTTTTAAGTGAAAAAAATAGCCAAAATGTTTGCTTTAATTCCAAATAACTTTTTCGTTTGTGGGTGTAATGGCACAAAATAAATTCTGTTGTATTCTCCAAAGTCTTTAAAATCTAAATAAATCTTTGTTTGATAGAACTGGTTTCAAGAAAATTTCTTACAAGCTACCAGTTATTTTGTTTTTTAAATGTATGAAATTTTACAAATTACAACAACAACAGCCATTTTGAATTTAGCTTTATTTTAAAAAGTTCTTTATTTGGTAGTGATACTTACCCTTTCTAACGGTATGCAACATGTCACAAAAAAAAATTCAATAGGTAAGTATTCAAAATATTAGTTAGGAGAGTCAGGGTTTTATTATGTTTTTATAAACTAAAGTTATAAATCTTGTTCAAATTTGATTCAAATTAACTTACTTAATTACACCCACAAACGAAAAAGTTATTTGCGATTAAAGGAAATATTATGAGTATTTTTTATTTAAAAAAAAAACCATATGTAACTAACCGTGAGATTTGGGACATAGGATGTATGGGTAGACGTAGCTAAGGACCTCCCAAACCCCTGGAAAAATTGTGATCGGTCCGTAAGCCAAACACCCTGTATTAACGTCTACCAATCTTTTTAACCGATTGTCTTTCAGCATTGTATCCGATTATCAGCATTTCTTAACCATCACTACGTTGTCATTAACATTCAAATATAAATTCAAGTTGCTATTTGAATAAAGCACACTTTGCTTCGTCATAAAACGTTCACAAATTGATTTTGTGACTCCGAACACCAAACACTGCATGTGAAAAATCCAATTTTATACGACGAGCTTTTGTAGTGATTTACAATAACAAGTTCTTTTACCTTACGATAAGATTTAATTTGAAATGAAATCACGTTTTCGTATTTTTTAGTGTTTGGAAATAGAGCGAGGAAAAATATAGAGTGACTATTTTCCATTAGTTGATTGCTTTAACGATAGTCTACTTTTAAGTAACACTTTAGATAACTTTTCTAGATGTGTTTTCTTTTTTTCAGTTCGTTAAAACGTTTATTGTGTTTGCAAATTAACATTCATTTAAGTAGGTAGGTAAGTATGTTGATTTAACTAAAACCTTTTTACATTGAGTGTGAGGACTGTGGTACAGCGTGTAGAAAGTTAAACAACCGTTGCACGTGCAGTATTGTAGGTAAACGTCGTATGTTTGAATTAGACGGATAGTTAAATATATGTCTTATGCAATGGGAACGGTTTGATCACTAGTTTCCTGTCATTAATTACTAATTAGATACTTCATCATCATCAAATACGTCGAAACAAGCTTTTAAATCACTTCACCAACCATGCAATAGCAAAAAGTTCTCTCGCATTGCACTATTTTATAATAAAAAAACCGGTATCTGCCGTTTCGAAATCAGACTCACAAAAACGTCAATATCCGCTTACGTCAACCAGATTTAAACGGAAATAACCGGTAACGTTATGACGCAAAAATAATCGAGTCGGGCGAGTCGACTTATCGATACGTAGGTATCGAGTCGCTAACAGATAGTGATGCGACTTGATGTTCTTGCATTTTCCACACGATTAAGTTCCGAGCGATTGTCGATGAAAAATTGCCATCGCAGTCTTGTCACGATTTTCAACATGCTTCTGAGGATCTGAGGTGAATCCATTATGGACCCCTGCTATATTATGTACACTAGCTACGTCGTTTGTTCTCCGATCTAATCCAGATTATGGTTTCATTTCTATGGCTCTTTATTGGCGGGAGACTCGCTTTATTGGGTGTGGTCAGGATCGGGGTACTGAAGAATACGGTCTATTGATTCCCACATAAGAAATGTCGTAGCTTTCATTCATGTTCATAGATTGTGCTGATTTAAGAATTTGAATACTTAAAAAAGTTTTTTTTTTTTTTTATTTCAATTAAGTTATGGTTTTCTCTATGAGCGTAATGAATAAAACTTCTTGAATAAATATTCTAGAAACGAGAGATCAGATGGGCTTCTTTTCCATTTTCAAGAAGAAAAGTGTCGTTAAAGCGTTGTTTTCACATATGTTATGTATAGAGCGTGTTGGCAATTTGGATTTCATTTCAGTCAATTTCCTTCACCGTCTCTATTTTTACGCAGACGGAAACTGTCTAGCCTTTAGTGGCGTATGCGTAGAGATGTAAAATCATTATCGTCGTTTTGATGTCATCATGTCATTTTCGGTACACCAGCGAATTTCACCAATGGCCCAATTTTACCGATGAATCTGAACTTGTTTAACAAATTAAACTGCATTGAAGAGCCAAGTTTCAATGTTTTACAGCAATGATGATTGATCAAGTTAAATTCGGCCTGTATGCAAAATAGTTTTGTGTGAGATTGAGAACTAACCACGTTTTGCTCCTGAATGTGTTATTGTTTATCAAAACTTCATAATTGTTTGCACTGTTTTCTTTTCCTTTCGTACTAAATAGTATGAGCACGTCACAAAAGTAAGCTCTCCGAAAACGCAAAACAACAATCCTATGCAATCGCAAACACGAAGCGACTGCTATTGTTTCGTCGCGTAAACATCGCCGTTTGAGTGGCCCGCTTTATTAAACAGCGCACTGATATCACGTGGTCTAGTTTGTATTAAATATCTAGGTTTTTGATTTAGAGGAAGTTAATAAATCTCATGTATCTTAAGAGCTATCAAGAACATGTCAAACTCTTTTATCATAAGCCTGCATCAGTCCACTGCTCTAAGTCCAAATAGCAGCTTCTGCTACCAACCATCCTGCGAAGATCATCTCTCCACCTTTCCCGAGGGTTCCCCCGCCTTAGGCTTGTCGATACACGTTCTCAATTCAGGAATAAGTCTACCCTGTCGTTCATCGGTTCTGCGGCTAATATGGCCGACCATTGCCCATTCTCAAATTGTTAAATACGAGTAGTAGCAAATCTTTAACCTTCTTTTCGGCGATGGCATAATAAATGTAATCATAAATCATCATAAACCTGAATGAAGTCATTATTATTTAACAAAAAAAATGAAATGAGTGCTTTTACCAAGCGCAACTTGAAAATGCATAAAAGTGATTAATATTTCATTCCGTCGTTAACTATAGGTAATGTATATCAAGCCTTAAAACCGCTTCAAAGCGGCGTAGCCGAATGAACCATGGCATTATGCAACGCCGCTGAAACGTGCCTTCAGCGAAATTTTCGAACAACGCAAACCCCGAACAATGTTTTCTGCCATTTACAGTGTGATGATTTAAAGCGATGCATCGCTGTGTGTGCGATTCAGCGATATGGACGCAGGCAGTGTGTGCTCGTATATTCAAATTTAGATTAGAGCTGGATAGTCCGATAGCGAATATTGGTGTTTTCAATGAAAGCTCGAATAAGCAGATCGTCATGATTTTAGAATAAAAACATTGTTTGACTTTAAGGGGCCTTGTCATTGATATTTCTGGCACAAAAAGCAAGGTTTGTGGTACTTGGTGTCCGTTTTTATCATCGATTTTCTTGCGACCTCTATCTTAACACCGATTTTAGAGTTGCGGCGAACCAAAAGTATTGCGTTAAAAAACGCGCTTAGGCAAGCCGAATCTCATTAAAATGTTAAAATTTCATGTTGTTAACCTGATCCACCGTGATTTAGAAAATGTAATAATAATCAGTTAAGCGTTAGAAAGTTAATTTGAAAATGGCGTAAAAAATTGTCACCCGACGTGAAACAGGCGATTTCCACGCGTATCCAAAACGAACCGTGAATAACGACCAGCAAGCTTAGTTTCGAATGGGCTATTAATTTTTAAAACGATGTAATGGCTTAGTTTCGTTTCATCAACGTTCGCTTGTGGTAGATTTGGAACTTTTTACTATGACATCACACAATGGAATTCGAAATTTACTACGCCCGCGTCTCAGCTCGTAGTATTCGTAGCCAACTGTATAAATATCGTAGTACTAAGCTCTTTTTTATGGCTTTGTGTAGGATCACTATCATTGTATATTTTAGTATTCGTGAATGAGCTTCATAAATTTTCTAAACCCAGCTAGGGTTTAGAAAACTCTGGTTAAGACGAAGATTATGGTTCATTTTATTCGCAATTTGCAACCTTATTGTTTTAGAAATAGGTTGTACATCGAATAGATAATTTGCCTTTATTATCGAATCTCAGATTACACACACTAGTCTTATAAGAAACCCCGAGGCATGCAAAACATTTCACAACGGTTTTGGTTACGCGAGCGTTGCTCATTAGTTGAATAATTAGTAAAAACACGTCAACGAAGCACTATCGCAATGTAGGTATGAGAAATACCTACATTGCGATAGTGCTTCGTTGACGTGTATATAAATCGCTATTAATCCTCTTGGTACCAAACAATCTCGTATGCCGGCCGATCCAATTTTGCATATGGTACTGGAATAACTTTGGCACAAAAGCTTATCGGGTAAACAGGGCAAAAATTTTAATATTTATGAGACACTAAATCTAGGTCAATTTGTTTTAAAATTTGCACGACTCCGTTTGACCTGGATGTCTATTTCGAGGCTGGATTTCCAGCGGGTTGAGGGGTATTAGTGGACGGACGGCCAAACGGACACTTCGTTTCTATAATAATTGCTGCTGGCTCTAGCTGGCCGATATACATGTGCGAATATTTCACCTTTTAGGGTTCCGTACAAAAAATGAAAAAAAAAAAGAACCGAACCTTTATAGGATCACTCATGCGTCTGTCTGTCCGTCCGTCTGTCACAGCCAATTTGCTCCGAATCTGCTGGACCAAATCAGGTCAAATTTGGCAGGATGGTGTAATCCTATGACCCTAACACAGATGTGCAAAGCAAATATTTTTTTTTAAATAAGGGTCATTTTCGCGGGACAAATTAGAAAATTAAAAAAATAGTTTTGTAAACGTTACTGTGTCTTATAAAAAAAATCTCAAATATATTTTGTTATTACTATTGTAAAATAAATAGTTTTGATTTTATTCATGAAAGAAGACGAAAATTGACCATTCCCCCCCCCCCCCCCCTGATCTCCGAAATTACTGAGCCTACAAAATATAGTTCATTGCTTATAGATTACAGGAAACCCTATAAGAATTTTATCAATTGAAAATAAAGTGGTAAACTCAATGTAAGACTTTGGCATTGTACGGAACCCGCTCCACGCGAGTTCAACTCGCACTTGCCTGTTTTTTTCAAAACGAACCTGTCTGTTGAGAGTTGAACGGCTGTCCTTTGAAAGTCAGCTCTAGAAAAAACTGTTGGTGGGATTTAAACTTGTTAATATTTTTATTCAAACGTCAACATTTTATTTCATCTCTTTGAAGAAGGCATCACGGAATGATTATGATTATAATTTATGCCAGTGCTACAATGTTGTCGATTCTGTTGTGCACAATCTAAACTTAATTTAGGCTATTGCTATCTTTTTCTTCTCTAATAAACGAGAAAGAGACGGCCGTAATTTAGAGCTGTGAAATTAAATTGGAACTAATATTTCCATACAAATGAAGGGTGCATGTAAAAACATGTCGACTAAAAACACGGTGAAGCGCAAGGCATAAACTAATTTGATATCTCTAACTTAGTTCATAGCTACAGCCGTCCTTTTCTCGCACTGCCTTTTTGTAAAAGATAGCAATCAATAGCCTAAATTAAGTTTAGTTTGTGCACAACAGAATCTACACCAATATGTCTTTATTATCGTTTCTTCAAAGCTAGTTAAACGCAATTGTTCATCTGCAAAAGGGTTATAAATCGCATTCGTTACTTGGGCAAAAACTTGAGCGTCCCTAATAAAATCAAGTTACATCGTTAAAAGCGACGGAACAAAGGAGATCGTTACCATGACAACGGGCCGACACCTGGACGCTTCAGATTGATAGTCTGGCTATTCGTCGCGGGGTGATATGAAAAATTTGCATACTAATGTAACGGAGGTTCACAGGAAACTCTCATAATGAAAACCGTTTTTTTTTTGACCTGTCAGAGTTTTGTAGTTTAAATTTGAATTAAAATAGGCGGCTGGGGTGTTTTAACGATTTATTCTTCGTTCGTCCCAGTCCCACGTTTCGGGCCACATAACAAAATCCTGGTTCGTCCCAATCAAACCATATCCTTCCCAAAACATATTTTTCCGTTTAAAGAAAACTATATTTAGAATTTACTTCGGAAACTAGTGACGTCCATTATGGAAAGCGAATCGACATATATATCGACACGGCAGTGCAAGTACGTAGGAATCGATTCGATAAATCTGACAGTCATTCTCGACGAAATGAGTTTATAACAAAGATAAAAACTCATTTTGTCGAGAATAACTGTCAGATTTATCGAATCGATTCCTACGTACTTGCACGGCGGCATCGACACGTCCAACACTTATCGACTATTCATCGTCGATCGTCTGCTCATGAATATTGATAGGACTTCCGCGGGTATCACGTAATCCAGCATCGGATCTAGGGGGCTGATTGGGACCTCTCGTAATAAAGACTGGGATTAAACAGAGCGGGTAGTGTCCCCAACACTATTTGCATAAAAATACCCACTTTTAGAAAACAATTGGAAAGGAAACGGGCAAAGAATAACAAAAAATTCCGTCTTCATTTAGGACTCACCTACTTCTATTCACTACTATTTTCCATTATATAAATGTAGAACTTCCAAAAACCCAAATTTTTTTATACACAAACCGAAATTAATTTTTCATTGCTTGTTAAAAATTCACAACAGAAATATAAGCTGCGGAGTAAAAAGTAGAAAAAAACTGGCCACACCAAAACAGGCAAACACAACACGCGAAACTAAAAAAAGTAATTAACTTGAGTAACGCAATCCAGTGCCTAGGCTAGAATAAAAACTCAAATGAAAAGCCATGAAAACACTTTCACAGAAAGACAGATCAAGCAAGTAGGGATACAAATAATAATTATAATGACTGTAGAAATAAAAACTATTGCACGTTGCATTGTTCAATCTCGATCGAGGTATTTCTTTACAAAATTGGCCTTCCACACGAGTGACACGTGTTACACGAGTTTAATATCCAAAACAGTTACAATTGACATATCTGTTGTTTTAGTCTGTGCCTGAAACTTTCAATGGCGTCACGTTTTACCGTCGAGGCGTCGACTAAAAGGATCGATACACGTGGCTTCTAGATTTGCAAATAATTTGTGTATGCTGGCGAATAATTGTACTAGAAAGAAGTATATTAGTATATTGGTTGGTTTGCCTAGACTTATGTGTTTATCAATAGACAACAAGTTGCGCCCACACGATTTATTATTATATATTATATTTGAATTTATAGGCTTATCTATTAGACGGGATCTAATAATTTGTACTAAATAACCTTTATTATCAAAGTTTAAAATAATGATAGAATTTTAAACACAGTTTTTGCAATACTGATAGTAAACGTAGTAAAATTAATACTTGAACCGTACGAACTAACGTAACCAAAGGAACTCACATTTCAAACTTACCTAACTTCCTTGAAGCAACGCTTACAAATTGCTCACGAGGACTTGAAACTACTTAATTCTAAGTGAAACGCCATCGTGAGTGGGGCAGCCTAATCCGAAACTACTTGCAAGAAGATCTGGGTGTAATGTGCTGGCGGTAGGCCTCTCATGAATACAGAACAGGCAGGGACATCGGGACACTTGGGATCGAGAAATGCATTAATTACGACCACCGGGAATTGCTACGTGGCCGAATCTGTAAACACGGGCGAAAAAACTCATCTGGAAGTGCAAATTTAGATTCGTATGGTTTTATTCTGTGTTTACTCTTTTGATGCAAAGTAAGTTATTTTTATTGTATACGCATCTAAAGCAGCCGAGCTAGCCGGGTATGATAAGTTACTGTAATTCCGCAACAGAACATCTGCCATTAATTTAGTGCAAATTCAAATTTAATCCTCAGCATTGCAGTCCCCTACGACTCCCCAAAGTAGATTATAATAACCAAAACCATTACTTACTAATTTATTATAACTCCTAAATCCCTTTTGCAATACAGTTGCTGTTTCAAAGTTTGAATTTGAAAATTATGATCAGGTATACAAATTCAAAATTCATTCATGAATGTATATTCCAAGGGCTTCTTAGGTGTTTCTGGGTGCTGTAACAAAAGTTTCAAATTATTAGAAGTGAAGTCCATTGCTGAAGAAAAAGTTGCTTCAACATGAAGCACATTGTCCATTACTAGTTCAAACCAAACATTCCTCAAAGAAAAGTTTCCATCCAGAGATCCATCGTGACTGCAAGCAGCGCTGCGCAAAGGTTGAAGGTGCGCAAACACCGCTGCAACCTTGGCGCGAACCAAAGGTGGTTGTTTACCTTCTCCGCACTCACTGTAGACTCTGCACTCTACGTGTTTTGTATACCCATACGATTGTGCACTGCGGAAGAGAAAGAATCGATACGGGTAACGTGAAATATGGCAGATCATTGTGGATGTAATTGGATATTGTGGTCGTGTTTATTTTTTTTACTTTCTGATGTTTTTCTTGGACGATACATGTCCTTTTCGGAGGAAAAGTTTTTCTAGCGCCTTTGATCCTTATCAGTCAATTTGTTCTGCTTTGTATCCTTGGGAAAAGTCTTTAAATGAAACGTTTTCATTTATATTCCTTTTCCATACAAAGCCTTCATTCATTATTCTATAAATAGTCTTTAACCACACGGATTACATTGTAGTAGTTTGACATTCATTATATTCACTTACCGATCTTCTCTTGTATCTGTATAATCCCTCTTAATGGTGTCTTCATACTTCGCTCGTATGAGGTCCTGGTACGACTGAAGCAATAAACTTAGCATACTTATCCGTTTATTTGAATATCAAATTTTACTAACGAAGAATATTGCTTAAGTTCCATGTTTGGGATTAATTTTCTATTTACGTGGATGTTGTCATAATCTGCTGCTTTGCTGGGATTTTGAATATGGTTTATGTGGTTTCTGGTATGGAATATGTCACCTTTCTCACCTGTGGGTTTCGTAAAAGAAATTATGTCAAGAATATTATCAGTTGTGGGAACAGGTGAGGGAATAATGATAATTAATATAGGTATATACTTCCAAGCGTGGGTCCTGTTACTTGGACGATCTTTTTCTTCAGTTATCCTCAAGTTGTTATCTAATGGTAAATTCATATATTTAATTATTAAAATAAACTCCTAATTTTCCTTTCCATTGGGCCATTCCAACCATCAGTTAGGAAACTTCAGCAATACAAACATGATATGTATCCCAATTCCCATTCCCATTTATTGCCCTATGCCTATACAGTTCACCATACAAGGAAAATGAGTAACGAAAACTTTTTGTTGTTCTTTTCCTCCCGAAACAACATAAAAGCATTTGATTGGGTGCGTGCCATAATTTAACATACACACGTAACATCACACTTATTATCACTAATGGCCTAGGCATTGTTAGAATTCGTGCCAAAGCACTAATTACTTGAAACAGTTTTGGCATACATGGTTGGTTAAATGTTTATAGAAATTGCAGAACGTAGGATTATATTACGTCTAATAACAAACTAATCTGATAAGTTAGCTAGTCCATCATTATTTGCACCAACCACAGCATGGCTGAACTAAATCTTTGACTCACTTGACTAACTAAATGTCCTCATCCTGATGAAACCCTTGCTCTGAGTCTGAATTTACTTTGAAAAAATCATATTGACCAACTCCAACATTCTGAACTCGGTACATCTAAAATGTCGAATGCACTTACCATAGCATAATAATTGAAAACAAACCCATATTATTACCTCCTGGATGCCAGCGTCATACCTATATTACATAAAGATTTAAAAGTCATTTTAATACCATTTCTGCAGCCCAAGCATCAATCTTTGTCGCGTGATTATAGTCAGGAATGACGCTGGCATCCAGGAGGACAGGATAAAAATTATTCAAATGTTTGACGGAGTTGGATGTTTGAAGTTTTAACTTTGGTTCAGTGCAATGGGTGCGTCAGCTACTAACTTCGAAATTCAAAATTTCCTAAGTTTTTGATTTATTTTTGCAGAGTTTTTCGGGTCCGTGGCTTAGGCCCCCAGTGGTCGCGGCACCCGTGGCCGACGCCCCCGATTCCATTCATTTGTTTTTTGTAAATGAATTTCAGTTATTATATAGCACTCAACATTGTTTCTTGATTATTTTAATTACCAACAAAATCAGACGAGTGCTCTTCATAAATGTAGAAACTGTGTCAAGTATCATAGGCCTTGTATTAGTTTAGCGAAGTGTGTCAAGCCTGAGATGAATAGGAAACTTGACACTCTACATATTAATGACAATAAATATGCTTTGAAATAATATATGTATTTAAAAATCATTACCATTCTCCTGCTCGAATCCCAATTTATTTGCGGTCGGCGTAGCATGTCTTCTGCTTCCATACTAGGGTAGATGACACCATTAAACAATAATTCCCAGACACCTACCTCAAAAAAAACACTTTATTTTGGGCCAGAAAACCCGATTTATTTTCAATTAATTGCCAAATTCGATTTTTAGTTGCTTTTATCAATAAATAGTTGAGTCATTGAGTTGAATAAACAGTGACGTCACAGTTGGCTATTGCCATACAAAATCTATGAGAGAACCGCGTTTTGAGAGCTCTTAAAAAGTATCTCAATTGATTGGTGTGTCATCTACCCTCTTCCCTGTTATACGACATCTCAACAGTCCATACATTGTCACATGCTTTGGTCTTCCTCTACTCTTATACATGAATACTCAAAACTTTCCTCACGACATTTTTCTCAGCATGGCATGCCCATCATACATCATGACTTCTGGTTATCACACAACTTTTCAGGTACCAACGCCACTTTGGGACTTCATCTTATAAACTCATTTCTTATTTTATCCAGATACTGTAGAGACGTAAACCTCTACGGTTATTAATTAATTAACTGGCACGTTGTAAATAAACATTAGTTCATAGTTGGAATAAAAAAAACATAGAGCTTAGGCGTGGGTACACAGTGAATGACATATAACACGAATCGTGACCCTTAAATCTGTATGGATTGAATGCAAGTGGGCGGAACATGTTACTTGGCCTGCGTAGCCCTTTGAGCTGAAATTGGGGCGAAAGACGTGTCCCCGACCCGCTTCGACGATTACAGCATATTTTATAGCTCAGCGTTTAACTGAGGGTACTCGGTAAAGTTTGATGTTTGAGCGCATTCAAATTAGGAATGTTCCTTCCTTTTCTGAGTCAGTAGATAAATAGAGGAATGAAAATTTTAAATGGTACCGCGCGTGATTTGTGCAGATAACATACCAAAATGAATATTCAATGGTTTTTCTTATTGAAAAATTAGGAACAATATAAAATTACGACGGAACTGATTGAGCATCATAAGCACACAAAGGTAGAATTATTACGGGTTTTAAGAACATTTTGTTACGGAGTTTAACCACATTTGTACCGGTTTTTCTTTTCTTTGTTTATAAAAGCCATTAGCGATTCCGAACACTTGATGGTCGCTTCTTATAGCACCTTTTTGTTAACCTTTGTCTTCCTAGAAGGAAGGAAGGAACAAATGGTCATGTCTTTTGTCTAAAATGCATCAAAAATTAAAGACAACTCTTTTAATGGAGCTTTTATAGCGCAATTTGATTGTTATTACATATTATAAGTAATTTTGAATGTTATTACATATTTTATGTAATTTTGACAGGTTTGTTTGTCTTGTTTTAATTAGCTAATGCCAAAACAAGTCGACTGCTATAAAATCGTGAATGTTTCTACAGTGCCAGTCGGTTGTGGATGTCAACTTGCGTAATTAAGCCTGGTCGTGGACATCGGTCTTAACGCAGGGATGCCAACCTCAATTAACGTCGATTTGTCCGGATTGAATCCGTCAAACGTGACCAGGCACCTCAGATTAATTTGGCTTTAATGTTAATCAAAAACCCTGGGATTTGGATCCAGGGCACGGAAACTGTCGCATCCAAAAAACACCACCCTTTTTAGGGTTCCGTAGCCAAATGGCAAAAAACGGAACCCTTATGGATTCGTCATGTCTGTCTGTCTGTCTGTCCGTCCGTATGTCACAGCCACTTTTTAGGGTTCCGTAGTCAACTAGGAACCCTTATAGTTTCGCCATGTCTGTCCGTCCGTCTGGCCGTCCTCGCTTAATCTCTGTGACCGTTAGCACTAGAAAGCTGAAATTTGGTACCAATATGTATATTAATCACGCCGACAAAGTGGTAAAATAAAAATTGGAAAAAAATGTTTTATTAGGGTAGCCCCCCTATATGTAAAGAGGGAAGTGATTTTTTTTTTAATTTCAACCCTTACGTGTGATATATTGTTGGAAAGGTATTTAAAAATAAATAGGGGTTTCCTAAAATCATTTTTTGATAATGTCAATAATTTCGGAAATAATCGCTCCAAAAGTAAAAAACAATGTGTGTCCCCCTCTAACTTTTGAACCATAAGTTTAGAAAATATGAAAAAAATCTGAGAAAAGTAGAACTTTATAAGGACTTTCTAGGAAAATCATTTTGAACTTGATGGAAACAACAGTTTTTGTACAAAAAAGACAAAAAGTTGTACAAAATAATTTCTGGAATAAGTTTTTTTAGTTATCACCGTCCTTTGTGGGCCCGTTTTTAGTGTCCCGTAATTATTTTAGTTATCACCGTCCTTTGTGGGCCCGTTTTTAGTGTCCCGTAATTATTAGAGTTCCGTAACAAATAGCCTTTTTTAAGTCACCTTTAAACTCATAAGTGGGAACACTTTTGTGACGGACGGGAAACTACGGAACCCTACACTGAGCGTGGCCCGACACGCTCTTGGCCGGTTTTTTTCCGAAACTATAAGAACTATGCTGTTGAAACTTGGTAAGTAAAAAATAAAAAAAATAAAACAAACATACTTAGAAAACTGCAATTTACCTTTCATTCAATAAAGTTTGTGCGGAAGGTTCCGCACACGGTGTGCGAGTCTCGACTCGCTCTTGGCCGGTTTTTTTATTTTTAGGGTTACGTACCGAAAGGGTGCTAACCGGACCCTAATACTAACTGTTCCGCTCTCTGTACGTAATGGGAAAACACTTGTTCACAGAGAGTAAAGTTAAAAATTAAAGTCCCCAAACAAAAAAAGCTTTTTTTTTTGCGTATGGTGATTTTAATCACTTTTCATTCTGGAATTTTACTACACTAATTAAAAGGTCCTTCTATCTACAGAAAAGACAGCCACATTTTAACAAATCTAGTTTTCATGTCAAACTTAAATATCGAATAATTAGAACTATGCTAATGTTATCAATGTCTTTTCATGCGTATCGGAGTCAGTGTCATTTGGCATTCAAAACAAAGGAAACAAGAAATATGTCGGATATCCTTGCCTTCGATGTTAATTATTGGGCTATCAATCAACTATCCTAACATTGTAATTGAACTGGAAGTGACTGTGTTGCTATTAACGTCGAGTTACCGATTTAGTGAATAACAATAATTCTCAAAATATCTGTGACTGCTCTGAACAAAAAATATCCTCATCATCTGACTATGACACACAAACACTAAAAAACCTGGCCATAAGCGAGTCGGAGGCGCACACGAAAGGTACAAAACACCGATAAAAACACGGTCTTGTATTATCTTATTATTCTCTTTCATTTGTTTTGATACGCATTGTTATACATTTTTGAATATTTCTTTAAAATAAAATAAAAAGAAAAAAAGATTAAAAAAATACAGTCGAATTGAGAACCTCCTCCTTTTTTGAAGTCAGTTAAAAAATAGTAGCCCACCGGTATCGGAATCAGTGTCCAAGCTACGGACCGGTCAGGCCTTTTATGTTATTAAAACTGAGTGTGTGAAATTTTCAAGTATTTACCTAATAAGGTTCAAAACAAAAGACACAGCCCTGTGACAGACGGGGTTGCGGGACTGTTCAGGGGTTGCGGGACTGTTCGAAAGAGATACCGTGGCCCCGGAACACAAAGGGCGATGAAGGAACATGGTTTTAGTCAGTAAAAGTCTGACACTCCCTCCTGCTCCGCCCAGAGCGGGAGAAGTCATTTGATGACTTCCCATCCGAAAAAAAAAAGGCCTGTGACAGACAGCGGAGCCTCAGTAATAAGAACCCGTTTTGATCCCGTCGTTTGGGTACGTAACCCTAAAAAGTATCATAGAAAAATCGTTTTAATGTAAGAAAATAAGAATTTGTTCTGAAAATTGATGTAGCAAAATAAAGTCGGTTGATAACAAGATAAACGTAATAATATAAGATAAAACAAGGAGTTTCAAAGACATTGAAATAATTTGGTTTACCGAGAATTCAAAAAAGAGAAAGAGAAAATTCTAGGTAATAAAACCAAAATTAACAAATGAAAAATGATGACTCAGTGGTTTCTTCTCTGATATAAATCCTATTTTAACCTCCTTTGTACACAGTTTTGTGGCTTCGCAATTTATATTTCGTAGTACTTATGTATTGTTTGTTGAACAAAGACTAGTTAGTAAGATTTGAAATAATTATGCTTTACCTTGGATACCTAGGTTACTTTTTTGACCACGCACTGCCACTTATGTATTTAAAATTGCTTTGTGACCTGATGTTATAAATGATTACTCTTCCTGTCTAGTTTTTTAACTAACTGTGACTGAACCTAGCTAGGCGCATTACATTGTGTAATTTATTTCATCACCAATACTCCCAAAACGGTGAAGGAAAATATCGTGAGGAAACCGGCAAGTCCTAGAACCAAAAATTCGAAGACTTATGACATCTACCAACCCGCACTGGGCCCACGTGGTGGATTATAGCCCGTTTCCTCTCATAGAGAGGAGGCCGTGTCCTAGCAGTGGGAACATTATAGGCTGATTATGTTTTATGTATTGTGAGTGACAGACGTGTTAAGGAAGAAACGCACCTGGAAAAGCCCATCAGCGTCTTGATTCAAACTGATTATTCCCCAATGGGGTATTTTCTTTCGACTAACATGCACACCACTACCTTTCACTTATCGCTAAGATCCCAGATGGAAGAACCTGCACAGTAAGTCAATCAATATCGTGTAGTGTGGCGTATCGTGTAGTGACGCAGTATCGTAATAGTCGCGGTTAAGCACAAGGTCGCACAATGTCACCACCCTTCTAAACAGCCAGGCCTAGCGCTGAACTAGACATCCATCTTTTTAATTTATTTTATCCCAGAGATACGTTACATGTTGGACGTTTTTTATGTCGCTAGAAATTGAGTTTATGGTTTACTTAACATGCATAAAGGCTTATAGCGTTCCCTCCTGGGCCGTTCCCCATAGATTGCTTGGAACGGTTTTGGGGCGAGAATGTCATATACGTTTGTAACACATTAAGATGTTATCGAAATGATAGTAGCCTACATGTTTGTCTTAAAGATGGTCAGACAGAGCAAAGTACCTACCTGTGTTTTGATAATATCATTGATCTTGTATCATTTGGGGAATTGTTTATAGTTAATTGGAAACCAAATGTAAGGCACGTAATCATCACCACACCATATGCCCGGAATCACCTACTGCTAGACACTAGGCCTTTCTTCTGCCACATATTATCATAATCTGACATTATTTGTAAAGCGAATTCGGGAATATTCGACCTTGAAAATAATGAGGAATATCTCATTATTCCATGATCGTATATGATACTCGAACATCCTCCGTGAATATTACGTTTCATTAATTATTAATTTCACACAAATGGCTGTTGTTTACATTGAATCGCACAGAGCATTCCGCTGCGCTACAAAACAATAATTGTTTACCGTACACTATTGATTTCACCAAATTAATTGTCACTACAAAACATTGATAATTCGATTCTTTATCACGATTTGCTTACAAATTAAACGAGGAATTTGCTTTAAATCTTTTCTAGCTGTTGTAATTTCACCCTGAACCCAGACATGCGAGATTCGCAAGGCTTTTATCTAAAATGTAAAAGGCAGGCTTTTTGTATACTAAATTACAACTACTTATGCCAAGGTTTTTAACTAATAAAAGTATTAGGACTTTAGGACCTTCATTTCATATATTCAGCTAAAAACTCCCAACTCTAAGTAAAGTACTGTCCTTGCTTAAAAAATTAAGACACCAGTGTCTTCTGTAGTAGTTCAAACTGTAAAAGCTGTCCTAGTCCACGAAGTGTGCTGATATAAAATAACATTAACTTGGGAATTGAATTACAAAACAAATTGCATCTAAAAGTTAATATTAATAGAGTTAGGTGTCAGACAATAATCCTCATTAGGTTACCGATAATGGTGTCGATTCTGTTGTGCACAAACTAAACATAATTTAGGCTATTGCTATATTTTTCTCTCTAATAAAACGAGAAATAGACGGACGTAATTTAGAGTTGTCAAATTTAGTTCGAACTAATATTTGCATACAAATGAAGGGTGCACGTAAAAACATGTCGACTAAAAACACGGTGAAGCGCAAGACATCAACTAGTTTGACATCTCTAACTTAGTTCATAGCTATAGCCGTTCTTTTCTCGCACTGCATTTTAGTAAAAGATAGCAATAGCCTAAATTAAGTTTAGTTTGTGCACAACAGAATCGACACCAATGTTATATTTTTCACAGTTTATTCATGTTGGGCATAACAGCTTCCAAGAAAGCCATACCATGTGAACAAAGACATTATCTTTATTATGACTAACGCTTCATGAGAAAAAACATTGTGAGTATTTTGAGCTTTATCAAGGGACGTTAATACATGGAATAGATATGTTTCTACATGAGGCCACATCCATTCACTTGTTTCCACATTTGTGTTGTGTAAATCGCTAGCATTTCTGAATTGTGTGCATGATTCGGAGAGCGTTGTCGAATAGTCTTCATACTGGTTGCTCGTCTTTGGTTATAGCTAAGAGTATCAAGGAAGATATAGTGCACCTGTGTATTGGCACACTTTTGTGGAATATGATATTTCCTGCTGTGGTTATTCCCCACTGAGATAGACCGACATGAACGAAATTCAGTCAGGAGGGCTAATATGAAAAAAATATTGAAAGACCATAGAGCAATCTTCTGTGGTACCCCGTTCTGTTATTTATGTATTAGCCAACGAAGACCTTATCCCTAAAAATCATGTGAATTTCTAAACTCGTCAAGTTTATTAAATGCCACATTCCTTGGAATGAGAACCCAGTCAAATGCACACTACATTTAACCTAACACTTCTATTTAGAGAGCACTCTCTTAAATGTCAGGTCGCACATATTACTGAACATTGCATCAGATCCAGCCGATCCAGGTGACTGAATCGACCTATATACAATTTCAATTTCATTAAGTTTCCAACTAAGGGTTTCATCTATTCCTAGTGTTTCATTTCCTGTCTGTGGCCGCTCTATTATTCATGGTCCCGGCTTATGCGAGTATGTTATTTGGACGAAGTTTGGATGAAAGGGAGACAAGTCTCACGTTGCTTTCTGGTTTTGTAGGTCACTTTACATTCCAGGAAGCCGACATGATTTGCTTGTGTCAAAATCTCAGCATGATATATTGTCTTTTATTCGGAAGTTAAATAGTTTTTGCATGAAGATATTCTTTTGGGTAACAGTTAAGAAAGACACGTTCGTATGGAAAAAGAATAGTAATTAATTTTTGTACGGTATTTGGAACAAAGGACCAAAAGTTTTCCTGTTAGCTGACCGGTACTTTGCATTATCTATAGATAATTCAATTTATGGGATGGTCGAAAAAAAAAAGAGCGATAACGAACACGCTGGAATTCCCCGAAAAACCCATTTAGCAAAAATAAAATAGTGGACACTCGAGTTTATCCTGAAATTAAATGCTTTCAGATACTTACACGTGCAGGCTCTCCGAATGTAATCTACGTACTTAATCTACATTAAAAACAGCCCTCGGTGACTCACACTTGTAAATTCAAACTCTTTACTAAAACGAAGTTTACCTTCAAAGTCCTGGTGAACCCGTGATAAGAGTTTGTAGCGACACTACAAAAAGATTCTACATCAACATGGAACAAAAAGTAATAAATAAATAAATAAATAAATAAATAAATAAATAAATATCGCTTGACATTACACACAACGCCATCTAGTGCCACACTAAGCAACGAGGCTTGTGTCGTGTACACTAGATAGCGCCATCTATGACAAATATGAGGACCTAACAAGCGAAACATGTCAAAGTCCTACATCGCGCAAGCGACACAAGACTATGTGCAAGAACCCGAGAACAACTGTCGGGCAGTGGCCCACCAGACACAACACCCGTCTGGTCGGAGGATCCTCCCTTTACCACGGGGTATGATGAGCTTAACACCCTGTTCTTCATACCCCTAAAAGTTCCAGTTCGGAAGACCATATTTAGTTGATACATTAGCAAAATTAATCAGAATGCGTCGGCACCGGGTGCCCCGTTTAGGAAATGGGTCACAGTGCCATCTGTACAGGGCCATCTCGCCCCATCGATCTCACGACGAGTCTACCTCTTATTCTACACAGTTGAACGGGATTTGCCCAAAATCTCATGGCACGGTTTACAAATTACTTGAGTGCTTGAAAATTTGTACGTTTATGCAGATAAACTCAATTGGAAACGATTCGGAGATGTCGCGGTCTCGTGTTTTTGATCGACTGATTTATTTATTTTCGTGACACCGCTTTTACCAGTTGTAATTTTATTCGTTTTTGTTAATTAATTGTGTAACTAGTTTATTGGTTAGCGTCAAGATAGAGAAAATGTGTTTGAAATTACAACATCTAAGCACAGTGTCTGCGGTTTCAGATTCGTGGTGTCTATCCTATCGTCTATCCTATCTATCGTAATTATTTTATTAAATCACCATATCTATCAAAGTTGAGTCGATTAAATGAACTGTGCTTATACCAAGTTCAAGTTTTTAACATTTTATAGTCGTGCCTCGTTCGGAACAACTTCCTAAGCCGAGTAACTTACCTCAACTGAAGTGCTTTCAGACTCATTACCGAACCCCTTTCGGCAGTCCCTGCGCCTGAAGTGGCCCCCTTTCCTGTGAAGGTTTAGAGGCCAATGGTCTTAGAAGGCACGTGTGATCTGAATAACAATTGTAAAATTTTGTAAGTTTGCGAAAATATACGGAAAGTTTTTATGTCGGGAAAAATTAACTGTTTCCCTTGAGCAATAAATTTCTCCCAAGATCGCTGTCATGATCAGGCCAGTACCCTTGTCGTTCCGATTATCTCGGGCGGGATCTGTAGATTAGCCAGTCGATCGTATGACCATTTTTATGTCTCGTTATGTCTTCTGCGTGGCTCGGTTCTAATAAAAGTACAATTTATGCCCCACACAATTTTTATTGTAAAGGCTACATTTGTTTTCCATGTTCGTGTTATTGCTGAATTTCCCCTCTTTTCGCTATTGGTCAGCCCAGCATTTTTTTGCCTTTAACTTAATGAGCAGAAAAAACTTTATGTAACTGAAACCGAACTAAATGAATTCGTTTCCCCAGTATCTATTTGTTTATTTTTTTCCCTTGCGAATGCAAAACTCTACTTCACTTTAATTTTAATTATCTTCGTTATGCTGCAGCTTTTTACAACGAGGCGGCAAAGAGAAAACGAACATCGTGTGCAAGGTTAGCTTTTTGTAAACACTTTTTTCCGGGATGCCTCTCTTAATGTTGATTAAATGCAGTGTTTTTAGGAATTCCTGAGCGCAAAAGAACACTCAAGTGTTGGGATCCGTCGAAGCGTGTTGCGAAACTGCTAAATCGTGAAAAAGATTGGAAACAATGGCGCGCTCAATAGTTGTTAGTGCGCGGAAATTACAGGGAGCTCCCGATTGGCGCCCGCGGCGATCTCGTACCGAAAACAATGCGATTTTGGAATTGGATCACTCGATAGTTTTGATTGCTTTTCGAGTAATGGTTGTCTTTCTTTATTTTTTACAAATTCTTCTTTGTTTTTAGGAATAAACTTTTTTGTTGTTATCTCTCGGTAGGTTTTGAGAATGAACATGAAAGTATTTGGAATTTTATTCGTTTGCTTGCAAGTTGTACGCTTTCTCTTTGCTTTGATGTCGACTTTGATCAATCAAGGATTTGTAACTCATTCTGTAAAAAAGTGGAAATTGCTGACTTCCTTTTTGTCTGTAGTTACTACATTTTGTTTGTTTCTTTTATGTGTGTGAACATAATAACATATTCACGAGAACAGTATAATCCTAAAATATATCAAAATGTAATAACATAAGTTATAGCACAAAGGTTTATGCACATTTAAATATTTATGCGATTATACCATTTCGGTAATGGGCGGACAGTTCTCAGATTAACTGCCGTATCTAGGTTATTAGGTCAGCGCAAATGGCTATTTTGGTGCTATTGGTAATTTATTATTGTATCGATTTGGCTACTTGGATGACATTATAAATATTTAGTTATTCTACGGCTCATTTTATAATTTTTCATTCATGCTTTTGAGAAAATGTAAAGGAGCTCTAATAAGACTATATAAGTAGATAATATTTCAAAATGAAATTCAAGACGTCTTTAATATGATTGTAACGTTTGTAGTTTTATGAAATCCAGAAGCTGATTAACAGTGCCCAGGAGGTTAAAGTCGTTGAACATTCGCGAAAAATCCAAAAAGCCCGAGGATTTTTTCGTCAGTGAAGTGACATAGCAACAAACACGGCGTAAATATAGCACGTAACAGGCAGACATTGAGTTCAAGTAACAAGAAAGTTTATTGATTTGCGTAAACTAACTATTTACCGAAATCCCGCGTACTAATACATAATTCGAAAACTTAACTTAATTATACTGAGGTACAAAAACAGGGACCATGATTGTTTACCTTCAGAATTATAGAACGCTTCATTACGTCAGACGAATCATCCATTTTGTATAGACCTCTAGTTAGGGCTGCCCATGCAGCTACAGCCAAATACGGAGTCCCTCTACCTACCTATCATTGTTCATTGACAATCTCGACTTGGGCCAATAAAACTATGATTAATAAAAACGACGAAGCGCTTCGAGAAAAGATAGGTAGTGCCCTTGCGCTTCGCTTGGCTCGTCTTTTCGGGGGCATTCCCGTGCCCCCAGATTTATTTTGCTTTTGGAAATAACTTTTTATCAGAAGTTACTTAGACATGAACAGGTTTTAAAGATGCCTGCGTCAACAAGGTTCCACTTTCTGGTTTTGTTCACTGTGCGGTGTGCCATAACACCCGAACAAATAGACAATGCAACACTTTTGTGCTGCTGCTAGTACATTTTACTCCAAGTCTTCGATTTTTTAACCATTGGCTGGCTTGATGTTAGGTCTTTTTTTATGGGGCCCCCTAAGGTGTTAAAACCGAACATTCCAGGCAAAACCAGGCAGGACTATTCCCATTGTTTTCTCAGACCATTATTTCTATTGCTACCACTGTTTACCTGAGACCTTGTTTAAGTGGACGCCCGCCGTCTTGTTTTCCTTCGACCTGTTTGTATTAACGTGTGTTTTGTTTTGTTGCAGGTAAGGGAGGAAGCGGAAATGACGTACAGTTTTGGCATCTGTATCGAGTTTTAATCAGTTCAAAGACCGGAGGGAAAGGTATTGAGGACTTAAGGTGATGTTTTTTGAGGCTTAAAAACTTTTTAAACGAAAATAAGGTTTTGAAAAACAACAATTTGTTTAGATTTATGACTCTTTTAGAACCCTAATGATAAATCTAAAAAAAATTCGAACAAGAGAAACAGAAAGAAAGTCTACTTGTTTTGACATCAATTTGGTCAACAAGTCAACGTTTGTTACAGCAAACATCGGTCCTTCGATACATTAATAACTGTTTTTTGCAATTGCATTATAATCCCTACGTAGAAATCAATAGAACTCACAGTTGAATCGCTTCGTAAATTCTAACAAGGCAGGCACCCATTTCAGGTTTCACGCTTCATGTCTGAGAGCGACGGAGTGGATCATTTACCGTTCAACTGCGGATTATTGCACGCTCGTGTTCAAAACATGTTGTTAGCGTTTACTGTACGACACTGACGTCGCTAATGTGTTTAACCTGAGTTTAATATCTGTGAAGTTTAGCAGGTGGAACCACGTGGTGGAACCTGTCTGGCAACGTGCACGGCTAGCGATTAGTGTAATGACGGGTAGCTTGAGAAGTATGGCTTCTTTCATTTGTCTTGTTACGTTAGAAAATGTATTGTTATTTTTTACAAATATTATTATTGATTTACGATCAGATTTGACTTTTGAAGATCCTACCAACAATTAGATGGTAGAATTTATTAAACTGGGTTTTTCGCTGTGGGCTGTATCATTTTAGACTAAAAAGAATCAATTCAATCGTACCTGCAATTACGTTTTAAACTGACGTGACGCGACCAACATCATCAATAGGGTAGATTAAAAAAAAAAACTAATTAGTTCGTCAAATCGATTTCTAAAAAATATTGACAAATAATTTTTCTTTTTTCACGTAAACAAAAAATTAAGATGAGATTTTTTACTCAAAGTGACTTCACAAGCGTTTTAACTTCGTAAATTTTTATTAATTTGATAAAACAAAAAACACTCATCCAATATTTTTCGAAAACCTACCATCTAACTGACTGACTAAAGAGAATCATATTTTTTTTTAGTCAGTCATCATCCCTATTTCTGGTATCGGACAAGTCGTATGTGCCAGTCTTAAATCGATCTACAAGGAGCACCTAAATAACGATCAGAACACAACTTATTAAACTGTAAATGCATCAAATCTTAGAACCTTGACATTGAAGCAAAAACTAGAATCTACTAGATTCATAATACCTCATTTAATGATGATAAAATCTTCAAATTGTCTGCAAGAAGGCACAAGTACGCAATCATCTGCCAAAACTGTTACATCCGCTACGTTCGAGCCAAAGACTTGTCTGGGACTCTGGGCTGGATTCAGTTTGTTGTTCCAAGCACGTCATACTGTGGACAAGAAATCTACGAAAATATCTGAATGTGTTTCAAAATACCTAAAATCATAACAGAATTCACTTTCTTGCAAGACACTCTTTCACACATGCCATCCATCTTTTCTTTCAGTCAATCTCTTTCTCTTCTACTTCCTTACCCTTTTCTTGTCATATTATTATACTCCTTTTTCTTTTGAAATAAAGAAAAATAACCTCCAAGATTACCTGCGACATAGCGGACCTGAATAAAAATGCTAAAACATCGTCTACATAAACTACTGTCGTCGTAATCTGATTGTACCCTTTCTACAACGTTTGCTATAGTTGTTTGTTCTGAAGCCTGTCGAGTTCTCAGTAACAGTTAACTTTTTCATTATCACCTGTTGGTAACTGAGTCTTCACTTACATTTACAACTCATTTTAACTTCCACGGAGCTTGGACCTCGCTGCTTTTTTCTTTCTTCTTGTACTACTTAATGCTTCTTCTTCACGGGAAGCGAAACTATTGGGCTATACATTTCTTACATTGATGCAAGTTTCTTTATAATTATAATATCTAAATGTTTGTGCTTTGCCCTTTGTTACATGTTCACTTCAAGTAAAAACTTGTGTCTAACACATATTATTATAACAATAATTAAACACCTATACAAACGCTAATTCGTAAGTCAGACTCATTTATAACATAATTATCACAATGCTCTTTCACAGACAGTGACAAACTTAATACAGTAAGCAGCCAAGAGACCAGCAGTTAGTCGAGATGAGATCCAGATCTAAGATTTCACGAGTTCTCAAGACGAGTTAATAGTCTCTTTTAGCCTTTCTGTCGCTTGTGTGCCAATTTCTCATAGTTTGTTCCTTTGGGGCGAGTTTTTAATTACCGTCGAGATTGCGGCTTGAGGCTTCTACGACCAATATTGTATTTGCTGTAAACAAGTTTTTACTTTTGTACGATATTAATCTTTTAGTTGGAGCGTTGGACGTGTCTTTGTGGGCTTTAATTGGAAACTTATCTGATGTATCGATCCATTTTATTTTCTTTGATGGCTTGGCTTAATTGAAATTGCTAACGGCAGGTGGTCAGTACATTGGTGTAGTTAAACATTGTCTAATTTACTCCATCAAAGCAAAATTGAAAACTAAATCAAACACTTAACGATATTGTCATTGGTTTCAATTTGAATTAATTACTTCCATTTGACTCCTATGTTAACAAGTTTACCATCACCGCCATATCACGACATGTGTCACGAATTTTGGTCGTTTGAGAGATACGACAAAATATGTGACACAATGTCATGTCTTGTCACGAAACAGCACCCATTAACTTTGTTTATTTATTTGCATACAGTTAATGACTTACAAATTGCTAAGCAAACATTGAGTCGAACATCTTTCACGGCAGCAATTGTAGGTTTATCTTTGTAACAAGAATATAAGCATTTGCATACATAACCACGCTAACGTTACGAGAATATTATGAATAGTAGTTTAATACCTCGTCTGTATTTCTAAGAGAAATATGAGGTACTGCTCTACATCTACGTTTAGTTATCTTTACATTAAATTTTGATTAGAATGATGAATGATGATTAGGAACTCCGAACTACTATTGCATCTCCGAGAACTCAAAACGACGTTGTCGGATCTAGTAATCACACTCGTAACTTCTCTTCGTGACCCCTCAACAACCGGTCGGCATTATGTATCTTACCATCTACATACAGTGTAACTAGAGCGAAAACATTCCGTGTAACTGGAAAAAACTACGGAAAGAAAAGGAACCTTTTTAGGGACCTGTGCCCATTAGGAATTCGTATAATTCCGTCACGTCCGTCCGTCTGTGCGAGACATTCTCGTGATGCCTTGTGCGACGATATATGAACGTGCTGGCCGGAAAATGGGGAAGGTGTGAAATAGACTACCTTTGAGTTATGAGTACGATATCCTTTGTAAAAGCCTCTAGCTAGTTTTAAAGAGGTCTCGATGAATTTATAAAATTGGTAGCAGTGGTTTTCCTTGATCTAATAACTATCATCATAATAATTAGCGTTTTGGTCGGATTGCAGTCTCTTAACTGACTTTAACGAATGTGGTGACGCAATGATATGCTCGTTGATGCATGCAAGCACGAAATACATATAAATTCATGGTAGAAATCACGTAGAGAGCGCGGAACAATGGATTTACCTTTCGAAACTAACAATGTTATCCGCTTCAACATTTTCATGCATCAACGATTACAGAAAGTAACTATCTACCAGGAAATCTATGGAAACCTTTGGTAAAATCGATTTGTAACTACTGTTCTTTGAAAGCACTTAGTAACCACGGTTCAGTGGTCCTGCAAGGTCCTCTATGACAGCGAAGCCAATTTAAAGCAATAGGAGAGCCAATCTGCACCGGATTTTATTCGCATGGCCTACTCGAGTTCAGGGTCATATTGCTATTTTATTATTAATACAAAAACAATTCTATTCTTCTTGTTTATTGCTTTGGACATGTCGATAAATTATTCAGTGTCTGTTGAATTAATTTGTTTCGCTGATAACGGGAGTGAAGTGAAATAATTTATGATAATGTTTTGTACCAAGGTCGTGATAGTTAAACTACAACAATGCGAAGCTATAAAAAATCGATCGATTGATTTCTCCCCGTTTCCTAGTTGACATTGACAGTTTACCTTTACATAGGTATCTAAATGTGATTGATGTCTTTATCGTATTATTAATTGACTTCCGACATGTGTATTTATCACCTCAGACGTTTACAAAATAATTTTGTCTATAGTTGGCAAAACAGTCTTTTCCCAATGCTTTTTTTTTCATAGAGCGATAGTCTGTCTTTAATAATCATAGTTTACTAACTTTCGCCCGCGGCTTCGCTCGCTTTAATTTAGAATTTGATAGTCAATTCGGGTTGTACTCTGCTTGTAATAAAATAATTCAATCATGATTCGAAAGACAAGTGGCGCCATCTAATATCATAAGAACGCAATTGTTGTTTTCCTCGGGAACAGTACTATTTTTCGGGATAACAGGTACCCAATGTCCGTTTCTGTACACCTGAACACGTATGCAAAGTGTTTAGGCGTTACAGGGTAACAAAACTACTTACTTTCGCATTTCTAATATTAGTTCGGATATGATTAGGATTTTAGGTCTGTTCACAGCTTAATGAACTTTGAATTTATAACGAGTAAAGATGATGTTTATTTCAAAGCCCCGAGAGCAAAGAAAATTGGTTTCGGTCGCAAACGTTCTCCACAAATTAGAGATGAGCAGTAAGATTGCTTGCGGCAGACTGATCAAATGAGGAAGAGGCCACTTCAGCAGGTTCAAGTGCACTTTGGCAGAGGAAAAGAGGAATTGAATATTTACCGAAAAGTAAATTATAGGGTATTTCTCTTGGTAAAAACGATTACGGACTTCCTACAACACAATAACACCGTTTTAAAACGTCATTCGTTGAATGAATTTTGGTAACTACTGCCCCGTTGCTCCTCCTGCTTGTAATTTAAAACAGAATTGGTTGGAAAAGTATGTTTATAGATATGTTTCTCAAAATAACATGCTATCTTTCAACGTATTATTATCGAAATCGAGTCGGTAGTTTACCGGACAGATAGAAGACTAGATTGCGCATTCAGGTTAATTAGGCATAATGCACACGGATTCAGGAAATCCTCGCCTAATGAGTAGTGTACCGTTGAATCATTAAATGAATTAAATTACCAACCAAACATCAATCAACCTAGATGACCAGTCATCAACCTCAAACGGTAATTACAAATTGGTTTAAAGGCAATTAAAATCTGTTTGCCCTTTGACATGAGGTATAAGAATGAGTGTAGGTACCTAGTCATCGTCAGACGTCACGCTCCCGAGTTCCTACGTGACACGAAAACGGAAAAGGTGACGTTGAAACAGGGTTGTCAAAATGAAGAATTTCGTACAAAAGGATCACTTCCAGTACCACTGCTCCCATTTAATTATCTTGACAGACGACAAAGTGGCTCCGGTTCTATAACAGCTAACAGCAGATTTTAAGGTTCCTTAAACCTTAAAATCTTTTTAAATAAGTACACAAATTACCAAAGTTATAATACACTTCTGTCACTCTTTTGAACATTTAGGGCGTCTTTGCATCACAAGCAGCACCAATTTCATATCTCTTAATTCAGAGTAGAAATTGAACTCCTAAGTACCATTATCATCTGCCTAGCCTTTCCTCAACTATGATAGGGTCGGCTTCCAGTCTAACCGGATGGAGCTGAACAACAGTATTTTAAATGGATCGACTACCTAACTGACCTCCACAACCCAGTTAGTATAATTATTGGATATAGATGCCCCGTAGTAAGACTTGACTTGGCTGTCAGACATTCGGGCCACTGACTACTTGTAACGACTGTTAATGAGCTACAAAAAACTCAAAACTCAAACTCAAAGCATTTATTTCAATTAGACCATTATGGCACTTTTGAATGTCAAAAATACAAACAAAAAAAAAAACAAAGCTACAGTCCCAGGCACAAGGCATAATAACTTGAGAAAGTACTGTAGTTGCCCAAATGACAGCCGAGCGGTTAGACTGCAGGTTGTAAGACTTTCATGCCACTGACTACCAGTATTCCTGAGCACCATTTGTGCATTAATTCTACCTTCTGTTCCTTTTTGTGTGGTGTCGAGCACAAAAATATACAGAATACTTTACACGTGAGGTGAGGCTAATTGGCATCACGGACTTGTCAAATGGGGATGAGCACAAAATAACCGCAGGATATTTTGGGTAGCACGTAGTTATTTTAAGCTAGTTGCTAGGTCCAATTAACTGTGTTAATGACGTTTTGAAGATTTGTGTTAACATGACTTTGGCATTTATGATAATGGCTTCATCAGCGTTAAAGTTTATTACTTGCTGAGGTTGACTTTAAGAATATTCAAATACATCTGAATATAGATCAGTAGTTTTCAGTCCGTGCTATTTATTTGCATTGCTAAATAAATCGGATTTGTATGGACAAAGAGCTACTACACAAACTAAATCTGAACGTAGCCCAAAGTCTTTGTTTTTGCTAGTCTGGGCATTTTTAGTGCATAAACAGTTAAGTTGGGCACACAATATTTATTTTAAATGAAAGTTCCTTGCATTTATGGTAGTTAGTGGTTTGTCTGCAGTCAACTTTTTCTTTGTGGACATAACGTAATTTTCAATAATGAACGGTCTAGTCTGCTTCCGTATTGCAGATTTTAATATCAACAGAGGACCAATATGTACAGGTCGCGGTACGTAACTCTAGCGCTGAACGAAACGTGGAGGGGATAGCTGCGCATGTTCTACGACTGGAGAGCCAATCGGCGCAACGCACGCCCCAAGACATTGTTATTTTTTACTTCTGCGCAAAAACGGTCAGCGCTAGAGTTTCGTGCCGCGACCTGTATACATTTTCCTAAATTTAAAAGCAATTTTCGCGAAAAATAACGATTGTAACTTGGAGATAGGATCTTTATCATAAAAATATGAGATACAAAATACTATGTTCGTAACAACATGAAATTTTAATTAGAACAGTAGAAGAGAAACACTTTTAAGTTTTTTAGTGTTTACATATTGGTGCTTGCTTTGCTTGGAGAATAGTGCGAAAATTTAGGGATTCAACAATTAATCAGATTTGTCCACCCCGTGTCTATTTTACGGTAAATAAAAAAAACTGGCCAAGTGCGAGTCGTACTCGCGTACGAAGGGTTTCGTACAAAACAAGACCAAACTGCAAAAAAAACACGTTTTTGTATGGGAGCCCCCCTCAAATACTTATTTTATTCTGTTTTTAGTATCTGTTGTTATAGCGGCAACAGAAATACATCATCTGTGAAATTTCAACTGTCTAGCTATCACGTTCATGAGATACAGCCTGGTGAGTGGTGACAGACAGACGGACGTACAGCGGAGTATTAGTAATAGGGTCCCGTTTTTACCCTTTGGGTACGGAACCCTAAAAACGAAATTAACAAGTTAACATGAAAAGCTTCAATATGATTAAATTCGTTTGCGCTTACAGTAGCAATACTGTGACAAGTACAATATACCCATAATTAGATGCAGCATCTGCTTAATTAAATATCGGAAACGAATCGACGTATCAAATTGCTAATTGAACACTGCAAAAACGTTCCACGCATCAAAACTTTCGTTCTCAATACCGTGTTTTGTTTTAATTACAAACTTAAAGCTATGAAAATAGAGTTAAAATTGACAATAGCAGGAAATGGTATTTTAAAACGTTATGAACAGATGATTGAATTCCGTTTATATACGTTAATTGGATAAAAGAGTCATTATTGTCGCGTGTTGTTCGCTATTTAATGTAATTGTGACCTGTATAAATATAAACATAAAGGTAAATATGCGTTCAATTTCATTTTACCTAACAAATGTTTTTTTAGGCGTCTATGTACAGATTAGGTAGTATGATCCGTAGCTTAGCCATTTAAAGGAGTTAGATTTTGTCATTACGACTCGGAAGTAGTCTTTGAAAAGCGTTCTCTTCTTCACATTATTTCAGATTCTTATCCACTCATTAGTAAACCTATTTTGTCGTAGGTATCATAAAGAAAACATGCTTATTTATAAGTCCTTCTCCTGTTGAGCGCCGAGAGTACAAAATTAAACAGTGCGCTTTTATTAGACACTAACTTCTACCCGTGACTTCGCCCGATTGGCACTGATAGCCGAAATACAGGCTTTTGCCTAGTTCGGCTACAGATGTTAAATTATTTTGCGTTGTGAAAAATATAGCTTAAAGATATTTGTAAAATTCTGTGACATTTTCTTGAATAGAACATATTATTTATATTATATTATTATATTGTGAGTTTATATCAGGGATTTGAATTTATAAATTACCTCCTACATCTGAATTTATAAACTTTACTTAACTTAGTTTAGAAGTATCATTTAGATGTCGCGTAGTGTACATAACAACGAGCAAGAGACACGGAACAAAATACCAGCTGAGAGTCTGAGAGACCATACAAATGTTAGCCTTAATGATGGGAAGATGCCAGACAACAGAAGGCACATCGTTTGCGTCATACAGACGGCACCATCACATTAAATATTGATTAGGAACAGAAACTCCAGTCATCCTTTCTCCTCAAGCCATAAGTCAAGTGAAGGAAATCTTTCCTTAGAAGATAATGATTTGATTATAATCATTATCATAATGATTATAATCAAATCATGCAGTCGTCTATTCACTGTTTGTACTATTTGCGTAGATTACTCTTATCAGCTGTGCTGTGACTGCAAACGTCACTCAATGTCAATGTCATACTGTTTGTTTGCGGTAATGTCCTAAATTACCTACTGCATGGATTTTGATATAGTTTTTTTTTTGTTTTGGAAGTGCCTGTTATTTAAACTATGTTATTTTGGGCATTACAATAAAATGAGGTTTTAACGACTGACGAATTATTGAGGACATTAGCAAAGTATTGATCTGATCTTATTAGAAAAATGATTAATTTATGAACAAGTGCTATGTTACATATCTTTAGAAACACAGACGTGTTTTATATCAGTTTAGTACTTCTCATAATTAGTCTATTTACGGAAGTTAAAAATATTCTCCTCTAAAACGCAATCAATAAACCTCCTGATCTTAAGTAAATCCTCATTGAAAACACAAAGATCAAATGCAAACAGTTTCTAGTCTGTCTCCATTTACGTCGTGTCTGCCCACAGACGCGGGCGCATGATTTGTGGCTTACCTTTCTCTTATTGTTGCCATGGTTACTGCGTTGTTGACTCGTGAAAGTTCTCGATGTAGTAACCTGCTCGACGTATTCGATACGGTTTTTGTTCGAAATAGATTTCCATACAGTTCTTTGAAGAGGGAATGAGGTGATTGCTTGCTTGTACGCGTAAATTGTTGTTTATTGCAGTTGCACGTTGAGATGTTTACTGTGAAATTAGCTTAATGTTTAAAGATGCTTCTAGCCTTCAACCTCAAGCATTCTCTTGATATTTATTTTTGAAAATTATTGTTCAAAACACTTCAAACAACGAATTCATTGTCCACTGTATAGCTGTTATAACTAACTTATCTTCCGCATAGTACCTTTATACTACAAGTTATGTAATCAACACCTACGTAAACAAAGTACAAACTTCTCGCTTCAAGCCAATCATTTCAAAACAAATCACATTTTCCGCGTGTCAATAGCACAGTTACCTCATGACTTCAACAACTCACAAAACACGTCATAGCTCCTTTTTTATTATTTAACATTTTTCGCACTGGCAACCTCTAACATTAATACGTCACATAACTCGCCACACCGGCCGCACCAATAAAGAGTTCAACATCAAAAAGTATTTTATCCAGAGGTTTTCTCGCGGCGATTCGCTTCCAGTGAAAGTAGGTTAAAATTTCCCCTCATTTATTCGAATTTTTTGCTTTACATACTTCTGAAGTTTGTTAAAAAAGTTCAAAGATAAAGATCTATTGGAAACAAGACTCCGTAACTTTCACATGGCCAGTAAAAAGCCAATAAGTATTCCGGGCGTACGTCTGCAAGACTAGACGGAACTCCAAGTAGATGTTTATTTGTAGTTCGTAATGCAACGACAGTCTGGAACAAGCAAATAGCTAGATTGGATCTTGGGTGGTAAACACAGACGTCTAGTGAGAGCAACGCTCCCTCGTTTACTAATGAAAAATCTCGAATCTCATCTTGTACCATCTTTGAACTCTTGCATTTCAAAATTAAATTCAGTGATAAACCTCGTTCAAAGATGTTTGAATAAACGTTTAAAGCCAACGTTTATTTTAAGGGGGATTCGGACGTGCGAAATGATTCTGGAATTTAATAAATATGTTTTTGCAGTGGAGCTGTGTCGAGAATTGGATATTCTTGGCGTGAGACGAAAATAGCAACGACATTCATCTCACAAGTGATATCTAATTATTTATTTTTGGGAAAGTATTACTTGTCTGTAACTAAGAACGTATTTCACCAATGAAACTGAACACGATCAGCACATCTAAACCGCGTTCAAGGGCTGTCAGTGTCAATATTCCATTGCAATATTGATACTAAGAAGTTCAAACTTGCAGATCGCATTGTTTGGGGCGAATTTCGCCTATCCCTAAATTATAATAGGTTTACGATTAATAAAGTGTTAAGTATCTGTTAGCTGCTATTGTTGCCAAAACTGTACTTGAAATGATTTGGCATAAACACAGAGTTAAATATTGATAACGGAGCGCTAGTTAGTAGTTTAGTGGCAGTTTGCCAGACCATCGTTTATATTCTAAATCTAGTTCAATAGGAACAGTTTCTCTAGGTCATCTTTCAACACATTAAATAACGCCAAAATATATCAATGTTCAGTAGACTAAATGATGATCTTCACTGACTACAACAAAGGTCAGAGTTAATTAAAACAAACATTAAACTGCAAGCAGCAATCCATTAAATCTCTTGTTAAAACTCTCTACCCCTCCTGCCATCAAACAAACTCCTATTCCCATCAAACATTAAGTCTACCCACAAAAACGGTAATGAATTCAGACAACACTAACTGTAATCAAGGAAATCCTGGGACAACTAATGTGTTTCCACATACATACACATGGTGCGATCGTTTATCTCCTCAGTACCGCAGAATGACGGATAGATAGTAACAGAAGGCTTGGAGTCCCATTCCCATGCAACGAATGAAAATGCACGGACATATGATAGACGTGAAACTGTGTGTTCGCACTGCCGAACTGTTCACATAAAAACATGTGGTGTGATAGAGACAAAGTTTTCAACTAACAGGACAGAGAGAAATTTGAGATTCCAACACGTATTATGTGAATGTTTCAGTAACTCCGGCTATCTCAAACTATGTCAAACAACGTATACAATATGTACGTTTGCACTCGCTGTACGTATACCGCGTGATGTGTGCGTGTATTCCCGCTCCTAGTTTGGATTTAGCCTTCTGTTTGAATTTATTTATTTTCTGCCAGCACTGTGTTAAGTATTTAGATTGCTTTCCGATCCTCGACGTGGAATTTGTCCACTTCAATGAATTCGTTAGCGGTCCCCTCTGTGACCACTCGTAAATAAATTATCTTAAGTAATAGGTCAAGCAGTCGTGTTGAATTTAATTAGGAAAATTCTAGACCGTTGATGGATGTTTTTGTTGTGATACGGTTTTGGTCTATTAATATCTAAAAATATTTTTTAGACATATTTCGCTTTTTACGTTATATCAGGTCATTTTAATTGTTAATATAAGTTTTAATGTAATTAGTTAGGCGGTTAAGAGTAAATATTTTATAGATGATTTTTTGTTTGAACAAACAAAATCTTTATAAAAATATCTTCTATTTTCTTACGAAAGTCTTTTTAATCTTGGCTTTGCCTTTGCTTGAATGCTATTACACGAATTTGACTTATTTTTAAAGGTAGCCTCTGCCTACTCATAACATTCCTTAAACATACTCCAGCCTCGAAATTGATATTAAAGATTCCTTGAGAGTCTTAAGGTCAACAGCACCTGGGTCCGTCTGATCTCTATCTCCACAAAACACTTCAATATTGTACGTGACATTGGACCAAAAATACAATCTAACTAAGATTTCATGCAATATAAAATTTTTATTCTTAAAAGTATTTTTGTGACTGGAATGCTTTTTCTTCTGATATACTATACCTTTTCCAATTTCTTTTTTGAAATCTAAAAAAACAATCTTATATTCTGGAATTTCAATTTGATGCCGATAACATTTTTGGTTACATTCGATTCCTTTATATCAAAAAAAATATCAGAAACATTCAAATAAACTTTTGAATAAATTGAGTAGTTTATGAAAGTAAAGAACCCTGAAATTGAATGCACCATGCAAAGGCGCTTTACAAAGATCACCTTCTCATCGTAGTTGTCAACTAACTAAACATTTTACGTTCTTTCCAAGAAGAATAGAACACGTTACTGGGAAAAAGGTTTATATAAAAGCGACTCTTTTTAAGCAAAGAAAGAGTCACTAAAATCCTCTTCTTTAAGTAATTTCCTTCGCCAAACCGTTTCGTAATCACGACCTTTTTAAAACGTTGTTACGTCACTCTCATTTGGTTTTAATTAACACAACTAATTAAGAACTCAGTAAAATAGTTGTGTGGCCAAGTTAATAAGTTATGATTCTGGAGTAGTAAGTTAATTGTATTTTAAACTGTGAACGCGTTTATGACTGGTATTTTGAGAGATGTTCGGATGAATTGAGGTTATTTTTAAATCGTCTTCTTCATTATCACCTTCAGTTGCAAGTTTGCAACCATCAGCTCCTGTAACGTGCAGACAACGATAGGCAGTTCACGATTTTTTTAATAGCATTAAGAACAACCTAAAAAGCCCTAGGGCCTTGGTTTTGCTGCAATAAATCATATGAACCAAGTCTACATTCTTATTACTTACGCCACCATGAGTAGAATTTTCAAACTCTAAGGGAGAGTTCAAATCGTATTATTTGAAGGTAGGAGTTAATTCAATAAAATGGATTGTGAGTGATATTTATTATTGCTGCTTTCATTTTCTATCTAAAGAAGTCCGTGAAACGAAATGATCGAATGTCATATTTGCCCAAGATGCTCATATGCTTTGTCGTATTGGTATTTCGGCCATCTATGAAACGAACATGGTCTATGCATGTGGTCTATACCTTATACTCACTTTTCCAGTTTCTTCTTACGTAGTGAAAGTTCTCCAACTTTGGTTTGATCTATGTGTCAATTTGTCCCGTTATTTCGCCTTTTGTGTTGTCCGGTCACGGAGTAAGAAGAAATAGAGTGCTGATGTACTCGTAACGTGTCATGGAACTATGAAGGTCACAGTGGGAGCTGTTAAGCTGTTAATCACTGTGTCAATCAACCTACTGATATCGGTTTTTTCCTTCGACACTATTTTTACCTGGGTATGTTTTGGTTTTACAAGTTATTTCCCACATTGAGATAAGCAACTATTTAAATGCATTTCGTTTTGTACTACCTGAACATCGTTAATCCAGATTTGGTTGTTTTGCATATTACGAGACACTGCGTCGTGGGTTTATGTGTATGCATCCTCTTTCCAATAATATCACGAAGCAACTTCAGAAATATTAACGTCAATGTCGCGTTTCCTTCAACATATACGTAACCACATACTTAATTAGCACTCCATTCTCATTACCTTATCCATACACTACACCCACAATGATACATCCAGCTTTAATAGGTATACGGTACTTGAAAGCAAAGAAACGATGTGGGCGTCCGACATTTCTAATTTAAGTTAGGTAGTTGTTCCACAAGGTCAGCGCTGGACAAGAAAAGTAGAAGCGAAGTGATTCAACTTCTCTTTAGCAACTTGCTCAGGATAATCGAATGAATTGAATTGGATTGAACCATTATAGACTTTGTTTATTCTACGACATAGTTTATTTTTAAGCTGTACGACTTCAATACTGTTACTCTATAGGTTTTATCTTAAAGTAGTAATCGTTATTTCACGAGAAAATCGATTTTGTATTTTGCTGTGTTTACATTTCATTGTTCTGACTGTTTAATCAAAATCAAAATCATCAATCATCTGACTGTACAATCAGATATCATTATGACGTTCGTTCGACAACATCAATACAACTCCTAACTCAACCACGACCTAAATCGATGATCCTGCCTGCGAATGCGATACTGGTACCAGGGATTAAGGGATCGATAATATTATGCTCTGTGCAAACTAGCACACTACAAAAGCTTAAATCCGGCCGGACCAATTAGGGTTGACCACTTACAAATCATACACTGTAAGTTGTCGATTAGGTAATAGCTTAATGATTCATTTTTGCTCTGTAAGAGAGTTGTAACGTCAAGGACTCAAAGTGTATTATAAAGGCTTTTTGGAATATCGAACTGGCATTTTAAATATCAAAAATAAAAAAAACAATCACTAAAAAAATCGGAATTGTATCTAAAAAACCATTTGATTGTAGTTCCGAGATTTTTCTATACATAAATCATTTTTCTCTTTATCCTGGTTTACCGCAATGGTTGAGCTAGAAAACCCATTTTTTTTTTTTTTTTCACCATAAAGCTATCCGTCGCTGAACCAACATGCCGCGGATTAAATAACCGTGTATACGGGATTTTAGTAATGAAATCTAGCAACCCTACGTCCGACAGTACTCCGGTAGACTGCCAAATCCAATTCACAATTGCATTTATAATTTACTATCTTTGTTCATTTCATTCAATAAATGCAATTATACAATATTTATCCATTAACGCTAATTCAATTAAATGCTCATTGACTCCGGGTTGCAACATGAATTGCTAGTTCATTTTCATCGTTGTTGATATTCATTAAATAGTTTGCTTAACCTTTAAATTTGTTAATGGATTTCTATTGTAAATTAGTGCACTTATGACGTATTGGTGCCAGGGTTTGTGTTTATAAATTGAGACATGCAAAAGCTATCTCAAAATTATGCACAATTTTGTAACCAGAAACGTGACCAGTAGTTTGTTGAGAAAACGGGGAGTTTGGATGGCTTCGGTAGGAACAAGCTTAAAATAACCCCCGAAGACGTTGTGCGAAGGAATAGACCCCAGACCGCCATAATAATCTGAAACCAAAATCTTTTAACCACATAAAAAAATCTCTAAAAATAAATATGTGGCGCATGTCTACTACTTGTATGTTCCACGTTCTCAGTTTCCCACCCCACAAATACCCCAGAGCTCAATATTATAATGAAACAGCACATAGTCTGTTTGGCGCGTCGCTTCCCCGGAGCGATTTATCGTTCGCTACACTGTAATTAAATTCACCTACTGGTGGGGACGCCGACGAAATATCCTGGATTGAGGGGTGATGCAAGCTGTGGCATTTAGATTTTTTGGGCTATAGTTTTAAATGAAAGACGAACTTACGTTTCTTTGATTTGACGTCAAGAGCAATAACGTCTGGAGTTTATTTAAGAACTTTTAGATGTGTCGCATATGTAATGGTGGAGACAGCTGACAAGATGTTCTGGATGACGTGAGAGTCATATCCTGTGGAAAGCTTTAAGAATGAATCTGCATGACTATAAGACTAGGAAAAGAGCAAAAAAGAGATATTTGAATTGTGCAAAGGATGACATAGCCAGAACGGGTTTAAACATTGAGATCACAGCTGAAAGAGAAGAATGTTTGGAAGATAAAATTGATGACGATGATCATAGAAGTAACATTAAAAAAAAAGGTGTTATAATTTGGTTTCAAATCTAGAGGTACCTTTGGATTAAAGTCAGGTGCCTTTGGATTAAAGTCAGGTGCAGTAAGTTAAAAGTTAAGTAAGTTAAAAGTTAATTAAAGTTTTAATGAACTTTTAGTCAGCGTTGGTTCGGATTGAAAGTTAAAAGATCTTTGATAATCTTAGTTTTCTCGTTTTGATTACGTGAGTGAAATGGTTAACAGTCTACTTTGTTCTGGCAACGACGGTATACGTGTACCAACTAAGGTATATTGCTGTCGGTGTTAAGGATACCAGTAAATACCATGTCCACACCGAAATACTAGTTTAGAGTCAGCAGCTTTCCGTACCAGAATTTTGCGACTCAAACGTCGTTGATTGAGATTGGGTCTTTAAAATTCGTGATAGAACCTCAACGGGATAAAAGCTAGGGGATCTCTCTGCCGGGGTCACGATGACACAAATTAATATTGACGCTTTGTATCATGACAGCTATAAATTGTTCGATACTGTACGAGTATTTCGTAGGCCTTAGTTATTTCTTCTTTGTCGTTCGCTCAGTGCTCATCGCGACGACATAGGCCGCGTTTCCAAGTAATGGAGTCTTCTGCATTGTGGACCATTCGGTAGGTACATGCTGCCTCCAAAAGGCATCGCATCTTAGAAATATTTGTTGTAAAAGCTGTTACTTCTACATTTTCCGATTCATCTTGAAAACTTTAAATCGTTTTTTAGTATTGCAGTTCCTCAGATAAGATTCGCCTGCAAAAACAAGAATACAAAAGCTTTCAACGCTTCTCAGTGTTTCAACACACGTTGTCACACTCTCTTGAATCTTCATCGAATAACGCCGTGCTCAGACGTCGCCACTGAAATGTTATTGTCGCGTTATCGTCGACACGTCTCGTCGCCAGTGACCAGTAGACTGTGCCTAAACTCGAGTCCAGCCACCCTTTCAATGTCGTCTGGTCCATATACGACGCTTCAACTACCTCTGTTGAAAATAAACGCATTAGAAAATCGATTTCTATCTTGTTGTAGGTATATCAATATTCCATGTTATGATTAAACTACATACGAGCAATTTTCCTAATACATAGTGAACCATGTAAAGTTTTATTTACAAAATTGCATTTTGCTTCGTCGTTAAAATATTTCAGCGTTTTATTAGATTTTTCGTTCGGTGATATTAGTTTTTTATTGGTGTAGGTACGCTTTTTATTTTGGAGAAAGCTTTCAATAATAAATGTCGGTGACATTTATATTCAGGTTCGTTGATAGATATAGTCGTATGTTGAGTATTTAAGTATGTAAGTTTCGTGCCTGCAAACTATACAATTAACGATACAGCAGAAATCCTAACGTGGGAACCTCAACATCCTTATCGCATCTCTCAAATCACATCAAGAAAGTTCGCTAAACTCCACCGTATTCGCATAAAGTCGTTTCCAGACGTGATCACAGTAACGCTACGTTATCTCCGTCATGTTCAGTGGGCTGGGTACTGCGGAACCCGTCGCCGGTCACTGTCCTGTTTCATGTGCAACTTGACACAATAGCCACCTGAAACTGTGCCTGCCTACAAGGGTATTGAAAGGAAAACTTAATAGGACTAGATGTAAGAGACTGTTCCCTTTGGTATCATTAATGAGAAGTCATTCGTTGTCAAAAGAAATGTCTTTACGTATATGATGTTAGATTATTTCCTGTACGAAGACCATGCAATGATGCAAAATCTATTTGGGAAATATCTAATAGCTATGGAGTGTAGACATCGCCGTTCAACTCTCACGCTGATTCAATCTATAAACTCCGAAACACGTGCCCAGACCATCGACAAACTGCATCCATAAACACACACACATAGACACACCATGTTACCGTCTGCCAGTTCAACTGACATAACAGTAGTTGGTACGAGCCTATAACAAATGTACGAGCCGGGAAGTGAACCGAAAACAATGTCCCCGCATGCTGCTACTGATGGTGCAGTTAGAAAGTTTTGCGCGTTTTATCTATACTTGTCTGAAACTCCGTTACATATGTTGGGTACATGTATGAAGTTGAAGTTGGTGGATTTTATTTTTAGAACTAAAGTGGTGAAGAATTTAAGCGGTTTTTGGTAGATACTTTGAATTTTTTGGGCTATGTTCTGAAGAGAACAAAGGTTAGTGTACTTTAACCCTTTGTGTGATTATTCAGCCTATAACGTTCCACTGCTGGGACACAGGCCCTTACAGGGAGGACCGGTAAGGGAGTGAGCGATATTCGAATCGAGTAAGTTCATAAGTTGGATCTGTCTGAGTAACAAAAGCTTTTCCCAGTAGGTACCCAGTTTGACGTCACAACTCACAATGCTAAAAACATTCTAGAGGTAGTGAGCTATGATCGTATCGAGTCAGTTGGAATTTTCTATGCATTGGTAACGAGAGCTTTTCCCAGTACCCAGTTCAAACTGGGTACTGAGGAAAGCTCTTGTCTCGTCACAATGCCAAAAGCATTCTAGTTTCACCTACGTGATATGTTTTAGCCTCCATCTGTTCCTTTATAAACTCTAATTTCTAGAATTTAATTCTCTATTGAATTTGAAACAATCCGTTTCTTTTGTCTTAACATTATATGAGTTTCTTTTGCATAAAAAAGAAAATACCGTTCGCCTTTGTGTGTGGTGAGTGGCACACAAGGATTTCCTTTGTCCTACCTAGATTAGTTATTTGCATACGTTTGTCTCGGACTGAAAAACAGTTTCTCCTTTTACATAATTTTACTCTACAACTAAATGCTTATTTACATTTATCACTTTCTTTGCTCAACTTAAAAAAATAATAATAATTTACACGTGTAACACGCTACATTATTGTTCTTCCAAGATATCAGAAAAAGTAAATAATAAATGTTGTTTATTTTGCAAATAGGTTTTTACAACACTTTAACAAGTCGTCTTTTGACGTGATAATGATAACGTCTTATAAATCGATAAACATCGACTGCATGCACGAAAAAGTGTCACGAATCCTGCGATCAACGCCCAGCCAGAACCCTTTTTTTTTCGGATGGGAGACTATCAAATGACTCCTCCCGCTCTGGGCGGAGCAGGGAGCAGGAGGGAGTGTCAGACTTTTACTGACTAAAACCCATCCATGTTCCTTCATCGCCCTTTGTGTTCCGGAGCCACGGTATCTCTTTAGAACAGTCCCGCAACCCCGGCAGGCATCGGCCCTTGCGGACCACTTCCTTTTTGCTGACTCTCTTTGAGGCGCGCGTGAAACACGAACGCGCCGTCGACACGGCCTGTCGTCATGAGACGGACGGACGGCGAGCTAGCCCATAGCCCACCGTCCACAGGCCCGCGCCTACGGTGGCCGGGGGCCACCCTTGGACCAGAATCTGAAAATTTGCACAGTGGTTCCCATTATAATATAGACAAGGAATAAGAAAGGATTTTTCGAAATTCAACCCCTAAGGGAGGTAAATAGGGGATGAAAGTTTGTATGAAAGTTTGTCAGTTTTAAAGTTAGGATCTTAAAATTTTGTGTTTAGGCTGACGATTAAAAATTAATTTATACGTGTCTCAGCGTTTTTAATAATTAATAATTCCACCCCCAAAGGGTTAAAAAAGGGGATAGAGTTGTGTATGGACAGTTCTTAATTTTCGAAGTAAAAATCACAAAATTAAAAAAATAATATCAAGGCGTATGGTGGAAGCTAACGCAACGGTGTTGTTAGAATTTCAATCATAAAGGGGGGGGTGAAAAAGGGATGAAATATTGTTTTTAAAGTTCGTTGTTTTTCGTGATAACTTCATAGTTATCACGAAAATTCGTCCGTAAATCGACTTTACAGACAATCTTTTTCTTTGGTTTAAATCACGTAAGTCATGAAATTTGTATGTAGCCTTTTGGTTGGTCTTGGTACCTAATTAATAATCATATGTATCAGCGGTTTTGATAAATCATCCTAGAAGAGAAATAATGATAATTCAGTGATAATAATTCAATTCAATTCATGAAAGTATGCAATTTTTCATCAGTGTTTTCTTAGCACGTTAACAAGTAAAATTATCGTCCATAAACCGACTTTACAGACAACCATTTTTTTTTTACTTAGATGAGCCCAGTGTTTCGTACCTACCTACCTGACGACTACTTTTCACATGCATCCGCGGTTAGTTAGACTGCAAGCCAGCCCCAATATGGTCAAGAAAAGGCTACACAGATGATCTTGAACAATACTTTTCTTTAGAAAATTTGCCATCTTTGTTGCACTTAGATGAGTTATATATTATGATAAATTATACATCCTCAATTTACTACTGTTTATATGCCAACTGAAATCAGCTTCCGCGGCACCCCAAATCGTATGCAAATATTTATATGACTATATTTTATAAGTCAGTAGCTCGAATAGCCTAACTTTGCTGTATCTTGTATCAACATGCATCATGTGCGCGAATATATCACCAGGCTGGTTAGATAAGCCCGGTCGGCGCCGAGCTAATCTGTGTCCTGTGTGTGCTTGATAGCAGTAGATGTGCTTTGCTGTACCTACGGAGTTAAATGGCTAACTTTATTTTTGTCATTAGCTAGGTTAGCTCGTTTTGGGTAGTGAGACAAGTATTATTATTTTTATTAATTTTAAAAGTATTAAAAAAAAAAACCTTATAAAAGCCCATAAGATTCTACTCCTGGGTAAAGGATTCCCTCCGGTCCATTTCTTCCATTTCAAGATCAATTTTAGTGTGCCAACGAAATATATGTTGTACAAAAGTAATTCATCAAAATCAAAAGGCCCTAGGTCACGCCATCTTTAAAGATTTGTTATGGGTTGTGACTTGACTCAAATTTTGTTTTGCTCAATTGCTTCGGATAAGTTACGATCCATTACATACTGACTTCCCTGCGAGTCCCGAAAAAGTGAAAGCCAGTCAATGGGCTGTGTAGGTGAGATAATCAGTCACTCCAGGTACAGTACTGGTATCCGGTAGCATTTATTGAAAATTCAACATAAGAAAAGGCGGGCCGTTGTTAACAATGGTTTACATTAGGTACTTTGTAAGTAGGCACACGATTGTGCTTATGCTGGTCTATTCAGTCTACTGGTTTACTCGGTCTACTAGTCTACTCAGTCTTCTGGTCTACTCAGTCTTCTGGTCCACTTAGTCTTCTGGTCTACTCGATCTACTGGTCTACTCAGTCTTCTGGTCTACTCGGTCTACTCGGTGTACTGGTCTACTCAGTCTACTGGTCTACTCAGTCTACTGGTCTACTCAGTCTACTGGTCTACTCAGTCTTCTGGTCCACTTAGTCTTCTGGTCTACTTAGTCTTCTGGTCTACTCAGCCCACTGGTCTACTTGGTCTACTGGTCTACTCAGCCCACTGGTCTACTTGGTCTACTCGTTTACTCAGTCTTCTGGTCTACTCAGGGTACTGGTCTACTCGGTCTACTGGTCTACTCGGGCTTCTGGTCTACTCGATCTACTGGTCTACTCAGTCTTCTGGTCTACTCGGTCTACTGGTCTACTCGGTCTACTGGTCTACTCGGTATACTGGTCTACTCAGTCTACTGGTCAACTCGGTCTACTGGTCTACTCGGTCTACTGGTCTACTCGGTCTACTAGTCTACTTGGTTTACTGGTCTGCTCAGTCTACTGGTCTACTCGGTCTACTAATCTACTCAGTCTTCTGGTCTTCCCGGTCTACTAGACTACTCATTCATCTGGTCTACTCAGTCTTCTGGTCCACTTGGTCTTCTGGTCTACTCAGCCCACTAGTCTAGTCGGGCTTCAGGTCTACTGGTCTACTCAGTCTTCTGGTCTACTCGGTCTACTAGTCTACTCGGTCTACTGGTCTACTCAGTCTACTGGTCTACTCAGTCTACTGGTCTACTCAGTCTTCTGGTCTACTTGGTCTACTGGTCTACTCGTTCTACTGGTCTACTCGGTCTACTGGTCTACTCAGTCTACTGGTCTACTCAGTCTACTCAGTCTACTGGTCTACTCAGTCTACTGGTCTACTCAGTCTACTGGTCTACTCAGTCTACTGGTCAACTCAGTCTTCTAGTCTTCTCAATCTTCTGGTATTCCCGGTTTACTAGTCTACTCAGTCTTCTGGTCCACTCGGTCTACTGATCTACTCGGTCTACTGGTCTACTCAGTCTTCTGGTCTACTCAGTCTTCTGGTCTACTCATTCTACTGGTCTACTCAGTCTACTGGTCTACTCAGTCTACTGGTCAACTTAATCTTCTAGTCTACTCAGTCTTCTGTTCCACTTAGTCTTCTGGTCTACTCGATCTACTGGTCTACTCGGTCTACTTGTCTACTCGGTCTACCGGTTTACCCAGTCTTGTGGTCTATTTGGTCTACTGGTCTTCTCGGTCTACTGGTCTACTCAGTCTACTGGTCTTCTCGGTCTACTGGTCTACTCAGTCTACTGGTCTACTCGGTCTACTGGTCTACTCGGTCTACTGGTCTACTCGGTCTACTGGTCTACTCGGTCTACTGGTCTACTCAGTCTACTAGTCTACTCGGTCTACTGGTCTTCCCGGTCTACTGATCTACTCAGTCTTCTGGTCTACTCAGTCTTCTGGTCTACTCAGTCTTCTGGTCTACTTATTCTACTGCTCTACACAGTCTACTGGTCTACTCAGTCTACTGGTCTACTCAGTCTACTGGTCTACTCAGTCTACTGGTCAACTCGGTCTTCTAGTCTACTCAATCTTCTGGTCTTCCCGGTTTACTAGTCTACTCAGTCTTCTGGTCTACTCGGTCTACTGATCTACTAGGTCTACTGGTCTACTCAGTCTTCTAGTCTTCCCGGTCTATTAGTCTACTCAGTCTTCTGGTCTACTTGGTCTACTGGTCTACGCAGTCTTCTGGTCCACTTAGTCTTCTGGTCTACTCGGTCTACTGATCTACTCAGTCTTCCGGTCTACTCAGTCTTCTGGTCTACTCAGTCTTCTGGTCTACTTAGTCTTCTGGTCTACTCAGTCTTCTGCTCTACTCATTCTACTGGTCTACTCGGTCTACTGTTCTACTGGTCTACTCAGTCTACTGGTCAACTTAATCTTCTAGTCTACTCAGTCTTCTGTTCCACTTGACTAAGTGGAACAGAACAACACAGGTCTACTCAGTCTACTGGTCTACTCAGTCTACTGGTCTACTCGGTCTACTGGTCTACTCAGTCTTCTGGTCTACTTGGTCTACTGTTCTACTCGGTCTACTGGTCCACTTAGTTTTCTTGTCTACTCGTTCTACTGGTCTACTCGGTCTACTGGTCTACTCAGTCTACTGGTCTACTCAGTCTACTGGTCTACTGGTCTACTCAGTCTTCTGGTCTACTTGGTCTACTGGTCTACTCGTTCTACTGGTCTACTCGGTCTTCTAGTCTACTCAGTCTTCTGGACCATTTAGTCTTCTGGTCTACTCGGTCTACTGATCTACTCGGTCTACTGGTCTACTCAGTCTTCTGGTCTACCTGGTCTATTAGTCTACTCAGTCTTCTGGTCTACTCAGTCTTCTGGTCTACTTATTCTACTGGTCTACACAGTCTACTGGTCTACTTAGTCTACTGGTCTACTCAGTCTACTGGTCTACTCAGTCTACTGGTCAACTCGGTCTTCTAGTCTACTCAATCTTCTGGTCTTCCCGGTTTACTAGTCTACTCAGTCTTCTGGTCTACTCGGTCTACTGATCTACTCGGTCTACTGGTCTACTCAGTCTTCTAGTCTTCCCGGTCTACTGATCTACTCAGTCTTCTGGTCTACTCAGTCTTCTGGTCTACTCAGTCTTCTGGTCTACTTATTCTACTGCTCTACACAGTCTACTGGTCTACTCAGTCTACTGGTCTACTCAGTCTACTGGTCTACTCAGTCTACTGGTCTACTCAGTCTACTGGTCAACTCGGTCTTCTAGTCTACTCAATCTTCTGGTCTTCCCGGTTTACTAGTCTACTCAGTCTTCTGGTCTACTCGGTCTACTGATCTACTCGGTCTACTGGTCTACTCAGTCTTCTAGTCTTCCCGGTCTATTAGTCTACTCAGTCTTCTGGTCTACTTGGTCTACTGGTCTACGCAGTCTTCTGGTCCACTTAGTCTTCTGGTCTACTCGGTCTACTGGTCTACTCAGTCTTCTGGTCTACTTAGTGTTCTGGTCTACTCAGTCTTCTGGTCTACTCATTCTACTGGTCTACTCGGTCTACTGTTCTACTGGTCTACTCAGTCTACTGGTCAACTTAATCTTCTAGTCTACTCAGTCTTCTGTTCCACTTGACTAAGTGGAACAGAACAACACAGGTCTACTCAGTCTACTGGTCTACTCAGTCTACTGGTCTACTCGGTCTACTGGTCTACTCAGTCTTCTGGTCTACTTGGTCTACTGTTCTACTCGGTCTACTGGTCCACTTAGTTTTCTTGTCTACTCGTTCTACTGGTCTACTCGGTCCACTGGTCTACTCAGTCTACTGGTCTACTCAGTCTACTGGTCTACTCAGTCTTCTGGTCTACTTGGTCTACTGGTCTACTCGTTCTACTGGTCTACTCGGTCTTCTAGTCTACTCAGTCTTCTGGACCATTTAGTCTTCTGGTCTACTCGGTCTACTGATCTACTCGGTCTACTGGTCTACTCAGTCTTCTGGTCTTCCCGGTCTACTAGACTACTCATTCATCTGGTCTACTCAGTCTTCTGGTCCACTTGGTCTTCTGGTCTACTCAGCCCACTAGTCTAGTCGGGCTTCAGGTCTACTGGTCTACTCAGTCTTCTGGTCTACTCGGTCTACTAGTCTACTCGGTCTACTGGTCTACTGGTCTACTCAGTCTACTGGTCTACTCAGTCTACTGGTCTACTCAGTCTTCTGGTCTACTTGGTCTACTGGTCTACTCGTTCTACTGGTCTACTCGGTCTACTGGTCTACTCAGTCTACTGGTCTACTCAGTCTACTCAGTCTACTGGTCTACTCAGTCTACTGGTCTACTCAGTCTACTGGTCTACTCAGTCTACTGGTCAACTCAGTCTTCTAGTCTTCTCAATCTTCTGGTATTCCCGGTTTACTAGTCTACTCAGTCTTCTGGTCCACTCGGTCTACTGATCTACTCGGTCTACTGGTCTACTCAGTCTTCTGGTCTACTCAGTCTTCTGGTCTACTCATTCTACTGGTCTACTCAGTCTACTGGTCTACTCAGTCTACTGGTCAACTTAGTCTTCTAGTCTACTCAGTCTTCTGTTCCACTTAGTCTTCTGGTCTACTCGATCTACTGGTCTACTCGGTCTACTTGTCTACTCGGTCTACCGGTCTACCCAGTCTTGTGGTCTATTTGGTCTACTGGTCTTCTCGGTCTACTGGTCTACTCAGTCTACTGGTCTTCTCGGTCTACTGGTCTACTCAGTCTACTGGTCTACTCGGTCTACTGGTCTACTCGGTCTACTGGTCTACTCGGTCTACTGGTCTACTCAGTCTACTAGTCTACTCGGTCTACTGGTCTTCCCGGTCTACTGATCTACTCAGTCTTCTGGTCTACTCAGTCTTCTGGTCTACTCAGTCTTCTGGTCTACTTATTCTACTGCTCTACACAGTCTACTGGTCTACTCAGTCTACTGGTCTACTCAGTCTACTGGTCTACTCAGTCTACTGGTCAACTCGGTCTTCTAGTCTACTCAATCTTCTGGTCTTCCCGGTTTACTAGTCTACTCAGTCTTCTGGTCTACTCGGTCTACTGATCTACTAGGTCTACTGGTCTACTCAGTCTTCTAGTCTTCCCGGTCTATTAGTCTACTCAGTCTTCTGGTCTACTTGGTCTACTGGTCTACGCAGTCTTCTGGTCCACTTAGTCTTCTGGTCTACTCGGTCTACTGATCTACTGATCTACTCAGTCTTCCGGTCTACTCAGTCTTCTGGTCTACTCAGTCTTCTGGTCTACTTAGTCTTCTGGTCTACTCAGTCTTCTGGTCTACTCATTCTACTGGTCTACTCGGTCTACTGTTCTACTGGTCTACTCAGTCTACTGGTCAACTTAATCTTCTAGTCTACTCAGTCTTCCGTTCCACTTGACTAAGTGGAACAGAACAACACAGGTCTACTCAGTCTACTGGTCTACTCAGTCTACTGGTCTACTCGGTCTACTGGTCTACTCAGTCTTCTGGTCTACTTGGTCTACTGTTCTACTCGGTCTACTGGTCCACTTAGTTTTCTTGTCTACTCGTTCTACTGGTCTACTCGGTCTACTGGTCTACTCAGTCTACTGGTCTACTCAGTCTACTGGTCTACTGGTCTACTCAGTCTTCTGGTCTACTTGGTCTACTGGTCTACTCGTTCTACTGGTCTACTCGGTCTTCTAGTCTACTCAGTCTTCTGGACCATTTAGTCTTCTGGTCTACTCGGTCTACTGATCTACTCGGTCTACTGGTCTACTCAGTCTTCTGGTCTACCTGGTCTATTAGTCTACTCAGTCTTCTGGTCTACTCAGTCTTCTGGTCTACTCAGTCTTCTGGTCTACTTATTCTACTGGTCTACACAGTCTACTGGTCTACTCAGTCTACTGGTCTACTCAGTCTACTGGTCTACTCAGTCTACTGGTCAACTCAGTCTTCTAGTCTACTCAATCTTCTGGTCTTCCCGGTTTACTAGTCTACTCAGTCTTCTGGTCTACTCGGTCTACTGATCTACTCGGTCTACTGGTCTACTCAGTCTTCTAGTCTTCCCGGTCTACTGATCTACTCAGTCTTCTGGTCTACTCAGTCTTCTGGTCTACTCAGTCTTCTGGTCTACTTATTCTACTGCTCTACACAGTCTACTGGTCTACTCAGTCTACTGGTCTACTCAGTCTACTGGTCTACTCAGTCTACTGGTCAACTCGGTCTTCTAGTCTTCCCGGTCTATTAGTCTACTCAGTCTTCTGGTCTACTTGGTCTACTGGTCTACGCAGTCTTCTGGTCCACTTAGTCTTCTGGTCTACTCGGTCTACTGATCTACTGATCTACTCAGTCTTCCGGTCTACTCAGTCTTCTGGTCTACTCGGTCTACTGATCTACTCGGTCTACTGGTCTACTCAGTCTTCTAGTCTTCCCGGTCTATTAGTCTACTCAGTCTTCTGGTCTACTTGGTCTACTGGTCTACGCAGTCTTCTGGTCCACTTAGTCTTCTGGTCTACTCGGTCTACTGATCTACTGATCTACTCAGTCTTCCGGTCTACTCAGTCTTCTGGTCTACTCAGTCTTCTGGTCTACTTAGTCTTCTGGTCTACTCAGTCTTCTGGTCTACTCATTCTACTGGTCTACTCGGTCTACTGTTCTACTGGTCTACTCAGTCTACTGGTCAACTTAATCTTCTAGTCTACTCAGTCTTCTGTTCCACTTGACTAAGTGGAACAGAACAACACAGGTCTACTCAGTCTACTGGTCTACTCAGTCTACTGGTCTACTCGGTCTACTGGTCTACTCAGTCTTCTGGTCTACTTATTCTACTGCTCTACACAGTCTACTGGTCTACTCAGTCTACTGGTCTACTCAGTCTACTGGTCTACTCAGTCTACTGGTCAACTCGGTCTTCTAGTCTACTCAATCTTCTGGTCTTCCCGGTTTACTAGTCTACTCAGTCTTCTGGTCTACTCGGTCTACTGATCTACTCGGTCTACTGGTCTACTCAGTCTTCTAGTCTTCCCGGTCTATTAGTCTACTCAGTCTTCTGGTCTACTTGGTCTACTGGTCTACGCAGTCTTCTGGTCCACTTAGTCTTCTGGTCTACTCGGTCTACTGATCTACTGATCTACTCAGTCTTCCGGTCTACTCAGTCTTCTGGTCTACTCAGTCTTCTGGTCTACTTAGTCTTCTGGTCTACTCAGTCTTCTGGTCTACTCATTCTACTGGTCTACTCGGTCTACTGTTCTACTGGTCTACTCAGTCTACTGGTCAACTTAATCTTCTAGTCTACTCAGTCTTCTGTTCCACTTGACTAAGTGGAACAGAACAACACAGGTCTACTCAGTCTACTGGTCTACTCAGTCTACTGGTCTACTCGGTCTACTGGTCTACTCAGTCTTCTGGTCTACTTGGTCTACTGTTCTACTCGGTCTACTGGTCCACTTAGTTTTCTTGTCTACTCGTTCTACTGGTCTACTCGGTCTACTGGTCTACTCAGTCTACTGGTCTACTCAGTCTACTGGTCTACTCAGTCTTCTGGTCTACTTGGTCTACTGGTCTACTCGTTCTACTGGTCTACTCGGTCTTCTAGTCTACTCAGTCTTCTGGACCATTTAGTCTTCTGGTCTACTCGGTCTACTGATCTACTCGGTCTACTGGTCTACTCAGTCTTCTGGTCTACCTGGTCTATTAGTCTACTCAGTCTTCTGGTCTACTTGGTCTACTGGTCTACTCAGTCTTCTGGTCCACTTAGTCTTCTGGTCTACTCGGTCTACTGATCTACTGATCTACTCAGTCTTCTGGTCTACTCAGTCTTCTGGTCTACTCAGTCTTCTGGTCTACTCATTCTACTGATCTACCGGTCTACTGGTCTACTCAGTCTACTGGTCTACTGGTCAACTTAGTCTTCTAGTCTACTCAGTCTTCTGTTCCACATAGTCTTCTGGTCTACTCGATCTACTGGTCTACTCGGTCTACTTGTCTACTGGTCTACCCAGTCTTGTGGTCTACTGGTCTTCTCGGACTACTGGTCTACTCAGTCTACTGGTCTTCTCGGTCTACTGGTCTACTCAGTCTACTGGTCTACTCAGTCTACTGGTCTACTGGTCTACTCAACCTTCTGGTCTACTTGGTCTACTCGGTCTACTGGTCTACTTGTCTACTTGTCTACTCGGTCTACTGGTCTACTTGTCTACTCGGTCTACTGGTCCACTTAGTTTTCTTGTCTACTTGTTCTACTGGTCTACTCGGTCTACTGGTCTACTCAGTCTACTGGTCTACTCAGTCTACTGGTCTACTCAGTCTACTGGTCTACTCGGCTACTGGTCTACTCAGTCTTCTGGTCTACTTGGTCTACTGGTCTACTCGTTCCACTGGTCTACTCGGTCTACTCAGTCTACTGGTCTACTCAGTCTACTGGTCTACTCAGTCTACTGGTCTACTCAGTCTACTAGTCTACTCAGTCTACTGGTCTACTCAGTCTACTGGTCTACTCAGTCTACTGGTCAACTCAGTCTTCTAGTCTACTCAATCTTCTGGTCTTCCCGGTTTACTAGTCTACTCAGTCTTCTGGTCCACTCGATCTACTGATCTACTCGGTCTACTGGTCTACTCAGTCTTCTGGTCTTCCCGGTCTATTAGTCTACTCAGTCTTCTGGTCTACTTGGTCTAATGGTCTACGCAGTCTTCTGGTCCACTTAGTCTTCTGGTCTACTCGGTCTACTGATCTACTGATCTACTCAGTCTTCTGGTCTACTCAGTCTTCTGGTCTACTCAGTCTTCTGGTCTACTCATTCTACTGGTCTACTCGGTCTACTGGTCTACTCGGTCTTCTGGTCTACTCGGTCTACTGGTCTACTCAGTCTTTTGGTCTGCTTAGTCTTTTATCTACTCGGTCTACTGGTTTACTCGCTCTACTGGTCTACTCAGTCTACTGGTCCACTTGGTCTACTGGTCCACTCAGTCTAATGGTCTACTCAGTCTTTTGGTCTACTCAGTCTACTTATCTACTCGGTCCACTTAGTAGCATCCAGTTACGTGACGCTTAGTGTTGGTGAAAACCGGCATTTAAGCATCCAGTTAGTGTTGGTGAAAACGGCCAATTAGGCATTGAGTTAAGCATCCAGTTAGGTGACACTTTAGTTGTTGAAAACGGCCAATTAGGCATTGAGTTAAGCACCCAGTTAGGTGACACTTTAGTTGGTGAAAACAGGCAATTAGGCATCCAGTTAGGGGACACTTAGTGTTGGTGAAAACGGCCAATTAGGCATTGAGTTAAGCATCCAGTTAGGTGACACTTAAGTTGGTGAAAACAGGCAATTAGGCATCCAGTTAGGGGACACTTAGTGTTGGTGAAAACGGCCAATTAGGCATTGAGTTAAGCATCCAGTTAGGTGACACTTTAGTTGGTGAAAACTACTGGCAATTAGGCATCCAGTTAGGGTACAATTATTGTTGGTGAAAACAGGCAATTAGGCATCCAGTTGGGGACGCTTAGTATTGGTGAAAACGGGCAATTAGGCATTGAGTTAAGCCATCCAGTTAGGTGACACTTAAGTTGGTGAAACGAGCATTAAGGCTTTCAGTTAGGTGACGCTTAGTGTTGGTGAAAACGGGCATTTAGGCATCTAGTTAGGGGACACTTAGTTTTGGTGAAAACGGCCAATTAGGCATTGAGTTAGGAATCCAGTTAGGTGACGCTTAGTGTTGGTGAAAACGGGCAATTAGGCATTGAGTTAAGCACCACCCAGTTAAGGGACGTTTTATCTATAAAAATACCTACAAATGTAATTACACAGGCACAGGTGACATTTCAGGATAGTACGCAATTTGTAATTGTCCGTTATTATCTCACAATATCCCGGATGATAAATTGCTTCGTGTGCGGTTTACTGACGATTTATGTGTGATTGTGTAGTCAAATGAAACAATTAAAATTAATCTTCAATTTATGACTTGTTTGTTGCAGTAATGACAATCAAACAAACAAGCAGAACCAAATCTTCTTTTGAAATGCTTTCACTCATGGTTTTTTATCTAAAAATAAATATTTTAGTCATTGCCTCAGCGACAACAAAGTGTTAGGCCAACGAGAGAGCCTTTCAATGCCTCGGCGAGGTAGGGCGAGGCGAACGGTAGCGAGGCGTAAAAATTATATTAGCGCGTGGTTCATTGTCCGCGACCGCTCACCAGTACAGTCCACACAGAGATAAAGTTGTCAACTTCCAATGTGACACTTCGGTAGGTCTATGTTAAGAGCAAATATTAAAAAAAAACAATGATAGTGGTAATAATTTATTATGTTCCCATGTACTTGATTAGCTTTGACATTATTCCAACCTCTCGAATAAGTTCATACGGCTGGATCGATTCTGATAAATGAGCTGACAGATTTTGGCAAATAGGTCACGAGCTGTCAAAAGACATAACGTCAGGGGCGGCTTCTGTCAAAACAAATGCATGGTCAACGACATGTCACCGTAGCCGGCTCTAGTCCAACCGGGTGATGGCCAAAATACTAATATTCAGCATCATCGCCTATCTCACCAACCAGAGGCTAGGTAAAATGATGCCTTCCCCTTGGTCAGACTGGTTGTCAGTTTTCGAAGCATGGTTGACATGAAAAAATCTATATTGCGCATTCTCTAAAACTATTTACTGCCAGTATTTTAAAACTGTAATTTCAGCATGGTTCTGGCGGTTCATTGTCCACGAACGATGAGTCCACAGCCTGCCCTTTTGTGATAAAGTTGCTAACACTCACTGTCACACTTCGATGTAACTGACAACAGGTACATGTTATAAGCGGTTCACTGTACATGTATGCAAAATATTTGGATGGGAAGAGCCGAAATCTAACGTCCAGTTCTCATTTTAGTCTTCTTCTTTTAAATGCAATTCCGATTTTAAAACAACCATTTTTATTTGTTTGTTTTATCTTTAGATTTCGGAATACAGAAGCTTGCTTGAATATCATATCCTTTAAAGTTTTTCGGTCGAACCATAACACTAACTTTGAATAACCAATACCACTTTATTTAAAAAGCTTTAAAACTGAAGTACCAAAAGTCGGAACTACTTCAATTTACAAAACTACCCTCGTATCATTTTATTTTGGCGGGAATGTCAGTTTATGACTTGCACCGTCACTGAGCGTACGTTCGCTCAGCGTTACTCCGTATTGCAGCGTGGATGAATGGAATGCCCAACGTAGTTTCTGTGACTATTCAATAAATGTTCGTTCTTTCAGAATTCAGACCACAGAAGCAGAACTTGTTTCTGACGTGTAACTGCATTGCGTATACCGTGTTCCCTTTTGTTTTTTGAAGTGTTCGCACTTTTAAATAAGAGCTGTGAGTTGTCTTTCAGGAATATTTATACTAATGAATATTTGTTCTTGTTTCAGGTACTAATTGTGACTGCATGCATCGTTTGTAAGAACTGGAGATGTAGAAGAAGAGGTATTTTTATAACATTTACATTCCAACATTATCATAAAATAATGGTCTTCAAGAACCGAACATAAACCAAATAATAATTTTATGTTGGTAACGCAATGGATCTTTCCTGGCTCAATTCCGGCATAAATTCCCAATAAACTATAAAAAAGTGCCGGATCAAGGGTACACAACATGATAAATATTATGTAGATTGAGTTATTACGCCGAATCGTAACTTTACACAAATAAACTTTAAACGGAAATATGTGCTCTATAATGTTTTAAAGAGTAATTGAGTTCGGTAATAAACATTCCGGAATTTTATGCTGATATAAATTACGCTTTTTGAAATTGAGGATCCTGCGAATGGAAAGAGCTGGTGATTCGCATTGCGTACTTTTTAACCGACTTCCAAAAAGAGGAGGTTTCCAAAGAGAGGATTCTTTTTTTTTTGTGTTTATATATGTTCAGCTTTTTCTTCGCCAATTGTGAACCGATTTCGATGATTCTTTTTTTTGTTTGGAAGAAAATTACTTCGCGGTGGTCCCGTTTAAATTTGGTGAAGATCTGATGGTGATCTTCGGAGATATGCAATGGAACTCTTCAATTATAGACAGCAAATCGGTCCTGATTGCTGTGAAACACAACAAAGTGAAAAATAACTTTAGCTTCAGAAGTCGGTGGCAAAGAAACTGAATCAAACACACAGAAGTCACCGACTTCTGAAGCTAAAGTTATTTTTCACTTTGTTGTGTTTTTGAAGTCGGTTTTAGTTTTTTGCAAAAAAGTTGTTTATAAGTTATAGGATTTGTTTGTTATAGTTTCGTTTCATTTGAATAAAATAGACTCAAAAAGTTTTGATCCTCGTGGCTACACATCATTTTAAAATGTTCGCAAAGTCCCCAAAAATGCGCATAACAGCCGAAATTACATTCAAGAGATGATTAGTCAGTTTTCACATTTATGTTCCAAAAAGTAGTAAAAACGAAAACAACGGAAGTATTTCAATTAAAATCTATTACAGGCGCTATAAAATTTCAATAAAGGATCTATACGCCATGGAGTACTATTATGATTCAATCGGGGCCCGCTATTAGGGTCAATAAAGGTCGCGATTGGAATTCCGGCAGTTCTATGACACAATGCGTAATAATATAGCTATAAATACTGTAGGACTCCGTAGGACTCCTTTATAGTGATTTTGACGGTGGGGTGGCAGTAAGGAAAGATTGAAACCAGAGGAGCGTATACGGATTTAGACTTAACTAACAGTCAGTCATCATAAAACGATTAACAGAAACAGAACGATGTTTTAAAAGGGTGTACTTACCACTACTTTTTAGTGGTAAGTACACCCTTCAGAGGTATGTGGTGCAAGCGGCCTCAGTTGATAGTAAATCTGCCAAATTGAGACCTCAGTACCTACTTCATCAGTTGAGGTTGGTCATACATAAAGTACACCTACGGTTTAAGAGAAAGAAAAGCTTTTACATTGTAATGTCTCTTGTCTTAATTCTGAAAATAATAAAGTCTAATCTACTAAGACTGACAACAAACACTGTTTTTCTAATTATGGTTTTAAATGAGGAACTGCTTCAATCCATACCAGTAACATTACGCAATCTGTCGATTGTTTGTGTTTAACAGAATTGGAATCAGATGACATGATAAGTGCTTCATTAATTCGATATGTCAATACAGGCATCGTGTTTCACCTTCGTATGGAGCTTCCTCAGATCCTATTGGATCCTAAGTGATTTAACGTTTCATTTCGAACATTTTTCTCTAACAACACCCATTTGCAAGTAAGCCCGTTTAGGACCCAACAGAATGTATGGAGTATTCAACAAATGTTCGGACATTTGTTGAATACAAAAACTAGTCACCAACTCCCCACATTCCACTTCTTACAAAGACAAATGTTCAAATACCCGCAATAAAATTAAAACCAAACAATATCCTTGGGGTCATAAAATCTCACGGTCTTCCGGCGACCGTTTATTACACACCCTTGGAAAGTTTTAATAGTGCTATAAAAGTCGTTTTAAAATAGTTTCTACAGGCTCTCTCCGAACTTGTATCGTAAAGAAGTTCAGGTGAAAAAAGAACGCTTACTGGCAAACTTGGACGTCAACGTTTCGAGATTTCTTTATTGTGGCCGTATTGTAGCGTTGTATAAAGTAAGAATTTTAACTTGGGATTTTCATAAGAAAGAAAACTGTACAGTGTTTTTTTTTTTCATTTAACATTGCGATAAGTAAATTGTCGGTCTACCTCTTGGTTTAGCTCCTGAATAACCTTTGAACACCGGCTTCTGCTTTGGACTTAACTAGTTACCAGCTTCATGAAATTCTTTGTTCATTTGATGCATAATTAAATATTCTAATTCATTAGCAGGCACAAAGAATTACTATTATTTTGTTGCGTCAAGTAGAAATTCCTTGCTCGCTTAATGAAGCTTAGATTGGACTCTTGACCTTTACGGCTACAATTTTTATTTTTAGAGACGCAATTTCTTCAGTTACCTAACTTACCTAGAAAACTAAGTTACTGCCTTCTAAATGAAATTTCTTATCCCGCATAAATCGGTTTTTCTTTATAAAAATATTCGCTTTCATTCCAACGAGCAAATATTTTCTTGGAAAATTATTTCGGGTCCTTTTCGTCTTCTTCTTTAAGTACTCATATCATATCACTAATGTAACAGGGCCGGTAATATAAGTAATTGGATGCCATCCAGGTTTGCAGGAACCCCTTCCTTTATATCAATGAAACAATTTCCTTATTCAGGTCTGAACCAAATTACCGTGTCGCTTTCTACGTCATTCAGTGTCCTCACGTATTCCTCAGTCACGTCTCATTGGCTTTTTTTAACTTTCTCTGCTTGCATCTTATGATTTGATTTTGAAATATTAATTTTCAAATAAGTACACTTCTTTATCTTTATTGTTTTATTGTATCCATACTAGGCTTGACATTGAATTTTCTCCTTGGAAAGTTCTTACCGGTTAGAAAATGACGAGGGCAAAAGGGAAAGTCAAATTTCGACACAATGGACTCGTCATCCGTCAACTATTTCCTTACTGCGTGACCAGCGTGACGCCAATTTTAAATTCTTTAAAGTTTGTTATTTTTTATTATATTCGAGACACAATAAATATTATGACTGTCGTTCAAATATTTAATATAAATATTTGCTTACTATACATAGTCGCGAGCCACGTTACCGTTATCTTGTTTACACTCTAGTAACCGTACTAGTAGCCATTTCAATTATCATAATAATACAGTCCATGTACGTGGAACCGGTTGTAAAATTATCGCAGTGTGTTATTAAAGCGGTATCTAATGTGTCAGAGGCGTCCGCTCCGCGTCGCGGGTCAACGCGCTCTGACTCATGTCCGTGGCCGCGTGGAGCACTGGAGCCATAGCGCATGCGCGCGGCCACAAGTCATGTGCTCTCGCGCATCTTTTGAAACCGGTACTGTTGGTAAAACGCCCTATCATTTTTCACTGGGCATTCTTTTATTAAATCCACTTGTAGCTTCACTGGCTCCAGTAACAACCAACTATTGTCTGTTCCCTTGTTATTTTTGTTTCGAAATAACAGAAACATATTCGTTGTCGAAACTTCGTTTCAATTCGAAACTCTTTGTGTTATTACCATTCCAAAACATCATATTTTAATTACAACTGTTCTGAATAACATTCATTAGTATTCGTGAAACTTTGACAGGAATCAGTCCACTGGTTACCAAGTCTATTCCGAACAGACTCAAGTTCTCATGACGCGGTGTCGCTTTGAAATTATAATAATTGAAGAAACAAAGAGGTGCCGAGGTCGATTTGTAGTGTTGTTTCGTTAAACCGGGGCCTGAATTTAATTAAACATCCGTCAAAGCGGGAATGGACGGCTTGATGAATCCCCACGGAATATTTGATACTCATGCGCGGAAGCCAACTCTCGTACAATCATTGCGATCTATAATTGCTTAGTTGTAGGTAGGCAGGGTGTATGTGCCAAATTGCCTATTGCTGCGTGGGACAAAGCGGCGGTATTGAATTTCGGGCAATGATCATGTTTCAAAATGAATTGGATGACTATTCAATGGGTTGGCTAAATCTGTTGTGGAACGTACTAAGTGCCCTATTGAAACTCGGGCTAACATTGAGTGATAACAAATAATTTGTTTTGTTATAAACTTTTGATGTAATCTAATAGTTTCATTAAAACAAGCGTCCATGAATGTGCCATCTTCATAGCACTGCTACCAGTGCCTCGTGCCATAAAACGTAGTTACAATTAGTAACACCACTCTGCTGTGCAATAAAGAAAATTTATTAAATGGCCTCCTATATACCACATCCTGGTATATCAAGTGAGTCGTTAGAACCAAGAGAAAATTATAAATACAACATTTACCATCTAAATTAACATACAGCCATTATTCATAGGAATTCACATTCAGCATTTATGTTCCTCGTTTTCTGGAATAATTTCTGTATATTGCAAGATGTGAGAAAACCGTAAAAGTACTAATAAAATGTACAAGTACAACTAATCTTAGGGACATTTTACTGCTGTCTTGCCTGTGGGTATTTGTGAGGAAAATGTATTAACATAAAACAAACTCATTACAGATTACTGAAGAATCTTGATGCGATCACTCGTCTGCCAAACAGCGTTATTATTGACAGTTTCTAAAGCCACAGGCATAATCTATTTGTTTGACGAGCAGAAGAGAAGATTAAAACGAAAGCTGATAAATAAAAACGAGGAAATTATTCTTTAAATCCATTACAATGGGAAAACAATATGATGTCAGTCAAAGAAAGGTTTGATAAAGTCTTGCTTGACGAAGACAACCAACCATAGATATAATTTATATTTCTATGCAACCCACATTGGCGATGAAGTAAATATTATTAAGATGATCTTCTAATAATTATACGTTTTAGTAATAAAATCAAGCCAAACAGAAATGCATATACCAGTACAACAAACAATAAACAAGCAACGTTTGTTGAACGGGCGTTAGTTGATGAGTATGCTGCGATCATGCGATGGCGATGATAGTTACAACGCACGTCGCGTTTCAATACAATGCGATTGCTAGGGCTGATCCTGGCAAAAATCTTTACGTTTCGGTAAAATATAGTTGTCTATATCGAATTTTCATTTGTATTGTATTTTTTTATCTATCTGTTGGGTCCGAAAAAGGACACATGCTGCACCGACTCAAAATAAATTGTAATACGACAGGACAACGATGATCAGTGTAGCCGAAAGTCACAACTTTATGGCTAAGTACCGAGATTATCTTGTGTCTACAAAATAATCAAAATCAACGTTAACTTCTTAATACTTTAATTAAACTTGGCCGCCCAGTCTTCAAGCCGTAAACGTAATGAAAGTATTAGGTAACTGACAGACTTTTCCAAAACTAAAACGAATATTGAGACCCCGAGAACCCACAAAAACGTTAACCATTCTCTTTTATGGATATTTTTTCTTAGGCAGACAGCTATACGTAAGGTTTGGAACCCGACCCCAAATTGCCACGTTTTCCTACTGTATTATTTTTTACAGTTTTTGTTCTGTGTCATGCCACACTCAAAAAAATGTTCACCTATTTCCTATTCCACAGTCTGTTGTCCCAATGGTTTTAGCTAGATATTTCACCGTTCTGCCACCATTCACGTTGATCCTGTAACCCTTGGAACCCGGGACATGTCCGACACAAATACAATAACAAAGTGTTCCAGAGATTTTGCATTGCCACGCCAAACGGTAAAACGTGGGTAGAAAATATATGAAATTCACAACTACATTCTGGTATGTTCCACGTCCAACAGTAATGGATTAAAGTTCGGAAATTGGTTGAAGTTCGTTTGTTGAAAAACGAATGCAACTAACACAAAAGTGATCGTATAATTCGTATGTGAGTGTGGATACGGTTGTTATTCTGATTGGCATCAAATCAGACGATACTATTTCTATGATGATGAGTGTGAATCATCATTATTTCAGCCGAAACACGTCCACTGCTGGATACAAGCCTCTCCATATTGACCACTTCCCCAGTTTTATATAATTATGACCCTCTTTTCAATCTTACATCTTGTCTATCTTCAAGATCGTGCCTACTTGCCATACCTTGCCATGTCTTCGATAGTCATCATCTGCCTAGCCTTTTTCCAACTGTTGGGGTCGGCTTCCAGTCTAAACGGATGCAGCTGAATACCAGTATTTTACATGGAGCGACTGCCTATCTGACCTTCACAACCCAGTTAGTACTGGGTAATACGATACCCTTGTTAAGATTGGTTGTCAGACTTTTTTGTCTTCGACAGTAAACCATTCTAAATTAATCTCCTCTTCTCTTTCAAGACTAACGACTGAAACAATAATTAGTTTATCACATCAATTACGTTCACGTATACATTACGCTCAACCAACCCACGTCACCTGAAGCCGGTATATTTTTCCCAAATAATTGACAAGAGAACGAGGGTACAATACAGATGTATTGCCGAAGCTCAACGAAGCTTGCCGAAGCCTACCGAAGCATGTCCATGGAGTAATATTGACGAGTTGAGTCGTTGGCTTCAGAATCAGATAGCAATGTTTTACGGGAAGCGTTAGACTGTTGAGGTATTGGGATGCTGAATTATGTCAATTATTAGGTAAAATGGTTAGTAGAAAGTATGAACTGCGAGGATGTTGCTAATTGAGTGAGTGTCTTCTGAGCTACGGTTTTCTTTTCGCCCGAAATTCTTTCTGGTATTAGTATGAGATCTATACCTAACATATTATATTAGTTAACCACTCACTATACTTATCCTCAGTGGGATTTGGGAGGACTTCTCCGCGCTTTTCATCCTGATTGAGGTGGTGAAATGGACCTACATTATCTTTCTCTAACATTGAGCACAAAATGTTCAATAAACCCTCTCAACTTAATTTTCTATGGGGTTGAAGTAATTTTTATTAGTTACTGTAGGTGTAGGCCCACCATAAAGTGACCTAGGACATAAGACAACATCACGCCTGTAATTCTCGAAGGGTTTGGCAGAGGTGTACTCTAATAGTACACCCATATTTCGCCAGTTATATTTTAAGTCCCATATTATAGAGAGCGAGCCTACAGCCATCAACCGGGCACAAATCCAAACTCCGTGGTTGCTACTGAGAAATTCCTAAAAAAAAACCCTAATAACACTGCCCGACCCGGGAATCGAACCTAGGACATCATGCTCACCGACCACAGACTAGACCAACGATGCAGTTACGAGCCAGTGACCTAGGACATACTACCTAAAATACTATAACAATTTCAGTAATTAAGTATTTAATCAATGATACCATACTAGGGAAAGCGGAATTGGTCCGTGTTTTGGTTAGACCGTAATAATAATAACACCCCGCGCACATAGAATATGATTACAGTAATAATTACACAGGCCGGATTAGCTTCGCCTTTGATATGACGTACGCGATATAGAACAGATATATCATAGAACAGATATACGACATAGTAACAGACTCTAATTAAGATACAATAAATTTGATACTTCACCAGCAGCACCGACTGCCTAACGAAGCTGAACTGTATCGTTGACTCGTTATTTGTGACTTAATTAGACTTTAAATATGAGTAGGTAAGAATTTAATGCAAAACCACGATCCATTAGAATACCAGGGGGCCTAAAATGGCCCCTTTAGCAGAGTGTCACAAAGTGACAATTCATAATCTTAACTGCGTCTGTGACCATTTTAAGAGTTTGAATGTGATTCATATTATTACCCTTTTATGATTTTGCTTAAGCGGCCATTCTAGGCCCCCTGTACCAGAGAGAAGCCGCAACAAAAGGCATTGCCAGAATGATCAAGATGCAATCATTGCATATCAAAACTGAGTAAATGCGAGGACAATAGGCTAGTGTCCACCATAAATAAATTGCAAATCTATTTAGTCCGTCAGTTAGAGTATTGGAAAATAATGGACACGTATTTTTTTGTTTTTGTAAATCATTGAATATTGACAAAGTTAGAACGCATCAAAACTCGAGAGTGGGGGCTCGTGACGTCACAACGCACTTAAAATTATAGCACGGCGTGACGTATTAAGAATTTTAAACGCGTCGTATCTTCGACAATTTTGGTCTACGTAACAATAGAAAAAATACGTGTCAAATATTTTTTGAAAATCTAACTGACAGACTAATTAGATTTTTTCAGAACACAAGTATCTAGACTTGTAGTTACTTTACCTATATTCCTTAATGTGTAGGCGTTGGCAAAAGCCAAATATAGCTAATGGACCTCGACTACTAAATATAGGAATAATTACGTTCTCACATCAAATACACCTTAGGGGTAGGTAAACGTAGGCTGATGATGCCAGTTTGACGTCATCTAATAGGCTATAAATTCGCCTGAAAAGTAGCTAAGTCTGCTCTTACGTCACCTAAGGGAAACAAGGTCATCTATTCGAGTTTTCCAATAAATAAATATCAAAATATATTCTTTACAACCGTTTCGAAGGCGAACAAAAATGACGTCACCGCCTCAGACAGAATCGATATGAACAAGTATTCAAACAAAAATTTTAAACTTACCAACTTGTTACGAATTTTAATATAAACGAGCGAAGTTTCGACGAGGCTATCTAATAAATAACGTTTAATGAATCAATGGGGATTGCAGACAGTTCGCGAATGTCTTAGGATAAAATTGAAAATACCTTAGAGTAACTTAATACACGGAAGTACTCGGTACAAAGGTATAATAAGTTTTATATGATCCCACTAAAGTTTGTGACTTTCGTATTTACCTGCTGAGGTACATAGAAATGAAAATGAAGTTTGTGGCTTGATAATAAAGTAAAGTATTTATGCACGGGCTGGAAATATTCATGCGAATTATCAAATTACAGTACAAGGTACCGACTGAAAGTCTATACAAGAGCTTGGTCGTTTCAAATAAAATTTCGAAGACAAAGAGCCATCGCCCAAGTTGCGACAGAACATTCTGTACTAACCTTCCGCTGTTATTGTTTTGGCAGCCTTTACTATTTTAGCACATCATAGAACTCGTATTACTCGAGTTTTATTTATTTATTTAAACTTCATGTACAATAGTGGTACATAGGCGGACTTAATGCCACAAGGCATTCTCTACCAGTCAACCTTTGGGTTAAATAAGAAAACATAGTGATAGGGTACAAAATAATGTCTGAAAAACTTTCTGCTAACGAGAATTTAGATTTAGATTGATACTAATACACATACAGATAAAATAAACTATTAGATATTTTAACAAATACCAAAAATTAAAAAAAAATAACAAGAAACCCAATAATAATTATTATGACTAGACTTCAAATTGAGCTATCCGACTTAAATAGTAGTTACGAACTTTTCTTTTGAAAGTGAATTTGCCTTAGTTTTGTGTAGTTTTATCTCACAAGAATCAACCAAAACAAACCATTTCATCTAAATTCAACATCCCCTAATCGTTATACTCTCATAAATCGAAGGCTTCCCCAATCGATACAAAAACGTACTAAAAAGAGCTTTACCAGTCCCAAGTTGGGCTAACCTTTGAAACAAAAGTGTAACACGGATAAGGGTGCGATGAGAACGATACACAAATAAAACGAGGGTAGTTCGAGATAAAACTAACAAATGGCGACAGTTGCACTAAATTTAATTCACAATCGCTGCCTCATTGGGCTCCTATATGGTCTCTGATCTTTGTTCTTGATCTGTTTGTGGGATTTTTCGACTTTACCAAGAGGTTTCCAACTGTTTATCAATGTGAGCTGGTTCTGTTCCATGAATTTTGTTGTAATACATCATACTAGCTTGTTACGATAAAACTTCCTATTTCCCATCAGCTGGTTTCTGAATGCAAAAGAAAAATAACAGGTTGATTTGTTATTTGAAAAAACATGGCATTTAACTAAAGCGCAGAAAAATGATTTCGCATAGCATCCGAATTTTCCTGCCCATCTTTTACATAGAGAAAAAAAACTTACAATTGAAAATACAAGGGGATGTAAAGAACTTGAACAAAAGCCTTCCTATGTAAATTAGAGACGGGTATCCTCGTAAGCCTTATGAATCCAATTCAGAAGGCCGTTGTATGTTTCACTAAGTTTGAGGTCGGAGTTGTGTAGTTTACTTTAAGATCTTTTGTTCTGAACACGGTCTATCTTCAAATAATTTAGTCATGCTGAAGTTTTAGAATTACCGCTCCATCAACCCCTCATAAGGAACTTCTTCGGGCATTCCCGAAATATACACGCGAATAAAACCCAAATCGATCAAAAACATGATTTGCCTAAAATAAGGCACGGGATTCTCCAAATAGGCATGGGATTCCCAAAATATAGAAGCCCCGAAATAATTACTTTCGCACACCGAAATAGAATTGACCTTTCTGAAGCAGCCTCAATTCATCTCGTATCAATCAACTGAAACAAGATCAACTTACATCGTATCAGCAAATTAATCAAAACACCTAGTTTCTTGTGCAGGCCAAGAATAAATGAAACGAAAATAGTAAGAAGATAAGTTGGGTCCCTAATTGCAATCTGAAGATACGAACAAAAAGGGATCTGCTGAGAACAGCACAGGAATCAACGTAGATTGTTAAGCGAAAATAGGTCGGCCACAGAGTATACCAAAGATAGTAAACTAACGGACTTTATTCAACATCCGAAGATTTTACCGCATTCGAAATCCCCTTATTTTTTCCTTGAATTCTGAATTACCAAGTGCGGTGGATGTGTGCGTGGGCTGGGTCACGTTTGTAGGAACTAAAGCATCTGTAGTTATGTTGTCTGTGGCAGTATCAGTGCAAGTTGTAAGGGAGAAATAGGTCGGAAGGCTTAACTCGCCCCAAATGAACACTCTTACGTCATATTGTTTCTACGCTTGGTGTGAATTTCAAGGGACGGAAGTTTTGTTTACACCTTTGGGAATAGTGATGGTGACGGTTAGAGAAAAAAACGCAAAAAAATTATGTTAACAATCCTAATTCCTAATCCTACTAATATTATAAATACGAAAGTTTTTGAGTATGGATGGATGTTTGTTACTCTTTCACGCAAAAACTACTGAACGGATTTGGATGAAATTTGCACACAGATAGTTTATAACCTGTATTAACACATAGCATACTTTTTATCCCGGCAGAATGATCCCTTGGGACAATAGGCGAGACGACAAAAAAAGTCTAATTAGTTCGTCAGTTAGATTATCAAAAAATATTTGACCCGTGTTTTTTCTTTTGTAACGTAAACCAAAATTGACGAAGATATGAAGCTTTTAAAATTCTCAATTCGTCACTCCTTGGTATAATTTTTAGCTAGTTCTGACGTCACGAGCCCCCACTCCCGAGTTTTGATGCGTTTTATTTTTGTCAATATTCATTGATTGACAAAAACAAAAAATACGTGTCCATTAATTTCCAATACTCTAACTGACGGACTAAATAGATTTGCAATTTTTTGATACTGTCGTCATGCCTATTATCGAACTCCATGCGGGCGAACCCGCGGACATAAGCTAGTACGCTATATTTTAGTCTATACAATGTTTGCTCGATTCGCAGTTCCGATGTATACGTTTCAGCTACACACGTAGCGGTATCTTACGACAAAGAAAAACGTTTCCTCCTAAAGGTCAGGAGACCACTTTTTTAACAAAACATAAAAGTAAAGAAGTTGCTAGTAGGCACTTTGGAATTTCCAAAAGTTTTATCGTCATTCTTAGGTCCGTTGGGATTAAGGTAAATAAAACCAGACTTTCGCATTACAAACTTTTGGAGGTCAATCTTCTTATCAAAGGTTGAGGACAGGTACTAAATACAAGTAGAGATAAAATGTCGGAAGTGCTGTAAGAAAATAATATCATGAATTTCAGTGTAGAAGGTCTGCTGTAGTTCGTTCCTTCGACCATGAAATTATTATAAAAATACAATATTTCCCGATGCTCCTATTAGTCGTAGTGTGATGGTATATATTAATTTTTCAATTCGAATTAGGTGTTCCTGAGATTAGCGCGTTCAACCAAACAAACTCTTCAGCTTTATAATGTATAGATGTGCATGTGATCTGTAGGAAAAAGACTAAGATTACGAGTTATAACAGTCCCACAATATTTAGGTCCTTTGTCGAGTGCGTCAACACCAAAACTCCTAACTGACATTTAAAATTGACCCCAAAAACCTTAATTTACACTAAAACAAAAAGCCCAACCAACTTTCACGTCGCAACTGAATATTTTTACAAAGCCCGCTGTTAATTTGGGCGTGACACGTTAGGGGTTAAAACAAATACAATCTGCCCACGATTCTGACCGGCCTTCCCCTAATTATATTTTACATTTCACGCCCCAGTTCAGAAGTAGGCTCTAAACTGTCCGGAAAATTTAATTTGTTAACCTCAGGTTTTACATTGTTCCTTTGTAATTTGGTGTGGCGGACACTCGGACAGCCGAGCCTGCGTTGGAACTGTTCTGTTTAGAAGCTCATCTTGATACATTTCGACGTTCCTGTGTATGTTTTATGTGTTTGGGGTAATGAAAGCAAGGTAAAATATGCTTAGCTGATAATTGCCAGCACAAGATGGTTACTCGGTCTGGATAAGAGAAAAGCATCACCCACACCGCAGTTACCTTTTGTGGAATTTTGGCAAAGCGATTCAAAGCTTTTGTTGCAGAGCAGCCCAACAAAGGCTGTGATCAGCGGTGGACCTCTCTGAACTTCTGGTAACATGCTCAATATTTATAAGAAAAGTATCTGTTTAAATTCCCGCTTACCTAACGAGTTCAGTATGAAAAACCTTTAAATACTGTGAAAAATACGCAGCAACGTGTTAGAAACTCATGTTAGCTAGAAATAATTTTAAAATAAACTTAGTAAGTGTCCTTAATCCGATTCCCTGTCTTCCTCGGGCGGAAATTACGAAGCACCCACTTTATAACATTACTTGACTATTAAAGGTTGCCCTAGGAAAATGACAAGCTTTTTCAGGTTATCTTTAATTACAATTTGAACCTACATTTATTTTTAGTAGACATTTTGCTAATGTTCTCAATAGTTTTTTGTCTATCTCGGAGCTCCATTTCGTTCATGAAGGTTATTTTACCTTAATCCATAATAAAAGGTAAATACGGTGCAAAGAGCTCCTATTGTCAGATTTCACAGACTAACAAAATAGCTTTAAAACTAACACATGAAAATAACTACTAAACGCACTGTTGCATAAAGTTTTACTTTGCTGTTATAAATACGAAATTGATTTATTTTTAGAAGTTTATAACTCTTTCACGCAAAATCTTCTGAACGGATTTGGATGAACTTTGGCACGCAGATAGTTTATAAATTGGATTAGCACATAGGATTTAACCCGGTATAACGATCCCGTGGGACAATTACCGACCTCCACGTGGGCGAAGCCGTGGGCTTAAGATAGTGAAGCTATCATTTTGAATTTAAATTGATCAATATTATTTTATGTGAAGTACTTAAATGATATCGTGATACAACGGAATTCATAATTTTCAGAAAGCACTCCCACTTGTCCCAAAGGTAATACCAAAAATAAATTACCAATTCCGATACCCCAAGAGAAATGAGAACAACTAATTACAAATTCAACGTCTCCGTATATATTCCTTGGAATAATCCGAAGCCCAATCAAACGGTCCAAGTCAGTCAGTCAAATAGGAAACTAAACATATTTAGACGGTGGTAACTAGCCGCTATGCCAGCCTAGATCGTCCATGTTTATCCATTGATCGCCAGTCAGATGGAAATCTTCCTTCAATGGACCTACCAGAGGGAATAGAGCCAAGTACATTACTAGTTTGAACACTGAATACGCTTTACAGTTGATATTGATGCTAGGTTTTCGATCCTTGGGATTTGGAAGACAGATATTTGATTGCAGAGATTCATTTGACGAGTTTCATTTGTGAACATAGCTTAAAATATTTCTGTTGTTTTGGTGAGACTCAAAAGATTTTGGGATGTGACTATAAGTGCGATGAATATAAATGTTGGTGGGTAGAGAGGGAGAGAAAGACCAAGGAAACGATGGATAGATTGTGTGAGGAATGATATGAAAGAAATAGGAGTAAATGATAGCGTGACGGTTGACAGAGGATAATGGATGAAAAAATCGTGTTGCGCCGACCACAAGTAACATGGGACAAGAACAGGAAGATTTTTTGTTTGGTGATGTTTTGGTGAGTTAAATACTGTTGCTAAAATGGCTGAATAAATACGAGTAAATCAATCAACTTACTCCATTGCAATCCACGGCTGGATATAGACTTCTCCTAAGTTGCGCATAAATAATAATAATAATCATTTTATTTCGGACAACTAAGAGATCCATAAATTGTTAGTAAACAGTCTTGCAATTAAACACTATTGTTAGTAAATTAACTAAAGCCGAGTTAATGAGAGGACCACCCATAGCCCTTATAACTAGGACAACGAAATACTAGGGTATAAGTCTTCTCACAAATCGCCTTATTATGGTGGAGGAAGTATCAGCCGCCACAGCCTTCAGGATGCTATTGTGACTGCCCCTTATTCTGCTCAAGAGGGAGGCTGCTTGATGATGGCATCAAACCCATCGGTATGAGTTATTGCGAACATTCCAGAGGCACTGCAAAAACGAGGCAATCGCAACAGCATCCTAAAAACATTATTGTATTTGTGTATGTATATTGGATGCGCAGGACTTCCAGCGATCTTTTCGAGTAGTTGACCCAAAGATTACCGGTGTACAAAACTCTGACAATAAGCTTTAAAAAGCGTTACCTTTATTTGGTCAGTACACCGAGCAAATCTTCGTGCCAACATATTTCCCCTGACCGCCAGAGCCCTACGCTCCCGGTCAATGTCAAGTTAAATAAATGTGTCTCTTTATTAGATGGACGAAGATTGCAATCTTATTGCATTAAAATCAAGATAATTTCAACACATAGCCGGTCAGGTAACCTACGAGGAAATATTATGTCTAGTACGACTTCTGTATGTTTTTTTTATGGTTTTCACGTGATACGATGCTTGAAAACGTTATTTCTTAGTTAGAGTAATCAACCTACTATATTCCCAGTTTCCCACGGTTGGGACAAAGGCGTCCTGTCTCTGAAAGGTATTTCTTTGTTGATTTATTAGAACATCTGAAAGAAACCTTGTGATTATAAACAAATGGTTCAGATTTAAATACACCACTGAAACTCCTGTTACCACAAACAAGCCTAAAGAAAGAAATTGTTTTTTACACGTGAGTACGATACTCTCATTAACGATTTAATTGGTGTTGAAACTCAAAAGATTTCGTAAACCGCTACCTGTTTGTATACGCTCGTAAAAATAAATTGTTTGAGCCTTGAAAATAAGAGCTGGCGAAGGCATGCGATTGTTCACAAGAATTGAGTCGATCTTGCAAACTTTTACGAATATGAATTGATAAAGAGTCAAGGTGTGTTTAAAATATGATTTTTCTACGATTTTGTCGAACCTTAAAGTGACAAAAAAAGTTTTTAAATACAAGGCACTGTCCAAATTTATGTATAATCATTTCTAGATTCAGATTGCACGAACACACCAGCGATACTTACGTCTAATGTACAACGACTTGCTTTGCCGGTCGGACCAAAATAAAAAAGTTAACCCATCCGAAAAAAAAAAAAGAAAAAAAGACGGAACTCTGCGAACAAAGAAGTGAGGCCGGTTTCGTAAACATGTGTGCGTTTATTGACACGTAGTTTAATTGTAGTTTGATGTAAATGTGTGTGTGAGCGTGTATGCACAGAGCGAGACGTAGTTTTGCGCTGGCCTCACATTATTGTTTGCAGCGCTATGTCTTGGTTTTTTATTTGGTCTGACTTTCTAGACAGGTTCTCTAAAATTCTACACCACAAGGCTTATACATATTCAAAAGAATAGATTAAAAAATAAATATTAACACACAGCTTAAGTTACGAAATAATCACGTTGAAGACTGGTCTCTTGTAGATTATTTTTTTATTGCTTTCGGCGAAGTATGGTATATGGTATATAATCCGCTTCTAAGTTGTCTCATTAGCAGAAGAAGATCTAGAAATATAATTCCACCATAAACATTTTCATGTAAAATGTTGCCAAGACGAGACCATAAATGAATATGACTCGCACTTTCAAAAAGTTATCAGATCTCATGTAGATCCAAGCTTCTAACTCTACACGCCCTTACTCTACAAGGTCTGTAGTTGTACTGACAGTTGACACTAAACGTCACTGAAATAAATGGTTAAATAAAAGCAAACTGTTGGATTTTTAACGCAATAAGTCATTCAATAGAGGCATTTAAATATATATCGCGTGTCGAGTTTGTTCTTAAACGCCCGTTGAAAACATATTTCATATACTGTTGCTGAAAGTACACAGAACTGAAAATAACTCCAAGGCGTTTGCCTTTATTTCTCTTTCTCTCATTAATGATAGCTGTATGGATCCGCTCATTTGTAATTCATTTTCTTTCTGAGTGTTGCGTGGGTGTCTCATTCTCGTTAGTAAATTGACTCAAAAATTAAGTATTCACAGTCACGGTAAGGTAAAAGTTGATTTTCTTTAAACGAAATGCTCTTTATTTCAAAGGTCACGGTTATCGTATAAAAAGTGATTATTTTCCCATACCTAAATAATAATAATATATATATTTTTTATATGTTCTTTTTTATTATAATTTAAAAATGTTATTATAAAAGAAATAATTATTTAATAATAATAATTTTAAATAAAATGGCTTACCGTAGTGCAATCAGAGAAAAAGTGGCATAAATACCAAGTATAGCTTTAAAAATAATAAAAAATGCGGAACAACTGCCTGCTTAGTTATCTTCATAGAAGAAGCTATATTCTCACAAACTCATTCCCCCTTTCTTTATCATGTTAACCCAGCTTAACCCTAAACACACAAAACAAACCCTTGCATGACAAAACCAACATACGGACTCAGTGCATTAGTTGTAACCCTCCAAAGGCGGGTGTACCAGCCACGCAATTAACCCTGCGCTCGTCGGCTCTCATTCAGCTGCGAACAAAGAAGTATCCAGGTCAGGCCTGATTACAAACGACGTACGCTCCCCCGGCGTATAGGCTGCGACGGTGCTAATGATAATTAATTATTGTTATCGGTGAAGACAGGGTTTTTATTAGAATTAGCTTTTGTGTGATTTTTCTACACATAGTTCTGAAGTTCTTTGTGTAAACACGCATAATATGTCTGTTTGCATGTATTTTCGTATGAACTGCAGGTGGCAGTCTATTGATTCGCAGTTTCACGAAATCTAACAATGATGTTATCAAGAGTCAGAACTACGTGAATGACGTTTAGAGTGGTGTTAATTTTTGCTACAGTATCTCTATAATACCTTTCTTGATCTCGCCTTCAACATCAGTAGTTACTTACCTAGTATATTTACTAGAGAACAGCTAAAACTTTGGGAAACTACGGGGTGGAACACACCGACGCGAAAATGTTTACTATGTTTTCAGTTCATTTGACATTTAAATTACTGATGAAAAATTTCTATGTCCGGGCTAAGAATGACGGAATAATGCGTGGTTACCGTTTTTGCATCTTTAGACCATGGTAACCCTGAAGTCATTATTATAATGAAGTATCCAAAACCTCATATTTTAATGTAATTAAACATGCACTTTCACCAATCCTTTCACCAATACATTTTCCGTGATATCATGCTGACTCTTCACTGACTTATCAAGTCAGGTTACATCTCTGAAATAGGCAAGTTTCACATCCCTGACCCATTTTCCACGATTGCCTCTTAAAACCAGCTGGAAGACACCCAATTCATCCGTGCAGTAGTGGACTGGAAATGACGTCACTATGTTCGAAGACAATGGACTGGCGTTTAGCAATCTGTCTTTAATTAAGTGAGATTGTAGGCGGTGAAGCTCAAGTAGACCTTGTTGAGGCAGAACTATCGGCATGGGAAAGTTGTGCTGTTTTCGCAATTGGCAAGAACTGCTATAACTTCTGGTAACCTGGTACTAAAAAGTGTAAGTGTAATGTAAGTCTCATTTCGGCTGTTGAATCACAGGTTGTGTTTCGGTATTTTTGTTAGAAAAAAGGGCTTTGTTGCATTCACCAGGTGTTCGAGTAATTGTTAAAAATAACAACAAAAGTAATTATTTAACGATTAATTGCGAATGATTGAATTGACTGATATAAATTCGTCAAATCTCGGTTCCTTTATGAAAGTGTGACCGAACAATTAAAACGTAAAAGACTCCGTTTCTCCACCATCGAAAACGAAAACAGTGACGTCAAAATCCAAATATTTTATATCACACTAGCTGTGCCCGCGGCTTCGCCCGCTTGACAAATTATATACTAAAACCTTCCTCTTGAATACACTATCTATTAAAAAAACCCACATCAAAATCCGTTGCGTAGTTTTAAAGATCTAAGCATACATAGTGACAGACGCGGCGGGCGACTTTCTTTTATAATATGTAGTGATAGTGATAGTGATAGGGCCTATGTCATAGGCCTACACGGGCACTTATAAAACGTCGAGAAAAAGGTGCACGCCTGCACCGTTCGGGTTGGTCGTTTCCTATGGAAAAGTACCGACAAGAACCTCCATGGTTACTCTTTTAAATAATTCGTCTTCGTCTTATATTCCCGCACCCCGCCGCAGCTCCAAGTTATCCAAACTTCGCAAAGATTTTCCTTGACACAAAGCGTAACGAATACATCGTCTGTTTTCCTTTAATTCCAGGTTAGGTAACACAATACTCCAGACAGCTTAACGTAACGTCAGCTTAACAAAACATCCGCTGATGGCCTCTCAGATACACAACGCAACTCAATACACACGGAAGGAGGTACTCGCAAAGCAAACACGAGACGCAGTCTGAAAGGATATTACGTTATAGCCTGTAGGCTAAGTCAATACTGATATTTGAAACAGCTTCAGCTAATGTAAACGCTTTGTCGAGGAATTATGGCGGAACTTGAACGATAGCGTCTCATTCTTCAAGTCTCAACATAACTAAGACAGTATCTGTTTTAATGATGTTGTCAGCGTTAACATAGTTGGTTTAACTACCTAGATTATTCGATATAATACTGTTTATTCTTTATCGCGTGGTTAGTGCTTAACCCGGTGTGAAATTTTTATGCCGCCCATGGGCTTCTGACTTGGCTTTTCATGCCGTCAAGAAATGTCTCTCAGGCTATCCTCACGATGTTTTCCTTCACCGAAGCAAGTGATAATTATACAATACGCACATGAATTCGAAAAATCAGAGGCGCGGGTCCGGTTCGAACTCGGCACTTGGCAGGGCGACGATCACACCACTAGACTATCATTGCTATACTGTTTATTATGAACACCATTCCAATTGTTACTACTTTAGTCGTGTCTGATGACAGACTCAGATAAAATGACGTAGTGTGTGACCTATTTGGAGACGAAAGCTAGACGACAAAGATCTTTTCCAACACGCTTAACTTAAGGGTCAAACAAGTTCATAGATATTTAACTTGAGATTCGAACTAGAATCTAGAACAAATATCGGTGTCGCTTGTTGGGTACACGTTAAATCAATTCTTTCTTTTATTTGTCTCTAGGGTTCATGGTAACAAGGAAACTACACATATACTACTCCTTTTGCACATCATATTATAACTTCAGACCCAATCGTTACAAGTTTACGACTGCACATAAAATATTTCGCTTTGCTACTGTTTACGTTTTCAATTTCCGCTCTGCTTACGGCCTCAGGGTTGCACTGTCTTGTTATTGTACCAGTTATTTGGAGAGTACTCGTACAGTTGTTGAAATAAAGTTTGGGTACTGCTTAAAACTACTAAATTCAAGGAATTGAATAATGGATGTAAAATTCCTAATTTTTACCAATTGATGAGAAATTTCATCAAGCACATGGCTTTTAGAAACCTAAAAAGTTTAGCCATTTCCACGTTCTTTTTGTGTGCAGTCTGTGCACTAACAATCATCATCATCTCCGAAATCATCTACTAATGGTCTGGGTATAGCCACCAATGAAGTTTATAATTATTCTTTGCGTGTATCAATAGTTTTCTAAATGTGTGCGTGACATCACTCTTATAATTTTTTTTTTTTGTTACAGGTAAACCGAATTCCAAACTTCCAAACTGTTTGCTACGAGAAAAGCTCTGGGCAAGTCAAAGTTACTTAAGGCAAGCCTGTACGACCTCTAGGTACTTGTATAGTTAGCACTTCGCCATTAATAATGTCAAACACAGTTCCCATCATTGTGCGTAGCTCAGAGCAATATCCATCCAGACCATGTGCTCCTGAGGCTCAATTTACTACCAAGCGTGTACCAATGTATTTATGTAATAATACACACATCAACACGGTCTAGGGATATTTCATACTCAATTAAATAACTCGAAAAGTACTGGCCGCATTGGAATCTTTTATACACCGATTTGTTTGTAATTTATCTCAGACTAATTCCAAATTCAAATTTTTGAAAATTCTTTTGTTTCGGTGGCATAAAAATGTCTTGGTGTATAGGAGAGGGAATTTTCATTTGTGCGAAATTTAGAAAACAATACGAATTACGTTTAGTTACAGTTTTTTTTCATTTTTAAACGAAAGATAAAGTTAAAATTGAGGTATTGTAGCCATGCAACGCCGACATTTGACGAGGGCGGAGATGTTACGAGCTGTGGGAATGCTGGAAGCTGGATCTGTTCAGCGTAATGTTGCTGAGGCCATAGGGACCCATCAAAATGTAATTTCAAGATTGTGGACACGCTATCGTGCCACAGGTGAAGTAGCGGAGAGGCACCGGGGGCCAAGTCGCATCACTACCCCCAGACAAGACCGATTTTTGCAAATTACTGCGCGAGCACAACCAAATGCAACGGCGACTCAATTGGTCCAAAGGCTGCGAGTGGAACACCAAGTGCTTGTGAGTGACCAAACTGTAAGAAGGCGACTGCATGAAAGCAATCTACGCTCTCGTAGACCACTCCGGGTCCCACCTTTACGGAGAGGCAATCGTGGACGACGATTAGAATGGGTTCGGAACCACGTGGACTGGGGCCGTGACCAATGGTCCAATGTGCTGTTCACGGATGAATCCAGGTTCGGCTTCCATCCAGATTCACGAAGGACGCGTGTTTGGCGAGTTCCTGGACGATGGAGCCGTCTCCAGAACCCTCAGGAAGTTCACCCATACCAAGGAGGAACAATTATGGTTTGGGCAGGAATTCGTCTTGGAGGACGGACGGATCTCGTTTGGGTGCGGGGCAATATGACGGCAGAACGATACGTCCAACAGGTGCTGGGGCCCGTAATCTTGCCCCACAGAACACAAATGGGGCAAGATTTCCTGCTCATGCACGACAATGCCCGGGCACACACGGCGAGAACGGTAGCAGCTTGGTTACATACACATAATGTTAGGGCCTTAGACTGGCCTGCTCAATCGCCAGATCTAAATCCCATTGAGCATGCGTGGGATATGCTGCAAAGAAGAGCTCTGAAGGAAGTTCCTGAAAATCTGGCTACAGAAGATCAACTTTTTGCGCACCTCAGAAGGACATGGGACAATATTCCGCAGCAAGACATTGACAACCTTGTTCTGAGCATGCCGAATCGTTGCCGATGTGTTATGAACATCATGGGCGCTTTCTCAGACTACTAACTTCAAGTTTATAAACACAAATTAAATGATTTTTCTATTTTTTTCAGTTTTTACTCACAAATTAAAAGTTCATTCATATACGGTTTCCGTCTATGCTTCATTTTTTTTCCATAAAATCCTGAAATTTTAATCTATACCTTAACCATTATTAAAAAATGGTAGAATATTAAATAACGTATCTTTTAAATATAAACATGTCATATAAATAATTAACACATTGATAGTAATTCGCTTTTTTAAAAATATCCCTAGACCGTGTTGATGTGTGTATGTGTTGGGTTTTGACAATACATGTTGTATAGCTATACATATAAGTTCGTCATATCTGAGGTCAACGGCGGGTGCTGAATATAGTCTTACTTTAGAGGCTGTACAAAGAAAATTCTGACTGAGCTGAAATTGCATACTTGCGCTGAATTGTTTTGAGACACATCCTTTCTCACTGTCTCTTCAAGGCAGTTTCTGTTTCACCAAACTGGAGCTTTTCAGGAATTTCATATGCTTTACGTGTGTACGTACAAGTGAAGTGAAGTGGCCTCATACCCGAAATCATATTTAAACGTAAATGGCATAAAAATATCAGTTAAAATTCAATTTCACGAATATTACAACTATTTTTCTGAGTTTTATTTCATTTGAATGGCCTCTAAAACGAAACACCCTTTACTGCACCAAACATTCTCGTGATCACCGAAAATTGAGCAGTGCCATATTTCCCATCCGCGATCACCATACAATTGGCACATAAAGTGTTCGCTAACTAACAATGTAATTGGTACTGCGGTCGTGCTGCCACACCCATTAATTGCCTAATTCGGTTCACGTCACCAGGGATTGTGACCACAGAACAGATAGAGACAGAAGGTTTATCTTCACACTCGATGAGGACTTGAGGAGTCACAAAGAGGGGCTGGACGTAAAAACCGCGTGCCGTACGAAAAAAGGATTTGTAAATAGTTCGTTTACTTTCTGAATCAATTCGACGTTTGCAGTAATAGGTCCGTTCTGACAATAAACTGAGTTCGTTCTATTAGGCTTTTGTACTACACGATAATGGGTCATACTGTGGGAAAATGTTGAGTCAGTCGTCATAGGTAGTCTGCCCGTGGTACTCTCGACTTAACTTATTTCAAAATCGTCATGTCCCTGCGACAAATATATATATTTTTCTTTCTTTCAAAATAGTACCGTACTGACAGTACGCACTGAATCGATTTTCAGTTCTGGGTTCTGTAATATTTTGAATGAACCTTCTATCTACATCTCTTTTATCAAACGAACCCAGTGAATCATGAAGTGATAACATTTGATAACTTACATATGTTTCCCTTTGTGAGAATATCTTACTTGTCTATCTGTAATCCGTACCATTGATTAGTACTTAGATACATCGGTATTGGTTATCTAACAGTTGAAGCAATAGGTAGGTGATTGATTGAATATGTACCCGATGAAGGGGTAAAATGTGAGAGGTCGTAAGGACATAATTTGTGATTTTCGAAAGGTATACTATTTTATAGCTTATTATGTTACTTTGTAGATACTGTTTCATAGCTTATAATACTAAGCAGTTAGTTACATATTTTAGTTTGTTATTGTCAATGTCAAATGACTTGGAATTGAAGCTGAGGATCCAGTTTTCCCAAAGAAAACTTTTTATGACTACTGCCATATTCTTTGATTTTTCATCAAAGAATATGGCAGTAGTCATAAAAAGTGAACAATACAAACCGAATTTTCTTCAAAACTGTACCCATAATACTGACACTTTATAGGTTTTCCCAAAACTATAAAACAACAAATTCAACCATTGAAAAACACGATCGTATTCCGTTATCTCCAGCATACACCATTGGCTGTTATTTGGATTGTCTTTTTACCATGTCCATAAAGCCTTCGTGGCCCTTTTCAGTTTCTTATCAGCAGTTATATGTCGTTGGTCAGAGAGACGATAGCGGTTTATTTCTCCCTGCTATGTCGTCAGTGGCGATGGACGTATCTTGATGGTGTAAGAAGGTTTGAGGTTTTTATCGATCGATTTGTTTTGAGTTTGAGTTCAGTTTTCATTTGTAACCCTTCGCGGTGTTTTGCCATCAGCCCTGTAGTTCATTACTTGTTCCTTGAGCCTCGGTATCAATCAATTATCTTTGTAATGTCATCATCCAACTTACAAATCCAATGGCAGTTTTTCTTTTAAATTAAAAACTGCGCAAGATGCACCACAACTCGGATCAATAAATATTTAGTAAAGTTGTCATGTTGCCAACAGTCGATAGCTTGCGCAACAACGTTGCGTTGCGACACCATCAGCTAAAAACTCGGTCTAATTGGTGATTGACCCCGGGCCGCCAATCGAGTCAATATCAATTTGTACATGACAAGCTCAGCCACTCTTCACCAGATTGATATTGATTGAAACCCCTTGAAGTTTTAAAGATTTAGTAACTATCTGATCCTAAACATCACAACATCACGCCTGTAATCTCCGAAGAGTTAGGCAGAGGTGTACCTAATAGCACACCCACATTTCGCCAGTTATGTTTAAGTCCCATGTAATAGGGGCGAGCCTATTGTCATCAACCGGCCCGAATCCAGACGCCGTGGCTGCTACTGAGAAATTCTTCATGGAAAAACCCAAAACACTATGCCCGACAATCGAACCCAGGATCAGAAACAGCAAAGTTTTATATAGGCTGCATTTTCTGAAACAAACGTCAGAAACAAAGAGCCAAGCCGAGTTCAAACCCGCGATCCAAAAGGAAATGCTGATGCCAATATTTCGAGTTTTTGAGAACTTCTGGTTTGAAACAATTTCAAATGATCTGCCAGATTATTATTTTATTAACATGATCAACTGAGCCCTCTGGCTAATAGCAACGCTATTCATACTTCGAGATCGAGAAATGTCCTTGTGTTAAAAAGATTCACCACCATCTTTTAATCACTTATCGGATTTGCATTAATCCCCACTGGAAGGGTTCCAACTATTAAGTGTTGGTCGTTTTTCATTGGCACCAAGTATTGAATCGGGAATTTGCAAGGACTTAATATCCATTAAAGTTTCATCCTCTCAAGTTAATGAAAACGAGTTAACCATGTTTTACCGATATCTTTCGCAACAATGGAATTAGGAGTATTGGTAATTTGCGCGTTGATAAAAAGCTTAGGTATAATTAGTAATGAAGCTTGATTGATTGATGGAAGTAAGGGATTTGATTAGAATCTATTACAAAAAAGGCGAAGTAATTCGTTGTTAGATAATAGCTCTCTTAAGCCGGTCTTAATTATCTATTCTAATAGGATTAAGAGAGGCAGCAAGTACTTGATTGGTTCTTTACATGTTGAAACTAAGGAGGTATATTAATGAATATGTTAATATGATTACTTTGTTAAATGATGTTTATTATGATAAATGATGTTTATTTTGCAAGTAGGTGTTTACAAACACTTTTACACGTCATTTTTTTTATACTAGATGGGGCCGGTGTTTCGTACCTGACTACTCAGAAAAGAAACAGCCGAAACAAACTCATAGGTCATAATCTCTTTTGAAGTCCAGACATAATCTTACTCAATTCACATGAGGACTATGCAAATTAGTGAGATAATGTCATGCTCACTCAAATGTCTCGCTGATGGTGCGGGTGTGTCGGGTCATTTAATTCCCTTCAATATGGTTGAGTTGAATGGCGCCGATACACTCGTCATGTTCGTGAACGGGCGCTGTCAGTTGGGACTGGTCATCTCTTAGCTGCCAGGGTTCATTTTAATTCGTTTATTGTAAATTGTTGTCTTTTTTACTCTGGACGCTCTTAATGTGCACGTCTTTCTACATCGTTCTCACATATATGTATAATTCCAAAATTAATGATGTAACCAAGATTTTGTAACAATATTTTGATTCAAAAGAGTGTCCATGGAGTTTCTTGTCCGTTCTTCTCCATAGAGATTTGCGCTAGGGAATGGGCAACTACAGTACTTTCTCAAGTTATTATGCCTTGTGACTGGGACTGTAGCTTTGTTTTTTATTTATTATTTTGACATTCAAAAGTGCCGTTATGGTCTAATTGAAATAAATGCTTTGAGTTTGAGTGTCTGAGATGGTCTTTTGAAGAAGTGCAAGCATTTGTCAGTTATCGTGTAGCTCGACTTATAATTCAAGGACCTCAACGAAACGACGAACAATACCAAAGAAAGGACATTTCGGTAGGTTGTTCAACAACATAACAGATAAGGGACAGAAAGACAGAGTAATGGAAGACCAAAATCATAAAAGGGACTCAGTCAAAAGGATGCAACTTTAAGCTTCGAAATTACTTTAAATTACATTTAAAATAACGGCTATAACCCAAAAGTTTTAACTGATATTAACCTTGCGAATGCGGAAGTGTTTCCACATGAGACGCGATCGAGTCTAACGTCACGGACGGCATTAGGCATGCGGGATGCGAGCGGAGTTGATGTCGAGCGCAACTGTTGCCGTATCACTCAGGTGCACGCCGCGCCATTGCAGATCAAACTCAAACTCGCAAGCATTTATTTCAATTAGACCATTGAGAAGGTACTGTAGTTGCACATTGTCCAAAGCGTAGATCTCTATGGAGAAGAATGGGCAAGAAACTCCATGGACACTCTTTTAAAACAAAATATTGTTACAAAATCTTGGTTACATCATTTATGTTGAGATTATACATATTTATGTGAGAACGATGTAGAAAGATGTGCACATTACGAGCGTCCAGAGTAAAAGATTAAATCAACAATTTAAAAATAAAATGACCCGTGGCAGCTAAGAGATGACCAGTCCCAACTGACAGCGCCCGTTCACGAACATGATGCATATTTCGGCGCCACTGTACACTGCCGATCTCGGACTGTATCACCACCATCATAGCAGTATTGGTTTAATTATGCTGCCTAAATACTTGAAGCTTTCTACTTGTTTTAGCTTGCCACTGCCAATTAGGATGTCAGAAACTAAAAGCTGTTCGTCTACGTTTATAGCCATAACATCGGTTTTCTTGACGTTTATTGAAATACCAAACTGAATGCAGTCGCTGTGGCCGAAATCGGCTCAATGGCATCATTCATTTATTGGTTTAATATTACTTCTGTGAGGGAAAGAGAAGAAATTATTCAAGTCGTATAGTTCCATAACTATATTTCCAATTGGTTTAAATACAACCGTTGTAATTAAATAAATTAATTAAATCACTGATTTAAAAATAAACTGTGGTAGCTCCCCTTGTAATAGTTGGTTAAGTGCAGAGCATGACAGACTTATAATAGCAGTAACATTAGGAAAAAGCTGAGAGTATTTGGTGATTTTGTATTAATATTACTCCAACGATTCGCAGAATGGTAAATTTATATTTCTGAGGAATACGTGACTGATATATACAGCTTGAATCCCAGTATGCGTAGGTGTCTACTAGGCACTATTTCCTACGAATTCATTCGAAGCTGAACATTCAATTACGCAAAATGTTGACATATTTGTGACGGCCAAAATTGGTACATTATAATTATAAGACCTACAAAAACATTCTGCGGCGGCATTACACATTTCAAAAATGATGTTTAATGTCTTTATTCCTGTACGAGTATATCATTAACGGCTCAGGCAGTCCATCGGATAATAAACACACAACACAGTATTTCATAACCCAAAAACAAATACCACACACGTGCCTCCCAAAATCGTTCCCACCACCGCGAGCTATGTTAATATCCGAAGTTTCCTAAGTTCACATCTACAGAATTTGCATAGCAGTATAATCTGGCTCGTATACATCTTGCCAACTTTCGCGTGCAGCTTAGCTCGTGCAATTTATTGCCCGGGAGCTGCGGCTGCTGGCGTGTTATTGCTCTTTAATTGTTCTATTGCTGTTGTTTAGAGATTTGGTGCGGGAGTGAAAGAATCAATGCAGGTGGGAATAGGGAAAGATTGTGGGAAAGATTTTTGCGGTGGGTGAAATAGGGTTGAATGAAGATTTAGCTATAAGATGTGATTTATAATGGAGTGGTACATAGGAGCAATTTTTATCTGCTGAAACTGCACTAGCACTGTGTTTTGACATAATGGAAAACCATTTAAAAGTTTACTTTAACGCGATCAACTAGTTTTGTCTATACTAATATTATAAAGAGGTATTTGTTTATAAGTTTGTATGTAGAGGTAATCTCCGAAACTAATGATCCAATTCCAAAAAAATCACAGGCAGAAAGTTACATTATTCTTGGCTGCTATATGCTATAAAATATATTTACATTATGCATAGTAATCGAGCTATTACAATTTTTGCGGACAAAGTCGCGGGCGAAGTGCTTGTCAGAGATAAAATAAACTCGCACCAGGTACACTGAACTGATTCATCATCATCATCAGCCTATAATGTTCCGACTGCTGGGACACGGCCTCCTCTCTACGAGAGGGAACTGATTAGTCCAACTTATATTATGTTGGTATGGTTGTTCAAATGTTCACAAACATGAAAAGCGTTCAAACAATTAAATGTAGACCTCCATTAAAAAATTATCACACGCAATAAAACATAATTAAAAAACACTCAAAGAATTAGTAGCATAAAAAAACTTTATTCTTCTTTTTTTTGTAAAAAAATCACACTTTGTATTCAAAATAAGAGGTACCTTCAGTCTTTAATTAACTTTATTACCGTTTGTACCTTCATACAAGGAACACGTTGTCCTATAGGTACTACCGAATTCACTGATTGTCTGCCACTTTACATTTGCACCCTTATGCCCTTAGAAATAAAGTTGATAAGTGGTTGACCGTCAGTGAACCCGCTAGTGCATGCCATACTAACCCTCTGTCGCGAGTTCGCGGCGGGTCCCGTTTTCCCATACTAATTATAATTATGTAAAGCGAAAGGATCGTTAGACATGTTCATAAAATATTATGTCATTTAAATTGGTGAGTTAGGTTTATTACAATGGTTTTAAATGATTTTGATTTAGTGACATCCAAATCTTACCAGTTAAACTGACGATAAAAAGAACACAAAGTTATAGATTAAATACATTAGCCAGTGACTGACTTTGTAAGCCTTTGGTAAGTTTGACAACCAGTCTTACTTACTTATCATATGATGAAAGTCGTGAGGAAAGTGTTGAGATGGGAGTATAAGAGTAGAGGAAGACCAAAGAAACGATGGATGAACTGTGTGAAGAATGATATGGCAAGAATGGAGGTGTTGTGAGGTATGGAAGAAGAAGACATGCTGCGCCGACCCCAAATAAGTTGGGATAAGGGCAGGACAATGATGATGACGATAACTGGGTTTTGAGGTCAGATGGGCAGACACTCCATGGAAAATACTGATATCACCTGCAAGCTGACCCCAACATGATAGGACAAGGGTAATTAGAGACGTTGTGTTAATTAATAGAAGAACAAACATGGTTGTCTAAGGACGTCTGAGTAATCATCAGAGAGAAAAGTCATTAACTCCTTACCGTCGTACGAGTGCAGACTTCCACAGACATCAATAGAGTTTCTTTGAAAGTTAGCAGCGCGAAACATATTGCGGCTCAAGTGTCGTAAGTACACTCGCGTCGTAGACTAAACGTTAATTGCCGCTACTTAGCGAAGTATTTGCGACTCCCCCGGGGGAGAGGGTTGCCTGCGTTTAGCGCGGAACCTTCGCGCTGAGCCGCCGGTTTGATTTTATTTGTAATTGTAATTGAAATGCAGACTGCAGTAGCCAGAAAGGAAGGGACGCGGGATTAATTTTGTTTCTTTCCTGCTCTAGAACATATTATCATCTCCATTCTCCTGCCCTTATCCCAATTTATTTGGGGTCGTTGCAGCACGTCTTCTTCTTCCATACTTCTCTATTACTCGTCATCTGTGCTTTAGAACTCTAGACAGAAAAGCATGGGTTTATTTAAAAAAGCCTCAGCAAGTGGTCTATTTCTTCAACCAGTTTCTGCCCAATGCTGAGTGTAGATCTTCTCCATTGCAAGCCTCTACGTTGTCGTGGGTTTCCCGCATTCAACTCTTGTCTGCCACTCTGACCAGAGTGTCGGTCCACCTGGCGCCTGGCCTGCCTAAGCTCTTATGACCAATAACTCTGGGTCCCTATCCCATCTACCAACCAGTCTGCAGCAAATGCCAACGAGTTGTAATTACTGCTAAAAGTATACGATATTATTTGGTTAACTGTAGTACGTCAAGCGCTTGCTGGGCTGTAAGCTTCACTGGCCGCTTCTGTAGCCACAGAATAAATTTAAGCATACTTACCATTAGATTTATACCGTAAATTGTACAAATACTTTTTAAATCTGTGCAACAATCGATCCCGCTGATCTAAATTGTCATTATTCCTCACAATAAATTCTAGTGGCACCTGTTATCATTTCAATCGGTAACACGATATAAAGCACCCAACTTATTTCTCAATTTTATCCAAAGTAATAAATCTATCATACATGTTTGGAATGATTGCGCTACCACTTCCGCATAGTAGAATGTCAGTCCGACACGGTAGCTGGTTGCCGTGCCGGGCCCTGAGGAATTTCTTACCTACCTTATATATACTTGCATCTAACATCTAAACGTATATCTACGGTAGATTTATTACTTAGATAGTTTTGGGTGTAGAGGAAACTAGCTTTTGCCCCCGGCTTCGCCCCTGTGGAGCTCGGAAATGATCCCTGGGGAACGTATTTCCGGGATTATAAGTATCTTGTGTCTATTCTATCAGATCAGCAAACGTGAAAATTTTACAGAGATATGAGCTGAGTTACTTCCGCATTTATATTACACTAGTTATGATGCCTTGCAATGGCACGATATACCAGATGACTTTTTTATCACTTTCCAAAAAAAATATTAGGTGAACGAAGTAGAAGCTTATGGCATACCTAGTTTTTTTTAATCTTTTTTCCACAGCTTAGAAAAAAACTGATCTATCATCAAAAAATGCTACAAATTTCAAGTAAACTTTTCTTAATAGAACAAAGAGAAATTTGAAAAAAAGAATGGAAAATATCGTTTTCTTTTTTTTTTATCTTTATTCGCAATTAAAAAAAGCTAAGTATGAACCCATTTTTTTTGGAAAGTGATAAAAAAGTCATCTGGTATATTAACGTTGAAGATCTACACAGAATCTTTGGGTCCGGAACCTTCGCAGGAGTACACAGAAGGACCCATGGACCCACCGAAGTTTCATCAGAATCAGATCAATGGTTTAGAAACGCAAAGAGAACAAACACACAAACATTCGTTTTTATTAATAGAGATAATGGAAATAGAGTTTAAATAGCCACAGCTACTGTACTAATACTGCGGTTTGGCTTTGATAAGTGAGTACGGTTGTTAACCATGTTATCAGCAATGTTGACACCGCAACACCCAATGTGACCCAGCTGACCTACGAAATTAATCCTCATTTGTTCAACAACTTTTTGCATAGAAATTGTTGTATTAATTGATTTATGAAACATAACAAATAACTCCAGAAATGTAGTTAAAATTTCAATTGACGAAACTTCTCACATACTCTAGCTACAAGCTAGAATCTATCGGCGAGTTTTTTGAGACCACCTACAGCTATAATAATGCCACAACGAGAAAGTGAAGCCTAGACCAACTACTAAAGATACCTCAAGGCTTAGTATAATGCTAACAACATCCTCGCTAACTTGAAAATGTATTAGAAATACTCTTGAACCACAACTCCCAACTATCTCCGCAATGCCCATAACTGAGGCGCTCAGTTTACACTGCGAGCGAGTTAATAATATTTTCTAGCTGTCCGGAATTCCTTTTATTCTATTTAACTGGGTGCCATCTTGAATGGAGACAAATGGCGAGTGCGTTCGCAGAGTTATCTCGGCGCCATTTCTTCTAATTCGCGACGCCAATGACCCGCGCCGCTGTAGGGTTAATTAAAGAATTAATCGCCGTCCCGGGCCGTTGGGACCAGGGGATGTGCCGTGACTGAAATTTGTCGTAGGGTTATTAATAGGACCCGGGTAGGGGATGCCTTTTCCTTGGGTTCTAATCTTGCAGTAGAGCAAGGTAATTTTGTAGACGTTATTGCAGTTAATTCTTGACAAAGTAGGTTTCATACATTAATGAAAAGCTCGTGTATACGAACATACAAATATAAGCTGATCATCATCATCTGCTTAGCCTTTTCGGCTTCCAGTCTAAACGAATTCAGCTGAATACTAGTATATTACACCAAGCGACTGCCTATCTGACCTCCACAACTTAGTTAATTCTGGGTAATACCTACGATACCCTTTGGTAAGACTGGTTCTCAGACTTTCTGGGCCACTGACTAAATATAAGCTGATCCAGGGTCGTAATCATTTTCGCCAAGAATCTGTACTGTTGGAAGCTCCCGCTTCAACTAATTAATCAGTATTCAGCAAAGACATGTCGAGTCTGCAATCACGCGGTGCAAATCAGCTGTATAGCTACCAGCATGGTAGGTAAGCTTTGTACCAGCATGTTGTAAGATCGCCAAAACACACAAATTACATGTGACATATCTGTCACGCTTTAAGCCCGAGAGGACGGACCTACAGTCTAGGTAGTCTAGGTACAGTGCATTAACGTAGGCTTTATTAAGACCTAGCTGAAGATTACACGTTTATGTATATACGGTTTTAATTTTTAATATCAGCAATAACTTTGATTGCTTGTAGTTTTACTGTTAACTAATGGAATACGGTTTTTCTCCATTAGCTTTCATTTTCTACCCATTCTCTATGATGAGTCTACAATAATGACCGATGTGATGCAGGTCGTCTTGCGATCTGTTATTGTGTCCTGGATAAAGGGTTTTATTCCATTTCTTCACTGAAAATAACATAACATCACGATTGTAATCCCCGAAGAGTTAGACAAAGGTCACAGAGGTGTACCTAATAGTACCTACACCCACATTTTGCCAGTTATGTTTAAATCCTATGTAATACCCCGGCGTGCTTATTGCCATCAACTGGGCACAAATACAGATTCCATGGCTGCTACTGAGAAATTCTGATGGAAAAACCCAATAACACTGCGCGACCTGGGAATCAAACACAGGACCTCATGCTCAGCAATCGCGTTAGACTAACGAGGCAGTCAAAATAAGTGCAGTCTATTTGCACGAGAATAAACCGTTGAGTGGGATGGGCGCAAGCGAAAGTCGATATGCAATTAGTTACTAGTTACTCGTTAATCCGCTCATAACTTTGCCATGAAAATAAGCTGACACATTGTTTCCATTCGCACCGGTACCGGAGCTCAAATTGAAATATATATCGGCGTCGAACGGCATCTGTCGGTACCCATTAATTGTATTGACCTACATGTTTGTACTACAGATCTGTTATACAGAATAATTGCAGAAAACCTACTCGTATATCTAAGAGTTCGACACTTTACCGCACGTCGTTTGTTAGCAAACGCTCGCTGTCTGAAATGTCCATGGCATGCCAAGCCGCTGCGGATCAGTAATCGGACAATCTTAGTCAACACTGAGGCACGTCTCAATGACGTTTGTTAGGGCTTGCGAATACTGACATTCCTTTTACCTTTAGAATAATCATTCTAAGAGCTTGTCATTCTGTGTAATTGTGATGGTTCTTGGTGTCTGAGGAGATGATGAGTAATAGAGAAGTATGAAAGAAGAAGACATGCTGCGCCGACCACAAATTAATTGGGATAAGGGGAACTGAATGATTAAGTGATGGTTCTTGATGTTCTGCGTCTGTGCCTTGCCTTATGCTGGAAATAGGTCTACAAAGTACAGAACAGAAAGATAGCGCAAATTAATTTTTTCGCCGATATTTCTCATTTCTGCAAAGGAAATACAAGCCTAGCCACATTGGCTGTAGTATTTACTATTCATAAAGCTTACCAAGTTAGGAGCTGTTATCTATCTAATCAGTATTCAGTATAACTATCACGCCGGATACAAGAAACATTGCAGTGTTTCGGGTTTGAATTTGATCAGGCGAAGTTGCTGTTTTGGAAGCTTTAGTGCATTCAAGCTTTTGTTAATAGTTTTGTTACAGTTTCAGTTTTCCTTGCAGCGAGTTTTCTGTAGTTGTTTCGTTATTATAGGAAACTACTGTGATCCCGATATCCTCGTTCTCGATTAATTATGTATGTGCATCTATTGGTCTTGAGGTCGAAAACATCACATGCGCGGTCGAAAATACCCCGCGGTTGATGCCCTGTCAGAACCGCTTGTTTGCCGTTGTATTGTTGCGAAATGCCGATACTGTAGCGGGTCTGCGGGTATAGGGTTGGTAAGTTTGTTCGGTACTCTCACCGAAGTTTGGGCGATTAAATAATTCAGTGAGTAGACATAGGATATGGCAAACAACATCATAACATCACGCCCTGTAATCCCCGAAGGGTTAGGCAGAGGTGTAGGTACCTAATAGTACACCCATTTGGCAAATATCTTTTGTCGATAACGGAGCTCATTATATCAAACATCTATTCATTCCATATCCGAAGCATATATTTAATGACCGTAAGGTGAAGTTTAAATCAAAAATCTTGGCCTCTCTACGCACCAATGAAACGTAGTCAAAATTTATTTTAATGTTATTGTACTGTACTCTTGAATGAATTACCCTGTTTTCATTTTCATTTTCTTTATAACATTTATATCCTATTTTCTTTTCAAATCGATTGTACCTAGACTTAAGTTAGCAACTAAGCGGTAATCTGGCGTCTTTGTTGTCAATGTTGTGTTTACCTGTAATTGGCATATATATTAGAATATTACCGTATGATTTAGTTTATGTAAGTGTATGTATGTGCTGTAGGTGAACCTTAGTAAATAAATAAATAAATATTAGCTATATTTTATAATTAGTCGACATGACAACAAGAAAGATAGAAAAAAAATCGTTTATTTGGCTCATCCCACAAGTGCACACAATGTTAAAAAAAGGAATGAAAGAAAAACAAAAAAAAACTTAAATCTAACCAAAAAAGATGACACTTAACAACTAAAATTAATTAAATAAATGTTTTCGACGGATGACGTCATATAACCAAACCTAACATCGGGTGCCCTAAGTACAGATCTCGCTTCGCTCACTTTCAAAGCGGCGGCGTATCGACGATGCGCCCGTTGGTATTTGGGCGGCACGTTTAAGCTGCTTTGACAAACGCGAAGTGCTCATTCAATGCGGCGTACTTTACTTCAGCCGAATTGTAATCTGGCTGAACCTGAAGACGCCGCATTACATAACAGGGACGTTTTGCAATCCGGCGCGCCTTTATCTAATACAGCGTTTTCTACGATATACCAGCAACATTGACATCATATGGTCATTTGGTCAGTGGTCGACACTAGCAAGCATTAGCTATCCTTCTTGCAACAAAATACAAGATAAAGGAAATCTATTCAAGAACGACTCTTATTGCAATTTGCAATATGCATAAATATCGAAGTTTTACGCAACTGTTATGGAATGCGATGTCCTGGGTCCATTTACATCTGATATTATGCACAGATGACATTCTTTAAACATTATTTTTTTGCATGGAAACCAATACCAGTGGGTATTTGACCTGTCCAAGTTACGGGTCAGATATCCACTGCATTAGGGGTCGTTTCGCAGATGTTGGCACAATCATGTGTTGATTTGCGCACAGCTGCAAGATGTAAGATCATTGATACAGACAGACACTGGGAATTCTCACAGTTCTCAGATGACCGTGCAGAAAACTATTTAACGCAATTCCCCTTTATACTACTAAATTTCCTTGTAATTTGAGGTTATAAAGGGCATTTTAATGGCCAAATAAAACATTAATATAGATAAACCCTACAACAAAATATTCCTAACTTAAGTCCAGCCCCAGGTTACGGCAAAAGACCTAGCTTTACCCAGTTAACCCTACGGCTGCGCGCGCTCGCATTAACCTGCTCACATTTGTTATGCGAAACTTGCAATAAAACACAAGTAAGACACAATTTTCACAATAAGTCGCACAAACTCGTACACACACACACTCGCACACAGGCAACATGTAATTCACTCGGAATAATTTTGAATAATGTATGAGCAACAAAATAGACGAGAGAAATGGCCCCGGATTTTACCGCTAAATTGGATTTAGAACATGCTGTAAAAAATATTGTTTTAAATGTGGGATGATATTTAGACGCGAATTGGTTGTCGTTTGGTTTAATTTCGGTAGGTGATTGTTTCTGAATTATAAATGTTGTAGGATTTTGTGTGTTGATGTGTTTTATATGTTATTTATTACTTATAAAGGTACATAATTATATTAAATCTGACGTTGAAGCGAAACTGATGTGGCAGTTGGAATATTTGTAAAAATCTGTTTTATGTAATATAGAAATAAAGGAAGTACACCAAAATGTTCTTTGTTTGCTTTTTACTACGGAGTCATTATTATAAACTGAATAATAATATTGTTATACAGATTTTTCTAAATAAAATTAAAATATTAACGCGTCTTTTATAATAACAAACAACCTTTTGTAAACGAATTCATTATTATAATTATAAACAGACTGTAACCCAATTAAAATAAATTCAGCGAATAAAATAAAAACCTTTTGTTTACACAAAAATTACAGGCCGAATCTGTTATCATTGTTTCATAACGTCACAGTTCGTCAATTCCCCTGAAACACAGCAAAAGCACATGCTACAATGAATATGAACAAACGCTGTAATATCGTAGATATGAAAAAAGGACAATAAGGGATGAGGCAAATACGTGAATAAAGGATGTCTGCTCTGTTACTAAAAGGCGGGGGAATTATGAGCACATAAAAATGAAGGGAGCGACAGTCTTCGTAGACAATGCGGGGATGCGGCAGGCAACGCTTGTTATTAAGTCCCCTGCTATGTAAATATGTACCGCGACTCTTCGAAAATAAAGCCGCTGGGAAATTCTTTCCGAAAACATTATCTCCAAGTTAGAAATTATTTTTGCGAAGTTTTTTTGTCGCAATTTTTAAGGGCCGCGCGTTAAGGTTAGAACCTGTTCAGCTGATATTACAACCGAACAAGTGTGAAATGCTGTTTGAATCAGATAGATTAAGATCTTGCTATTAACAGGTAGTTAATCATCCCTTTATTGCTGTATCTTGCCAAATCCAATGCCAGTCATCCAATCTGCATAGTGCTCCACTAAACTCAACTCAACCTAATATATTCCCCGCTAAAATATACTTTTTCATTTTTAACTTACAATGGCCCTTTATGAGCAATCATAAAAGCATTTTTAAAGCAATCGAGTTAAGTGCAAAAAGGATGAACAATGGCAAAATCACTGCACCCACTTGGACGAAGCTCTAAAACGTACAATAGTTAAATTAATAATTTATTGAGAAACGGCACCAAAGTTAAAGTTCATGAACTTAAAGACGTTGAACTTCCAAAGGCTTCAAATATTTATAATCTCAAATAGATCTGAAAACATTCGATCCACAATTTTCTACTTTTATTTTGCTAATGAACTGTCAGAAACAACCTAGCTAATAATTTAAACGCGTTTCTGAAAACCTAGCCAATAGAAAACCAATAGAAAATATTTTTGTGTTCAATTACAGATGTATTGCATTCAATTTTTCGATGAAATTGTTTTTGACAGTCCATAATTTACCATTTGAAGTCTCGATTAAATATAACAGTAGCCAATTTGCTAATTCCAAATATAACGTATACGAGGCAGTTTATTATATAACTGATGTAGTCAGCTAATACGTCTACCATTGTGATTGCACCTTACTGTACAAAAGTTATTGACCTATCACCTAATTAACACATCCTTATCCCGTAGACATCTACAAATGAAATCTGATCTCATAATGACAAAGAAAAACCGTCATTGAATATTTTTAATATTTCAAATTCACTCATATTTTTATAGGAGGTTGGTTGGTGGGTTTTTGTTTTCATGAATTCACATAAAGATTTCCAGGTAAACCACATCACTGATTAAATCAATATATTTATCTTGTATTCTGAGGTGATGGTGGCCTCGCCGGTAAAATTCTAACATAACCATATTACCTACTTTCTTTCAAAGAAGCGTCACGTCCGGGCGACACCGAAACTTTCCACGGGTGAATATACTACCCGCGACTTTGTTAGGGCTGCTTGCTCAACTTTGACATCGTCTATATTCTTCTTGTATTTTGTTTTGTTGGTTTTGGCAAGCAGCTGTATGTATTGCACGCTATACTGTGATCACGGAGCTCGGTGATTAGGTAATGCAATTTGCTTTTTGGATTATTTTGTAGACTGCTGTCATTGTTGCCATGTATTCATTATCATTCTACTGTCTGTATCCCAATTTATTTGGGTCGGTGCAGCACGTTTTCTTCTTTTATTTTTCTTATTGATCGTCATGTCATCAGGCACGTCCTGTCTTAACTACTGATATGATGTGATGACTAACAAAAAAAAATGTTCTAAATAAAAAATATGATTCTGTTTAGTCCGTCAGTTAGATTATCGAAAAATATTGGAAACGTGTTTTTTGTTTTATCAAATCAATAAAAATTTACGAAGATAAAACGTGTCAAAGATAATGGAGTGAGGGCTTGTGACGTTACATTTGAGTAAAAATGTACTCAAATGTCGCCACACGAGTTTTCGACGCAATGTATTGTCTAAATTTTTTGTTTAAGTGAAAAAAGAAAAAATATTTTTTGGAAATCTATCTGACGGATCGATTACAATTTTTTGGTCATCTACCCTATTGGGATAAGGGCAAGAGATCAGTAGTAGTAGTATGAACAGTAGTTACCTGTTTACTAGCTGGTAGCTACATCTGCTTTCATACAGTTTATGAAACGTTTCTTTAGTATTCCCTTACTTTTATAGCCATTATGTTCATAGTCTCTTTAAAAATGTTTTAGTCTTTATCCTGGTTTAAACCGATAGACCTGTTATCAGAATTTAAACCCGAAGCAGGACAACAAACAGTCTGCTTTCCCCCGTTTATCCGTCACTGGACAGTATGATTAATTTTCTTTTCCCGCAGTTTAGGGTTGTGAACTTCTGACATAGCAACAATTCGGAAGCCATGTTTGGAAAGTAAATATAAATGTCCCGGTAACAGGTGCTGTCTCATATTTTTGTAATGTGTAATTTATATTATGACATGTGCGCTCTTTGTACAGCACTGTGCAACTATGTGCTAAAAGATGTGCAAAAGACATGCCTTACAATTCTTTTTAAATTGAAAATGCACGACATTTTCTGGAGGAAATTGTACTTTTTACAGCTTGTTTACTTTTGCTGAAAAACACGTTTTCCGCGGTACACAAAAAGTGTTCATCGACTTATTTCGATTTTTTATTGGAGTTTTTTCCTCATCTGTAAAGAAAACCCGCCAACCTTACTCTGGGTAAATTTCCAGTCTTTCAGTATAAATATATTCGCAGCACGTCTTCGTCGACGATAAACAATTAATTTCTTTAATCAACTGCGCCCGACGCGTCTCTCGGGAAAGATAGATACGACCACTTTGAAAAAAGTAATGTACCTAAGACGCTAGTTATGTATCAGCTAGTTTATAAATTATTCTGTAAGTGGATTAAATTAAGCTACATTGTTTGCTTTAAAAAAGGTGAGATTGTTTTACCGCCTGCAAAGAAGGAAATTTAACAAAATCAACTAAACATCATGAAATCAAAAATACAGGATCATGTGCGCCTCAGGGCCGTGCCACAAAGTACATTTCAGGATTGCTAGTTAAATTCAGTTTACTCAATAAATAGGCATCGTAATTTGATGCTGAACACATTGCTTGAACAGTCTAAAAGCTTTTTCACTATTTAACGCAAAAACAAACAGAAACTATAAAATTAAGGTGCAAACACCAACCAAGAGAACTGCGTGTAGTCGTTTAGTATTACAGTAATCATCAGCAAAACACAGTAACCAACTTAAAGACCCAACAACGGTAATAAACTAACAGTTCATGCTATTATAACAAATGCTTCTTTAACTCGAAGATCTAAACACGAACAAATACGAACACGTAAGTAAGGCATTGCCGACCAGTTATCTTAGTCGGCGACGATCGAATCGTTAAAGTTAATGCTGACTCGGATCCGAGCCGTTACGGTTATATCTAAAACCGCTTGCCGTGCCCAAGTGAGGAGGTGATGCGACAAAAACCGCTCGTGAGAAGTGTCGTCAATTTAATGATTGTCGTATAAAATCTGCTATCTTGGTGAGGTGATAAGGGCCGTTAATATTTTTCTGGGGAGCGTAAAAAATATTTAGAGATTGAGAACTTTTGCTACTTTCTTCTACAAAAGCGAGTTTAGAGATACGAAAACATTAACGATTCCTGAAAACACAGCAGGAGATCAGATTGGTCCTGAAGTTAGCGCAAGTTTAGGAGATAATATCTCAAGTTCTAGTTCCGTGAGTGAACTAACCAAACCCTGATCTTGATATCGGAGACCTGGAAACTACAAACTAATCCAGCTTGAAATCTTCAAATCATTTGTGAATGCTACGTATATTTAGAACGCTTTGGAAGCAAGCTATGATAGATGTAGATTTGTGGATTCAATTTAAAGTGCAACATTCTTTCATTTGTCTTGTTTGAAATCCCTCCCTTCCTTCTTTTTACGAGAAGAGGCTTTAGCTCTTCAGTGAGACAATTACAGACCATTAAATCTTTAATTTCGCTGTCATCTTCCACAAATTCTTAAGAAATTTCTCTGAATCCCGCTGCAAGTTTCGCTCTTGCACCATATTTTCCTAACGGTTTTCTAGTTCGACCACCGTTACCCGAAGCCGATAGCTTGCCGTCTAATAGAATAGTGCACGACGCACGATTGAATCCAAGCCAATCTGAGCCAAGCTCCCGATTTGTCCACCAATTATTTTAAACCTTACCTATGTGTGGTAATATGGAGCAGAAGCTGGTTTTTATCGGTAAAGGCTTCTTCTTTGCTCCTTTGCGGTTGAATAAGAATTAAATCTTATGTTATAAGATTAGCCAGTTTATAAGAGATGCTACTGGCTTTTCAAAGTGGTGTATTTAAAGGATCATTATTTGCCAAGAGTCTTTCAATGCATCCTATTTAGATTTCTTGCTATACTAGACATTTATGCCTTAGATTAGACAAAAGACAAAGCGGTCCTGGTCTCTCGCTTTGTACTCCACTGTGTCCGTTATCGATGAGCCCCTATGCAATGGGATGACCATTGATTATCGTGATTTAGTTTAAATTGTTTAACTTGTGGTTTATTTGGTTTCACCATAGCCATTCGACGAATCATTCAATGCCAGTCCCTAAAATATACGATAAGCTAAGAGAAAATAAATCAGCGACATAATACGCAAAGGTTAAAATTGATAACCAACACCCGTGTCTGTACCTAACCCATCATTATCCACCCATAACCTAACAACAATATTTCCCGCTCCAAAGCGCACAAATTCTCGTCATCCTCTGTGGACAAGTTATGAAATAAAAAGGCAAAACAAAGGGCATGCATGCACGATGGCGCTTAAGCCCCGCGCCATTTATCTGCGGTGCGTTTAGTATGCACCGCCACAGCCACGCAGCCGCAACGCAGTCGCCACGCTGCCGTCACGCTGCGGGGCGCTGCACAATAACACGCATAAATAAAACTTTGTATGTTTGTATACTTTGAATGGTAGCTGGCCGGTATTTCAATGAATGAAATGAAATTCTGCTGTTGAAATTCGCAGCGTTTTTATATAAATTGTAATTTGTAGATGTAAGAGTTGTGTAAAGCATGGAATACTGTGGTTTGTGAAGAATTATTATCTCTCTGTGTCTTTGAGAGGGAATAATGTCAGAAAATAGTCAAAGTTTCAGGGTGAGAATTGCCTATTGTTGTCTAGACATCTTGAATTTTCATCAATAACTGTACCCTCGTTATTATCTTATTTACTCAAAGTTTCTACATTTTAACATTCAAAACGTTTCTCTACACAAAGAAGCTTGACTTGTTGGAAATACAAACATAATATATTCTCACAAACTTATCGAAGTTTCAAATAGTCTGAATCTAATTCTAGATCTCGTAATAAAATCGGTCTGGGCGTTCGTTCACCCGATTTCTGTAGTCATGTGTTAGTTCGGTTTGTTGTCCACTATGTCATTATTTAATGTTGGCCAAAACCTTGAACTTTGCCATATCATCATCAGTCTCTTCCCTTTATCCCATTCATTTGTGGTCGGCGCAGCATGTCTTCTTTTCCATACTTCTCTATTACTCGTCATCTCGGTAGTCATCTCCTTTCTAGCCATACACAAAAATAATTAAAACAAAGAAAATGTTCTTCTTCAGTAGGATTCTACTCCAAAGATGGGCTAGAATAAATTTGTATCGAAAATTGCACCTAAACCGAAACTTGTTAAAAATTTTCAAAGAATACTCGTAATATAAAAGTGTTGCAACGCTTTTCAAGAAAGACAATCTTATTACAGTAGATATTTACTTCAGTGATTCCAGTTTCAGATTTTGTTCACATCTCGAGGGAGGAGCGTGACACTACATAACAAAATATGAATATGTCCTCCCAGTAAAATCGAATTTCCTCTCGCCATGTAAACCGATGGACGGGCGTCCTTAACGGTATTTCGTTCACGTCTCCGTTTCATATCGGCCAGCAATCGCTTGCCGAGCGCTCTACGACGACATAACAAATATTGAGCGCGAGAATTGAATTTAGAATTTCTTATTTTAAAAATATCCGTCGATAAAACGCTTCTAGAATAGGTACGATTTTTTGGACCCTAGGGTCCAAACACATTGAAAGCGAAGATTTAAAAAAATCTCTAGAGAGATTATAGTCAGGTACTGCTTTCTTAGTAAAACGATGGTCTAGTTCAGGTAATGCCTGAGTGCCTTACTAGAAAACATTTGCTTAAATTGAAAATTGATCGAAATGATAAGCTAAGCACACATACTATACAATGTATAGGTTCTTTGTAACAAAATGAGGACTAAAAGACAGCACTACTATTGACTTTCTTTCTTCTAAATTGAATAAAATCGGTGCCGACATCGCTGTAATCATCAATACAATTTCCCCTGTCTGGGTATCAAATCTAGGTTATTCGGAGCCTCTAAGTTATGTTATACCAGACCCTCATTCATCATGCAATAGACTTGTAGAATAGCTATAACCTCTAGATAAAACTTTATTGATATCTATGAATCTTTAGTTTATTAGACTCCAAGTCCTCTAGGAAAGTCATAAACACGTTGGAATAGTGGTCCATCACATAAGGGGGTGAACACACTCATCAAAATGAACAGCCGTATTTTATCAGCAGAAAATTCATGCATGTGTATATATATCTATAAAAGAAATTGAGTAAGCTGTTTTATTGTCGGTTTCATCTGCTCTCTGCAAGTTATGATAATTGCCACAGTTTTTACTGTCTTAGGGATATCCGATGTGATTATACTTAACCGGATATTAAAACTAGTGGAATTCTGCACTGCCAATGCGATTTCCGCACAGCGGTATTGCGCAATATTTCCTTTGCTTATTCTAATGCTCAATATTATCCATTACCGATATCAATTCAGCTACTGGGTTTTCGAGGTTAGACAGGCAGTCGCTCCATGTAAAATACTGGTATTCAGCTGCTGTTGGGAAAAGGCTTGGCTGATGATGATACCCTTGTTTATAAGCAATCCAGTGAGCTATGGCAAATGTGGAATACAGGGCAAAGTAAAGAAGACAGTTGGGAGGCAGACATGACAACAATCATCATTAATCACGACAGATACTGTGTTGCAAGTTATTAATATTACTGACAACCCCCGCCGCTGTGATATGTTTGTGGTACAACCGCGTTCACCCCGATGGCTCTGAAAATCATGATATTATAAGCTATTATTTAACTTGCCTTGTTTATTAGTTAGTTAGTATGTATTGGTCAAATCGTGGTGAGTAAACTCGTCCCAAATGGGCCGTGGGCATGTGGGACGAGTTGATGATAATCAAAATAAGTAATATATAATATATATAGACACGAAACTTTGTATAACCTTTGAATATTGAATATGTTGATAGATAACGCTAGTTTTCTTCTTTTCATTTTTATAAAAGCTTGCTTTTAAAAACGATAAACGTTCAATCGCCGGACGCCGTTTAAGACGAATATTACCTATGAACGACTTTCAAGAACAATCCATTGTAATTATGACACCGACAGCTCTTGGATGCGGTGAGGCAAAATGTGGCGATTGCGTTCAGTTTCACTGGTGAAATGCGCTCCTAGAAGTTGCCAAAAATTATATCAGTACTTGGTTATTGAATTTTCTCACTCTTTTCCGGAAACAGTTTGGAGACTATACGAGTATATTAGGATTTCTGAGCCACATCCATACTAGTATCTAAGCTAATAGCAGTCCACTGCGGGATAACTAGTTTTGTACTGCGGCTTGTATAGGCTGCTTTCAATTTTGGTTCCTTGATTTTCTTACCTAGTATCCCAATTTCTAATCCAATATTATTCTTGTTCCAGGTAAAACCATCACCAACCATGGTATGATTACTAGAATCAACAGCTGGCGCAAATCCTTGGAGGCTGCACTGCTAATGTTCCATCGTCAAGCGCTAATTAGTCGAACAATGCTAATTTAATGCGCGTTCTATTACTAGGTTTAGCTGCGTTGCGCTAATCGTAGACTGTGTTGGTTCCGCGTTGATTATTATTGTTGGTAGGTACTGATGTTATTAGGCTGTGTGCTATAACATTGCGCCTGTATTCTCCGAAGAGATAGGCAGAGGTACTTACTTACATGTGGCACTCACATATCGTCATGTCCCTGCGATAAATAAAGATTTTTTCTTTCTTCTTTCTATATTGCCAGTCATATGTAAATCCAATGGCATAGGAGCGAGCCTACTTCTGAAAAAAACCTGCAAATGTAAAAACCCAATATCTCTTTGCTTGACCTAGGACGCGAACCCAAAACCTCATGCATTGTAGTAGCGCTTACGACCACTAGACAACGAACCAGTTAGTAAATAATTGATGACAACTAGGTATATATAATAAATTGCTCGGGTTCAGTCAGCCATTTGTTGAATTTGTAAAACTATCAGATGAGTAATGGGGATGGGTAGATTGTCAATTTGCATTGTCTGTCATGAAAGTTTTATTATTTTAAACGAATAAAATTCTTTTATCTAAATATATGACTGATATTCGTTAAACCAATGTAATTCATCAAGTCAAGTTATTAATATCTGTAACAGTTACAGTTAATTACTTTAAAGTATCAAGAACACCTCAACCATCTACATATTTAAAAACGAATATTTTCTGGACCATTAACAAACCAACTAAGCATGCACTCATGCAACACACAAAGAAATAAAGTGTTAATCCAGATCAAAGCGAACTGCAACGAAACGTTAATAAATAGCTGGTAACGCTAAATATAGCGTGCTATTCGAGCTATTAATAACGCTGGCTTAATTAGGTGTCTAGACATCCATCTTCTGAGCTCTTTGTGTCAAACTATTTATGTATTCACTGTTAATTTCACTTGATTGGTAGTGGCTGCAATTAAGATCTGGTTGTTAAAACGAAAGTTGATCAGTGTTTTTAACATGAGGATATTGATTTGTATGGTAAAATACTGGTTCTTGACGTGTTTAAATTAGTTTTGATGTTAGAAATCGAAAACTTAGATTCTCACTTCAATTAGCGAAATCATAAATATGATTGAAAAAGTTAATAAAGTTTTAGTCTGGTGGTTGCTCTCATTTTCGCACTAAATATTTATAAGTACACCTGTTGACGAACTTTAATGAACACGGTTTTTCATTAAACCGCTATGAGGCACGATACATGTGAAAATTTGTTTCATAGAATGATGTTGGTACAGTAATCTTTATTAATGCAAGTTCTATTCTATTACAAAGAAACCACCACTACCGAAACACCCGTAGTGCCAAAAAAGTTCACAACACCACTATTTATTTAAATAAACGTAATGTAGGGGAAAAAAATCGAGGACAAACCGAGATAAACGCTCACTATTCAGTGTTGTACAAAAAACACTGGAATTCGTACCACAAAATAAATGAGAGGAGGAAGCTAGCATCACAGTTCACAAAAACTGTGCCAGTACAAGCAACTTAGTTTTGTGGCTTTGTACCATATAAAATATTGACTTGGCTCCACACTTTTTGGCAACTGACTTCCTGCTGTGTCCTTTTTCACGTAGATACACTAGCTTCCTAAGTTATGAAGAGTTTCAGCCTAACAAGGTAAAACTGAGTATGACTACAATGGAATTCTGACTGGACAGTCAGAGGCTAGTTTCCACCATCAATAAATTGCGAATCTATTTAGTCCGTCATTTAAAGTATTGGAAAATAATGGACACGTATTTTTTTATTTTTGTAAATCAAAGATAAAACGCATCCAAACTCGGGAGTGGGGGCTCGTGACGTCAGAACGGACTAAAAATTATACCACAGCGCGGCGTGCCCTATTGAGAATTTTAAAAGCGTAGTATCTTCGTCAATTTTGGTTTACGTAACAAAAGAAAAATACGGGTCAAATATTTTTTGATAATCTAACTAATTAGATTTTTCAGTTGACAAGCCTATTTAAAATTTATTGCAGTCCTAGAAGGGAGCTGGCACGGCCAGGACTGGAGGTTTTATGTAACTCTTAAGGCAAAACTTTATAGTTCCTTATGTTCAAAAGAGGAACCAGTTTTGGCGAGGCTTGTTCAAATGAATCTTGTAATTATTGTTTTTGAGAAAAGTCTTATAATTCTTTTGCGCTTAAAAAACATGAACACCAAAAATAACTTTTTCAACTTCCGCTTTAAAACACTAAACCCCAATTCGCGCCGAAACACAGCATTCGTTAGGTAATAAGCGTACGAAAAAGTAATTAAAACTACCGTTCGCAATTACAAGTGTCCATGGAATGAGGTCGTTACAGACAATGCGATTTTTACGCAAAAGAAACCATGGTTGGCGAAGCCTTAATTAGATAGTCGAAGGTCTCCGAAAGTGACCGAGTAGAGCCGAAGCTAATCTGGCGTCCTTCTGGGTACTTTGTAAGGGCTCCGTCAACTGTGAAAGTATTGGGTGCGTGAAATTCAAGCATTGTTGCAATGAGTGCCTACTGAGCAAGACCAAAATTGGCGTAGATTCATTTCTTCATATTGAGATGATCCGCAAGTTTTATATTTCAAAAGATGTTGAATGTTATTTTGGTCAGCGACGTCATTTATTGTTTGCATTCGCTTTTAACAGAACATTTATATTTGCTTTCTGCTCGTTCTGCTTCCGCAGTTATTGTTATACAAACGAAAGTCTCATTAATTATGCATCCAGAAGTTTTGAGTCATAACACAAACAGTAGCAAAAACGTACGATTAACTTTGTTATAGTTCGCCATTGACTTCGCATGCCCGGATGTTTTTCACAAACACATGGGGGTTACTGAGTTCACACAAATGCTCTACATATTTCACCTGATATGTGCGCCTGATAGACATCGAACAATTCACGCAATTTTTAACGAAACTATAGACCGCCACCTTTTGCTTCCTTCACGTTCGTACATAATGGTCTTACAGCAAGCCGGTTCCAAGTACCTTCAAAGTACCTGACATTTCTGAAGAATATCAAGTATTGTGTTTTTAAAGTGCGCCCACACCCGGCAAAACGATTTCATTCGACTAAATGTGGCAATTAACATTCTTCATTAATTATCTAATTTTGGCACACGCTGTTATGCCGTTTTCCCTTATGAAAACTCGTAGGTAACCCTTCGCCGATACCTCACGTAAAATTACCCAGGCAGGTTCCGCGTTCGCCGGTGTCCCAGTAATTAAATTAATTAGATTCCCTCATAGCTGATTGGCGGCTCATTCTGCCATGAACCCGATCCTCACACATGAAGGACTTATGTCGCTACGGGAAGTTGTTACGCTCTGATTTTTTCTTTCAATCAAATCATGTGTTTTTCCTCCCTTTGTGTGAGCGTTTAGAATCAAAGAATACGACGTTTTGGCAAAATGTGCGAATTGTATTGATGTTCTAAAATTCGATTTTTACATATAGGGGACGTTTTGTTTGTAATTATAATGGCCCTGAGGCCCTACTTCCCTGAGTAGGGCTGAGTATGTGTTAAGCAGCAAGAAGCATCTCAAGTACGTAATAAAATAAACCAGCAACAGGGGCAGGTTTCTCTCCATGATCATCCATGATCATGTTTTTCTCGACTGCAAGGAAAGAGATTTATGGGTTTTGCGCATATCTTTGTATGTTTATTAATATTCTTAAACACACCTTATATTTTCTTCTTTGTATTACCAATGTTAGGCCTCAAGCAAAGAGTGTCCTATTCCCAGCAGTGGGTGAAGTCGAGCTGTGGATGATGATGATGATGATTACCAATGTTACATTAAGCAGCGTTTGACGCAGCATCTTGAATTAACCAACTACAACAACATAGCCAAATATTTATGTAGAGACTATGTTAATAAAGAAAAGGTAAAACAAGAGAAACATTAAATGAAACATTTCTTATGAAAGTAAGCAGATAATACTGATAAACGTTCTTGTAACTTTATTTCTAGAATCTCTATTGAACATAATTCCACTTTTGTGCGGTAAAGCAGATTGCTTGGAACAACAAACAAATAGATCAGAAAGCGAGAATATAAGGAAGAGGAAAGTAAATACTTCGGTGCTTCAGGAGATAAACCTAACAAATTACTGAATTTAGTAGACATTTATTACATAGGAACCGATATTTACAACCACAAGGATGAATACTGAAAAAGACTTCAGCGAAATAGTAATGTAAACTTCTAATGCATATGGAAAAATACATTTCAAATGTAAACAGGATCACTAACAGGAACAGGACGTAGTTCAATAATAACACCAGGATTATACGAGACTATCTTGTAATCTACTTGAACATTTACATACAATAATCAATATTAACACTAGGCACTTCTTAATTCACATCCTATTACATCGAGTTCCAAGAACCAAGAGACCGCGCAACCGGCCAAGCGTTTTTTACACCGACGTTGACCCTACCATTTTGCGCGGGAAGAAAAGCGAGTTCTCTGATTGGTTCCCGCCATTTTGCGTCAACCAATCACAGAGCGACCACGAATATAATAAAAGGGTAAAGTTGCAAGCGTAAAATATTAAAATGAAAGCTGTTATAATACGAATATCGATTAAAATAATCGATTAGTAAAACAAAATTCCCTAACCCTAACAATCGACCGTCCTGACAACGTGTGTGTCCCCGCACACGACACCAGGTGGAACCCTAACAATCGGAACGCTGGCAGGTTGCTTGGTTTTTACATATTTTGAGTATAAACTTACGATAGTAGATAACCATCGCGGCATCGGCTAAGTGTGTAATACGACTTTACAAATTCATAATAGTTCTCATACAGATTTACTAAACTAAATAATATAAACGCTAAATTATGTATAAGTTCAATAAAGTATGTAAAACAACAATAGGCAATGCAATAGGTAACAATTCATTAGGTTGAGATGATTTGAACTGATGTAAATATTAAACTCAATTACACAACTAAGATTGATTCAACTGTCAAGGAACGTAAAGTAGGTACAAATCAACTATATAAAAAAAAAATATGTAACGATTTCTATGTCTAGTTAGCGAATTACATCCATCGGATCAGTAATATCTTGTATAATTTCTATTATTAGATTTCTCTTCGGATTTGATCAGAAAACAGCGATCGAATTATGTTCTCTGTCATTTACAATTAAACTTTGCTATGGGGTCCGAACGATCGATTAATCGGTTTACCCATCATCGAACTACTAACCCGAACGATCGATTTTTCGGGGGCCTAACTGATGCCTACAAGACGATCGATTTACTTGTGGCAGCCAGCAGGACATTTGTTCAATCAAGTCACGATCCGATCGATTCTCGTGCTTGATCTGAACATTTGTTGAAACAAGTCACGATCCGATCGATTCTCGTGCCTGTTCTGAACATTTGTTGAATCAGGTCACGATCCGATCGATTCTCGTGCCTGACCTGAAACAATGAATGACATACATCTGTAGCTAAGTGTCTCTAAAACTTAGTGGAAAGAGCGTGGAAGAATACAATAAAATGGTCAAATTATGGTTCAGTTTGGTCCTCGTCGTCATTGCCACTGGTATCCGAATTATTCAGCTCAAGGGCCGCAATGTGTATCCATGGCATCATACGATCTGCTGCCACGGTTGTAGGCCGTTTGTTTTGCATGCTGACTAAACCCGGAACCGGTGCTACCTTGTATCTGTCCCTACCTAAGACTCTGGTAACACGATAGGGCCCTATAAACGAGGGCATGAGCTTTTTACTTTGTCCGTCATTATTGAAACAAGTCTTGGTTATTTTGACGAGATCACCTTCGACATAAATCCGGGCTGGCACCCTATTTCTATCATAATCCTGCTTTTGCCTAACCTGTTCGTTATCAATCCTTTTTTTGACCTCCTCTCGAATAGCGGTAATTTCGCAGTTTTCGCGAGAGTCTTTGGTAACTTCGTTAAGAATGGGATTTATTTCGCTGCTCATACTAGTTCCAAATAGTATCTCTGACGGCGTCCTACCTGTGGTTTTCTGAAAAGTATTGTTAAGACCCCACTGAATTTTCCCTATATGACTATCCCAATCCTTTTCACCATATTTGACAGTCATCGCTTTCAAGGAGTCGAGGATTGTGCGGTTGTAACGTTCAACCTGGCCATTTGACCTCGGACTGGCTACTGCATTAAGAATATGCTTAATTCCCTTGTCTAGGCAAAATCGAATAAAAGCATGAGATGTGAAGCAGGTACCACGATCGCTTACAAGACGATCAGGGACCCTAAATGTAAAAAATATATCTTCAAGAACTCTAATTGCATTCAAACTACTAGTACTTCTAACGGGTTTGATAAAACAGAATTTGGTGAAGGCTTCTACAACTACAAGTAAGTAAGTATAGCCCCTCTTTGACTTGACAAAAGGCCCGAGGTGGTCAACATGAACCGTATGAAATGGTACTTCTATTTTGGTGATGGGATGGAGCAGACCCTCGCGTGTTTTAGTCTTATTCTTTGCATAGGCACATTCAATGCATGAATTAACATATTTTTTGACAAACTTGGACATTTTATTAAACCAATAGTGTTTCTTTATTCTTTCGAGGGTCTTTTCCACCCCAAAATGGCCAATATCGTCATGGTTTGCCCGGCATACTTGCCACCTCGCACCTTTTGGCACCACCCAACGAACGTTATTTTTATCATTACCTAAACAACGAAACAATTTATCATCCTTGACCACAAAATTATCTTTTATGTATCGGAGTTCCTTCTCATGAAGACTATCTTTTAAAATGTTTTTAATCCTACAACGTTCGGTGTCTCCAAGCTGAAGCGTTTGCAACCAATCCTCACTACTGATCGACAGAACCGAAACTAAATCGATGGGATTCTCTTCTGAGCTCTCGATTGGATTGCGGGACAGCGCATCTACATGGCCCATCTTAACGCCTGCTCTATACTCGACTGAACATTGGAACTCTTGCAGTAGGAGCCACCAGCGTGCTATCCTCGGTATTAGATCTCGTTTTGAGAACGTAGATCGTAGAGCACTACAATCTGTAATGATCCTAAACGATTTCCCTAGCAGATAGACCCTAAACTTTCGCAAAGAGCAGATTACTGCTAGAGTTTCGAGTTCGTACGAATGGAAATTCTTCTCCTCAGGAGAGGTTTGTCGACTGTAATAAGCTACTGGACGGAAAGCATCACTTCCTTCGGAGCGTTGCATTAAAATACCTCCAACATCTAATCTGCTTGCGTCGGTGTGAAGCTCTGTCTCTGCTGCAGGATCATATATTGCAAGAATGGGCCTATCGACTAACTTAGATTTCAAGACTTCAAAAGCCTCCTCTTGACTATCACCCCATGTCCATGAGGTGTCCTTTTTTAGCAACTTACTGAGAGGCAAGGCAATTCGGGCAAAATCTTGGATGAATTTACGGAAATAACTAGCCAGACCAAGAAACTGGCGTACATTGTGGACATTATCAGGTCGTGGAAAATTCATGACACTAATGATTTTTTTATCACCTGGCCTAACCCCAGCTGCACTGATTTCATAACCCAGATAATCGATTTTGTCCCGTAAGAAATCGCATTTGGAAAGGTTCAAAGTGAGATTTGCTTTCTCCAAAACTTGCAATACCTCCTCAAGCCGTACTAAACATTCATTAAAGTCCTTACCGAAAATAAGGACGTCGTCTAAATATGCAGTTGCCTTGTTGAACCGAGCCGACCCTAATATCGAATTCATCATCCGTTGAAAAACGGCCGGTGCGTTAGCCAAGCCAAACGGCATACGATTAAACTCGTACTGTCCGTCTGGCGTGACAAACGAGGTGAGGTGTCTGCTCTGTTCCGAAATTGGCACCTGGTAATAACCTGATGTAAGATCGAGCGTAATAAAACAAGCCTGGCCAGTAAGACGTGCTATTTCGTCTTCGATAATAGGCATAGGATAGCGCTCCTTCACCGTGATAGAATTAAGCATACGGTAATCGATACACATTCGAAACGATCCGTCCTTTTTGCGTACGAGTAGAATTGGACTGGCGTACCCTGAGATCGACTCTCTTACTATCCCAGAGTCCAGCATCTCCTTCACCATTGCCCGTACCTGCTCACGTTCATAATGCGATAACCTATATGGGCGATAGACGACAGGGCGTTCACTGTTTAACTCTATATTCATCTCGGTCGCGTTGGTACATCCTAGGTCCCTAAGAGAAGATGCGAAGCAACGATGATATTTTCTAAGCAACTCGAACAACCTTTGTTTCACGTCTTCTGGCACCTTATCACCGACACGAACAAGATCCTCATTGAAGTCGTCCTCAATCGCCATAGGGATTTCTGGTGGTTCGACAACTACTCTACTAACAACCTCTACTCGCTTTGCACGACACAAAACTGAATTATTTGTGATACTGCAGGAACTTGAGCATGGGAACACGGTTATATAGACATGACTTTTTTTAGAGCGATAGAGACCTCCACAAACAAGGTACTGTTTATTTGGTTTCCCAGCGACTACATTTTTCAAGAGAATGCTGCCACATGTGGAAGGTTCAATAAATGCTTTCACTGATGCTGCACCGTAGAGCTCTACCAATCCTGTTGCCCTAATCTTAAGAGAGGACTCTGTTAGATCCGGATCTGGATGTGGCATTTCATTGCCAATATCGATAAATTTTAGTCTAGTCACATCCTTATAAACTATAATGTGAGGTTGTTCGGTGAAGGACTGCCCTATAAGCACGGATTTCTCTAACAAATTATCACACACAACCTTGCACGGAACCTGAGCGTTGACGCCATCCACCTCAAAATTAAGTAACAACCCTCCTAGTGACTCTACTATACCGTTTCCAAACCCTTTCAACAATGATGGGATGTGATCATGGGTCAAGCCTAACTCATTAACTACAGACTTCTTTATAAGCGTGACTTCGCTCCCAAAATCTACAAAGGCTGGCTGTAACGTACCGTTAATTTTTACATCCTTCATAAATTTCGAGTTCGGGTGCGAGTCACGTCCTTGGCTGGCTACATCGATACACATGGCTTTAGGAATATTGCCACTGGGTTTTACGACACTACTTTGCATCTGCGCGTTACAGTTATCAACTGTATGCCCTACTTTGTTGCATTTTGTGCATCTTAAAAGCGGTTTAGGACAGCGTAAAAAGCCGTGACCCCTTTCTTTACAGTTGTAACATCCAGGGACTGAACCTGATTTAGAACCCGAACTTTGACTGGGCTGACCATTAGGGGTACTAGAGTGATCGTTTTTGTTCTTGTTATGGTTTCGATCGAAATGCTGAGAATCTCTGCTGCTTATCAAAAATTGCAAGAGCTGATCAGGGTGAGAGGACCGCAGAGCTAGAGCACCTGATTTGAGGGTCCTATCACTAATCCCATGAATGATGCAATCTACCGCACGTTTCTCGACAATGTCACATTGGTTAAGTAAAGCCAGTTTTTCATAAAAATAAACCTCTATAGGTTCATTATACCTACTCCTTCTTTTAAGCATTTCCTCCAAGGCCTGACCGTAATTTTGTTCGCAAGGGAAGGCGTTTATTAGTTTCTCTTGCCATTCTTGCCAGTTAAACAAAACAGAGTTTAAGCCTTCATACCATATTTTGGCGAGGCCTTGAAGTTTCTGCATAGCAAAGTGAGCGATAGTTTTGTCATCCCAACCGTAGATACTAGCACACTCGTTGACCTTTTTGAGCCATACATCGATTCGTTGGTTTTTCATAGATGGATCAAAATTAGGCAGTATGTTCATGTGATCATTTTTTTGGAAAGACCGTGTGTCTCGGGCGGGCTGAGATGCCAAAATATCTTTCAAACATTTGAAAACATCAACAATATATTTTTTTGAAACAGATGGGCTACGTGACCTTTTAAAGTGTCCCGCGACGTCACGATGCTCAGCAGGTGGGCCGTCACCGTCGCCGTCGTGCCGATCGGCCTCCGCTCGTCGCCGTTGATGGTAGAGTGCCTCACTGCGATGGCTGCGACTGCGGTTGCTTCGCTGGGTGGCGTGCCGCGACGATGTGCGCCGCGTGTTGCGTCGGCTGCGACTCCGGCTGCATGTCTTGGCATGTAGAAGACGCTCCCGTTCTTGTAGCAGCTGCCTCTCTAGAAGCTTGACTCGTTCGTGACTCGAACCCAGTTCTTGATCTCGGTTACGACGCGGGCTGCGGGTTCTTAACCGACTACGACTGTGGTCTCTCACCCGGCTCCTACTTCGATGCTCTATTGGGTAGGGCGTCTCAAGTCGTCGATGACTGGATTCCATGCTTGGGCGTCTGGATATCCCATCCATGATGAAAGAGCTCAAAAGAAAAAGAAGAACAACCTTAGCTTTGGTTTAAGCGATTTATGTCCTTGTGGTCTATTTTTAGCGTGAGACTAGTACTCTGTATGCGTATGCAATTCAAAGCTGACAATTGACACAACACTCAACTATTACAAGATTATAACTGCATTCCATTAACTAGTTATCGTATGTCGAAAATGGGGCGATAAAATGTTGCTCCCTTTTCAATATGTCTGAATGAACACACTATGTGCGAATCAAATTAAAGTTTGCTTTAAATAATTCAGGTTTCCAGAAGACAATATAAAATATTTTTAATAAAGTCTGGAATGTCCTAGTGAACAAAGATCTATAATTCAAATATTCGTGTTAAATATCAAAACAGTTGGTAGTTTTATCGACAGTAATCCATAAAACTACGATATTATTAAGCTAACATAGCAAGCAATCTTACCAAAAGGTTTGAAGGAATATCGTAAAAATGATTCACACTACTTAAACTGAGACTAATGTAAGAAAATCAGTGTAACACATCATAGTCAATCATAGAATATCAATGCCTTTACTCGGTAACAGATCGGTATACTCGTACCGCAAAGTCATTGTGGGTAGGTACACAATCATGATTATATAAAATTATTGTAAAAAACCCTTGAATTCTTTATATCTGCTATGTAATTGTTAAGCAGGCTGACTAAAGATCTATTTACAACTATTAAAATTAAAAATAAATCGTGTTACCAAGCAGTGGTTATTGACAAAGAAGTAAGGATAATAATGCAAATTAATGGGCGTGTACTTACGTTGCATCCCACTTCTGAAATGTAAACAGGATCACTAACAGGAACAGGACGTAGTTCAATAATAACACCAGGATTATACGAGACTATCTTGTAATCTACTTGAACATTTACATACAATAATCAATATTAACACTAGGCACTTCTTAATTCACATCCTATTACATCGAGTTCCAAGAACCAAGAGACCGCGCAACCGGCCAAGCGTTTTTTACACCGACGTTGACCCTACCATTTTGCGCGGGAAGAAAAGCGAGTTCTCTGATTGGTTCCCGCCATTTTGCGTCAACCAATCACAGAGCGACCACGAATATAATAAAAGGGTAAAGTTGCAAGCGTAAAATATTAAAATGAAAGCTGTTATAATACGAATATCGATTAAAATAATCGATTAGTAAAACAAAATTCCCTAACCCTAACACAAAGTACAGCTACAACACGACTTCGGAGATGAAATTGCAGGACTAAAAGCCATAAAAGAAACCATCAGAATCATAGAAAGCATAAGTTGCAAGTTTAGAAGAAATACCACAACTAAAAAGAAATAAGTAACCTAAAATTCAAGCATACAAATCTCAAGCAAAAAAATCTCCAGAAAACACTAAATCCAATTCTCATCAAAAATGCTTTAGTTGCAACACCAACACTTCGGAGCTCGACATATGTAGCCGGGGCTCCGGGCCGCGGGCCCCGGCTGGGCCATTAGTGCAAGTGCACGGGGGCGGTGACGTCACTCGAGGGGCCACCTCGCGCCAACTAGGCCACTGGAGCTCAGCATTGAACGGGTTATATTATGGATACGGTGGATACGCTAACCCCACGTGTTCGGCTGCGTTGAACTGGAACATTCATTATGGAATGCTTGTATATATGGGGATGATTTTAATGAAGGTAACCTATGTGATGAATCTGGAATCTGCTGGAAGTGGACATTACAGGACCGATCGCTTATGACAATGCTTGTATAGGCCAAATCACGCTGTAGAAGTGAAAAAAAGAGACATTGTACTCTTTCTTTTTTGCCATATTAGCAATTCCTAAAGTCAAATGTATCGGTCATCCTTTGCGGAGAAGTTTCGAATATTCAGGTAACATTTTAATTTAAAATTGTAACGGATTTAAACACGCAAAGCCTTCAAAACGCATCCTCATTCTTAACCCTTTCACTGTTCAAGGCCCTTGCGAATTAAATTAAATAAATTCCCGCATTCCTGAACCCGTCGAACGCAACCGGCCGGAAGGCGTCGACGTCGAGACGTCGGGTGGCACAAATTACCCCGAGATACATTTCGCGGGCCTATCCATCATCGGACGGCTATCCGCCACGTCATCTCTTATAACAATGCAGGGTTGCCATAAGACGATATTATTTAAGCTTTAGTGTAATTTAAACAGTGGACTAGATATAGATGTGTGGATGGAGTAGTTGAGTAATGGTGTTGTTCCTGACTTACTATTATGTGTTTTGGATGTTTCCTATGTAACTTAGTGTAGAAATAAAGTTATTAACCTAATACTAAATCTTCTGCTGGGGATTCATGGACGGCGCAAAACTGAAGTTCTGGTCTTCCATCTAGCACCACGCCCTGTCACTTATGTACTTGATGACTGCGTCAGTATCTAAGCTTTCGCGTAGCTGAATTTTAGGTCAAACGTGTTTTTAGTATCGATACGCTAATAATAAGTAGGTAGCAGTAGCACCTACCTATCTAAAAACGTTACACGTATCGTCGTGCAGGAATAACTGTGCCGATTTTCTTAGCAACAAATAAGTTCAAAGAAGACATTTTTTTTTGTTTGGAGAACAGGCCACTCACATAAATTGTAGCAGATATTAATGAAACGTATATAGTTTTCTTCCTTATAATCTCTAGATTACAGTGGTAATATTAGCTAAGCCATGTCTAACCGGAAATCCAAACACAAGTTGGCGCACGTCTGTAGTATCTTACAATGCACAATCAATTGACATAACGGCTTTGTGGAGTATGCGCTGTACTTGCAGATGTCTATTTCATGATATATTTTTGTAGTAAATGCAAAAAAAAACTGGAAAAACACTTACGAAAATCGAAATAAACAGAAAGACTAAATGTCAAAATAATGAAGTTGTCTGTCAACCACTAAAAGGCGGATTGACAACGTTCCATGCCATGCCACGTTGATTGTTTAAACCATCTACGCGATTTTAGTGTAAACCTTTAAAAATAGCATAAAAAAGCACAGTTTACTAACATTTCTTTTTATATTCTATTCCATTTTTATTTTATTTAAAGCAGATATTATTACCACTGGGGACCATACTTTTTACGTTAACAAAAACGTAAAAAACACCCCTATTCACCTAAGTATTTTCTGTCAAATGAAATTGACCACAACAGGAATGATTTGACTCGCAGAAAAATATCATAATAAAACTTATTTGTATGATTTTAAGATTTCGGTTTCGTTTCTATGTAATCTTTCGTTTAATACTATAATAAAACGGTTACTTTTTTTTGGTGTAATATGAATAATTTTTATGCAACATCGAAGAGGGCCTAAAAAAATCTGTCTCCTTTCCGCAACCGTGTCTCAATGATCATTAGAATCTGATTCGAAAACCGCACACTCTGTATTGATATCACAGCAGTAAGTACCACATTATGTTACCACCGGGGGTTTTAAACCGCCCCATAACGCTGTAATGCTGTTAAAAGTGGGTATAATAGTACCGTGCGGTTTGTTGGGGCACAAATGGAAGTGCCAATTAGAATAAGTTAGCGGTGTGGTCGTTTTGACCATTGTGTTGTGTGTGCATTTTGCGGTTGAGACGTTTGTAGGAATACTTATTTTTTTGGAATATTCCGTTTTTTTGTGTAATTCACGGAGTGGAATTGGGTTCAATTTGCTTTGGAAAATCCTTTTTTCATGATGCTAAATAATATGTTCTGAATTTGACTGACTCATTGGTCTTATGGTCGCAACGCAAACGCTACTGTTAAGGACCTCATGTCCTAGGTTCTATTCCCAGGTCGGAGAGTGGTATTGGGTATTTTAAACAGGATTTTTAGCAGGAAGCACTTAATTACAATAGCTTCCTCGACCGTACATGTACTATACTGACACACATCTGCTTAACCGTTCGGGCATCACAGGCGTGCTGTTATCTTCTGTGGTTTATGAATTTTCTCAATTTCTTCGATCAAACAACAATTACACATGAAACGCATGTTACCTCTAAGAATACAAACACACAACACATCCAATACCTCGCCCTACTAAAACTTTCTCACGTTACATCTCAGGCAACCCTAAAACCAACCCTCCCGCCGCGCGCCGCAGGTAACCCGGGCAACCCGGCAACGTCGCGGTGACTTTCCAACACATTTAATAAATATATCACCGAACCAAGCGAGCAATGTATCAATCATGCAGGCTTCCAGCCCTCCAGGCCTCCAGGCCTTCTGAAAGGGACAATTAAATATTCACAATAACGAAACTTGAGAGTTTACCGTTTGTTCAGTACTCTGGTTAGACCTGAGTTTTGATAAGGTAGGTGTACCTGTAACTTTACTTTCATAACTTTGGGTCGGATTGGGATTCTCACTTGATAGTTACTTAGTTTCCATAGTATGAAGTTATTGGGTTTTGAGACTTGGGCCAAGGGAATCACTAGAAGTTAGGTTTTGTAAAAACAACTATAAACTCGTATTTATTTGTATATTTTCTGTTTAATTTTAAAAAGGTTGACCAAAGCAAAAACAAAGTAATTTATTTATTTAAAAACATTTCTCATAAGCTGTACTGTTTCGTTCGAAGTTATTAACTTTTTTTGGACAAAGAAATGCTTTACACCCGTATTACAAAAGATGAACACGCGAAAAATATGCTGAAAAAACTGCAACATACAGGCTTTTTTGACCTAAAGGTTTGTATTTTTCGAATAGTATATTAGTAAAGGGAACAACATCTAAAAGCTCTGTCTTAACTTCGCAAGTTCTAACCAAAATAATTACTGTCTTTGGAAGTAAATCAAAGCTGGAGCGAACACTTTCTGAAGCCGTAACATAAGAGTTAGTCCGTATGAGGTTCTCTGAAGGACCTCTGTTCATCCTCCTCTCTCCTCATTAGGCCGCGATCGACTATTTCCTGGGCCTGCCATCCCCGGATATCTTGTTTCCGTGACCCGACCGACCGGAAATAGTTCTTTTTTTTTCTTTTCTCACGGAACTTAACCTTTTCGTGCGCATTCGAAATTCACACTTCGTGACTGTTGGCTCTCTTGGCTTTTTGTGGGCCGTTTGTGATTTTTTACGGGTTGGTCGGCTGTAGGACGGTTCGCGCATGACTGATGGGGCTGTTCTATAATGGTGGAGGCGTCTCGGAGCACGATTTTTGTCTCACTTGTTATGTAGGTACGTATGCAGTTGAGGCATAGATGCAGGTGATGTTAAAACTGGTTTTCGGAGCAACTATAAATGTTTCGAAAGTTAAGAATATTGAATCGCGATCATCTGATCAGTCATGTGTGATTCTTTCTACCTCCATACTGCAACGTAAACTTATAAGCAACTTAAGAGCGGCCATACTTTTCGCGAGAATTTTGACAAACGCTCGTGCGTAATTATGCCGTTGTTAGACATATATCTTTGATTTTTTTGAAATAATAGGTTTATTGTGCACTATATCTAGGCTTTTATTAAAGCAAAAAATGAAAATTTATAGAAACAAATTCAGTATAAGTCTCCAAAAATAAATTGCTGTTTTGCACAAATTTTACCTCAATTTTGGCCGTTCATAATGTACTCATAAATTGTAAAAGTAAAAAAAGCATCCTGATAGAAGCCTTGCAAATGTAGTGGAGATTCTAAGTGACAAATTTTTATTTCGCATACTTGTAAAACTTGGTCAAAAACACGTATTTACTGGAACAAGTTTTCGAACACTATTTTCGTTTATGTCCTCGCGTTAGGCGGTATGAGGTGCGCGGGAGGCGAGTAGTGCGGGGTCGGGGCTAGGTAACACAGGGGAGTTGAAAGAATACCATCGCTGTGGCTCTGGATGAAACAACAAGCTTTTCGACCATGCTCGCGTTGACGATAGGCGGGCCGGGAAGGGCCCTCTTAACGGCATCGCCTCTGCTCAGAATCAGCTAGTATACAGCACTCACTGGAGCACACGGTTGTTTGTTTGTTATTTCAATATATTTCTTTCGCACAACTGTTGGTATCGCTTTTATAAAATATTTCTCAAAGAGAATAACTGAGAGTATTCTCATTCCACTTACACAATTGACAATTTGTGCTCTGTTGACACGAATTGATAGTGTCAATAGTGCTAAAACCGTGATACTGCTGACACAATTCTTTATTCCAAAAATAGACACAACTTAAGTATGTTTTCGTGAAAGGAAACGTCATTTATCATAACAGTGTAAACTGACACTAAACGAAATAATTTTTTTTAACGTTTACCGCGAAATTTATCACCTACGTAGTTTTTTCGGGATCCATAAAAGTAAGTTGATATTTTAACCGCTGAAATTAAGGAAGGGTGGAATCGTAAACAATTACATAATATAATAAATATATATCTCACAAAAACTATAGTAAAATCGCATATATACATATATAACACTTTTTGGGTAGCAGTATAAAAATTCACAAATATCTCAAAAAACTCACACATTACAATTTAAGCCAACATCTGTATACCTAAAAACTATTCCCCTTAAATCCACGTACAGTGTAAAAATGGCGTGCAAATAAGATTAAAGAACAGTGGAGTGTGCAAAGGGAGTTGGTTCCAACGCTGGTACGCTAGAAATGTGAACTCCGGTCACGTTTCCCGCCCATTTCTTACCATATTTCAAACGAGGTGCACCAATAAAACTAGGAGCGCCGTCACTCTAATGCCTGTGTACCAAGTTATGAGCGAACAGCGGGTAGCAAGCTGTAAAAATTTGATAGACACTGTTTTATGGATCTTTAAAGCTGTAATTTTGTGTCGTGTAAAAAGGCTTAAAGGCATAAATAGTTTTATTTCGGACGGCAAGTTTCCTCAGCGAAATATGTACTTTCTTGGCAATTTAATGTAACTGTAGATTCAATTTTATTAACAATATCGGTTCGTATAGGTAATGTCTACATATATCTAAATCTGAACATGGTCAACTCCAGTTCTGGCTAATAGACCAAAGAAAAGTTTTTGAACTATAAAAATACGGGATAGTAGGATCTATCACAGTCATCTTTTACGGAACCAATTAGATGTACACTTACAGACAAATGCTGTGTAAAGGTTTGCCCACGGGGTTATCTTTTGTCCAGTAACTGAGTTGAGACTAGATAAGCGGTAGCTCCATGTAACTATTGGTATTCAGTTACATCCGGATAGTCTAAAAGTCGATCGAAAACGCTAGAGGGTTTATGCATAATGTGAGGTTTAAGAAAACCGCTGTATCCTTGAACATGGATATAAAAATAACAGTGTTGGCTTCACTGCAGCCTCTTGAACACGTCTTTCCAAGGCCGAGCGATTGGATACAGACAACTTTTCATAAAATCCACTTAGTAATATGATTGGCTGGCAAGATCTCAGGGGCTAGTATCATTTCATATGGAATACAATGACAATGACAATGACATAACAGGGTCGAGAGGACAGCTATTGGATAATAAAAATAAACTACTTACATATTGTTTTAGTATTAACGGTTTTACTGACGCCATTATTTTGTTGTAAAAACTTGAACTTGCCTCAAGTTGATTCAGCTAGCAGCAGATAGAGAAAAATTTAAGTCGGCCACCCAGAAAATATATCACCTCAGTGAAACAAATACTACTGATGAAACATAAATACGAAAATAATGTTTAAATAAAACGTGTCATTAGAAACGAACATGATTCTCCAATGCTAGAAGAGACCAACCAAACGAAGGTCAAAACACCAATGCTCATTCCTATGGATTGTACCTGTCTTTACCACTATTCTTTTATTGGCTCTTGGCTGCATAGTCGGCTGATTGTGCCCGACTGGCTGCAGCTCGTCGGGCTTCCTCTCCCATCCCAGAGCATGTCTTACAAAAAAGTGCCCCTTGGTGTATCCGGCTTGTCCGGGTTAGGCTTGCTCAATCATCATCAATCATCAAAACTTGCATAGTTACTTACAGGTCTCCCAGTAAAAGTATGCGCTTCGGTTATTTTACTGGACTATACTTGCATAGTAGAAAGACATCGTACATTGATTCGACACATTCATATAAACACTTAGACCATATCGGAATGTTTGTAGTGAAAGTAATGTATTAAAAAAAACTTTCCAAAAATAGTCAGCAGCTAACATTTTGTTTCTCACTTTCACAATGATAGGCTTGATTGGTAGTGTTCTAGCGGAACAAGTTTTTTTCAGCCGAAACCGGCGCCGAATTTTAGCTTCCGTCCTAGTTTCGAAAACTGCTACTTTTTCGATATTTTCGTAAAGTTGGCCTATGTATACTGAACCACGATTTTGTCCTAACTAAAAATCATTTTTATAAATTACTGAAAAGTGGAAAATAACTTGCAGAAGTCAGAGCTTCCTCTACCAGGTGAAAAAAGAATCACGTAAATCGGACCAGGAATCACCGAGTTATGACAATGACAAACATTAATAAAAAATAGAGCTGAATTGAGAACCTCCTCCTTTTGAGAAGTTGATAAAAAAGAATAGTCACTGCACTTAACATTAACGATACTCGAATTAAACCAAAGCTTTATGTAGAACCGTAACACAAACCCAATCGTCATTCCACTATTGATTAGAAGACTTTTAAGACAATTCCGACCAGTAACCATGATGTGATATACGCCTAGAGATAAAAGAAAGTGTAAGTAAATGTAAATCAATTCAACACATTAACATCTACTACAACGTCATGTAGGTAAATAATTATTGTTGAGTAATCTAAATAAAAATAACCATATCGGCTGCTTCCCACTTTCAGCTTTACATTTTATACAGTCACTGATATACGATACGATACAGAGGAACAAAAAACTCTTAACTTTTACTGAACTGATAAAATATTTAATGAGATCGTATGAAGCCGGTAAGCCGTTGCCGTTGGTCTAGCAGTTAAAGCTCTGACAAACATTCATACCAAGAGGTACCGGGGTTGCGGGACTGTTCGGGGTTGCGGGACTGTTCGAAAGAGATACCGTGACCCCGAAACACAAAGGGCGATGAAGGAACATGGATGGTTTTTAGTCAGAAAAAGTCTGACACTTCCTCCTGCTCCGCCCAGAGCGGGAGAAGTCATTTGATTTCCCATCCGAAAAAAATACAAGAGGTATTTTTACCAGGAGGGAGTTGAATCACATAATATATCGGCACGGAACGCATTTTTGAAAAATGCCATTGCGTGCGTGCCGTGGTATGGATTTATTTATCCAGCACGTTGTGGAAGTGAGATTGACAGTCGTTCCTTGTAATATACTAGCATTCAGCTACATCAAGTTAGATTTAGGAACAGGCTAGGCAATTGACGATGATCATGTATTCGTCAAGATCGTCGTAGCAATAGGATCGACTGCCCAGGCAGACCTAGACGTACTTACATTAAAGTATCACACTTGTGGAAGCTATTAAGAGCCTATACTACCTCAAATTAGCAACTTTATATTTGGTAGTTCAAACTTCGTTTGAAATACTGTTACAATAAAGTACTAATCAGCTTGCACTACAAAGTGGTTGTTACGTCAGTCACTGCGGGCCGAATAATGCGAAATTAGTGTTTTTTTTGCGATTTACAAAAAATCTATTGATTGGACTAAAAAAATAAATAATATAAGACCTGCTTTATAGTTAGTTCAGTTAGTATAAAAAGTTTCATGATCTAATTTGAAGTATTTTATGATTGCCAGCGATTTATTGTTCAGTTTAGAGGTAACTTTGGGATTTTTTTCTATCAAGAAAATTTTATGGAATCGTGTTTTCGCCAAATATAGAACTTAACATTAATCCTCAACTTTACCATATATTTATTTCAAAATTAATGCTGCAGTATTTTAGGCGTAACGGAGGATCATGCTAAGCCATTTGAGGTAGTATAGGCCCTTAAAGCATAGTTTGTGGTATAATATATTTCATGACCCATTCACCTCTCACCCACTACTAACTTTCTTACTACTTACTATATTGCCCTCAATCCTATAAAAATTACAAACCGTTAAAATAATACCTTTCATTCATCACGTAGATGCGTGAAAATAATTAGGTTAACTAGTAATATTTATAACGTGCAGTCGTAATTTATAGAATGGTAAGTCGTAACCGACCGACAGTATTTAATGCCCATTCGTTACCCACTGACGTCGCAAGGTTATTTCTTCAGGAGGAAGTGTTTTAGACACGCTAACAACACCCCGATTCATTGGCTAATTGAATATCCTCGTATTTAGCCTACTTCCGAAAATAGCAAACGAAGGTTCTCAATTTCGATCGTGGACTTGTTTTCATAAAAGATGCTTTTCGCTCCTGTATTATTGTTACTTACGATAGCAATTTAATTAGCAGAAAAGATAGTTCTCTTAACGATGAAATTGACGACGGTATTCGCTTCACGGTTTGCGACAGCTCGTCTTCTATAAATAAATACACACATAAACACACCATTTTTCCCATGGGGATGGAAATCACAGAACGCCTCCTGCTACGATTCGTCGCAAAAGGAGTATGTGAGAATGTTTTACCAGATGTATGAACATCTGGTCATATACGCACGCCATTCGCCAGTACTACAGCACCTGACCTTTCTGAAGAGCCTCACGAATAAGGTAAGTGTTTGTCGTTCTAGGGCGGCGGGCGAGAAAATTCCTATTTTTAGTCTCTCTTCATTATTTTCTGCATACCAAAAAGCTTCGCCCACATTCCTAACCTCTGGCGACATTGTCGCAAGTTTTTTGCCTAAAAGCGTGGTGCCCCACGGAAGCCGTGTAATTGCGTCTACACTGATAATAATTAGAAGGGATCCTTGGCCCACTTGCCGCAGGCGTAACGCTGACGACCACCGCCATGTGACGTCACGGGGGAGGGGGCGGGACGGACGGAATAGAAATTCTGTTTTAATATAGGAGTACCTATACGTGGGACCGTTAGTACTGTTTTTTGGCACGGTAGCTGTTAAGATGATTCAATATTTGGATTCACTTACTGTCTTTTGTAAGCATTTAGTGCTGAAAATAGGTTCCGCCAACAAGAGGATGCTTCAATGATGAGGGAAGATCCAAACCGTAAACAACAATGTTGCAAACCGTTTTCCATTTAGTTTTCCAATAATATAAATGATATTTGGTGATGAAGAGAGATACAAAGATAACAGAGACACAAAGATTTTTAAGATATAGGTACCTACAAAGATTCAGATTAATATACGAAACGAGAATGGCAAAAAGGAGGTGTTTGATGAGATGACAAGTAATAGAGAAGTAGGTATGAGAGAAGAAGACATGCTGCGCCGACCGCAAATGAATTGGGATAAGGGTAGGACAATGATGATGACGATACGAAACGAGACTCTATTTTGTACTATCCTATAATGCATTCGATTCTGAATACAGAATATTTCTCTCAAAACATTCACCGAATCCGGCAAAACTAACATAAACTGCGACAATACTCACATTCTCCCAAAAACGAGAAATGACTAAACACGTACAAAGAGAAACAAATTAGACTAACAGTACACACTTCCTCATTCTAGTGGCAAAGCAATTAGCGGTCCACAAATAAATTGCCGAGCAGCCAGCATCGCGACTGAGCTATGTTTAATTACCTCTGGAAAAATGCACAAATTAGGTCAGTCTACCAGACGGGCTGACTGGCTAAATGAAGATTTTAGCATAGCTTTGGTTATGAATATTGATAGAGGAAGGTACGAACTATTCTCATAAAGTTTGTGCTAAATACGATCGAAGAAGAAGTAGTAGTAGATGTTTTTTTTTGTTATCGTGTGGTTAGTGCCTAACCTGGTGTCAAGAGTTTTTATGCCGCCCATGGGCCTCTGACTAAGCTTTACATGCCGTCAAGAAATATTTCTCAGGAATGCTGCTTTCTTGTTCGAACGATGTTTTCTTTCACCGAAGCAAGTCTTCTTTATCGTGTGGTTAGTGCCTAACCTGGTGTCAGAGTTTTTAAGCCGCCCATGGGTCTCTGACTTGGCTTAACATGCCGTCGAGAAATATCTCTCAGGCATACTGGCATACCGAATAAAGTGATAATTATACAATACGCACATGAATTTGAAAAGCCAGAGGGTCTTGGGTTCGAACTCGAAACCTATGACTTGGCAGTCCGACGCGACTAACTGATTGGTCACACCACTAGAGTCACTAGAAGAAGTATCAGGAGAAGAGGGAAAACACAACAACATTGGCTATAATATTTTCAAATTACTGCAATGAATCCTGAAAGGTTTTTATGAAAGGTTGTAGATGAACTGTTGTAAACTTACGGAATGTCTAGTAACATTCCAAAGTGACTACTCCTAAAGCTGGCTTTTATTCATGTACATACTATTTTTAAGAGCCTCTGTACAAACGGCTTTCTAGTTGTATTGCATGTTGTAACATTTGAGTGTCGACCGGCCCACGTTTAAAATTTTTTACGAGCTTGCATTTTTGGCAAGAAAAGTATACAGACCTTATTTTATTTTTCTTAGTAGCAGCCACGGAGTTTGGATTTGTGCTAGGTTGATGGCAATAGGCTCGCCACCTATTACATGGGGCTTAAAAAAAATAACTGGCTAAATGTGGCTCTTAGTTACACACCTCTGCCTGACCCTTCGGCCAAACTGCCCATTTACTTCATCAATAACACTAAAATTTTTACCCACTTTGCTTTTCGTCACTATTTATAAACGTGTGGTACTTTTAACTTGAAGTGCAAACTACACTATTATGGCCAAGTTATTATATTTTCAGTTTTGTAAAAGGAATTTGCATTTCCACAAAACCCTGTCAAGATAAAAAGTAACCGTAATAGTCCATTTCACGCAAAATGTCTGGAAAAATATTTAACTTTCTGCGCTAAATTCGCGAAAAATGTTAATTTAAATGCATGACACTTCATCCGCCTGCTAAGAGCGGCGTAAAGGTAATTCATGGTGGAATAAGAGATTCTAACGTTTTGACACTACAATTTTTTATAACTAGCTTTGCAAGCATCATATATTTTATCACAAGTATTTAAAAGTTTAGAAAAGTTTGGATGGAATTTGAATAACCTAATTATTGATTGATTTCTTTATTTGTAATTGATTCCTTTCATTAATCTTATATTCACAAACAGCCAGGCCCAGAACAACTACCTGTAGTCCATACAAATATTTGTTCCGCGCGGGGACCGAACTCGCGACAAACAGCGTAGCAGCCAACCATTTTCAATACCAATATTTTAAATGAAGCAATTGCCTGTCTGACCCCGCAAGTCAGTCTTATCCCCTATTTTTTATCAGTTCCTTACAGAATAATATAAGTTTATAAATACGCATCTAGTGTTGTAGTGCACTCGCGATTTATTGTCTCTGGGTGTAATTAAACTGGCATTGGCACAGAGCCAGGGTCGTTAGTTATTGCACTTTACTATATTCTACTCCTATAAATAGTTTTACTACTAAATTCAAGCTCTTTGTAATTTCGCATTGGGTCTTGCTCTTGGCTGCAAAGGTTCCTTACTGGCAAAATAGGAACTGCTGTCACCAATCTGCTTCTTAAGTTGTTTAATATTAGATATGTCATCGTCAATTCTAGTCAGATCATTAGATCACGGTTTATCTGATGATGATTGTGGCTTTCGCAGTTAGCTCGGATTTTGGTCAGATGGTTTGCCTTGCTGTAAAAATCTGTGGTTTTAATTTTACAAAATGACGTGGAACTACTTGTATTATTTATTTAATTAATAAGAACACTAACAGCACGAACGAAGAGTGATCGAATCGTATGTGACTAAGAGTGATGAATATAAATGTTGATGGATGGAGAGGGAGAGGAAGACCAAGGAAACGATGAATGGATTGTGTGAGGAGTGAAAGATAAAGGAGTAAATAGTAAATGATAGCGTAACGGTTGACAGAGAATGGAAGAAATAAAAGTGTTGCGGCTACCCCAAGTAACATCGGATAAGGCAGGAAGATGATAAAGAACACCAACAACATGTATGTACTATTGAAGACACTCCCGCCTGATCACCACTAAGCTAATTTTTGCTTGCACTTACAACATAGAAACGCTCTCTAGCCCCGCCCCGTTGACTTTGTATAGAAATAATAAATGAAAAGATACCGATCGGCCGAGGGCACTGACGACGAGAGTTATTGTTATTTTGCGCGCCAAAGTTGAGGCTTTCCTAATAGGCCTAAACTTTAAAGGGGTGTGGCTCGGCGCCTCCGCATGATTTAAGCGAAAAAATGTTTAACTGATCTGGCGGAAAAGGCCACGACTGTACATACATTCAACAATGGCTTACCAATGTTTGATCTTTGTAATGTACAGGATACCCACTTCTAACTTTAAAAATCTTAAGGTTCAATTCATTGGATTCAACCTTAAGAAACTTTCACATTTAATTTAATTTATTTTTGAATGATGATCATGAATGTTAATTTAAACCAATAATTGTTTTAAACAAGTTTTTAATTTGAAAATGACATTAATAATGCATTTAAAACTTTTGCAATTATTACATAGAACTTTCGTGTTCACAGCTGCGCCCTAGAATTAATTGCTTCGTAAACAATAAATTGAGTTGTATGCTAAAGCAAACTCTTATATTTTCATATTTTACGTTTTATTTAAACTTCATGTACAATGTAATAATAATAATAATAATAATAATAATATAACAAAATTTTATTCAAAAATATATGAGGTTACGTTTACAGTTTTTCTTAAATCTATGTCAAGTTCACCCATGCTTTGAGCCCGAACTAGGTAATCCTGTGTTTCAGGCGCTTTGAGGTAACATTAATTGATAAAGTAATCATAAATCATATTAATATGATTTATGATTATTTAATCAATAATGGTATGGTACCAATGTAAAAAGGTATATAAAATTATACTATTTTAACTAAGCTAATTTAAAAAATAACAATAATATGGCCTATATTTACTTTAGCACAAGTAATCACTTCTCTGTATCTTCATAGCACATAGTTTGAAGAGCTTCCTTAAGGATTTTCTTGCAGTTATTGTGATTTAAGGAGTAGATGCTTCCTTTTTCATTTAGCCTGTTATAGAGTAGCGGTCCGAGGTACATATAAAACTTGGCTGTGAAAGCGTGTTTTGTACTTTTTTGAGGGCAAACTATATCTTTCCGTCTTTTTTTTTTGTGAAATCAGTTCTGTATGGAAGTGCTGCGTGTTGTTTTAGTACAGTGCTCATAATAAATAACTGTCGAACTGTTAATACTTCACAAGATTTATACAGGAGGTTAGTGGGGAAAAGGAAAGGGCGGCAAGTAGCCACCTTGAGAATAGCTCTTTGAGCTCTTTCAATGGGCAATAACAGAGTTTTACTTGCCCCACCCCATGAAGTAATGCAGTAAGTTAGAATTGACTAACAAAGAGCAAAATATACTTGCCTAAGTATTTTACAATAGTGGTTCATAGGCGGACTTAACGCCACAAAAGGCATTCTCTACCAGTCATAAAATAAACTAAAAAATGTTTGTATTTATAATTATTTCTTTTTGTTTCAGGTAACACTTCATATAACATGGAGGACGCTTCAGGAATCCGGAGGCATCTGTTATCTAATACACCTAGAAAAATAAAGTACTTATTCATACAAAAGTATACTAGGGTCAAAATTCCATATCCATTATCTCTCGAACTTCTCGAGAAGTCGATTTATTTTCTATAAGGCCTCCGATTGGTTAGCTGCTTAGTTTTCGTAACATAATTTCTACTAGATAAACTCACGCCTTTTTCCCATACGGTTAGGCAGAAACTCTTCATCCTTATACATACTATACTCCTTGCGTCCACGTTCATACATTTAGTCATACACGCACGCCAGTACTACGCACCTGACCTTTCCGAAGAGCCTCACCAATAAGGTCAATATATTTATATCCTTTTAGGGCGTCGCCTCTCAGCGTTGCCTATCACATCTGCTTTATAAATCCTTTATACTTATTCTACATGATTTCGCGGGTGCCTACGTATACCTACCTTATCCACACCTATATCCATCCCTTCATTAACAGGCGTTTCGTTAATTCATATACGTAATTAAATCCGTCTGGGGTCTCATTATAGGATTAATTAACATATTAAATCGTTGTACCGTCACTAGTGGTATTATTTACCCTTCTTGTTTGTCTTGGGGTACGGACGTAAGGTTCGCCCTTAGGGCATGAACCCACGGATATATTGGTAACAAAATTATGGATAATTTAGTTCAACATGTAGAGTGAGGCCGCGTTACCACTTTGTAGTGACGACAGGGACAGATCTTGTAGTTTTAAGTGTCGTGGCTTGTGTATTTAAATAGAGGTGTTACATATAGAACAACGTGATTACTGTCGTCTACGACTTTTGCCAACTAAAAACCAACGACAAATTAATCGTCACGACATAGTAGGAACGTGGCCTAAGAGCCTTTAAGATGATTAAATTCGACAGCCCTCGTAGCACGGGCGAATTTTAACGCGACAATTTTATTACCTATATATCCTGCACTGCATTTTCAACGCACTGCTGAACTCCCAGAATTAAAATTCAACAGTGTCATGTTTTGCCGCGCTGAGATATACGCTTTCGAAATATACTGATACTGTTAACATGCGGTATCCCACTGCTGGGCAATAGCCTTTCCCCAAGACTCTTCTAGTTGTCGCTGGTCGCTGGTCTTGTCCACAGACCAGTAGACCGAAATTTGGTGGGATGCGCTCGTGAAAAATTCCTCCCTGCAAACGAGGATTACCTAAGAGTATAGCCTAAGTATTAAAGTTTCTAATGTTAGAGGATGATTTCTATTTGATGCGGGATCCGAGCCGAGTTCGAACTGAACAGTTGAGCTAATCAAATATTGGAACGGGGGAAGTTCGCCCAAGAGTCTGAGCTCAATCTTACCTACGTGAACTCATGCTTTATTCCTATTAAATGTGTGTAGCAATATGCGTCCAGACTCCATATCCTAGACGTCCAGTATATCGATGGAGGAAATATAAAATATCGTAAGGGACACTTAAATCTCTGCATTTACTTGTCTTTTGAAATTTCCACCGTCGGTCGCGTCGCGTCGATTTAAACCTAACATAGACATTATATGATGGGTCCCGGCACCATAGCCAATTTTGGACTATTCCGTATAAAGTCCAGCTAGCCATGTTCCATCGGATTCAAAAAGCCTTTAAAGACGACCTTTTTTAAATGTTGGTGCGTAAAACTTGCCCACGACGAGACGGAATTATAAGTAAAATTATGGTTTGACCTACTTTTCGGCTAACCTATCATTCTGAACTTCCCTGATGAATTGCCAATCAGTCAGTCAAAGTTGTGCACAAACCTGTTCAGAATAGCAATGGGCTTCCCCTCTTCAAAAACTGTGGCAAGATCAGGTGAGAGCATCACGAAAACTTTATTAAATAATGTCCTTTGATTGCCCCACGAGTAACTGAAACTATAGGGCATATCCTTTACAAAAATGACCAAATTCTATTTTGAAATATTTACTTAAAACCTAGAATATCTCTATTCGATTTGCCTGTTTACGTGGTTTAGTTCAGGCCCCGTACGATGAGATAAAAATCAACGTCGGTAAACAATCCGTTGTAATTGTTTGGTCTTTTTTAAAACTGAAATTTTCAAATATTGTTTTGTCGTCCTCTCAGCATACCCTACCTACTCAGCTTTATATCTGATAGATTGAAGTTTTCATGCTCAAAATGCTTGCTGAAAAACCCTCAAGGCTCGGGGTACTGAAGAATAAATCTTGTCATGAAAAACCCCGATATATTTTATATGCCTTTTACTAAAATCTTACTTTCTAAAACATTACTGCCCATAAAAGTCTTCAGTCATCATCAAAACAGTTCAGACTAAAATTATGTATCACGTTTCAAAGTTAATATTAATAATTTACAATCACAACTGTAAAATAACTATTAATTATTATTATTATACAGCTATTATTATCCTTGTTGACATTTAAATACAATTTTATCGAAGTACCTATTTAACGAGTGAATTATTATTTGTAGCAACTGCGTGCTAGGATGTTGATAAATAATAATTGCAATTAAAGTTACAAGCTAATTAGTGAATAGTTAAGTGGCTCCTTGCTTTTAATGTTGGGCATTGACCTTTTCGTCACATTGATAGTTAAATCAGGTGTAATGTAATGTCATTGATAGGACTGTTATTTTTTTGGGCATGCTTTGGTAGTTTTGGTAAAGTTGGTAGGTTAAGTTACTATTGTTCTTCATATGCCGAGTTCCTGAGCTTTAGGTCCTGGGTTCGATTCCCAGGTCGGGCAAAGTGTTATTGGGTTATTCTATGCGGAATTTCAGTAGCAGCCACGGAGTCTGGATTTGTGCTCGGTTGATAGCAATAGACTCGCCCCGTATTACATGGGACTTGAACATAACCAGCGAAACGCGGGTGAACTATTAGGTACACCTCTACCGAACCGATCGGGGATTACAGGCGGTATGTTGTGTGTCATATGAATACGTTAGTTTTAAAGGTATATTCAGTTATCAGCATTGTGTTATCACAGTTATATGCATAAATTGAATACACCCAGTTTAGATTATTTAATTCTGTGAAAAATATTTAGTTGTTTTATAATCCGGTTTCCTGTTTAGTTTTCATATCGACGCAAACAGTTTTTTTATTTAATTTTATAGTAAAAATAACGTACAATAAAATTAAGTGATTGAGTGAAAAGTTAACAGCTATCCGATGTTAAAGTGCTCACAGGGATGAAAGCACTTTGTCAGATTGCTTACAAGCACTACACTGATTAAGAGTGTATAGATTTTAAGCTTTTATTATCACAAATTTTGGTATCGGTTGAAGTTTTATAGGTAAACAAGAGGCATACAGTTTAGTACCAATTTTAGAGAACTCATTAGTGTCCGACTGAAGGTTGAATTCTAATAATCAAATTGAAATAATCAGCTATCGACACAACCTTTGGTCTTGCGCTCTGAGGAATAAGCATGTAATATTTTTAATTTGAATTTTTGAGCGCAACCAGAATAATTTAGTTGCGCTCAGATGGTTGCGTTTAAAAATAGGTGCGCTCTGAGGAATACCTCGATACCGAAGCCGAAGATTTAATAACCCTAAGTAATTCAAATCAAGATTCACTAAAAGTGAATAATATAATGATTTTTCAAACATTTTAATTAAAAGGTTATGTTGACTATTCAATTAGCTTAATGAACTGATTGAAACGACGAAATAACAATACGTATACGCCAAATTTCTTACAAATCCATTCAACCGTTAATGTGCGGCAAACAAACAAACTCATTATAACTTTTTATGACAATATTTAGTTACAATAAGGAATATGCATGAAATACAAAACTCTTTATAATTATTAAAAATGCCGTGTATTGGCCCTTAGAAACATTGTGGTACACTTGTTTAAGTTGCTAATACACCACTTATTTTTCAATTTACTGTTTTATGTATCATTATTTTGGTGAAACGGAATGCACTCTCAAAACGCATCGTCCTCGATAACGCCGGCAGTGACGTCAAAGTATATGTGTCAAAAAACACTTTTATTTGAAAAGTGCTTAAAGTTTCACTAAGATTTTATTATAATATTGTTATTGCAATTTTTACTTGATTAAAGCACATATAATCAGTAAAATTATTCTATTAAGGGCAAAAAAATTGGTGTAAACAAGGCAGATTGTGGTAAATGACGTCACATCATGGCTGCGACAGCTACGGAAGTTTGAACTGTCGTAGAAAATTGCAGGAGTTTAATATTATTTTTGTGCGACAAGCAGTAGTTGAACTTAGCTTTTAATACTTTTGTTGGGTTGATAGTACGGTGGAACAAGCTATTTGGTTTACAATGTGATTTCTGGGTAAAACTGTAAACCAAATAGCTTGTTCGACCGTACTGTATTTTATTGATTTATGTAGAGAAAATTACGTGCATATATTCCCTATTATATCAGCCGAAAGTCGCCCACATCCAAACTTAGTCCCACCCCCAAGTATATCCACAGCATTGCGCCAGCCCATTACCACAGAATAATTTATGTGTTAATAGCTTCTAAAGTATTTTTTTATTAATTCTTTCGCACCCCCTTGTCCTGCCGTCTATAAAATACCCCTTTTCATTTTGTCCTATTAAAGTTTGCGAGCATCTTTTTCATATTCATTGGCTTCCTTAATGATTCAGTATTTTCTCCCTGGCACAGTCACAGACACTTTTTGATAATACAATAACCTTTAAGATAAATATTATTTTTAAGTATAAAAAAGTAAACCGTCTAAATTTATTTATTTATTTAGGTAACCAACAGCGATACACAAAAATATTTTACAAAATATGCTTGTTGCAGTTATTATGACCAATTATAGGTTTCCCTGTATAACTGGGATATATGTATAAACACATGCGAACTAAACATGGACTAATGCCAGATATTGCCAAAAATAAAATTACAATACAATACAAAATAAGTTTTAAGTTAAATTTAGATTACAATTTTGAAAAATTTAAAACAGAAAGGTTGAATAAAGATCATTCTCCTGCCCTTATCCCAATTAATTTGTTGTCGGCGCAGCATGTCTTCTTCGGGAACCTCACGTCCCGGCCGCCGCGGAAGACGCCCCGGGCGTCGGGGGCCACCGTAGGCGCGAGCCTGTAGACGGTGGGCTATGGGCTAGCTCGCCGTCCGTCCGTGTCATGACGACAGGCCTCGCGCCTCAAAGAGAGTCAGCAAAAGGAAGGAGTCCGCAAAGGTCGATGCCTGCCGGGGCTGCGGGACTGTTCGAAAGAGATACCGTGGCCCCGGAACACAAAGGGCGATGAAGAAACATGGATGGGTTTTAGTTAGTAAAAGTCTGACACTCCTTCCTGCTCCGCCCAGAGCGGGAGGAGGCATTTGATGATACTTCCATACTTCTCTATTATCGTCATCTCGTCAGACGCCTCCTTTCTTGCCAAATCATCCTTTACTTACACAGTATATCCATCGTTTCTTTCTTCCTCTACTCATATACCCATCCACATTCATACTCAAAACTTTTGTCACGACATATTCCTCATTCCTCCGCTTCACATGCCCCATACCAAGCAAAACACAACTTTTCAGACACCTACGCCACTTTCAGAAATACATTAGGAAGAAAAGACAAAGCTCACAGAAACTGGTGCAACTTCGTATGATCTTTCAGAGGGCAAATAAAAATTTCATTGAATATGAAAATTCAAAATAATTTATATCTACGCTTTCACATTTGTTTGTTCATATATTTCACCAAATTCGTAGAAAAGTAATATTCCTAGCGACTGGTTTGCATAATTTACAATTTGCACGAAACTCGTAAAAACCCCATCGGAAAAGTTTGGCCTATAAAGTCGGGGCGGTTTCATGAAACAGTATATTTAAACCGCGGTGACGGTCCCGGTTCATTATAATTTCAGCGGGAGGGGCTCACTGTCCACGGTAAGAGGTGGGTCGCAACGGGACAAAGTTAAAACTTATCGATTTTTTCTAGAAGAATGGTAACGGGCTGCTTTATCTGCATAGTTGTTTACAATGGACTTTTGTGGGATGATGTGAATACTATATTATCATGATATCATCTATGTTTGGGTAGCAATTAGGTAGTACTTGCTTTATTTACTGAATTTTAAATAGGACTTCTTCTTTATCGTATATAGTAAAAACTCTGACACGGCACCAACTTAGGCACTTACCCTAAGTTGGTGCCGTGTCAGAGTTTTTATGCCACGTATGGGCCTCTGACTTAGCTTTTATATGCCGTCAAGAAATATCTCTGTCATGCTGGTTTCCTCACGATGTTTTTCTTCACCGAAGCAAGTGATAATGGTGCAATACGCAAATGAATCCGAAAAATCAGAGGTGCGTGCCTTGGGTTTGAACTCGGAGAAGTCGAGACCTATGACTTGGTAGTCCGACGGTCACAGCTATACCACTAGGCTATCACTGCTATACCACTGCTGACTGAACGGTTTACTTTTATTTTATTAAAATAAATTCCTCGAACAAACTAGTCCAAAACTACGCTTTACAACCCGCAAGAGGCGCTCTCTCTTGACAAACTACCGTCAGTTTGCGCACTATCCTCCTAAGTGCCGTATACACCATACTTAGGGTCACTCAAACTCCCGTAAGTCCAAAACAGAGATTATACGTCCATTAACCGTTTGTAACTGTGTCGTTTTATGGTAACAGTGAGAGTTACCGCCGTGTGAACTTGACATGTGTTTGTATTGATCGGCCAGTTAACCCAGTTGCTGTAATAGCGGTTAATATCTGTTGTGAACTGAGTTTCAGGTGAATTTAGCAAAAAAAATAGTCAGTCAAATCATTCGCTGTTCAATCATCACCATCTGACTAACCTTTTCACTGCTTCAATAATCATCTGCATAGCATTTTCCCCAACTATATTGGCGTCTGCTCCCAATCTAACCAGATGCAGCTGAATAGCAGTTTTTTACATTCAGGGACTGCCTATCTGACCTTCAGAACCGCTACCGTTGTTTCAATCCAGGTTTTGAATCGAAATAGAACAAGGTTACTGTGAGGCCTTATCTGTAGTTACTCAATCATTTACCTTATGCTGTTAACCTCCCTAAGAGTCTCGTTCGATGCGCAACAATTAAATCAAAACATTAATAGATTCTGCGGTAACAGAAGTCGACTAGGAAAACATAATATTTAGCTAATTAGGTACCGACCGCAATGAAATACATTCGTAGAAACTAATATGTGCCTCGTGTCGCGTTGTGAACTTGACATATTGCTTTTATTGATCGCCCAGACATAAATTGTAAGGGCCTTGGCACTACTTGGCAGACATGCTACTTTTAGCACAGGCCATCGGCAAGACTTCTACAATGCTGCATTATTGCGTTTTGGCGACTCCACATGCGTTTGAGCACAGTATCAAAATTACTTTCTATCAGTTGCTTTTCTGTCAGTCACTTTGAGCTCCTAAAAAACAACTCAATCGCTGATGTATATAGTTTTTGTGGTTTAGTAAGACATCAGTCACTTCAGTACACATTCACTGTATGGATTTTCTGAAAAGCTGCTATTTGCTGAATTCCAATTGTAAAGAAGTCTTCCTAGAATGGTTTCCTTCTATCTGGCAGAATCTTGATGCTCCGAAATTTATTTGGCATAACACACTTGGCATAATCTTCTTTAAACGAATATTTTTTAAGGCATAAACAATATTTAATATAGTTATTGTTTGGCGGAACGTTTGTATGTCCGAATTTACAATGGCATACTTTTAAGATGGCAGAATTTTATTTGGCATAATTATCTTTGGCAAAGTTCAAATTTCGCATAATTTCGTTTAGAATACCGTTTATTTAGAGCGACGAATATTTGGTACAATTTCACTTGGCATACTATGAAGAAGGCAGAATTTCATTTGGAATAATTTTATTTGGCATTATTGCCATTTTTATAAAATAGCATTTTTAACTTTAAATTACAATTAAAATATTGTCAAAAAAGTTAGTGTGTGTAAAAAAGTTAGTGGCAGAAACGAATCGCTCTAAAACCGACTCCACGTAGTCTTGTTTGCCCTACCCCTAGAGTGTAATTTAAATCCGCGTAGGCGCGGAGGGGTGACGCGGCCCACGAGCTGAGGAGGAGGTGGTTTTAACGCTCGCCGCCGCAGGCCAGCATGCCGAAGCTGCGGTGGTGAGCGTAAAACAAATCTGCGACGATAAGCTCGCGTGGGACCGCCGGAGCCCCGCAGCGCCGAAGCTGTGACAGAAACCATGCCTGCTGCATGTTGCATGGTTGCTTGCATTCTGCATGCTTGCTTGCATGCTGCATGCTTGCTTGCATGTTTGCATACTGCATGCATGATGTATGCTTGCCTGATCAGATATATGCAGCAAATAACATTATCGTCGTATTTTTGTGGCGAAAAAAAATTATGTGTAATAAATTTTATTATTATGGTAAGAAATACAAAATTATTCTAACTAAGAATTTTCTATAATGTGATAGATGAGGCTTTCCTTTACTATGCATTATGAAATGTATGCCAAAAGATGATTCTAACTGTAAACTTTCTGCGATATGTATGGTTCTACATTTAATTCTTATGCATATGAAATTTATGCCTAAAGATGATTCTGACTGTGAACTTTCTGCGATAAGTATGGTTCTACATTTAATTCTTATGCATATGAAATTTATGCCTAAAGATGATTCTGACTGTGACCTTTCTGCGATAAGATGGTTCTACATTTAATTCTTATGCATATGAAATTTATGCCTAAAGATGATTCTGACTGTGACCTTTCTGCGATAAGATGGTTCTACATTTAATTCTTATGCATATGAAATTTATGCCTAAAGATGATTCTGACTTACAAAATTATGAGGTTTGAATATATGATAAATGAGTGTTTGTCAAATGATTTTCTGCGAAATGAAGTTTATGCTATCCACAGTTATCCAAAATAATATTGTGACATAAAAAGTTTTGCTATAAAAGGTAGACCCTCCTAGAATGTTTTTGTCTTACCGGCCGAACTCAGTGGACACTAAGCATCGAGTAAAGTAGCAAGTCTGCAAAGACCCTGACAAGTCGACGACAAGTCAATTAGCTGCCGACCGTAACCAAAGATTCGTAGAAACATTCCGTACCTTGTGTGAACTTGGCACATGTGTATTGATCGCCAGTTGGTTATGACACGCTAGGGAAAAGTCCCGCTGAGTTACTGTACTCCGGGCAGGTGACGTGTCAATTTAGTGTAGTTACTGTAATGGCTTCATGTGAAAAGTGAAAGTTACGGCTGAAAGGTAAAACGAGTTAGTTCATTAACAAGTTTTCGTAGGAACAGCGTTTCTAGAACTCGCTTCATAATTGATGATAGATTAATTTAAGTTTATTGTGGAATTCATATAATTGTGTTAGTCGTAAGGTAACGAATTCTAGTCCTATGTAGAGCCAAGTGTTTTAGGATAAATGTCATGTTATGTTAAGGCGACTACAGAAGCTAAATTAGCAACTCTATTTGTGGTGGTTCAAACTTCGTTTGAAATACAGAGAGAATAAAGTTCTAATCAGCTTGCACTGCAAAGTGGTGGTAACGTCAGTCAGTGTGGGCGGACTAGTGCGAAATGAGTGGTTTATTGCGATTTACTCGAAAAATCTATTGATTGGACTAAAAAAATAAAACACTATCATGCTAATATATATGTTCCTTGTATAATTATTTGCAAAAAAATCAGAATGATCGCATGTATTTTAGTATGGTTTTTACTCGTTAAAAAAAATATTTAGAGATAAGATCGTGATTTTTTTTTATCAATTAAAATTAGTTGTATTATGTTTTCAAAACACTATCATACTAGCATATATCCTGATATCATATATTTTTCTGGTTTTGTTTATTGCAGTGTGAATCATATGCTTTTTTGCATTTTAAAACTCGCGTTTAGCTCCTGTAGTCCCCTTAAGTTGTTTCAACAATGTCTTGTGATTAACAATGAGGTTCGATGGAGGAATTATGGTCCATGGATCTTAATTATTTCCAATTTGTCCATTATTGGTACCTATTAAAAGTGGAATATTGATTTCGAACTATAAATATAATAATTTGTTTATTTTTTTCAACTTCATGTACAAGATTTGTACATAGGCGAACTTGATGCCACAAGGCATTCTCTACCAGTCAACCTTTGGGTCATATAGGACAGTATTGTGATAGAGTATAAAAAATAAATAAGAAAATTACCATATTCAGGTATTCACGGAAAGCTCTTAGTAATGCTATATTTTGTAAGTAAGATGTTCTGACGTATAGGGCGTGTGTTCACGTTACTAGTAACAACATAATATAAGCAGTCTTACCCCCGAATACTGAAACGTCACTCAAAATTTAAGGGCTGCTAAACATTTGAGCAGCTCCTAAACTTTAAATTTCGTATGGCCAAACGTCACTTTTGAGTATCTGTTATCTGTTAAATATAAGTGCAACTTAAATTTTGAGTGACATTTCAGTATTTGGGGGTTAGTCCCATGGAAGCAGTGAAAGTTACTCGTGTGCGCTTCACACGTATTTATTGATCGTTAAGTTAAACTGTTTTAGTATTCTGGATAAATATGAACCTGTCATGGGACATTGACTGATTTTCAAGCTTGCACTGCTCGTGGAAAATTATTAGGAATGATAAAATATAAAAAAATATATATAAATTATTATGATGGCTTTTAGGCTTAGACCTAAATATATTATAGTATATAAATTGGAAAAAATGAACACGCCTATAATCCTCGAAGGGTTAGGCAGAGGTCTACCTAATAGTACACCCACATTTCGACAGATGTAAGTCCCATTTGCCCATGAGGGCGAGCCTATTGCCATCAGCCGGTCACAAGACTCCGTGACAGCTGCTGAGAAATTACTGATGGAAATATCTAATATCACTTTGTTAAAAAATGTTAGTGTTACTAAAATAAAAAGACAATGATAAATGAGAATATGACAAATTGTTGATCTGATGCCTCCGGTACCCATTAATAACCGTTTATCTCTTGCGGAGTAGCTAACGTAAAGTGGAGGATAATGGTAATTCAACTTTAATTTCAGCTGGGGGTTTGCCAGACCAATGTTTCGATTATTCAACTAGTTTTGATCTAAAACTGATGTCGGATGTGATGAAGGAGCAGTTGTTAGTGCACATTCGTGTAATAGTATTGAAAAAATAAAAAATATCTCTAGACATGATCACACAGCGCCATCTAGTGCCACAGTAAGCAACGAGGCTTGTGTCGTGGACACTAGATAGTTGATATACTACATAGATACTTTTTGTTTGTAAATACATACTTAATATACATATAAACATCCATGACTCGGAAACAAATGTCCATGCTCATCACACAAACATGTGCTCCAACCGGGACTCGAACCCGGGACCCTAAGAACGTAAGGCAGCCTCACCACCGCTACGCCATTCAAGTGGTCATCATAAAATGACTACTTATTAGTTTTGGGACACATCAAAACATAAATGACAAAGTAACACCCCTCTTTCCCGTCGGGTGTTAAAAATGAACGAAGAAATACCTTATTATTTACACTAGTATTATAAAGAGATAAAATTTGTTTGCATGTTTGTGTGTAAGGGGTAATCTTCGGAACTACTGATCTGATTCCGAAAATTGTTTCACTAACGGGAAGCTACATTATCCCCAAGTGTCTTAGGTTACATTTAAAATGTTTCTGTGGGCTAATTTCCGTACATAACCGCGAAACGAAACCGCGAGCAAAAGCTTGTTAGTATACAATATTTTCGTCCTCTGAAATTTTTTTAACCCATAAATGTTTTCCCCGTTCATATTTGCACCATGTGTTAACTTAACACGCCATTTTGGAGTGCTGCAGAAAGAGTAACATTTTCTTGGTAAAAATGCGCCATATTGAAGGTTACGTAAACAGCGTGCAGCGTCACCAAATTTAGCGAAGTGCACTCATTTTGAATTCAATATTGTAGAGCACCTGCACCCAATGGCTGGGAGACCACGTTGAGAGAAGTCGAACACGGTTCCTAAGGTCGCGGGCTTTTAAAGAGAATTTACTGTTTTCGTAGAAATGCTGACCTCTCGTTTTCTGAGGATGTATTGAAATCTTGTGGAAATAACCATCAGTTTTTACGATTCAAGGATGTTCAGAATAAACACTTCAAAATATGCGAAATTGACACCTTAGTGTGGGAAAAGCAGGCACAAAATCGGCCCAAGTGGAGATGTCTTGTGCATCGGCAGGTCAACGCCTTTGAACTTTGAAGAGAGAAGGTCGCAGCTGGACTTAAAGCGTGATGACCTTAAAGCTAGACCACCTACAGCTATACCCTACAATTTCGTCAATGGTGTTCTGACATGTCCGCTTTGTGCTCGGAGTTTTCGGCCAAAGTTGGATATGCTAGCCACTTGAGAGCACATGAAAGAGCAGCACACCGCTGCTCTCTACAACCACACTAGAAAGCCATCGAATGCAGTCGCTGTGCCCGAAATCGGCTAGATGGCATCATCATCATAATGTGCATTCAATATGCACCAGACAGTTCAGACACCTGTGCTTCTTATGCATTAGTTACATCCATTAAATTTCAGTTTCACCAGCTACGCAAGTGAGACATTAACGGTAGATTAAAAGCGAATTGCACCAATGTTTCGTTCGTTTTTTTTTCTTGTTTCCTTTTTATATAATTTTGTTTTAATGGTATTTAACCAAGATTTTTTGTTTTGTCCTGTGCGAACTAATAAATACTTTTTCTTTCTTTCAATGAAGCTGAGCGCGATCTGTTTATATAAAGCGCGCTCAAGAGTTTTAGTTCTCCACAGAAATGACGACACTGACAGATTTTGAACGCGCTTTAGATGACCACGTGACACGTACACTTTCATTGGTGTAATTCGCTTTTAGTGATCAAAGACTAAACTGGCTTTCAGAAACCAGAGGTTAATCTTATAACTTACTAAATTGCGATGTAAATTAATGACAAAACTCTCAATTCTGCATAATGAGACGCCAAAGGCAGAGTTTATTCACAGCCTCGTTAAAATATTAACTAACCTTCCTTTGACATCGATACCCTTACATTTCGGTAAGACCTTTTCGTGTGAGTCAACCCTTCAATAACTCTTGTGAAAAAAATATGTTCAACAGAATGTATTAAGTAAGATTTTCTAATGCTGATTACTTGAACCGGGTTCAAGGATACAAAGGTGACTGCGGTCATAGACGTCTGAAGTTCACACCGAGTTCAAAACATGATTTATCAACATTTTGTGAGAAAGTGATTTATGCGAGGTGCGATATTGATCGCAGTTTTAATCCTGGAGATTGATATTTGTGATATATTGGTGCGATTTTTATAAAAACCTTATATAACAGGCATTTTTGAATTGTCTCTAGGAGCTTGTCGGTCAAAAACAAAATGCAACTAAATAGTTATTTACAATGCAAGTTGTGTAGTGAAATCGAATTGAGATTTGGGATGTGATAGATAGAAATTATCAAGCTATCGAGTAAAAAATAGTGTTAATTAAACCTTATTTTCTATTTTCTAGATTTTCTACGCCGCTCCACCTTAGCAGGTTAATAGGTACAACTTTTTCACAGCACGAGCCATACACATAAATCAAATGTGTTATGTTGTGACAGCTTATTTTGCAGCACTTATTTGCGGGTATTTCGTATTGTAGCAATGCGGATTATACACTTTTAAAAAAAGTACACCGCATTACATAATTTACTGCAAGAATTAATTTATTTGTCAACTGCCAGCAGCAAAACTTTTTACTTTAGTTACATGGACGTATGGAAATGTTTGCGACAACTGAACTGGCTGAAATGTGGGAAAGTTCGTCACCTCGCCATGCGAAAAAAAAACAAATTACAACTTTCGTTCGTGACGCTTTATCGCGCGACAATCGGTCAAAAGGTTAATGGAAACATGACCAATTATCACAGACCTTACTCCCCGAACATAAAGTTTAAATTACCATAGCAAAGGACGTAATTAACAACAAGGTCGGCCAGAGACACGTGTTTGTAACAGCTCTTTGGTTTTTAATAATAAACAAATTCGCAATTTTCTTAGGAATTTTCATAAGAGCCTCGTTTTTATGGAAATTATACTGGATTTGCACGTAATTGCCTCTGGATTCACGTTAAATTGTTTGCGTGGGCTTTTCTTATGTTTCCGTTATTCCGAATGATAAATTTAACGAATAAGACATTAATTTTCTATGTATTTCTTTTGGCGGAAGATGTAGGAGCTTTTCCTACGAATTTTAATTTATGTTTTGATTTAAGTAATTTTTGTTTTCTTTGTCTACCATTTCCCCCTTAATGTTATAATATTCTTTGCAATAAACGAGGCAGTAATTTCTGTCTTATTAGTTCGCACGTGCCGCCTAAAATTTGAGAAGTTGAACTTTGTCGTGCTCACAACGCCGGAGGGCAGGTTTCACCAAGGAAACTAAATGCGATTAGAACATCCAAACGGTGTTATAAGTATTATTAACGGAATATAGACACCAACGGCTCGTGAACGTAGTTTAGATATGGATGGAATTTGCCGTTAAGCTATCATGCCATTGTCTAACCAGTCTAACTGCAGCATTAAATGTTATGCAAAATATTTTAATTTTAAATATGGAAATTCTTTAAATTCCGCGAAAAAAGTTAAGGTGGCCTACCATGACGTCTTAAAGCAGGATCGTTTTAATCTTGTTCCAGTGTGGGAAAGAGATGGCGATAGACGTCCTCTATAGCTCCGTCTCTTACCCACACTGGAACAAAATTAAAACGATCCTGCTTTAAGACGTCATGGTAGGCCACCTGATCTGGAGCGACGCAGCACCAACTCATCTAACTGCAATTTCCTCCAAACCGAAGAACTTCGACTAACCTTTTCCTATATCCGCAGACAACATTTATTATAATCTACAAAGATACGTTTTTACCGAATCCCCTTCCCCCATATACTGGACCACTATAGTGGAATATTAAATTCTCCCGTCCGTAGTCGATTGTTGCCGACATAGTTACCCCCGGCCCACTCGCCTCTAGATATAAGCAAAAGTTATTGGATGTCAAAGGACCACCGATATTTTAACAAAGATGTAACTGTGGATCAAAGGGTACACTCATATTGTGAAATTAAATATCAGGAAATGGGGGTCAGATAAAATACTTTTCTGTTACAACTTAGGGGTGGGTGTTTTTGGGTTACTGAAACCCTAAAATAAATGATAGTTCATTGCATCTATATATTTTGTTCGACCATTCGTTGAATTATGTTCATGTTGTTGTTGTTGTGTGTTGTTAAATGCTTTTTCTTTCTTTCTTTCATAGACAAAATATTTATAAAACGTGTTTGAAAAAAAAACTGGTACTTTCTTCTTGTGTTCAGTAAAAATAAATAATTTCCAGTCTAAGTGGATGCACCTGAATAACAGTACTTTACGTAGAACGACTACCGAACTGACCTCCACAACCCAGTGAGTACTGGGTAATACGATACCCTTTAGTAAGACTGGTTGTCAGACTTTCGGGACACTGACTACATGTAACGACTGTCAAAGGTCTACAAAGGACAGCCGGTTGTCAGAATACTTTTGGTAATTTCAGTAAATACTATACACATACACATGTTCTCTTTATGGGCCACTAAAAGCTTACTGTTATTTTATAGCCTGGGGTACAAACCTAAATATTGGCTTGGCTACAACTTGCCTAATTTACTTACAAAATGTTCTCCGAAGACCGAGAAACGCCAGGCGTACAAAAAGTGTAGGAAGTGCATTTTTTTCACGGAAATTATGCGCTGACTCCGACAATTGGTAATGTTCAACGCGCTGTAGAACTTCTGGAAACAAAACACGATCAAGTGAAATGGAAAAAACTGCAATCGATCAAGTACCCTCTCAACTAGTTACCCGCTCAAATATTCCTCTCTCTTTAATTATTATCTTGATGTTGACATTTAAAAACGGTTCATAAATCTTAATTATTTTCATCAAGGTTTCTAAGTCCTTTTTAATTTAATGAGGATAAAGACTTTCCCCATTTTAAGTTTTTGTTTATAAAAAATAACTAATGGATCAGATTTACAACCATCGGTATGAAATACGAATACGACATGCCAAAGTTGGAACTTCCTTAATGCTCTAAAATTCTATTTTCATTGGTTCCTACAAAATATCTAAACTTGTCATGGAAAAATAAAATATTTCTGCATTCCTAGCAATAATTTTTCCGTCTATAATTTTAAGCCCCAAGGGAACGCGGTCTGATTGATAGAAGAAATTGGAAATATTCCCAAAACAGTAATTGGTTGATTTATGATCACGGAGAATCCACTTAAGAGGGCAGAACGCGCATGCGTGAAAAAATAATCTCACCCTAATTTATGCGACAACCTTCCGAAAAATTTCACTAGCTTTACCTTACTCTGAATTAATTTCACCAATGAATCTGAACGCGATCACATCTAAGCTGAGTTCAAGTCATCATTGCTATGGAATATTGACACCCACAGTTTTTGAACGCGGTTATGTTGTGTTGATCATTGTAATTAATTACTAGCTTGTAAACTACTGAATGCAAATTCCAATTCCCAGGTTAGAGGAATCATTATTTTTTTAAAGGTTGCCATTACTGACTTGCTGTAGATGCATTGCTAGCTGGGCTTATTAAAATAATGCATTTGACTAATAAAGGAAAAGCTCTCAGCTATACAATTGTTAGAAACAACGTTTTTGCTAATAGCTAGACCTTAAAAGCTGAAGCTAATTAAAGCTAACGGTGCCATTGTACCTGTACCGGTTGGACCTAGACATTGTATTACATCGGGACTATCACCTGTGCCGTGAAACAAGAATACAGGGCATAATAATATAGAACAGATGTCCCTAGAATTAATGATATATATAGCATATTGTTACGTCGTACCCGTACTTACCTACAGTTACGGTAGTAGGTACCTACTAGTAAGTAGGTAGGTAATAGTAGGTAGGTAGGTAAAACTACCTACAAAAGAACATCATTGTAATTTCGACCGTACGCCGAGGGCATAAAGTACCTACTCGAAGGACAATGACCCACTATGGAATTGTCTAGAAGATTCTAGGAAGTCGTGGATATTTCTCGAACGTTCGATCGCCATATAAATAGTCGACGTGTTTGCGGGAGCAGTCAGTCTTATTTTGGCTACAGTACGAAGCGAATCGAAGTGAACTAGTAAGTGCGATATCTAAGTGAATAGTGATCAGTAGTGTACTTGTGATTAAGTTTTAAGTGTTTTGTGATTATTAAAGTTATTCATTGTTTCTTCGGTAGTAATTAATTTATCCCATACCCAGCTCGTAACAATATTTATAGCTTCCAAAACAAATAACTATCTGCAAATTCAATCAGGTCTTCTCTATAGAGTGCCTGAATGGCCACCTAACCATCAAAAGTAGGTGAATGTCGAACCAACTTGATCATTACAGCTTCCTGCACTAATCTATTATTCTATTATGCCAGCAATGGCCCATACAGCCCTGAGTGTTCCTCCAGAGAGCACAAACTCTATTTGCCGTTAAACGTGATTATCTGGTCGGGAGTGAGCCCCGCTGAGCCACCGCATCGCCATTGTTATTTCGAATACGTCCCAGCAATAAGAATGTCATTTATAAGTAAATGGTACACAACAATAGATTAACAAATTGAGATGTCAAGACTATGAAGAATGGAATCGAATTCTATTCTTTTTTTTGTGATTTGTGATAGAAGCCTTCAATATCAAGGCGTTTTTGTCAAGTACTTTGTTGTTGTCAGTCAGCGCGCGATCTGTTTTCTTTCTTCTAGCCTAGTTTTAATTCTTGGAATCCACGATACTTTTTGCAGTATGTAAACATTACAACGTCTTCATTTGAAATCATAATCTGGAATTAGAAAGAAAGAAAGAAAGAAAAAACATTTATTAGCCCGCACAGGACAGCACAAATTAAAATGGTTAAATTAACAGTACAGCTAATAAAAAAAAAATTAAACAGAAAAATGAAAAAAAAAACATGAAATTAAATTGGTCCTGTACCAAGCCAAAAGGCTTAATCTTAATCTCAGCATGGTGCTGTAAAATTTAAAAAAAAAACGTCACAGCGCTGGTATTCTGAAAGGGCCCAGAATTCGTAGAACCTAGACTCATGATTATGGAAAAAAGTATCGCATCAGCGTTAAAGGTGCAGCTGCATAGTGCAATTAAATTCCTTTCACTTAACTGCTACAAAGGTGTAACATCATAATAATATCTCATCATCACAATGTTATTCAGAGCAGTCAGAAAAAGATACGTCACAAATGTGAAGGTTTTTTTGTAATTTTCCGTATTTGGCTTAGTTCGGGTAAAAGCATGGAGCATGCCGGTGAATTTAATGATTCCATTATTCCGATTGAGACTCAGAACCGAAATGGGGACGAAGGTAATCAACTAACCGAACATTTTCGTATCCTCTTTCCTCCTAAAACAAAGGAAATGGCCGGATTTTTTGGAAAGAGACCTTAAAACCGGACGTTGCATAAGTGCACGTTGCATTAATAAAACAAGTAGAATGCTGATAACACGGCCTTTGGCTGTGGTCAAAGCCAACCAGCCAGCAGCGGCAGGAATTTCTCCCGAACACGGGAAAGTATAAACATGCTCATGCATTAGTTGGCGCTGAGCCAGGGAAGTTCGCTTGCATGTTGCCGGTTACTCTGGTAGCTCGGCATAATACACTGATTAAGTAAATACCTTTGTTTTTTTACTCCTACAACGACCACCAAATTGAAAAAGCGAGCCTTTGGGTTTAGCTTGTTATCTGTCTTTTGCAGCTGTTCTGCATGGTTTTAAAGAACTTAAGTTTAATGGCAACACACGCAGTATACAACAAAGGAAAATTTACTTGTTATTACAGGTTTCCTATCCATTTGCATACAATTTTAAGACCTAATATAACTTGGCATACTTTTGTTACTCCTAATTATATTTTCGCATAACATTATTTAAGCATAACAGTTTACGCATAATGTTTTTTAAGCATAATTTCTCTAATCATAATAATGATTAAGCATAACATTCTTAGGCACAAATTTATTTACGCATAATAATTAACTCCTAAAATGTTAGACACCCTAATTGGATATACCAATTTATTTTGACGATTGGAAAAAAAAACCATATCTCAGGAGATATGGTTTTTTTTAGCAGGAACATATGTGAGTTTTTTTCCCTGTAAGAAGCATGCAAACAATCATACACCATGCATGCAGCATGCAAACATGTAAACAGGCATACACCATGTATGCAGCAAGCATGCCGTATGCAATCAAGCATTCACCATGCATGCAGCATGCAAACAAGCATGCAGTATGCAACATGTAGCATTGCAGCAGGCAATGTTTCTGTCACGGCTCCGGTGCTACGGAGCTCTGGCGGTCCCACGCGACCTTAAATTACACACTAAGGGTAGGGCAGACAAGACTACGTGGAGTCGGTTTTGCAGCGATTCGTTTCTGTTACTTACTTTTGTAGCACAACTTAATGAATTTTTAATTCAAAATAAATACGTAAAAATAACTCAAGTTGGATTCCGTTATTTCTATTAATTGTATGCCTAAATACTATTATGTTAATAGTCATTATGCCTAGTAACATTATGCGAATTCAATTTATGCCAAAACAAATTAGCCTTCAAGATGATTATGCCAACATGCAAAAAAAAATGTGGCAAAGTATTATTATGGCAAAACAAATTATGCCAAAACAGTTATGCCAAAGTATATTAGGAAAAATAACATGCAAAAAGAAGGGATCCCGTTATTACATATTTTGTAATCGGCTTACGAAATATTTTCTCGTTCAAATAAACGATAAGGGGAATTTTAATTATATTTTTTCGGGACAAATAATGAAGTCTACCGTTTTGATAGCTAATCGTGCTCTGCTGAACAATAAGGTTACCATACAAGGAAAAAACTAAAACGAAAACAGTATAAAAACTTCAGGAAAAAGTATTTTACTATTGAAACCTCGGGGCCATAAAGAGTCATTGAATTGTTTCTATACAATTGACATTATGACTACGAAACAAGAACAATTCACGAGACAATCACGACTTTGAACTTTCATATTAACGTAGGTATTGAAATCGGTTTCAATGAGTATTAAATATTGTTCACTGGAACGAGAAGACCGCTCAAGCGGATTCATATAATATAGAAAAGAGCCATCATTCACAAATTAAGGGCAAACTCAAGTCACTTGGAAACCCTAAATTGTAGGTGTTAACGGTCAAGGCCGGTTTCATACAAAAATTGGGCTACTGTAGCCAGGATCCCGGAATGGAAAGGTTCTGAAGGTGTTTATTTCGAGAATTCGAGGGTGTATCGATTATCATTTTCTTGAATATTTGTGAGGGTCCCGGGTCACCTTCCGTGACCAGCGAGTCAAATCGAAAAGAAACTTTGGATCAAAGTTTATTTTTGAGAACGATCCGCCGAAGTTTCTTCGGTTGTTCTAATAAAATTGAAAGTCGAAGAAAACCGGTTCATTGGTGCTCCGTCGCGGAGGTATCTAACAAAAACACGGACTTCGTTTCTTTTTACAGTCCACTGACTGCTATTCTTTTCACTGAAAGTTTTTTTTCGAACCATTAATTGAATTGAATACGGGCTGAAATGTATTCCGCCACAAGTGCCTTTGGGAATCCCAGAGCGAAAAAAGAACTCGAAATTAAAACATCTTCGTTAAAATATAATATATTAACTTCTTCGTGTTGTAAATTTAAACTAACAACTTAATTTGCCAGCATTAAAGTAAATACCACAGGGAAAATAACAGGTGCGAAGTGTTGGGCAAGTTTTTGTACCGTTCCAGGAACCGGATGCTAACTACCGTCTAAGTTAAACAGCTACAAGTATGCGAAACTGTACCGACTTGCCAATTGTCATCGTTGAAGTGTCTTGAGAAGAACTTGCCTACTCAATTAAAAGTTTTTCTTTGTGAAGAAGTTCGCCCAGGGAAGAATTACCACCATACCTTAAACAGCGTTGGTTTTGCGGTACACAAGACATTTCAGCTTCTTCACAAAGATTTTAACGTACCTGTGATGTCTCCGGCTTTGCAAACATCCATAGGTCGCATAGATTTCGATCAAGTGGTTCAACCTCACCTGAATAATTGAACTAAAATAAACTAAAACGTTATTTTTAGCATAACATCTAAGACAGATCAACCTTTACTGATTTTTATCTAAGTTCATGAATGGGGCGCCCGAAATGGCATCATCATCATCAAGGGCATCTATTTCAGTACGCATGTTCGTAAATCAATATTTTTATTCAGTATCAGGCGTGCTCACCTGCCCGCATTAACAAATCTAGCCCATATTAAACTTTTTGATGTTCTAAATAACGTTGAAACTTTGAACTTTGAACACATGTTAGTTTTCCAAACTGATATTTATGCTGCCAAGGTTTTTAAATGTCAAGGCTTTGGAAAGCCTCAGACGATATTTAGAAACGGCTGGAAGTTTTTAATGCTTCGAATAATGGAAAGATGGCATTTACTTAAGTAGATTTAAATTTTCTTTCTCTTTACCTATGAGGTGTACAAAAACTGAAATAAGAGAATATAAAGGGTGTAAAAAGACTCTAAACGAAGCCACTTGTTCTAAAGTCACTTGTTCTCGCCATCATTACGATTTTTTTTTTGTTCTACACCATACCTGGGAACCTTCTAGTTACGGAGATATTGGGGGTCAAAGTTTCAACTTTTTCACAAGTTTTTTTTTAAATACATATTTTAATGTAAGAACTTTACTTTTAACACCGACACGACCCCCACACTATTCAATCCATCCACCAGCACATTGTTTTGTGTGAGTTTTACCGTAAAAAGTGATTTTTCACCCCAAAAAATTTTTTTGGCTTCGGGTTACTTAGTTTTATGCATAGAAAGCTTGGTTAACGCCTTCGTGACGAGTATGTTTACACCCTGTATACTAAAACATAAAAATAGTAGGTTTTACCTAAGTATATAATGCTAAGTAAGTGTGTAATGCTAAGTATATATTTTATTTACATTTATATCAAAAAGGTGTGGTCATTTAAGGGTGTGTGTGATACAAACCATTAAACTGAACAACTTTTTCACACCTACCTTAAATTTTCAGCAGCAGCCACCGTGTCTGGATTCGTTCCCGGTTGATGGCAATAGGCTCGGCCCTCTACTTTACACCGGTCCTAAACATAACTGGTGAAATGTGTGTGTACTATTAGGTACACCTCTGCCTAACCCTACGGCGATTACAGGAATGATGTTATGTTAGGTTAGGTCAGTGCGGATTGGTAGATGTCACATGTCTTCGAATTTTTGGTTCTAGGACATGCCGGTTTCCTCACGATGTTTTCCTTCACCGTTTTGAGAGCAGTGGTTATGAAATAAATTACACAAAGTAAATGCGCCTGTGAGGGTTCGAACCCACGCCTGCCGGGGTTGCGGGCCTGCCGGGGTTGCGGGACTGTTCGAAAGAGATACCGTGACCCCAAACCGGAACACAAAGGGCGATGAAGGAACATGGATGGGTTTTAGTCAGTAAAAGTCTGACACTCCCTCCTGCTCCGCCCAGAGCGGGAGAAGTCATTTGATGATTACCCAACCAAAAAAAAAAAAAAAAAAAAAAGGTTCGAACCCACGACTTACTGTTCGTAAGTCGGGGCCGCCACCACTGGGCCACCGCTGCTCTCACACACCTTCCTGATGCACGCTGTATATTATATTCTCTACGAAACAATGTTTGACTTTTTTAAGCCATTTTAAAATCCAAAACAAGCGGGTATAGTTTGTGAAACTGTGCCCCGTTAAGTTTAATTTGAAAAGGCGCGGACGCGACGCCTCAACATGGCGGAACCGCGAAAATTTAATATGGCCCCCACTTGAAAACTTTACACGAATGTAACGATATTTTGTTTCGTGTTCGTTACCAATTCTTGGAAGTATAACATAAAATTCTCGTCTTTATTCTATTTTTAGGAGTTGCTATGGTATTTAACGCTGCTGGTTGGGAATTTTGAATACGCGAGATTCAGGGTCACTTTGTGTAGATTTAAAAATAAATGAGATTATGAGCCGTATTAAACTGGGTTTCAGTAGAACTAGGCAGTAAAACTCGAAATAAATGTGATATTATTGCGTATTAAAATACTATTCAAATTCGGGGATGCTACGAAGGTAGTTAGTTGTTCAGTATAATGACAGGGCAATCAATTGTGTTGGTACTTGGTATGCCGGTGTATGCAGCGGAAGCGGCTGTGTGGACGGTTCCGTACACTGGCGTCGCCCCGCATTGCGGATGGAACCATAAAACTTGCAGCTTATTGTCTATGGCGTAAATCGCGACATTACGCCCGCTAATGGCCGCGACGTCACATCACATGTCATATATACGCTCAGAAGTAATGTCTTTTTCGCCTTTTATGGTGTCTTTTCCTTAAATTCGTATTGTTCAATTCTTCTAACATTTACATTTATTATATTCAAAGCATCAATGTGTTGCCGATATTGAGTTAATATTCAATGAAAGTTCATTACTTTATCTGCTCAATCATTCACGCGCAATAAAATCAATACGTAATTTATAGATTCATACACACTGCTCCCTATATTTACACATCATAAAATAAAGTGGGAGGAGCAAAAACAAGAAAAGCACAACGCGTCTCCCCAAAAAAAACGTCTTTTTGAACAACACAAACGATAAATAACACGGACCCCGTAGGAAAACACCAGTAACACCCATAACATTCCCCTACAAGAAATGTTTGTGAAGAATCTTCATTATTGAAGAATTCCGAGAGAGAAAGACCGTTTTTTCAAAACCGCTTGACCCCAATATGAGCGTGGCATAAATTTTTCTATGTTATAAAGCTTTTTCGACAATGACCTCGATGAAACTAACTGTGGGATCGGTCACGGTACACTAAGCACGATATTCGTGAAATACAGTTCTGTGTTGGAGGCTTGGAGGTGCGTGGGTCGACAAAATGGATGAAGCTACTCATTTAACTAAGCTGGGCATCAATTTTATTGTGATGAAATAAAACGGATAAGTCCTTTGTGACACAATGGAAACGAAGAACAAAAGAAATATTCACAATACGGACTAATAACCTTCACTATTTGGAAACTTTGAAGAAATAATAAAAAGAAGAAAAATATTAATATCGTACTAATATCTAGGCCACTGTCTGCCTGTATAAATGTATAATGTATAAATGTATATACATAAAATTGCGCCAAACCAGATTTCCTTGAAATATCGCGGAGACAAAAAAAAAACACAAAGGAAAATATAAAAACTTCGCGTACGTTTTTGATGCACGAATGAAAATGGCGGATGACTCCCCGGATGGCGGGAAAAATGAAATATGGCTGCCGCAAGACCCTGCGTCCCCTGAGTCGGCCGGCTACGAACAAAATGTACCCTATACGTTTATATGTTATATTCTTAAAGGAGGGTCGCCGCGCACCCATTAATTTTATTTTAGTTCATTGCGTAGGTGTAAAATACGACCTTGTTGGCGAACGTCAGATACCTGTGAATAGAAAATTTATTTCTAAGAAAATTCTTACAAAAAAAATCCTATACCAAGTATCGCTCAAAAAAAATAATAAGCTAACGCGCTTTTTTCCTGGTGCGACGGCAAGCGTTTTATCAATGCTATTTTCGCCCTATCTTGCACTGGCCCTGTGGCGCAATGGATAACGCGTCTGACTACGGATCAGAAGATTCCAGGTTCGAATCCTGGCAGGGTCGCTAGGTGTCTTTTGGTCCATTTTATAAGTTTTTGTAAAACTTACCATCAAAAATCATTTAGAAATTGTTTTATTATGAAATACCAGTAGATTATACATTTGTTTATTCATCATTCAGCACCAATTTTTAATTCTGATTAAATTGTATTTCTTTACAAGATAGGTTTGCAAAATCAAAACTATTAAAACATAAGAGACTCTCATTAGCCATGCATTAAGGCGCTAACACACGGCACTGACGAAACGGCACAGCATTAGACGCTTCACGCATTTCCATACATATAAATGTAGCTAGGATGAACTGCTCAAACTAAATAAGCCTGGTTTTGCGGCTTTGTCATGTTAATTTTCGAAGCGAGACAACTGGCCTAATTTAAAAAATTGAACGTTCAGTGACGGGTTTTCGTGTCGAATTGCTTAGTCGATTATCAAAATCGATTGTCGAAGCTGAAAAAGAAAAAAAACTCATTTCATTAAAAAAAAAAAGACTGGGTACGGAAGACAAAGACAAAGTAGACTGTTTTGACTTTTTTACTGAGATACAGATCAACTCACTATTATTATATAATTATAATGTTATTATATTTATTATTCTACTTTATTATATCGTTCGTTATTATGAAGTGCTTACTCCCTTTCTCATGACTAAAGCATTTAGTTAGACATTGATCCATTCTAGTTTCTATTGAAACCATAATTGTATTAACCGTAACACCATAATAAACCGTTGTTAGCAAATAATTGCCTCATACACTTTTACACGAGAATCGATATTGTTTATCCTTGAACCAAATAGCCTTCTGGCTTCCTTACAAACATAATATATTTAGGTTGTCTGCGCTCATTTTTGGGTCAAGGCCTTGAATTCTGCAGTATCAGCGGCAATTTTTCGCTATGCAGTAAAATACTAGATGGAACTACCTACATAGTACATAGCGTGATCAGAAACATAGCTCACACGAAAAACCAGGTACAGTTTATTTTAACAACCGTTGAGCTTCGGCGAAAGATTTTGAAGTTTATACTAGAAAGGAATGCTTCTGCGTTCCTTGTGGTCTTACTAGCTGTTTTCTCGTGCAAATACATTACAGTCCGGTTTCAGGGCACAATAAAATATGTCAAGATTATGATCTTGAACTGTGATTGTTTAAGCACACCGTTTTGTTACCAATAGTAATTAACTTTAGTAATCTGTGGTTTACTACAAAAAAAGTTAATTTGATAATCTTTCTGAATGCCTAATTTACAGTTTTGTTCGTAAATGGAATCTGACGGCTTAGTAACAAATAGACAACTTCTTAACTTATATGTTGTTTTATAATCATCATCATCATCATCATCATCATCATCGTCATCATCATCATCATCATCATCATCATCATCATCATCATCATCATCATCATCATCATCATCATCATCAGCCTATTAATGTTCCCACTGCTGGGACACAGGCGTCCTCTCTATGAGAGGGAATGGGCTATAATCCACCACGCGGGCCCAGTGCGGATTGGTAGAAGTGACATGTCTTCAATATCGAAAAAAAAAATTTGTGATCTTTGAAATATTTTTCTTGTAAACATTTTTCAGCAAGCTGTTTTGAAGTGAACATGTGACTAATACTGATTTTCTCCTCTCCCACAGATAAATCTTCGGTTAATTCTGGTGTCTGGCAAAACGAAGGAGTTTGTGTTCAGTCCTGTCGACTCAGCGGGCGATATCGCAATACATGTCTACGATAACTGGCCTGAAGGTAATTAATATTCACGTGAATTTCATTCCATACTCATCATCATTCACAGTCAGACTTGGCCGATGACAAAGATCTATCTTCGGCGTTTGTGCGTAAATAAAATAAGTTGTATTCACATAACCATTGTACCAAACCTAAAATACAGACAAATTCAGATAATTCATTTATTGTTCGTCTACTAGGTATTGCAGTTGCAGGGTTTAATTACAGCTTAATACAATCTACTATCAGGCTAGGAAGAATAACATCGTCCTTTCATATCATTTGAAACGTACGTTTGTAAGAAAATCTTCGGACTGCCACACCACAGGGATCAGTGTTGTGTGTGACCTTTCTTGCCACCACAAAATAACCATGCACTATGTATAAGATGCTAAATAATCAGTCCAGTTCCCTTTAAATATTTTACAAGAATTAATTAACATGTAAATGACAAATTAATTCATTCACTATTGTTCGCAATTAACTCGCAGCTGCGGAATTTTGGACATTTGTATCACAACCCAACTGTGAAATTACTTTCAAATCAAATCAATTTGTGTCTGTTTTGGTCATAATTCACTTAGCTTCGAACATTCCCAACTGTGGTATTTACTGTGTTCAGTCAGCATAGGACTATAAATAGCTGGTCTACTGATGAGTGATGGTTGTGTGCCCTGCGGATATGGAAATCAGATTGTTGTGTGATGTAGTGGCCTGCAATAGGGCTTTGGATTGGTAGTGTTTATAAACAATACCCATAACAACGATGTTTCTTTTTTGAGTACCTTATTATTATTATTCTCTTTACTCCATTAATTTAGACTAATTTCGCGTCTTGACAATGTTTCAGAGCTGTGTCTGTCAATATTCTATCTATAGCAATATTAGCAATGATGACAATATAGTTCTTGAACGCAGCTTAGGAGTGCTGGTCGCGTTCAGTTTCATTGGCAAAAATAACCTTTAAATTAGTAACAGAATAATAATATAATAATATATAATAATTTGAGTAGAATAGAACCAACCCATTACACTCACGGGTGTCGTATAAGGCGACTAATGTCTGAGGCAAAACACCTTGCGCCTCCGTAGATCAGAGAATGGGCAGCAGCGTTTTCTGTTAGTCTTTCATCACTACGATCTCCAATCCAAAGCCAAGCCAAGCGTGGAGATTACGGCAAATTCCTCCCATCATGGGAGAGGCTTATATCCAGCAGTGGACGTTGTGGGCTGTTGTTGTTGTAGTAACAAGATAAGTTGATAAATATGAGAAATATTTTCCTAAATCTTTGTAAACACTACAATAGCACAGTAAAGACTTTGTTTTTCTGTTTATCATTAAATTGAATGATAGTGAATGAGTCTGTTAAGTCTGTGCAAAGTTTTTGTAGAGATAACAATTTTGGCATTGAAAAGTGCAAACAAAACGCTGCAAGTTGGAAGATCAAGTAATAAAACCTGTGCAGTAAATACTTAAAGTAAACTCGGTTCCTTTTTACTGATAAAATGATGAAAACTCTGATAAGGGCACATTAACAAACCCGAGAAACTTTCCCCTCTTGGTGCACCCGGAAAAATAATGTAATGTGCAGTCAGATGAAAAAGAAACCATGTGTCCGGATATCCGAATATCCGTGATAAAAAATATTCCGATAACAATTTCATTACTATTCGGATAAAACGGATAATTTTTTAATTATTATTTTTACGTATTTGAACATAAATTATTTGTTTGCACAATTATTCCGGTATTTTTTCGAAAATGGCAACACTGAACTGAACCCCCTCGCCATGATGTAGAGTGTGGACGCTTCGTCCGGCATTAGTTGCGGCTCTGAGTAAAATTTCTACGGACGTGTTTGTTTATGAAGTGTTGTTGACTGGTGTTTATGCTGGATTTTGAAACAGATGGATTGAAAAAACACTGATCGACTTAAAAAACGACACTAAGTTTACCGTACAAGCTGCTGATACTGCCCAGACATTTATGATTTTAAAACTTACTGAAAGAGACACAATAAGAGGCACAATAAGCCAACAGCTAGTAGAATCTTTAAAAGCACGCATTATTCAACGCTGATAAACGAAACTTGTTGGTACATTCAAATACTTGCACAACCCTACGAAGTTCTACTAAGAAAAGTCATATAACGTATTTAGAATTTCTTATAATATAGTGCTAGGATTCTTTGTTGAACTATTAAAAAAATACTTACCTACGAGTCCTATTACCACGGAAACTATAGCGAATAATGATGACGATGATGATGATGGCGCACTTATACATTTACACCAGCAAAGAACATCTAAGGTATCTTTGTCAATTAAAGAACAATTAGGTAAATAGATCGAAAAATCCTTATCAAACACACCATCAACATCCACTGCAATTCCAAAGCAAAATGAAGACTTAGAAACTCTATGCCGAGTACAAATGGCACTCTTCGATAGAGGAAGTCCAAGAAGCCAGCATCTAAGTATCTTTCTTATGACCATTCCTCCAACCAGCGTAGAATCTGAAAGGGCATTTTCGTCAACGGGCTACCTGTGCAATAAATTGAGGCCATCCCTAAACGACTCGACATTCAAAAGCTTGAGTTTCCTTCGATCTTATTAATTATCAAAGACTGAAAAAGTAATATTTAATTGTTTCAATTTGTTATTAAGATATACATAGGTGACTAAGTTTTGTTTTTTACCATTCGTTTGAATTTATTTAACAACTAAGTTTAAGATAGGCCAGGCACTTGTTAAAAAATAAGGTTACTCTGTTTAAAATATTACTGTTTAAACATTTAGGTAGAGGTTACAGATTTTACAGAGAATTATAGATTAAAGACCTCATTATGACGACTATCATTTTTTATTTTTTTTAGTTCTGATTTTATGATTGTTTACTTAAAATTCATAAAATTGTTACAATATGTTGAAATCTGTGTAATTTTATGACTTGGTTTGTTGCCTACTTAGGTTTGATTATTTTATTTTTGCCATGGTTCGTTAAGACTGTTTACTGAATAAATGATTGACAACATATTTTTATCAGTCCTATCCAAGTTATCCGGATTTATCCGGATAACGTTATCCAAGTATCCGAATTATCCGAATACTAAAATGAGCGGATAATTGCATGCCCTAGTCTTGTGTCAAGGTTGCAAACCTGAAACAGCAGAATTTCGTCTTACTAAGCCACAAAGCTGCAGATGCAAATCTAAGTTTATACACTCAAATGGAGTAGTTAACTAGCTTACTTGGATCTCCATACCAACGGGCATGGCTGCTAATTGGTCGCGTCAACTTATCCTTAGAACTTTGACGACAGTTAGGTATGTTGAGATACATTGCAAGGGAAGGAGATTAATAAATTAATAATAATAAAATTTTATTTTTCTCCCACAAAGTACAGTTACAATACAAACAAACACAAAAAACAAATATTGGAGGTACTAAGGTTTGTAGGAGTCAGGAGTTCAAACTAGGATACCCTGTGCTATGGACTCCTGGCCCCCTCGCCGAGATTGGGATTTGGGATTGGGATTATGTCAATTTTAGAGCGACATGTCATTGTAGGGTTATTGTAAAAAAGAATTACAAGAAAAGTACTTAATGAAATAAAATAAAAATGCTTTGATGTGTTTGTGTGTGGTGTTGAGTTGACTGTTGAGTGTGTGTATGTGTGATACAGAGAGAGTAAGATAATGTAATGAATAAAGATTGAATTGTGCATTCACATATTAAAAATAAAACATTTTTTTTTTTTCTTTTCAAATCTTTTACCTCATCCATCATATTATTACATATTTTTATGTGACGTGATTGTTTCGTCAGTGGGGATGCACTTACCACAATTATTAAATTATTATTTAGCCCAACTAATTTTTCCAACTAACAGTCGAACTGGATGCAGCGAAATACCTTCCAGTATTTTGCAAGACACGACTACCTCCCTGAACTTCTGGGTAATATATAATTATATACGAGTATAGTTGGGTACGTATTAAAATCGGGATTTTAATACGTACCCAACTACCACTGCCATAATAACTATGACTGGAATACCGACGTCCAAAACAACGAAATTCAAAATACCGAAAGATTTAAATGCCGGTAGCCATTATATCGAAACATAAAATACCGATGTCCAAAATAATTAGGAATAGATCCCGCCATTCCCTTCGTGGTTATTTTTTATAGACCATTCAGAAGCAGGAGCGGGGCTCCGTCGCGTCGCCCGGCCCCTCCCTCGACTCCGATGCAAGAGCAGAATTAATATGTATAATTATCATTTAAACATTTTTTTTTTATTAAAAAAACCTCTTACCAATGCCGAAAGTCACTTGTTCTCTACGTCATTACGATAATTTTTTTGTTGGGAGATATTGGGGGTCAAAGTTGCAACTTTTTGACAAGTTTTTTTTTATAAGTACAAGTTTAAACACCTCCGCGACCCCCGGGTACTATTCAATCCATCCATCAGCACAATGTTTTGAGTGCGGTACATTAAGTTCTATCACAAAACATGATTTTTCACCCCAAAAAAAAAGTTGTTTCCCAGCAATAATTTTTGCGTAATGTTACTTAGTTTGATCTTTGATGTACCGAATGCTTGATTGACGGCTTCGTGATGAGGTTGTTTACACCCTGTATGTTATTAGTATCATACATACCTATTATGTTAAGATTTTAGGCTTTGGGATGTAATTTCGGGATTTTGAACTTCGGGATATAGATCTTCGGGATTTTAAACTTCGGGATATGGATCTTCGGGATTTTAAGCTTTCGGGCAAATGAATTTTCGGGATTTAAAACTTTCGACCAAACAAAAAAACAATTCGGCGTTTAGTTTTTCGGGATTTCTTCCATAGGTATTTTAAAATATGGTCTTTTAAATTTCGGTAAGTATTGTAATATGTACCCGTATAGTTATACCCTTTGGCAAGACTAGATGACTACCAAAGATCTATGGTATTTTTACTTTTATACTGTAAGTGTACAGTACTGTCCCGCTGCTTGGCAATGGGCCTATGGTATTAAAAAGGGTAATTTTTAAAACGTTTCCGAACGAGTCTTAAATTCCCATTCATACAAAATTCTATTATGGTGGCATAGCGCTTTTACGTGTCTCGGCAAGCTAAAAAGATGCGATATTAAAAACGTTCCCTGATACTTTTAACACAACACGTAGGTTTCTTACTTTCTTGCAATTCCACGGATTTTATGTTATGGTAATTTTATTATGTTTTTGTCGGTTTCTTTTTGTCGTGCGTTTCATAAAGAGAGAAGTACCGACTTCTACATAACCGTATGTTGAGCATTACTTGTGAAATATTAAATCGTATCAATGGTCCTTCGCAATGATATGAGCCTCAGGCACGTTTCTTTGCCGTCCTTTGTGTTACAAGTTGTTTTGCCTATTTGATTATTTTGTTACCGAAATAATAAGAATTTTCCACCGACTTTTCCTGTTCTTGTGCGTCAAAAGACCATAAGGAAAGATAAGTGTGCAATAAAAGAAAGAAATGTTTACTTACGCATATTTGACCACAACATTTTATAAGAATTACAATTGTTTGTTAAGAATTTGATTCAAAATCACAGTAAAAATACACAATTAGTATTCTACGGAAGTGTCTACATAAAAAAGGCATTTATTTTTTATATCCTCCCAATTCGAAACACATGGTGCGTCCGACATATGGCTGACACACACACATTCGCACTTTTGTAAAAAAAAAGGCAAATAAGTTTAAAAGCGAGCTCGTTGTCAGCGCGTTGCCTGAGGTCAGTTACCGCGCTCGGGTAGGTGTGAACACGCCTTTAAACCATAATTGTCGTAATAACAGCGCTATAATTTTATTGTTTGGCTTCAGGCTATGTGATTTTGTTAAAAAATAACTTGATAATAACACTATGGCAAAAAACTTACTATGGATTATTTATCTTAGGTTTTTTGGCAGTTCTACTTTGAACAACAACTTTGGGTGTTGTGGTCCAAAGTCGAACTTTTTTCTAAATAGTAATAGTTTTTAATCCCTTGATTAATTTGTTGTGGTTCAGCGACTAAATACATAAATAGTAGGTACCTACCTATTTATAAAGTAGGTACATAAGTACGTCATGGTGAAAATCATCAATAATGATTTACTCATGATTAGGATAAGAGCAGGAAGATGATGATTAGACTTGACCCCATTGGGGCTAGTGCTAATTGCTAAACGCCTACACTTTATGGCATTGGGAAAGTAAGAAATAACTCCCATTGTCGGCCTTAGGAAGGCCTCTTTTATCCAGAACGCATACTTAGTACCAAAAAAGCTTCTAAAATAACGTCACAAACCAAAAAAATCCCTGAATTCCGTCAACCACAAAATCAGAAAACACAATCGCATGCAAAACCGAAATTAAGCCACTATCTAACCACCAACCTTCTAGAAATAACTTGAAGAAAACTCCAAAAGATTTCCACTGAAGGAAAACTCTCAATAAAATGTCTTAGTTTATCTAGCACGTAAATACGGAGATACGTTGATATTTATCGCCATCGGCGGGCAAACAACGTGGTTCGTGTTTGGTTCACAAATTATTGTCCCTGTGGCCAGCGATAGTGGCGCCTCCTAGTGGCGCGTGATTTATGAAGCTTGCGCGTTAGTTTGGTTGGCCAGTGGTTTGTTTGTTAGGAAATAGGAAGACATGCAAGTTAGGGCTACGGATAGGTACGTGGTGTCGTGGCTGTTAAACTACGACAATTTAAGCCAAGGTTACTTACAATCAACCAATTATATTCTAATAAACAGATATGTTATACACCTACAAAACCACAGAAAAAAGTGTGCCGCGGGGCAGCGCCAGCTCACATACACGCAGTGCCGCAGAATAAAGGCAAAACGAGCCAATTGGCCCGTTTTCGAGTCTTCACGATAGCGCGCTCACAACATAATATCTGTTTATTAGAATATCATTGCAATCAACAGATGAAGTAACCAAATATTAATAAAGAAAATTATTCCTCTTAGAACTTTACAGATCTTAGACCAATTTCGGCTATGAATGCTATGATGACTCGTTATTTTATTTGAAGTATGTCATGGTGTTACTATACTTATTTCCTAAATATGTCCTTCTCTCTGTATATTGGCACCTTGCTTTTTATCATGTAAATTGTATCATTTAATTATTGTACCTCTGTGTGTTGTGCTATGTCTTTTGTGTGCACTAAATAAATGTTTTATCTATCTATCTATCTACTATTTGGTTTTTTTCTGGTACTATTTATGCTTTATTTTTGACCATTAGTTATTGGTTACGACGACGAGCGTGTGTTCAGTAAGTAAACTATCTAGGCCATTCTAGGCTAAATACTAAATGTAGGTACATATCTAAATGAAATCAATGAAAATATCAAAAGCGCCGATTTCCTGCATCATCTTTTATCTTTCATGTTTCCGATAATAATATTACTTGGAATACCTACATGTAGGTACCTAAGTAATATTATTATCGGAAACATAAAACGAACGGAACAACTGAATAAATTGGAATGTGCTACATACCTACATACTTCTAAATGTATTTAGTTTCTGGAAAGAGGCGATGCCGGGGATGCACACATATTTTTTCGCGAAAAATATTTATTTAGGCAATAAAAACTAATGATGTAAAATTACCGAGTACATAGTTTAGGCACGCTTACCACCTCTATAGTTAGTGCTAGGAATCACGCGATTTACAGCCATCGATAGCCTTGCCTTACAAGTTACAACTTACATGTGCTACCTGAGCTACCTCCCAACATGTTAAGTTACTGCCAAACACATTCCGCCACATACTTGGCTACAATATTCATATTCATACTCATTTTTAAACGGCATCCATTTGATACACAAAGGTTAAACACGTCATAGCAAAATATTATTTCTGAACTTGAAACAGTTTAATACAGCGCCATCTAGTTATCGAAACGAAACTACTTAGTGCCATGTAAACGGTAAATCTGTGTTTGTACGATTCACTGTAGTGTGTGTAAATGACGCGCCGTCAATAGGTATCAACGTTTACGTCGCTACAACTGTCAGCCTCCATAGCTCAGGGGTTAGAGCACTGGTCTTGTAAACCAGGGGTCGAGAGTTCAAATCTCTCTGGGGGCAGGTTTTCAAATATCTTTTTGTTTTAATTTGTAATCTCTTTTTATTGTTTTTAATGGGTAATAGAACTATTTATATGATTTTCTGAAGTTATTACTGGTATTAAATTATTTTTGTAATAATCTGCAAATTAATAAAATCAGCCGCTCGGGTCGATCATCAGGTTAAGCCGTACTAGCCTAGGCTGGTCCGTGGATGGGTAACCCATAACTAGCGAGTTTCCTCCGTGCCTCGCCGCCGTACGCGGGCGCGTGCGCGTGTGGCCGCTGCTGTTGCCTTTTGATGACCAAAAGATTTTGTTAAATAACCATCTGCTTACACCAACCCACAATTTGGCGGCGAGTTTGGCACTTTCAGTATCGTCCATCAGTTTCTGTGTGGTCAGACAACAGGGCAGGCAGAACACAATATATTATTATCTAAATATTTATTATTTAATAATAAAGGGTGTAAAACACCTCTTAACGAAGCCGAACGTCAATTGTTTTCCTCATCATTGCGATTATTTTTTTGTTCTACACCATACCTGGAAACCTTCTAGTTACGGAGATATTGGGGGTCAAAGTTCCAACTTTTTGACAAGTTTTTTTTTAAATATAAGTTTTTAATGTAAGATTTTTACTTTAAACAGCTCCACGACCCCCGTACTATTCAATCCATCCATCAGCACAATGTTTTGAGTGCGTTACATGATAGTTCTACCACAAAACATGATATTTCACCCCAAAAAAAAAAGTCGTATCCCAGCAATTTTTTTTGCGTAAAGTTACTTAGTTTGATGTACAGAATGCTTGGTTGACGGCTTCGTGATGAGGTCTTTTACACCCTGTATATTTTACTGTAAACATATCCTAACATTTCCACCTTGCATGTTTCAGCGGACTGGGCGACGGAATGCGTGTCGCGCGCTGAGATCCTGCGGCTGATCTACCAGGGCCGTTTCCTGCACAGTTCTGTGACGCTGGGAGCCCTAGGCCTCCCGCTGGGCCGCACCACCGTCATGCACCTCGTGCCGCGCGAACACTTGCCTGAGCCTAACTCACACGGTACGACTTTATTTACTCTAAACTAGGTAACTAAGATGCTTGAGGTGTTGCAGCTTTGGTGGTGACCTTTGCCATCAGGTAACTGACGTCCAATCCAATGCTATAAATTCAACCAGGAATCCCTCAACTTAGAAAGAAGTATCTAAAATCCACCTAAACCCAAAGAGACACCTAGACAAAAAGTCCTATTCTAGGCACCATCGGAGACTTTACAAAATGAGCAAAAGTGTTCACGTTATATGTATTAAAAAATTATTGATAAACAACTATAGTTGGTGCCAGTTAAGATGACAATAGCGGTCATTGCCCTTTCCCTAATATCTCTTCGTACGCAGCAAAACAAATGAACCATGTATCGATTTTCATTAGAAAGAAATTTTATATTCAAGACTTGAACAGGCTTATTTTTGGTTTTCAAAGTTAAGAACTTTAATACAATATGTAGGTGAGCCAGTGGTCTGTTGTGCACAAACTAAACTTAATTTAGGCTATTGCTATCTTTTTCTCTCTAATAAAACGAGAAAGAGACGGACGTAATTTAAAACTGTCAAATTTAGTTGGAACTAATATTTCCATACAAATGTAAAACATAATACTAACTTAGTTCATAGCTATAGCCGTCCTTTTCTCGCACTGCCTTTTAGTAAAACATAGCAATAGCCTAATTCAAGTTTAGTTTGTGCAGAATCGACACCATTGTCATCTTAACTGGCAGCAACTATAGATCAAAGCAATTAAGGATTTTTATATTAGTCTCCATCTCTCCAGTCCTGTGATACTTATTATAACCGTATGTATAAAAAAGAAAATACATTATTAGAAAATGTAGAACACTGCTTTTGTTTTGACATGTTTTCATAAGTTAAATGTAGTTTGGTACACTATTGTATTGTTGTCTATTAATAGCATTAGTGGTGTTACCGTATTCATAGTGCAGTAATTAGTGGCCAGGCTGTTTTTCCAACACAGAAAAATAGTGCAACCGAACGTTGTGACTAAAACTAAGGCTTGTTTTCCAGAAGTCCGGTGGACCTAACGATTCCTTTCCCGTTCCCCACTTCCCTCTTCCCTTTTAGTAAGTTGTTATAATACCTTGTACTACTTACTGTACTCCTCGTCAACTAAGGCGCGTCGCTCACTGGTAAGTCGAGGCGGCGGCGGCGGCGCGGCGCGGGCGTCGCGGAAACCTTAACTAACTTGATATACGGTCTATATAAGAATAAATTCGCACGCGGTACTCTGAGCGCCCTCAAGCTACTACAAGAGCATGCGTGCGACCGTATATCAAGGTAGTTAAGGTTTCCGCGACGCCCGCGCCGCGCCGCCGCCGCCGCCTCGACTTACCAGTGAGCGACGCGCCTAAAGGCTCGTATTCTAAAACGATGCACAACTATGAATCTTATTTGAGCATCTTTTTATAATAGGGGACTTTATTTCGAAGTAGTTTAGTGTCGATAGATTGTGCTGCTGGTACGGTTTCATCTTTTCAAAATTTCGGTTGACTTAATGTAATTTCTGGCTAAGCTCCAAAGTCATCATTAGTATCGCTGTAAAATGTTCAAAGTTAAGGTAATAAAGTATAGCATAATTAGGCAGTGTTTAGAGCTATGTTTACATGCTAGCAATACGGTTTTAAGACCATCAATCGCCTGCATAGTTCCCAGACTAACCAAGTAAGACAGTGGTGTCGATTCTGTTGTGCACAAACTAAACTTAATTTAGGCTATTGCTATCTTTATCTCTCTAATAAAACGAGAAAGAGCTATTGCTATCTTTATCTCTCCAATAAAACGAGAAAGAGACGGTCGTAATTTAGAGCTGTCAAATTAGTTGGAACTAATATTTCCGTACAAATGAAGGGTGCACGTAAAAACATGTCGACTAAAAACACGGTGAAGCGCAAGGCATAAACTAATTTGACATCTCTAACTTAGTTCATAGCTATAGCCGTCCTTTTCTCGCACTGCCTTTTAGTAAAAGATAGCAATAGCCTAAATTAAGTTTAGTGTGTGCACAACAAAATCGACACCAGTGCCTGTGTTTTACTGGAATCTGCCGTGCAAGTACGTAGGAATTGATTCGATAAATCTGACAATCATTCTCGACAAAATGAGTTTATAACAAAGATAAAAACTAATTTTGTCGAGAATAACTGTCAGATTTATCGAATCGATTCCTACGTACTTGCACTGCTGTATCGGCAGCACCTACAAAAACAGGTTTAGACTTGTTTAAAAAAATAAACTTACACTAGCCATTTTGTTTATTTCCAGATCAACGGCAAAAAAGTAAAGGCGGTTCTAGCAGTTGTTGTTCAGCGTCATGCTGCATATTGTAATGGCTTCCTGTGTGAGGGAGACGCACTTACACGAGCGGCAGGGGGCGCGGGAGAGACAGCGACAGAGTTGCCGGGAGTCGGACTCCTATGTGTTCAGTGTAGAAGCCAGGATACCATGTCGCCCAGAACAATCCTTGTGATGTTTTTAAATGAAGTAACTACAAATTTAAAAGTTTGCGTAGCTCACTGATATCTTTTATTGACAATTTTCGTAGATATAATTTAATAAAACAATCATGCACAATGTACGAGACTATAAAAGATGTAAACGCACATCGATGGAAGGCTTCGTTTGAAAATGTCGCAAGTTTCGGTCGTGAGCGCCCTTACGTTTCGACAACATTATGGATAGCTTTATAAAACGATACTGTATATCTCACCGCGTAAGTTATAGCTCGTTTTATAGATCAGATATCATGCTGCCCAAATACGTTAAAGTTAGTAGATTTATGGGATAAGGTTCGTCGGTATAAGTAAGCCTATAATTTAATAGTTCCTGGACGTAATAGGTATTTGGCTTCACATCAATATTTTACTTTATCCCGGCTAGCCAACGTTAATTTACAAATGTTAGTATTATTATTTAGGCCATCATATATAAATTTATAATGGAGATATTTATCTAAAAATGACAAATTATTTAGTAAAACAAACGAAGTGTGTAAATTACCCTGTTTTGCATTGTAAATAGTATAATTGGATTAGGAGACATTTTTATTACTTTTGTGATAAGTTCTTGCAATATATTATTTGAACGTTTTTATGTTTTATTCTAAATTATGCTATTTACTGCGCTTAATGTAGCTTGTAATGGAGCTTGTGCCGGGCGAGGGGCGGGCGGCAGAGGGCGCCACTCGCGCCATACTTAATGTTTACTCGGAGAAACAATATGTATGTTATGTTCACGACACGGCGACTGGTACACTCGAGAGTGGTAAATTTTAGTAATTAAAGCACTAGAGTAAATTTGGAAAATTTATATGTCTCGCTTATGAAGTCTGTACATGCCTACATTATAATATAGCAGCACCGTATCACTGCTCACTGCTCACTGCTCGTCGGCGGCGGACGTCGACGCTGATTTGTTATCGTCTCTAACTATAGCTCGGTCCTCATGTCTTAGCGTTACCACAGTCTGATTACTTTTGTAAATATCGAGTAGAGCTTTTTATTATATTTTTATTTTACATCACAAATCTATATTATATTTCTTATTCTTTATTTGGCCTCTTATTATAGGTATAAAAATATTTCTTGTAGTAAATTGGCTTAAGTATTGAGTTGTCATTAAATATTTGTTCGGCTTAGCCCATTTTTTTTTGTTAATTAAGCTTAAAATATCTCGAATAATTTAAAAACTTCTGTTCATTTAGACTTTCCATCCCGTATTCAAATGCGAAGTGTTTTGTGATAGTACAAATAAAATTATTTTCACGTTCAGACATACTTTTGAAGGAAATTAAGTTACTCAGTGATAACATAAAACTTAACAGTATTAGAGAGAAACTAAAATACATTGACAACAATAAGCAGTGTGAGGATCATGTTGCTTCATTTGTTCCAATAACTTTACATGATTGACTGAGATGGTTCTTGCCAACCGAAGACGTTTAAGACAATGATATGTGAAGAAATGGATCCCGGAATGAATGCAGCAATATGAATTGTTTTGATCTAGATTCAATGCCAGTATGAATGATTATATTTTGGTTGCTCTGATTAGTAACTGTATGTATGTATTTTGTTAAGTTGTATAAAATACCTAGTTTATAAATAAAATAAATACAATTTTAATTTGCATGTTTCATTTTATTTCGCTTTTTACCTCACCTTTGTATATAGATGTCGCTGTTTAGATTATTTTGATAAAGTTGGATTTAATAAAAGTGCAACTGCACCACTGCTGCTCCTGAGGATAAGGATAATTGAATCTAGCAATTTCCTGTTTTAGTTGCATTTTGAGCTTCATTTACACACAAACACACTATTCATAACATTAATATTAAATAAATAAAAAATAACTGCTTTTGTAAACATCTCAAGTATGTATAGTCGGATAATGTAGGTCGATTCGTTCGCGTTAAGGTGATATCTTAGGCCAGATAGTCGATGTCTTCACTGTATTTTTAATATTTCCATAGAATAGTTCATAAAATAATCTGACTACAAATAATGGGTGTTTTCGTGGCCCAGCTTTGATGTCTCTTGTGAATTTTAGTAGAAAGTTTTTAGTCTGGTATAAATATTGTTCATGCAAAATTAAATGCGCACAAATTTTATATAATTACGCATATTCGTTTGGTTTATCTGCATACTTTACGACAAAAACTAGATGAATTTAAGTGCACGGATCAAGGATAATTATTTGAGTCGAAGTAGTAAACATCAAATGAGAAATTATTCGAAAAGTCTAACTAATGACTGAGTAATAAGATATATGTGTATAAAAAGATTCAATTTTGTGTTATAAATAAAAAAAAAACATTGATTGTTGAATAAAAGCGTAATTACATTTCATATTGTCTTTAAAATCTGAAATTACACAGATTTTTTTCTGTCAACTTTTTAATAATAACAACGGAACTTTAAACTGAAACGGAATGATATGTAAATATGCATTTATAAAACATGTTAAAATTATCTTTAATGAGTTTTACGAGACATCAAGCCGAGGCAAAAGCGTGTAAATATTCGACGACTTTTTAATTTAGACAAATCTAGTGTAAATCTAATCTAATCTAGCTTGAAGTGGATATCGTACGAAGCGCCGAGTGTGTGTTGACAAAGATTGGAACAACATCAACAATAATTATTTGGTATTTATTACGTGGCCTACTTTATTAATTGAATACAAAAATATTGCAAATAAAAAGGCTGTTCCGATTTTAAAGTAAGGATAGCAAATAAACTGTCTCGTAAACGGCGTTGATTTATGTAGACTTGGGTTAATTTCTACATGAAAGATTTCAAAAGAGCAAGAACAAGAGCAAAATTCTATTTCCTTTTTAATAATCTTTGTCAGTACACACATTGTCGAGTCTGTAATAAATAATAATAATAAAAATATTAGATGTCACTGTTTAACAGGTGTTTACTACGTACGTACATAATCTATATACTTGTTAATATTAATTAATAATTATAACAATGTTGATTAATTGTCATTTCCTTTCAAAGTGTTCTGTGGTTGAGTTCACCGAGACCATGCAGTATTTTGTGCAATATTAGTAAATTAACTGATACAATTAAAACATGTATTAAATTATGTATGTAAAAACAAGAATATTTCTTCCTATTTCTATATTTTTCACACATTTTTTGGTTGTTGATTTATTATTTTATTCTCTATTTTTATTCAATAAGTCGATCGTCGAGGCAAAGGTGGGCGGGCACAAATACAAGTTACAACGAACATTTTATAATTTGTATTATGTTAAATAAATGTTTAAGTTTTACAACTTAATTAACAATAAATAGACTAACAACAGTGCCCCCTTGCTCTTACGGATAATATTGACTGGAAAGTTTATTTTTAAACGCGATTATTTTCTGAGTTTTATTTATTTAATTTATTTATGATGAAAAACTTACTATACGAGCTTCGAATGCCTCCTCGGTGAACTAACCAACATTGTCTTCATTGTTCGCAATGATTCCGAGGGTAGTTGTAAATTTCGCTTCAAATTATACGCCATTTTGTGTTTATTACGTGTGACGGCTGCCCGGGTAGATAGTTGGATATGTTTTGTAATAATAATCGATCTACGGAATAGGTTGTACATGTTTGAGCAACTATTGAGTATCAATGGGGTCAAATAAAATTTTAAGAACGTATTTTTGAGAATTTTATTCAATTTCCTTAAGTATCCTAGTCTATTTACAGAATCAGTTTTAACTCGTTAACAATATCATAATCGTTTTGTCCCATGGTACTTGTGGCCAATAAACAATATACAAGCTTATATTTGATACTTCTAAAAAAGCTTATTAGTGCTGTATGTTATTCAAGCTCATTGAAATATCGAGTACAAAAGAGATTAGTAAAGGGCAATGACCAGTATTGCCACATTATTTCATAGACAAAACAAGTACTTTGAACATTTACTACCAAGAAACCTTCACTTGTCCTGCGGAAACATAAAGTACCACTTGAAGATGAACAGGTTCCTGTCGAGCTCCATTTCTGCTGTGCTCAGCTGCTTCAGTCTTTTCTCAACGCCCTGGAGTACTGCTAGCTCAGGCGGGGTCAGGGTTTCTTCTACCTGGAATGTTTGTTATGACATGGTTTATGGAGTTGTGGAGGTGTTAGCGTCTGGCCAAAATTCGACCTAACTCGGCCAACTATATAAAAAATACCTATACAATTTTAAGAAAGATTTGGACGTCAATGTTATTCAGCTGCCAAAAGCTATCTATTTTATTAAAGTATATTATTTCGGTGAAGGAAAACATCGCGATGAAACCGGTATGTCCTAGAACCAAAAATTCGAAGACATGTGACATCTACCAATCCGCACTGGGCCCGCGTGGTGTATTATAGCCCATTCCCTCTCATTGAGAGGAGGCCGTGTCCCAGCAGTGGGAACATTATAGGCTGATGATGATGATGATGATATTATCTCAGTAAGTCTTTGAGTCAGTCAAAAATTCTGGTTGCTGACTAATAGTCACAAAGAGTTATACTGATACGGATTTTTAGAAGTACTTTTACAGTTTTCTGTTGATGCTTTGAAACGGAGTCCAACTTTTCACCAGGACAGTGACAGCAAAACGACAACGCTCAATGTTCTCTGACAAACTGACTCCGAACTCATAACAGTTTATTCAGACAATCATCTCATCAAATCGTCTTAACTCAAATACAGCAGTTATGATTCTAGAGCCCCGACTCCACTCCCCTCAACTACTTTATAAACGGTTTAGTAGTTTGTCGACTGGCAGTTTTTGACATATTTGTATATATGATAATGCCCAAACAACGGAACCATTTGTAAATTAATGGACTTAGACCTTGTGTAAATTCCAGCATTCACACCATTCCAAAAAAACATGAATATGATATAATACTGACATCGTCGATGTTCTGCTGCGGCTCCCCGCGCAGGCGCATGCCGTGCACGATGCTGCGCACGCGCCGCCGCTTGTGCACCAGCCGCGCATGCGCAGCGCGCTCGTGCGCGTGCCGGCGCAGCGCGTTGTGCAGCGCGCGGTAGCACATCTGTTGCGCTGCCTGGGCCACCTACATCAAACAAAAACATTATAAAATATATTATTAAAATAAAACAATCATCTAATCTGCTTATTTTAGGGTCGGCTTCCAGTTTAACGTGATGCCTATCTGACCCCCATAACCCAGTTACTACTGGGTAACACGATACCCCTAGGGAAAAATTGGTTGTCAGACCGAAAGTATAGGCCATATTACTACTAGTGGTACTGTTACATATTTCAGCCATTAGACATTCAAAGTTGGACTTAGGATTCCTCCAAACGTCGGCACGGCTGGTCTTTGGGCTGAAAATCTGCAATGATGAGGATGATAATTATTACATAACACTATTGTGTTGTAGTATATTATGATAGTATTTTTTACCTATTTTCATATTAATAATATTGAAAAATTAATAAAACTCACGTCATGTAATTTGATGTGATATAAATAGATGGCTTTCGCCAATCCACCAGCTGAAGCTGCTTTTCTCATTGGCTGAAAATATCAAAAATAAATTATGTATTGTTAGGTTTACTAAAAATTTCCTCTCTGATGCAATCAGATAAATAAATTATATTTACTTACAGAGTAAAAAATTATTAAATCAATATTGTGTGTAGTTACTTGGAAGTATTTAAACTTAGCCTTTTATTGAAAGGCAGGAGGGATAGAGAAAATTAGATTACCTGAACACTAATAAAATGTTCTTCTAGCAGTTTGTATGTCAGCTGCTTGCATTCTTTATTAACTAACATCGCATTCTTCTGTATGTCATCCTCTTCTATGTACTTTCTAGAACGGACTAACCTGCAAATGTTAAAAGTAAGTAAACATATTGCATCGTAAATAAATATCTGCTTTAAAAACCGAGGAATACGTTTGTATGACGGCATTTTACTGCTTAGAAATTGCTATAACCACCGTATTCGTAAATATATTGGTGATCGCCTTTGACTTTTCGATGAGAGTAAAAAATTAGCCACGATACTCAATTGGTTCCCTATCCATTTGCATAAAATTTTAAGACCTAATATAACTTGGCATACTTTTGTTACTCCTAAATATATTTTCGCATAATATTATTTACGCATAACAGCTTACGCATTATTTTTTAAGCATAATTTCTCTAATCATAATAATGATTAAGCATAATATTCCGATTCAATGATATTAAAACATACTTTTTATAAGCATAACAAAGGCATAATTATGAACTCCCAAAATTTTAGACACTAATACACATTTTTATACAATAATGCTATATTGAAATTTGTAGGCAAGCAAGCATGCAAGCAAGCTTGCAGCAAGCAAGCAATCATGCAGCATGCAAGCAAGCATGCATCATGCAACATGCAGCAGGCATGGTTTCTGTCACGGCTCTGGCACTCCGGGGCTCCGGCGGTCCCACGCGAGCTTATCGTCGCAGATGTGTTTAACGCTCACGCGAGTGTTACAACCACCTGCTCCTCAACTCGCGGGCCGCCTCGCCCCTCCGCGCCTACGCGATCTAAATTACACTCTCGGGGTAGGGCAGACAAGACTACGTGGCATCGGTTTTGGAGCGATTCGTTTCTGTCACAATCTTTTTTATTATTTTTATTTGATTATTTGCATGAAAACTCAAAAATAAATACGTAAAACAACTCAAATTTGTGTCCGTTATTTCTATTAATTGTATGCCTAAATACTATTAGGCTAATAGTCATTATACTAGCAACATTATGCAAAATTAAATTTATGCCAAAACAAATTAGCCTTCAAGATGATTATGCCAACATAAACTGTTTGGCAAAAAAAAATTTGGCAATGTATTATTATGGCAAAACAGTTATGCCAAAGTAAATTAGGAAAAAGAACATAATGCAAAAAAAAAGGGATCCCTACTCAATTCGATTGCCAAGCAGTTTGCTGCGTTGGGTTATGGGTATCAGTGTACTGGCACTCTGTATTTCGGCTCGTATTTTGGCTTCATATTTTATCTTTGGGCTGGTACTGCAGATGGGGCTACTCATCATAATATCATCATCTGCCTAGCCTTTTCATAACTATATTAGTATTGGCTTCCAGTCTAACTGGATGCAGCTAAATACCAGCATTTTACATGGAACGACTGCCTATCTGACATAACCCAGCTACTGGGTATTACAATACCCCTTGGTAAGACTGATTGTCAGACTTGGATCCACTGACTACCTGTATAGACTGTCAAAGATCTACAAATGAAGCTGGGACCAACGGCTTAACGTGCTTTCCGATGGATCGAAGAAACTCGGTATGTAATGTACGTTTTTCTATCAACGGATCGTCCTAAGCGAGCACTACTTAACCTTGAAAAGCAATCCGTGCAGCTGTTAGTATTAGTCGTCACCTAAATATCCTGGCGGCCTTGGAGCCGAGGCGCTCGGTGACGGCGTGGTCCAGCGCGCACAGCACGAGCTGGCGCGCCGCGTGCCGCGCGCGCACGACGTACTGCCCCGCGCCCGCGTCGCCCGCGCGACGCACGAACCCGCCGCCGTTCTCCTCTGTCACAGGCCATAAGTAAATAATAAATATCGCTGGACATTACACACGGCGCCATCTAGTGCCACACTAAGCAACGAGGTACGTGTCGTGGACACCAGATAGTTGATATACTACATAAATACTTTTTGTTTGTAAATACATACTTATTATACATATAAACATGGATCGTTAACTCTGAAACTCGGAAACAAAGGTCCATGCTCATCATACAACCATTTGCTCCTACCGAGGTTCGAACCCGGGACCTTAAGGTGGTTGCTTCAACGCGCTTTCCCATACATTCTTTTTGATATAAATTCTCGATACTTATATGCTTTTTGTAGAAGTAATGAAACAACTTGATATCATTACGAATTAGTGTTGTCGCAAACCCCTTCAAACATAAATAAATAACAAGGATTGTAGGATTTCCAGGGCCGAAAAAAAACGAAAAATCTTTGCAAGTGTGCGTGCTTGGAGTCACGCCATCTATCGGATTTTCAAAGAACAATCGAACCTCTTGATTACTAGATGGCGTGGCGTTGTCATTGTAAGGTAGTCGAAGTAAGTGCGTGCGGGAGTTTTGACTCGCGAATAATTCACATTTCGTTCGTCTAACAAGTAGGTAGGTAGGTACTGCTGCAGCGGTTTTGTTTGGGTGAATCAGATTTATCATTTTATTATTGAATGATTTGAAGTTAGAAAAAATCTTATTATGTCATGTTGTTCATCCAAACCAAAGTTTAAAAGTACCTATTAGGAATGAAATGTGTAGGTAATCGGAGTTGGTTCTAATTTTATTGTGTGATAGCTAAAACTTATTAGTTATTAACAAGTAGGTATTCAGACATACCTATAAACTTTAGTTTTGTACGTGGACTTTTCGCGGTTTATGTAATAAACTAATAATGTAGTTACATTATTTATTTATTTATTTATTTATCACAAACACAACTAACATTAAGTACAGGGAATTCCTAATGCGTTAGTGTGGTAATTAATTAAACTATTTTAAATAACATAATACATACAACATTGTTTTTGTGAATTCATTCAGAGAGCAGGAAAATAAATCGATCTTGTCAGCAGTGTCATTCAGTGCGTGCAAGGCGCGCGTCAGTGGCGCTTTGCTGAGCAAGTTGGTTCGTGCGTGAGGCACCGCTAGTAACCGTGGCTTCCGGCGCCGGCGGCGCCGCAATACATAATTGTCAGGCACATTTAGACGTAGGTATCTCTTTCAAAACACCGGAATTATATGTCTTACCACGTAATAGTTTTAAAACATATGTGGTTATAGCTAGGTCCCTCCTTGTCTCGAGTTTGTTGTACCCGACCATACCGATAACGAATAAGGTCGGATTATATACCTAAGTAACATTACATTCATTCATCACACTATTTATGAAGGTAGTTTAGGGTAGGTTTTATAAGGTAGGTACCTACTGCCTGCTTACTTACTAAAACTTACGCGACGCAGTCAAGGTCATGATGGGAGAAAAATAAGTGCCGTAACTATACCTACATAGTAATGAATAAAACCCCAATGAAAAACACAAACCTTACAGTCCGTTCAATCAATTTTGACTTCTATTGCGTTACCTTACAAATGCAGTAAACACGACGAATAACACGACGTATTGTAACCACGTTTTTGCTTTTAATGCCATTCTTATGTCTACGGAATAAAAGTCAAAATCGGTTGACCGGACTGTAAAAAGGCGAAGTTATGCGAACTAGAGCTGTTTGTGTTATTGTGTGTGTTACCACGTTTGAAGAATTTGTATTCTTAGCAACTAGCCCTGACGGTAAATTTATTTCAATATAGACCCGGTGATAGATGCGACACTAACAACGTAGACTTACAAGAAATAATTCTACACATTACGTAAAAAATGAAAATGATGAAAATTTTCGGTTTTTTCTTCATGGGTGTCGTCTTCGTGGTTTTTGGGCTGATATTGAAATTAGGTCAAAATTAAAATATATTTTTTAATTAAAAATTCATTCATTTAAAAGTAACTTACCTATATCTAACCAAATCATAGTTTGCAGAAAACCTGCAAAAAAAAAAGAAATGTGTGCTGGGCCACATACTAGAAGTGAAACTTCAACGGACAAGTGGAAAAACGAATCGAGTTCATTTGTTTTTTTTTTTTTTCAATAAATCGCTTTCTATTTTGCAAGCCAATTCGAAATTTAAAAAATACCTTTGATATGTTACCTCCTTGGTTGCCCTTGCCATGTTTCAGAGTAAAAGATCATTCCATTTTTAAATAACACGACAGATATGAGTTTACTATGTAATTTATTTGGCCGCTAAACACGACAGATATGTATTTTCAACCGACTTCCAAAAAGAGGAGGTTCTCAATTCGACTATATTTTTTTTGTGTTTGTTCGTTCCGATTTTGATAATTCTTTTTTTATTTGAAAGCTGGTGGTTCCCATGTGGTCCCATTTTAATTTGGTGAACATCTGATGCTGTTCTTTAGAGATATACAATGGAACTCTTCAAAAATAGACGGCAAATCTGCCGTGATTGTTGGAATCGCTTGGATGTTTATTGTTTGTTTATACAACATCATAACGTAACATCACGCCTGAATGCCCTGAGGGTACCCCCTATGGTATATGCCTATGGTATATGGGGTGCAGATGTGTACAATACGTCCAGATTTCGACAGTTAGGTATGTAAAGTTAGAGCGTTCGTGTTCCACGCGCGCCTTAAAGAGATGGCAAATATTTGTTTGGGAACAACTAAAAATGAAAAATTAAATGTTTTATGAAAAAATAAAACCGACTTAAAAAAATAAAAAAAGCGTAAAATAACTTTAGCTTCAGAAGTCGGTGACAAAAAAAACTAAATCAATCAAACAAAGGTCACCGACTTCTGAAGCTAGTTATTTTTCGCTTTTTTGTGTTTTTTGAAGTCGGTTTTATTTTTTCATATAACTTTTTCAAATAATGCTCAAATTTCCAAGCATGTTTGAGGAAAAATCTTATTACCTAGTCATGTTGTTCACCCAAACCAGTTTGAAAGTAGGTGTCTATAAAATAAACGCCCTAACTATACCTAATAATAATGAACACAATGAAAAACACAAACCATACAGTCCGTTCAATTGATTTTGACTTCTATTGCGTTGCTCTACAAATAGGTAGCTGCGCAGTTGGTATTGTAACCACGTTTTTGCTTTTAATGCCATTCTTATGCCTACGGAATAGAAGTCAAAATCGGTTGAGCGGACTGTAACAAAGGCGAAGTGGCGAAGTTACGCGAACTAGAGCTATTTGTGTTATTGTTTGTGTTCCCACGTTAGGGTATTTTCCCTAAATTTAGGGATTTTTTGAAAGAATTGTAGATTTTGGCAGAATCTTAGAAAACCAAAAATTAGCAGAATTAGATATTGGTGTCGATTCTGTTGTGCACAAACTAAACTTAATTTAGGCTAATGCTATCTTTTTCTCTCTAATAAAACGAGAAAGAGACGGACGTTATTTGAGCTGTCAAATTTATTTGGAACTAATATTTCCATACAAATGAAGGGTGCACTTAAAAACATATCGACTAAAAACACGGTGAAGCGCAAGGCATAAACTAGTTTGACATCTCTAACTTAGTTCATAGCTATAGCCGTCCTTTTCTCGCACTGCCTTTTAGTAAAAGATAGCAATAGCCTAAATTAAGTTTAGTTTGTGCACAACAGAATCGACACCATTGACAAATTACCTGTGCTTCACTTGGGTATAATTCGACTAAAATATCTGCGGTCGATGCGCGCTCCGCCTCCTCCACATCCTAACAGAATCAAAATCACAAAATCGATGGGCGCTATTGTACAGTGCTTCCTGAAATTAGTTTTTCACGACTTTCTGCTCTAAAAGATTTCAACGTAATGAAACATAAAAAAAAAATATTACATGTTCTGGACAGTCATCGGTAAGTGATTTTACCTATGTATGCTGCAAACACTTATTTTATTGTGATTTAAAAACATTATTAGACTAGCAGAATCTGGGCAAGCAGCTGGCATAATGTTCTAATTAAATCTGGCCACACTGCAGTCTGTGGTCACGATCAGTCAAACTGACAACTACCAACCTTACCCTATGCTGACAACTCTGACGTTTGACTTGGCCTTGTCGACACGAACAAAACGCTCCACTGCTCAACTCAATACCTACTTAAAAAATTTGCTTTTTACTGGTTTTCAATTCAACTAATACAATTTTTAATATTTTGTTATAGGATCCATTTTCTCTTTATTTTTCAGGTACAAAAATATGTTTGCGTCAAAGACGAACAAAAAATCGTACAAGCGACATCAGTATTCGGGGCCACGGAAATCTAAGAAAACTTTTTTGTTACAGGTATTATAATGAGGAAAATGCGGTTGTAGAGATAAAATGTTTTCCTTCCTTAGCACGGAAATCTCTAAATATAATTGCAGCATCAGAAAATAGAAATTTTCCCTTGCATTTGGAAAATACATGTTTTGGTTATGAATAAAAAGCATAATTATTACTATCAAGTAAGTTACAAATAATATTATAAATTGTTTTTTTTTTATTTATAAAATTACTAGCTGTTGCCCGCGGCTTCGCCCGCGTAAAGTTCGGTAACCGTCCCACTTGATCATATTAAAGGGATAAATAGTGTCCTACGTGTTAATCCAGGTTATGATCTATCTATAAGCCAAATTTCATAATCATCACAATCACCATCACTATCACAATCAATCACAATCACCATCACCATCACAATCACAATCACAATCACTATCACTATCACAATCACCATCACCATCACAATCACAATCACCATCAGTATCACAATCACCATCACCATCACAATCACAATCACCATCACTATCACAATCACCATCACTATCACAATCACCATCACTATCACTATCGAATCACCATCACCATCACTATCACAATCACCATCACCATCACCATCACTATCACAATCACAATCACCATCACTATCACAATCACAATCACCATCACTATCACCATCACTATCACAATCACAATCACAATCACCATCACCATCACTATCACAATCACCATCACTATCACTATCACCATCACTATCACCATCACTATCACAATCACCATCACCATCACCATCACTATCACAATCACAATCACCATCACTATCACAATCACAATCACCATCACTATCACCATCACTATCACAATCACAATCACCATCACCATCACCATCACTATCACCATCGCTATAACCATCACAATCACCGTCACTATCTCAGTCACAATCATCATTATCACAATCATCATCACCGTAATCACAATTATTATCATCGTAATTACAATCATCATCATCATAATCACAAACACCATCACTATCACAATCACTATCACAATCACGATTACCATTACTATCACAGTCACAATCACTATAACCATCTCCATCACCAACGGTATAACCATCACAATCACCGTCACTATCACAATCACCATCACCATCACCATCACAATCACAATCATCATCATCGTTATCACAATCGTCATGACAATCATCATCATCGTTGTCACAATCATCATCATCGTTATCACAATCGTCATCACAATCATCATCATCGTTGTCACAATCATCATCATCATTATCACAATCATCATCATCGTTATCACAATCATTATCATAATTATCACAATCTTCATCATCGTAATCACAATCATTTTCATCGTGATCACAATCATAATCATCGTAATCATAATCATTTTCATCGTAATCACAATCATCATCTTTGTAATCACAATCATTATCATCGTAATCACAATCATCACCTTCATCATCATTATCACAATCATCTCAATAAATCAACAATAACCCTGTATAGAAGTCGAATCCGCCATCTTCTGGATCTTAAAATAAATGCCATATTCGTAATCTGCACCCCTGATTATCTCGGTATCGACACCCATATTGATTTTTAGACATTTCAACCCCATCGCACCCTAACAGGGAATGAAGGCATTTCAGGTCCGCCACATTTAATCTTAAAATCGTTGTTATTGTGATACACCCGACCCGATACACCATACAAACAATACCGATGTTGATTTTCAAACTTTGTTACCCCATTTCCCCCTTTAGGGGTTGAATTCTGAAAAAACCTGAAACACAAATGTTAACTCATTTATCGATAGGAGTACTCCTGTGAAGTTTCGAATTAAACAGTCTTACCTAATCTTGTTTCCCCATACAAACTTTTGACTCCCGTTTCATCCCCTTAGGGGTACATTTTGAAAAATCCTTTCTTATTGCACCCCTTCACCTCATAAGGAACGTATGTGCCAAATTTGGAATCTCTAGACTCGAGCGGTTTGGGCTGTGCATTGATTTTTAGACTTTGTCACCCCATTTCCCCCTCTTAGGGGTTGAATTCTAGGGCACGCCACAATAGTGGCGGTAAGTCCCCTCTTTGAGGAGTGGCTTGAGAGACGCCACGGCGTCCTCACCTTCCGCCTGACGCAGGTCCTCACCGGACACGGTGTTTTCGGGAGGTTCCTGCACCGAATCGGGCGGGAGGAAACGCCCGGGTGTTTCCACTGCGAGGATCGACCGGAGGACACGGTGGAGCATACGGTGGAGGTGTGCCCCGCGTGGGCGGAGCACCGCCGTGTCCTCGAAGCGGCGATTAGCGGCGGCGACCTCTCGCGTCCGGCCCTGGTGCAAGCCATAGTCCGGAGCGAGACGGAATGGGACGCCGTCACCTCCTTCTGCGAAGCAGTAATGCTAGAGAAGGAGGTGGCGGAGCGTGAGAGGGAGAGAACCTCACAGCGTCCCGGCCGCTGCGGGAGACGCCCCGGGCGTCGGGGGCCACCATGTGGCCCCCGGCCACCGCAGGCGCGGGCCTGTGGACGGTGGGCTATGGGCTAGCTCGCCGTCCGTCCGTCTCATGACGACAGGCCGTGTCGACGGCGCGTTCGTGTTCCACGCGCGCCTCAAAGAGAGTCAGCAAAAGGAAGGGGTCCGGGGTTGCGGGACTATTCGAAAGAGATACCGTGGCCCCGGAACACAAAGGGCGATGAAGGAACATGGATGGGTTTTAGTCAGTAAAAGTCTGACACTCCCTCCTGCTCCGCCCAGAGCGGGAGAAGTCATTTGATGATTTCCCATCCGAAAAAAAAAAAAAAAAAAAAAAGACGTTGAATTTTGAAAAAACCTGAAACTCATGTCTACTCATTTATCAATAGAAGTACTCCTGTGAAGTTTTTTACCCCTAACCTAACCCTTTCTTAGTGTACCCCTAGACCACTTCAGGAACATATGTGCCAAATTTGGGATCTCTAGACTTAGCGGTTTAGGCTGTGCATTGATTTTTAGACTTTGTCACCCCATTTCCCCCTCTTAGGGGTTTAATTCTAAAAAACCCTGAAACCCGTTTCTACTAATTTATCAAAAGGAGCACTACTGTGAAGTTTCGAATAAAATAGTCTAACTAATCTTGTTTTCCCATACAAACTTTGGAGCCCCGTTTAACCCCCTTAGGGGGTGAATTTTGAAAAATCCTTTCTTAGTGCACTCCTAGACCACATAAGGAACCTACTTGCCAAATTTGGAATCTGTAGACCCAGCGGTTTGGGCTGTGCGTTGATAGATGAGTCAGTCAGTCAGTCAGTCAGTCAGTTTCTTCTTTTATATATTTTGATGTTTCTATTTGTGTTTATTTGCTAATATTATCTTGATTCTAGGTCCAGGGTCAATTGCGAATCACCAAAATGAGTAAATGTTACTTCATTTGCTTCGTATCTGTCACTCAACCTTTGACTGTCATAGAAGTCGACCATAATGAGGAATATATCAGTACTATGATGCCAAAACTGGTAACATTTTTCAAAACATGTGTACTACCTGAAATTGTTTTGAGAAGAGTCCGGAAGAATGCTAAATGTATTGACATCAAGGAATTAGAAGGTAATAAGAATAAAACTTTCTTGTTTACTAACATAATAACTTGATATCAAATACATTACAATACTTGGTTAGTCTAGTCCTAGTGGATGACTGCCTTTTTCTTGAGTCTCTGAGGTTTTGAGTTCAGTATACGATAGTCTAACAAAACCGTGTAAATTATCTGTTCTAGTGCAAACTCGTGCTTCTACATCGGCTTCCAGCTGTTGATTTCAACATTATTCACCGAGATTCGGACAGAGAGCTTCAGCCAGAGAGCCCCTCAGCTGACCAGGTCATGACCTCTGACCCATATACCTATCAGCTGACCTAGATCGTTGACCCCCTGACCCTAGTACTCATCAGCTGACCAGGTCATGACCCCTGATCTTAGTACGAACCAGCTGGTCCATGGTCACCAACCTCTGAACCTCCACCCATGTGTAACCAGGTCATCGACCCCTACCATAAGTACCTGTCAGCTGGGCCGGGTCAACTATGTACTAATAAGTGTTCCAAGGCTTTGTATATGTATAAAGTGAAGATAAGAACTAAATAAGCTTTCAAGCCAGTAGGAGTTTTTATTTGAAATCCCCAACAGTTTGTAAATATGTGAGCACCATGTACCTATCCATCACAGTCATAATTAATTTATGTCATTGCTTTATTTTTTATTCTTTTTACCTGTTGTGGTACACTAATTTTATTATAAATGTGAGCACCATGTGGCCATTTAGTATATTTTATGTACTTTTGTGACATGAACGAGCATGGCAGTTGAGAATTTGACATGCTGTTTCGCTGATGTTGGCGCATGTGTTGGATCATAGTTTCCTTCAAAATGTTTGAGCAGAGTGGTGCTGATCCACGTGTCATGCTCGTGAATGGCCGCCGTTATTTGAGACTGGTCATCTCTTAGCTGCCAGGTCACATTGTTAATCTTTGTAGGTATTGAAATGTTTTACATTTTGTATGATTTTGTAACAACCTGTTTTTAAAAAAGGGTCCATGTGTAACTAGAGACTGAGTCCTTGACAATTCAATAGTGCCTGTAAATGGTATTTAAATAAATGCTTTGAGTTTGTATCAATTGTATTTTTTTGCCTTCAACAATTTATTGTATAATGTAGTTGAAGGGTGGGCAGTGATGTGTAGGTTGTATGTTCAAACCCTGACAGGCTCTTTATTTTGGGTAAATGAATACTAATACTACTTGAATAAAAAGCATTACTTACAATAGTTAATTTTATAATTAGTGTAAAACAACAAAACCACATTCATATTTTGTTAGAACAGAACTTCATTGCGGCATTGAAAACAGATGCAGTACTTTTATCAAATGGCACATACTACACAACACATATAACACAACTAATTTAGAAGTTAGTTAATCTATAACACAATTAATTTAGAATTTGTTATGTACAGAATGAGGAATCACTTTGACGTTTGGTGGTGGAACAAAATTAAATCATGCTAAAGTCATCAGACATAAACAGTTCTTTACGTAAACTTTATGCTCCAGAGTAACTCAACTTTTGGACATAGCCGATTGCGTTGTCACCGTAAGATTCCCTTGTTGAAAGAACCTAGGTACGGTATGAAAACTTTGATGTTTACTTCTAGAAGTATAATCCGTACAACCATGTCAACACTAACTAGAGATGGGTAGCTATTCCAATAACTAGCCAAATAGCGGCTATTAATGAAATAGCCACGGCTATGATATCCGTCAATACGATAGCTAGCTATTGGCTACTGGCTGGCTAGAATACGGCACAGCAGCGGATAGCTGCCCCAGAGTATAATATAACTACTGCGTTTTGCAGCCGTCGCGATATTCGGTAGCCGGCTAGCCGGAGTAGCCGTTAGCTAACTAGCTGTGTGCGTGCTCACTGCGCTGAGTAGGTAGTGACGTAATGTGAGACGCGAGTGCGAACTTCATTCACAACGCACATCTCTTTCTCACAATAGTCACAAAATAGAATAAAGAAAGAGAAGGCATTGTATCTTAGTAATTTCGTTCGGTTAGTGAGTAAATTTACGAAACACGATAGTTAGAAAGGTAGTAGCTAATTACAGTTAGATGTGAAGGAATTTGATACTAACTACACGATTTTAAACCTAATTTCAGTCAAGAAATGGGTTTAAATCGTTTAAATTATCAGAAGCGCGACATCTGTACTTTACTTGCATAACTAAAGTCTGAGTCGATTTAAAGTACGTAAAGTAAAAGTTTTTTAGTTCATACAAACAGAGATGACGCTACTGTAGATTTTCGTTTTCCTAAAATAATAATACGTACGACCTACGAGGGGAAGTCAATTCTTTTCAAAAGATTATGAATTAAATAAAAAGTAAATGAAAAACGAAATTATGACATTACCTAACTTAATGACATCTAGACTTGTTGCCGCGGCGAGGATCGAACTCGAATCGCAGGGCAGTTGACTGTTATTCCCGCTGCGCCGCTAGCCGCTAGCGTGCGCTAGCCGTTATTGTTCAATAGCCAAGTAGCCAAAATAGCTGGCTATTCCACCACAAATAGCCGGCTAGCTAAGCTATCGAAATTTCGGCTAGTTACCCATCTCTAACACTAACTTTCGGTAGATTCGAGTACTAGATGCTGATTGGTTGATTAAAACACGTTCCGTTTCAAGTTTGGTACTTTTGATTGGTAATTATTGTTAAAAATAAAAACGTTGCAGTGGCCCTTCTTGTACGTTTTTTTTTTACATTTTAGCCACAAAATATTGATAAATATGATATCTGCATCTTTCCTAATTAAACGTTTTTGATGAGAACGCCATCAAGCGGTTCAGAAAGTAAACTATTTACGTGTGCTTGTGTGTGTGCATGGTGTGTACAGATTTGAAGTGGAGACGGCTGGTGGATTTGACACCAAATCTCCGTTTGAGAAGAGTTAACAAGTAAACTGTTTATGTGGAAAAATCAAGACAAAAGGCTAGTTCGCGCAATTAGAATATTGTCTATCTTAGTTATTTAAGTTAGGCGTAAACATAAATAATACCCAAATGCGAGACTACAACGCTATCTATTGAAAAAACGGCGGCGGGATGATCAAAGGAACCCCCTTAAGAACGTAAGGCAGCCTCAGTACCGCTGCGCCATTCGAGCAAATTATAACTTGAAACTGTGCAAGGTCATCATCATGATTGCATTACCATTTAGGAGTACCGAGTACCTATGCCAAATAGGATGGATAGTTCTCCATTGAAAGAGAGGATTCCACCCGACGGGTATATAATGTGTCTGATTAACTAATGCTCAACGGTTGTATGTAGCGTTATCTCGCGAATAACTGTGCGTGTTGGATCTGATGCGTAGTTCGTATAAGGCATTATTAATAGATGTTCTGCGTTTCTCGTATCCAGCTGATATTAGCGAATTTTAATCAGTCTTTTAGTCCAATTTATATTTAGGAATTATCGCAACATGGAATTTGTAAGTATTGAACGACGTAGCAAAAGAAAGTCGATAAAAGCCAATTGAAATTATCCAAAACATTCTTGCAAATTGCCTTACAAGCACAGCTTATATCTTATGATCATTTTAGAATTCTTTATGTTACTTCCACATACCTAGCACCTTGAGGTACTGGTCTACGAACTGATGCAGCAGTGGCCTGTCGGTGGCAGCGCCTCTACATCGCTCTCGTAACTCTATGGCGCACAGGGGACTCGACTCCGGCGCCCACGCTGGCGACGTCAGGTACATTTTCTCGAGGAGGAGGCGCATTAGTTCTCCCGCTGGAAAGTGACAAAATAATTTAGATTATTATCAGTAGTGGAGGAATGTTTTGATAAAACAACGTGTACCAGAATGGTGTGGTCATATTTCAGGGTCATAAAACTAAACAACTTTCACCATCATTGTGACTAACATCGAAATTGTGAAAAAAAAAACTGCTATCTCTTAATAGGCTAGTTTCCACCATCAATAAATTGCAAATCTATTTATTCCATCAATTAGAGCAATGAAAAATAATGGAAACGTATTTTTTGTTTTTGTAAATCAATGAATATTGACAAAGATAAAACGCATCAAAACTCGGGAGTGGGGGGTGTCAGAACGCACTAATAATTATTCCGCGGCGTGACGTATTGAGATTTTTAAAAACGTCGTATGTCCGTCAGTTTTGGTTTACGTATCAAAAGAAAAAATACGGATCAAATATTTTTTTGATAATTTAACTAACTTAACGATTTTTTCAGTACACAAGTCTATTATGTACATTTGGTTAGGGCATGCGGAATCCGATTTCAGTCCCATAGTAGACCCGGGAAAAAAAGGGTTTAGTAATAGGTACTAAATTGGCAATTGACAGCTGAGTTTTTCCTTCTGGTGAATGCTGTATAATATCTATGGCATGTTTTCGAAACAGTAAACTAATGATTACCATGTAGTACATAGATGGTGCTCCTAAAATGAGACAACTAGGTGAATGTTTCCAAAAGTGAAGCTACTCACCGTTCTCATCAATTCGTCGTGTGATAGCTTTTATCATAATTTCATCTCTGAAGTCCAAGTGGAACCTGTCGTAGTTCACTCTCCAGTAGATATCTGCAACAAGAGAATTGTTGATGAGTTTAAATTAGAACAGTCATGGAATTTAAATTGTTGTTCTGCAACATTAGAATGACTGAGAGTATACAATCCAGGAACTTTAATGTAGTAAGTCTGAAAAATTATACAATAATTATAAAATTACTCAATTTCGGAAAGATAATTCACAACTTACGATTCAGAAAAAAAAAACATCTATAAAATAAATAATACTAACTGTCATTAATTTCACTGATACTGCCAGTACTCATAGCTTGCACGAGCGCCAACGTGCCATTTCTGGACACCAACATATCCGGCACGATGGTAGCCACGGGCACGAGGGTGGGTAGCTCACTGCCTTCCTTCAGCTCGGCTACCGGAGCCTGCTGGATGTAGCCCGCCGTCACCAGGCTTATGAACATGTCCTTTAGAGTCACTATTGTTATGTTTTTCTCCTGTAAACACAAATTAAAAGTTGTCAAAGTATTTTGAAAAAAATGTCATAGGTAGGCTAATGATGTTGAGTTTCTTCAGACAATAGTCCAATACAAAACTAAAATATTTTCTGTTAAGAAAAAAGTACGTAACTTGCTGATTCAATGAGGGATTTTATCTAGTCCTAGTCACTGGATAGATGGCGCTGAACTTGGTAAGTTACTGCAAGGAACAGCACGTCACCTCATTTCACTTGGATGTAATGGTTATATTCTGAAGCTTCAGCAAACGAAAGTGTCAGTCAACGAGCGTATGTGACGTGACGCACTGTTTTTTTTGTGTGTGTGTTTTGGCCGTGTGGTATCCGGCAGAGTAGAATAGAACCAACCCATTACACTCACGGGTGTCGTATAAGGCGACTAATGTCTGAGGCAGAACACCTTGCGCCTCCGTAGACCAGAGAATGGGCAGCAGCGTTTTCTGTTAGTCTTTCATCACTGCGATCTCCAATCCGCCTGCCAAGCGTGGAGATTACGGCAAATTCCTCCCATCATGGGAGAGGCTTATGTCCAGCAGTGGACGTTATGGGCTGTTGTTGTTGTTGTTGTTGTTGTGTGTTTTGGCATTGGCACCTAGTAACGTAGTCAGTTCAACGCTATCTACAGAGTTCTTAGAAACTATGTTTTTTTTTAAATACTCAAAAAGAAAACCTCTCATTGTATTGCATAGAATTACTAGGCTTAAAACTGCAGCAGTCACACTCAAAGTGAACCTATTTCAAGTTAGCCTTTTACTTAAGCACACATTAATTGTGTTCTTGTCTCAACTTTGAACAAAATGTTGAATGAAACTATCACTCCGAGTCTTATCACCTAAGTTGTCCTGTACATCAGGCTGGCGTCTGCAATGCCACCTCCAAAGCATTTATTTAGCATATGAATTAACTCAAACTATTTATCATAACTGACTAACTGTAAGTGTCTATTAGATTAGGTACACCTCTGCCTAGGCCTTTGGGCAAAACAGGCATCATTTTATATGTGTTCTTGTAAATAGGGTAGATTCCTACCTAATGGCATATCGTATCATATAACTGCAATAACATTAGTTATGATTGTGCATAAACAGTGGCTGGTCTAAGATTCACTGTTTTAAGCTTTCACGGTTCGTAACTATACTTAAAATGTCACTTACAGGATATCTTCTGTGATTATTGTTCACTATTGAGCTCCCGATATTTCGACACTGTTGCAACGGAAGATATCCCATAAGTGACATTTTAAGTATGGTCTAAGATTGATAACTTTTCACTGGTGGGCAGCCTGTACTGCATACCTTGTCATCTTTATACTTCATAGCAATAGTGAACAGTAGCACCGTGGCAGTGCAGGTAGCTTGCTGCAGCAACTCTTCAACCAGCATCTCCGCCTCACTGCCATACTTACTCTTTATCTGCAGGAGATACCTGAAATATGACGATAAGATATTCTTGTGTCTTGTCTATAATAAACACATATTATTATAGACAAGACACAAGAATCATTTTAATTTAGATCAGAGTTGATTTCTAAAATTTTCACAGTGCTACAGAGAATAGAATCTTTTGTGTTGCTGATAGACATTTGAGAAATTGTTTCCTGAAAATATTTTGAAAAAACTTCTTTTTTGGGCAGTCATGACTACAACTATATAACTACAACTATATTTCACAGGCTGAAGACCATTTTGACTATTGGACCTAGCATGAACGAACACAAGCGCTAATACCAAACATGGGGTCTTAGGTTTGATAGACAGAATGGGCAACATGGTTTTGGGTTTTTCTATACACATTTTCTTAGTCTGATTTTTAATCTGAGTTTGTGATTGATTACTGGCAATCAGCTCACCCAATTACATGGGTCCTCAACTCCTTAACATAACTGTGGATACACCCCTGTCCACCCCTTCAGGGATACATGTGTGATGTTAGGTTATTGTATGTGTTATAAATACCTAGGATATCTTATGAGTAGCAGGACATTATCAGGAATTAACTTATAGTCAGCAATCACTTCATTCTTGGATGGTTCAAATGTGGCCAAATCAAACTTGAGGAGTGTGCGAAGACTTTCAATGACCTAAAAGCAAAGAGTTTTAAAATAATTATAGAGCGGACATTGGAAATAAAGTCATACAAAAATATTGATCGTAAACATTTTAGATTTGACACACAAATGCTTCCCAACGAGGGGGCGTGGGAAAGACTATTTGTTACTTAGTAGTAACAAGTCCAATACTTGTTACTACTAAGTAACAAATAGTCTTTCCCACGATTTTCTTGGTCTTATCCCACGATTTTCTTGGTCATATCCCATCTATCTTTTAAATATTTGAATGTCTTTGCCTGAAACTAAGAAAGTTAGATCGCTCAGTTAGATGGTTGGACAGAGTAAAACACTGGTTTGGAATAGTTGTAGGTGGTAAACCTGCCATTATTGTGCAGCCAGATATTTAAACTGTTGAGTACCTGCCTATACGATTGTCTGATAAATACATAGATATACTGGCTCATAGATTCATTGAATCTTCAACAGTTTAATACTGATTCATTTAACCTAACCTGTAATACTAAAAGCTATTTATTCCTCATTACCTGGGTGCGAGTGAGGTTAGTTGTCTTCATAATCATGCCGATAGGCTTACTCCCAAAGGTGAATAAGTCATCGCCCACTTTCTGCACGATTTCACCAAAATATCGGTGCAAAATTGCCGACACTACACGTCCCAGCTGATGCGACATTCTCTGTTAAATATAATAAAACTTTGACGGATATGAAATAATATATAAACCGCTTTACTTAACATGCATACATAATCTAAATCATACGTACATAATCTAAATCATACTAGGCGTTTTTTTTTATATGAAAAAGAAAGCTTGTACAGGTTAAGTTGTATATTAATTTATTACAAAACTTTATGTCAATCACACTATTCTGCTATGTCAAGTCAATTGAATTTACGTTTCGTTTCCGTTCGTGATCTAAAGTAAAACTTTGCAACTCATAAAAGTCGCGGTTGGTAATAATGAAAATCTTGTGACAATTTACTTCATTATTTAGTGACACAACGGTGTCGATTCTGTTGTGCACAAACTAAACTTAATATAAGCTATTGCTATCTTTTACTAAAAGACAGTGCGAGAAAAGGACGGTCATAGCTATGAACTAAGATGAGACTAAGATGTCAAACTAGTTTTATGCCTTGCGCTTCACCGTGTTTTTAGTCGACAATTCGATATGTTTTACGTGCACCCTTCTTTTTTATGGAAATGTTCCGATTAAATTTGACAGCTCTAAATTACGTTCGTCTCTTTCTCGTTTTATTAGAGAGAAAAGTATAGCAATAGCCTAAATTAAGTTTACGTTTAGTTTGTGCACAACAGAATCGAAACCAATATCATTGGTCTTAATGAGGGATTTTCTTTTTAGCTCTTCCCTAGTCGCTGGATAGATGGCGCTGAACTTAGTACGTTAATGCAAGGAACGGAACCTAAAAAAACAGATTTTAACAAAGTGCGAGAAAACTAAGTTATATTCGGAAGGTAAGCAAACGAAAGTGTCAGTCAACGAGCGTATGTGACGTGACGCAATGTTTTTTTTTCCAAGCGTTTTTGGCTTTGGCACCAACTATCGTAGTCAGTTCAACGCCATCTATAGAGATCTTGGAAACTAAGTTTTTTTTTAATACTCAAAAAGAAACCTCTGATAACCCTGTTTTTTTAGGTTCCGTTCCTTGCATTAACGTACTAAGTTCAGCGCCATCTATCCAGAGACTAGGGAAGAGCTAAAAAAAAATCCCTTATTGAATTAAAATCGGTGAATCCCTACCAGAAAATTTCCTCTATGATGTTCATTTACGAAGATCGAATTATGTGGACGGCATTTTGTATGCACACAAACAATTATGTCAATGTTTTTGATGTTGTGACATTATACAAATAGCAACCTTTGTAAACAAGTTTTGTCATTCGTCAACTGAAATGCGAAAAAGAGAGTTATTATTTTATTAGAATTTATCAAAATGAACATAGAAAGTGCTGCTGTAAATATTTTGAAACGCGGTGTTGAATTAGATACGAAGAAAAGATACACGGAAGCGCTAGTATGTTATCAAGAAGGCCTTCAGATATTAGTAGACAAAATAAAAGGTAAGCAACATTGTCAACTTTGTTTACTTTCATCTAAAAGTTTTAATTCAAAACGTACATAATTAATTTACAAAAATGTTCTTTCAACAGGGGAAATAGATGATTCTAACAAAAGTTATCTAAGAAAGAAGGTTGAGGAGTACATGAATAGAGCAGAGACAATAAAAAAGTTAGTTTTACAACAAAAGGATGCTGGCCAATTCCATGAACAAGTGCATATTGAGAACAATTCCACGGGCCATAGTTATAAAACTCTATTTGGAAGGTTTTTAGATGAAGAAGTACAATATGTTTCTGTTGAGGACCCTTACATTAGAAGCTTTCATCAGGTACTTATGTCTAAATTTCGTCATTCAACTGTAGGAATTAAAAACAAAACTATTAAGAAGGAACTACAAACTATATAAGAAGTAAAACTATAATCTCATTAAGGATTTACTGTGATACGTTTTTCTATTAATTTTCATTTTTCAATACTTTCTTTTTCAGTGTCAGAATTTTCTTAAGCTATGTGAACTCCTAGTTCGGACCTGTACAAATCTCCAACTGATCGAGTTGATCACGTCCAAGGATGGCAAATCTGAAGGAGATCAACGAGAATGGTTCGGAAACTTAAGCAATGACCTGTCAAAGTATAGGATCCAATTAGTTGTTAAGTACTCTGAGACTTTACATGATAGGCAGATTACGTGAGTATCTTTCTATTGATCATAATTATGTTTTCAAAGGTTACTCTTACCAAAAATACCCCTATCTTCTATAGATCATGGGGTTTTGGTCACCGCACTTAGTTCTTAAAGTGGACCATTGTGCGTGAGCCATGGTGGCCGTTTACTCCAACCAGCCCACCTCCCTCCAGAAGCAGATTAAACTTCCTGGCCTTCTCAGGGCATCCGCAAGGGATCTTGGTGTTCCCAGGGTCTCCTCGCGAATCTTGGTAACGCCGGTGCATCCAAGGAGCACATGCGCCACCGTTTCCTCTGCCTCCATGCATGCTCTGCACAGGGGACTCTCAGTGATTCCTAGGGTGTAGAAGTGTTTATTCAGTGAACAGTGTCCAGTGATGGTCCCTGCCACCAGTCGTAGGCTATCCCTGTCCAGGCGCAGAAAGCGCCTGGTCAGCTTTGTGTCTAGGGATGGCATAGCTTCCTTGGATTGCCTACATTCTGGTGCCAAGGTCCACCATTTCTCCGCTTGTATTCGAGTGTGTTCCTTTAGCCAGCTTTTTAGTTGCTTGAAAGGAATGGGCACAATGGGCTCGGGACCATGGGTCTAGTGCTGGATCCTCTTCTGGCAAGTTCATCAGCCGCATCGTTCTCAAGTGATCCACTGTGACCTTTGATCCATTGTAGTGTTACCGTGTTATGGTTTAGTACCATGATTCATTCTAGGGCATTATGGCATTCTAGTATCAGTCTCGACGTTATCTGATTACTCTTTATTGAGGTGGAGAACAGATACGTGCATAGTACCTCACCTCTAGTGTTGGCTTTGTTGCAACCCCAAAGCGGGGGTGATGGGCGTTCGAGTCCGTGCAGATGACCAGGTCCAGGTTGGCGTCTTCACAGTACCTTACCAGGTCGGCCATCTCTTTTGGTGAGCAGTCTTCATCCTCGCCTGGCATGTATTCCGAGGCCAGGACGATATCGGGTGCATCGCCGTCAGTTTTGAGCCTGACGGCTGTTAGATCTCTGGAACATAATTGCGTGAGTGTGGTGATAGATACATCTTTGGCTATATAGGCACAGGTTCGTGGTTTGTCTGTGCCTTGTGCGTCGAGGATTAGCTTACCTCCAATGTTACTGCGGATTCTGTTATTGCGGATCCATGGCTCTTGTATGAGTGCAATAGTTCGGGGTTCCACCTCCAGTGTCCTGCGTAGGCAAGCGGTTGCCTGTCTGGATAAAGTTTAGGGGACGGGATGTGGGCGGCAATGGGGTTAGTTAGGAGGAGATTGATCCATCGGATGATTCCCTCCCGTCCTACAGTCCGTGCCGGTCCTCGCTCAGTGCCGGTGACGATGAGAGCAGCTGCTCTGTCCACCCTGGTGGTGAGGTTGGCTTCCCCACAGCGTCGGCATCAGCCATCGCCGTTCTGGCCATCTCCTCTTCCAGTTGAGTCATGGTCAAGTCAAGCTCAGTCGGTGCTGGTTTCGTCAGTTCGGTGTCAGTATCAGTCTGGGTGCCGGAGGGACGGGTTTTGCGGAAAAAGCGCACGTATATCGACCCAAGTAGGTACGATATCCGCCGCTCCCTCCCCAAGGCCTTTTCGACTTCTTCCGGTGGGTTGCCTAGGGTCAAATAAGATGTCGTACCAGGGGTCCTGTCGGGTCGTACTGACCAGTCTGGAGCTCCCTTTTGTGCCTGGGTACAAAGAGCGCTGCTCGGACTCGGGTCGGTACGTCGGACTGTTTCATTACAGTCAGTGTCGTGTCAGTGTTTGGCAGTTCTATCTTGGGCACGTTCTGGGTCAGCCAGGTCAGGGCGCTGTCGTCCTCGCACCACATCTGAACCGTGCCATCCGCTACCCTAGGGTAGTCGTGAAGGCCGGGATGGATTTGGAGGGGTCGGTGCACGTGTCCATGATAAGGTCCTCGAGGATAAGCTTGATGTGCTCAGCCTCGTCAGTCGTCATGTCACGGGATGGAGGCGAGAGGCAGATCGCTACAGCGAGTCGCGCAGGGATGTCCTTTGTGGCCCGCGCGTAGGTTCTCTGCTCCCCTTGAGCGGCGTCCCCCTGGGGCGTACTCGGTGAAGCCGTGTCGTCCGGGCACCCCCGCGCACCCTCTTCTCCGCTCCCTGGCCACTTGGATCGGGTTGCGGTTCTGAGGGGCTTGGCACAATGTTTTGTGCCAGAGACACCCCGCGTGATAACCCAGACCGCTTGCCCCGCTTGTCTAGTTCGGTGTCGGTCTTGGGTCGTCTCGGTGCGGTTCCGGTCGTTTCCTCCGGCTGGTCCTGGTGCGGTCAGTGACGTTTCGCGCTCTGTTCCGGATCTTTCCGCGCTTAGATTTCAGCATGCGTACTTCGTCCACAGAGATGAAACCAGAACCACCAGATTCCGCTTCCTTTCCCGTCCCGAGAGAGTCAATGTCTTTCAACCTTGCCTCGACCTTCTCGCGCTGGAGTGCCAGCGCGCGGAGTTCGCTGCTAAGGCTGGAGAGTCGTGCTTTGTCAGTGTCATTGTCAGGGTTGTTTGTTACACTGTTCCGAACGATGCTCTGTTGCCAGGCCTTCGTGGAAGGTGTAACGTTTGTCAGTGTGCTTCGCGCAGAAATCGCAGCCGTCTTAGGCGCTGAAGTCGCAGCCGTCATAGGCCCAGCGCACACCGCTGGAGGCGCAGCGGAGCGCATTTGAAGACAACAATTTAATATAAACCTTAACTACCTTGATATACGGTCTAAGAATAAATTCGCACGCGGTACTCGGAGCGCCCTCAAGCTACTACAAGAGCATGCGTGCGACCATATCAAGGTCGTAATTAAGGTTTATATTAAATTATTGTCTTCAAATGCGCTCCGCTGCGCCTCCAGCGATGTGCGCTGGGCCTTAGGGTCAGTAGGCGCAGAAGTCGCAGCCATAGTTGTCTCGAGTGGCGCGTGAGCCGCAGCCAGTGATGTTGGCGCTAAAGCAGCCAGCCACGCAAATACCCCTAAGACGATCCACTGATCATATATTGTTTTATAGAACACCCCCATGGGCTCACAATTTTTACTTTTTCTATTTCTACCTTCCCCTTAATTTTTATTAAAACCCCTTTTCATATGTATATCTATACCTTTTCTTACAGGGTATATTTTGTGACTGTATTTTCTCTTATTATCCATATAAAATATTTTTCTTTTTAACTGTTTTCAGGTTAAGTTCTGGATGGATAATCAAAATCGGCAGAGGTCTAGACTATTTCAAGGCCCCAGAGAACAAGTTCTGTCTTGGTGTCTATGACTTAGATCTTAGAAACTGCCATGAGACTACAGTGGACATAGTGCACTCAAAAAATATCAAACAATCTTACGGATGATATATTTTATATATTTACTACTAATGAACTGCATAGGCTTGTTAAATTTAAGAGAGAGAGTAATAAAATCATTTAAATTTTGTAATATGTAACAGTTTTTTATTTGCGAGTCCTAATTTTTGTAGGTATATTTTTATCCCACAATTTTTATGCACACTGGAATTTAAACTCTTTGTTGAGTTTAGAATTGAGAATACAACAGAGAGCACCCCAGCGCTAAGCAGTGCGCGAAAATCCAGAGCGCGATAAAAAATTGCATGATTGAGAGCTTTGTTTTCGTCTTGAGTAGTTGAGTGTAAAACACTTGATTGCGAACATGAAAAGTGAGTCACTGGTTTTACATTAAGTGCAATGTTTCCGTTATGTTAAAGATAATAAAATAACCGAATGACGTATGTAAAAATAGTTAACCAGTCATCACAATATTATAACCTCCAATGGTGTCATAAAAGCTTGTTTGTCTATTTGCAAGTAACTGACTAAAGACCTACAATTTGACTAGTGAGGTAGTTCTATTTATCGCCTCGCCTCGCCTATTAGTGAACGAGGACTTACAATCATGTTATAATATTTTATTATGGGGATTTTCTGTTCCATAGACAATAATAAAATTCTACGTTATTGGCTTTCACTGGCGCCATTATGTCTGGGTAGTGGGGTAAGGTAATCATTAATTAGTTCGGGTATAGACAAAATACTTCACACAAATAAAAAAACAAAAATGAAATCGATAATATACTTTATTTATTTTAAACAGTAACAGTGGCGGGCGCCGCATATCGCAATTTCTTTACAAACGTTTACGTAGGTAGGTACACATGTTATAAGTAGGTAGATATAGCACACTATAGTTTACAATAAAATAAGGTGGTATCAATGCTAATACTATTCAGTGTTGTCATGAGTGATGTGGAGTTAATAGGTACAAAAAGAATCCATCGTAATACAAAACAGTTAGACCGTAGTTCAAAGAGATTTTCTTTAATCATGTTAATGGCATTATCCTCACCAGAGCACCATTTGAGTCGACTAAAGATATTGCCAGACGAAAGAGCCAGAAAAAGTGTTCTGGACTGGACGAGGCCTTAAAGTAAATTTCACCTTTGTTATGCATTACAGGATTCATGTGTTTTAAATTATAATGCCGTTAAAAACAACTTTAAAGCTGAGTTTACTACTCGAATGATTATAGACTAGTAAAAGTAATTTCACGATACTATGGCCTCAGGACTAACATAATTAAGATAAATAGTAAAACGAATAATAAGTAGATAGTACGCTATTTACAAAGCCAATAATGTACCTAGTGTAGCATTAAAATTTTATATACAGCAACACTTTTATATCAAGTGAAATGTATGCCAATCTCGTTTAAAACTATATATTTTTTTAATATTTTGCCAATAATCTGGAAATCCTTAATTAAAGATATGGTCTATTATTAAATTCATTTGTCAATTTATTAAGTTTGAATTTCAAGACGTTCAGCAATCGATTTAAAAATTGATACAAAATTATTTTGAATCGAATATTGCGAAATTAAATCCGTTAGAATAAAAGTTACATTAAGTATCTATATATGTAGACACATTATGTCACAATTAAATCATTTTCTACAATTCAGTCTCAGGAGAACTATATTCGAGTTGGTTTAGAAATAAAACTCTAGATTATTCTAGCCACATGAATTGGAATGATTACGAAATACCTATAAAGATATAATTGGAAAGTAACATTTACGTCTCGACAAGTCACAAAGCTTGTTCTATTTATTAATCGATAAAATCGGAAGTTTACAAATACCTCAATTTTTTTCCGATACAATAAAAATAAACCGATTAGATCGAGTAACAATATCGATACAACTAAACATAACTTTCCTTCTTAGCCGAGAACAACATAAGCGACTCCATGAGGTGAGGTCTGATCATATCGTTGACATCCTGCTCATCATCGAAGGCGTCTGGCCGGTGCTTGTATAAGGTCCTGAGCGCCTTGAGGCAGTGGATCAGGGTCTGGTCCGGGTTCGTGTCGAGGGGGGGGCGCGTTCGCTGCAGCCTTACCAGCTTAGTAAGGAGTGGAACGCCCTCTAGTTGCACGATTTGGTGTGCGATGTCTGGCATTACTGAGAGCCTGTGGATGAATAGGAGTGATTATTAAGGCGAATGCTCCAACCAGCCCGCAAAATTCAAATTTTCTTACGTTTTTTGCAATTTGCAGGCCAGTGCTAGGTTGTATGTTGATTAAAATGTTATTCGCGGCTGTAAGACGTATGTAGTCACAGAATTATATTCATTAAAGTCATCAATACAACTCTCTAAGTACATGAAGGTGGAAAAATGACTTTTTCAAGGTCAAAGTCATTCCTGCATCTTTATGAACTTGGAGGGTTGTATTGATTATTTTACCTTACGTTATTCCTGTAATCATGTCGATAGAAATTTAAATAGTCAGCCTAGGATTCAGCTACGAGTTTAGAAGTTTGACAGGTCGATTACCCAAGCGGCTATTACTTAGCCACGAGCAAAATTAAGCCAAGTTTTACGTGGGCGGTCCATGAATGGGTAACTATTCGTTTAAATTCATACCGAGACACCCTTTCATCCGGTTCGACTGCAACCAGAAAAGGCTATTCATGTTGACCTACCTAGCGATGGCTTCCGCAGCATGACAATGCAGCCTGGCCTGTGCCCGCAGCTCGGCGGCGCGCGCGCAGCTGGCGGGCGTGCTGCGCGCGAAGCACACTAGCGCCACGCTGCCCGGCACGTGCGACAGCAGCAACATGCAGCGCGGGATGCGCGACAGCGACGCGAGGAGAGAGGCTGTCTGTTCCTGTGGATATAACTGGAATTAGACCTTGATTGAAGATGAACCTTTTTCGAAAATGGATAGGTACTTTTTCATAAACGTGGAATATAAATTGTATTCCCTTGTCTGCCATGGTGATAATAAACGTTATCATAAAATTATTGTTAGTAATACTTTTCTGCCAATTCAGGTTTTCAATCATTCGCATTTCGTTTCGATAGCATAGCCTGCCACCAAGTTAATGAGGCTGTGAAAAGTGGCAGGTCGATTTAGTGTTACTTATTTCTCCAACAATCAATTTTAACCGGATTGGCATACCAAACCAACATATTTTTTTATCTTCGTTGTTTATCGTCTAGTCTAGACCCACAAAGACGTTAAGCAGGCGGATGGGTCACACTCCGAGTCCGCGTAACACTGGTCAGTTTCCATCACTCGTCAGTTTATTTAATTCAACCTACCTGTAAAAACACAGAGATATTCGGTCCCCGTCGCTTGACGGCTTCCAGCAGCCTCTCGACGGTGTGGTGCTTAGTAATGACGTCGACGATATCCGAGCCTGTGACGTCACCGTCTTTCTTCTCCAGTTCCAACTCTCGGACCAGGTTGACCAGACACGCCGTGCACAGGAGGAGGAGCTGGCAGCAGTCGGTGCGGGAGAGAATACCTGGGAACGGAGGTGTTTTTGTGAGCACCGGTTTTAATCTTGACGTTTCGGATTCCTATTGACTATGAAAAGTAGGTACAGTATGACCACTTTAGCGCCCATTAACTTACTGTTCGGTTTCGGTAGGTTACTGTCTCTTTGACATTTTACTTACAGGCGGTTTGAAACAAAACGTCACAGAAAAGGTTTCTTTGATTTTTCTATGAGTTTTCTATGAATAAAGTGACAGATATGTGACGCGGATAGGATATTTCAAGCTAACTTTGTCTAAAGGAACACCGATAACTACGAGACGTGTCATATTAACCGACAGTTATACGTAAGTAAGTTAGGTATAGAAAACGGGCCTAACTGTGCAGTTCAAGGAGGCGCTGCTTTTCAAGAAAAAAGTGCATCGATATGTCAAACTTGGTACATTTATTTTGGTTCCGTGTTTCCCGCCTGCACAGATATAGTTGGCTGAAGTTTTAGCGACTGTTTCAGTTTGTTTTTAGGCTAGTTGTCACAACACAAGTAAGAACTCATTTACAGGAGATATCATGCATGCTCCTTTACAGAGTAACCCTATGCAGAAAAAAATGTAAGAAAAAAAAGTGTTGGCACATCAAGATCAGTCAATTTTTTTAATAGATTTTCAACTTTATTGCTAAAGTATTAGATTCAAGGTTGATTGGAAATTTGACAGTTTCGGGTAGCTTGATGTGCTGGCGGAGTGGCGGCTGTATTATAGAAAAAAACTCAGATCATACCTTATTATGTTTTTATTGGTGTAACCTAAAGTTTTTATTGGCGTGTGCACATGGTTATTGAAGTGTAAAATGGATTTGTTTTTAGAGCAAGTTTTTACTGTCTCGAAAAGGTTTTTTTTTTAAACCAAGTCAAAGATTACAAGATTACAAGTTCAACGTTGCTAATTAATTGTTGATCGAAGAGTTCAACACATAGATACTTGCGTTTTGAAACAATAGATGTCGCTACACAGTCAATGAGATTGTATTTTTTGTTTTGTCACCAACATTGTACACTAGATGGCGCTAGGCGTCCTTTATTTTTTAAACCTCAACTTTTCAATTCATATTTTCGTTCAAACTTACCAGTAATATTGTCAACAATAGTGTTGAGATATAGATGCAACTGCGTTAGGTCGTAGTGCCCCCTCAGCCACGGGGCCGTGATCTGAGTGAGCACGGTGATCGCTTCTCTCATCTGAGGTTCTGGGTTCGACCGGTCTGATAGAATGTCTGATATGATCTCGATACCACCTCCCTGGAGAAAGAAAATTATAATGAACAATAAATCTTCTATCTTTACTGAGTTCCTCCTAAGCTCCCAACCAAACAATAGTAGGACTGACAGCGTTTCCCCGTTCTGTTTGTTTATGGTGAGAGCAGGATCCCAGAAGTAAAGTGTGAGTTATTACCTACCTGACTGCAATTTTTGTATGAACCTTAGTTAGCAATAACTATTAAGGCCCTTCTAACCCTAAAATTAGCAACACTATTTGTGGTGGTTCAAACTTCGTTTGAAATAGGTACTGTTAGAATAAAGTTCTAATCAGCTTGCACTACAAAGTGGTTGTAACGTCAGTCACTGCGGCCGAATAGTGCGAAATGAGTGGTTTTCTGCGATTTACAAAAAATCTATTGATTGGACTAAAAAAATAAAACACATAAGACCTGCTATAAAGTTAATTCAGTTAGTATGCAAAGTTTCATGATCTAATTTCAAGTACCTACTTTTTGAATACCAGCGGTTTATTGTTCGATTTGGAGGTAACTTTGGATTTTTTTTCTATCGAGAAAAGTTTATGGAATCGTGTTTTCGTCACACAAAGGACTTAGCATTAATCCTCAACTTTACCATACCTATATTTATTTCAAAATTAATGCTGCAGTATTTTAGGAGTAACGGAGAATCATGCTAAGCCATTTAAGGGATAATAAAGCCCTTAATTGTCGTCTGAAATTCGGAAGTACCTAAGTAAATTTTCACAAGTGCATGATCTCAGAGAAGCTGATAGCGTAAGAATGCTTTTATCAAGATCTTTTTAAAATAGATTAAACTGGATAAGATTAAGGGTAGGTACTACCACAATACTAATTTGATAACTCCGTACCTCTTCAAACTGTTTCACCGCATCCCCATTTACGCACACCGTCGCAAGCGCACGCAATGACAGGGCCTTTATAGAACTCTTATGGGACTCAATGATCGCCGTCAACAGAGCCCTGGGCACCGCACAGTCCACGAACGGCAACTCAGTGATATTCTTCATGATCTTCGTACATTTCTCGTGTAAGGAACTTTCTGTGGTATCACTCAACATGGCTAAGTGGCCGATGGACGTTAGAGTGCTCTTGAGGATCATGTCCGACGGTGGCTCTTCGATTATTGATACTAGAGTCTGTGGGAATAGAAATGGTTTGTATAAAGATAAATATAGATGTTGTATAAATATGTTTAGAAAATCTGATTATTCGAGTGGGTACAAATTGAATGATGTAATTCGTAAGAGAATTGTTTATAATAATGAATATTAGATGTTTAAAATAATTTGAAATCTCTAATGTTTTTTAGAAACCAGTGTTTTTCGACAGTAAGATTAGGTAAAGGAAGAATGTATGTGTACCTTCATCTGTTGAACCAGCACAGCCTTAGTCGTCTCCAAGAAGATCTCGATCAACGTGTCCAAATGTTTCAACACCAGGTTCCATTCAGGGTTGCTCTCATTCAATTCCACCTTCACATCTTCTCCTACATCAATTAACTTCTGCAAATACAGCTGTAAGGACTTCTTTATCTTGTCCCATCTCTCAGGAGTTTCTCCAGGTGGTTTTGTGTTAAGCGTTATGCTGTGAGCTAGCACAAATTCATTGATATTTGCTACCAATAGGCAGATTTGTTCCTCACTTGTTTTCCTGTCTTCAATTTGCCTGTAACGTGAAAGTGTTTTGCATAATCACGAATGTATATAATTATGCTAAGTTGGTAATTTAATTGTAAAAACTACGTGTTTCTCTACGGATATGGAGCAATGAAATGAAAATGATTATTGTTTTTTTCTTTACTGTGAAAGTTGCAACAGGAAACTACTGTCGATTATCGGTATTTTGATTAGATCTTGCAGGTTCTTGATAACTAATTCTACTAATTTTATTATCTTTCTTGCGACAGGATCTGACGGATCATATTGACCATTATAGACTTCCAGTTTCTATACTAACTCCATACCTACTAGAACCGACAGTAGAGTCCCTTTTCCAATGACACAACGATCCTTACCTCAAAACATCACTGTACTGGTGCACAATGATCTGTCCATGCGTCTGCACCTTCTTTATATTCCCCGTTATTGTCGCGGAGCTGGCAGAGACCAGGGCCTTCATCTCAGCACCCAGAGGCTTGCTCTGAAGCGTCGTCATGCATTCGTTCTCGCAGGACCCCACCAGGTCGCACAGCCAGTACTGGACGGGTTCTGGTTTCCTTTCGCAGAGCCGTTCTAGGCATGTCTGGTCTATTGAACGCTCCCGGTATAAGATCTCGTTTTGGTTGTTCAGTACTATTCTGGAATGGTATTCGCTGTTGAAAATTTTTGTTTGATTAGAATTGTGTTAGTAAGTGATAGGAAGCATTATCTAGGCGTCAAGAGAGAAGGATCAGAGCGAGATACAGTGATATCACCATACTAAACATACATATTTACCGGAAAAAATATATTGGTTAGATGAATCGGAATTTGTAAATGAGAGTTAAAACTGATAAATGTCAATCAGTCCGTTTGAATCCCCGCAGGTAGCAAGCCTCATATAATATGTAAGTATATTTATTTAAGGGGCTCCCCCATGCACACTAGCGCCACTTTAGTAAAAAAATCAGAACTCGTTAAATACACCATTAATATTAAATCTGATTGACATAATCAATGCTTTAGAGTTCTAGATTATTGACGTCTATTTAATTCATTAAAATATACTTCACTGTAGTTACAGTTTGAAAAATGGCTAAAAACGGCCGTTTTTTCCATTTTGTATCTGTAACGACAGCGAGCTATGTTTCAATGAGTTAAGCAGACGTAAATAATTTAGAAGACCAAATGATTGATTTTGTCAGTCAGATTTTATATTAATTGTGTATTTAACGAGTTCTGATTTTTTTACTAAAGTGGCGCTAGTGTGCATGGGGGAGCCCCTTAACTCCATTTTTAATTTTGTACCCATGTCCATTGAACCATTGATATATTTTTGAGTTTGAATGTAATTTGGTCTCACATAAAGGGATGACATCAGTGATTGCAACTGTTCGCAAGTTACGAGTATATTTATTCACTTACTGGCTTTTGCCCGCGGCTTCGCTCACGTTAATTTAGAATTTAACAATCAATACAGGTTGTACTCTAAATTTCAGGATGATCAGTTCAGTTGTTTAGGCGTGAAAAGGTAACAAACAAACTTACTTTCGCATTAATATTAGTAAGGATTCTTTTATTGGGATTAAATAGTACTTACATTACTTCATTCGTAAACTCAAAAACATTAAGGTTTAATAGAAAGGGTATCACGCAAGGAGGATGTTAGTCACTTAATATATCGTAAGACAAAGGATTTCAAGTGGTGACTGGTTGACCTTTTAAAATTAGTTGACACTGGATAATGGATTTTGAATTAAATGTACCTAATTGTTGTGATAAGGCCAGACAATGGGTGCTACAAAATGTAATGATTTTCATTAATATTCAGGAAATCGTAAGAACCTAAAAAGACTCTAAAGATATTTTGAGAAGGTCGTAATATTATGATTGTGATAGTCAATGTCAATATTGTAAGTGCAACTTAGTATTTATCATAACAATTTGATTTAAAAAGAAGATCACTTACCCAGTGTTAAAGTTTTCAAATAAATTGCCTCTCCGAGCGCTTTTCTTTTCACTATTTGGAATGTCCATAAACTCATGTGGAGTTAGCATCTTCGGCGTCGATGTGCATGCCATGTTTAGCTGAACATCCACGAAGTCCATCTCTCCTTTTAACTTCTCCCTCTTAGAATCATGCGTTAAATTCTTCATATTAGAATCTGTTTCGTATGGAGTCTTCTGTTTATCTTGGAATTGTGGTGGAGGAGAAATTCGTCCAGTTTTGAGGTAGTCTACCTCAGGCTTGTTTTCCGTGTTTAACTCGGCCTCTGTCCCAACTAGCCTTTCATTGTAATGAGGTATCAGCATTTCTTCTGGATGTGCCACGAGTACCCACGAGTCTTGGTCTTTGACTCGTGGTAGACCCAGTGAAGGTACTCGACTACCAGCTACATGCCCACCAGCGTGAGTGTCCACTACTCCAGGTTTCTCCTTCTTCGGAAATATCCTGAATATGTCCTTCGTTCTGTCTCCTTTAGTGGCCATACGTTGCTTGGATTTTGGTCCTGGCTTTTTGGTCGGTTTTAAATGAAGACTGTCCATTATATTTTTACCAAGGATGGCTTTGGTCGGTTTGTGCATTTGCTCGTTTTCGTAGGATATTTCATTGTTTGGTAAAGCTTCCTCATCAATGTACCCTAACGAATGATAGCCGTCTTGGATGTCTAGGATTTGTTGGTCTAATCTCTGTGCTTCGAAGTTCAGGGACTTGTTTAGTCTATTTCTTTGGAATTTGGGAGTTGTAGTTATTGGAATAGCATCCTCATTTGATAGACTTCGTCTGTACTCTGCTTTTCTGTCTACTTTCGAAACAGACGTCCTCTCTGTCGGTACGTACGATATGTTAGATATCGGCGTCCGGACTCTTGGCTGATTGTTTATAGCTATTTGGTTATTATCCTCAAGCTTCAAATATTCTAAACTATCATCTGATTTATACTTACTAGTTTCCAAATCCTTTACTGTAGCTACTTTAATAACTTTGGTGCTATCGCTATCTGTACTAGATATGAACGACTTCTTCGCCGGATACTTTTTCGAGGGACTTATAACATTAATGTTTTTAACTGGTACTTCTTTGGTATCTTTTTGTATTGCACTTTTGTTTATGTTATTTTCTTTGTTACTTACGGTGCTCGGAGGTGTTACCTTTATGTCTATTTTGTTTTCGATTTTTAACTTAGGTTTACTGTTTAAATTATTATTTAAAATATTTTTCGAGTTTTCTTTATTTGCTTTGTCGTTGTTTATATTTTTCGGCGTTGGGTATTTGTGTTCGGTTTTATTTACATTTTCTGTGTCTTTATCTTTTAATAGTTCCATGTGTTCCTCGTCTGTATGTATTTCGCAATACTTCTGCAGGTCGTACGGCGTCTGTATGACGCTGCTGCTCCGGAGTCGTGGCTTCGGCGTCGGCATGCCCACACTGACATTATCAGACAACGTCGTGTTGTTAGATACATTACTTTGCGACGCGTTTTTGAAACCCGCAGCTTGTTTCACAGTAATATCTTGATTGTTGTTAGAATCACTGCTACTTGTCGATTTATTGTTGTCTGTATTCTCTGGAGACTGATAATACTGTGACGGCGGTGGGGAGCTATCTGAATCCGAGAATCCAGAATCTTGGCTCTTGTGGCTGCCGGGGCTACCGTGACGCAGAGGCCATTGATTCATCTGTACGGGTTGCACGATGTCATCGGCGCTATTGTTCTGCGGCTCATCGGGCTGATTGGCTATCCAGTGAGGTAGCTGGGGCTCCCACTCGGGATCGTCTCGTGCGCGATTGTTTTGGTTCCACTCGGGCTGTGCCACCGGACTTCCTACGTTCGGCGGTGAATCACCCCACCATACCTTGCTGCGCGTTCGTTGAAAATTGGACATCCTGAAAAATAAAAAACATCAATGAGTCGTGGGAACAGCGTGTCTAAGGTGGTGGGTTTAATGATCGGTGTGAGTGAGGTAATGTGTTGGTCCATTACGAGGAGTATCATCAGAGGTGCGTGCCCGGTGCCCGCGGTGCGTGACGCTCGGTGCCTTCGAGGCCAAATTATCTCGTATGTAAAGTTTGTTTTGTTTTTGTTTGATAGTCATGGGAATTTGGTACGCCTATTGTGTTGATTGCTTACAATAGTTGAAGAAAAAAGTAGTAAAACATAGTCCAAGGTGGTATGACGCGTGCTTTTGAAATAATAATAGCTGGCATATCACGAGAACGAGAGTCGCACCAGGGCCGGTCGGCAGATGTTAAAAACCGTTGCAGAGGCTATTGTGCGCAGAATGCAAGGGCGTTCGCACATCGGCTGTGATTTCTCCCCTTCAGTTCGTACATACAAATAATAACACTCTTGCTATTGAGAGTTGCTCTCTTGCTAAGATTTTATACGGACCGATGATTCTTGATTACTAAACATGACCGCATGCTGCCAAGGCACCAAGTTATTTCGGTTCTCAGAGTAAAATAATTTAGTAAAGTAGTGTTTGCTTGGTAATGCAAAACTAGACTTAAAGTGGATGATAAGTCTATGTTTGCGTTCTTTAAACACCTTTTACCACCCGAAATTCTTAGAAGGTAGCACAGTTGTACAATCCATACAACTGTGGTGGTAGTTTGTTCAGGAATGTCTAGCTTTACTTACACTAAACTAACATTATTATTTGCGGTATATTCATATAAAACAATGTTCATTTTACCAACACTAGCTAAGTAAAGTAAAGTATGCCACGGTTTGCGGTTGTGTCTCTGACTCAACGGACTATCTGAATCATAGGTCTAGCGTGTTAATACTAACAAATTATAAAGGAACCAAGTACACATCACATTAGTCAGTCGATAATTTTGTTTACTGATCGATAAAAAACTTCGGTTTATCGAAGGAATTCAAGATTAATGTTTAAAGAAGTATGAAGAATTGCTGTAAAATTATAGGTTAGCCTACATAAGTTTTCTTTAAAAATAAAACTTGTAAAAAAATACCGGAAGCCATTTTTCATTAATATATTCACAAAATTATAAGTTTTTTATAAAATTACTATCATTGTTGTTCAAGTGAGTTGAATTATAAGACGTTCGATATACGTGAGTATCGTACGAGACAAGTTGTAAATCTTTTAATGAGCTTCATACACTGATAAATAAAATACCCAATTAATATACTCCAGACCCCAAATAAATTCGGATAAGGGCAGAAGAATGATGACATTGATTTTATAAAAAGCCCACGCCATTACGCCATAGCACCTATTGCAATGTTCTGATATCCATTTACCAAATATGTGATGGTATATTAGAATCGTCGATTGCATGCATCTTGTCTTGTAAAGGGCTAAATATCCGAGTATTAGGAAATGTTGCAGTGTTGTGTGTGTTGTTGCATGGCCAGGGCATGTTAACGACCGATTTGACATTTGCTTTGTTTTATTAATTTATGTTATTATAATTTGCCCTAAACTTTTATTTTTAATTGCTAATGTGTGTATAGCTGTAGGAACAAAATTAAATCTTGTTTATTCGGGAAACACTGAAAACCTATTTCTCAATCAAACGTAAAATCTCACCCACCTCCACTCCAATACATTGACATTAAAATTAATCTCCGAATCAAAACATTATTAATTAAAAACTATTAAATAGACTAACAACAAACTATAAAATGGCATCGAAAAACTCCTCAACGCTGTCATTTTTAATTGTATTTTATGTTTAATTTCCGATTATTTTTTTACTGGACATTTATTTGATTTTCTTGACACTGTAATTCTGATTTGATGACAAGTATTTATGTTTGTATTGTGATTTGTATTTATTTCGTAACTTGTGATTTTAATATGGGATTTTATGTCTATTATTTGTGAATGTGTGAACATTATAGGCTTTGTAGATTCCCAGATGCTTGTTAACTTTTATTATAGGGTCCCGGGTTCGAGTCCCGGTTGGAGCACATGTTTGTGTGATGAGCATGGACATTGTTTCCGAGTCATGGATGTTTATATGTATAATATGTATGTATATACAAACAAAAAGTATCTATGTAGTATTTCAACTATCTGGTGTCCACGACACAAGCCTCGTTGCTTGTGGCACTGGATGGCGCTGTGTGTTAATGTCCAGCGATATTTATTTATTTGTCTTGTTTTACGTTTTTTGAATAGTAAGCAACGACCTATAATTTTATTGTCGGGTCTACGCTGTCCCCCCATACTTAATTGCTGTAACAAAATAATACTGTAATACCAAATGAATTGAAAAGAGTAACCATGGAGTTTCTTGCCGGTTCTTCTCCATGGAAACGACCAACCCGAACCGTGCACCCTTGTCGCCGTTTTATAAGTGCCCATGTAGGTCTATGTGAAATAAAATATTTTGATTTTGATTTTGGAGATCCTGAAATAAATGTTTTTTTTTATAACATCAAGTGAACACTATACCTAGTTAACCGAATTTCAGTAAAGTTTTCCTTCAACTGGTTTACAATTTACGCTGTATGGTAATACCAAAGATAGGTATGGTATTTCAGCGGTTAATAGTACCTCTTCTGCTGGAGGTATCATTTAAATATTATTCCATATAATAGGTATATTCTTATGGTAAAGGTTATGTACCTAATGCGTTTTCATCAATCCTAGTTGCCTGCTTAGTAATGAATAACTGAATAAACATAATATTTATTTTCGTTTGACGTTGATGTAAACAGCTTGGCTGTCAGATTTCCCTGCCTTGTGTTATTTAATTGCATCCTAAGATACTTTAAAATCGTTTATATTAATCATATTAATATTATTATGATACAATGTGTGAATTCTAGGACACAAATTGTTTTGTGCATCTTTTTCTTACAATTAGCATGTAAGCTCTAATCCTGTATTGCGAAGACCTATGTCGAAACAGTCTCATTCTGCAACTAATCACAATAATTAATACTAAGTAGCTAACGATGGGCAATTAACACCTATTTGTAATGCGCAATGGAGATTATTTCGTCACAGATTCGTATGCGATGAAAAGAAAGAATAAAAAAAACAAAAACACTATGAATTCTTTGAATGCTAATCGACTATAATGTTTACAAGGTCTATTGACAATTAAATCGGCAATTTTTTTTTGTATTGCAGATGTTATTGATGAAATTCGTCTGTAATTTTGTCTATATTAATATTTTTATTTTATATATTATACTTATAATATAATATTTTATAGAGGTAAAATTTGTTTGTATGTAGGGGTAATCTTCGGAACTTCTGATCCGATTCCGAAAATTCTTTCACTAACGGGAAGCTGCATTATCCCCGAGTGTTACAGGCTACATTTAAAAGGTTTCCGTGAGTACATTCCATACGTAACGGGAGCGAAGGCGCGAGCAAAAGCTAGTGTTGAATAAAAAGGTGCCCAAGCGCATTCATATTTTATATTCTGTGGGTCTTTTAGACATGCGGGATAACGATTCCAACGGGCCCAATGTAATTGTATGGAACCCCTACCTACATTGCTAAAACGTGTTACAAAACGCAATCTGCTTATGTAATTGTAGGTAGAAGTGTGTTATGGTCTTATTTGTAGTACTTAGGTATTCTAACGAACCTGTCTACCTCTGTGGCCGTTACAGGGATGAAAAGATTATTTAAATAGAATCCGGATTGGAATCCATTTAAAATGGCATTCGAAATATGTATAATTCACAATGTGAGCTATCCCAGTAGAGTCCACAGGAAAGGCTTTATTCGTATACAGTGTGTTCCAATTTTTAAACTATTATTGTTTAGTTTTTTATTTAATCTGCTTAAAATTAATTAATAGTTTAATAGAATTCCTCAATAAGACTGTTTTCACCTAATTAAATTCGTCTTTAAATACGAGGCACCAAACTAAACAAAATACAGTCACCAGACAATTTGACATTGCATTTTATCAATCGACCTAAATATAGTGACATTATTATGGAACCTTGACGTTATCATGAAACCTTCACGACGTACGATAGTTCTGTGGCAGCTTCCTACATACAGAAGTAAGTGCAAGACACGCTTCAATGGTGACAATAAAATTCATGGATGATTCCTTCAATGGGTGTTGACTTTGAATAATTTTTAATTAAGTGTAAAAGGTTTTTGTCATTAGTAAGAGGATTTTCCGAATCTACTGTTTGATTAGAACAGTCGTTACTGGTAGTCAGTGGCCCGAGTCTGACAACCAGTCTTACCAAGGTATCGTATTACCTAGTACTAACTGGGTTGTGGAGGTCAGATAGGCAGTCTTCCATTTAAAATACTGGTATTCAGCTGCATCCGTTTAGACTGGAAGCCGACCCCGACATGGTTGGGAAAAAGCTAGGGTTCGTACAGACGAGCGGCACGTTGCCAACTGCAGATAAACTGCAGCCGTCGCCACCTGTCGACGACAGTCGTCGACGCTTCGGCGGCTGCCGCCAGGCGGCGCGTCGACGGCAGCCGTCGACAGGTGGCGACGGCTGGCAACGTGCAGCTCGTCTGTAAGAACCCTTAGGCAGATGATGATGGTGATGTTTGATTAGAATATTTTGTTGAAACCAGTATTAATCTAAATGCCATAATAAAGAGACACGAAAATTATGAGTTCTTTTCAAAAAACTTTCTACCATTAGATCTGCCTATCAACAATTTATCATTTGCTATACCGCAATTGGTATGGGTTTGGCTTGTTTCACAATAAATATCAATAAAATTCCACTTTCTATGTAACCGATGCGCTGCAGAATTATCTGTCGTAACTGTTTTTCATTTCATTTAGTAAAACTCAGTTTCTCAACGGGAGGTATAACCAAAAAACAATGAGCGTTAAAACGTCACAAAAAATGAGGAATCTCCGTCTAGTTTTTTTATTAGGAACAGACTGATATAATATTTATAAGTGGAAATGGTCACGGAGAAGGGAAAGCATTGCCGACTATACTACCGTAGCGCATTGACTGCGCTCCATTACATGCGAAGAGTTTTACGAATCATAAAAATATCATAAAATCATTATCACTCGTGTTACTTTTAATAAGTATAGGTGTTTATAATAATAAATTAAACTGTATCTCGGGATATAAGCGGCTTTGCTCTGATTCCCGAACTCGCGAGACTGCTATCTTATCAACGCATCAATCTTTGAATATCTTTTAATTATATTGTAACGCCAAAGATTGCTGATTATCAACTGCTACTGGTTGTCAGTTTATTATTATTAGCTCAAAGAAGATTACATATAATAGTTTTTAGCTTTAAGAATTTGAATGATAAATAAGTAGTAAATGTTGCTATGTTTAAGGTTATTTTGAAAAAGGCTTTTTTTAACTTTCAGAAATATGCCATGGTAACTGTAGGCGGATTTGCATCAAAACCTGCAACGTGAGCAAGGAAATACATAATAGTTCCTTTCAACAAATTGAAGCCAAGGATAGGTCATACCTTTTAACTTGGAGAATGTAAAACATCAGTATTCCGAACACTTCGCTATTCAATTTGAGCAAATGATCTGTGTAGAACTGTTGAGTACGTATAATCTGTAACGTAACCTTGTTTCTTTGGGCTGAGAGTAACATCTAAAGCTAAACGATTTCACTCGTACTTTTGATTTTTATGATGCAAATCTATGCAAATAGCTATACCATCAGTGTTGAGAATGTACGAAGATACAATCCAATAAAAAAATCACGTTAATTATACGGCACACAGTTTACGTCTCTAAACAAGTTCGTATACCCATCTCTTATCTTTCACACCCACTCGTTGCGTACAGCTCATAAATTCCGATGTGAATATATGGTGGCACGTGCACCTGGTGTAACGGTCGCGTGTCATCTGCTCGGTCTGCCCCATACGGCACGCTCTGCCGCGCAGTATGGCACGCGCATGCGCCTCCCATGTCCTCCTGCGCTCCAAATTCAAAATCGAACGGGAATTCTTTTTGACACGCCTGTTTTTGCCCCAATAACGGAATAAGAACTCATTCTGCTATTGGTGGTATACGTGATTCGGTTGACGCAATTTCTATTTTTAAATTATTTTTTACAATGCAATATGGCCAGTTAATTGCAGCGATTGAACAAAAACAATGCGTTTCGATTAGAAACACGACAGACGACTATTAACGCAATTAAGTGCATTGACATAAAAACGACATGGAATGAACAGTGCTACATTATGCAACGCATTGATTGTGATACGAAAAACTAGATTGATAGGCGTTTTTGCGACGCTCACCTGTCAAAATATTAACAAAAGAAAACCGTTATAATTCACACGAATAATCGATAATGCCCTAGCTTCATCGTTTAAATTGTTTGCTCTCCAACTATCAAAAATGTACCTTATTCTATCGAACATAAAGTCTACAGTTGTAGATAAGGAGATAATGATATGTGTTTTCGATGTAGTGATTTGATCTCTATGGTTACAGCCAGGTGTTGGCACTTTTTGTGCGTGTGCGCAAGGGTCGCGATGGCGCCCGACGCGCCCGTACTGCCCCGGGAAACGATGCACACCGATCAAAATACATGGTGTTTCATATTCTGTTGTAGAAAAACTTTAAAAACAAAATAGGTATATTTTTTGTCAATAAAATATTCCCCTTGCAATTTAACTAGGTATTACAAGATCTATTTAGGTACATAAATTAATTTACAACGTAACGACAACGCAAATGATTTTATGGAACAAATGAATCCAATAAGTTCCATAAAATCATTTGCGCTTGTCGTCAATTAATTTTAGTAGCTGTTTATAACTTTACTTTTAGAAATTAACCTAAACCAAGAGCATTAAAATTTCAATTTACACTTGAATAAATAGATTCACCAACGTTTAATCGTTAGTTCTATTTAATAAAGTATTTCCTATTGATAAGCATGATTCATAAACGGATTAATTACTTTTGTAATGTTGATGCTTAATGAAATGGTAACAGTTGCTTAAATGATTTCAGGGTCAAATGATAGGCTTGATAATCAGCTTGGTGACATAATTGAGAAACCTGTAATGGTTGGGAAGTTAGAATCGGCTTAAACTGGCGATCGATAGCCTTAGATAGTTACTTAATGGACATCAAACTGTGTGGTGTGTTATAGAGCGTATTGGATTTCATTAGAGACCGTGTCAGGGTTTTTAATGGTAAGGGATGATGAATTTAAATAATTACAGAATTGATAATGAAATAGAAGCCTTCGTCCACTAGTGGGACATTACAGACCTAATAATAGTAGTATCTGTGAGAAGTGGCACTTACCACAATAAAAAAAAAGATCGATTAGCATAAACTTTAACACTTAGCTTTTATTTTTCAGCGATTCAAATCCCTGAAAAGTAAAAGCTAAGTCGGCAAAAGAATAAAACCTTTGTTTTTCAATGACCTCGATTATCGGTATGACAGTCCCAGGAACTCGATGTCACAAGGACGCAAACAAATGAATAAAACGAACAACATTGACACAGCTAAATGGTGAAAATGTACATCTTGCTACAAGATCTGTCGGTAATTAATTTGCCAATGTAACTCTTTAGATTTGCAGTGAAAGATTAAAACAACATGCTTGCCCATTAGCAAGCAGTTTAAATGTAAATCAGTCCAATTTGAAAGGCGTAACAAGAACAAGTCACCTGTTTTCTATACATGAATACATCTCTCAACATCACTATAATTGTATTTTACTGAAGGTTTTGTCAGAATTATATTTACCTATAGTACTCCAGTCCCATGTAATAGGGGGCGAGGCGAATTCTCATCAATCGTGTACAAATTAAAACTCCGGGTGGCTACTGAATAAAAATTGATGGTAAAACTTACTTATGAGAGAAAGGCCAAAGAAAAAATGGATGGATTGTGTGAGGAATGATATGAAAGAGAGAGGAGTTAATGAAGCCGTGACGTCTGACAGGGGAGAATGGGAGAACAAATGATGTTGCGCCGAGCCCAAATAGAATGGGATATGAGCAGAAGGATGATAATGAATGCTTTACCCGGGAAAATAAATCCTGTCCTCATTTTCAGCAGAAGTGGTTGCGACTAGATCAACGAGGCCGTCAAGCCTTCATTTGCCTAGTTTTTAGGGTTCATCATAAGATTACTTTCTTGTCCGTCTGTCTATCTGTCACCACCGATTTTCTCAGAAACGGGTGGACCTAGCAAGTTGAAATTTATACCAGATACCGAGGTCTATAGTCCCTATTAGCTGTATAAAAATCAAGTCCTGAGTAAACACGATAAAAATATATGGGCAAATTTAGATTTTCGCGAAAACGTGTAAGTACCAAAATTTACCTTAATTTTCAACTTTTTTTCTTTACTTGTGCTGTAACCTTGCTTTTTAAAATTGACAATTCTAGGTCAACCGAAAGTACCCTGTAGGTTTTGGCTGACCTAGAATCACGAAATTTGGCGAGAACCAATATCTTACAGCACATCTAAGGGTTCTTACAGACGAGCGGCACGTTGCCAACGGCAGATAAACTGCAGCCGTCGCCACCCGTCGACGGCTGCCGTCGACGCGCCGGGCGGCAGCCGCCAAAGCGTCGACGACTGCCGTCGACGCTTGCAGTTGTGGCATGCCGCGTAAATGTGTGTCGACGGCTGCCGTCGATGCGCCGGCGGCAGCCGCCGGCGCCACAACTGCAAGCGTCGACGGCAGCCGTCGACGGGTGGCGATGGCTGCAGTTTATCTGCCGTTGGTAACGTGCCGCTCATCTGTAGGAACCCTATAGGGAAAAAACTGAAAACCGTAAATATGTAGTTTAATAACAAAAAAAGCGATTTTACTATTATTTGCGGTTGGTGCAATAGCTGTTTCATGGGTAGAACAGTTAAGTTTGTCCTTTAAAAGTTTGTACGAAACCCCCAGTGCGCGAGTCCGACTCGCTCTTGGCCGGTTTTTTCTATGTTCGAGTCGACTTCGAATCTAACCGGACGCTATTTTACATGGAGCGACTACCTATTTGACCCCCACAATCCCGTTACTGGGTATTACGATTCTGTGGTAAGACTGGATGCCAGACTTTCAGGTTTAGTCAGTCGTTTGTTATCTATAACTTGATTTAACTATAACAAATCGCCATTTCACAGGTGTGTGACATTATAATTCATTTGTACCGTATGATTGTTGCTATTGTACGACTCTTGCTCAATGCACACGAATAGGCGACTGATCTCGCAATGTTTCTTGTCACTAATTAATTAACATATTACACACATCAAAAATGTCTAGGGATCAAGCATTTTTATGCGGATTTCTTGAGATTGAGATGTGGCTTTGTAATAAATTTATGATTTTATAAATTTATATGGATCCTTTTTGGTGCATTTCATAATTTGAATCAGGAACTCTCAATCAAATTCGAGTAAAAGATGAAAATAAGCTGTCAATATTTTCCCTATAAAAACATACAACGCATTGAAGACATTATTAGTGCTACTGTTTCCCTACTACTGATTAAAACCAACGTTATTATGGAGCGGCGACGTCATTTAAGCAGGGAAGAAATGCTCAGAGCCGTGGGAATGATAGAAGCTGGTTCCCGGCAACGTACTGTAGCTTTAGCTCTGAATACAAGTCAGAGTGTTATCAGTCGACTTTGGACACGTTACCGAAGCACTGGTACCGTGGCTGAGCGCCATGGAGGACGGTATCGCTGCACCACACGGAGACAAGACCGATACATTCAAATCTTAACTCGAAGAGCTCCAACAATAACCGCCATGATGTTAGCCGTGAGGCTTCATCACTCTTCAGGGAACTTAATTAGCGACCAAACAGTCAGAAACCGCTTGCATGAAGTGAACCTTCATTCCCGAAGACCGCTACGGGTACCACCTATAGCAATGCACAATCGTAGGATTCGATATCAATGGGCTCTTGAACACAGAAATTGGGCAGAAGAACAATGGCGTTTCGTGTGCTTTTCTGATGAGTCTCGTTTTGGTATGAGACCGGATACAAGACGTATACGACACTGGAGAACCCCTGGACGCCAACAGCGATTAAAATCCTGCCAGGAAGTCCATCCTTATAGTGGTGGAACCATCATGGTATGGGCGGGTATTTGGATCGGCGGAAGAACTGAGTTGATTTGGATCAGAGGCAACCTCAACGCTCAAATTTATGCTGAGACGATTGTATCAGACGTCATCGTTCCTCTACAAGTGCAAATCGGTCCCTTATTTCAGTTAATGCATGATAATGCACGACCGCACACCGCAAGAGTTGTAAGACAGACTCTCGCCGCAGCTAACATCAATGTCCTGCCCTGGCCTGCTCAGTCGCCAGACTTGAACCCGATTGAGCATGCATGGGATATGCTACAGAGAAGAGCTCTGCCGAATATGGAGGGTATCCAGTCGCAAGAAGACCTTTTTTTGTTGTTGCAACGAACATGGGCGGCCATTCCACAGCGTGATTTGGATGAACTCATTTTGAGTATGCCAAACCGATGTTCTTGTGTTGTTAGTGTTCGCGGTAGAAACACGGATTATTAATTGTTTAAGTTACCCAATAAAATTTTAAAGAAAACTGTTATTTCAGTCTTTTTTTCGAACTTTAATGTTAGTGGTTCAAATGTCAAAAATCCCTTTATTAGGAAAATGGCAAATTTCTTTATTAATGCAAAGGTGACTTGGTTTATCGTTACTGTGACAAACGAAAACACTTTATTTGATGAATCCTTAAAGAAAATTTTAATTAATATCAATCAGGAGAAAAGTTATTGCAAAAATATATGTTGATCCCTAGATACTTTTGATGTGTGTATTTGTAACGTTAATTTAAATAGGTGTGACATTCTTGGTAATGAAGTAATGTTTCATAGAGTGGACTGTATTTATCTAGATAATTATGAAAGTCTATTGTAAAATTGTAAAAATAAATCTTGATAACTTTCTCAATAACATTACCGAGACATAAATATTTTTTTTTAACCAAACCACCCTGTATAAGATTAGTCGGCTGGTCCGTACTAAGGGGTTCCCCAAACGGTTACTTACTGGTTCGATCGAAGACATCTGCTCAAACTTGCTACAGTAAATTATGGGACTTCCGTTTCGGATCCCGACCGAATGCAAAAAAAACGAGCGAAAGTAGGTACTTATCGAATTTTTATGTCATGTCATCATGTGTAATGTAAGTAATCTAAAGCCATAATGGTCACAGGATGAGACGTAGCTCGTAGGTACCTAAATAGAAAAAAAAACTTTTTTTTACTGATTGTAGTCTAACAACTATTTATTATCAGTGTAAAATTGAACGCGATCAGCTCTGCAAAACCGCGTTCAACAACTGTCGGTGTCATGATTGTTACATTCGCCCAGTTTTTTTTCCAAGTTTATTTAACTCTATTTAAGGTCCCTATTTTAACCAGTAGGTATCACAGGACAATGTTGTTCACCTTTACGATGCAAATCAATAGAAAATCCATTCTAACATCCTAGCATTAGATTATTTTAGCATGTGAATGCTTCATTGGCGCGCAAAACGCCTATTTAATATTTCAAATGCATACGATGACATTAAAATTCACGCCAACGCTGTTTTTCTCCGAGAATTGGCTGTGTGTGTACTTACCACAGTTCAGCGGAATTTGAAAAAAGAACGACGATCTTTAAAAACTAAAAAGCTGCCATTTTGTTTTTACCTAGGTACCTACAATTTCCATAGTGCCAAAAGTACTAGGAATATTCCGTAGTAAAAAGGTTGGTTTATTTATCAGCTTTGCCAGCACGAGCGAGATACGGTTGGTTGAACGAAAGGGAAGCGTTCATATGGCACGCGTTGGTGGCATATGGCTGGTAACACTTCGTGCTTTTGCCTTAAAAATGAGCCACGTGCCAGCGTTTTTTAACTCAGTCAAAGATGTGCATATGAAAGTGGTCGGGGTATTTTTTTTTTATTATTGTACTAAGTACAAGTTTTTGTTTTGATGTTTTCCTATTTACCAAAGAATTTTCTTTCGTAACTAATCGTAACGAATTAACGAAGAAAGATAAGACGAAAGCTTTAGGCGTAGTGATATCATAATTTGACGACACGGTTGGCGCAGTGGTTGAGCGATTGGCTGCTGCGCTGCGTGTTCGGGTTCGATCCCCGCACGGTACAAATATTTGTATGGCCTACAGATAGTTGTTCCGGGTCTGGCTGTTTGTGTATGTGAGTTTAAATGTTTGTAAACGCACCCACGATACAGGAGAAATTCCTAGTGTGGGGCAAAGTTTTTCAAAAAAAAGTCGTAAGCTCTCTAAGTCTCTCAATGTAGACATTTTTGGGTAAAAAAATCTTAACAGTTTTGAATTTTGACAAGGTAAGGGACAAAAGCGTGACACAGACATCAGAAATGTCTATTTTGTAAGTTAAAGCATGAGTAATCTAGCTTGCCAGGCATTGTCAATATCGGTAGTCAGATTATACAACTCGAAGTAAAACACATTAACCATTACTCATATCCGTTTAAAGTTAATCAGGGATTAAACTGTCCGACCTTGTCGTTTATTCTTGGCAATGAATTGATTATAAGTTTGACATTTACCTTTAACGGCTGGTCACTGGGCAGCTGCGAATTACAGCAGCGCAATTAACTATTTACTTCAGAGGCAGATGTCCTACCGTGTATGGCTATCCTTGCGCTCGCTATTATAGGTGACCGTTTGAATTTTTAGAACGCTGTCATAAATTGCACTTTTTTTTAATAAATTAAGTCTATTTTTACTTGTGGCAACTGCGACAAGATCGTAAACGGGACAAAAGGCTGGTGGCTGCAAGATACCTTACGTAAACTGACGTAAACCAATCGGTAAGACAGAATACAGCCGCTCATAATTATGGATTTTGTATCAATATTCTGTAATAAAAACGATAAGCCCATAATAATATTATGCAATTATGTTATGTTTATGAATCATACATAATATGTTAGGTACAGCAGCTGACAAGACTATTTTTACAGGCTGTATGCATCTCGTTTCCTCTTTCCCTCTAAAAATATTTTCAAAATGGCTACCATTACCATCCTTGAACGGAATTCTAATTTCAACTTTATTTGTAAGAAGTATAGTAGAAAAAAATACCAAACTAAGTGCAAATAAATAACGCTTTTTTATATCCCATTGACAGCAAAACTATTCTCTAATTACATTTTATGTAAATAAGACCAATAGGGCTTACATACAACACATTCCCATACATCTGTCTCCTTTTACCGTAGAGGAATGCTCTTTGTCTGATCTCTTCCAAACTGGGAGACTTAATCATGGAGTCGGAATGCACGATACACGTGCATTTTCTTTACAATACCCCACCGTGTAAAGAAAAGGTGTATAAAGGAAACATAGAAGGGCTAGAAGGAACTTCTATATAGAAGGCTACATTGGAGAGATGGTTATGGGAAAGTGTTTGACTGTCCGTCCGAGGGAATTTTCAAGTCTTTGCTAAGTAGTGTTTATGCGCTTACGTAAGTATTTAAGGCTGGGGTATCTGCTAAATTAGCAACTCTATTTGTGGTGGTTCAAACTTTGTTTGAAATGCTGTTAGAATAAAGTTCTAATCAGCTTGCACTACAAAGTGGTTGTTACGTCAGTCACTGCGGGCCGAATAGTGCGAAATTAGTGGTTTTTATTTAATTGTAGCCTTATAAATCATTAGATCAAAACGCCAACACACTTTGTAAAGAAAAAAGTGACATGTTTTCGTTTACCTAAAAAATTTAAAAAAAAAAATGCTTCACTTGAATATTTTTTCATATAGGTACTACATATTAGTATTAGTACCTAATAATAAAGTTAGAATTATTTCACTTGTGCTAATTAAAGTTTAGAGCAACATTTTTTTTTTTTGCACATTTCAAAGAGCAGTTACATGGAGAAAACCTCTCGTTTAGTAGATACGGCCGCTTATCCAACTGAATCATATTTTAAGAAATGTCCGGATGCTTTTTAATCTTTTTTTGGTAGGTGTATCAAGTCAATAATGTGTTTAGTTTAAAAAAAAAACTTATTATTTAGAAAACTTCGGATAAATAACAAGGTCACAGAGAGTACGGATAGAGAGTCACAAAGTTGGACATTTAAATTGCGTAGCTTATTTCGCCAGCCTATTTATAGCGCAAACTTCAAAAATCAATAAATTAAGGTAGACCGTATCATTATTAATTGACTATGCAACACTAAATCTCCAGCATCCGGCAGTAATTAATAAATATATCCAACGTAACCATAACCAACGTGTTGCGGTCTTACGGACCACTTATCACTTCCTCTAAGGCAGGAAAATGGCGTTTGACCACTTTTCTAAACGATACTGCACCGAGTACCTGTGGTAAACTTTCATTGGACTACATGTTATATCTGTACTTAGTGAAAACCCTTTAAACTTTAAAGGGCTTGACAGACCTAATAACGTGGTCTTTGGACTATGTGTAGATGCATAGTCATGCATGCATTTGATATGGAAATTGTAAACCTAAAAGAGTAGGTATTGAGGGCCAATAAATTTTCACCAATGGAACTGAATACAATCAGCATAGCTAAACTGCGTTCATGAACTGTTACAAGAGTGTCAACATTGAATGGAATATTGATAGTAGCAGCTTTTAAACGCAGTTTATTATGAGCGATGTTCGGTTTCATTGGTGTAATTCGCCCAAATATCAATATCATAATTTCGGAAATGACTCTGGTAAAGATCTAGGAACAAGAAGAATGCGAAAACGAGCAAACATAGATTTCGTAGAAAGTGTCGTCAAATCAAATACACAGTACAAAAACAAGTGAATTCTAAAGAAAAACTCGTTAGCAACGTTCACAATGATTCAAGAATGTTTTTCCAGTTGGAAACACCTGTTTGCCTCGCCATATACATACCAATTGTTGTCAACGACGAAAAATTCAACAGTTTCGAATTTTATTTAAACTGAGCCGAATTTCCTTATATACGTAAATGATCTTCCACAAGCGATAGACCAAGATTGTGTTCTGTTTGCTGATGACACAACAGTTATTTTAGATGATAAAAATGGTGAATCGCATGAGTGTAATATAAACAACACCATAGATAGAATTATTACATGGTTAGATATAAACGCCTTAAAAATAAATATAGAAAAAACTAAAGTATTACATTTTAAAACACAGAAGAGTAAATATGTACACCTTAAAGTATCACATAGGGACCAAATAGTTGAACAAATTCATAAAACAAAATTTCTTGGTATTACAATTGATGAACATTTCACCTGGAAGGATCATTGTGATGAAATATGTATTAAAATAAATAGATTTGTTTTCGCTTTGAAAAAAGTTAAAGATGAGACCTTCAGACAAACTTCGTTAATGGTATATCACGCCTATGTTTGCTCCATTATCAGGTATGGAATCATTGTCTGGGGAAACTCTTCTGAAGTTACTAGGGTGTTGTTAGCACAAAAAAAATGCATACGCTCAATCTACAATATGGACTGGACTGATTCTTGCAGACCAGTGTATAAATCACACAACCTTCTCACAGTTCCTTGTATTTATATTTATGAAATTGCAAAATTTGTAAAAACTAACTCTTCACTTTTTGAATTGAAAAACAATATTAATAAACGTACCGTTACACAGTATCTACTTACCATGCCTATACCTAGGATTGTATTATTTAGACGTAATTGTGTATATGGCTCCACTCATCTATAACTCTCTACCTAATTTTATTACTGATCTTCCGTACAGAAAATTCTGCAAAATTCTGAAAAAATGGCTTATTTCACATAGCTTTTATTCCATAACTGAATTTCTCAAAAATTCTAATTGTCAATCTTACCATTACCGGAATGTATTGTAGAGAATTACCAAAATTATAATAATATGTTGTTGTGTTTGTATATTAGAAAATATTTTATTTTCCTATTATTTTCCTTCTGTTAACAATTTCTTTGTTTGGTTTTAGTGTTTAACAGCAAAATTTTGTTTTGTATTGAGTAACTTCGAACACGATTAGTTACCTAATTTAATGTATGTTTCACATTCAGTTATTGTTTTGAAATTAGCATCTAATTCTTTAATGTTTGCATGCCAATTTTATGGCGAAATGTGTCATTGCACTACATATTATTTTTACTATCTTTTGTACCACATTTACTGCAAATAAATAATTTTGACTTTGACTTTGAATGAAAAAAAATAAAAAAAAATAAACGAGGAATAAAAGAGGAGTTGGAAGGAGACCTTCTCTTGGTTATTTGTTTATTTTTAAGTATAGTGTTTCATATTATTCTATTGACGTCTCGATAAATGATGATCACAAACAAAGAACAAAATAAAGAATTACAAAACTTCTCATCATTTCGATAACAAAGTTAACATCTCGTTTTATCTAATCACTAAAAGTTGTATCACCGCGTAGCGAGACGCGATTACAATTACTATCTGAAGACGATTGACATTTTGTAATCTACTACGAATAATGCTTGTTTTATTAACTTGTTATTGAAAACCTTTTTCTGTATTTGACTCACTGCTTGTCAATCAAGACAATTAATGTTTGAAGACAAAGGTTCCAAAAGCAACAACATTAATTTATTGTATAATATTGTTACAAAAATGTACACATTGAGCGATTGGAATCGTATTCCAATTCCGAATACCATTGTGTTACACAATTATACTGCTATAACTTAAATAATTGTGAAGCCCTATCTTTTAAAGTACCTACCTATCCACTATCCAGCGTATAGGAATTAACATCAATGCGTAAATGAGGTATCTGGGTATTAGCTAAAAATCACAGTAATTCAAGTACAAATTCCCAGAAAATTTCTTCACTTATGAGCTGACTTACTAACACTAATAACGATTATAAGAATCGATTAATGACATAAATAGCGATCGAGTAGCAAAACCGAGTGAGCAAGTAACACAATAGTAATTAAATCGATTCATATCGTACGGAATGCGGCAAGTGGAGTGCGGTAAAGATCACCTGCTCAATGCTCGCCGAGCCATCGGCGTGGAATGAATACTAATTGGATTGTATTAAGGCTTAAACCTAGGTAATTTATCTTAGGAATTGACGCTGGGAGCTGCCTTGTTAGACTAGTAGTTAGAGCTAGAGTACCTAGTTTTACTGTACTTAGCTCTTGGGAGAAGGGCGATCGCTTGCTTAGGTTGGTCCTTGGATGAGTGACCTGACCATCCATTATATACACAGTTTCCTACATGCCTCTGAAATCCCATTAAGCTGTTGATCCAATCTGTCATTTGTATTTACAAACTACCTGTAATGACTGTCAATGTTTTTGACAGTCGTTACAGGTAGTCTGAAAGTGTGACAGCCAGACGTTTGCTTAGAAGAAACCGATTCCCTCGAATTTTAAATAGATCCAGTTTATTATGATACATTAGCGGTCTTTAAAATAATACCTGGACCTACTGAAGTCCAGTATTTAGCAATAAGTCCAGTCTTTTTGAGTACAGAGCCATCTCCATGTTATTCAACCTCTTCTTGAAATGCAGTCCTTAGGATTTCACTTTGCATTGTTGAAATCTTGGTTCCAAGAAGGCTTGATTTATGCTAAGAGTCCGTCTTGGTCTATTCAAAGGTTCTCATGACGTGTCAAGTAGTCACTGGCATGCATCACGAATATACGAGACCATCCGAACGATATGATTCACTCCAAGATACACAATATTTTATGAAGTTGTAAGTTTGTCATTTATCGTTTCGTGATTACCAATTGTTTTTAATATTAATGGTTAATTAATGATCTGCTTTCGGAGAATATCAATTCCAATCTAAGTTTATTTTTTTAATGGAATTTATTTCTTTATTTCATCAAAACTTCAGATTGCACCGTTTAGTGATAATCAATACCAGAACTGAACAGAAGAAATACATCATATTCCAGGCCTTGTCCTATTCTACTTGGGGTCGACGCAATACTTACGTATTCTTCTTCCATTCTCCTCTGTCAGACACCACGGCATCATTTACTCCTTTCTTATGTTTTATGGCGGTTCCCCGAGCAAAATTAGCAACTCTATTTGTGGTGGTTCAAACTTCGTTTGAAACACTGTTAGAATAAAGTTCTAATCAGCTTGCACTACAAAGTGATTGTTACGTCAGTCACTGCAGGCCGAATAGTGCGAAATGAGTGGTTTTTATTCTTTATAAAATCAAATTTACGTCTTTTGGAAAAAATAAAACGACAATTATGTTCATTATTAAATTGTCTATCCATTAGTATAAGTAGCAAATCAAAATAATGGTTACTTTACGAGGAGTAGCATTTTATAAATCATTATTTCTCATTTCTGTGGTTTCGTTGTGAGGGGATTTATTAAACATTAAGCTACTTAAAAAAAAAAAGAAACGACAATTTTGGAGTCAAGAATATGTAGTAATTTATTGTATTTTTTATTAGTTGGTATTTCTTTTGGATAAAGAGGAGTAGGCTCCAAAAAACTGCTCGTTCAAGGTCATTTGCGTACATAATAAAGAATATGTTAGGTACTCTATGATATGGTATGATTAAAACTCTCCTAAGAATAAATGAGTAATCTAGGTAGCTAATTAATAAAGTCTAGACTCATTGACGTCTTATAACGCGCTGAATCGTTTCATTTAAGTATGTCTTGGTCGATCGTAAATGTGTATAAATATATATATAGACTAGGTATATTTTCCAATGAAAAGATGGATGGCCTGTGTAAAGGATGATATGGCAAGAAAGATGGCGTCTGATGAGATGACAAGAGTAATAGAGAAGTATGAAAGAAGAAGACATGCTGCGCCGACCCCAAATGAATTGGGATAAGCGTATGAGATTGATGATGATTATATTTTTCATCGGTCAATGCGTTTAAGTACTTAGATACTTACCCGCTTAGTGTCATATATACCAAATTTCAGTTTTATTTGGAGTTATACGTGTATACAGGGTGTAAACGGACCCTCCACAAAGCCGTCAACCAAGCATTCTGTACATCAAACTAAGTAACTCTACGCAAAAATAATCGCTGGGTAACGACTTTTTTTTTTGGGTGAAAAATCACGTTTTACGGTAAAACTCAAAGTTACGCACTCAAAAATGCTGATGAACGCATTTAATAGTAAACGGGTTGTGGATGTATTTAAAGTAAAGTTGTGACCTTAAAAATTAGTATTTGAAAAAAAAAAGACTTGTGCAAAAGTAGGAATCTTTTTGATCTCTTTGATCTCTTATATCTCCGTAACTAGTAGGTTCCCAGTTATGGTCCAGAACAAACAAATTATCGCAATGACGGGGAGAACAAGTGCCTTTCGGCGTCGTTAAGAGGTTTTTTTACACCCTTATGATTTTTTGTTGGGGTTATAGAGAAAATACTGAAAGTAATACAAAAGGAATTACTATGATCTAACTTTAACGACCTAGCTAGCTAGATTGTTTTAACGAGCAGCGTTGGCCCAGTGGCCGCGGCTCCGAACTGAATTACGAACAGTAAGTCGTGGGTTTAATCCCAGGCAGGCGCATTACTTTGTGTAATTTATTTCGCTACCGCTGCTTTCAAAACGGTGAAGAAAAACATCGTTAGGAAACCGGCATGTCCTAGAACCCAAAAATTCAAAGACATGTGACATCTACCAATCTGCACTGGGCCGGCGTGATGGTGGATTATAGCCCATTCTCTCTCATAGAGAGGAGGCCTGTGTCCCAGCCCCAGCTGTGGGAACATTAATAGGCTGATGATGATGAACTTTTGTAAAGTGTCATTGATTTGATACAATTGTTGTAGTTTTCATGTTGGGTTTTCATTCCCACCCTAGTGTCAAAAAGCATAACTTACCGATTACTAAGCTTGATCAGTTTGTATCTATAGGTATTATGTAATCATCGTAAATAGTTTACCTATATTCTACCAACAGCTCAGTGACAAAGGAATGAATCATTTAATAATATATCACAACTATTCAGTCATATTATTAGAGGCATAAATCACATTTACAACTCAAGTTGGGCTGTTATTACAATACAATATTACCTATTAAGTTCTATATTACATAAACACCTAAGAATTTTCCTTGTCAATAAGTAATTTGGTAAATAATTTACAACATTGTGTTTAACCAACATATAGTTTTACGGGAAAATGGCGTCAAAAAATAGGAATGATACATTATAAAACATTTAAAAAAATGAAAAACATTTAATAAAGAATAAGAAGTAAATATAGTGCAGCATGGATCTTTTGAAACGTAGCCTTATTCGGAAGTTTTTGTTTTTGTTTTTAATACAATTTCCACCTGGACAATAAATAGGCTTGTGTCCTGAAAAAATCTAATTAGTCCGTCAGTTAGATTATCAAAAAATATTTGACACGTATTTTTTCTTTTGTTACGTAAATCAAAATTGACTAAGATACGACGCTTTTAAAATTCTTAATACGTCACGCCGTGCGATAATTTTTAGTGCGTTGTGACGTCACGAGCCCCCACTCTCGAGTTTTGATGCGTTTTATCGTTGTCATTATTCATTGATTTACAAAAATAAAAAATACGTGTCCATTATTTTCCAATAGTCTAACTGACGGACTAACTAGATTTGCAATTTATTGATGGTGCAAACTAGCCTATTTCAAATACTTATGACAAAATAAAACAAAAACAAAAACCAAATAATCACGCCGCAATGTACAGTACTACCTACTTCAGTATGTTCTTATAAACAAATGACTGATGGAAAAGAATATAATATGCAGAACAACATAATATATGTATATGATTCTATGATTCCAAGTAGGCCTTCTTATGTATTTAATAACCAAAATATGAGAAAGATTCTGTCTTGAAAAACACTACACTCCCAGTCCAGAAAAGTTTTTAAGACCAAACACTAACAAAATCATCCAAATACAATTGAATTCCTCCAACAACTATAGTCAATTAGCCGATTGATTGGACAGAGCAAGCTAGCCGTGACACCAGACCATCTGTGACGCCATTTTGTTACGAACACAAAGGAACTGTCATTAGTTTAGTGTCACTTCTTAAAATAGTACCTAGTCGAATGACCCCTAGCCAAATGCCTAGAATGGGACTTTGTGGTGTAACGTTGGTACCTACGTTTGATCTTTCCACCAGTCCATCTAAGGAGGTCAGATAGACAGTCGTTTGAGGTAAATGCTGGTATTCAACTGCATCATGTTAGACTTAAAGCCGACCACAAAATAGTTGGGAAAAGGCTAAGCAGATGATGACCTACGATTTGTCACAGATGCATCATAATAATAACATCACTCCTGGTCAAAGGTCGTCACAATTCGAGAGAGATCATCAAAAAGTTTATTCGAGAACATCACGACTCAACAGTGAGCGAACGACTGAATGAGGGTGGTGCTAAAAAGGCTTCAAACCATCATTAAGAGTAAACTGAAATATAACCGATCCAAATACATATCATCTTCATTATCTTTAAGGGTTCTCCCAAAATGGGAAGAGAATCGAGTTATGATGTGTTTTCATTTGAGTAAAAACCATGACGTGTCTGCAAAACATATTTACCTATTATGTCGTAAAGTTATAAGCACCACTTTTAACCATTTGCACGAAATTCCACAAGACTTTGAAACCTTCCCAGTTTAAAACATAAGCACTCCAAAACTTCTCTCGTAACAGTAAACTTCTAAAACAAAACACAATCGGAAAAGGACAGTCCGCCATTTTAGAATTGGGAATGAGTCAGTGCGGAGTCGTATCACGTCGTATGAGGATGGTTGCCACCGCGTTACGTACAACTTGTATTGTGTCTCTAGTACTTGGGCAGCGTACGAGGAAGTACCTGTATGGTTTACTGTTCGGTTCTAGTAATTAGTGAAACCACTAATTACTAGAACATCAAAAACACCCTTGAAAACTAAACAGTTTTCAAGGGTGTTTTTGATGTTGGGTCTAATTTATGGGGCAACTGGTTTGGAGGTCGTAAAACGAGAGGTTTGTTTCGGTTGAAACTTAAATTGATCTACCGTCTCTATTTCTTAAAAACTATTCCTAACAAAAAGACAATAAACATGATTGAAACACCCACGGCTCCTTTTGATGGAGCCTGTCGTTTCAAATCTTCAGTCTAAAAACTCTATGTAATGAATTATCGGTTTCTGGCTGTTAGCTACGGAACCCTATAAAACGAATAAGTACATTCTCATTTAAAAGCAAGTAGACCTAGACAACAAAAACAAACACACAATCAAATGACGAAAATCAGGTTTAAGATATGCAAACGAAGACAAAACACGATCATTATCCTTCCTTATCGTGATTGAAATTCTTAAATACCTGTCCATTGCGTGATCCGAAGTTACTTGAACGATTAGCGAATAAGTCTATTATTAATTATCGATGTATACCGTGCTATTATGTAATCTCGACAAACAATTGAACAATACTGTGCCGTGGGTGAGTACTGTGAGTATTTCGCGAGTTATGTAAGTAAGAAATCCATGGGTTGGATGGTTAGATAGATAGTTTTTGCGAACCCATGGCGGAGTCGAGTCGATCGTGAGTTGAGAGCGTTAATCGAGTAATGAATAAAGATAATGTTATCGGGTATTGGGAGGTATGAGGAGACAACACCAGTACAGTTGGTACCGAAATTAAAAAAGGCAAGTGGGTGAAGAGGCGTAGAATCAGACAGGTTTCAAGAAACATACCACACCAATCTTCTTTGGCAGGAAGCTAAGCTGGCTACCTCATTAATGAATCAGGCCTCAAAAAGACAAAAAATACCTTTCACATTCTCTTGAAAGCTCCAAAGCTATAGCCAACAACATAATTTCTATGTTATGAATGAGTGCCTATGTCGACAGAAGACTAAAGAAAGTACTTTATTCCTAACTCCTCATAAGGGCTCAAACCTGAGATTGACATATGAAAGTAAAGAAACACTATCAGCTACCAATATCTAACATAAACAGCAAGTTCTTCAATTTTATGCAACGCACGCGACACGCAGTCGTGACAGCCCAAGTCGGTGGCATGAAATTGTCATGACATATTGAGGTTGCCAACGTGACAAAGTGACAACTATACAACACCCATGACCACTTATGCTAAATCTAATACCTTAGTGAAGTGTGTTTTGTGTTCATTTTGTTCTTCTTTTATTTTGTTTTCTTTTTGGAATGTTGGTGTGAAGTGTTTGTTTTTAACATTCGACTATTCTGCAATATTTCGAATGTCTATCCTTGGCCACAACACGACTAAGGAATAGATATTGCTTTTGTGGACAGGTTGTTCTGGAGCATCTTCGGAGAGGCCAATGTTCAGAAGTGAACAGCTATAAGTGTTTATTGATTACTTACTGTTCTGGAAACTGAGAGGATGGTTTATTTGGACTTACTGTGAGTTAAGAATCAAGCAGAACTTAGTAGGCAAATAAGAGAAGGTAAGAACGTAAAGAGGAATTATACTAAAGTCTGATATAAGTAGTAAAGAGAGAGTATTGTAAATTCTTCTTGTTAGGCAGCGTATTTCATCCTCGAGTTCTCTTTAAAAAAACTTACTTACTAGTTAAAAGCTACAGTACTTAGAACATTAATCGGTCAAGTCAGTGACACAAACACTTTACGACTTCAAGAATCAAGAACAAGGTTTTTAAGTTGGTTTCACAGTACGTTCACCCCGTTTCGCTGTAGGGCCATTACAAGCTTGGAACAGCGGTTAAATAAAAACAAAGATCATTAACTAATTCCACCGAGTCATTATCTGTACGCTATTAGGCAATTAAAAAACAAACACCACAGATTTCGGGGCCTCAATAAAAGTTATAAATAAATACAGGCTTTGAGCAATGAAAGTTTACACTTGTAACTAATGGAATAATGTATTCACATTCTTACGAATTGGTATCCAATTGGCAACGTTTCCTGTCCGAAGTATTGACACCTCCGGTGATCAAACTATCATTATTTATGTATTAGAGACAAAAAAAACTATCGGGGAATGTTGTTATTGTTTGTATTTTTTCCGTTAGATGTTCCATTGTTTCTTGGTGCTCACCTACTAATGTTTTTGCTACGCATCGACGAAGACGAACTCTGGTCCGTGTTTCGTCAGAGGGATCTCTTATCCTTTTTGCTCGACCGTCTCTTTGAATGCTGCTAAATCTTCACGGGTTTTAACAACACTAAGGCGTAGTAATAAACATGTAAGCATCCAGTTTCATTAAAGGTACAAATTTCAGTATTTCTGAATAGCCCTCTTTCGAGATTTATTAATGAACCTTGATTCGATACTGTAACAGCAGCATAAATTAGATCAGTTCTAATCCTAATCTAGACTTTGGGTTAATTAGTACATTTAGGCTTTTAAACGTTCTCCCTGCATCCTTTTCAATAAAGGATTAATTTAGGGTTTTGTCTAGAGTAAGTTAAAACGGGAATTTGTACCCTAAAATCATCGCCGTAGCTTTACGGACATACCATTGACGAATACAACATACAGCCATACAAAGCAGAATATTCCACTATCAGACAGATTGGGGACAACAAAGCTAGCCTAGTGATGTGACTATGACGCTGCCACCCATCCCTATTGCCCCACTAACGTCATAAAATGACAGTGCCATACCAGTACAATAATTTTATGCCAGTTTGCCACACAATGGCACCGATTTCAATGAGAGTTAGCTATTGTGACAGATTGTATCTCATCCGGTTAATTTAGCATTTAAATGAGAACTTATTCAATTTGGACTATAACGAAGACCTAATAATGTGGTTTATTAAATAAGGACCAATAATTTAAAAAGGAATTCTTAACATCCCACAGCTGGGCAAAGGCCTCTCCCTATGACTTCCAGTTATTTCGATTCAGGGCTATACGGGTTGATGGTTTTGTCCAGCTCGTCTACCATAGTCTTGTCTACCGCGTCACCTTCTGGCTGTGTCAAGGCGCTTCATAGTAGTTATAAGGTTGCCGTGAGAAAATTGGTTTTTAGTAGCACACAAATGCACAAAGGCTCTTGCTTTAGTTTTACAATAGACTTCTTAGTTTTGTAACTTATTGGTTCCGAAAATTTCTTCATTGGAAATGATTTTCAATATTATTGAAAAGAGCTGATAATTTAACTTTAACGGATGTTTCGCATTGGGGATCAAATATAATTCTTAGTATATACTTTTCTTAACACCTAATGCATGGACCTTTCAGATTTTCTTTTATAACAAAAGGGGAAGCCTGATGATGACCAATTCTCAATGACAGGTCTGAATCAAATTATACCTGTCTCACAAAACTCAAGACAGGAACAAGATTCAGTCTCAAATACGCTCACAAAAAAAAACGGTGAACGTAAAAGTTGTAACCATGAGTCATTGATGACGCAGCCCATTCATGAGTTAGGTGGTCGAGAATGTCAGATTTGTTCTCAGAACACTGTCCTCTCGGAACTTAAGTTCACCAGGTACAACCTGAGTCACTGGCTGGCATACTACTGAATTTGAAAATGGAATAGTTTGCGTAGCAGTGCTGATTGATAGATACAATAGTGGCCATTTTGAGTTTTATGAATGAAGATGTGTAGGTTCTTTTTTTAAAGATTGACTGTAGGTTTTTTCGAACAAGTCGTTTACATAGTAGTGTTGATTAGTAGATACAATAGTACTTTGGTTTTTATGATAGAAACTGTCAACGAAAGTGACAGTCTTTTTAGTATTTTTTTTTAAATTGAATGTTTTGTAAAAGTATCAGATTCAGCGGATCTTGACGTACGGTCGAACAAGCTATTTGGTTTACAGTTTAACCCACAAATTACGTTGTTAAATGTAAACCAAATAGCTTGTTCGACCGTACATAGGACATACATTGTAGGAAAAGATAGGTAAGTATTATGAATATTAGGGTCATGATTTTATATAAGCGTCAGATATTCTTTAAAACCAGTCCTTTGGTGTTTTATCAACATTTTTTTCCTTTATAACCTTGCACTGAGTTCAATGTCGAACCAAAATTAAGTAAACCAGTTTGTACTCCCAAAATATTACCTCATTTTAAAAACATGCATAAAAAGTGAAGATTTTCATAGATATTATCGTAGATGATGTGATCATAAACAATTTAGATTTAAAATACATATTTATGCTTGATCAAAAAAGATGTGCTTATTACTGCTTATTTCCATATTCTATAGTTTTCCCTTTCATAGGCCCCACTATGTCGTGACGACAGATAATCGTGTAGTTTTAAGTGTCGTGGCTTGTGTTTTTAAATAGAGGTGTTCACATATTATAGGACGAGTGGACGACACGATTACTGTCATCCACAAGTTTTGTCAACTAAAAACCAACGATAAATTAATCGTCACAACATAGTGGGAACGGGGCCTTACTAGGAACTTTTATTTTCAGCCAGCTATTAAAGTAGAAATGATACAGACCAAAGGGCTTTAAATCCCATTTTTTTTGGGGTCGGCGTTTGTCTTCTTCTTCCATACTTTTCTATTAGGCCCCGTTCCCATTATGTCGTGACGATTAATTTATCGTACGTTTTTAGTTGGCAAAACTCGTAGACGACAGTAATCGTGTCGTCCTATATTTATAAGAACACCCCCATTTAAATACACAAGCCACGACACTTAAAACTACAAGATTATCTGTTGTCACGACATAGTTGTTAGTTGTTGTTGTTGTGTTGCTCAGTGTGGCACTGGATGGCGCTGAGTGTTAATGTCCAGCATTTTTATTTTTTATTTTTTTATTTAGCTTGGGAACAGTGTCTTACTCGTCATCTCAGCAGTCACCTCCTTTCATGCCATAATCTTCCGTCACAGAGTCCATCCATCGTTTATTTGGTCAAGACATAATCAAAACGTTCCTCACATTCTCCTTATTCCTCCGCAACTCATAAGAACGTCATTAATAAAAAATATAGTGTTTCTTATCTACACTAATATTATAAAGAGGAAAGATTTGTATTTTTGTGTGTGTGTATGTTTGTAATGAATAAACTCAAAAACTACTGCGCCGATTCCAAAACTTCTTTCACCATTATAAAGCTACATTCACCCCAAGTAACCATAGGCTATATTTTATCCCGTGCTCCCACGGGAACGGGAACAACGCGAGTGAAACCGCGTGACGTCGGCTAGTCTGCAAAAATATAATGGTAGGCATGTTCGAGGGGTATGTTATATACCTACTTGAAAGATAAATATGTAAATAAATATATTTTTTCTATAACTAATAAGCCATAGTGACCGATAATCCTTTTATTCATCAAGAATATTACGTCCAAACGTCCGGCTTACAGCAGGATTATAAGCGGATCGACGATAAATTAAATAATTATGCTGATTGCTAAAAAGATAATAGAAATGGCGCTTTTATTGATACAGTCAGCTAGAACATGTAGACTAGGAAACAAAATGTTCTACGATTCCCTTGATATTAACAGATTTACGTACTCCTACAGTTTATCTGAGTGATTCTGCAATGACTGCGAATTTACGAAATGTCATAATTTGATGGCATATTTTTATGTGTTAAATCTCGTCTTTTGGCGTGAGAGTGTTTAAATGCAATTTAATTTACTTTGAATCAATTTATTCTACGTATATACATTTGGGGGTCGGAATCTAAAAAAAAACATGATTTACAGCCAGAAACAAAATACTTATTTAGGCTATATACTCGCCTTTATATAAGACCAAAGTAGGCAATATTACTTATATGACTTAATGGTTGACTGGTAGAAAATGCCTATAATTAATTGAGTCAACAAGGTAAGTATAAACAAACAAACAAAACAAACGTAACAAACAAACGAAACGTAACAAATAAATGTTTTTCTCGGATTTCCCACAAGTCTATCAATTAATTCACCAGTATTCCCTAAGACGTAACTTGTGTTTTGCAAGTTCCCTACAAGAATGACGTACTTGTATCTCTCAGCATAAGAAATATTTTCCCAAATAGGGAATTGACCGGGAAAACCAGCTGGTGAATTGCTGCCACATCCCACTTAAATCTCATCCCAAACTAAAATGATAATTGAATTAATGCACAATTATGTGGATCATAAAATTGAATGAATACTAGTCTTCTAAGTAAAATTGAGATGACCTGGTGAAGGTGGCGGGAATCCGCTGGATGCGAGTCGCACGGGACCGGTCAATGTGGCGCCACTTGGGGGAGGCCTATGTCAAACAGGTGGAAGTCTTGCGGCTAAAATGATGATGATGATGATAATCTGAGTTTTATTTTGAGTTATTTGAATTGGTTTGCCACGGTGAGTTTTATAAAGTCAGTATGTACAAACTTTAGGTGAAAACTAATATAAGCTTAACATAAGATCACGCCTGTAATCCTCAAAGGGTTAGGCAGGTGTATTTAATAGTACCTGCAGTTATGTTTTAAGACCCATGTAATAGGGGGCCGGCCTATTGCCATCAACCGGGCACAAATCCAGACTCCGTGGCTGCCACTAAGAAATTCCTGATGGAAAAACCCAATAACATTTTGCCCGACCCGGGAATCGAACCCAGGACCTCATGCTCAGCAGTCGCGCTTGCGACCACTCGACCAACGAGACAGTCATATAGGCTTACTAATGTTGTAAATATATGTAAGTACCCGATGGCTGACAAATCTACATATCTACATAAGTGAGAAAATATCACTTTCAAACTTTAATGCACAGAAGGCAAGACATAATTATCAACGCAATCAAACCCGTATACATTTTCACTAAGACCCTATGCAGATCAATTATCGAAGAAAAACCGAGACATTGCCTTCCATAGAGCAAAGAAAGCACATTACTAGAAATCTCATAACCAAAAGCATTACGTAAGGTTTCACTTGCTGTACTTAAATATATTTTATCACTTTCTAATGACGCATACTAGAGTACCGGACAAAGATTCCCACGTACAGCAGACGAAAAAAAAGCTCACTACTGTTTTAATAAAAGTAATGACTCCATCATGAATTGATGGTAGTAAAATCCCCTTGCCATTAAGATCATTATAAAAAAAAATGGTAAAAACTGTCAAAAAAAAAAAGCAAAGTCACGAAAAATAGGCTGGATTCTTGTGCTTCTATAGTTTTTTGATTCTGCAATGATTGTAAATTAACGAAATTTAACTGTGTGATTCTGCAATGATTGTGAATTTTGGAAATGTCATAACTTGATGTCATATTTTTAATGAGTTAAATCGCGTCTTTTAGCTTGAGTGTTTTACTTCCGATTTAATTAAAATTAGTATTTCAAAGGTCTTTGAAGACCCAATGTCACATATTTAACAGAAGATCAGTGTCGATACAGAGCTGATATTTAATTTATTTATTTTAACTTCATGTACAATAGTGGTACATAAGCGAAATTAATAAATTATGCTAATAAAACCAGTCGTGGCCCACTAAATAAATAAACGAACAATTTAACAAATTCATCATAACCCACTTTTATCTTGTGTTCGTGTATAATAATAGTTTATTGCAAATGTTAAAGAAAGCGTATAATACACGTATCTTATTTTATTGAGTAATTTTCTTAGCGTGAATAATTACGAACAATAATTTTATTTTGCTTTGCCGATGTAGCTACTCGTAGCGTTAGCTTGTCTAAAATCAATTGATTACGCCTCATAAGAATAATTATGTAATGCATTCATGTTTTTTAAATGATGGTAAGTTTTACAATTAACCTACATACATATTAAAACTTTTTGGCGAATCATTTTTTATTCTAATTTTCTGATAGATTCGCATAATGTTACGTACAAATTTCCGATTTTTAGAAGTTTTTTTAAAATGATCTAGTTTAGTTTAGTGTGTCTGTGTGTTTTTTTTTCATAGATATAAAGAAAGATTAATTTTAATTCTTACCTTCAGCAGACGCACTTTCGCAGAAAAAGATATCGCGTTGCTCTTCGGACCTGCAAAGGAAATGAAAGGGATCAGCGGTTGAATCATCAAGAATTCATAGCGTTAGGTTTCGTTCCGGAGTGATCTCACTCAGTTCATTCAAGACAAGCTGAGGTAACTAGTTACAAAGCAAGAAAAAAAGAAAAAAAAAGAAAAAAAAAAAAAGAAGAAAGATAAAGATAGAATATCTAAAAGTAAATAAAACGTTGGTTATGCCAATCAATACTTGTTCATATATTATGCCAGAAAGGAATAAGAATGCTTTCAGACATTGTAGTCATGATGGACAACAAATAAGGCTCCATAAATAGAACGTCAAGTCAAACGAAAAAAAAACAATTTATACCAATTATGAACAACGTGTCCATGTATGAGTCCCCAGTAGAAAGTTCTAACAGAACTATCTTCGTGATTTTTTGCAACAATTTTTCTTTGCGTGAAATTAATCGATGTTGATTATGGATCGGGACAAATATGTCATGATTTATCGGGACGTCTTTATCACTTGGAGTCTGACATCTGACTGATGGCCGTCATATTTGTATTTGTATCAGAGACAGCATCAGTAAGAAATGGGAGCGCTCTCCATGATTTGTGCTATGAGAACTTATTTTTCTTACGATTACTGTTGTTACGTGGTTCATTTTATGGTGAGAAGTACCGTATCTTCAGAGAAGTCTACAGTACTAATTAAATTGATTCTTACGAATCGTTATTCGTAAACCCACATAATTGTTTGATTAATAGTTTACAGTACCTATACGTTCCCAATTTAGAACGAGTAATTTGTAATTTATCATTTACGCGGCAATCGTAGGAAAGTGGTGTAAAGATAAATGCCGATAATATCAATAAACCTCAGTAATACCCTCAGTTAACCGCTAATACATCGATTTAGATGATCAAGTGTGCAGTGTACCGTTCACGAGCGATTACCGCCATAAACTCACTTGTAATGGCGGCGCGGCTGCGCAGATGAATGTTCGGCATATTTCAAGATGATTTAGCACAGAAATGTGGAGAGGACTTGCGTTCAATTTATTTCTACAGCGTATTGACCTGATTCGTGTAATAGTTGTAATTATTGCGACTCAATTAATTGTTCTTGGAAACATATTACTTACGTCGAAAGAATCCTCTGGTCCATAATTGTTGCAGAATAGACCAACTTTCACGGAGTTTTACGTAGTTTCACGGAGTGTCACGTTCTCTTTGCCTTTCGACTTGTATCGGTCTACGAGAGGCTTTTAATATGGTTAGTAAGAAGATATTAAGGTGCTAATTAAGGCGACTACAGAAGCTAAATTAGCAACTCTATTTGTGGTGGTTCAAACTTCGATTGAAATTCTGTTAGAATAAAGTTCTAATCAGCTTGCTCTACAAAGTGATTGTTACGTTAGTCGCTGCGGGCCGAATAGTCCGAAATGAGTGGTTTTTTGCGAATTACAAAAAATCTATTGATTGGACTAAAAAAATAAAACACTATGATGCTAATATGTTGCTTGTAGAATTATTTGCCAAAAAATCAGAATGATCGCATGTATTTTAGTATGGTTTTTACTCGTTAAAAGATTTTTTTAGTGATAAATTCGTGATTTTTTTATCGAGTTAAATTTGTTGTATTATGTTTTCAAAACACTATCGTACTAGCATATATCCTGAAGAATATCATATATTTTTCTGGTTTTGTTTATTGCAGTGAATCATATGCTTTTTTGCATTATAAAACTAGCGTTTAGCTCCTGTAGTCCCCTTAATAGTGATTGTGAATGATCTAGAACCGGTTTAGTTAATTATGACTCTTGCAAATACTAGGACCTTTTAGTCAAGATCAACCATGTCGAGATGGGCGTAAAAACAGATAATTGATTTAATTGGCTAATGTAAATAAAACACTTATGTAATAAACTTGCAAATACAAAGCGTTATGTGATTACATAATCTTCGAATCGAGTACATCGTTTATTCAAGTTTTTTTCCTTGTTTATTCAACCAGTACTTTCTACATATTAGTAAAATTAAGATTTGTTTAGATTAACTAATAATAAGTATTTCGTATTATGTTGGTTCCCATTCCTACGTATTTTGGTCTCCATATTGAGACAAGCATTTTACACACGCTTTTAAAATTCATTTTTGGTGCGAAGATGATCCTAACTGCAGTTTCCTATCATTATTGAAATGGAACGAGACAACATACTCGCAAACATAGATAGTATGTCACGAAGAAGTTGTCTAAAACTCGCTTGCAAGAAACTTAATGAATAAGTTTTTTATAAATATGAAAAATAGACAATGGTGTCGATTCTGTTGTGCACAAACTAAACTTAATTTAGGCTATTGCTATCTTTTTCTCTCTAATAAAACGAGAAAGAGACGGACGTAATTTAGAGCTGTCAAATTTAGTTGGAACTAATATTTCTATACAAATGAAGGGTGCACGTAAAAACATGTCGACTAAAAACACGGTGAAGCGCAAGGCATAAACTAATTTGACATCTCTAACTTAGTTCATAGCTCTAACCGTCCTTTTCTCACCCCGCCTTTTAGTAAAAGATAGCAATAGCCTAAGTAGAGATGTCAAACTAGTTTATGCCTTGCGCTTCACCGTGTTTTTAGTCGACATGTTTTTACGTGCACCCTTCATTTGTATGGAAATATTAGTTCCAACTAAATTTGACAGCTCTAAATTACGTCCGTCTCTTTCTCGGTTTATTAGAGAGAAAAAGATAGCATTAGCCTAAATTAAGTTTAGTTTGTGCACAACAGAATCGACACCATTATAAATAAATCTACTGTAGACTGTAACTGCTGACAAAACGTCGTGATGGTAAAGTCATAAGTGCACCGAAAGCGAAACGCTTCTTAATTGCCATTTGTTTACGCCCGCCATACTTTCATTTCCTAATCCTCATCATCTGGCTAGCCTTTTCCCAACTATATTGGGGTCGGCTTCCAGTCTAACCGGATGCAGCTGAATACCAGTATTTTACATGGAGCGACTGCCTATCTGACCTCCACAACCCAGTTAATACTGGGTAATGCGATACCCATTGGTAAGACTGGTTGTCAGAATTTCGGGTCACCGACTACCTGTAACGACTGTCAAAGATCTACAAATGACAGCCGGGACCAACCGCTTAACGTGCTTTCCGAGGCACGGAGGAAACTCAGTTTGTAAGGGTGGTCACCCATCCACAGACCAACCCAGGCAAGCACGGCTTAACCTAACGATTGACCCGAGCGGCTGTTATTATTTAGCCACGAGCTAAATCCTAATCCTACGTACACAAAATAGTAATGTTTTCACCGAACATCGTACTTAAAATGATTATTTTAATGCAGTTGATTGTATGTAAAGTTGCAATGGGCGTGTCCAGTTATGTCGTTACTTGCCTGACTCAGTGACAACCTGGTGACAATGCCAGGCGCATTATACATTCATATTTGACTAAGCTTTTCTAGTTAACTTGTTACGCAGTAGATTGGCTCTATTGTGAGCAGAACTGGAATTTTAAAACGAATAGGAGCAGGTTTGAATGATATGTGTGGATAAGGCTTTGGGCTTTTATTTTAGACCAAGCCGGGTTTGGTTGGTAGCCGCTTTCGACAAAGTTAGTCATCTATTCGATTCTTTATCAGCTGAATGTTCCGAAACCCAACCATTAATATTCGATTTTCCTTTACAGTTCTTGTTACGTTTAAATTTTATTATTCTTGTCAATTTATTCCCCACATGCTTTGCCTAGGTTCGAATCAAACCCACGACCCATGACACTGAAGTCCGGGCCGATACCTCAGGCACATCACTCTAATAGCTATGTAGCAGCAGATATTTCGAGATAGAAACAACATAGGATGACAAAGATGTGATATACTAATAAATAAACGTAACGTGAGCTTTAAAGTTCCGTGTCGACTAGTCCCCACTTATCCCGTACAGCGAAGTACTTAGTTCATCTACTTACTGAAAATTTGGTGGTTTTATTCTAAACCCTAGTTTCTAGTAATACCACATGACAAACCAACCAATGACAGACCGACTACATATTAGTAATTAGTACTAAGTTTGAACGTCACTATTCTTGTTTATGTGTCCCTATCTCGACCGGACGGGCATCACTGATAAGTTCAGGAGCCATGTTCAACTGCCAGTGGCCACACACAACTGCTTACTTGTAACTAACACTTTGGCTCGACGAAATATAATAGTGCTCGGATTACCAATGGGAGTTAAAGCTCTTGTTGTAGCAAGTTATATGATCAGAACTTCAGAAGGTTAACTTTGTAGGAAACTTCGCAAAAAGCAGTGCGATGCTGTAAAATAAGTGTATATGTGCACAAAGCACTTAAGTAACTGATTGCGCACCTAAGTAAGCCGCTGTAAGCACAACTTGGCAAAATAGGGAATTAAAGATCCTTCCGACAGAATGCGGTGCTCCCGAGCAGGACGAGGCCGCGATTAACGTGGCCACAACCACATACAAATTGGGCCCAAGAAATTAAAAAAAGTCGTACCATCGACACGATAGATGAGAATTGTATGGGGATTTTCTTCAACTTACATAATTACTTTAAGTTAGTTAAATTAAAGTAGTTATGTAAGTTTAACCTTCTCCTTGCGAAGTTAAAACTGTCATAAGACAAATCAAGTAGTTTGTTTTAAAGCGCTGTTATTTAAAGTTAACTTTTGCAACTTTCCTCCAACATGTCCCAGCGATAAAATATCACAATTCTTCATACATTGCTTCTTCGCTTACTTATCAGATTAAATTTATAGTGCGGAGTCAGCAAAACATCTCGTTTAATAAGTCATGACTACCAATATGGCGCGAACTGCGGTCCATTGGCGATTGTTTATGTATCGTAATAAGAGATCGACGGTTTGACACCGGTTGAGGACTTATACGTAATGGTGAATAAAGTGATAAAATATTATTAGGTTGTATTGTAAGGAGTACGAGTGCTTTTTGTGACGTTAGATAGTGGTTGTGAAATCTTTTTTTTTGTAAATTGTTTTCTAAAGGCTACCTTACCTATCTTGGAATAGAGATCACCTTCGCATAAATTAATGAGGATGAGGAATCGCAATCTACTTACTTACTTCAATTTAGGAGAAGAGAAAGATGTTTGATTATGTAGGAAACTAGCATAGTCCCGCGGCTTCGCCCATTCGGTAACTATCTCACGGGATCATACTACCGGTATAAAAAGTATCCTATATGTTAATCTAGGTTATAAACTATCTAATAGATACTATCTATGTGCCAAATTTCATCCAAATCCGTCCAGTAGTGTTCGCGTAAAAGAGTAACAAACGACACGGCATAGTCAAATTCTTGTCAGTATTTGATTAACTTTTTAGTAGTTAACGTTTTATTTTCTCGTGATGAAATTGGTTTTCAGTCCATAAAAAGTTGTTATTACAATTATTTACCAATAATTTATTGCAAGTGTCAGTAACATTTCAATTAAAAACATAAGATTCCAGTCGATAAAAGTGTTATAAATATAATATTAAAGTTACGTAGAACATCGTAAGCAGTATAGAATTCTTGTTTATCTATGTAACTAAATGTATCGGAAACCTGTCCCTATATGCTACGGCGATAAATTAGGTATGTATATAACGAGTGTTCGGGTTATGAGCTACTTCCGGATACTCTTGATTTCATCTCATAAACAGATAATAATATTTACTAATAGAATGTCTTGGATCTGCTTTCATATTTTAAACAAGCCAGCTGTTGATTGCAGGTTTACATTATTTCCAGTGGTCCTTCGAGCCGGATCTCCGTAGCGCTGCGCAAAATTTTTCGTTTGTTAAATCTGTTTTCCGTCTCTGGAATAGGCGTAATGTGCATGAGAGTTTATTTTGTTTTTTCTTCGTTTAAATGGATATTAACTGAAATAAACGCTGACTAAATACTTTATGTACTACCGAGTTCACTGACGGTGGACCACTTTTAAACCTTATTACTTAGGGCATAAGGGTGAAAAGTGGCAGACCCTCAGTGAACTCGGTCGGTAGTACCTTGCAATTTATTCAAGTTATAGTATACATGTAGGTACACCGACGTACGAACACGTCACGAACTTAATTCAATACCTACATCATTCTGTACAATCTGTACACCCCCACATATAAATTTTTCATCAGTACCTATTTTAAACCACAACCAAACAGACTGTTTCTTGTAGAAACTAAGTTCTAAGTTATAAGTAGGTATCATAAATAATGTTAGGTAACATATTTTTACGATTCTCGGCTCTCTTTTGAAGAACGTGTGGAACCTGTTGTAGAACCCATCAGCATATCGACTAAAATGTCGCCGTCGATAAGTATCATCGGTAGACATCTGTTCCAATATATTTTCTTCCGCCAAAGTAGAGAGGAGTTTGATGAAAGGGAAATAGAGTCCAAAGACTTAAAATATACAGTCTTAAAATATGCGAGAAAACTTACAAAGGAAAGAACCTTTTAACCTGAGCAAGTGGTCAGCAGATTACAGAACGTTGGTAAAGTACTTTATTTATAGAAAGCTTCTACGCATCAAACTACTAAGATCACTTAGTTTAACTAATACAAAAAAAAACGTACCCTAAACATCTGTACCAAAGTTAAGAATGCTTTTAACACCTTTACGACCTTCCTTTTTTATCTTGTCTTTTAAGCCAAAGACAACATACCCTAGATAGACCATACGAAATAGTAAAACCTTCAAAGTTCTAACCTTACAACGATTTCTCCGACATTTTCTTGGCGGCATTTTAAACTCTCCTTTATGGTTTGACACAAATGTTACCACTAAGTTTTCACTTAACTGCCATTGAACTTGACCGTCCTTACTGGTATTATAAATTGCGAAAGTAAGTTTGTTTGTTACCTTTTCATGCCTAAACTACTAAACCGATCATCCTGAAATTTGCATTACGATGTCAGGTGTACAGAAACGGACTTATATGGGTTTTTGACTTCTCATCCCGAAAAAAAGTACTGTTCCAGAGGAAAACAACAATAACGTTCTAATGATAACAGTTGCCTCCAGGGATTTGAGAAGCAGACTGATAAAATGTTTTTAGAGATAAAATGCCCGCAAGTCATATTTGTTAAAGCCCTGCCCTCTAGCATCTTTAGGAGTTTTGTTTCTAACCGAAATGCTTGAATACTATTATTTGCCTTTAGAATAGGTGCCTTTAATCAATCATTTAAAGTAAAAGAAATAAGCTCAGTAAATATACAGTATCAGTAACAGAATTCTTTCGATTGATAAATCTATCGCGAGTAAACATTCAGTTATCAATAGCTAATATGACCTAAAATACTTTTGCTTTTTCCCAAAATATTTATCTTATCTGATTATAAACTAGAAGTAGTTGTGACGGCCTGGATACGAATCATATGGTTGTGTTTAAAAAGAGGTTTTTTTTTGTGAAAATACATAAGATTAACCGCAGCTTGGATTTGGCTGCGGTGAAGTTCTATAATGAAGCTCGTGGCTAAATAATAATAGCCCCTCAGGTCTATCTTCTCATGTTAAGCCGCGCTTACCTAGGTTGGTCCGTGGATGAGTCATTCATTACATACCGAGGTACCTCCGTGCCTCTGAAAGCACGTTGGTCCCGGCTGTCATTTGTAGATCTTTGACAGTAGTAACAGGCAGTCAGGGAACCAGTCTCACAAAGGGGGTATCGTTTAGCCAGTACTAACTGGTTTGTGGAGGTCAGATAGGCAGTCGCTCCATGTAAAATACTGGAATTCAGCTGCATCCCGTTTGACTAGGAGCCGACCCAAACATAGATGGGAAAAGGCTGGGCAGATAATGATGAGTTTTTCTTTTTTGTGTGCCGATTCGTTAAAAGAAGTTTAGGAAGCAAAGAAAAATGCTCAAGCTGACGATGAGAATTGAGTGATACCATGATGAATTGACACTCGAGTATGGAATAAGCAATAAGTTTCCTTGCAATACCCTTTGTTGCACATATTCTGCGAAAAAATCTGCAGCGAGTAAGTAAGGCTTCCCGGCTGCCGTTGCGTGCGGCGCGCCGCGTGCATTACTGATCTAAATCTATTAACTTTATTATATGAAGCCCTAGTACTTACCAGGGCTTATAGCCTTTTGTACAGCAGTTTATTTCAATTTACACCTTATCTTTTCAAAGTTAGTGTTGAAAATTGAACGTGATGCCTGTTTATCTAGACTTGGGTCTCTAATATCGTTAGTTCAGATATATACTAAGTTTTTTTTCACTTCTCATGCTCTTAAAGTACGCCAATATAGCCCTACTATGCGGGCCTAAAGTGGCCCTTTTAGGCCCTAGGGCGTAAAGTAAACCTCGTACTCGTGACTTGTTGAGCCACGAGTACCTCGACGTGCTCTCCCCCGGCTGCCGCGACCTGCTGCTGCGTGATGCGCACATTTAGCTTCAAGTAAACAAATCTGACGTGATTTTCATTTTATTAGGTAATATTTAATAAATGTTTTTGTACTAAATTGACTATTTTTCTCACACTCAAAGTGAAAAGTACAGTGTAACACACGGCGCTAAAATCCCATTATAACTCGGTTCAAAATCAAAATCAAAGCATTTATTTCAAGTAGGCCAGTTACAGGCACTTTTGAATTGTCGAAACAAAGTTAAATGTAGCTACAGTCCCAGTCACAAGACATAAAAATTGTGAAAGTACTGTAGTTGCCCATTCCCTAGCGTAGATCTCTATGGAGAAGAACGGGCAAGAAACTCCATGGACACTCTTTTAAATCAAAATATTGTTACAAAATCTTGGTTACATCATTCATGTTGAGATGGTATATTATGTGAGAACAATGTAGCAAGATGTGCACGTTAAAAGTGTCCATAGTAAAAACAAAAAATACAATTCTAAAATAAACATACAAATAAGCCATGGCAACTAAGAGTTGACCAGTCACAACTGACAGCGCCCGTTCACGAACATGACGCATGGATCAGCACCATTCAACTCAACCATTTTGAAGGGAACTGAATGATCCGACACACGCGCCACCATCAGCGAGACATTAGAGTGAGCGTGACATACTCTCAACCGCCAGGGCACATTCAAGTCAAGAAAAGACGTAGGATTTCAGTGAATGATAGCTTTCTAGTACATAGTACTCACACAATATGGGCTGTGCGATTATATAATACTAGAGATTGATTCTATACAATGCAAAGACAGTTGTACAATCTTCAGCAGCTCCAACAATTCTATTTAATACTATCAATTTATGCGCCCCTGTCCATGTGGAGCAGGACCAGCATTGAGCCACGCATTTTTATCTGCGATATAATCGCCCAACTTGTAATAAGCTTGCTTACATAGTGTGCGTTTGATGCATGTTTTAAATTTCGTCTCATTCAGTTCAAGAATACTTTGTGGAATTTTATTATAGCATCTCAAACAGTACCCCATGAAAGATGAGTCCACTTTAGCGAGTCTGAAGCCTGGCTGAACTAGTTGGTCCCTATTTCTAGTACTGTAATTATGTCTATCACCTCTTTTACCAAAAAGATGCAGATTTTTTCTGACGTACATTATGTTTTCGTAGATGTACTGACAATGTACCGTCATGATGCCAATATCCTTAAACAGTTCCCTTAGAGAATCGCGCCTACGAAGATTATATATAGCTCTGATGGCTCTTTTTTGCAGAATAAATATAGACTCAATATCTGCAGCCCGTCCCCATAGCAAAATGCCATAAGACATTATACTATGAAAGTAACTAAAATAGACCAGTCTAGCGGTATCTACATCAGTAAATTGACGAATTTTTCTAATAGCATATGCTGCTGAACTTAGACGCGCCGCAAGGGATGTTAAATGAGAACCCCATTGTAGCCTTGAATCAAGCGTAATCCCCAGGAAAACCGTTTTATCTACGAATTCAAGTTTCTCTTTATTTAATATTATTTCACAATCACTACTTTTAACATTGGGTAAAGCAAATCTTATGCATTTAGTTTTTTTTTCATTTAATACTAAATTGTTTGCTGTAAACCAATTATGGACCTGAAGTAGGGCATCATTCACGTCATCTAGATTCTGGGCCCGTCTATTTATCTTAAAAATAAGGGAAGTATCATCAGCAAACAACACCATATTTTGAGGTTGGTTTTTCAATAAATAGGGTAGATCATTTATATACACGAGAAAGAGGAAAGGACCCAATATTGAGCCTTGTGGAACCCCCATTTTTACTTTTAAACCTTGTGAATTAACACCATTTATTTGAACACGTTGTTGTCTATCACTCAAATATGATTTTACCAAACTAAGTGCAAGTTGACCTAATCCGTAATGCTCAAGTTTCAAAAGTAATGTGTCGTGATTTACGCAATCAAATGCTTTGGAAAGGTCACAAAATATTCCTATGGCGTCTTGAGACTCTTCCCACGCAGTAAATATGTGCTTTAATAAGGTTACACCGGCGTCAGTCGTACAACGTCCCTTGATGAAACCATACTGTTGATCATGTAAAATTTTGTTGGTGTTAAAATGATTGAGCATTTGATTAAGCATTACCTTTTCAAACACCTTGCTAAAAACTGGCAACACGGATACAGGTCTATAATTATTAGTATCTTTACTGTCCCCGGATTTGAAAAGAGGTATGACTTTACTGTATTTCATTAGATCAGGGAAAACTCCTTGGTCTACACACAAATTAAAAATTAAAGCTAAGTATGGGGCTATAGTCTCAAGTATGGATGCACAAACTCTGATAGACATTCCCCATAGATCTTCGGTCAGTTTGATTTTTATTTGCCGGAAAGCTTTAATAACTATCATAGGGTTTATGTGTTTAAATTTAAATTCAACCGTGCAGCCAGATACATTCGCCTTTAATAAACCAATTGAGACTTCAGGTGAGGAATTAAGAGCTTCCGTCGTCTTTAATGGTATATCGGTAAAGAAATTTACAAATTCTTGAGCTACTTCCAGATTAGAGCTTTTAGGACCACATGCTGAATCTAATGTGTAGCTAGTGTTACTTATTTTCTTCCTGTTAGTCTCATTATTTATGACTTTCCAGACTGTCTTTATTTTGTTTTCTGCTGTTTTGATTTTGTTGCTAATGTGCAGGGCTTTAGCAACCTTGCATGTATTTCTAAAAATTTTTGAATACTTAGCAACATACCGGTTAAAAGTTTCGGTGTTTATATAAGGCTTAAGGCCATAAAGCTCAAATAGTCTTTCCCTACTTTTTCTGATACCTCTAGTTGCCCAATCACTAAATATGAATTTAGGGCTAATACTTTTTGTCTTCTTTTCAAAAGTTTTGTTGAATTCCGTGTGAACTATTGAAAAGAAACGATCATACAATTGATTTATATTAATATCGTCATGGCTCATAACACCTAACTTGTTCTGTAGGGAAATATTATACCTATTTAATTTGCTAGAAGTTATAGGTCTAAATTTGATCTGAACTTTTTGCAAAGGTGTATTACACCTAAAAGTTACAGTTTGTCCGCTATGGTCAGACGGCAGACAGTTTACTATGGCTTTATCTAAGTAATCACAATCGCAGAAAACATTATCTATACAAGTCGCAGAAGATGGAGTGACTCTAGTAGGTTCTATAAAAGTGTTGGTCAAGTCAAATGACTTAAAAAGATTTAACAACCGACTGCTATTTGAACTTTCTTCTAAAATATTGATATTGAAATCACCACAAATAATTGTAGATTTATTACTGGCTGCAATTTTTGCCAGAACATCTTCCATTATTGATTCAAATAAGGAAAAGTTTTGATAGTTTGGGGGTCTGTACACACACACAATTACATGCTTATCTAGCTCAACACAGGACAGTTCGACGCAATGTTCAACCGAGAGACCTACTATGTCATTTCGTTGCTTATATTTGAAACCTTTTTTTATTAATATTAGGGAACCTCCACGAAGCATAGTTTTACGGTTAAAGCAGCAACCCACCATATAGTTTTCATAATTAATAAGCATTTGGTAATCCTTTAGCCAATGTTCAGTAAAACAAATAATGTCAAACTTACTATTCTCTAAAAACAATTCAATTTCTAATAATTTGGAAGAAATGCCTTGGATATTTTGGTGGAATAATTTTAAGGTGTTCTGCTGAGGCCCTTTTTTACTAACTATCTGAGTGCAAGAAGATACCTTGCTGTTGGAAGGATTAACAATATTGTTAATGGTACCTTCTGTTGTCTCACTTTCTAGTTTAAATTAATAATAATATTTGGAGTAAGGCCGGAGACTTCCGTGCCATCCTCAGACAACAAGACCCTATCACTAATAGAGCTTAATTGAGGATTTTCCACGGTGACGCATGGATCCTCCTCAGAATGTTTGTAAACATTTATAGCCTTATAGTTCCTAGTTACTACCTCGTATATAATGGATCATTTTAGCCCCTTGTATTACAATGTACTATTTTATTACTGCTGTTGGTGGTCTAGTATTTGGATAAGGAATGTGATGATCTACTATACATTTTTTTTTTCTAGCCTGCTCTGTCCCACTCCTGGGCAAAGGCCTTTCTCCACTCTTTCCACTTCTCGCGAACCCGCGCGTCCTCCTTCCAGTTCGGACGGAACTTGTCCAGTTCGTCCCGCGATCTCCTTCGTGGCCTGCCGCGACCCCGCCTCACTGTGTCAGGGCACCAGTTTCCTGCAATTTTGGCCCACAGTTTGTCCGGCATGCGGCAGACATGACCAGCCCAGTCCCATTTGAGTTGGGCAGCCTTTTGAGCCACGTCAGCTATATTTGTTTTGGAGCGTAGTTTTGTGTTTCGAACACGATCCGTTAATTTAACACCTAGTGTACTGCGCTCCATTGCTCGTTGGCAAACCTTGAGTTTTGACTTCTGAATGTTAGTCAAAACCAGACCAAGTCTGTGCACCATAGGTTAAGACGAGAAGAAAACACATGTCCTTAAGTTTGCGTTTCAGTGCCTTAGACAACTCACCCTTAAATAGTTCCTTCATGGACCAGTAGCTCTTCCAGGCGTTTTCTGTTCGTCTTGAGACTTCTTTGTCTTGCCTCGCCTGGAAAGAGACTACTTGGCCCAAGTACAGGTATTCCTGGACATGTTGTATTTTCTCCCCGTCTACTTTTATTAGTTTAGGTCTTTCATTGCACATACTACCAATTAATGAAGGAAATTGAGCTTTAAAACCGAGCCACTAGAATACATAAAATACCGGTGCAGGCATTCCCACAATCGGTAAAATATTATTATAATATTGCAATAAATGTGTACCTATTTATTAATAACAGGAAAATCAAAGTTTCAATAATTGCCACGACGCGCGATGTGACGACGGGTATTTCCTTCCTTCAGCTGAAAAAATAAATACCGTCTGTAAAGTGTGTTTTTAATCTTGAGCTACTTAATTGATAGTTTTAACAATTATCTCTATGTACCTACGGTCAAACAAGCTATTTGATTTACAGTTTAACCCACAAATTACATTGTAAACTGTAAACCAAATAGCTTGTTCGATCGAACTATGTATAAATAAATAAAATTGAAGTGTCTGTTTGTAATTTCAATATAACACGTTTTTACTGAATGCATAAGTACATAAATATTTACGGTAGGTAACTTAAAAAAAAAAAAAAAATTTTTGTTAGTCTGTCTGTTTGTACCGGCTAATCTCCAAAACGTCTGGACTCTGGACCGATTTTGACGGGACAACTGGCAGATAGCTGGTGTTATAAGGATGGAGTAATTTAGGCTAGAAAAAGAATTACGGTTCCGTGGAATAAAATTAAAACCATTTAAATTGTTACCATAATCCGTCAAATAGGGAGATAATATTTTTATAATAATTTCACGCGGACGTAGGTCAGCTCAGCAAGTTTATTGTGTATACTATTTTCGACCTCGTAATACCACATACCACAACTGAGCTAAACTTTTAAGTTAAAACAACACCTTGTGTGAATTTACGTGGTTGCTATTTATCATTGCATTTTAATATACACTACGCGACGATATTATTCAATTTATAAAGTTCATAATTATACTTAACAAAATCCTTAGGTTGGAATGTGTAAAACAAAGTAAACAGACAGTAACATGTAATTATTTATTATTTTTCCTTATATTTTAACTATTATTAGCTTCCCATTGTCTTCTGAGAACCACACATCATACCTAGAGCTTTGGATAAAATTTTATGGATTTTATACTTTTAATTAAGTACGTACTCTTACTTACTGTTTTAATTAAGTTTTTGTAAACGACTCTATCAGAATGTATTAATTCGTCCCATTAAAAAAGCGGACAAGTGCGAGTTGGACACGTAGTACCCGCTCTTAAATTTTTAATTTAAAATCTGTTGTTATAGGGGCAACAGAATTACACATACCAACTGTGAATATTTCAACTGTCTACCTATTACGGATCGTCGGATCATGACTTCATAAGATACAGCCCGCTGACAGACAGCAGACGGACAGCGGACAGCGGAGGCTGAACAATAGGGTCCCGTAATCCCGTTGGTTACCCGTCGGGTACGGAACGCTTAAAACGGGTTAAAAGTATTTTCGGGTTGCCATTGTGATCCTTGACTTGGTACAATTAAAATATCTTATAGGTAAATACATACTAAGTACATACAGTACTATGAACATAGCGACCGGTATGATTCAACGGAAACGCATTTTTTCTCCCCGTCGTCATTGCGATCATTTTTTTGTTCTACACCATACCTGGGAACCCTAGTTACGGAGATATTGGGGGTCAAAGTTTCAACTCTTTGACAAGTTTTTTTTTAAATACTTACAAGTTTTTATTGTAAGATTTTTAAACACCTTCACGACCCCCGTACTGTCCAATCCATCCATCAACACAATGTTTTGAGTCTGTTACATTGAGTTCTACCTGAGTTCTAACTTGATTTTTCAACCCAAAAAAATGTCGTTTCCCAGCAATAATTTTTGCGTAAAGTTACATAGTTTGATGTACAGAATGCTTGGTTGACGGCTTCGTGATGAGGTTGTTTACACCCTGTATAAATTGTTGTATGACAGCTAGTGGTCTGCACCAATGATTACAAGTTATTATTCATTTGAAGACAACTTTTGTCAAACCTTTGTGGGATGATATACTTTTGTTTTTTTTTTCTTCAAACTGTTGTTTCCATGGTCTGTGGGTTGATGCATAACCCATGAGTCCGATCACCAACATTGTAATTTGTAAGTAGCGTTTAGTAAGTACTATCCCACCAAAACAATTATCATGTAAAATGTTGCCAAGACGAGACCATATTATGACTCGCACTGTCAAAAAGTTATCAGATCTCATGTAGAGCAAAGCTTTTAACTCTACAAGGCTTAACTTCACAAATTCTACACCTTATACTTAGTCAAAATACTACTCTGTCAAGAAAGTACCGGGAAAAGATCAATAATACACAAAATGTCTGTTATTCATCCAAATTTATTTTATCACCTTCAAAGTATGCTCCTTTAGAAACGATACACTTGCGCCAACGAATAATCCATTCATCAAAACATTTTTTAAACGCTGCTTCCGGAATTGAGTTCAGTTCTCGCCGCGAATTCTCCTTTATGTCTTCTATCGATTGAAAACGGGTGCCACGAAGTGGTAATTTGAGTTTAGGAAAAAGAAAAAAGTCAGCAGGAGCCATATCTGGTGAATATGGTGGTTGCTGGATGGTATTTGTTGAGTGTTTGGTCAAAAATTCGTTCACAATGATAGCCTTGTGCGAAGGCGCATTGTCGTGGTGCAAAATCCAAGAATTTTCTTTCCACAAATCTGGCCTTTTTCGTCGAATTTGCTCTCTTAAACGCCGCATAACGCTCAAATAATATTCTTTATTTACCGTTAGACCTTCGGGTAAGAATTCAGAGTGCACAACACCGCAATAGTCAAAGAAAACAGTCAACATGACTTTGACTTTTGATCGACTTTGGCGTGGTTTTTTCGGTTTCGGTTCAGTTGGAAGGCGCCACTCCGAAGCTTGTTGACTAGTTTGCGTGTCAAACTCGTAAACCCACGTCTCGTCACCAGTAACAATGCGTTTCATGAATGTTGGGTCCGAACTGACTCGTTCTAGCATGTCCTCAGCGACTTTCATGCGATTGAGTTTTTGAAGAAAATTCAGATCTTTTGGGACTAGCCGAGCAGCAACATGTTTCATACCCAAATGATTAGTTAAAATGGTACGGATCGACTCGTGAGATACAGAAAATTCGGCGGCTATCTCTCTCAGAGTTGAATGGGGATTTTCAGTCACTATTTTCTTCACTTTTGCGATGTTAACTTCAGTTGCAGACGTTGACGGCCTACCAGAGCGAGGCAAATCTTCCATCACATCTCGACCGCTTTTGAACGCTTTGAACCACTCATAAGCACGAGTTTTTGATAAAGTCGATTCACCGTAAGCCTTCTGTAACATTTTCAGTGACTCCGAACACGAAATTCCATTGGCGATGCAAAATTTAAGACAAACTCTTTGTTCGATATTTTTGTCCATTATGAAATTCGCAATACACACTATATATGATATTACTAAAACCAGCACTGTATTTAACATAAATAACAGATGCAACTCAAACACCGCGCCAAAATAGAAAACAGTTGTGCCAATCTAACAACTACAAAAAAACAAAAATTTGAATTTGGAACCATAAACAAATCATCCATTCCCGATACTTTTTTGACTGAATGTATGTGGCTTAGCCATTTCGGTGCATTCACATGGGCGTAAGGTGAAAAATTTATTCAGTTTCTGTTATACAAATTCTTAATAACGAAACGGCCAAGCAACATGTTTTGACTATAAGGTGTAGAGTTTGTGAAGTTAAGCCTTGTAGAGTTAGGGCGATTAGATTGTAGAGTTAAAAGCTTGGCTCTACATGAAATCTGATAACTTTTTGACAGTGCGAGTCATATGGTCTCGTCTTGACAACATTTTACATGAAAATGTTTTTGGTGGGAGCTTGTGTCAAATTTTTTTTTGTAAGTTACAGGTTTTATAATTTGTTTGTTGTTTGTGTACTATTAATAGCTTACATACCAAATTTCAGCTTTCTATGACGTTGGGAAGTAGCATAATATGTATTTTGATGATCATCAGTGGCGAAATCAGGGTTTTTTAGATATCAATAAAATCTTTAGTATAAGAGCTATGAAACTCTATCTATGTAGAGAGCAGCGGTGGCCCAGTGGTGGCAGCCCCGACTTACGAACAGTAAGTAGTGGGTTCGAACCCAGACAGGAGCATTACTTTGTGTAATTTATTTCATCACCACTGCTCTCAAAACGGTGAAGGAAAACATCGTGAGGAAACCAGCATGTTCTAGAACCAAAAATTCGAAGACATGTGACATCTACCAACCCGCTCTGGGCCCGCGTGGTGGATTATAGCCCATTCCCTCTCATTGAGAGGCGGCCGTGTCCCAGCAGTGGGAACATTATAGGATGATGATGATGAAGAGTTATGAAATTAAAACTTAATATGCTTAAGTCCGCTATTGGCAACATATCCTGAGAATTTTGTTTATCTGGTACAATCCAAACCCAAGTTATAAGGTTTTAAAAAAAATGACGACGCGCTTCGAGAAAAGGTATGTAGTGCCCTTGCGCTTCGCTTGACTCGTCTTGGCGGGGCCACTACCGTGCCCCCAGATTCATTCTGTGGTAGCGTCCCATAGTTTCACAACATAAAGTCGACCCATTTCTTCAGCCCATTTGAGCCTAAAATGGATAATCCGTGACCGTATTACGTGTAGTGTGCTATGGACAGGAAGTAGCGCCACAGTATCGACCATATAGACATGTTCTCGGTCATACAACGGTCGTTCGATAAACACCGCGCATGCTTAGGTACATCCGAACTACATATATTATAACGTTATTAAAAACTGAGATTGCCATAGACAATCTGTACACATTGTCTTAGAGGTATGATCGAATAGATTAGAGAAGTTACAAAAAAGCTGAAAGTGTGTCACTGTCCACTGATTTCACCTTATAGGCCTGTAATAAAACTACATTTTTTTTAATGTAATGCGTAACGCACAAAAAGACCACAAAGACTGGAACAGGCTTTTTATTTCATAGGAGAATTTTCCTGGAGCAAACTAGGGACTTACTACTTTATTACGGATTCTTGTTGGGGTAGAAGACAGCCACCAATTTGATGTTTATGGGGCTTGTACTATCTGGCAACAATCGGCGTTCATGCAAACATCATAGTTTAGTTCTGAATAGTTAAAAATTAAGAGAGAACCATGCACATCTAACCCGATAAGTTTTGTCTGTTGCACCATGCTTTGTCGATGGAATTTTTCCATCTCTTGTAAAGTTAAACTTATTGTCGAGGTAAACGTAACCGGCAATAAATTGAGAGACATTCGTTTTATTGTGCTTAGATAATCTTCTCATAAATCGTTACATTGAGACATACGGAAGTCGATAAATCCTCTTATTTATTACACTTTCAAAATCTCAATATTTGACGATATTTCGATAAACACCGACTTGGACTCTTAGCTTGTTATTTAAAATTTATTTTGACAAGTAATTAGAATATTATGAAACTATGGAAATTATTGTTTGTGGTACCTAATGGACTGGTTTCGTTACATAAGTAAGCAGCATAGGGGACTAATTGAGACGTCTACATGTTAACAGCACATAATACATGCTAATTACATGTTAATGATGTTAAATCGTAACACTTTAGATGATCTAGCATTTGTTCCTGACTCCGTCTGTTTAAGCAAGAATTCTTGTAAATTCCTAAGGATATAATTCACGGAAAGGTCTGCAGGAATGGAATTCCATGAAGATTGGACAGTTTGAGATTTGTTTGAATCAGCATTTCCAAATTGTTTGCTATTGGAAATGAATGTATCCAAGGTTTTAAGACTTTCTTGGTCTAAAATCTTTGCAGGAGTTATTAGGAAATAGGAAAAAGACGATGGTAACTCGTGGCTAAATAATAACAGCCACTCGGGTCGATCTATAGGTTAAGCCGTGCTTGCCTAGGTTGGTCTGTTGATGGGTGACCACCCGTTAGGTACATACCGAAATTCCTCCGTGCCTCGGAAAGCCCGTTAAGCAGTTGGTCCCGGCTGTCATTTGTAGATCTTTGACAGTCGTTACTGGTAGTCAGTGGCCCAAAAAGTCTGACAACCAGTCTTACTAGGGACTAGATGGGCAGTCGCTCCATGTAAAATACAGGTAGGTATTCAGCTGCATCCGGTTAGACTGTAAGCCGACCCCAACATAGTTGGGAAAAGGCTAGGCATATGATGATAATGGAATAAATGTAGGTATCAAAGATTTTAAGACTTTCTTGGTCTAAAATCTTCGGAGGAGTTATTAGGAAATAGGAAAAAGACGATGGTAACTCATATTTTGTGTTACTAGTCACTTTTACGGTTCCTATGAATCACGAAAAGCACCGACTGACCGAAATTTTTATTTGATAATTCATTCAATCGAATTGTTCGAAGTCCGTGAGAGATTAGATGTACAGATGAGATTAGTAGCGATGTAGGAAAACCGATGTTTTTGGTGTTATCTTGTATTTCAGTACCTATGAGAAATGTTGTTGCGTGTCTGATAAACTGAAAGATTACATCTGTAACTTCGTAATGTCACTGAAAACTGTTTTCAAGATGCAATATTCATAATAGGTATCTAAGTACGTACTTTGTTTAGGCTAAGGCTAACGCAGGCAACGCAACACCTGTACCTAAGGTACCTAAGTGCAAGACAAGACACATAAGTCTTAAAGTTATTCGCCGTTGGTTCAGTGGTGGAAAGTCGCGCGGTGGCACGTGAGTTCCTGGGTTTGATTGTTCAATTGTTTTTTATTAATTCATTATTTTAATAAATTCTGATGTTAACGTACATAAGTAGCATGAATCTCGGTTGGTAAAGATTTCTTTACCAGCCAACCTTTTTATTTGAAGGTCCATCCCCTCGAGAACTGGGCGTGGGGCATTCTTAAAGCAAAGAAACGCACTTTTAATTCATAACAGGTGTGAATAACTTACCTGCATTGCAATATTTATGTTTTTCTGAGTATGTCATGGTTTTTATTGGCAGATAATGACGTCGCAATTATTTATTTGCAAAACATCCGATCTGCTACGCCACTGGTTTTACCGCTCATTCATGAATTACTTTGACATAAATTCCCATTTTTCTGTTTTTCCAGGATATTCTACTTCGTTAGTTGCCGTAAACTTGTGGCTTACATTTTTGAATGATTCACTTTGTTTTTTTATGACGCACAAAGTCAACAAAAAGTTGACGATAAAAAGTTTCAAGTCTCGTTGGTAAAATACTTGACTTGTGTGCATTGTTTAAATTGTATATTAGTTTAAAATACATTCGAAGTGTTTACATTATTCATTTATTAGACCTACCTACATTGATTCAGGGAATTCTGACTCATAAAAATTGTCAAATTAACTCATCAAACTTTACAATTTAAAATACCTGCATGCTCAAATGTACTTTTTAAGTCTATTTTCTAAGCTAAATAATTTACATGATAATTATTTGATTTAAATTTTCTTCAAATATTTCCGAACTTACCTCCAAATTCTCAATAATCACTCGCACTGGTAAAACACAATAAATCCAGTTCAAATATTACACAAACTGTTCAATAAATAAACAAAACAATATTCACAAAATTTCTCTCGTACATTACCAAATTCACACTGTTTTGTTTCAAGTTTTAATGCACTAGCGCGGGAATGTTCGCAAGTTAGCGTTTTTCGCGGCACATTGTCGTGATCGTGCACTTCTGTCGCGCATTCCGCACGACTCCACCTCAGCAATTACGTTCGACGAATACAAAACAAGCTTGGCGCGCCGCTTCGCTATGCGTGATGGATCAGCTAGTTGACTCACCCACCGTAAACGTGTAATGAGAAAATGTTTACGATTTAGTACCACCTAGTGGCAAGCATGTGTAATATGTAACAGTAACGCCATCTAGTTAAAACATGTACACTAAGAAAACAGCGCCATCTAGAAATAATATTTTATCAAAAACTTTTAGTTTGGCCACTAGCCAATAGATGTCGGGACTAGCGAATACAGTAAAACAAACCGACGAGAATGTCCCTCTTCTGTTTTTGACAAGTTCCGGTTTTTGTCAGTCATTCATTCATCCATAAAGTATCTATCGTTCATTCATTCAGTCAGTCTTTCTCTGTCAAAATGGCTGCCCCGCAGGAGGTGCGTGACGATTTGCGCTCTGTAAATATCCTCTTTTACTAGTAATTTCTTTACCCAACCTTAAAAATTGATTTGATTCTCATTCGATTTCTGCTTACCTGTGTTTCAGGCGCGACGTGAACCTATCCAGGCCGTCCAAGTATTCGGCCGCAAGGTTAGTTGTTTGCTCCTTCCACGTGTTTGTGCCGATTTTTAAGTGATTATTTTACTTGTTTAGACCATATTTTTATCCCGTAAACGGTATTCAGTGTGCAGCACGAGATTAGTGGTTAAACAATTGAAAGTACAAACTTTCCATTCGCCCATCAATGTGGTATCTTTTACGGGAGCAACCGATGTGGATGGATGAAGCTGGATGCATCACTGTTAGTGTTGGTTTTACCATGCCAGGGAGCTAATCTCTCTGATCTGAAGTAGTTACTATAGTTTTAGACCGTATTGGTTGAATAATACTTAAATTCAAGTTGCTTTGTTGCAACTGGTATTTATGGAGCCAATATAACCTCAAAAACTTTTTTTTCAGTAATAATTTTATTTCTCACCAAATAGTTTTTTCATTGTTTATACACAGGATCGGTAAATACACAAATTTTTAAATTTACCACTTTTTCAGATTTGTAATACAATTCGAATGTTTTTAGAAAACTGCCACTGCCGTGGCTTACTGCAAACGCGGACACGGTGTGTTGCGCGTAAACGGTCGCCCACTCGACCTGGTGGAGCCCCGTCTGCTGCAGTACAAACTGCAGGAGCCCATCCTACTGCTCGGCAAGGTCAGGACAATACTTAATAAAAAAATTATCATAACACAGGACGGGAGACCATAACTTTACTGGCGTCTTATGTATTTCGAAATCTGAAATTCACCATCCATAAACTAATAACATGCTTTGCTTGGAATCTTGGTAGTTTTCTGCTTCTGTGTTTTTAAGTCTGAAGCTTTGTTTTTGTAATTAGCCAACATTGGTTAGATACCATTTTAAAATGCTTTTTTTATTGTCTAAAACATTTTCCATTTCATAGTTACTCATTTCATTCGTAATTTATTGCATGTTTATTTCACACTTAAGTTTGCTCATGTTGGTAGTAAAGTAACTTTAGATTGCACTGTAATTTTGTATTGATTCTCCTAATATGCATTATTATGATGTTCTAACTTTTGTTTTGCATTGCCATTTTTATAATTTCAGTCCTTCCATACAACTGTTTCTAATCTTTTAGTTTGTAAAGTCTAAACTAATTTTGTTCAAACCTAGAATAACACAAAAGTAGTGGGTCGTATAAAATTGTTAAGTCCCGAGTGTGACTGAGTAAAACTATACACCATACTTCGTTTTAAATGATGATTACTCTTATTCCGAACCTGAGCATCTTTGGATGTGTAGTAAAGATCCAATCTGATCACCATTACATTTGAAAAACCATAAAATCACCAATATCACAGTTGACCAACAAAATTGTTATACTTTTACAGGAAAAATTCTCCGGTGTCGACATCAGAGTCACCGTTAAGGGTGGTGGTCACGTCGCCCAGGTGTATGCTATCAGACAAGCCATCTCCAAGGCACTCATCGCTTTCTACCAGAAATGTAAGTAAACATAATATTGTTAAAATTTTTAATTTAATTGAAATATTAAAGTTATGTCTTATGATTATCACTGGTCCCATACAACATCTTGCCTGCCTTTTACTAAGGCAATATATTTGTATCTTTGTTAGGGTTGCTTGTTTTCACTATGAAACCCTAACAATGTAACGAATGTTTTCTTAAAAGTTTAGCAATGGTGTTTATGTATGAGACTTACTTACCCCCTTCTTCCAAAGCTGTGTTGCCAAAGATGTAACTCAGTCATTTCAGGGAGGGTAGATCAACGGTGTCATTTACCAAGCAGCAATGATTCTCATTAACTTGCTAGTTTGAAATGTACACAACATTTATTTCTTAAGATACTAAGCATGTTTTATTTGATCAATAAGGTTTGTCATTATTTTTATAGTACTTTAACATTCCGTATCGAAATAAAAAAAGAAAATGTATGCATATTCCCTATTATGATCTTTATTTACTTCACAAAAGTGTTTTGCCTTAATTTCATGAAAAGCAGTATTTTTAACAATGACCTATCTCATTACAGATGTAGACGAGGCATCAAAGAAGGAAATCAAGGACATCCTCGTCCAGTACGATAGGAGTTTGCTGGTTGCCGACCCTCGTCGCTGCGAGCCCAAGAAGTTCGGAGGTCCAGGTGCGCGCGCACGCTACCAGAAATCTTACCGTTAATACCATCTTTGGTACCGCGGTATGGTATTGCATTGCTGTGGATCCGGGAGTGCAATACCATTGCGTGTTTTTAAAAATAAAACAAAAAAGTATAAAAAGTTTTTGGGTTGTTTTATTTTTGATGATGGCAACCTGCTGGGCCCCACTTGTCTTAAAAGTAGTGTCGTGTCGAAAAGACGAAGTAGTACAATAAAAGTCAACCCAACGAGGTAAAAAGGCTACCTATCAGTAGCGATTATACCAATTAATTTGCAAGGAACTTCGGCTACCTTGCGCACCTTGAAAGAGTATCTATACTGAACACTACTGCATTTGATTTATTGCGGCTACGTTTAGTGACGCACTTGTTTTGATAAACTGCTTGAAATGTATGTGTGCGATGCGCGCTTTCTCATTTACGTAAGAGAAATCTGAAGACCGATAGATGTTATTGAATGACGGTACACTAGCTTCTGTGCGCTATACAGAATAATGTAAGAACCTTTCAAATAGGTGCCATGGTTCCCGGAGGTTACCTTTCCGAATACATACATAAATTCATTATCAACCTCCAGCCCTTCCATTCTCTCTCGTCTCGCAATCATTTACACCTTTTTCCCTCATATCATTCCTCACACAATCCATCCATCGTTTCCCTTGGTCTTCCTCTCCCTCTCCATCCATCAACACTTATATTCATCACTCTTTTAGTCACATGCGATTCTTCCCTCGTCACTAAGACAGTCGATACCATTTCAACTTTTCTGTAACTGGCACAACTTACAAACTTCCTCTAATATACTCATTCCTTATTTTATCCATTCTTTTCACAGTACACATCCACCTTAACTTTCTCATCCCCGCTACGTGCAACCTTTTTTAATTTATCTTCTTTCCGATCCAGTGTCACTGACTCTGGCAGAGCCACCATCAGGGATTTTCATTTTGAAAACACAAAAAAATTGTCGCTAATTAGTCGAAATTTGTCGCCAAATATCAGAATTTGTCGGTCACTGGTTCAAAAGATATAAGGGTTTATAGGTGGCCGATCTGGAGAGAGTCTCCCCAGCAGGGCCACATTTATATCTCAAAAACTAGGGCACCTAGCAAATATCTCTTTTCTCCCATAATTTGTCGCCAATTAGTCGGAATCAGTCGCCAAATATCAGAGTTTGTCGGTCACTGGTTCAAAAGATACAAGGGTTTATAGGTGGCCGATCTGGAGAGAGTCTCCCCAGCAGGGCCACATTTATATCTCAAAAACTAGGACACCTAGCGAAGATGTGTTTTCTCCCATATTTTGTCGCCAATTAGTCGCAATTTGTCGCAAAGTTACAGATTTAGTCGGTGTGTAATTAAAAAGATATTAAAGAATTCAATTTCCCCATACAGTGGTACAAGCGAGTACAAAATACTTTATGTAGTTTCTAGACAGTATCTATGACGTCTTATGGAGGAATGTTTGTTTCGAATTAAATAAATGTAAACTTATTCTATAATTTCAACCCACCATAGGAAAGCTGTATTCATTACCTATAAACAAATCTACAATACATATAATTATGTAATTATTTATCTAACACAATGTGCACTTACCACTTAGTTGCTGGCAGATAGATCGCTGCGCTCCGTTTCATTTACGGTAAGTAAGAAAGAGATAGATGCGCGTGTACAGATGAGCTGCTTCGAACGAGTTGCCCGTCACGTAAGTTGAAGTCAGCCAGTTTAATTAAAGTGGAACTTATTATGAATAGTTACGAACTCGAGTGTTGTTATCTCTAGGTATTCCGAAAATACAAAAACGGAGAAACGAGCGAGATATAACGAGGGTGTCACCTGCTGTACGTCACGGGTGCGGCGCGTCGGCGTTCGCGCCCGCCGCTCAAAGTAGCTACTTAAAAAAAAATAGGTAAACAAACAAACTTGCTTTATAGGATTTTTTCTTTAGTCATCCACCGGAAGTACAGCGAGAAGGTTTGTTTGTGTGAAAAATTAAAAGAACAATTACGAATACGGGTGTTTAAGTGCATTGAACAAGTTAGTGGACAATTTGAGAGTGTTTTGAAAAGAGGACACCGTATGAGTGCAGATTAATATGTAAGTTACCTTGATTTTTCACGTCACTAGCGTGTTTGTGTGTGCGTCCTTAGATACCAATACCGAGGCGCTACCTGCTAAAGTAAGCCGTCGATGTCCATATATTATTTAGCTACAATTAGGATAGCTAATTTAAATAAAAACAATACTTAGGTGTTTCAGTGCATAAATTATGATTGTAACTTAATTTTCTAATTGGGGTGTATCAGGCAGGGTGTGCATTATTCCAGTTACATGTTGTTTATCCTCGCGAGGATATTTTCATTCAGGCCGAACCATTTAGTATATTATAACTAAAATTCAATAGATTTGTACCTATGTAGTAAAATAAACATAGGTACATAACATAACATCACGCCTGTAATTCCCGAAGGGTTAGGCAGAGGTGTACCTAATCGTTCACCCACATATAACGTAGGTACTCAGTTAGTCCCTTTTTTACTTTCAGAAACCATAGAAAATGTCAAGACGCGGTCGCCGATTAAAAGTTAACATAGACAGCCAGAAAACCGTATATCTTGAACATAAAGATGTACTTTACCCAATACAGCCAAAAAGAAATGACGCAATTTATGATCTCCTGTTTAAAAAATTTAACAAACAAATGTCTAAGGATTCAATATTTATGAGCTTAAAGAGAAATTATGCACTTTTTTTTGTTTCAAATGTTGAAAAAGAGGAAGACAGAGAAAAACGATCGATTTCGTATAGTGGTACACAACAGGAACTCTTGTCGGAGACTGAATTTTCATCCAGAACGTCATCTTCCAAAGATAATTATGTACTAAATGATAATTTAGAAAAACAAGTAGATCATAGTGGAATTACATTTTCTATATTTATAGATGCTTATCAGTGGCGAGAAATAGAGCCTATTAAATATTTCTATCACCGTAATGATCCTAAAATACCCAATTCACGCTACAAGTCCACAAGAAGATTTCAAAAGCAAAAGTGGACTACCATTCTTCGACAAGAAATTTGGAAACAGAGCAGGAACGAATGTAGTTGGATATTTAAAAATAACACAGTTCAACCAAATGGTCACATTTTTTGCCAAGGCAAATGCAAACTATGCAAAGCAAAAATAAATATTTATTACTCAGAAAACTGCATATCATCCGAAAATTTTTATGAAATGAAATGTTCGATATCAAATATTGACGAAAATTATAGACACAACAAGTCTGTAAAAGTTAGAGTAACAAAGTACCATAAGCAACAATTAGAAGAAATTTTAGCAAAAAACAAACCAATAATAACTAGAAATTTGCTAGCTAATCAATACATGGATATAAATGATGTAGAACCCCCTATTATACCAAATTTAGGAGCTCTACAACAAATAAGAAGTAAGATGAAACAAGCTCCCCTTCTTCACTCTTCACCTGTATTATCAGTTTGGTCTATGGCTTTTACACCACCTTACAATGAAACAATTCGACAAATTTCCTTATTTCCTTTTTTTATTCTGTACTGGTCAAGGGAACAAAATTTTTTTTATAATTTATTTTCTAAATCAGAAAGATATATAAGAGTGTCAATAGACGCGACTGGTTCTATTGTCAAAAGAAATGTATTACCGGAAGTCAATATTTTTACAAAAAACGCTAACAAGCAGAAAAAACACGTATTTTTATACGTATTGATGTGCTATCGTGAAGAAGGTAGCAGTATTCCGTTGTGCCATATGTTATCTGAAGTTAATACGCAAGAAAATATTAGTATGTTTTTAAAGCAGTGGTTGAGTGGTAAATCCGCACCAAATGAATGTGTCTCTGATGATTCTGCTGCAATATTGGGTGCTGTTGTAACAAACTTTACAGGGTTTATTTCTACAAATATCTATTTACAAAATTGCTTTAACATATTAGAAGGCGATAATCACAACAATATTAGGATACCTTGTTACATTCGTCTCGATAAATCACATTTTGTTAAAAATTTATATAAACAATCATGCTTTGAACATGTAGATAATCGTGTAAAAAACTTATATGTTAGATGTGTCTTACTACTTAGACAAACTACAAGTTATAGCCAATTAAAAAATATTTTGGATGATATTATAACACTCGCCTGCAACAGATATTGTGGTGTAACAGACCAAAAAAAAGTCTCCAGGTGCAGTAATGCATTATTAAAATTACAATCAATGATCACGATTGTAGACACAGTGCCTAGTGAAATGTCTGAAGGGGATTTAACTACTGCATGCATAGAAGAATATGACGATATCGATGAAAACCCTTTGATAAGGTTTTGTAAAAACGTACAGAGACGAGAAACAGTATATAATGAAAACATAACACCGAATTTTGATACCGAAAACCTTTACTATTTCCCTACTTTTTTAACATATTTATATCGAATTTTAAAAAAAATACCTTTGTGGGGTGAAGTTATGTCTGAATATTTTTATTTATCCAAACCTAATCCATCAAGTACAAATGTAGAGAGTTATTTCAAAGACATAAAAACTCTTTTAATGGATTCTAATAGGGAAAGATTAAGAATTGATTATTTTTTAATCCAACACATAACACAAGTAACAGGTTGCCTGAAATTAGCCATCAGCGATTTAAAACAACATAATATGGATAACACACCTGTCAAAAAAGACATAATAACTTTAGAAACAGATGATCGCAAAAGTTTTGAACAAGAATCTGTATTTTTGGACGTTCCATCTACCATGGAAAACTGGCGAGGACAGATGAAACCCAAATCAAAAAAACCTAAATCAATCCATATTTTAAAAAATGGCTCTGTAGCTAATTCTTATGTACAAAATGTTGACACCTTTAATACTTGTGCCTTTGATAGTATGTTTCAAAGTATGGCTATAGCTTATGTTGATCGACCCCATGTTAAAAAATATATATTAGAGAATAAGGATGCTGAAATTTGTCAAATTATTCAACAAATAGTTGAAAACAGTGGAGATAAAACCGACTTATATAGAAACCGAACTAAATTATTGTTAAAGCACTTTCGGACAGAGGATGACACAATACACCAACTTGTTAACTGCGAATGCAATACGTCTAAAATTATTGATCACATTCTTTACCCCTATTTTATAGCACAATGCGCCAAAAGAAATGTACTAACGAGCGTTGCTCTAGTCAGAGTAATTTATTAAGGAAATGTCAGTATTTGCCGATTAATATCGATGTAATAAAGAAAGATGGTATTTCAGCATTAACTAAATCAATAAAGTTAACAATTGAAAAAGACAAAGGGATGTGCTCTGATTGCGGAAAGCAAGTGAGATTTCATTACTATTTAACGACAATATTATTTCTTGAAATGACTGGTATTTCTAAAATTAACATAACTAACATACCATTGCATATTACAGTAAAAAAACAAAAGTTTACTGTTTTAGCGGTGATTGAGTACATACCTGGTTCTATAGGTCATTACAGAAGTTGGTGCTACCGAAAGTCTACAAAAACTTGGGAATGCTACGACGACTTACAAGATTTAATTTCATTACCTTCCACAGAAATAATACCGCATAACCTTATTTACACGTTGTAAGTAAACACATAATAATGATTAAAAGATATATGTATATATACGTAATATGTCTTAATTCCCAGGAAGGGGTAGAATTAAGGTTCAAAAATGTAAAAAAAATATGTTGTCTAACCAACGGACCAAATAGTGCTAACATTAAGTAGGTATAATGAAAGTTCTGTGGTTTAATTTGTACTGTGTTTATATATTGTGATTAAAATTTATACTGTGATTAAAATGTATACTGTGATTAAAATTTATACTGTGATTAAAATTTAGGTATAAGTAAGTACTGTGATTAAAATTTAGGTATACTGTGATTAAAATTTATACTGTGATTAAAATGTCTATTGTAATTAGAATTTCACGATAAATGTATAATTGTAAGGATTTTCTAAAAATGTGTAAAATGTCGTACTGTTATTGATATATTTGATATTGTTTATGTTGTTGGCATGGTTAGTGCAAAGAGTAGAAATTATTTTTTGTTATTATTGTTAATTATAGTATTTAATTGTTACCTGCAAATCATTATAATTAATAATCAGGGTTGGTAGAAATTTACCTAAATAATACAGCAATAATAGTAGGTACGATGACTGTAACTTCATGTAATTATGTGGATATAAAACAACGTAATTGGACTTCATTGAGTTTCTACGGTACTTGTAGTAGATACAGCTAATGACGTCGTATCGGGTCGGTCGCGGTCGTGTCGCTGGCGAAATGAAGAATGTAGCTGTCGGTGACGTGTCGTCGAGTAGATAGGAAGGTATCGATCGGCATAGGTATTGGTTTCAAGCAGAGTCGTCCAATGAAGAAACACCCATTGAAATTTTTATTGAGAGATATAATCCATATATAGGTACCTAACTAGCTGACCCGCGCAACTTCGTCTGCGTCACAGAGATATAGAGCCAAAGAAATAATTTTCCCCGTTTTTGCAACATTTTTCATTGAGGCTCCGCTCCTATTGGTCATAACGTCATAATATTATCGGTCATAATGTTATTAGCCTAGACTAAAAGTGAAAAAAATTTCAAAATCGGATCAGTTTTACCGGAGATTACCCCTAACATCCAAAGTCACAAACTGTATCTGTTAATAATATTGAATAAGTACCTACTTATAAATGTTACAAATACCTATTTGTAACATTTTCTGAAAGTACAATAATTTTAAGGTAATAAATCATTTTATATTTCGACAACAGAAGTTTTATTATTCTAACCTCAATTAAGATAAAATAAAAACTCAACCCGTCCATACCCACAACACAACACTCGCAATCACCTCAAAATACACACCAACACAACACACATCAAACGAACTTTATGGAAATTCATTTTTATATAATAAAATTTGATTACAATTGACAATACTTTTTCAACGTTTAAGTATTTTAAACATTTTACTAAAGGTACGACATTTATTTATTATTCTAAAGTTAATTAGAGCTTAACATTGTAAAGTGGTAAAACAGTTGCATGCGACTGTACATCTTTCACCAAATAGACCAAGAGCAAGGTTTAATGTTTTCAAAGAAGTTTAAGCCACTCTAACCTAGTAATTTAAAACATAAAAACATGAATTAAATTGAGAATTTATCTCTCTCGGACATTTCTAAAGACTTTAGACCGATAAAACTAGAAGTATATTACACATATTAATAGAAATATTTTTTTCTTGGTATTTTTCGTGAACTCTTCGACCTAGCTCTTGGACTATACCTTACTAATTGAACTCATTATATCTCCTAAACTAAGATCCGATTAAATCTGTGACTTGGCGACAAATTGCGACTAATTGGCGACAAAATATGGGAGAAAACACATCTTCGCTAGGTGTCCTAGTTTTTGAGATATAAATGTGGCCCTGCTGGGGAGACTCTCTCCAGATCGGCCACCTATAAACCCTTGTATCTTTTGAACCAGTGACCGACAAACTCTGATATTTGGCGACTGATTCCGACTAATTGGCGACAAATTATGGGAGAAAAGAGATATTTGCTAGGTGCCCTAGTTTTTGAGATATAAATGTGGCCCTGCTGGGGAGACTCTCTCCAGATCGGCCACCTATAAACCCTTATATCTTTTGAACCAGTGACCGACAAATTCTGATATTTGGCGACAAATTTCGACTAATTAGCGACAATTTTTTTGTGTTTTCAAAATGAAAATCCCTGATGGTGGCTCTGCCAGAGTCAGTGACACTCCGATCCATACAGTACGACAGGTCTAATCACGGACTCTTCCCCTTTAACTTGAGGGGCATCCGTGGATCGCAAGTTGTTCCAGTGACCGTCGCCATTTCATCCATCCTGAGTTGATCCGGTGCGTTACGTCTCGGTCTACTTCGCCATCCCCTTGGACAAGCGACCCGAGGTACCGGAAATCGGAACAGATCAGTATGGGCGTTCTGGGCAAGAGTTATAGGCACAGGACTGGAGAGACCGCCGAAATCACAGAATATGTATTCCGTTTTGGTCCTAGGTAACCACTCCACTCAGCCTCCGGCCCTCCGCAACCGCCTGTAAAACCTTTGAACAGTGGCGTACGTAAGTTTTCGCCGCTTGGGGCCGACCGGAAATTCTACGCCGCCCCTTGTTTTATAAATTGACCCCGATTACTTGGGGTCTAAACTAGGTGATTTTTGAGAAATCGAACTTATAAAAGTGTTTTTGAAACTTAAACACCTCTCCACCATAAAGTGCTGACTGTGAGAAATCGACGCCGTTCAGGATGTGAAACTGATACTTTTCTGATAGCAGAAAATTACTATAACTGTCTGATAGTCTAAGTTAAAAATCACCTGAGAAAGACAGATTTTACCTGATCTGATCAACCAGGATCTGGCGCATCAAGTCAAACTGCTAACATTACATGAAGGTCTGCACCCGATTACCAATCACTCTGTATTTATATCACCCACATTTATATCGTTTTCTATGGCAAGAATGCCATGAAATTGCGCGCGCGATTTCGTATATCTTAGTATTTTTTTACATTTTCCAAATTAATAAATTGGTGCTTCCTGCCGCCCCCTTTCGTATGCCACCTGGGGCAGTGGCCCCCACCGCCCCCCCCCCCCAAGCTACGCCACCGAGTTTCAAGTGAAAGGTTCAAAATACAGGAGGAGGTGAGGAAAAATACGCCTCTCTATTGCAACAAGATTTATTATTACTCTATAAAAATTTCGTTCACAATCCAAAAATGTCTTTAATAATAGTCATTTACGTGGAAAATTAAATGCAATATAATACGACTAAACAATCCATACTTACAACAAAATTTAGTTTCACAATAATTTTAATAATAAAACTTCCATAAAAATAAATATGGTGAGAAAATGGCGATAACGCAATGACAACCAATAGATCTAATTTAAAATGAGATGATTGCAATTAATATTTAATATAAATTAGCACAAAACTTATATTTAATGTTAGAAGTTAATGTCTTTCATTATTTACCTATCTAAGTGTATTTTTTTTTATTTTTAGCCCGCGATTCCCACTGCTTGGCACAGGCATATTTATCTTTTCTCTTTTTTTTGGTATTATATATAGTCTTGCTAGCTGAATTTTAAGCGCATTTACACGAACAGTTTTTAACCATAAACTCCAAATTTGAGGAGAAACATCCGTGTAAACGGGCCATGATTCGTCCATTCATCTTTGCCTAAGACGGGACTACCCTCCCCATTATTAACATAATATTATTTAATAAAACATAATAATATAGAATACTCATGATATACAGATCTTAATGAGATTATTAGATTATATTTAAGTATTATTTTAATATAGGCACTGCATTACACTTAGTGTTACTAGTTAGTAAATATTTTGGCACCATTTTAGTCATGTAAAACCAAAGGTTTTCTGCCTCTAATAGCTTTAAAACATAAGTACCTACCTCTCAGTATATAAAGCACATGTACCTTTATTTTCGTTGTACCAAAGCGGCAAAACCTAATTACGGTGAAATGGGGTTAACATAATAATGAATCAGGGGCGAAATGGGACAACACTTTTAGGGCATGCGGAACCCCGTTTCGGTCCCATAATAAAACCCGGGATTCCCCGAGATTTCTTTCAGTTTGTACCAAACTACCCTATTGTAGAGGCGACCCCATTCACCCCATTGTACACACGGCGACACATCAAGCCATACATTTCCAATATAACATGGCCGCGCTTTGTATATTTCCCAATGATATTTTATATACCTAAACAGATATGTTGTGAGCGCGCTATCGTGAAGACTCGAAAACGGGCCAATTGGCTCGTTTTGCGTTTATTCTGCGTCACTGCGTGTATGTGAGCTGGCGCTGCCCCGCGGCACACTTTTTTCGGTGGTTTTGTAGGTGTATAACATATCTGTTTATTAGAATATAATTGAAATTTCCCCTATTATTAGAGATCCGCATATACTGCTTTTGTATAGCTTGATTGGTCGCTGTGAGGTCAAGTTTAATGATAGGCGTTTGTAAATCATGACTTATAACTGAATTTCGTTTAAATAGTAGGTAAATATTAATTTATCATAGCCACGTGTCCTAAATCAACGTTTTAAATAAAAATATATTAGACCAAAGTGAATTATTATGCATCTTTATGGCTATCTTGAAGTACGTACCCTGCGTACCCATTATATTATTTATCCTTAAAACAACAGAACTCTAGCGACTTAACAAGTGGTTATTGAAAAAAAAAAACAACAGATATTATTATCGGAATATAGCCAAGTTCAACGTTCTATAAAATTTGATTACACTGTCAATAACATATTTAAAATTTATGAATATTGTTATAGCCAATTTTTTCTAATTTACTATGTTAGAGATATGCGTGTGTGCGTATTCTGTGCGAATTATGTGCCTATAACCAACTGTCTTAACTCTAAGACATAATCTAACATTTCTTTAGTCAAGGATTGGGCAGTGTTATGGAATTTTAAAATCGAATCCAGTCATTGTATGTATTTTTTTGCGAAATATTATTTGTGGGTGCCTAATGTGGAGGATTCTAAGTTATCATCTTTCTACCCTGCCATTCTATTTGGGTAAGGCGCAACACATTTCCTTCATAAGACTCCAAACGGCAAATAATATCTAATTCAGCCTCAGACGCATCTTTAAAACAAAATACCTATCTTTAAATAAACAGAGATCATCATCGGCCTAGCCTTTTCCCAAGTTTTATTGGGGTCGGCTTCCAGTCTAACCGAATGCAGCTGAATACCAGTATTTTACATGGAGCGACTGCCTATCTGACCTCCACAACCCAGTTCGTTCTGGCTAATATGATACCCCTTGGTAAGACTGGTTGTCAGACTTTTTGGGCCACTACCTGTAACAACTGTCAAAGATCACAAAATATGACAGCCGGGACCAACTGCTTACATGCTTTCCGAGGCACGAAGGAAACTCGGTATGTAATGGGTGGTCACCCATCCACAGACCAACCTAGGCAACCACGGCTTAACCTAAAGATCGACCCGAGCGGCTGTTATTATTAAGCCACGAGCTCCAGTAATAGAGTAAGAGTAAATAAACAGAGATATCTGTGGAAATTGTGGATTTTTCAATCTAGCCGTAACCCGTAGGGAGAAAATAAGAAACGAGCAAGGATGAAAGTGTTACAAATATACTAAGTCCACAGAATTTTCTGCAAAATTAAATAAAAAAACTTCGGCGTATCCAGGATAGTGGTACAAGATACCTACCCTCGAATTGGTACCTCATTCTGGGACCATTATTTCCCAAAATAAACTAAACTGGGTCAACAAATAAATTATCACGACGCCGCCACAACTCTGCCCAATCAACTTTCAACTAAAGAAAACTTCTCCGATCAATTCTCTCCATTCTTCTTTTCAACTTTATCCTCATGGTGGTCTTCAAACTTGGCGCCCATTCTCTTGAGGGCTATGACAGCTGACACTGCCTTGGCCCAGCGTTTCTTGATGACGTACCTCTTGAGCTTGGACTTGGTAACATGAAGCTCTGTGCAGAGCGCCGATTGGATGAGCCAGGGGTGCGTCAGAGTCGACGATGCTGATAGACGATCGCTGTGGAAGGTGGATTATTATGATGTCAAATTTCTATTTATGGCGATAGTAATTGAATATCGACGGCGAAGTGCCAATAACACTTACCTGACAAAGTCAAAAATTTACACAAACTAAAAAAATCGTTTAATTTCTTAATTAATTAAAAATTAGCTAATTAAATTTATGAATTAATTTAGAATAATAACAATGTGTGCTTTTTATAGCTAGTTAAGAGGTAATGCCATAAAATTGACACGTTGTTATAGTTGGAAGGTATTTCCACATTTTAATTGAAGAGATTTCAATAAAACATGCGAGTAACGCCTGTACAAAACGATAACAAAAGTGTATTTCTCGAAAATTGTCAGTTAGGAGGTATTGGCACTTCACCGTCGATAATGAATTTAACTTTTTGAACGCCAGAGCATAAACGCACGCGCGAGCCCTCCTCGCCAAGCCTCAATATTACCTACCATTCTCCCCGTCGTCGCGTCATTGCGATCGACTATACCTAGGAACCTTCTAGTTACGAAGATATTGGGGTCAAATTTCCAACTTCGAACGTGTTTTTTCACCCAAAAAGAAAAGTCGTTACCCAGCGATTATTTTTGCGTAAAGTTACTTAGTTTGATTCACAGAATGCTTGGTTGACGGCTTTGAGAAGGGTCTGTTTATACCTTGTATTTTGAAGTATTAAAACAACTTTTTTTTTTAATAAAGCCTTATATTTTAACAACATACGTATCGAAATAACAATAAATTTAAGTTATACATAAGTACAGATAAGGAACAATCATATTTTAAGCTTAGATACCCCCTACTTTTCAAAACATGTCTTATTTACATACAAAAATGTTTTAAAAATTACCAAAATGTGTTCAATATGTTGATATAATTCGTTCTCAGTCTTGAATCTAAATCTGTTCGTAAAATTTTGAAGACTAGATATTTATTATTGTCATTTTAATTGCCTTTTTATGACTTAGCGCATATAAACGAAAGTTCTTATGAATAAATAAATAAATAAAAAAAACATGACAAAAACTAACTGAGTACGTACCTACTTTTATTATTCCAAAAAACCTTAAATGGAATTTAAAAACTTGTAGCTACCACAAATTGCATTTAGTGGAGCCTATTTAGTTTTTTTCGTTCAAATATTCTCAGTTCTGGCCAGATTTGAATGTCCCAATTTTGTCTTTGGGTACGAACCCCTTACGTATAGGACCTAAGGATAAAAAATGTACATAAAATAACCCTGTAAGTACTTAAAATCCGTGATGTGCCGAGTCAAACTCGTGTATATGCGCTAGGCTACAAGAACATTAACTAATCTCATACCATACTTTGGTAACAGTGTCATGGCACTTATTCTTACAACCGGAGTCATTTCGCGACATTACTCGTCACTTTCTTCCTTTGCGTCTTTTCGTCCGAAGTCTGTCTTTGGAAGAATGCATGTAGACTTGACATGGAGGACTGTCCCAACTGGTTGGAGGGTGACCATTCGAGGGATATCGACTGGTGTCTCCCTCCGTTCGAGGTTCCTCCAGCCGATCTTTCAGCCTCCACTTCTTCAGACTCGCCCCATTTTTCTAGAAGATGTAACAGGAGGTCTTTCGTCCGATGCGCATTGTTCTCATCTCCTCTCCTGTAAGGCATCTGTCTTCCATTCTCTGATCCATTCACTAATTTGTCTATCTTTTCCCTTCGTCGGTCGAATTCTTGGAAGAAACTGTTCCGAACTTCTACGGGCTGGTCTGGCACATCTCGACTCGTATTCGACACTCGTTTCGACCTGTTTGATTTCGCCCACGGCATTTTACTCGTCATTGGTTTCTCTGGTTCTCTCTCTGTTAAGAATGATGACGATATTTTGGTTGTTGACTTTGAAGTGAACAGTGATCTCTTCTCCTTGCCCGATGCGTCGCCATTAGTTATGAGCTTCGTATGCCTCGTTTCCTTATTGTAACCGTTCGGCAGTTTCTCTTCTTTGGTCGACTTAGTTTCTGTAACGTTTTTGTCTATCTCCTTCATGCTGTTATTGTTTGCGAGATCGGTGTTCATTGTGGATAGCATGTATAGGTGGTCGGATAGTTTCTTAATTTCTTCCGCTAAGTTTTTCCTAACGAGGACATCTTGTCTCTTGTGTAAGAAGCAGGTGCTGTCGGAGGCTCGCCTTTCCACGGGGTTGTATTTTGGTGCGGATAGGAAGTTGTGTTCTCTTAACGGGGGTGGATCTAGTAGGTCATCTTCATCGAAAACTACGTCGGGGGAACTGCTGAGGGAACTTCTGGGAGAAGGCGAACATCCTCCGATAGAGGATCGTTCACAGTTTCCGTTCGTGAGGCTGGTGATTTCGTGTGCTTGGTTGTCGAATACGTATGGTGAGTTGGGGTGTTCGCTCCAGCGCTCGACGAAGAGTCGCAGGTTGTCCTTGGCTACGTCAAGCGGGTTCTTGAGGTCCGGGCGGACGGGCGGCGGGACCAGCGGGGCCCGGCGCCGCAGCCAGGCGTGGCGCAGGCACTGGGCGGCGCCCGGCCGCGACCTGCGACAGAGACCCTTGTTACTAGCGGTAGCGCCCAACACCGACACAACTGTAAGGGGGTGGCGTCTCTAGCTCTACAGTCTACGGGACATAGACGAGTGCTCGGTAGGGCTCAGCTACGGCACAATACGTTGCAAGAGGAAATGCGTGCATAAGAGGAAGGAGTTTGGAAGGATTAATAGGTTAGCTTGCAGATTGGACAGTTTGTGCCAGAATTTGGGCTAAATTTTGAAGGAGGGTTACTGGTGGGCTACACATACACTAATCTACATCTACTTAACTAGTATGTACAGGGTTAGAGTCGTTAGAGAGTTATTGTATAAGTTAGATCATTCTTTCTACATCGTGCAATGATTTATGTAGTGTTAGTTTCTAGTGTTGGATACAACGAGTAACAAGGGTTCTTTATCGTCAGGCTGGTATGTACACAGCTTTAGAATATCCACGTTTATTGAGGTCATACCGGACTTGAAAGGTTGCGAGGATTTGAAGGTATTTATTTCGAAGATAAAAGGTTTTTTGACACGCATTTTGAACTAAAGTTCTCATAGAAGAGTAAACTTCATAATTTGTACAGGATTTTTTCAAGGCCCAAACCTTTTGCAAAAAACATTTTTGGTAATTATTACAAGCCGAAAAACTGTAGCACAGGAATGACTGCTTTCAAGGATAAGAAAAATTTAACGTTCCAAAGATTTAAACCACCATTCCAAGCTATTCACAACGTACAAACATTCCTTTGCAAAATGTCCAGGCTCTATAGGGCGTCAAGCCCTAGAAATATCACAACAAATACTAGTCAGGCAAGACACTTACTCTTTGTCCTTGACGAGAAGTTTCTGGATGAAGTCCTTAGCATCGTCGGAGATCTCGGTGAAAGCTTCATCGTCGAAGTCGTATTTAGCGACGGTGACGTTAGCCATCGTTTCTATGTCTGTCTCGCCCATGAATGGTGATAGACCCGATAAGCTGGAAAGAGATGGCAGATGTTTTAATGATGTGGTTTTTATCAGATTTTTGTTGGAAAGTCTCAAAAATTGTTTTGTTGGAACCGAAAATGGTCAAATCTGCCGTCAGTTCTAACCTGGATGATCCAGTCTATTTCATCAGACTGTTTCATCGGAGACCCTTTCAATTTTTGATTAGGTTTTCTTCATAAACAATCGAGCCACCAATTTATTCAAATTAAATCTAAAGACCATCTTTTTTACACGTTTCAAGTTCATCGTCCAGATAGAAAAAAAATACTTACAGCACATAACATATGACTCCAACAGACCACATATCAGTTCCGTAGCCAATCTGATCGAAGTTCACAACTTCTGGGGCCACGAATTCGGGAGTACCGAACAAGACTTGGAGTTTCTTCTCAGGGTCGTAGAACCTGGCCAGACCGAAGTCGATGATCTTGATGCGGTTGCCTTGCTTTGTTAGGCAGAGGATGTTTTCTGGCTGCAAGAGAAAATAAGAGTTAGGACAATGAAATTAAGGATCGTTTTGGGTGACTTAGAGACCTGATTTACAGAGGTAGCTAAGGAAAGTCACCAGTGGGTCTAAACTGGTGACATATCTTTCCCGAAGCAAATTACTTTTTTAAAGGTATCCGGGAAGAGTTCCGAATCTTTTTTTATATGATCCAAAGCAAATTCGAGGATTCTTCCTGAATGATCTAGTTGTCAGCAATCTCTATGATAGAAAGATATGGGGAGTTAAAATATTTTTTATACTAAATTACTAAGAACGTTGTAAGCTGGTATGAATGAATACCAATGGTAGGTACGGTTTCCGACTGTTCGTAGATACATCAATCCTAATCATTATAATCAAGAGCCAACTATTTTAATACACACTCATACAACTGCCTTATAGTAAACAAGGCACTTCAATAAGTAGCATAAAATAATCATCGAAATAATGTTAGCTAACCACTTCCGGATTGAAAACTAAAAACAAAAATACGATATTTCTGCATCGCTTCCGACAGATGACAGAAATACGAATTCGAAATTCAAAAGCGACATCTTCAAATAAACTCTGAACTGGCCGATAATCATAAAAGTCGCGCGCTTTTTTCCGCCATTTTGATTTATTAGTTGGACGCGGACCAGAATGGCGGGACCGCAACAGCTGAACAATGTAATCGTTTCTTTATTTACTTATACTTTATTATTTGTACAACCGGAGTTACGTCTGTATTTATTGTTGGAGTCAAGGGTGAAGCCATTTCGCATTTTCTTGAGACTTTAATCACGGGAATTTGGAGTAATTACTTCAATATCTCTGTGGGTGTCGTTATTTCATCAATCTTCAGTGATGTTCTCATTTGTTTTTAACACTCAACGTTTATGTTTAGAATGTTATTTATTATCAGGGAGACATGAAGTTTTTTCTGAAGTTTCGTCGATTTGTCGAGTCACTATAGTCATGATCCTAGACAAAAAAAAACTTCAAGTGCGTTGAATTTCTATTAGTGTTTCCAGATGACGAAATATCTAAAGATCCGGAGCACATGACATCATTGTACTATTTCAGACCTTAGTCATACGCATAGAAAAAACTCCTCTCCATTACAAATGCAATTATTTAGATACGTCACACAGTGTTAAAAAGCGGTATTATTTAATTGCGTCCTTGAATAATATGTGTTTTTTTCAGGTCTGAAATTTAATAGGGGACTATAATAAGCAGGAAATTATAATAAGCTTAATTTCAGATAGGTACCACGAACCCAAAATTCCCCAATATCGGTAGTATGATAGGATCTCGATAAATGTTTTGGTGTTTCTATATTATTCATAGACTCTCTCTCTCCATCAACAAGAACTAGTACTCCATTAATCTAATCTTCGCATGCTTTAATATGTTTACCCGACTACGGCGAAGCCAAAAGCAAGGGTTATTATTTGTTTTAGCCAAAACCATTATTTCTTGTCGACGTTGTTTCCAAAATGTATTGTGTAGTGCATTGTCAAATGATGTGATTTAACTATTTACAATAACATCAGTTAACTATAGGTTTAGTCTCCGACAGTCATACTATTGCTAGAAGAACTCCTGAATCAGGATTAGAAGAATCTGTGTGTCTGTGTGTGTGTGTGGTGTGTGTGTGTGTGTCCATTCATCGTCATGATCAATCATCATTACAGCCCGGAATCGCCCACTTCTTGTATAGGCCTCCGCTTTTCTATGCCATACCACCCGGATCTATGCGGCTGGCATCCAGGTGTTAAATTTACTTTTAGACAATCAGACTTTTACTAGAAGTTCTGAATGAGGCAGATCAGGATCAGAACAGAAGGATCTATAGTCTTAAAGTTCCGGGTCAATCAGGACCCAGTTATCAACGTACCTTCATATCCAGATGCAGGATGTTCTGTCGGTGTACGAACTCGATGCCCTCGCAAATCTGTCGCATGAACACCGTGCATGCGCGCTCCGTCAGCACGAAATCTTCATCAATGACACGCTCGAATAGCTCCCCGCCGGTAATACTAGAAATAAATAGAGAACATGCTGAGAACAAGGTAAATAATAGCTGGTGACTTTATTGCAGTTGAAAACATGTGACGTACTAAGTAGGCACAAGTGCCTTGCCTTTCGGAGACTACTGGCATTAAGTATATTAGGATATCAAATAAACAATAATAGTACAACAATACATATTTAGTATTCTTATAAAATATAATGTAATGTACATTTCAAACTAGCAATTTATTGAGAATCATTGCTGCTTGGTAAATGTCACAGTTGATCTACCCTCCCTGAAATAACTGAGTTACATCTTTGGCAACACAGCTTTGGAAGAAGGGATAAAGTTGAAGCCCCCCACATATATACACCATCAGAGCCATCACCATCTGTTTTTGCTTCAGTGAACTTTTCATGATAGTTTTCATGAGAGACTTCTCAGAGTCAAAAGCAGTTAACTAACTTTACAAATCAATTTATTGAAATGACCAGTGTTACAAATGCATTACAAATGTTAGAATCCCATGAACTAAAGAACTACGTCATTTCGACAAATATCCGCGAGAACATAATTACGATCGTGTCGATGGACAAACAAAATCGACGCTATTACTAGTATTAAACACCTCAGAATCGTAAAACGGTCACAAACTACGATTTATTGCATGCTGGCGAGACGACAAAGAAAATCTAATTAGTCTGTCAGTTAGATAATCAAAAAATATTTGACCCGTGTATTTTCTTTTGTTACGTAAACCAAAATTGACGAAGATATGACGCTTTTAAAATTCTCAATACGTCACGCCTAGGTATAAATTTGAGCTAGTTCTGACTCCCGAGTTTTGATGCGATTTATCTTTGTCAATGTTCATTGATTTACAAAAACAAAAAATACGTGTTCATTAATTTCCAATACTTTAACTGATGGACTAAATAGATTTGCAATTTTTTGATACACAATTTTTCGATTTTTTGTCAAAAAATACTCAAAAGATGGAACGAAGTTAATAGTGGTCGGATTTTCATGGGACTTTTTTATTGAATGTCTAGAGGAGTGGAGAAGAAATTAAAAAAAAAGAATTCGCAGCTCGCGACTTTTTTTAATTTTTTTATTCCCTTTGGAATATTTTTTTTTATTCATGAATAACTTCAAATTCGACGAATTCATATTGTAGCGTAATTTGGAGACTAAAATTTCTTTTGAAATTGGTAACTGATGCTTTTTCACTAATAACTGGACCAGAAAGTATTAATGAAGACCACTTTCATGAGTGTAGTGACTTAAAATTCATTCGGAAATGTCAGAAAATCGTCTATGTTAATGAAAGTTTTTTTTTTTCCAAATACTGCTATGAAACTCAATGTGCAAATGATTGTCTAAATCCACATTTTATTAGCTATCTAATGAGGTATAATAAGTAGAAAAATATTTAAAAATACTTTGCTGAAAAAGTAAAACATGACAAAAGGCGTCTTTCGCTTAATCGAAATTCAAAAAAAAAGTCGCGAGTGGCGAATTTTTTTTTAACTTTCTTCTCCACTCCTCTAGGAATTCAATAAAAAAAGTCCCACGAAGATCTGACCACCTTATTGTCCAATTGCACTCAACTATATCGAGGTTTAGAAAGAAAGAAAGAAAGAAAAAAAATTATTTGGGACAAGCACAGGAACTACAAAAATAATAATAAAAAAACGAATCCAAAACTAAATAATAAAAAAAGACTTGTGCGAGGCCAAAAAGGCCAGGCTAGGTTAGGCCAGGCCAAGCCAGGCTATTTTTCAAGAATCAATGCAGTTTTAGTTCAGGGTGGCCACCGAGTTCATATGACCCCAAACTATATAAGTGGCGAGTTTCTTTTCGCGTTTCTTTTGGGGTTAGCTCGTTCTATCGTCGACCTTATCTCTGTCCTCAGGACAAGAGTAGGCCCATTGAATATTAAAAAAAAAACCTTTTTTTACTGTTTGTGGTCTGCTTAGGTCGGCCCAACCTGCCCCAAAATAGGGTGGATCGGGATCAACTTTAAGTTGGTCCTTTTGGCCCAAACACTTACATTGGAGAGGATAATTTATTGATACACTATTTACACAGTAAAAAAATCAGGCCCAATTCAGCGAAAATCATCACTAGGAGGTTGCAGTGAGTCTGTGGATACCAGATGGGGAAATCGACGGTTCCTTCTTTAAGACAATCTTCGACTGAAAGTCGATTAGTCATTCAGTCTAGACTATGTCATGTCTGGACCTCTCCCAATTTGCCGACACCACCCGGGTTTCCGCCTTCCGCGTTATTGAAGCCCAAAGATAGGTCTTCCCAATCAGTCCCTTAGTTCTTGGAACGCACGTTGAAAGTCAGTTCTCCGTTAAAGGAAGTGGTGTATTTATGCACTATCAATACAAAAGCGCATTTGTTTAGAATCTTAGCTTTGAAATTCGAGCTGTGTGAATCACGAAACCAATATTATTATCAGGTTCCTCCTTAACCTTACATCAAAATAAACTGTTTGTTTTTTCTACAACAACGAAAAACAAACAAATAACCAATATCTACGCAAATCTCCAAAAACCGCTTCTTAAAAACAGACGTAACACAAGAAAATACGTTTTTTTTAATTAGAAAAACTACAAATTGCACGTCCGAAGCGTGCTTTGGGTAAGGTTGCCAAAAAAATAGGATGATCGAAATTAGCATCGACGTGTGCGTTGGCGCCAAAATAAACTTAAATAGAGGTGTTGAAGGTTGATGTCATGCCGTTTATTTCGTGTTTATCGATGTACGTGGCTTTAAAAAGGTTGTGATACGAGTATGTTCCTGAGGAACATAAAATGCTGTGATATTTTCGATCCAACTCACGTCACGACAAGGCCCAGAATGCGACTAGCGCAGGCCTTTCTACGGTCACCAACCCGAGCAAGGAACATTATCTTTTTGACCGATATCACAGAAACCCCGACATTTCGAACTCCAAATCCAGAATAACCATTAAATCGCCCTAAGCTGCCTTAATGCATTCTTGAAACCGCATTCCTGAACCGAAAACCAGTCTGTAATCTTCCTTTACTTGGCTGTTAATGTTTTTACTTTAAAATGGTATTTCGAAGTTCCGTTTCGTTTGTCACGAGTCACGACGCTATTTCGACCAAGTCCTTAGTAAACACGTGAATACGTTAATAGTGTTTTAGTAATGTCCCGGAAAGACTGGCGAAGTGGCGGCGACTAACTGTTCTTTATTTTAGCGATGACTGTACGGCTTTGTATGTGAGCTGTTTAAAGAGACGGTATTTTTTGCTTCAGAGGACAGGACAAGGTTGTTCTCCTGTCCTGCTATAAGAGGTTTTGAGGAGCAAGGGGTACGTGTTTGTACGGTTAAAAAAAAATCTGTTGGAATTGCAGAGCAAATTTTTTGGCCTCTAAAGAAACAGTTAACGATATACCTACTTAGTAATTTTCAAAAGGATATTTTTTTTTTTCTATATATCACCTACCGGAGACCTTAAAACCGGACTTACTTCACATTGATTGCTAAAAGCCACTTATAGCCACATTTATACAAGTAGGTATCTTTAATTACCTAGTTTGTTTTGTTCACCGAAACAACACAATTTAAACAATAGCCGTAAACGCGAAATTAACGATAAAACTCAACGGGTTTTGAAGCGCACAAACGACTTGACGATGGCACACTTTCACTTAAGTCCTGGTTAGAGCTTTTTGTAATGCAATATTGGTTCACGCCGTTACAGCTCTTCAGAGGTCAATGTTTTATAGTTTCTGTGTTTAATGGAGGACAGACAAAAGCTGGAGAAAAACTTGACACTTTGATGATAGTAAAACTTTACAAGGGCTCTTTGCCACAAGCTACCCGCCCAAGTCACGCGTGTTGCGACTACAACTGCGGGGAAAACAATTGAAAGAAGTGACTTATAGCATGGCTACGGTACTCATGAAACGGTGGCATCTTTTGAGGTCGTGGACGTTGCGTATGGCCCGTACTCCATAAAAACGGAGACGAGACGAGAGCAGCGGAGAAGTGTTGTAAACCATCAATAAAATTTCGTTATTTAAACTTCTCGCCGCCTCTTAGCTTTAGTGGAAACGGTTGAGCAGAGAGGAGACGAGATGTCTCACAATTATTAAAGCCAGCTGCTGCAGTCAGCGGTCAAGCATAGGCAGTAGCGCACAGCGGAAACCAGAAGACGTGAGGGGCGTGAAGCCTGTACAAGTGTACACACATCTCTGGAGGTCTACTCTCGAAGCACCAAATCCGCAATTTCTGCCGAAGTTACGGTCGTTTCCTACTCCGTATCACTTACGGACAAAGGATTTGTTAGGGGCCCGAACTAAAAATGAATGACAACACGATTGGTCATCTGTCCTTACTCCCAATGCGTTTTCAAAACTCACGAAAATATTAGGGAGTAGGGTTCATTTCAAAGAATAAGCTACTTTCGGACGGGCCCCGTATCTTCGTTGACGGACTTAGAGAGTAGACCCCCTGCTCCGGTCTAGCCAGTATGCATCTCCGCATAGCTTCGGTGGATACAACTTAGCTCTTCTAGGCACCTTCTCTTCCCTCCACCTTGCTCATCTCCGCTCCGCTCCGCTCCTGGCCAGTCCTGGCCTTAGTAATAAAAACTGCAGACAGCATCTAGGTTTAAAATGGACAAGGCCTCGTTCCAAAGATTTAAAATTCATGTTCTTTCAGAAGCACGTCCGATACGTGTTTTGCAATAAAATTCAAAATGGTGAACAATAGTCAAACTGCAATGTCGTTACTAGGTCAGAACATAGTTTATTTATTTGCAATTTACGAGTCACCCCGCCAACTATATTTACTATACTTCTGCAGCATAAAAATATGTAAAACAGAAACATAAAATCAAAGGTGTAGGTAGACTGTTTGTTTTATAAATTATCTAACCTACTAGCTGATTCCCGCGGCATCGCCCGTTTAGATATTATTAATAATTATCTTAATAGAATCAATTTCCATCGATCAATCAATCAATTTCAATTTCAATCGAATTTCCATTGTTTAATAGTTAGCCGTTCAAGAGTGCCTTAGGGCCTAATTGAAATTAATGGTTTGACTGCAACTCTCACAGAAATGTTCTACCGGGATTAATAAAGCTCCAGTACATGGTTTATACATGTGCTAAACATCAAAATCCGTTCAGCCGTGACGGCGTACAAAGTTAGAATCCTGACAAGCAGAGTTTTGTCTATCGAATGAATTTCGATGACGCTTCTTTCGTACTTATTTGTAACTTTAGTATGGATGGATAAAACTTGTGCGTAAATCGGAAACGTAAAACAATCAGTAAGATAAACGATCGCTTTAGCGCCAGGATCCTCATAAATCCAAGCTGTCCAAACATTCTGTTGCACGTTTGTCAGGGGTGCTGCGTCGCGACTCGCGTCTATGACACGTGATGTGACTAATAGCCAAGGACAGACTGAGGTAAGACTGACGATCATTCTAAAATGATGATGGTAAGCAGCACAAGCACATTTACTACGGAACAGTCGCTTAGGGAAGGACAACACAAAACGTGGTATCGACTAGGGTCGATAATGTATCACCTCATTTGTTGCATTTAGTTCGGGGTCGGGTTTCGTCGAGGCCCGTCTTCCGAAACCGAAACGAGGTGATAATGGCGTCTTTTTCGCTTTATTCTGGGGCTCGTTCTGTGTCAGCTCAAGCCGATTACTATTGACAAAACCTACAGAAAAACTAGACAAAAGCAAAACAATTGTCCATGATAGAGAATAGTGTTATTTTTCTAGTGTGCATCAAAGCAATGCTAGATCTTTTGTTCATAAATCGTGCTGTTGACGCCTTGCATGTGTGCGTTCATCAATGGCTCACGCACACACGCGTACACCGATTATATAAGACCTTTTCTATAGACCTACAATACTGGCCGGAAGCGACGATGTAGTGTCACTCGCATAGTATTAATTTAAAATACTGTCACTCGCTGATAGATCGTTGTATCCGCCACACGTACTTATTGATTTATAATTTTTTCTTATATTAAACCAATTTATTGGAACTAAGTTCGCCTCATTTTTCCACCCCACTTGATTATCCACGTGAAGCTCGGTACCGGCGTCTTCATATTGGCCCAGCGACCCCAGATTATTGAACCACTAACAAAAGAAGAAGAACAAAAGAAATACTGCGCTGACGTGGATGGCGGCCGTCAGGTGGAAAATTTATACTACGAGCATACTACGGGTTCAACATTCAACGAGTCATCATACAACATTTCTACGAAGAATCTCGTCATTATACAAGAATTTCTTAAACATCGACTTATTTGGAGTTGGGAGCTGAAGGCAAAGAGAATTACACCTACAACGAAGGTCACTCGTGAGTCCTGAGGGTAGCGTTACTGTAAGTTCGTTCCAATTTGTCCATTTATTGCCCCGTAAATCTTCTAAAATTCCGCCACAAATCCTTCATTTTGTGAGCCTTAAATCATAGTCACAAATCCTTTATTTTGTGATTCTTGCATTTATTCCCATTATAACAGTCACTAATCCTTCATTTAGTGCTGTTAAATTGATTATTAAATTCACAAATCCTTTAATTTGTCATTCATTTCGTACGTTAAAGATCCGTTATTTCCATAACAAGGCTTATTCTTATTGCATTGCGCAACATCCCAACCAATACTTAAAACTTATTCCATTTCAGAGGTTCCAGATATTCCATATTCCCTTTGGTGTGTATATGGACTGTATCATATCGCGTATTTAACTATTATTATCTCGTATGTTCTAGTGTAACGGGACCGGGCTGCATCGGCAAGCTGCGTGATTGCTGCTTTTGCGCTCCACCCGCTGCTTGGCTTATTGCATATTTTACGCGTACCCTTACTTCGCTCCATTTATGCTGATTTAAGTAATCGTTCCATTGTATAAATATCCTTCTATAAGCTAAGCTTACGCTATTTGAAAATTATTTGCAAACCGTCGAGAGTTGTGACAGTTTGAGTAGATTACAAATAAATGAATTGAACATCCGTTTATCTAAAATCGAAGAAATTTATACCGATTTTGACTCGATTCAATGTGAAATAGAAAATTCCATGGAAATTCCAGATGAGCAGTACAAAGAACGTGAGGCCTTCGAGACCAAGTACTTCAGGATGATGGCGTGCGCTCGTGATCTGCTGGCTCCAGCAGCTGACCAAGCGGGCATCGACCGCTCGGGGACAGGTTCTTGTTGCACTGCGCTTGAAGGTGGGCCAAAACTTGCACTTCCTACTATCCATTTGCCTAGTTTTTCGGGTCAGTATCATGACTGGCTGGAATTCCGTGACACATTTAGTAGTCTCATACACTTCGACAAGTCGATACCCAACATTAACAAATTTCATTATTTACGTGCCGCGTTAAAAGACAGCGCCGCTGTAATAATTCAGGCATTAGATTTCTCGAGTGATAATTATGAAGTAGCTTGGGAACTTCTTTACGATCGCTTTAACAATGAAAGGTCATTAGTAATCAATCACATTCAATCCATTCTTAACTTGGAACAATTAGCGAAGGAATCATCTAAGTCTTTACGTAACTTAATCGATACAGTCAATAGGAACCTCGGAGCTCTCAAAAAACTTAAGCTCCCTACTGAGCACTGGGATGTATTACTAATACAGATAATTTCAAACAAGCTTGATACAGACACGAGCAAAAAGTGGGAATCCTATCGTAATAAGTTGAAAGAGTTGCCTACACTCAAAATGTTTAATAGTTTTCTAAAAGATCGTGCTGATTTCTTGGAAACAATGGAGAGTGCTCATAAAAAGCGTAGGTCAAGTGACACTACACATGTTCGTCAAAAGACATTTGTGGCCAACTCATCTTCTCCCCCAGCTCGCAAATACGTTTGTCCATATTGCAAAGGTAATCATGCACTTTATGTTTGTCAAAAGTTCAAATCATTACCCTTAGAAACCAGACTTGACAAAGTTAAGATACTTAAATTATGCTTAAATTGTTTACGTCAGGGTCATGCTGACGATGTATGCAAGTTAGGGCCATGTCGCTTCTGCGGCACACGGCGCAACAGCTTATTACACGAGCATAAAATTCCTGCGCCGTCTGAACCTGTACCTTCAACAAGTAACGTCATGTTACACGCTTTGCCACAGCCTGTCGTTCAAGGACAACTTCCCAGTCCTCCTCAAGATATTGCTTTGTCAACCATTCAAAACAATTGTGTTCTACTGTCCACGGCCTTAGTCCATGTGACAGACAATAATGGTAAATGCCATAAAATACGTGTTATACTTGACAGTGGAAGTACCTCAAGTTTTATAACTGAAAGCCTATTTGCTAAACTTAACTTACCCACTTCTGTCACTTCGACTGTCGTTGAAGGATTAAATTCTCAAATATCATGCTTAACAAAGCGTTGTGACGTACTTATATTGTCATTATACAACAATTATAGCGAAAGCGTCTCCTGTTATGTCGTTCCTCGTATCACTCAATTATTACCAACTACAAAAGTTGACCATACAACATTAAATATACCGCCGCACCTTACGTTGGCGGACCCTAATTTCCACATACCTGCTCCAGTCGATATGCTTCTTGGAGCTGATATATTTTGGACATTAATTGGTTCTCAAAATATACCGTTGGGTAAAAACAAACCAACATTAAATAAATCTAAACTGGGTTTCTTAATATCAGGCCCAGTGCCTATACAACGTTCTAAAATTATTAATACAGTCCACTGCAATCATCTTATTCTACAAAATAATGACGATCAATTACATGATAAATTATCAAATTTTTTTGAATTAGAAACTGTCTCTACACGTAAACAAATATCTAAGGAAGAGCTCGAATGTGAAAAAAGCTTTATACATAATACCACTCGGTTGCCTGATGGGCGATTTGAAGTGACGATTCCATTAAAGGATTCGCCTGATAAGCTGGGCGATTCTTACGAACAAGCTTTGTCCAGATTCTTGTCTTTGGAACGTAGATTCAAACGTGAACCACATTTCAAAGAGCAGTATTGCAATTTCATTAAAGAATACATTTCGTTAAATCATATGTCATTAAATGAAAATCCTAAAAATGATACTCACACTTATATTTTACCACACCACGGTGTCTTACGTGACTCAAGCTTATCGACAAAATTACGTGTCGTATTCGACGCTTCTGCAGTGACGACCTCTGGTGTTTCATTCAATCAAATTCAAATGGTAGGTGCAACAGTTCAAGATGACCTTATCAGTATCTTAATTAGAATGCGCCAGCATAGGTTTCTCGTCACTGCAGATGTTGAAAAAATGTACAGGATGGTGAATGTTAAACCATCACAGCGAATGCTTCAGCAAATCTTATGGCGATTCGAACCTCATGAACAGTTAAGGCAGTACAAACTGCACACGGTCACGTACGGAACCGCGTCGGCTCCTTATCTCGCGACAAGGTGTTTGACGCAGCTTGGTAACGAATGTCCTGACCAAACAGTCTCGGAAGTCATCTTACATGACTTCTACGTCGACGATTTGATTACAGGCGCCGCTACTGAATCGGAACTCGTAGACACATGTAAGGGTGTGATTGCACAGTTAGAAGGTAGTAAATTTCATTTACGTAAATTCCATTCAAATAATGCTCACGTTGTTACTGAAATCGTCGGTGAAAATAGTAGCGACGAATTGCTTAACTTATGTAATAATGAATATTCTAAAACTTTGGGACTACTTTGGTCATCTAAAGAAGATAATTTATTATTTTCAGTCAATCTTGATGAACATAAAATCCTTACTAAACGTACTATTTTATCGCTTATGTCACAAATATTTGACCCATTAGGTCTAATAAGCCCATGTCTACATCTAGCAAAAGTTATCTTACAAAAGCTATGGTCTTCAAAGATAACGTGGGATGAATCCGTGTCATCGGATATTGAAAACATGTGGTCTAAATTTATAACGTCACTCAGACATATAAATAATATTCGAATTCCAAGATATATTCTTTGCGATTGTCCTTCATCAATCGAACTTCATGTATTTAGTGATGCTAGCACACAAGCTTACGCCGCATGTGTATACATAAAAAGTGTCAATAACGATAATTGTGTGTCTGTTCATTTAGTGACGGCAAAGGGCAGAGTGGCTCCTTTGAAGCCCATGACCGTGCCTCGGCTGGAGCTGTGTGCAGCTCTCCTTGCCGTCCGCCTGGCAGATAAAGTGAAATCATCACTAAGATTAAATATAAACAAATGTACTTACTGGTGTGACTCCACAATTGTCCTTGGTTGGATACATTCATCTAAAGTACACCTGCTTAAACCGTTCGTGTTTAACAGAGTTAGTGAAATATCTGAGAAAACTGAATCATGCAGATGGCGCTATGTGCCCACTAAAAGTAACCCAGCTGATATTGGGTCACGTGGGACAGATGCCAAACAGTTACAAATTAATAACTTATGGTGGTCAGGCCCACAATTTCTTCTACATGACGAACAGTCATGGCCTAAACAACCGTCACACCTACAATGCCTGAATTACCAGAATTCAAGGTCGAATGTCACCTAACTGCTGACTGTACCGATTATGTCACTTATTACTCTGACTTCATAAAGAGATTCTCCAATTTTGGTAAATTACAACGTGTGATTGTACACGTGCATCGGTTCATTCACAATTGTTTAAACCCACAAAACAAACGCAATGGCTTCATAAAAATCCATGAATTAAATTCATCTTTAAACTCAATATGCAGATTTGTACAACTTGAAGTTTTCAGTTTAGAATATAACTTATTGAAAAATAACAAACAATTGTCAGTTAAAAATAAATTACTTCAACTTAACCCATTTTATAACGTAAATGATGCATTATTACGAGTAGGTGGTCGACTTAAAAATTCACTTTACGACTTTAACACGAAACACCCTATTCTGCTTGATTCACGGCATCATTTTGCCACATTAATATTTAGGCATTATCATATAATTTTATTGCATGCACCACCGCAATTATTACTTTTTACACTTCGTCACAAATTCTGGTTTATCAATGGTCGAAACCTTGCCAGACAGATTGTTAAAAATTGCATTAAATGCTGTCGTTTTGCAGGAAAAGGCATTCAACCCATCATGGGGAACCTTCCTTCCAGTCGTTCGCATACGGACTGTGTTTGCCAACACGGCGGTCGACTACGCCGGTCCTGTCATGATACTGAACCGAAAAGGCAGAGGAAGCAGACTAATAAAGTCGTATCTCTGTATATTTGTTTGTCTGGCCATTAAAGCAGTTCATATAGAACTTGTCACCGATCTGAGCAGCACAACATTTTTAGCTGCATTAGACCGATTCATTGCCCGCAGAGGACGACCGCAAACCATTTACTCTGATAATGGTACCTGTTTTGTCGGTGCATGCAATGAGTTGGCTAGATTTTTAAAGTCGTATTCCGACGAAATTAGCTCACAAGCATCTAATTCACATATTAACTTCAAATTTTCACCTGCATACAGTCCACATTTTAATGGATTAGTCGAGGGTTCCGTAAAATCTGTAAAATATCATTTAAAGAGGGTTTTAGGTTTAGCTAACTTAACATACGAAGAGATGAATACAGTTCTTGTACAGATCGAGGGGATTTTGAATTCTCGGCCTCTTACTCCGTTGTCTTCGGATCCTTCTGATCTCATAGCGCTCACCCCATCACATTTTTTAATTGGACGTACGCTAACAGCTTTACCTTCTCCTCAGGACATTGAACCTTCGTCAATACCTACTCTCTCACGGTATATGAGAATCCAGCAATTAAAAGCCCATTTCTGGAAACGTTATTACATAGAATATATTACAGAGCTTCAAACACGACAGAAATGGCGCAAACAAGGAAAACAACTCCAGCTCGGAGAAATGGTGCTGGTGAAAGATGATCGGCTGCCACCCACCCGATGGATGTTAGGGCGCGTGGTGCGCTTGTACCCCGGCTCCGACGGCGTGACCCGTGTGGCTGACGTGCTCACCAATTCGGGCACTCTTCGACGAGCATTCAACCGACTGTCCCCACTGCCAGTCATGGACCAGAACTGCGTTCCTGGGGCGGCAACATGTTGACGCCTTGCATGTGTGCGTTCATCAATGGCTCACGCACACACGCGTACACCGATTATATAAGACCTTTTCTATAGACCTACAATACTGGCCGGAAGCGACGATGTAGTGTCACTCGCATAGTATTAATTTAAAATACTGTCACTCGCTGATAGATCGTTGTATCCGCCACACGTACTTATTGATTTATAATTTTTTCTTATATTAAACCAATTTATTGGAACTAAGTTCGCCTCATTTTTCCACCCCACTTGATTATCCACGTGAAGCTCGGTACCGGCGTCTTCACGTGCAATAGCATCATCTAAAAATAGAACGCACGGTCTCCTGACGTGGGTGTCAATGGAAATATTATATTGACTTAGAAACAATATCAAATGTAAAGCAAAGGAATCCATTTGTGGTAGTGTCTCTGCTAATATTGTCAAGGTTTAAAATCTAGCCCTGTGAGGAAACCTGTAGGAGAAAACCAAAGAAACGATGGATTGACTGTGTGAAAGATGAAATGGCTTGAAAGGATGTCACTCATGAGATGACGACTAATAGGGGTGTGTGGAAGAAACTTGCCACGGCACCACAGCAGAGAAATGATTATGCGTACTGACTTACTTCGATATTGAGATTTTCGAAGGGTCCCACGACGGGACACTTCTAGTTAATCTCATTAGTTTTGTTTTTCTCCGGATGAAACAAGTCCATACTCAAATAGGAATGTTCCGGTCTTTGTTATAAACCCTGCAGGTACCCAGAAACATGCTTCGATTGGCGTACTTCAGTAACAAATGGTTCAGCCATTTATTTTGAGTGTCCAATAGACTGACAGATTTCAAACAGAGCGTTCAAATGGCTAAATAATTGAGAACTAAACTGACAGCTAATTGCACGTGGATCTGAATGGAGCCAACGTAAATAAGTATGGGGACGTAAATAGATGCCGAGCTATTTAGATCCTTTGATTTAGACCCTAATGGAGCTACAGAATAAGCTTTTGCTTGAGTTATTGGTATTCATTCGTGACTATTCGTGAGCAATCCTACTGAGAAGATTTCCACGCGTCCATCTTCAAGTCGAATTTGATTGCTGAGCGTTTTTAGGGTTCCGTAACCAAATGGCAAAATACGGAACCCTTATGGATTCGTCATGTCTGTCTGTCTGTCTGTCCGTCCGTATGTCACAGCCACTTTTTTCCGAAACTATAAGAACTATGCTGTTGAAACTTGGTAAGTAGATGTACCTATTCTGTGAACCGCATTAAGATTTTCACACAAAAAAAAAAAAAACAATAAATTTTGGGGGTTCCCCATACTTAGAACTAGAACTCGTAAAATTTCAGAACAAACCCATACGTGTGGGGTATCTATGGATAGGTCTTCAAAAATGATATTGAGGTTTCTAATATATTTTTTTTCTAAACTGAATAGTTTGCGCGAGAGACACTTCCAAAGTGGTAAAATGTGTGTCCCCCCCCCTGTAACTTCTAAAATAAGAGAATGATTTGAGATTTTGATTTGATTGAGGGCTTTGACAACCCTGTTTTCTCTTCTTCACAAACCCACTTCTCCTTCTTATCTGACTTCTCATTTTCAATATTTATGCTCTGTGCACAGCAAAAATCTTCGTTCCTCCAATAACTGTCTTCTACGCTGTTCTTCTCACCGATCTGGCTTTATAAAATCCTCCTTCTTTGTCCAAGCGGCCTTCCTTTGGAATGCGCTCCCCCAGAGTATCAGGACGTTGACTAGTCGTTTCACTTTCAAATTGAAAGCTCGAGAGCATATTCACAAGAAGTTGGCAGATTCGTCTCAGAACTAAGTTGTTATAGTTTTTCTTGTTTATCTCTCTTAAGTTTATACAAATATATATATATATATATATATATATATATAATATATATTTATTATATGTATGTATTTATTCTTATATGTTTTAGTTATAAATTTATAAATATTTTCTAGTCTTTTTTTCTGTTATTGCACCTACTGTGTATTATCTCTGCATCACCCTAAGGTAGACTGGTAGAAAATGCCCAAGGCATTAAGTCCGCCTTTGTACAGTTTTTTTTACCTGTGCATAAAGTTTTAATAAATAAATAAATGATAAAAAAAATACCATGTAAACTTCCATCGAAAATTGGTTTGAACGAGATTTAGTAGTAAGTAGTTTTTTTTAATACGTCATAAATCGTAAACCGCAATTTTCCTTTCATTCAATAAAGTTTGTGCGGAACCCTCGGTGTGCGATTCCGACTCGCTTTTGGCCGGTTTTTTTTTAAGTTTATCTATTGAGTTTTCAATCCTTACCCATCACAGTCTTCAATATTAATTTTATTATCAAAGCTAGCCATTTTAATATCGTCTACCATTTTAGTGTCGTCGAAAAACGTCGAAATAAGTTAAATTATTTTATGAATAAAGTAATCTGGTCAATAAGATCGTCCAGGAAGCTATTACACGTCGAAATAAATATATTTCAGAATGACATTAATTATTATTTACGTGTTGCGATTTGCGATCGGCTTGTGATTTGCACAAGTGCTTTTCATTCCAAATTATTCAGACTGTGTGAAGGAATGTTGTCTGATGCCAAAATAAACGAATGGCAGATATGTCCAAAATTATATTACAGCTCTTGTACAGCAAGTTGTAAAGAAGTATTTTATAGACTTTTTATTGGAGATCTTTGATTATCTTGCAAGATATAAGGTCAATTTAGTTAAGAACCTCGTAAAGGACGCAAATGTTTATCTACCCACACACCAAGACTGGCAAAATTCTTTCCTTGACCCATAACCGCATCTAAAAATACGTAAATTCCGAGATGCCTCTAAATTTTTTTCTTGTTGTGCCGGCCCTGACTCAACTATCTGCGAACAAGTAATGCAGGCATCAACGTCGGATTTTTCCGTTTACCAATACGTTATGTTTACTTCTCAAGCGTTAACGTCATCTACTCATTTAAAATTAGAATGTTTGAATGGGGAGGAACGTCAACAGCTGATTCCGGCCGCCATTTTTTTTCAGATACGTCATTACTTGAGTATAGATTTTAGAATTTATTTCTTGTTTCGTATAGTTTTGTCGTAGGCAGAAGCGTCGGTTGTTACTGTTAACTCCGATACGTAAACAGTTTATAAGCTGCTGTTTACATAAACAATATTGTATGAAAGTCCGTTTTTGCTGCACGTCATTAGAAGGCAACTAATGTACGGCAGTTATAAACAAAGTAAACGGCTTTAGACGATGATCAATCAATGTCGTAACATCAATATCTGTGTTTACATTGATAGTTTTTGTGATGCTCTTCATAAGACTAAGATAGTCCTCAAAAGTTGGGCATAGTTTAGTTAGTACTTTCTCAGAGTCAGTCTCATGTCAGAGTGCTTAAATTGAAAATAAGGTTTACCGTAGGAATTATTTTTGTGTTCACATTACGTTGTTTTTTAAACACATAAGTGCGCGGAAATGTTTGTTAATTAGTATTTGCCCAGGCTGCATCTGGAAAAGTTAAATGTTGAAGGCTTAAAATACAAGGCACGTGTGCAGTACAAACCAAAACTGAAAAAGTGTCTCATTCTTATTGTGATTCAGAAAAGAATATTTGTCAGATGAAATCCACTAAAAAAATATATCCTTGCGTAAACGTAATAGTTTCATAAGAAGTCAGCCAAAAGTCACAAGATTTAAATAAAATAAAAAAAGTTATATGTGTCGCTTTGTCTCATTGTTAATCATTTTCAGTGAACGCATCCACTTGAATAGGGTTGCCAACTTTTAAAAATAATATTTATATCTTTGTGTGGCCAAAAAGGAAATTATGTAATTAACTATAGTTTATACATTGTGAATAGTCACATGTTTAATGTGAAGATAGACATTTGGCAGAACATCTGAGGGACTGGAATATTTGGGCAGAGTAAGGAATGTAATAGACATAATATCAACACTAGAGTACGACGACCGATTGGCAGAATTGCTCGATGTCTGATTTACGGTTGGACGGTAATTAAAAATAGCAATAATATTAGCCCAGAAAGCCTGGTGACTTTCCAATTTCCTTACTTTTGAATTCCTTTTCTCGTGTGCATTTAAACCTAGCGCAAAATCTACTGTCACTTTGACACTTCAGTAAGTAGAGTACAGTGGTACAAAGATCTTTTGGTGCTCAAATGACGTTAATAGGGGGGCGCTGTTTTGAATTGAACATGGTGTGATTTTGTAAAATTGTTTTGAAGAATAGTAAGTAAGTATTGAAAAGACAAAATGGCGGTGTTAGTCTCAAATATATGGTCGCGCGCCAAAAGGTCCGTGTACGTGTGTTCTTTCTTTTCTCAACCAAAACATCCACCTAGAAATAGTAATTAAAGAAATAAGTGATAACAACTAGCAGCCCTGTCAACTTTGATAGAATGGCGTCGCGTGGCCGCGCGCCAACTATGCGCCGTATCTTCTGACGTGGTTTGACGCCACGACTCATTCTGTATCTGTGGACTGGCCGCTGCCATTTACGGGTTACACTTTGGCGCGCTTTTATATCAGGATATGCGTCACGGAGGAAGACAAAGACGGTATTCAAGATAGGTTCATTGAGGGTTCGGATCCGAATTTGAAGATAGAGACGCCTTTTACACACATTGAGTATCAAACAACTTTTTTTATAAGCTTTTTTTTTTTCAATTTGTGAGTGCGGATTTTTTTGTAGACAGGGCCGCATTTAGGGTTGTTCGAGTGGGTACATAATTTGTGATTGATAGTACTTAATTTTAGAATAAGCAAATACATTTTATAAGGTAAGGAAAACCACATTCCGACCCGTGTGCTTACAACACGATAAATATCACGCCTGAAATCCCCGCCTGAAATCCGCACAGGTGTACCTTACAGCAGGTACACCCACATTTTGCCAGTTTAGTTTAAGTCCTGTATAATAGGAAGCGAGTGTATTACCACAGTATAAAAATCATATTACCATCAACCGGGCACAAATCCAGATTACAAGGCTGCAACTGAGAAATTCCTGATGGAAATATAATTAATGAAGATTCTAACCGGAATCAAATCCAGGACAATCCGTCAATTACCAATGTAAACAAAAAAATATAGGCATCACACCTAATCGTGTTTTCCTACCGCAACGATCCATATTTGGGTATCTCCAAATTAAAACAAAGTTTACAAGACCTATGACTGTACCGTGCGATTCCCGCACTCATCGTGGCTAACCGCAGAACAGGCGATAAGAAAACCACCTCATGTTTGCTTAACTGTACATTTGTGTTACTTTCCAATAGTAAAGTAATAAATACTACACAGTGTCTTCTGACTCATCACAGTCATGTCTGACTTTCACCTTTTTGACATGTCACTGATCTGATTTACGTATGTATACGCAAAAAGTTTCGTACCACAGTCTCGCAAATGAAAGTATTTGACATGTTTTCCTGTTATTTATTCTCTACCTGTGGGTGGTTGAAGTCATTTTGGGTATGCAATAGTTATTTGCAATAAATGAGGGACTACCTGACTAATTTAATCAATTAAGCAACAATGTAATTAATCATAACATAACACATTAAACTATCATCATAATCGAACTATGACCCACCTTCAAATTTTATATGAATTAGATAAACAGACAGCGTGAACTCATCTGGATAATGTGGCTGTCAGACACATTATCCAGATGAGTTCGTATCAAAATATTTACTACGGTGATGACGTCACGGTATAAAAGTGAAAATTCCATAATTAATGTGTAACGGCTGTTGTTACACTTGTCAGCACTATCGGGCTGTCAACGACCGACCTAATTACACCTGGATTATTCATAATTATACTATTTATAGGGGACTTAGTCAAGTACAGGAGGGAAACTCCGTTGTAGCGAAATAATGCTTTCTAATTAAAAGCGATGAAAGCGACAGCTCAAAGATAATGATGTATTTTTTTTTTCTTTTTAATATCCGGTGTCTTCAGACTAAAGTTTTAAGTTTGCTCACCAATCAGTATTGAATTTTGCCGAAGAGATTTTTTTGCGTGCATATTTTTAGGCACATTAGTGTGCCCTTCAGAGGTTTTTAAAACAAAGATGATTTCAGCGCTAACAGATGCTTCCATTAATCTACAAACTGACAACCACAAAAAAACAAGACATTGTGCGAATAAGTTGAAAGTGACAGCAAATGGTGATAAATAATGCAAACTCATGAACATTTAGCGAAATGATAAATGGAAACAAATGCCCTAGAATTCCGGCACGTCAAAATTACAGGCGTCCTTAACCCACATCTGCGGAGTCAAACATAACCTGGTATTGTCCAGCTTTTGCGAGTATGACTCAACGAAGCTACCGTTTGAATGAACTGATTAAATGGAATTGCAGCGAGCATGTTTGTACAAATGAATCCGCTACCACCTACGTCGTGTTATGATAAATAGCTATTACAAAAATAAATTCCTGTGCGAAGCTAGTGGACGGTGAACGATACAAATAAACTGGTATGACGGAAGCATTAGAATCGTCGGTTCCTCCACCAGTTTTTTCCGCAAGTGCCGTGTCGTGTGATGCTGTGATTATTTAGTGATCCGCGCTCGGTATTTATATAAAAAAAAGGTCGTTGAATAAAATTAGATAAACACGCATCTGGTATGTCCCACGCTTTATGGACCGCCGTGGGTAGATTTCTTGGCATTGTTGACTTTCCAAATAATCTAGTGACAGCTGTTACAGCTAATTACAATATTATGAGAATAATATGTAGAAAATTTCACATCCGCTCGTCTTTAATTGAATTGAATGCTGCACGCAAGATATTATTTTCGGAGACTGAACGAAATCTAGACAATACCTATTTCAATAAACACATCATCATTCATCATCATCATTTTGTATAATTCTCAACACCTTTTTGTTTTTTTTTTCGAATGGGAAATCCTCTAATGACTTCTTCCGCTCTGGGCGGAGCAGGAGGGAGTGTCAGACTTTTACTGACTAAAGCCCATCCATGTTCTTTCATCGCCCTTTGTGTTTCGGGGCCACGGTATCTCTTTCGAACAGTCCTGCAGCCCCGGTAGGTAGGTAGCAAGGGCCCGGCCCTTGCTTTTGCTGACATTAATTCACAACACCTTACTTATGATTTGAGTACATGATTTCATTCATGCAATCAAATGACTCGCAGGCAAAGTGCAGGCAGGTAATAATATTTCCAACATTCTTCTCTTATCACACCCGTATTACTTTCAAGTTCTATGGTACTTACAGTTCGAGCACCACACACATGTATTTCCCCCACTCGTAGGCATCGTACAGCTGTATGAGCCTTGGGTGTCGCAGTCTTCTCATCACGTCGACTTCTCGTTCTACGTTCCGTCTCTCATCCCTTCTGCTAACAGACACCAGCTTGGCTGCAAGTTCTAGCCCAGTGCTTCTCTCGCGGCAGAGGTATACGGTTCCGAATTTGCCTCTGAAAATAAAATATGAGCGGAAATAGCTGTTATGAAATTGCAAGGAATAGTTTGGACGGTTACAAATCTCTCAAACTTGGAGAGGAGTAAATAGAACGGTTCATTTTGTTGAAACTATAAAAATAACTCAAAATGACATTAAGATGAGAATAATAAAACTGACAACGGTCAAAATAATATCCTCTCTCTAGAATTTTCCTAAGGATGTCTTAAGACGAATCCAATCAGTTTTCCCTGAATGTCAGTTACAACAACACAAAAGCATCCTGAAGATTATGAAAGAGAACAATCTCGACAAAATGCCTTTAATAGATTCGAATGCTGATCTAAGAATACGAATACATCTTTTGATAAAGGAAACCATTACAATGGTTAGATTAATTCTGTGGAAAACGAAACCCTTTCAGATGGAGAAATGTTGCGTAACGGACATCATACATTAAGTTCTGTGGATTCAAGTCGATAAGTGAACGCTAGTAAACTATTTAGTGTGTTCAGTTCGATTATTGTTTCCACCTGTTATATTATGAGTCATGTTACAAGGGAACCTTTATGTGTACGTGTTTGGACTATCGATTCCGACATTAAATTTAGTGGGATATAATTTTAAAACGATTACGTATGGTTCTGGCACTACTGGCATTGTCTTCGCGTGAATCCACCATGTTTCAAATTTATAACAAGGTACATTTAAGTGTTTCGTCCTTGGCAATTAATGCTGCTATGATTAATATAACGAGGTAGTTATTTGGAATTTAGCAATGGACCAAATCGACTTTAAGGAAGGATAAATTTGGCAAATGAAATGCATAAATTATTAGCCTACTTTATTTAGGCATCGAAATTAATTTAAAAATAAATTGTGGTAGTTTACAGTTGCTGAATCATGTTAATCTATTAGTATACTACCTACTTAAAATCACATACAAGTACTCGATAACCAAAGTCGGATTTATATCTAAGTCAACAATTCAACAACCCACATACTGATGAGACTCTTTGTTGGTTTTGTATACTTTCTACTTATTACATGTAAATTGACATGTCCGACAAATACACTTGCGATAGCCTTATCGCTATAATCATTGTTTAAACACATTTTATGTATTCAACAAACACTTATTGTAGTCTGAGTAATACATTTGATAAACTCACCTGCCGATCTCAGAGAGCATTTCATAAAATTCATTGACATCTGTACTTCTTTTGATTGAGACATCGCGACACGGGAACGGGGGCTCGATCTCTGTAAAAATAAACATAAAAATCAATGTTAAATAAATCTTTTGAAGTCTAAGGAGATGAGAGTGAGTACGGTTGATTGGTAATAGCGTTGAAGTTTCTCAAGGATGATTATTGGGGCCAAGGAAAGAAAAATACTCTCTTTAAAGGAGGCATTCCTTCTAAGAGTCTTAACTGCTATTAACATTACCAATCTTGTTTGGTAAGCGTAGTGACAATGGTCATATAACCGCCCAAGAGACTCCACCTACTGGCCATGACCTGTTATCATAGGCTTGTGGTTGTACCCACGACATTATGTTGAGAGTTCAAGATGAACCCTTCGGTTGGTCTTGAGTTTCGTTTAAGTACTGGTTAAGTATCTATCCTATATATCACCTTGAAATCCCACATTTTATTATCCTTATCTATTCACCAGTAACCTGATTTTACTGTCATCTTTGGTGACATGAGAATAGTCTTGCTCTTGTGAAGAGGTAAGTATCGTATCATCTGCCTGATTGCTTATCTGTTATCAACACTAGACGCAGTAGTATTCTAGTGCACTTCACGTGGTCTACTGACCTCTTTAACTTCTTTATCTACTATCTTGTTAGAACACGGGGCTGTTTGCATGTTTCCCTAGTGATATTATAACATAGCATGATGGGTTATTGATATTGATGTTCTACTTTACTTTGTACTTAGATTAAGTAACTAGGAAATTGGCTTTGAGCACTTTGGATTTTGTTGCTGTTGAGCCTGCCATTGAGTTTGGTATTGGTACCTACCTACATTTATTTATAAAGCTTACTAGAACGGAACTTACTAGGAACTTCATTAGACTATAATTGAAGTTCTTCTTTGTAAATTTTTTGCAAAAATTGTTGTTGTTATTACAAAGGTGCGAGTATGATATATCGTGTCAGTAATGAGCCTGCTTATGTACTTCTACACTAAATTGATAAACTGATAAAATGCAACGAATAGAATGAAAGAACTCATTTTAATCATCGCGATAGACATACGGACCTAGGTGTGTCGTCTAAAAGATAATATCCAGTAAAATTCAACACAGGTGTGTCTTTGTAGCTATCCTACGAGCCAATCTGTATGCTTATGCTTAGCTTCGGCTGTTACTATGGCAGTCACGTCAACGAATGTTTTATATGGAGAAACGGGGTTTGAGAACTCGCACCATTTGCTAGAGGCTTTATCGTTTGTTGCAAGCAAAGTTTACGCTAGCGTAAATATTGTAGTGACATTTCACACCGTAGCAGATTAGATACTAGATAGGAAAATTACTTTATCATCTCTGTAATGTCATAGGTCCTATCCTATCTTATACCTGTACTAATAATTTACATTGCAAATTAGGTGTGACAATACGACGTCGTTTCTCAATCACGATGTTAATAATTTCATCGAGCCAGTAAATTACATCTATAAATAGTAATGCTGCCAAAAAAACTGTCTTCAACACGTTAGTCAGTCTAATTAATTACTTTTCTCGATACTTCTATAGCGACAATATAGAAAAAAAAACTTGCAGTGCACCTACTAATGCGTCATGCATCTTTTTGGCAGCAAGTCAAGACGCAAAAAACGCGTGACGTGCACGACATTGCGATTTTTGGAGTGTGTCTATTGTTTAGTCTGACGAACATGTGTTCAACGTTTTTGTTGTATCTTGTTTACATATTTTTGTATCCGGCATGAGTTTGGTTTGTTTAGTTAATTTTCAATGGTAATCAACCTAATTTCGTATGTTAATTTTGTTATTTGATTAAGTTTCGGAGACTGTGTTTGGATAGGCTGGTCAATTTATTGTTTTGATGCCAATTAACAAGTATAATTTTTGTTGGTTTTGCTTTGAATATTGTAATGGTAATAATTTTGTATAGTTACCGAATTTGCTAACAATTTAATATTTCATGAATCATTTAATATCTTTTTGCAAGGAAAAATCCTCTGAAGGATGTACAAAAAAGTAATGAAATTACTACACAAAATATATTATCGTGTGTATTTGCGTAACGTCCAAAATAATTTACGCCCCAATTTTTGTGTGCACCCATTATCCCCTCCCCAATCCGCCCCTGTAGTAATATTAATAGTAGGCACACAATAGTACTAATATAGTTCAACCTTACTACGTTGGACAGTGCGCGGGGTGAACGTACCGCAGACGCCTCTGACGCGTTCATCCACCTTTACAGCAAGCCGTTGATTACTCATCGATTTTATATAGGCAGATCTTCATCGGATATTTATTTACTGAACTTTATGTAATGAATTGCATAGGCGGAATTTATAGGCACAAAACATAACTTCAGTGAGGAGCATGCATTAAGCTGTAACTGTAAGGCTCCTCCTCCTTTCTGTTTCGTCCAAGTTGACACACGCGGAGAGCCGGAGACCCGTCACAAAAGCTCTCCCGCTTTTGAGGTGGCAGTGTGTGGAACAAGACTGTCAATAGTTTCAATGAACATGATGATATTGATGATGTCCGATCGAAAAATGAGCAAGTTTAGGAGTATTGCAAAAAAAAAAAAACAATTATTATCTAAATATCATCATCAGTTAGATCATTAGTTGTTTTTAGTAAATAAGAGTCTGAAGTATTTTTTCCGAGGTTTTAACGTTAATGGCTACCATAAACGAAGCTGATGTTTTATGGCTTTGCCATATATGAAATGGTTTTTGGTAATGGCAAAAAAACTAGGCTTATTGTTGTTTATTGTGGTTTCCTAATTTAGAAATATTTATGGACTGATCAATGTTCAGTCTGCAACTAAGACAGCTTTCCAGTGAGTTAGAGGAGGAAGCCATACCCGAAGTTGCACTTGACAAGTAGTTTGGCAAAACCAAAAATTCAATGTTCTTCGAAGAAAAAACCGATATAATAGTCGGGACTATTAGTAGGTTGATTAGGTGGAGTCAGTCTGTTGTTGATGATGACCAAAAAAGAACCCTGAAGTAGGCTCTCAGGATTCTTTTTTCAAGAGCAATCACTTTCAGAACGCTTTGTATTTATACATCTACTCTCAACTTGAGGAGTTGAGTTGAGTTGACTTAAGATTTTCCAGCTTATGTCAAACCTCATAAAAATAACAAAAGAGACAACTAACCCAATGAAACAATGTCAGTAAAACAACACAAAATTAATAATCCAATTGCATCGTTTTGCATTATAAAAAGTGTTTATGAATGGTATAAATGTCGTGTTGGCCCGGAGGTTAACGCCACGCCTCCCATGCAAGAGGTTGTGGGTTCAAATCCCGGCAAGTACTAATGTGACTTTTTCAATTCATATGTACTTTCTGAGTTTCTTGTACATCACAGACATCGGTGAAGAAAAACATCGTGAGGAATCTTGCCCGCTTAGCATGACCACCGTAGAAACGAAATAGATTCGACAAATCTTTTGTTCATCTGTCATTGAATCGACAAAATGACAGAAGACAAAAGATTTGTCGATTCGCTAACCCGTTTTGAGCAAGCGTGGTGATCAATGCTCGTGCCTTCTTTGTATGAGAAGAGGCCTTTGCTTTGCCCAGCAGTGGGACAGTAATAGGCGGGTAAGTATTATTATTATTTATGAATGGCAGCACGGGCTACTTCTCGGGCAAAGATCAATCGACCTTCTACCTAATATGATCCCACTCGTAGACTTGGCTTCATATCGGCACGTATTCCTACATACTGCATAATACTTTTATTACTCGCTTGTTTTAAACTAACTAAACTACTATTACAAGTATAATTTCGTAAGTATTTTGCGCTATGACTGAATAATTTTACTATGGCCGTTTTTCACGAGTTTGGTTTTCAAGAGAACAATAGGTACCTATGTGCTTCAATTATGGATTATGTACCTAAGTTTACAGCTTAATTTTGACGGTACAAAATTTCCTACAAATATACGAGATGACTGCTGAGATGACGCGACATGCTTCGCCGACCCCAATTGAATTGGGATTAGGGAAGGAGAATGATAATGAATCTTTCAGCTGAAGATATTGAATTTGGACTTTTTGACATCTATTCTACCAGAATACCTGGACCTCATGGCACTGAACCTTTTGTCAGTTTTTTTTTGTGTCGGCTATATCGTCACCCACCATGTTCTTAAGGTGGATCCTCCAGGGTAGCCCGCGAAATTCAAATTTTCTTACGTCTTTTTGCAATTTGCAGGCCAGTACTAGGGTTAACGTTGATTACAATTTTGCGGCTGCAAGACGTATGTAGTTATACTAGTTACTTGTAACTATAGAAAGAAAAAATAACATAAAATGCACCTAAGTATAAGTGTCCCGTTACAAAAATTTTTAAGCTCTCAGCTAGTTATAAAATACGTATAACGAATCGCGAATTCTGATATTAAAATAGATTTAGTATCTGCCTAGGTCTCTACTCGGTCTGTCATATTATGTATTACTTTGCTCTCGTCAACTGAAATGGCTGTACTATACAGGATGCTAACGGTTCAGTGAACCCTTCACGATGTCAACCAAGCACGCTGTACATGAAACTAAGTAACATTGCGCAAAAATGATTGCTGGTAAACCATTTTTTTTTTATTGTCACGGTTTATGGTAGCGCTCAAAGCACACAAATAATTGTGCCGATGGATGCATTGAATAAGTACAGGGGTCATGTAAGTACCGGGGCTGCCTTCAGGCGGCTCCTACCCAAACGGGGCAAACGCCTCCTGCCGGAGGATCTACGCGGAAGTCGTGCGGTCCATGGCCCTTTACGGGGCCCCGGTGTGGGCGCGTTCCTTGCGGCGGCGAGCCGTCCACTACCTGAACGCGCCCCAAAAGGTGGTAGCCAGCGCGGCTGGCCCGTGGGTACCGCACGATCTCCCGCGAGGCGGCGAGCCTCCTTGCCGGATTGCCGCCATGGGATCTGGAGGCGATAGTCCTCGCGCGCCTGTACGAATGGCGCGCGGAGGCGCTACGCCGGGGGGAAATTCCGTTGCCGCGGCAAATTGTCGCGCAGCGGACAGACTTCCGGCGTGATCTCATGGCGACATGGCGAGAGCTACTGTCGCAACACCGTGCAGGGCACGCCACAATAATGGCGATAAGTCTCCTCTTTGGGGAGTGGCTTGAGAGGCGCCACGGCGTCCTCACCTTCCGCCTGACGCAGGTCCTTACCGGACATGGCTGTTTCGGGAGGTTCCTGCACCGAATCGGGCGGGAGGAAATGCTTGGGTGCTTCCATTGCGAGGATCGACCGGAGGACACGGTGGAGCACACTGTGGAGGTGTGCCCCGCTTGGGCGGAGCACCACCATGTCCTCGAAGCGGCGGCCGGCGGCGGCGACCTCTCACGTCCGGCCCTGGTTCAATCCATGGTCCGGATCGAGACGGAATGGGACGCCGTCACCTCCTTCTGCGAAGCTGTAATGCTAGAGAAGGAAGTGGCGGAACGTGAGAGGGAGAGAACCTCACGTCCAAGCCGCCGCGGGAGACGCCCCGGGCGTCGGGGGCCACATGGTGGCCCCCGGCCACCGTAGGCGCGGGCCTGTGGACGGAAAGCTATGGGCTAGCTCGCCGTCCGTCCGTCTCATGACGACTGGCCGTGTCGACGGCGCGTTCGTGTTCCACGCACGCCTCTCAGAGAGTCAGCAAAAAGGAAGGGGTCCGCAAGGGCCGATGCCTGCCGGGGCTGCGGGTCTGTTCGAAAAAGATACCGTGGCCCCGGAACACAAAGGGCGATGAAGGAACATGGATGGGTTATAGTCAGTAAAAGTCTGACACTCCCTCCTGCTCCGCCCAGAGCGGGAAGAGACATTTGATGATTTCCCATCCGAAAAAAAAGGGGTCATGTAAGTGTTTATAGTATTAAAACTTTAATTATAAAAAAATGTGCGAAACAGTTGCAAAATTCTGACATTAATATAATAATATTCATTGTGCCCTTTACTTTGTCAAGCAGACGATTAAAAAACATGAGGGCAATGGATCATGAATTTCAGTGACAAAAAAGGGACCTGCCCCAATTTTATCATTTTTCGTTTTGTCTAACCGACGTAATCAGTATTTCTACAAGTCCATTTACTATATAAGGCGTAATGGTTGCTATCTAGTTAGTATTTTTATGACGTTGAAAAATTCAATTGTTTCCGCCATGTGTCGTGTGACCGCAATATAATAATATTTTTGTAATTTATTTTAGTGCGATTCTATCGCTAAAGGATAATGTAATATTAAATCAATTGTATTCTATATGAATCCAACGCGTTGATGAAATGAAATGAAAATACATTGCGGAAAATGAGAGGTTGGTTTTTAGGGTTCCGTACCTAAAGGGTAGAAATGGGACCCTATTACTAAGACTCCACTGTCCGTCTGTCACCAGGCTGTATCTCATGAACCGTGATAACTGACAGTTGAAATTTTCATAGTATGTGTATTTCTGTTGCCGCTATAACAACAAATTAAAAATATATACGATATACGGAACCCTTCATGCGCGAGTTCGACTCGCACTTGGCCGGTTTTTTGTTATCATAATATATTTTTCAGGTCTATATCGACAATACTTATTTATATTTTTAATTATGTTGTTCCATTTTATTTTCTTTTACTTATACGTTTATTCGTAGCATTATAAACCGGCCAAGTGCGTGTCGTGCCACGCGCAGTGTAGGGTTCCGTAGTAGCCCGTTAAATTTTAGATTTTGTTTTTCAATGCAAGTCTTTACCCGTTATTTAAAACAAGCAACTACTTCATCCTAGTCACTTTAAAGGATTTATTCTAAGGATTTTGTATTTGGTACAAAATTATCCAACACCCAAGTTTAACGTCTATTACTGCAAAAATTTGCATTTTAAACTTTAATGTTACGTGTAAATGGAGCATTAAATCTAAAAATAGTATTAGCAACCCCTCGTCCATGCGTCATTTTGAAAGACCTATTCAACGATGAGGTAGACGACAAAAAAAAGTTCACGCCGCTTCAAATCCATAGGGCGATACTATAAAAAAAAAAATTTTACAAAATTTTATTTTACCACTTTGTCGGTGTAATTGATATAAACAGCCTTACAAAATAACAGCTTGCTAGCACTAACGGTCTCTTAGCAATACCTCGGACAAACAGACAGACAGACAGACGGACATGACGAAACTATCAGAGTTCCTTGTCAGGACTAAGGAACCCTAAAAATGCGATATCGTGAAAACTTGTTTTACTCTTAAATGTCATTGACCTTTCACAATAAAATTGTCTTCAAACATAACATAAGGCATTTTACATACATTTGGAGTGTGAATGTAGAGACCATGACTTTTGAGAACATTCAGTACAACTGGATCTTTCAGACGTTTTATTAAAACAGCTGCTCAAAAGCAAAAGGTAGGTTCTAGTAAATAGTTGTTAGCACAATCATATTCTGCTTAGCAACAAAAGTATACAAAACAATGATTAAAATAGAACGAACTTAATTAAAAGTAAAAAGTGCTCATTCTATAACACGATTAGTGTTAAAGAATGAGCACTTTTCGAACGCATAATTATGTCAGCATTCAAAAAGCTTTGGCTTCTAGTGCTCAGACTACGCAAAATCTTTTGGACCATTAAAATAAATATATTTAAACGCAAACATATACAACATACGAATTAAAAGACAAAGTTTAAAACCAAAATAATACTTACTTACTTTAAACTTAGCAGACAATATTGCCCTTACTTTCAAGTAAAATAAAAAAGTTTACATCCTGTGGATGTAAACTTTTTGATGTGTGCGTCATGCAAAGAATGCTTTATGATTAAAGCCTGTGGTATGTACTTTGCCTAGAGTCCTACAGTCCTCTCACAATATGTTACCTCTGTTAACTGTAATTCAAAAGCAACCCAATTGTGACAGGAAAAAAGATCACTGTTATTTTGACAGACTTTTCTGAGACTGCAGCGTAACACCAAGCTCAAAAAAAAAAGCTTTTGATGCGAGTATCAGACTCTTATTAGAAATCATACAAATTCATACAGTCACATAACATATATATTGCGACATTTAAGTTTATGTGATATTGAAAGTGACCCCATGTCACTGTGCAAGAACCGCCGCCGATGCCTGTTTTATTTTTCTTTTTGGTAACTAAGACCTAACCGATGGCGACTATTCTGACAGTATCATGTTGATCGTTGTATTAATACAACTTGACGTCATAACTAATTGTTGTTGAATACCATCAAAACCGAATTCCGAAACCATGTGACTGCGCTTCTGTTTTGCTTAGATTTGGTGTCATTGACACTGGCTTGGCCACCATTAGGAATTTTAATTTTGATAACACAAAAAAATTGTCGCTATTTTGTCGAAATTTGACGCCAAATATTAGAATTTGTCGGTTACTGGTTCAAAAGATATAAGGGTTTATAGGTGACCGATCTAAAGATCCGATACCGATCTCCCCAGTTTGACCACATTTATATCTCAAAAACCTAGCGAAGATCTGTTTTCTCAAGATCTGTGTTATCAAAATTTAAATCCCTGATGGTGGCCGAGCCAGTGTCAATGACACTTAGATTTGCTGTAGGCTGCATTCTATGATGTTTTTGGGATTCCTTTGTTATTATGAGGAGTTTGTTATCTTGGTGGAGATTCTGTATCTTGGTTTAACTGAACTCATATTATACTTAGTGTTTTATTCAATACATAATATATATTTATCACTACTAAAATTGACATCTATGACGCGTGAAGCCGATTCCCTACTATTTTTGTTTTTGTCTGGGTTTGCATGTATTCTCTTATTTCTAGACACAGATTTCCTCCATTGACAAAATCAAGGACAATCATTTCGTTATTCATCTACCATAATTCAAGCAAAAAGGCTTCTGACATCAAGTGCTATTATGCTTATCAAGGCTTCTGACATCAAGTGCTATTATGCTTATCAAGGCTTCTGACATCAAGTGCTATACGAGTATTCTGACATCGGTGCTAGACGAGACAAAGATGACCTGAGAAGTCCCGATTCATATTAAAATAAAGCAAGTCCAAAAAAAAATACCGTATAATAGGGGTATTTATTAATCGGGTTATTTTTAAGTTTTGGTGAAAAACTAGGGTTAATCAGCCTCTAATAACCGGTTCACGCACTCGCACTAAGTTCAGTTTTGTTCATTCTGGTTAATCAGCAATATTTAAATAAATGGTTAACCCATATTACAAGGGTTACATATTATAGGTCTAACCGGTTAACCTTCTAACCAGATCCCTGGTATAAAGGACTGTCTATACAAGAAGTTTTCTATCTGACGTAATTACCGTCGATAATCGTCATAAGAACGACAGAATTGTCTCCCGTGAGTCGTCCGCATGTATTACCAACATGACGACTGTAGTGTCATCGAGCGCACGAGTCACGATTCCAAATATTCGGCCCAGTCGAAAATAAAGACGGATTCCATGCGCCTGCCAAATATTGGGTTTGTTTACTTTATTTTTATTCCACCGTCAGACGTTAGTTAAGCTAACTACTCGTAACGATAATTAACTTTTGATTTAACCTAGATATGAGGAATTAATAGAATGTACGTTAAGTGCTAAGAGTAATTGATGTTGACTAGTATTTTTGCGATTTTTATTTTACACTGACTTTAGTGCGTTTAATTTTTAGTTCGCACATAGTAATTTTAAGTACAATTTATAGCTGTGGTTCGATCTTTAATTTATGAATATGGTACTTACTACTTATACTGGCCTGCCTGGTGCATAAAAGAATGAGCACTAATCAACACACTTGCTGAGTGCTAATTGGTAACTAAGTTCAAGTCTTTCAATTATTTTAATGTAAAAAGGTACTAATGCTAATGGGTTTAACCCAGGTGCTAATTATTTTATTTGCAAACAAATTAAAGATACAGAAAATCAACAGAATGAATCTTAATGACGTCACGCTTTTGGTATTCAAATCCGTTATTCGTATGTCTTTTTCAGTTGAAAATGAAATGGCAATCAATGTGTCTGCTCAGCCTTAAAGTATTTAAAAAGTAATAAAGGAAAGTAGGTACTCAAATAAAATATTACCTCCAACCGGATCCGTTTCGTCGACGTGGATCATTTCTGATGATCTGAAACAGAAATGACAAAATATTTTAAAAAATTCATTTACAATAATTATTAACATTCGTGCAAATGGCTCTGCTGGAAACTGGTGCAGTATTAATTTATGCACAAATTAAGGATGGTACTCCAACAAATGATAAACGTTCAACGAGCAATTTAGACATTATTAATGCCATCATTAGTCGTGTTTTAATTCGTCCAAAGTAACATCGGTGATTGTACTTTAAAAAAACAAATGGCGGCCGTGAACTGTTGAAACGCGGCTTTTTATTTCGGACTATTTTTTGGCATTATTTTAAAACTCTTTGTACCTAAGTACACCAATATGAATATTGTTTCTAGTTTATTTATTCCGGCTAACTGCCAAAGTGGTCGCAAACGTGTATTGAACGGGCGTATGGCAACAATTGTAGTGTTTTGAGTAGGTTTTTTTGTAGGAATTGTAAATCATGGTCATGTTATGAAAAAAAAAAAAGAAAGTCTCCTGTATCACACAGGAGACTTTCAACTTTAGTTTTAATTGTACTTTAGTGACTGGACAGTGGACACGACGTACAGTACCAATACCAAGTATAACATTGTACCTGGCCAAAAAGTGTATAATGTACTTTGTTAATGGTCTAGGTGGCCCTGGAACATAAAATTAAAAAAAACCAACTGACACCACAAATAGTTCGTCCATCGAGACAATTTGTCTATTTCGTATCGTGGAACAGATGACTACATTCTGCAGTCCAGCCGTGCACCGGGATTTGGGTCGTCTATTTACGAACTAACATTTGTGGCCCATTATTATATCGTGTCGATCGCACGGACACAAACGTATTTCATATTTTAAATCACGCTGTTCGAATTCCGAAAAGATTTGCTTTGCCATGTCATAGTTGGCAAATATGATAAATGTTAACTTATTTTTGTCGCTATTTGATAGATTAGTGAATATTTTGTCGAAAATTAATGGACAAATTGGAGTTCACGTGTGGCAAGAAACCATCTACTTCGTACCATCATCTGACGTAATTTTTGTACTATCTAGCCAGATTTTTATTTTCCCAAGAAAATGGTGCCCAAGGTACGACAATATTACGATTTATTCAGTTCAAAACTTAGCAAAATGTCTTTTGGGATAGATAAAAATAGGGAAGCTCCCATAACTATGGAAAATATTTTGAACCCTCCTTTGTTATTTCACTTCTGGGACAAATAACTGAAGGAAACAGGGTTTTGCTTTCAGAACTTAAATAACAAGGAATATTCCAGAACAGACAGCTCGAGTTTGTAAAATGAACTTGATATGTTTTAATTACGCACGATCTCTTTTATCTCGCTATCTTTTTAAAAAAAACTCAACAATAGTGTTTTTTTTTAATGAAAACACGTTCAAACATTTACATTTAGCCAGTATTTCAATCGTAAAAAAGCTCATTGGGGCGTAAAAAACATTGAAAAAGAAAAATCAAACATTCTTTTTTTAAATGGAGCAAGGTTGGTGTAACGAGGGATTTTTGGTGTTCCGACCTACATACTTGTATTGTATTGAAGACTGAGCAATTAATTAAAATCATTGGTTGACTTTTTCTCCTTTTATTAAGGATTTAATTTCGTACGAAGTCGAAATGTAAAGATAAAAACAGAGGTCTGTCTGCTACCTTATCGCAGCTAAACGCGATAAGGTCGTGAATAATTTTCTGGAGATTAGAAGATTATTTATACATGATTATGTACCTAATTTTTTGCTTGTTTATAATCCTTTTATCTTGGAAATTAAAATATTTCTAAATTCTCTAAGTGCTGTTTTAATCAAAGCATCAACACTTTTTTTTGTGTATTGTAGGTAACTCTTACTGGATAAATTAAAGATGTCTCTAAGATACATACGTACATTATATGAGTATTTGCTATAATTATCTACACTAATATTATAAACAGGAAAGATATGTATTTTTGTGTGTGTGTATGTATGTTTGTAATGAATAAACTTAAAAACTACTGCGCTGATTTTAAAAATTCTTTCACCATTAGAAAGCTACATTCACCCTGAGTAACATAGGCTATATTTTATCCCCGTACTCCCACGGGAATGGGAACTATGAGAGTGAAACCGCGTGACCTCCGCTAGTGTTTTATATTTCACCAAACCAATTCGCTTTAATAATTTTTAATTTTGTCAAGTGACGATGGAACAGGAAGCTCATATGAGTCGTGTCACGGGTTATGCCGAGTCTACTTCATAATCCTCTTGAGGAGTTCGTATTTTATAGCGGTTTGTAGTTGTACTAACGTCTGTCAAAAACCATGAACGTGTAATAGTACATTTTGATACAAGTGGAGAAAATTTATTATTGTATTCGAGGCGGAATTAACGGCCGAGCCGCAGGCGAGGGTTTTTATTGATGCGAGAACTGCAATAACAAATGTCCACGTGTATCAAACGACGTTTTTCAATACACTTTGGAAGAAATAAAATAAAAAAATACAAATATTTTTGTCATGAATTACTACGAAACTATGATTTAAATTTTCGTTTTTTTCTGCGTTTTACTTTCGCAGGTTGAAGAAACAAAGATATAAAGCCTAATATGAAAAGGCTGTTTAGCAGCTTAATATGAAAAATAGAAAAATTAAATATTTTTGAGTTTAGAACACAAATAAATGTTAATTTGTTCATAAACTTGTTGTTTATTTTATTTTAATAATTATGGTTTTTGATGATATTCTATTTATAAACATTATTTAAATATTCAAAAAATATTAACGCCGTTATGACTCTTAACTCTTTGCCGAGATTAAAAAAAAAACAATCACCGCCGACTATAGGCATTGAACCAATTTGGACTAAGTATAGGTATAGTTATCTGTGGCAATTTTCATTCCCGCACACGTGTTGGAAAATGAGAAAAAACGCACGCGTGTGAAATACATTGCATGTTGAACCTAATCGTAGTGCGAAAAGAACCAGTTTTCGAGGAAGTGTATTGAAAATGATTTTACTAAAGAATTAAGAACTAGCCGTTACTCTGTGACTTCTAAGGTAAGGTAGGTTTTTATTTTCTACATGTTTAGGTTGTACGTTGTCTGTCTGTCATCAATGTTTTATCATTTCATGTTTTTATAGCACTGATATTGTAATTTATTTGCTCGAATGATTAGTTGAGTCTAGGTTCGCTATCTGTGACTTACTTGTAATCCCAAGTCTGGAGATCATTCAGATATAGTCCCTCATTGCATACTCAATGCAACTTCCTCGCATTTCCCAATTATCTACATATCATTAAAAGTTTTTAAAACTAAAGTCTTAAACCCACTTCGAAGATAATTCCGACAAAAGTAAACATATTACTTTTATGTTTTACAAAAATAGCTTCAGTTGTATAGTTGTTAGGGTTAATTTTAGCCTGAATGTGGGTGTTGCCTAATTAGTTAGATTAACACATATTGCACGTGAGGAAAGGAGGCCGATGGTCAGATAAGGTTTTGCACACTTCGCTTGATTTATGCTCGACTGCATGTTTATTTTAAATCAGGTTAAATTGTTTTTAAAATGCTACTTACTAAGTTTCATACACGTTTTACAAGACGGCAAAATATTGAGATAACCACAAGATGTACGGTACCCATTTTTCAGCAGTAGGTACCTACATTTTCAGACAGCTCAGTCTGTTTCTAAATTAAGTAAAAAGAAGTGGAAAAAGAAGAGAGGAAATTAGTGTGTTTACGAATTTAGTTTGATAAAAATATGAAACGTATACGTCTTTCTTTATATACTCCTGGTACAAACTGTAGGTGATTTTTGACAAGTTATAAAAAAATGCAATATTATATTGCCGGATAATGAAATATTGCATTTATAATGTTTTCTATTTTTTTTTTTGCCTTTTTCGCCACTAATCGCTACCAACCATAATATCTGATGTAATTATTATCCAGTAAGTACTTATAATTAACAAATATTAAAAAAAATACATTTTCATTCATCATCATTCTCTTGCAATTATCCCAATGGTATCGCGCATGAATTCGCCGCTAGAGGCGTTCGTGTAGAGTAAGGTCTTCCGAAATGTCAGATGTCATACAATGTTCGCGCGTTGCGTGCTCTTTTATCACGTATTTATAATAATACTCACGATTGTGGTCTAGACTGAGCCATTCCTGATTAATTATGACTTGAAGATTTTAAGTAGCAACTTAGGATCTTATTTGTTAGTTCTTGAAGGTAAGTTATTGGTACTTAAGTATAAAATAGAATTAATGACAGGACCTTACTCGACAATCGCGCCATCTGGTGAGCTCAAAAACGGTAGTCTTCATTCATTTGTGGTCGGCGCAGCATGTCTTCTTCTTCCATACTTCTCTATTACTTGTCATCTCACCAGACTTCTCCTTTCTTGCCATATCATTCTTTATACAGCCCATCCATCGTTTCTTTGGTCTTCCTCTAGGTACTCATATTATCCGCATTCATACTCAGAACTTCCCTCACGACATTTTCCTCATCCCTCCGCCTCACATGGTACCACGACAACCGATTACCACACAACTTTTCAGTCACCGGCGCCACTTTCAGACTTCCTTTAATGTACTCATTTCTTATTAAGTTACAATTCGTTTCCAATAATTTTTATCGCTATGATTAGTATTGGGTGTTTTGCCCAGACCGATTCCACGCTTTTAATTACTTTAAGCCTTTAGTCTTTTTTGATAACACACTAACAACATTGTATTGTTTCTCTCCATAAAACTTTTGTTTTTTTTTTACTTTTTAATCTTTCCCTGAAATTGGTCGAGCACTGTGATATCGTTGGTTACCTACGGTAAGTAGTCCGTTTTGTTAAACAGAAACCCTTTTTTCGAATACCAGCGCGGTGACATTGTTTTAAAAGTTACAGCGCCATGTTGAGATATGCACCTTTTGGCCTCGTATATAGGAGTTTTATGTGTGTGATTTTTTATTTTTCTGAACACCATCGTGAGAAGTGGAAGGAATGAGGGGAGGCCTTTGCTCAGGAGTGGGGCAATAAGGGCTAACTAAAAATGTTTACTTTTTATATAATTTTGTTTTATTGTTCTTGTGCGAGACAAATAAATACTTTTTCTTGCTTTTTTTAGTTTTTAACTACGTGTTGTATGACTTTTTATTTTCTTCTATAAATTGTTGATAAATGGAGAGGAAGAGGAAGACCATCGAATCGGGGAGTAAATGATACTTAGCGTGTTATATTTTCAGGGTTCATTTATAACTATCTAGAAGTAGGTTGTATTTATTTAAATATTAATTTATCATCCATCACTAAGTAAGTAAGTACTTAATTATGTATTCATACCAACTGTCGATCGTATTGTTTGCGTACCACGAAGAACCCAGGTTTTACGAAACACGAATACATTTAGGTACACACAAATAAAATTCTTGTTTCTTTAGAAATAAGGATGACTGTCGTGTGTCAAGTTAATATGGTGAAGACTTGGTCGGGTCACAAAACAATTCTGCACACAGCTTTCGCGACTCAAGGTGAAATTCTTTTGAGCTGTGTCTGTGTTATACAGCCAATTCAATAATATTAAAATTATACATAGATTTAAATTCTTTTAACGGCTGATACTCTTAATGAATTTTATATGTAACTATAAACATTTCTTACGTTCGGTTCGCGGGTGTAAGTAATTAAAATCATTCATTATCAGATACTGCCTGCCACCGTTAAAGATAAAAGGACTGATAGACTACCACTATGTATATTGTAATTGTTATGTATGTATGTTTTATTTTCTAAGTTCTGACGATTCCGCATGAAAATCTATGCACAGTGCAGTAACACACGTTGGAAATAGTAAAAATACGTAAGTAGGTAAGTTCCCATCTTGGTTGCTTACTAAACTAATATACTATTTCTATTGTACAATACATTCTGTAAACTTTAAAAATCATTGTAGGTAGGTACTTACATTTGTCTGTTGGTTTTCCTGAACGTTGCTAATGGACTCATTTTAAGAAAAAATAATTCTCTATTTCTCTAAAACTAATGCAGTATCACTGTAGAGGTAGGTACACAAAAAAGGGGACGAAACAGAGATCTTCTCTTTGCCACAGTTTGCAAAAAAATCTATGCGAATAAGCAGGAACGTCAAATGTAGGTTTATATTGAGAACGCACTGGTGAAACACTAAATTGCTTTCCGTGAATTTTATTATTCAAAATTGTAACACTTATGTTTTTTTACACTAATAATCTGGAATTGAAAAACTCATTTATTAATACCTATTTTAAAATAATGATAGAAAACGGAATATCAACGAGTGAACTATTTATTAAACATTCAGGTTAATTTTCTTCAGTTGCACCACTAGGGCTCTTTGTACTTAACTTAATTTTGTCTAAAATCGGTAAAATCGTTAATTTTTCATGTCTCCTTTTAATTACCTACTTAATTAAAATTAATAAAATAATGAATTATATTTTTTTTATAATTTCCACTGAACTGTTTCGCAATTTTACAAAACTTTTTAAAATGTAATATTGCACGCACATCACAAAAATTGCCGCCAAACCGCTATTACGGTCAAACGCCACATTTGAAATTTAGAACCACGGAATAAAAAAGGTTTGTTTTTTTTTCAATTAAATATGCACGGGGTTTTGATTGAGGAAGTAACAATGGCTGACTGAATTGATTGTAGATCGTCTTGTGAGATACTGGCTACGATGAATCAATTGGCATCGTTCATGGAATGCGTATGGTATGAACGCCATTGTAAGGGGAACCGGCCAATGGTCCCAAGCACATGACATAAATTAATTTTCATCTGTAGAGAGTGTGTTATGATTTTTAATATCAAGGGCCATTAATTATTTAAATGGATGGCTACAATTTATATTTTTGTAACAACATAGGTACGAGTAGAACCAGAAAAATCTTGTGTACGGATTGGTTGGTTTTATTCGGCAATTGATTTGTTGCCAAATAATTATTTCTTTCAACGTTAAACAAATACGTACCTATTTGTTAAGTTTTAAATAACGTACCTAGGTATATAAATGCGAACAAAAGTTTGTCTAGCCTCCATAAAATCCAAGTAAGTACATAAACGAGTAAAAAATAACTATTTATAATTTATCAAATTTTGGCAGCAGCTTATCCAACTGCTGGCTTCACCCAAGTTTACATACTTACGTCACGACATCGAAATCCATATTCGTATACTCAATCTATTGTATACTGTGGCATGAAGGGTTAGGTAGGTTTAAATACTGCGTCTAATAGGTATAATATGCGTAATATTCAGTGCTGTGACGCCTGTGACGCAGACGATTCTTTTGGTAGGTCAAATAATACACACGTCAGTCAACACGGTCTAGGGATATTTTAAAAAAAGCGAATTACTATCAATGTGTTAATTATTTATATGACATGTATATATTTAAAAGATACGTTATTTAATATTCTACCATTTTTTAATAATGGTTAAGGTATAGATTAAAATTTCAGGATTTTATGGAAAAAAAATGAAGCATAGACGGAAACCGTATATGAATGAACTTTTAATTTGTGAGTAAAAACTGAAAAAAATAGAAAAATCAATTAATTTGTGTTTATCAACTTGAAGTTAGTAGTCTGAGAAAGCGCCCATGATGTTCATAACACATCGGCAACGATTCGGCATGCTCAGAACAAGGTTGTCAATGTCTTGCTGCGGAATATTGTCCCATGTCCTTCTGAGGTGCGCAAAAAGTTGATCTTCTGTAGCCAAATTTTCAGGAACTTCCTTCAGAGCTCTTCTTTGCAGCATATCCCACGCATGCTCAATGTGATTTAGATCTGGCGATTGAGCAGGCCAGTCTAAGGCAATAACATTATGTGTATGTAACCAAGCTGCTACCGTTCTCGCCGTGTGTGCCCGGGCATTGTCGTGCATGAGCAGGAAATCTTGCCCCATTTGTGTTCTGTGGGGCAAGATTACGGGCCCCAGCACCTGTTGGACGTATCGTTCTGCCGTCATATTGCCCCGCACCCAAACGAGATCCGTCCGTCCTCCAAGACGAATTCCTGCCCAAACCATAATTGTTCCTCCTTGGTATGGGTGAACTTCCTGAGGGTTCTGGAGACGGCTCCATCGTCCAGGAACTCGCCAAACACGCGTCCTTCGTGATTCTGGATGGAAGCCGAACCTGGATTCATCCGTGAACAGCACATTGGACCATTGGTCACGGCCCCAGTCCACGTGGTTCCGAACCCATTCTAATCGTCGTCCACGATTGCCTCTCCGTAAAGGTGGGACCCGGAGTGGTCTACGAGAGCGTAGATTGCTTTCATGCAGTCGCCTTCTTACAGTTTGGTCACTCACAAGCACTTGGTGTTCCACTCGCAGCCTTTGGACCAATTGAGTCGCCGTTGCATTTGGTTGTGCTCGCGCAGTAATTTGCAAAAATCGGTCTTGTCTGGGGGTAGTGATGCGACTTGGCCCCCGGTGCCTCTCCGCTACTTCACCTGTGGCACGATAGCGTGTCCACAATCTTGAAATTACATTTTGATGGGTCCCTATGGCCTCAGCAACATTACGCTGAACAGATCCAGCTTCCAGCATTCCCACAGCTCGTAACATCTCCGCCCTCGTCAAATGTCGGCGTTGCATGGCTACAATACCTCAATTTTAACTTTATCTTTCGTTTAAAAATGAAAAAAAACTGTAACTAAACGTAATTCGTATTGTTTTCTAAATTTCGCACAAATGAAAATTCCCTCTTTTATACATCAAGACATTTTTATGCCACCGAAACAAAAGAATTTTCAAAAATTTGAATTTGGAATTAGTCTGAGATAAATTACAAACAAATCGGTGTATAAAAGATTCCAATGCGGCCAGTACTTTTCGAGTTATTTAATTGAGTATGAAATATCCCTAGACCGTGTTGATGTGTGTATTAGCAATAGATTATAGATCGCTGAAAACTTCAAAGCATGATCTGACAAGCGATTAAAATAAGCTTTGACCTTTTTATGTGAATTTATCGGGAACAATATTCTTTTGATATCCTAAGTAGCAATCACCATCTGCAATTATTTCCAATTGGAAATAAGCTTTATTTTATTTTATGTATGGAAAGATTTTTATTACGAATTTAGAGAAGATGCAGACATTATTATAATAATATGCATTTATTCAATTATATTAGTGAAAATATAAAATAAAATCAAAATACATTTGCAATACGAAACTTTTTAGCAAGAATTAAAAAAAAAATAACCATAAACATATTCAATGCTAATAAAGTTTCTCAAGGAAAAAAAAAAAAATAATAGAAAGAGGTTGCATAACAAACACGTGTGATACCTATTCAATTCGAAAATTAATTTCCAACAGTCGAGGAGCAAGGCCCGCCATTTCGACGCGACACACCGATAGGAGAATGCTCATGGGTTCGTCGACCGGAATTAACTTTCCAAACTTGTTTCTGATAAAAGGCTCACACGGAACACGTTACATATGTGCCCACGACCAACTGTGTCTTTGTTGCAATAAAACCTCATTTGGTTAAAGTAAGCAATGTTAAAATGATGAAAAAACATGTTTCATAAAGACTGCTGACGATAGGTGTACGAGCGATTCATCACTTGCCAACATTGCTTTATTTTTTCGTCAAATTCTTCGCAATATTGGTTTATCTGTAAAAAGCGAAAAACTCAGGATCTTTTCAGCCCTGAATGTTTTTGTGTGGGTGACAAACTATACAAGAGTGTTCGTGTTTAAATAGGTAGGTAGTTGGAATAATAGTCAAAACCTATACTGGTGTCGATTCTGTTGTGCACAAACTAAACTTAATTTAGGCTATTGCTATCTATTTCTCTATAATAAAACGAGAAAGAGACGGACGTAATTTAGAGCTGTCAAATTTAATTGGAACTAATATTTCCATACAAATGAAGGGTGCACGTAAAAAAAATATGTCGACTAAAATACGGTGAAGCGCAATGCATAAACTAGCTTGACATCTCTAACTTAGTTCATAGCTATAGCCGTCCTTTTCTCGCACTGCTTTTTAGTAAAAGATAGTAATAGCCTAAATTAAGTTTAGTTTGTGCACAACAGAATCGGCACCATTGTAGGTTTTAATTAGCAAAACGTAACATATTGATGAAAATGACAATACATTCTTAAGACAATTAGGAAAATATAAAGGATTATGACAAAATAGAAGTGTCTATGGTCACTGAAGAATAAAGTAGTAAAAAGGTTCACCACAATAGTTAATTTGTATCAAAAGCTTGCCAAGAATTCGAATAAAGATTTAACTATCAACGGAAGTCTGAAACAATATGAACGGGTAAAAAGGGACACTTAAATATTTAATCAACATGGTAGGTATTTTTATCATCATTCACATTTATTTCTAAGTCAAACGTCAAAAGTCAAACATCGCGACGCGGCGACGGTACTTTCATAGCATGTTACACAATTTATAGCTCTAAATATACACAGATGGACCCTCGAGGGCTTTGAAAAATGACATTCTATCAGCGCAAACGATGATGGTAAGTCATCAATACACTTCAACCAATTTATCTGTGCAGGCGGGAAAACACAGAACTAAAATAAATGTACCAAGTTTGACATATCGATGCGAATTTGCATGACAAGCAACGCTACCTTCAACTGCACACTTAAAGTGGTCGTACTATTGTATCTAGATATAAGGGCTACCAAATAATACAGGGTTAGTTTTCAATGATCGGACAAATTTTTAGAAATGGTTTAGATTCGATAACATTTCCGATATAATGAAAAAAAAACAACATTTTTAAATACAATTTCATTCCTGTCCACCACTAAAAAGCAAAAGTGTGGATATTACAACAGCACAATTCAGTTTAACAGCCTAAATAGGTAGCAGTTAGCACACACATACATTTGGCGGTGCATGCACGCACACAAGTGCATTGATTCCCACTAGGTTTATGATTTAGGATTTTTTTATATTATTCTATTACTATTACTATTATTTTATTTTATATTTTTCGACAATAATATTTAAAATGCACCTTTAGTTTGATATCTAGATCAAATTTTAAATTTTGGCTGGTCATTGAAAACAGCCTGTATAAGTCAATCCTGTTTGAGAAATTCGAAATGCTCTAAAATCGCGAGATTTTCACTTGTCTATGCCGTTTGATATTCATTTGAGGGTAACAAACAAGCGACTGAAATACTGATACCAGAAAAAATAAACACATGTCTCCCTGATCCTAAATGTGACAAAAACATCCTTCACATCGCAAGGACAGTCAACGATAGGTATTAAGCCAACGTGCACAACAATAGACGGACTAATATGGTAAGCAACCATGTTTGGTACAACAGAATATTGCGCATACGCTTAAGGCTTGTTTGATGACGCTACGGTTTGGAAGACCAAGGAAACTTCCAGTCATAGGTACATTGAATACAATGCAAGACGAAGATGTGGAGCTATCAGAATACGAGATGTTTGGGAGAAGAAGACTCTTCCTCAACCCCCAGTAAATTGTGATTAAGGAAAGAGGAAGATACACAGCAGATACAAATTAAAAACGTGTACTGCACATATTTAGACAGCAGACTTTAGTAATAGTTCTAAAAAGAAGGACGACGCAACAGCTACAAAATTCATGTTTATCGAGCCTTTAACTACTAAGCAAATAAGTACCTAGGCAGTATTGCCATTTACAAAGATCTGATCGAAAAGTAATCTTAAATTATGCTCCGAATTCTTTAAAACATAATATTAGAGAAGGTCAAACGAATGTACATGCAATCAAACCCACACTACAAGACGACCAACTTTATGAACCGAACGGATTTCCCCAAGAAGTTGAGTGCATTGATCACTCGGTTGACATTATAGTTCGTGGATCTGATAAACTCAGCCACTTTCACTCGCATATCCGCAAAAACATCACACAATGATTTCACCTACCATCTGACACCTCCATCTTTAATGAACCATTAAGACGGCTCAGAAGACAGATATAAGAAAAGTTTTATTAATGAGAATGAAACAAACTGTTTAATTCGGAGTTGGAATTAAACTAGTAGAATCCAAGAATTGCAAGGCCAATTCGGCGTTTTGGGATTTACAAGGAAAGTAGCACAAGAAGAGGATTTGTGCTGAAGGTGTTACTAGAGCATTAATAAGCTCCGCAATACAGCAAATAGAGTTGAGTCGAACATTGATGACACAGGTGAAAAGAGTTCAAATGGCTTACTATCAAGATAATTATGATTAGGTAAAATCTAGGTAGCAATGTGCAGCGTTGAGCGTAGTGCGGTGTGAGTGAGTCGAGCCACGCGAGGCCGCGCCAGCCAGACGGGCTATTTCCGACACGACGAGACGTTGCAAAAAATCACACATTCATACTAACCCGTGGCTAAAATTATATGTCTATGTTAAGTGGAACTAATCAATAAACCGGCCGGTTACCGTTTAGAGAAAATTGTGAGTCATTCGAATGGATTATTATTAAAATGCAATGGCGGCCTAGAAACTTAAAGTTTTGTTGATTGTTGATTTTTATAACTTTTCACACCACCTGCTCGCAAATATCAAAATTACATGTCATGCAAACTTAACGTTAAGCAAGTCATTATTATGTAAGGGTCCGGCGAGTCAAATTGAAGGTAGCTGTGTGGTGGTCAATAATGTTATGTGAAAACAAATAAGTTTGTATGAAAACTTTTACCAAAGAGTTTTCACTTCGTAGGTTTTATTTAGGTGCGATGAAAATAATAAAATAAAATTACGCAATTATAAAAATAAACAATGATGAAAATGAATGAAATTGGTAAAACATAATTTAACAACATTATAGACAATAATAATTACTTTCTGTTTTTGTTGAGTTTGCCCCGAAGTTTTTTTATCTGTAGCGGTAATGGCAGCAAATCATCGCACCGGTCAGCTGATCAGCTGCGGTCGTAGACTGAGAAAAGGTTACCCTTATTCTTGGAAAACAGATTTTCATGAGGGATACCCTAAGTCGGGATTGGGACCACATATTCCTTAGTATTATCACGCTTCTACATACAACACATATGAACCTATACCAGGCATGTTTTCGTAGTGGAAGATACCGCTAGATACCCGCAATTACGGACACAATTAAAATAACAATGCTCCGTTCCCCTTCGGGAACGGCTGGGGACATACGGGTTAAATACACTATCATTACAAAAGGCCTTCAGTACTACATAACATAAATATTGTTCGAAAGGAAAAACCAACAAGGAATTTTGTTTGTTTATGTTACTTTTACGAGTATTTCAATGGTAAGAACAGACAGAATTGTTTTGTTAGTAAACAATGAGATTGAAATAAATGGCGCCTCGAAATTCGAGATAAAGGGAATATAACAGATTCGTACATATTTTATACAATAATATTTCCTTTGTTGTCTTGGGAGTTTACAGATACAGCCGTTAAATTGTGTCGGAAAAAGTTTTGACAACCGACAAGAGACATGAATAGCTGGGTACTTTGAGTTGGGCTAATTCACGATTACATAGTCATTTAACTACGTTGACGAATGTACAGGAAGAAGAAGACCAAGGAAACGATGGACGGTTAGCTTTTCAGTGCTGTGGACAGAGGACAGAAACCTTACACTAGACATTTAGCGGACGCCGAGGCCACCAGTCGAATTCGAATTGGTAGGGTGGCTTGCAGCCACGCTCGGTCGTCCAGGGCCACATTAAGAATGCAAGTTAATGTGTTGCGTATAATTTGAACAATTCTGTATTATACTGGTATGCAGCTGCATCCAGTTTAACTGAAAGCCGACCCTAACATAGTTGTGAAAAGGGGGATCCATTCTTTTTGCATAATGTTCTTTTTCCTAAAATACTTTGGCATATCTATTTTGGCATATAATTTGTTTTGCCTTATTAATACTTTGCCAATTACCTTGAAGGCTAATTTGTTTTGGCATAAATTTAATTCGCATAATGTAACTAGGCATAATTACTATTAGCATAATAGTATTTGGGGATAAAATTAATAGAAATAACGGAATCAAATTTGAGTTATTTTTACGTATTTATAAATTCATCGAGTTGTGCTACAATAGTTGCTGCATGCATGTTTGTTTACATGTTTGTATGCTGCATGCTTGCTGCATGCTTGCTGCATGCATGCAAGCAAAGCATAATTTAAGTATACATTCGTATAAAAATAGTATTTATAGGGACGTACCTCCTGCCCAGCTGTGTTCTGAGGTAGCGATAGATCGAATAACACGTGAAAACTGATACCTACGAGTATGTTGCGGTCGTTTTCTAGTATAACTAACGTATAAAAATGTTTTTGCTTAGTCTCTTTTATTTGTGACCGCAGAATGTACCTGGCAACTTGGTTGAATATGGAATATTAAACAATCAATTATAATTTACATCAATAAAACATAACATCACGCCTGTAATACCCGAAGGGTTAGGCAGAGGTGTACATCCACATTTCGCTAGTTTTGTTTAAGTCCCATGTAAAAGGGGGCGAGCCTTGCCATCAACCGGGCACAAATCTAGACTCCGTGGCTGCAATGCAATTGAGAAAATTCTTGAGGAAAAACCCAATAACACTTTGCCCGACCTGGGAATCGAACCCAGGACCTCACGCTCAACAGTCGCGCTCAATCAATAAAAATAATCTTCGAAATCCAGGATGGGGTGAATAACAAAATGGCGGCCAGATAGTGACATATTTTGCAGGCCCCAAAAAATTGGAACTGCACCAGAGTTAGGGTAATGATGAGAATCTATTAAAAACCCCGAAATCACGATGCTGCTAAGCTGTTCCACCTTCAAAGACATGTAGATATATTCGTAGTTGATGCAGTAACGAATACTAATATTATACTGGTTTATAACTCCCTACCTAAAAAAATTGTAGACCTGCCCTATCGCAAATTTTGTTTTAAGTTACGGAAGTGGTTAATAAAATAAAATAAAATTATACTGTTTACGAGTTCCTCAAAAAATACTCTTCGCATTCCTGCCACTTTAAAAATGCATTGTAAGTTTTAATTTTGTTATTTAATGTTTATAATATTTACAAACTGTTTTTATGTTAAATTTGTTTTAGTATAATTTTATTTGATGGTTTATTTATGTACTTATGGTGTCCTTTTATTGTGTGTTGTGTATGTTTTTAATATCCTTTATTATTTTGTTTAGAGATGGTATATTAAATATAATTTCAGTGTAGGTATATTTAGGTGTTTTCAGTATTGTTGTTTTGTTTGATGCTTATAAAAAGATAAATGTATGGTGTAGGTACTTCTATTATGTGTTTGTGTTACCTACTTAGTTCATTTTAATGTTCATAATGTAAAAATATGTCGCAAATTTGCAAGCTATTGTTATGGTGGAATGTGTGCTCTTAACACTTTTATAACATCCTGTATACCACATTTTAAGCAAATAAATATACTTACTTACTTTTAAAGAGGCAAGATTTGTATTTTTGTATGTAATGAATAAACTTAAAAACTACTGGACCGATTTGAAAAATTCTTTCAGCAATGGATAGCTACATTATCAGCGAGTAACATACCTATGGCTATATTTTATCGCTGTACTCCCACGGGAACGGGATCTAGGCGGGTGAAACCGCGTGACGTCCGCTGGTCATTTATAAGATGCAATAATAACAGGCATTTTTAAATATATTATAATTTTTAGAGGTCCTTCATTTATTGGGGAGGCACTAGAAGAGAAGATGAATTAAGTAGATTTTTTTGTCCATATCTCGTGCGGTATGTGGCATTCCCATAAGTATTATACTTAATTATTTGCTGATGAAAGGTTACTTATACCTACTTAACATCGCAGTTTCTAATAGCATCCTACCTAGCCATTGTTTTAAAGAATAACTTTCTAGACAATAGTCGTTTCTTGCGTAGCATCTTCCGATCATCTTTTGTTTCTATATAACAATACTTTTGTGAATGGAGCGCTCTAGGCTTTATGTTCTGGAATGTGTCCTAGGATTGTTCTAGACATAATTTAGAATAACTGGGTGGAAAAATTGAATATGTAGAAACGGCACGGTTGGCGTAGTGGCTTGGTGATTGGTCACCCATCCACGGACCAACCTAGGCAAGCGCGGCTTAACCTTGGAGATCCCGCCGTTATTATAGTCACGAGCTCCTCCGAGGATGTGTCCTAAGATACGGATTATTTTCGTAATGCTAAGGTTTTTTTTTGAAAAGGAACTTTTTATTTGGTCTCTGTGTGGTCTGGTCTACCTATAGTATAACTCATTATCGACTATAATTTCCTGCTTGTGACCATTGTTTGAATTTTCAGTGCTCGAGTGAAGTGTATTTTACTAACATAGTTTAACGTTTATACACTAACACACTTTGTACTATTATCATATATATGTTAGTCTGTAAGGTATTTATCTATGGGCCAAAGTAGCCTGAAAATAAAGGAATTATTATTATTGTTATATTTATATTGGTTGCTATTAAAGCATTTTTTATAATGGCAAGAAATTGTGCAAATACTTAAATAAATTTTTTTTTCTTAATACTTAAAAAAAAATAGAAAACACACTGTTCGTAATTCCATTATAAAGAAATACGTTAACATGCACAATCGGAATGTAGAAACATTTCCTTTACGAATTGTTAGGGCTTACATGTGCGGTTACCCTTTTCCTTCATTCCATGTTTACGACTCCAAGAGAAATAAACATCTGGCATAAATTCCTCGATATACGTGTTTGTGGACAGCTGCTCCCGAATATTTTTATACGAAACGAGAACTCAATTTGTTTTCAGTAGGTATAAAACTTGACTGATAAGCTGATTTGATGTACCTATAACCATAAAGATATTAGCAACTTATTAACTACATGAGATGAAGTTAAAAGGATTAGGTATATAATTATGCTGTACTATGGTTTAAAATTGTAATTTATAAGTCCAAAACAGCCGTCAAAGACATTCAATGATCATTTATATACCCTTTTCCCAACTATCGGGGGTCGGCTTCCAGTCTAACCGGATGCAGTTGAACACCAGTATTTTACATGGAGCGTCTGCCTATCTGACATTCACACCAGTTTTTACTGGCTAACACGATTGTCGATTCGATACTTTTTGTGAGATTAGTTGTCAGACTCTGCATCTAGTATATAAAAAAATCTTTGTGGACAGCATTGAGCTATTACTACCTACTACGTAGTAGAAATAGCTCAATGGTAAACAGTAAAACAAAAGGAATCGTGTATTAAATCGCACTTCCTGACATGTTTACGTAGAAATTGAACGATATTGAAAGAGACGCAGAAATTGATTGCTCAACCACCGGCAATGAGCTATCACGACTTATCAGTACAAATTCCGATACGGTAACGTGTTTCAATCTAACTAGTTATTGTTTTATCGATTTCATACTTATACGAGGTAGGGTAGGGAGGTAGGTACCTGCGTTATATCAATGTATTAAGTATCTAATCAAGTGTGTTGCACTAATAATCTCCTTTACCTTCAAATGAACAAGATAATGAATTAAATAAAGACGATTATGTACACGTTTTGAGTTATAAAATGGTTATATGTAATGTTTTTGTCGTAGTAATTTAAATTATGGTAATGAAGGAACGAATGCAAATGCTTTGGCGATTTAAAAGAGAAAAGAAAGAACGAAAATGTCATGGCAAACTGAAAGATTTATACGGGAATAGTTAAAAAAGCTCTGGCAACATAAAAAAGGGGAGAAAAGGAATCCTTAGACAACATTAAATAATAGTGAGGGAATAAGTGCAATAGACAATTATATTTCAAAAGTAGGTTCAGTTCGTGATATGATTAGCATTTAGACTTTTAAGTTTTGGACGTCTAACCTTGCTAATAAAATGTAAAAGTAACAACGGACTTCAAAAGGATCCTCTTTGCGATTGCAACACCGAAGGTCTGTGTTCCAAAACTTTATTCTTTACTTTGCATATCGTCACATCTTTACAAAGTAGGTCTTTAGTCAACGTGTGAGTAAAAACGTGGCCATTTCTCGCATGTCGCAAAAAGTCAACTTACGTATGCAAAAACTCCTTAAATGCCTACTTGGTACATGGTACTTGACTACTTCTAGTCTATAGCATTTTGCCTGTATTAGTAAAACCTCGTTTTTATGGAGAACAGTGCATTGTGCACTTAATGCACGCATATCGTATGTGAAAATCAAACCAGTTTCTCTCCGGTGACCTAATGGATGCAACTTTCTTGGAATGATTAGCAGACTTTCCGCATTAGATAGCTTTCAACTTTTGAACTGTTTCTTTAATATGTGATGTGAATGTGACTGTTCTTGAGTGTACGTTTCCGTATGTACAGTTGGAGTTAAAGCTAAAAAACGAGATTAAAATCTTTAAAAGTTTTGTATCGGTGCCCCAGACGATGAGAAAGTTTTTCGGTCACGTGCAGTGTGGAGTGTCATACAAGTTTGAGTGAAAAAGCTGCTCTTTTAAGGTGTAGACAGATTTCTGTTTGTTCAAAAATAGGTTTTCTTTTTTCAAAGTTTTGTCTATGTTGACTCGAGGCCTACACTTTGATAAGTTTTTGCATGCAACAGGTTGGCACTTCTTCAGGGTGTTTCGAAAGTTGTACCTACTAACTTACCTAATTTTTTTTATAATTATTTATAAAAAATATTTATTAAAAAAAAGGAACACGAAAAAGAACGAAAACTCACCTATAATTCCCCCGAAAAACAATGTTACATTACAATCGAAAGCATCCAAAGATAAATCCGTTTTTTGAATTAAAAATCGCACACGTAGCACATACACCAGTTACTATGGCATCCACACAATATTCAGAATCCTCACTTTACACAATGTTGAAAACAAATTGGGATATTATATTTAAAAGTTGTTATTCTGTAAGTTTCAGCAGCATTTGTAACGTCTGCTCGCGGCGAACGCTTGCTCGCGACTAAACCGTGGTCCGCGGTGGCGGGCAACGTTTCTAATTTTATCGTGCCAGTAACACGAGATAAAGCCGGTCTTTATTGAGACTTTTTTTAATTTTATATTATACGAAAGGAAAATCGACGATTAAATATAATCAGAGATAATATTGAGCTTTGCCAGTCAGAACCTCATCAACTGAATCTTATGTGGTTTTAAACAAGACCAGCAATAATGTATGGTAGGATGTTAAGTATTCATTAAACCACAGAACAGTAGGAATTCAAGTTTGGCAAGAGTTCCATAAATACGAGACTACAGTAATGAAACAAATAAAGTTTGGCATTCAATGACATTGGCACTCCTATCTTATCTATCCATTCTTCCTGGTTAATCATTAAGAATCTGGCGATTATCGGTTATATCCAGTGCAGGTGTTTATTTAACCTACCTATCCGCAAAAACATTGCATAAAAATAAATTGTATATAAAATGAATTTCCAATAAAAATAAGACAGTCCATTCCTTTACGAGTTTCTGATAAATAATTGTATGTACAAAAGAGAAAATGTTTTTGTATTGGTCAACATATTAAATGGTACATAGGAGTAAGTAGTACTTAATTAGTTTTCCATAAGAACTTGTTAAAAATAAACGGATCCAGTGTTACAAGGTGATCACGGGTGTGTCTTGATGACATGTGTAGCACACACGGGCCTTACGGACGGCAAGCCAATTCAAAACCAACACAACATTAAATGCCACCCAAATGGGACACACATTTGTGAATAAAAACCCAGGTGCTGTGGCAAAAACAGTGTTGGATCTAAAACGCTACCTTGAAAACGCGAAAATTATTTCACAGAGATCACTAGAGTTCATTACACTTAAGTATGTGCTAACGACCTTGACCCTTTCCTTGCGCATTGAAAAGTATGATTCAAACCATGATGCCTGTGCTAGCCACATAAGTCCTAAGTGAGTAAGTTTTTTGAGCTATATTCGTTTCGAATCCGTGTCGAACGCTTTGGCCAGATCTATGCAAAAATACTGTGTACGAATCCAGGTACCGGGCTGCTTCATCATTATCATTTCAGCCAAAAGACGACCCATTGCCGCTGGACATACATAAGCCTCTTCAAGCGCCTCCACATCAGCCGGTCCTTTGTCCTTCTCACATTCAGCAAATTCCCGCGACGCACGTCATCTGTTCACCTTAAAAATTCATGATCTTTATGGAAAAACCCAATGTCAATACGAAAACTGAATTTTCACGTTTAAATATCAAAATAACTCCAAACCGCAAAACACAATATAACAAATTGAGCGGTAGGTACGTATTATTCCTTGACGTAATATTTGGCCGTGTGTCACAGAGCATTAGTCATTCGGCCCTAAGTACGGATAAATACAACGTGGTCGTTACGAATTTAATTAAATAAACATTACAATAACATTATCTGGTGTTTTGTAAACTTTCATGACCAAACGACTTTTCTCGCAAAACTGAATGTTAAAAAAAAATTGGTTGACTGTAAAGTCGGTTTACGGACGATATAATTTTATAATAATAACGTAATTTTTCATGTTATTAGTGATTTTAACATAAAAAACAAAATTTCATCCCCCTTTGGATTTAAATTCTAACAACACCATTGCGTTAGTTTTGAACCATACGCCTAGATAATAAGTTTTGTAATTTTTGCTTCGAAAATTTAGGACTTTCATACACAATTTCCCTTTTCTAATAAAAATTAATTTTCAATTGTCAGCCTAAACACAAAATGTTAAGATCCTAACTTTATAACTAACGGACTTTCATACAAACTTTCATCCCCTATGGGATTCTTTCACTATGGGAAGCCCCCCTCCCGCCATATGGGACCTTTCATCCCCTCCCTTAGAGGTTGAATTTCGAAAAATCCTTCCTTATTCCTTGTCTACATTATAAAGGGAACCACTGTGCAAAATTTCAGTTTTCTAGGTCCAAGGGTTTAGGCTGGGCGTTGATCGACTGGCGAGCAACGCTGTGACACTTTTTCGTGCGTGCAGCCGGTGTTCATCGATTTATAGATGTTACCACGCCAAAAAATACCCTCCTCTGGGTTTTTTTTTGGATTTGGGTAACGGCCCCGACTTTATAAGTTCTAGTTTGTGGGATCGAACCACGATCGAACTCAGCCAGTCACGTCAATTTGTGTAAGTTATCATCACCGCTGCTCTCAAAATGGCGAAGGAGAACATCTAGAACTCTGTCCTGAACCGTGACCTCTATCCCAGCTGTGGGAACATAGGTTGAGTTTCGCGGGAGTTAGTAATAAACCTAATGTACCTACCGTCGATCAAAACTCCACAAAACGTTCTAGAGTTTTTAGTCTAAGTAATCATAATATTAATGCTGCGTGCATTTAGCTCAATAGCCGATCTATGGGGAAGTTCGGTCAATGCTCACTGTAGGTGGCGAGTCCATGTCCATAGCTAGGTCCCAATCTGACCAATGAGGTCACGCTACTTTCAAATATAAATTGGAGAAAGGGCAATGACCGCTATTGCGATCTTAACTGGCACCAACTATAATCGCATGCTGATTACAGTAGAAATGAATGCTCGTTTTCACTAACATTAGGCGATACCTAAATCAGTCTGATTTTAGTTCTTCATTCGTGTCATAGATGGCGCTACAGTACTTTTGTATGTTTTTATCTATGCCGGCTACACCCTCTCAATAGAGAGCAGGCCTGTGTCCCAGCAGTGGGAAAATAACAGTCTGATTATGCTTTACCTTCTATTGTGATATTTGAAAGACCTAATTCTAATGGGGAAGGCTGGTCAAAGCTGATTGTAGATGGCGCGTACATAGCTTAGACCCAATCTGACCAATGAGGTCAATCTATTTTAAAATATAAAATGCAATGACAGATTTTCAACCAATGACGATGTTTGGTTCATGCGCTGCTAGCGCCATTAGTTCCACCAGTTGCCCACCCCATTGTAGGCAGACAATGCTGCTTTGGTCTACGTTAACGACGATACAATTCAAACTTCTACTACTACGCACCTGGTGGCCTACCATGACGTCCGTAATCTTGTTCCAGTGTGAGTAAAAGACGAAGCTATAGAGGACGTCTAGCGCCATCTCTTTCCCACACTGGAACAAGATTAAAACGATCCGGCTTTAAGACGTCATGGTATGCCACCTGAGCTCACTAATAAGGTCAGTGTCTATCTCTAACTGTGATTAAACTTTAAACCTCAGTTGGTCGGAAGGGACTAAGTAAAACAATTATTTTTATAAAAATACTTGTTATTGTGAGAGTGGACTGTATTTATTAATTTATTAAAAGAAAGGCGCTTTTTGAAAATAGTAGCAATTTTTACTCACTTTCTTAAGGCTCAAACAAAAGATCTGATACAAAATCATAAACAATCAATAGACAAAAAAAAGCATATCAAAAACAGAGAATACTCAAGAAGGTGCGTTATGCACATGCTCCCCCCGTTTAAAGTAAAGGAATGACCTTCTTAAGTGGCCTACGGAGTACGCCTCCCTTAGTGGCAATATCTTAGTAGATATTGCCACCCGTGTGACGCCGTTTTTGCCCGGATATGTAGCGGTAATACGGCCTTTGGGCCAGGATCCTCGTGGTAACGTACCATCAGCTACCACTACCATGTCACCAATAGCTATTAATGGGGCTGTTCCAATTGCTCTTCTAGGAGAAAGGGTAGGCAGGTACTCTACGACCCATCTGTTCCAAAAATGGTCAGCCATACACACTGCTCTTTTCCATCCTGCTCTGCTGCAGACATCACTGTCAGTTAATTCTGCTGGAATAGGGCGTCCTGAAGAATATCCTAAAAGAAAGTGATTTGGGGTGAGCGCTTCAGGGTGTTGAGGGTCATTTGCGACGTGCGTCAAAGGTCTAGAATTGACTAATGCTTCGGCTTCACATAGAAGGGTAAAAAGTATCTCATCGGTCGGGGTCCTTACATTATTTCCGAAGGTCACTTTTAGAGCTGTTTTGACTGATTTTATGAGTCTTTTCCAGGCTCCTCCCATGAAAGGTGCTGATGGGGGAATGAATCTCCACTTGATCATTTCACTAGCAGCGAAGTTTGGGACAGCTTCCTCGTATAGGGTTCTGAGTTCTCTATTTGCGCCGACAAAGGATGTGCCGTTGTCCGAGTGGATTTCAGTTGGTGTTCCACGTCGAGCTATAAATCTTCTTAGAGCCATTATTGCAGCATCTGATGATAATGAGTGGACAACTTCCAGGTGGATAGCTCGAACTGTTAAGCGAGTAAATAAGCCAACCCAGCGCTTTTCCGTTCTTCGCCCAATCTTCACAGTGATGGGGCCAAAATAGTCTAAGCCCACAAAAGAAAATGGTCTACAGTGATGAGCGAGTCTGGCTGCAGGAAGGTCGCCGATGGGTGGTTGAAACGCGACGCTTCGACGGACCTTGCAAAACTGGCAATTGAAGGCTACCAAACGTACAGTGCTCCTAAGGCTCAATATCCAATACTTTTGCCGTAGTTCGTTCACGATCATCTCTGTGCATGCATGAGCCGCCTTTCGATGGTAGTCTAGCACGAGAAGTCGGACAGCAGGATGTTTTCCATCAAGCAGAATAGGAGACTTGACAGCTTCTGGTACCTCTTTGACAGCGGCTATTCTACTAGATAACCGCAAAATATTCTCACCATCAATAATAGCGGATAATTTAAATAACCTACTACGGCGTGACACGGGTAAATTGTTCCGGATGGATCTGATTTCCTCCGAGAATGAGTCTATCTGACTCTTACGAAAAACATGAATCATTGCTAAGTGTAAATCATCAGAAGTCAGCGTATGAGGCAGAAAGCCGCGGCCACTGTTAACGTTTGGGGTTGGTGGCAAATTAAAAGTGAGTAAAGGTTTTGAACTTTATGATTGAAATCGACAATAATATTTTTCTTACGTAATGAATGAAGTCGCAGTAATGATAAGTACCGGTGAGCGTAAGCAGTAGCTCTGATTAGGCGAGACCACGAACTAAAACGTCGTGCGCTCGCAGATAATGAATGATTATCGTTTGATATAATGTTGATGACATGAGCATGAGTTTCGTGAGTAGTTCCGATTGTCATAACAGGCTCTTCAAGCCAGTCTGAGGTCAATAAAAAGTCGGGTCCCTTTATCCAACGGGACTCTGGAATAAGAGGACCTCGACCCAAATGGGTTGCGTCGTCAGCGACGTTGAGGCTGGTGGGCACCCACCGCCACTCTCGGACATCAGTGAGTTCTATTATCTCACCCACTCGATGAGCTATGAAAGGTTTGTAGGTGCGTGCATCGTTTCGAAGCCAACCCAAAACGTTCATTGAATCGCACCAAAATATGCGTTTGTGAGGTTTTATTCTAACTGCATCTACGATGGAACTAGTTAGACGAGCAGCTATTAATGCAGCTTGTAATTCTAATCTAGGAATACTACATGGCTTCAAAGGGGTGACCCGTGATTTGCTAGATACAAGCGCGACCTGCACATCTCCGTTCAAATAAAGAAAACGCCAGTATGCTACAGCAGTATATGCTTGTGCGCTTGCGTCTGCAAAGACGTGCAGTTCAACTTGACTGGGCTCCGTCCCCCGTGGATTGTAACAACGAGGAATTTTGAGCTGTGTAGTTAAAATCAAATCTTGGAACCAATCGTTCCATGTCTTGATTTCAGAACAGAGAAATTGAGTGTCCCAATCCAGATTCATTTGCCAGACATTTTGAAATAAAATTCGACCGCGAATTACAACGGGAGCAAGGATACCCAGTGGGTCAAATACTTTCATTATTAATGAAAGTACTTTGCGTTTTGTAAGTAGGCTAGGTAAAAAAGCTTCTTCACCTTTACCTGGAGTATTAAAACTTAACAGATCAGTAGTTGGATGCCAATATAGTCCTAAAACTCGTGTACAAGGAGTAGATGAAGGAAGATTAGCAAGACTGACGTTTAATCCACACACTGTCTCAGATATAAGACTTTTAGGTAAAAGTTTAAGTGCTGAAGGCTCATTAGATATCCACCCACGCATTTCAAGTCCAGCACGCGCGTGAATTTTAACTATATCAGCAGCCAAACTAGCTGCTATGTCACTGGAAGACACGGAGCCAATATAGTCGTCCATATACGTATCATGTACAATAGCATGCGCTGCATGTGGAAACTTATCCTTGACTTCCTGTGCATTTTTATTTTTCATATAAAGAGCAGTAAATGGACTAGATACTGCCCCGAAGATCATGGAAGACATCCTATAGGTTTGAATGGGTTCAGCAGGACTGTCTCGCCACAAAAACCTTTGCGCGTCCTGGTCCTGTTCAATTATTTTAAACCTAGGAAACATTTCCTTTAGATCCGCGGTCATAGCTACCTTCCCCTCCCGAAAACGAAGTAAAATTTCATACAGAGACTGTAATAAATCTGGTCCTGTTAACAAAAGCGAATTTAGACTGACGCCATGAGTTTTCGCAGCAGCATCGTGTACGACACGAAGCTTTGCTGGTTTATTTGGGTTTACTACTCCAAAATGTGGGAGATACCAACATACGGAATCAGGAGAATGCTCTATTTGACACTTTTCAGCATAATCTTTGTAAATCATCTCGTGAATATTTAACTTGTAGCGCTCAGCATAAACTGGATCTCGCAACATTTTCTTTTCTAAACTTAAGAAACGGGACAAGGCAAGAGGGTAGCTATTAGGAACAACAGGGCTATCAGATTTCCACAAAAGACCTACTTCAAACCTACCACATGGCAAACGATTGGCAGTACGATCTAAAATCTGAACAGCACGTAGGTTGTCAGCACTATGCAGAGTCTTTTTAGAAATACCTATTGAGTCTAACTTGTATTGTTCTTTTATCATGCTTTCTAGCAATTGATTTTGATTATTATCAACATGTTCTTCGAAAAGGTGATTCAGTAGTTCAACGGGTCTAGTCCTGCTACTACTAAAACCAAACAAAACCCAGGCTAAGGCAGTTTTAATAGCGACTGGTTGTGACTTGGAACCTTTGCGTACGGCTTGAGGTATGGTGAGATGCCAATTATCAATACCGATTACAACCTTGGGCTGAACATTGTCATAACAAAGAACAGATTTTAATTCAGAAAGAAACGGATAATCATTAACAGTGTGAGGGGAGACAGACTGCTTAGCTAATTTTAAATATTTTAGAGACCGTGCTCGATTGACGCGATGCATTTTGCTGACGTGGTGGCCTTTGACATTAAAGTCAACATATTCTACTTGGGTGTCCTTTGATAAGCCACCAACGCATCTCAAATGAGTTTCCACTACAGGGCCCCTAGCTTCTATCCGCGCCGCGAGATTTGCATCTATAAAGGTTGCCGTAGACCCGTCGTCCAATAGGGCGTAGGTGTCCTCGCTACCAGTCGGACCTGACACCGTGACAGGAACGACTTTCAGGAGAGGTCTATTGAAAGCGGCCGAACTATTAGCATGCGCAATAAATTCAGTTACTTCTACATTGGAAGATTTATCTGAGTCCGCAAGTTCAGGACAGGTAGGAGAGGCCGAGTCTTCGTGATTGTCCTCGCTTTCTACTACATAAGCAATGTGTAGTAGCCTATGATGTGCGGAGCGGCATTTTTTATCATTACAAACCTCTTTTTTAATATTACAATTTTTATAGTTATGTGAACCTCTTTGCAGACATTTGTGGCATAACTTTTTATCTCTGACAAATTGCCATCTATCAGTGACAGACAATGACTTGAAGGTGCTACATTGGCATATGTCATGACTTTCTCATGACATGACTTTCTCATGAGTTTTAGCGGAAGAAGGGCGTGGATTTGAAGAAGAAGAAGAAGAAGAATCGTCAGCCTCTACTAGATGAACTTTATCACCCTTTTTCACATAGTTGATTGGCTCGGTGATTAGACTAAACTTGAGCTGCAGGTCTACTTCTCGAATTAGAAATCGGGCCAGGAGCTCCAGCTTGGTACAATCTCGTTGCTGTGAAAAATATTTTGATGCATAGTCTGCCCAGCGTGTCCGCAACAGAGGCGTGAGTTTACTCAAAACAGACTGAAAAATCTCGAGCGACTCCAAATAGGAACTTTGGTTAAGAAGCCTCATCACCTCGGCCGAGTTACGAACGCGACAAGCAAACTTATGTAGATCGCTACCGTCATTATTTATCTTTGGTAACGCACGAAGGGTACTGACTTCCTGTAAGACGATGTGTTCAGGCCTACCGAAACTAACCGCTAAAGCCTCCATCACCTCAGAAGGATTGCGTGCTGACACTAGCAGCACCGCAACAGCTTCACGAGCTGCTCCTTTAAGCGCATAATTGATGCGCGCTAAATTATCTGAAGTTGAATACTCTACCTTGGTATTTTCGTACGTTTTATTAAAAGTTAACCAGTCCAAAGCTTTACCGTCAAACACAGATAGGCGACCGTCCCAAAATTTAGGTCTGGATACGTTCCTGCTTGACAAAGACGCAATTGCTTGGGCTAGTTGAGCTATATCTGAAGATGGAGTACAATTATTATTGTTAGTAGATAAAGTGCCTGCTTTTAGCGCAATAGGTATGGAGCTGTTGTCTGCTAGACAGGAATCGTTATTATTAGGCACCTGTTGCGGTACCAAGGCAACCCCTGGACGCTGTATAAAATTGACCGTAGGTCTTTTAACAAGAATCTGCAATGACAACGTCCTGTGGTTCCTTTGTTACATCAACCTGAATAGAGTCAACACACTTATTTAACCATTTATGTATCTCCCTGTTGGAAATATGGCTTGAACGACTTGATTTACTACGCACGCTACCTTCTTCCATCACTGCGGCAAGTTCAGCTTGCTTGCGTAGTTCTAAAGCCGTCCGCTCCAATTCTAGCGCAGCGCGCTCTCGTTCTACAGCTGCACGTTCCAACTTTGCAATTTTTAGGGCATAGTCTGCCTCGATATTTAAAGTACGGCTCCTTACCGTACCCGAAGAACCTGAAACAGAAGTAGTAGCGCTGGGCAGCCCAGCGGTTTCCACGACCGCAGTTGGTGCGGTGACAGGAGGGTTTCCGTCCCCGACGGTTGAAGCACCCTGCACCGCATTCGTATTATCAGTTTTTTTTCCAGATCTTGTTTCTACCATGTTATTTAAGGTAGAAGGACCAATATGTTATTGTGAGAGTGGACTGCATTTATTAATTTATTAAAAGAAAGGCGCTTTTTGAAAATAGTAGCAATTTTTACTCACTTTCTTATGGCTCAAACAAAAGATCTGATACAAAATCATAAACAATCAATAGACAAAAAAAAGCATATCAAAAACAGAGAATACTCAAGAAGGTGCGTTATGCACAATACTAGTAGCTCATGCCCGCGGCTTCGCCCGCGTGGAGTTCGATAGTTGTATATTACCGGGATAGAAAGTATTCTGAGTGTTAATTCAGGTTATGAACTATCTGTGTGCTAAATTTTTCATCTAAATCCGTTCAGTAGTTTTTGCATGAACGTGAAAGAGTAACTAATATCCATCCATCCATCCATCCATCAATCCTCTCAAACTTTTGCATTTAAAATATTAGTAGGAAAATAGTAGGAAGTAGGATTAAACTACACAACTGACTGTGCCGTGAGGAAGGATCTTGTTATAACATTCCCCACACTACTGTGCCATCTAGTTAGTCCATGGGGAAGCAGTCTTGCCCTGATTGAAAGAAATGGTTTGATTTTTAACTTGTAGTATTTTGCTTGATTGGTAGACTAATATTATTTAATGATTAAAAAAAACGATTTATGTAGCTTTTGCATGCTGTAGATACTCGTACCATACCTACATTTGGGTCGATTATGTACTTATGTACCTACCTATATTGAAATTTGGAATTAAACAGCTGATTATTTTCCATACAAAAGTTATTCAGTTTGGTAGTCTAACTATACCAAATACCACACCCATAATTACCACACCTTTCTGATCATTCTGTAAGTGTAATTGGTATAATATACCTAGGCCGGCATTTTTTTCATTTTCTTGCAGTTCTAAGGCCTAATCAAAAACGAAAGCAGCTGGTACCAAAACAAGGCCAAGCACTGGCCAGCCCCTGGCAGAAGTTGTAACACAGGTGTAATGCTGCTAGACCTGAGGAAGAAAGTAGAAGAAAGAAGTTTGCAGAGGAAAGGTCGACGAAGAAGTTTTTTTTTCTTTCGTGTCAAGCGTCGTGCTTTCAACACTTTTTCCGAGATTATATTATTATTGATAGGTACTTAAAAGAAAAAAAAAGAAAGTCCCCATTTTTATATGATTTCACAGTGGAAATAAAATGATTATGAACGAAACGTAAATGGACGTCATTGTCAAAATCTATCGGGCTATCGGCTGTCAGTCACACGAAAAGTCGAACTTGTCCAAGTGACATGTGCATGTTCTAGGAATCAGACAATTTTTCCAAATTAAATGTGTAAATAAACAATTAATTACTAAAAATACTCAGTACATAATCAATAAACATGGCCTACTAATACCGAAAAGGACGTAAAGCACTACAATTGGTACCACTTACTAGAAACCATGTTTCTCTCAGTAAAAGTAGAGAAGTTGTGTTTGTGTAATAAATTCTAATAGAAAGTAAGTACTGGCTAATCAACGTCTTTTTAATTAAATGTGTCATTGAGATTATAACAATTTTTGCAATTGTCATGAAAATGTTTAGAAATAATGTTCTACATACCACAAAACAAGTTATTATTTTTTTTAGTCAGCTTTGAAACTGTAATCACTGGTCTACAAGTCCATTAAATTACCAGACTGTGAGTGAATGTAGGGTAGTGAATTGGTTCTACTAAAATAATTGATTTGTACTGTGACTTCTAATAACTTTGATATTTTATTTACAGCTAAAAAACTAAAAATAAAAATGAAACTGAAATGAACCACCTCAATCATGAAGATAAAGAATCTCTTGTATTGCCTGTTTTTTCGACCATGGCTCGGACTGCCTTTTGGAATAGGTATAGCGGTGTCCATAGTCTACTATTGGTGGTTACTATCCAGGATCAGTGTGCTGGAAACCCAGAACAAAGTGTTCAAGACACAGTTGAGACTGTCGCAGAGTGTTATGAAACAAATGTCGGTTGATTCTGTGTCTACTTATGAAATTCCTGTGGTAAGATGACTAGATTTAGATCGTAATAAATATGTTAGAAATAATGGAAAGCAAAGAAAATTCATATAAAATTGTAAGCTGTGGTTCATTATCATCATCAACAGATTGACTTCACCCACAGCTGGGTATAAGGCCACTCTTTGTTTGTCCAAAGCTTCATGCTTCATGTAGCTTCATCTTTTCTCTACCTGCCAACTCTGCACCTAGTCATGCCCTACTCCATTTTAGGCTGAAATGTGAAAGTTTTTAAGGTATTATATTTAAGCATGTTGATTTTCATGTGGGCTGCATCAATTTGGTACCCCAGTACCTCGGGTTCGAACATACGTAGGCTTTCAAGGGGGTACCAACATCAATAATCTGACAGATTGAGAAATATAAAAAAAAAATGTTATTAATTCAATTCAAATGATAGATTGATTTAAATATATTAAAAGAATTTTTGAAGTCGGAAACAAAATGGTAACCCATTGTTTAGTAATATTATAAATGCTTAAAAAACTGATACTCCACAGATACCAGATGCAGTGGGTACTCTATGTGAGACGGTGCACATAGCCTTGGTGTGCATGGGGAAGTGCACGCGTCAGATCACTCCTATGCTGAAGTCCTTGCTGCACCACCGCCAGAACCCTCTACACTTCCATTTTGTTGTAGACAGCAGCTCTCATAGAACCGTCAACAAGCTGTTTGATACTTGGGACTTGCCTGATGGTGAGTAGTCCAGTTCCATATTAATATTATAAATGTAAAAGTATCATCTGTCAGTAGTGTTTTCATGCCTGAACGGTAGAACGGAATTCATTAACTTGGAATACCGGTAGACCATGACTTGAGACATGAGATAATACCAGAATTATGTTATCACACAAGCGAAATGTAGTGTTTTTCAAAGTTTCAGTTATCATGCTTGTGGTTCAAGAAACATTTAGGTATTTGAAAAAGATACAGGTTTTACTAGATGTATTAAATTTGTGGTATATGTACTAACCATATTCTGCCTATTTAGGGTGTGCAAATTTATACATGATTAAATATTGCTTATAAATAGAATTTCACAAATTATGTTTTAATACTATTATTATAAATAATCATTAAATCAGAAATACCTAAACAACACATATTAAGCATAGTAGGCTAAGTTAGACCTTATAACATCAGCTATTAGTTTAAGTCGTAAGTAAGTTGACCATTAATATCTCCGTAAGGGAAGGTTCCTGGGTATGTTCTAGAACAAATAATGATTGCAGTGACGGGTAAAACAAGTACCTAACTTTCGGCTTTGTTAACCGACTTCAAAAAGGAGTAGGTTCTCAATTTGACTGGTATTTTTTTTTAATGTATGTACACCGCTTACGCTGAGATTTCCGAGAATCCGATTTACGTGATTCTTCTTTAGTTTGATGCGGAATAGTTGCCATTTGGTCCCATCAAAATTTAACATAGTTTGGCCTAGTAGTTTTCATTTTATAAACATATTTACTAGGGTATTTTTACACCCATTTATTTGATTATAGACTTCTTTTTACACATTCACAGCAGAATCAGTGGCATTTCTTACATAAATAGATGTATATGATATATACATCTATTTATATACATTTACTATATGTAATAGTATACTACATCCACATTTTGGTTGTATGCAGTTGTATTAAAAATCCATGTTATGTTAAAGCGTAGATCAACAAGGCCAAAACTTACAAGACTATGACATAGACAAATCTGTTATTTCCAGTAAAATACACATGCTACAATGCAGAAGAGTATCTGACACAAGTACGATGGATCCCAAACAGCCACTACTCCGGTATCTATGCACTGGTCAAGCTCTTGTTTCCGGATATCCTCCCGGATACATTGAGTCAGGCTATTGTGTTGGACTCTGATCTGACGTTCCTGTGTGATGTTGCTGAGCTGTGGGCCATGTTTAGGAATATGACGGATGATCAGGTATGATTATTTTAATGCTTATTAGTTATACCATATTAGTGAAGGCAGAGGACACTAAAAGAGGAAATTAGATGTAATGACTTTTAGTTTTAAGCACCATGTATCTATTACTATTTTATTTCCTTGTCGTGGCTCAATTTTAAATACTTGGTATTTGGAGTTTGGCCGCTTTTGGCCGCATTTTGGCCGCTTTTGGCCGCTTTTGGCCGCATTTTTGGTGTTTAATACCAATTAGTGAATTTGTCAGCTTTCTCCATTTGTATGGAAGAATTATTCCAGGTACTAATTTACGATAATTATTGACTGGCTACAAAAATTGTTCAGTTTGGTAGTGTACACCTAAATAATTACAGGGTGTGATAACCTTGAAATTGCTTGAATGGCTAGAACTTATGGCCATTTAGAAAAAAATACGAAAAAAATCTATCATATGTAGTACTTACCTGTAAGCAAAGTTCATTTATTTTGGAAAATTAGTATGAAATAATTATTAAACAAAGTTTAAACATCTTGGGTAAAAAAAAATGTATCCATACATGAGTGACCAATAATTTTAAAATAATGTCGGTTTCAAGTAGATTTGATACTGGTACAATTCATTTACTGTATCTGCCTTAAATAGTGAATTATTGCTATTAATGTAGACAAGGAGAAAAAATTACTGAAGCAAATAAATGTAATATGGTCCCCCATTCTTATGCAGACCCTACATCTGCGGATGATATTTTTTTATAAGATAGAGTTTTTTTTCGTATTTTTTTCTGTATGGCCATGGGTACTGTTATGCGCCATTTCAAGGTTATCCATTTGTTGTCGGACACCCTGTATAAACATATATCTATTTATGTGTAAAAATTTTTGGTAGTCTACACCACACGCTTAAATATAACGACACCTTTCTGCACACGCTGTGTTGTGTAGCCAACTACACATTAATTTCGAATTTAATTTACTAAAGCAGTCTATCCAACCATATTACCCCACAGTTCATAGGCCTAGTCGAAAACGAAAGCAGCTGGTACCTAAACAAAGCCAAACGTTGGCCAGCCCTTGGAAGAGGTTACAACACAGGTGTAATGCTTCTCGACCTGAAGAAGATCCGTACAACCACGGACTGGACAAGGTTATGGCATGATGCTGTACAAGCTAATATAGGCAGGTTGAAGCAGACTACGCTTGCAGATCAAGATGTTATCAATGCTATTATAAAGAATCAGCCTCGCTACGTGTATAATATGAGTTGCCAGTATAATGTGCAGATGTCTACGCAGACTCTGGCTAAGAACTGCTACGGAGAGGATAAAAATAATGTTAAGGTGCGTATACAATTTAGTTTGTAATGTCGTTGTTCCCTCAATGCTACGACATACGACGCGTCTCAGTGTGGACGCTCAGTATGGGCTGCCTCCAACAGTTTTCTTCATGACGTCCGACCATCTTGCCGGGGGTTTGCCTCTGTGTCTCGTCTTTCAGATGACTTAGCAAAACATCGTGCTTTTTAAAATTGTGAAGCTTTGATACCGCTAAAAGCCTTTCTACTCCACTCATACTATCATCAACATTATCTTTCTGCTCTTGTCCCATTCTACTTGGTTTCGGCGTCGTCCATTCTCCCCTTCTGACGTCACGGGCTCATGACTTCATTTACTCCTTTGTCTTTCATATCATTCTTCGCATCATCCACTCATTTTTTGTTTGGCCTTACTCTCCCTCTCATCATCATCAGCCTACAGCAGTCCACTGCTGGACATAGGCCTCCTCAATCGTACGCCACTCAAATCGATTCTCGGCAACTCTCAATCAGGCGCTACCAGCCACCCTGCGAAGATCGTCGCTCCACCGAGCCTGAGGTCGTCACATCTTACGTTTGCCGATTCGCGGTCTCCACGCAAGAACACGTCTACCCCAACGGTCATCGGTTCTACGGCTAACATGACCGGCCCATTGTCACTTCAGCTTACTTATTTTGTGAGCTATGTCGACAACTCAGGTCGTCTCTGGTTCTCTGTCGGATCACCTCGTTCCGGATGCAATCCCTCAGACTCCCTCTCCATCCATCAACATTGTACCAACTTTCTACCATTGTAAATGGTTCACAATTTTAACGCTACATTCATTCATTGGTTTTTACACAATCAATTTCAATGCCACGCCAATTCATGTTTTTTTTTATAATATAAATAAACACATTCATTGTTATATCACCTCTTTGAATTATTTGCCTCGTGTTATTTTATTTACCAACCCCTATGGGCACAGAAGAATTATATGCAAGCAATTTCAGTAATAAGACGATAAACATTCAAAGCCGCGACTGTACGGTCGACCAAGCTATTTAGTTTACATTTTACAATGTAATTTGCATGTTAAAATGTTAACCAAATAGCTTGGTCGACCGTACACACTCAATAGAAAATAGAAATTAATATGATTATAAATTCCAGGTAATTCATTGGAATTCTCCACTAAAACACCACATAAACACTCGGGACGCAAGTTTCTTCCGCGACATACATCAGTCGTATGTCAACTTCGATGGATACCTGCTACGAGAGAAATTGCATCGATGCTCCTTCATAGAGCACTTTAATTCGATGAAAGTTAGTATCAACATTACATTATACAACGCTTATATTCCCTAAATGTGTAGCCGTCGTAAATACCCTAGCTAGAGCAATGCTATGTATAGGCCTACTTTATTTCATTAGCACAAGGACCTTGGTGTTGGTGGACTAATTATCTAACACATTTTTGAAGAAAAATATTATTACTAAATTATTTTTTTACAGAACTAGAACTGAGTGAGTGAGTGCCCAGTGGCTATTATACCCACTGTGTACCCACTTACTAAAACTCAAACGCAAGTTCGCTAGTGCAAACGCGTTGCCCACCTTGATGCTTAAGATTTAGAAAATACGCTCGTGCGCTTCCAAAAACATGAGCGCGTTGTTTTGTCTAATTTAACAGACGTTTTTGATAACACTGGCATGTACTCATAGGTCTAGGTACGTTTGTGTTGGAATCGAGCACTAGGGGCGCAGTGGGAACTTATCAGAAGCAAACCGAAAAAATAATAGTCCTGCCTGGGAATTTTGGATTTAAGACTACTCTTTGCATGAAATTGAATAAGGTCCAGCCAGAGACAATATTTCAGGTGACGTCTTTCTGCAGTCACTTGCCTCGGTACTTTTGTCTCCTAGTTAATTGGAAAAACAAAATTCACTTTTTAGTGTTCCGTACCTCAAAAGGAAAAAAAAGAACCCTTATAAGATCACTTTCTTGTCCGTCTGTCAGCACCGATTTTCTCAGGAACGGTGGACCTAGCAAGTTGAAATTTATACCAGATACTGAGGTCTATAGTTCCTATTAGGTGTATAAAAAGGTCATGAGTCAACACGATAAAAATATATGAGCAAATTTATTTTAATTTTCAACTTTTTTTATTTTTCGGACTTTACCCTTTACTTGTGCTGTAAGACCTTGCTTACATATTATCACCAGGTCGACAGTGGAACAGCTGGGAAAGATTTGGGGGGTCAGGAGGATTACAAAAAGACTAAGGTCAGATTGATGAAATGCCTTGTCTTTCCGATCTTTCTCTATGGCGCCGAAACTGTCTCTGCGAATGCAGGATCGCCGTAAAATCGACGCTTTGGAGATGTGGTGCTGGAGACGCCTCCTAAAGATCCCGTAGACAGCGTTTCGCACCAATGTTTCTATTCTCAAGGAGCTTCATATTAAGAACCGGCTTTCGTCTACTGTGCAACTACGAATATTCCCGTACGCAAAATACGCGCTTTGACGTGGAGTTGCGGACACCAGCCCGCTATACAATACAACTACGAATATCAAAGTTCTGTTATTAAAGGTCACAATACTAGAAGTGAAAATTCCATGGAGAGACTGGTGGTTCAGGGCCAGGTGGAAGGCAAGAGATCACGCGGCCGATCACCAACTCGCTGGACTGACCTGATCAAGAAAGCTACTAAGTCCACCATGGTCCAGTGTACTCGCAACGTCTCCAACCGGCAGAAATGTAAGCACATCGCTGAAAGAGCAATCCTCGGGGAAGTCAACGACCCACCAAACATCTCTCACGACCGCTCTGACAAGGGTGTCTCGACTAAGAAGAGAAGAATGTCTTACAGCACATGTAAAGAGAAAAATCTGAAAACCGTAAATATGTAGTTTTAATATATTACAAACTTATTATTTGCGGTTGGTGCAATAGCCGTTTCTAGGGATCGAACAGAAAAGTTAAGTTTGCCCTTTAAGGCCCTTCTAACCCTAAAATTAGCAACTCTATTTGTGGTGGTTCAAACTTCGTTTGAAATACTGTTAGAATAAAGTTCTAATCAGCTTGCGCTACAAAGCGGTTGTTACGTCAGTCACTGCGGCCGAATAGTGCGAAATGAGTGTTTTTTTTGCGATTTACAAAAAATCTATTGATTGGACTAAAAAAGTAAAACACATAAGACCTGCTTTATAGTTAGTTCAGTTAGTATGCAAATTTTCATGATCTAATTTGAAATACTTTTTGAATACCAGCGGTTTATTGTTCGATTTGGAGGTAACTTTGGTTTTTTTTTCTATCGAGAAAAGTTTCAGTGACACTGAAATGGAAATGGTCAGGCCATATTCAGAGAGTTACGGATGAAAGATGGTCACAAATTATTACAAACTGGTATCTAATTAACAAAAAAAGAAGGAAGGGTAGACCGTTTAAAAGATGGAGTGACGACATCGTACAAACAGCCGGAAACTTATGGCCCAGGCTGGCAAAAGACAGAGACAGCTGGAACAATTTGGAGGAGGCTTTCACCGCAGAAGGCGGCCCTTACACCTAACAATACTAATCTTATATTAAGTACAAACACTAACATTACTAACAAATAAATAAATAAGTACACAACGCATTAGATATCAAAATAAATGTAAGGAAAAATAAAGCTAAATAAATAAATCGAGAAAAGTCTATGGAATCGTGTTTTCGTCACACATAGTACTTAGCATTCATCCTCAACTTTACCATATATTTATTTCGAAATTAATGCTGCAGTATTTTAGGCGTAACGGAGGCATGCTAAGCCATTTGGGGGTATAGGCCCTTAAAAAGTTTGTACGGAACCCTCGGTGCTCGAGACCGACTGGCTCTTGGCCGGTTTTTTTGAACGTCCAAATTATATACTTAAGGCAGTCTCGCAAAACCCTTTGCCAGTTCTTTGTCATTAAATTATTACTAAAAATTTTTAGTTTGAGAGAGATGGTTTTCTCAAAGTAACGCCTGATTCTATAATTTCACTTACTATCGGGAACGCGCCAATAATAATCCATATGTATGCACCTACAGGTAAACCTGTCAGATTTATGCGTCAGTTTTCGCGCCGCCCAGAAAGTGAAGCTGCGAACACATCTATACTACATGGATTACAGCCATGTGGACGTGGACAGTTTTGACGTGACCCTAGCGCTGCAGCTGTCCATGGATCGCCTGCAGTTCCTCGAAAGACTCGTCAATTACTGGGAAGGTACGCCCTTTTATTATCCTGTTTTGTCCCACTGCTGGGCAAACGCTTCTCCATAGCTTTCCAACTCTCCCGGTGTTTTGCCTTCTCTGGCCAATTTGTCAGGAACGAGTCCAAATCGTCACAATCGTTACGCCAGCGTTTCCTGGGGGTCTACTCTCCAAGTCCGTCAACGAATATACGAGGTCCGTCCGAAAGTAGCTTATACTTTGAAATGAACCCTACTCCCTAATATTTTCGGATTCATGAGTTTTGAAAACACATTGGGACAGATGACCAATCTTGTTATCATTCAATTTTAGTTCGATCTCCTAACAAATCTCATGTCCGTATGTTCCGGGTGTATCCGGAGTAGGAAACGACCCTAATTTCTTCCGAAACTACGTATTTCGTGCTTAGAGAGTACACCTCCTGGGCCGTACCTCGGTGACGACGACCTTCTTCAGGCACCCACTGCGTGACGCTTCTGGCCCATCTATCCTGACCCACCCGGGAAATGTCTTGAAGCGTATTATGGTGTTGAGCATTTGGCATACAAGCTATAAAAAAAATCGAGCATTGCTTACCGGGGCGTTTCATACTTTTCGAAGCTAACTTAATAATATTCTTCGAATGCAAAACCGCCTTCCTTGTTTTAATAACATAGGTACTGTAGTCCCGTGTGGATGTTTTTGATGAGATGACGAGTAATAGAGAATAGTATAGAAGAAGAAGACATGCTGCGCCGACCCCTAATTAATTGGGATTAGGACTAAAGTCCCATGAATTTAGAATAACTTACTTACATTTCACAAGTTATAACATAACATCACACCTGTAATCCCCGAAGAGTTATGCAGAGATGTACCTAATAGTACACCAAAATTTCGCCAGTTATGTTTAAGTCCCATGTAATATGGGGCGAGCCAGAATTCAGACTCCGTGGCTGTTACTGAGAAATTCCTGATGCGAAAACCCAGTAACACTTTGCCCGACCTGGGAATCGAACCCAGGACCTCATTCTCAGCAGTCGCTCATGCGACGACTAGACACCGAGATCTTCCAAGTGATTAATGTTTCGATTTCATTTAATAGGTCCCCTTAGTGTTGCCATATATTTATCAGACTGTGAAGTGACAAGACTGTGGAGTTTCATCGGAGACTGGTCCGATACTCTTAGAGATAGGAAGAATATTGGATACCATCTGGTGTTTAAACATGATAAGGTAAAGTATGACAATGATGTCAAGCATTTTTTTTTGTAAATAAAACTACACCGCGCCCGAAAGCACCTAAGAAGCCGATTCCTGCTGACTTCCATTCGGGAACAAGGCACTTTGTTCTGCAGACTCTGCAGGCGTGATGAGTATCGATACCTACATATCTGCGTAGTTCGTTAGCTTATTCAACTTAACCGACCCTGAATTCAACTTAACCGACCCTGAGGCCCCTACTCTCTTACGTTTCGTCCGAATATTCGGATCTATCTGTCTCTCTCACTCGCACTCATCTGCAGACGTGCGCGAGAGGGAGGGATAGATCCGAATATTCGGACGAAACGTTAGAGAGTAGGGCCTCTGTATAGTTGGTTCTTTATAGAAGGCAATATCGGATTGCTCTAGCATTCATCATTACAAACGTCCTAATATCTAGCGTTATACTGGGGATAGAGCAAAGACCGCTATTGCCTTTTTAAAGTGCACAAACTTGAGGACTTGGACACTCATGTACTGCCCTTGATAATTTACTGCGTGCGTGTCGGATGAACCTTAGCTAAGCGCTCAAGAATGTAACAAGATGGCAATACGTATCTTGTATAGCACATCTCTTTTTTTAGGGTTCCGTAGTCCTGACAAAGAACCCTTATAGTTTCGTCATGTCCGTCTGTCTCTCTGTCTGTCCGAGGTTTTGCTAAGAGACCGTTAGTACTAGAAAGCTGTATTTTTTTTTAAATGCTTTAAAATGACCTAGGGGTTGCTAATACTACTTTACGATTTAAAGCTCCATTTACGAAATATTAAACTTTAAAGTGCAAATTTTTGTTCAGTTAGGGCGTCCCCGCCCCCTCTAAAAACTAAACAGCTGGTTTGAAGAATCTGGAAAAATTCATGATGACAGTGCATTTCATGGACTTTCAAGGAAAACTATAGCTATATACACACATCAACACGGTCTAGGGATATTTTTAAAAAAGCGAATTACTATCAATGTGTTAATTATTTATAAGACATGTATATACACACATGTCTAGGGATCAAGCATTTTTATGCGGATTTCTTGAGATTGAGATGTGGCTTTGTAATAAATTTATGATTTTATAAATTTATATGGATCCTTTTTGGTGCATTTCATAATTTGAATCAGGAACTCTCAATCAAATTCGAGTAAAAGATGAAAATAAGCTGTCAATATTTTCCCTATAAAAACATACAACGCATTGAAGACATTATTAGTGCTACTGTTTCCCTACTACTGATTAAAACCAACGTTATTATGGAGCGGCGACGTCATTTAAGCAGGGAAGAAATGCTCAGAGCCGTGGGAATGATAGAAGCTGGTTCCCGGCAACGTACTGTAGCTTTAGCTCTGAATACAAGTCAGAGTGTTATCAGTCGACTTTGGACACGTTACCGAAGCACTGGTACCGTGGCTGAGCGCCATGGAGGACGGTATCGCTGCACCACACGGAGACAAGACCGATACATTCAAATCTTAACTCGAAGAGCTCCAACAATAACCGCCATGATGTTAGCCGTGAGGCTTCATCACTCTTCAGGGAACTTAATTAGCGACCAAACAGTCAGAAACCGCTTGCATGAAGTGAACCTTCATTCCCGAAGACCGCTACGGGTACCACCTATAGCAATGCACAATCGTAGGATTCGATATCAATGGGCTCTTGAACACAGAAATTGGGCAGAAGAACAATGGCGTTTCGTGTGCTTTTCTGATGAGTCTCGTTTTGGTATGAGACCGGATACAAGACGTATACGACACTGGAGAACCCCTGGACGCCAACAGCGATTAAAATCCTGCCAGGAAGTCCATCCTTATAGTGGTGGAACCATCATGGTATGGGCGGGTATTTGGATCGGCGGAAGAACTGAGTTGATTTGGATCAGAGGCAACCTCAACGCTCAAATTTATGCTGAGACGATTGTATCAGACGTTATCGTTCCTCTACAAGTGCAAATCGGTCCCTTATTTCAGTTAATGCATGATAATGCACGACCGCACACCGCAAGAGTTGTAAGACAGACTCTCGCCGCAGCTAACATCAATGTCCTGCCCTGGCCTGCTCAGTCGCCAGACTTGAACCCGATTGAGCATGCATGGGATATGCTACAGAGAAGAGCTCTGCCGAATATGGAGGGTATCCAGTCGCAAGAAGACCTTTTTTTGTTGTTGCAACGAACATGGGCGGCCATTCCACAGCGTGATTTGGATGAACTCATTTTGAGTATGCCAAACCGATGTTCTTGTGTTGTTAGTGTTCGCGGTAGAAACACGGATTATTAATTGTTTAAGTTACCCAATAAAATTTTAAAGAAAACTGTTATTTCAGTCTTTTTTTCGAACTTTAATGTTAGTGGTTCAAATGTCAAAAATCCCTTTATTAGGAAAATGGCAAATTTCTTTATTAATGCAAAGGTGACTTGGTTTATCGTTACTGTGACAAACGAAAACACTTTATTTGATGAATCCTTAAAGAAAATTTTAATTAATATCAATCAGGAGAAAAGTTATTGCAAAAATATATGTTGATCCCTAGATACTTTTGATGTGTGTATTTAAAAGATACGTTATTTAATATTCTTCCATTTTTTAATAATGGTTAAGGTATAGATTAAAATTTCAGGATTTTATGGAAAAAAAATGAAGCATAGACGGAAACCGTATATGAATGAACTTTTAATTTGTGAGTAAAAACTGAAAAAAATAGAAAAATCATTTAATTTGTGTTTATAAACTTGAAGTTAGTAGTCTGAGAAAGCGCCCATGATGTTCATAACACATCGGCAACGATTCGGCATGCTCAGAACAAGGTTGTCAATGTCTTGCTGCGGAATATTGTCCCATGTCCTTCTGAGGTGCGCAAAAAGTTGATCTTCTGTAGCCAGATTTTCAGGAACTTCCTTCAGAGCTCTTCTTTGCAGCATATCCCACGCATGCTCAATGGGATTTAGATCTGGCGATTGAGCAGGCCAGTATAAGGCCCTAACATTATGTGTATGTAACCAAGCTGCTACCGTTCTCGCCGTGTGTGCCCGGGCATTGTCGTGCATGAGCAGGAAATCTTGCCCCATTTGTGTTCTGTGGGGCAAGATTACGGGCCCCAGCACCTGTTGGACGTATCGTTCTGCCGTCATATTGCCCCGCACCCAAACGAGATCCGTCCGTCCTCCAAGACGAATTCCTGCCCAAACCATAATTGTTCCTCCTTGGTATGGGTGAACTTCCTGAGGGTTCTGGAGACGGCTCCATCGTCCAGGAACTCGCCAAACACGCGTCCTTCGTGAATCTGGATGGAAGCCGAACCTGGATTCATCCGTGAACAGCACATTGGACCATTGGTCACGGCCCCAGTCCACGTGGTTCCGAACCCATTCTAATCGTCGTCCACGATTGCCTCTCCGTAAAGGTGGGACCCGGAGTGGTCTACGAGAGCGTAGATTGCTTTCATGCAGTCGCCTTCTTACAGTTTGGTCACTCACAAGCACTTGGTGTTCCACTCGCAGCCTTTGGACCAATTGAGTCGCCGTTGCATTTGGTTGTGCTCGCGCAGTAATTTGCAAAAATCGGTCTTGTCTGGGGGTAGTGATGCGACTTGGCCCCCGGTGCCTCTCCGCTACTTCACCTGTGGCACGATAGCGTGTCCACAATCTTGAAATTACATTTTGATGGGTCCCTATGGCCTCAGCAACATTACGCTGAACAGATCCAGCTTCCAGCATTCCCACAGCTCGTAACATCTCCGCCCTCGTCAAATGTCGGCGTTGCATGGCTACAATACCTCAATTTTAACTTTATCTTTCGTTTAAAAATGAAAAAAACCTGTAACTAAACGTAATTCGTATTGTTTTCTAAATTTCGCACAAATGAAAATTCCCTCTCCTATACATCAAGACATTTTTATGCCACCGAAAAAAAAGAATTTTCAAAAATTTGAATTTGGAATTAGTCTGAGATAAATTACAAACAAATCGGTGTATAAAAGATTCCAATGCGGCCAGTACTTTTCGAGTTATTTAATTGAGTATGAAATATCCCTAGACCGTGTTGATGTGTGTATATAACTTTATTAGTTTAGCAGTAATAGTCGTTGAACTTGGGTGTTGGATAATTTTGTACCAAATATATAATCCTTAGAATAAATCCTATAAAGTGACTAAGATGAAGTATTTGCTTGTTTATAACGGGTAAAGACTTACATTGAAAAACAAAATCTAAAATAAAAAAAAAACTAACAAAATTATCATAAGGTTCATAAAGCTGCCGCTAGATGGCGCTGTACCAACGGGTTACGTTCTATATTGTGATAACGGGCTACTACGGAACCCTACACTGCGCGTGGCCCGACTCGCACTTGGCCGGTTTTGTCTATACAGCATAGTAAAATAATTGCAGGTACATTACCCAGTGAACTACCTACGTAACGTAGCGTTAGAGAACGTGAACACGCCGTACGTGTTCCTGATGGACGTCGACTTCGTGCCCATGGCGGGCTTGTACGACCATCTGCGGACCGCTATTCAACTCGTCAACCCTTATCCGCAGAAGAAGGTATGTTCATAATATTATGATATAATTAATTGCAGTGAAGCAAATGCTAGTTTTTATAGAGTCTTTCATAGAAATATAATGAGAAAAATTCATTTTCATAATCTTCATTTGCATTCTACAATGCAATGTATGAGAACCGAAGAAAAAGAGTAGCTCGTGGCTAAATAATCTCTAAATGATCTTTAGGTTCAGCCATGCTTCCCTAGGTTGGTCTGTGGATGGGTGATCACCCTTACATACAGAGTTTCCTCCGTGCCTCGGAAAGCACGTTAAGCTGTTGGTCCCGGCTGTCATTTGTAGGTCGTTACAGGAAGTCAGAGGCCCAAAAAGTCTGACAGCCAGTCTTGTAACATTGTACACTGGTATTCAGCTGCATCCGGTTAGACTGGAAGCCGACCCCAACATAGTTGGGAAAAGGCTAAGCAGATGATGAATGCAATATATAAGAACGTTAGTGGGTTCTGCGCCTGAACTCTCTCTGGTCGCGTCGCATCTTCGTTCCATTGAATAGAGTCAGGGCAGAGAAAGTGCACCTATGTCTGCGCATACACCTGTGCACTGTATCTTCCACGTCGATGACTAGTCTTCTTAGCGATTAGCCACCATGCCTGAAATTCACTCTGGAGGTCTATTAATAAGATTGTGGAGATGATAGATTAATGTTTCTTGTCTGTTCTTCTTCATAGAGATCTACGCTTTGGAATGGGCAACTACAGTAGTTTCACAGTTTGATTAGGGCTGTAGCTACATTTCATTGTTGTCTTTGTTTCGACAGTTCAAAAGTGCCTGTACCTACTTGAAATAAATGCTTGGATTTTGTGCCGAGTTATTCTTGGGATTTTTTAATGCTTTGCGCAGTGCCTAGTAGTAGCAGCGTTCGAGACAACGCGCTACCGCACCTCCGTCCCGCGCAGCAAGCAGGCACTGATAGCCCGCCTAGCGAGCTCGGCGCACGGGCACACGGGCGACGTGCAGCCATTCCGTGCGCGAGAGTGGCCGCGCGGACATCGCGCCACTAACTACTCGCGCTGGACCAGCGCCGCCGCGCCCTACGAGGTACGTGCGGGACGTGTAGCGCAGTACTATACTGTGCGTGACACAGAACAGATAAAAGAGGTTAGAAAGGAAATAGTTCCTGAGCTGTATTAGAACGCGTGTCGCCGTTTACGCACACAAATAAACTACTCACACTTAGATGGCGAGCTTGCTATTGATTGACATTTGTCACACTAACCCAAACTTGTCCTTGAGCGTGCACTCACACACGCCAATGTTACGGTGACCAATGAGACGAATGAACGATTGATGTATGAGCGTTCACTTGTATGAGCGGCGCGCCAGCCCCGCCCACAAGGCCAATCTTACCTCTTAATCTGTTCTGCGGTGCGTGCCGACACCACACTGTATATGACGTCACATTAAGTGCGTTACCTGCAGCGCCGTCTAAGTCAGGATGATTGCGCTATTATAGCGCTTACAGCGTTTATCCCATTCAGAGCGCATAATGTCGCCCTCAAGAGTCACCAGTATCGACTTTCCGAAACATAAGTTCTCAACAATTCCCGCTACGCGCTCTTCTTAATAGAAACAATTTCTTAACAACATCTGAGGACTTAAGGACCATAATGTAAAAATATTCAATCAAAATGTCGAACGTCAACAGTTCTATAGTTCTGCATGGTTATATTACTGCGTGGCCCAAGAAGGAACTCACTCTGCCATCTTGTTTTTAGGAAAGGAACTGTGAAACTAATGGCTGGTTCCCAACATCTTCATTGGTTGAAAATTTGCTACCAATTTATATTTCAAATTGTGTGACCCATTGGTCAGATTGGAACCTAGCTATGGACACGCCATCTACAGTGAGCTTTGACCGACCTTCCCCATTCATTTTACACAGTTAATGTCACAAACGTTTACTAACATCGCCTGACTTGGAACGTCTTTCGTGTTTGTATCGTTTACGACGTGATTCAGAACGTATCATTAATGATACCGTAACATTAAAGACCGTTTTCTCTTGTTATGATATCCAAAATAATATTACTGTTATTCAAATTTCAGGTTGAGTGGCAGTCGGACTACGAGCCGTATTTAGTGGTTCACAGATCTGTGCCTAAGTACGATACCAGATTCTCTGGCTTTGGCTGGAACAAGGTGAGTTATAAATGTTCCCAGCTAGTAACATAGTCTTGTACAAAATCACATGTAATAATAAAAGCATTTTAAAAGGTTTATAAGTGTCCTGATTAAGAAAGGGCCTCTTATAAAGGCATGTATAAAGATAATTTGAATTTGAACTAAAAGTACGTATAAACTTATATAAAACTCTTAAAGAAGAACTCCTTGTAAAATATTTATAAGAACAAAAGTTTACAAGCTATTAGGGTTCCGTACAAAAAATAAAAAAAGTTTCTCTGTACATCTGTCTGTCACAGCCAATTTGCTCTGAATCTACTGGACCAAATCAGGTGAAATTTGGTAGGATGGTGTAATCCTATGACCCTATGATCCTACGATAAATAAATATTTTTTTAAATAAGGGTTATTTTCGTGGGACAAATTAGGAAATTAAAAAAAAAAGTTTTGCAAACCTTATTGTCATAATATCAAATGAAAGGGGTCACTACGAGGATCTAAAATATATTTTTGTTATTATTGTAAAAAAAATAGTTTTGATTTTATTCGTGAAAGAAGACGAAACTACTGAGCTTAGGCTCAGTAGTTTCGTCTTCTTTCTAATTAAATTCTAATTAAAAAAAAATATAAATATATAGTTCATTGTTTTTAGAATACAGGAAAACCTATAAGAATTCTATCAATTGAAAATAAAGTGGTAAGCTCAATATAAGACTGGCATTCTCCACGCGAGTTCAACTCTCACTTGGCCGGTTTTTATATTTTTACACGACTGTGGCGAAGCCAAAAGGAAGGATTATGATTTTAGCAGTCTTACCCCCGAATACTGAAACGTCACTCAAAATATAAGGGATGCTTAACATTTGAGCAGCTTCTAAATTTTAAATTTCTTATGACCAAACGTCACTTTTGAGTATCTGTTAAATATAAGTACTACTTAAATTTTGAGTGACGTTTCAGTATTCGGGGGTATGTATGTTTGTATTTACGTATGTTCCACTGTAACGCCTAAACTATTCATCCGATTTTGATGATTAAGGTGTTAATCGATTGGTTTTTATGGCCCGGGTTCTTGTTTTATATTTATTAAGGCATCTCATAAGATCGTTTGTTTTTATAGCTTACTTGGGAACGTATTATAAAAGAGTACTTATCTTACTAAGGTTCATGCCTTAGTTGGATCAATAGGTAACCTTTTTACAGCATTTTTTGAATTCTTGTTCGCTACTCTGCCTCCTGTGTAAACAAAACGGTATAACTTTTAAACTCAACGATCTATCACGATGAAACAAACTCAGTCAGATTGGAAATAATAAGCCATCCTTATAAAAACAAGTTAAAGACAAAAAAATGCCAACAATTAAGAATTATGGCGTTTTTTTTAACCAGAATCTGGCTTTTTTTAAATCTATTTTTACAATACCTACCTACCTACCTTTTTTTATTACTTTAGATTATTTAACAAACGTGTTTTTAATACGTCTGTCGAAAATATTAAGCATACTTTCACTCATTTCGATATTTGCACATTATGAAGACTAACACGGTATAAGTCATCTAATTTATTAAACTTTTCTTTTCCAAAGGTTTCCCACAGCGTAGAACTGCGTGCTCAGGGTTACCGCTGCGTCGTGCTACCGGGCGCTTTCGTGTTGCACACACCACACGCGCCCTCGCAGGACATCACCGCCTTCCGTGCAGACCCGCACTATCGCATGTGAGTACTACTATAGTTGCTGCCAGTTAAGATCGCAATAGCGGTCATTGACCCACCTACATTTATTAAAGTTATTAACTTTGAAATCCAATAATAAGCCTGTTCAAGTTTTGAATCGTCATCTATCGTGATCTTCAACATTTTTTCTAATGAAAAACGATACATGGTTCATTTGTTTTGGTTCGTACGAAGAAATATTAGGGAAAGGGCAATGACCGCTATTGCGATCTTAACTGGCACGAACTATAGCAACTTAATACTACTGGCATAGAGCTGGACTACAGTGGCGAAAGGTCAAATTTGTGTTAGGGGAATCTATTTGACTACAGTAGACACCTAGACAGTAGACATCTAGACCGTAGACATCTAGACCGTAGACATCTAGACCGTAGACACTTAGACAGTAGACACCTAGACTGTAGACACCTACACAGTAGACACCTAGACGGTAGACACCTAGACGGTAGACACCTAGACGGTAGACACCTAGACGGTAGACACCTAGACGGTAGACACCTAGACAGTAGACACCTACACAGTAGACACCTACACAGTAGACACCTACACAGTAGACACCTACACAGTAGACACCTACACAGTAGACACCTACACAGTAGACACCTACACAGTAGACACCTACACAGTAGACACCTACACAGTAGACACCTACACAGTAGACACCTACACAGTAGACACCTACACAGTAGACACCTACACAGTAGACACCTACACAGTAGACACCTACACAGTAGACACCTACACAGTAGACACCTACACAGTAGACACCTACACAGTAGACACCTACACAGTAGACACCTACACAGTAGACACCTACACAGTAGACACCTACACAGTAGACACCTACACAGTAGACACTGTTCCCGAAGGAAAGCCGGCTGGAATCGGCTTCTTAGCTGCCTTCGGGACTGCTGCACTATCTGTGTTGTACTAACCTCTTAGCAACGTGTTCCACGTTCACGCGTCTGTAACGACTGCGAAGAAAACAGATTACAGATATCGCTTAAGCCTGAATTAAATTGGTCAAGTGTTTAGCGAAGTATGTAAGTACAGTAGGTAAGGATAGTGGTGTCCAATCACCACTGTCCTTGACCGATGTAAATTGGGCTTTATAGCATTTCGGGAGTCACCGAAATTTGATGGTACTCACATGAAAAGAACAAGAGATGCGCGCGAATTAAGTAAGCGACAACGGAAGTATTTAAAAAAATAACTTTATTCCGACAGAGTTACAGCTAAACAGTTCTTACTAGCTAATAAAATATTGATCTTATATACTAACTTTATTGCTAACGTAGTACATGCATGGCGTGATCAGATATGACGCACGTCCTAGATTATTCTGGATGCTGATCAAGCAATGGAATATTTGGAAATAATATGTCTAATAAATACTTATTGGCTGACAAAGCTAATATTGGTAGGTTGGGGTTCCTTAACTCCTCCCTCCCCAAGAGAGAAATTATCCGAAGGTGTCGCAGACAGTTTCGGAGCATTTCGACAAAAATTTATAAACTGGAATTTATACATTATAAAGATAAATACTGCTATTACAATAATAACATACTCGAAGATGGTCCATATACTAATTTCTATTGTCACTGTTTGGGTCGTATCGTCTATTTCACTAAATTTTGCACTTTGTAAAACTTCTTTCACATCACTGAAGTCTACATTTCTTAGATCCACTTTCTTTGACCTTCTCTGGATGTCCTGTTGTAGCTCTGGCATCTGGATCAATGGCAGCTGGAGACTAGAAACCGTAGTGTTTGTGGTAGCGGCAACGATGACTTCGCCTATTTGTGTCTCGCATTGTTGGCCTGGAGTCACGATGTAGGTCCCAAGAACAGTGTATTTCAGAATTTCTGTATTGCAATTCTCAGTAATGATGAGGTTTTCTTCTGAGTAAACCAACCATTGGTTGTCGGTTACTTTTTGTATCTTAGTTTTCTCTATTTCAATATGGTTCTGTATGCAGTTTTTGTAGTTATTCTTCATCAGCATTATTTGTTCAATGCAGGTCACAGTTGGATACTGGGCTAAGTTAGTTTCAGCGCATAGAAATTTGTCCTTTTCAATCTCAGCACATGGGCTTACCACGGGCATGTATTTCAACCTATTCACCATCAGGTAAGGGTATTTGGGTATAATCGTAAAGGTATTTGGAGAATGGAATATAGGAATAGGTATAACCTTGTAATAATTATATGTTTCGTTATCTATTAGGGGGACTTCTAAAACAAAAACTAACTTGTTATTATTTATGTATGACTTAAGTATAATATTACGTTCTAATTTTATTAAATTACGTTTGCTTACTGGATATATTGTTCTAGCATGTTTAGAAATGACTTCTAATGTATAATATAATTCTGTACTATTTATAATGGATTGGTGCAATGTATTTAATTTGCTAAAGGCTATTGCCGTCTCAATCTCTTGTATGGTTTCGTAACAAGTTCGAAAGTTATTTAAAATTTGATACATAGTATTCAATATTTGGAAAAGTTTGTTAAACCTGAACTCATGTTCAACTAATTTTTCCATTTCATTGGTATGTAAACCCAAGTTTTTTATATTTGAATTTATTATTTCAGAGTCGTTTACTAATTTATCAAAAGCCTTTTGCATTGATGAAACTTTACGTTCAACTACATGCTCTTTGTTCTGTATCATTTGAATTTCTCTATCATATTTAATTGCATCATCTTCATCTAAATTTCCCGAAATAGCTTTTACAAGTGAGCCTAATGGATTGAATAAGGCTCGTTTATTCCTATAATGAAAAGGTAATATTTGAAAAATCTACTCTTAGTTAAATTAATGAGATATTCGATTTGACTTTCTATTCCTACCGTTTCGTTACTTACTCTAATTTCCTTAATTTTTATTTTTAAATTACTAAAATCCCGAATATTATTATCTATTTGTAAGCCTAATGATTCTAAATCTATAGTTTTATATATTGTCCAATAACTATTCCTCTTCACTGCTACTCCCCGCTTTATCGCTGCTATCCCCGGGTTCTGACCGAGGTTTTGAAGGTCCAGCATGCATGTTGACACCACTAGTACCAGAAGTACCAGGCACGATCTGTGGAGGACGTTTTACATTTTTTAACGCTACTCTAGTTTTCCTTTTCTTTACTTCTACTGGTACTACATTTCTTTCGACTTCACCTATTACTTTAGCTTTTTCATATCGTGGTTTTTCTTTAGCTTTTCTAATCCTAGTATCTTTCATATAAATAGTATCGTCTGGCTCAAGTACTGGTGTTGTTTCACCACATTTTTTATTTATCACTTTAATTTTGTCGGATTCTAATTTTTCTGTTATGAATTCATAAAGTATTTTAAGGCGTTTTCTATGATCTAACAATAGTTTCTGAGTTAAATTCTTTTCTCTGTCCACGTTAAATACATTATCTGAATAAGTGTGACCAAATACTAATTCAAAAGGCGTAAGGTCTGTTGCTGAGTGAATGGTGTTGTTATAGGCCATGATGGCGTAAGTCATAACAGATGCTGCATCTAAATCGCTTTTATCGTATTTTGCTATACGATAAATCTCGATAATGGTGGAATGAAATCTTTCTACTATTGCCATTGAACTGGGATTGTTTGGAGTCCCAATATGAAGTTCAATTTTGTACAAGCTTAACATTTCCTTAATCAAAGCATTATTGAATTCTGTCCCGGAATCACAACTAATTTTCCTAGGCAGACCATACATGCTAAAGTATTTAATCAATGCCCTAACTATCTCTGGTGTACTCCTATTTGGTACCTCTATAGCTTGTGCTATCTTACTAAATGCGTCTACTATAGTTAAATAATATTTCCCTTCGATATATAATAAGTCCATAAAAGCTTCCTGAAAAGGGCCATCCTGCGTTTGTGTTAACTGAATGTTAGGTTTGATCGGCTTTCTGTCGTATTTCATGCGTTTACATGTTTCGCAAGCGTTTATGATTGCCGTAACTGTCTCTTTCATGTTTGCCCACCAATAATGTCGTTTAAGTTTAGTTAAAGTTTCTTTAATACCTCTATGACACGTTTTCCCGTCGTGGTATTTAAAAATAACTTCTTTTTGATCTTCTTCAGATTCTGTCAAATTTATAACTCTTTCTGTACATTCTGTTAGCTTAACAGAATCCTTTTTAAATAACTTAATTGCCATGTTTGAAAAAGTTTTTCTAAAAGATGGATGTTCAAAGTATATAAAGTACCTATGTTTTGGATCTATATACTCTTTTAAAAAGTCTTTAACTAATTTATCGTTATTTGTCGGTAAGTGAACTTCAAGAATTTTTTGTTTCTTATTAGAAGTATCTTTTACAGCTAAGTTATTTTTAAACCATGAATGAACTAAAATCTGTTTTGGTTTAGTATCGACAGCTTCGTTTAAAATAGGAATGCCTTCGTGTTCTCTATTTGAAACTGAATTGGCAGTGACCTCATCATCAGAATCCGAAAGTTCTATCGTTTCTATTGGAGCTTCGAGGTCTTGCAATTCGTTATCTATTATTTTTTGTATCCGTTCCTGCCTATCCCCTACGTTTACGAATATTGAATCTAAATCGTCGTCAATTGCATTAATCTTAATCCTAGATAAAGCATCTGCATTCGTGTTTTGAGGGCCCTTCTTATATTTTATTTCGAAATCGTACTCTTCTAACCTTAACCGCCATCGCGTGAGTTTACTATTGGGCTCTTTCAATGAATACAGCCATGCTAATGGTCTATGGTCTGTAAATATGGTAAATTTGTTACCATACAGATACGGCCGAAAGTGCTTAACTGCCCATATTATGGCTAATAGTTCCTTCTCGATAGTGCTATATTTTACTTCAGTGTCGCTCAAAGTTCTACTAGCATATGCTACAGGCTTATCTGATCCTATTGTTCCTTGTGATAATACAGCCCCGATTGCAAAATTGGATGCATCAGTGGTTAGGATAAAAGTTTTACTAAAGTCAGGAAACTGTAACAAAGGTGCATTTGTTAAAAGCTTCTTACAAGTCTCGAAACATTCTTTATATTCTTCATTAATAATAATTTTGCGACCTTTCTTTAAACAAGCTGTTAATGGTCTAGTTATTTTAGCAAAATCTTTGATGAATTTCCTATAGTATCCGATAAGTCCTAAAAAGCTTTTAATCTGTGTAACCGTTTCTGGTATGGGATACCTAAGAACAGCATCTATTTTATCATTATTTGGCTTCAAACCTTCACTCGTAATAGTATGCCCTAAGTAAAGTACTTCCTTTCTAAGAAAATGTGACTTATCTAATTGGACTTTCAAATTTGTTTGACGGAAGCGGTCAAAAACTGCTCTAAGTTTTTCTACATGTTCAGGCAAACTTTTTGAAAAAATGATGACGTCATCGAGGTATACTAGGCAATGTAAGCCTTGAAGGCCTCGTAAGACGTTATCCATCGCTCGCTGAAAGGTTGCAGGTGCTGTCTTTAACCCAAACGGCATTCTGTTAAATTCGTAATGACCTGAAGGTGTGCTAAATGCGGTTTTAGCTCTATCCTGTTCCTGGACCTCTAATTGATGATACCCGCTAGCTAAATCGAGGGTTGTAAAGTAGGTACTTTTACCTAGCATGTCAAATAAATCGTTAATGTTGGGCAAGGGATATTTGTCATCAATTGTAATTTCATTGAGCCGTCTATAATCAACTACCATCCTCCATTTTTGTTGGCCTGATGCGTCTAACTTTTTCGGCACCAAATGTACGGGAGCACTCCAGGGAGAATGCGATTCCTGGATAATGTTATCCCTTAACATTTTCTCAACTTGATTCTTGATTTCTTTTGTTTGAATAGGGGGTAACCTAGGTGCCTTAATGTTTATTGGGTCTTCATTTTTTGTTCTTATTCTATGTTTAACCTGATTTGTGAAGGTTAATGGAATATTTTCACAATAAAATATATCTTTGTATTCCCTACAAAGTCCCTCAATAACCCTACGTTCTTCTGCGTTCATATGATCTAACTGTAATTTTTCTAAATTATTTGTTAGCAATCTGTCCACTTCTATATTATTATCCATGAAATTAACACTAACAGATGGGCTCTGTATGTATGGATCTACTTGAAAAGGTCCCGTCACTACTAAATTCTTATTTTGATGACTGTAATTCTGAATAACAGTTGTTGCATAGCCTTTAACACACGTAACTAATGCGGCGGGCATTCGAATCCCTTCCGTAAACTGTTTAAAGTCTAGCACAGCTTCCCCGTCCAATAAGTTAACCGGGAGTCTTACTCTAATTTCACTACGAGATGGTAGATTATATACCTCTCTCATAGGTGGTGTATATACGATGGGAATCTCAGTATTTTTTAAATGTAAAATCTGACTTTCCATATTAATCTTTGCCTGTAATTGCTTCAGCAAATTGCTACCTATTAATCCGTCATACCTATCGTCAACACTGTAGACATAAAACTTATGGAACTCTTTACTTCTAAAGGTAACCGGTAATGGAATAACTGCCGTTTCACTATGAACGCTCGATGCGTGAGTGCTAACAACTTCGAAGGGTTCATACTGTAAATAATTTTTAAAATATTTATTCGCTAAATAAGGACTTATAAACGACCTAACACTCCCCGTATCTATCATGAAAACCGCTTTTAATTCTGGTATAACTATATGTGGTAAATTTAAGCGTTTATTGCAATTTATTTTTATTCGTTCCCTATGGTAGAGGCCATTATGCAAAAATTTCCCTCCCCGGGATCTTCATGGGAAAATTCCTGACCCGCGTTGTATGAATTACTTGAACTCTGTTCATTATTACTAGAATTATTTATGTAATTAACACGTCGCGAACTTGCAGTACGCATGGTGACGTCAGTATTCGCACCCGACGTAGATGCTTGCGCTGCAAAAGTCGATGTGCCCGGTGCATGTGCCGCGAACTGTTGGCTCTGTTGTGCAACCGGAAAAGATGACCTACTTGACTGTGGTGACGCATTATTATTGATTGTACGATTAAAACTATCTTGATTTCTTTGAATATTATTATGTTGCTTATGAAGTCTGAACTGATGCGAATTGTTCGATGTAGATGTGCGGTTTGTTGCATTATTCGGTACATGTGTACTTGATACGCTATGCGAATCATTCTTTTGATTATTAGATTCAGATGCATTTTGATAATTAGGCAAGTAGGGTCTGTTAGTTCTACTAAAATTACGCCTGTCGTTTGTTTTAGCATCATAGACTGCCTGGAAGTTTTGTTCTTCTAAGACTATTTTTAACGCATCCTCTAGCGTTGTAACGTTGCGCAAACGAACTAATCTAACTAGAAATGGTGGTAAATTAAACAAGAAAACATTCATCGCTCTGTTACTATAAATTAATTGCTTCGCCCTACGTAGAGAGTCATCAATGATTGTTTCTGATATTTTGGCGAATAAAACACTTCTCATCCGCTGTATTCTATGGCAAAAATCTAAATAACTTTCGCCCTTATTTATTCTACAAGATTCTAGCTCCATTGCTAAACAATCCTCTGTGCGCGGATCACCGAAGTGTTGGTTTAACAACTCCTTCAGTTCATCCCACGTATCTATAGTGTCTCTTTCGCCTACTAAACTGGCTGCTTCGCCTGATAACCTACTTGTTACCACATGAAATAAATATTTATTTTGGGCTACGGTTCCTTGGAACGTGGACAAAATGTATTCACATTTTTTTACATATAAAGGTAACGTTCTAGTGTCGCCACTGAATATTGGTATGATGTTAACCAACTCCTGTGGGACACGGGTTACGTTTTCCATTGTGAAAAAGTTATGAAAGTAACAAAGGAAAAGAGAAAAGAAAAAAAATCACACTAATGTACTACTAAAATATCACTACTCTAAAATATTAATACAAATAAAATCTATGCAAATATTAGTACGGCGTTGTCCAATCCCTAATAATACACACACATAGACTTATTACAAGGTTGGGATATCAATGGAAGAGCTGAGAGGAAGGTGAAAAAGATTTACTCACAATTTCGCAGCTAGCTTCATGCTCCCTGAATTACTGCTGTGGCTGGTCCTCTTCCGTAACTCGAAGTGGCTTCTTAATGAATTTATTTGTTCGGCGATCTCTGCTAAACCGTAGACACGGACGTCGGCTGCTCCACGTAGAATTGTATACACGGCAGACTGACTACAGAGATCCTACCGGCTGCGCCAATTAAGTAAGCGACAACGAAAGTATTTAAAAAAATAACTTTATTCCGACAGAGTTACAGCTAAACAGTTCTTACTAGCTAATAAAATATTGATCTTATATACTAACTTTATTGCTAACGTAGTACATGCATGGCGTGATCAGATATGACGCACGTCCTAGATTATTCTGGATGCTGATCAAGCAATGGAATATTTGGAAATAATATGTCTAATAAATACTTATTGGCTGACAAAGCTAATATTGGTAGGTTGGGGTTCCTTAACTCGCGCGTCTCGCTTGATGGAAGTATTATGAAGTAATGGGGGCTATCGTTTTTGAGCTCACCAGATGGCGCCACTGTCGAGTAAGGTCTTGTCAATAATTCTATTTTAAACTTTAAAGTACCAATAACGTCATAAAAAGTTCATTTTATCACGTATAACAACATAGTGCAAACTTGAGATACATATTTACAATATTCTCCCTAAAATTAGCAAGCATGAAACATTTAAAAATCATTCTACCTCCAAGTACTGACAAATAAGGTCATAAGTTGCTACTTAAAATCTTCAAGTCATAATAAATCAGGAATGGCTCAGTCTAGACCACAATCGTGAGTATTAGTATAAATAAGTGATAAAAGAGCACGCAACGCGCGAACACTGTATGACTTTGACATTTCGGAAGACCTTACTCTACACGAACGCCTCTAGCGGCGAATTCATGCGCGATACCATTGGGATAATTGCAAGAGAATGATGATGAATGAAAATGTATTTTCCCTTCTTTCTTAACGGACTACCCCAATGGGGGCTCCCATTGGGGTAGTCCGTTAAGAAAGAAGGGTAGTGTGGCCAACTTAAAACCTGAGGCATTTTCGGCATAGGTCAGGTAATCCAAATTTGGAAAAATAAATGTAAATATATTATGCTGCTCGGCTGTCTAAAATCGTGCCGAATCAGGCCTAGCCAAGGAAGCATGTCGTTGATACTACAGTTGAAAAAAACAAAAATTGAATTCAGCTATCCCATACAAGCTTAAGTGCCTACTCGATTAAAATGTATATGACACTGACAGCTGTTTTTTTTTGTTCATAATTACAACATGTTGGTCCCATCAAAGAAGACAAACTTGTTCTGTTTGGTGGGTCTGTACCACATTCTACACCGATCACACATTTCTGGTACCAATTACTGTCTCTGATCTTATCATAGCGATTTCGTATTTCCGAAGACAAACTATAACTGGCGAAGCGCACAGCTTCACTATTGTATCTAATGAAGTCCTTTATACGTATTTCAGCTGCCTAGCTTTATTGAAACAGGAATTCATGGAGGATCTCAAAAGAAAGTATAACGTAACGTTTGAAGAGCCGTCTAAACCCGACCCCGTATACCTAGCGCAAGCAAAGAGTATAATATTCAACCAAGCCGGCGAGCAGGAGGTAAACTAACTGTTGTGCATTATTTTATACTGTAGTCTTTATTCTATAAACGGTGTAAATAGACTCTTAACGAAGCCGAAAGGCACTTGTTCTCGTCGTCACTGCGATCATTTTTTGTTCTAGACAATACCTGGGAACCTTCTAGTTACGGAGATATTGGGGGTCAAAGTTCCAACTTTTCCACAAGTTTTTTTTTAATACAAGTTTTTAATGTTATAACTTTACGTTTAATACCTCCATGACCCGTTTACTACTCAATGCATCCATCAGCACTATGTGTTGAATACGATACATTGAGTTATACCGTAAAATGTGATATTTCATCCAAAAAAAAGGTATCCTAGCAAAAAAAATTGCGCAGAGTTACTCAGTTTGATGTACAGAATGCTTGGTTGAAGGCTTCGTGAAGAGTCTGTTTACACCTTGTATTCAATCGTGGAAATCGTAGGCAGAGTATCTTTACATAGTATAAAACAAAATCCCGCTGTTTGTACGCTTAGATTTTTTAAACAAAGCAGCAATAGATTTTAATGAAGTTTCAGCACAATGCTGAAAACTTCATAATCTATGGCATACGCTACATTGGGTGTAATCCCCGTTATTGTGTTGTTTTTTTTTGTTCTGGACCGTAGCTGAGAACTTTCCAGATACTTGAAGATATTGAAGGTCTAAGTTCCAACGTTTTTTAAATTAAAAAAAAAAAAATATGTTTTAAAAATACAAGTTTTAAATGCTAGTAAATACCTCCAAGACTCCTGTACTATTTGTAAATGAAAAAACTACTACAAAACTACTGTGTGGCTTGGGAAACCGCTTCAAATAGTTGCCAAAGTAACATTAATATTCAGAATCAATAAAATGACGTAAGTTCACTTACAATTTATCATACTTTTAAGGTGTTTTTACCAGACATAAGTGTCTGGCAGTGGAGGAGGTGAATTATCACATTTATCACTAGTTCTTATTTAATAAGGTTTGTAGATATCCCGACGAGTCGTACTCAGCGCTTCTCCCCCACTTTTATTATGCGCACTGACAAAGTGTGGAAATCTCTGCCTGCATCTGTGTTCCCACCCACATTTAACCCGCCTGCCTTCAAAGCAAGAGTGAACAGGCATCTTCTGGGCACGCTCGTTCCATCATAGATCTCATCCATTGCTTTCCATCAGGCGTGATCGAGGTCAAGAGCAGGCCCATTTTGTAATAAAAAAAGAAAAATACATAAGAAAATCACGCTTTATAGTTTTAGCACAGCTTTATTACCAGATATCTGCCAAAGCGACCGACTTCTCAAATCTAATTTTTCTTACTTGTAGTAAGGTCCACATAAAAAGTTTAAAATTAAAAAAAAAAAAAAAAAACGAAGAAAAATGATGAAATGTCATAAAATGACGTATGTCTGGCATTCCCTGTATTTTTTTTAGTATGTTGTCTACCGCGATACTCTGTCTACGGTGGAAACTGATTTTAGTATTTATTTATTTTATATTATATAGATATTTCAATAGTGTATATCAGTTAGTTTTTGATATTCGTTGAAAATACAAAATATATTGAGTTGTTTCACCAACTTTGGGTGAGTTTAGGTTTACCTAATAGGTAAATGGGTATATGCATGATTTTTTTTATCACTCTAAACAAAGCGTATTAACATTAGAAATAGCAAAGTGAAATATTTTTTTTAATATCTATAATAAATACTAAGTTATAAGCATTTGAATCTGCTGATTAGACAGAGAGATCCGATACGGCGAATGACGTCATTAGCTGCGTCGACGTACAAAATCCATACTAAATTCCGTTTATCTAGAAAGAGATAGAAACAAAAGTTTAAATGGTTATAACTTTTGTGTTGTTTGGCCGATTTATGTTTTGTTTTCGCTTTTTGACATTATTTTTATAGTACTTTAACATTCCGTATGAAAATAAAAATTGGCGGTTAATACAGGGTGGGAGGAATATCGTCGCACAACCGGGTAACCGTATTGACCTATTCAGTACATCTTTTAGTACCACATAGAAATTTGACATCGAAAAATCAGCTGGTCCATACATTGTTTAATATTTCCGATGAAAAATTTCTTGGGAGGCGGTAAAATCATCTAGTCTATAAATTTTCTTGGGTTTCAGTATGATGTACCTAAAGGCGAGACCAAATGAACGTAATTATGAGTATAAGTCGCTTAATTTACGCCACATTTATATACGAAAGTCTGGTTTGTGTCACGTGACGACGTAAAATGAGTCCAACTATGTATGAAACCGAATTTTACGCGACTAACAAAATTACGCTCATTTGGCCTCACCCTAACAAGTGGGAACTGTTTGTACTTCCACCCTGTATGTCTTCTGGAGGATAATAACTATCCGAAGACTGAAACGGCCTAAATTTATTTGGATACATATAAACGGAACAAAGTGTTCGTATGTTTTCCGAGTATTTACATACAACGCCATTTCAACTTTACTGTCATATAAATAAGGTCGGAAATAAATAAAATTCATCGTAAACTGAACAGAAGTTCGCTTTCATAATATTTGTTTGGCATTGAAAACACATCGTCACATATACGTTTGTAGTTTTCATATTCTTAAATTATTTAATGCACATATTAATGCATTCAAAACTAAAATATAATACTATATTGTACTGGCGGATTTGAAGTAAATTAGTCGTATATTTTATATGACCATATTGTTGTCAAAATGTTGTGAATCTATTATTCTTTAATACGTATCATGATGAATTATAGTATTTAAAAAAAGAATATTGTTATACTTTTTTATAATTAAAACTTGCCTATTAAACTTGAATCGATCAGAAAGACCTTTAAGTCAATGCGAAAAAGATGTAATTTGCCTTGTTTCCGTTCAGACGACGCCGCTCGACACCGCGTCGGACTATTCGCTTTTATTCCAAGGACATAAAGCCCCGTTTTGATCGGTTCAAGCTGATTCCACGTTGGTCAGCATGTTCACTCCCTTATTGAGTACTATTGCATGTTATTATTTAAAAAAATGTTTTTGTTTTAAAATTTACAGACACATAGTATTAGTTTTAAAATATTGTTTACCAATGACGACCGAATATTTTTCGGATTTCAGGATAGTCCGCAAAGTGGCCGCGTTGGTTTTTTACACGGAAATATTATTTAAATGAATAAAATTCCAGTGAACGTATCTCATTTTCACATTCCGTTTGCGTTGTATTATTAATTATATTGGTAATAATTCAATGTTAAAATAGCAAGCGAAACTCCGTAGATGTGATATGTCTCGAAATCTAAATAGGATAAAAGACTGCCTTGTTGGTCGTAAGAACGACTGCTGGGCATCAGGTCCTGGGTTCGATTCCCAGGTCGGACAAAGTGTAATTAGGTTTTCCCATCAAGATTTTCTTAGTAGCAGCAACGAAGTCTGGATTTGCGCTCGGTATACGGCAATAGGCTCGCCCCCTATTACATGGGACTTAAACATAACTGACGGAATGTGGATGAAATTAGGTACACCTCTGCCTAACCCTTCGGGTATTACAGGCGTGATGTTATGTTATGATAAAAGAAAAATAACTGATATTCTAAGTAAATACCAGCTGTCGTTGACTCAAACTAAAAATTTGTTTTTTTCTGTTTGCGGAATTTCGCTCGCAAATTTTACCTTGACCTCTTACTTGATGATAAAATACAAAAATGTGCCACTCTCTTTAAACGTAAACATATACAGAGTTAAGATCTTTTACTGATCTCATATACGAATTTAATGGAATAGTCAACAATTTTGTTTTTTTTTTGCAATGTCAAAATAGTAATTCCACAAAAATGTGTAAAGTTGCGTGAAATGGCACTTTTTCTATATATTTCTGGTTTTCTTTAAATACATTTTATATTGTATAGCTTTACTTTCATGACCCGTGTACTATTAAATGCAGAATAATGTTTTGAGTGCGTTACATTCAGCCAAATCGTAAAACGTGATTTTTCACCTCAAAAGTAAAAAGTAGTTTTCTTAGCAATAATTTATTCGTGGAGTTACTTAGTTTCATGTACAGAATGCTAGGTTTGAAGACTTCGTGAAGAGTCAATTTACACCTTGTATGAATATTTATTTCAAGTTTTTGAAGAGACAGCATAGCATATTATTTTAAGAAACCAAGTGAAAATATCGTAATAGGCATGACGACAGTATCAAAAAATTGCAAATCTATTTAGTCCGTCAGTTAAGAGTATTGAAAATTAATGGACACGTATTTTTTGTTTTTGTAAATCAATGAATATTGACAAAGATAAAACGCATCAAAACTCGGGAGTGGGGGCTCGTGACGTCAGAACTAGCTAAAAGTTATACCAAGGCGTGACGTATTGAGAATTTTAAAAGCGTCATATTTTCGTCAATTTTGGTTTACGCAACAAAAGAAAAAACATGGGTCAAATATTTTTCGGACGGACTAATTAGATTTTTTTTGTCGTCTCGTCTATAGTGCAAAGTAGGTATTTCTTTTTTAGAAAATGTTTATAGTACTAAGCGGTTGATAGATTTACTATAGAGTATTATTTACAAATGGCAGCATCACCCGTGGTTAAAGTTGATATAAAGTGATACAAGGATCTTCTGACGCATGAATTTCGTAAACATAAGGGTGCTGTTTGTGAATATATTTGAGGAATGTACAAACGCCAGCACATGAAGCTACTCGAAACTGAAAAAAAATCCCATCAGCCTTAAACCTAATGCTTTAGCGATAAAGTTGAAAAACTATTGACGAAGATTTGCTGGCATCTATTAATAAAACAAGATGGCGGCTAGTTCCAATTTTCGCCACGCACCAAAAGATCTTTGTACAGCATATAGACGCTTAGGGCTCATTTACAGAGACGCGCCGCCAGACGCGCCGCGTCTCCAGAAATGAGCACTTACTGTTGTTTTATCGCCAGTAATATTGTTGTATCTTATAAACACATACTGTACGTAGATATTTTTTTTAATTTCTATTATTTTATTTGTTCTTTGCAAGACCAAAGAAATATTGTGAAAACAGGGTGGAATATAAAGTACATCGGCGCGCAAACGGTCAAGACGTGATTAATACAATGATGACATCATTGTATTTGTCAAACAAACTATTTTATCAAACAAACATTTATATTAAAAATGTAAATATTTGTTTAAACATTGTTTAAACAAACATTTACATTTTTAATCGGTTATTTAAAAAAAAAATGCTGTTTCCTGTAGAAGCTTCGAGCTTTTTTTATTTTATTTTTTAATTTATTATAATAACCCGTGGACCGTGTTGTGGGTTACATTATTAGCGAAATGCAAATATTGTTATATTAGTTTTAAGTTTTCATTATGTAACTGTTTGCTGTTCCTTAAAATAAAAATAAAACAAAAGGGCAATAGCTACTTGGTCAACATGTATGGTAAAGCTTTATTTTTTTAGATGTTTTTTCCACCCTTGTATACAACTTGGTTTAACCACCATTATATTCGGCCTAATATTTTAATCAAAACCTAATTTAAAATAGAAAAAAAAAAAAGAATTTGATGTACATATTTACACATTAGTACATTAATAAAGGGTGTAAAAAACCTCTTAACGAAGCCGAAAGGCACTTGTTCTTGCCGTCACTGCGATCATTTTTTACTATACCTGGGAACCTTCTAGTTACGGAGATATTGGGGGTCAAAGTTCAAATTTTTTGTCAAGTTTTTTTTTTAATACAAGTTTTTATTGTTTGATTTTTACTTTAAACACCTCTATGACCCCCGTACTATTCAATCCATTCATCAGCACAATGTTTTAAATGCGTTACATTGAGTTCTATCACAAAACATAATTTTTCACCCCAAAAAAAACAAAGTAGTTTCCCAGCAATAATTTTTGCGTAAAGTTACTTAGATTGATGTACAGCATACTTGGTTGACGGCTTCGTGATGAGGTTGTTTACACCCTGTATTTGCCATAGGTGTCAAATTATATGTTATTAGATTTTTATTTTGAAAGACGTAATATAAAACGTGTATTTTCACTATATCTACTTACTTAATTATTTTTTTAAATAATTTTAGCCGCATTTTATTTTGTTCAAAGTTATGTACGTTTATTTACAAATTGCTTGCACATTTTATGAAATTTTACAATGGCAACAAGCTAATTTATTAAAATAAAAGCTTATAATAAGAAATAAGTTACTACGTTTTGATATTATAATAGACCTCTATAGTTAGGCAGTGTGAATTTGAAATGATGTTAGGGCCACTGAGCGCGCCATTGAATTAGCAAATAACGACTCATCGTAAAGTTGAACATACTACAGCAAGCAAATGTCCCTTACGTCATTTCGAATTTCCACCGTTGATTTACTTTTTTCATCAAGTATATAAGTTACCTTTTTAATTTAATATTTCTTTCGCCAAAGATTGTATTATTTTTGAGTATTTTTGTCATTAGTTTATTTTAATTATACTCGACGTTGTACGTAGGTACATTGGCAAATTATTGTATTAAGAGTTAAATATTTTTACGTAATATTTGAATATTGCAATAATAAAAAATATACCAAGAAAAGAGTTTTATTTATTTAATCTATTTAAAGGTACACTAGCGACCCGATAGGTGGCGCCCCTACTTTGCACAGCGCCACCTATCGGGTCCAAAATCCTATCTTTCAAACTGGAACCAATCATACACATTTATTGAAAACGGTTTTGGTGGTTTCGGAGATTAGCCTGCACGAACACACTGACACATAATTGTTATATATAATTGTGATTACACACACATTATTCTGTTCTAGTAAGTTTTTGTGTATGATACGTGGTTTATCAAACCAAAACGAGGTGGCTGACGTCTTTCGCTTTTATTGCATTTCATGGACCTGAAGCTGTCCAGCCCATGTTGATTCCGCCTCATTCAGTGTGACTACTCACTCAGTAGTGTAAAGAAGGTTAGTAAGTCTCAATACCGACCATCTTAGATTCTGCATTGGTAAACAAATTATTGCTATTAGGATTCTCTTTAGTCGTCAACAGCCAGAGCAACACCACAATTTGGAAATCCATATCTTGTATATCCTTCTTCAAATTCGAAACGGCTTTCTTTGCTGTCACCAATGGAGAATTATCGTTCATCGACGAGCCTTTAGATTCTGTTCTCTGCTTTATATTTTCTACTTTAGATGTCAATTCGTTCAACACTTCTTGTCTTTCTGTCACTCCTACACTTACATCCTTGTACTCATTAGTAACTTTGCTTAACTCGTCGAGCAACGAACCGTACTCTTGAACCAAAGGCGCGAACTGTTCGTTCAGAATGTTCTCTCTAGCTACTATCTTGTCCATCACAGAGCTTATATTTCCGTGTAGTTTATTTAGTTGGGAACCTGTTGTCTTGTACCTTTCGAATAATTCGTCTCTGTAAGTCCTCATTTGAGAATGTCTCGCTCTCCAGTCGCGGCCATCAGCTGAGATTTTCAACCTTAAAGCTGGCGCTACTCTTTCTAATTCCAACTTCCATGCTTCCCAATCGTGAACTTTTTTTACCAGGTTTGGCTCTTTATCTTCGACATCAAACTCTTCTTCGGATTCGCCGGAGTATATCGCCATTTCTTCCTCGACTTTGTCAAGTAATATTTCAGTTTCATCTTCTACTTGGTCTACGTCGTCCGCAGCTTCTTCAGGCTCTGGGATGTCCACAACTGGTTGCTGCCATTCAAACTGTTCTGTTTTCAAAGCTTCATCGGCTAAAACGTTTAGTATGAAGCACACTTGTTCGCCATAACCCTGTTTTAGTTTGTGAGAAGAGAAATCGACGACGATCTCTTTTTCTCTCAGTATATCTATGATTGTAGCTATAATACTATTTGGATCATCCTCCTCGTTAGGTTGTTCCAATTCTTTCCCAGTTTTCCTGATTAGCCAGGCAGCAGTGGACGCAAAAACGTAGAACTGTTCACCTGGGTTTGTGCCAGTGATGAAATAGTACCTGCTCATGGGTTTCATTTTTATTTGCGAACGCAACTCTGTGTCTATTTTTAGTAAGCGCAGTTTGTCCATTAATTTCAGATCCATTTTCTTATATTATAATGTTTATCATTAGCAAACAGAATACGTACTCACAACACAAATTAAATTGACGCTGTCAATCGAATATGTTGTTTGGCACGCGTTACCATGGCAACTTGTTCTGCGCTACCAGTTGCCATGCATTAAAAAAAACAATATTGGAGCGTAGAGGTTAGCAAACCTTGTAGGTAGCTACACATTTTTGTAAAACATTTTAAAAGAGTAAGTATGGAGTTTCTTCCCCATTCTTCTACTACCTTAGCGAATGAAAGTCTAAAATCTAAAATCCATAAATGAAACAAGAATTTGAGTGGTATAGGTACTACCACTCAAAAACCCAGCTACGAATAAATCATGCTCCCTCACTCTCTCGGGATTTACACGGTAAAATCGACTCCTCTTATTGTTGAAATCGGTTAAAATTTAGCCTGTGTTACCCGGGCCCGACACCTTATTCATCAAAATCGGATGAATAGTCTAGGCGCTACGGAGGAATATGCTGCTAAAATCATAACCCTTCCTTTTGGCTTCGCCGTAGTCGGGTAAATCGTTTACTTATCGCCGCGAGCATCAAGGGTGTCACTTAGTGTTCGTGAAAATGGGCATAAGGCATTCAGTTAGATGTCACTTAGTATTGGACCTGGTGAAGGTTACGGGAATCCGCTGGTTGCGAGTCGCACGGGACCGGTCAATGTGGCGACACTTAGGGGAGGCCTATGTCCAGCAGTGGACGACTTTCGGCTGAAATGATGATGATGATGATGATTGGAAATGGAAATCTTAAGTAAACAAAACAAACACTTTTTATTAGGCAACTATTTTTAATTACTTAATATATGACGTAACAAAATACAAACAAGTGGACGTTAGTCAAATGGTAATTAACAAAAAAAGTAAAGAATTTTAAATGGCACTGACAAAAGACGAAAACAATAAAATGTCTAAGTATACAACTTAACAAGATTAATTTGTAACTATTGTTGTCATGTTACACTAACAAACAGAAATTAAATATAAGCATCTAATATCTAAAAATATTTCAATGGTGGGATTATTCACGAATTCCAAATATTGGTTTTAAAACTTATATATTTTAATTGGTTGCTCACATCAAACTAACTAAAGTCTTTTGAGTTACAGAAAATTCAAAAAGCTTGTATAGTCAAATCACAAATTATACATTGGTATTTATGTATATTTTTATTTGTTTTTATATCCTTATAGTTAAAGTATAAGCATTGTAGTTTGAAAAAGCTGTTAACATTATTTTGTACACTAAATAATATATAGGTAAATGGTATAAAACTTACAAATGCACGCTTTACCTAAATAAATCTAATTATTACTAATTTACAATCAACCATAGCGCGGCAACATTATTCCGTTAGCATTTCAAAATAACGAACCATCTTTTGCCCACAAATTTTGACATTTTATCTTCTAGCATTTGTCTATGGTTTCCTGTCACCGCCGCCATCTTTGATTCCATATCCTAATTGATTTCTGTCTCGCCAGCGTACGGCCGTGCTTGTGACCTGCCCTGCCCAGGCTGGTCGTAAGGAGTACCGTATGGGTATTGGTCTGGCGATTCTGCGGTATCCACGGTATCTACCACTTTCACCGGTTCTGTTGGCTCGGGAGAATCTTCCGTCGTATCCTTCTTGTAGGGTATGCTTTCATCGTCAGAGTTGATTCTGAAAGACTCATCGGGGTCCAATGGCCTGGGGAAAGAATTGTAGACGTTATTTATAGTGGTAAAGAACTTAATTTTATATCATTCAGCCCAAAATAATATCGCACTGCTGGGGCACAGATCTCTCAGTAAGAACAAATGGGCCATATCCACCTCGTGGGCCCAGAGCGAAATAATGAAAGCCACATAACTTGAATGTTTGGTTTTAGGACATGTGGGTTTGCTTGTCGGTTTCATGCACCGTTTAAATAGCAGTTGGTGTTTCAAATAATTAATCAAACTAAAATGTCTGACTGCCTAAGTGTTACTGAAACCTTTTAGTTTTTGCGTAGTACCAGTTAATATGTATATTCAAAATCTAACAATATGAATAGGAGAGCTGCTTAAGTAAGTAATTAATTAATTAATTAACTATCATTTATTTTATTTTATTCCTTTTTTTTATTGTAATTTTATTCTTTCGTATACTTCATTTTCATTATTAGGATACCACTTATGGGAAGAGCGAGACAGCCCCGACACAAGTACTATTGTAACTTACTGGGGCTGCCTCAATTTATGTATGACACTATATTTGAGAAGTAATCAATATTTTTGTATTTTTTTTTTGTATTGTTTATGGCAGACTGTTTACATTTTAAAATCTAAACGCGCTTTTCCGCTTTTTTTTTCGCTTGTCAACAGCGCGTTTTATTTCTTTTTTGCCGTGGGGGGAGGGAGATACTACGCCTGTTGCTATGATCTTTTCTTTATAATCCTTTCGTCTTGTCCACGTTCATAAATCTGGTCATACTAACACGCAAGCCGGCTGCGAGTACTACGCACCTGATCTTCCTAAAGAATCTCACCAATAAGGTCAGTGTGTTGCCGTTGTTAGTAAAAAATAGTGTATCACTTACTTAATAGTCAAGAAGTCCCTCTCCTCCTTTTCCTCTTTCTTCTTGCGCAGGAGTAGCCTCCATCCGATGCAGATGAGTACGATGACGATGGGCACCATCACGGCGCTGATGATGCCCCAGGTCGCGCCCAGCGTTCGGGAGGAGTACTCCTGTTTGCCTGTGTGATTGGAAAAATAGATGAGTTTTTGTGATTAATTTTGGACCTAGATTTTGAAAGTTTCACGTTTTTTGGTTGCTAGCCTACTTTGTTTGTCTCAGCTAGGCAAACGCCTCCCTTATTTCTCTTCAAACCGATTTCTTCTGCGATTGCTGGCCATTTGTTTGGACAGCAACATGATTAGATCGTCACAACAAACAAAATTGACAAGTTGTCCAACTCCCCTAAATTGATTCGCTGTTGGTATTTTGTTACAGACTCACAGTAAGCCTAGAAGTCCTATAATATAAGCTAGTCTATTAGAAAAAAATGTGTGGTTTCGATTTTCAAAATTCGGCTGTAAATAAGGTTTAATTGAGCCCGCTAATCATGAGAGTATAGGATATCAAGATTTTAAATTGTCAATATGAATATTTTTACCAATAAAAAAAAATTGTTGTTGGCAAAAACTCATAAACCATTGTCCCAACGAAAAAAAAACAAAAAACCGTGGCCCTTATAACGCAATTTATCAACAAACAAAGATAAGTTATCAAAGCCCTAAAAGATATCACTAATGCAAATAACAAAATAAAAGATAAACATACCTGTTCATATGACCTGTTTTTTTTTTATGTACTCTAGATAAGAAAGCAAGTAATAACCATAGACATTAGGAAGGAGAAAAATAATAACTCATCACAATTCAGAGAAAATTTCTATTCATCATCATCAATTCATCATCGAGAACGTCATTCCTTGCTTTCTTACCTAAAAACAACATCATTTGAAAGTTATTCTACCGAAACGGGAACAGAAATTTCCTCTTCATGTGAATCCAAAGTTAGGTTTAAAAATAAAATTTATTTCAAATTAATAAAATTTACAAACATTCAACAACGCAACGATGGGAAACTCACGAAAGTCCACTTGATACTATACTAAGTTAGTGTAAACATTTAGTGCAAAATACTAGATTAATGTGCCACTTAAAACGAAACTATCCTATATCTTAAACTACTCCTGAAAATGTCATTCGTAATTGGGCAGTGAATTGTTTACCCTGTTTCTTACTTTACTAAGTGTGTCAGACCATGGTAGAGCGAGGGCTCATGGTAGGTACTTCAATGTTAGGTGGGTCAATAAGAGTCTCCATAGATTTACCCTTTTGCGGTGGCATAGTAAATGTTTTTATAGTATCCGCGGGAGCACTCTTAGGAGGATCTGGCAGTCCGGGGTTATTGAATGTGTTCCGAGGACTGTTGTCTGAGGTAGGGCTAATCGGTGGGGAGTATATTTCTGAATAAGTCGGGGAGTAAGCGGACGGAATAGGGCTATATTGACCTTCGTACTTGGGAGCGTACGGGTCTTCAGAATCTTTCGTCGAATAACCAGAATCACTGGGCAACGCCCTACGACCTACTTGACGTGGTCTGCTCAAGTATTCTATATCTTTTGCCGGTCGAGTTAGAGTTGAATCTCGGTTGGATTCAGTGTCGGAAGGAGACGTTATAGAAAGTAAGTCTTCTTCGGATAAATCCCAGAGCTTCTCAGGGAAATCGACATCGGGAGCGTTCGGGATGGGTTCATTAGTTCTGTACGTCTTGTCGTAAGCCCTACGTTTCTTAGGATTTGACTTGTCAGATTTGTTGGAGTCGCTTTTGTTTGAATCTGGGTACCCTATGCCTGAGCTGTCACCATCTGTGGGCATAGGAGGCGGAGGAGGGGCAGCCCTAGTGATAGGAGCGGATCTAGTCATTGGAGTCTCCTCGGTAGGAGTGTCGGGTAGTTTAAGTTTCCTTTCGGACGAAGCGCTTCGCAAAGTGGACGATTTCATGGTATCCGTCAGGTTTCCCATCGATGCTGATCTTAGGTTAAGTCTGGAGGCTGATTTGGAGCGCGGTATGTCTTCGAATCGGAAGCCCTCTTTGCCTTCGGACCTGGGTTTGTACCAGCACCAGAACCAGAGGAGGCAGATCAACAGGCCTAACGGTAGAATAACTGCCAGAATGATGCCCCACGTCAGAAACAGTGCGCGTTGTGAATACTCTTGGTTACCTGGATATTATAAAACATTGTTTCATTGCACTGCATACAGGTATCAGAATATAATAGGCGTTTCACACTTTTAATTGTAAACACGTTTGAATTCATGTGTAAGATAGGTTCTAATATTTTTTGAAAATGGAATAAAATGACACATTCGTTGTAAACTTTTACATCAATAGCAGAAAATAGGCACTATTTGATCATCATCACCGTTTTCTGAAAGCCTGTTGATATTAGTACCTATCGTCAAATCTCACGTGAACTGATTTGATTGGCTGTTTAGATTCAGATAACCAAGTTAAATGCGTAAGACAACTTGTAAGTTAAGTTTCGTCTTTCTTTTATAAACGAGTCGAGTTTTTCAAAAGCGATTGAACAATCGATAAAAGCATTTATTTCACTAACAAAAAGGTTCAAAGTACTTACGTAGACACTCCGTGAATCCATAATCCGGTAGGTTCCACCTTCCGTCGTCCTCACAAACTCGACGCTTGTCACCGATCAGAATGAAGTCCTGGTTGCACTCGAAGTTGACCTGTCAATTGACAATATTATTGTAAACACCAATAGCAATAATATAAATGAAAAGTGTGTTTGTTTGTCACTATAACAGGTATAGGTATAGGTACCTATAGAACTTGCGTGTGTCAGTTGGCAAGTGACTTTTATTCCTGTTTTCCTTAACACTTTGGTACCTAATACCTAAGCATAAATGAATGCGCAAGAAGAAAAATTATCTATCAACATTGAACGCATATGCAAACTTTCGTGATTTTAACCGTTGAGGAGTTCTCTCGTGAGTAGGCGATCCTGGCAGCAGGATCAAGTCATGTCTGTCATAAAAATGAATTGTCACCAGAACCAAAGGTGTGTGCAAAATTTTAGTTCAATCGGTTGATGGGAACTGGTTTGAAATTCAGTTCCAAGATTTGAGCAATAAAACAAACAAAATAACAGGGTAAGTTAAAAAAAAAGCTTACAAAATCTGCTTACCTGTAAGCTGACATTGATACCATTAAACACAGCAATGTTTGGTGCTAATACCAACCCAGACGAGCTACTTTCCAAATGCCTAATCATAATAGCTAACATAAAATATGACTGCCTAAACAAAACAAAAGCACGAAGATGTAAAACAGTGCGATGATATTTAAGCATTCAATTAAGTCTCGCTTAGTGAAAACAGGCAAAAGAGGCGTAGTTGCCAAATTCCTCTAAATATTGTTAAGTATTATTTAGTCAAATCCCAAAAGTCACAGTATAAGCTAGTGTTTAAAAACAATACTTGATACATATGGAAATTGAAACGTAGTCTAAATGTTTTTACAATGTTTCCTCAACTTGTGACAAATCGTGGTTTTATGAGTGAACCATGGGTGACAATTTGTATTCACGTCATTCCAAAACTACAATGGAATACACCATTATTTTCTAGCCATTAACCTACTTTAAGTGTTTAGCAGTTAAAATTGAATATTTTAGTATTTTTTCTGTATCTACTAGGTGTCATAAATATTATGTGTAACTTATTCTTTACAAATCTGACCCCAATATCTATCATCATTACCTTATTGCCAAGACTAACGGGTCTGAAAAATTTTTGGTGAGTTATTAAGAAATAAAACACTCGGAGGGCCGGCCACATCTATTGGAAAAGAGTCCCTTTGACACTACATTTTAGGAAAGAACAAGCTGTGCCCCGCGGTTTCACACACTGTTTCTCTTTTTGCTCGGCTCCTAAGGGTCGTCTGCATGTAACCTTTCAGAAGAATTGGGCCATCAAGTGTAAGAATTTATTTTTCAAATCCGACGCGACGGTTAGTTCCAGGATTAGCGCGTTCAATCTTCTCGTTTGTTCTTCTACTCTACTACTTTTTTATATTAGCTTATATATAGAATCTAGGAACTCAGTTACTCACCCTCGTTCCTGGTGTGAAGAAGAAATTACTCTTTCTTCCGAATCGCGGCGTCTCCAAGATACCACAGCTTATGACCCGTCGAGCGTTGATCTCCTTTATATTCGTCTGTAAATAAAACAGTCTGTTAAATTTTGATTCATATGGGAATCATTTTTATTTTGTCACTTGGTTTGGACAAACACTTTTCAAAGATAAAAATAATATAATAATAATCTCATGACTACTATGAGTAAAACAGCTGAAACAAACTCAGATATCGCAATTTTTTTTAAAGTCCAGATGATAGTCAAGCCTTATGAGGACCATGCAGATTAGTGTCTGAGGCGAGGTGATATATCGGTAGATATTACTGGTTGTAACTAGACGTTGGATATACAGTTGATTAACGCAAGACACAAGTACCTAAATATATCCCTGAAGAACCTTGACAGTCGGTCATCTAGGCCAATTTGGGGCCCTAGAACTAGAGAAATAGCTAACTTAATGGTATTGAGTGAGCTATTAATGATAGTCCCTCATTAAAATTCAGAAAAGATCAGTCAGAAAAGATATCACAGTGGGAACTGAGTCTAGGAGAGGGTCTATATCTTGGTTCTGACACTAAGAAATCCCTGATTCAGAGCTAAATTGCATCAGGTTAGACTGGAAGTCACCCTTTACAAAGTTGGCAATGGCTGGGCATCTTTAGGTGGGCAAAAATAAAATCTAAAATTTGCATATCTGCCTTTCACAACTCACTTCTTAATGAAGGTATTCTTATTGTAAAGTAATTCTGTAATGATCTAAAAATAATGTCTTTCAAAACCGCACTGACGTACCAACACTAGCAGCAAAAGCACTAAACGGAGCAAATCCGAAACCAACTAGAAATAATTTCGAATATACAAGAATAATGAATGGAGGATCGTCACCGACTAAAGTGTGTAACTTTGCCATGGGCGGTTCTATGGGAGGCCTTGACAAATGCATCATAATTAAAAGAACAATGGCTAGACGCATCAGACTGCACGCGACTATCCAAGATTAGACTAAGTGCAAAAGGTATGGGGTGGGTGTGGAATAGATTAGAATCAAAGATATGGTCATGGGGTATGGATTTCGGGGCTGACTTCATGTGAATTTCATTTGGAGGAACATTTAAATTGAATAAACTCAAGCTAAGACTCAAAAGAACCAACAGAATTTAGAAAATTTCTTTATGAATTCGTGGGTCACAGTAAAAGTTGTCACAACAAAAAATCTTTTACGATTTAGATTTTAGCACAATATCAAGACAGAAATAAGATACTATACTAACTAAAGAAGTACCCCCACGCCAAAGCATACTAGTTGTATGGTTACGTCGTATTGCTATATTCCTAGCGTGGGAAATCATTAATTTGTTTTTATGTATGACAGGTTGACAATCAAGTTATTAAGTCTAAACTTAATAACTCGAATGAATCATGGATGGGGCTGAATCATTCAGTTTTGCATCACATAATTTCGCTTTTTACACGACTGTTGCAGAGCCCAAAACGAAGGTATTTTTTTTAATGTATCTTCGCTCTCAGTGCTTAGTTAAACTGGAAAAAAAAATGGATGGACTGTGTGAAAGATGATTTGGCTAGAAAGGCGGTGACTGCGAGAATGAATATGTAAAGAAAAGTATGGAAGAAGAAGACCGCCGACCTCAAATAAATTGGGATAAAGGCAGCAGAACAATGAAGAAAGAAAAGGTTTTTTCTGCTTTCTAAATAATAAGATACAAACAAATCCACGATGACAAAAAAAAAAGGTTTAAATACTCACAATCGAAGCCAAATAATTCTTCGTAAACTCAGCCATGTCCCTATTAAGGGTCATACCGTAATCGTATCGACATTGGTACGAGTCCTGACAGATCTCTATCGCTCTCGCCACGTCCTGGGATCGGTTGGTCGGGAGGAAGTCGGCTGGTTCTCGTATGAAGTTCGGAATGAACTGGTTGTCGTTGTAGTAGGCTGCTGTTCTGCCGTACTCACGGTAGAACATCGCTACACCTACGTCTCGTTGTTCTCGGTCGGTTAGTTGCCCTAGAAGTGTGAAAGTGCTTTAGTTTATTTAAACAGTGCCGTCTCATTTATTAAATATAGAATTTAATAGACTTCAGATAAATTCACGTTCTACAATCTTGCCAAAGGTGATGCGGTTTTTAGTTTCATTCATCAGTCTAGGAAGAAGGACATAGGATCTAGAATATTCAATCGCATATCGTTCAATTCAATATTCGGCTACTCTTCCGAACGTCCTGTGAAGACAGTCGCTTCACGGTCGATGGCGTTCTTGCTTAATTTTACCGATTTGCGGTGTCAATAACATCTACATCTAAGTCTTTAATCCAATGATCATCGGGTTTAAGGCAAATGTGGCCACCTCAGTTAAGTTTGTTTCATTTATCTGAAAATTTTCGTGAATTGATATAACTCACAGTGTTGAGCGAAATCCCTGTGAGCAGTTTGGAAGTTGTTGAGGTCGACGTTTGCTCGCGTTCCGTCAGGTCGTGTGAAGTCGTCGTTGACGTCCAGCGACCAGTTGCCAAACAGACCTCGCGTTTGATTCTATAGGAATAAATAAATACAACGTAACGACATAGCTAAAAATTAAGAATTATCGAGATCTTGGGGCAAGTTTAGAACTTAAAATCTTGCATCCCGATAAAAACCAACGGGCAGCAGTCCACCTGACACATTACTCGTCACCCATCGTCGGAGGGTCATCCCTTTTCAATGAAGTATGAGGAACATCCCCCTGTTCGTTATATACCTCTAAAACATTATATTGTGCTGCCAAAGTGTGGGTTTCCACTAATAAAAAAATTAGCTTCTCATAATCTGATTCTCTGATACATACCTAAATGTAATCAACAATCGGCTAGTTTTCAAGTGCTACCATAAGCGATAGTTTACCAACTAAGACACGAAAAACCAAGCACAAGCCAAAAAAAATCATTTGGCATCTCTATATTCTCTCTGTTTTCCCTGACTCACCATATAATTCCAGGGCAGATAGACCCTCGCAGTCATGAAACCCCTGTTCTCCACCACCTCGATACCGGCGCCAGATGAGAACATGATCACGATCTCGGACTGATTCAGTAAGTACATCGGCTGGTATACTGTCACACCTGGTTGGAAAATAAAGAAGACGAGGAAACTAAGGGGGCATTATCATGGTAAAGGGGGTAATATTCAGTGGTGAAGTCCGAAAACAAGCCCGTTTCGATTGCTGTACCTTTATAATTTTCCATTTTTGTGAATGATGACGTTATTTTGTTTTGTACCAAGCAAAAAAAACAACATTCACTTTCCAATGATAAAATCGAATCATAAAAAAAATCTCAACAATCTCGTCGTATTATTGATTTTTCATGAGCACTAAGCGTATTCTTGGGCCAATATTTTGTTTCGAACCAGAAGAACTACAATGTCGCTGAACGTTACCTGGGAAGTATTGCACCCTGAGAGCAGGCCTGTCGAAGTACACCCTCTTGTTGTCTGCAAACACGTCGAGTCTGTATCTCCATTGAGCATGCTGCGGACGCAGACGAACCTGGAAAAGATATTTATGATATTTATTTTTGAAAACTTGAAGACATATAAGTTCATCCAGTCCAATCTAGATGAAAATTCCTCTAAAAGCATGATTCAAAAAGTCTATCAATTGTCCTATTCTATGTATCTGTTTTGAAGCCAATAACCTAAATGAAAAATACATTTAGTAAATTCAAAACGGTTTCTTTATGGGACTGTGTTTGGACCTCTTTTGATCCATTCCGTAGTACCCAGCAATAGGTCTACTCGAGCAGTAACTTCGACTTTTAGAAAAATCTTCTGTTTAGAAGAGCGTCATTCGTCTTTGTGACAGTCTCTTTTCACTCGTACTGTTGTCCACGCCGATATGAAAGTAGAAAAGGGTTTTTTGTAATAGATCTTACCTCAACTGGCACAGAGTTATTGGAAGCTGCGACGACAGACGTGAGATGCGTCGCGTTGACTCGTCCGTGGATGTTACGCGACACTTGCTCGAACCTGCCCTGTACGTCCAGCTTCAACTGCGGGTGGTCCACTCGAACCAACACGTATTCACCTAGGGAGGAATAAGTTGTAGATTGGGATTGAGAAAACTGGCATACAGTTCAGTTTTGTTTCTGAGAATGTTCATCGCCTTATCTAGCAAAAATCTTAGGAAGAGATCGGCCTTCTCCGGAAAACCATCTTTAAATTTTTAATTTGGGAGTGGAAGATACCAAAAATGCTTGAAATACCGACGACGCTAAAAGAGATCTCTAAAAGAGTCTCGTAATCAATTGGGATTTTGGAGAATGATGAAGTTCCTGAACTACTTACTCGATATTTATATTGATTAGGAGTAGAAGGTTGAAGTAAAAACTTTACCTTTTCCGTTGAAGGTATACTGTAGATCGTCGAAAGTTACGATGTGGGGGTCTCCGAATATTCCTGCTACTCCAGGCGACTGGTAAGCCACGCAGTCTTGTGAAGGACGCCGCTCAAACCTGTTAGGATGAACAAATTCTTATGATTTTGAAGTTATAAGTTATAATTCGAAATGAAATATTATTAAAAATAGCAGTTTCAGAAATAGGGCACTTCGAATATAAAAAAATTCTCAATAAAAAAATACGGTTTTATATTTTATTTTGGTGACGTGAAGGTACTTGTGTGCACTGTAGTTATATTGAAGTAATATTAACTAACAGTTATTAGGTCATATTTATATTTCAATCAGTATTTAAACTGTGAAGAGTCAAGAATAAAGTATAATTAGACCAACCTGAATGTTTCACAGCCAACGGCCTGTTCTTCTTGCCACATGCAGCACTGGTAGAATGGAATCATGTCGTGGAACCAATGGGACAGCGATGGGACCTAGACAATGAAACCGTACATATTTATTCAATGCTCTAAACCAATAAAGAAAAAGCTCAAACTTAAATTTGAATGCGAAGTGTTTTAACTTCTTCACAGAATACACATGGCAACATTGTTTCCACTAGGAAAACATATGCTCACAGCATTCATATCAAAATAGTCAAAAATCTGTCAATGGGCTTTATGCTGCGGTCAAAATCAACGCTTCGCTTGATGGGTCTTACCTTGTTGGCCTCGTTGTAAGGAGTGAAGCCGAAGTCGTGGGACCTCAAGGGGCGGGAACCCCACATCTGATCGTAGGACAACATGAGGAAACCGTTCTTGTCATAGCAGCACTGCTGGCCGGAACCTTCCGCACTGTGGATAAAATGAAGAATGCGATGAACCATATAAAAAAATAAAGTTGGTGGTTCCTAAAAATATTACTGCAGTATTACGGCTTATTCTAAAATAAACGGTTTTAAACGATCATCACACCTTATGTTATCAAAGAGTATAAGAGGTAGGTACTTAAAGTTAAGATTAGATTTTCGTTGGGCTCCTTGAGTTATAAGTCGAGCTACACGATAACTGACAAATGCTTGCACTGACTGGACAGGTCCACTCAAATCTGTGTGGTTCTTTCTTCAAAAGACCATCTCAGACACTAATCTGCATAGTCCTCATGTGAATTGAGCAAGATTATATCTGGACTTCAAAAAAGACTATGACCTCTGAGTTTGTTTTGGCTGTTTCTTCTCAGATTAGTCAGGAACGAAACACCGGCCCCGTCAAGTTTAAAAAAAATGACGTGTAAAAGTGTTTGTAAAAACCTACTTGCAAAATAAACATCATTTATCATTTATCAGATTCAAAATTCGGTGGTAAGACTTATATTGAACACAATTTCTTTGAATATTGAATTCTTCTTTTTTTTACCTTGGCGCTCCACTTCTGACACAATGCACACTGCCCCAGTGGTACCGACAGGTGGGGTTCGTGTCTTTGTCACAAGCCACGTCCGGCATGAACCGCCCCTTATCTAACAACGCATGCTCCAACGTACAAGGGCAGACCCACACTTGAGAGGCAAAGTTCTTCAGGAAACGATCAGTTCGAAGCCAATTGTTGCAAAGGGCGTTTGGCCAGCGTGCACCGTGAATCCTTTCCCATTGAGGGGCGAAGTACCAACCCAAGGGGATTGGACGACTCCAAAGCACTCTGTGGAGAGACAAATACAATTTTATAAATTAAGGAAAAGAATATCATCCAGATAGATTACAAAACTTCATCAAACGTACAAAAAAAATATTCTGAACACATTTATTATAATGGTACTCGTATATATATTAAACAACTTACGGCGATATCGGAACGTTTTTAAAGACTTCAGGAGTAGTGAGATTGATCTGCAGGAACCCAAACTGCATGTCATTATGCAAGAAGTTATCCCTGTTCCTAAAGTTCTGAGGATTGATCACATATTCTCCTGTATTAGCCACTCCTACTTCTATCATGTCTATATATTCAAGTTGTGGTCTTATGGTGATTTCCTTGTATCCCCATAAGCTGATCTGCAGTTGGACGTTAAGGTTGGTGGTCAAGTTGAAGCGGTCCCAAGTTATTCTGACCTCTGGTGGATACCTCTCGTGGACTGAGTTGTCGGTGAAGAAAATCTTTTCTGTAGCGGTGGCAGGAGTTTCTGGGGATCAGGAGAATGTTAGAAAGGAGGTTTACCTACTAAATTGTAGAGACGTGCAAAAGTTATCATAAGTTATACATGACTCCTGAGATCTGAGCAAATCCAAAATAAAATCACGCAAGTATTTTGTCGAAATACAACGAGCTTCTTAAACCTAAATGTATAAGAACAAAACTACTCTTACAATGGATGAAATATTCCAGTTTGTCAATTTTTCCATATTATGTACTGATTATAATTTCACAGTAAAAAAAAACAGTAACTTACCAACAAAATACTTTCCCTTCCACTTATAAGGTTCATTGTTGATTGCAATTTCGAATCTCGCATACCCGTTATGCCAGAACCTGGGTTGCACACAAATAGCTCTGTTGACATCCACCACGGCTCCTATGACGGACTCCGTATCGAATCGACAGGTGATCCTGTCGTTAGGGTTGAAGCACGGACCAGTGATGTTGACGATGGTACCTCCCAACATGTTACCGCTTTCAGGAGCGAACATTAGAGGGAGATTCGCCCCATCTAGTGATTAGAAAAGAAGTTTGTTTTAGTAGAACTTTATACTGTCTAGCATTTTCCCAATTATCTCGCCATCTTGGGGTGGGCTTCCAGTCTAACCGGATGCAGCTGAATACCAGTATTTTACATGGAGAGACTGCTTATCTGACCTCCACAAACCAGTTAGTACTGGTTATACGATACCCCTTTAGTAGAACTTTATACATCTTCAAATATTTATATTTTCACTTAGGTGTATGTTAATTTTGAATTTGATTTAACCTCTCCAAGTAAGCAGGAATGTGTAACAGCTTATCATAACTTACCGATATCTTTGTTACACGTCCCCATCAGTATTTTCTCGTCTATCCTGAATATGTGTCGTCCGGGGAAGCCGTTGGCCCATCCTCTGCCCGTCAGGTCTCGAAGTACCGAAGCCTGCGAATACGGCTTGTATTCGTAGCTTTGGGTTCCGTTACCAGCATTGAAACCGATCTGTAAGATGTATGTGTGACTTAATCGTTTTTTAATGTGTTTGAGGTGCTACAATTTAAGCTGGCATTTTATAACAGCTTAGCTCTTGCTCAGTTCTGATTTTTATTTTTAAAACGGTTTCTTTGATTATTCCTCACAATTCAAATCCAGTTTAAAGACGACATTCATGGAATCGACCTTCTGCACTACCAGAGTAATCGAAAGTGCCTTGTCATAATTTTAAAACTTAAATATTTCATGTGCTTGTTCTTAGAAATGGAACAGAACAATAGGTACTGTTTGATGGCCAAATAGAAAAGTACCTGAACTGAGCTCCTTGAAAACTAACTTAACTACTACTGATTTAGTACTGCTATGTACTTACGTAAGCCGGCACACCACCTTCTCCAGTGGTGGTATCACCACCAGCTTCAGTGTGTGAGCTCCAGTTGATCTCCAAATAGTTGAAGATCGCGTACGTGAACACTTCATCCGTTGCCAACACCATTTGGAAAGTGTTCGTCTGTAATGGTTATATTGATTAGTTTCTGAAGGAAAATAAATTGATATAAAAGAGTATTGATACTTCACAGAGTGGTTTGACAGTGAGTCAAAACACTGTGTCGTAGATATTTGTATGCTGTCAAAGATTTACTATTTTATTTAGGTTCTTGCACTGTCGTTTACATGAGTTGTACAGGGCCAGTTATAGCTGCTTTGACAGATTTTTGCGTTAAGTTGGTAGTCAGTGCTTACATGGATATAATTTTATAAATGCACACGGACATTGTGTTCCAATTTTAGATTCTATAAAACTTTATCAAACTCACCATAAAAAGCGAGTTGTCAATTCCTCCAGCAAAGGACATGTTCTTCCAGGTGATGGTTACCGCATGCTTTGGGAAGAAGGTCTCGGAACCGATGACACCCTGACGGACGTCCCAGGTCACACGCTCCCTCATCTCAACTCCGAGCTGGTCTGTGCGTGTCTAGAGGAAAATAAAGAAATTTTATGTTAAGTGACGTACTTGTATGGAATGTACTTACTGTTTAAGTTGGGATGATCTTATAATATAAAGATGTTGATGATGACCAATTGGGTTAAAACCTGCATATGTTAGTGAGAACTACTACTACTAATTCAGGAATAATCTGTTTAGCTACTTACGTAGGTGTAGACAACTGCATATCAGTAGTAACACCCGAACTACAAAAAACCGCCATATTTGAAACGAGCTGCAGAAGTCAAATTATTACTATGGATGTGCAGCTGACTGTTTCTGTGGGATTTACATAAATCCTGGGCCTAAAAGAAATCTATAAAATGTAGTTGAAGATGAACTTATAGAACATAATAATGAATGAATGACTATTACATTTACGGCCTTTTTCAATAACTTACTAACAGGTAACGGAAGGTTGCTATCTCTGTTTGACACTTAGCTTAGGGACCGTTAGAAACAAAACGTCACAGAAAAAAAAAAAAGTAGGAGAGTTATAGGAAATGGCCGTTAGAGAGTAAAAAAAAACTCCTATTATAATTTACCTGCAGATCTCTGTCCATCCTGAAGTAAACTCCAGGTCTCCTCTGATCAGGGTCTTCCTGCCGCTGGCTTCCGATACGGCACTTGCTGAAGAAGATACCGATGAACGAGGGGTCATTGACATCCGGCCAGTCCCTGACAGGGAACGACAGGGGGTAGGTGTAGTGATCTGGGGGGTCGCTGAAGTAGATGTAGCCGTTCATTGAAAGCTGGAGAAAGAAGAATCAAATTATACACTAGAATCAGTTTTTCTAACAAAGATATTTTTTTTTTAAATTAGCATTGATATCTTCATATTGGGCAGTAAAGCAGCAGTGAAAGCGTATTGTATAATTTCCACTTGCTTAGGTAAAGGAAAACATCGTTAGGAAACCAGCATGTCTGAGAGATATTTCTCGACGGTATGTAAACTCACCCTGGTGTAATTAAACCTAAACCCAAAGAACGGAAGCTGAAAGTTGAAGTTCTTATGGATCTGAGGAGTGGACGTGTGGATGTCCCTCTGGTAGTCTCCGATGCCCTCGTTGCCTCCCTGGTCGTAGAACCAGTACATGAAGTTGCCTCTGATCTGGGCAAGTCTGGCAGTGGTGATGACGTAGGGCTGCCCATTGTTCTGGTAGCTCGTGTCGGGGAGAACTCGGCCGTCGATGTGGGCTGGAAAATAATCATGTTGTGATTTTGAGTACTTCATTCCACTATCTCGTTATCTGGGCGCAAGCGCAGCTGAGTATGGGCTCCAGGGTTCAATTCCCGGGCTGCGGGACTGTCGAAAGAGATACCGCGGCCCTGGAACACAAAGGGCCAAAGGAACATGGATGGGTTTTAGTCAGTAAAAGTCTGACACTCCTTTCCGCTCCGCCCAAAGCGGGAGGGGGGTCATTTGATGATTTCCCATCCAAAAAAAAAAGGTTTCAATTTCCAATAGTCTAAAGGCTAACGGTTATTATCAGCATTTTCCATCAGGAATTTCTCATCTCGGATTTGTACCCAGTTGACACCTCTACCTAAGCCTTCAAGGATATAGGCGTAATTTTATATCGTGCATTTCATATAGAAATCATATCATTCATATAGGTATTCCCTTGAAGGTCAATCCATGAAGTAAGTGACGGAATCAGTCGTTTACGATCAGATTGTGATTGATAATGATGGTGATGGACGAGGAACTGAACTAATGTGTAGTAGTTTTTAGTACGCTAATGAAAACGATCATAGCTGTAAAAAAGGAAAGGTAGTGAATCTCGTTTTATTTGTTATTCTGTTGATCTTTTTTCGTAAAATGACTATTACGAGTCTTGTACAATTTCAAGAGCATCAAAGTTGCGAGTTCCATTATTTTTTCAATGGCATAACGATCATCATTTTCAACATCCTTCAATTCATTCGCTGTAGTAAAACAATAATGATTTATCAATACGTAATTCGTGAAATGTTCAAGCAAGTGTTCGTGGTTAGTATCGACGTTGGCTCCGATAATGATAAGCTATCAGTTTATATCGGACAAACAATTCCTAGTATATGAGCTGATGTCATTTTAGCACCTTGCAACGCCTCTTTGTTTCACCACTCTCTGTAAACAGGTTTTTATGCATCATTTTGTTTGTCTCGATATTTCTACTATAATCATCAATATCCATAGGCGCCGGCAGCAGGGTGCAAGGGGGTGAACTTGCACCCCCTAACGGAAAAGAAAATACATAGAAAAACCAGACATGCATCGAGCCAGGAAGCAAACATTTTCGAGCTCGCTTCGCTCGCTAGTACTCCTTTACTTTTTTCTGGGTATATGAACAAAAATAACCTAGTTTATCCGAAAATATCCTAATATATTCGAGCACGCTCAGACATCTTATGTTCTTTGCGTTCCTAAGCTTTTTTTAGTAAATAGGCAGAATTAGCCGTATTATAAGGGACAAAAGAAAACCTATCAAATTCGAAACGAGTGCTAAAATTTTCTAGCTCGCTATTTTTATACTTTTTTAATTAAGGGACTTTTCGGGATAGATTGACCAAGTTACTCCTTAAATCTAACATAATCCGAGGTGCAGTGCAAAAAAATTCGAGCTGATTTTCATGGAACTGAAAGGTGCACCTCCCTGGGAAAAAATCCTACCGGTGCGCGGCGCCCATGTCAATATCTGTTATTATAATATCGTTGGGCTACCCAAGATAAGACTTGAATCTCTGACGGCTGATCAAGATATATCTCAATATAATGCTAAATCTGTAATGTGTTTTGTTTTTGTAACCACCCTGGTGAACGAGGAGTAATGAAACTTTGTTCCATAAATCGTAATATGGCAGCAGATTGAGACAAAAAGTAAGAAGAGCTCGTGCCAAAATAATAACGGCCGCACAGATCGATTCTTCAAGGGTAAGTCGTGCTTCGTGCGGTCCATGGCCCTTTACGGGGCCCCGGTGTGGGCGCGTTCATTGAGGCGGCGAGCCGCCCACTACCTGAACGCGCCCCAAAAGGTGGTAGCCGTAAGGCTGGCCCGTGGGTACCGCACGATCTCCCGTGAGGCGGCGTGCCTCCTTGCCGGATTGCCGCCATGGGATCTGGAGGCAATAGTACTCGCGCGCCTGCACGAATGGCGCGCGGAGGTGCTACGCCGGGGGGACACTCCGCTGCCGCGGCAAATTGTCGCGCAGCGGACAGACTTCCGGCATGATCTCATGGCGACATGGAGAGAGCGACTGTCGCAACCCCGTGCAGGGCACCCGCCACGTCCCCTCTTTGAGGAGTGGCTTGAGAGACGCCACGGCGTCCTCACCTTCCGCCTGACGCAGGTCCTCACCGGACACGGTTGTTTCGGGAGGTTCCTGCACCGAATCGGGCGGGAGGAAACGCCCGGGTGTTTCCATTGCGAGGATCGACCGGAGGACACGGTGGAGCACACGGTGGAGGTGTGCCCCGCGTGGGCGGAGCACCGCCGTGTCCTCGAAGCGGCGATTGGCGGCGGCGACCTGTCGCATCCGGCCCTGGTGCAAGCCATGGTCCGGAGCGAAACGGAATGGGACGCCGTCACCTCCTTCTGCGAAGCAGTAATGCTAGAGAAGGAGGTGGCGGAACGTGAGAGGGAGAGAACCTCACAGCGTCCCGGCCGCCGCGGGAGACGCCCCGGGCTTCGGGGGCCACCACGTGGCCCCCGGCCACCGTAGGCGCGAGCCTGTGGACTGTGGGCTATGGGCTAGCTCGCCGTCCGTCCGTCTCATGACGACAGGCCGTGTCGACGGCGCGTTCGTGTTCCACGCGCGCCTCAAAGAGAGTCAGCAATAGGAAGGGGTCCGCAAGGACCGATGCCTGCCGGGGTTGCGGGACTGTTCGAAAGAGATACCGTGGCCCCGGAACACAAAGCGCGATGAAGGAACATGGATGGGTTTTAGTCAGTAAAAGTCTGACACTCCCTCCTGCTCCGCCCAGACCGGAAGAAGTCATTTGATGATTTCCCATCCGAAAAAAAAAAAAAAAAAATAGGGTAAGTCGTGCTTGACAAAGACGAACATCAAAATAGTAAAAGACTATCAAGCATAATACATAAGTGTGTACCATGGCAATTTCTACCTATGTGATAACTGGCTAGTACTGTTGTTGAGTTTCAGAGTTTTCAGCCGGAAATAACTACTTTATGACTAAATTGCTTAAGTTTCATTAGCAAGCACATGTAGTTTGTCATTCATTCAGTCTGACTCATTAGAATTAACGCGAATAGCTATCAAAGTACCTATCTAGCTTGTTTAATTTAGATAAAACGGGGATTTTGTCTCATAGTCACTAATATCTCGATTTCAATTTAGTAAATAGGTTTAATTAAGTAGTATTAAATTACACTGCAATAGGGAATATGCATGAAATACAAAACTCTTTATTATTATTAAAAATGTCTTGTATTGGCCCATAAAACATTGTGGTACACTTGTTTAAGTTGATAATACATCACTTATTTTACAATTTACTGTTATATGAAGCATGTTTTTGTTGAAAAAACGGAATGCACTCTCAAAACGCGTCGTCCTCGATAAAGTCGGTAAAGTCAAAGCAAAGTCTATGTGTCAAAAAAACACTTTCATTTGAAATTTATAATATTGTTATTGCAATTTTTACTTGAATAAAGCACATACAATAAGTAAAATTATTCTATTAAGGGCAAAAAAATTGGTGTAAACAAGGCAGATTGTGGTAAATGACGTCACATCATGGCCGCGACTGCTACCGACGTTTGAACTGTCATAGAAAATTGCAGGAATTTAATATTATTTTCAGCGACAAGCAGTAGTTGAACTTAACTTTTAATACTTTTCTTGGGTTATTGGTACTGTATTTTATTGATTTAAGTGAAGAAAAAATATTTTTTTTTTCTATTGTTCCTTATTGTTATTTTAACCAATGAATGATATGACAAGAAAAGAAGTGTCTGATGAGATGATGAGTAATAGAGAAGTATGGAAGAAGAAGACATGCTGCGCCGACCAGAAATAATTTGGGATAAGGGGAAGACAATGATGAGTATGATATTATCTTAACTAATATTGTTAAGAGGTAGTTTGTTTGTTTGATGTTTGGATTTAGGAGGTAATCATCGGAACTACTGATCCGATTCAGAAAATTTCACAAACGGGAAGCTGGAGCTACATTCGCCGAGTGTCATAGGTGTTACCGAGTGTATAGATAGTGTGTAGTGATATTCAAATGTTTTTGTGGTATAATTCCCGACCATAACGCGAGCAAAGCTGCGGGCAAATGTTACTAAATTGATCTTTGGAAAGACTACTACGAAAATAAAAAGATTATCTATAGTACTAAGTAGTGTTTTAGTAGATACTAAGAGAATAAACATCATTTTATTCACACCAACATTTGATTAAATGCAAGCTAGTACGACCAATGATAGCTGGTATTTCAAAAAATAAAAGAATATGATAGCAATGTACATAACCTTATATTACGTTTGGGCGTGGTTTCAAATGTGCCAACTAAAGTAAGCGAAACTGATAAATAATAATAATGTTAAAGTAGGCACGTGTAGATAATATAACTAAATAATGGGGGCTATCGCGCATGAATTCGCCGCTAGAGGCGTTCGTGTAGAGTAAGGTCTTCCGAAATGTCAGATGTCATACAGTGTTCGTGCGTTGCGTGCTTTTTTATCACGTATTTATACTAATACTCACGATCGATTAATACGACGATCTAGATTGAGCAAGTCCTGATTAATTATGACTTGAAGATTTTAAGTAGCAACATAAGATCTTATTTGTTAGTACTTGGAGGTAGAATGATTTTTTAAATGTTTCATGCTTGCTAATTTTAGGAAGAATATTGTAAATATGTATCTAGAGCTTACACTATGTTATTATACGTTATAAAATAAACTTTTTTTGAAGTTATTAGTACTTTAAAGTATTAAATAGAATTATTGACAGGACTTTACGCTACAGTGCGCCATCTGGTGAGCTCAAAAACGATAGCCCTCATTGTATTCGATCTAACAAGAATATGAGATAACTACAGAAGAGAACTTAATCAGATCTGGATTATGAAATGGTTGATAGGTACTCCCTTAATGACTTTTTATAATAAAGAGATGAAGAGAGAGAACTTAGATGACAACATCATTTTGATGACATGCATTTAGAATGGAGAAAAAGATACAAATTTAAGCTACCAACCACGATTACTAAAAGCACGCTAAACACGCTAGGCTGCTTTTGTCGATTCGCTTGATAGAATCATCATCATTAAAACAGAGAAAATAAAACGATACCAAAGAAATTTGCGAAAATATACTTCCTGACTTCAATTTCGATAGGACTCGAATATAAACAGCATTTAAAACAATACAAGCTACATATTTATTACAACGTTGACTCTGTTTCTGTGCGCGCTACATTTGACCCAAAAACGTAATCCTCTGACAACACAGCGATGAAATCATTTTATTCTTACTAATTGTAGGTTATGAAAGTCTTGAACTCATTTAACATACAAAACGACCTATGAGATCTTTGATTTTTGAGTCCTATGCTTTTGATCCACGCATGCTTGAGAATTTAGAAGTCTATGAAGCTAAAGCTGCAGGTGATCATGACATCGTCGATCATAATAGGCATGACGACAGTATCAAAAAATTGCAAATCTATTTAGTCCGTCAGTTAGAGTACCGTATTGGAAATTAATGGACACATATTTGTGTTTTTGTAAATCAATGAATATTGACAAAGATAAAACGCATCAAAACTCGGGAGTGGGGGCTCGTGACGTCAGAACTAGCTAAAAATTATACCTGGGCGTGACGTATTCAGAATTTTAAAAGCGTCATATCTTCGTCAATTTTGATTTACGTAACAAAAGAAAATAAACGGGTCAAATATTTTCTGATAATCTAACTGACGGACTAATTAGTTTTTTTTGTCGTCTCGCCTATTGTACATAGGCCTTTGTAATGGTGCAGTCCCAGTCAGCATTACTTAACCCATCTTTCTCTACTTATACTTTGTAAGATGAGCCAGGTCAGGCAGAAACTGTATTATCATAATTACAGACTTGTTTCATATAATGGACCAAAAATTTTCAGGTTTAGGTTCGTCAATATGCGTTTGTGAGTAATCCTTATGCTATTTTGGATACCCTTCAACATTTCGAATTCACTATCTCCTAACCTCTAGGGTAACATATATAACCATTAGGGTAAAGTTCGATTATCTCGACTCAAAATATAACTGTTTAATTACAACCATTTACAGATCCAGGTAGTTTTGGATTATGAGCTATTATAGAAGCTTTCACAAGGCATTGTAATTGCGAAAAGGCTCTAGTTATGCCTTGTGATGTAGATCTCTATGGAGAAGAACTGGCAAGGCACTCATGAAGGCATAATAATTGATTTAGTGAGAATATTTTTAGGTCTGGATGTTCGGCTGTCATTTGTACATGCTCTGGCACTTCAAGTATTACCCGATGGGGATTCCTACTATGAAGTTTTGAGCATGACGCATATAGAAATTATTGTTTTGGCACCAGCCTCATTTGCGTCATGAAATTCCTATACCACGATTATTCATTCATTCCATCGAAAAGTACTTCATACGGGGCCCTAGCGCAAACACGAACCGCACTTGACCGGCTTTTTTATCTCCTGATAAAGTGCGTAGCCCTTATCTGTAGTTCTGTACTTAATTGGTATAATCCGTCACATTTCAAAAGTCGTCTGCATTTAACTTTCTGCAAAAGTGATGCATTTGTTTTTTTTTTGTTGAGTAATACCATGTAAGGTGCGGCCCTTATCATAGATTAGTAAATCATTTATTTGATTGTATTAAATGAGTAATGTAGCTTAATGTTCTTTTTAAAGTAAATTCTTGCGTTTGTTTCATAAAATAGCACGTTTGTGATTAACCGTTTCTTCATTGATGTTATTACATACATCAATGAAGCTCAGATGGCCTCGCAATTACTTGGTTGCGTTTGTACTATACAATATGGGATCAGGGTAGTTCATTGCATCCTTAATTACCTAGTCGAACAGCCTTTGTATTATTATATACTGAATGGAATGACGTCATTGAAGATTTATGTACATTATGATTAACGGTTACTCATCTTGTCACATGTGAATCATCCTTAAAACTACACAATATCTAGGAGATTACAGGTCATAAACATTTTGGGAAGCCTTAATTTCCAGGATGCCTTGTATGCTTATCCAAAACTAAGAACAGCAAGGTTCTATTTACGTACCTAGTTCTAAATCTCTTATCTCATCTTTTGAACATTGTCAAACATTTGGCAATGTTTGTCATTCGTCCCTTCTGTGTCATCAAAGAGAACCATGTGAGCCAACGTTTGAACAAACACACCAACGTACTATACCATTGATTAAGTATCATGTATCAGTAGACATAGCGAGGTCATGAATATCTTGGGTTTTTGTTGCTTAACAACCTTTGATATCTTAATTCGCGTTGTTTTATTTTAACTCAGTCTTTAACAAGAAAGTCTCTATATTTTCAGTAATGTCTCAAAGTAAATTGATCATTTAACTTACCGTATTCATTATTCGTAACTTGAGTGGAGCCTGGGATCAGCAGTTGTCTTTCACTCTGCTCGTTGTTGGCGTTGAAATCAACAGCGTCTAAATTTAGTGGTTCCTCACCAACTAGCCCATCACTGAGCTGGTACTTCCCACTCCTCACTTGCAGTCCATCCGTAGCACTCAAAATCTCCACTGGATTCGCGTCCTCAATTTCATCTTCCTTTACATCAATTTTCTCTGTAACTGTGTCGAATACTGTCGTGTCATCACTTATGATATTGTCCTCAACAACACCGTTTTTGATATTGTTTTCTATATTACTACTATCTTGTCCATAAACACTAATAACTAAGAGTGCTATTAAAGCTAAAACTTTAACACCCATTTTCACACTTTCTAAATGTTAATCACATTATTTTTTATCAGTTTTTTTGACGACAACAGGTGGCTCGCTATTGTGCTGGTCGACTAGAGCGTTGGAACATTGTGTGCCTGATGATATGGTATTATCTTTAAGAGATATGATAAGATAGCAAATAGGAACGTTAGGTGTGCCAAATTCTTTGTCCTAATCGTAGCCCTCGTATGTAGGGCTTTGCTATAATGGTGATAAATTGAGGTAAATTAAAGGTATTTTATCACCGTTGAAGTTTTATATATTATTTTGTTATAACGTGTCATGAGTCCCTGGACTCCCTGGTTAATAAGTAATCAAGCAAAACTATTATCTAGGCTAATTGTTAACTTAACTGGTAATTTAAAAACAGTGACTTTATCTGGACACATAACTTACATTTAAATATAGAGTTATTTCTCTACATGACCGTCACACTATCTGAATAATTCAGAAATATCTTATGCAAATATCTTCTGTAATCTTAAAAACTAAAAAGTTGAACTGTATATTTCATTAGTGATTTATTTTAAAGATTTAAAATATAAAATAGAAAAAGAGAAGTTTTTTCACTCAAGTTTTCGGGCACACAACATCACCTTATAAATTTTATTACAAATGAGTTATTTTATGAAATCTATTTTTTTTAATAGGTCTTATCAATGACCTAAAACCTCATCGCTACAAACTTTTTTCGTTTACAAACTTTACATATACGTATATGCATACGTATATGTAAAGTTTGTAAACAAATAATATTCTTAAATAAATTCGTTAACATGCATTTTGATTTTTACAGAACAACACAAATGTTATTTTGCGTTAAGATAAAGTAGGTAATTTAAATGGTTTACCATGAGTAATTTAATTGCACTTTAAAATAATTGCCAAAACATAAATATTTAGATATAGATTCAGAAGCGATTCGAGAGCTATGCAAGAGCATAATGTCCAGCAGTGGATGCAAGAGAAGAAAGAATGACGATATTTCATGTATGTATTATGAGTGTGATATGATATCTAAAGATTTTCTTTTTTTTAAATAGTTGCGCAGTTGCAAATGTATTGAGTTGACAGAAATTAGTTATGTTTAAAGGTATTTATTTACCTTTAAATAACTAATATTATAAGTGCTCTTCCGTACTTACATTTTTTTTTTTTTTTTTTTTTTTCGGATGGGAAATCATCATCATCTCTTTCGAATAGTCCCGCAACCAGAAACTGATCTATAAACTTGTTGAATACCTGAATAATATTTTCCATGTTGAACAAATGAATAACAAATATAATCTATAACCAGCACTAAAAAAAGTACCGAATAAATCGGTTTCCAGTGATGTGTGAGAGCTATTGTAGTTTGTAAAAATAGACATGATATAATAGTAGATCCGGTTTGAATGGTACGGGACCCCATTAAAGACTCTTGAGATGCATATATGCTGTGGTCTGGCAAAACACCGGCATTGCCTCTGGTGTCCTCAGATGTCTAATCGTGGATAGGCCAAGCCATATGACCGGTTCAGGTGGCACAACGACCTGGTCAGAGTAGCAGGTAAGGGCTGGAAACGGGAGGCCCAGGATCAGGTAATTTAATGTATAATGGAAGAAACCTACACTCAGCATTAAGAGGATAGGGGAGAAGCATCCATAGCAGGTGATGATTATTTAAGTGACCTGTCTACTAATTGTTTTTTTTTGACATTGTTCTCACGAGAGTTAGTAGTTCTCAGAGATTTATACGCATTGGAATGGGCAACTTACAGTCCATTCAAAGTTACTACATCTTGTGGCTAGACTGTAGCTTCAACTTCATGTTTTTGAACAAAAGTGCTTATACCTACCTAACTGATCTATTTGAAATGAATGTTTTGAGTTTGAGTTCCATTATGTTAGGTTGAATTTTTATATCATTATCAAAGTGTTCAGTAATCGACGTATGTACTTAGGTAATCGTATATAGGTACTTGTTTTATCAATAGATAACATTTGTTTTCTCGCTATTTACTGAACGTATTCACCGTTCGCCTACTGGGCGTGGTGATTCACGTTTTCAGTTATTTTTCACCAGAACATCCTTTACGGAAATAGTGCTAATGTGTCATACCGGATCTTGTTTGTTGTCTTGGAATTGCCAATGAAATTTTCAATGAATGAACGAGTAACGATTAGTAGAACGATAGATTAGAACGAGAGTAACGATTTCAACAGTAGCAGGGTTATAATAGGTATGATTGAATAAAATATATTATATATTATAGATTGTATAAAACATTATGTTACTTTGAGATTCATTAATAACTTATTCACTGTGGCTCTGCCCCATACTAAGATTTTGTCATATGTCGATGACACAGCACTGCTCATTGATGGACCAAACTGGGAGCAGGCCAAGGGCCATGCGGAAGACGCCTTTAGAATTGTTATGAATTGGCTATCGGGCAATCTGTTAACACTTAAACTAGACAAAACATTGTTCGTAACTTTCTTCCTTTCACAGAAAAGCCAACCTCAACCAGAGACATACACAATTCAGGCGCATTGCTGCGACTCTGCCAACGTCTATTGTGACTGCCTCCACATTAAAAGAACCTCAAGTGTTAAATACCTTGGAGTCCAGGTCGATTGTTTGCTAAGTTGGAAGATGCACATTGATGAACTCGTCCCCCGCATTCGCAAGCTCATCTTCGTTTTCAAGAAACTCAGATCAGTGGCAGATCTTAAAACACTCAAAACAGTTTACTTTACGCTTGCTCAGTCTTTGCTGGGGTACTGTATATCTGTCTGTGGTGGTACCTTTGCAGTCAGTATGTTACGTATTGAAAGAGCACAAAGAGCGGTCCTTAAAGTCATGTGCAGAAAACCCTTCAGGTATCCTATCGCACTTCTCTAAAAAGAGTGTGAAGTCGCGCAAACATGCCACTATACCACAGTCCCTACGGCTGCGAGGAGGGAAACGTAAAAGAACTAGACTGTGTAGCACGGAGAGACACAGAACTGCTCTAGCTCAGAGGCATAATTGGATTCTGGGTTCACGGGTTTACAATAAAATCAATACTGTTCTAAATATTTGCCTTCTCACCTGACACCACAATGTAAGAATTCTGTAAGTGATTGGCTAAACGGTCTCACCTATGAAGAGTCTGAGAGACTTATACAATTAGCGGGGTGACTGTAAAAGTTACCAACACATACCTTCTAGAATTTAGGACACACACTGCCCCACAAACACACACATACATACACACACACACACAAACATACACAAACCACAACACTCAGCACGATCATACATGCATTATCTTCTTATTTTTTTTTTCTTTTCCTTTTTTGTTTGTTTCTTGTTTGTTTGCTTAACCTTATTTAAGTCAGTTTTTATTTTAATCTCATTTTTAATTATTATACTATTGCGATTATATATATTTGCGATTTCTTTTTTCTCAAAATTAAATTATGTAAACAACTACCTAGCAGGTCCGGAGGAAGGTGACAGCATTCGTGATACAGGGTAATCCTAGTACGAGTGCCAAAGCACTCCTTTGTTGTCACCTAAGTGCACATCGTATTTGACAAAATTAGTGTTGCCCAAAATCGGTCTTGGTCTTGCAGTCTTGGTCTTGTTCTTGCATTTTTGTAAGACCAAGACCAAGACCGACTTATTGTAGCAAGACCAAGACCAAGACTGAACCCTGCAAGACTTGAGCAAGAACAAGACTAAGCCTGCAAGACTCTTGCGTCTCGCAGTTAAGTCAAACTGAGATTTGGGCGTTATAGTAGGAATTTGGTTTCAATCCCGATTTTGATAGACGTTCCCCAGTTTCAAAACCGTATTGTCATAACACTAAAAGGTATTGTATTGATTATTATATATTTCGACTATTTATTAAGTAGGTAGCCTGTTACTTACAAATATGTTCCCATGTGAATGTGTTTTTATCACATGGGAACACCCATGTGATAAAAATGTATCTAGCATAACTTTCTAGCAAAGTTCATACCTTGTAGGTATTATGTTATGCTTGTATAAGTCTAATGTGCAGATCTAACGTTAGTAGGTTGGTAATTATTATGTAGGTACTTATGTTTCAAAGTTTATATTATCACGGTACCAGCTGCGAGGTATACCTAACTAGCCAGTCGTCTAAACTGAATAGATCGATAGCTCAACTGGCCCGAGGGCTAGCACGTACCTTACGTTTACCGACTCGCTATCTTTACTCAAGGTCTCAAGAACACGATACCTGTACGCCAGGCATCGCAGGCTCCGCATTCGCTTACCGAATGCGGCAGCAATCGAGGCGGTGCTTTATGAGGGGTACAGAGCGGTGAAGACCGCTCTCCGCGAGGCTGTCCTGCGGGCCAGGGATCTGGCCCATGAGGAGATGCTGGGAACTCTCGACAGAGAAAAACTAACCCCCACTGACGCTGAGTCTCCGGCCTGAGCTCGTGGAGGACGTGGTGAGCGTTCTGTTCCCTTAGCGAGGGGAACATCCACCTCCCGCCTATGGCTCCGCCACCTGCGATGCTGGAAGCAGATCAACAAGACGACGACGGCAACGCTCCGGAAGTGACTGGGGTAGACCTGAGAGTGGCGGTACGCAGGCTCAGTGCCAAAAATACGGCCCCGCGACCCGACGGCTTGCCTGGCCTGCCTGGCAAGCCTGGGTCCTGGCCTCGGAGGCTCTCGGGCCCCGACTGGAGGGGCTCCTAAGCGCATGCTTGGAGAGAGGCCAGTTCCCGATTCGTTGGAAGACGGGGAATCTGGTCCTCATTCAGAAGCCGGGGCGCCCTGCGGACTCTCCGTCCGCATACCGGCCCGTTGTGCTGCTCGACGAGGTGGGCAAGCTCTTTGAAAGAGTCATTGCAAACCGCCTCGCCGAGCACCTTGCGGGGACAGGGCCGGAGCTTGCGGAACACCAGTTCAGTTTCCGCAAGGGGCGGCGCTGTACGGTGGACGCCATCATGCGCGTGAGAGCCCTCACGACGGGAGATGCGGTGTCCAGGGGTGGGGTTGTCTTGGCGGTGTCTCTAGACATCGCCAACGCCTTCAGCTCCATGTCCTGCAGCTGCATTAGGGAGGCACTCCGGTATCACTGGGTGCCGACCTACCTACGTCGTGTGGTCGGGGATTACTTGACGGACAGAGCCGTCATCTACCCCGGTCGCAGCGGAGAATGGAACCGGCGAGAGATGTCGTGCGGTGTTCCACAGGGATCGGTTCTAAGGCCGTCCTTGTGGAACATCGGGTACGACTGGGTGCTGCGCGCTGACCTCCCTAGCGGCGTCAGCGTGGTCTGCTATGCAGACACGCTGGTGCTGGCACAAGGGGGGTCGCACTCGCACTCGCCTGCACGAAATGCGCGTGGAGGTGCTACGCCGGGGGGAAACTCCGTTGCCGCGGCAAATTGTCGCGCAGCGGACAGACTTCCGGCGTGATCTCATGGCGACATGGAGAGAGCGACTGTCGAACCCCGTGCAGGGCACGCCACAATAGTGGCGGTAAGTCCCCTCTTTGAGGAGTGGCTTGAGAGACGCCACGGCGTCCTTACCTTCCGCCTGACGCAGGTCCTCACCGGACACGGTTATTTCGGGAGGTTCCTGCACCGAATCGGACGGGAGGAAACGCCCGGGTGTCTCCACTGCGAAGATCGACCGGAGAACACGGTGGAGGTGTGCCCCGCGTGGGCGGAGCACCGTCGTGTACTCGAAGCGGCGATCGGCGGCGGCGACTTCTCGCGTCCGGCCCTGGTTCAAGCCATGGTCCGGAGCGAGATGGAATGGGACGCCGTCACCTCCTTCTGCGAAGCAGTAATGCTATAGAAGGAGGTGGCGGAACGTGAGAGGTAGAGAACCTCACGTCCCTGCCGCCGCGGGAGACACCCCGGGCGTTGGTTGCCAGCACGTGGCCCCCGGTCACTGTAGGCGCGGGCCTGTGGACGGTGGGCTATGGGCTAGCTCGCCGTCCGTCCATCTCATGACGACAGGCCGTGTCGACGGCGCGTTCGTGTTCCACGCGCGCCTCAAAGAGAGTCAGCAAAAGGAAGGGGTTCGCAAGGGCCGATGCCTGATGGGGCTGCGGGACTGTTCGAGAGATACCGTGGCCCCGGAACACAAAGGGATGGGACTAATCAGAGTCTGACACTCCCTCCTGCTCCGCCCAGAGCGGGAGGAGTTATTTGATGAATTCCGATTCGAAAAAAAAAAAAAACTCAAGTACACGTCTGAGTTACCGGGGAAGAAGGAACATGGATGGGTTTTTGCCAGTAAAAAACACTAACACTCGTCATTTGATGATTTCCCTTGCGAAAGAAAAAAAAAGGACACGTCTGAGTAGATGTGTTCTTGAGTGGAGTCGAGTTCGTCATTCAGTTATGAACATTTCACGCTCTTTGAAGCCGTGATGAATTCCATACTTTCCTAATTTTATTAGGGACCTTTGCTTGATATATTTGTCGAGCTAGAAATAATGATATGGACTTACCTATCTGGTTACTAATCTTATTGGTGAGATTCTTCAGAAAGGTCAGGTGCGTAGTCTTTAGGTACGGTCGAACAAGCAATTTTTTACATTTTACAATGTAATTTGTGCGTCAAGGCGCCTCCCCGAGCAAATGGCCTTGAGCGAGCAGTTTTTTGGAGCCTACTCCTCTTTATCCAAAAGAAATACCAACTAATAAAAAATACATTAAATTACTACATATTCTTGACTCCAAAATTGTCGTTTCATTTTTTTTTAAGTAGCTTAATGTTTAATAAATCCCCTCACAACGAAAAAATCAGAAATGAGAAATAATGATTTATAAAATGCTACTCCTCGTAAAGTAACCATTATTTTGATTTGCTACTTATACTAATGAATAGACAATTTAATAATTAACATAATTGTCGTTTTATTTTTTCCAAAAGACGTAAATTTGATTTTATAAAGAATAAAAACCACTAATTTCGCACTATTCGGCCTGCAGTCACTGACGTAACAATCACTTTGTAGTGCAAGCTGATTAGAACTTTATTCTAACAGTATTTCAAACGAAGTTTGAACCACCACAAATAGAGTTGCTAATTTTGCTCGGGGAACCACCTTAAACTATAAAGTGTAAACCAAATAGCTTGTTCGACCGTACATACTAGCCGGCGGCGTGCATGTATGACGCTGGATGTATGAACGTGGACGAAGCAAAAGGAGTATGACTGTAAGGATCGTAACAGGTGGCGTTCTGTGGTTTCTGCCTACACCCATGGGAAAAAGGTGTGAGTTTATATATGTGTCTGTCTGTCTGGTTAATTTACCCTTTTCAATAGACAGTCATATTTTTTACCGTTCATATCAGTAAAAATTCTAGAGAAATCATTCAAGTGAAGCGCCTTAAAATTATGAACACGCGATTCACATAACTGCGATGTCAATAAAGTGACAGGCGCAAACGTAGCTATGGAAAACACCGATATATTATAATTGTCACTTGCTTCGGTGAAGAAAAACATCGTGAGGAAACCAGCATGCCTGAGCGGCATGTAAAACCAATTCAGAAGCCCATGGGTGGCATAAAAACACATTCATTTATATATTATGTTGCTCTTGTAAAGCCCTGACCACATCCAAGCTGAAACAACTTGCACAGATCAGATAGGCACCAGCGTTGCCAGATTTTTTTTTTGCCAAGTCGGGACTTTGGAACTTTAGTGAAAAGAGCAGGATTCTTTCGTCATAGTAAAAAAAACCTATATAATCAGAAGTTTTTAAATATTTATCTTTTTATGAGTTCAAATTACGTTTACGTGACAATAGACAGCAAAAATAAATGCACGCGCTTCCTCAGCACGCTGCACGCACGGTCGAGTTATCCCCGAAAAGCGGGACAGACCCTGTCCCGCGCGGGACATTTAATTTTGACTGAAAAAGCGGTACCGTCCCGCCCGTAGGCACCTTGATACGTAATTACCTAGTTGGTACTTTCTAGAAAGAAACGTAGTCTTTATCAGCTTCAAGTATGAATACAGCACTCAAGACAAGAGCCCCTTGTTAGGCCGAGTGCAAAACAAATCAGTCACACGGCCCTAAACTCGCAAATTCACCTTTAAATCGTCTATGGTCAAGTCCCTCTGTCTATGCTCGCTTTCCATTGCGTATCAAGCAAAGAGGTTAGGAAGCATAGAGAGCCGATAGGTTGCAATGAATGGTGAGGTTTAGCGAAGTAATTTTGTTGTTGTTATGATGTTATGTGTTGGTAGTAAAATACATTTTAACTGTGTAAATTATTGCAGTGAGTGCGTTCCGAAATGTTGTGTTGGTAAACAGTTTGTTTTTGGTTCTGTATCTGGAGAACTGTATATGAATTTAGGTAAATAATAATGATTATTTATGTAGGTATAGGTACCTACAGTCTTAGGTATCATATTGTAGAGATCTAATAAACATATGGTGTGAGACACAATCGTGAAGACTTGAAAACGGGCCAATTGGCTCGTTTTGCCTTTATTCTGCGTCACTGAGTGTATGTGAGCTGTCTCTGCCCCGCTGAACACTTTTTTTTTTCGGTGGTTTTGTAGGTGTATAACATATCTGTTTATTATAATATCATTGGTAGAGATAAATCGAATGAGGCTGCCATAGATCCTGCCTGCCTGTGTCTGCTGTTTGCTTCACAATAACCTATGGGTATTGGGTGATGGTGCAGCCAATAACAAGAGTCATTTTAAATTTGATTTGCTAGTGAAAGGATACCAAGTTACTTACATTTACTTACTACAATAGAAACAAGAACCATAAAAATGTCACATGAATTTTGAAGAACGAGCCCAAAGGAAAATGACTATTTAGGTACGGCCCCGTCCCGTAACAATGTAGGTGGTCTGGTGATGGGTCATTTGTTTTTTTGATGTGAAACATCTTTAAAAAAACCACGTAAAACCAAAAAATGGCGTGGCGAGTGTGGCGACGCATGCCGTGGCGACGCGTCGCCAACTGTCAAGTTGTCAACCCGGCCCGAACAATCCCGAACATTACGGACCCGTTGAAAAAGCACAGAGGATCTACATATTCGCCACGGTTTACAACAAGCCAGCTTTTTTTTTCATACTTATTAGACCACTATCCTTCGAAAACAAAAACAAAACAAATTTTAAAAAATGCCTCCGTTCGGCCTAATTTCCAACATAATTATCTGCAAAAGAAAATAAACAATCGCTCACGTTTCCGAATAGCTCGTCTCGAAATTATCGATAACAATCGCCAACTGCATTATAAAGCGCCATACTACTGCAGCGTTCTCACCAACACGACGCGTTCCATTCGAGAACATTTGAATTTGGAGTTTTTACCTTTTTTTTATTTTTTATTTTGATATCAAGATGCCTTGCGGAGGTTGCGGTGACAGTGAGTATTTTCTTTTTTGTATTGTTGTTTTCGTCTATGATTTTTAATTAATTTTCTGTTTAATTCTATTTATTATGTTTTTCGGTAATTATTGCAAAAGTTTAATTTTAGTAGGCTTAGATAGGTACTTATTTATCAATTGCTTTTCTTTAAGAAGATAATTTTGTTATATATGTATTAAAAAAAAATGCACAAAGTCTGAAACGATAAGATACTGTGTGATAATTAAGTATCAAATTTAATGCGTAACGTTGCAATAGGACATTTTGATACAAGTGGAGAAAGTTTGTTATTGCACCCGAGGCGGAATTAACTCCCGAGCTGTAGGCGAGGGGGTTTTTGAGCCGAGAACTGCAATAACAAATGTCCACGTGTATCAAACGACGTTTTTCAATACACTTTTGAAGAAATAAATTATAACAACGAAAAATATTTTTGTCATGAATTACTATAAACTATGATTTTAATTTTCATTTTTTCCGCGCTTTGCTTTCGCCAGGTTGAAGGAGAAGCAAAGGTATGAAGCCGCTAAACAGCCTAATATGAAAAATAGTTTTTTTTTTTATAGTTTTGAATTTAGAACACAAATAAATATTAATTTGTTTATAATAGTAACTATTAGTTTCAAATAATCATGTTTATCTATGATATTCTATTTATAAACAGAATTTGAAATTAAAAAAAAAACATTCACCTCAGACTATAGGCATTGGACCAATTTGAACTAAGTATAGGTATAGTTCTATGTGGCTGTGTTGGAAAAGGAAAAAATCGCACGGGTGTGAATTACTTTGCTTGTTGTACCTAATCGTAGTGCGTTGTGGACCAGTTTTCGAGGAAGTGTATTGAAAAGTATTTTTCAACATACTTGCTCATAAAATGGCTCTAATTTCACCGCAATTAGGCACATAATAACACCTGTATTCAAACTGACCTTTTTATTGCTATTATTCACAAGTGAGTTACAGGTTTTAATTTTAATTTATTGGTTGATGTGCTTGTTGCTTTGTTCCTAGAAAAGTTTAGATACAAAAATATCGTGTTCAATAGGTAGTACAAATAAAGTACCTAATACTTGCTCATTTCATGCAACTTCGTATTTTAATAGATAATTTGAACTTGTACGTTTTTAATAAATAAAACTTTCACTCAAATATAACTTTTGTTTTCTCTGTAATAAAGAAAATTTTGAATTCCCCATTTTGTATGTGGCTAAAACGCTATCCGCGAAAAGCAAAAAAAAAAGGATACCTCATTCCGTTAGTCTATGGCCGACCGCCATTGTTAGATGCGCGCGCATAGGAAAACTGATTACTTTTTCCCGCCATTGCGAACATTTTATTACTACTCACTGTTGAAATTATAGTTATTTATTCATTAAAATGTCTAAAAGTACTAGTTAAGACGAAAATGATATAATGTTGTACACCGCCCGATATAAGATGTGAAGCCCTTAACGTTATGGAAAGTTTAATAGGTGAAAACTCCAAGGACAAAAATATATATTATATCTACTAAATAAAATGTTTTTTTAGTATTATTTTCTTCACAAGTGTGTTGAAAAACGTCGTATGATACACGTGTGTATTGATGATTACCGTCTTTGGCTCTCTTATGACCCTCGCCTTACGGCTCGGGTTTCTCTCAATGGCACCTCAGCGGTAATCATCAACATTACACACTTGTACCACTTGTACCATAATGTACTATTGCATCATGGCGACTGCAAATAGTGTGTTAGTGGATTAGGAGGAGCTCGCTGTCGTTACAGATACAAAATGGAAAAAAAAACCGGTGGTTTTTAGCAATTTTTCTAACTGTAACTACAGTGAAGTATATTTTAATGAGTTAAATAGACGTCAATAATCTAGAACTCTAAAGCATTGATTTTGTCAATCAGATTTTATATTAATTGTGTATTTAACGAGTTCTGATTTTTTTACTAAAGTGGCGCTAGTGTTCCATGGGGGAGCCCCTTAAGAATTATTGATTGTACTGTTATGCAGTACAATTTTGTTGTTTACAATAATGCCTGGTCATGATATAGTTTGGTATTTTTTTTTATCTTAAACAGAGTGTATTTTTTTTAATACGCACTAAGGGAAACCTGAAATATTTTTAGATAGGTACCGGGAAACTTTGTTAGGAAATATTATTTTCTTTCATAATTAAAACTAATTTTGACTTACTTACAAAAATTTTTCGGGTCAAATGATCTAAGAATAGAAATGAGTATTTATGACCTACATGATTTAAGTATAAAAAGAACATTTATTTATTTATTTAAACTTCATGTACAATAGTGGTACATAGGCGGACTTAATGCCACAAGGCATTCTCTACCAGTCAACCTTTGGGTTAAATAGGAAAACATAGTGATAGGGTACAAAGTAATGTCTAAAAAAAAAAAAAAAAATTTTTATACTTTGAATTTTTAACATTCACCTTAATCCTTGAAAACTTATTCGTCACTTTATCAAACATAGATTGGTCTTCTATCCAAAGTTAATTCAGATATTCTTCGCCCTGAAAAACGATGCGTTATAAGCATCAAAACACGCAAAGATAACCACTCTAGATTCGTCACTCATCAAAACATACCTACAACAAAAAAGTTATTCCAAGTCTTATTTCAACAAATCTCTTATTTCTTATGTTATCATTCGTTTTCAGTTGGTTTAGAAACTCTTGAACCTTGGTTTAAATGATACTTAACTAGTTCATTTATTGCCTTGATAAGTTATTAACACTAAGTAATTAAAATAGTTCAGCTAACGTTGTAGGAGTACTGAAAAATAACTAAGCGGCTGACTGTGTGTGTTGTACTGTATGAAAACATAAGTAATTAGTCTTAGCACGGACATTATACTAGGTAATGAGTAGGCCTTTAAGGAGCTCGCGGCTTAATAATAACAGCCGCGTGGATCAATATTCAGGTCAAGTCGCGCTTGCCTAGGTTGGTCTGTGGATGTGTGATCACCCGTTACATACCGAGTTATCTCCGTGCCTCGGAGAGCACGTTAAGCCGTTGGTCCCGGCTGTCATTTGTAAATCTTTGAGTCGTTACAGGTAGTCAGTGGCCCGAAAGTCTGACAACCAGTCTTACCAAAGGGTACCCAGTACTAAATGGGATGGGAGGTCAGATAGGCATACGCTGATGTGTGCTGATTACATTATCACTACAGGCACTTGAGGTAATTCAGCTGTGACTCTGGAATAGCGACGCACTGCAATATCAGAGCCTGCCCTCGTAACTGAAGACACGTTAACTCCTGTGTAAAAGTAACTGTGAAAGAACAGTGTTACTTCTACACATTTTCTCGGAGTGTAGCAAATAAGTTAATTAACTAACTAAAGGTATTGCAGGTAAATGAGACAGAACATAGTTAAAATTAGTTATGTCCTATTTTATGTTCACGTTCTGCGCTGAAAATGGAAATAAACTGAAGTGCGCGCGAATCTCGAGGTATTTTTATCTTTATTGGCACTTAAAAATGACAACCATTTCGATGTAAAGGAGATTGGCAAACGCGTAGTAAGAAAGGCCTAGTTAGGGTAACGTCGTGGAATAATAATAACAATGTAATCACTCAACACTGCTGTTATTCTTTACTTACCATGAAACATAAATAATATCAAATATAAAGAATAACATTTTTTGGTCATAGAATATAGTACTTACTATGTTTTGTTTTTGTTGCTTTTTTTTTTCGAAAGCTATAGAGCGAATGAAATCATTTTTTTTTATATAAAATAAGAATAAAGAAAACAAGATAAAATAAAAAAGGAGGAATAAAAACACCACGCCACCATAATACGCGTATGCGTTTTTTGGTTTAATTACCTAGTCCGCGAATGGACCGATTGTAACCAATGTCCTTTATCCACCTGAGGACACTGCGTCATTGATCTAATGTTTCAGGAATAACTTGCCATCCTTATCTATGTCTGCTCTCCTCTTCAGAGATCAAAGGCATAATGTCATAGAGTTTATAGTACCTTTTGTTTTACAGATTGCAAATGCACGACCAGCCAATGCTGCACATCATGCAAGTGCGATACTTCTTGCAGCTGCACCTGCAAACGAGGAACCACCACCACAGACACTGCTAAAACCGCTAAAAACTAAACCTAGATGATAATAAGACATCGTTGTAAAAAAAAAAACAAATATAAAAACTCGCAACATTCATTAATCTGTATATTTACACCGATCCGAAAATTTCATAATTCGAACATGTTCGATTGTAATTCAAAAATTATGCTGAAATGCACTTGAAAAATGTCACGGTGACTTTATTTCGTTTTGTTTTCAATTACAATACGTAAATTATACATAATGAAAAACATCTGAATAAACACATGAGTACCTACTATTAAAATGCAAAATACTTAATCATGTTTAGTTTAGCTGTTATTTAACATATTCATAGTCACTGTCGTTGTGTACTTCCAAACATTTTCTTTAATGTTTAATCATTACAATATTTTTTGATTTTCCCAATCTCATACTTGTATACTTACTCTTTTTTTTTCAATTTTACTTAGGTACAGGTTCTGTATTCATTGTTAACTTACAATAGAATAAAAACATCATTTACCATAATTTGTACTATTTTATTTCTGCATTCATCTGAGACTAAATCAGTACAATATACCTACTTAACTATTGTTAAATAACTTAATTTAGATGCGAAGATAATGCCTATTCATTCAGTCGAGTTCAATGGTTACTTTATACAGGAATCTGAAAAAGAAATAAAATCATTTTATAGATGCACGTAGAACAGTCGCCAGCACAAAATAATGATTTTAAACCATAAAATATTGAAGGTTAAGTTCGAAATTGAATGAGAGAATTTGACAGTTTAGTTTTGAGCTAAGTGTTATTGGGTTTTTCCACTAAGATTTTAGTGCAGTGATAAAAGCGTGTTTTTAGGGTTCTGTACCCAAAGGGAAAAACGGGACCCTATTACTAAGACTCCCTGTCCGTCTGTCCGTCTGCCCGTCTGTCTGTCACCTGTATCTCGTGAACCGTGATAGCTAGACAGTTGAAATTTTCACAGATTATGTATATCTGTTGCCGCTTAACAACAAAGAAATAAAGAAAAAGATTAATTAAAAATTAAAGGGGGCTCCGCTACTATGATGGTACGGAACCCTTCATGCGCGAGTCCGACTGACACTTGGCCGGTTTTTTTATTAGGTATTAATTATTTTGTATCTTTTTGAGTTGGTATCTCGATCCTTCATCATTGATTGGTAACACTGAGACAGTATTTGAGACAAAGGACTCACAAAATAGGCCATGTGTTTGGTACTCACGATCAATACAGATGTCGTGATATTCGCAGCCTGGTACGCAGTCAACGCTCCATGGAGTTTCTGGCTTCAAATCTGAAAGTAATCAAATAGCTGTTTTACATAAACATAACATCACGCCACGCCTGTTATCCCTTAAGGGTTAGGCAGAGGTGTACCTAATAGTACCTACATCACATCCACATTTCACAAGCTATATGTTTAACTAGCGGACGACACGCGGTTTCACCCGCTTAGTTCCCGTTCCCGTGGGAGTACGGGGATAAAATATAGCCTATGTTACTCAGGATGAATGTAGCTTTCTAATGGTGAAAGAATTTTTGAAATTGGCGCAGTAGTTTTTGAGTTTATTCATTACAAACATACACACAAAAATACAAATCTTTCCTCTTTATAATATTAATTAGTGTAGATGTAATTGGGGGTGATCCTACTGTCACCAAACGGGCATAAATCGACACCCCGCGGCTGCAACTGAGATTTTCCTGATGGAAAAAAATCGAAACTCATGCTCACCAGCCGCGGTTGTGACCACTAGACCAACGAGCCAGTCAACATTTCTATTGCATACGAGTATCTAATGTAGATAAAGTTCACAGGGTCTGTTTCACAGTGATTAGATAAAAGGCTCTACTCTACAGGGTGTAGACAACCTCATCACGAAGCCGTCAACCAAGCATTCTGTATATCAAACTAACTTCCCTCCGCGCACTCGCTCGGGTTGGATGCAATCTATTTCGCTGTTGATTTTAATTACGATTTTCGTGTTCCGTGATCGATTCCCGGCTCGTGAGTTGTTACTAGTTGTGTGCTATTGTGCTAAGTGCTGGTATCGTAAGTTTTTTAGTGTTTTTACGTCGGTTTTACTGGTATTTTAGTTAATTTCGTTTACTTTCGGTGAGTACATTTACTTTCTTTGGTGTGTGGGTACCTCTAAATAATTTTATCGTCCGTTAATTCTGTTACTTTGCTTACGTTCTAATAGTTTATTTGAATTTCATAATTTATAATATGTTGTCCATTAATGATGACCCGCCTGACCGTGGCAGAGATGCATTCCATACACCCGGGTCGCCGACGACCTCCGCTAGCTCAACAAAACGTTTGTTTCGCGAAATGTCTCCTTCGTACATCTCGCCCGAGGATAGGTCAAAACGGCTACACACATCCAACTCAATTGAGAAGCCTTCGCCAATATTAAACGCCAGTACTGCGAGCAATGACAACTATTGCGATTTAGTTTCATCGGCGTCTGCATATCTCTCAAAAATTAACGACCTTGTTAATGATCAAGGGTCCCGCATTAATGTCGCAAATAAATCAGCCATCATGGACATGACTCAGCGCGTAACGGCCATTGTTTCTTTGTTAGCCATAAAATCATCCTCCAACGAAACCAAATTAGCCAATGCGAAACGCGAATTGGATAAAATTAAATTAAATCCTACTAACGTCAATACTAGTGATTATAACAAATCTTCGTATGCGGATTCTTTGAAACTTCGTCTACCTAAAGTTGGGCCTGCTGTTGAGTCGCGCGCCCCCCTTCCGTGCGTCGTCGCCTACCCTACCGCTGAGCGGTTAGCCGATTACTCGTCATCGTCCGCGACTAAACAAGCGCTAATGAAAGCGATTAAGCCTAGTGATGACGGATTTCAAATAGTAGGCGTTAAGAAAACCGCGAAATCTGGCGTTGTATTACGTGTCGCTAATGACAACCAAATAAAAAAGTTGCAATCGGTCGATGCTATTAGGTCCGCCGGCTTAAGACTTGAAAAACCGAAAGGCCGAAGGCCTCGTATATTAGTTAAGGACGTCCCATCCTCAATGGAAGACAATGCTTTTCTGCACGCGCTATACCGTCAAAACATTAAAGACGAGGTGCCAATAAATGAGGATGATTTTATTAAGTCAACTAAAATTATTCGTAGGCGTTCCTTAGATAATGGTCGCAAGTGGATAGGCATTGAAATCGAGTCCACAGTTCGTAAACATTTAGTGTCCACCAAAGATAAATTATTTATTGATTGGGCGACTTGCCGTTTCATCGATGATGTCGAAGTAGTTCGTTGTTTACATTGCCAACAGTTTGGTCACGTTAAGAAACACTGCGTTAATAAATCACCTACCTGTGCTAACTGCTCCGAAGCACATGAAACAAATAACTGCCCGCACAAGGATAATTTAAATTTTATACCGACTTGCGTGGCGTGTAAACGTTTTAAAAAACCGTTTGACCATCGTTGCGGGTCTCCCGAGTGTACCACGTACAAACTTAAGCTCGAACAGTTAATCCTCAACACCAACTACTAAAATAATGGATAGTTTAACTATAGGACAATTAAATCTCCACAACGATAGGGTGGCGACCTCTGAATTAGACAAATTAATTATCGATTATAACTTAGACATAGTACTTGTTCAAGAACAATACCAGAACGCTCGCTTACGTCACAAAGTAGTTCAGCTGGACAGCAAAGCACGAGCCGGAATTTACGTGGCGCGTTCTTCTAACTTTACAGTAACGTCTTTGCGTAACCTCATGACGCCCCACTGTGCCGTTGCGGAAGTCTCATCAGCTTCTTTTAAAGTTTACGTTGTGAGCTGTTACTTTCAATACTCAGACCCTGTTGCTCCTCATATACATAACCTCCGTCATGTCTTACAGTCACTCGCGGGCTGTAAAGTTATCGTTGGCGCTGATGTTAACGCGTCATCGTCTCTGTGGTATGGCAAGGTTAGGTCTACGGATTTCGACCGACGTTGTGCTGTTGAAGATTTTATTGCTGAAATGAACTTATCAATTCATAATACCCCAGATGCACCACCTACTTTTTGCAGCCCAATGGGCGAATCTTGTATTGACGTCACACTTTCTAGTGCAGACGTACGCTTGGATAGGTGGCGTGTCCTACCAGATGCGTCTTGTAGTGATCATCGCCTGATCGTGTACGAATTTGATCCGGTGTCTTCTCAAGGTCCATCTCATATCACTGGTAATTTTAGATATAAAAGTAAAGGCGCGAATTGGGAATTCTTTAGCTCGCTTTTTGCGTGTCACGCCAAAGACTTCACTCGTGATGGGCTGTCAGCTGAAGAAAGTGCTGAAATTATGTCAGACACCTTCACTTACTGTGCTGACATCGCCATTGGTCGCGCATCTATGACCAACATCCATAGATGTGATTGGTGGTGTGACTACCTAATTGAACAACGTAAAAGCTATCGCCGAGCGCGTAGGCATTTAAACAAGCTTAAAAAACAAAAGGTCACCGGAGACCCACTCAACTTTGCTTTAAATGCGTTTAGAGTTGCCAAGTCCCGCTACCGAGCATCGGTGGAAAAATCCAAGGGTAATTTACTGCGAAAAATAGTAGAAAAATTAGATAAAGAAGGTCCGTGGTCTCCTTTGTATCACGAATTCAAAGCTAATCGATCAGTCGACCTGGCGTTTGTCCAGAACATTAAAGTCAATAATAAACACACCACCGGTATTGAGGAAACAACCGAAGTTCTATTAAATAGTCTGATACCTGATGATTCGCCGGTAAATGACAATGACTACCATCAACAGATCAGAGCGTGGGCTGCTGTGCCACCTGAATCACCAGCGTCAGACCTTCCATCCATTGACGAATTCATTAATATTGTCAGGAAACTGCCTCTTAACAAATCATCAGGTGAAGATAAAATATCTAATCGGATGATAATAGAAGCGTGTAAAACAGCGGGCGACGCCATTCTATCTGTTTTCAACCGATGTATTGCGGACGGCGTTTTCCCTCGCGTATGGCGACGTGGCTTTATACGAATAATTCCAAAAAGTGGTGATAAGCCACCGGACGACCCTAAGTCGTACAGGCCCATAACCCTACTGCCATCTTTAGGAAAACTCCTGGAGCGCCTTATCGTTCCACGTTTGCTGCCAGACGGGCCAAAGTTTCATAACAACCAATTCGGTTTCACTGTGGGAAAATCTACCGTAGACGCGGCACTTTCTGTTAGAAAAATTGTTAATAACTCGGAACACAAGTACGTGGTTGGAATCTTTTTAGATATTTCCGGGGCCTTTGATAACGCATGGTGGCCGATGCTACTACTTAAACTGAAGAATCGTGGCTGCTATAAAAACATATATAATCTTGTTTATTCTTACTTTTTAAATGGTTCCGCGAAACTCAAACTCGGTCATTATTCTATGTCAAAGCCCCTTACCATGGGATGTCCTCAGGGGTCGGTAATCGCTCCGTATGTATGGAATTTAGGTTTTGATGATTTTCTCGCGATTCCCCTTCCTCCCGGCTGTTCATTAACCGGTTACGCGGACGACGGCCTGCTGCTCATTCAGTCGAGTACTCGGGCTGGTCTCGAGAATTTAGCTGACACTTGCCTACGATTAATATCTCAGTGGGGCGATCGAAACCGTCTGACCTTTGCACCGCAAAAAACTTATCAACTAATTTTAAAAGGTAATCTTAAATCGTGGCCTAGTATTAAATTTAATAACGTTCCCGTGAAAAGAAAGCAATCCGTGTGCTACCTTGGTTTGGTCTTAGAGAAAAATTTTTCATTCATAGATCATATAAAAACTGTCGGTGAAAAAGCTAAAAAGAACTTTTATGCCTTAACGAGAATATCAAAATCTACGTGGGGTCTGTCATTTATAACTTTAAAGACCATTTATGGGGCTACTTACTTGGGGTGTGTGTGCTACGGGGCACCTGTCTGGGCCGATAGGGCCACCATAGGAGCGGCACGACGTAAATTGCTTCAAAGCCAGCGTTTGGCTTTGATATTCTTATGCAAAGCGTATAGGACGGTTAGTACTGAAGCCTTACCGGTACTTGCAGGTGTACTTCCAGTTGATCTTGAAGTGCAGCGACGGGCTGCAATGTACTATAACGCACGTGAGACCGCGGACGCAGACTTTTTAACCCTACGTGACCGTGTTAAGATTGCTAGATTATTCAAACCACAGACCGACGTCTGGGAGGAACTTTTGTCTGAATGGCAAGGTAGGTGGGATAATTCCATCAAGGGCCGACACCTCCACCAGTTCTTTCCATCCGTTCGTGAACGGCTGGCCAGGACATGGTTGGAGGTTGATCACTGTGTTGCCCAATTTCTCACCGGTCATGGTAACTTTAAGAGTAAATTATTTTCCTTCAAGCTTGTTGACTCGCCTTTTTGTCAATGTTCCACATCTGACTGCGAATATGAACAATCAGCACATCACATTTTATGGGAGTGCAGTCTTTGGCAGAATGAACGCAACATTATGTTGGATAGTGTACAGGTTACATCCGGAGTTATTTACTATACAGACCTTGTGGAAACTAGAACAAATTTCCGTGCGTTCAAGCGTTTTTGCCATACCTATTATTGGAATCAAATATAACAACTCACAACTTAGGACCCATTAATGTTAATATTTATCCGTGGTGCTAGGCAACTGGGCCTATCCCAGTTGTAAACGTCCCTTTGTGCCTATTGGCCTTGTTTCGTTCTGTCTCCTGCTGAAATGGAGGGAAGTGGAAATTACGGATTTTTCCTACTCCTCCACTATACTTTTCTGATTAATTTCGTTGCGGGATCCAAGACAGTTAAATTCATTCTCTGGGACTTCGTCGAGCTTCATTGTCTCGGCGCTTTTCTGGTGGTCGCCACTGTTGATTCTGGCTTTCAGGAGTTACAGTGGTTTGGGAACAGTGTGGCGGGCTTGTCCCAAAAAAAAAAAAAAAATATCAAACTAAGTAACTTTACGCAAAAATTATTGCTGGAAAACGACTTTTTTTTTGGGGTGAAAAATCAGGTTTTGTGGTAGAACTCAATGTAACGGACTCAAAACATTGTGCTGATGGATGGATGGAATAGTATGAGGGTCGTGGAGGTGTTTAAAGTAAAAATCTTACATTAAAAACTTGTATTTAAAAAAAAACTTGTCAAAAAGTTGGAACTTTGACCCCCAATATCTCCGTAACTAAAAGGTTCCCAGGTATGGTGTAGAACAAAAAAAATATCTCAATGACGGTTAGAACAAGTGCCTTTCGGATTCGTGAAGAGGTGTTTTACACAATTTATATGCTGATAACTTAATAAACGGAAAATATATTTTTCAATGGCGAAATGTAGGACAAGCCGTAACTACTAGTGTAATTTAAATGTTATCACTGTGGGGACAAAACTGGAAAAGTGTTCCGAACAAATCAACTTAGCGTATTTCTTAGTTTAATAACTAGAACTGAAAAACGACAATTTAAAATGGAGTTAGGACTTAGGACTAAAGACTTTAAAGACTTATTTAAACCGATATAAATTAATCATTTAATGTCTCTTTGTCTTTGGTAAGGACTTACCCGTGCCACCATTAAAGATTCTCATTTTAAAGAAGTTAATAGAAAAATATATTTTTAAATATAACGTTAAACTAGACTAACTGTTGACAAAAGAATGGTGATAATAAAACAAAATACATCTAATGCTGCAGTTAGAAGAAAAACTGACTTGAATAAAAACGCTCTGACATGACATTGATAGATCAACAAAAGCAATGTAATGAGGCGTAACGGGTCTAATAGGTGACCACTACAATATGCAAAAATGTGTTAAAAATAAATTAAGATGTAAGAAGTAAAATATTGATAACTGAAGTGATTTAACCCTATTGAACACGCATGCTATCGCTGATATGAATGGTCAAAGAGAGTCCATAAACATTGGGTACTCAAGATACGATAAAGACATATATCATCAAAAATGTTAAACATAGAAAAATTCAAGGGATGAATAAGGAGTTCATGATTTTTTAACGTTTTTAGGGTTCCGTACCTCGAAGGTAAAAAAAGGATTCGTTATAAGATCATTTTATTGTCCGTCTGTCACCACGGATTTTCTCAGGAACGGGTAGACTTAGCAAGTTGAATTTATACCAGATACTGAGGTCTATAGTCCCTATTAGGTGTATAAAAATCAAGTCAACACGATAAAAAGATATGGGCAAATTTAGATTTTATCGAAAACTTGTAAGCCAAAATTTACCTTAATTTTCAACTTTTTTTATTTTTCAGAATTTTCCCTTTACTTGTGCTGTAAGATCTTGATTTTAACCAAAATTGACAATTCTAGGTCCACCGGAAGTCCCCTATATAGGTTTTGGGTCGAAAATCTATATGGTAACTACCATTAGTTCCCGTTCCCGTTCCCCATTAGTTAGACCCGTAGGTTCCCGTTGACCTAGAATCACTAAATTTGCCAAAAAGCTATCTATGTTTGTTACAGCACATGTAAAGAGAAAAATCTTAAAACCGTAAATATGAAGTTTAATATAAAAAAAAAGCGATTTTACTATTACAACTTATTATTTGCGGTTGGTGCAATAGCTGTTTCTAGGGATCGAACAGAGCAAAGTTAAGTTTATTCTTTAAAAAGTTTGTACGGAACCCTCGGTGCGCGAGTCCAACTCGCTTTTGGCCGGTTTTTTTTTTCAATCAAAATACTTCGTTACTGAGTTTTTCATGAAATAGTCATTGAATGGGATTGAATGAACCTTGGGAGAGGAGAGATGTATTGGTGATTTCACTGATTACAATTCTGTAAGTACAACACCTATTACGGTCGCGAATCATATTTAGTTCAACATATAACCTGACATTGACCTGGAAATTGCAAAAAAACTTCAACTTTTCAACTTTCTTAGGGTCGAAACGATATTCTTTTTTTATGCTTTAAAAGAGCAAGGAGCAAACTTGCACTTGGCCAGCATGATAGATTTGGTCATCTCGCTCTCAAAAAGACGGGACCAGTATCCTAGCAGGGAACACGATAGCCTGATTATATGAAGGGAAATAGGTACTGCTTTGTAATATTTTCTCGGCAATTTTTGTTAGCAAATACCTCTTGTAAACGTAAACAGCATCATCGGATATAACCTCTAAAATCCAAAAAACATCCGAGGTCTCGACAACCTCGCTATTGTTCACCGTTTTTACCACATTTCTTTACGGTGGTACAGTAAAAGGCTGGTATATAAACCTGCACCGATAGCCACAGAAGCATAGTCAACCTTTGTCTCTTCAATTCTTCGGTCAGAAAAACTAATAACTAAACCAACCAACCAACATGCCTGCTCCTTCAGAACCCTGCAAAGGTACGTGATAAATTACTTGCCATGGTGTCATCATCTGCCTAGCCTTTTCCCAACTATGTGGCGGTCGACTTCCAGTCTCACCGGATGCAGCTGAATACTGGTATTTTACATGGAGCAACTGCCTATCTGGCCTCCACAACCCAGTTAGCACTGGGTTTTTAGACTTTCGGGGCACTGACTTCCTATAACGATTGTCAAAGATCACCCACCCACAGACCTACCTAGGCAAGTGCGGTTTAACCTGAAGATTGATCCGATCGGCTGTTATTATTCAGCCACGAGCACCTCTTACCTGGTATACCTTTTAATTATTTGGAATAGTATGTAACTGAGAAATATTCTTACAATAGAAACGAAGGATGTCCATTAAGATATCAGTATCCTCAATGACCTCTGAAAGTGCTTAAAAGACGATGATGTTTGAAATGCTGTAATGACTGTTTGGTTTCCTATCCTTTGTTAATCTATAGACATGGAATGGGCTTACTATTATTCTCTTCTATTCTTCTATTTATGCTAGGTTTATCTTTATTAACGTTCATCTAAGTGTTTACTTCTTTCTTGGCTATATCATCTTTCCCCCTATCTTTTTCTTCATATCTGCCTTTTGTTTCATGTAATCTTTTGTCTGTGTAGACTCGTGCAAAGATGCTGATTGCTGCAAGGACAACAACTGCGAGACCAACTGCACTGACTGCTCGGCCTCTGGTAATACTTTCATCTTGATTTTATATGATTGTACTTTTTTTCATGTCACCAAGTGATGGTTTTTTTCTTTGTCATTTCGGGCACATATTATATATACTTACGAGTATAACAGCACGCCTATAAAACCCGAAGGCTTAGGCTGAGGTGTCCCTAATAGTACACCCACATTTCGCAAGTTATGTTTAAGTCCCATGTAATTGGAGGCGAGCCTATTTTCAACAACTGGTCACAAATCTTGACTTCGTGGCGGCTACTGAGAAATTCCTGATTGAATTTGTTAGGAATTCGTAGGAATCAATCTCGGAAAAATCCATGACCAATTCAAATTCTTTACTATGTTGATCATTCAGTCGTGAATTATTTTTTTCTCCCTGTTTTCAGGAGGTTGCTGCTAACCATGCAACGTGTACCTGATGATGTGTTACGTTAATTGGTACCTTTAATTATTTTGTTGTCAAAATTTTGTTTTTCGGTTGTGTATTAATTCAATAAAAATATAATTTAGATTCTATTTTCGGATTTCTTTTATCACCCTCACCCACTCTTAAGTAAAACAATCAGTTATCCCATACATTTGGGTCGAGTAGATTTTGAAGTTTTCCATTATTTATTTTTGCGATTTCATGGAGAAAGTAACCACGGTCTTAGGTACTTTAAGCCCAATTAAAAATACTCAACATCAAGTCTGTAATCCCGGAGGGTAAGGTAGAGATGTACCTAGAAGTACACCCTCATTTCGCCAGTTATGTTTAAGTCCCATGTAGAAGAGTGCGAGCCTATTGCTATCAACTGGGAACGAATCCAACACCGTGACTGCTTTTGAGAAATTTTGGATAGAATACTCAATAAATAACACATTGCCCGAACTGGGAATCGAACCTTGAACCTCATACAGCAGTTGCGCTTGCGACCCTTTACGAGGATAACGAGGATTTCTTATAGTCGCAAATTGCCAAAAAAGTTAACAATATGTATTAACTTCACCTGTGTGAAATTCGTCGTCTCTTTTATTCTTGCCTTGAAATCTCTCTTGTGATCGTTTCTGTCTTCTTTTGAAGATATTAAACTTCAAGGTTTGAAAGTATCAAGATCGGTTTCCGTTTACTTTCTACAAAAACGAGCCTGGACCTCCACATCTGAGTCAACACCTATTAAAATGTTGAAAAATTTATTAAATTTACTTTTAGTACATAACTTAAGATTACGATCACGCTAGATTTCTCTCAATTGTAAATTTCACAAATTATCATTTTCAAAATTATTTAGATACGAAGAGTATAATTATGTTTATTTTAGTTTAAAAGACGTTATGAAAATAAAAGGGATCAAGTTTGTGTTTGTGTGTGTGTTTGTTTGTTTGTGTTTGTGTTTTATGCTTATTGACTACGGTCAATAAGCATAAAAATCACAAAACTGGGATGTCTTTGAAGATAACTGAGTCGCCTTGCGATATAAATTAAATCAGGCGCTTCCAGTGCATAGGTACATAAACGTCGGAAGCAGATAACTTACTCACAGTCAGGTACGTATACAGGGTGTAAACGGACCTTTCACGAAGCCGTCAACCAATCATTCTGTGCATCTAATTAAGTGTAACTTTACGCAAAAAATACTGCTGGGAAACGAAATTTTTTTTGGGGAGAAAAATCACGTTTTATGGTAGGACTACTATTAGTAACGCACTCAAAACATTGTGCTGATAGATGAATTGAATAGTACGGGGGCCATGGAGGTGTTTTTTAAAGTAAAAATATTACATTACAAAACTTATTGTATTTTAAAACAAAGCTTGTGTAAAGTTGACCCCCAATATCTCCGTAACTAGAAGGTGCCCAGGTATGGTCTAATACAAAAAAAATATCCTAACGACGGGGACAACAAGGGCCTTTCGGCTTCATTAAGGGACTTTTACACCCTTTAGATATTGGTTGTTAGTACTATTTGCGTCTGTAGATTCTTGGCTGTTATCCGCGGTAGTTTCAAAGTCGCCCTGATTCGAGAGAAACTAACAGAGAGCCGGCTGAGATGGCCATGGTTACCTGATACCAGGGTCTTGTAATAACCAATACCAATACCTCCAGCTGCGGGGTAGACTAGCATGACAAAACTCCTATCGGAGGAATAACTGCCCGACCCGACAACCTAAGACAAATTTTCTTGGCGCCAGAAAATTAGGAGAGCTGACCCCATCTAAAGTGGGATAGAAGTAAGATGAAGAACTTGATCTTTCCCTTCGATCCCTAGCAGGCTGGCACACCGATTTATGTCTGTAGATTCTTATTTTCGTGCCCTCAAAAAGGGCAGTGGCAATCATGAAAAATTTGATCATCTAAGATTTAAGTTGTGGTTAATTGCAATGATATATGTTCAATTTTAAATAAATACATAAATGACTGAGCATTTTCTTTGGATTTAGAATTTATGTGTGTACATAGCAGGGGTTAAATAATCAATCAGTAGAATTCTACCCAAAAAAGGTAGGTTGAATTCATGAGTATTTTTTCCATTTGCTTTAAAACGTCACCTTCAAGTACCTTTTTTTTATCTCAGAACTCTTAGTTAAGGATAATTGTATATTTACCTAACTTGAAGCAGGTCCTTAGCTGCGAGTGTTAAAATGCATTTAATCATCGTTATAAATACATACTCATGCCCCATGGGGGTAGGCAGAAACCACAGGACCTTATCCTTTCGCTTCATCGAAGTTCATACATCGGGTCTTAAACGCGCGGTTTTCTGAGGAACACCAATTATGATAATCGTTATCTTCCCAAGAAATCTCTCTTAATAACACGGCTAAAAAACGCGGTCATTAGGACCAGAATTTCACCACCACGTACGAGGTACTGGGTATGCAGTTAAACCGAATGCATATTTTGGTAATTAGAATTACCAAAACGGAATTGTATGAGTTCTTATTAAAACATATTCTAAATTTCTAACTCTATAAAATCTGATCGATTCGATTCCCGATTAGTTAGGTATAGTTCCTTTTCTTTTGTTTTTTTTTTCTGATTCCAGCCAATGTAACCCAAATTCTTTGAATTTACTAAAGCGAGAAATACAGACGCCACCACCACCAAGCTACTACAGTCTGTCAAACTTAAATAGATTTTCAACTTTATCGCTAAAGTATTAGGTACAAGGTTGATTGCAAAAATTTGTAAGTTTCGGGTAGCTTGGTGTACTGTCGTCTTACGAGTAGATACAAAAGGAGGAGAACCAGTGTCGTACAAAGAAACACAAAAATAACTTCAACAGAACATTTATATAACACAGTAGAAGAACACGAGGGTAACGAAGAAGACTACGCTAAACGTGATGGGGAAGCAAGTCTCCAGGAAGTTACTGGCGCGGGTGAAGAGGGAGGGGCGGCGACCGCGCCTTTCTCGGTCCATGGTGAAGTTATGGTGTTAGCAGCAGCCGCCTGGAAAGAAATAAATGACAACATTACTAAATCAGCCATTTAATGAAGAACAAAAAAAGAACGATGAAAAAGTATTTATTATGTGAACTTGTACAGGAAGATAATAACACGAAACCAAAAACAGAGAAAACAGACGATTTGGTACAATTTGAGTTAGGTTTGTGTAGAATATTAATGCTTGCAAACAAACTACAACTGCTTTTACCACGTAATGTGCAAGTTTCATAGTACTTGATTCTGGCTGGTATCTGATAGGTTTTCCTATTATCAAACACTCTGTCACTATTGTTCGCTTAATGCTCTTACTAAGCCATTATAAATTCATGTCATGTACAAATGGGACTTCCTGCTTCCTTAGCGGAAAACTGACTGTTTTAATGATCTTGATTACTAAAAGTTTTACCTTTAGGACCGCAGTCGTTGCAACCTTTTTCCTTGCATGCACAGTTGTCTGCGCATGCACCACCCTTGCAGGACTCTGAAAATTAAGATTATAAAGCTATATTAAAAACAAAAAGAGAAATTCACTCATTCGTGCGGTTTCTAATACAACCTCTTTGGTTTACTGTCATCATTAATGGTCATTAGACTCGTAAACGGAGTCATCATGGCTTTTTACCAAGACACGCACTTCTGATTTTTCGGATTCATGTGCGTATTGTGTAATTATCACTAGCTTCGGTGAAGGAACACATCGTGAGGAAACCAGCATGCCTGAGAGATGTAAACCCAAGTCAAAGGCCCATGGCTGGCAAAAAATCTCTGACACCAGGTTAGGCACTAACCACACGATAAAGAAGAAGAAGAAGAACAAATAAGACTGCTTTTTGTAACCAATGTTAGTCTGTTGGATAACGGGCGTATTAAAAAAAATGCTGTGAAAACCTTTTATCTTTTTAATTTGACCGAGCTCTACTGTATCTGATATGTCGTCCGCTTCAATTTTTTTTCGAACACAGGTTACCTATTCATAGCTTCCTAAACCGAATAATTTGAAGAAAATCTTTTGTCACAACATTTTCCTACTACTTCAGAGCACTATTCAATAGGAAAAGAAATAAATAACTAACGCTTACAAAGATTTGGATCCAGTTTATAAAGGTTAGGAAGACCTTGGTTTAAGGAAAGGAAAATGAAATACTAAATGAAGGGACCTACTTGTTGTATGTGTATTTGTATGCATGAAGTATTTACCAAAACTAAACCATGATTGGTGGAAACAGCCTTTCATTCAAAATGTTTGAAGTCTGAGGTCTTCGACTTTAAGGTATGTATGTATACCTGAGATGTACCTTTATATATCATTGGGTTTTCCAAACTTAACATACTTAACATTAATCCTCAACTTTACCATATATTTATTTCAAAATTAATGCTGCAGTATTTTAAGCGTAACGGAGGATCATGCTAAGCCATTTGAGGTAGTATAGGCCCTTAAGCTTATAGTTTTTAGGTTAGGACGAGACTGGGCACTAATTGCCGTGACCCTTATCTTTGGCAAGTACTACTAAGGCTCCATTGGGTTTCTGTGGAGTCTACTCCTGCTTATCATTTGCAGCAATGTAAAGAGCCGGGACAATCAAGATCGGTAGGTAAGCGATTTTGTATTATGTCTGTCGACATGATACAAAATCCCTTAATATCACTCTCCGTTTAATATGAAACCAGTAGCACTTCATACGCAAAAATTGTCATAGCTCGGCTAATATACATGATATAAATACCGACTGCCTGTCTGCCTGCCTGCCTTTGGCACCGACGAACAATGTATCTTTCTGTCAGTGAAAACATTTTTAGAATTGGATCATTCCCTCCGAAGGTCACCCCCTAGCCAAACACAAACAAATACACTTACAAACAAAATTTACCTCTTTCAAATACTAATATAGATGAAAGCTCGAAGCTATCAAAATGATAATTTACATAATGAAAATGCTAATCATATCTTACCTTTGCACGGTTCACAGGGAGAAGGCATGTTGCTTGTTGTAGTTGCAGTTTTACTTCAAACTATGCACCATCCTAGAACTCGCTATGTTTTATACCGCACGGCCATCGCAAAAACTGACAATATCTGGAGCAAGGCTGACGAAAAACAGATAGCTATTATAATACTGAAATTGGACGATATAATGGAAGAATGTTACTGAAGATTAAAAAAAACAATATTGAAAAATATTTACATTTGCTGATAGAAACCTGGGCTTCATTGAATAGGTATTAGAAGACGGGTGCTAAAAATCATTTTCAACACATTTGTTTTAAAAAACGCATTTACGGAGCCTGATTACATTGTTCAAAAGTTAAAAATTACGCACCATACAACGGAACGTTCGGTAAAATAGGTATACTCTCTGTAGAGCACCGTGCGTATTCTTTACGGTTTTTTTTTAATTAGGTCAAAATGAAAATCCAAGATGGCGCCGATGAATATTTTCGGTTTTTTCTTCATGAGTGTCGTTTTAGGGTCGCTGTTTGTTTTATTACATATTGTACTGTTTTCTCGCAAATGTGTTGAAAAACATTGTATGACACACGTGCAGAAATTGGTATTTACAAACTCGTGACTATTTAATATATAAATAACTATTTCACTGTACGATTATGCTTTATGATTGGGGTCAGTACATTTGAGTTTTGAATGAGATTTTTTCCAAAAGAAAGGTACTGTGACCAACATCATTTTTATTTGGTTTGTCTCGATTGAAGGAAAATACGGGATATTGGTCTAACATAACAAGATACAATTAAAATAAATGTTAATGGATGAAGAGACAGAGAAAGGTCAAAGGAAAGAAGAATGGACTGTGTGAGGAATTAAAGAAAAGAGAATGATTGATTCCGTAACGATTGATGGGAGAATGGAAGATGAAGTAGAATGTGGTCGACCACAATAACAAGGAGAGTGAGAAGGACAAGAAGTTGATGATGTAGGTGGTTTGCTATTCAACCATCATCTACTCCTCAGCTTATCGACAACGTGTTGGTGAAGCTCAAAAGTTGTGGCTCCTCAAAGATCCTCCTCCGGCTGACTATGCTGAGCCTGCAGAAAAGCTCCAAACTGGTCACCAACTGCCATAGCTTGGAAGACTCTAAACCGACATCGAAGACAGTTGGACCGCTGCAGGTACAATTTGGTCCGATGGGGGTATTCCGAAAAAGCTGAGTGCGACTTTGGTCGCATGCCAAACAATGGCCCACCTCCTGACTTTCTCGTTGTGCAACTCCACAGGCACTTTAAGGGACCTGCCCGAGTCATTATCAACGCCGTCGATGTGGCTACCAATCCGCACTGGGCCTGCGTGGTGGATTATAGCCCATTCCCTCTCATAGAGAGGAGGCCTGTGTCCCAGCAGTGGGAACATTAATAGGCTGATGATGATGATGATGATGATGATGTGGCTGAGTTCTGGTCGAAACAAATTTAACTATGGAAATCATCGACACGTAAGAAGAAGTGCATCGCCAGCAATTTGATAATTACGATGACGACGCTGTGAGATCTAATGTTCCAGACCTGCAAGACAAATATTTCTATCAATGACAATCATCATTTACGTCAAGGGTTTTGTATTTGGACAGTAGTCGGTTTTCTTATGGCTTAGGTTGTCATACATTATTAAGTTTCGTGTGTTATTTAAATCGTTCCAGACTATTTTCACACTCTATCTAATACTAGTTCTTACCTGCTTCGCTCCCTTTATAGACATAAATAATAATTACCGAAAGGTAACGTCGTAAGCCTGTGACACTCGGGAATAATGTAGCTGCCCATTAGTACAAGAATTTTCAGAATCAGATCTGTAGTTCCGAAGATTAAGTCCTACATACAAACTTACAAACAGTCAAACTTTACCTAGTTATCCTTATAAGTTTGGAGTATTCAAAATTCGCATTGAAAAGAACATTGAAAATATCAACCTATCAAATTCATTTCATACTGTTGTTAAGTTCTATATTGATAGAGACTTGTTTATTGACAGTTTTCTAATTAACGAAACTATAGCAATTTGGCAATCAATTGCAATTTAAATTCTAGTTTGTAATTTTATTCCTTAGTATTTAAACTGCATTACATGCCAGTCGTAGATATATATATATATATCACTTGGAACCATTAGTTCTGAAACATGTAGTGCGGTAGTGCCAAACCCTAATTTCTCCCTGATTTTATGCGATACAAGACAGAACGCAATAATTCAATATTCAGCGAATTTATTTGGCAATTTATCGGATGAAACTATGTCTGAGAGCACGAAATTAATCATTAGCGTATTTGCCTCACCCTGTAATAGTTCTATATTATTTAACCACTTATACAGTCTTTAACATTTTCTAAGTTCCAGATCATTTTCTGTTTCCATCTATTCAACCATCAAACTCAGCCACTGAAGCAAGTCTTTAACAATATCTTTTTCTTCCGACTGACCAATAAAAAGTAGGAAAGAAACCTATCAATTGGAGGGTTCTGCACGACTACACCGGTCGAACATCGAGGAAGCTACACCAAGGCTTTTCCTGCTCCTCAAGCAACCTTGCCTGTGGACAGTGCACCTATATTTAGGAGATTTATTTTAATTTTCATATCATTCATACCCAGGAAACAGTGGACTTCAGTTATGGCGACCCAAACGATCACCCAAACTGTGCAAGGTGGGTAATTTAATTATTTCTTTTAAATAATTGTGATATTTTTTATTATTTTCAATTTTCTTTATTTTTTATTCGGTAGCTTAGCTATTGTCCTTATGATAAAGTAATGTTTCGAAATTTACTGTTTATGTGGTACACCCTTTCATAGCGCCTTTTCATGAGTAAAAAGCAACGTGAATAAAAGAAAAGTGCTCAGATATTTGCAGGCGTTTTGATTGTTTTTTTTCTCTTTCTATATTTTGCGACAGTTTCTGTTACCAATACATCATTTTGCGTCCTCATCATATTCCTGTGCTTATCCTATGTTACTTTTTCTCTGTTCTCCCTAGCCGATCATTACGCTATCATTCCTATTAGGTACTCCTTTTTCTTTCATATAATAAATAGGCTTGTGTCCTGAAAAAATCTAATTAGTCCGTCAGTTAGATTATCAAAAAACATTTGACACATATTTTTTCTTTTGTTAAGTAAACCTAAATTGACGAAGATACGACGCTTTTAAAATTCTCATTACGTCACGCAATGCTATAATTTTTAGTGCGTTGTGACGTCACGAGCCCCCACTCTCGAGTTTTGATGCGTTTTATCTTTGTCAATATTCATTGATTTACGAAAACAAATTATACGTGTCCATTATTTTCCAATACTCTAACTGACGGACTAAATAGATTCGCAATTTATTGATGGTGGAAACTAGCCTATTCCTCACATCATCATAATTATCAGCATTCAGCCCGGAATCACCCACTGCTGGGTATAGGCCTCCCCTTACTTCCGCCACCCAGCTCACACAGTCCATAAATCATTTTGGCTTTTAATTTTATGAATTGATAATTTATTTTTTTATTTCCTTTCAGAATTCCTGCCAAAAACCCAAATCATGTCGCCAAAGACCAAACCGAACCTGCCTCCGAAGACCAAACAGGAGCCGCAAGCCCTGGGTTGCCCCGTGGACTGCCCATGCAAAACCCAGAAAGAAAGTCCTTACGAGAAGCCCATGCGGCTGTTGTTCAACGCCATAGGGATCCTGGTCGCTCTTATAGCTACATACTTGATAGTAACTACAGATTCCAACATCTATATAATCTTCTGGGTTTGCTATTCCATCCTAAGACGCCTGTCTAAATCTAGATTGTCCACATCACATGCCAAGTCTGAATAACTGTTTGTTTTATTCGCACTGTATTTATTTCTAGGTTAACTATTTATTGTTTATTTATTTGAAACCACTGAGCATGCAAAGTATTCAATAAACTGTTTTTGTTTATGTTTGTTTGTTTCTTTGTTATCGTCGTGTTTGAGTTATATAGCAGTGTTGTTATCTCTGATATTGAGATGGAAGATTATGTTGAGTTTTATGTTTGATAATAATAAGTCGATTCTTGATCTATTTAGATGGTTACCAGTCATTTCATATGAGTATTCTGACTGTCTTCTGTGTTTGTCGCTCTTTCTAATCATTTAGGATATACGTGATTACGTGGTATTTCATAAGTGTATACTTTTTAAAGTACAACTACCGCTCGGGGCAATCTTCAGGTTAAGTCGTGCTTGTATAGGTTGGCCCGCGGATCTGGTGGATGGATATGTTTCATACTGCGCTTCCTTCGTGCCTCGGAAAGTAATTAAAGCCGCTGGTCCCTTATGGGGTACTCTCCGGAAAAAAATATCCAATTCTAAAATATTTTTCACTGATAGAAAGAATAGAATTTTCAATACACTTCCTCGAAAACTAGTTCATGTCGCACTACGATGAGGTTCAATATGCAATGTATTTCACACGTCTTTTTCCAACACCGCGTGCAGGAATGAGTTATTCCCGCACGCGGCACAGCACGCGGTGTTGGAAAATTGCCACAGAGAAAACTATACCTATACTTAGTCCAAATTGATTCAATGTCTATAGTCGGCAGTAATTGTTTTTTTTCGTTATTATATTTTATTTCTTCAAAAGTGTATTGAAAAACGTCTTTTGATACACGTGGACATTTGTTATTGCAGTTCTCGGCTCAAAAGCACCCTCGTCTCTACTTGTATCAAAATGTACTATTAGGTCATGCATATTAGCCGATCTATCACAGTTTTTGCGGTCGAGGGCGAAGCGCAAAGTCAATCATATTCACGTAATCGAAGCCTCTGTGAACATGGATATGAACACTCCAACCAGATCGACATGATAACAATATGGTGGTAGAAGGATCTAGAATTCTAGATAATAATTTAGGTCTGCAGTGCAATCTAGAAGCGACGTAATCTCTACTCTCCAAAAACTTTCTTAGGGACAAAAACAAACCTTCACATACAACTTCTATTTGTATGTTTTAATAGATACTTAAAATAATATGTTGATACGTTTTCTTGAGTTTTTGCATCAATTAGTGCCGCTACTCGCTGGCAAGTTCACTGATCTGAAATTAACACTCGACAGTATTTTTTGCACAAACACGATTTTGGCGCAAATTTGAGATCGTAGATTATATACCACAGAGCACGAATGTTGTTTTTTTACTTGTATACGAACTTTTTGCTGGGGACTGAAGTAGATTTTATGTTTTTTTTGGTACCTTTTGTTGAAGATATTGTATTATCTTGAGTTTGGCAATGAACTATTGTGTCGAAGGCAAGTCACTGTGTTATCTGCTTTTGAAATTATAGATTCGGCCATGTTTAAAATACCCACCTAATGTAATTTCATTTCTTTGGGCTTATCTAAGTCTGTTCTGTTCCTATGTGTTAATTCGAGGCAATAAACTAACTGTGTGCTAAATTTCATCCAAATCCGGTAAGTAGTTTTTGCGTGAAAGAGTAACAAAAATCCATCCATCCATCTATCCATCCATCCTATGAGTCCCTGTCAACTGTCTATGTTAACAACAGCTCTGTTTATCATAACAGTATTGAATTTACACCAGACCCTGGCATTAGCCAAATCAGAGTCAACACTTACAAATTCTTCACCTGCGGCGTATAGTGTGCAACCTCCACCAGGCAGACAGTCAGATACACAGAATTCCAATATCTTTCATGAACATGAACCTTTGAAATATAATTCCAAGTACACGAGTGTAACCACAAGCAAAAACTGCTAAGTGAATAATGTTTCGTTCGATGCCATAGATATAAAATTGTCATCGTTCCCGGCCGCTGCGCCATTCAAGTGGTTGAATTAATAAAGAGTCATAGAGGGACCCTCTGTACATACGCCAGCATCTCAAGTTATTACAATGTGTCAAATTTCTTTAATAGATTTTCAACTTTATCGTGGAAAGCATTTAAGGTTCAAGGTGGATTGGGAAAATTTGTCAGTTTCGAGTAGCTTATATGCGATGTCATTGTGCAGCAAAGCGTGACTCGTGACTCGATGCCACGACAAACTGTAGACGTAGTAGGTAGAACTATTGCTTGTAAGCAGACTTTTTAATCTGCAATTTATTCATAGTAGCTAGGTGGCCGAGCTCCGCTTGGGTGAAAATAGAGAAAACGAATTTTCTCAGATTTGAGAATTAGGTAGATAGATTTTTCGCCCCCTTTAACCGCCATATTGCAGCTATTGCCGAAATCTGTAGAGCCTTTTTCAAAATGGTGAAGAAAAACCTCGTGAGAAAACCGGCAAGTCCTAAAAGTAAAAATACAGCCATATGACATCAGCACTAGCCCCGCGTGGTGGATTACGGCCCACTCCCTCTCGCAAGGATGGGTTAGGGTCCCAGCAGTAGGATAATAAAGCCGGATTATTCTTACATACATGGGGACTAAAATATGACTAAACCTTTCTGGTACATACTGTATACTTATATCACTGTATACTTACGTTCTTAGGGTCCCGGGTTCGAATCCCGGTTGGAGAAAATGTTTGTGTGATGAGCATGGACATTTGTTTCCGAGTCATGGATGTTTATATGTATAATATGTACGTATTTACAAACAAAAAGTATCTATGTAGTATATCAACTATCTGGTGTCCACGACACAAGCCTCGTTGCTTAGTGTGGCACTAGATGGCGCTGTGTGTTAATGTCCACTGATATATTTATATTTATTTATTTATCTACTCACAGCAATACATCTACCTACTCATTAAACAAAGCACCGCCGATAACATTCATCGCTGGACCCTGAATACGGTCATACTTTTTGTGATAAAGGTAAGCCCTAACTGCTGCTTCAGAAAAACAACCCGTGATCGGTGTAGAAATAACCAGTCATACATACATAATCAACAAAAAAAAAGTAGACGTGTACCTAATTTAAAATTGGAGCGCAGACTATGGAACTTGTACTTACGTATTTAAAAAAAGCATGGAACTCATTATACGAGTACCTAGATGTTGTACCTACTTGGTAGTTTTTTGGATAACAACAAAAACCACAAAGCAGCATCCACAAGCACATAAGCAGCAAAAAGCAGTATCTACGAAATTTAGCAAGAGTATCGAATCCATGTGGTCCACCAAAAGAAGATTGCATAGTCTTGCTTATCTCTGTAATCCCACTTACGCTCTTCGACACGTAGCCACATCATCGACATTTTTTTGTTTTGTCCTGTGTGAGTCTAATAAATACTTTTTCTTTCTATTTAACATACTTGTGTAGCCATCCACAATCTAACTCAGTGTTCTCAAATCGTACAATTTTAGATACCTAATTCCATCTCATTCCTTTGCCCGATTGCTGAGTTTGCTTTCTATCCATTTTGAAATGAATACTACCATCTTTGTTCATCATCATCTGCCTAGCCTTTTCCCAACTATCTTGGGGTCGGCTTCCAGTCTAACCGGATGCATCTTTGCCCTTGTTTAGTTAATCAATGACAACAGCACTGCAAGTAGATAACATCAGTGCGACCACTTTAGCCACAATTAGCAGCTAGCACGTAATGAGCACGTTGTGCATAAGACACGACGCTTCCTAGCTTTCTCTGGAGAAATCTGATAACTTACACTGGCATTACTTACATTCTCTATATATTGTTTATTTGTATTTTAGAAACGTAGGTACGGGTTTTAGTCAGTAAAAGTCTGACACTCCCTCCTGCTCCGCCCAGAGCGGGAGAAGTCATTTGATGATTTCCCAACCGAAAAAAAAAAAAAAAAAAAACGGTACGGGAGAGAAGAAAAATAAAAACGAAGAACTGAATTGTTAATAAATCCTTCCTACTAATATTATAATGGCGATAGTGAGGGTGGATGTTTTACGCATAAAATACTGACCGGATTTGGATAAAATTTGGCACACAGATAGTTAATAACCTGGATTAACACTTAGGATACTTTTATCGGGAAGTACGATCCCGTGGGACATTATCGAACTGCACACGGGCAAAATGAGAGATCTAATATTTAGAAAAAGAGACTTTTCACCACAAGTAATTCTATCAAAAAAAGTATTCAATCTAAAGTCCTTATATTATTTTCTAAAGGCGCCTTAGATTGTAACTAAAAGTTTTTCAGCAGATATCGACGTAGACGAGGCTAGATAAATCGAAAACAGCCTTCTAGTTACGAGGCTTTGTAAAGATGAGAAAGCTTATCTAAATTAGATAAGCTTTCTCGATATACGGTATTGATTTACCTATGCAAACTAATTATTGCCAGCGCTAAAAAGATTAAACCGTTATTAGGTAATAACAGTGACTACTTACCACTCACTACTCACTAGCGCGACCGTCATCTGCGTGAATTTGTTAAAAAAAAACTATATTTTTATCGAATTTTGTTAACATCTTTTTGAACGGAACCCTAATCCTTTTCTTAAAATAAAAGCATCGAAAGTTACTCCTTATGACATCAGTTATCTGCCAGTAAAAGTCCCGTCAAAATCGGTCCATCCGTTTCGAAGACTAACCGGGATTATCAGACACACAGACAAAAAAAAATACAAACTAGTACCGTATATATGTACTTTCATACGCATTCAGTAAAAAGCTGTTGTTTTTGAAATTATATAAATCTAAACAATGGCATACGAGGACGTATTGTGTGAAAGACGTTATTGGTTAGAAAGTGGATTAATACTAGTTACGACTAATTGAGGAGTATGGACGGAAGAACAAGAGATACGGCACACTCCTCAAATAGATTGGGTTAAAAGCAGAAAGATCAGAAATAAACCAGAACCCGAAAACCGCACATAGCAAAAAGCAACCTCCAAGACACGAAACCTGAATTCAAATCACTATTGCAAAAACCAAACCTGCCTAAAATTGGACCCAAATTAGTTCAACAACAAAACGAAAACAGCATTGCAAAATAAACCATTAAGAGTTTGATACTTCTTGCTATTAAACGAGTGAATCATTGCGTGCGCGCAGGTCAATCGCGGAAATTTCGCCCCTGGTTTATATATAGGTAAATCTTGGTCACATTTGAATTTGGTAGGTATTCCAGAAGTTCTGACTCCTGGCAAAACTTACAATTATTTGCAAAAAAAATAACGTTCAGTGAGTAGGTACACAGAAACACATCCAGTATCTAGATTCAGTAGGTAGGTATATAACCTGCCTTTTTTTTTCGACGTTGTTTAATGAAATGAAATGATGAAATGATGTTTATTTTTGCAAGTAGGTACAAAAAACACTTTTACACGTCATTTTTTTAAAACTAGATAGGGCCGGTGTTTCGTACCTGACTACTCTGAGAAGAAACAGTCGAAACAAACTCAGAGGTCATAGTCTCTTTTGATCTTGTTCAATTCAGATGAGGACTCTGCAGATTAGTGTCTGAGATGGTTTTTTTTGAAGAAAGAACCACACAGATTTGAGTGGACCTGTCCAGTCAGTGCAAGCATTTAGATTTCCTTCGTCAATTTTGAATGGAAACAAATAAACAAACTTTTAATGATACTAACGCATGTTCCGACTAATGACCAAACCAGTTCTCTTAAGTGTTTTTGGAAGGAGCAGATCAGGATTTAAAAACAAAAGTAACAAATTACCTAACTTTTTTTACCAAATCCTGCTAAATGCGAAAGAAATTTTAGCTTCGAAGCGTCTAGACGGGTAATGATGCAAAAACTACAGCAGGATATTTCTAATGGTGGTTCGTTTCTCATGGGAAATATAAGAGTTTTATATTTTTATTTCTGTGTATAATGGAGGGTGCTTATATGGAAACATCCGCTTGAGTTCGAGTTAAGTTTTTACTGGCAGTTTCCGAACCAGACGGAGCAGGTGGCACACATACATACATTGTAGGAGATACAAAGATGTTTGTGCGTGTTGTTTTCAGCTAGACTTTTTGCTTTGCTTAGCCTATTTTGGGTCCAACTGTTGGGCAAAGGTTTTTCCTTTCAAACCTCTCTATCTTGTGCTATCTCTGGCTATACTAAGGATTATGACTGACTAAACAAAATATGGTTCTGTTTAGTCCGTCAGTCCGTCAGTTAGATTATCGAAAAATATTGGATACGTGTTTTTTGTTTTATCAAATTAATAAAAATTGATGAATATAATACGTGTCGAAGATCATCATGAGTGGGGGCTTGTAAAGGTGAAGTCACATTTGGTAAAAAAAATTGTACTCAAAGGTGACGTCACACAAGTTTTCGACGCACTGTATCGTCTTCATTTTTTGTTTAAGTACGTGAAAAAAGAAAAAATATGTGTCCAATATTTTTTGGAAATCTATCTAACGGAATAATGATTAGGTATTTGTCATCTACCCTTTTGCCTCGCAAACAAGATAAGATCGTCGCACCGACTTTTCCGCAGTCTACCTCGACGACGATTTTCTCCAGTGGTCTTAAATAATCCAGTGACTATCATTCACCACCATTCGGGTGCATTCGTGCTTCGTAACCAGCCCACTCGCACTTCTGCTCGGCTGTTTTTTCTCCAACATCTGCAAGTTGATTTATGGAGAGATTTGTTAAATGAATATGTTATAGGTGATGCTAAACCCTTAGTAGATCCATATCTATTTAGTACCTTACTTAATACTTCGGTTCAGCATTCTGTTTAAAGAGCGGTGGCTGCCCAGTGGATATGGCTCTGACATTCGAGATCATTATCATCATCACCCACTGCTGGGTATAGGCCTCTCTTTGTTTGTGCCAAGCTCCTCGCTCTAGTATCAACCTCATCCAGGATATTTGATTTACCAGGTAACGAATTGCTCTGAAAAAGGGTGAAGGAAAACATCGTAAAGAAACCGGCATGACCCAGAACCAAGAATTGCAGATTTCATTAGGTGAATTATTGCCCGTACTTTCAGGCCTGTGTCCCGGTGGTACGAACGTTGTAAGTAGGTTAAATGTTCCTAAAACGTATCTAAGAGAAAAAAAACCCAACTGCGTAAAAAATAACTAAATGACTTTAAATAAAAACTGAAAATAATAAAACAAGTTCAGGAGACAGGACATATTGACTGCAACAGTCAACAACCCTTATTGAATGTAATGATTTTAGTCTAGATTATTTGATGGGTCCTGACTGTACATGATATAACATCACATACATACATACTTTCGAAAAACATAACCCTCCTTCTGGCGCAGTCGGGTAAAAATATGAGGTCAATACCGCCTAGCCTTACAGCAAAGCGATTAGTATCTTTCGTTCCTTACTTATATATAGAAAAGTACATACCTACCTACATGCTACGCATAAGTTTTGGCTAGTTCTCGCAATGCGCCAAGAAATTGTCTGCTGTTCTTGGCAAATTATCGTTGCTGCGCCAAAGCTTTAAAGTCTAGACTAGACTCAAAGTTAGGGGACAATTTACTATTCCATATAAAGCTTTCAAGAAAGGATTTATAGCACCGTAACTTAGGTACATGACTTCATCTTGATTTTAATTGCGTCTAGTGGAAAATCTTTAAACTTTAAACTGATCCCACACAGGCGGATCCCACGGGATCAGTCGACCTAATGAATTTTTGAATTGGTCAACTGATCCCGTTGACCAATTTTATGATTTGTACAGTCAAGTAGATACCTAATCCTCATCTTTGTTACTTTTGTTTTCACATAATCAAAATGTCCTTTTGGGGAAGTATTTTGGCAGACCAGGGATCATGTTTCAGTTGCAGCATCAGTCATTGAGCCAGTACCAGCCATCAGTGGTCCATTATTATCACTTTCAAATGCAAAACATACATAACATCACGCCTGTAAGCCCCGATGGGTTAGGTAGAGCTGTACCTAATAGTACTCCCACAATTCGCCTGCAGTTATGTTGTTTTAAGCCTCATGTAACAGGGGGCGAGCATGTCATCAACCGGGCACAAATCCAGACTCCGTGGAGCTTAGTGAGAAATTCCTGATGGAAGCCAAATAACACTTGGCACTTGGCTTGGACATGAATGATGTAACCAAGATTTTGTAACAATATTTTGATTTAAAGAGTGTCCATGGAGTTTCTTGCCCGTTCTTCTCCATAGAGATCTACGCCAGGGAATGGGCCACTACACTACTTTCACAGTTTTTATGTCTTGTGACTGGGACTGTAGCTACATTTAATTTTCATCTTTGTTTCGACAATTCAAAAGTGCCTGGTAACTGGCCTACTTGAAACAAATGCTTTGATTTTGATTTTTGGCTCAGCCCGGGAATCGAACCCAGGACCTCATGCTCAGCCCTCGCGCTTGCGACCACTCGACCAACGAGGCACCCATCATTGATTTCAAAACGTTTCACAATTCTATGACGATTTTTAATAATAAGTACGGACATTAGGTTTACGGTCGCCTATACAAATATTATGTTTGTAAGATTCTGGAAAAGTAAAAAGTAAGCGACCGAAACACCGGCTTCATTCCCGTTATATACGGAAAATAACCCACGGGAACTTTTTTTAATGCAGCCTGTGACACTCGGGCATAATGTATGTAATGAGTGAGGATTTATTCTTCGTTCGTTCCGAAGTTTTGTCCACATTCCAAAACATTCTTAGATCGTCCCACGTCATTTCTGGTTTTGAATTCCTGCTTCGTCCCAAATTACAAGTGATTTAAAAGCAAATCAACAGTTTCTTTGTTTGGTTTTAGTGTTTATCAGCAAAATTTTGTTTTGTATTGAGTAACTTCGAACACGCTTAGTTACCTAATTTAATGTTTGTTTCACATTCAGTTATTGTTTTGAAATTAGCATCTAATTCTTTAATGTTTGCATGCCAATTTTATGGCGAAATGTGACATTGCACTACATATTATTTTTACTATCTTTTGTACCACATTTACTGCAAATAAATAATTTTGTCTTTGACTTTGACTAACAAAAAAACTAATTCATTACTGAAAGAATTTTCGAAATCAGATCAGGAGTTTCGAAGATAACCCTTACAACATACAGATTTGTATGTACAAACAAGTTTTGCCTCACTATAATATTAGTATCGACAGAATGTGACTTTGACTTGACTAGCAGCAGATAAAAATATAAAAAAAAAAACAATCGATTCTGTTCACAAATTCAATACCATTGCAACAGTTCCAAAGCTCGTATGAGAAAGATTTGAAAGCTTGCGACAGATAGAATCGGGCCGGGCCGCTGAAGCGAACCGGTCCGACGGCTGTCCGTACCGGCCTATTTTTGTTTACGATCCGATCATTTATTGTAGCTATACGCTATACCTGCAGGCAAGCCATTGCTTAAATAACTATCTTATTTTAGGAGAGGAGATAGGGTGGGGTTTTTTTACCGTATTGTTTTGATTGCTTTTGAATTAAAGAACTTGATTTCAAATAGTGTAGAGTCAAAAGATGTCTAAATATAAAGAAAGGAGTATTTACTCCTTCCTTTATATTTAGACATCTCTTTATTTTATTGTTTATTTCTGCTTTTTTCGTCGAGAGGAAAACATTCAGAAATAAACAATAGCTAAGTAGGTAGTATAGATCTACGTCTTAATACATATTATTAGGTCTAAATTGCATCTTCTACTTTTAGAAAGTATAACAGGGAATAAGATTTTCTTGAGTTTTGTGCTTAGCTAGCTTAAAACTTACAGTTACTGGTCGAAAAAATCACTACGATCATTCATTTGATTTGGTTATCACAGAATAATCACACTTTTGATAAGACATCGCTACGAAATAGATTAATTTAATATCAGTGCAAAACAAAGTAGCATCATAGTTGTACAACTACAACAATCTCAAATGCAATCAATCAATTTACAACCTTATATAAATCAGTCTACATCAATCATTCAATAAAGCGAGATAACATAGTCAACCAGTCCACTGTCTCCTGTACTATAGCAGTACGATGCGATCCCCACTCAAGGCGCTCAGTTATTGACCCGCGGAGCTCTTGCTGGGCGGCTGGCTACGTTCGCAGTGCGCGCGCACCCCACCGTTCACATCCCCGGTTAACTTAGTCTAGCTTAGACTACCAACGAGATGCCTGCACCCTGTGACTCTTGTAAAGGTAAGACAATAATTTTTCAAACTTAATTCTTTTTTTTAATATTTGAACTGTTCTTTTCTGTGTTCTATTTGTCTGCTTTTTACTTCCACGTGTTTGATTTGTTTTTGTTTTGCCGGCCAGAGTCAATTGGGGACGGTTTGCGAATGACGCAGTTAGTCAGTGGGTTCTTAATTGGATACAATTTAAGATGGTAGGTTTAGGGTTGGGGTTCTGTAGTTTGTGTTTTGTTTTTTTTTTTTGTAAGCTGAAAGGATGTTGTGAATTGGGATTGGGAAAAGCTTAATGGGGTGATATAAGTAAATTGTGTTATTATGTGGTACTGGGTGCGGAACTTTTTATTCAAGTGTTTATCTTTGTCGTGATTTAATTAAATATTATATTTATTTTGAAGAAATAATTTCAACTTTTCCAATCATAGTTCAATCCAATACGCAAAATACCATTCTAAATGTACCGAAGACTTATTTGGAGTCAGAATTTGTTACTGATTTTGATACTGTTAAAGAAATATATTGATACGCTAAATACTATATTTAAAACAAAATCAAAATTTCAATTACAAATCAAAGGTTTCAAAATCTAACATATATCTTCTAATCTAAAAAATGTGTCACATTAACTTTTGACTGATGACTGAATTCATGATCAAAGTAGTACGAAACTTAAAATGTCACTTGCTCCCGATATTCGACGCTGTGGCAAGCGCCATGATATGATTATCATGGCGCTAGCGGAAGATATTCCGTACGATTTAAGTGATATTTTAAGTTTAGTTATAAACCGTGAAAGCTTACAACAGTGAAAGTAGTACGATATCCCTCCATGTTGGTTAATTAGGGTTACAATTTACGAACGAATACCTAGCCTACGTGTCGGTGCTAGCAGAAATTTTAATTAGACTCGTTAAACAAAGAAATTTATCAGTTCTACACCCAGTGGCCTAGCTCGCAGAAAGTTCATTCAATTGTATATTAGTTACGTTTTCCCACGAACGCGTGGTATGATCTAAGTACTGTCTATCTAAAGTTGAACGTGCTACTTACATACGAACTATCTACTGTTATATAGCTTTGTTTTCTGCGAGCCTTTAATTGAAATTGTTCATACGTTTTATGAACTCAATCAAAATTGTAACTGTTTTTTGCCATGAAAATCATTCTGTTCCAAATGACTGAATAGAGGGCGAAGATTTAGTAAATTAGTGAAGTGAACTTGAAATAATAACTTATGTCATATTTATTTCAAAAACATGTTCGTACTTTTGTCGTAGAGAACCTTTCTCTCTACTCTAAACGGATCTCTTGAATTCTTGATCTTAGATGTCTTTCCATCAAAATTGTAATCATCAACGTCTAAGTTTTGAACTGACACAAACGAGATATTTACCATTTGTTATGAGTTCCCGATATTGAAAACATCAATATCTTTTGCGGGTCTTCAAGATGTTGAAGACAACGCCGAGGCAGCTTTTACTGATGAGTAAAAGCTGCCTCGGCGTTGGGTTTTAGTAAACTTGATATAGGTATGTCTTAACTCTAATTACTTACGCAGTAACAACGAGGTTGGAAGAGAATACAATCTTAATTGGTTAGATTAGAAGCATAGATTTGGAAAATTCGAGCACGATTTTGCTCCACCAATATTATTACCTACCTAAGTCTTCGCAACGGCTGAGATATGTATGCGAGATTCAGGTCTTGATAACAGTCTTATATTATTGTCACTGGATACAAAATAATCGTCCAGATAAGGGCAGAAGAATGATCATGAAGTCTTTTAGTAACTCAATGCCAGGTCGTGACCCACCTTTTCATTTCATTTACAAGAAATGTAAATTATTGAAAAATAATCCTAAGAAAATAGGACCCTTTGAAAATAAACTGTTATTCTGTAATACTTGCGGATAATAATTGAAAAAAAAAGAAAAGGTTTTGAACCCTTGGCATATTTCCAAGATTTCCTGTTTTTCTTGCGACCTGCTGCGTTATTTTCGATGGTAGGTACATTTGTTTGCTGAAGATTTCTTTAAACTGATGTTGTTATAGATACGTGCGGAAGTGGGGGGGCAGCCGCGTGCGGTGCCAACTGCACCTGCGGGCCCAACTGCGCGTGCGGCGATGGCAAACCCTCTGGTCAGTATCTCTTTACTGTAAATTGATGGACCACTCAGAAACCAGCGGACTGCTCTCCTCCTCATCAGAGGTCCTGAATGGGGGGGGGGGGTGGTTCTTGGCAAATGTTCACTACCACCTGGAATATGCTAGAGAGCAAATTGAAATGTGTTTTACACATATCCAAAGCAGAACACTTGTTGGCAGAAGTAGGTTTGGTCTTAGTTTTGCCACACTCTGTGAAGCAGGTGTTGCAGGTATGAAGAACAGGGTGTAAAGTACCTAGTAGTACTTTATCCCCCATAGAAAAGTGCGACCAGGCGGGTGTCGTGTCTGGTGGACTCTGCCAGACGTTTTTGTCGGGTTTTTACGAGTATATAAGGTCTTAATTCGCGGATAACTTTAATAGGCGATTTAGAATTTGGATGTTTTTGCTTAATTTTCAATACACTTCGTCGAAAACGGGTTCTTATCGCACTACGATTACGTTCAACATGCAATGTATTTCACACACGTGCGTTTTCTTCATTTTCCAAAAAAAACCACAGGTACTTACTTAACGTACACTTATATGAAGTTCAAATCGGTGTAATGACTATAGTTGGAGGTGAATGTTTTGTTTTTTTAATTTCGGTAAAGCAATGTGCGTCTTTACGGCGTAAATATTTTTTGAATAATCAAATTGTGTTTTTAAATAGAATATCATAGATTAACATGATTATTTAAAACGAATATTTACTATTATAAACAAATTAACAAAAATTTGTGTTCTAAATTTAAAAATATAAAAAAAAAACTATTAATTATATTAGGCTGTTTAGCGGCTTCATACCTTTGCTTCTCCTTCAACCTGGCGAAAGCAAAGCGCGGGAAAAAATAAAATAAAATCATAGTCTCCAAATAATTCGGGACAAAAATATTTTTCATTCTTTTATTTTATTTCTTCAAAAGTGTATTGAAAAACGTCGTTTTGATACACGTGGACATTTTTTATTTCAGTTCTCGGCTCAATAGGGTGTTATTGAGCCGAGAACTGAAATAACAAATGTCCACGTGTATCAAAACGACGTTTTTCAATACACTTTTGAAGAAATAAAATAAAAGAATGAAAAATATTTTTCACCCTCGTCTGCAGCACGTTTTAATAGGCATGACGACAGTATCAAAAAATTGGAAATCTATTTAGTCCTTCAGTTAGAGTATTGGAAATTAATGGACACGTATTTTTTGTTTTTGTAAATCAATGAATATTGACAAAGATAAAACGCATCAAAACTCGAGAGTGGGGGCTCGTGACGTCAGAACTAGCTAAATATTATACCTAGGCGTGACGTATTGAGAATTTTAAAAGCGTCATATCTTCGTCAATTTTGATTTACGTATCAGAAGAAAAAACACGGGTCAAATATTTTCTGATAATCTAACTGACGGACTAATTAGTTATTTTTTGTCGTCTCGCCTATTCCGTCTCGAATGCAATAACAATCTTTCTCCACTTGTATCAAAATTTTATTGTACTTTTTGTAGTGCCGCTTCAAAGGCAGGCACTTGGACCTTGGTAGTTGTACACTCCGCAAGTGCACTAATAGAATGTAAACAGATTTTTTCTTTCGTTCATGAGTACTGCCATACTATTGGCTTCCTATTGCCATTAACCTGCACAGACCCTGGGCTCCAAGCTGCAACTGAGAATGTATGTTTTTTTTATTTTTATGGATTGTATTAACATGTTTTTTTTCTTTCACAGGTGGTAAGCCATGCTGCCAGGGAGGAGGCAAAAAGTAAAATTCAACCTTCAAATTCTAAATTCCCCCTTTCCCAAATGATGCTCTATTTTAAAAATTATATAATCCTTATTATATCGTAGATTAAATAGCCGTATAACGCATATTATTACAATCATAATGTAGTCGTCTAATCATATTTAAAATATAACTTTCGAGGAATAATGTTGTGTCGTCATGAAATAAAATGAGTATATAATAAGAAAATGATAGTATTACAATGATATAGCTTATATAGGATAGTTTATATTCGTCTCTGCTTATGTATTACTAAGTGTAGTAAATAATGATTATCACATTCAGTGTTTATTAATGTTTAGCTTCGTCTTTATTAAAAGGATTATCCTTAGTACTTGTAATACTCATTAGTTTAGTAAGTGAAGTGGGCACGCACACACACACGATGACTCCGTGTAGTGTATTTAGTAAATAAGAAAGAAAATGTTTGTGTTTTATTTTACCTCACCATAACAAACCTTTTTTCAAGTCCTGAACCTAATTAGAGTTTTAAAACAAGCTCCACAAAGACCACTGCCTCGTTGGTCTAGTGGTTGCAAGCGAGACCGCTGAGCATTGGTTCTTGGGTTAAATTCCCAGACCGTTTAAAGTGTTGTTGGGGTGTAGTCAGGAATTTTTTCATTAGCTGCCACGGAATCTTGATTTGTGCCCGGTCGATGGCAATAAGCTCGCCCCCTTTTACGACTTAAACATTGATAGTGAAATGTGGGTGTACTATTAGTTACGCCTCTGCCTATCCTATCTGATAACAGGCGATCTATTCGACAGCACGGTTGGCGCAGTGGTTGAGCGATTGACAGCTGTCCTGCGTGTCGCGGGTTGGATCCCAATTGTTGTTCCGGGTCTGGCGGTTCGTGTATGACTTTAAATGTTAGTAAACGCACCCACATCTCAGGAGAAATTGCTAGAGATGGGCAAAGATTTTTCAAAGAAAAAAAGAAAAGTAATATGCACCATGAGGTTTGTCAAAATAAAAGACAAAGTTTCATTAAAACATATTTTTATTTCATACGACAATATGTATATGAATACAATAATTATATCATGGAAGCAATTAATGGGACTTGTTGTTTCAAGATTATTATAATTCACACTTATTTCTATTTTTATCCCAAATAATTAGGAATCTCTCTTAAATCCTACAGTTGCATACAAGAGCAATACAAAATAACTATATAAGTAGTCGTTTAACAATGCAAAATCATAAGAAAAACGTAATGACAAAAACATATAAAAATTAGTTCTCATTCAGAATTCAGTCAAACATCAGCAGCCATATTCCTTCTTACCCGACTACAAAGCCAAAAGGAGGGTAATGCTTAGAAAGTGATTGTCGATGTCACTACAAAAATAATTCATTCACACTCATAGAAAAATGTAGTTAGAACTTCTTTCGTAATAAAAATGATCAAATACAGGCAACACTGACGCGGTTAGCAAATAATATCTTTATAAAAAGCGTAATAAACTACAACTACGAAGTTTGTACAAATAACAGCTTTGATACTTGCTACTTTGTAAACTTGTATATTTAAATCTTTTATATCTATTATTATTATATCTTTATAACTCTATTTCACAAAATAGTTTTTAGGTACCTTGTTCGGTACATAACATGTACCTAAAATAAAATCAGTATATTATAAACACTTGGATATATTTATTAAACTCTCATCCACCGACTGAATAAATAGACCTCGTTATACAATATAGTTTCGTTTTCATACAATCTCAATTAATTCAAACAACAACATTGAAAAATATATTTCTTAATATTACAATAACAGACTGTAACAAATGCACTTTGTTTTCAATTCCACAGTTATACATTAGAATAAAAAAATCGTACCTTTTTATTAGTAACAAAATATTATCAACATGGCAACTCTGAATCTAACGTCAAATCAAAGTTTACACTCACTCTAACTTACAAGCTACAATAATAATAGGGAGGAATTTTAGTGGCTCTAAATTAAAACAAAATCATTTCCGATAAATTATAAAGCCTTGTAATACATTGGCTTTTCCACAACTAGAGCAAGTTTTTCCAATAATATTTTTTTTGTAATAATTTCTGTTGCAATAACACAACTATTTTCCAAAAACTACAATCTAGGTACTTTTATTTTATATGACTTTAGTGTCAATCATCGATAATATGTAAACCTTCCCCAGATCCTTGACTAAGCGGCCACTAAAATACCACCGCATACAATAACATAGTTGATCACAAATTAAACGATCACTGAGAAATCACAAGCCGACTTCTTCTAACATATACTACCAGAAAACATTGCCAAATGGCATAATATAACATTCATCCGAGGTGAATTATATCCACCTTTAAGGTTGGTTTACTATCACACCTGGAACACATCTATTTTACGGCTGGCAACACCCATGATGGCCGCCTATGGCGAGTCAGCATGGACCATGTTGGCCTGCTTAATTTTTGTCAGCCATCTTTCTTTGATGGCCAGTCTTATTTTGTGACTGGGACCTGCCTTCAGCTGCAATCTCTGACACATAATCAAAAGTAAACGAAGTGCTGCTTGGCAAGCGAAGGCGTGCTGCCATTTTGAACTAGAGCAACGCTTTCTATCAGGTAAAAAGAAGTTTCTGCTTGACCCACATTTGTTTTTTTTTTTTCGTGAAAAAGTTTGCATGTACAAGCATCTGGTGGCACTGTTTCCTTGCTTGGTCAGTTGGCATGCACCTGGCACATATCTACAGCAGCTGGCACCCGGTCACGGGAGGTAGGCAGCTGCGGCAGGCGGCAGTCACCTACGGCATTAGTTCTTCCTCACTGTCCTCATCTGAATCGTATACGGGAGCTCCGTTTCGCATCTGGATGACTGACTTCTTTCTGGAGCGTTGTTCCTTCTGGTCTTTGTTCAGGTCTCTGGAAATGGAAGAAATAATTTATGATTATTTATTTATTTGTTTTTATATAACTTGTTCAAACACACTTAAACAAAGCACACAATTAGACCTCTGGGGTCTGTCTTACCATGCCATGGTCTGAGATTTGATCAACGCGCTATTAACAGTTAAGTTATAATCGAATAGGTTAGTACAATTGTGTTTGGGCATTTAGTCTGCGTATATTTTAGTCTGGATCAATTTTGTAGTTTTAACAATAACAACCAACTCAGTAACCGTTATTTTTTTTCGGATACGCCAGTTTATGCAGATCCGGCCAAGGTTTGTCTTACGCCATCAAGATCGACCAAAATAGACTGGCAATAATTTGTTTTTATTTTTCCCAACAACGGCAGACTAGTTCCTAAGGAAAAGAGATCAAAACGATTGGAAAATAAGTCAACTGCACTCTGGCATGAAACACACACACAGTGGCAGTTTCAAATTCCCTGGATGGATCGTTGTATTTTACAATAAAAACTAACCTGCCATTAAAAAGAGGATGTAACGCACTCTTGAGGCTGGTGAAGAGGTACGGGTACAGGCGCTCCTGACTAGCCAGCAGGTCGCGCGCACTCTCCATGGGTACTGCCAGTGACGCTGCGAGGGACTTGTCTTGAAGGTCTTCACGGGAAGGCACGGCTGCTCGCTTGTCTGAGGAGCTGCATGCTTCAGAGACTGTTCGGGCTAAGATGTTGTCTTTGCTGGAATAGAAAATAAATTACAAATTCAGCATGAGCTGGTATTTCGTTAGAAGTGTTCATGTTAAGGATATAGTGAATGGTAAAAAAATAATTCATCTATTCAAAAAAAAATGTGTTCGTGTCGATACTGCTACAGTAACAGTCTTATAGCGCTCATATTTGCAATAATCGCCAGCATTTTCATGCAAAATACTTGATGATGCCAAGTCATATTTTTCAAACATTTTGTTGTTTTTTTTTATTGCTTTTAATACTACTATTTCACCTCTTTCCCTAGGGCGAGCCTAGGGAAAGAGATGTATGAGGTTTACGAGCTCACGTTGTTCACTCTTGCTTTTAAAGCACACAGACTGGCCGAGGTACGGTCGAACAAGCTATATGGTTTACAGTTTAACCCACAAATTACATTGTAAAATGTAAAAATGTTAATGTAAATGCCAAATAGCTTGTTCGACCGTACACATTTCGGCTAAGCGCAAAAAAACATATGTGGAGAAAAAGCGATGGAGTGAGAGTAGTATCATGGAATTTAGCTGAAAAAAGAGGTTATGCGTATTTTATAGTTGTTGTTTGTTACCCATGATCCTCGCTATCGTCACTATGCGCGGGGCTGTCGGGCGGGGAGAGCGTGACGTCACAGGGCACGCGGAAGTCGGGCAGGCTGCGCGCGCACGCGTACGCCGCCAGCGCGCGCTCGCGCACGTACATGAACGGCCGGATGATGCGGATTTCGTGCTCACTGGAATAGAAGAAATACTCTTATAGAATACGCTAAAACAAGATCTGAAAATCGTCATTACACACACAATGAACAAAGAGATGAGGCTAATGTGTCATTAACGTAACAATATTGACAGGTCTTCCAGGAGGCTGCTAATGTCCGTTCTGGGTTATAGTTTATTCTGCCACAGCCGCAGGTGTTTTAGTTTGGGGGAGGGTTGTCCCATGTAATTTTTGACTTTCAAAATATTCCCAAAAAAATCAAGGATTTTATCAGTATTATTTGAATAAAGTCTATTGATTTTGATCTTCTAAATACGAAGAAATAATTAAACTTACCGCAACGTATAATGTGGTTTCAAAGTCCTCAGAGTGCCAGCATGCATGGCAGCTGCTACGAAGGCCGTAGCAGCGCGGTCCAGGTGCTGCGCCAGCGCCGCTACGCCGTAGCCGTGCGCTACGGCTGTACAGATGGCGCGCTTGCGAGTGCTACGACACGACCAGCGCGTGGCCTCGGCTGCTAGGCTCCAGGGGCTGTTGCAGATGGCATCTGTGAAGGAGATACAATGTGAGATTTAAATAAAACACTTTCCAACAAGGCGCTTTAAAAAAAAATAAGAATGATTTATTCCCACATCATACAATCTATGTTTGTTAGTAAAGGCTACAACTTAAACACTAGTCTTTGTACATTAACGCATCCAGAAACCACGACGGCATATTTTTGAAATTAATAGCGCAAACATAGTGATTGCCCAATGAGTTCGACCGGCATCCTGTGGAATGAAAGATACTTCATTCCGTGTCGAATGTGTAAAATCTATCACACACCTCCCTGCTGCGTAAGATACACCTGTGCGTTTCATTTGTTTGTTAACTACGCATCCATGGTTAGCGTGGCCGTGGGTCGAGTGGACAAACCATAATTTATTAGGGTGCAGGTAATTGGAATTAACCAAATCTCTGACAGTAAGCAGTATCATCATCATCATCAGCCTCTAATGTTCCCACTGCTGGGACACGGCCTCCTTTCACGAGAGGGAATAGCTAAGCAGTAAAGCTAAGTATAACTTACGTTCAGGCTCGTCCTCTTCGAATTTGTCTTCGTAGATAAACTTGATGCCAAGCGTTCTGCAGTAGGCCATCAGATGTAGCGGGTCCACTTGCGACCGCGACTCATGTACAAATAGAGCACCTGTAAGAAATAATTAAATGATTAGTTATACACTGTTTTAGACTTTCACGGTTTTTCACTACACTTACATAGAAAAAGAAAATCTAAACACTTTAGGTGTAATTTGTGTTATTTTAGGAATTAAAGGTTTACTTCTTATCTTGGGAGGTATTGACTGATGGTCCAATTTTCCATTCGATCTCCAATTTGTATTCTCATATAATTATGTCCGCGGACCCTGCCACGCCTGTGCACACTTCAGCTACATTTCACTGACTAACAAAGGTATCAAAGGCCTGATAGAAAGTTACGAGTACATTTCTTGTTTCCTGACATCTTTCTTTAACACTGGCTTTGCGTTCATCAGTATTTTCTACTTGATGACTTTAAAATCAGCCAATAGCCATTACATGAAGTCAGGTACGATCTGGATTCTTCTTAATTTTGAGAAAGGGTATGCCTTTGTTTGCTAATGTTGCGCTTGACTTACTGAATAGACTAACAAACTTACCAATACTGAAGTGAATGCCTTTAGCCCTGGAGTAGAGCTGGTACTGATGCAGGGTATGCAGCAGCGCGATAGAGCCGCTTCCTCCTGAGAGGCAGATCAAGACTTTGTCTCCGGGGCGGATCATGTTGTACTCATGGATGGCCTGCAAACAGAACAATTGAATGACTCAATGAGTAAAACAAATTTCAAGTCTCCACTTTCTGGGAGACTTCTATCATGACAATTGAAGTTGAGGAGTAGTCCTGAAGCTAAACTACACGTAAGTCATGGCGATTCGTAGTTGAAAATATTTTTTTTTAAAAGAGAGTTTACAACATCCTCGTTTTTGAAGTCGGTTAATAATACCTTGGTTGGCTACCAGAAGCATAAATAGTTCACAACTGCGTAGAATGTGGACGGAGACGTTCGCCACTTTCGGTGGAGCATTTTTCCCAATGGCGCTGACAGAATGTTACATACTAGCACCCAGACTGATTCCAATAATGTACGTACCTCAACAGTAGGTTTCCACACAGCCCTGGGCGGGCAGTGCCAGTTACTGTCATCGTCCAGAGTCAGGTCTGTGAGTGACGCGTCACTGCAGGCGCTACTGTCCTCGTGTTCCTCTCGTTCTTCCTCCCAATGAGGCTTGAAGGTGCGGCATTCTGACTCACTGTAGAAGAAAACATGTATGTTAAGGAAATAGGGAACTAAATGTTCTACCTGACAGAGTTCAAAGTAAAAGAGCTGAACAGACATCTTTTGGGCCAATAAAACAATAAGGAATGAGGTGTCTGAGTGCTATGTCACTGCCTGGAGTTTTACTAGTAGATGATGAACGGTCGTAAGAGATCCTGCCACTATGCCTTTACCAAACTCGTTAACAATTTTCGATCTTTTGATATCCACTAACAGGCCAAGTCGGTTTACAGTTGAAAATCCTACAACACGGCAGCTGTTTGTTGTCAAACCACAGAATTCTGGGAACAGTGTTAAGCCCTATAAATCAGGGTCAATTTCTCATCATGTGTCCAGACATTTTAATCTAGACCTGTAGCCTGGAACAGTTCCTTGAAATGATTGTGTTTTCCTAGCAAGGTTAGATAAATTGGTCGAAAAGTTAAAATGAAGCAAGACAAGCTTGTAAAGGGTGTAAATAAACCCTTAACGAAACCGAAAGGCACTTGTTCTACCCGTCATTACGATATTTTTTTTGTTCTTAACCATTCCTGGAAACCTACTAGTTACGGAGATATTATAGGTCAAAGTTCCAACTTTTTCACAAGTTTTTTTTCAAATACTAGTTTTTAAGGTACTAGCTTTACTTTAAATACCTCCATAACCCGTTTACTATTAAATGCGCCCATAACATTGAGTTTTACCGAAAAAAACGATTTTTCAACCCAAACAAATAGTCGTTTCCCAGCAATCATTTTTGCGTGGAGTTACATAATTTGATGTACATAATGCTTGGTTGACGGCTTCGTAATCTGCAAGCTTAGCCAAGTTGTCAATCTACAATCGTTAACGCTATTCATCTCAACGTTAAATCACGTGATCAACACAAACGAATAGAAAATCCGTAGACAAGTTTACATCGTTCAAAATGATAGAATAGAATGTTATCGTTTCTACAATGTTGATCGCTATACTCTTTGGTAGAAACGCTCACCATAGACTAAAGTATAGGTTTTTCCTACAGACATTAGAGAACGACCGATCGACTCAGTCGTGTCAACTTGGCTACCAATTTAACGCTTTCTACAATCGCTTACGCCGAGGCGTTTACGATTGTAGAAGGAGAATCGATACGAAACGTTTGTAACTTGGCTAGGGGCGCTGTATACTCAAGTGAATGAACTAACCTCCTATCATAGAACCTCTCATCATGTGTCCTCTGATCAGTGCCGTACCCGCTGGAGCGAGAGCTTCTATCCGAACAGCTGGACGAGGCGTTAGACGAGCGACTGCAGCGCTTTGAGTCTACTGACGTTGTGGCCCTAGAACAATCGGAGTTCACCAGGTTTAGTATGGAAGTGACAGTTTTGTTAGTTGCATGGTAGTTGTTTAGTGAAGTGTTAGTAGAAATTTTGGGATGGAGGACATTTGCCTCTGACAAATAATTGACTGCTTCCAAAGTAGAGGGAAAGCCAGAGAAAATAAACCAGCTACCGTCAACAACAACTACTGCTAAAGTAGGTATAGGGGGTCCCTGGAAACTTTGTACGGAGGGTGGGTTTATCAGAGACCTACCGTCGAGAGTTTCTTTGAAAACATCCTCACTTAAAGAGGACATCACAAGTTCTCTCTTAAGCCTGATGCATATTTCGGCGAAAAAGGACTTAATAGGTAAAAGGTTAAATATAATGGCAGCATTTTCTTAGGACCTTCCTATAATTCTAGCCTAATCAGAAGATTATATTGAAAAGTGAACTTTAATGGAGTTACATTGTGATGAAACAATGGACATAGTGACATGATGATGGAACAGAATATTAGAAATAGGAAGGAGCTCGTGGCTAACAGCCGCTCGGATCGATCTTCAGGTTAAGCCGCGCTTGCCTAGGTTGGTCCGTGGATGGGTGACCAGTTGACCACCCATTACATACCGAGATTCCTCCGTGCTTCGGAAAGCACGTTAAGCCGTTGGTCCCGGCTAATTTGGAAATCTTTAACCGTCGGTACAAGTAGTCAGTCTGACAACCAGTCTTACCAAGGGGTATCGTATTACTTAATACTAACATGGGTTATGGAGGTCAGATAGGCAGCCGCTTTATGTAAAATTACTAGTATTTTACATAGAGCGACTTCACCTGTTTCTGGTTAGACTGGAAACCGACCCCAACATAATAGGCATGACGACAGTATCAAAAAATTGCTTCTATTTAGTCCGTCAGTTAGAGTATTGGAAATTAATGGACACGTATTTTTTGTTTTTTGTAAGTTAATGAATATTGACAATGATAAAACGCATCAAAAATCGGGAGTGGGGGTTCGAGACGTCAGAACTAGGTAAAAATTATACCTAGGTGACGTATTGAGAATTTTAAAAGCGTCATAACTTCGTCAATTTTGCTGTTACGTAACAAAAGAAAAAACACGGGTCAAATATTTTTTGATAATCTAACTGACACCGTTTTTTTTTTGTCGTCTCGCCTATTGGGAAAGGCTAGGCAGATGATGATGCAACAAAATATTACATTGCATCGTACCAATACAATATTATCAAGTGCATTGTCATAGTTTTAAACTAGAAACAAAATCGTACGAGACCATTTGAACCTTGGGATCAATCAAATAAAATGACAATAGCATCGATTGTACAGTAACATTGCGAGCAAGATAGATTTGAATCATAAGAAATTCTAAGTAGGAGTGTAATTAGAAAATAAATAAGGAAAACCGGCCAAGTGCGAGTTGGACTCGCAGACGAAGGCTTGCGTATAAACTTGTAGGTATTTTGTTATTGAACTACATATTTACGGTTTTCAGATTTTTTCCTTTACATGTGCTTTAAGATATATTTCATGATTCTAGGTCAACGAGAAGTACTGTATAGGTTTTGATTCTCTTGTGAAATTGCAAAACATGCGACATAAACGGTCATATCTTTTGATCGCATTGTTAGATCGCAGAGTTTACCTGTAAGTGATTGTTACACATTATTCTGATTTGTTACTTCTGTTTCATTTGCTTGTATTAGTGTAAACAATTGTTGGTGAACCAAATAAATAAACAAAACAAACAAATCACATTGACTTGCATTTGATTTTTGTACTGTTCCAAGGGGTAGCAGACCTGGGGGCCTAAAATGACTGCCTTATCAGAATCATAATATGAAGCACGATAAAAATTTAAAAATTCTTAAAATGGTCTTTATGGTTAGTCCATTTTAAGAATTTAAAATTTGTAACGTGATTCATATTATGATTCTGTTAAAGCAGCCATTTTAGGCCCCCCTGAATATTCGATATTAATTTCAGCTTTTCAACACCTTCACGTCTCCCTGAGAAAAAGAGTCTTGACAGACGGACCACAAAGAGGATCCGTTTGTGGTCCGTCTGTCAAGACTCTAAGGGTTCCGTTTTTGCCGACTGAGGTACGGAACCCTAAAACTCATCAATTAAAATAAAAAGTATTACGAAAATGTAGCCAAACATCTTTTTTTGGGCGGGAATTTTAATATCCACATAAAATGAAACAACTGGGTGTAAGAATGAAATATTATTTTAGTGGAAGAGACGCTTGGGCGTCATGTTTTGATTTAACTATTGCCAAAAGTTTACCCGTAGCCGTCACGGCCATTTTGGCGTCGTGGTTTAGATTTAAAACTTCATTAAAATCTTGCCAAATCTACGGTCCTACAAAATGGTTTAATGACCTTCTGACTGGCGTTCCAGGAAATGCACTAAAATTGGTTTAAATAGAAATAGAATCCATGCTTTAATTTTATGAGTTCGTCTATTTTTAAAGAACTTTACTCTCTTTGACTTGGTGAGATCATTCGGAACCCGTTTAGATAAGGCGGTCCCTATTTTAGGATGCAATATTTAGATTGTTATGAGCGAGTGTACCTATTTTGACAAATATTATTACGATTTTGAAATGATAAACGTGTCTATCAGAACAAGTATACCACTTAATGATAATATGGGGTATCTAAAGGTCTTGGAAGATTTTTGCATGAAGCCTGGCCGAACTTCCGCCATTTTATTATATTTACAAAATGGGCGGTATTTTGAAAATATAATAAAATGGCGGAAGACTCATAAAACCTACATTAATCGATAGCTGGCATCAATACAGACAAGTTTTGTACGCGACAAAATGTTCTAAAGTGTCACGTTTCCGAGATTTAAATTTTAAAAGATCATGATAATACCAAAATATGCAAAAACATTTCCTCTGCTACCACCTTTGTTTTCTTTTATTGCCAACATTAGAATAAATACTAGGAATCGATAAAAGATGCCATTTTATTGCTACCCATAAAATCCATGACGCCATTTTAATAAGCACTAATGCGAGTCAATTTCAAACTAATGAGTTTTAACTTCATTACTTACCTAATGACGGCGTGTATGAACGAAGCAGATAGGGTTAAGGATCGTACCTGGTGGCGGTTCCGTAGTTTCTGCCTACCCTCATGGGGGCAAAAGACGTGAACCTATAAACAGCACGTACCAGAAAGCCGTGGTCATTGTATGTGTATGTGACCATCAAACTGTGCATTTTCTTCCATGGGACCAACACCCTAATCACGAAAAAATAATCATTTGTCCATACAAAACAGCTGAACATTTTTTGACATCTGGCCACACCATTCTGATATACGCTTTATGTATGTAATTTACCTAGTCTGTCTTTCTGGGTCTTCCACGAACACGACTCTGCCTTGGTCCGTGGAGTCGTACCGCTTGGTCTGCCTCACGTGGTCTCCGGAGCAGACTGGGACTCCTTCGATGATGTCGGGAACCTCGCTTTTCTCGTGCTTCTGGCATATTCGTATTCTGCCCTGGCATTTTCTGGTCTTGTTTGATGGATCTGGGAACGATGGTTTCCACACGTTATAAACAGGCTTTATTTTGCCCTAAGCTTCCGTGGGGATCGTATAGCAGTTGTGATTTTTGTATTAAAATTGTTCTCTAGCAATCCAATATCGAACACTTACAGCGTGAATATACTGCGATACGTAATTAAGTAGCATGATTCAGAATCTTCCGTGTTTGTCAAATACCAGTCAGAATCCGCTAGGGACCAGTATTGATGACTATCTTCATCAATTAACATCTATTGACACTGAATTATTTTGTGTTGACGACTCGAATAAACGTGAACAATTTATTGACACCTCTTAGGAGACTGATTGTATCCGGGTTCATTCAAAACAATGGTAAAATTGTAGCACATTTATGACGCAAGATAAGAACTAAAATTCTGCATCGCGCAATCAAAGTTAACCGCGAGATTAGCTTAGAGAAACGCCAGGCACTAAGTAGCCTACCAGACACAAAACCCGTCCGGTCAGAGAATCCTCTCTTTTCAATAAAGAATGAGGCACTTTTCAGCCTGTTCCTTATACTCCAAAAAAACAAATCTAAACTTACCGAATTCCAAAAATGCATCAGTTTCAGTGAAGGTCATGTTGATACCGCTGTCTTGGGAACTCACTGAAGGATTTTGGCACCAAGTTTTCTTGATATTACAGTGTCTGCAAGCAACGTCAGCACAACTCACTTCGTCGTCCGATAATTTGTTCGAACTCAATGATTTGGGGAGAATCGGAGAGTTCTGAGTTGTGACCACTTGTATGATAGTGTCGGGTGTCGAAGTCTCACTGGAGTTGAAGGAGATGCTGTTTGGTCCTGAGGCCTCGTGAGAAGGCGTGCCATGTGCTGACTTCGGTGAATTCGTAGTTGGAGACCGCTTGCAGTAACGACTGTCATCTTCATCATAATGAGGCAACACGGGACTAGTGGGACACTTTCTCAAACTAGAAGTCGCCTTTTTGAGATCGAGTCCCAATTCTGGGCCAGAACCGATCCTCTGTCTACCAGTCTGCGGCGGAGAACTTTTTCGAGAGCAGCTTCCAGTGTAATCTGGAGAAATCATCTCGTCTACTTGATTGACCATCTCGCGTATTTCGTGTTTCACTTCCGAAGCCATCTCTCTCGACATACCCATCAGGTACTCAGCTACATCTATGACTGATACAGAGTTCTTATCGCTCTGACTAGAATTAATTGAGTTCATACTAAGATTCGACTGTTCGAGCGAGTCTGAATTCTCTAAGATATCGTCTACTTTGGATATGACTTCGCGGATCTCTGACTTTATTTCTGTTGCTATTTCTCTGGTCATCTCCTTGACATAAGCCTGGATATCCTCTGAGGTTTGAGAGTTTAATGAAGTAGTTGGCGATGTCCGGCCTACTTGGCTGCAGTCAGATATTGACGTGCTACTCTGTGTGCTGTAGAGAAACGCCTTTCCGGGTGAGATCATTGGGTCGTCCAACGACTGCAAGTCTGTTTGACTGCCACAGTTACAAAAGCCTGATTTCTCTATGACATTGTTCGGGCTGGTCTCTTTCAAGCCCAAGTTCAATTTTGTTTGTGCGCTAAGTGCCGCTGGAGGACTGTCAGAACCCAAACTATAACATCTGGATCTGACCAGCAGCGGTTGTCTGTTCTGAGGAATCAGGCGTAATGGTGACACAGATTCTCCAACTGCAAATTGTACTGGAAGAGGCGTTTCTGCTTCTTCCTTGTGTGTTTCCCGTAGACTTGATTCTCTCGAATAGAACTTTTGTTTCTGTTTCAGTCTAAATATATGGCAGTCGTCTATGGCAGAAAGACTGAAATGTCTTGGCGAAGATCCCAAAATAGGTGACGAAGTAATGGAAGACCTTGTATTCAGATTTAGGCTCTTTCTCGCTCCCGTGTACCCTGATGGGTCAAATGGCACAATATGTTTGACATTGCCCGATCGACCAAGAAGGAGGTCGTGGGCTTCTTTGGGAAGCATAAACCATCTGAGATAGTCTATGCGCGGGTTGAAACTGACTTCTGGCTCAGCTGTAGAGCACTTCATAGCCAGTTTTCTTGCTCTGTTGAATAAATTCCTCGCTGTTTGCAGAGTCTCTGTGTACGTTTGAGGGAATATGCCTGGACCTGAAATAAAAAACAAATGTAATTAGGAGCAGACTCATTGACCTCATAGTGTTTAGACGTGAATGTCTAAATAAAAGTGTTAACTGACCAGAGACTCTTCTCTCGTGCGAGGTCATCTTCCCGTCATTGAACCTCAGCGAGTGCAATGACTTTCTGTCCCTGAGCACTGCGCAGGTGTGGTGTCTCCACTGACCAGTTTCAGGGTTCACTACGTACTGTGGCAGAATCTTCCAGCCTTCTGTCGCCACCATCTTCAAAGCTTCTAGAACGAAGGCCAGCTCAGAATCTGACGTGAAGAAAGGTAGGGAAACTCTGCAGAATCCTGGTCTCAAGTGCTCGTTGTAGATCGGTACTTCTGGCGCTTTCACGTCACTCATTTTCCTCACTCGAGCAACTTCTTTTTGCCTGAAAATAAATTCCATTCATGAATTTCAACGTGCTGATATTTCATGAGCGCGCAAATTATTCGGCCTTGAGATACAATAAAATTAACAGATTTGTAATATAAACGGACAGAGCCCAAATGTTTGTGCGTCTAAAAATACAGACGGCGCTCGAGATGTTTTATCAATTCGTATGCTAATAAACGAATTCGTTGGAGATATACCAACGATTTGTTGGTGCTGAATAAGAATGAACGCCCCTTTATTTTTAACTGGATTGATATTTCCGCCTATATACCTTTGTTATTTCACCACAAGTCAGAACAAGAATACTAGTAAAACCATTTCATTTTTATACTATTCATTTGATTTGTTCTATTGGTTTAAACAAGATTTACTTGCCACCACTTGAATAATTATACCAGTACTTATTACTTATTTTCTCATAGCAATTCTCGCAATCACTTAGACCTTGAGTATTTTTATTGGCCTCATAACTTTATCGTTATTCAAATACTCACGCTTCGACATCTAATAGTTTTTCATATTCTCTTAGAAGTTGGTCATCAATCCCGAGGACATCAGAACCATAGTTCAGGTTGCTAGTCAGTCCTCCTCTAGCTTGAATGCCGAAGACATCATTGAGGACAGCACAGATGAAGTTGTGATGTAAGAAGGTCCCTCGTGGGTGTTTAACCATCAGAGAAAAAATGGGGAGCCTTCTGACTGTCGGGGACGGGTTGCCCAGAAGAATCAGCTCCGGTATGTTCTTGATGTGAGATATTACTTGCCTGAAACAAAAGAAGTTCGGAATAAACATAACAGAAGATCACTTCGACGGCAGTACATCCACGTATAATCAGTTTAGTTAAAGTCTTACAGCCTTATTCATAAAAAGTTAGAGCCTCCTTGAAGGCTCCTTGAAGGCCCGATGCTAAAAAACATGATTCATAAACGTCTATTAACGCTAATCAGTCCATCAAGGCTCTGCTAAAGTTAGACAGCCTTATTCATAAAAAGTTAGAGCCTCCTTGAAGGCTCCTTGAAGACCCGATGCTAAAAAACATGATTCATAAACGCTGTTAACGCTATAAGTCCATCAAGGCTCTGCTAACGTTAGAGGACCGTTGACCCTCCTTTATCTCCCCGCTAAGTCACAAAATGGCCGCCGGAAATTTGAACAGCAGACTTTGACAAGAGCAAAAAACCATACCGAAGAAAATTTTAGTGAAAGGAGGGTTACGCAGATCAAAAATCCAGGAAAATTTATTTTCAGAAATTTGTATTTAAAAAACCTCTTAATTAGGTTTTTAAGATGATATGTGTACTAACAATAAATATGAAAAAAATAAAATTACGATGATTAACATAGTTACAGCTTTTTGCACTTAGGTACAACATAAACATGCGGATCGGAAATGGCGGGAAAACAAACATCTCGCTTTTTATAAAAGTTGATCTTGGGGTTGTATCGTCAAATTTTATCTTTTCTCTTTGGTTTATCATTTCTTTTTTTGTTCTTTTTCTATTTTCTCGTGTGTATTTGTAAAAAATTGCGTTTTCCCGCTAATTTGCTCTCACTGCTGTCATTTTTTTTTAAATTGACGATGAGGCCTTTTTTAGGGTTCCGTAGCCAAATGGCAAAAACGGAACCCTTATGAATTCGTCATGTCTGTCTGTCTGTCTGTCCGTCCGTATGTCACAGCCACTTTTTTCGAAATTATTTGGTAAGTAGATGTATTCTGTGAAACGCATTAAGATTTTCACACAAAAATAGAAAAAAATACAATAAATTTTGGTGGTTCCCCATACTTAAAACTGAAACTAAACTATTTTTTTCATCAAACCCATACGTGTGTATCTAGGTTTCTATGGATAGGTCTTCAAAAATGATATTGAGGTTTCTGATATCATTTTTTTCTAAACTGAATAGTTTGCGCGAGAGACACCTCCAAAGTGGTAAAATGTGTCCCCCCCCCATGTAACTTCTAAAATAATAGAATGATAAAACAAAAAAAAATATATGATGTACATTACCATGTAAACTTCCACCGAAAACTGGTTTTAACTTAATTAAAAAAAAAAACACTATTATTAAAACATCGATCAAAGTTACAACGAACTACAAGAACTTTTATATTATGTTACTTGCTGCTACGGAACTTTTTTGTCATTTGATTTGTCAAGATGGCCAACATAACGCGTCAGTCTGCTAGCTAGCAGACCCATCAAACCTCAATTAAGGATTTTTAATGAATAAGGCGGTTATATAATAAGGGCGAACAAATCCAAACCCGCTTGCTACAGAGAGTTTGCCCGACCTAGTAATAGAACCCAGGACCAAACGCTCAGCAGTAGTAGCGCTTCCATCGTATGCTTATAACTGCCATTGTCCTAATAATTCCAGCTCTGTTGTTTTCGCTCTTCTGTTTACGCAAGTTATTTGTGTTAATACTTAAACATAAATTGAATTATATCGGTTTTAAAAGGGCGTTTGTTGTTATTTAATATCATTACAATGAAATTCCAAATTGTAGAGACAGAATTTACTTTGTAGTTTGTACCAAGGCTTTATTTTTTCTATAGAAGATTGTGGCAAAGACCTGGGTGAGGCTCGCAGTCCAGGGAAGCGTGGCGCTTAAGGAGGAAGAATACTCAGGTTTGGGTGGTACAAGGATGCCAATGATGATGGTGATGATGCAGGTCTCACTGCAGTGGAGATAGAATATTTACATAACATAACATCACGCCTATAACTCCCGTAGGGTTAAGCAGATATGTATCTAACAGTACACCTACATATCGCCAGTAAAAAAATATGGGGAAGACTATTACCATCAACCGGGCACGAATGCAGACTCCGTAGCAGCTACTGAGAAATACCTGATGGAAAAACTCCATAGCACTTTGCCCGACCCGGGAATCGAACCCAGGACCTCACTCTCAGCAGTCGCGCTTGGCCCAATCGACCAACGAGGCAGTCGATAGAATATTTCTGCGAGAATAATAATATTATGTAGGTATCTGATGCTGTCATGTATCTGACCGGAATATAATAATTCAATATTATACCTTCTCGACATGCACATGTTACACAAACGTGACAATAACAAGCCATAAATCTCTAAGACAATAAAATTATCTGCGTAATACCAAGGGGCTGCGAATGCTGCGATTCTCCATGCAAACGTATTCCCCATTTTTCTTACTGAAAAAGGCATGGGCAATCTTTTTTTTATTTTTTAATAAAATCCAGGGTTACTGTAGACAATGTCCCTGTCATTTCCTTTTTTTTTTCAGCAACCAATAAGTAAAGAAAATATGAGCCTCCAAAATTGTTAAAAAAATGCCCTCGTTATTTTAGGACTACCGGACAAATTCGAAAAGTTTTTAACATAAAAGAAATTGAATAGGAACCTAAACATACTTTTTCTTAAAATTAATTGTATCGGCTCAGTTTTCGAGGAGAAAAAAATTGAAATACGAAACGTCGATCTCGTGTAAAGCTAACGGGGGGGGGGGGGGGGGCATTCTGGTTTCAAGCTACGGCAAACATACAATAGGTGGTATTTAAGCATCCATAATCATCAGATTCTGCCTAGCTTTTTCCCAACTGGATGCAGCTGAATAACAGTATTTAACATGGAGCGTCTGCCTATCTGACTTCCACAGCCTAGTTAGATCTGGGTAATACGTTCGTTAATCGTTACCCCTGGGTAAGACTCGATGTCAGATTTTCGAGCCACTGACTATTGTAACGACTGTGATCTTTGACAGTCGTTACACTAGTCAGTGGCCCGATGGTCCAAATGATAGCCAAGACCAACGGCTTAACGTGCTTTCCGAGGCACGAAGGACACTCGGTATGTAATGGGTGGTCACCAATCCATGAACCAAACTAGGCAAGCGCGGCTTAACCTGAAGATTGATCCGAGCGGCTGTTATTATTTAGCCACAAACTCCACAGCCATCGATTAGCCAGTAGAAATCACTTAAACAAGCTATACGTTAACTATATCTGCATAAGCCGTTAATTAACACTTAAATTGCCATGTCAAGGCTTCGGTGAAACGGCAGCAATAAAAGGTAGAAATCAATACAGAAACTGTGGTAGATTTTGCTGTTAACATGTCGGCTTTTATGACGAATATATAGGACTGTTCTTGCTGTACAGTTTCATTCTTCATTTGCTGATAATAATGAACCTCCGAGGAGGAAGTCGGTGTCCCAGCAGTGGGAACATTATAGGCTGATTTTACTATGCTTATATTTTTGCTATGATGTTTTTTTTTAAGATTAGTGTCATCTGAGTTAATCGAGATCTATTACACGATCCGTCGTTTTTTACCATAATGAAATAGTTTATCTCTTGCCTTAGGAACCGGCTTGTGATTAAGCTCCATATTTCTTTAATCCATATTATTCATTTGTCATTTTATATGTATGTCCTACATCAGTTACTTGATCATCAATAATATCATCAAACTTCACATCTCCTGAACAAAGCTAAAGTAACCTATAGCTTTCCGACATGACTGACTCACTCATTTTTACGACTTGGCGACTGATAAGTTTACGGATACAGTCTATTTTATCAATAAGAAAGAAAGAAAGAAAGAAAAAACATTTATTAGCCCGCACAGGACAAAACACAAATTAAAACGGTTAAATTAATAGATTCAGATAGATAGATACATTAATAGTTCTGGATCTAAACGTTTAAATATATCTGGTGATCTTAAGTTAGTAATCTGAGGACAGGAGATGAGAATGTTGAGTTGGATGTGTGGTGTGACAAGAATGGATGAAATAAAAAGAAGTAAGAGAGAGAGGTAGGTAGAGCAGTTTTCTGTAACTGGCTCAACTTTCAAACCAAGTTGCGCCAACGGACGGACGAATCGCATGTGTCTAAAAGAGTAATGAATATAAGTGTTGATCGATTGATTGAGTTTGAAAGAGAGAGACCAGAGAAAAGATCGATTGATTGGGTGAGGACTGAGGATTGTATGAAGAAACAAGGAGTAAATGATAGCGTGACGATTGACAGGGAAAAATGGAAGAAAAAACGTGTTGCGCCGACCCCAAATAATATTTGACCAGGGCAGGAAGATGTTGACCTAAAGTTAGTAATTTTGTTCTAAAAGATAAAGGTCTAGCTCGTAGCTAAACAGTCAGAAATTGTAGAGAAACTAACTAACGACACTGAGTAGGAAATAGGTACTAATACGAACGGTATTGATATGGAATTGACGGCAGGCGGAAGTACACCAGCAAGACTAACCTGACTGGAATACATACAGGCAATACTGCTCATTGTTGATGCACTATATTTAGTATAAGCTAGCCTTGAACTCAGCGAACTATCACCTCGATTTGTATTCAAAGTGGTTGGAAGATAACGCGTGTGTTTTGTTGGCAACGAGAGGTTTTTATCTATTTGTTTGCAAGAATATATAACCGAATTATAAGTATAAATGATACCTATTGGATTATTAATGAAAATATTTGGGATACTAATAGGCAATCAGAATAAATGGCATAGAAAAAAACGTCTATCGTAAGTATATTTAAATGTCTTTCGCTTTTATAATATACAATATAAGCAAATAGACATAATACATTTTTCGCTAACCCGTTTTCTTTACGACCCATAAATATCTAAATCAGTAGGTCAAACGAAAGAAAATTAGTCAATTTTATGCTAGCCATCCAAAACTAAAGAAAGTAATACGAGAATGGTACATATAGGTAATTTTATGGACAATTTGGCAATCAATTCAGTTGCCAAGTTACGTGGGACAGCACTTGGAACTGTCCGAAAGTAGAACACGTCCTATAATAGAACAAATGATCGTGACACTGTATCTTTGCAAGTTAACTGTGACAAGAATATGATAAAGTTATGTGATAGAAATCATAAAAGGAAATAAAAAAAATAAATAAAAAAAAAAAAAAATAAATAAAAAAAAATAAAAAAAAAAAAATAAATAAAAATAAATAAATATAAAAAAAAATATAAATAAAAAAAAAATATGGAGAGGAAGTTTCTATGTTTCTGTAGAACATCTTAGAAAACGACAAACCAAAGAAAAATTTCATCCACCCGATGAAATTTTTCGTTGGTTGTTAAAAGAAACAGCTGTTTTCTACAAATCTGCAATACCTGCACGGTCAAAATGTATGGAACTGTTGTTTCAGCTGCCCATTTTTATCTGCTGGGGTTCAGTATGATGCACTGATTATGTGGTAACCGTTCCAACTTGTATGAAGGGTGTAAAAAGACCCTTTTACGAAGCCTAAAGGCACTTGTTTTCCCTGTCATTGCGATCATGTTTTTGTTTTGGACCATATCTGGGAACCTACTAGTTACGGAGATATTGGAGGTCAAAGTTCTAACTTTTTCACAAGTTTTTTTTCAAATACTAGTTTTTAAGCTTTACTTTAAACACCTCCATAACCCGTTTACAATCAAATGCGCCCATAAGCACAATGTCTTAAGTGCGTTATATTGAGTTTTACCAAAAAACTCGATTTTTCAACCCAAACAAATAGTCGTTTCCCAGCAATCATTTTTGCGTAGAGTTACTTAGTTTGATGTACAGAATGCTTGGTTGAAGGCTTCGTGCTTTTACACTCTGTAGATTGCCATCCACAAGCTAACAAGAGAAGACAAACAACAGATTTTACAAATTATAACATAGAAGAAAATTTACAATGAGACGTATGCTACTAATGTAACATCCCGGGCTACGAACTCTTAAAATTAAATCGTTATCGTTCAATTTCATCGAAACTATAAATTATAATCATAAAACTGTCGAAATCTTCTTCAATAAGGTACTTAGTGCAAAAAAGAACATTTTAAACTAAGAAAATGAGGTCGGTGAAGACATAAAACTATATTTGGATGGGAATATACGACTGGATACGGATCCCAAGACTACCATATCTACGCTTATGTTTGGAATCTTGCCAAACGCTTAATGGCAAAACTTTAAGCCCCTAGATTTTAACTTGAACACGTTCCAAAGTTAGATACTATCACTATTGGTGATATTTTAAGTCATTACAATATTTCTGAGAGGTCAAGTACTTAGCAAATTCTGTAAATTATATTTTACTATTAATTTATTTAAATAACACTCTTTTGTTTTCAACTTTGGTCACTGTTTACTGAAACTTTTCTTGAGTTTTCTATCTATCTTCAACAAGTGTACAGTTTTATTCATAATCATCATTATTTTAGCCGAAATACGTCCACTGCTGGACATAGGCCTCCCACAAGTGTCGCCACATTGACCGGTCCCGAGCGACTCGCATCCAACGAATCCCCGCAACCTTGTAAGTTTTATTCAAAACAAATATTTATTTACATCGTCTTTTCCATCAATAATATTAAAACACTGTTCCTTCTTCACATACTGTTCCTTTTACGTAAGCTTAAAATAAATGTCAAGAAACTTTTGTCTCCACAAACAGCTGAAGTCGGAGATTGTCCACAGATTTCTTTATTGAATGTGTGCGGAACAGATGACGTAGTCACACAAAGGCTGAGCTGACGCACCCCACATTACTTGTACACCATTTGTATTCAAATCGGGCTGGAAGTAGGGCATTATGTATGCTTCAACGCATTTTAAATAAGCGTCTATTGCGTATTATAATGTCGTGTGATAATTGATGGATGAAGTCGGTGGACGATGCGAGGCAGTATACAGAGTGATTATTTTAAGTGGGTCAACAAAAGGAAATTCGAAGCATCAGAGTTACCAGGAAACTTTGTCTCTTTTTTATGAATACAATTTTGGAATAGATACTTAAGTATCTATTACAAAATTGTGTTCATATGTTTTGGTTGACTAGGATTTCCTCATGTTGTCCCACTTTAAAAAAACAGCCTGGAAATTTATAATTTTTCATAAAGATATGTGCCCCTATCTAATAAGGAAACCTCTGCGGTTTTTGCGGTTTCAGTCTCGGTCACGACGCGAGCGCGCGCGCACGGTTATCTGAGATATTTTGTAATTATGGCATCGAATGTCGTAAAATGTATCAGTTGCAATATAGTGATAAATGAACTGTTATCTTTTATCCAAAATAAGATGGACGTTATGGATGCAGTGAGCTTGATTCGGATTTGTAATAGTGGATTCTCTGAAGAGGACATTGTAACGGCAAAAAATCTCCTTTTTGAATCCGTTAAAACGGCGAAACGGAAGATTCAAAGGAAAAAGGAGGGAAAATCACAACGGGACTTAGAAGATATATTGGGTTTAATGAGACAGTTAGATACAGAGGAACTCCCTATTTTTGTGGCACGAAATCTATACAAACTTCCTCCTGTAACTTTTGATCATGTTGATGTCACAAGATTACTCAAAGACATAGTAATTCTACAACAGGAGATGTCAGATATAAAACAAAACTATGCTAGAAAAGAGGATTTATGCACTTTGAAAACCGATTTGGCCAATTTCAAAATCAACAAAGACAACAAAAATGAATCCGAAGGTAGTGTAACATTTATGGACGCTCGCGATAGTGAATGTGCACTTTTAAATACGGTGGATGACGTGGTGGTCACTGCTAAGTCACTTAGCATTAACCAAAATGCAAGTGCATCAATATCATTGACCGGAAATGCATTTAGACAAAGTGAGAATGTGATGAATGAACCACTTATTGAAGGTAGTTCTAAAAGTAATTCTCAAATTAACGTTGACACGCCGAAAACAGCTGCGGCGCAGGTGCGAGCTACGTCTTGTAACAGTGGAGGGGATCACATCAACAACATAGTCCCCCATCCTGAGATAAAATCCTTTGCTCAAATGGCAAGTGCAGAAGGTGAATGGAAAATGGGAAATGAAGAAGGAGACTGGGTAATAAAGCAGAGGAAAAGATATAGAAATAAATTTATTAGTGTCAGAGGAGAGGCAAGCCTACACCCAGAGGACAAATTCAAGGCGGCGGACATTAAAGTTCCGTTGTTTATCAATAATGTTGCTAAAGACGCGTCACCAGAAGATATTTCTAGCTATATTCGGCAGAAAACTGGTGAACAGATCTCCTTAGAGAGGATAAATGTCAGGAGACAAAGAGATTATGACGCGTATAAAGTGTTTGTTCCTAGACTAAAGTTAAATATCTTCATGGATGCAAAACTATGGCCCGATGGAATTTCATTCCGTCGCTTTGTAAACATTGCAAATAAAAGGATCAGCGATAACGAAACTACAACATGAGTACAATGCAAAACCAACAGTGTGTCATGGTTAGTTTTAACTGTAAATCGGTCAAACGATCTATAGATAGCGTGAGGATATTATGTGGATCAGCAGATATCATAGCGCTGCAGGAAACTTGGCTTATGCCTCATGACCTGAATTGTCTTGGTGGAATTGATGCTGGCTTTAGTTACACCGGAACATCGGCAGTGGATACGTCAGTGGGCTTGCTACATGGCAGGCCTTACGGAGGGGTCGCATTGCTGTGGAAGAAAAGCGCGTTTTCGAACGTTTCTGTGATTGACTGTGAGTCAGTGCGTATAACAGCGATTAAAATAGTTTTATGTGATAGATCAATCTTGGTGTTTAGTGTTTATATGCCGACCAACTGTGCGGAGAACCTAAGTGATTTCACAGACTGTCTAAGTAGTATTCATGCAATTATTGAGGAACAGCAGGTAGGATCTGCATATATTCTAGGCGATTTTAATTCCCATCCCAATGAACTTTTTGGCAACGAGTTAAGCAGTTTTTGCGTCGAACAAAAGTGGATGTGTGCGGACATAAATATGTTAGGTATTAACTCTGGTGCGTACACTTTTATTAGCGAGGCTCATGGGTGTCAAAGATGGCTCGACCATTGTGTGGTGACGGAGTCAGCCTATCAGTCAGTTACTAGTGTCAATGTAAAATATGATGTGACCTGGTCTGACCACTTTCCCTTATTTATAAATTGTAATTTTAATTTTATTAATCCAATTTTAAAATCTATAAATAATAATAATAATAGTAACAGTAAAATAAATAAAATATTATGGGGTAATAGACATTTGCAACAGTTGACTTTCTATAATGAACTATGTAATAATGATTTAAAATTTATTGATTTTCCTGATGACTTTCGTAATTGTTTTGACACTAATTGTAATATATTAGAACATCGATTAGTTATTGACAAAATATATAATAATTTAGTAATGATTCTGAGCAATGCTGCAGTTGCTTCTTTTGATGGGCCGCATTGTAAAAGAAAAGGAGGTTATATTAAAGGTTGGAATCGGCATGTTAGCGGGGCTCATCGGGAGCCTAGACTAAGTTTTCTGGTATGGGTGTCAGCGGGTAAACCCTCAAGCGGTGAATTATACAATAATATGGTTAAAGCTAGAAAGATGTTTAAAGCTAAAATTAAATGGTGCCAAGACAACCAGGATCAAATAGTTATGGATCGGATAGCCTCACTTCACGACAAAAATAACTTTCGGGATTTTTGGAAATGCACTAAAAACATGAATAATGCACCTGTCCTCCCGGTGAGTGTCGATGGACTCTCTGACGCCACTGATATTTCTAACTTGTTTAAAGATGTTTTTGTTATTGATCCACCGCTGGGACCCTCGCCGTCGTCGGGTGACGTTGAATTTAGTACTGTGTCGTCCCAACTGACAAATCTTACCATAAGATTTACAGCTAAAGAGGTAAGAAATGCTATTAGTCAGATGAAACGTGGTAAGTCACCCGGTCACGACGGGCTCAGTGTTGAACATTTAAGACACGCTGGTAAGCATCTGCCCCGAGTCTTGGCATTGCTGTATAATTGTTGTATCGCACATTCGTATCTGCCCAGTGAAATGATGAAAACGGTAGTGGTGCCGATTATTAAAAATAAAACTGGTGACATGTCGGATAAGTCAAACTACAGACCGATCTCCCTGGCGACGATTATCGCAAAGGTTTTTGACAGTCTCTTAAACACCTTTCTACGGAAGAACATTAAGTTACATGATGCTCAGCACGGCTTCCGCCAGGGACTGTCAACAGAGACTGCCATCATGTGTCTAAAAAAGACAGTGAGGTATTACGTAGATAATCAGAGTCCTGTCTTTTCTTGCTTCCTTGATATGTCAAAGGCCTTTGATATGATTAATTATGATATACTGTGGGGTAAATTACGCAAAGCAAATATGCCGTTAGAGCTCATAAATATATTAAAGTACTGGTATGGGCACCAAGTGAACTGTGTGCGTTGGGCGGATGCTAGTTCTGATGAGTATAAGTTGCAATGCGGGGTCAGACAGGGTGGTTTGACTTCTCCGATTTTGTTCAACTTGTACATAGACGGTCTCATTAGTAAGCTCAGTAGCTTGCAGGCCGGTTGTTATTTAGATGGAGTGGCTTTTAATAACATCAGTTACGCCGATGATATGGCTCTCTTGAGCCCTTCAATATCAGGCTTGAGAAAGCTGTTGGATGTTTGTGAGAGGTATGTTGAGGAGCACGGTTTAAGATATAATGCCAAAAAGAGTGAGGTTCTTATTTTTGGAGCAAAGTCCTCAGATAGGTTTCCTTCTGTAAAGCTAGCAGGTAGTGTCTTGAATCGTGTTCAACAATTTAAATACCTTGGCCATATTGTTACCGCAGACATCAAAGATGACCTGGATGTAGAAAGGGAGCGAAGAGCGTTGGCGGTTCGATGCAACATGCTTGTCCGTAGGTTTGCTCGCTGTACGTGTAAAGTAAAAGTGACGCTTTTTAAAGCATATTGTCAGACACTGTATACGTGTAGCCTCTAGACAAGCTGTACGCAGAGAGCCATCAATGCTCTTCGAGTTCAGTATAACAATGCATTCAGGATGCTGCTGGGGCTGCCACGCTTCTGTAGTGCGTCCGGAATGTTTGCTGATGCGCACACTGATGGCTTCATAGCTATCAGACGTAAGCGTGCTGCGTCGCTACTGCAGAGGGTCCGGGGCAGCTCAAACAGTCTTCTGAATGTCATTGCGGGGAAATTTGATTGCTCGTTTATGCATTTCATGTCAAACCTACATGTTTTACTAACATAGTTTTTTAAAGGTCATGTTTACTAACAATTTATATGGATGTAAAATAATTTATCTGAAATAAAATGATTATTATTATTATTATTATTATACAGGACACGTGCAAGACTCGATCAATAGTGGGAGAGATGAGAGACGCAATGTTGACTTCAGCCAATGTGACTGGTCGGTTCCCGCACGTCTTCTTTTTCCAGAATATAATAAAGCTGATCGATTTCCTTTTAGTAAAATAGTAGTTAATTATTCCTAGTGTGCTGACGAACCTAGTAAATGGCTTGTCGAATGACAGAGCAACAGCTTAAACATGATTCTCATGACTGTTTCCATCAGTCATCTCACGATTATTTACATTCCCATGACCGCCTTCTAAAATTAACTTCATTCAGGCTCCCAGAAAGAAAACACGGTAATATTTCACTTTAACATCACCAGTACGTAAACAATTGGCCCACATCACCTTTACTAATGAAACAGTACATTGCAGATGGCCTTGCTCGAGCCAATAAACTTAGCATTTACGATGCTACGTGGACGGGGTTGTCTTTGGGCTTGCAACTAGGGAGACCCTGGTGGTGGAGGAGAGAATTTTATGTTTCTAATTATCAGACGGAATGGGCAATTTCCTTGTCCTTTCGTGCTGGTTATGGATGGGCCGTTTTTACTGTGTTAGACGAAATGAATAAGTTATTCATTATTAGAGGTCTGTCGGGTTTTGTTTTTATTTAAGGATAAATTAGCCAGCCGTCTGGACACTTTTCCTGTTGACAGCGATGTGGACGAATTTTTCGACGCCCTGTAACCCTTTTTGATACTTGTAAATATTTTTATTTCTATTATTATATGGATTTTTATAGTTATTTTTATAGGATTAATTATACAAGGATTAATTTGAACTCCCAAATAGATATTTTCTTCAGTAACTCGACATATCATATCTGCCTGCTGCCAGAGCTGCTTAGAGGTTAGGTTAGGTTAGTCAACCAGTGGCAATTGTTTCCAAATGTTTCATGTTTAAATTACAATTTTCAACAGTATCGAGTAAAAAATTTCAGTAGGCGTAGCGTAGGTTACATTGCCAATGCATTTTTGACTTTTGTATAATCATCTGGGGTCTCACAGCTGGGCTGGGCTTCTCGTAAAGATACTAAAGACGACGTGATATCGTTTTTAAATTTAATTTTCCTTCATCACTAGTCCGAAGTATTTTTCTGAACTAAGTATTTAGTATTTTTCTGCAGTCATTTTATTGGCAACTCTAAGGTAGTCCCGGCGACTACCGAGCAAGGGTACACTGAGCATTACATTTATATGGAGCCGCGTCCATGTAGCTGCATAAAACCTTGTTATCAGCATTTCGGTGCAGGCTCACCTAGCCTTGCCGGACGGCGCGGGCGCCCGAGAATAAAGTACACTTTAATAATATTATCATATAATATATTATTCATTTAACATTGGGTAGCAGAGAGCTGGATGCGTTTTTTTGCAATAAAAAAAGGAAGCATAGTCATAGATCAGATTTTAAAATCATCAATTCAGTGTTCAACCTGTTAATATTGATAAGAAAAGAAAAATAAAAGTAAGAGAGAGTGAGTAATTAAGAGTTACTAAAGAAAGATTCGGATTAATAAAATGAAGAATATAAATGTTGATGGATGGAGAGGGAGAGAAAGACCAAGGAAACGATAGATGGATTGTTCAAGGTGTATCTAATGTAAAAGAAAAAGGAGTCAATGATAATGTAACGGTTGACAGGGGAGAATTGAAGAAAAAAACGTGTTGCGCCGTCCCCAAGTAACATGGGTAAAGGGCAGGAAGATAGTGGTGAAAGAAAGATTCGAATTCGGACAAAATCCGGACGCAGCTCCGGACCTGGACACCTCTGCAACAATACTTGTGATCTATCTGTCCATGTTCTTTACCATTTTGCTTGGTCCTCAAGTATAACAGAAGTTGACAGCTACTTTTATTCTGGAGTTATCCAAAATGACAGCATGTTTTTCCGAACTTTCGACAAAGCTCATAAATATCTCGTTTTGTCACAGATACCGCCTACATGTTCCGCGGCTATATCAGCTGATATTTACGCACATAAATATCTATTTCTTGATAAACGCGGAAGATTTCTCCGCATTTTATTTTAAAGATTTATTGCGTAAATATTTATTTTAGTTTTGCTACAGAATGTTACAATATTTTGAACAGTTTGTTTTGTAACAAAAATAAAGCGGGACTCAAGATGTTAGAGACGATACTGCGGATGTAAATAATATGTTTGCCAGTGAACAATATTAGGTAAGTCATGGTCAAACTGGTATTTGTTTAGACTCAAAACTTGAGTAACATAACTAAGATTAAAAGCTAAAGCTAAGAATAACACAAGTTGACTTGTGTGTATTGTTCTTGGCTAACTTGGCTTTAAAACCTTTTTCCCAGGGGGGTAGGCAGAAACTGCAGTAAGTATATGAGTAGCAGAAGACCAAAGAAACGATGGATGAAAAATGTAATTTACGCAAATTCATGATTTTTGACGCAGTAATTTTCAGTAGCAGTAAGATATTTTAATAATTTGCTTATGAATAACGATAGTGCCATTCTCTTTCTTGTAAGTTGGAGTTACACATTTTCATTTTTCTTTTCGTATAAGTAATTTACTATAAGTAAGGTAAACGCGGGTGAAGTCGTCATGCCCCCAATAGTCGACAATTAATCTAAAAACTTGTATATTTTTTTCTACTGAACTTAAAATGGGCCGGTTTATATGGAAACATATTGTTGGTAACATATTGCACAATTGAAATGACAACACTGAGTTTTAACAGATATGGCGTCGGAGATATGTTAGTCGAAACGTGTGTGCCCTAACAAAATCGTTTTTTCGTGAAGTTCAGCTGTCAAACGTGAAACTCAGCACGTGGTTTTGTGTTTTGATTTACATAACTCCAGTGGGGTCTGCGGTAAGTTTCTTTGTTTAATGAGTTAGTTAAGTTTATTTGCTAACGATGTAATATGCAATTTGGAATACTTTTAACATAGAAGATATTTTTTTTTAATGAGACATCTATTGGTACTTTAAAACTCCCATTTGACCCAAAACCCGTCATTTTTAGAATTATTATGACGACTACTGGGACATACTCAAAAGTTGCACCTAAACTCGTCATAATAAAGATATTTTGTGTTTTACAGTACAAAATGCGAATAAATAGATAATATCGGGACTTTTACAAAATTGTTAACTCTCTTGTACAAACATATTTAAGGTTTAGACTACATTTGTTGATAAAACTGCGTTTCTTTTAAGCTTTTTCTTAGGGGTATATTTTACTCTGCTGGTTCTAGATGCACGTACACACAGTCATGTTATTCGATTCAATTATTTTGTTTCTTAATGGTTTAAACCCCCTGTTTTCTATATGCACTTTCTACGTGCGTTTTTTGTTAGGTATATATTGGCCGCTGTAGGCCTCCGCCATTCGATTAAGGACACGCGATACATATCTACGCGCTTTGGGTACAAGTAGGTCTACCACTTGCCTTTGCTTCTACTACGCTTGGATTACAATACGTCGCAAGCAAAAATTGAATGTTAAGAACAGTCAATTTTTGCTTGCGACGCATTACACTATGCTTTTTGTTCGAAATAACTGCATGTCGTCACGTGTATTGTACCGCGTCTTCCTAACGTCTCTTAATAGCGCCTGTATAAAAATTATGTCATTCAACTAGTTTTGACGTAAACATTATTAAAATCAGTTTTAAAACTAAGATGACATAGATTCTATCGCTGCCACTTCGTTGCTTGTCGTATTCGATATTGATGGGTAAAGAGTAATCTTAAGTAAGATTTTTTTATTTGATTGTATGTACCTAGTGATTGCATGATCGTAATTTTAATTACAGATCATGACTGAAAGAAACTACAAGCAAGAGGACCTTTTAAAAGCCATAGAAGCTGTAAATCAAGGGGCCACAACATCAGATGCAGCAAGAAAATTTAAAGTGCCAAGGACCACATTAAATGACAAGATTAAAGGGCGTAGTTTAGTCTGCTGCTCTAAACGACCAACGACTGTTTTAACTCCAGAAGAAGAAGAACATTTAAAGAACTGGTTAATTTTCATGGCAGAAAGTGGTTTTCCTGTAACATCAGATCAGTTATTAGATAGCGTCAAATTATTAGTTACCAAATTCAAACGTAGTAACCCATTTACTAACAATAGACCAGGTCGACATTGGTTCGAGTCATTCATAAAGCGTCACCCTGAAGTGGGTCGGAGGGTGTCCCAAAATTTGACACAATCTCGAGCATTAGTCACGGAAGATGATGTTCGTACGTGGTTCAAAGAAGTTCAGGATTATTTTTGTACTGCTCAGCTACAGGCAACTTCTGAAGACCCGCGGAGAATTTTTAACTGCGATGAGAGCGCCTTTTGCTTGTCCCCCGCTGACAACCGAGTCTTAGCGAAACGTGGGTCTAAAAATGTTTACAATATAATACCAAGTGGAGAAAAAGAGTGCGTAACAGTTCTCCTAACAGCTAATGCATCAGGTGAATTGGCACCGCCGATGGTTCTTTTTAAGCTTAAGTCAATCCCTTACAAAATTTCGACTTCAGCACCCAATGATTGGGGATTAGGGCACACAAAAAGAGGCTGGATGACTGGCGAAGCTTTCTATGAATATATAGCAAATGTGTTCTACCCTTGGGTTACAAGAAGTGGCATTCAGCTGCCGATAATATTTTATTTGGATTGCCACTGCTCTCATACGACGCTACCATTGAGCAAGCGAAGCATTGTGATTCCAAGCGTTTGATTTTAGGAATATAAATTAAAATGCAACCATCTGTTTTATTGAATACCTGCTCTTCTAAAAGATTATAACCTGCTATTCTAAATAGGGATTTGGTTTTCTATCTATCTACCTAATGTTTCAAAGGCACAAGCATGCTTAACAAATTCAAGCACAAAAAAATGTACTTATCTTGAACTTTATGTTCAAGAGCAGAGAGTTTATATTAGCATTAAAAGTTGACGAGTACTGGGAATATTTGACGAGTATCCGTACAAATCAGACGACTATTGGTACAAATCGCCCTTTTTTTACTTTTGCCTTAATAAATATTTATACCCATCAAAATGATTAAAAAAAAATTGTTACTTAGAATAACGAATAAATTCTCTATCACGTCATGCAAAAATTGTCACTGTCTATTAAATATAAAACACACAGTAGCGCTTCAAAGTCAGTGATTTCCGAAATCCGACGAGTATTGGTACGTTTACCTTATTTTACGAACTTAGTTTGCAAAAAAAACCGTCGGCGTTGGAAATTTGACGCTCAAATTCACATTGTTACTTTCAATTCATATAAAAGCTAAAATGACTAAAAGATAAGTTGAATGTTTTACTTGTTTATTGGTGTTAGAATTTCTTTAAATTCCGTGAGTTTTCACGGAAAAAATCGTAAAGAAAGCGTAATTTAAGCCATAAATGTCTTGATTCAGCGTCCATTATATTCCAAATAAACAAATAAATTAATATGATATAAAACTTCGATTTACAATGATACGTTTCATTAGTTTTCGTTTGTCAATATAATAAGACAAAATTACAATAATTAAAATTGAAGTACTATAATCCTGCGTCAATTCAGCTCGCTCCTCAGTCTCATGTCAGTCTAGTCTCGAAATTTTCGTCAATAACAATTGACAATCGTCCGGAGATCGCTATTATTATCGACTCGTTTACGCCGATCGAAATAAATTGATCTAGGAAATAAAAATCAAAAAATTGCGAAAAACATGTACTTAATAGGATTCTTAAGGATGATATGGCAAGAAAGGAGGTATCTGATGAGATGACAAGTAATAGAGAAGTATGGAAGAAGAAGACATGTTGCGCCGACCACAAATGAATTGGGATTAGGGGAAGAGACTGATGATGTAGGCAGAAACTGCAATATTCCACTAATTGCTTCGTCCTTGTATGTATACGAGTAGGTACATCTGGTCATACACTTGGTTGCGAATACTACCTGACCTTTCAGAAGAATACCACCAATAAGGTTAGTGTATGTACGTGTAGAATATCCCCCTTTTGTGTATCTACGCACATCTACCCAACGTAAATGCTAAGTTAGTATGAAGTAAGAAAATTTTAAGCATCTGCGTACGTTACCAGCAATAAACTTAGACCAAAAACAACTAACGCGAACGAGAGCAACCAAATATAATTTCTTCCCCAAAACAACTCAATTAATATGTTGAAAGCATACCAACAAAACTGATTTGTTTTGGAGTGTTTTGCACGATTTACGCACAACGGCCAATTAAGCTATGCGAAAACCAGTATATGCTGATCTCATTGTACGGGAAGTCTATACAGAGGGAAGTCAAGTTATACTGGTAACGTATAACTTGACATGTCGCCTCGTGTACACGTCAAACACATGTACTTAAATATTGGTGGCAGTCCCACTCGATCATACAATGTCATGTTAATGGTACTGAAACCTACACCATACAAACATACATTACGTCATCGCTTGCTCAGTCCTCAGCCCCTTGTATTTACTAGCCTTGAAGTACATATGTATGTACGGTCGAACAAGCTATTTGGTTTACATTTTACAATGTAATAGCTTGTTCGACCGTACTAGGATAAATATTATGTAGGATGAGGAGTGAGGGTGAATTTATTTACTTGCGATTTCACATTAAATAGTGCATGGGACCTACGAGTACCATGCGCATACCCTGCACGATGTTTTTGAACTGAATCTACTTTATAGCTTTAACGCTTTTTGCTATACAGGCTGGAAGCCGGACACTAACGCAACATAAGTACGGTTTCCATCAGTCTGAACTAGGGAATGCAATCTCCATCTCGCGAGATCCCGATCTCGCGAGATTATTAATTAGATTAGATTATTAATTGAATTGTGGACTTCCATCGACTTTCATCAGGCGAGATCGAAGTCTAGATCAGGTCGGAGGTCCTTCAGGCAATAAAAAGCCAGGTGACCAAAAATAATGCTCAAATCTCTAGTGAATATTATGGGTGAATAAGTCTGTAAATATTATCCAAAATATGGTGAACATTTATTGTTAACGTTAAAACATTGGACCTACCAAAAACGGAGTAATCCTCTTAATATGATTTTATATACTGCATCATACGAACATATTTATAACTTCTGAATCCGGATATATAAAATGCGACACGTAGGTAATCGAAATTGTGATACCTATTCTTAAAAATATGTAAGCCCCATAAGAGTGGAGTATTGTAGTCTCTTGTCAAAACGAAGCGGAAACCATTAATTAAATTACATTATTTGCAATGCAACCATGATTGAAATGCATGTGTGCTGTTTTCCTTAAGAACCGGACTATGCAATCGCCGCATACCTATTATGATAATTATAAATAATAGAATTCAAATTTAAATAACATGCAGGTTACCTATTAACTATTGTAATTTAACAAGTCAGAAGCTTATGGGCAGCATAAAAAACTCTGATACTAGGTTAGGCACTAACCACACGATAAAGAATAAGAAGATTGTAATCTAACGTATGGGATTGGCGTGGCCAACTACTGGGACCAAGAAATCCAGAGAATCTAAAGACGAAGAAGAAACTAAAAAAAGGACTCAAAAGGGAATTTAGAGAGTAGTACCATCGGTTTATAGAAGAAAAACGTATGGGATCGAGCATGAATGAGGATAGCGACAAGAGTAAAGAAAGACCAAAGACACGATGGATGGCTTGTTTGGAAGATGATCTGGCTAGAAAGGAAGGGGCTCATCAGATGACTACTTAAATAGAGAAATATGGAAGAGGAAGACATACTGCGACAACATCCGACCCCAAATAAATTGGGATAAGGGCAGGGAAACGAAGATGAATTTAACTTAAAGATAGGATTAAAACTAAATAAAGAAAAACATGTAACGTTGAACTCTTGATATGTAGTTTATTTACTGGCCAGTATGTGATAATATTATGAAGGTAACGACGTAGGCGTAGTAATAAATAAAGCTTACTCCGCTTCTCAGAGTACGAAAATACACATTTTTTATATCAAAACAGTCTGAAAGCTATCGTGTTATACAATTCGGTTCACCGTCCTCAAATGGGACAATCTTTATAGCATTGGACTCATTTTAAATTAGAATACATGTCTACGTCCTAAAAACACGTCGTTTTATTATGAATTATATAAGATAACCAGGAAAATAGCCGCGAATCATAAAAACCTACTTTTATTTTTATTGTCACATCTTGTTTTTCTCTTTGATAGGTATGAGAAATTACGATGTCATCATATAATTCTATCATGTGATCCGATATCTGCCGTGACCGTGTTTCTTGAAAAGTCATTGAACGGGATATTTTAGTTAAGTCTGCGGGAAAATTAAACGTATTGACATTTCAACGACATTTTGACAAATAATAAGGTTGTGAAATATTGGACGCTGGTAAGATGGCTTTCGTTGGAATGAAAAAGGCAGCAATTGAAAATAGATATACTAACAAGATGTTTCTATCCTTTGAAGCCATACACCTAATTCAAAGAAACGAAAGATCTTAGGATTCATGAAAACTAATGAACTTTAATCCTAATATCATTATGTGAGTTTCTGATCAGATTAAGAATATATTTTGACGATTGACTGCATAAAGGGCCGACACATCTAATTCATAATCGATAGGCAGATATAGGTAGATATGTGTCACAACGACCCAGGATATGGAGTATTTCTATCCCGGTTATTCCCGAACTCCACGCAGATGTAGCTGAGTTCCAAAGCTAGTGAGAAATAAGTCCGATCACGAGACAGGAAACCCTCGTGATCATGATGATTAGAAAACGATACAATTATCTATTTTTACTCCCCACGAGATCGTCATTTGACCTCTACAACCTATTGACTAAGTTTTTGCAGTACGATGTTATCAATAAAGCACGTGTAATGAATATCAAGGAACAAAGATGACATTGTTAGATTTCTCCGTAAAATGACCCTAAACTGTAGTGTGTGGTTACGTCACGCAGCTGTGGAGGGTGACCTTAAGATCTTAGGAAGTAATCCAGATGTAGACAAGGTCGCATTGATGACTGATCAGGTTGCTGAATTTATTAACCTAGATTAAAGGCAAATAACTATTACTGACATAATAATACTAATATTAATATTATATCATCCTGCGTGCTTAATTTACATGTAAATGTAAATTATCTTTATCTTTATCTGACTGGAATCTTAATTATTTTTCTTTTATTGTAAGAAAAAAAAAAGATTGACGCAAGATCGCCGCTTCACGTCTCAAGAGTGCCAAAAAGGAACAAAAATACATTATATATAGGCTGATAAACACGTTACTCGCCTCAGTATAGGAAAAAGACCGGTGCATTAATCAAAATTCATACTTAGACCATGCTTCGATTTTTATTAAATGCGACTCTACCGAAAACTATTTTTGAAAAATGTACATCTTTAAATAAAGACACAATGAATGGTGAATAAAACAAAAGTTTTTCTTTATGGGAACAAAGCAGTAACATGACGTATGTAATAGCAATGAGAGCTAAATGCAATAGTATTAGACCTAATACTTCTAAATAAAACATTAAAGAACCCAAAATGGTTAACCAAGGTGATCTAGAAATACCTGTTCCGATTACTAATCCGGTAACCGGAAACGACAATACCAGCACTAGACTTCAAAATGAGCCTGAACCTCTAGAAATAAACACACCACTATTATCCTTAACAATAAAACGAAAAACAAACCGGAAATGTTCAGGAAAGAAGAAATAAAATGTGCAGTTAAATATAGAAATGACGCATATAAGTTCAAAGGTGGCGTAAAGCAAAGTTACGACAATTGCCAGCCTATCCTTGGCCAATGAAGTCGTGCGAATCTACTGGACGCTTTGTTCGTGAACTTGTTCGTATTGGGTGGTCTGTCAGTTGATAATAAAACTATGAGATCTGACAGGCAAATTAATTTGTCATGCAAATTATAGTACGACCATTTTAAGTATCCAGTTCAAAGTAGCGTTGCTTGTCAAAAATATTTGCATTGATATACCAAACTTGGTACATTTATTTTAGTTCTGTGTTTTATGATAAGTTGGTTTAAGTGTTACACTCTACGTCCATGTGCAAATATTTCATTCAACTATTAAAGATACCTTTGTGATTTGAATGTACGGGCAATTTTACTTGACAGGCTGACAATGCAGCAGACTGCAGCAGGCTGCTTGACAATTTTTTTTTTTTTTTTGTTTTTATGTCATTGAATGGTTTATTAATGTGTAGACACAGCAGTATAGGCTTCGGTTGTAATGTAACATCTGCAATCTGTTCATTTTAAAGCTTTTGTGGCTGACTTTAGAGATTATCTTTTGAAAGCATGACGAGCAAAAGGCTCTTTTTTAGTCCTATTTCAATAACATTGATGCTACCTGATACTAAATCTCATCTATCGATCAAGCCACTAAGCAAAGCCACATAAGCCACTGTAATTTCCCATTGAACTATCAAGCAAGAGTGAACGAACTAAAAAGTCAGCTCCCCTTTCCATTAACGATATGTACAGATAACACGGACGCTCGTCGCCACATAGCAACTTGTTCTATTTCAGGCGTCCAGTTCCTCTGACCCATTTAATGTCTTTCGAGGGCAGCGCTGCAATGACCCGGATTCGATGCCTGTGCCACGCTCGGACGTGGACATTTGCGGAAATGCGAATTTGAGACGATAGCCTTGCGCAATTATGTTGCTTTTATATTATTTTGTTTGATTTTCCTTGGATATGGGCTAATGTTAAACTTTGTATGCATAATCGTGTGGGTGTGTCATCATTAATTTTGGCCGTGAGTGGAATACATTAAATAAAATAAAGCATTAGATCACAGACAATAAAATTATCTATTCTTGTTTTATACACATACAAACGTTGAAAGAAAAGAAACCGGTGATCATGCCCGTCAGGTCGCGAAAGTAGAAACACCTGAAGTGGCTTTTACTACTACAGATAGCCCTTACAAAACAAACACAACAGCGCTTACAAACATCAATACTTCCAATACTAATACGTCCAAATAACATCAATAGAGGGTTATAATATTAATAGCCTCTAATCATTTTGCCAAAGTATTTGATGGGTTCTTAGAACGGGGTTGGGTTAAATTATCGATAAGTGTTCCGCCAATTGGTTCTTCCCATCGGAAAGCGTTCAATGGTGAGTTATGAAGCGAAGTATTTGGTGATCCGGCTATACTTCCTCCGACGCTCCCAGGAAAATAAGTTTTATATGAAAATCAGACGGTTTATTTTAGGTGGAGGTGGAGTTTTAATTTTCGATATCATAGATTGTACGGCTTTAATATCCATGTGTGAACTGAAAACTAGTTTAGTTTTTAGAACTCGACTACATTAAAATAACGAATGCTAAATAAAAGAAATAGTGTGAAAAGATCTCGAAATTGGATTCTGATAGACAGTAATCATGTGCTATCGGTATGACAATGTCATTGTAACCAAACAATCGATATACTGCAACACTGCAACACCTTGTGACGAATAGGTCATGTGAAATTGAGAAGGCGCCAAGCGTTGAAAAAAGCGGCACCGACTTCTACTGCAAACAAATCGTCTGGCGACTGCGCCAACATTGCTTACATTCGTTCAATGAGTGCTCGCTACGGGAAATGTTTATTTAAAAACTTTTTACATGTAAGTTTTATTTAAAAAAAAACTACGGTATTCTTCGTTATCATGTCATGTGCTTGTGGTATGTGAATTCTAGTGATGTCTTTTGGTTTTAATTTTTGGTTGGACTGTAATAACATCTAATAACAAAGAGACTTTACAACATCAGGGTTTTAGACGAGTCATAATATTATTAGGTAGATCAGATATCATAAGAAAAAGCTGATTAAAAAATAAAAACAATTACATTGTTATACCTACTTACTTTTATGCAACAGAGACATTATGTAAAACTCTTCCATAAAGCCTTTTAATAACAAGGTTGTTTTATTACACAACTGGTATTGAATGAATTGTGGTTGATAAAAGCATTGTTGTATTCCTATTCAATGCGGAAAAAGAAAAGCAATGTCTTGTTTTCGTGTAAATATCACAGACAAAGAACTAGATATCGCAAACCGATAAAAAACATGAACGAGTCTCACATTTCAGTTTTAAAACAGGCATTCGCATTCATCAAGTACTTGATACATCAAAAGAAACACTAGTAAATATAGTTTCAAAGTTGAATAACGCTTCAACTAATATAATGGTCTGTTAATAAAACAGAACGTTATTGTTAGCGTATCAGTTACTTGCGTCATCAGGGATAGATGAATTACTTTTTATCTAATTAATGGTTTCAGAAAAGTTTTCCTCAAGGAGTTATCTTGAGGCCGACGCTTTTTAATATTTGGTAGATCAAATAACATTTTTAGTGCGATGTTTCCATACACTTAGGTATTGAAAACTCACTTTGCTTGCTTTCTGTAGTGTAGACAGTGTTTGAAAGGAGATTCTTACACGTTAGAAAAGTCCAGACATTAATTCTTAATTTGAAATCTCATAGATTTTCCCTCTCTGCCTCTAAAAGTAGTAATGCATGATTCTGAAATGTTACAGAAATAATTTGCGATGTAGATTCGAGTCCCGGAAGCCGCAGCGACATAAAAACTACGGTGAAGCAGCTAGTTCGGCTTGTTACGGGAATAGTGCCAAACTAGACGGCTGCATTCAAGTCTATTTGCCTTCAAAATTGTCTGTCCCGTGAGGAGAATTACAAGATACTTGGCATGGAGAGCATTCAAACAGGGATATTTGCGGCTCTTTATTTCCCGATCTGAAAGCTGCCAACGTATCACCAGCCCTTGGAGTTACAACTAACTGAACAGTTTTGGCGACAAACTCAAGATCCAGACAAGATAGTTTGCAGTCATTAGGTAGATATTATAAGATTTCCAGTCAGCAGTGCAAGTACGTAGCACTCGATTCGATACGATTCGATAAATCTGACAGTTATTCTCGATAAAATGAGTTTATAACCAATCGAAAAGTCGGATTTATCGAATCATATCGATTCGGTCGTTATCGATTGCAGTAGTACTACGTACTTGCAGTGCAGTAGCGATAGGTTGGGTAAAACTATTCTTAGCTGTCAATTAATACGATTCTTTCTTCTTCCCTCAGACAGAATTACCAATATTTTCCATTGTAATAAACTTCACAAAAGATCCAACAGTATAATAGAAAACTTCCACGTAATTCCCAGTTTCCCTGCTTATGTGCAACATCATAAATAGAGTTATAGTCTGTCAGCGACTCTGCATGGATGACGCACGAGCCGTTGAGTTGTGAACTTGAGACTCGGCGCCTTCCGCGCTCATGAAATAATTCTACTGGAGAAATTATATTGCGTTTGGTCTATGACGGAAACTATGGATTAACTTAAAGATAGTGGGTTGCAAACTTGCGACAGGGGTGGGAAACGTGGGTTTGAAACAATTGAAGAGAGGTATAAATGCCCAACTGTGGGCGAAGTCATGTTAAATGATGATGATTGAGAGTGGACATTAGACTTGCTAACAGAAACTGACCGCTGATAATCGATAAGAGTTTACAACAGTTTTAGATCGTAAGTAACCGTGATGTTAACTAATGTACATCTTCCCTAATCATAAGCAGCACGATCCTTATCCCATCGCTGTCGTAGAATACCTACTCGAAAAAAAATCGCAGATTTTGTCTACTATTTAAATATCTTAATTGTAGATGTAACCTTGACATTGTGAGTCTTTAAAACCATCAAATGGCGCTTAAATACGTAACACCTAACATAATACTTCTAAATCTTTCGGTGAAACAATCATTTGAATAATAAAGCCATCAATACTAGATAATTGTATGTAAATGTATCCAGGTGAGCAAGAGCTAATAAACAATCCCATAAAATGCTGAAGTTATGCTTCTTACAATGAATATTCGCACAATGTATAGAATAAGTAGTAGGTATTTATGAGCTATGCATTTGGTCTCTGTGGTTAAGATGCAAGTAGAAAACTCCATTAAGTACTTTCCAAGTTGCATTGTTAGTTGCAGTTGCAAAGGTGGAATTATTATATTATTAATCATAGTGATGAATACCAATGCGTTCTGACCATGGAAGCAGAGTATAAGAAAGAAAGAAAAAGTATTTATTAGTCTTGCACAGGACAAACCAAAAAATTAAGTAACAATAAATAAAATTTTATAAAAAGTAAACGTAAGAAAATGATAAAACAAACGAAATTGGTCCTGTACGAGGCAAAAAGGCCCAAATTTCAGCATGGTTCTGTAACATTAAAAAAAAGTCACAGCGCTGGTATTATGATTCCAAAGTGATGCCTCGGTCGTGCCTCGGTAAGATACGAATATAGAATAATAAAAAGAAAGCCTGCAACGAATAAACAAATATAAATATGTAATGTATAATGTATAATAAATGCGAATTTGAGAAGAAGAAAATAATAATTATATCTACACCCAATGTAACCATAGTGTTTGTCTATGTCATGATTGTCAATGGCAACAACAACAACAACACAACGTAACATTTGTAATACATTATTTTGATTTTGTCCTTACTGCTTGACCCATTTGTTGGAATCCCAACGCTAAATAGTAATTATGTTGGAATCCCAACACTAAAATAGTAAGTAACATCCCGGACAACACTAGCGTGTCTGTTTTGGTCGCCATATTTAATTCGGGTCTTTCAGTTCCTCCTAAGCCGGGTCCGCGATAGGGCACCGGAACGCCTCGTGCTCCGACCTTACCTACTGATGGTGAATTTGTTTGATTTGGTGAGAAACATCTCATTACAAGAACTGGCTGTTTCCTTTTCACATCCACTCTACAAAACTCCACACCATTACCAAACGAAATGATAGGGAAACTCTCTTGGCATGTCGGCTGGAAAGATCTTTGTTCTCTTATCGTTAAGTAGGTTTTAATTAAGTATATTTTCATGAATGAAAGCATCGGTGTATTCTCAAGAAGTTTGGATACACGCCACGAAAACAGTTTTTTGTTTGCAATAAAAATTCAACTTATATTAATAAATAATTCATGAATGACAAATCGCTTGCTGACAAATTGTTAATATTACATCCGGCACTCAATATACAGTTTTAGATTGCGATTATAATTCTGGATAATGTTGTTGTTGGAGTTGTAGTAGCAAGAGCTACTGTTGAGCATGAGGTCCTGAGTTTGTTTCCCAGGTCGCGCAGTGTTATTGGGTTTTTAAATCAGGAACTTCTCATTAGCAGCTGGATCTGTATTACCACTTATTGCATGAAAATCGAACCGAACACAGGTCGCGAAATATGGGTGTATTGTAGTTAGACCTCTGCCTAACTCTTCAGGGTTTACAGGCGTGAAGATGCTTTGTCTACATGCTTACAAAAATACCTACCGTTTTTAATCCAGTCCCAGATCCACGCAAACATTTTGACAATTCCGATCAAAGGAAAGCTAAACTGATCGATATCCCTAAGGTAATTAATCGAGTTGGTAGATAAAAGGAGTGTCAACCCGGGAGAGATACAGTCGAACTTATAACGAAGGACACGAAGGTACAGATAAAGTTAGATAAGGCACTAATTGTTGCCGTGAGCATTGTACGCACGAGCACATATCTGTCCTTTGTCCCTGGGGCTTTGATCCCACGAAGTGAAGATAATAATCGTCTTTAGCAAACATGATAAAAACTTTATAGGGAAAAGGACAGATAGAAGACGAATGGAGATTATATTTTCGAATTAAAGAAACTATAAAGAGTATCTTAGAAGCAGCCCGAACTCTGGATATGAAACTTCTTATAGACATATTGACAATGGAATCGCGACCTGCGGTTTTAGTTTTAATAATCTAGGTAACAATATATAAGACAAATATGATTGAAAGCAGTATAGTTATTAATTGGTTCAGGATCGTAGCCATAACATTTACAACATAAAGGACTTCCAAAGCTGGACAATCATCTCCTAAATATACCATAATTTCATACTTCATGAAAATGTTGGGACCTGCATTCGTCGGCGAAGACGGCGCGTGGCGTCAGGCTTTGCTCAGTTGTCTCGTCTGGCTATACAGGGCTCGTAGGGGACGGCTCCCTTATAAGAACCAGTGAAACGCAATGTATACGTATGTATTTGAATAAACAGTGACCCTCCCTCCATCCAAAGCCTTCAGATCAAAATAGTCCTCATATACATAACCTCCGTCATGTCTTACAGTCACTCGCGGGCTGTAAAGTTATCGTTGGCGCTGATGTTAACGCGTCATCGTCTCTGTGGTATGGCAAGGTTAGGTCTACGGATTTCGACCGACGTTGTGCTGTTGAAGATTTTATAGCTGAAATGAACTTATCAATTCATAATACCCCAGATGCACCACCTACTTTTTGCAGCCCAATGGGCGAATCTTGTATTGACGTCACACTTTCTAGTGCAGACGTACGCTTGGATAGGTGGCGTGTCCTACCAGATGCGTCTTGTAGTGATCATCGCCTGATCGTGTACGAATTTGTTCCGGTGTCTTCTCAAGGTCCATCTCATATCACTGGTAATTTTAGATATAAAAGTAAAGGCGCGAATTGGGAATTCTTTAGCTCGCTTTTTGCGTGTCACGCCAAAGACTTCACTCGTGATGGGCTGTCAGCTGAAGAAAGTGCTGAAATTATGTCAGACACCTTCACTTACTGTGCTGACATCGCCATTGGTCGCGCATCTATGACCAACATCCATAGATGTGATTGGTGGTGTGACTACTTAATTGAACAACGTAAAAGCTATCGCCGAGCGCGTAGGCATTTAAACAAGCTTAAAAAACAAAAGGTCACCGGAGACCCACTCAACTTTGCTTTAAATGCGTTTAGAGTTGCCAAGTCCCGCTACAGAGCATCGGTGGAAAAATCCAAGGGTAATTTACTGCGAAAAATTGTAGAAAAATTAGATAAAGAAGGTCCGTGGTCTCCTTTGTATCACGAATTCAAAGCTAATCGATCAGTCGACCTGGCGTTTGTCCAGAACATTAAAGTCAATAATAAACACACCACCGGTATTGAGGAAACAACCGAAGTTCTATTAAATAGTCTGATTCCTGATGATTCGCCGGTAAATGACAATGACTACCATCAACAGATCAGAGCGTGGGCTGCTGTGCCACCTGAATCACCAGCGTCAGACCTTCCATCCATTGACGAATTCATTAATGTTGTCAGGAAACTGCCTCTTAACAAATCATCAGGTGAAGATAAAATATCTAATCGGATGATAATAGAAGCGTGTAAAACAGCGGGCGACGCCATTCTATCTGTTTTCAACCGATGTATTGCGGACGGCGTTTTCCCTCGCGTATGGCGACGTGGCTTTATACGAATAATTCCAAAAAGTGGTGATTAGCCACCGGACGACCCTAAGTCGTACAGGCCCATAACCCTACTGCCATCTTTAGGAAAACTCCTGGAGCGCCTTATCGTTCCACGTTTGCTGCCAGACGGGCCAAAGTTTCATAGCAACCAATTCGGTTTCACCGTGGGAAAATCTACCGTAGACGCGGCACTTTCTGTTAGAAAAATTGTTAATAACTCGGAACACAAGTACGTGGTTGGAATCTTTTTAGATATTTCCGGGGCCATTGATAACGCATGGTGGCCGATGCTACTACTTAAACTGAAGAATCGTGGCTGCTATAAAAACATATATAATCTTGTTTATTCTTACTTTTTAAATGGTTCCGCGAAACTCAAACTCGGTCATTATTCTATGTCAAAGTCCCTTACCATGGGATGTCCTCAGGGGTCGGTAATCGCTCCGTATGTATGGAATTTAGGTTTTGATGATTTTCTCGCGATTCCCCTTCCTCCCGGCTGTTCATTAACCGGTTACGCGGACGACGGCCTGCTGCTCATTCAGTCGAGTACTCGGGCTGGTCTCGAGAATTTAGCTGATACTTGCCTACGATTAATATCTCAGTGGGGCGATCGAAACCGTCTGACCTTTGCACCGCAAAAAACTTATCAACTAATTTTAAAAGGTAATCTTAAATCGTGGCCTAGTATTAAATTTAATAACGTTCCCGTGAAGAGAAAGCAATCCGTGTGCTACCTTGGTTTGGTCTTAGAGAGAAATTTTTCATTCATAGATCATATAAAAACTGTCGGTGAAAAAGCTAAAAAGAACTTTTATGCCTTAACGAGAATATCAAAATCTACGTGGGGTCTGTCATTTATAACTTTAAAGACCATTTATGGGGCTACTTACTTGGGGTGTATGTGCTACGGGGCACCTGTCTGGGCCGATAGGGCCACCATAGGAGCGGCACGACGTAAATTGCTTCAAAGCCAGCGTTTGGCTTTGATATTCTTATGCAAAGCGTATAGGACGGTTAGTACTGAAGCCTTACCGGTACTTGCAGGTGTACTTCCAGTTGATGTTGAAGTGCAGCGACGGGCTGCAATGTACTATAACGCACGTGAGACCGCGGACGCAGACTTTTTAACCCTACGTGACCGTGTTAAGATTGCTAGATTATTCAAACCACAGACCGACGTCTGGGAGGAACTTTTGTCTGAATGGCAAGGTAGGTGGGATAATTCCATCAAGGGCCGACACCTCCACCAGTTCTTTCCATCCGTTCGTGAACGGCTGGCCAGGACATGGTTGGATGTTGATCACTGTGTTGCCCAATTTCTCACCGGTCATGGTAACTTTAAGAGTAAATTATTTTCCTTCAAGCTTGTTGACTCGCCTTTTTGTCAATGTTCCACATCTGACTGCGAATATGAACAATCAGCACATCACATTTTATGGGAGTGCAGTCTTTGGCAGAATGAACGCAACATTATGTTGGATAGTGTACAGGTTACATCCGGAGTTATTTACTATACAGACCTTGTGGAAACTAGAACAAATTTCCGTGCGTTCAAGCGTTTTTGCCATACCTATTATTGGAATCAAATATAACAGCTCACAACTTAGGACCCATTAATGTTAATATTTATCCGTGGTGCTAGGCAACTGGGCCTATCCCAGTTGTAAACGTCCCTTTGTGCCTATTGGCCTTGTTTCGTTCTGTCTCCTGCTGAAATGGAGGGAAGTGGAAATTACGGTTTTTTCCTACTATACTTTTCCACTATACTTTTCTGATTAATTTCGTTGCGGGATCCAAGACAGTTAAATTCATTCTCTGGGACTTCGTCGAGCTTCATTGTCTCGGCGCTTTTCTGGTGGTCGCCACTGTTGATTCTGGCTTTCAGGAGTTACAGTGGTTTGGGAACAGTGTGGCGGGCTTGTCCCAAAAAAAAAAAAGATCAAAATAGTTTTACAGCAGAATAAACGCTACTCAAAGGAATTACTCAAGAACGCAGTTTTATTTTATTAATGCATTGTTTATGTTTTTACATTTTTATTAATGGTTGTATGTCATGTATTATGCAATTAATCATAAGTTTATTACTTCCTGGTTGCCCTGGGAATGCGCAAATTAATTTATTCCTGTGTGTGACTACGTGTAAGTAGACTGTAGGTAGGTCACAAATATGCTCTTTCTACTTGAAATTCTATAAGCACTGAGAAGCTCTGGATCATACTTCTCATTTAACAGGTAATAAATATCTCAGGCCGTTTAATTAAAGTCTCGGGATACCTATCCACAGACAGACACAGAATTTCATTAAGACTCATCTCAATTATATACCTTTTGACAGTCAACGAGGACAAGCCTAGTCGTTTACAAAAGTGTCGATGGTTGTTCTGAAACCTCGCTACACGAAATAAATTTCCCCAAGGTACGCTCACAAAATATAAAATCTAATAACTCTGCAAAATGGATCTCCTTCGCAAATATTCCGTTGAAACATTAACTAAATGTTAACTGAGAGTCAGTAAACATAAATCTGTGTAATAAATAATCCTCTGTTTGCGTCGGCGTAAACAAAATTCTATCTGAGTTGACACTATGAACCTGGCTGCACAGTAATTTTCCCTTGCCTTGTATATTCGAAAAAGTAAAATCAAACATGGCGACCGTAATGGCGGTATGACTGGTATGACATTGCAAAAAATGAATTTTAAATGTTCAACACAAACATTTACACCACGAAGCTTTTGCCGAAAAGTTTTTGGTAAAACTATGTTTGGTACGTTTATTGTGCGCTGTTTAGGACAGGCTCACTGTTACAGTTTTAGCTTGGAATTTTGTTATGTTAAACATTTTTGTTTGCCATTCTTAGTGAAGTTTTTGTGTTCTACATTGAAAAAAATTAAAAAAAACAATACTATTCTAATTTTGATTTTCTGTATTTACCTTCCCTTTCAGATTTACGCTGCTTTCTTAACGAATTTCTTCTTGGAATAAATTCTTTATATTTAATGTATCTATGGCTAGACCATAACCTAATCACAAAGTGTTTGATCACCGTTCATAGAGCAAGTTTGCGAGCGAGTTAGCGAAGCGAAATGAGCTTGTTCTTGAAGTGACACGTGCTTAGATTACCGAGTGTGCTTCAAGAAAAGTCCTTGGCGCGGAAGTGATTCTATTTTTAGAAACATTATGATGTAAGAATGGATTCAGTACGACAGGCTCCGCTTCACCTATATTGAGTTTGTGAAGAATGCGGCGGTAAAATTGGACAAAAGATTTAATAAATCAATTTCAAGGATGAAGATTCGTGAATATGATACGGTTTGACTTTCAGTAACGGCTGAGATTAATCCCGTATAAGTAATCAAAAGACGGAGAAAAAATATTACTAGTATTATGATTGAAATTAATGTTGACACGATCAAAAAATATGTATGTAGGTAGTATGTCTAAGATAAAACATCGATAGGTACACGTAATTGCGATTACAGTTATAATTCGGCCATGTAGGTAACAGTAATTTATATACTTATTATTTTTTTGCTACCTAAATGATGGGTATAAAAACCGACATACTAGGAAATAATAAAATGTTACTTGAGACGAAAGTTGTTTCTATTTGACTATGCTTAACGGTTTATCTGGCTGGCTTTTTATCTGACTAAAAAAAATCATGGTGTATTCGAATCTTCTACTTAAAAAGAATATTCAATTAAATTATATTTAGCACACGCCTATACCGCCTATACACATGACAATTTGCACAAGATTTCCGTAAATTAAAAAAGTAATCACTGTGACAGGATTTCTGACATAATGCATCCTCTAAAGGTGACCGTCATTTTTGCCGATGGAAAATCCTACAGGCTTGTATAGTTATGAGATAAAAACTTACTTGCTGATGTTGTCTTGTCTCTCAACGATGGTCTGAAGACCGACGGCATCTCTTAACTGCATGACCAACGCTGCCCTAACACCCTCCGTTGACTTCAACTCTTCAATCCTTTCGCTTAATGCCTGAGAGAGGAGAAATAAGAAAACAAAATACTTATCATTAGAAGTAAGGTCTAGAATCTGATGGGGCTACTCCCCTACATTGTTGCTTATGCTATTCAATAAGCTGAAACAATTATCCTCGTCCATGACCGTCCACTAAAGAGCGAACACTACAATTGACCTGACAAAAAAAAAAAAAAAAAAAAAAAAAAAAAAAACAAGGTTCTAATATAACTGTAGCTAGAAACAATTCAGTTACAAAAGAAAAAAATACAATAAAAACGGTTAACACCATAACGATTTCACAAACTAACTTGAAGAAATTACAAATAGGCTGTTACTGAGAACGTTGATATGGATTTATTATTCAAAGAAACTTCTCTCCAAGGTTCAGACAGACATGCCATGAAAGTTTCATCATGAGCACATCCATATTTAAGTCTTTCAATTTCGTTCGTGTTCACCTTGTATTACATTTGAGGAAGCTGGAGTTCGGATAAAAGCATCTCGTTTTCTAGATCACCGGTAGCAGTAGCACACTCCCTGAAGTATGTTTTTGAATGTTTCGCTAGTATCCAACATATTTCTTTATATTTTTTAAACGTACTCTTATTTCCTACACCTATTTCCAAATTATAGGACAATCATTACTGACCTCAACGTCATCAGAATAAATCGGAGTATCACTGAACACATTCTTCTTAACAATCACAACACTGGGACCCTGGACTCCTCCGACGAACTTCTCACAGTTGAAGAACAACGCATCTTTCTTCACCATCTCTTCATCTACTCCTGGGAAACAAGGATTCATGTCTACTGCAGAAGATGGCGCCACTAGCGTATAGTCCCAGAAGGACCAGGCTCCATACTGATGTAGAAGCAGGGTCGTTGCTACGTCATCAGCTAGCACTCCTGTCAGTTTGGAAGCTGCTGGAAAGAAGCCGATCATTCTAATGCCTGAACTGGAGTTCTGCTGTAGCCTCTGTTCCAGGTTGTTCAGGTCTATGTAGCCTTCTTTCGTTTCTGGGATTTTTATTACCTGTAACAATGAGAAGGATAGTTAATAAACAAGGCATTTTTACACTAATAATCGTTGCTTCCAAAAAAATAATGTCAATAATCATTGCTTCCAAAAAATGTATACCTTTAATCGTTGCTTCCAAAAAAAAAAACATATAATCGTTGCTTCCACAAATAGGGCTTTACACAGCAGTCCAAAAACAGAGTAACAAAACAAAATCCCTCTAGAATCAAAAGTTAATAAAGCACAGCCTCATAACATAACTCAACAAACGATAGGTTCAATAATAAAGCATTCATCCAACACATTTAAATTCAAACACAAAATATGTAAATGATGACAACAGCACTAGCTTTCTAGCAAGTTAATAAGATTAGTAACTTTTAAACTTATTGGCGAAATAAACAATCTATTGAACACGACACATAAAGATGTCTTGCTCTCTGTAATATACGAGGAATCTATTCTAAACAAATAATCCATTCGGTTATTTTTTGTTTTTATGTTGAATCGAAACAAAGTACTAGGTTATTTTGTCAATTACCATGCTTTCCATGTCGTAGGTAGGTAATTAGGTAAGGCTTCGGAACCAATAGAGCGTGATTCTATCAATATGCCTTAAAAGGTTTGATTGGTTCTATTTTTGGCTTCTCTCTTGCCAAATTAAACCAACGATCCCTAGTTCTGAAAATGCATGTAATTAGTTCCATGTTGGTCGGCATCGTAAACGGAATTGATTCCAATTCCGCTTAACATCAAAGATTTTTTTTTTTTTGATAATTTTAAACCAAAACATCAACATTAACAGGATTACTGTAGTCATACTACTAGTTACTATCCACCCCCACCCAAGTTTGAGCCATGAATATTGAAATTTATTCATGTACATTTTACACAATAACATAATTGATTCTACTTTCAAAACTAAAAATGCGGTCAACTATGTTTGAGGTTAAAGTTGTAACTGCTAAAAGTCCCAAATCTCTTTTTTTAACTTTCTCAGGGATGCTAACACAATTACAAGTTTTCGAAAGAATAAAAAATAACTAGGTCGAGAAATACCGTGAATAAAATACTATAGAAGTCTAGCTAGAACATTCGCCCTTTAGACGACCTTACAGCGATAGAAATAAAAACAATTCAAAAAGGTAAGTACAATTGAAATCCCTTATTCTACGTGTTTGTTTAACCAGCCACACGAACACAAAATAAAGGTGAATTTATTTGTTCCTGTTGTATCATTGTTTCTTGATACGAATTTTCCCAAAACAAGCACGTGTGACGATAGAAGTTCTAAAACATGGTTGACTTTTGTCCGAAAAACCAATTGATCGGTTGAAATGCTATTTTTTTATTGTTTGCTGCTTGGTTTTTTAAATCTTTTCCTTTAAAAATTTGGTTCTAGACAAAATTTTACTAAAAACCCAGTAGTTTATTCGGCTGAAAAAAGATATCTTAGGTTTATGAAAACCTAGTACATGTAGGTTTTCATGAACTGCGTGGCTTTCCAAAATCTTTAGTTCTAATTAAAGCAATATTATAATTTCTTAAACAAGACTCGATAAGCTTATGGTTCCAGGTTGCATGTTATAAATTAACCTTACTAATAAGACGCTAATAAATGATAGAACGTCCAGCAGACGAGTAGAAATAGTTCAATAGAGCACTTATAAGATAATGGGCGATGCAAAAACCAACTGATGCCGTGGAATAATGGAACTTAGTCAGCAAAGTGGCAGCTATCTATAGCAGACACCTTACACACAAGTACATTATGAAAGAGAGACAGGTAGACAAAGTAGCTATAGCAGCTAAGTGGGGAAGCATTAAGAGCTTACACGAGTAAACGATACGATTAAAAACGTCCGGTGCACCCAATTTGCTGACTTATTGTGTACCTAAATGGTACGAGCATTTGGCTGACAATTAACAGAACTGCTAAGAATGGTCATCTTCCTCAACCACATATTGTCTGCCAAACACTAATTACCACTGCCTGTTGTGTTTAATGAAACTTTAGTGAGAAGGTACCTACCTATAGGTATCTATAAAAGGCACTTCAAACGCGCAAGAACATTTAATTTAATGTTGTTAAACAAAATACCATTACAAACAAGAGCATATAATTTCGGCCATAACCGTAAGTTACCTTATAACAAAACAGAACATTAAACTTGAAACGACTTAAGTTAAAAAGCAAACAATGTATTTGTTTCTTGGAATTTGCGAAAACAAAAAACGAATTAAATGAAATCATTAATTTAGGTTAACTTTAAAGAAGACGCAGTGACCAAACACAACAGAAGACAAACGGAAAATGGAAACCATGAGGAAAAGGTATAAGTTAATGTATAATTCCATCTATACCATTTGTGTTTAAAGATTCCAGTTTAAAGCCATCCAGTTAATGGACTTTTATAATTAAGTCAAATGCATGCAGAATCCATCAGCAAAGTGGAAATTTATTAACCGACTTTAAAAGACGAGGATATAAAATAAAATGATATTATTTATTCTGTAAATAGGATTCGATATTTTAACTAAAGGGTCAAGATCTCTTTTAGAGTCCAGGCAAAAATAAATCCTGTAACAAAATTCAGGGTAGCTGGCCTTTTGAGGAAAGTACCAGACACAATTTGAGTAAACCAATCAATCAATCTATAATATCAATTTGCTTGCAGGAATTTAATAAATTCGTGAACGTCAAGGAATTTACTCCCACAAATCTTCAACTCGAACGTAATTATTATTACGACGCAACAGTTTACAAGTTAGCAGTCAACGCGTTCAGAATTTCAATGAAGCTGCCAACTTGGAGCGTCTCAAATCTCAATCTTGACAAGTTTCCTTTGAAGAACTTTAACTTTAGTTAAATGAATACCATCTGATGTAAAGGTAAGATAGATAAATTGAGTAAGGTATACAAAAATTGTAACACGGCTCTTTAACAATATTGTTATTTCTATGGGTACAATGGCGGTCTTGTCGCTGATAACGGTCTACCGGACCGGGCTACCTTTAATAAACCTCGAGTAAGTAAGCTACAAGTTATTTATATAAAGACCATTCTGGTAAGATCGATAAAGTCCACAAGTCGAAATCCAGTCATTTGATTGTTCATCTCCTGCTCTATCTTCTTGCGTATTCAAGTTATAATGAGTCATAATGTCAGTAAATGCGCTAACTACATTCATAATTTATGACTGTAGTTAGCGCATTTATTGTGTCTGAAAACTATATCAGCAAAACGGCGACCTATCCCAAACAAAATAATTAGACCACACTATAAAAACAGGAAACGCAATACTACTAAAACTACGCACGAACTTACATTCCAGACACGTACCCAGAATTCAACCAAAAATGCGGCAGTACGTACAGTATGATGTCATTGTTGGCCCTAATAGTAAACAAGGTGCGTTAAGGACCCGTAAACACGCCATACACTGCGATGCGAACCCTCATGACCATGAAGTGACGTCATTCATCACTGAAATAAGGGCTTTGGCAGACATAATAATTTCAGCAACAATTTGCGATTAATTGCTTTTCGGTAGGTTGATACAGGGATTGAACATTACACCTCGCACGCTATCGCGATTTAGTGAGGCTTTAGCATCTGCAAAACATGGCTTCTTGTTTGCAATGATTTGTTTTATGAATTTGTTGATTGTTGAAATGCTCGATTAAATCGAAAAAGCAGAACAAGCCAAACGTGATGCAGTCATGTAGCATCGAAGCAATCACTGTAATTCTTGACATTGTTAAAGCAAAGAATTACCAAAACGCGATGCAGCATTAGTGTAGAAACACAGTGGAAGCGGCGCGGGTGGCGAGAGCGGGTGTCGTTAACACTAACGACACCCGCTTGCGGATTCCGCCGCTACCAATAATAATGATGATTGACGAAGTCGCAAAATTTGAGGGGCTCGTGGCTAAACAATAACAGCCGCTCGGGTCGATCGTTAGGTTAAGTCGCACTTGCTTATGTTAGACCATGGATGAGTGCATCACCCATTGCATACCGAGTTTCCTCCGCCGCGGAAAGCTCTTTAAACCGTTGGTCCTGGCTGTCATTTGTAGATCTTTGACAGTCGTTACAGGTAGTCACTGATCCGAAAGTTGACAACCAGTCTTAACAAGGGTATCTTAGTACCTAGTACTATCTGGGTCCTGAAGGTCAGATAGGCAGTCGCTCCATGTAAAATATAGGTATTCAGCTGCATCCAACATAGTTGGGAAAAGGCTAGGCAGATGATGATGACGAAGTAGCAAAACTCCCGATCGATGATACTAAAAGGATTATTTTTAGACCAAGGACTATCTTTGGTACTAAGTAGTCCTTTGTTGGTCTACGATTTGTAATACGAATGAAAGAACTAACGTTAGTACCGTAACAAACCTAGACTCTCCTTTTAGTCCTGGTTTAAACCTGGTACTTATTGGAAGTTTTATAATAAGACGGATTATGTCTGCGACAGCCCTATGTGAAGTACTCACACAAGGACAAAAACGGGAACACTTTGTAAGGTTGTGTACTATTGTACGTCAGTGTCGTATGTTATGAATGAAAGGAAGGAATTACCCCCCTTGCCCCCCTTCTCCCCCCCTTTAGGCGGATCTCGGAATTGAGATACTTGGAAAAGAGTGCTAGGTGGAATATAATAAAGAACAGGAAATTACCGAAGAAACAATTTTCTTGATACTAACGGGTTTCCGGACTATTGTTGGGGTTTGCACTGTGCATTTGTAAGAGGAGAGATCTACGTGAAGGCAGACCAACAAATATTTTAGTATTTCTTCAACGCACGTCTTTTTACTTACGATACATGTAAAAAATGTGTTTTATCAAAGCATCACGTCCTTTGAAATAACAGTCAAATAAAATATTATTGCGTAACAAATTATGACATAACTTTCAAATGTTTTGAAAAATCTTCTGAAGCAAGATTTTCCTTTGAAACTTATATTATTTTGTGGATAGTTTAATGTTTTATATTAAATGTAGCGTTCACTGAAGTATTTCAATTACAAATTAAAGAAATAACAAATGTTTTCGTGGCCGACATTAGTCTGCCTATTGTCGTCCTCTAACAATACTTTGCTGACAAACTAAGCAATTTATCAGCTTCAATAGAAAACAATAAGAAAGTCGGTAACAGAAAACAAATTTTCATAATCAATTTTCTATCACAACTAAATCAATCGTGATAAATAATAAAATCGGAAATATATTTCAAGAAACAGTTTCTACCCGACATAAAGGCCCATTGTCTATGGTACCAGCTGCTGAAGAAGATCTTTGACAACACTTTAATCATCTTCGTAAGGAACATGATGAAGAAACCCTGTCAGAAAAAGAAATTATCGATAATAAGACAAACAACAGACAAAGAAGTCCAGATGAGCCCCGAAACAACAATGTCCTTAACACAGTGGAAATTAACACAATGCCCAGTGAACTATGGCAGTAAACAGTGGAGGTACTAAAACATCGAAACAGTGCTTTGTAAACATTTGACGATGATGCTAATAAAATCAACAATGTCGTCTGTTATAATGCGATCACGTTGGCAAACAAACCGTCGGTAAACTTGACCAGCACTGACACGAATGTGACATTAATAATCATAAAAGTTTTACGACTGCTGATTATTATATAAAATAATTGCAACCACATAACATGGAGATAAAGTTTTATAGCTTTTGTATAATTAATAATATGGAATTAGTCATTTGGTTATCTTGGGAAGGTGCCTGTTACTACAAAACAGACGTTAAGCCAGACAGTTGTGGGATGATTGTGAATATTATAAAAGATTTCATCGTACGTTGACAAGAAACCCGATTTATTATAGAACAGATATTCTGTGAAGTCAGAATTCGTAAAAAAGCATAATTTATGAACGACGACGATGATGAAAACGTTGTTAAAAAAGTGATTTTTGTATTGGAAACGCATCAATTAAAAGGAAAATTATTTTTTCAGAAATAAAAACAGGAAGTCAGTAATCAAGAAAACCATCTGCATTATAAAAATAAACGAGATCGTCAATGTATTTTCATGCATGAACGTCGACATTTTGACGTTAACATAAAAGTCTTCAAATCACTTCCTGGACATGACGGGTGAATACCGGACGTGATAATAAGCGTGAAGAATCAATCAGGGGATTATACTGTTACTACTATTAATAATGTCACTCTGAGTGGCATAGAAGGTAAGCAGCAAGAGATGTATGGGAATAAATGCAAGATACTTAGAAAGTATACCATTTCACCGGAATATACGACTGACACAGAATGTGAATGATATTGAAGAATGAAACGTCATAAAAGTAAAAGCAAAGGTTGATACACAGATAAAACGTGATCCGGGGATGAAGTGGGATTTATCAGTATTGACTGATATAGGTTAGGTTAGGTACCCAAGCACAGTTTAAAGGTCACACAACAAATATGGGTAGAGGAATTTGTGTAGGCATTGACATAGAACTACGTTTTAATAACTTTAGTAACGTTTCGGTTACATGTCTGCTTGGAGATAGTAGCAGTTTGAGGTACACCATTGATAAAATAAAAAATTCTTTGAATGAGAGTTTTTTTAGAAAAGGCTTCATGTCAAAGCAAAGCTATAAAAATAGGACAAATTGTACTTTTCGAATGTCATGGTTAGATATAATATAAAATTCTCAAATGCACAACCTTTCATTGAATTCAGGTCAGGTTTACAAAGAGTACAGAACTATTAAATATTGTAGATTAGAAATGTACAATACCTAGTTCTCTAACCTCAACTACCACAAATTGATCTTTTAAGACTAAAGCGTTAGACCTTGCAACCACCTGCTTCACTACAGGCTCAGCTTTCTAGGCCTCTAAGGCTAAAGAAATAGCACAAGGGCAGTAACCAACGTCGCAATTACAGGTCACGTGTGCAACGTAAATCATACTTTTGTTGATAAAATAAAGGAATTTGCCGATCGTAAGCGCAGTTCGACGAGTGTGTGTTTATGCATTTTGCATAATACGGAAATATACGGGTGATTGGGCTGTGCGCGAGCGTTTCGGCGTTTTGTATTGTTAAAATTTACTGTCTGCAGGAGTAATGGTACTGCCTAGGTTCTAGGGTCTTCCACCAGACTTGGCGTAAACTCACGTTTTTTGCCTCTGGTGCAGGTAGAAACAACAGGACAACAAAGGACTACAGAAGTTTCTTCTACTTCGCACATTAAAGTCATTGTAGACCCTCGTCATTTCATTGTAGAGTCAATACATACATACATAAACTCACGCTGTTTTCCAACGAGGGAATGCAGAAATTCCAGCACGCCACCTGCTTCGATCCTTACAAAAATGTTTTTATTAAAGCCATCTACGTAGATCTTCTATGAACAAACAGTTGAACATCACAGTCTAATTTCTAAATCCTATCAATGAATCTATCAACCGTATTTACACTACACTCCAACAACATCTACGTCTGCCAAACATTCTCAACAACTGACGTGACATTGAAAATTAAATGCGAAAACTACGCAGTACGCAGCATACAAATAAATAAAATAGCCCATAAAATAACCGCTGCAAGCTTTATTTACACCGTCGCGGCGGCGCCCATATTAGACGGCCGTATATTTTCATTGTATGAAAAAACTATAAAACGCTACGCTTCCGTTACGTAACTCATGGGCGCGTTATCGGCATTCGGCCTTTAGTGGTCGTAATGCGTTTAGTTGCAGCCGATATGTGCTCGCCACTGTTGGTTATTGTGAACTCTGGTTGACTCTACTAGCTCTAAAGTCACGTCGTGATGTATACGAGTGGAAATATCCGGCCGCGTTTTGCAATTATGTTTCGGAGTTAGGTGTGGAGTAAATTATATTTATGAGCTGAAATATGTATCTTTGTAGTTTAGTTGTGTAAATGGTTTAGTAAAGGATTATTGCGCAGTCTCAATGTGATTACCTGAAGATTTTGCTCTTACATTTATCTTAATCGACACTGTGTTTTAAACAAAACGAAGGACTATCAAATCAACTACTACTCCGTACGCGGGGAAAACGTCTCTCTTTTGTTAAATTTTCCCTTCCTCGTTCCGTTTCCGTTCCACTTCCCCTTGGCTAACATGGCACTATCTTTTCTAAAGACATCAAACTAATCATTACTTCGGTCCAACGTGAAGCTGTTGCACTTTTCAGGGCCGACTTGGTTAAAGTTCTAGCCCACAATTCACTTGACACGAGCAAACGTGCCTACCCAGTCCCAATATATTTTAAATTGCCCACAAGTGGAAACCGGCGCCTGCTCGTCAAAGTTGCACGTTGGTTTGAATGATATCGACGGGTCATGTAACATTGTTTAATGAAAAACACATTCATCATCTGCAGGCCTAGTTTTTTAGATGCAACCGAATACCAGTATGTTAATTGAGCGACTCCCATTTTGACCTTAAGCCAGTTGCTGGGTAAACGGATCCCCCTTGGTAAGATTGGTTGTCAAACGAAGTCAGAACTTTAGCGGTAAGACAGTGCCAGAGGGAACGGCCTAGAAGGACATACTTTGGCCTTATTGGTGAAAGAAAGGTCAGGTGCGTAGTACGCAACCGGCGTGTGTATGACCAGATGTATGAACGTGGATGAAGCAAACGTAGTATGTAAGGATCTTAGCAGTCCCGTTCTGTGGTTTCTGCTGGTGATTTTCTCTTAAAACACTTAAAAATTAAAGAAAAACTTCCTCTTAAGGCGATTCGCATACGACAATGCCCGTCCGCGCGATCCCACTGTATCGTGAGATCCGCATCACCGCCCGACCGCGCGGACGAGCGGTATCGTGTGGGAACCGCCTAACGGTTAGCGTCAGTTAGCAGTCAATAATTAAATCTGACATGTAACAGCTTACGTATCCGTCGGCAGCACATTGAATTAACGCCAAGTACTACGTGATTTCTGACATGCGAATGAATGCATATGGCGACTGCATAACGCAATTTACGCAATATGGCCGTGGAATCTACAGTTTAAAACGTGGAAACTTGACATTGCAAAAGAATTTGCCTGTTAACGACATAACATTACGCCTGTTAACCGCAAAGGTTAGACAGCGGTATCCCTAGCAGTACACCCACATTTCGCCAGTCATGTTGAAGTCTTATGTAGTTGGGGCGAGCCTAACGTTCCTAATTCTTTTTGGAAAACTCTCTTCTTTAAAGCTCCCATATGTTGTGTGTTTCTACCACTGCATTAGAAGAGACCTTAAGCTGCTTTTCAACCATATGATACACGCCTACCATAGATGGTTCCCAAATGATCATTATTTCCGTCATCACCATTGTTTAGACTTTTGCGCAGCAGAGCACTGGTTCACGGTTGTCTTTTTAATTTAATTAATTGATTTACTGATTCAGTGCTGTCCATCAAGCTACTACATGTCAGCCCCAGGGTCCTATTACGGCTCTTCAAAAAGTTTGTTTGGTTTATTGTTTTCATGGACGAAAAACAATAAACCATTTCGTCCGTTTCAATGAATTTTCCAAAAACTTTGCAAATTCATCGCACATTCAGAGCAGCCATCATTGTTTTATCGTCCTCCGAGTTTAAACTTTGATAAAATTCTAGAGGTAATTGTTTCAACATGTTCCAATTAAAATTTCTCGTTTCACAATTTATTATGACAGTTGCTTTTTGGGTTATTTTTTGGATAAAATAATTTTGTAACATGTCATTTTGTTGAAATACGAGACTCGGCGATGTCCCTTGACGTCCATTTTTCATAAGTGCTAGACTAGACTTTTGGTCGAAAATGGTTGCTCAGTTACAAATGCAACGTCGTTAACCTTGCTTTTGTAGTCATATTATCGGCTTGTTGTAATCCCTATCAGTAAAAAGCCTTTAAAAGCTGCAAGCAAATAAGTAAAACTTCAATGAGGTCCTGAGGCCCTGGTAAGTGGCGATCCCAAATCGTTTCGTTTTGTAAGTCTAATCGATGGATTTTTGCAATGACATTAACCTTTTCTGTAGTTCGAATGCCACTCGAAGACATTTGGGTTTTCCGGCATCGTTATCGATGGTAAAATGGCACTTTGTCTAGACCCTCTGTTGCAATCCAACCTTATTAAACAACACTATTTCCTATGTCCTTAAAAGAAGCACATCCAACTACACCTCGCTACTTGAATCTCCTTAATAAAGGAAAAGAGGTTCTTCTTACCGTAGTATCATATTCCCTCCACGGCGCGATCTGTCTCTCGGTCTCCCGGGAGGACACGAACAGCACCACCTTGTCCGGGCGCAGTGCCCTGAGGAACCGCACCAGAGTCGCTCCCACCACCGCCACATCTTCGGGGCAGGCACCCACGAGGGTCCGGATTATTGACTTTGATTCTGATCTGTGGATATAAAATAAAGTTAGACTTGGATGTCCTTAAGAACATAACAACCTTCAACCTTTTGACTGCCATAGTCGCAAATACGTAACAAGCAAGCGCGTTGTCCCGTACACCCAACGCCACAAATATGTGACGAAATGGTGGGTGAAATTGTGGCTTGGCGTGGAGGGCACGCGCGTGCGTTTATATGCTCTAGCGGTCAAAAGGTTAAACAAGTTGAAGACATAAAACAAAAAAAAAGTATTTAACAAAATTATCTCCTCCTTTTAGTAGTCGGTTAAAGACATAAGGCCTGTGATCCACGAAGGATTAGCTACGGTATGGTATGTATCAAACACTATACCCACATTTTCGCCAGTTATGTTCAAGTCTCATGTAAAGGGCGAGCCTCAGCCCCAGCCACATATCCAGACTCCGTGGCTGCTGAACTGAGAAATTCACAACAGGTTCACACATAACAAAACATCACGCCTGGTGGTGACGGTTAGGAAGAGGTGTAGCCATTAATACACCCACATTTCGACAGTTATGTTTAAGTCCCATGTAATAGGGGGCGAGCCTATTGCCATCAACTGGGCACCTATCCAGACTCCGTGGCTGCTACTGAGAAATTCACAACAAGTTCAATTGTCTGATAGTATGGTGCAATCCTACCAGAAAGTTTGTTTGTTTTTATCATTATCTGTTTTCCTTTAACACAATTTATTTGGGGTCACTTTAACCACGGCCATTCATACTCTCTATCAACCAGCCGTCATCTTATTATTCACCCTCTGATTATTCACCCTCGATTATCTTTAATCATCTGGAACACAGTCTGTTCATCTTTGGAATTTCCTTTTTTCGTTACAGATAACACATTGTTACGTCGTACCCGTACTTTCCTACAGTTACGGTAGTAGGTACCTACTAGTAGGTAGGTAAAACTAGTCCCGAATGATGTAGGTACAAATTCGCAAACTACCTACAAAAGAACATCAGGAATTGTCATTGTAATTTCGACCGTACGCCGAGGGCTACCTACTTCTTTCCTTTGTACAAGTTGTAGAAGTTTCTCGAAGGACAATGACCCACTATGGAATTGTGTAGAAGATTCTAGGAAGTCGTGGACATTTCTCGAACGTTCGATCGCCATATAAATAGTCGACGTGTTTGCGGGAGCAGTCAGTCTGATTTTGGCTACACAACGAAGCGAATCGAAGTGAACTAGAAGTGCGATATCTAAGCGAATAGTGATCAGTAGTGTATTTGTGATTGAGTTATAAGTGTTTTGTGATTATTAAAGTTATTTGTTGTTTCTTCGGTAGTAATTAATTTATCCCATACCCAGCTCATAACAGTATTTTTAGGGCCACAGCAATGATGAAAAACCACTTTTTGTTTATCTTCCTTCATCATCAGCTTACAACAGTCAACTGCTGGACATAGGGCTCTTCAATCGTATGCCACTCAAATCGATTCTCGGCAACTCTCATCCAGTTGATACCAGCCACCCTGCGCTTGCCGAATCGCGGTCTCCACTCAAGAACATGTCTACCCCACTTATTATCTTATCTTCTTTATCGGCCCTTGTAGCATGACCACAGTAGAAACGGGTTTCTTCGAAAAAGTATAGACAAATCTTTTGTTCATCTGTCATTTTGTCGATTCAATGACAGATGAACAAAAAAGATTTGTCGATTCTCTCTGTCAGAAAATTCGAAAAACATAAAAGTGTCTTTTCGAATTTTCTTTTATTAGCTACCGTTTCAGCGCCCAAAATCTGATTTCTATCAGTAACCGTGAAGATTTCCACCCATACACAGTTCACCACATATTTTAGTATCTAAAACAAATGCCAGTGTATCGTTTCCACGTTCCACCTGTATACTGGTTATTGTAAACGACTAAACAATAGACGTGTAACAATGAGCCTGACACCTGTTTTGTCTCCATCGAGGCGGAGACTGCCGCCGGCACTGACTGACTCACGTTTTGCTATGTAGTAGGTACATGCTTAGACGATATGGATGTATTCTACATAAAGGGTGTAAAACACCTCTTAACGAAGCCGAAAGGTACTTGTAACTTTTTGACAAGTTATTTTTTAAATACTATTTTTAAATGATAAATGTTTTTTTTTATTTTTTTTTTTATTTTTACTTTAAACTATCCCCGTACTATTCAAACCATCCATCAGCACAATGTTTTGATTGCGTTACATTGAGTTCTACCACAAAACATCCCAGCAATAATTTTTGCGTAAAGTTACTTAGTTTGATGTACAGAATGCTTGGTTGACTGCTTCGTGATGAGGTTGTTTACAACCTGTATAGTGTACTTTCAGTATTTTTCTTCATCTATTTAACAAGTCTCAATGTGCACTTAGCTGCTGTGAGAATTTTGGCTGTAAGTTTTGACAGACAAAATTCAAGGCCATAGTTATATTAAAGGTAGGGACTAGGTATCTATAGAAATAACTCTACAGTTTCAGAGCGTCTAATAGAGACAGTTCTGATTCTGTTCGTAATATTTCTGCATAATTTGAGGAATAGAAGAATGTGTAGCGCTCGAGGCCTACTAACATGGGACAAGAGCAATAACAATTTAGCAAGGTGTTTGAAAAGGTAATGCTTAATCAAATGCTCAATCATTTTAACACCAACAAAATTTTACATGATCAACAGTATGGTTTCATCAAGGGACGTTGTACGACTGACGCCGGTGTAACCTTATTAAAGCACATACACACATCAAAAGTATCTAGGGATCAACATATATTTTTGCAATAACTTTTCTCCTGATTGATATTAATTAAAATTTTCTTTAAGGATTCATCAAATAAAGTGTTTTCGTTTGTCACAGTAACGATAAACCAAGTCACCTTTGCATTAATAAAGAAATTTGCCATTTTCCTAATAAAGGGATTTTTGACATTTGAACCACTAACATTAAAGTTCGAAAAAAAGACTGAAATAACAGTTTTCTTTAAAATTTTATTGGGTAACTTAAACAATTAATAATCCTTGTTTCTACCGCGAACACTAACTACACAAGAACATCGGTTTGGCATACTCAAAATGAGTTCATCCAAATCACGCTGTGGAATGGCCGCCCATGTTCGTTGCAACAACAAAAAAAGGTCTTCTTGCGACTGGATACCCTCCATATTCGGCAGAGCTCTTCTCTGTAGCATATCCCATGCATGCTCAATCGGGTTCAAGTCTGGCGACTGAGCAGGCCAGGGCAGGACATTGATGTTAGCTGCGGCGAGAGTCTGTCTTACAACTCTTGCGGTGTGCGGTCGTGCATTATCATGCATTAACTGAAATAAGGGACCGATTTGCACTTGTAGAGGAACGATGACGTCTGATACAATCGTCTCAGCATAAATTTGAGCGTTGAGGTTGCCTCTGATCCAAATCAACTCAGTTCTTCCGCCGATCCAAATACCCGCCCATACCATGATGGTTCCACCACTATAAGGAAGGACTTCCTGGCAGGATTTTAATCGCTGTTGGCGTCCAGGGGTTCTCCAGTGTCGTATACGTCTTGTATCCGGTCTCATACCAAAACGAGACTCATCAGAAAAGCACACGAAACGCCATTGTTCTTCTGCCCAATTTCTGTGTTCAAGAGCCCATTGATATCGAATCCTACGATTGTGCATTGCTATAGGTGGTACCCGTAGCGGTCTTCGGGAATGAAGGTTCACTTCATGCAAGCGGTTTCTGACTGTTTGGTCGCTAATTAAGTTCCCTGAAGAGTGATGAAGCCTCACGGCTAACATCATGGCGGTTATTGTTGGAGCTCTTCGAGTTAAGATTTGAATGTATCGGTCTTGTCTCCGTGTGGTGCAGCGATACCGTCCTCCATGGCGCTCAGCCACGGTACCAGTGCTTCGGTAACGTGTCCAAAGTCGACTGATAACACTCTGACTTGTATTCAGAGCTAAAGCTACAGTACGTTGCCGGGAACCAGCTTCTATCATTCCCACGGCTCTGAGCATTTCTTCCCTGCTTAAATGACGTCGCCGCTCCATAATAACGTTGGTTTTAATCAGTAGTAGGGAAACAGTAGCACTAATAATGTCTTCAATGCGTTGTATGTTTTTATAGGGAAAATATTGACAGCTTATTTTCATCTTTTACTCGAATTTGATTGAGAGTTCCTGATTCAAATTATGAAATGCACCAAAAAGGATCCATATAAATTTATAAAATCATAAATTTATTACAAAGCCACATCTCAATCTCAAGAAATCCGCATAAAAATGCTTGATCCCTAGACATTTTTGATGTGTGTATTTACTGCGTGGGAAGAGTCTCAAGACGCCATAGGAATATTTTGTGACCTTTCCAAAGCATTTGATTGCGTAAATCACGACACATTACTTTTGAAACTTGAGCATTACGGATTAGGTCAACTTGCACTTAGTTTGGTAAAATCATATTTGAGTGATAGACAACAACGTGTTCAAATAAATGGTGTTAATTCACAAGGTTTAAAAGTAAAAATGGGGGTTCCACAAGGCTCAATATTGGGTCCTTTCCTCTTTCTCGTGTATATAAATGATCTACCCTATTTATTGAAAAACCAACCTCAAAATATGGTGTTGTTTGCTGATGATACTTCCCTTATTTTTAAGATAAATAGACGGGCCCAGAATCTAGATGACGTGAATGATGCCCTACTTCAGGTCCATATTTGGTTCACAGCAAACAATTTAGTATTAAATGAAAAAAAAACTAAATGCATAAGATTTGCTTTACCCAATGTTAAAAGTAGTGATTGTGAAATAATATTAAATAAAGAGAAACTTGAATTCGTAGATAAAACGGTTTTCCTGGGGATTACGCTTGATTCAAGGCTACAATGGGGTTCTCATTTAACATCCCTTGCGGCGCGTCTAAGTTCAGCAGCATATGCTATTAGAAAAATTCGTCAATTTACTGATGTAGATACCGCTAGACTGGTCTATTTTAGTTACTTTCATAGTATAATGTCTTATGGCATTTTGCTATGGGGACGGGCTGCAGATATTGAGTCTATATTTATTCTGCAAAAAAGAGCCATCAGAGCTATATATAATCTTCGTAGGCGCGATTCTCTAAGGGAACTGTTTAAGGATATTGGCATCATGACGGTACATTGTCAGTACATCTACGAAAACATAATGTACGTCAGAAAAAATCTGCATCTTTTTGGTAAAAGAGGTGATAGACATAATTACAGTACTAGAAATAGGGACCAACTAGTTCAGCCAGGCTTCAGACTCGCTAAAGTGGACTCATCTTTCATGGGGTACTGTTTGAGATGCTATAATAAAATTCCACAAAGTATTCTTGAACTGAATGAGACGAAATTTAAAACATGCATCAAACGCACACTATGTAAGCAAGCTTATTACAAGTTGGGCGATTATATCGCAGATAAAAATGCGTGGCTCAATGCTGGTCCTGCTCCACATGGACAGGGGCGCATAAATTGATAGTATTAAATAGAATTGTTGGAGCTGCTGATGATTGTACAACTGTCTTTGCATTGTATAGAATCAATCTCTAGTATTATATAATCGCACAGCCCATATTGTGTGAGTACTATGTACTAGAAAGCTATCATTCACTGAAATCCTACGTCTTTTCTTGACTTGAATGTGCCCTGGCGGTTGAGAGTATGTCACGCTCACTCTAATGTCTCGCTGATGGTGGCGCGTGTGTCGGATCATTCAGTTCCCTTCAAAATGGTTGAGTTGAATGGTGCTGATCCATGCGTCATGTTCGTGAACGGGCGCTGTCAGTTGTGACTGGTCAACTCTTAGTTGCCATGGCTTATTTGTATGTTTATTTTAGAATTGTATTTTTTGTTTTTACTATGGACACTTTTAACGTGCACATCTTGCTACATAAATTGTTCTCACATAATATACCATCTCAACATGAATGATGTAACCAAGATTTTGTAACAATATTTTGATTTAAAAGAGTGTCCATGGAGTTTCTTGCCCGTTCTTCTCCATAGAGATCTACGCTAGGGAATGGGCAACTACAGTACTTTCACAGTTTTTATGTCTTGTGACTGGGACTGTAGCTACATTTAACTTTGTTTCGACAATTCAAAAGTGCCTGTAACTGGCCTACTTGAAATAAATGCTTTGATTTTGATTTTGAATGTTTTTTTTTCGTAGCCTACTCTGTTCCACGCAAAGGCAAATGTTTCCCCGCACACACTTTTCATTTCTCGCGAACCCGCGCATCATCCTTCCAGTCATGACGGAACCTGTCCAATTCGTTCACCATGTCCTTCGTGGCAATCGTGGCCAGCAGCAGACATTATCATCATCATGTTGTTATGGGGTCAGTGCCTTGTTTATTATTCCATTCTTTTATCAGTCGTGTATAGAACTTAGAAAAATCATAATTAAAGTTACCTGTAAAGCTCACTCTGTCCTGAAGTGTAGGACAGTCCAGTACATCTGGTAGCGTGTGTGGGCAGGACATCGCTGGAGACGTAGTCCTCTATCCACTGCAGCGCGCGACCCGACCCGTTGTAGTCGCAGTACACAACTGTAGGACAAAGAGATAGAGGAATTAGTTAGTTCGATATTTAAGGAAACCTAGGACTAACGATTCATACTACCTAAGGAATATAACTTTTTATTACCACGTATTTAGAAATAATGAAAAATGCAAGTTGTACGGACTCTCTAGTACTTATAAGTACTCGTAAAACCGATTTTTCATAACATTTTGGCCACATTCTCGGCATCGGGCGATGCGGATTCCGCATGCGCGATGCGCCGTCATTCTGGACACAAACTAACTAGTGTCATGTCTAGGTGGTGGTAGGTGAGAGTAGTGTAAGAATTATGTTTTTCCCACACCTCCGCTATTATTTTCTGATGAATTTCGTTGCGGGATCCAAGACAGTTAAATTGTTTCTCTGGAACTTTGTCGAACTTCTTTGTCTTGACGCTTTTCTGGTGATCGCCACTGTTAATTCTGGCTTTCAGGATTGCAGTGGTTTGGGAATAGTGTGGCGGGCTTGTCTCAAAAAAATGCTCTAGGTTTAACAAATTAATTTATTTGTTTTTGTCGCGTCGCATTATACGCGCATAGATCGTAACCAAGAGGTTATTTTACGTTCACGTGTGACTTAGCGCAGTTACACTGTTAGCTTACGACGTAATTATGTACCCAAGAGTAAGGAAAACTACTCAATGGTACTAATAACGCTGTTCACACCGATTTGAATGCAGAACAGATACATTAGCTTAACATTATGCATTGAAATCATTATTCAATGCAATTTATCAGGGCATTTGATATATCACTGCTAATCCTATTTAAATAGTAACCTATTATTTTACACGTAAATAGAAAATCTGGTTTGTTTTCCTTCGGTTACAGAAAACTTGTGCTATTTGCATTTAGCATAACACGATCAGCCTATACCGTTTCCACTGCCGGGACTGGGACCTTCTCTCTAATATCTAGGGTTTTTATTTTATTTTTAAAGTTTCTCAGTTTGAAATGTTAATAAAATCTGTTTAGTTATTTTCCCTTCGGTGACAGACAACACGCACATACACACATCAAAAGTATCTAGGGATCAACATATATTTTTGCAATAACTTTTCTCCTGATTGATATTAATTAAAATTTTCTTTAAGGATTCATCAAATAAAGTGTTTTCGTTTGTCACAGTAACGATAAACCAAGTCACCTTTGCATTAATAAAGAAATTTGCCATTTTCCTAATAAAGGGATTTTTGACATTTGAACCACTAACATTAAAGTTCGAAAAAAAGACTGAAATAACAGTTTTCTTTAAAATTTTATTGGGTAACTTAAACAATTAATAATCCGTGTTTCTACCGCGAACACTAACAACACAAGAACATCGGTTTGGCATACTCAAAATGAGTTCATCCAAATCACGCTGTGGAATGGCCGCCCATGTTCGTTGCAACAACAAAAAAAGGTCTTCTTGCGACTGGATACCCTCCATATTCGGCAGAGCTCTTCTCTGTAGCATATCCCATGCATGCTCAATCGGGTTCAAGTCTGGCGACTGAGCAGGCCAGGGCAGGACATTGATGTTAGCTGCGGCGAGAGTCTGTCTTACAACTCTTGCGGTGTGCGGTCGTGCATTATCATGCATTAACTGAAATAAGGGACCGATTTGCACTTGTAGAGGAACGATGACGTCTGATACAATCGTCTCAGCATAAATTTGAGCGTTGAGGTTGCCTCTGATCCAAATCAACTCAGTTCTTCCGCCGATCCAAATACCCGCCCATACCATGATGGTTCCACCACTATAAGGATGGACTTCCTGGCAGGATTTTAATCGCTGTTGGCGTCCAGGGGTTCTCCAGTGTCGTATACGTCTTGTATCCGGTCTCATACCAAAACGAGACTCATCAGAAAAGCACACGAAACGCCATTGTTCTTCTGCCCAATTTCTGTGTTCAAGAGCCCATTGATATCGAATCCTACGATTGTGCATTGCTATAGGTGGTACCCGTAGCGGTCTTCGGGAATGAAGGTTCACTTCATGCAAGCGGTTTCTGACTGTTTGGTCGCTAATTAAGTTCCCTGAAGAGTGATGAAGCCTCACGGCTAACATCATGGCGGTTATTGTTGGAGCTCTTCGAGTTAAGATTTGAATGTATCGGTCTTGTCTCCGTGTGGTGCAGCGATACCGTCCTCCATGGCGCTCAGCCACGGTACCAGTGCTTCGGTAACGTGTCCAAAGTCGACTGATAACACTCTGACTTGTATTCAGAGCTAAAGCTACAGTACGTTGCCGGGAACCAGCTTCTATCATTCCCACGGCTCTGAGCATTTCTTCCCTGCTTAAATGACGTCGCCGCTCCATAATAACGTTGGTTTTAATCAGTAGTAGGGAAACAGTAGCACTAATAATGTCTTCAATGCGTTGTATGTTTTTATAGGGAAAATATTGACAGCTTATTTTCATCTTTTACTCGAATTTGATTGAGAGTTCCTGATTCAAATTATGAAATGCACCAAAAAGGATCCATATAAATTTATAAAATCATAAATTTATTACAAAGCCACATCTCAATCTCAAGAAATCCGCATAAAAATGCTTGATCCCTAGACATTTTTGATGTGTGTAGTTTTGTAGGTAGGTTAGGGTAGGTTTGTTGCATGTAGTTTTATGATAAATTAGATTCGACAAATAACACTCCGGTGGCTTAAATTAATTACAAAAGGCTGTAATTAATAATGGCGTGCAAAATATAATTATGTGCAATAACACAAAACGTGATAAATGATTGTATGACAGGGCTGCGAAAGTTTTAATTAAATAACACGAATGAAGGAGCTCGTAGCTAAATAATAACACCCACACGGGTCGATCTTCAGGTTAAGCCGCACTTGCAAAGGTCAGTCCGCGGATGGGTGACCGGAACCATCGGCTTAACGTGCTTTCTGAGGCACGGTGTAAATTCGGTAAGTAATGGGTGGTCTCCCATCTCATCCACGGATCAACCTAAGCAAACGCAGCTTAACCTTGATTTACGACCAGTGATGCTGTTAGTATTTAGCCACGAGTTCGTCACAACCTTATCCATACTTTGGAAACAAATGCATTGATTTTGTATCTCCCTCGCTTCTCATAAAGTTCCTAAAATTACTTGCAGGGCCAAAACCTGGGGTCATCGACCTGAACGGCCAATGCCAGACAGCCTGGCATGGCAAGACATAGCTCTGTTTTAGATACGATCAATTATATCTGCCAGTGAATGCTAATTCATATAAGTGTCACTTTACATTTCACTTATTTGTAAAAGTCCCGTAAAACATATTGAAAATAAGCTGGCCATAGGTTTTCTATTTAAGAAAACTATCTGTAAACCTTCAATAGGGTACACATGCATGATATTTTTTTATCACTCTAAACAAAGCGTATTAACAAGAGTTGCCGCGAATAGTGTTTATAGCGAATAATCGAATACCGATTAATCGCCATTCACTTTGGCGAATAGTCGAAAAACTCGACATTACTATTCGACATAAAAAAAAACATTAAACACATTAAAAATATTTCTAATTTCTTCTAAGGTTGTGAGAAAAGAAAACAATAAAGTTAAAGAAATCTGTTTCATGTTATACATACCTACATATATGTAGTAAATTTAATTTTCCATTTTTAAATGCTGGCAACCCTTTTCTTGTACAAGTCTTTCTCTTTAGTTTATTACGGGAAATACCCCGTTTTGTATAACCCAGCGATTATTATTGTAGGGGATTTCCCGCTCAATCAATACGCTTGTGTTTAGGATAGGCAGCACGCATTTATTAATTGATTTTCGACATCGGTTGACGTTTTTTTATTTTTTATTTCTATACTTATTTGAAAATTGCTATTGAATTAATGACTTGATGAATACTTAATTAGTTAAAGTGTTACTTAAAAAGAAGAACAATCATGCTAAACCCAGGAAAAAAATCTCATGTTTGGCTACATTTTGAAGAGGAAGAGAACAGTGCAAAATGTGTTTTGTGTGGTGTAAAAATAAGTAGAGCAGCAAAAAAAGCAGGAACAACGGCTTTGCAGAATCATTTGAAATTCAAACACCCAGGTTAGTTTTTTTTACCTATATTATTTATTTTACCGTTACTAAGTAATAATAAAATAAGAACGTTACATAATATAATATTTGTTTCAAAAGTTATTTTCATTTATGAAGTACATAATTGTACTATTGTGAGTTTTGTAGCACATTATTTAAATAATTGCCGCTACCTACGTTCCTGATTAAAGGTTCTTTTCTTTGTTCGCAGATGAGTATTGTAAAATTTATGGAAGCTCAAGTAGTCATGCTCAACATAATGCTCCCGCAGAATCATCTTCAAGTACCTCCTCATCCACCCAGTTGCCCAGTCAGCCTTTGGTGCAACAGTCACTGCAACAACTACTTGAAAAAAAAAAGCTTTGGGACATCAACGATAGCCGAGCAAAAAGATATCACTACTTGATTGGTGAAATGATCGCTGTTGACAACGAGCCACTTTCCATCGTCGATCATCATGTGGGCTTTAAACGTCTTATTAATAATGCTTTGCCGCAATACATTCAGTCAAAAAAGTATCGGGAATGGATGATTCCAAATTTTAATTTTTGTTTTTTTTTGTAGTTGTTAGATTGGCACAACTGTTTTCCATTTTGGCGCGGAGTTTGAGTTGCATCTGTTATTTATATTAAATACAGTGCTGGTTTTAGTAATATCATATATAGTGTGTATTGCGAATTTCATAATGGACAAAAATATCGAACAAAGAGTTTGTCTTAAATTTTGCATCGCCAATGGAATTTCGTGTTCGGAGTCACTGAAAATATTACAGAAGGCTTACGGTGAATCGACTTTATCAAAAACTCGTGCTTATGAGTGGTTCAAAGCGTTCAAAAGCGGTCGAGATGTGATGGAAGATTTGCCTCGCTCTGGTAGGCCGTCAACGTCAGCAACTGAAGTTAACATCGCAAAAGTGAAGAAAATAGTGACTGAAAATCCCCATTCAACTCTGAGAGAGATAGCCGCAGAACTTTCTGTATCTCACGAGTCGATCCGTACCATTTTAACTAATCATTTGGGTATGAAGCATGTTGCTGCTCGGCTAGTCCCAAAAGATCTGAATTTTCTCCAAAAACTCAATCGCATGAAAGTCGCTGAGGACATGCTAGAACGAGTCAGTTCGGACCCAACATTCGTGAAACGCATTGTTACTGGTGACGAGACGTGGGTTTACGAGTTTGACATGCAAACTAGTCAACAAGCTTCGGAGTGGCGCCTTCCAACTGAACCGAAACCGAAAAAACCACGCCAAAGTCGATCAAAAGTCAATGTCATGTTGACTGTTTTCTTTGACTATCGCGGTGTTGTGCACTCTGAATTCTTACCGGAAGGTCTAACGGTAAATAAAGAATATTATTTGAGCGTTATGCGGCGTTTAAGAGAGCAAATTCGACGAAAAAGGCCAGATTTGTGGAAAGAAAATTCTTGGATTTTGCACCACGACAATGCGCCTTCGCACAAGGCTATCATTGTGAACGAATTTTTGACCAAACACTCAACAAATACCATCCAGCAACCACCATATTCACCAGATATGGCTCCTGCTGACTTTTTTCTTTTTCCTAAACTCAAATTACCACTTCGTGGCACCCGTTTTCAATCGATAGAAGACATAAAGGAGAATTCGCGGCGAGAACTGAACTCAATTCCGGAAGCAGCGTTTAAAAAATGTTTTGATGAATGGATTATTCGTTGGCGCAAGTGTATCGTTTCTAAAGGAGCATACTTTGAAGGTGATAAAATAAATTTGGATGAATAACAGACATTTTGTGTATTATTGATCTTTTCCCGGTACTTTCTTGACAGAGTAGTACACCATTCCTGGCAGGACATATTTTACCGAGAAAATAATTCCAGACATGTATGAGAGAGTGGTTAGCAAACTAAAAAACGAGTTAGAAAGGGCTGAAGCTATAGCATTCACTAGCGACCTTTGGACTTCTTCTGTATATAATGCTGCATTTCTGAGTTTCACCGGACACTAGATATCAGAAAACTTTAAACTGAATCATGCCGTTTTAAACATGGCGCATTTTCCTGAATCACACACATCAGAAAATATCAAAAAAAAACTGTTACAGTGTGTAACGAAATGGGACATACCCATCACTAAAATTCAAGCGATTGTTCACGATAATGGGGCGAATATGGTTAAAGGAGTTAAGGAAACTCTACTTCCTTCACAGCGTTGCTTCATACATACTCTCCAGCTGGTGATAAATAATGCATTAGATAACAGTTCTCCAATAAAAGAAATTCTTACTAGTGCCCGCCGCATAGTGACACATTTTAATCATTCAGGATATACAAAACTTGAAAGTATTCAATCTGAGCTCGGACTTCCTAACCATAAACTGATTCAAGATATTCAAACTCGCTGGAACTCAACATATTACTTATTGGAGCGTCTATCTGAACAAAAAAGAGCAATTTCGGTGTATATTTCAGAATCAAGGAGCGTGAATTTTGAAAATTTGACCAGTGATCAGTGGGAGGTTATAGAACATCTGTTAAAGCTCTTAAAACCTTTCGAAGAGATACCAAAAATCACGAGTTCCACATATGCACCCATATCAGATGTGATACCTAGCCCTGTTTCATTAATCATCTGATTAATGAAACAGGGCTAGGTTAGGTTAGGTTAGGTTAGGTATCTACCTAATGAAAGATGCGCTGATAATCAGCGCATCTATCACGTGCAGTTTGTTGAATCAGCGGCTGATTCAACAAACTGCACACGTTGATGATTTTAGAAAGGCGTTGATAGAAAATATGGAAGCCCGTTTTAACTTGGATGATCTATGCTTTACGAAGACATATTACTTGTCGACATTTTTAGACCCCCGCTACAAGAACTTTTACTTTGACGCTACCCAAGTTGAACGGATCCGTAGAGCTGCGCTCAGAGAAGGTCTTAGGCTTTCTTTAGATGACGAAAATGATGATTCGGATCCAGAAACGGCATCCAAAAGGTCTCGTTTAGACAATGAAAGTGAGCATGATTCGGAAATTCATAAACTATTTTGGGCATGTTTTGAAGAATCATCTATAGAGCAACCTACTGAAGAGCAACCCAAGAATGCCACTGCTGAAGAAATCGCCAACTACATCGCATTAGCAAAGGCTGACAGAAAAATAAACCCATATGAATGGTGGGCTTTGAGTACCAATAAGAATAGATTTCCTATTTTAAGTAAGCTTGCTAAACGATACTTAATCACACCAGCAAGCTCTGTTTATTCAGAAAGACTATTTTCCGAGGCAGGTTTAATTTACGAGGAAAAACGAAACGGACTTGCTCCAGAACGTGCAGAAAAAATTGTTTTTTTGCACCACAATCTGCCTCTGTTGGATTTTAAATATTAATTAAAAAGCCTTACTAATTTAATTTCATGAATATGATAGGCACAGGCACATATTACAGATAATAATTGATATTGTGTATTGTTTTATTTAGGAAAATAATTAAAAAAATGATTATTTTTAACTCATTAGTTCTTTTGTTCGTTAAAAGTTTATTTTCGACGACTATTCGCCGAATGCCGAATAATACTAGCTATTATTCGGTATTCGACGTATATTAAAAAAATGACGAGTAATGCCGAATACCGAATAATAGCGAGTATTCGCGGCAACTTAGAAAGAGAGAAAGAGATAGAGATAGAAATTTTAAATGGTTATAACTTTTGTGTAGTTTGGCCGATTTATGTCTTGTTTTCGCTTTTTGACATTATTTTTATAGCACTTTAACAGATATTATCGAAAAAAAATAAAAAAAATATGCATATTCCCTATTCGGTGCGAATTCTCATTGCGAGTCAAATGAAACTGACAGTATCACATAATATTAGACAGTACAGATAACTCTATCATAAACCCAACGCCAGACACTGGTCAATGCAAACAAATAATTAAATAATTATAAACATTAAAACACTTTTGCGATAAGCTCCGCGACCCATTTACTGGCCTGTTTCAATTACACACAGATAAACGTGACGTTTTAAGAAAAATACCTATCGTATAGAAAACAATGGGACTGTAGTAAAAACAATTGAAGATGTAAAGAATTTGAATTTAGAACAATGGTGGAACTTGTTTGGTGACGTCAGTTAAGAATAGTCTGAGGTTGACTTACACAATGCGAAATTAAATTCTTAATTAAAAAAAAAGGGGCGCACCTGAAGAATATAATAAACAAAAAGACAAAAGAGGCCCATGTAATAATACTTTTTTTTTATATCTGGAGAAATGAAGGTCTAGCTTGGAATTTGGTACCTGAGCCATCAAAGAACTTTGAATCAAGTCAAGCTATGACTCAGAAAACCAAAATACTTATCTGAACAATAAATTTGAATGAAAATGAATCAAAGAGGCCAATAGCACAAAGGAAAGTTAAGTTTTCCGGCACGCAACGATAAAGAATTTGACAAAAATACTTCGATATAAACGAGATTGTATTAAATAAATGTCACGATGACTATGGTGTTTTGCCCAGGTTTTTGCTAGCTCACCATGAGTTAGTACAGCCGCCAGCTCATCAAACTCCCCGAAACTGTAAAATTTTCTCAATCAACCTTGAACCTAAGGCTAGTGATAAAGTTGCCAGATTATAGTCGCTTGATGTGCTGGCTGACCTATTGCAGTTTTCAAGAAAGCTTTTAGTAGGTGGTGAAGGTGTTTAGTATACATGGCCCTGCGAAATTTGCATGAGTTGCTGCGCCAGCCCCAAATAAATTGGAAGGGAAGGAGAATGGTGAATTCTATTGTAGACCGTGGAGTATTGTCATCCTCGTATTACTAAAGTCTAGACCAGCCTTACTCAAAGTTTGCTCCGCGGAACCTTAGGGGCTTACTGGTCATAATTAAAAAATATACCAATGAAAACAAAACATTCACTAAAATTATAATGTTTTTTTAGCGAAATCTAGCCGACTAACTTTGAATCAGTTTTATTAATCCATTTTCAATTCCATTTCTCGTTTTTTTTTATTATTTTAGGCAACAAACGTATTTTAGAGCTCCGTCAAATATATAGATTTTCACTCTTCGTAAGCCAAAATGTTTTGAAATTTCATAACTCAGAAGTATTTAGATCTTATCAAATCTGACAGATACCTAATCATTATCAAATATCAACAAATAACTTTCAATAACCACTCAGTTTTCCGGTAATTGATAACCGATTACTAATAAACAGAAGCAAACGTAAACAGTACTTCAAAGCAAATAAGATAACAAAAACTGTGCGAAGTCGCGTGTCCATTGTTTTCTATAGATTACCAATTATTTTTCTTAATAACTCGACTTGTTTAGCAATTATTGGATAAAGACTCTTTCAGACAAACTACTAATATATACAAGGTGTAACATAATACATAGTCCTCGTGTCGTCCCGGACCATAAAACTGAACAACTTTTGTTCTAAGAGTTCACGAAAAATTGGCCTTGAATTTCTAAAAGTCATAGTACGAAAGTTGTTCAGTTTCATGGTCTGAGACACCACACGGGGAGGTACCTATATTGCGTTTATTATGTTATACCCTGTATAAAGTATTTGTATGTATAATATGCTTTGTTACGGGTATACTTATTTAAGAATCGTTTTCTTTTTCACAACATATGAACTCCTGCCATAAGCTTAATTTGTTTGGTTGTCTTTTTATTCCTAGACACCTCTATTGGCCTTCATTTCAGGATCCATTTTCCTCTTGGTCATTTTCATCTTTTAAAATAAATTATAAACAGAAAAGATGTATTTTGACGACCCGATTCGTCGCAGCGGTAGTGAGGCTGCCTTACGTTCTTAGGGTCCCGGGTTGGAATCCCGGTAGGAGCAAATGTTTGTGTGATAAGCATGGACATTCGTTTCCGAGTCATGGATGTTTATATTTATAATAAGTACCGTAAAACGGGGCTATTTGGGTTTTGGGGGCTATTTGGGATGACCCAGAATTTCGAACAAACAAAACGATAACTGTCGGTTGGTGTATGGTAGAAGTTATTTTACAATGTCTAGAAAAACTTTGGCTACTACTGAAAAAATCCTGATGGAAATACCCAATCACATTTTGGTTTATATGGGACGAAATAGCCCCCAAAAACCCAAATAGCCCCGTTTTACTGTATGTATTTACAAAAGATAAGTATCTATGTAGTATATTAACTGTCTGGTGTCCACGACACAAGCCTCGTTGCTTAGTGGGGCACTAGATGGCGCTGTGTGTAATGTCCAGCGATACTTATTTATATTTTGATCTGTCTTTTTTCATGTGGCAATGACAAAGATTTTTTAATTATTTTAAATAGAGACACTCACAAAATACATACAGGACCTACATATGCAGTGTCTAACAATATTTATACAATTAATTCGAACTGCAATATAGGCCTCTAGTTGGCAATGTAATTTATTACTATAGTTAGATTGTGTAACCTTCGCAGTCACGCTTGAAGACTTGATTAGCGCAGATCTGTGATATGGATGTAAGTACCTACCTATTCAATGTACCTAGTTAACTACGATTAAATTAAATTATTAAGGTGGATGCTCTAGGGTAGCCCGCGAAATTCAAATTTTCTTATGTTTTTTGCAATTTGCAGGCCAGTACTAGGGTTAATGTTGATTACAATATTATTTGCGGCTGCAAGACGTATGTAGTTACAGAATTATAATCATCAAAATCATCAATACAACCCTCCAAGTTCATAAAGGTGTAGGAAACAAAAAAAAAACAGAAAAAGTCATTTCTACACCTTTATGAACTTGGATTGTATTGATGATTTTGATGATTAGATTAGATTAGCACTGGCCTGAAAATTGCAAAAAACGTAAGAAAATTTGAATTTCGCGAGCTACTTGGAGCATCAGCCTTAAATTAAATTGTTTAGCTGAAAACCAACCCAATCTAGACTCTGGGGGTACAAAAAAAGAGACGAAACTTGGCGTAAATCTTCACTTTATTCTATTTTATCTTCGGTTTTGCCAAAATCAGTACATGTTAATTCGATTTTGACAGAACGAGGCATACGTAGTCTCTGAATCTTACCCTAGAAAGCCTCAGCATAACATATTGCTGACATTTGAACATTTCGCTTTCAGTATTATAGATCTTTTTGCACCTATTTGTTGGTAAACAAAGAACAGCTAGCCAATCAATTAACTGCTTAATTAAGGTGGATGCTCCAAGGTAGCCCGCGAAATTCAAATTTTCTTACGTTTTTGCAATTTGCAGGCCAGTGCTATGTTGTATGTTGATTAAAATATTGCTCGCGACTGTAAGACGTATGTAGTTATAGAATTATAATCATCAAAATCATCAATGCAACCCTCCAAGCTCATAAAGGTGCAGGAATTACTTTTTGAAGGTCAAAGTCATTCCTGCAGCTTTATGTCAATCATTCTTATCGAAGCAGTTAACTGTAGACTTTCCCCTTTCATTAAGTAAACAGAAGTAACCTCTAGTCGACAAGTTCACTCCGCTTATGTAAGCACCGTTGTACTAACGAGACTTGATACAATAAGGGTTATGTTGGAAAATTTTCATACTTAGATAGCGGAAGTTACACGCGTTTGTTATTTGTTTACCATTTTACTGTTACTAGTAATTTATCAATTGTCTATTAAACTGTGTTGGGGTCGGTTTCCAGTCTAACCGGATGCAGCTGACAAGTATTTTACATGGAGCGACTGCCTATCTGACCTTCACAACCCAGTTAGAACGAGCTAATACAGGCACGGAGGAAACTCGGTATGTAATGGGTGGTCACCAACCCGCACTGGGCCCGCGTGGCGGATTATAGCCCATTCCCTCTCATAGAGAGGAGGCCGTGTCCCAGCAGTGGGAACATTAATAGGCTGATGATGATGATATGATGATATATGTATATAAAAATAGGTATATGTATATACCTATTCATAGTATTCATACACGAAATCTCTTAAGGGGTCATTGTAATCATCATTATGAACAACTTTTACTATGGGACCAAACAGCAGATTTTTTTCGATTCAGGGTTTGGTCCCATAGTAAAAGTTGTTCATAATGATGATTACAATGACCCCTTAAGAGATTTCGTGTATGAATAGATAGACCTTATAAAGCCCTGAACAGACTTCCTACACAAGAAGCTAGATATTACGTGTGCACTAGTAACAGTAGATTACGTAACCTCTGCGACAAAACTGCAAAGCAAAAGGCAACCATGTGCACCCAACTGATAACGTAGATTAAATAAACGTTACATCGCACGTGTTTCGGCTTATGTTTACGTCTCAATCTGACTCTTTGAACTAGTGGTGGATCGGGCAAAGTGTTATTGGGTTATTTCACCAGGAATTCCTTAGAAACAGAACGGAAAATTGCGCCTCGTTAAAGGCAAAAGGCTCGTCCCCTAAGTTAGTTAAGTTTCTCTGCCTAATTCTTTACAGGCGTGGTGTATTGCTGTCCCTATTTTGCACCAGTAGTGCGACAGTGACAGGAATAGTGCTTAGGCTTAGTTTATATTCAACAATAGAGGCAGCCATTTTATAATAATAATAATAATATATTTATTTGTATTTTAATAGGCCCTGACCACCGGCAGCTCGGACCCTGTTCCCAGCGCTGGTGACCTACATTTTTTTAATATTTTTAAATGTTTTTTTTTTAATATATTATATTGTTTTAATTAATATTTAAAAATGTAATTAATTTGAAAAGAAATAAAAATAAAATATTTATTTAATTTGACAAAATTGGTCCACTGGTTAGTACACAAACAAACTTATCAACTAAGTGTTAGTATTGTTTGTTTGATTTCATGGCAGTTAAGGCGCGTAGTAGACTTACGAACAGTAAGTCGTGGGTGCGAACCAGGCGCATTACTTTGTGTAATTTATTTTATCACCACTGCTCTTAAATGCGTGAAGGAAAACATCGTGAGGAAACCGGCATGTCCTAGAACCAAAAATTCGAAGACATGTGACATCTACCAATACGCACTGGGCCCGCGTGGTGGATTATAGCCCATTCCCTCTCATTGAGTAGAGGCCGTGTCCCAGCAGTGGGAACATTATAGGCTGATGATGATGATGATGATGTTATAGGGGGCGAGCCTATCGCCATCAACTGTTCACGGATTAGACTCCAAAATTAAACTAAAACATTTCTAATTAAAAACTCAATTCACTTTCCCCACCTGTGAACCCAAAACCTCACGCACATAGTGTTGCTTGCGACCACTAACTACATCAATGAGACAGTCTCAGTTATGAATAAGCTCCTGAATTTGTTTATTAATGTTGCTGAAAGGCATGCGAGTATTTGTTAGGGACAAATCAAATATTGGCAATTGCTGGAACAGTTGCTCGTAAATATCTGTTTATTGGGTTTTCGGGAAGCAAGATTGATGCACGAGGGTTTTAGATGATTTGTTGCGATTATTTATGGTAACAAGATAGATAGGCATCTGGCATGCTATAGGATTTTAATTTAGTTTCCATCTATTAGAGAAAACAGATGGTTAAATCAAGGCGTTTTTTAGTTTGATGTACAGAATGCTTGGTTCACGTATTCGTAAGGGGTTTCTTTACACCCAGTATACATATAAATCGGGTTTGTAAAGGCCTACATTTTTTTAAATTAAAAAGTTGTTACACCCGTAATGTTCAATGTTTATGATGAACAGACAAAAACTTGCGCATTCAAACCTTTTGGAATATGTATAATTCTATGGGCCATTAAGTTTTACACTGTAGGTATTATAAATATAATAAATTCTGTGGCAACAGTCCCAAGGTCCAGCGTCAAATTCTCGCAAATAAAAGAGGCGCCAGTTAATTTGCATGGAGTGTAAACATTTACCTCTTTTGAGTCAAACATAACTAACGAACCCAGTTATTGTACCTATTTAAATAATTGTAATTACTTCGCCTATAGTCTGACTGTTTGCTTTTCGAGAAATTGCTTGAACTGAAGTATTTGCTTGTGTAAGTGTGCAGTTCTTGGTTTGAAATATAATTAGATTCTTAATATTTAATTTTCGTTTCGTTACACTAGGTTATAATTTGGTACTTAAAATATTTGTTATCATGAAAATTATCTTGATAATAAGAAAATTCATTATTCAATATCACTTCACCTGTATCCAAACGCGGTTTGCTGCTTCCGCGAGTATCCAAACACGCCAAGTGTCAACTTTAAAATAAACGGTCTTATAGATTGTTTTTAATCAACAAACAGAATGTTGAATACATGTGTGTTTAGTTTTGTTTTGTTACTATATGTATAGGTCCAGAGAGGTAGTTAATATGAAAATAACGAAAAATAAAGAGCCTGTTTAAACAAAAAAAGCGGTTTGAGTCCAAGATTAAAGAGGCCAACTTATAAATTAGCATGACAATAACCTGTAGGTGGGCCGATGACCTGGTGAAGGCTGCGGGAATCCGCTCAATGTGGCGACACTTGGGGGAGGCCTATGTCAAGCAGTGGACGTCTTTCGGCTGAAATGATGATGATGATGAATCTGTAAATTATCCGATAACTATCCGATAGTTATTAAAGTAAATAATAACCCATACGAAAACCTTCAGAAAATTTCACAGGTCTGTCTGGATTGACTCGGTATCACTGAGGGTCTGTCAGTTTCCACCCTTATGCCCTAAGTAATACGGTCGAGTTAGTAAAGTGGCCGACCCTCAGTGAACTTCCCCCCCCCTACTGACGAGCTCCTACTAATTAAAGTACAGCAGTTATATACCGGATGACTATTATATCACTTTCCAAAAAAAAATGGGTATATTAGGTGAACTGAAATCATACGCGTATGATTTGAATTTCGAATTTACTCTAAACTAAGTATGCCTTTTGCTTCTACTCCGTTCACCTATTATACCCATTTTTTTTTGGAAAGTGATAAAAAAGTGTATAGCAGTGATAGTCTAGTGATGTGACCGTCGCATTACCAAATCGGGTCAAGGTCTCAAGTTTGAATCCAAGACCTCCGATTTTTCGGATACATGTGCGTATTGTATAATTATCACTTGCTTCGGTGAAGGAAAACATCGTGAGGAATACAGCATGCCTAAGAGATATGTCTCGACGGCATGTAAAGCCAAGTCAGAGGCCCATGGGCGGCATAAAAACTCTGACACCAGATTAGGCGCTAATTAAGAAAAAGAAGAAAGAAGTGAAATACAAATTTTCATACGTATTTGCAGGCCAGTGCTAGGTTGTATATTGATTAACCTTTATGAACTTGGAGGGTTGTATTGATAATTTTGATGATTATAATTCTGTAACTACATACGTCTTACAGTCGCGAACAATATTTTAATCAACGTACAACCTAGCACTGGCCTGCAAATTGCAAAAAAAAACGTAAGAAAATTTTAATTTTGCGGGCTACCCTGGAGCATCCACCTTAACTAAAGTACAGTACAGTTTTTCCGACTATTTACGCTTGCAACCAATCCCACTCTTGATTAACAATCTAACATCTCTAGGTATGTAGTCTATGGTTTATTGCCTCAGTTTTAATTACCTACTGAGTACTGCTGACTTCCCTGTACAGTTACTTGCATTAAAATGCAGTTACCTGCTCCTCATTGCCACAGCAGTTGCACACTGAGACCTTGTGCGTACTGCGTATAAGATACTTACCTACTTGTGATTTATGCTGCCCTAGTAGTTTTTGTTAGATCAAGCGAATAGTTTTATTTGTACGTAGACTTTTTAATCGGACTTAGGTAAAGACTTTGACTAAGGTCTAAAATATATCATCATTGAATTTTACTAAACAATTACACTAAATTAATTAACTAAATGTGACACTCCATGTGAATGATCTACGTAATCATCATCTAGCCCTTTCTCTACTATGTTGGCTTCCAGTCTAACCGGATGCAGCTGAATACCCGTATTTTACATGGAGCGACTGTCTCTCTGACGTCCACAACGATCACAATCCACAACCAAGTTAGTACTGGGAAATACGATAGCCCTTGGTGAGAACTTGTTGTCAGAATTTCGGGCCACTGACTACCTGCTACTGAATGAACTACCTTTTATCAAGGATTTAGCACATGACGTCCAAGCGTTTTACATCAAATATTAGTTTATTTTTTAGCACGATGTTTTCATGCATCTACTCCGCATTATTTTCCTGAACAGTTCAATATGAGCCACAATCAACTACCAATTACCTTGAGTTTAACCATAATTTTAAACTATAAAGTGTATTAAAGATACATAGCATAATTACAATTCTCAATAGTTAATAGAAAACCTAAGCACTCAATTAGTGCATCCATTACCTACTTATTGCATTCAAAACAACGTGACAAATTAAAATTACAATTGCAAAATTAAAACAAATCGCAAACCATTGTGTGTTACACATTTATTTCTAAAACATTATACAGGAAACACGTGTCTGTCTTTAGTATGTACCTGGCAAAGGTATAAAGGCTGAACGTGTTAGCAAATAATACTTAATCTGTGGTATTTGTATGGCTAATACAGAGATCAGGTGTCACGCGCATGATTTGTGATAATCCAGTGACTAAAATGTCTTGAGCCGCGGGGAACCTAAGATAAGGTGAATACAAAAAAAATGTGAACGCTTTCCATCATTTTCCACCCTGAATGACAAATTGTCAGTGTTATATGGGACTCATTCCCTTACACAGTGAAGAGATTTGTATCACAGCAGAGAGAACCTAATACTGATAACAAGGCCTCCACATTATCCACCTTTCAATTTTAGATCTCTCTCTGTCATCCTAATCACCCCAGTTTCTGTTCTGCATTCTGCATTTGACGTTTCTTTGACACTTAACATGGATCTATCTTATGTCAAGTTAAATTAATTACTTGAGTTTAAGTAATTACAACAACCATTTTCATAATCCAATAGACAAGGATTTGAACGAAGTAAGAACCGTCAAAGAAAGCAAAGCTAAGAATTCTAACTTTTGACAGCTTCAATAAATAGGCTTGACGACAGTATCAAAAAATTGCAAATCTATTTAGTCCGTCAGTTAGAGTATTGGAAATTAATGGACAAGTATTTTTTGTTATAGTAAATCAATTGTAAATCAATGAATATTGACAAAGATAAAACGCATCAAAACTCGGGAGTGGGGGCTCGTGACGTCAGAACTAGGTAAAAATGATAACTAGGCGTGACGTACAAATTGAGAATTTTAAAAGCGTCATAATCTTCGTCAATTTTGGTTTACGTAACAAAAGTAAAAACACGGGTCAAATATTTTTTGATAATCTAACTGACGGACTAATTAAGGTGTTTTTTTTTGTCGTCTCGCCTATTACTAAAAAACAGATTAAAAATGTTATTGCTTTTACTCAAGTAACGGGTGTCGTCACAAGCAGCGCCATTAATAGCAATAGCTCAATGTTTTATACGTCCAAGATGTATCGGACTGTTCAGCTAATGTGGTTGTAATAAATAGCCATAACTATGTATCTACTGATGTAATGCATGCTTTATGGTAAATCAAGCGTTATATTTATAGTGTACCTGCGTCAATTGGTTTATGGTTACATATCTATTTATATTTAATTCCCTAGGTATATAGGTACCTATGCAAATAGTACCTACTATCTAGAATATTCGCTGCATAATTTTTGTCTTGGATCTAAACTGGCTTTAATTCTTTTTAATTTTGAACTTCTGTGTCATTGGTACAATAGTATTTTATATTTTGTTAGCATAAAACTTCACCACGATGAATCCAAAATCCAAATACACGCACAGCTTTTAAAAAAGCTAGGTTTCAAGACCGCTTCTGTACCTTTTTTGTGTGAGAAAAGTTGAAACTCAACTTTGCGTAAGATAACCAATACATTAGAAACAACGCATTCGCAACCAAACAACTTTGTTTAAACGGAAGACCAAGACACGTTGATTAACAATGTCAATTATCGTCGATATTTCACACTTGTGCTTTAATCAATAAACACGAGGTTTGTTAGCATAGCGTCAGAAACCAACATGAGCGCTAATCGATGTACTCAAAGGAAAATGGTGGCTGGATCCACGTGTAGAGGAAAAACGAGATGAGGGTTGTTCGACACGTATTGATCTGTGTAGCTCGCTTGGTTATATGTTTGATGTTGTTATGTGAATGAGATTTTAACTTATTTGAAGTAACAACACCACAGGTTTATAAGTACTCAATTAACTTATAAGTATCCAATACTATTGCTGACCAGGAGGGTTCGATTCCCAGGTTGGACTAGTGGATCTTTCAGAAGGCCGGTTTTTGTATATTTTGACCGACGAGTCGGTGACCTAATAATGGGCGTTTAAGTAACCCTTAACGAAGCCGAAAGGCACTTGTTCTCCCCGTCATTGCGATATTTTTTTTGTTTTAAGCTATACCTGGGAACCTTCTAGTTACGGAGATATTGGAACTTTGACCAAGTTCCAACTATTTCACAATTTTTTATTGAATACTAGTTAGGTAGTTAGGTATATATGCCTTACGCTTACGAGACTACTCTTTAAGCTAATTTGTTAATGAAACATGACCAGAGAAATAGAATATACACAACAGAATCAATTATTTCAGCTACCTTTCCTTGCTTTGTTTTTATTTCGAAAATTCGAACGTGAACACAGCTATCTATTGCGTGTTTAAAAGCAACATACCGTTATACACGTGTCTCAAGCATTCCCACAGAAAAATATCTACACGCCCACGTGAAGCTATTCATCGCTTGTTCCATGCCTCCCACTTGTAATGGATCCAGTTTGAGTCGCATGAGACGTCTCAAGTGTTTGCATAGATTAGATAGCGGCTATCATGATAAACATGCTGTTTTGCATATGTCTCGCAGACTATTCGCAAATAAGGTTTGTGGAGATGTACTTCAAAGTTTGTAGATGTCTGTTGATTAAGTTCTACTTGAATAGGTGAGAAATAGGTTCCGGAAAAAAAAATTCATGGCCACACACAGAGAGGACGCCAATGTTCTAGAATATTTCATGCTGGTTATGTCAACGATAATTATGGGTAATTGTAACTCTACCTGTTTATCAAAACATAGAACTTTAAGCATATGGCATGGCCTATGGCATTAAGTCCGCCTCTGTACTTCGTTAAATAAATAAATAAACTTTAGCAAGTCACTGTCTTGTTGTTCTAGCATGCACGCTGCTGAGCATGAGGTCCTGGGTTCGATTTCCAGGTCGGACAAAGTGTAATTGGGTTTTTCCATCAGGCATTTCTCAGTAGCAGCCACGGAGTCTGGATTTGCGCCCGGCTACTGGCAATACGCTCGCCCCTATTATATGGGACTTAAACGTTATTGGGGAAATGTACTATTAGATACATCTACATACAATATACATATTTAGAACTTTAGCAAGAAAACGACCTATTTTTTTTTCACAATACAAACCAAGTTTTTAGCTGAAGTTAAAACCTAACAAATACAACAAATCCTTGTTTAAACAAAGTAATTCTTATCAATATACTCTGTATAAATATTTCTTTGTTAAATTTGTGTTATATAAGCGACACATTCATACACAGTGTCAATGTTTATGTGTAGATAACAGCTTAGGTAAAGCGGAGCGGTACATGGGCGCGACAAATACATAGACAAATATGAGCTGTTTTATATTTGTGGTTAGAAAATGTTACATTATTTACTGACCTATACATACATAGACCAAGTTCTATGTCAAAATTGGTTTATAAATATTTAGTAGATTTATATAGCCTTCTTAGCGAGTCAGCCCTAAATGCGACGAGTTCGGCCCTTTCAGTAGCGTCTGCTCCTGTGATGTGCAAGCAACATGCCAGGCACGATACGATATCAAGTGTCCCATCGTTTGTGGGGCAACACCACATACTTTTAACATCAACTTTATTCTAGGAATCATGTCTTCGATGTTCAACTGCATGTAAACTTTTTGACTACACTATAACCTGTCGCCTGCTGATATGGAGAAAAGTAGAAATTTTGATTTTTCCTACTCCTCCGCTAACCGCTATATTATTCTGATTAATTTCGTTGCGGGATCCAAGACAGTTAATTGTTTCTCTGGTACTTCGTCGAGCTTCATTGTCTCGGTGTTTTGCTGGTGGTCACTACTGTTGATTCTGGCTTTCAGGAGTTACAGTGATTTAGGAATAGAGTGGCGGGCTTGTCCCAAAAAAAATACTAAAACCTAACTCTGCTAAGGTAGGTATCTCACATATCCTAAAACCTGGCTTCTGAAAGGCAAAGATCTTATAGACTGACTGTCAAAACAGATATTCTTGTCAATACTGCTCAGTCGCAAATTCAGTCAATCAATACGAGCATTTTATCGCTATCAAAGGCGGCAAGATTTACCTAAAACATTAGAGTATTGTTAGCACAGATAGTCTATGAAAGTAAGATTGACGTAAAATACATTGGTATGAGGATGTTATCTATTGCAATCTCGTGACACGACTCGTTACCTACACATTCCACTTATCCTCTCTCTAGTCTTACCCCAATAAGTTGGGGTCGGCTTCCAGTCTAATCAGATACAGCTGAACACCAGTATTTACATGAAGCGACTGCCCATCTGACCTCCACAACCCAGTTTCTGGGTAATACGATACCGATACCCCTTGGTAAGACTGGTTGTAGACTTCCCGGGCCACTAAGTATCTGTAACGACTGTACCATCTACTAATCGCGACACATAATCGAATTTAGACAAAGTATCTAGTATCTACTAGCAAAATAACTATCTAAATTGATAGGATAACAGAATTACGATAAGATAAAACTAATGTTAGAAATGCTATATTGGGAACAAACGCCAAAAACGTGCAATAGGCCTGGGGGTTACGTAATAGAAACGTGAGTAGATATAGTTTTTAATTCTTGAGATGGAATCTTTGATTGTTTTTTTTTATCAAGACTTTTGGACATTTTTATAGTCGGCATTTTAGAAATCTTTTTAAAAAAAATAGTGTTAATCGTGGATTGAACTGAATTACTTTCGGTAAGCTGGTAAAAATTGGGAAAAGTGGGATTTGCATGGTGATCACGATCGGAGTAAGTCATCAATGTAATCATCAGGTTGATGAACACAATCAGTGTGCAATTCCTACTAACAATATAAATATAAATGGAATTAAGTTTTATTTAATATTCGCCTAATTAAACCATGTAAACAAAAGTATCAACTCACGTAAATAAGTAATAACGATGGTAATAAGTCAATAACTAACCACAACAACAAGAAACGCAAAGAATTTATTATATCATCCTTGGTTCTAGTCCTCCATTTAAATATCCAATAAATTCCACTAACCTGATAAACTGAACGCGACTTTAGCATGTGCCGCTAACGAAGTGTAAATCAGAACACTATTTTTTGAACGCGACGACTGTACGATCGTCGATTCGCGATCCGCGTCGAAAATAAACGAGAATGATCGGCCTTGATCGCTATTAAAATTCACATTGCGCTATACAAGTTGTATAATATTACGTTGATTGTTATGTAATATGGGATTAAAAGTATATTTTTTGTTAATAAGAAAAGATTCACACTTAAAAAAAATTTTGACTTGTAAGTAGTCTATGACATAGAATTCACGTGTCACGGAGCGTGTTAATTGTCAGATTTGCTACACCTGTTTTTGGCAATAATTTGGCTAATCAATAATTTAATATAAGTAGCTATTCCGATCCCAATCACCGGCTTTTAGTTCGCCAGCTGAAACATACCGTAGGTGTGTTGTTTATGAATCGTCAAAATATTCAACACGCGGTATCGCACGTGCTTCATTGTTGTTTTGAACACATCAATTCTTATAAAACCTGACTCAAACGCGTTTCTTTTTTTTAATGATCACCATCTGATTCGAGATTTAAATCTCTGCTGTATCATCTACTTATCAGACTTGTATATGTTTTACATAAGTAATATATTGTGCTGACATCAAAGGGTAAAGTACAAACTTCAAGGCAAAAGTATTCAGGTATACAGCCTGAGCATTGACATTAACCCTCTAGGATTCATAACAAAGCACTTCACGATGACATCATTCTATTGATAGTATTTAATCGTATATCAGGCCACGTGCCGAGGCATAACCCAACACAACCATTGCTTGTTGAGCGGTTTAAAAATAAAAATAATAAATGCTTTATCGCCTCCACGAAGACGTAAGACGGAATGGCGGGAAACGGGACCTTGAAAGCGAACAACGTGGTTTAAACATAGAATAAAATAGCGTGGTAAAGCTAGCAGAAAAGCTGATATGATAAAAACCCCTTTTAAATTACACATTTGCTTATAACATCCGTTTGTCTAAATTCTCCGAACGGCAGTCGATTTTCCGGAAGCCAGACAATTTTCTCAGATACCAAAGATTAGTTACTTACTGTTAATTACTGGTATTCTTTGGCCTACTTTTTACTTTGCATAAATTCCTGAAATTAAACAGTCTTTAGGCAAAGATACAAGCTTAGCAACCTTCACGATTACATAAGTTTCAAAATATTTACAAAACTTTAGATCAGGTGTATAGGTATTTTTATTGTCTTCTTCGAACCAAGTTATCTAAATCTACATAAGTCATAAACCACAACGAACAAGGAAGATGTTTTCATTAGGTATTTATTTTCGTATCAAAATTTAAGTAAAAATTTTTATCAGATTATGTAGGTAGGTACCTATCTGACGTAGCATAATTTGTGTATTGTTTACGTCGTCTCGTGTTTTTAACAAGTATTTTAAGTAGGTATTAGTACCTATTCCGAATTCTGACATAATGAAAAAAAAAAAATTGATACAAATTGAAAATATTGTGTATGACATGTAATGCTGACTGTATGAATTTGTATGATTTCTATTATGAGTCTGTGATACTCGAATTAAATGATTTTATTTATTATTTATTTATTTATAGTTCGTTAACATCTTTTTGTCTTTCAAAACGAGGGAAAATTCAGAACACAAAATAAATCAAAAGTAAACTTAAAACAAGAATTAATATTTTTTTCGTGTATTAAAAAAACAGAAACATCTGTGTTGTCATTCTTTACTAAATAAATAATGCGTAACGACGACGTCGCAATACTTTGTATGTTGTCTTACAATCAAAGTTCATGGATGAGTCACCGAAATAAATTTAAAAACTGTTACAGCATGTTTCAGGAATTTGCAAACCAAATACACGGACTAGCTATGCACGGCTATTATGTAGAACAGAATAATTTGTTAACTAACTAAACGATCCGTAATATAATTTACATTCTTACTGAGACTCATAATTATTTTAGTTCTGAAAAAAAAAATGCAAATAAGTATTTACTACATTTTATACTCTGTCAATGTGACGATAAATCCCTCCACTGAAATGTAACCTGCACACGCTGTAAATGCACCTCTAAAGATTTGAAATTCGATTGTTATGCTAGTGCTGTTCCAAGAACACGATAGATTTTCTTTACTATTCGCGATAACCTTGGACCGCGGTATTTATGCGAAACACATGGTACATGGAGACTTTACTGCTTTGTTGACTATGGCAACAATGGCCGCCCGCTCCATTTGAAAAAAAAACGTTTGAACTTTTTGCAATTCATCTGTTATTTCATTTGTTTAAGTAAACATTGGCTACATATTCCTATGTTACATAAATATTACTGTGATAGTAAAACACTCATATTTTACCATGTCATTGAATTGCGATTCCAACGCCCACGTTATGACGTGGACGTCAAATTGGTTTCAAAATAAACAAAATTATGAGTAGAACAATATTTATTGGCCCGTCGGTCGTTTCTTGTTTTGCTCGGCTCGGGTCGGGTCGTGGAGTGATATTAAATAAGGCTTGATTGTAACCTTCCTCAAGAATTGGGCTATCTGATAGATAGTCCCAGAGATTAGCGCGTTCAAACAAACAAATAAACTCTCAGGTTTACTATATTAGTATAGCTGAATTTGAACGACGGGCTGGCCTGTTTGATATTCCAAAACTCAATCGATAAATAAATACAAGGCATGTGGTCCAGTCCAGACTGTTACCTTCTTAAAAACGTGTTATTTTTGTAAAAAAAAAACCTCGTTTGATGGCAACCGTATCGTTTTATTGTTACGTTAATCAGTATTTTTAATTACCGCAGCTGTTATTTGTAATCCAATGTTAGTAGGAAGTTTCCACTGGAATCGACACTTGCCAATAGGATAATAAACCTTGAACTGATCAGCTTTAGTCATTTGAATAACCATAATTTTTAGCCTAAGATCTAAGTATGCATTTAATTTTTGTATTTTTGGCTATCCGTTATTCCTGCCACTGTCAAGAACTGTCAAACTAAAAGTATGTTCACTTCAGCCAACTTATCTGTGCACGGGGGAAAACACAAAACTAAAATGAGTGTAAAAAGTTTCAACTTATCGATGCATCTTTAACTGACAAGCAGCGCCTCCTTTAACTGCATATTTAAAGTGGTCACCTGTACAAGACAGAGACGGGAACCTGTCTAACTCAAAAGTAATGTCTCAGAAAAGTTAAATAAGAGAAGATTTTCTAGCCTATTTCTATGATCATCTTCATCGATCTCATCATCTCATCTTTCTCAATTATCACGTTGTTATCAACTATCAAAACTAATTAAGCAGATTATGACTATCAAACTTTACGTAACACGATAACGACCGAGACCTACAAACGTTGAATTAATAAATTAATTGTATGAAATATGAATGGAATGGAAAACAAACTGGTTTTTATCACTTTGTCCAATTTAGATAGCGGGGTCGTTGCGGAGCGATGACCAAATGTTCATAAAAACAATTTTATAAGTATGTGTTGATGGTTAGCCATTTAGCCATGAAGATGCCGTTTTGTTATTGAGCCTACTAATTTGTATTGTCTATGGTAATGACAGAGTGATAGTGAGTCGCTATAGACATATTAAGTAAATGGTCTAAGGTCTAAAATATTTTGTAGGTTTTGTTAAAGATTCACGTTGCTATTACAATACTGAATAAGGACTGTTTCTACAGCATTTGGCCAAAGGGCAAGTAAATACATATTATTACCTCCAGAAAAATACTTCAAATAACTTGCTCGATATCAACAAAAGTCTGTCAGTAACCGGATGGTAAAAAATACAGGATGTACCACCAACAAACCAATCTATAAATCGGACAATCCCCAAAACACATACAAAGGGTAGTAAAACAAATCAAGTTCTTGTTCGAACCTGAAGAATAGCTTGATAATCCCAACGGAATAGATTTTCTAACTAGAGTAGATTGCAGGCTTCCAGAGTCAAGTAGTAGCTGTATTCTGAGAGCCTGCCGCGGGGAGATTACGTGAGATGAATTCAGAGGATGCAGCCTAAGGTTCTATGTCGATTCTGTTTATTCGTGTTTGTTGAGCACTTTTAAAAAAATATCAGAAACAACCTGGTCCGCTGGGGATATTCCGATGAAGCCACGTGTGTCTGCGGTGCCTCAACGTAAACTATGGCTCACCACCTGACCTGCATTATCTATGGTACCACCTGCACTTTAAGGGACCTGTCCGAGGCCACCACCAACGCCGTCGAGGTGGCAGAGTTCAGGTCGAAACTAATTTAATTAAAAAAAAGGGAAATCATCGACACGACGAAGAAGAAGAAGAACAAACTATCGGGGAATGTAAAGCATGCGAAAATAAGACCATCTTCCAGACTAAAATAAAATTTAAATTAAAAGCATTCTTAAAGGCATTCTTAATTAGCAGGAAAATCTGGCTTAAACACAATGCATACGCCAGTCCGTATATAAAAGCCCATAAAACAATTGAAAAAACTACAGTGCCGTATGGTTATTTTGGCGCTTGAATTAATGACATTTGCAGGAAGGTTCTGACGGTAAGCATTTGTGAAATTGCTTTTTTAAATTATATTGAGAAAACAAAATGGTGACGTCATTTCAAGAATGGGCACACGCCAAACGAGGTATTACTCAGAGCGCACCTATTTTTGAGCGCAACCATCTAAGCGCAACTAAATTATTCCAGTTGCCCTCAAAAATTCATATTAAAAATATTATATGTTAAACATGCAGATGAACGAAAAAACAATGAATGAAGTCGTTTAAGAAATCCAATTTCAAATATCATCCCGGTTTTTTTCGAAAAACGATCTTCAGCTACAATTCCCTTTTTACAAATTTAAACATCATTTACATTTAAAACAGAATATTGTAAAGGAATTTCGCACCAACAACTTTGCCTTCTGAAAAGCATTGCGACGCTTCCATTGTTTATTCCACGATCAAATTAATGGACGTCAGCTTTCAATGAATGAACATTGCAAATAAACGAACGTATTCAATTAGCGGAAAATTTGCAACTAATTGGTACGCAAGATTGTTGAAATGCTTTCCGCGGCGAATAAACACTGCATGCATATGCTGCATGTACTTAGATGTTTGTTCTTTACCGATCTATTCTATTGGTTTATTGTTCAAACTCAAACTCAAACTCAAAGCATTTATTTCAATTAGACCATTACGGCACTTTTGAATGTCAAAAATACAAAAAAGAAAATCAAAGCTACAGTCCCAGTCACAAGGCATAATAACTTGAGAAAGTACTTTAGTTGCCCATTCCCTAGCGTATAAGATCTCTATGGAGAAGAACGGGCAAGAAACTCCATGGACACTCTTTTAAAATCAAAATATTGTTACAAAATCTTAGTTACATCATTAATTTTGAGATTATATATGTGAGAACGATGTAGAAAGACGTGCACACTAAGAGCGTGTCACGTGTTATCATCTTAGCATCATTTTTTCAGTAGCAGTTACGGAGTCTACATTTGTAGTCGCTTGATGATAATAGGCTTGCCTCCTATTAAAGCCCTTCGCCTCTGCCATACCCTTCAGGGATGACCGGTGTGATGTTATCTTTGTAAAATACTGTACATTCTTTTCATAATCTCCTAGAATTCTTTTACCCAGTAGCGGCGTTATGGGGGGCGAGGGTGGGCGACCGCCCAGGGCGCCGAACATTGGTTGAATTTTTCAAGTCTTTTGGAAACTACATTAATTGCAGTTTATGAAAGATTTGAACAGTTAAATGAGTACTCGGAATCTTGGTCTTTTTGTATAATATAAAACAGATTCCGGAAAAACCCGACCTTGTTAAACTCTGTCGTGATCTCCAATTGAAGTTAACTGTAGACTTTTTATCAGATATAGATGGTTGTATGTTGTGTGATGAACTCGTAAGTCTGAAATCTTCATTTTTCGCCTGGTCAGAATGTGGTTACTCCTGTATTATGTTTTAAATTTTATCAAAGATCGCAACGTACAAGAACTGTACCTATCTATCCGAATTAATGGATATAGCATTGCGAATATTATTGACTATACCTGTAACGGTTGCTAGTGGGGAGAGGAGTTTTAAGTTAATTTTCAACTTTTTTTATTTTTCGGAATTATCCCTTTACTTGTGCCGTAAGACCTTGCTTTTAACCAAAATTGACAGTTCTAGGTCAACCGGAAGTACCCTGTAGGTTTTGGGTCGAAAACCTATATGGTAGTTCCCGTTGACCTAGAATCACAAAATTTGACGAGAAGCAATGTCTTACAGCACATGTAAAGGGAAAAATCTAAAAACCGTAAATATGTAATAACAACAAAAAAAGTGATTTTACTATTACAAACTTATTATTTGCGGTTGGTGCATTATGTTTTTTGCAGCATTTACCCCCGAACCGATTTTATATTTATTTTTTCAATTCCATATTTTCAATGATTTAAACACATTCGTGGTCACATTTTCGTAGTACTGGCAATAACAGACCTAAATCTGCAAATACTAACATTGAAAATAAAACAACATGCAAATAAAAGTCAGTTCAACATTATCGTAAATTACACTGGATACAAAAGCAGGTTATGAAATATTTTCAAGTACATAAATCAATATGAACCATAAATACTGTTTATAGTATCAAACCTTTTTTTTAAGTAGGTGTATGAGTAGGTGAAACAAAACATTATTGTATGGAGACTTGACTCCTAGTTTTGTTTGACATAGATAAACAGCTAAGGTATAAAAAAGACAAAGATGGCATAGACCTATAAGTAGAATACTAAACTGTATCCTAAAAAGATAAAGTTTACTTTACCAGAGACTTTACTAGAAACTAATATGTCTTATAGTAATCCGCGCAATAAAGCAAGAGACGTTCCAAAATAGAGTCAATATTGCTTTGAACATGAACATACTCATAATAATAAACGCGATGATAATTTAAAAGCACTTCCCATGTAAGACACCTACACAACTGCTTACGCCACAGCAGCAAGGAAAGCTACAAGCACATATAATGCAAAATCCCTTCAATGAAAGGAGCTACAACCAGCTTATAAAGCAAAAGCTAACATTACCAAAGCAACACCAGTTCAAGGTCAGTCCATTCAACTAGACCTTAATGTTTAGCTCTTGTTTAGATCTAGTTCAATGCCCTAAAAGCTAAAATACTATGTTCTGACTCATCCATTCATACAACAAAATCTGAAAGGCACACTCCCCATGTCCCAGATAGAAATGTTTATTTTTAGTCCCCATAAACATCATCTTCTACTACGTCCTTCATTATATAAAGAATCTCCAAACTGGTTTCAATTTGGCTTGCGTAAGGAGCGTTATCCTTTGTCCCCTGCTCGATCAATATTCCCCCGGGGACTAGGCCACGATTACGTTCAGGGTCACTTTTGTTTTGTATCCATCCCTTTCTCTTTTATACCACCATCTCTTTTCCCCTTGAGGATCGTCCCCTCATCCAGGAAACCACTTCCTGCAACGTAATGTTATTTGTTTGGTACTTGGTATTACGCATTGTTTACAAAGTGCGCAGTCAGTTGCGAGTTAAATAATACTGCAATTTCGATGTTTATTACTAAACCGTCAACATTTTGAGGAAACTTTACAACAGTTTTGTAACTACTGAGAATTTTGGAATCAGGTTTCGTGTTTTGTGCCTTGCTATTCCTGAATGAAGGTCGAATGTTAACTTATTTACTTGTCATATCTAACCTTTGGAATATTTTCGAAGATAAGTGAGTCCCTGATATTGTGCCTACAAAAAAAACCTTTATCTGATACTTAACCTTGGGTTTAAATGATAGCATAAATTAAAAAGAACAAATCCTGTCTGATTTGCAAACCATGTTTCATTGGCTTGGCTTCGTCAATAATTTAAGAAATGCTTTTAGCCTGTTATTAAAAACTCGATTAATATAAAGATGATAAAAAACACATTAAAAACTTTGTCTTAAAGTAAATTCTTCAAAGGTCTCTTAAATATATGGCCAGAATTAATGTGTCATGATCAGCTTCCTCAAAATCACAAAGGAACGAAAGCTTTTGTGCTATATCAAAAGACTTTAAAAATTATATTTTATGAGTCAGTATTTTAATTAAAGAAAGGAAAATAAAAGACCTTCAGTAACTCTCTCAACATCATTCGTATTGCGTTCCGGGATTACCTTATCGTTTTATTAATCCAATTAGTGTGATAAGGAATTAGAAGCTTAACAAATTAACATTTTAGGTTCTTTGTTTGTTTCTGCCAAAATTTTTTCAAAGCCAACATCTGTGTTTTCATAGTCGTCTAATTTATTTCATTTGCCTGATATCTTTTTGTCCTCTCCTCCAAGATCTAAACACAAAATGTCATGTCTAATTTGTTTATATGTTAACATGTCTAGTGATAACTTTACACTAATTCCAGCATTTTCTAAAAGCTTTATGACATTCAATCTGGAGTTTGTCCAAATGTGAGACCAATCGGACCGCAGCCCGCAGCATGAAATACAGGATGAGACGAGATGAGATTCTGATGCGGGTTTTTACGGTCAGTTTACTTCGTTTTAACATCTTCCGATTTAGAACGTACACATCCAAAATACAGCTTGGAGAATATGTGACAGGAAACTTGTAAGCAATACGCCGTTACATTAAAAATAGTGGACAATATATCATTCGTTTGTGTGCCACATCTGTTTTTATTTTAAACGTAAAAATAAATAAAGCGGAAAACGGTATTTAGTTCGTACATGATACATCGTTGTTTTATTACCGAGCTTTAAAAGATTCTTATGTGAATGACATGGTTACGATTCATTGGACACATTAAAAAAGCTGTTGATGTTCTAAATTTCTGATGAATTAGATAATAAATTTGGACTAGACCGAGAAACCTGGATGGGACCAACGTGGAGAATAGCACATACAGAAAGAGGCCCAGCAGTGGGAAAAGTCAGCAGAAAGCTGTGATGACGATGATGAGACCAAGAAATGTAAGGTAATGGAAAACTATTCCAAGCTTAGGGAGATTATGTAACCGTTACTAAAAACTACACTACAGTCATAAGAAGAATGACATAATGATTGGGCTAAATGTAGAAACTATTCCACCTACGGTTGCTACGTAGGTAATACTATCTTACGATTTTATATTACCACACCACAAGTCGAAAGGATCGTACAGACATAACTAGGTCAAAACAATGTTAGCTTTAATATTTTAGTATATTGATCGACTTACAAAGTATGGTACGCACTACTCCTGCAGTCTAATAAATTGATGTAGGTATTGCGGTCGATAGTAAGACCTTAAGCTGACCTAACATAGTACGAAGTCTCAATAAAATGAGAGGCCAACTTACACTGGTATTGTTACCATTGACGTGGGGTCTAGTGTACTTAGGTATTTTAGTTCGAGTCACCATACCTGACATTGCCAAATATCGACCAGGAATTTTATTGGTCTACAATCTAGGTTATGCCAAAATAAAGGTGAGCTGGCTTATGTCTATTATATCTGTAGAACGTTCTAGAGTAATTGGGTTTTTTCCTTCTCGTAGACCAACTTCATTATCATCATCTTTCTCTTTTCTTAATTTATTTGGGGTTGACACAGCATGTCTTCTTCCATACTTCTTATTTCCACGAGTGTTCAAAGTTCGTCCGATTACAAAAAAAAGCATTTTGCATTTCAATACATTTATTTCCATTTAGGAATTAGTAACTAGGGATTGCAATCCCGCAAAACGGGATCCGGCATTCCCGCGGGATCCCGCTCCACTTATTAATCTGCTGGATCCCGCACCTTCAAAACGCGGATCCGCGGATCCCGCAAATTTAAATTTACCGCTAAAACATTCATGAAGTTTTGCGTAAGAAAGCGAGTGGTAGTAATAGAATCTAGATAAGAGAAAGTTGTGATTTGATTATTAGTCATTATATGAATAAGCAGAATAAGACTATTAAGACTGAATTACAAACATCATAAAACTGTTGTTAGATGTAAGGGTAAAATTAAACAAAACTTTTGATGATAAACATTTAAAAATTAAGGTCTAATAAGGCTGATTACTAATTATTCGTACTTAATTATAATTTCATTGTTATTTTGTTAGAAAACAAATAATTTTTGTTGCATAATGTAAGACATGTTTAATTAATAATACTTGATTTTTTAAACAAAAACCTGTAGTTTCAATTCGATTTTATAACATAATTTTAAATAAGATAAAGTATTAATTTTTCGATCTTATAGCCCTATAAGATCAAAAAATTAATACTTTATCTTACATACAAACGGGGCAAAAAGTTGAACTACTGTGAATAATTTCAAATATGCGGGATCCCGCGATGATCAATCCCGCATATCAATCCCGCGGGATTGAGTGAGCTGCGGGATTGCAATCCCTATTAGTATTTTTTTTTTTTTTCGTTCAAAACTTGTACAATTAGACCAGTGCAGGATACCTCTAAAAATGGTCAAAAAACGAAAAAATTCATAGTAGGATGAAACCCATTGCAAAAGAAACAGAATATAACAAAAATGAAAGGAAAAATAATTTACGGGCGATCTGAGGTCGAGAAGTACGAGGTGTTTAAGGGTAAAAAATGGTTTATCTCGATTTCCGGCAAAACTACAAGTCCTATGGAAAAAAGTGAAATTTCAAAGTTGTAGGTAATAAAAAGATCTACAACTTTTGTATTTACACTTTTTTCACATAACCTCAAAATGTATGTGAAAAATTAAAATAACCAATTATTTGGTTTTTTATTTTTATCTTTTACAAAAATAAAATATTTTTTCACGAATTTTAGTGGAAACTTACCTTTTTATGTCCCAAATACACTGTAATTTTTTTTATATAAAATATTTAATTTTTTCACCTTATTTTGACTTAATATCGAAAATGCTCCCTAATTTTCAATTGAAAATTCATACGTCAAAATATCTGTTTTTTTTAACCCACCCCACTTCCCGACCTCAGATCGCCCGTAAATTATTTTTCCTTTCATTTTTGTTATATTCTCTTTCTTTTGCAATGGGTTTCATACTACTTTAAATTTTTTCGTTTTCAAAAATTATCCGCACTGGTCTAAATCAATCATTGGCAAAACTATGAATTTTTATTTTTCTTGACCAATATCACCGGATGTTTCTATTGCTATTATGTTGCCAGTATCCCAATTTATTTGGGGTCAGCGCAGCATGTATTCTTCTTCTTCCATGCTTCTCTATTACTCGTCATCTCAGCAGTCACCTCCTGATTTATTTACCATTATGGTTCTCATTACCTCCTTCTTCGGTCAAAACTTCATAGCACATATGATCACATATCATCATGAAGGTGATCAAATTTTACCTCATAATCAACTGATCGGATTCCCAGTGAAAGGCATTAAATACTTGTTCGTCATTACAGTGAAACCTTCAAATTCTTCATTATCATCAACTGCATTGTCCCTTTTGTTGATATTTGTGTCAATTAAACAGTCTCGCATCGTCCACAGAACAAAGTTACGCTGATTCCCAGTGAAAGGCTGGCGTGCGTCCATCTGGCGCCAACACTCGCTCGGGTGATTTTCCGCTTTCCCAAATTGGTTGAACGATAAATTTATAGACCAAACAAATGAAGTGCTTAGAGAACTACTGAAAACTACTGTGCTAGAACTTTTTAAGGGATTTTGAAATGCGTGATTTTGTCGACGTTATGTAATATTTATAGTTTGGTGTTAAAGAAATTTCTGTATTTCTTTGTACAAAACCATTTAAAAAAAATATATAAAAAATAATAATAATAAGATTTGGTACCTACAACATGTTTCATCAAGGATGACAATGAAGGTATGTCATCAACGATGTTTTCAGTTAAACTATTATTTTAGCAATCACGAGGAAGGTGGTGAGGTACCTTAGTAACTCCGTTATACAAACTCTTCACAAATTGTATCAATTTCAATATTGATACAACAATTAACAAGAATATATGAAAGAAAGATAAAATCACAGATAAAGATGACAGTATCTATTGTCATCGCAATTGTAAAGTCATTCCACCTCACAATGAAATACTCATGATATTATCCAGCCACAAATACATATTAGCCACACAAATGAAATCTCAAACGAGGTAGAAACACCGTTTTTATTAACTTAGCAGACAGTTTTATAGACATTAGTTCTTCGAAAAGGAATAACAATAAAATTTAAACACAGAACAAAACAATGAAACTAAATTATAACACGCAATAGGTACAAATAATTCACAAATCCGTAGTAAATAAACACTTGCAATAAGTTGCGCAATTGTGTAAAATGGTACTGTTAACAATGCAGTAACTTACATAGTCAATCAAAAACAAAACACGGATGTTAAGCAGATTATACACGAAGGTATTATTTCAAGGGAATCAGTTAACTCAACAGTAAACAAGCCAAGGTAAACCGAAAAGTTTTCAACACTTAAAATTCTGAACGGATGCCAAACTATTGTTTTTAACCTTGATAAATGCCAATAATATTAACATTAATACTGGTCAAGCCATAAAACATAGCTTTAATATACAGTATCATAGGCGGAAACAAATGGAAATTCTTCAAAGCGTTTGAGGTAGGTCATTAATATGGTTGAAGTGTCGTTTGCCTAAGAATACCCACTGAAAACACAATGTAATTTAATGCCAATAATATCAGGATTGATGCAAATCGGTAGGTAATAATGAAACGGTGGCACCACTTTCTGTTGTGTAAACAAAATGAAGTAACTCGACGCCTAAAGCCACCGGTCATTCACGTTCGGAGCCCACGTGTCGGGCTCATTGTGTTGATGTAACATGGCTTTCCGCGTAAACAGCGGCGTTATATTTCACTAGTTTTCTGTTATGCATTCTTTAGGTTACTACGCCACACGTTACCCGATATCAAGTATAAACAAAAAGGGTCCCAGGCTGATACCTTGCGGTACTCTCATACTGATACCGTTAACATTTTATACGGCCAGCTATGATCGCAACATTATTGGCAGTTCTCGGAACAAACTGGATGCAAGTAATGTCGAACTTGTGGTTTGTGGTCTTTAAAACACGAGGACAGAGTATGAATCATGTCAAAGCGGCGGAAAATTTAATATAGGTCAGTACAGTACACAGTCGTCGCTGAACACAATGACATTTTGAAAGATGAGACAAAATGCATTATGTAAATTGTTCGGGGAAAAGAAGTATTTCGAACCGAATTAGAGCGGGACGATTCTCGAATGTTGACAGACGAACTAATTCTTTATTACGCTCAAGGTCGCGACGAACAAAACGAGCGTGTAAAAATTGTAAGAAATCAGACCACGCGATCTGCCCTAGGAAAATACGGAAACCACGCGACCGGTTGTTAAAGTCAAAGAGTTCAAGCAAACACGTGAGAATAAACATAACCACATTGTCACAGAACTCGATACTCACAGTCAGTACAGTCACTCGTTGTCGAATACTCGTAGTAAACAGAATCGTAAATCTCAGATAACCGTACACGTTTCAACGCACGCGCATAGGTATAACCGGCCTCGTTATTGATTTGCCACTACTGTCAGTAAATTGCAAACTAATGATGAAACTATCTTACTGTCATATAGACAAAATTACACCCGGCTTAGAAGGAGTGATCACATTTATTAGCGATTTAATCATGGAAGAGATCAAAAAATCATTGGCTTAACTTGACATAAGCTACCACAAAAACCAGTTAGAATCCAGTTAGTGGTTGCAGACATTAGCTAAATAGCTAGTCGAAATGCCTCTAGTCTAGGTCATCTTGTCATTTAACGACATTCAACTTTAGTGTGGTTAAGCAAATACGACGTCCACTATATACATCTGCGTGTGCGGCTATAGCACTGGCATTACGCATTGAAAATTTTCATGTTCTCAGTTAATTGGTTTAAAACGTGATTGGAAAATAATTTATCGCAGTGTTTACTTCAGTTTGGTCTTTATGTATTGTTTTGGACAGGTTAGTCATGCAGATAGCCTAGTACTTAGGTTTTATTTTTCTCTCAAGGTGAGCTGCACCAATAGGAGTTTCGAGTTGCGTTTCATAAATGTAACAATTTTAGTTTGCAGTTTTTTATTACAGGTCCAGAAAAAGATGGCAAGATCACCTGAACGCACACTGCGGTGGCTGGTTTAAGGTGGCCCACGAAAAGAATATCTGGAAAGATAAGCGGGTAATAAAAAAGATAAGGATAAATTGCAAGTCAAGTCAATTTCAAAGCGTTTCATATTTCTACTAAGGCTTTCAACGACAAAAGCTTTTCGGGAGCACAAGTAATTATATACGTTTCTATAATTTTTATTGCTAAATGAATGTCACTGTATCTTGCCCTTCATTGGATTCTATGTAATCATTGAAAAATGTAATTAATCAGTCGCTCAATCTTGCCAAATAATTCCTAAGACAGCTGTTACAAATTACTTGCTCAAAGATCCAATCTTGATGTGAATACTAACAGATTGGTCAGTTATCTCTTAGTGAAGGAACTAAAATTGACGCCAACATTTATTCATCGCAAATACAACAAACTCGTAATGAGCATCTGGTCGCAATTACATTCAATAGGCAAATTTTCGCAGACAACGTCCTTGGCTCACTTGAACAAATTGTAACACCGTCTGAGTAGATGAGTAACCACAAACAGTACTAGAGAACTCAAGGTTTAACTATTTCAGCTTCGTTGGTCTGAGTAACTTGGTCTTTAGTTAGTTGAGTACTGACAATGTTATGTACCTGTTGAACTGTGGCATGTACATTATTGTGGGAGTTTAGAATCTGTTCCAAACTCCTTGATCTACGATGCTACATGTATGTGCATTTTATTATCTCTAGGTATTATTACAGAATATTTGACTGATTTCTAAGTAGAAGCGGTTTATTTGCCATCATTGAGCCTAAAGATTACAAGTGTCCTCTCACATCGAACATCTGCATTATATATTTGGTTCGTATATCATCAGAAGTGGACACTTGAATTCACAAGGATTGTATCCATCAGTGTATTATTACCATAATGACGATCATCAATCCAGCTAAGCATGATGAATACACCGAGGCTCAGAGTGTATTTATACTCAATATGATGCACATAACACAAATAGCTTCAAATCCAGCTAACACATCATTCTATATAGGTATTTATCTTCCCAAAAAACTTCCCCCGGTGTCCAAAATACATCGTGCGAAATGGTGTTAATGAGACATGTCCAAATTTATCCTCCGGAGACAACAGACGTCACCCATGTTTGCACGCGCACACGTAAATTGATGGCAAATGTTTGTATAAGGAAGATAAGACCCGAGCAATGATTTTATTCAATGATTGATTAATTAAGTATCACATCAAAATGGTAACTAACAGCATACTTAGCAGAAGTACAGAGATAGCAGCACTGAAAACTGATTTTAAAAACCGAAGTACAAACTATGCGACTAATTCTCATCCTGTCAACATGAAATGTGATACTAGCTAGACGAAAGAAATAAGTGTCAGACAAAGTTGAATGTACTTGAAACCCGTCAAAATATTTAGACAGAAAAGTTGGTGCCGTTACAGAGTTAATCCAATTTAGGGATTCTAACCTCCGCCTTAACTTTTAATGTTCTTTTATTGATTTTGGCAAGTGCTTTAGTTTGAATAGATACTTGAGAATTCGGGATCTTTGACTTGAAAGATTTTCTAACTCTTCTCATCTGTTTAAACTTTTGTGAAAATCCGGATCATCTGAATACCAGTATTTCATATAGAGCGGCTATCTAACCACAACTCAGTTACTGAGTAATACGATAACACTTCTTTTACTGCCTCGTTGGTCTAGTGGTATCCAACCGCGATTGCTGAGTATGAGGTCCTGGGTTCGATTCCCGGATCGGGCAAAGTGCTATTCGATTTTTCCACAAGAAATTTTTCACTAGCAGACATAGAGTCAGGATTTGTTCCCGGTTGATGGCAATAGCTTCGCCCTTTATTACATGAGATTTAAACATAGGTAGTATTAGGTACACCTTAGCCTAACCCTGCGGGTGTTGCAGACGTGATGTTATGATGTTTACTTCTTTTAACCTCGTCAAATAGTTTGCTTTATCCACCTGTACTTCTCAAATGATTAGCCATAAAATCCAGGCGTCTAATATCAGAGGTGCACCTTACTTCGTGTACAATGATTAAGCCAGTAGTTTCCCAGTAAGGAGTCATTATAAATCGCTTACCGATCAATTGAGATCTAGTACCTGAGGCCTGGCTATATCTGGATGGTGTCCACTGTCTATGTTATCATAGTTGTGTTTATTTTGATCATTTTTGCTGACGATATCACGTTCTTTCATAGGAATGTTATTATCGTTGTCAGCTTTATCGGAACTATCAATTTGAATAGGTTTCATGTTGATGTATGCTGTCAGATAGGTGGAAATAGTGTTGTAGGTATTTCTGATCTATAACATCTGAAGCACCGCTTTGAGTATTGTACCTCCATTAAATTTTGTAAGTTTAATAGCTCAAAGCCATAGAATATGCGCACTATGAGTGTCAAAATGAATGAAAACAAAAAATAAACTTATCTCATGAAGTTACGATTCTTAAATATTTTCAATTCATAACAATGCAATAACAAGTTTGACAAATTACAACATGACGCTTTCGCATGAATATCTATCTCATTGCCGTCTATAACATTGCTATTGCTACTAGTAACACCAGAAACGATCTTGAGATCGACCGTGCTCAAGTTCGTTCTATTTTTATCAATCGCCACTCATAATCTTAGATAAGATACGCATATCATTCAGATTAGTGTTCTTATCAGGCGAAATGCACTGAAAGTCCATAATGATCACTTCAACGAGATTGTCGAAAATTGCTATAATGTGTTTATCTGTGGTGAATTTTAAATTGCGAATTTCCAACTATTTATCATCAGAATACCACTGAATTTTGGTTTGGTTTGATTAGCACTTGCGATGAAAACTACAGAGAGTGACGATCATTACATACCAAGTTTCTTCCGTGCCCCGAAAAGCATGTTAAGCCGTTGATCTCAGCTGTCATTTGTAGATCTTTGACAGTCGTTACAGGTAGTCAGTGGCCCAAAAGTCTGACAACCAGTCTTACCAAGGGTATCGTACTAACTGGGTTCACCTAATCGCTCCATGTAAAATACTGGTATTCAGCTGCATCCGCTAAGGCTGGAAGCCGAACCCAATAAAGTTAGGAAAAGGCGAGGCCGGTTATGATGATAGTAAATAATACTATAACAACGTTCTTCCCTCAAAATATCCTATCCTAATCGTAATAAGGGAAGTAATGCATAAATTCGTGTTCCAATGGACACGCTGCCAGGTATCCGTGTATTGAAATACATCAGCGCTTACCTAGAATCAAGTGCCTACGGTTAGTAAACTCTTAATGTTCATATTAACGTTATTCATTGGAATCTAAACAAGAATTATAGAGACGGAAAGGTCAATATAGATCTCAAAGTAATTACCTGCCTACTTATGCTTTGGAAAGCTTAATCCCCCCAAAGTACTCCGAAAAAAGCGCTGTCTTTAAAAGGATTTTTGGTGCAGTTAAAGTAGAAGAGAAAGAGCAAGAGAAAAAAGAAAAGCGGAAAAGGCGGAAAACAGGACAACCTAGGTGCTGAAAACAGCAGCAAAACGATTCGTTGGTAGAATTAATAGAATCTACCAGATATTCTGACCACACAGTAGCAATCGCAAAAAGGAACCTGGATGAGATAGGTACAAACCAAACTGGATTAGGTAACGAAAAGGATAACAATATAAAATTTAGAAGGTCAATTTGATAATGTAAAGCATTACCACCCAAGCATAACCCTGACACCTGCGCACTTGACGATCTTATGACTGCATTAGCGAGCGGAGTTTTGGACCAAATACATTTGATGAAAAATTTGCGATCGACACTCTAAGAAGACAAAGAACAACATGTTGATCAATACATAACATAAAAACAATGCACTACCGCTCTTCATGATAATCAACAATAAGTAATACACGCTAATATGAACTCTCATTACTCGGTTCTATGAACGTCAATTGGAGAGCAGCCAACTGAATATAATAGGAAATTGTATGATACTATTTTCTATGAAATATAGGGAGATAGAAGCTGCTTTTTGGTTTCATTGCTATAATAAAATCAACGCAAATGTTCGCCGATGGTTGTAAAAAATAGATTGCTTGTGATTTATTAAACTAAGCTTATGCCCGCGGCTTCGGCAGCGTGGAGTTCGGTACTGTCCCACGCGTGGCCTGTGGCCACGGGATAATAGCACCGGGATAAAAAGTATCCTCTAGGTTGTTAATCCAGGTTATAAACTATCTTTCAACCAAATCTTTTCAGTAGTTTTTGCGTGAAAGAGTAATAAACATCCATCCATTCTCACATACTTTTGCAATTCTAATATTAGTAGGAGTAGGATTCTACTGCGCTTTAGTTACAGACAGCTCTAATTTGAATTCATGAAATGATCATTATGAAAATAAACCTATTAAGAATACTGAACCTGAATTATTATAAACGTGCTGGATCTCTAAGAGATAACTAGATGGTGCTGCATCAATAAGAGCGATGTAATTTGTAGAAAGGACATAATAAACAAAGGTCCAAGTCATGGGACTGACTACTTTCTTCTATCTTCTGCTGTTCCTCCCTGTGCGTAACTTCTATATGCCAGCTAGCTTGACGCAAATATTCAGACCCTAGCAGAAATTACCATCGCTTCTGTACCCAACAATTTTCTTCCTACGCCTAACACACACAATGACACACACTGTCATCTGTCAAACCGCCTATATAAACCCGCACCACCGGAGAACTAGTCACTCTAGCCCGGTTAAGCAGTAGCCAGTCTCCTAACTGAACTGCGAGATGCCACACATAAAAAAAAAAAAAAAAGAACTAGTCACTCGTTGCTTAGACGGCTCAGTGGTCGATAGCCCCGCTGTCACCACTGTTGTCATAAGCTTGACCTGAGCGGAGGCCCCGTCGCCCTCAGGAATAGCCTAGCTAGGAGGTGAAGGGATAGGATAGCCCCGCAGTGCATCCCTAGGTCCACTAATAGGTCTAACCTTAGCCTAACTGTTTGATAAAGTCTGTAAAGTGTTGAAGTAAAGAGAATAAACTCCTACCGTCTGTCATCCAACGTTGGTTTTATTCCATCGCCACCATTATATTGGCTAATTGGTAACTAGTCCCTCTTCTTCCACCTATACCACTTTAAGTAGATATTGACCGATTACGCACGCCTCATCGGAAGCCCCAAGCTAATCGCGTAGGTTCATGTTGATCTTGTACTTAATGTACTAAGTTATAAAATGCAAAGTTGTGTTACATGGTAAATGTTACAGAATAAGATAGGTTCGGTGATTAGATTATCAGTTTAATGATAATAATTACTGGTTAGGTTAAGTTTAAGCGATAGAATGATACCTTCTCTTTAGAACCAACCATCTCGGACACTAATCTGCATAGTCCTCATAAGAATTGAGCAAGATTATGTCTGGACTTCAAAAGAGACAATGACCTCTGAGTTTGTTTCGGCTGTTTCTTCTCAGAGTAGTCAGGCACGAAACAACGGCCCCATCTAGTTTTAAAAAATGACGTGTAAAAGTGTTTGTAAAAACCTACTTGCAAAATAAACATCATTTATCCATTTTGTTCCATTGTTAATACAAAGTGACATTGATGAAAATGGCCTTATTTGTTAAAAACAACATTTCTGTAAAATGCGAAGTATTCGTGCGAGGACGATTATAAATTATATGACCAACAAAAAATAGGCCAGCCAGAAGTCACGGGAAGGGTAGACCAACCGTTTAGCAATGTCCCGAAACACTAGGTGGGCACTCGGACCTCATGGCTCTAGTGTTTCAACCCCAAACGGCCCAAACACATAACTACCAAAGAGGTTATTGTATTTCGGCCGTTATAATTATATGCAGAATTGCATTTATGACATTCGTATATATTCAAGATCAGCTGGAACTGCTGAATAATCTGAGAGATCAGGTGGCCTACCATGACGTCTTACAGCAGGATCGTTTTAATCTTGTTCCAGTGTGGGTAAGAGACGGAGCTATAGAGGACGTCTAGCGCCACCTCCTTCCCACACTGGAATAAAATTAAAACAATCCTGCTTTAAGACGTCATGGTAGGCCACCAGAGTGTCTGACAGAACAGACACTTTTCAAGTAGAACTGGCGCGGGCAAATAATCTGACGTATTGTTCCACTTTTGCAATCTTTTCCGAATCACTTTCTGTAAACAATGTAGTCAAATAAGTCGCTCGTCTATTTGTGTTGCCTACTTGTAAAAAAAAATTGTTATAGACAGTGTTTTTTTTACCCTGGACCGAAAATATAGGCAACGTCGGTTACCACAAAAAGGTTTTCTGCAAAAGAAAAGGAACTCTTGATCCCGACTAGCAAATGTTTTAGGTATTCATTATATTATGTAGTTGAGTTAAATCATTTTTAACACCCTTGCTCGTAAAGCTGATGTAATTCCACCGGTTTTAAATATGTAAAGCGGGTCATAAAAAACGCGTGTGTTACCAAAGCAAATAGTTAAGTTATAGTCCATACAAATTCCATAACAGTATTATTTGCCATTTCAAATATGGAACTGATCGCCGCCGCACGACTCCAGCTAGTGAGCAGCGCGCTGTTGCTATTCAAATTTCGCACTAATCGCCGCGTGGCGCCAGTCAGTAGGCAGCGCTAGCGCGCTGTTAAAATGGCGGGAAAGCAACAGTGTGCATTCACAGATTAAGTTTATTTAAAATAAAATAAAAACAGTTTATTCGGTAATTTAAAAACTTGGCTGCATGCTCTAGCGTCTAAATTTTGCCAACATTTTCACGCAGCCACGGCAGAAAATAATCCTCGCGCCATTTTTCTCAAATTTTCTTTTCTTTGTACTTGTATTGTGAATATCTTTTTTTTTCTGTTTCCTCGCAAATGTGTTAAAAAACGTCGTACAATATACGTGCGTATTGGTTATAACATGCTCGGCTCAATTACGCCCTCGCCTTCGGCTCGGGCTGAAATTCCGCCTCGCATGTTATAACCATCTTAACGCACTAATATCGTAATGTACTATAAATGTATGCATGTATGTAGGTAAGTACTTACATAGGTATCAAAATGTGGGTTGCGATTGTACATATTGATGATAATTACCTGGAACAAAGAATATAAATAGTTAAGTATTGTTAAAATACAACACAAATAATATTGTACATTAGTTTATATTCGCACTTACGTGATAACTTTGTTTTCAAGAAAAAAAAAACAAAAAAAAACTAAAAATTAATAAACGTTGGTGTAGCCGCTGACTAATCGTGCAAAATTTTCCGTAGACCACGTAAATACTTCATCAGAGCTAGATTGCATCAAATACAGACGGCACATCAAGCTACCCGAAACTGTCAAATTTTCCCGATCAATCTTGAACCTAATGCTTTAGCGATAAACTTGAAAATCTATTAAAGAAATTTGACAGATTGTAGTAGCTTGATGCGCCGTCTGTACGAAGAGACAATAGAATAAGGCGAAGTGCAATAACGGCCATTTTCAATAACTTACTGTTCGGTTTCGGTAGGTTGCTGTTTGACATTTATTTTACCGACCGATAGAAACGAAACGTCACAGAAAAGCTTTCTTCGTTTTTTCTATGAATAAAGTGACAGGTAGGTGACGCGGCTAAGACTAACTTTGTTTATAAAAACACCGATAGTTACGAGATTAGGCATATTAACTGACAGCCTAGTTATACGTAAGTTATAGAAAACGGCCTTAAGTAAATAAAATCTCATAGATAGACCGAAGAATCTAAATTAATCCTTCTTAATTTTTTTTCCAACCACAATCATGAATAAATTAATAATAATAGGGATTTTCCCATAACTACACCACTGAATTATCCTCAAGAACTTTTAGGTGTTGAACACAATTAATTACTAAAAAAGTTATCTAGTGAACTTTTATACAAAGCCGCTGTACATTGCCAGGGAAGCACATGACTGAATGCAATAAAAATATAACTTGAATTATGAGAACGGACTTTATTCAGCTACATAAGTTACGATGAAAAATGTTTTCATAATAATTAGTTTCGCAAACTCGACAGTCTATGCCAAATTTGTACAACATTTTAAAGCTGTTATTATACAATAACCAAACATTAAACATTGTGCAAAGTTTTCCAATTACTTTTAGATGAAAAGGTACATTTTCTTCTCTTGGTTTTTCTTTGCTGTTTAATGTGGAGTTATGTCAGAGGGAGACTCTTCTTGAATTTTATGGTTCTTTTTTAAATTAGGTACTATTTGTTACTTTTTGCGTTTTTTTATCCAATTTGTTTTACTTTTTTATAGACCTGTGTTTTTGCTATTTTAGGCTTTTTTATTTGGTGCCCGGTCGATGGCAATAGACTCGCCCCTTTACGAGACTTAAACATAACTGGCAAAATGTGGGTGTGGTGGAGGTACACCTCTGCCTCAACCCTTCGGGGATTACAGAAATCATGTTATGTTAGGTACTATTTACTAGTAATACTGTGTAAGTATAGAAATCATTATGTAGTGACAAACCAAATTTGCCAAAAAACCTATTGATCAAAATTGTATTTTGTTCGATTCAAAATTCATTCTAAGTAGGACTCGTTTTATCTCAACTATAATTAGGTAGACACTGATAAAATATTCCTAGAGATAATTGAGACTGGTAGCTTCTCAGAAATCCACAAGTATGTAATTGACTCATCGATTCTCCGTACCTCAAAAAAATTATCACTATTACATTTTGGAAATCACTGTAGCTAATAAATGCGCTTCACGCAAAATACTGTTTTTAGTCATTCGGCAAATGAATCATACTCGTAGTCCAACCAAGATTTATTTCCACCTTAGCAATTATATAGTATTAATCATAAAACCTTCCATCGTTTCCTAGATAGGTTGGAATCGGCAGACTATTTCATCAGACATTACAAGACCTTGTCACTTTTATCTACAATTCTGCTGTAACTTTACCTTCCGCAATACGACAGAATTGCTTTGTAAAGTCGACATACAAGAACTGTGATATAGGGATGCAAGATACTTGATATTTTATCGATACTTTGGATCTATCAGGAACTTTGTACCTAAACAATACTATTCTAGGATCGTATCGAATGGCTTTGTATCGGTTCTCAATATCGAACAGATTCCTTTCGTCTGTATCGATCCAGTAAATAAATTTCCGGCAGTGATTTTGTAATCTATGCCAGGTGAATAGAGCCGCTATATTCATATTTAAAACTTAAACATTGGCGATAAACCGGTATTGGCACTTTTGTAATTTATTCAAAGTGCCAATACCGGAATGAATGGATCGAATCGCAATGGATATAATGCTTGCTTGGATTTTAGTATCGTATTCGTTTGTTTCGATACAAACTATCGGAGTATCGAATTATGCTGTATCGATACTGTAAAGTATCGTATCGGATCGGATCGTGCATCACTATTATGATCCCGCTTAAAACCGCCACAAGAACTTACATATTATCATCTGTCAGCGGTCAATTAAACGACAGATAAACTATTTCCTTCTGCATCACAAGCGGTTACTGGAACACTTAAAATGTGCATTTTAAATGTTTCTAAATGATCGATGCTGAAGTTAGAATGTAATGTTGCCTCGTGTCTGACTGTATCGTGTCTTAGTGATATTATTTCTTCGCTTCGAGAAATTTCTTAAACAGGATCTGTACCTTTGATAGCGACCACGGAGTCTGGATTTGTGCCCGGTGGATGGCAATAGGCTTTTTTTTTTTTTGGACAAGCCCCCCACACTGTTCCCAAACCACTGTAACTCCTGAAAGCCAGAATCAACAGTGGCGACAACCAGAAAAGCGACAAGACAATGAAGCTCGACGAAGTCCCTGAGAATAAATATAACTGTCTTGGATCCCGCAACGAAATTAATCAGAAAAGTATAGTGGAGGAGTAGGAAAAAACCGTAATTTCCACTTCCCTCCATTTCAGCAGGAGACAGAACGAAACAAGGCCAAGTTTACAACTGGGATAGGCCCAGTTGCTTAGCACCACGGATAAATATTAACATTAATGGGTCCTAAGTTGTGAGCTGTTATATTTGATTCCAATAAGTAATAGGTATGGCAAAAACGCTTGAACGCACGGAAATTTGTTCTAGTTTCCACAAGGTCTGTATAGTAAATAACTCCGGATGTAACCTGTACACTATCTAACATAATGTTGCGTTCATTCTGCCAAAGACTGCACTCCCATAAAATGTGATGTGCTGATTGTTCATATTCGCAGTCAGATGTGGAACATTGACAAAAAGGCGAGTCAACAAGCTTGAAGGAAAATAATTTACTCTTAAAGTTACCATGACCGGTGAGAAATTGGGCAACACAGTGATCAACCTCCAACCATGTCCTGGCCAGCCGTTTACGAACGGATGGAAAGAACTGGTGGTGTCGGCCCTTGATGGAATTATCCCACCTACCTTGCCATTCAGACAAAAGTTCCTTCCACGTCGGTTTGTGGTTTGAATAATCTAGCAATCTTAACACGGTCACGTAGGGTTAAAAAGTCTGCGTCCGTGGTCTCACGTGCGTTATAGTACATTGCAGCCCGTCGCTGCACTTCAAGATCAACTGGAAGTACACCTGCAAGTACCGGTAAGGCTTCAGTACTAACTGTCCTATACGCTTTGCATAAGAATATCAAAGCCAAAACGCTGGCTTTGAAGCAATTTACGTCGTGCCGCTCCTATGGTGGTCCTATCGGCCCAAACAGGTGCCCCGTAGCACAAACACCCTAAGTAAGTAGCCCCATAAATGGTCTTTAAAGGCAATAGGCTTGCCCCCTATTACATAGGGCTTATACATAACTGGTGAAATGTGGGTATACTATCGTAGCAGGCGGTGCCCTAAAGTTTCTATCAACCCCATGGGAAAATATGTGACTTTATCTGTATCTTACTTGTCACATTTTTAATGTTTTGCCTTCAAGGCACATTTTCTCTAGAGTTTCAAAACATCACCATTTACATCAAATACTGTAACAGCTGCAGTGTGCTCCTTCCGTATTGTTTTTTAAATACTCATATTTATAACTCTGTTTTGCACTTAAACAATGCTAAATATATAGAACGTGCTTATTAAACTTATTTGTGTGTTGCATACAGGCCCGGAGTGGGACCCGAAATCGGCCCGGTCATTTTATAAACGGTCGGCCCTCCACTCATAGAGAGAAAGGAAAACTACTAATGTACATTTTAAATCAACCGAAAAAAACATTAAAATAGAATAATGGACTGAAATACTAGGCTGCGACTTTGATAAAGAAGAGACTCGAAACTAAAAGAACAGCGACGGTGTCCAACAAGGGCATCGCCAGTTTTTAAAAAAGATTTCAGAAAGATTCGTAAAAAGGTGCGAGTAAAAACAGATTTACAGTAAGGGTTTAGTTTACTAGTTACAGATGCAATGCAGCTGAAGTTCTTCTAACAATCTAAAATAATTGGTTAAATATAGGTAGAAATTACAAATTTTGAAGAGTTTTTTAAACGTTAGGAACTATAAAAATTGAGCACTCCACTCCAGAGAAGTCAGCTATTCTTTATTCAGAAATATATGTTACTTAATCGACCTATATGGAGACAATTTTAGAAACAAAAAGAAGTAAGGCTCCAAGAGCGAGCGAAGCGAGTTCAGACATTTTAACACCCTACCTCGGATTGTTTCGACCGAGTTACTTGGTCGACTTGCTGACAAAGCCAAGACTCAAGAGAAAGTAGCCTCCAAGAGCAAGCGAAGCGAGCTCGATTTTTTTTGAACAGCTTGCCTTGGGCAGGTTAGAATTGTTTCAACCTATTGGAGTTACATGGTTGACTTATAATAGACAATATAAAGATCCAAGAGAACATAGGTTGCCAGAGCGAGCAAAGCGAGCTCGAAAATTTTTACATCTTGCCTCGATTAATAATATGTAATTTGAGATCAAAATCTCCACATGCTCCATTTTTTGCAACCTTGTGTGCATGCCAAAATTGTCTATTTAAGGCCTCGGTCGATCATGCGAAAATCCAATAGGAATGTTAATCCAGAGGCAGAAAAAAACAACCTTTGTGTTAAAAGATTTTTCGCAGGCTTCAAAGTACGAACCGCTTGCGCTGGTTTAAAGAAAATGTTTAAATTTTTAGCGGTAGTATTAGTTTGAGAGTGATTCTACTGTACGCTACAATTTATTACGTATATCTACTTACTAATCTGTGGCACCAGGCAAGAAAATTAAAAACTTTTAAAAATCCTTAGCCTCTAGGGGGTACCATTACTACAGGATAGAGTCTAAGAGTAAATTGAATTAGGTACAGTATAGAGTCTAAGAGTAAATTGAATTACGACTTGACGGTAGAGGTCGTTATTTTAATCGATGAATTTTGATGTTTTTTTTTTTAAATAGCTAAAGAAAGTCGACCGGCAATCGGCCACACTGGCCCACCAAGCATCCGGCCCATCGGGCATTTGCCCGATTTGCCCGTATGGCCAGTCCGGGCCTGGTTGCATAATATTGAGCAGGGCATTAACGTTAGTATAGGTCGCGGAAAACTTACGCGGCTCTTGGCAAAAACAAAGGGTACACGCAGAATGATTTACTGTGACATAATAAACATGTTGCCAAATGGTCTTTCCACGAAGTTCATAAGATGTCAACCATGCCAATAACCCATCGAGTTGATGTGCAAATAAAATTATTAGAGGAGGTTTTTAATACCGGTCTAGGTCTACCCAGGACAATTAATTAAGTATAATATGAGTAATCAAAATCTTTGTGACTGTCTTGCCTGTTTTAATTACTTGGCAGTCTGCTTCGGTATAATCTGGGCCATGTGTTATACCTAGTCTGGTTTCTAGTTAAATCTTTTACGTTTTTTTGTGTCGTAATTTATTGATACTAGCCAAAGAGATTTAAAAGACTTGTAGAGAGGACATTGGGAATATATTCATTCAAAATTTTGTTGTTAATATCCCTGCCATCCTGTATAATGTTTTTTGGCACACAAAAGTGCAAAATTATTTACACATTTCATTTAAGTGTAGTAAAAATGAGCATAGGGTTTAAAATACGCCGTGTGCTAGGAGCCTTAGACAAGACCGCAGATAGATCAACTGTTGATATTTTGCATCAAAATAAGTACATTAGCAGCGACGTAAAACAATATCGATCACATTACAATACATAACAGGAGCTCGTCACAATACATTCTGAGAAGCACATACTACTGTTAACAAAGTAGGTCACAATTGTTTACAAGTTACACCATTCTCTTAGTACAATCACGAGCACACCAATATGTAAACACCAACCAAAATAGTTGACACCACCAATCAATGGGGAAGGCAGGTCAAAGCTGATTGTAGATGACGTGTCCATAGCTTAGTCCGACCAATGAGGTCAAGCTATTTTAAAATATAAAATGACATTGACAGATTAAGTTCTTGTGAAGTGAGCTACGACTTAGGCCCAGCGCACACCGCTGGAGGCGCAGAGGAGCGCATTTGAATACAACAATTTAATATAAACCTTAACTATCTTGATATACGGTCTCGCGCATGCTCTCGTAGTAGCTTGAGGGCGCTTCGAGTACCGCGTGCGAATTTATTCTTATATTGACCGTATATCAAACTAGTTAAGAGAAGTCTTGCCTCTGTTCTTCAATACTTAAGTACTCACGTAACATAATAACCTGGTAAAAACCAAAAAAATATGCAAAAGAGTGGAGGTTCTTGCCGGTTCTTCTCCATAGGTAACGACCAACCTGAACCGCACACCGTTTTTTCCCGTTTTATAGCTTAAAATCAACTGATATATTACAGTTCATAGGTTTTCGGGCAGTGTTTTTCTAGACAGATGTCTTGGAATTATTAGTTTTTGTGCTCTACTACGCTATTCAGCATCGATTGTCTCGTGAAATTTCGATCCCAACTTTGAGATAATAAGTAGGACAAAGTCACTTAGTTGCTACGCTCATAGACATGTGTTCGTGACTGTACACCAATTGTTTGCATCAAACGTCATAAGCTGTTCCGGGGTGACAGTTTGTCTACAGTATGTCAGGACTCGGGAAGTAGGGTAATCGATGTACACAGTTTCATGTATTATGCAAGAAAATACTGGAGTTTTAAGTGTTTTTGACGCGCTTGTCATTGCCGGAGTGGCTATTTTCTGCCGTATTGAGGTTGGACTTGAATCGGTTGAATATTGAATAGCAAATATAGCAATGCGTCTAGATTTTACACGGAATATACTGCTTTCTGAGCTGCACATAAATCTAGGTGTCATGGTTCTTACGGGATTGTGGTACCTAATTATGATTTCAAATGGCTTATAATCCCTAGGATGTCCCACGCAGTCTTTTAAAACCCAGCTATCAAACAATAATCTAATTATTATGTTAAAAAAAGCTGATAATCTGGACAAAGTGACTTTCGTCGATTTGTTTCTGTTCAAAGTTTTTGTAGAAATGCGAAACGCATTAAAAGCGTTTGCCACTGGTCTAAGTCAGGAAATAGTTTCATAGTATATATAATCTAGAGTTTAAACGAACAGTTAACTGAACTAGTAGTTTAACGCCTTCCTGATTTGATAGCATCATACAGTGTGAAGGGAATAATCAATCAAGCCACTTATCATCTAGTATTTACATCCGATATGTGCCCTTCATTCTCCATCCAGTTACAATTATATGAACTTCACTTCAATAACATTGCATTTATGTTAGGAGTAAGTCAACTACAAAAAGAGATTGAAATACAACTGAACATGCTATTTATTTCCTTTTAATATATGTACATATATTTTTATTACTATTATAGAGTTGTAATGTGTAAATAAGTAATGTAAATAATTTGAAAATTAAAATAAAAACAGAATTAGGAGTTGTATCCAGGGTTCCACGGCAGGGCCCTGTGAGGCTGTACAAATAGCCACTGCGTTTTACAACCCATCTGTTAGCAAAACGACGATTATTTACGCACGCTGCATTTTTCATTGGAAAAAAACTGCACCTATTTTCGAAAGCTTTTATTTAGTACGTTAATTTCAGCTTTCTCATTATTTTTCTTATTATTCTCGTCTCTTGTCAATAACCTGGACTTATCATTAGATTCACATTTAGGTATATTATTAGCATGTAACAAATACGAGCCAATACCCACTACGCATATCCACATAATCCCCACAGATAAAAACATTCCAAGATCCACAAACGTGCCAATCTAAAATGTAGGTTACAAAAGCAAACACTGAAACATCTCAAAACAAACTATTTGACCTGAAAAATAATATTATTTCCTCTGAAAATTATACTCAAAACAAAAACAGACTATTAAAGATACTGGTACTGGTTTCCACCATATCGGTGGACTTTGACTAAATGATCCACAAAGACTAACTTTATGTTAACATGATTCAATGAACTTCATACGAATTGAAAGTAAATCGTGTAATATTAATAAGAAAACGTACTGGCAGTAGAACAATGTAACCTTAAATGGATGATATAAAGGTTGACAATGAAGTAGCAGCTAGCTTCATTTGTAATGTCAACTAGTCTACCTATTGTGCAGCCAGGCCTAAAATAAGAAACATATAATATGAAGGTTTCAATTTAGAAGCTGGTGTACCCTTAGCATTTACACATAGGATAAGCCTGCTGCTGGATTACATACGTGCACAAGCTGTGCATAAATTTAAATCATATGTTTATTAACAATATTTATTCGTTCAAGACTTAGTCCTATATTTATTACTAGCGAGGAATTTTAAAGGTATGAAAGGAAAAACAATATAGTAGAATAATGAAAAGACATTGTAGAATTAATTGTTTAGATAGAGATTTGAAGTGAAGCAGGCGTTTTCATCGGCAAAGTTCAATTCTATTTTATCCAAGAATGTGGCTCCGATAGCAAGTCGTTTGATTTTACGAAGGTATCTTCGAGAAGTTTCCTATCTGTATTTTCTTAGACATTTCTATTGCCCGTTCTCAAAATTACCATCTTTTCACGGAGCGGTATTTGGAACGTGCCCAAACAAAACACATCATAAATATGAATTATTATCATTGTTAATAACTGTAAATGGCGGGAACGCTTCACCATGTTTATTCAAGTAGGTAGGCTAATAATACTATCTCTTCGATTGCAATTCTTATCTGTAACCTAGTTCCCTTCTTCACCGTTTTCATATTTATTTAAATCGTTCGCATCCTGTTTTACTAAATTTTTAGTACTAGCTTCATTTGCATCAAATACGTTTGCTGAGTAAACAAGTCTTTGAGAAGAATAACAACGGAAATCTAAAATGTAGTTTTGGGGGTATGAAGAACAGGGTGTAAAGCTTTTCATCCCCCATAGAAAAGGGAGGATCCTCCGACCAGACGGGTGTTATGTCTGGTGGGCCACTGCCCGACAGTCGCTGTCGGGTTCTTCTATATACTCTCAAGTCGCGGATAAAGTTGCTTGCGCGATGTAGGATTTTGACGTGTTTCGCTTGTTAGTTCATCATCTTTGTCATAGATGGCACTGTAGCACTTTTTGTTCAATGTAGCTATAGTACTTTTTGTAGTGCCGCTACATATTTGTTTAACTTCAGTAACTAAAACAAAAACCTTTTTTTTAAAACACTGAACCAAGTTTATTTTTTTTCAAGAATGTAACAAAAATATGAAACATAAACCATAATTTTGAAAATTAAGCTAGTATAGACAAGGAAATCTAAAATCGTTTTCTAGACGAAGACAATGCCAAACTTCAAGAAATTAAATGTGACCTAAATAATTCCCACCATTTTCCTCAAGCAGTTTCATGAAAAGAACTATTATCTTCAAAGACATTAATGATTTTATCGCAAACTGCTAATTATCGACTGACATAGTAAAGTGGGCTAAAAGGTTGACGAACGAACTTGTAGTTTTTATAAGAAAAACTAAAGCTTCATATTCCTTACAGTATTCTATTTCAGTGGGCACGTCTGTTCCTATTTTTACATGATTTTATGACCGACAGTGAAATGTTTAAAAATAGGGAACAACGCAGCGTATTGCTCCATGCGGCTTGAGCGGTCGGTGTTCCCCAGTAATTGAGTTGTTAGGGTTGCGCCTCATCTTGCAGCACAGAATCGCACTTTTCCTAGTTCCTATCCTTTTGCGTCGTTCGTGCTGCCGGACGCATCGTCGATCCTGCCGCGTGCGATAGCATTCCCGCTGTTTTCCGCTCTAGTAAATGTTGCTAAGCGACAGAAAAGGATAGGAGCGGGGAAAAGTGCGATTCCGTTCTGCTAGATAAGGTTAAACCCTTAAAGGGCAGCTCAGTGGAAATTGCCGATACCCGGCAGAATCTGGCAAGATTGGATGCCGAATGTTGACCCTTTCAAATTTTGTAAATGTTAACAAATACATACTTAAGTAGTTCGTCAATTATGTGCCCTTTTACTCCCACAAACTCGAGGATCAAGTATTTGATACTCTAATTAAATCTGTTTACTTAGTCAAAGTCTCTGAATTTTAATCATTAGACTAGGGATAAATCTGAGCGGAATATGCGGCAAAATTAAAGACCTCGTAACACGGTGCATATTTCTTGCCTTGTATCGTCTAAATACTGTTTAGATGTCGCAACTTGTATTCTTACTTGAACTCATGGTATGCTACTGGCCATCGAATCGCTTTCTTTCTTACATTATCTGGCATTAGAAATCAAAATATATTTTTTTATCCTTATCAAGAACACCTTTAACTTAACAACGACACAAATGATCGACACCATTTATCACCACGAACCGGAATTCAGAAACAAAACCTCCCACAATAAATCCTCATTAAACCTCATTTTCCTTCTGTAGCACCTGACAGTACTATCAACCAGTCACAATACGAGGAAGGAGCTCATAACACATAATTTCCTACACATCGACATGATCGGCGCGCCTGTTCGGTGTGCCCTTCGCTACGATCGTTACCAACAGGATATAAAAACAGGGCATCAACCTGACAATTGAACCGAATTGGTGGAGTGGGTAACATGGAATAAAGAATAGCAGAAGATTAACAATCCTCTATGACAAAGGCTCCTAAGTCGTGACAAGCAAAATGCAGGGAACACAAATTAATGGTGACTATTCTATTCTGAGACTGCGGTTTTCTGTAGTGTCAAAGAATTCGTGGGAGTTCATCCTAGGCCAAGATGTGACAAATTATAAAGTTATTATAGGTAAACTGCAGGGTTATGAAGTAGGTCTTTTCGCCATGTTATGTAGTCCCGTCTACATGAGCATCGTTACTATTAGTAGTAATAGTAACGATGCTCATGCGGGTGACAACTGACGCAAGGGACGCAGAAGGACAAAAATGTGACCATTTTTACTCATATCGGAAAAGCATGCAGACCTACTGAACTAAATAACGATACGAGTGACGATAATAAGTCCTACGACGGCAACGATTTCATTATAAAAGCAAATTTCACAAAAGCGAACTTTCACAGCTGCATAGAGCCGTCCTGTTTCTAGTCAAAGTCTGTCCAAGTGGGACTACCATTTTTTTTATGTTTTCTGTCAGAGCGTAGTTCATCAACCTTACATTCGACCTGACATACAATACCTACAGAGGCATGTCAGTATTAATTACTTAGACTTTTTAGCCGTTGGCAAAAAACGGCTTTTATTTATAGTACCTAATGGACGGACAGACGGCTTGACGCCTAGTGTGGCTGAACTTATTAATGACTGAGTGTGAACACGTCATAGGAAACCGTTTTTTGTCGGTTTTGACAAATTAGGTGCGGTTGTGATGAAAGTACAGGAGGTTCCTAATCTATTCTTGAAAGGCATTTGGAAGCGTGACCTAGATGATAATTAAAATTGACTAATATGTTTTGAGGCTGGCACAAGAACGTGGAGTTTGACACAATCACAGAGAAGGCCCTCGCAGTGGTTGAAGTCGGGCGGTGGATAATTGTTTTTTTTTTTAGAAAAGTTTTTCATATTCATAGGTCTGGAATTTTAGCAAATACTTCATCCTAACCACTGTTGTACATCCACGGTTAGGTATTGTAGCATAGTTAATAATAAATAAAAAAATAAAATCATTTTATTTCGGACAACTAAGAGAGATCCATAAATTAATGATCATGCCTTTTACATGAACACCTCATCGAGCACATGTCACAACTCCATATACTGGTTTTGTAATTATCTCAGTAGAATTCTATAAAGTTCACAAAAGCTCCCTTATCATTTACCTCTTAGCTTGTATCATCTAAAGTTTACATCAAATCCGTGAACACATTACACACATCACACATCCAAAATATGATAACTGATGTTTACCTTTCTTGTGATAACCACTACACTTTGTAACTTGCTCACAATTTATTTAAGTATCTTTACGTAGGTAACGCCTCTCTTGATAAAGAGCTGCCATTTCTTACTAGACGAAACGAACTGTCACTGTTACTGATTGTACGCATTTGTTTCTGGTCTGTACAAACTGATATCTGTTGTGGGTCTTTGGAATCATTTTATTTGATGTCATGTGCTTAATGGAGCTCGTGGCTAAATAATAACAGCCGCTCGGGTCGATCTTTAGGTAAAGCCGTGCTTGCCTAGGATGGGCCGTGGGTGGGTGCCCACCCATTACATAGGTACCGAGTTTGCTCCATGCCTCGGAAAGCACATCAAGCCGTTGGTCCCGGCTGTCATTTGTAGATCCTTAACAGTGGTTACCGGTAGTCAGTGACCCGAAAGTCCGACAACCAGTCTTACCAAAGGGTTGTGGAGGTTTGATAGGCAGTCGCTCTATGTAAAATACTGGTATTCAGCAGCATCCGTTTAGACTAGAAGCCGACCCCTAAAAACCTGGGAAAAGGCTAGGCAGATGATGATGTTACTTGAAAGAGAGGAGACAATATTCCTGCCAATTTCTTGTGATGAACGTAAAAGCATCTTTGCGAATCATCTCCATTGATTGTTTCATGACTGTAAGGAATTAGACGTGGACATCAAGGGATGGAATTTATGTTGCTCTCGAACCAAAGACAGCAGAACAAGATGCCAAGCAAGTAATGCCAATACTTTTTATTACTTTGTAACAAGTCGGTCTGTCTCGTGACCGCTTGTCAGGTGGTATTCGTGTGTCAAAATCGAAAATGTTCGGGATCAAAATTGTTCCAATGTCGTCTCTATATTCCTCTTCTTCTTCACTGTATGCAAGCATAGCGGGTCGTTTAGTATAGGTACTATAGTTCGTTTCTTTGCGTATATCTTCTATGTTACAACGTCTTTTGCCAATGAAATTATTATCATTATCTTTATGAGTGACAAAGTTGCATTGCGACTTGTATTACTTGTAAATAGTCTTCCCAATCGAAAGTTTCCACGTAGCGTCCATGTCGTAGAACTTGTAGTTATTAAGTACTACAAATACAAACGTACAATGTCACATAGATAGTTATACATATAGATAGAAACCCCTCCGTAACCTCCGTTTAGCCAGACCGCCCGACGCCACGAGGTGAGGTCGACGACCTTCACAATAACGATCGGGTAGATACTGATTTAATTTTTGATTACCGTATATAATTATGGTCACATTACTTGATATGCATGTAGCGGTAACTTATCTACCAAATTACATGTAGGTGTGAAGCGATTAGATTCGTTTGCTAACCATGATTTTTGACATTGATCATGAATTCATGGTCTCAAGTCTTAAAAGGCCAATGCTAGCTACAAAAATTATTTGTCAAAGGGCAATAGATTACCTACTAGTGATAAACAAAGGTCAGGTTGTCGGGTTTACGATGAGGACCATTATAGTGATGTGAAATCTGTGTACATGATTAGTACGGGGAAGACCACAGAAAGGATGGTTGAAATATGTGAAAGATGATATGGATAAAAAAGGGTTGATTATCGAGATGTATGGAAGACGAAAACAACCTTTCGCGAGAGCGTAGATTGCTTTCATGCAGTCGCCTTCTTACAGTTTGGTCACTCACAAGCACTTGGTGTTCCACTCGCAGCCTTTGGACCAATTGAGTCGCCGTTGCATTTGGTTGTGCTCGCGCAGTAATTTGCAAAAATCGGTCTTGTCTGGGGGTAGTGATGCGACTTGGCCCCCGGTGCCTCTCCGCTACTTCACCTGTGGCACGATAGCGTGTCCACAATCTTGAAATTACATTTTGATGGGTCCCTATGGCCTCAGTAACATTACGCTGAACAGATCCAGCTTCCAGCATTCCCACAGCTCGTAACATCTCCGCCCTCGTCAAATGTCGGCGTTGCATGGCTACAATACCTCAATTTTAACTTTATCTTTCGTTTAAAAATGAAAAAAAACTGTAACTAAACGTAATTCGTATTGTTTTCTAAATTTCGCACAAATGAAAATTCCCTCTCCTATACATCAAGACATTTTTATGCCACCGAAACAAAAGAATTTTCAAAAATTTGAATTTGGAATTAGTCTGAGATAAATTACAAACAAATCGGTGTATAAAAGATTCCAATGCGGCCAGTACTTTTCGATTTATTTAATTGAGTATGAAATATCCCTAGACCGTGTTGATGTGTGTATTACTACGAAGTTCAATAATAGATTCGAACCTACTGTACCGAGTGAGTCAGCAACTAACAAACCTAAAGAAGACAATGCCCTGATGATTAAACATGAACCTACAATGTTAAGGTCGTCATGGTATCCGTACCCATTGATATGATGACTGCCGCGCCCACTATTAATAACCATTAGACCTAACAAAAATATAGCCATCAGTCACGCAAGTAGAAAAAATAATTGGTAAGACCAATGACCGGAGTAATTACTATCCAATTGGTTCTGAGAAATTTGGAGCTACCTACAAGAAGTAAAAATAAAGAGCCATCTTCTAAATTAAAACTTGTAAACTCCTTTCAATAGCCCTTCCAAAATAAGCTCAATCATTCCCTTGAATTTCATAAAGACTATCCCACAATATGAGAGAAAAACAAAACTGAATTTGGTTTGTCAAACTTGGTACAACTATTTTAGTTCGTTTTTTTTTCCGCTTGCACAGATAAGTTGGCTAAAGTGTAGGTACATGGAATCCAGCTTGGAATAAATATTCTACTCTTTGGAATCCAGTTGTGTTGCCATGGTCTGTCTGTCATCGCAGTCACCTTTGGAGGGGGGAGCACCTTTACACCAAATGAAATAAAGTTAATTACTACTCGTTATTAGATTAAAATAGATGGCATTGAGGACTTGCTAAATATAATAATTTTCCTTCATTACTAGCACTGCACTTGTAAATAAGCGACTATTATAAACAGTTTATGTTATTACATATTTTTCCTGTTTGCTATGTAGGGCACTTCCTTTTTAGGTGTCGAGTTTAACTATTCTATTCTAGGTTTTAAACGTAGACATATAAGTTTATTTTAAGTTTTTAACATAGGTACACCGCTTGCATGGCTTTAAAATTTAAGAAAAGTGAAAGATCATTATCGTCGTCTGTCTCGCCTTTTCCCAACTATATGAGGGTCGACTTCCAGTCTAACCAGATGCATACCAGAAGTTTACATAGAGCGACTGCCTATCTAACCTCAGTCCAGTAACTGGGTAATTTACTGTAAGTACCCATCAAGTATTAACGACGAATTTGAGACTATTATGAAGTACTTACATTATTATTTTTTTGCGAAAATGAGTTGGCTTTGGCAGTGAAATGTTGATACGACAAATACCTACTTACTTGTTCAAAATTAATCGTGTCTCTCTCTCTAATAAATGAAATTGATTTTAATATATCCATTCTCTTTCGTCATGATGGATTTTATTGGGTATTATTACTAGGTTAAAATAAACTTTGTTTATTGCATATTAGGGGCAAATTGTCCGAAAAAACTTTTCAAATTTCATGACATACCTTTGTAAAAAGTAAAAGGGACGGTCCCTTTACCTTTTTTTATAATTTGTTTGCTTAGTATCGATCCGTTTCTCGTAAATATTTAATCGTATACTGTTTGCGCAACCCGACCTTCGTTTCGACCGGTTTTCAATCAATTATGTGTTTGCTGTCAGTTGTAGTACAAGTTGTAGTACATAATGAAAGAATGTGTGAATAACTGGGTTGAATTTTTTTGCCAGATAGACCTACAAATTTTTGACTTATTCTGGTCTTTAAATCTTTCTACCTTTTGTAATACGGTATATACTGCCCGGCAAGTATGGACAATAACAGGGTGATACCGACCGGATAATTGCAGTGATAGTCTAGTGGTGTGAGTAGGGAAACGAGCATGCCTTAGAGATATTTCTCGACGGCATGTAAAGCCAAGTCAGAGGCCCATGTGTGGCATAAAAACTCTGACACCAGACTACCACCACTAATCACACGGCAAAGAAGAAGAAATACTTACTACAAATAATAACAAATTCTCGCTATATATGCATCGGATAAAAGCTTGCAACTTGCAACAGAACCCATCCCCTCGGACCACACTTAAGTATCAGCCCGCGTAGCATGGCCGCCGTGGAAACGGGTTTTGTCGACGAAGAATCGACAAAATAACAGATAAATGACAGTTGAACAAAAGAAATCTGTCATTTTGTCGATTATTCGTCTACAAAACCCGTATCCACGGCTTTAATGCTACGCGGGCTGTAGTAGTAGTCTGTCTGTCTAGTAGAAAAACGTAAGACAATCGCAGACAGGAAAAATAACAGATAAATAATGAAACTATCACTTACGTAACGTACTTGTCCTCTTGTATATTGTAAAAATCGATAGAAGTCTACAGGTTACCAATTCGGAGAATCGGCTCCAAGCCAACGATTTTGCATCGCTGCGATTACATGAATTTCAAAATGAATTGATATTTTATTCAGACGACTGTGACAAACGGCGATTTTGAAGCTTGCTTTTGAAATTGATAATCTTTAGAGAAATACAGGCAGGAATACAGGTTTTTGTGTCCGGTTGATGGCAATAAGCTCGCTCCATATTACATGGGACTTTAACATAACTGGTGAAATGTAGGGTGTACTATTAGGTGCTGCGTGATGTTATGTTTTTAGCGCAAATGATATGCCTCGTAATATGTAATGGCGTCGATTCTGTTGTGCACAAACTAAACTTAATTTAGGCTATTGCTATCTTTTACTAAAAGGCAGAGCGAGAAAAGGACGGCTATAGCTATGAACTAAGTTAGAGATGTCAAATTAGTTACTTATGCCTTGCGCTTCACCGTGTTTATAGTCGACATGTTTTTACGTGCACCCTTCATTTGTATGGAAATATTAGTTCCAATTAAATTTGACAGCTCTAAATTACGTCCGTCTCTTTCTCGTTTTATTAGAGAGAAGAAGATAACAATCGACACCAATATCCTAATTTGCTTGTTAAAATAACCAATGTCACAGGCAGAAATAAGTCGGTAAAGCTTTATGTCACAGGTTCAGGGTTTCTAAAACTACTTGTTTGAGCTATTATCGCACTAGTGGCCTTATCTGTCTTTTCTGACCTTGCTACAAGCCCTGTTCATGTATGCGTGTTGGTGTGAGAACTAGTATTATTACTTGTTACTTTTGCAAGGAAGTGTCATAATTTAATTAATAGGAATACTGGCAGTGTTTGTAGGTAGTACCTAGTTTATCGATGGATTTAGATATTAAGTTTGTCTCTTTGAAAATAGTTCTTTTTTTATGACTGCCTCGTTGGTTGTCGCAAGCACTACTGCTGAGTATGAGGTCCATGGTCCGATTCCCGGGTCGAGCAAAGTGTTATTGAGTTTTACCATCTGAGATATCTCAGTAGCAGCCATGGAATCTGGATTTGTGACTGGTTGATGGCAATAGGCTCGCTCCCAATTACGTTTGTAGGACTTATTACTGGCGAAATCTGGGTTTAAAATTTGGTAAACCTCTGCCGAGCCCTTTCGGGGATTACCTACAAGCGTATTGTAGTGTTATGTTATTTATGTTTTCTAAATCTTTTTAAAATTCTTATTAGTACCTAGGTACTTAGTAACTCTTCCTTACATGGAATTACTAGATGAGATATTTATGGAAATTCCCAAACGCGTTTTTGTCAGGCGTATTTTAAGAAGTTGTTCACAAAAACTGGTTCATCTAGTTTAAGTCACGTTTAAGCTATAACTATGTTAATAACCGTTTACGAACAAAAACAAATCTGTGTTTCCCTAATACAAATTCGATATAAAGACTCTTTGACTCTTTGAATAAAATTACTCTTCGAGTCTTTGACTAAAGACTTTTTGACTCGTGAGTTTGGAGCACCCTTTATACCTATCTTCCATTAACTGTTAGGTAATTAAAAGCATGTTTACTTTATTTAAATGTATGTAGGTAATGTTACTCGTACTTTAAGCACTTAATTACTAATTGTGAGTCCACGTGACTGTACCTACGACACGTTTCAACTAAATTTATTCATAGATTAGTTTTAATTGTTTACATTTTTCAAACCAGACAATATGGCGACATGATAACAGTACTTTAATTGACTATAATAGGTAGTGCCAGTGGCCCGCGGTCGGAAATCATCACATAGGAACATTTTAATATAGCCTATGACAGTGTAGCTTTCCAATAATGAAAGAATGTTCGGAATCTGTTTGGGATCGCCCAAACGCCGTCTTGAAATAAAACACGGAAGGTCTGATGCGTAGAAAACGGTGGTGAGGATTCTTATTCGGGAGCTGGCACTTGTTCTTCAGGGAGATGTTTCCTCGTAGACTGCTGAGATCGAACTGTGTCGGTTGAAAAAACATCCCCCTTTTTTATACAAAAACTTTACTGCTGGCCAGCGGACCATTACCTCACCCCGCTTCGCTTTATTTATTCATAACATTTTTTACAGATGCCGTGAGCTGGCGAGTCTTTCTTTATTCTAAAGTTTACACTTAAATCTAACTAAATCCGTTTACACCATACCTCTACGATGTCCCATCACGCAACGGCGTGAGGATAAAGAAGCGCACATATATAAAGGGCCCTACCCCCCCGCTTCAGCAGTATAAATACCGCGAGTAGCCCCGCCCACTCGCTCAGTCTGTTTGCGGACATCGTAGCGGTAAAGCGCTCACAAAGTATGGCTTAAAAAACCTTATCTATACTAAATTACACGTAATTATCTTATTCTAAACATGAAGATCCTATTTTAAATATGAATTACGTAAAATAATTAACATAAACTTGTAACAATCAACAATATAAGCGTAAATCTACTCATAAAACAATAATATGCATTCAAAACAATCATAAAACACATATAAACACTCTAATATTAAGTAAAATCACAACATTGACTTAGAAAACGTAAAATAGAAATACAAAAATGTAATTGTCGACTTAGAAAACGTGAATCGAAACCACAAGTCGATATTCGTATTTACAATCACTGTTAATTATCTAGCTATTGCCACTACTCGCGCCCCCGAGCGAGGTTACCTCATGGGTCGTGCACAGAATCGGATCAGTAGTTTCGAAGATTACCCAAAACATACAAACTGTATATCTTAACAATATTAGTATCATTAAAACATATTGTTTTTACATCCTCATTAATTAGGTACTTTGTTTTGTTTAGTTAAATATTGAATTTAATTAAGATAGTTTTCCTGTGTGGTCTTGATAACGATTCCGTTTATCAACAAGTTTTTTTAACCATTTTTATTAAATGATTTGCTGCATCATTTGACTAAGCAATTATTTTTACGCTATAGCTAAGAGGCACTAATTTTAATGACGTCGAACCTACTAAATTAGGTTTTACGATTGAAAGGGGAGCTTCGTGCAAATTTAATCAGCGTCAATATCTGGCAAGACTACATTTAAAAAAGGAGCAGACTTCTATTTTTTTTATTCCCATAAGGCCCTTCTAACCCTAAAATTAGCAACTCTATTTGTGCTGGTTCAAACTTCGTTCGAAATACTGTTACAATAAAGCTCTATCAGCTTGCACTACAAAGCGGTTGTTACGTCAGTCACTGCTGCTGAATAGTGCGAAATGAGTGGTTTTTTGCGATTCACAAAAAATCGATTGATTGGACTAAAAAAGTAAAACATATAAGACTTGCTTTATAGTAGTTCAGTTAGTATGCAAAGTTTCATGGTCTAATTTCAAGCACTTTTTGAATACCACCGGTTTATTGTTCGATTTGGAGGTTACTTTGGTTTTTTTTTCTATCGAGAAAAGTTTATGGAATCGTGTTTTTTTTTCACACCTATGACTTAGCATTAATCCTCAACTTTACCATATATTTATTTCAAAATTAATGCTGCAGTATTTTAGGAGTAACGGAGAATCATGCTAAGCCATTTGAGGGATATATAGCCCTTAACTGGTCAACCAACAACTGTTTTATAGGTTTACATTGTTAATGGTTTAAGTTATGATCTACCATAATCTAAGGTTGTGTAAGTGCAATAACTTCTTACAGGAATGCATCGTAGGCCCCATATACAATTTTTTCCTTCGCCACTGCTCTCAAAACAGCGAAGAAAAACATCGTCAGAAAATCAGCATGTTTTAGAGAACCGAAGATGGTTTTAAGTTGGTTAAAATACTCCTTGCACCTCAGTCTATGTTTATACAATCTGGTAGCTTAGTCGATGAATAATAAATACAATTATAATACTTATTATCGATTTAGATACAATCGCTGGCTGACGCATTTTGAATCATATTCCAAAGATTTATGGTCATGTCAGTGTTGCCAACTATCTGACGTAACATTTTATTTACAGGAAGTGTCACGCCAATAAATTGCTCATTAATGGCAATTTAGATGTTAGGATACGAATAACGAACATTTTCAGATAATGAATTATGCAACGATTCTATTTTTTGTCGAATTTATGCACGAAGTTTCAGCAGTGAGATATTTTGAGAGAAAGACAATGTCTTCCTGCTTTCCATTGCCATGATTAAGTAGTTGTTTTAATTCAGCACTCCATACATAGATCAGTGCCAGACGCCAGTATACAGGAGCACATTAGTTTTCAATACTTTTTTTAAATCGAATAACGACATAATCATGTCATTTCAAAAGACTAAATTATACTTTTCAAATAGGAAAATCCTTACCTTCCCACATATTTTCCAAATGAAGTACAAACCTACCTGAATAAGATTTAGTCATATTCATAGTCTTGCAACACCATTTTGTTTCTGCATTCTGCCTTTATAATAAGTAGGTGGGCCTGCAAGCCACTGATAACATTATCAGCAAACTAATCAATAAAAACCTGTACAATAGTTGAAAGTTTAATACCCAAATACAGCTAGTTAAGTCAATTGAAATGTACGATAAGATTTTGCGATATCTTATGTAACTAGAATCACTTTCATCTTTCCAAAAATTTACAACGCACTTGCAATGAGTTGACTCATAATTTCATAAATCCGATAAGATTAATCTATTGGTTAAAATAATATTATGAGAATAAGTAATACAAAATGTTTATTGTATCTTCTACTGGAATCGTATTATATTTCGTTTATCTACTCATGTGCATAGCAGTGCAATTTGATAAAAATAAACAAAATTTCAGAATAAAGAATGCATGGGGTGAAGTCACCAGTCACTGTCATAATTAATATCAAAAGTCCTCGTTTTTACGTGTTAATTTTATTTATTAAATATGCTATTGGGCAGTGTGCTAAGTGTTTGTAATATACGAGTTTAATCTAAGGATTTCATTAAACGGTCACCATAAAACAAACGATTCGTTTTTATTAAATACACATTAACTAAGTGTGCCTTTATTAACTGACAGCGAAATCTAGTACACATGTACGCCCTTAATTTCCATGCTAATCTTGTCTTCAACTGATGTGTGTCGCAAATGTATGCTCATCGCATTCAGTGTGTGATTTGTCCTTATAACAAAACACAAGGGCTTTGATTTATGGTCAGAGATGACTTAGACATTGTCATTCAAACCGTGATTTGTTTGTACCATAATATACAGGTATAAACGTATTAATACCTATAGCATTGTGAGGAGCTCGTGGCTAAATAATAACAGCCGCTCTGGTCGATCTTTAGGTTAACCCGTGCTAGCCTAGGTTGGTCTGTGGATGGATAACCACCCATTACATACCTAGAGCAGCGGTGGCCCAGTGGTGGCGGCCCCGACTTACAAACAGTAAGTCGTGGGTTCGAACCCAAACAGGCGCATTACTTTGTGTAATTTATTTCATCACCACTGTTCTCAAAATGGTGAAGCAAAAACATTGTGAAGAAACCGGCATGTCATAAAACCAAAAATTCGAAGACATGTGACATCTACCAATACGCACTGGGCCCGCGTGGTGGATTATAGCCCATTCCCTCTCATTGAGAGGAGGCCGTGTCCCAGCAGTGGGAACATTATAGGCACACCGAGTACATACCGAGTTTCCTTCATGCTTCGGAAAGCACGTTAAGCCGTTGGTCCCGGCTGTCATTTGTAGATCTTTAACAGTCGTTAGGTAGTCAGTGGCCTAAAAAGTCTGACAATCAGTCTTACCAAGGGGTATCGTATTACCCGGTACTAACTGGGTTGTGGAGGTCAGATAGGCAGTCGCCCCATGTTCAGCTGCATTCGGTAAGGCTGGTAGCCGACCCCAACATAGTTCGGAAAAGGCTATAGGCAGATGATGTATTAATATAGCATCGTTTTTGTGTTGTTTGCAAATGCGTTCCCATTTTCGCGGATTTAGGTAACAACAACACGCTTTGGATACCAGTAATAGGCTAGTTTCCACCATCAATAAATTGCAAATCTATTTAGTCCGTCAGTTAGTGTATTGGAAAATAATGGACACGTATTTTTTGTAAATCAATGAATATTGACAACGATAAAACGCATCAAAACTCGAGAGTGGGGGCTCGTGACGTCACAACGCACTAAAAATGCACGGCGTGACGTATTGAGAATTTTAAAAGCGTCGTATCTTCGAAAATTTTGGTTTACGTTACAAAATAAAAAATACGTGTCAAATATTTTTTGATAATCTAACTGACGGACTAATTAGATTTTTCAGGACACAAGCCTAATGAGGAGTCACGTGTTCGCATTATTAAATCGTCAAAATTATGTTGTTATTTGTTTATGAACAAAATGGATGTGTTCCTACACTCGTGACATTCAAAATAATTTAGATTCAACTCAATGCAAAGATTCAATAGACTTTAAACAAACAAAAGGTTTTATTAGAGACAATATTGTTAACCGCATTTCCTTTTGTTGGATGCAAAGATGAGTGCATGTAATGAATAAGTGAGTACTAGACTACTCAGCATAGTGACGAATGACTAACGTAGAACTACACGTGACTAGAAACGTGGTTGGTATTGTATGCGCAGACGCCGCGTATCGTTGCACCCACTTCCGCACTCACAAAGCATTCAATTAGTCCAATATGCACTTTTGTATTTGCGAGTAACATGACACTGACATCCCATGCACTTAGTCAACAATAAAAAATAAATTATTCTTATTTGTAGACTTTGTACCCTGTTTAATTTTAATTTCAAAGCACATGCATTTGTTACAAAACAAAACGTGAACAGAACTATGCTGCTATTAATTCAGAACATAGAAAATATTTTTACTTTTGTTGTATTAATTTTCTTTTTTCATTGCGTTCCTTTGTGCAAAAATAAACAGTTTTTCTTTCCTGTCCATTTATAGTGCTGTTTAAATTAATACAAAATTTACCAACGCGAAATCAACCAGGATTTTTTTTTTTACAAAATCGGTCATAAGCCAATTTTATTCCTCACACGATGAAATAGGTACACCACGAGGTTGATAGTAAAATTACCTACATAAACATAAATAAAAAAATAAGAGCTACGTGCCTTTCAGAATTTTGCTGTAAGGTGAAGTCGCCAATAGACGTCCACATGACATTTACTCATTTGCTTATAAATTCCATTGAATTCAATAATACACGAGACTTGCACGTATTTCATCTGACCTGTTTTCAGACTGCATGTTCGTTATCAATGTGACCTTAAGACATCAATAATCTCTTAACTGATAACAGGAGAATTTAATGCCGCTATAAACTCTTACGTTGGTATAAAACATCAAATAAGTAACAGCATCGTAAAAATGTGCCCGGACTCCGGTAGGGGCATAAAAAGTCCAGGTTTTTGGTCCCGTCTCTTAAGATGACCTCCAAAACGGGTTTTAAAGATCTCCTTTCACTGGGGTGTTTTCCTCAACAACTTACCGAGGAAAAAATGTATAATAACGGTCTTGTAATATAAAAACTGTCGAGAAAGTTTTGAAGCTTATAAGATTGATGGATAATTTAAGATAATTATGTCACATCAACTTTAAAAAAAAATGTAGGCAAGTACCTACTTATGCCCTAAAATATATTTTTTATATTCAATTTTGTTATTTTCAATCAGCTGTTTTTCTGAAAACTGTCTTTTTAACATCCTTTTTCTTTCCTGACATGCGAATCTTCACTTTCCTTTTCCTTTTTTGTCCTCACAAACATCAATAAAGAATTTATTTACGACGGGCATCATCGTAAATGTGTGACTCGTATTACACATTTCCGAATTCGACTAACAAGTATTGATAGCCTGTACTTGATTGTGCCAACTGGATGAAGCACGGCAGACAAAAGCAAAATTTTGGCGCCCACAACCGACATGCCATAAATAATTAAACTCTATAAACATGCGAGGGCACGTGTGTAGGTACTTTACTTATAGAATAAATTGTTTCTTAGTTAAGAGTTTAATTGACAAATTATTTAAGCAATTTAATATTAAGTTCGACTGACCCGCATTCAAACGTAGGAATAAAGTACCAAAAGAAGTACAAGTGGGCAAAAACATTTAGCGACCTTAACCTGATAGTGGAAACCGTTTTAGCATACAAATTGTAAGTTTATTGCAGTAGCTGTATCGTATTAAAAAGGTTAAATTAAGTACTTCTAGACAGTGTTATTGCGAAGCTACTAAATATTCCAATCCAAGAGTTTGCCGGTTGTACAGCCCCAGATAGACTGATATTCGTGTCATAAAGACATTCAGAACAAAAAAAAACAAAATCACGTTATGGCTCACCTTATCCTAGACTGCAAAGTTTTTGGCTCTCCTAATAGTATTTTCTCCATGAAATAACCCTTTGGAATATTAATTTCAGTTGGTTATATCGCGGTACAATTTGAAAACGTGAAATCGATTCGTTACAGATATTGTGAAAGCGATTTACAAGGCTTTAAGATGCACATGAAATACTGAAAATGTTAAAAAACGATACATTTAGTACATCCATACTTAATATGTGGAAATAAAAAATAGTTCAAAGCTGCGAAAACAGGAAGTGTCAGTCCTAAGGGTTCACGTAAGGCTTTCCTTAAAAATATCTCAGTTAGTTTTCACTAACTTCTTTTACTGATTTTCATTAGGAGTGAGATGGATCATCTTGTAAATGTCAGAGAGATTCATTAAATAAAATATTTTTGCAATAGTTTTAATTTTTAGTGTGGAAAGTTGTACCCACATTTACCCTCAAATCTCCAAGATAAGACGATGTTATAATAATTCAACCTTAATCATTAAACAAAAGTTTTATGAGCTGCCGGCTATTACTAACACAACATATGTTTTTCTATTTATAGACCTTGAGCAACGAACATGGCACATTGGCATCGTTTTTTCGTCTTGAAATAGATAATTAATGCTAATTTCCTTTGAATATTCAATGCGAATTGTTTACAATACATTAAAAATCACGCGACATTCAGAAAAGCGTTTTCAAAAATATTTGCGCACAATGAAATTTAAAATTCCTATTGACATATCAAATGACGTAATAACTGCTTCCCAAAACAATTGGAATTTACAACGAGATAAAAACAGCAAGAAATATTCAAACGCAATTTTGAATGTAACGAACGATCCTCTACGAAAAAAAAAAAAAAATTAATGAACAAAATTTACCTTTCCTCCTGCCGAAAGGACCACAAAACGAATTTCCTTTTCCAATAATGTTGTCATCGATGCATTTTATTAATTTCGCAACGTCCTCCGATTTGTTTTCGTGGGAGGTTTCCCCCCATCTTGAAGGCAGATCCTCTTGCATGGATTCGGATTTACCTTTAGTGCCTCTAGATTTCTTTAAAACACTTGTCATAATTTCCGTCACTTAACACCATAAAAAAATTAATTCAAAAACACAGCACTTTAATTTAATTGTATTTCTAACACTGAAAAATACGTGTGTAAATACGTTATAGTACGCACACGTAATACGGCGTTTTGTACGCGAACGCGTAACAACCTCGTGCGACAGCGGATTGGCGTGCACTGTGGGTAAATTCTAATTTATGCTACTCGGCGAGCGGGCCGGCCGACAATTGCGACGTACACCTCACGTTGTCGCAGTCCGTGTTGCTAGCTGAAAAAATAATAATTCTACTATGACATAGTTTTGAAAATGGTAGATTATTATTTGAGTAGGTAAATTTCAGGATTGCATTTGAAAACATAACAGAATTTCTTATCAGAATCTAGTTATAGTAAAATTTTCCTTTTGCTATCCGCTCTTTTAGATTTTATCGCATAATATTTTTTTAATTTCCTCTCTGATTTACGGAAGTACAGAGCAAATCTAAATGTTTAGGTAAGATAAATATCTCCTTTCAAACGTTAGTTATTAAAAACATTAATGACTGTCAGATTTCCTTTACAAGTTATGGCAACAGAAATATTCAATGCAGTTCCCGAGATAGCTCTTATCATTGAAGTTATAATGTTACCGTTAACCTTTTAGCTCTAGGTATCACAAGCGACCCAGTAGTGTACAGCCGGTCAAGCTGAAAACTGGACCAACATAAGCTTAATTTTCTAGAGACTTTTGTTCAATTACTTAGGTCAAATTTTCTTTAAACTCAGATATACACAGGTACGTTTCAATCATAGGTGTAGGAGCATATCGGGGAGGGCACGCCACGATAGTGGCGGTAAAAGGGTCAAAGAGGGGACCCTCTTTGAGGAGTGGCTTGAGAGACGCCACGGCGTCCTCACCTTCCGCCTGACGCAGGTCCTCACCGGACACGGTTGTTTCGGGAGGTTCCTGCACCGAATCGGGCGGGAGAAAACGCCCGGGTGTTTCCATTGCGAGGATCGACCGGAGGACACGGTGGAGCACACGGTGGAGGTGTGCCCCGCGTGGGCGGAGCACCGCCGTGTCCTCGAAGTGGCGATTGGCGGCGGCGACCTCTCGCGTCCGGCCCTGGTGCAAGCCATGGTCCGGAGCGAGACGGAATGGGACGCCGTCACCTCCTTCTGCGAAGCAGTAATGCTAGAGAAGGAGGTGGCGGAACGTGAGAGGAAGAGAACCTCACAGCGTCCCGGCCGCCGCGGGAGACGCCCCGGGCGTCGGGGGCCACCACGTGGCCCCCGGCCACCGTAGGCGCGGGCCTGTGGACGGTGGGCTATGGGCTAGCTCGCCGTCCGTCCGTCTCATGACGACAGGCCGTGTCGACGGCGCGTTCGTGTTCCACGCGCGCCTCAAAGAGAGTCAGCAAAAAGGAAGGGGTCCGCAAGGACCGATGCCTGCCGGGGTTGCGGGACTGTTCGAAAGAGATACCGTGGCCCCGGAACACAAAGGGCGATGAAGGAACATGGATGGGTTTTAGTCAGTAAAAGTCTGACACTCCCTCCCGCTCCGCCCAGAGCGGGAGAAGTCATTTGATGATTTCCCATCCGAAAAAAAAAAAAAAAAAAAAAAGAACCTATCGGGGGCCCGATGAACTTCAGCTGATGTCAGTTTTTCTTCTAACTTTTAATGAGGTCTGATCCTCATGATCAACTTAGCCGTTAGACCAGCAACACTATTCTCCAGCCCTTCCCCAATTTACATATTTAGAGTCGACGCAGTACATTTTCTACGTCTGCATTGGTTATCATCTCATTAGTCACTCCCTTCCTAGCCATATCATCCCTATTGGCCTGGATAGACCTTTTTGGCCTTTAGGCCTTTTTTGCTTCGATAGAAGCCTAAATATACTGCACAAGATACCTATCAGTTCAAAAAAATTAAAGATATATGTGTAACAACTTCATAATCACGCACGAGCGTTTGTCAAAATTCTCGCGAAAAGTATGGCGGGTTGGCCGCTCTTAAGTAAGGAATGTCCGTATATCTGCTGTGTGATCCCTTACTTCTCATCAGTAAATGTAGACGTTAGACGCAGATTGAAACAGTAAGTATTACCCCGTTACAGCTCATAAGCTACATTATCTAATACATTATTAATAAACAGTACAGTACTGGATTTTCCAGAGCTGCAACAAGATAGACTAAAATAAAACCGACCTCAACGAACAAAAAAAAGGAAAATAACTTTAGCTTCAGAAGTCGGTGACAAAAAAACTAAATCAATCAATCAAAGGTCACCGACTTCTTAAGCTAGTCATTTTTCTCTTTTTTGTATTTTTTAAAGTCGGTTTTATTTTTTGCAATAGTTTTTTTTTCACTTTTTAGTGGTTCACATGTGCTTACCCCTTCACAGCGAACCGCGGCGTGATGTTATGTTATGAACTGGTGTAAACAATAGACAGACATGAGATTTCAGCAATCTCAGTCCATTTGCTATCATTTATTGAGGAGTTCCGTTGCCTATCTCCGAAGTTCTTCATCAGATCTTCACCAAATTGAAATGGGACTACTCCGAGAAAATACTTTTCCGAAACTTCCCAAATCGCCATGGCGACCAGATTGACGTCACCCCACTGGGAGACGAGATTTAGGGTCAAATTATCAACTCTAAGAGTAGCAGTATCTTTTCTGCTGGCTCTTGCACTGGACAGGTATCTTTCTGCGACTGTGCTGTCATCTGCGTATCCGATTGCACCAAGCAGGTCGTTGATGTGCAGCAAAAATAATGTCGCAGAAAGAACAGACCCCTGAGGAACTCCGGCATCAATGGCCTTATGATCCGATGAGCAGCCTTCTATGACCACTCTGATCGATCTGTCACTCAAGAAGTCGGAAATCCAGTTGCAAAAGTCAGCAGACGGCATCTCTGCTGCAATGCAGGAAGCTTACCCAACAGACTAGCGTGCCAGACCCTGTTAAAGGCCTTCGAGATGTCAAGCGAGACAGCAAGGGCTTCGCCATGTTTCTCGATGGCCTCGCCCCAACAATGCGTAACATACACAAGAAGATCCCCAGTTGAACGACCACGACGGAAGCAATACTGGTGGTCACTGAGGAGCGCATTGTCTTCGAGGTATGCCAGCAGTTTATTGTTAAGTACCCTTTCCATCTCTTTGCACAGTATGGAGGTAATGGCGATTGGTCTATAATTGGCAGGATCGGCACGTTTACCCTTTTTGGGCACTGGCTGCACATTAGCCAGCTTCCAGGACTCCGGCACCACTCCGGTTTTAGCGAGAGGCGAAACAAGCGTGTCAAAATAGGAGGCAACTCTGGAGCACAGCTCTTCAGGACCCTTGCGGGTATTCCGTCAGGACCGCTGGCTTTGTTCACATCTAGACTGCACAGGGCCTTACGGACCTCTTTAATGTGGATTGTGACGGAGATCACATTGCGGAGCCACAGTGAGGTATGTTGGGCAGAATGTTAGAGGCCGTATCTAGGCGCGAATTTTTGGCAAAGATGGAGGCAAACAGATTTGCCTATAAAATTAGAAGAGTTTTCTCTATTTCTCTAGGACATTCCATCAGATCCTGACTTAATGATCATGGGCCCACCTGAGAAGTATACCTTTTCATACAAAAAAGAAATCCAAATCAGTCCAGCCATCTTTGGGTAATCCGGGAACATACATATAAAAAATAAAAAACAAAAAAAACAAAAAAAAAAGGTTCCGACGAATTGAGAATCTCCTCCTTTTTGAAGGCGGTTAAAAACCCGACCAACCTTGGATGTGGGTGGGAAACAGTCTATATTAAAAGTTGACACTGAATTGAAACCTCTTTGATATTTTCTCCAACAACAACCAAATTAAATCAATGCCGTCACTGGATGCCATTTCATAAAAAATAAACAAGCGGTTGCCATAGCAACAGACTTTGTTTTCTCGCCAACGCGGAATTTTGTATTTCAGTTTTTGTGTTCAAGTTTTTAGAGTATTTTGAAGTAGCAGAATTATAAACATGATAAAATTACAGATAGCCAACGAACAGGACCGGAAGGAGGCTCAAAATAGAGAGAGGAGGAGACAATGTGAGCTTGAGAGAAGGTCCAGGATCTTCAATGCGAGGAACAGGAAAATTGGGGTTAGAAACAGTAAAATATTTCGATATATGAAATAGTAATGAGCCATAAGTTAAATACAGTATTATCAACATCATGAAACTTTTGAAAATGTTTACACCTTATATGCTCAGTATGCGTTTCCAGGTGGACGTCCCTTTCCTGGAGCGTCAGGTAGCCGAGAAGCGAGCTGAGCGATCCGAGCAGGAGCGAAAGGACCTGGCGTTCGCTAAACAGATGATCAAAGACAGCAACCTTGCTGTTGTGCTCGAAGCAAGGGAGAGAGAGGTCAGTACTTATAATAGGTATCTTTTTTTTTGCTCGCCTTAACTTTCCCACCCCTGGGCTAAGGCATGCCCCCATTCGTTCCACTCCTACTTCACCACCGATTTATGAGGAAGCCGCAGCGTCCCCGTCTAGCTATCTCAGGGCTCCAGTCTTGTGATATACGGGTCCACAGTTGTGCCAGCACCCGGCAGACATGACCTGCTCAGTCTTATTTCAGTCATTGCCTGAAGAACCAAAATTTTCGTAGCTTAGTTTGACTCAGGTAAAAAGGGTTTAACGAATTTATTTTTTACAAACGCTCAACGCACTGCTAATACGCTCCACTATACCTCGTATCTCTGGTGAAATAGACACCACGTTCGTAGCTTAGCTTCTTCTCTTAAAACAGATGGGTAAAAAGGTCCGTAGTGGCGACCGCATCCCAGGAGGCATAGTGTGGGTAAAACCCCTATAAGACGATATGCCTTGAAAGTCGTGGAAAAACTGCGAATGCGCTTGATTCGGAAACAAAAGACAGTTCATTGTAAAAATGATACAAAGGCGGAAAAATGGTATAAAGTGATCTCCTCGTGTGGTTAGTGCCTGAGTTGATGTCAGAATTTTTATGCCGCTCAAGTGCGTGACTTGGCTGTACATGCCGTCGAGAAATATCTCTCAGGCATGCTGGTTTCCTCACGATGTTTTCCTTCACCGAAGCAAGCGAAAATGATAGAAAGAAATAAGTGTACCTGGTAATGGAAACCTGATGATAATGTCACTAATAAAAACATCTTTGTATTACAACTCTACTCTGGCACAGGAGCGTCGTCGCATCGGCATGGAGATCGACACGTTCCGTCATAAGTTCCAGCGGTATGAGGACCGGCGGGAGTATGATCTCAACGACCCGGAGGTCTTAAAGAAGCAGCTGCCTCCGAGAGCTGGCGATGAAAACCCAGTTGGCATGTCCAGCGCGCAGAAGTAAGTCCAATAACGATATTTGGCCACTTTTTAAACTTGATGAGTTGTTTTGGACTAAGGACTGCCTCGTTGGTTTAGTGGTTACAAATGCGACCGCTGGGCATAAGGTCCGGGTTTCGATTTCTAGACGGACGTTGGGTTGTTCATTGGGTTTTTTCGTCGAGAATTTCGGAGTAGGAGCCACCGCGAAAGCTGGATTTGTGCCCGGTTAATGGCAATAGGCTTGCCCCCCTTACAACAATTGACCTAAATAGGCGAAATATTATATAAATATTTATTAAGTACCCTTTAACTATCTCTACAACTTTAAAAATACAGGTGTAATTGTTATGTCTTCGCATGATTTCCGTAAGAAGCCCGGTTTCCACCACAGGCTCGCAACGACGTTCGGATTGAAAAGGAGCACAGAAATCGACCAATCACATTGGTCAAAATCCGCATCTCATCTCTGTTCTGTGATTGGTCGATCTAGCACGTCTCCTCTCTTCTCGCTCTGGTAGAAGTCTGAGGAAGTACCATTTACTAAATCGTAATACCTAATTAGACCTAATTTAGGCTCTAATTTTTGCACTTTGAAGTGCAAAATTTATTCAAAACCCTAAACCCTAAACTATCGCCTTTATTTTGAAGTGATCTGAGCAGTGGTTAAATAAATTTAACCACAGTTTTAGCAACAAAATCAAAGGAAACAACGTGGTTTCACCGATGAATCTATTAACTTTTTTCAGTCTTGTGAACATAGTTATTTACTTTCATCGATCTAACTCCTTGAAAGATGTTTAGGTACAACTTCCCCTATGACTGTGATTTTAGGGTCACTTCACAACTCATTGATCGATGCCATTCGACGATTTGTTCATTCAAAAGATCACAAATTATGGGATGCCCTACGCATCATCCTCTGACTCTCGCATCGACCGCGACGTGACGCACGTGCTCCCATACTTTGTGCTCTTTTTGTAAGTACAAACCGTCGAATGCCGTCGATGAATGTACCGTGACCGTTAAACGTTGTGATGTGAACAGGTTCGAAGGGGAAGACTTGGAGTGTGAAGAGCGCAAGAAAATGATGGCTGCGCAAAAGAACTCCTGGCTGGAACAGCAAGTCCAGGAGCGACAGGCGGCCCAAGACCAGAGGAAGAAGGCAGAGGCCGCTTACATGGTACGTTCTAGAAGTTTCCATCTAACAGCGTGAACATCTATCACAATAGTCAATTGGTTACCGACAGCGATACAATTCCCCAAGTCACAGGATTGACTCGTTCGTTCGTTTGGGAGCCAGGATTACTCTATCTGTATTACCTTTAATTCACTTAAATTCATGTCACCTAGTCTTTAAGCAATGTTGAAGGTTTTTGTATAACCTAGTCTTTAAGCAATGTTGAAGGTTTTTGTATAAATAAAGAATTTTTAACAATTGATTATGGCTATTGATACTTACTTATATAAAAAAAATCTTTCAATGATTTTGGCAATATATTTAGATTATCGTCGATTAATGAGTGGCGGTCAAGTTAGGAGCTCTCGTTACGCGGTTATTTTCGGTAATTTAATTGACTCCTCTGTCTTTCTGCATTTCGGAAATAGGTACAGATTTTCTCATAGAAATGCTCAAAAATAAAAAAAGGGCATTATTACAATCTTGTTTTACCCAAGGCCTGAAAAGTGTTCACTGTACCAACTTATTCATTATTGTAAAAGTTTTACTATAATGTTACGATACGACCAATGAATGATGAATTCACAAAAACAAACCGCCAAACTCTTCAATCTGTCCGTCAGTTAATTTAGTCCCCACAATCCTAGTCAGACATAGCCTACCTCTACTAGTCTTTAGCCTCTATTTATTTGTAAAAGTTTACTTCAACAATGATGTTTGTTTTTCAAAGATGGCGATCAAGGCTCGCGACGAGCGCGCGGGTGAACTCGACAGGATGGAGCGAGAGTGTCGCTACAGGCTCGGGCAGGCCAACCTCAAGTATAACGAAGCACTGGTAAGTGGTCTTTGTATGAAACATTAGTTCATGGCACCTGGGCAACCGAGCACTGCTGAATACGAATTTTCCCAGAATATGAGAACTAGCTAGTGATTTTTCGCCCCCGTAACTCGCTTATTGCTACTCTCATCGAAATCGTCAGAGCCGTTTTCGAGAACGTGATTACAAATAATAATTATGTACAAATATTGCTTATTAATAGTATAGAATAATAGGCTAGTTCCACCATCAATAAATTGCAAATCTATTTAGTCTGTCAGTTACAGTAATGTGAAAATAATAGACACGTATTTTTTGTTTTTGTAAATTAATGAATATTGACAAAGATAAAACGCATCAAAACTCGGGTCCTCGGGCTCGTGACGTCACAACGCACTAAAAATTATAGCACGGCGTGACGTATTCGAGAATTTTAAAAGCGTCGTATCTTCGTCAATTTTGGTTTAAGTACTTAACAAAAGAAAAAATACGTGTCAAATATTTTTGATAATGTAACTGTCGGACTTATTAGATTTTTTCAGGACACAAGCCTATAAGGATGTACGTAGGATGTACCCGACTGCAGATATATCTACCGGCGGTAGTCGGTACCTACATCCATACTACTAACGTTTTAAATGCGAAAGTAGCTCTGTCTGTCTGTAACCTTTTCATTTTTTGTCTTAACGGATAAGCGAATTAGAGTGAAATTTAACACAGGTAGCAGCAGTAAAAGCATTTTGCAACACACTGCACATACAATGAAGAACCCATCTTTCCTGAAGAATCCTTGTCATTGCCTACAAGACTAAAACTCAATGAACCATTTATTTGTGATTAGACCGCTGAAAGGAAGCAGCTGGAGCAAATTCTTAAGGACCAGGAGGAGGCTGACAATACTGCGGAGATGTTCAACAACCTGACGTCGGACATGCTCACTGAGAACCCTGACGTCGCCAAGAGCTCGCTCGGGAAGAACAGGTCTGTCAGCTTAAAGGTTATCTATCAAAAAGTTCATCGATGTATATAATCGGGGAAATTAAAGACCGAGACTTCATGTCATCATCAGAACTACAGAGCAAGCAGCAGCAGCTGCTGGTAAAGGCGGCATTGTCAACACCTTTCATACCAACCAAGCGTGCCACAGTTTAGACACTGATGACATAAACTATACATACTAACTAACACACACAATAACTATAGAAATGACAGTTTTGAAGATGGTTCGTCACAGTAGATTTGCACTTAATGCATTTTGGCACCACGAATTTCATTAGATCGAAACGAATATGAACTCTCTCGGAATCGTAAAATCTGCGTACTAAGGTATGAAATCTTCTTCTTAGCGTGTCGATGACAATTCGAATAGGCGAGACGACAAAAAAAAACTAATTAGTCCGTCAGTTAGATTTCAAAACATATTTGACCCGTGTTTTTTCTTTTGTTACGTAAACCAAAATTGACGACGATATGACGCTTTTAAAATTCTCAATACGTCACGCCTAGGTATAATTTTTACCTAGTTCTGACGTCACGTGCCCCCACTCCCGAGTTTTGATGCGCTTTATGTTTGTCAATATTCATTGATTTACAAAAACAAAAAATACGTGTCCATTAATTTCAAATACTGTAAGTGTAACTGATGGACTAAATAGATTTGCAATTTTTTGATACTGTCATCATGCCTATTGTGTCAGCACAAAAAGCGACGAGTTTGGCTCTTTCAATAGCGAAGCAAATAATACCTATTTAACTTCAATACGACCTAGATCTGGTTGTAGACATTTTAGCAGCTGATTAACAGATCAGAGAAGAGCTTTTAGAATATGGCGGCATTTTTTCTGCTATAACACGGGCGACACGATTTTGTACGAACTTCGATTCTAGTTTAGCTAATTGATTTTTCATTTTGACGACCCGAATGGCGCAGCGGTAGTGAGGCTGCCTTACGTTCTTAGGGTCCCGGGTTCGAATCCCGGTCGGAGCAAATGTTTGTGTGATGAGCATGGGCATTTGTTACCGAGTCATGGATGTTTATATGTATAATAAGTATGTATTTACAAACAAAAAAGTATCTATGTAGTATATCAACTATCTGGTGTCCACGACACAAGCCTCGTTGCTTAGTGTGGCACTAGATGGCGCTGTGTGTAATGTCCAGCGATATTTATTATTTGATAAAATTCCAGAGCGATCGGCTTCATGTACAAGGGTATGAACCAAGAAGAGCTCAAGAAGTTCTACGCTGCGCAGAAGGAACAAATGGCTGCAGCTAAGGTGAGAATCTACGCCCAACTGCCGTAGAAGAAGTTGGGCATACTTATTTTGGTTTCCTATAAAGTGGTATAGAGCCTTTCTGCTAGACCCATTTGTATTAAGGGACTCGTGGTTGAGTAGGTAACTGCCACAAGGTTCAATCGATCAGGATTGAGCAATGCTTTCCGCGGTCGGCATGGTAAGCCGTTTGCACCGGCTGCATTCGTAGCATTTTGACAGTCTTTGCTAGTAGGAATCCAGAAAGTTTGTCAGTCTTACAAAGGGATACCGTCTTGACTCCATTTGATTTGAATGAATAGAAAACTCAACATAAATGGAGAAAGGCTAGGGGATGACGATGGGGCGCCCCACACCCGCCGATGTTACGAGTTTTTTTTTTTTAGCTAAACCAGCAAGATTTTATTCCGAAATGAGACGATTAAGATCCTAATAAAATAAAGATACTATAGCATCTCTGATTCTACCTGGGGCCTAAGATGACCGCTTCTTCTGATTCACGTTGATACCTTCTTTTCAGGCAAAACGCGAAGCTTTGGACAAGATGGAAGCTGAATGGCAGGCCTTAGCCAAGTCCATCCAGCGGGAAGTAGCTCGACAGGATATCGCAGATACCAGGAAGAGGAAGTAAGTATAAAGCTATACTTCATGACACCGTTCCACAGGCTTCTTCTTTTGTAGGTACGTGTCGATCCCACCCTGAAAGGATTAGTCAGCTAATATAAAGGGTGTAATAGACCCTTGACGATGTACTTGTTACCCCCAACATTGCGATTTTTTTTTTGCTCTGGACCATACCTGGGAACCTTCTGGTTACAGTGATATTGGAGGCCTAAATTTCAACATTTTAAGTTTTCTTAAAAATCCTCTTTTTTAAGGTTAGATACTTTTATTTTAAATCTTCCATGGCCCGTTTACTATTCAATACATCCATCAGCACAATGTTTTGAGTACGTTACATTGAGTTTTTGTATAGTGTCGGATGTAAAGAATAGCACCATCCCATATCTTTCCGTGGGTATCGTAAGAGGCGACTAAGGGAAGTATCAGAGAATGGGCAGCAGCGTTCTGTGTTTTTGTAACAACCGTTCTGCGATCGCCAACCCGCCTGCCAAGCGAGGCGATTATGGCAAACCCGCCCCCCCCCCCACGTTTTCGGAGAAGCCTATGTCCAGCAGTGGATGTCTTTCGGCTGAAATGATGATGACATTGAGTTTTTATCGTACAATTTATCGCCCAAAAAATATGTAGTTTTCAAGCAATATTTTTTGCATAGAGTTCCTTAGATTGATGTTCAGAATGCTTAATTGACGGCTTCGTGGAGGGTCCGTTTACACCTTGTATAGGGAGTATTAACAGAGACGCTCCTTTCATGCCGGCTCGTACCACAGTGACCCACGGCCACGCTATAGGCACGGATGCGTGGCTGATAAAGAACTGCGCAGTCAACGTGGCAAACGTCGCCGTAAACAAACTACGTTGTGGATGGTCGACTGTCCACTGCAGTCTGCTGGGCAAAAACCCATTCTAACTTAGAGAAGGCACCGTCATTGACCATTGAAGGCACAATCAACTCAAACTTCCAATCGCTGTTCACTACTGCACATAAGCTGCGCCTAAACAAACACTGGTCACGATGCTTGGTAATTGCGAGTTCCAAAATGTAACTTTTTCTATTGTCAACAGAGAAATCGCTCGCCAATTGATGGACGAAAACCAACTCATGGCCTTACAGCAGAAGGAGAAGGCGAAATACTTCAAAGAAGTGGTGTACAACAATACACCAACCGACGACTACTACTCGCAGTTCAACACTACCACCAGATAGATTGGGGTAAAAGTACACTCCACCTGATGAAGTGGGGTACAGGTGCACTCCACCAGGTTGTGTTCACGATTTTGGTTGATTTGATTAGTTTGGATAAATCTTTTGCTATTTCAGTCTATATTGTTGTGTGTTAACCCTTCACGGTGCTTTTGACACTATAGTGGCACATGTGACCCCGCTGAGGTACATTTGACCACAATGTGGTGGATTTGACCACAATGTGGTGGATTTGACCCCAATGTGGTGCATTTGACCCCAATGCGGCGCAATTGAAGCTACTGTGGCGCATGTGACCTCAAATATATATTTGTCAATTTATTTTCTTATGGTTTCTGATTGGACTTGAAATCTAGCTCAGTATATTTCTATAGTTGTTGAAATATTTGGCCCAATCAGATACTTCTTAATATACGAAGGCACGTTTTTGCTAGAAATTCAGAGAGGACACTTTAAAATATAATTATTTGCAGTGCTCAAATATAATACTTATGCACAGTGTTAGCATAGAAGTGTTTTTCGATTATTTTTTTTGCAGAAATGCTGTTTATTTGTTTATTTCTGGGTATGTTACTAATTAAACTTTCTTTTTCATTACTTATTGTTTGTTTTCTTAAATTTTTAGATTTCATTAATAGCCTTGAAAACACATTACCTTCTCCTTTTGGGCTTCACAACAGTCGGGCAAAGAACAAGGGACCTAGCTGTTTTGTCGGAATCAATTTTGAGGAATTGAAAGAACAACTATTGGAAGAAAAATAGGATTTATTTGAAAAATAATCTCCAAGCTACAACCATGAATATAAAATCTTTTGATTACATTACATTTAATACTGATAAGAATGTACTACAAAAATTAAATAAGTAATATCACTAGAAATCGCAAATTTAATTTGCTTAAATAATCATTGGCACATGGTGACATGGCACATCAGAGTGAGATCAAAGTAGAAGCGAAACTTCTAAAATATATTTTCCACCTCATAGAATTTTATTCTATAAAATAGTAGGTATATTAATATTATGGAATCAAATATCCCTAGGCTCTTATGTAACAAAATATGTCATTTTGAAAAGATCATAAGAAATATTTAATAAAATAATATAAAGGGTGTAAAACACCTCTTAACGAAACCGTATGGCACTTGTTCTCCCCGTCATTGCGATCATTTTTTTGTTCTACATCATACCTGGGAACCTTCTAGTTACGGAGATATTGGGGGTCAAAGTTCCAACTTTTTGACAAGTTTTTTTTAAAATACAAGTTTTTTATGTAAGATTTTTACTTTAAACACCTCCACGACCCCCGTACTGTTCAATCCATCTATCAGCACAATGTTTTGAGTGCGTTACATTGAGTTCTATCAAAAAACATGATTTTTCACCCCAAAAAAAAAAGTCGTTGCCCAGCAATCATTTTTGCGTAAAGTTACTTAGTTTGATGTACAGAATGCTTGGTTGACGGCTTCGTGATGAGGTCTTTTACACCCTGTATATATTTTGCTCATAATTTACCTAGAAAATTATATGTTAGAACTAACTACAAAAGTTTCATACATGAATTTCATTTTAAATCGATTATTTTAACATTAACACAAAAAATTAAAACAAAAACAATTATTTTATACATTTAAATATAATCAAGGACTTAAAATAATAGAACAGGAGTTGCGAACTTCAATAATTTTTAAATCCTGTAAATTCATAACTTCCTGTTACTGTACTTGTTACAACAATAATGCCCTGTTGGATTTTCAACTTTAAGCGATGACCTGGGCGTTGAAAATCTTTCAGCACGATTATGTCAACGGCCAAACGTTACCCTACGCCTTAGTAAATACATAATGATGACAATATTACATTGATGATATTCTGATCCATCGTACAAACATTATAATTCTGATTGGTGAGTGTTGGTGCATTCTGAAACTTGGCAACGTCGCAAGTCAATTGCAGTTTTGATTAATTCATCAACATCGCTAATTTTTTATATAAATATATATATTATAAAAATACTATTAGGTACATAGTAAATATTACCGTGTTGCACTAAAATATTTATTACCTACGAATTGCAACAATTTTAGGTGTAAAAAAAGGCAGTTCAAAGTTTTCCAAGTGCTGTTTTATACACTTAAAACCAAATACTAAGTAGCATGATATAATTAAATTACTTGTTAAACACTATTATAAAAGGTTTTTCAGTTTTGTTTAAGGTTCAATATATGAAATATAAATGAAAACTGCAAGCCTCGCTGTCTTGTCTGCATAATTGGCCAATGTTCCCAGTTTCTCCCGTCTCTTGCTAGAAGGACGGACCTCAGTCCGTCCTTCTAGCAAGAGACGGGAGAACATTAACACAATTAGCCAGAAATAAGTCCCTTGCGATGCAAGTTCATGATAGAGTCTGCAATGATCCTGGCTGTCTTCCTAAGGTATCCTCCGCTGGTCAGCATAACGATTGGAATGTTGTGCTCTTTGCACATTTCAAATACGAACTGATCTCTCTTTACTACGCCCTGAAAAGGACAAAGTAGTATCATTTATCAAAATAATTTTCGAAGCATCAGTTGTGAGGTAATTGGTGGTCTTGTGATGCGGAGAAAAGAAAGAAAATACATTTATTTGTCATATGCCACAAGTACTCACAAAAATGAATAAAACCTAACTCTAATCAAGACTGTCGTAAGGAAAGTTTTGAGTACGAAAGAGAATGGTTTTATGATCGGAGCAAGACCAAAGAAACGATGGACGGACTGTGAAAGGTGATAATTATGGCTAGAAGGAAGGTGATTTAGATAAGGGACTAATAGAGAATTTAATATGGGAGAGGAAGACATGCTGATGACCCCAAATAAATTGAGATAAGGGCAGTAATATGATGAATTGATGACCACATTATTTAAACAAATTACAAATTCTATCACTAGCGAAACACGAAAATAAGCTCCGCTAGTGGTATTTCAAGAGTGTTATGTGGGCCCGGGCCGATTCCGGCGTGCGACTTTGATCTTATGCATCTGGCCCTGAAATTAATTCGTCTGCATTTTCATTCTCAACTTTATCGATGGAGTAGAAATGCAGAGTTTCTTCATCTAACCGATCGACGGATCGAGTAAAGGCCGAGAAGCGATATCGAAATTTTATAACACCCCCAGTGTTATAAATTTTTATTACTAGCGGAAAATCTTAACACCGCGATTCAGAAATGAGCGTTGAATGTACAACGCCGTCTATCGAGCAGAGTGGTAAACTTTTTGACACACATGGAAACTGTACCGAGATCAACCAAAAAGCAGCATGGAATGGATACTTTTGATATAAAAAGTATATTATTTCTAATTTTAATTCACTTTATGCTAATAACGAAAATATAAAGGGTTTCAAAAACCTCTTAACGAAGCCGAAAGGCACTTTTTCTCCCCGTCTTTGCGATAATTTTTTTGTTGTACAGCACACCTGGGAACCTTCTAGTTATGGAGATATTGGGGGTCAAAGTTCCAACTTTTTGACAAGTTTTTTTTTTAATTACAAGTTTTTATTGTAAGATTAAGTAAGATAAAGATAAGACCTCCACGACCCCCGGATTATTAAATCCATCCATCAGCACAATATTTTGAGTGCGTTACAATGAATGAGTTCTACCACAAAACATGATTTTGACCCTAAAAAAAAAAGTCGCTACCCAGTAATATTTTTTGCGTAAAGTTACTTCGTTTGATGTACAGAATGCTTGGTTGACGGCTTCGTGATGAGGTTGTTTACACCCTGTATGTAAAAAAAGGAACTTACAAATTCGCTGATCCTCAACATTCCTAGTGGGTCTGTGTCCAATATGTCTGTCCCAGCATTGTACACTACAATGTCCGGCTTGAATTCATTAAAGGCTTCTTTAAGATTCCTGAAACAATTAATTACTAGATCGGATGGTCTAGTTAAGACGTAACAAGAACACGTAAACAATACGTTCTCTTAGAACATTCACAAAAATCGAATTACTTGTTTTCTTTTGTCGACCCGAATGGCGCAGCGGTAGTGAGGCTGCCCTACGTTCCTATGGGTCCGAATCCCGGTAGGAGCAAATGTTTATGTGATGAGCATGGACATTTGTTTCCGAAACATGGATGTGTGTATATATATGTATGATACTTATGTATTTACAAGCAAAAAGTATCTATGTAGTATATCAACTATCTGGTGTCCACGACACAAGCCTCGTTGCTTAGTGTGGCACTAGATGGCGCTGTGTGTAATGTCCAGCGATATTTATTATTTATTTATTTATAAACTTAACTTAACAAAAATAGGGCAGACTCTACGGAGAGTCTCCTAACACGCCATCCGAACTATTTCATCTGAGACTATCATAGTCTGAAAGACTGATCGCAAGATTCAAATAAAATAAAAAAAAATAAAAAAAATGTCTGAATATCTGACTTATAAAATGACGAAATATAGAAGTATGGAAGCGGAAGACATGCTGCGCCGACCCCAAATTAATTGGGATAAGGGCAGAAGAATGATGGTGGAGTCTGGGCAGCCGAGGTGTTTTTGAGGTCGCTTGACAAAAGCTGATGAAACTTACAGCCTCAACTTCAGCATATACTCCATGTCCTCGACCTTGTGGCTCAGCTCCACTTTCTTGCGGATGGCCCGCTTAGCCTCCCTGTCTTTGGGGTATATGTACTTGTTGTACATGTCAAATATGTACACTTCCGGCACGTCCATGAAGTCACGTGCGTAGCCGTTGCCCTGGAATGTCATAAAATAGATTTTTGAATAGAGAATTTAGGATTCTAGGTACAAACAGGGTGTAACAGAATAAGCGCAATATGTCTTAGGTGGTGAATTGCAATTTAAAATACATACATATTTAAACTCACACCTTTTTCCCATGGGGTAGGTAGACACCATAAAAACAAAGGAGATAACCCAGATTGGGCTATTTTCAAAAATCCGCGGGCCAACAAAAATAAACGCAATAATTAAATAGAGCTTATAAATATAATCATTTTTTATTATGCCACCCAAGTTTTATACCCAAGTTTTAAATTACACTTTTGAATATAGCCCAAAAATAAATGGCGGCTGAGTGATCTCCTTTAAGGTGAATGCTCCAACCAGCAAATCATCAATACATCCCTCCAAGTTCATAAAGGTGCAGCAATGACTTTGATCTTGAAAAAATCGTTTCGTGACCTCTATGAACTTGGAGGGTTGTATTGATGATTTTGATGATTATAATTCTGTAACTACATACGTCTTACAATCGCGAACAATATTTTAATCATCATACAACCTAGCACTGGCCTGCAAATTGCAAAAAACGTAAGAAAATTTGAATTTCGCGGGCTACCCTGGAGCATCAGCCTTAAAATAAATGTTTTTGGAATATTAAATATACACTAGAAAATGGTACCAACACACAACTAAACGCAATTTATAGGTACCTGATGAGCATCCAAGTCCACAATCATAGCGTTCTGTATCATACGATGGAGAACAAGGAACCGTATCAGCAGAGTGATGTCTGCGTAGGGACAGAACCCGGCGCCCTTGTCGCCACTGCAGTGGTGGAAGCCGCCGCCCACGTTGATGGCCCAGCCTCGATCTAGAGCCAACTTACCCGCCAGAACTGAGCCACCCACTTGATGCCTAAAATAGAAAATCAGAAACTGGTTCATTGTCCAGGTAATAAAGTCATCATCTGTCTATCCTTTTCCCAACTAAGTTGAGGTCAGCTTCCAGTCTAACCGGATGATAGGCAAGTAAACGTATTATCAAAAGTTGAAGCAACATGAGTTGTTAAGTAACATTTAAAAGGTTTTTGTTAGATTGAGTAGCATTAAAAGACCTGCTAAACTGTAATGGACTAGGTGGGCTAGATCTGCAGTATGCCCAATAAGCTGTGTGCCACAATACGCACTTTGTAGAGCATTGACACAGCCAGACCACATAGGAGATGGCAACAAAACCGATACCGGTGGTCCACATTGAGACTTATGTCCAGCAGTGGGGTGATGCAGGCTAACAGTAACTTTGCATTGTGTCAACTGCAGAGTACGGGGTCCTGGGTAGGATCCCCAAGCTCTGCAGTCCAGTTCAGTTGGTAAGTTTTCCTGGGATTTTTAATTGGAATTTTTTCAGTAGTGGCTATAGAACTTACCTCATGGGCTTCAAGTATGAATACTGGACCAGCATGTTTGGCACTAATGCAAGCACTGGGACTTCAGCTATAATAGCTACACGAGCACTCCACTGGAATTGAAATTATAAGCATTTACTTTAAATAGACCAGTTACAGACACTTTGAATTGTCCAAAACAAAAAGATGAAGCTATAAGTTATAATTTCCAACTTTCAGATGTGTGAAATCGCAAGCACAATATAGTAACAAAAAAAAAATACATTAATAAATTGTTAGTATTATACATCACTCACTTTTAAAGATTTCAGATATTTCTTAGTGTGAACAATTTCTAGATCACTCTTCTGTGCTTCCAAGGGTTTGACTAAATGCTCATCTGTTATGAATTCTGCTTCTTTCAAGTGCTGTGGAATGAGTGAAAAAATCTTCAGTTATTTGTTCTAAGGTAAGGTGGCTTGATAATGATTTTAATTATACATTGAAGTTTTTTATTACAGCATCTACGGGAATCCTATTCGATATTCGGCATACTTATATACTTATGTATCTATCATTATCACAGAAAGTTACAAAAAAAGGATTATAAACTTACCTTTATTATATTTCGCCATTTCTGAGCGTCGAAAACATGTAACTTTTCCAAGCCCATGAACGACACATTATAGTGATCGTCATACACCAGAGGCCACTGTCTCTCAGTAATATCGAAATATAAGCAGGAATTACCGCTGGAATCATTAGAAAATGCTATCAAAACACACCATGAGAAACCTTGATGATTTAGTATAGATTGATATGTGATAAAACGACAAAATCTTGTTCATGTTAGCCAAGTATCATATTTCAACACAAACCTTGTCATGATGAACAGAATATTCAAATTTAATTCAAAAATAAACTTCAAAAAACATTACATTTCTGCGACAAAATCTGACACTCCGCGAAACGCAATTTCGATTTTCGCGGATGTCAACTTGACAATGCCAAAAACAAAATTACGTTCAGAAACTACGATAAGACAAATCTTAAAAAAATAGAATTAATTCTGTTATTATTTATACCCACTTTTGTAATATTATTTAGTTAATATGATGTGAATCATTCAATTATGTAGAGAAAACGATTATTGATTTTTTTAATTTGCCTCTATTACATGGGACTTATAAACATAACTGGCGAAATGTGGATGTACTGATAAGTACATCTCTGCCTCGCCCTTCTTGGATTATAGGTGATGTTGTTTTCTCTGATGTATTTCTGAACGTTGTGGTCCTGTCGCATAGCAACCAATGATGACGTTCCCGGGGCGCGAAATGTAAACAAAACGTGGATCCAGAAAGTTGGCGATTATTAAGTTTTCATATAATTTATAATCTTGTTATTAGGTATGTACTAGTGATAAGTAATCTAAGCGTTCATATCGGCCTAATTAATTAACATTTGCAAATATTATGGAAAATACTACTTTGGAAGCACTTCAATCTGAAGTCGATTTTTATAGGGTAAGTTTGTAATTCTTCTGAATATTTCCTGTTTGTTCACGTTGTTCACTATACGATACAGATTCATGACCGCTCAGTAGTACTAACAAACGAATATACCAAAAGGTACTTACCAAATCAACAAGTAAGTAATGTTTTCACATGTTTTCCCCAGCAACGCAATGACAATGCCAAGGCATAACTTCTTTGGTTACCATACCACACCTATCTGTTGAAAATAATGAATAACGAATAAATAATAACGTGTTGATAGATTTAACTTACGTCGCTGAACCGATCGTTTTAAATGTCACCTTTTTCTTCAATTGGCCACCCAATGCCAAGTCTAGGTCTCTTCCAAATCTCTCCACTTTTGGCGGATTTGTATCTTCAGTTTCTTCCAGCCACTTTAAAAACATCGTCAAGGTCCACGTAGTGACTTTTAGGTGGACCAGCATGCATAGCTATTCACAACGCTTCGATTTTCGATTCGGAAAGTCGTATGTCTATCTTTTTTGACATTACGAAATCGAGCGAGATAGACATATGGCTTTCTGAATCGAAAATCGAATCGAAGTGTTGTGAATAAGGGGCCTGGACGATGTCATTCATCCGTCCCGCCTGTGGACGCCACTCCAGCGTTTTCGTCTCACCTAAGTAGTATTAAACCGGGCATTCTAAACTTGTAAATTCACAGCATAACCAAACCGTGGTGGAGGAAGAAATAAGATCATTAATCTCTGACAATCAGAAGCTGTCCCAGCAAGTTGGGATGCTGCTCAAAGAGAAGCTGGATGTTGCCAGAGCTAACAGTCACAACCAGGACAACAGTAATGAGTTGGAGGAGCTGAAGAAGCAAGTCTCTTCTCTGGCTAAGGTTTTAACTTTTATATTCGCACCCTATTGTTACCGTTTAAACTTTTTTCAACAGAAACAAAGCTCTTTGATATTGTTCTCATTCTTCGGGTTCTTACAGACGAGCGGCACGTTGCCAACGGTAAATAAACTGCAGCTGTCGCCAACTGTCGACCAATCCCGTCGACGCGTCTGCGGCAGTCGCCAAAACGTCGATGGCTGCCGTCGACGGTTGGCGACGCTTGCAGTTGTGGCGCGCCGTGTAAATCTATTGCAGTTGGAGTCGACAGCTGCAGTTTATCTGCCGTTGGCAACGTGCCGCTCGTCTGTAAGAACATAATTAAGTTTAAATGTTTTTCCCAAAATACAGCTATGCGAACGCCTTCCATCTTGCGTCGTATGTCATGCCACATGTGCACTTGATGTACCTACAATATGACTGCATTACTATAAAGTTCTATTTTTTTTTAAACATTGTCCCACACTAGTCCTATTGTCCTATAATCTCTTTTTCAGGAAAGAGACTCGCTACACGTGCTATGGCAAACATCGCAGAAGACTATAGATGCACTAGAAACTGAACTGAAAACTTATCAGAGTTATGATAATAGGGGAAAACAGGTACCTACATGTTCTTATATGCACACAGGGTATAGGGGCGGTTCCAGATTACCGTATTTTCGGAACGTATAAGCTCGTCTTTGGAATTTGTACGGTTCGAGCTTTGACGCGCTTATAAGCGCGAGCTGTGAGAGACTCATCCTCGCGCGAACACGCCAGAAAACACGCATGTGCGCGCGTTCGATTGTTTTAATAGCAAACTGCAAATTAGGCGCGCGTGAGCCGAGACAAGAAAAATTTGCTAGTCTGAAACCGCTCTAATACGACTACTCCAGTCATCTCTGCTAGATAGAAAGGACTGCACCTAATACCATGCAATCACCCATTCAGAAATAAAAACTTAAAAACGCAGACTTTTTCAGTCCACTTTGCTTTAGGGCTAATGAAAACGTCACGGGCATAATATTAGTTGATTATAGTCAACGTTTTGGGTTTATATAATTAAGAAGAGATATTTCCTAGTACTCAGATTAAGCCTATGGATATACATATATCTATCTCATACTTACTAGCTTATGCCCGTGGCTTTGCCCGCGTAAAGTTCGGTGATTAAGTATCTTACGGGATGGTAATACCGGGATAAAAAGTATTGTAGTGATTGAGTTACAAACATCCATCCATCCAAACTTTTGCCTTTAAAATATGTAGTATAGTACCTACTAAAATTTTAATGACAAAAAATATTACAGAGCTCAACAGAAGAAAGAAGAGATTTCGAACTAAAACTCGAAACAGCATTAACAGACTACATCGAACTAGAAAACAAACATAAAGACTTACAAACGAAGCACAGTATACTAGAAAACGACTTGAAAATTAGAGAAAAAGAGATAGCAACATACAAAGAGAGAGGCAAAGAGTTAGAACAGAAGTTGAGTGACGTCACGAAGAGTTTGGAAGAGCATAGAATAAATTTGGCGCTGGAGAAGAAGATTACTGAAGATTTGAAGGGACAGTTGGGGTTGTGTCAGAAGGAATGCGTGGAGAAAGTCAAGAAGGAGGCAGAAGCCAAATCAAAAGTAAGTGTCTCATAATACCTGCCGGGGCTGCGGGACTCCTGCCGGGGCTTCGGGATTGTTCGAAAGAGATATCGTGGCCCCGGAAAGCAAAGGGCAAAGAAGAAACATGTATGGGTTTTATATAGTCAGTAAAAGTCTGACACTCTGACGCTCCGCTCTGGGCGGAGCGGGAGGGAGTGAGCTTATTGTTGCGGGAGCGTGGCTATTGCTATCAACCAAGCACGAATCCTGACTCCGTGGCTGCTACTGAGAAATTCCTGATGGAAAATGACTGGTCGAATCTTGCACGTCTCCTCACCGCTCTGCTCGTTTCCGCACCGCTTCGCTCGTCTCCGCACCGCTCCGTTCGTGTCCGCATCGCTCTGCTCGTCTGACCACCGCTCCGCTTGTCTCTGCTTTGGTAGCAAGAGGGCCTTAGGCTGCGGGTTCACTGAGGCGGAGCGAGGCTGCGGAGCGGAGAAACGGAGAAATATTAACCATTAGGATTGCATACTGGAGCGGAGCTGAGATTTTATGCTATCCTATCGGTTAATATTTCTCCGTTTCTCCGCTCCGCAGCCTCGCTCCGCCTCAGTGGAACCGCAGCCTTATTGTTGAAAATTCAGACGTAGTGCCTACTTCATTAATTTTGTAACGCTTATTTTAATTCCAGGTTGCAGAAGCATTGCAGCTATACGATGTGGTGTCGAAACAGAAGAATGAGGTTTACAAAACTGTACAGGAATTAACTAGTAAGTTTTCATTTAGAATATTTAATGTGCGTACCCTATTGTACAATCATCACTTGCTTCGTTAAAGAAAACATCATGAGGAATCCAAGCCGGCATGCCTGAGAGATATTTCTCGACGGCATGTAAAGCCAAGTCAAAGGTGGGTGGCATAAGAACTCTAACACCAAGTTAGGCACTAACCACACGATAAAGAAGAAGCTGGCGTGGGAGTTAATCATAACTGGTAAAATGTCGATGGTGTACGGTCGAACAAGCTATTTGGTTTACAGTGTAACGCACAAATTACATTGTAAAATGTAAAGCAAATAGCATCCTTAAATTATAGCATATTATTATAAATAAATATAAAATAAATATTGCTGGACATGAACACACAGCGCCATCTAGTGCCACAGTAAGCAACGAGGCTTGTGTCGTGGACACCAGATAGTTGATATACTACATAGATACTTTTTTTGTTTGTAAATACATACTTATTATACATATAAACATCCATGACTCGGAAACAAATGTCCATGCTCATCACACAAACATGTGCCCCAACCGGGACTCGAACCTGGGACCCTAAGAACGTAAGGCAGCCTCACCACCGCTACGCCATTCGGGTCGAGCATATTATAGCATCCTCACCTGTACCGAACCCTTCGGAGGGTATAACCTGTTAAATATTTTGCAGGAGAAGTCTCGCAACTAAAACATGCATTATCATCCACAAGACGGGATATAGAAACTTCCAGTAGAAAGGAATTGGACGAAGTCAAGGAGAAGTACAATGAAAAAGTAACGGATATGTTGCAGCATATCAGGAACTTGGATTCTGAGTTAGTGGAGAAAGGGTTGCTGCTGAACAGGACTATGAGGTATCGTTTGTATAGTTTTTTTTTTATAAAAGAACGTTGCCCCACACTAGGAATGTCTCCTGTATCATGGGTGTGTTTTACAAACATTTAAACTCACATACACAAACAGCCAGACCCGGAACTACCTGTAGGTCATACAAATATTTGTTCCTTGTGGTAATCGAACCCGCAGCGCAGCAGCCAATCGCTCAACCACTGCGCCAACCGTGCCGCCAAAAAAATCTTAATTTATCTTCATATTTTTTGTCGCCATTTCTCAAGCAGCAACTTGCCAAGACATTCCTGCGATTCTCTCGCTCGTGGAGGCGGCCCCTAGAAGGTTACCTGGATGGGCTCACAAGGGCCCAACCCTTTGTTTTATGTAAAAAACTAAAATTATCTCACCTCTATTCATAATGGTTTATTTTTCAGAGAAAACAAAATACTGCTTGCAACGAACGAGAGTTACTTGAAACAGCAGAAGGATTCTCTGAAGTCGGTAGACCCAAAACTGGCGCTAGCAGAACAAAGACTCGAAGCTATGTTTCAGGAGTTGGTGAGTACAGCTTCCATGACATGCATAACCGCCCTTTTGAAATGGGCTTTGGCAGAAACTACTCAATACAATGCCACCTGCTACAAAGAAATACTGCCCCGCTTCCCAACGGGGTATTGCAGTAGAAGCCCAGTTACTAATATTACAAAATATAAATTTTAAATCTTACTTATTGACGCTGACTCGTAACCCTGCTGATTGGTATGGACCATTAAACTGCGTTAGAAGGAACATATCAAATCGGCTATCAAATAATTCTTTATTTCGAACAATTAGTGACTGAACTAAGTTAGTGGCAAGACTGGTGATTATAAATACTTTTTCTCAAACATGCTTGGAAATTTGAGCGTTATTTTGACAACCTTCTTCGAGATAAATCGCAATTGCTGTACTGGCCAGATACATGCGACCAGCGGCCGGCAAAAGTTGTATGAAAATCCATATTTGTCGTGTTTAGCGGCCAAATAAATTACATGGTAAACTCATCTGTCGTGTTATTTAAAAATGGAACGATCTTTTACTCTGAAACATGGCAACCAAGGAGGTAACTTATCAAAGGTTTTGTTTAAATTCGAATTGGCTTGCAAATAGCAAGTAGTTTATTGAAAAAAAAAAACAAATGAACGCTCGCCTAACGCGCGAAACTCTTCAACGCGAGAGTTTTAATTTCCTCGCATTATTTGAGAAATTAGTAATGAGTATTATGCAAGCCTTGGCCACAACTTTGCATTGATGGACTTACGTAAGTGTGCCGAGGCGAATCTTCCATGCGAGAGCGCCATGATCCGGGAATAAATCCCCTATAGCCCTATACCATCCACCAGCATTCTCCAATCATCCCGCGACCATGGCGCTTGCAACCTGTAGAGACAACCTGAAGATATCCCGTAACTGACAGTATAACTATACTGAAAACAGTGTTTAAAACTATCATAATTGCATATTACATTCAGGTATCGTCAGAAAGGCGTAACATCCAACTAGTCTGCGAGAAGCAATGCCTCGTGACAGACGTGCAGAGGATGCAAGACATCTACGCGAGGGAGACCAAGAGACGGGACTGGGAGGAAAAACTGTTGAAGACGCAGTGCGATGAGCTCAAGTAAGCTCCTTCCAGCCTGAAACCTATTAACACTATTTAGCATGTAATACCGCTCTTACTGACTGTCAACCAATTTTCAACCTTATAACCCAGGGTATACGGGTGAAAAGTAGTCGACCCTACATTCATCGAGGTACATTGGCGTAGCGTTATTCCTATCACTGTTGCACAACATGGTTACTAAGAGACGTCATCCTAATTCCAATATGGCGGACTCCCAAAGATGGCGGACTTATTATTATTTTTTATGCATTCCCGTGAAACTGGAATCAAATGAAAGGGTTTGCTGAGAAGAATAGAGCATACGTACAAAAAGCAAGTTTATACATTCCAGGTTGCAAGTGGAACATCTCCAGAAGTCGTTAGATGAAACTCACGAGATGGTCAACAAGCTACAGAATATGCTCGCTTCTAGAACGGAACTCAACCAAAAGTATGTAAAATCGTTTATAATATGGAGAATTTACGTAGCATAACATCCTTTATAGAACTCCTACATTTCACCAGTTATGTTTATTCCCATGTAATAGGGGGCGAGCCTATTATTGACAAATCCGGACTCTGGGGTGCTACGGAGAATTTCCTGACCGAAAAACCCAATAACACTCGCGATTGAACCACTAGACCAACAAGGCAGTAGTATGAAATCTTTTCTGATTGAAAAACTTTCAATTTCACAAGAGCCTTTTAAACTTGCAGAATGGTGACGACAAAAGAAGAGGAAGTCGTAGAATTGAACAAACATTTGGAAAATCAAATGGAACTTAGTAAAAAGTAATATTATTTAAAAATAAAATATTTTATCATGTACACTCGAACCAAGAGTTTGGTATACAGGCAAAAATATTCATCTTTACACTACAAAAATTATTTTTATTTCACACTTACGACTAACACTTAGCCTTAAGGGTTTATAGTTGCTGCCAGGTAAGATGACAATAGCGGTCATTGACCCACCTACATTTTATTAAAGTTCTTAACTTTGAAAACCAAAACTAGGCCTGTTCAAGTCTCGAATCGTCATATATCGTGATCTTCAAATTTTTTTCTAAAGAAAAACTATACATAGTTCATTCATTTCTTTCGTTCGAAGATATATTAGCGAAAGGGTAATGACCGCTATTGTCATATTAACTGGCTGGCTTAACACCAGGCTGTATCATAAATGTGTTAGCTAGACAGTTGATATTTTCACAGATGATGTATTTCGGTTGCCGCTATAACAATAAATACTAAAAATAAAATAAATATTTAAGGGGGGCGTGCTTCCATACAACAAACGTGAATTTTTTGCGTTTTGTATAATGTTGTATAGCTAATGGTACGGAACCCTTCGTACGCGAGTCCGACTCGCACATTTTTTCAATTTTTTTTTCTCGCCGGTTTTTTAATAACCAAAGACTGATCACAGACCACGGACTGAATACGTGGTAATCAAAGTCGGTGTCCCTGTGTAAAAGAGTAATTTAAACGTTTACGTTCGTCTACATCTTCAGCACAACCACTATTGCGGTTCATTTATTATTAATGATTTTGACATTATTGTTTATGATTTTGTCATTTTTATTATTAATTATTTTGACATTATTATTAATCATCAGTAGTAGTGTTTATAGATGTGTATGTATTACTAACAAATTGGATTTTATGATCTGTTAAATAAATTATTTGATTGATTATAAGTAATTGCAAGTTTATAGTAATTGCCTGTATAATTTAACCATTATGTTCCCAGACGTTCCCGGAAGGGAACAGAACAATGGCTTTTTAATTGTGTCTGTCATTACGGCTCTTCCCAGACGTTCCCGAAAGGGAACAGAACAATGGCTTTTTAATTGTGTCTGGCTCGGAAGAGGTTCATCTCTTTGTTTGACTGTACACAATAAAAAGCAACAATAATGTTGGACTTGGACTTTATTCAGTCCAATGTTGTATATAATTAAAAATTGAACTAATTATAATTCGTAATTCACAGATGGAAAGAATCTTACCTAGAAATGACGGAGAAACTAAAGAAGAAACTTGATGAAATGCAGAACGAGAACAAAGAACTTCGCTCGAAGTTACAACTGCCTTACATTGGATCTTCTGAAGACAGCAATAGCTAACGATTTTAATAGGCATTAGTAGTATATTATAACACTATACGGGGTGTTACAAAATTAGCGCAAAACCTCTTAGGTGGCGATGCAGACCATCAAACCGGACAACTTCCCTAAAAAGAGTCTGAAAAAATTTACGTTAGCCGATGCGATATTTTGTAAGGAATGGCCATTTTTTTGTTTTGTTTTTTTTTTCAAAACATTGGTGGTCTGAATCACCACCTACCTATGAGATATTGCGCTTATTCTATTACATCCTGTATAAACTTGGCAGGGGCTGTCATAAAACGTAGGAGCGAGAAGACACGATATCTAGAAAACTTAACTAGTAACGATTCCCTATCTTTGTCACACATCTTATGACGTCTGCCGTTTAGTGTAGTTATAGAAATAGAATAATATATTTTATTGCCAGATGCACATAACTGGCAAAGTTGAGTGCAGAGCGGTTTTCAATGCCAAAAGAATATCGACATTGCACACGTTTATATAACGTCGAAAACTAAAAAACTTTGCTCGTACCTTTTCATCAATGGTTTTGATGATTTTATTGTGTTTTCGCCTCTATGTCAACGCATGTAATGTTGAGCTTTGTTTGTTAGCCAAGTGTGCCCTTAGGAATTTTAAGATTGCAATATTATTGTTTTGTTACTAAGTGACACTTATATGAATTCCTAAATAAAAGTGCGCTGTTGTATTTTCAATCCTCGACTCAGCGCATAGAGTTGTAATTTAAACAGTGCAATAATGCTTTCACTTTGGTTATTACTACAACGCTCATGTTTTGTGGTTAGAACTAGGTACATATTATTTTTCTATAAAGGAATATGCGACAGTTTCATGTAATGGCTACCTCAAAAAAATGTTTTCCTTGTAGTTTAAGGATGCTACCTCAGTGCAATATAAATAAATATACTTTTTCATTATATTTTAATTTAGTTTTTTATTTAATTCCAAGAAACTACTTGTCACTTTTGTGGAGAGAAATACAGTCACTTCATCTAAAATACTTGCATCCAGTTAGACTGAACGCATCCGGTTAGACTGGAAGCCGACCCCAATAAAACTTGGGAAAAGGCTAGGTAGATGATGATGACTTAGACTGAACGCCAGGCCCGACATAGGAAAAACAGATGATGAGAAACACTTGCCACTCCATAGTCCAGAAGTTCATGAACGTCAAAATCAATCCAAACATTTGTTCGAAGTGTATATTTTCAACATAAATATAGATCACAATGTGACTCTTATCACTTGACAATAACGTATATATATAGTCGTAAATCACGCCGCCACGCACTCGGAGAACATACTTGGGAACCAGTACAGCGTTTCCTTGCTGTCCTGGGAATCCACCCACGCGAGGCCTTCTTTCACCATGTGGTTCAAAGCATTTTGGGCTCTTGTCTCGTTCCAACTGGAATGTTACAGAATAATTATATTAAAACAAAATGACAATTTTATCTTATATCAGCTATGAAATCTGACAGAAGTAGTGATATTTTCGGGGCTGCGGGACTGTTCGAAAGTGATACCGTGGCCCCGGAATACAAAGGGCGATGAAGGGACATGGATGGGTTTTAGTCAGTAAAAGTCTGACACTCCCTCCTGCCCCGCCCAGAGCGGGAGCAGTCATTTGATGATTTCCCATCCGAAGAAAAAAAAGTAGTGATATTTTTATAGACGTAGAACATAAATTAAGGTTTATAAAATCATAACTGTTACGTAAGGAGGAAGAATAAAAATAGAAGAAAAAAGTTGCATGAAGCTTCCACTCTCCGTTTTTCTACGTGCTAATTAAATTTAAAAGGAAAAGAGCTTATTTTGCACAGGAACATGACGCTTTAGATTTTCTTGGCTGGCCGCTATTTTGAAAATAAAATAAAATGGCGGCAGTTAAGCAGGTAACAACATAATTAAAAGCCCTTTTGCACAGTTGTTACACATACACCAGAGAAAGTTTCAGAAAAAAACAAAGGATTTGCAATGCATGGCCGGGGCACAATTAGTATTACATAAAAATCATTTAATTTCACTGATTATAGTTAGTTAGTTTACTCACCCTAAATCATCAGTGAGTATACTAAGGGAGACCCACGCCGTGCCCAAAGCACTTGCTTTCTGCAGCACCAGTGTTTGATCCAAGTTCAGCTCACCAGGCACTGACTGAACCAACCACTTCCCTTTGCCTATAGGTACCACTGTGAATCTGAAAATGATTTTAAAAAACAGTGAAATAAGTTAGAATGATAAGCACCCCACCAATGAGACCAGGCTTCCCTTGGGTTAGTGGACTCATAGAAACGGGGCAAATAAAAATTTTTCATCAATAATTCTTTATAAGTGACCTGTTCCTTACATTTTGTCCGTGTAGGTATTGCACTTTTGTAGGAAACAGAGCAGAGTTTTTTTGGCAATTTTACTGATGAAAAATTTCTACTCGTCCCCAAGTAGAATTTTTTTGTTTACTGAATACTTGGTAATGGTTTTCGCATGGTGTCCCGTCCAACCTGTATACATAAAAAAACCCTCAGTAGTTTTATTTCAGCATTAACTGCATCAAAATGTTCTTACCCATTCCCAAATATCCTTAATTTCTTAACAGCAACCAACAGGTCTTCATTAGTGATTTCCTGGTGAACCTTGCCCCTTCCTCGGGCAGCAATGAGCCTTGTTCGCAGTTCCTCCAATGTTATGAGCCCACCATTCTTGTAGTTTGTAGCTAAACAAACTTCTACTATCTGTACTCCTATTTCATAGTAAAAATCACCAATTCCTGAAAGGTGTAAAAAGCTGTTTTAATTGTAAGAATTTTAGTTTGAATATGACTTGGGGTGTGAATTTAGTTTTATTAGTGAAGAATAGGCTTGTTGACTGAAAAAATCTAATTAGTCTGTCAGTTAAATAATCAAAAAATATTTGATGTGTATTTTTTCTTTTGTTACGTAAACCAAAATTGACGAAGATACGACGCTTTTAAAATTCTCAATATGTCAAGCCGTGGTATAATTTTTAGTGCATTCTGACGTCACACGAATTAATAATTAGTTAGAGTATTGGAAAATAATGGACACATAAATATAACTGACGGACTAAATAAATTTGTAATTTTTTTATACTGTCCTCATGCCTATTCAAGGAAGTGTGGAAAGCTATTATGGGAAAGACTTTTGCTTTGCAGAAACACAAGTGAATTGAAAAAAAAACAATTCCTATTAGTGTCTGCTCCAGGCTCCTACTCCAATATTTCTTAACTTAATGTTGTAGACTTGTAGTAACAATCATAACTTCATAGGGGCTGCCAGGGGGGCACGAGATTTTTTTAAGGGGGTTCTTGCTTATGTTCTGTTTTTGTTGATTTAATTTTGTGTTAAAAGGTTTTTTCAATTATGTCAACAAAATTAACTATATTATAAAGAAAATCTAACCAATCTGCAATAATTATGATGCTGACTTTTTTGAAATCTCACATTTTAGATTTTTTGAAGAACTAGTTGTATCCGAAATTAAAAAAGAAAACCCCTACAAATATTTTTTTCTCAGCCTCCAAGCCGTCCTTTTGAGCTCCCGTAGCTCGCGACGCCTTTGGTAACAATCAATTAAATAAAGTTAGTCAGGAGAATTATGTGGTCATTGTGGTCATTTATTTAGCTGTACTTACTATCAAATAATTAACTCTCTAATAAATGATTGTTTTCATAGTACCTTAAAACATTTCAATCTGTCTAAGGTTGCATTGCATGTGACAGAAAAGCTTGTCAGTCGTTCGTTAGGGCTAAAAACAAAAAATATAGAAAATAATTAAGTACAAACCTAACACCGACCAGAATCCTTTTCCCGAAGCTAAAGGATCCACACCGATAGCCGCGCACATCTCCTGGAACTGCCTTCTAAACTGAGCGTTCTTCTTTATCTCGTTTTTATGTTTAGTCGCGAATTCTTCTAAGTTCTCCCTAAACACTTCCAGTTGTTTGGACATCTGTTGAAACTGATTTTCTTGGATCTCTGAGCCTTTTTCTCTGTATTTCTCTTGTTCTAACCTCTGTTTTTGTATGGCACCAACTCCTGCTCGACGCCTCATGATTGCTGTTAAATATTATGATACTTTTTGCATTAAAACACAAATGCTATTTAGTCCTCCGCCTCTATTTTTATATTCATTACACGGAATTAGATTAGTATAAAAAATCATGTCATCATCACTCAACTCCTCGAACTTTGACATTGACATTAATGATCACAGATTCACAGAACAGCCAGCACCAGATAACACAGAATAACCAGGCGACATTTCACCATTCGTAAATTCGTAAAAAACAACTACTGAGTTTATTTTGGAAGTTCTGTAACCAAAATAAACTCAGTAGTTGTTTTTTTATAGCACTTAGAAGGTAGATGGCGTTGTACTAAATTAAATCAAACGGCATCATGATATTTTTCAATGAGGAAGTAGCTCAAAGAGTAGTAATAGTACTATAAATACTCTAAGTAGAATACTCATGGTTCGGATTCTGCAAAGCATTCAAGCTCCCATATTATTATTATACTCTTTGCATTCAAGACTCTAATCTAGAAGTCACAATAACATAACAAATAACAGTCTGGAGAACCAGTTCTATGTTGACACCGTAATCACATGACTCACACGCATCCCGTAAATCGGCGCAGGTCGCAGCATTATTATTTTATACTTCTTTTAAAAGAAGAATAAAAATAAGTACCTATAATAGAGTACCCATGATGCTTGCCGGGCAATCCACGGGACCGGTCAATGATTCAACACTTGGGGGAGACCTATGTCCGTCTTTCGACTGAAATGATGATGATGATCATGATGATGCTTAGTTGCTTACCTACTTATTCCTAATTATTTCAATATTTCAATGTATATATTTTCTTATGGGACTTATAAAAGCAATGCGTAAGTATTACATTCCTACCCCATCCTACCTTATTTGTTATTTATTAATATCTGGACCATGAACCTAGACAAACTCTTCGCACACTTAATGTTGCATAAATCTGCTTTAGCCTCAAGAAAAATCAATGATACATTATCTAAAAACGATTCGCACCACCATTATAAGCTTCTACATCTCATTCTCTCTACTAAGAAAACAATTAACAACAAATTATCATTCCAAAAAAAAAGTAGTTTTTTGAGAAGAACAATAAAATAGATAAAAAAGAAAGTACCATCCCTGGTGGGGATCGAACCCACGACCTTTGGATTAGAAGTCCAACGCGCTATCCTCTGCGCCACAGGGACTGATGAATGACAAGTCAAAATTACTGTTTAGTACATACATTAGTGAAAGTTAATCGTAAACATGTACCGAGTTTAATTATACCTTTGTCTAAATATAAACAGATATTTTTTCAATTTATTTCACATTCCATAAACCACATTTATGAACAATTTTGTAAAAAAAGTATTATTGAATTATCCGTTTGTCCGTTGTCGACATTTTCAACCGGAAATGTCAACAGAACAACAAACGTCAAAAAGCTGTGTTTGGGAAGTTTGAAATTACCAGTGAACTGATAAATTGTTTGGCATAAAATTAGAATGTAGGCATAATTTTTGATCTATAGAATTACAAAACAATAAAATGGAAAGTGGCACTATGCATGAAGCGAAGCCTGCTGCTTCAGAAACCGAGAATGTGGTGAACACCGATTCTGCAGAATCTTTTCAATCGTTCATCTATGAATTGTTTGAAAAGAATGGTATACTCAACGATTTGAGGGCGTACTTACGTGGCCATATCGTTAATGTATTAAAAAGTGCACAAACAGGTAAGAAATCATTAGAAAAGTCCCTTGATATTTTTCCTACGTTCTATTCCCGGCGTGTCACATTCCAGTCATCCAGTAACATGAAACGCAACATTTGAAGCATTAGCAAAAGCTTGGTCTCTCTTGTCTACGAACAAATCACCATGTCCCATCCTTGTTCTGAATTCTGCATTTGTTTTTGTTTACCCAATTTACCGATAAACATCTGTTGCCTAATTGGCAAAATATCATCTACTCGAGTTTCTCAGAGAAAATAAAAATGATTAGCATCCAACATCAAGCATTTGGTTGGTAATATGCTTGAAGATCCTGCAAGAAGTTTTTGTTTTATTTGGCATCTCAAAAAGACACTAACACCACAACAATCAAAATATTTCAGTAGGTATTTATACAAGGAACACCATCATAACAATCAAATGATCTATCTTCCTCCTCCTTTTCCTCTCAGAAACAGATTCAAGGTAGCACACTACAAATAATGCTTTCTAAGGTCTGAGATATAGTAATTTAAATTATATCAATTTTATTCCAAGGTGATCCTCCGCCCTGTCAGAAAAATTTCACGCAGCGCTTGGACCTCACATATCAAGCTGTAAACATTTTAGTAGCTGAATACCTGATGCGCTTAGTAAGTAACTTAATACATTTAATTTGAATACGAAATATACTTTCAAATCAGTGAAGGAAAACATTGTGTGGAAACCAGCATGTCCTAAAAAACATAATATTGTGTGATATACGCTACACCACAGGTGGATTATGGCCCACCCACTACTCACAGAGAGGGGCCTAGTCCCAGCTGTGAAATCATTGTAGGTTGATTATTTAATAACTATGTATGTAAGTATAAAAAGTATGATTTTCTTTTTTTCTTTTTCGTGTGGTTAGTGCCTAACCTGGTGTCAAAGTTCTTATGCCACTCTTGGGCCTCTGACTTGGCTTTAAATGCTGTCAAGAGACATCTCTCGGGCATGCTGGTGGTCTCATAGTTTTCCTTTACCAAAGCAAGTGATAATTATACAATACGCACATGAATCCCAAGAATTAGAGGTGCACATCTTGGATAAGTGGAGACTTATGACTTGGCTGTCACACCACTGGGCTATCACCGCCTAATATGTTTGTAAACAGATCAAATCAGGGTAAACTTAAGTATTTAACTATGTTACCAACCTTGAATTGGTAAACTGTTTACCAACTCAAGGTTGGTAAACTGGGTACCTAACCAAAATAGCATAGTTCCAATAGTTCCAAGTTTTGATTGATTGCCAAAAACTGTTGTTTCTATTTCCTATTGACAACATTGTGATTTTCAATGATCACTTTTTTTTTGATGAATTATTTTGTTTCAAGCTTTTATACTTATGTATAACTTTATTGATATTCTGAATCTCATTTACTTTTTCATTTACTTTTTCATTTACATTTCTTTTTTTTTTACAATTTTCATTTACTTATTATTTTAATAGTTATGTAATCTAATTTGCGACCTGAAAAAAGGTCCTGAATAACTAGATTGCAATGGAATTAGAACTTTGTCATGTATAACATAGAGTTTGTATTTGTAATATTCTTATTTCAAGATTATTTCTTCTTTTTCAGAAGTTCAGCTACAGTTTCTCAGTATTTGTGTCAGAAATACCGCTGGCTAACATGGTGTTTGGGTTTGCTAAGTCTTTAATGGAGCAGGTTGATAACAACAGTACAGAAATTAGGTTCAAGGAACCCGATGTTTGGTCAATACTAAATTATTTAGGTAAGAAGTTCAACAAAACCATACCTTAGTGTAAGGGTCTAGGGTTCCTAACTTGTTGGAAATTGACTAATTATGACTCGAAATCGATAAGGTCCTCGTCTCTGTTTAGTAAGAAATGTATTGATTATAGTAATCAAGTTAATGCCATAAAGTATCACTGTAGAAGTGTGGACTATTGCTTCAAAGATAGTTGAAATAATAACAACTTATTTCAACTCAATGGGTTGACTAGTTGCATATGATCATTATATCATTAAGGCGATTACATGAGCTAAATAAGCAACTGCATTTGTGTTGGTTCAAACTTCGTTTGAAATACTGTTAGAATAAAGTTCTAATCAGCTTGCACGACAAAGTGGTTGTTACGTCAGTCACTGCGGCCGAATAGTGCGAAATTAGTGGTTTTTTGCTACTAGTATTTTGCTTGTAAAATTATTTGCCAAAAAATCAGAATGATCGCATATATTTTAGTATGGTTTTTACTCGTTTAATAGAAATTTTTAGAGATAAGTTCGTGATTTTTTTCTATCGAATAAAATTTGTTGTATTATGTTTTCAAAACACTATCGTACTAGCATATATCCTGAAGAATATCATATATTTTTCTGGTTTTGTTTATTGCAGTGAATCATATGCTTTTTTGCATTATAAAACTCGCGTTTAGCTCATGTAATCGCCTTAATTAGTTATCATACATACATACATAAACTCACGCCTTGTTTCTATGGGGGTAAGCAGAAACTACTAAACGCCAGCTGCTACGATCCTTCCAAACCTAGTTCCTTTTGCATCGTCTATTTTCATACATCTGGTCATTCACTAACACCGGTTGTCATATCATCATTTTATTTCAGAAGTCATTCAATTCATCTATCCTATGGTAAGCAATCCCGAAGCCGAGTTTGCGAAATTTTCTAGTGATCGAAAGCCCAACTATTGAGCATGAGGTTCTGGGTTCGATTCCCAGGTCGGGAAAAGTGGTATTGGTTTTTTCTTGATGGCAATAGGGGCTAGCCACCTATTACATGGGATAACTGGTTAAATGTAATAGGTACTCCTCTAACACCTCTGCCTAGCCTGCAAATTAACTAGCTTCTGCCAGCAGCGGCTTCGCCCGCGTGAACTTTGATAATTGTCCCATGGGATCTTACTACTAGGATAAAAAGTATCCTATGTGTTAATCCAGGTTATAAACTATGTGTGCAAAATTTCATCCAAATCCGTTCAGTAGTTTTTGCGTGAAAGAGTAACAAACATCCATCCATCCATACTCACAAATTTTCGCATTTATAATATTAGTAGGATTTTGATTCCTTTATTTACTCTTCTTACATAAACATTTACATTTTTAAATACATGGGAGAAAAGGACAGGAAGGACAGGAAGGTTGACTGGTAGATAATGCCTTGTGGCATTAAGTCCGCCTATGTACCACCCTTGTACATGAAGTTTAAATAAATAAAAATATAAAAATTGTAGCCCACCGGTATCAGGAACAGGGTCCAAGCTACCGGCGGCGGCGGCGGTCAGGGCTCCAGAGATAGGAACCTCCTAACAATACGAGCCGTGTCCAGGAGTGCCGCTTTATGAATCAATTAGTCTGGCAGTTTGAGTACTAGTAGGTACTATAAGCGACCTACCCAAATGTCCTTTCTTTGGTATTGTTCGTCGTTTCGTTGAGCTCCTTGAGTTATAAGTCGAGCTACACGATAACTGACAAATGCTTGCACTGACTGGACAGGTCCACTCAAATCTGTGTGGTTCTTTCTTCAAAAGACCATCTCAGACACTAATCTGCATAGTCCTCATCTGAATTGAACAAGATTATGTCTGGACTTCAAAAGAGACTATGACCTCTGAGTTTGTTTCGGCTGTTTCTTCTCAGAGTATTTAGTCAGGTACGAAACACCGGCCCCACATCTAGTTTTCTGGTGACCTGTAACACAGACTTCTTCGAAAACCTACTTCAGGCACCAGTCTCTTCCAATGGTGGAATATAATTTTGTCAAAAACATTGTTAATTTTTATGTACCTACCAATATTGTGAAGAGAGAATAAATGAATTGAATTGAATTGAATTAAGTTTTAAAAAAATGACGTGTCAAAGTGTTTGTAAGAACCTACTTGCAAAATAAACATCATTTCATTTCATTTCAAGCCCTTGATCCAGCTGCCTAACGAGAGCCTCCCAGGTATTGGTTGAGGCTCTTGGCAATTAAGCCATTGCCTGAAACGACTATCGGCACTGCGGCACAATGATCGCTGAGTTTACACACACTATTATTGTGATAATTTTCCAGGAGTGCAGTGTGATTCGGAACATGCATCGAATATCATACAAATGTATAATAATGAACCACAAAATCCTTTACTGCTGTGCATATTGAAAGGCATGCCTATGTATAAGGAGCGTGTTTCTCCAGCAAGTAAGTTAATTTATGAGGGTGCCTTCTGAATGTTAGCAACGTCGCAAATAACTGTCGTATATTTTGTGTAGATTAATTTATCATTGTTATGAAGTAGTAGCTGTTACCCACGACTTTCATCTGCGTGAAAATATAACGAAAATATTACTTCCCTATTTGAATCGGGTTTTGTTAACAATTTCATATTATGTTTTATTTTTTTTGCACGGAACCCTTTTTGTAACATCAGCTATTTGCCCGTATATATACGGTTTAGTCGTAAGTACTGTATTTACTTGGGCTAGCTGGCCGTCTGTCTCATGTCGATAGGCCATGTCGACGGTGCGTTCGTGTTCCACGCGCGCCATAAAGAGAGTCAGCAAAAGGAAGGGGTCCGCAAGGGCCGATGCCCGCCGGGGCTGCGGGACTGTTCGAAAGAGATTCCGTGGCCCTGGAACACAAAGGGCGAGGAAGGAACATGGATGGGTTTTAGTCAGTAAAAGTCTGACACTCCCTCCTGCTCCGCCCAGAGCGGGAGGAATCATTTGATGATTTACCATCCGAAAAAAAAAGTACTGTATTTACTTTCAAAATTACAAACAGACACTTAAATTTTATTTATTTGCATAGATTACTCACACCGAAATTTTTTACAGTCATTTGCGACGATGCCTGCTTTCAAAATTGACTCTCTTAACATTATTTTTATTAGGCTTTAAGTTTCCCAAGGGTTTGGATTTGAAACATGATTCGAATGATGGTTTGATGGGTAGCTTAGCCTACCCAACATGTTTTAATCAACATACATCCTGACACTGATTGCAAATTGCAAAAAACGTAAGATAGTTTGAATTTCGCGGGTTACCCAGGCGCTTAAGTATGACTATACCTTTTCTGTTACACACTGTATAATGTATGTTCAACAGGTCCATCAGATATTTCTGTGGATAGTTCCAAATATTGTGACAGCGGAGAAATACCTGCAAAAACAAAGCATTCGGCTATGGCAGAGTGCAGCCACTCTGCTTATTGTACGAAGTGTCAGAACAGGTTGTATAAAGTCAAAGAAAAGTATAAAAAGAAGAAGAAATATTTAGCCAAGGTATGTTGACTTTTTTGGTATATTCACTGAATTTATTTTGAGCGAAATTAAACTGTGTTTATAAGTTTTAAAATGGTTTAAAAGGTTTAAAATGGTTTGAAGCCATTGAGGTGTAATAAAATTTAAATAACTACATTTGATTTTCGCCTCTATATGCATCTAAAAATCAGTCTAAAAATAGTAGAACCAGCTGATTATATCCTATCAACAGTGTGTACATTCAATCCAATGGAATCGCGCATGAATTCGCCGCTAGAGGCGTTCGTGTAGAGTAAGGTCTTCCGAAATGTCAGATGTCTTATAGTGTTCGCGCGTTGCGTGCTTTTTATCACGTATTTAAACTTATATACTCACGATTGTGTTCGAAACGGAGCTATTCCTGATTAATTATGACTTGAAGATTTTCGGAGATATTTGGAGGTAGAATATTTTTTAAATGTTTCATGCTTGCTAATTTTAGGGAGAATATTGTAAATATCCTGTATTCCCGTCTGTCACCACTGGTCCGCCACCACTGGTGGCCGTTGCAACTATTTGTCGCATCTACCACCACTGGTGGCTGGCAATGTATCTGAAGTTTACACTATGTTGTTATACGTAATAAAATAAACTTTTTATGACGTTATTGGTACTTTAAAGTATAAACTAGAATTATTGAAAAGACCTTACTCGACAGTGGCGGCATCTGGTGAGCTCAAAAACGAACCTCCGTCTGTCTGTCAGCGGGCTGTGTCTCATGATCCGTAATAGTTGAAATTTTCATAGAATGTGTATTTCTGTTGCCGCTATAACAACAACAAAATTAAAGGGGGCTCTCCTTCTACGTTGGTACGGAACCCTTCATGCGCGAGTCACACTCGCACTTGGCCGGTTTTTTGTTCTCTAGCAACACAAAAGTAACTTGGTCAATTTTTTCAAGACTTTTTAAAATCGGTGTTAATTTATTTTATTTTATTGTTTTCTTTCAGTATGCTAATAAATATAAACCAAGAGTCAGCGATAGCTTTGAGAAATCAGACCTCCTTGTTAAAAATATCAGCATTATGGAGAAAAACCTCATTGAAGAGGTTTTTAAAATATTTGTTTTTCTCTTTGGTTGCCTTTATTTGTTGTTGTTTAGGAAACGTTAATAGGTCGATATTACAGTATTATGCTTGTTTTCACCGACACCAGGCCACAAATACATGAATGCCTAAATATAATCGCATTGTTGAATTTTCAAAAATAAAATTAAAGAAGAAAAGCATTAAAAGGGCGTCAAAAAATTCTTCCACATCGCTATCAACAGATATAGTACTCAGAAGACTGATAGCAATGGGAATATGCATACATTTTCTTTTTTTATTTCAATACGTAATATCAATAATATTTTTTCGCATTTATTTAGTTATGGCTGAGTGTTACTGAAAATGAGCATCAAAGCATCTATTAAAAATTAAAAAGATTTCATTTATTTTAGTGTTTTCCAAGCTAGAGTAACTTCATTGTGGTAGCTTCATTCGTAGTAACCTTAAATAGCTGGCCAGGCGCTTCCATTTGTTAATATTAGATGTATGTGTGTTTTTTGTATATTTATTTATTTTGATTGACTGTCAGTGCTAGCGATCAATACCACCAATTTCCCCATACTTTAATTAGTTTTTACATTGTTCAACTTAGGCCCAACATTAAAAGTTTGGTGTAAATTATCATCATTCCAATCAAAAGACGTCTACTGCTGGAAATAGGCCTCTTTCAGGTTTCACCAGGTCACCAGTCTATCACCCAGATTCCAACCCTATTTTCTTTGGCTGAAGGGTTAATGTGGAATGTTCTCGTTCGACTGGAATATCGATAATTCTTTAAAACGAATTTTAAAACAAAGTATTTTGCAGATGTTCGAGCAAATGAAGTCAGTGTACGAGTCGGAAGTGGAAATGGTGAAGTCGGAAGAAAAGAAAAAGGTGGAACAGTCGATGGCGACGCACGCCATACAGCTGCAGAGGAAACGAAACGAGGTAAGTCCACTGCTGGGCTTGGACTTTGGGCAAGCGCCTACATCTAGTATAGTACTATAGCATTTGCTCGCGGCTTTATAACTATAGACACACTCGGGGATAATGTAGCTTCCCGTTAGTGAAATAAGTTTCGGAATCTGATCAGTGGTTCCGACGATTATCCGAACTTACAAAAATATACAAACAAGTTTTACCTTTTTATAAGAAAAAAAGCGTGTCGGAATACGCGCAGCGAAGCGTTCCGTAGTCAGGATCAATATTGAAATATATCATCCCAAGAATAAACTTGTTTTTGCAGAAATGAAAAACATCTCCCATAAGGAATGTTTTAGAGCACAAATTTTTCAACTGCACTAGTTTGAGACATTCACCATGTTATTTTTAGACCATATAGTTAAACTTCTTTTCCTGTACCCTTTAAGTAAAGAATTATTTTCTGTATTTTTGCTCCAAAACTTTAGGATCAGTAGTTTCGGATTAGTAAATTTATATTCACTGACTATTGCAGAAATAGATGTTTACATCCCGTATAGATTCAACTCATTCAGAGCAGTGGTGGCCTAGTGGTGGCGGCCCCGACTTACGAGCACTAAGTCGTGGGTTCGAACTCAGGCAGGCGCATTAGTTTTTGTAATGGTGAAGGAAAACATCGTGAGGAAACCGGCATGTCCTCGAACCAAATATTGGGAGACATGTGACATCTACCAATCCGCACTGGGCCCGCGTGGTGGATTATAGCCCATTCCCTCTCATGGAGAGTAAGCCTGTGTCCCAGCAGTGGGAAAATTATAGACTGAATATGTATTCTAACTGAAGCAAGATATAAGAGCTAGCTTCTACTCCGTTCGCCTATTATACCCATTTTTTTTGGAAAGTGATAATTAAGTCATTCTGTATATATTTTAGTTATAGTTTACTTATAAGCACTAATTATACAATAGGGCAGATGACACCATAAAACAATAATTTCAAGACACCAATCTCTAAAATCACTTTCATTTTAGGCCTGAAAAAAACCCGATTTATTTTCAATTAATTGCCAAATTCGATTTTTAGTTGCTTTGAAATCAATAAATAGTTGAGTCATTGAGTTGAATAAACAGTGACGTCACAGTTGGCTATTGACGTACAAAACATATGAGACGTCCGCGTTTTGACAGCTCTTAAAAAGTATCTCAATTGATTAGTGTGTCATCCACCCCATTGTTTAAGAAATAACACTACTGCACCTAAATGTACACTTTTGTAATACCTACTTTTTTTTTTAAATGTTCTATTCTTCTTATAGAGCAAAATATCTTGTTTGTTTTATAACGTGACGCGTCCAAACATCCTTGCCATATAGATGGAGGAGGCGTTCAAAGCCCGCGAGCAGGAACTGGAACGCAGCGTGCAGCACAAGAAGAAGTTCCTGTGGGGCCTGGCGCGCTCGCTGCGCGACCAGCACCTCAACATGACGCGCGCCATGCACAACGTGCGCGCCGAGACCGAGCGGCTCGAGCTCAAGGTAAAGGATGACGCACGCTAGACCGTGCCGGGTCCGAGCCGAGTGTCAGCCGTAGCACAATCCATTGTCCGTTGCTCGGAAGCGGCTCGGAAGCGTGAGTGTGTGTATACAAAATTGCACGGTGGACACTCGGCTCGGACCCGACACAGTCTACTTAACGCCTTTAGCATTATCATTATCATCACCAGCGTGACTTCACCCAATCCTGGGTATAGGCCTCTCTTTGCTCGTCTCAATCCCCAAGGTCCTGTACCAATCCAAAAGTTCCAGTACCAATAACCACGTCGCTGTGCCAATGGTCTCGTTCCTGAGCAAATAGCTACGTTTCTGTGCCAATGTTTAAGTTCCTGTGTCAATCTCCACGTTCAGCTCACTGTCCGCTGGACGACGAACACGTAGCTTAATCACCCCTAGTGTTCTCACGGCTGGGGACGCGCCTTTGTTTTTTTTAAACGTATTGCGACAAATTATCAGTTTCAAACACAACTCAAACAGTTTTTTTTTTCTACAGGAAGACAGCCTAAAATCCCAACTAGCTGAAGCTGAACATATTCTAAAGAAACGCGGCGAACAAATGCGGGCACAGATATCAAACGAACTGGCGATCTTAGAGGACCACTTCGCATCTATGAAGAGGGAAAGAGAAAGCATTACACGAGAATGCTCCGAACTCGAAAACTTGAAAACTATCCAAAAGGCACCCAGTAAAGTGATGAAAGTACACAATTTGGAAAGCGAGGAAGTACATTCGCACTATGATTTGTTAAAAAACGAACTGGAAATACTCAAGACGTATCTGGAATCTTCTCAAATTCAAGCGAAGTGTGTCATCGAACGAGCAACGATGACCGAAGCTCCCGAGCCGGTCTCCCAGACTAATGAGGCGTTAAACAACAGACAGGCAAACGGCAAGAGCTCCAAAAGTGATGAATTTGATGAAAGAGTCAAAATGAATCAACTTGTCAATGATCTTAAGAAGAAGAATGTTAATTTTAGCCAGGTATGTATTTTTAACCGACTTTCAAAAAGAGGAGGTTATCAGTTTATTGGTCTGAATGTTTTTTTTGTTTATTATTATTATTTTTTGTGTGTAGGTTCAGCATTTTTTTCGCCAATTGTGAACCCATTTCGATGACTCTTTTTTTGTTTGGAAGAAAATTACTTCGCGGTCCAGTTTCAATTTGATGAAGATCTGATGGTGATCTTCGGAGAAATACAATGGAACTCTTCAATTATAGACAGCAAATCGGTTGTGATTGCTGCAATCGCTTGGATGTTTGTTGTTTTCACAACATCATAACATATCATCACGCTTGTATGCGCTGAGGGGGTATGCAGATGTGTACAGTACACCCACATTTCGACAGTTAGGTAAGTTAGGTTCCATTTTATTGGGGATAAGCCTATTACCATGACATGTATTGTTAACAATATGAAATAAATGACTGCCTCGTTGGTCTAGTGGTGGCGACTACTCAGCATGAGGTCCTGGGTTCGATTCCCAGGTCGGGCAAAGTGATATTGGGTTTTTCGGGCTCGCCCCCTATTACATGGGACTTAAACATAACTGGCGAAATGTGGGTATAGGTCCTATTGGGTACACCTCAGCCCAACTCTTCAGGGATTACAGGCGTGTTGTTATGTTATGTTAAAATAAATGTATAACTAATATTTGTATAGGATATTACAACTAAAAATGGAAAAATAAAAAACTTTTTTGCAAGTCGGTGGCAAAGAAACTGAATCAAACACACAGAAGTCACCGACTTCTGAAGCTGAAGTTATTTTTCACTTTGTTGTGTTTTTGAAGTCGGTTTTTATTTTTTTATGATTCAAAATTGACATACGAACTTTCATACTGATATTTAACTTCTTCGGGAACTGAATTTCCAAAAATCTATCCTTCGTGCTCACTTTTCTTATACAGTGTGTATCAGAAATCGTCACCATCATTCTCTTTGCCCTTATCCCAATTCATTTGGAGCCGGCGCAGCATATCTTCTTCCATACTTTTCTATTACTCATCAGACACCTCCTTTCGTGCCATATCATCCTTCACACAGTCCATCCATCGTTTCTTTGGTCTTCCCTTAGTGTGTATTAGAAATAGGTGGTAACATATTTATCTTAAACATGCTTGGAAATTTGAGCATTATTTTGACAACCTTCTTAGAGATAAATCGAAATTGCTGTACTGGCCAGATACATGCGACCAGCGGCCGGCAAAAATTGTATTAAAATCCTATATCTGTCGTGTTTAGCGGCCAAATAAATTACATAGTAAATTTATATCTGTCGTGTTATTTAAAAATGGAACGATATTTTACTCTGAACCAAGGAGGTAACTTGTCAAAGGTTTTATTTAAATTTCGAATTGACTTGCAAATAGAAAGCGGTTTATTGAAAAAAAAAACAAATGAACTCTTCAACGCGAAAAAATTAATGTTGTTTGTGTGCATACTTAGTTTTGATTTCCTCGCATTATTTGAGAAAAGTACTATACAAGCCTTGGCCACAACTAGGCATTGATGGACTTACGTATGTGTGCCTCGGCTACGCCTCGGCCCACATTTACACGTTCGTCCATCAATGCCTCTGTTGCTGGCCGCTGCAGTAATGTACTATAAGGGTGCAGCTGAACAATTTTCTCCATGGTACTAACATTGTAATCGCGGAAAAATATTCAGTTGTCCAATAAAAACTTCATACCATACTCGACCTCTAAGAGGGATAGCTGATTAAAGAAATCCCAGCCCAGCAGTGTAAACCGGGAATTGTTTGTCAGTGAAATAATAAATTTCAGATTTTTATTAAGTTCATTATGTAATTCTCTGTGGTCAATCCTGGACCTGAGAAATTCAACTACTGTTTAACATAAGCCGGTTTTAGAGAGAGACATTTGAAAGGCTAAAATAGCCTAAAGTGTATTATAGTGTTTATGTGAAGCCTTAATCGAAATAATCACAAAAAATACCAAGAGCGCTGCACTGTAAATATTATTAATTTCATTCCAGTGTATTGGTGACTGCAGAAATATTTTCACTCCAATTGAAAGTTTAATTTACTTTTTAAATTTATTTTTTATTCTATTTGTGTTACTCAGTCGAACTTAGACGAGATTTTCGAGAGGAGACGTGACCGCAGCCACTCGTCGAACTCCAGCGAAGCGGCGCCTGACCTTGAGCTCGAGCGCGAACGTGACCGTGACCGTGACATCATACTGCGCCTCAGGGAAGAGAATGATAGGCTCAGGGCGTTCGCTAGACAGGTGAGGACAACTAATATTTACTTTGTATCTAGAGAACATTTGCTTTTTGTCTTTAAGTGTGAAGAAATACGAAACTAGTTTGTAAAAGGATTTAATAGCAAAGATTTTTTAAGATTATTTATTTACAAGATAACAGTATTATTTAACAGTATAACTCTATAATTGCTCGTGGCTAAATAATAACAGCCGCTCGGGTCGATCGGGTTAAGCCGTGCTTGCCTAGGTTGGTCTGTAGATGGGTGACCACCCTTACATAGCGTCTTTCCTCCGTGCCTCAGAAGGCACGTTAAGCCGTTGATCCCGGCGGTCATCTGTTTTTTTTTTCTTTTCTTTGCGTATATTTCATTGCGTTTTATACGTATCCAGTATTAAGTGGGTTGTGGAGGTGAGATAAGCAGTCGCTCCATGTAAAATACAGGTATTCAGCTGCATCCGGTTAGACTGGAAGCCGACCTCAACATAGTCGGGAAAAGGCTAGGTAGATAATGAACTCTATAATAGTAAAAAAAATATGTACAAGTATCAAAAGGGTTATAAAGGGCGTCAAAAAATTCGTCCACATCGCTGTCAACAGGAAAAGTGCCCAGAAGGCTGGCAGCATTGCCACGTTGGATGGCAATGCTGATTCTTTGACCAAAAAATAGGCCTGCCTTCTAGTCACGTGAAGAGCGGTTGGCCGCTTGACGATTTCCCGAAATACTAGGTTACCAACAAAATTATTGTATTTGGGCCGTTTGAGGTTTTCAGCAGCAGAGATTTTTTTGTTGAGGAATTTTCACACAAACTCGCGAAAACATTGTGAGAAAACCGACATGTTCTATAACTGAAAATTCGAAGAAATCTACCAAGCCGCACTAGACTGGCTCCCTGTCATTGGCCTGTGTCCCAGCAGTGGGAATATTACAGGCAGTGTATGTGATGCCGGTTCTAGTTGTAACTGTAGCTAACGTATGGGCGTGTTGTTGCAGCGCTGTGCTACGGGGACGCGGCCTCGCACGGCGCCCGCCGACATTATCAAGTGAGTAACTGGTCAAGCTATAGTGGACATTATTATGAAAAAATAACTCCTCAAACACATCGACATCGTTGTCATTCAACCAGTTGCCAGTTGCCTTCATCCAGTTTTATTTTTGAGGTCGGCGCAGTATATTGTCTTCTTCCATTCTTCTCTATTTAATCGTCATGTCAGCAGTCACCTACTTTCTATTCATATAATCCTTCTTATTAGGCTAATTTCCACCATCAAAAAATTGCAAATATATTTAGTCCGTCAGTTAAAGTATTGGAAAATAATGGATACGTATTTTTTGTTTTTGTAAATCAATGAATATTGACAAAGATAAAACGCATCAAAACTCGGGAGTTGGGCTCGTGACGTCACAACGCACTAAAAATTATAGCACGGCGTGACGTATTGAGAATTTTAAAAGCGTCGTATCTTCGTCAATTTTGGTTTACGTAACAAAAGAAAAAATACATGTCAAATATTTTTTGAAAATCTAACAGACGGACTAATTAGATTTTTTCAGGACACTAGCCTATTATATATTTTAGAGTTAGACCATCAATTGTTTCTTTGAACATACCATCACACTTGGTGGAAACTGGGCCTAATGTCGCTGACCTGCCAGAAGGTAGGCCAGTGACATTAGAAGTGTCTATTGCTTATTTCATTTCAAACGGAGTGCCGTTTGAAATTGAATAAGCAGTATCTTTGTGCTTTTCTATCTAAACATTTTTCTAAACGGACCAAAGAGTAACTGCCAGTTAGTGATTTGAGTATCTGAATAGAAAACACGTCAAACTCGACTTAGTAAATTCGTTAGCCCACCCTATAGCGTCAAAAACAATGATTATTTACTATTAATTTCTTTTTTGCACTGTTCCTGATGGGGTTTGTCCATCAGGAACTTTCTGATGGAAAAACCCCATTAGGAACAGTAGCAGCCATAAAGTCTGGATTTATGCCCGGTTGATAGCAATAGGTGCGCCCCTTATTACATGGGACTACAGCATAACTGGCATGTCAAAACATTTTTTTTTCATTGACATTAATAGTATTGTCATTTGTCACGCTCACATCAATAAATCTTTAAGCCTAATTTGCCTCTCTCAATTCCCAGTTTAAACAACAGTGTAAGTGCCAGCACCCTAAACGCTAGTTGGCGGAAGGGTGCCGGTGAAGAGCTGAGCATGTTCAGTAACGCTCTGCCTCGGATCTTAATCCCGGGCGACACGCTGCCCTTCATTGGGGTACTGCGGGATAGGCACGGGAATAATAGGAGGTACGTATAATCAACTTTATGGCCTCGGTATAGAGAACATTTCCACTTAGCATAAGATGAGTTCTACTTGAAAGACGTATTGATGCCGGTGAAGAATTGAGCATGTTCGTATAATGATCTCGTGGCGTCATCTATACCGTCACATACGAACTATATCTATACGAAGTATAAAACAGTCGCTTTTTGTGTCTATTTAACCGCTTAGTTCTTTTAAATTAAACGACACTGCATTCCTGATGTGGTTTTCGTTAATTTTGTTTTATATTCTTCTTCTTCTCGAATCGTTGACTCGTTTTTTGACCGGCTAGTACGTATATATTTTATATCACAAAATAGCTTGACTCGATTGGTTGGCTTGGTATTTATCTAATTATGGTCCCATCTACAATAAGCTTTGGGAAGCCTACCTGTTGATTCCTGAAGATTGATGTGTACAGCACATTTCAATCAAGATTCGAAAGACACGTGACGCCATCTATTATCATAAGAACATTATTGTTATTTTCCGGGGAAACGGTATTTTTTTTAGGAATGAAAAGTACCCTATGACCGTTTCTGTACACCTGACAACGCATATGCAAATTTTCAGAATGTTCAGTTCAGTTTTTTAGGCGTGAAAGGGTAACAAACAAACAAACTTACTTTCATATTTATACCTAGCTTCTGCCAGCGGCTTCGCCCGCGTGAAGTTTGATATTATCCCATGGGATCTTACTACCGGGATAAAAAGCCTATCCTATGTGTTAATCCAGGTTATAAACTATCTGTCTGCAAAATTTCATCCAAATCCGTTCAGTAGTTTTTGCGTGAAAGAGTGACAAACATCCACTCACAAACTTTCGCATTTATAATATTAGTAGGAAGTAGGTATATTAGTTAGGAAGGATAGATATACCACCATACTCGCGATGTTTGTTTATGTGGCTACATAGTCCCGTGTCCGCGCAGGGCGCTCGGCGCGGGCCGCACTCGCGCGCTGGCCGGCGTGTGCAAGCGCGCGCCGCCCGTACGCGAGCGCCACGCGCCCGGGACCTACACCACTGGGAACCGTTCCTTCACTGGTAAGTGTTTGTAATAGCGGACAGTCTAGCTAGACGGTCCTTTTGTTTTCAGTATTTGTGTCTATAATATTCAGTACAGTCACGAGCACCAATATGTATACACTTTCCTAAATTTAAAACCAATTTTCGAGAGATATAACGATTGTAACTTGAAGACAGGATCTTTTTCAAAAAAATCTGAGTATCAGAAAATACTACGTTCGTTATAACATGAAATTTTAATCAGAACAGTAGGAGAAAAACCCTTTTAAAAGATGTTAAGTGTTTACATATTGGTGCTCGTGACTGTACATCATTCCATAGAATATTGAATTGGTAATTAAAAAACTGTACTGGGCAGGCCATGTCTGCCGGATATTGTGCAGAGCTGTGGGCCCGCTTATCATAAAACTGGAGCCCTGAGACAGCTAGACGGAGTCGCGGCAGACCGAGAAGATGGCGGGACGCCTTCGATGGCTTCCTGGTGAATTGGGAGGACGTAGCCTTTGCCCAGGAGTGGGACAGTCCAGGCTAACAAAAAACAACTGCTGTTCCATAGTTTTGTAAGAAACAGCCGGTTTTTTTTGGAGTTTTGGAGGCCACTGTATACAATATGTTAAAAAAAAACTGTCCGATCCGTGAGGGTATTATTAGGTATCGACTTTAGATTGTTTTTATGTAATCCTTTTTGGACAACAAGTCAAAAAACACCCTGATGAGAATAACAACACGGGCGCGGGCGGTGACACTCCGGTCCTTTCTCGGGTAGTGACGTCATAAATAAACAAATGACGATCGAAGATAATTTGGTCACGTTTTAATAGTTTGTTAGATTTTAGAAAAAACTCATAAATATTTTTAATTTCATGAAAATTTTATGTTTCGTAATTTTTATTTGGTAATGTCAATTGGTATATCCACCATAAATTGTATATCCACCTAATATTTACACGTGGAAGAATTTGGTGAGACTATTTGACTAATTTTAAGATGAGACTATGTTATGATAAATAAATTATGCATGTTGTCAGGTGCAAGTAGCAGCGGTCAGGGCCGGGTGAGCGGCTCGCAGGTGCCCGAGGCGTCGTGTTCGCTGCAACCGGACAAAGAAACGTACCCGCTCATGCGGTCAGTTTATACCAAAACCTCACAATCATGATGTTGATCATCTATCTACAATGTAGAATTTTGAGATGGGGCTAAAGATCTTAGGGCTGCTTTACGCCGGGGCAACACTGTGCGCCATTGCTGCATGCTACATATTGTGGCGTGCGTCATCTTGTGGTATGCTACAAATAACCAACATATGCGGCAATTGCGGTATGTGGCAGCCTATTTTACGCCGAGGCAACATCGTGCCTAGATAATTTTCAAAGCATCGTGCTGTAAAATTTTATTGAAGTGTTTTGGTGTACCAACTTGATTGATCGAGGGGACAAGACACCGTAGAATATGGCTGATGAAGTAACTTTAGCAGCATGACGCAAGGTGTTGCCATGCCGCACGATTCTTGCCACAATGTGCAACATTCTTATATTATTGTAGCATGCGGCCTTGTGGCATGCCGCAATGCCGCACAGTGTTAAGCAGCCTTTAATCGCATTTGCTACAGGAAAATGGTCGTAAGAAGCCGTCGGTTACTTTTTGAGGAGTTTCGATCTACATTCATAGATTTTAGAAAAAGTGTGGCTAGCAAGACATTGAGCGATTTTATCAATACTTATGCCAATCCATCATTTATTTCTAGGAGGTTTCAAAAAACCTCTAAATACTCTTAGCTCAGTTGGTCCCACCAGCTTTGAGCACTAGAAAAATTCAAACCGATAAGCTTTCACATACGTTTCGTAGGAAATGAATCTCCAACTGTTTTTTTTTTATCATGGATAGACTAGCTCCAGAATTTGGAACGAATTTTATTTTGTCATTATCTGTCTACGAGTATTGTCAGCCCTATATATTTTGTTGTAGTGATCGACTTCAGCAGCGTCCGAGGACTGCAGTAGGCATGGAGAGCCGGAATGGGGACAAGAGCCCCAAGTCCTCGCTCAAAAAGGCCAAGGAGACCATGCGGGGGTAAGCTTTCGAATACTGGTAGAAGCATACTTCCCAAGTAACACATTAAAGCAGTATAACGACTGACTTACAGCATTTCTGTATCGTTTTCGCATTTTTAGTTCATCATCATCATTTCAGCCGAAAGACGTCCACTGCTGGACATAGGCCTCCCCCAAGTGTCGCCACATTGACCGGTCCTGTGCGACTCGTATCCAGCGGATTTCCGCAACGTTCACCAGGTCATTGGTCCACCTAGAGGGAGGCCAACGCAACGTCTTCCGGTTCGCGGTCGCCATTCCAGAATTTTTTGGCCCTATCGGCCATCCGTTCTGCGAGCAATGTGCCCTGCCCACTGCCACTAAGAATTGCCAAATTTAGGCAATTCTTTGGGCTACGTCGGTAACTTTGGTTCTCTTGCGGATGTCTTCATTTCTGATTCAATCATGCAAGGAAACTCCGAGCATAGCCCTCTCCATTGCCCTTTGGGTGACTTTAAGCCTTTTGATAAGGCCCATTGTGAGCGACCAAGTTCCGGTCCCTTAGGTCTTGAGACACTGCGGTAAGTTGGATAAGAAGAAACCGCGCAACTTTCCGAACGCTGCCCAGTCGAGTCGGATTCGATGTTTGACCTCTTTCTCGAAGTTAGATCTACCTAACTAGACCGTTTGTCCCAGGTACACATAATCGTCACAACTTCGAGTGTAGTGTCTCCGATCTTGATAGGAGTGGGTGTTACACGGGCATTCAACATGACCTTGGTTTTGTCCATGTTCATTTTAAGACCCACTCTTTCGGAAGCTCTACTGAGGTCATTGTACTGAGGTCCTTCATGGACTCAGCCATGACCACTATATCGTCGGCAAACCGAAGCTGAGTGATGTACTCGCCATTGACGTTGATGCCTAGCCCTCTCTAGTCCAGAACCTTGAAGACATCCTCCAGTGTAGAGGTGAACAGTTTCGGACATATGACGTCTCGCTGTCTCACACCTCGCTGCAGAAGGATAGGTTCCGAGGCTTGGTCCTGAAGTCGGACTGTCATGGTGTTGTTTTTGTACAAACACTTCAACCCCTCGATGTACCGATAGTCGATTTGGCACCGTTGCCGTTGGAGAGACTGCAGTACAGCTCAGGTCTCTATCGAATCGAAGTAGGCTTTCTCGCAGTCCACAAACGCTAAACAGAGCGGCAGGTTATACTCTTCGGTCTTCTGTATAACCTGCCGCAGCGTATGGATGTGGCCCACGGTGCTAAAGCCTTTTCAGAAATCGGCTTGTTCGGGAGGCTAAAAATCGTCAACCTGCGCGCGAGACGATTCGTGGTGACTCTTGAAAACAACTTATAGACATGGCTTGGAAGTGAGATGAGCCTATTATTCTTCAGCAGGGCATTGTCGTCCTTCTTGAAGAAGGGTACTACCACACCCCTGAACCATGCCTGTGGCGTTTTCCCCTCGAGTACTACGGAATTAAACAGCTTCTGAAGGGCCTTAAGTACCGATTTTCACCCGCCTTCAGGAGTTCGGCCGTAATTCCGTCATCACCCGGTGCTTTGTTGTTTTTAAACTGTTTCAGAGCCATCCTAATCTCGTACAGGCTGACGTCCGGGGTGTCTGGTCGGTCTAGCTCTTGGGTCGTTTGCTAGATCTACAACGAGTTCACTGGTTGACGTGTACGACTGCCCATAGAAGCTCTCGATCTCCCTCAGAACCTCCGGTTTGGCGGATAAGATCCTGCCATCGTCGGTCTTCAGTTTCGTGAGCTGGCTCTTTGATGGTCTTAAGAAGCTGTCCGATACTTTTTGAGAAGTTTCGATCTACATTTACATGATTCTAGAAAGAGTGTGGTCAGCAAGAAACAGCGATTTTATCAATACTTATGCCAATCCATCTTGTTTCTAGGAGGTTTCAAAAAACCTTTAAACACTCAGACCTCAGATGGTTCCACCAGCTTTGAGCACTAAAAAAGACCGATAAGAAGCTTTCCCATAGGTTTCGTAGGAATTTAATCTCCAACTGTTTTTTTTTTTATCATGGATAGACTAGCTACAGAACTTTGAACGATTTTGTTTTGTCGTTATGTATCTACGAGTATTGTCAGTCCTATATTTTGTTGTAGTGATCGACTTCAGCAGCGTCCGAGGACTGCAGTAGGCATGGAGAGCCGGAATGGGGACAAGAGCCCCAAGTCCTCGCTCAAAGAGGCCAAGGAGACCATGCGGGGGTAAGCTTTCGAATACTGGTAGAAGCTTACTTGTTTCCTGGCGGTGATGCGTTCATTTATAGTATAGCTCCTGTGTATGTCGCAGGATAATTAAAAATATCGTGTATTTGCTTAAATTTTAGGATTGCTGCAAAGGACCGGGTTCGTTGGTAACTAAGAAAGATATTTGTAATAAAACGATAGGCAGCAGAACAGCCCGCGTAGCATGACCACCGTAGAAACGGGTTTCTACGGTGGTCATGCTACGCGGGCAGGTCAACTAGACGGTACAGTATTTGGTTTCATATGGCTTGATGTCTCACATTTTTGATAAATATTAGCCTGTTGGGTAACCCCCAAGCTATTCCTGGACTGTTAGGCCACTTGTGCACACATTTTTTTGCCGTGAAAATCACACACATTTATCACATAGAAGGTTGTTGACACACAAAAAACGTGTACAAGCGGCCTTACGCTTAAAACTCTACCATATCATTTAGGACGGACAGCTCCGTGAGTTCGCGCGACAAGAGTCCCGACTCCGTGCTGCGCGAGGCCAAGCTGCGCCTGCGCAAGCTGGAGATCGAGGCCGAAGCCGTCGAGCAGTCCTACCGCGACTTCCGACGCAAACAGTCCGAGCGACACGCCTGCCAACAACCGAACGACGGCTTCGCCAAGGCACTCGGTTAGTTACATGGATACAGAGAGTATTCTACACTCTCTCTCTATTGCACACCAAATCAAGTAAAGCACCGATTGATTCCATTAAAAAAAATATGCAATATGTATTATCACGTCCGCTAATGAGAGGATACTCACAAATGTTCTATTAAGAATTCAACTATTTCCTTAAAATTCACTTTTCTGTAACAGACATCACACGAAGCCACTCAGCGAACGAACTCGATGATGCCACCAGAAATGACATAGAAACGCAAATTGCTGACTTACAAAAAACCGTGCGCGCAGACTTTGAAAAGTACATACTCGACTACAAGACCAAGTTTGACGTTGGGGAGACATGCTTTAGGAACAAACCCACCGTCTCTGAGAAAGTGAAGCCCATTCCCGACACTGTCGAGGTAGACTGTACTGAGCACGCAGTACGCAGCTACTATCTCGAGGCTCCACTCACTGAGTTCAGGAAACTGTACACGTCCGCCAAACAGAACCGACAGGTCGACACTGAGACGAGGACACAATCTGCTATCGACAGCGTCAGCAACACTGACTTCGAGTACGACATCTCCGCCAGAAACGACGCGTTACAGAAAATTAAACACACCAAGCAAACCGAACTACAGATATTAAAACGAAACATCAATAAAATGTACTACGGACCAAAGCGCGACTCCACTTTGGCGGTAGACCAACAAATCAATCAAGCGAGCGCGGAAGACGAAAACAATCTAAGAGTGGAAGTAGAAAGTATCAGTGAAATAAACGATATAAGGTCGGAAAAGCAAGACATGTTGCTGGTCGTGCACAGCACAGTGAACAGCAAAGTGGCCAGCGAGGTGTTCTCTGCGCAGATGACCATCATCGTGAGCCCCAAGCGTCCAGCCTCGCCCTCCGACACTCTGCGCAGCCCCTCGCCCGAGCAGGCCGCGCACCTCACCAGGAACGACGTCCTCGACGCCATCTTCCACGCCGACCCCAACGAGTCCAACGTGCAGATGCAACTCGCGCTGTCCAAGGACCACGTCTCCTCGAGCGAGTACGACAAAGGGGACTATCCGGCCGACTTCGCCGTTGCCGGCAACTACAGTCCGGAAAGCGACCGCTCGCGGATATCTCTGCCCGTGATGGACGGAGGAGACATGGCGGAGGACGACAACTTCTGGGAGGGGTAGGCAATGCACTGCGACTGCTCTTACTCATACGGGGTGGAAACGGTTACCACGGACAGTGCATCATTCTGAGAAAAAATGTTGAACAAAAAAAAAAAACTGCTGTATACAAAAATAGATCAACTGGTGCAAAATTTCGATGTACGGGGGTACCGAATGATATACTGAGTAGGTGAACCCTGTATACATTAACTGCGTCGTTCCTACGTGCTGCTGACTCTTGAAGCGTCCTACTGATATCTTCCTGCCCTCGCCCACATGTTACTTCGGGCCAGCTCAACACGTATTTTTCTTCGAGTCTCACCTGTCAAGCGTCCTGATCGAATATTTATTGTTTTATTATATTATTTTTATAAAAGTGGTAATAAAATTTAATGTCGAAATTTACCTTATTTATTGTATTATGTTTATACAAGTGGTAATAAAAAAAAAAAACAATAGTTAAAAGAACCAGTCATAATTTATTTATCTAGTCTATGTGAATTAAAAATTTATAATAATATCATATAAAACATACATTTTTTTACCAATTTCTCGTATCTTTCAAATATAAAAGTACAAACATTCGTAGACATAATATCAACAACTCACAGCTTTTGGCATACAAAGAGTCCCGACATCGCTTAACTACATTAAATGCTAATCAACGCAGTGAAACAACTTTATTGTCATATAACAAAGGATGTAATAAACAAATGCAACTATAGAACATGAATATATTGGTTCACAATCAAACACAATATTTAGGTTTCCATAACAAATGTCAACTTTTTTATTCTTCTCAAGAGAATATCTTTAACAATAATCTATTTTGTAAATTATTCCTACGTGAAACTAAATATTATGTGAAAACCTAACAACAAATTTATCTTTAACAGGTATGAGATTTGCAAATGTAAGAATGATGCCAGTGAAACTCTTCATTAATTGAATACTATATTAATTATTTAAAACGTCGTTGTATTCATATTAGAAGGCAATACATATTTTAATCAATAACTTCTCAAAAGGTTTGGTTAGGTCCTTAGGTTTAACGAAAGCTTTTATGTGAAACTATTATAAGGTTTTACGCAAAATTTTTGAAGTAGAGCGGACACCAGCCCGTTATACAATACAAATATGATACAATTATTCGTTGACAAGTTTCGTTCGATATCAAAATAAACGCGCATTGCACGCTTCAGTTGCACTGAACTGCCCACTAATGAGATATTTGAAAATATAAGTTTCATATATTATAGTCTATTTATTAAAGTAATGTCTGTTGGTTCCTTAACCTATCCTCATTGTGATGTTAACATATATACTCGTAGATATGAATTATATTGATTCAAAGTGAGCGAACTACGTCGTCCATTGAATTTGTTATTGTTTTATTAATATTAAAAGTATTTAGTTCAATACACTTTGCATTTATAGAAAAGGTCGTCTCTGTAATTATATTCCGCGTGCGTCATACGTTATAATTATGTCACATATTAAATTTACATTAAAAATTAAGTTGCTATATCTTAGATCGAATGACTATTAACTAAAAGTACTGCGCCAATTCACATTACCACAGACATCAAATAAACAAAATATATAAACATTCTCCAATTCAGAAATAATCATTCAATCACAAATTATCGAATTAGATTCAATAATTAAAAAAACAAATTCACATTAATTATGTCACCGTGTGAAATCAAAATAGAAAATATCGAATTATGCTGTTTTTAAGTTTTCTGAAGTTACTAGTTCATAAAAAAGTTATGTTATATTATAGTGCTTAAAATAAGAAACAGATTTCTTTTTTAGCCTTAAATAGACTAAATATAAATATTTTTTAGTCTATTTAAGGGCCTGTGCAGACGACAGACTTTTTGTGCGGATGAGTCTGTGGCGCACAAAATGTCTGCATGGCATACAAAAAGTCCGTCGCGGATTTTACGCAGACTCAACGCACACGACGCACATCTTCATCGTACGTCGCCCCTACTAACGAGTGCAGACTGCATACTAAAAGTGTGCGCCGTCTGCGTTAGCACGCGTTGGAGCAAACGTTCTATTTTTTCGCGCACTTTTTATGCAGCGCGGCGCGGCGCGATCTGCCAGAATGACACGGATTTTTTGTGCGCCGGACTTTTTGCGAGTCGTATGCGTTACTGCATATAATTGCTTAGGTTCTATATTCACAGACTAAAAAGTGCGTCACGGATAGTCTGTCGTCTACGCAGGCCCTTCGACTAACAATTTGTATATTTTTGTTAGGTACCCAAGAAAGAACCGATGTAATGAAAATCTTACGCCCGGTTGCTGGAACGAAACGCAACACAAAAATTAGTTAGCGAACTGTCAATCACGTCTTCTACTGTGATTGGATTACTGGATTATCAACAGCCAATCAGATTACTTAAATTTTGACACGTCGATAATTTTTGTTTCAGAAACCTGTTGTGTCTGCATCACTTAATTCTCACAAGTCTTACTCTATCGAGATTTCTATTTGCCAAGTAATGTTATATTATTACAGGAATCGTCATAATTATACATTGATAAAGGCCACATGTTCATAGGTATAGTACGACACAATTTGAAGGTTCGATACATATATAGTACGACACAATTTGAAGGTTCGAATACTCGATTTACTATACTAATATTTTGCTCCTAACACGAAATTTCTTGATACTGTTATACCTTTATGACCTCAACTAGGATCAGTTGGTAGTGCAAATGATCGTCGTCTGAGAAATTTGCTGACGGAACCTTCAATAACATGTCGAACAGTCAACTTAAAAGTTAGGTATACAGGCAAAATGTTCATCTCTCTACTAAACTGCTAGTAATCTTTTCCTGTGTGTCCGAAGATATACACTTAAGTGAGAGACCACACTCCGATTTGGTTTGATCCTATCAGAGCTTAAAAGCGAAAATTACATAATTCGCCTCGTTGGTTCGATCGATACCGCGTCGGACTATTCGCTTTTGTTGAAAAGCTAGCTCAAGTTTCCGCATCATTAAGTGTGCTCACTCCGTAATAATCGTCTTTACAGCAGTCTTTTGGCTTTAAAAGTAGCTGCAATTTAGCCTGTATACTCATCTGTTATGTTAGACGTAGTATAATTTGTGCACATCGGTAGTGTCCCGTGGTGCCCGCGGGAGGCGCCACTGAGCCAGAAGCTCAAAAGCCGAAGCTTACGTTATGGTTCGCATTCTTGACGGCCAGCGCCGAGCGCGGGGAGTTCGGTCCTGTCACACGCATCCATGTTGACACCTGAAATAAAAAAGTGTTCGTAAAAAATGACATCAACGCCATACTACACCCATTTAGAATAACTAGCCACTATAAGTTGAGCTGTTTTTAAGATCGACGATTTTTATCATTTCCTGGATGTTCCACACCATTCAACAGCATAGGTAGTATTTTTTTTCAAGTAAAAATCATTATAATCATATATTCATACATATAATTAAATCTCTAAATTGCTAGTGCCATCAAGGCTATACTGTCTGCCCGCGTAGCATGACCACCGTAAAAACGGGTTTCTTCGAAGAATCGACAAATCTTTTGTTCATCTGTCATTGAATCGACAGAATGACAGATTAAGAAAAGATTTGGCTTGTCGACACTGATCCGCCAAATACGAGCCCCGAGTTACATCAGTGCAAATGCATTGATGTGTGGCGCGCATAAACTTCCTTCTATGCGGAATCTAGAGGACGTTGTCTGTGGTTTGTAACCATATTCCGTGAATTTCGCTCACGGTTGTCGGTCTCAACAGAGACTAGCCAGATACGCATGAGATTTTATAATGCGCAAACTATAGTATTATGCTATACTTACACTTTATATTCATCATTCATAATACTATTTATCATCCTTTTTATTTGTTTATATTTTTACACTCAACAAATCGATCTAATTACGACTCATTAACTTAAAAATTTCTGAAATAAAATATTGTCATAATTTTCATGTTGTGACACGCCAAATTGTCAAACTGTCAATTACTTTTTAATTGTCTTCTTACCTTAGTCTATGATGATTTTTTGGTTTATAAAATTTAATTTATTTATATCAATATGTGTATAGCTATTGTATTATAGAGATTATTACGATTGTTTACTAAATAACTTAAAATTCAATTATATTTATAAAATTCTTTACGCACTCATGGATATGTCCTGGCCGACTACAATTGTCAGATGAGATGATGGCCACAAGAAGAAAACCAATAATTGAAAATTGAAAAAGGAAGACTACTTTGAAAACCAGTCTACCATTGGATCTGATATAAGAAGCATCAGAAAACAGTTTGGTTTTTGCTGTTACATTTCTATATTACCCAGGGAATTCCGCTAAAGATTCCGCCTGGAGCCTCTTCTCCTGATCTTCGGAAGCTATCTACGTGATCTGGGACCTCTACTCCCGATCTTCGGAAGCTGTCTTCGTGCCTGACTTGCTACTTGTCTCGCAAAGCTATCCTGACGTCTGGCCCTGAGATCTATACTGCCTTACTACAGAGCTGACCTGGTGGACTCTGAGATCTGCACGACGCCCTTCCTGCAGAGGTTTCCTGAAGCTGAACCTCGAAGTTGCCCAGGTATTGACCTGCTACCCTGACGCCTGTTCCCGTCTCTCCTACAGTGCTGAACTGACTCCTAACCAACGAAGTGCGTGAACTATAAAACTATCCTAGAGTGCGTGCTAGGTAGGTTTTTAATAATTAGCTGTATTGTTTTGTCCACTTGTAAATCTTCCCCTAATTAAATTTTAATTGAACAAGTCTGCTTTTATCAATTTATTTTGATAGGATCAAGTAGATTTGTTACAATTTGATTTGGGCACTTTCTTCAGCACTCTCCGTCCGATGAGACGGCATTTCGACACGACGGGGAAGAAATCAGGCGCTGGACCATCAGCTGCACGACCTACGTGAGCATCGAGGCACGGGGGTTCCAAACACTAATGAGAAATTTCTAATGGAATAACCCAACAATTCTTTGTTAGATTTGGGAATCGAATACAAGATGCATAACAGTCGCGCTTGCGTGGTTAACATAGGTTTATACGTTGTTCTTTGGCAACATTTTCTCGTCTCTGTATGGTGAACTGGCTAAGAAGCTGGTACTCTGTAAAGATTTTACCTGTAAAGGTAGCAGGCAACAGTGCAGCAGGCAACAAGGCAGCAGTGGGCGGCAACGCCAGGAGAGGACGCCCTGCGGAAGGGCATACTCCGACCTTATTGGTGAGGTTCTTGAGAAAGGTCAAGTGCAACCGTGTGACCGACGCGAACGGAGCAGGGGAGGAGGGGTATGTAAGGATCGATGCAGGTGGCGTTCTGTAGTTTCTGCCTATGTCCGTGGGTGAGTTTATGTGTGCGTGTTACCTGTAGAGGCGTCGCTCGCGCGGCCGAGTCGCGCTCCCGGCTGGGCGTCGAGCAGCGCGACAGTCGCGGCACGGTCGGGCTGGGGCTGGCGCACACACACAAGCTGTCCTCTACCATAGGCGCCGGCTGCCATCTGGACGACCAAACAACACATTTAAACAAAGAGTATTACAGAAATGTCTCGTTTCATTTAAGGGTGTGGTGCAGACTATTAAACTGAACCTCTTTCCCCACGGGATCAACATCGCAATCGCAAAGAAATAATAACTATTAACGAGCTATTAACACCGTTAATTTTAGGTCGTTCTGGAACCGAAAGCCATAAACTCGATCATCGAACTCAAAACGATTGGGACTGGTTTTTTTTAAATAACAAATAAATATGAAATTTAATATAAATTTAATTTTTCGTGATTTTTATTGATATTTTTTGAAAAAAAAAATCACAAAAAAAAAACATTAAAACAGTCCCAATCATTCATGTGCGGGAATATAAAGGATTTGCTGAATGAATAATTGCAAGAATACTCGATGCAAAATAATAAAATATATTCGGTGTTAACTAGACGGGGTTTTACAGAAAAGTAACTGTAAATGACAGCAAGTGACAGATAAACAAAAAATCTGAACATGGATACATTAAGTACAAAATAACTAGACCCAGAGTTCGAGAATCGAGTTTATGGCTTTCGGTTCCAGAACGACCTAAAAATAAACGTGTATAAAAACTATACTATGTACTAACTTGTCTCTCTGTTCGGGCGGGTAGAGCGCTACGCTGTGGCGCCATCGGTACACGTTCGGGTACTGTTCGGGACAGATCGGCCACTGATGCAGCGCGTCGTACACTAAGCGGTCCATCTTAGAGGGCTCCTCGCTGCAAATAAGACGACGATAAACATAACGTAACTTCACGTCTATATTCTCTGACATGTATGACAGAGGTAATTGTTTCCAGTCAATTAAGGAATGGAAGACATGACTAAAAGAGTAATAAATATAAAATGTTAATAGAGGGAGAGGAAGACCAAAGAATAAATGGATGGATTGTGTAAGGAAGGAAATGATAGCGTGACGATTGCTAGGGAGAATGGAAGAAAATGGTCGTGTTGCGCCGGCCCCAAGTAACATTTGACAAGGGAAGGTAGTTGATGACTGTGTCCAGTGTACTCGTTTCGCCAGTAATATTTGAGTGAGTCGCATGTAACAGGAGACTGGCACACAACCAAACTCCGTGTTGCTGCTGAGAAATTCCAGATGGAAAACCCAATAACACTTCTCCCTAACTTGGAATGGACTAGAAAAAGGAGTTCGTTACAATCTTTTACTGAAACTGGAAAGGATTTTGTCACATCACTTCTAGCCCAAAATAATGGTAGCGCTTCAAACACTAAGACATTGAGTCGTCCAAATATTAACATACCAAAGTAGGTGCAATACAACGAATACAATGAAGTCTATTATACGCACAAAAAAAACCCAACTACCGCAATAAAACAAAAACAAATATTCACAGGATAGTTTTTGCTATCGGGTGTTTTTCACTAAGAAATTCAAAATAGCAGCCCTGATTGTCAAGATGATGCTCCCATGCAGCAGAAAGTACGTTTAGTTGCCTTATTCTTCTTCTCATCGTATCGATGTTGCTTCCAATTACATGGTTTGGGCCCAGTAGGTGGCCACGTTGATTCCAGCGGTAGAGGCGCTCAAGAGTGCAGGTAAACGGACACTTGGGACACTCCAGCAGGTGGGGCATTATTTGGTCCGGAGCGCCGCATTTGCACTCGGTGTTGGAAGAACCAATAATATCTTAAGCATCGATGGCTAGTCTTCGCTGGAAACAGTCAGCCGCTTCTACTATTGCACGGTTATTCCGACTCACCCGTATATAAAAGGTTCGGCCTTCGCCCTGTCGCTGGCTTCAGCCATGTCATCGTCCTCCTGCTCTGAATGCTCGGACGCCGTCAGAAACGCCTCATCCTCAGAATTGCACGATGCCACGGATTCGTCGTCAGATATCTGCTAAGCATTAGAGAAAAAACGTAAAATATAGATTTTGTTATCGTGGCAAACATGAAACAATCTGAGAGTAATGCTGGTCGTTGTAATGGCCCCATTTTTTTTAATGTCAGCATTTAAAAAAAAAAAATTGGCTTGCGTTTGGCCGCAATTCGCCTGATGTGAAGCAATAAGTCGTGGTTTCGAGAGCAGCGGTGGCCCAGTGGTGGCGGCCCCGACTTACGAACAGTAAGTCGTGGGTTCAAACCCAGGCAGGCGGCATTACTTTGTATAGTTTATTTCATCACCACTGCTCTCAAAACGGTGAAGGAAAACATCGTGAGGAAACCGGCATGTCCTAGAACCAAAAATTCGAAGACATGTGACATCTACCAATCCGCACTGGGCCAGCGTGGTGGATTATAGCCCATACGCAAAATACGCGCTTTGACGTGGAGTTGCGGACACCAGCCCGTTATACAATACAGGCGAGTTACTTAATGTATTTTATTTTACCACCACTGCTCTGACGATAAAGGAAAACATCGTGGTGAACCAACATGCCAAGGGTCAAAGATTTTTAGTTCTTTACTTGCATCACAGAGGCCCTACTCCCTAACGCTTCGTCCGTATATTCGGATCTATCCGTCTCTCTCACTCGCACTCATCTGCAGACGTGCGCGGGAGAGAAGGATAGATCCGAACGAAGCGTTAGGGAGTAGGGCGTAGATCTTTTGTCAATTTGGCTATATCAAGGTCAGTGTATGCACTTCTAATACGATTCCTTGGCTCATAGACTAAGTTATTTTGTATGTTTGTTTACGTACCTCAGCGTGCACGACGGTGCACTTGGCGGTGTCCACGGTGTACAAGGCCGCGCCGCTGTCTCCGCCCGGAGAGTTCACGTTCACCGGCCTCTCGGACTCGATGTGCTGTAGCTTGCCGTCACCTGCGAACGATATTGTTATCATAACAGTAACTATAGGGACTCAAAATACAGAAAAATCCTAAAATTTTATGAACATGAAAAAAAAAAACACTCATAAGGTGAATTTATGTTAATTATTTCGACAAGAAACGAATTAAATTGCACTTGCTACAGCTGCTACATCGTGAATAATAAAAACTTTTCAAACGTCTATTAGTCCGCAGTCACAAGAAATGCGTTCTGATCGATTCTTACACCCAAAGATAGGAAATTAAAGCCTTAACATTGTTAGCCGTAATGCATCTTGCAACTAGTACATGCTGTAATAACATTAAAGAAGGAAATCTCGCTGGCTCTCTGCACTACCCAATCGAAAAACAAAACTATCTACTACTACTGGAAGCTAAATCATCCCCGAGGAAATGGGCTACCATAACTCGAGCGAAGCCGCAGGAAAAAGCTAGTAATGCTAGTATATTATAAAATAAAACGTCACTCACCAATATCATGATCAAACGTCAGTCTTCTAATAAAGCTCTCACTCTTCGGACTAGTCGATAAAATAGATCTATTTTTCCTAAACGAAGCGTTCTTTTTACTGTTTCGTTCGAAAACTTCAATCTTCCAATCGCACCTGCACTTGGACGCTTTCTGCCATAACTCTGTACATTCCACCTCGGACATAGCGGGAGCTTTTAGTGCTTCTCCTTCCGTCAACTCTTCGCATATGAAGCTAGCCAAGCACCTCACATGCCCGTCTATCACGTGCGTCAGTTTGACTCTATTCGCGCACCTGTAAGTCGGTTTCCGTTCATCGTCCGAACTAAATATGTCATCGTTCGGACATCGAAGTTTTATTAGGAATTCTAACAAATGATTGACGTCATCGAGATCGCTCGTTTGCTGTTTCAACTTATAGACGACGAGTTGCGCTAATCTAGAGTGTATTAAAGCGAAGTTTATGCTCTGAAATCTTTCATCGTCCATGTATGTGAAGATGGTGTGTTGTAGGTGTTTGGACTCGGATTTTAGTGAGTCTCCTGCTGTTTCTGGCTCAGCGTTAAGGCTGAATGTAAGCGCGTCCGCTATCCTCTTCGCGAAGACCTGGCAGGTTCGCTCGATACAGAGCAGTTGGCTGACTGTGTGGTTCACTATCGGCGCGTCTCCGTTCACTATCTTCGCTCCGGGCTGCCTGCAAAGCCGCTGTCTTAGTACATCCGTTTTCCTCCAATGTGGAGGTCTTTCGTTGGATATTTTGCAGGTCTTCATGGCAACACAGAGTTCTGACATGGGACTCAGTGATGTGTCTTTGGAAGGACTTTGCTGGTACATAGAAAGACTTATTCTTGACAGTGAGAGGTCGTCGGGAACATGGTATTGTGCGCAACTGTCACTGTACGCGAACGAACAGGCACTTTCGTATTTGTTCTTTAAATAGTTCTCTAGTAAGGCGAGGCCCTCAGGCGTACGGAGGTCGGTGAACGTGTCTAAGAATGGCCAGTACTCCTTCCAGCCCACTTTCATTTGTTCTGCTAAGCTTCTGTAAAGAAAAAGTTGTTTGTTAATAAAGCATATTATAGTTGGCTATAAATACAAGGTTCGTGATGGCCCAGAGGTTACGGCCTCGTCAAAAACAATGACTTTTTCAATTCATGTTTTTCCAAGTTAAGCTTGAACATCACAGACATTGGTGAAAGAAAACATCGTGAGGAAACCTAGACTTTATAATCTAAATAACAAAAATAAAAAGTAATTGACGTGTCTTAATTAACCCTTCGTATGTTCGTACGTAGATCTACGCGAGACACAATGGCTTTTTAATTGTTGTCTGTAATTACGAGGGCTTTAAGGAATTTCAAGTGATGCGATTGGCTTTTGATAATTCCTTCGACTAATCACAAAACTTGACAGAAGTTAGTTTTCACCTGCAGAAACCAGCATACTAACCTGCCAACAGTCTCAAGTCCCTTGGTGATCTCCTTCAACCTAAATTGCTGCGGCCTCTGCGTAGCGGGAGGCGCGGGCGACTGCTCCGTGTAGTGCGAGTGCGGCAGGTGAGGGGCCCCGGGGCCGGGGGCCGGGGCCCCGGGGCCGGGGGCCCGGGCGGCGCGGGGCGGCGTCTTCCAGCGGCGCCGGAACAGCTCGGCGGCGCGCGCCTCCATGGGGCCCGCGTACGCGCGGATCTCGTAGCGCGGACTGAGAGGGTCGCTGTTTATTTCCTGGGGTCAAATTGGACTGTGTAAAAATGTGTTGGCAGTTTGTTTTTTGGAGAATTTTAAGTCGACTGTATGTTTTTATTGTGTACAAAAAGAATACGTAAGGATCGTTGTGACGTTCTGTTTCTGCTTCTTCCATCAGAATAAGGCGTATGTATAATGCTATACATACACTTTCCGTTTCTTGAAAATTGTATGTGCGTGTAAAAATAAAGATAGTTTTTTTTTCATGTGGTTCCCGTACATCTTTCAGGAAACTATATTTCGAAAACTATCAGGAATCACGAAATATAACATAGGCTGCTTTTGGGATACCCCAGGGAACGAGGAATCTATTTTTTTTTTGACGTCACTATTTGGACGTATAGGCGCCATGGCTGTTATAACAGCAGTGTGTATAGCACGGGCACGTAGTAGCTATACGGTGAGCTACAGCCCGCAGTGTACAGTGTGGTGCTATACGTACAGGGGGGACTGCGGGCGTGAAGGCGAAGCCTATGGTGGGCGCTGCGCTGCCGTCCTCGCTGTGCAGTACGGGCACGTAGTAGCGCTCCTGCAACATCAGCGCGATTCGGTGAGCCACGCCCGCTTCGCAGTTTGAAGCTCGCTTGCAAATTATCTGTGAAAAAATAATAAATAAATTAACGTTACATCGCTCCTGTAGTCCCCTAGGCGATAGGCAAAGGTCTACTCTAATAGTATACCCAAATGTCCCCAGTTATGTTTCAGGGTAAAATCACATTTACACGCACAGATCAGCATTTTTTTTATCTTTTTATCACTTAGCATTGCAAAACACTCAAGTGTGAGGATCCTTCGAAGAAAGTTGTGGAACTTTCTCGAAGGATCGGTCGGCATCTATATAGCCGATACAGGGCAGTCAGTCTAATTTTAGCTATACAACGAAGCGAATCGAAGTAAATAATGATCAGTGCTGAATTTGCAATTGTGTTATATGTGTTTTAACCACTGGTGTTTTAATTCATCTCATAACCAGCTCGTAAAGCTAATAAAACCTGTCTTACATCTCTGGGCTGCTCGCCGTACTTGTTGACGGCGGCGGTGTTGCAGGGCGGGAAGGACGTGAGGACGTCCACTACGAGCTCCGCGCCGAACTTGGCGGCGAAGTGCAGCGGCGTCTCGTTGATGGCCTTGTCCGGCGTGTTCAGGTAGCGGTCCACTAGGATGCTTGCGAACTCCTGTCGATTGAGAAATGGGATATTTTGATTATTTGGTCGAGATTATTCAATATACCATGCAATAGTCTAGAATCGCTCTTAGCGAACGACGTTTGGCCCATCCATTATTATTGAAAATTATATTAAAACTATGTAAAAAATCGAAACATACAGGACTGGTAGGGGTGTTTATTTGCTTTAGTTTTATTTAAAAGGGAGAAAACAGGCAGATACGTTTGTATGGGCTTGGCGCCGATTGTCTATCCTTTTAAGGAGCATGTTTGAGGAAGAGCTCGTGACTAAATAATAACAACCGCTCAGTCTTGAACGTTAAGCAATGCTTGCCAAGGTCGGTCCGTTAATGGATGACCATTCCAATACATATAGAGTTTCTTCCGTACCTCGGAAAGCACGTTGAGCCGTTGTTAACCTTTAAAAACTATTGTGCCAACCACAAGTAACATGGGATAACGGTAGGTAGATGATGATAAATAATGATGATTATTTGTTTTCTTTACCTTACAAGATTCAGGGTCAGCATCCATGCCGTACAGCGTCTGCACAAACATCGGGTTGCCCACAGTCGTCAGTATTAAGTTGCAGATCTCCGCGTTGCCTGCTTTCGCCGCTATGTGCAACGCGTTGTACCGGGAGCCTTCCTGCAATATATTATAATAAATATCATAACATGCTTGTTTTCCTTGAAGATTTAGGTAAAGCTTGAGAGCATAGAATCGTTTCGCCAGCAGCACCTAAAGATGGAAGTACTAGTATAATTCGTAGAGCCAATATTGCTTTTAGGGTTCCCACATTTCAAAATCATCAATTCGTCAGCTTCTATACGTGATTACTGCACGTGCGGAAACACACGGAGTCAAGCTGGTTTTGTATGGAAAATGAGGACAAGGCCACCTGTTGCTTCGACCGTCAAGGTGTCTCCATGTTTCTCCAGCTATAGGCCAGAGGCAAAGGTTGTCTAATTTTTCTAGTTATGTTCAAGTACCATGTCGTAGGAGCCGAGCCAACGGCCACAATCCGACACAAATCCAAATTCCGGCCTGGTACTAAGAAATTCCTGATGGAAAATCCTAATAACACTTAACCCGACCTAGGATCTTGTGGCATCTTCAAAAGTGATGAACCATAGTCGGGATTTGTCGCGCCAAAAAGATAGTATTCACAGGGAAACCACCGATTTCTTGAGTGGACAGGGAAACATTATGAGAGCTGGTCCCTGATGACACCATATCGACTTGTTCTGTAATATTATTTGGCATGATTTCCGTATGGTTGCTTATGTTGACCTTAGGTTACCTGGGTTCAAGATGTCTAGCGCTTAAGACCGCTGGAACCGTCCGACAAGCCAGGTACTATTCCGTCAAAACGAATAAATTGCCATGAGTATAAAATAAATTTGGGAAGCAGAGGCATTTTGTATGGGTTACATAATAAAGAGTATTCTATTCATCTTTCCATTTTCAGACTTAAAGTAGAAAAAAGATAGTCCATAGTACGAGCCACATAAAAACTTGTTTATCTATTACCATGACGTGTTCAAGTTCACTTATACAGGTATATCATTAACGCGACGTAAAGTAAGTGCGTCTGATCAATTGAATGCTAATTTTGTCATTGAGTCGCTGGTACCACACAACTAATTTAAATGTCTAATTTGTTGAACTCAATTGTTTACAAAGCTACTGCAGTACTTTAAGATATATTTTGAAGGAAGTAAATCTATGTTTTACATAATTTACAAATGTCGAAATAACAGTACATGTTTTGTGTTTCCGGCAAGGACCCAAAATATGATATTTTTTGCTATATTTTAAAAAACTGAATGAATTAGAATAACTTCAGAGGGAAAAAATACAAACCAATTACTAATTTCATATCAGTAAAATTAAATTACACAATGAATATTTCCTCGCTCATTGTCTTCTCACTTTTTCCCGCGACTTTTAACGCTTGAGTCATGATAAATACAAAATTATTAGGTACATCTGCTGACCAGAAAAATCGGGATGACTCACTTAGCTGAAAAGCCCCGCTTCTGTCGCCTTCAACACACAGACATAATAGGTGTAAAAAGACCCTTCTCGAAGCCCGAAAGACAATTGTTCTCCCAGGCATGGCGATAATTTTTTGTTCTGGACCAAGTTCCAACTTTTTACAAGTATTTTTTTTTCAATTCGAGTTTTTCATGTTAGAACTTTACTTTAAATACCTCCTGCACGACCCCCGTACTATTCCATGCATCTAACAACAAAATGTTTTGAAAGCGTAACATTGAGTCCTACTGTAAACCGTGTTATTTCGGCCCCAAAAAATAAAAGTAGTTTTTCAGCAATAATTTTTGCGTAGAGTTACTTAGTTTGATGCACAGAATGCTTGGTTGACGGCCTCGTAAAGGGCCCGTTTTCACCTTTTAAATCGAAAAGCTACCTGTAAGATGGAGGGCGTGTTGCCGCTGCTGACCAGAAACCTCGGGTTGTCCCACACTCGGTCCCGCACTGTGGCGGACAGACCCGCTTCTATCGCCTTCCGCAGCGCCACCATGTCTTGTGGTGATGGCGCTTTGAACGGGTACGGCTTCTCGCCCATTGCAGCTGAAATAATCAATATTTATTATCAGAATCTGTTAGGCTTTCTAGAGAAATTCGGGCAATGAAAGTATCAGTAAAAAGATTGGGTTCTTTTTCAGGGTTTTTTTTGTTTTGAGCATTATTCAGGGTTTTTGGTATTCACGTTTGAGCATTATTCAGGGTTTTTGGTATTCACGTTTTGAGCATTATTCAGGGTTTTTGGTATTCACGTTTTGTGCATTATGCAGAATTTTTGCTATTCACGTTTTGAGTATATAGTCTATATATACTCTCTTCTTTTAATTTATACCCGTTTTGGTTGTAGTGAAAATCTTACAGATATCCTAACTTTCTAAGGTACAAAACAGATCAAAGCATTCGTCCATAACAAGTTATAAAAAGCACCCAGATAGATTCACTTTTGTCCACGAAAACCTTTTTCTTACCGACTCAACCAAGGAAGAAAGTAATTATTCAAGAAATCTCGCGTGACACTATTTCAAACTACATAAAATTCAGTTAATTGGTAGTTAGCATGATAATTGATAATTGTGGTTTGTTACACACGAATAGGTTCTAGTTAACTATACAATTTTTTACTATTCAGCGATGAGAAATATTTCTTTTTATCTTTCTTGATGATACGAATCTTTAACTTTTGCTTCCTAAATAGTAACAGCCGGAAGGCTTAAGGCACTTCCCGAGGCGCGTACAAACTGCCTAAGGCTTAAGCAGTTGGTCCAGGCCGTCATTCTTCGTCGACGAGGGAACACCGGTGTGGTTTTAGTCAGTACGAGTCTGACAAGACTGAGAGAAGTCCTCCGACCTGGAGAGAGCGGCGGGATCTGTCAGGCTCGTTTAAGGATAGCCAAAACAAACAAGGCTGTCATTTTTTAAATCTTTTACAGTCGTTACGGGTAGTCAGAACCCTGAAAGTCTGACAGCCAGTCTTACCAAAAAGTTTTACCCAGTAACCAGTTACCCAGGTTGTGACCCAGGTTACAGAGGTCGGATAGGCAGTAGCTACATGTAAAATACTGTTATGTATTAATGTTCCCACTGCTGGGACACAGGCATAGGAGAGGGAATGGGCTATAATCCACCACGCGGGCCCAGTGCGGGTTGGTAGATGTCACATGTCTTCAAATTTTTTGTTTCTAGGACATGCCGGTTTCCTCACGGTGTTTTCCTTCACCGTTTTTGAGTGGTTGGGCATACTTTTGTAAGGCCTGCTGTTTGGGTCGGTATTCGGTTCGGCGCACTACGTTGCCACGAAAGCCGCTATTTTGAACAAAAGTGGTCGGACGACCGGTTGTGCGACCTTTCTTCCTAGTTAACGAAGCTTTTGCGGCCAAAATATAGGTCCCTTACTCAACACAGCTGGGCGGCAAAATCACTGATTGTTGTACAACACTGCCGTATGGAATTTGCCAAACAAGTGTGTAGAAATGTAAACCTAACTTAACCGTAATTAAGTCGAGTTCTATTGTAGGGCCAATTTAAACCTTATTGTCAACTACAGTACGAGTAGGTAACAGCTACACCACAGTTAATAGTTATCGCGTAGATTAGTAATGAGAACATTGACCTAAACGCTACGACTTTCGAGTTTCGATCCACTAATATGTGGGACGGGACGCCTATGTAGTTTTACTGAAAGCGAAAGTAATGTTGGCTTTGTACGTAATTATTGTCATTAAAGATAGAATGTCGTGTGGCCTCTAAAACTATAGTTTAGTATTGATTGGACTACAATTAACATTATTTATTTACAAAACAACAATTATTTCAAAATATCAATGAGCCTGTTCAATATGTCCAATAAGCATTATTAGACTCCGGACACAGGTTAGTCGAAGGCGAAGCAAGGAAAACCTATTCAGGCGGAGATGCATAGATGACTCTGCCCTTTTTTTTTTTTTCGGATCTCAAATCATCAAATGACACCTCCCGTTCTGGGCGGAGCAGGAGGGAGTGTCAGACTTTTACTAACTAAAACCCATCCATGTTCCTTCATCGCCCTTTGTGTTCCGGGGCCACGGTATCTGGATCGAACAGTCCCGCAGCCCTGGCAGGCATCGGCCCGCGCGCCTCAAAGAGAGTCAGCAAAAAGGAAGGGGTCCTTCCTTTTTGCTGACTCTTTTTGAGGCGCGCGTGGAACGTGAACGCGCCATCGACACGGCCTGTCGTCATGAGACGGACGGAGGTGACGGCGTTCCATTCCGTCTCGCTCCGGACCATGGATTGAACCAGGGCCGGACGCGAGAGGCGGAGGAGCGACGCTACGAGGACACGGCGGTGCGCCGCCCACGCGGGGCACACCTCCACCGTGCCACCGTGTCCTCCGGTCGATCCTCGCAGTGGAAACACCCGGGCGTTTCCTTCCGCCCCATTCGGTGCAGGAACCTCCCGAAACAACCGTGTCCGGTGAGGACCTGCGTCAGGCGGAAAGTGAGGACGCCGTTGCGTCTCTCAAGCCACTCCTCAAAGAGGGGACTTATCGCCACTTCATCAAGGGCACGCCCTGGGCAGAGGGCAGAGCAGGGCAGAGGCCCTGGAGTGTAAATGTGGTTCAATCGTGTTCGGCCTGTCGTGTTGTTTGGGCTGAATCAATTTAGATTGCTATCGCCAGACTAAGATCTATCAGGAATGGCACAAAATTGAATTCAAATTATCGTCCCCAAAAGTAAACTGTAATATTTTAACGACCTATTGGTGCAAAAACCAAAAGACTTTTCAGTTGGTGTGTAATCTTCTTTCTTTCATATTTGACATCTTCATATTACGTCTACAGCTGGACATAGGCTCCCTCACTGTGTATAAGCTACAATGACCGGTACTACACTGCTTCTTCCAGTGCAATAAATTCCCGCGACTTTCACTTAGGTCATCGGTCCACCCACGTATGAGCCTTCCAGTACGTTAAGTATTATATGAGTCAGGAGTCCTTATTTTTATTGTATGTCTGTATTTAGATGAAATATGCTTTGAGTACATCTCGGGTACATCTTTAGATTAAACCGTGCTTACCTAGGTAGGTCTGTGGATGGGTGACCACCCTTACACACGTAAAGCACGTCAAATTGTTGGTCCCGGCTGTCATTTGTAGATCTTTGACAATCGTTACAGGTAGTCAGTGGCCCAAAAAAGTCTGACAACCAGTCTTACCAAGGGGTATCGTATTGCCCAGTACTAACTGGGTTGTGGAGGTCAGATAGGCTCGAATGCACCTGAATACCTGTATTATACATATATTAGACATATATTACTATTATACATTCGGTTAGACTGGAAGCCGACCCCAACATAGTTGGGAAAAGGCTAGGCAGATGATGATGATGATGAAGTTTGAGTAGTCGCGCCTAAGCAGCATTTTTCCTTGACATAATGTGATGATATGATCACAGGCCCAGGCGGATGGCGGAATGAGTTCGACAACATCAATAAGGATTAGTCCTTAGACAAACAAATGTGGGAGGAGAGTAGTAGAGGCCTTTGCCCTGCAGCGAGACATTACAGGCTGTAAAGATGTATTTCTGGAGACGGCGTGTATTGTTAGGAGGTTCCTTTCTCAAGGGCTCCGACCACCGGTAGCTTGGACCCTGTTCCCGATGCTGGAGAACTACTATTTTTATAATTGTTTTTTTTTTTTTTTTGAAAGAATAATATTTGAAAATGTATAAAATGTAAATAAATAATTAAAGATCCAACACTTGCGGGCAATACCTAATTGATAAAAACAACAGAATTCGAATAAGACAATAAACATTGAATAACGATTGTCACACATTCCGTTGTCAGCGGTACGTGAAGTAGATAGCTTACCTATACTCATACGAATATAGCCACTAGCCCGCCTATAATAAGAACTGTATACGGTGAAGATGACTCATAGTCTTATCGAACCCATAATGTGTTTGAACTCAATTTGACAGTGAGTCAAGATGTAGGTCGATAGACTATAAATACTTCTCGCTTTAAAGTTAAGACGTTTTTTGGATCTGATAAAATCTGAATAGACAGAAAAATTATATAAAAAATATAAATTAAAATAAATGATGATGGACAGACCACGAAAGAGATGGCGCGGGCGGGACAAACTGGATGTCTTCCTTGAGAATTGGAAAGAAGTAGCACAGAATCGTGATCGTTGGAAGGAATGGAGGGAGGCCGCTGCCCAGCAGTGGGACAATATGGGCTGGCTATAATAATATTGCAATTTTAATTGTACCCTTTTATTAACCCGGTTGTGCATTCTCGTGGCATAATTTCAAACATCTATGCCGGCGAAGCCGCGGCCTTAAAATAGTCTTGTTTTATAGATCCATTTTCTCCGCTATTTATTGTCAATTTTTTACGATACTATTTTCTTGGGAAATGTATAATTAAACTTCCACTTAACTTTTTTTTAGACTGGTTGTAAACAGACTCGAGAGGGATCATAAACAACGACAGCAGCCTCGAAGATAAAAAAAACAAACGTCAAGTGTTTTTTTTCCCGCGTAAAAATTGCGGTGTCGATGAGAGAAATGAGGTTACTGTGACGATTGAAAGCATTGCGTTGGCATCGTGACAAATGTTCTAGGCATAAATAGGCAGGTTCTTAGTCGATTATGTCCAATGTTTAATATTGGGAGCAATCACGTCTGGTGCAGTGACGCAATGAGTCGACTTTGCTCGAGTCTCGAATGTTGCGTATCGGGGTGGTAAAAGTCCAATGATAAACATAGGCCCGATGCCATCAATCAAAATGCTATATAAAATCTTTGGCGATCGAGCGTAGTTTTAACGTTTGACATCGTATTTTATAAGAAAAGTGGAGAAAGAAAATGGATTCTTTCTTGACAAGCCTCGAAAATTATGAGGGATCTGAATCAAGTTCTGTGGCAAGGTTATATCACTGATAAAACCTACTTGATAGCGTTAAAGTTAACTTTCATGTTATTAAACAGTTGTGTTTCCCGTCTTTGTCATCAGTTGATGCTATTTCAGTTTGCTATGCTATTTTAGTAGGCATCAAAACTTGCACCACTTCCTCAGGCGATCAGTAGGTACTCGGTACTAAGATAAACTCGTGATTTTTTCGTACAAGCACGTGTTATACAACACATAACGCATCCACACGTCTTATCCTTGAATGAACCAGCCCACTATCACGCCACCTACGATACGTAACCCGACAGCTATTTATAGAAGTACCCAATCTAATTTCAGAACCACAACAAGCTTGTGAGAAAATTACATCAATAAGTCGGTGTAAAACGACGAAATCAAGCACAAACATTCGACTCAAATACAAACAGCCGGAAATGTTTAAACATAACACTGCAAATTAGGCCCTTATTCCCGAAGAAATAGAGTTTCTTTTGGACTGCGTTCAAAGTGTTTATTAGATATTTGGCATGAAAACAATAACTTTCCTCCTCTACAATAGTATATTTGGCTTGATAAGACACATTGTTTTGCCAGTAGTAGCTGCATGACAAAACAGTCTCGCTAGAGTAAACAATATTTACTAAAGTAACTTGTAGAGATAGAGCAAAGATCAATGTTTCGATGAATTTTATCGAAGAAACTGAGATGACGGCAGACGATGATGTACTTGTACAGAATAAAGAAGTAGGTAATAAATTATAGTATTATACGAAATAGTCGGAATTTTTACCGACTTCTAAAAAAGGTTTCTCAATATATTTTTTTTTATAACCGACTTTTAAAAAAGGAGGTTTCTCAATTCGACCGAATATATATATAGGGTGTAAAACACCCCTTAACGAAGCTGAAAGGCACTTGTTCTCCTCGTCAGTGCAATCATTTTTTTGTTCTACACCTGGGAACCTTCTAGTTACGGAGATATTGGTGGTCAAAGTTCCAACTTTTTGACAAGTTTTTTTTTAAATACAAGTTTTTAATGTAAGATTTTTACTTTAAACACCTCCACGATCCCCGTACTATTCAATCCATGCATCAGCACAATGTTTTGAGTGCGTTACATTGAGTTATACCACAAAACATGATTTTTCACTCCAAAATAAAAAGTCGTTTCCCAGCAATAATTTTTGCGTAAAATTACTTAGTTTGATGTACAGAATGCTTGGTTGACGGCTTCCTGATGAGGTCTTTTACACCCTGTATATATATATTTTTAATTTTATTTGTGTTCGCGGATAATTTCGTCGTTTATGAATCGATTTTGTTGGAAGGGAGATATCCCAAGGGTGGTACCATGATAAGGAAACCAGGATCTGATGATGGCATCCCAGATAAACCAAGGGGAACCTTCGAAAATCATACTGGTGACTTAGAGCGTTTCTTAATTTTTTCATTAAGTATTTTAAAGCACTACTATTTAATGAAGGTCTGAAGTCAATCTGATGATGGAGCCGAAAGACAGTCGAGGGAACTCCTCAACGATTTACAGCAATTACCTGGTGTTTGGGCTTGATTAATTTGTATTGATGAGAACTTTACACCTCGATGGGTTGTGACTGTCTTAAGGGGTATGATGATGAAGACGAAGGACAGTCAAGGGAACTCCTCAACGTTTTACAGTAGCTACCTTGTGTTTGGACTTAATTCATTTCTATTGATGAGAACTTTGCACCCATATGGGTTATAACTGCCATTACAGGTCTGATGATGGAGACAATGGACTTTCGAGGGAATTCCTTAACGATTTACAGCAGTGGGGCTTACTTCATGCGGTTCAATATGCCAAAATGTTTAGTTCGTACAAAAATAATACCTAATTAAGATTGAAGTTTTACATAGGTATAAGCACTACCTACTAAGCATGCTAATGCGTCAAATTGAGACTGAATTTAAGTTGCGTAATCGCGTCATCTCTAGCAATGCTCTTTCGTCGTGTGGCCTACTCAATAATATGTTTGAATCTAAGTCAGACAACGCTATTCCTTCCAAGGTTTTAACTTTTTAAGGACTCAGAGCAACATATACCTGTCCTTTAGCGAAATTTGTCTTATTAGATCTATAACAGCTTTTTTTTAGTGTAGTTTCCTGTAACTTGTGAACCGTAGCCCAACTTAAAATCAAAGGTAACATTCGGCGATCGATATCTCCTTATCCTTTTGTTGCCTGAAATGTTGCAACAGTAGGAGTAATCGGTCCCCAGCCATTTTCATCTTTAATTCTACTTCCAGTCGTATCATCATCAAATTTAACTAACATACATTCCGGTAATTCCCCTTTTTCAATTTGTTTTTTTAACAATACCCATTGCTCCGTTTACAAGGCCATCTGATACCGATACATTTCGCCTTAGCATAACGCGAGATTCTTCAGCTAACTTTAGCGTTGATAATAAACCTCCACAGTTATTTACATCCCTCGGTATTACGTTATTTATTGGGGATAAGCCTATTACAATGGCATGTATTGTTAACATTGTAAAATTGCAAATATTTGTATAGGATATTACAACAAAAAATGGAAAAATAAAAAAAAACTTTTTTGTAAAAGTCGGTGACAAAAACACTAAATCAATCAAACAAAAGTCACCGTTTTCTGAAGCTTGACCTTTGTTTGATTGATTTGGTGTTTTTGTCACCGGCTTCTGAAGCCAAACTTATTTTTCACCTTTTTGTGTTTTTTTTTATCAAGTAGCTACATTTTGTCACAAACTATGTACTTTTTTCTGTCTTGGAGCATCAGAAGCATATTGTCCAATGAGGTAAATTCTATGCAGAGGGCTTTGCCCAAGAATGGGGCAGTAATTAGAAAAAAGTGATCGGTTGGGGAAACTGATTTGAAATTTGACCAATATATAATAACTAACAAGCAAGTTAAACAAAAGCTTATAAAAGGGGAGGTATTTAAAAACGTCCCAATATAAATTTTCAAACAGATTTCAGCCAGTGATAGCGTGATAGTATGAGAAAGACAAGTAAAAATAGGTACAAATATCTTTAGATAACAAGGTCAATGATCTTTATATTATATTTTGTTTTTATCGTAAGTATTCGTTGACACACAAAGTTCATTCACTGTTTGTTGTAAGTAGTTTTGATTATTTCGTTTATATGTGTCTCTTTAAAATCGACTTGGGAAAGAAATCTTTTTCGCAATTTAAAGATTCGTGACATAAAATCACGGTTGTAATTCTCGAATGGTTAGGCAGACATGCAGCTGATACCACACCCACATTTCAGCAGTTATGTTTAATTTATGTTCCATGTAATAGGGACAATATCCTGATGGAAAATCATTGCACGACTCGGGAATCGAACCGAGTATCTCATGCTCAGCAGTCGTGCTGGCGACTCTTGATGCTAAGTGTTATTGAATTTCTAAAGCAATAATTTTTAAGAAACAGTCATGGATTGTCATGCATTTCTTTCCAGTTGACGACAATAGACTCGCCCTCTATTTCATGGGACTTAAACATATCTGGCGAAATGTGGGTGTAGAAGAAGAAAGAAGAAGAAGAAAAGGCATTTATTAGCCCGCACGGGACAAAACACAAATAAAAATGGTTAAACTAACACTACAACTAATAAAAATTAGACAAACAGAAAAAAAAATGAAATGATATTGTCCTGTACTAGGCCCCCCTATCTCAGCATGGTGCTGTAACATTAAAAAAAACGTCACAGCGCTGGTATTCTGTACTGTACTAGGTACACCTCTGTCTAGCTCTTTGGGGATTACAAGGCGTGATGTTATGATGATTTGAATTACGATAAGCAGTGTCAGTCCTCAAGCTGATAATGACCATGAACATTGACCTACATATTGGCAAAGGGCAGCAACATTATTGTATAGTTTCCGACTAGTAAACCTATTTATAATTATCATTCTATCTAAACTAAAAGCAGACGTAGGTATTTGTAAGAAGAAAAAAGCTTATTTCAAAACGGCAAGTGCTCTTCGGCTTCGCTAAGGGTCTTTTTGGCACCTTAAAAAAATAAAATTGAAAAGTTTGTTTGAATACGCTAACTGAACGGAGGATTTGAAAAATTCTTGCAGTTTATAGCTCAATTCTTGAAGAAGGCCGAGCGAAATGTGAAACTGTGGGTGAAACCTCGGGGAAAGTTGTCGGTGCGCGAGTTGAATGTATTTGGGGACTGAGGTTGGACGTGAGCACCTTCCCGCGCCACGGCTCCCAAGCCCGCGGCGTAGTGCTGTCCATACATTTATCGTATTATACATGTCTAAGCCGTGGCTATCCAACGCAAACAAATCCTCGGAACGGTGAGGTCGCTCCGCGAAGCCTGTGAAGATCCCAGGAAACTTCTGTGCTTCTGGACGGAGCTAGGCTGGCTAACTTAGCCAGGACACCCACGCACAACGGACCGAATGAGAGTCTAAGTGCGGAAAATGGAGTCCCTACTCTACTCTACATGCCTAAGCTTTGCATTCAACTAGCGTGTCTAATAAGCAAAAAAAAACTTACAACTATCATTCCCGTCGGTGTTGTCAGTGGGTTCAGCTCCTCGCAGTGCAAACGACACGGCATCCTGCCGGTTCCTGAACGCCTTGAACCTCGCAGACTTGTACCTTCGGACCAGCTCCAGAGCTTCAGACTTGTTCTTGTAAACGTGAAGTGCTTCTAGAAAACAAGAAAAAATGTTAAAGAATTAGATAGGCATAGTCAGGCTATAATGTTCCCACTGCTGGGACACAAGCTTATCTATGAGGGAGTGGGCTGTAATCCACCACGCGGGCCTAATGCGGGTTGGTAGAAGTCAAGTGTATTCCATTTTTTTGGTTCTAGGACTTTTCAGTTTTCTCAAATCTTTTCCTTCACGGGTATGAAAGTACTAAAACAAAAGAAAATGTTTAAGATCACGAAAACAAACAAAGGAGGAGAGAGGCGTACCGCTGAGACTGTCCCTAAAATAGCTGGGCCTTTATTGCTACTTTTTCAAGTCTTTAGGATGACCTGGGTTAGTTAGGGCATAGGATCAGGACATTTTTTTTGTAATCCTTGCGGGCGAAATAATGTTAGTCTTACCACGAAATGTTCAGTATTTACTACTTTAGGTACTGAAGAAACGTTTCATGCCATTTTCTACCCAGTTATTACATAACTTTACTTTCGAATGAATCACGCGGATTACTTGAGCGATAGAAAGGTTAATACGAGTTAGATAGCAGGAGAAATGGAGAAATCAATGAGCAAATAATTGATTGTGTTTTCTGTAAGAACACACGAATTTCAACTCTCAGCACTGAGCCGAGAATTGACTATCCAACAGTACTCATACATCTTATTTAAACATACATTTATATGTCGCCTAGTGTTCGGAAAACCGACGGGCAGTAGTACTAGTAGTAGTTTATTGTCTACAAAAAGTAGTCTTTTACATGAAAAATTCAGCATTCTAATTTAACTGCTACATAGATTTTGTTTGGCTGTTCAGCATTAACAACAGCAATTAAAACACGTAAAAATAATATTAGCATGGTTGTTTGAGATCCAGCTTTTTTTAAATAGTATGCTTCAGCGTCAGTCATAAGAAAAATAATGCTTATATCAATCAGAATCTAGGTGAAAAACAAAGCAGACATCGAAATGTAGTTTTATGTTTTAACTTTTTAGTCACGAGTCGCCTTTGCGACCTACACATTTACATCCGTGTGTAAAAGGAGACAAAAATCATGATTCACAAGGATAATCCGAAGCATTTAAATGCATACAAATTATATCATTAACTTGTCATCAGGAGTTGCCAAGTTGTTTTTTTTTCTTAGCAATCTCTGAGAAGGCAAACATTTCCAAATTGATTGTGTGTGAAAGCATAATTCACACAAAGCAATACAAAACTTATAAACATTGTAAATTCAATTCAAGAACAATGTGATATCAGTCTATATTAGTGCATAGCTCATAAATATTGCAATCAGACCTGACTATCAATAACAGCAGAAAAAGTAACAATACATGAGACTAGTTAAATCAATTGCAGGCTTTTAAATACCTTTCATGTAAAGCATAATGTAGCCACTTAAGGCAATACTTAAACAAAGTGTTTGGCATTCAATTTGGTAATCAAAGTAAGTTCATTCTCCAAGTCTTTCCCCTAATATGTATATTGGGGTCAGTTTCCAAACAACCAGTTGCAGGCGAGTACCAGTATTTTACATGGAGCCATTGCCAATTTGACTTCCGCAACACAGTTACTGTGTATCACAAACCCCGTTAATAAGACAAGTTGTCAGACAAAAGCAAGACACTACCAAAAATTTTACTGTGTCTTCAACTTTCTCAAAACAAGACACAAAAAGTGTATTGCTGTTTGCTGAAAAACACATGAGTTTGATTTCTCAGTATAAGGAACAGAGTCTAGATTTGTGCATGGTTGATGGCAATATGCACGCTCCACTATTACAAGCAACTTAAAAACTGGTGAAATGTGGGTGTAGTATTTAGTACACCTCTGACTAACCCCTCAGGAATTACAGGAGTGATGTTATGTATGAAAAACACATTGCCCTCGTTATAATCCAGGTAAATAGATAAGTACAATAATTGGCAAAAACTGTGCAAAGATAATGTGAAAGTAGGAAGTTGACAACAACTCTATTGACCTACTTCAACTTATCTTGCTGATAGTAATGCAGATAAGGGTAAACATTGTAAACAAAAGACAGCATAGACAATGATGTAGGTATTAACCAGAGCAGGGTTTCACAACAGGGGGTCTGAAGAATTTTTAGTGATAGAAAGCAGTCAAAGAACCAATGGGTCTACGGACTATATTAAAATAACTAATATTGTGTTTTTCTTTTTAAGGTGTCATGCATTTTAGGAAACATTGAATTGAATTATTTTTGTAATTGAGAAAAGCATCTGTGTAGTGTGTATGAAGTTTAAACTTGAAGTTTGACACTTTGGCCTACAAAATCAGCTTTGTGTTTTCTTAGCATGAAGATGTAGATTTAAAAAAAAAACAAAGGTTTACTCCTTTGAATAGGTATACATTGTGTTATGATTCAGTTAACTATTTATGATGGACAAAAACTTTCTAAGAAAAACATTTTTGATGTTTATTTAAATATTTTATAACATTCACTAGAGTTAAAAGTACAAAATCTATACCTACTTCTACTTACTAATAAAAATGCTAAAATTGCCTTTGCCTTTTAATTTTGTGCAATGCCATTGTGTTCCTCTTATAAGTTTCCTAAACTGCATTTAAACTCTTATTATGAGCTTCAAAAAGCAGCTCTTACTTACTCTCATTGAAGAAGATAATAAATATGATAAAAAAGGCAAAATATCACTAAACAAAGTTTCAACCATATTTTTTCTTTTCTAAGATTACATGATAATAAATACCTTCATCGGGTCCTTTTTTAATTTCACTGGGTATGTAAACTCCATAATAGGTGGTTGGTGGTTCAACAGACGTCGGACTTTCGGGCACATTGCTCTTCTTACTCAAAGTATCCAAACGCAGCAACCTACTAAAAAGACCACCGATTGCTCCATCTCTTTTCTCAGTCGGAGACAAAGATATCTCTTCTTTCATGCCCCCTATATCCTTATTACACTCCGGTATAATTACAGCCTTCGACATGTTGTCTGCTGAAAATCGTAAACATTTTACTGTTTTGTTTTGTGACGCAAAACGCAGCCAGCGAACAGTTTATTTTTACAACAATACTATTATCTAGGGCGGCTCACCTTATTGACGAGACTCGTCATAAAAACATACTCTTAACTTTATTATCAGATAATTATGCGCTATGTCAGCGCATTTTGTTTCTATAAAGTTTTGAATCACATCTTAAAAATTCGGGCGTTTTTTGAAACAGAAAATTGAAATGCTTTGAGAGAACGGTGGATGACGTTTTGACAGATTTCTTTCTCTAGTGTTGTCCTTTGTTTTGATTTACTTTATTTTCTATTACTAACAAATATTTCGTTGTTATCTAGCTATCTTATGATCAAAATATTCATTTGAAAAATGTTTAGTTATAATATATTTATTTTTAAACATTAATTATTTGAGGCTTCCTAAAATTTATTTTTTTAATAATTGCGTATCATTATTCCCTAAAAAAAAACAAACCACAGACTAAATAAAACCAACATATACACGAACATAACATAACATATTCTCGAATGTCTAGTCTCTACCGAAGTTCAAAATGTTTACGGTTTTTAAATAAAATGTTGTGTGCTTGATTTATTATTATTATTAATTTCAAAAAAAAGCGTCTGGGTAGCCCGCGAAACGAAAATCAAATTTTCTTACGTTTTTGGCAATTTGCAGACCAGTGCTAGGTTATATGTTGATTAAAATATTGTTCGCGACTGTAAGACATATGTAGCTACAGAATTATAGTCATCAAAATCATTAATACAACCCTCTAATTTCATAAAAGTCTAGGAACGACTTTTTCAAGGTCAAAGTCAGTGCTAGCCCTTTAGGAACTTGGAGGGTTGTATTGATGATTTTGATGATTATAATTCTGTAACTACACACATCAACACGGTCTAGGGATATTTTTAAAAAAGCGAATTACTATCAATGTGTTAATTATTTATATGACATGTATATATTTAAAAGATACGTTATTTAATATTCTACCATTTTTTAATAATGGTTAAAGTATAGATTAAAATTTCAGGATTTTATGGAAAAAAAATGAAGCATAGACGGAAACCGTATATGAATGAACTTTTAATTTGTGAGTAAAAACTGAAAAAAATAGAAAAATCATTTAATTTGTGTTTATAAACTTGAAGTTAGTAGTGTGAGAAAGCGCCCATGATGTTCATAACACATCGGCAACGATTGCCATGCTCAGAACAAGGTTGTCAATGTCTTGCTGCGGAATATTGTCCCATGTCCTTCTGAGGTGCGCAAAAAGTTGATCTTCTGTAGCCAGATTTTCAGGAACTTCCTTCAGAGCTCTTCTTTGCAGCATATCCCACGCATGCTCAATGGGATTTAGATCTGGCGATTGAGCAGGCCAGTCTAAGGCCCTAACATTATGTGTATGTAACCAAGCTGCTACCGTTCTCGCCGTGTGTGCCCGGGCATTGTCGTGCATGAGCAGGAAATCTTGCCCCATTTGTGTTCTGTGGGGCAAGATTACGGGCCCCAGCACCTGTTGGACGTATCGTTCTGCCGTCATATTGCCCCGCACCCAAACGAGATCCGTCCGTCCTCCAAGACGAATTCCTGCCCAAACCATAATTGTTCCTCCTTGGTATGGGAGAACTTCCTGAGGGTTCTGGAGACGGCTCCATCGTCCAGGAACTCGCCAAACACGCGTCCTTCGTGAATCTGGATGGAAGCCGAACCTGGATTCATCCGTGAACAGCACATTGGACCATTGGTCACGGCCCCAGTCCACGTGGTTCCGAACCCATTCTAATCGTCGTCCACGATTGCCTCTCCGTAAAGGTGGGACCCGGAGTGGTCTACGAGAGCGTAGATTGCTTTCATACAGTCGCCTTCTTACAGTTTGGTCACTCACAAGCACTTGGTGTTCCACTCGCAGCCTTTGGACCAATTGAGTCGCCGTTGCATTTGGTTGTGCTCGCGCAGTAATTTGCAAAAATCGGTCTTGTCTGGGGGTAGTGATGCGACTTGGCCCCCGGTGCCTCTCCGCTACTTCACCTGTGGCACGATAGCGTGTCCACAATCTTGAAATTACATTTTGATGGGTCCCTATGGCCTCAGCAACATTACGCTGAACAGATCCAGCTTCCAGCATTCCCACAGCTCGTAACATCTCCGCCCTCGTCAAATGTCGCAAAAAAACTCATTGACATGCTTTGCCGAGCAGTCTGACGGCGGTAACCTCGCTGAGAGCGAGCTGACTGCTAATATATGTTGCCAATGTAAAGTATATCTAAAGTGCAATACATAAAGCCTATATTTGAATTATTTTCTTTTAGCCAGGTGGGAGCGGAGTCGTTTATGTGGGCTAGGACCTATGTCTAAAATACAGCATTTTTCTTATTATTCCTGAAAATATGCATCATTATAATACTGTGGTCAACTGTGGTGTGGCACCCATTGGTAGGAAAAGTCATTGTAAATGGGTTGGGTTCTAGGGTTAAGCTTAAGAATGAGTGATTCACCATTTCAACTGGTTGTGTACAACTGTACAGTGTAAGCAACAATAGCATGATGAGGACTACATGTTCCAAAGTTAAAGTACAGAAATAGAATATTATGGCATATTTTAAGACTATATAAATAAACACCAAACTAAGTCTAAAAAAATTAAAAAAAACAATAAAGGTAAATTCATATTTATTCATGAGAATTAGGAGGCTCTTTGTTTCCTCTTCTTTTTCTTGTTTTTGGTGGGAGTGTTGGCATGTAAAGGAACCATATTCAAAGTTTTTTGAGTGGCCATAGTATACAGATTAGAGTTAATTGCTTTCAATCTATTCAGCTCAGCCAGCAGCCCTTCTTCTTTAGTTTTAAACTCATTCACAATCTCTTTTGAAGGTATATTGTCTTCAATTTCACCACAGGGCTCCGGCCAGAAACTAATTTTACTTTTCATAAGAACTTCCATTTCTGTCAATTCTTCTGCATCTTTTTCTAAAGTCCTTTCTAAACTATGTAGAATGATGCTAGGTGAAAATTCTTGTTTATAAATTGCTGGGTTATTCACTGTGAAGAAAGCATTTGTTATAGGCCCCTTGTGTTTGATTATCCTTGCTGGCTGCCGGCTGGGTATGTGCCAGAGTATCACTTGGCCGTCTTTTGAACCAGACATGAGGATCTCGCCATCCAGAGATACAGACAGACAGGTCACAGCTTCAGTATGAGATGAGTAAGTAGGACAATCTTTCTCCATATTAACTAACACATCTCTATATCTTGGAGGTTTGGTAAGACTAAACTGATGAATCTTCCCTCCAGTTGTTCCAACAAATATACTCAACTCCAAGATATCCATGGTGATAGCGGCAAGATTATCATCAAGTACAAAATTTAGTAACATTTCTCCAGATGATAAATCATAGATTTTGCAAGTCTTGTCACTGGATACAGTGCATAAGCGACCATGCATTCCTGTCTTACTTATACACAAATCAGTTACTGATAAAGAATGGTCAGATAATATGTACACTGGATCATGTTGGCCTGCAGAAGTTTGTGACATTAGGTCAACTTCAGGGTGAGCACACACTGTCGCTAGTGACCAAACCATGATCATACCATCCTCAGATGCTGATACAAAATAGCGTCCATCTGCTGTAAATTTTAAAATTGTCACTTTTTGGTAGTGTTTGCTTAATATTGTTAGAAGGTTGCCAGAAGCCGTTTGCCATAAATATATTTTTTCATCAATGCCTGCTATTAAGAAAGTTCCATCGCGTGAAACAGCAAAGGCTTCTGCCTTACCTGGCAAAACAAAACGCATGCCTTGGACAGTTTGATACGAGTTCACAGGCCATACGTGTAGTAACGGCTTTGTCTTCTCTACAGCTGCTAAATAATCATTTCCAACGAATGAAAGAGTTCTGTTTTCTGCGGTGCCACCTCCTTTATAGGTCATCAAGCAGGTGCCGGTATGTGGGTCCCACACTGCGTTGGTCCATAGTGTGTTGTTAGAATCACTTGTGACCAAAACCTCGAACAATGTAGCCATTGTATTTACTCTTAATCTTCTATTACTTGGTTTCTGTCTATAACGGATAATACTTGCTAGAAATATTTGCTCTCAAATCACATGTGGGAAATCTGACTGACTCGATGACTGAATTTCGAACTTGACCGACCAGTGACATTTTCTGTCATTGTTTGACAGGACACCGACAATTTTAATTCAAATCCGATACACACACGAAAAACTATTTTATTCATGCACACAAACATACAGAAATTAGACTAAGAAAAGGATGTGGGTGACTACACTGACTGCTGGAGATGACGACATAATTAAAGAATTATGGAAGAGATGTTGCGCCGACACCAAATTGGGGTAAGGGCAGAAAAATGACGATGGTACATCCTCCTTAGCGATTTCGATAACGGCGACCCTTTGAAGTTATTTCCTTGCGTGTGCCCTTACATACACAAAATGACAAACTCATACCTTTTTCTCTTTCAAATATCAATAAATCAATTTTTATTTAAATCGTGAAAATAGTATGAAATATTTTCCAAAAATAATTATTGTTACTTGTATTTTACTAACTACTTTGATGCTTTTTTGGTTTAGTATCCGATCGTTCGCTGCAGAGTCAGAAAACCGTAACAAAATTGTAGCCAATAGCGCAACAGTACCAACCAAACGCGTGGTTTATTTTGATTGAACCAAGAAGTAACAACTCGTTCATGAACATTGAGTTTGAAGTGTCATTCTACCGTTGTGTGAAAGTTCCTTGAAAATACAAGCAACAAGATGTTTAAGAAGTAAGTAAAATTATAGTTTTCATAACAGTTTTTTCTAATATGTAACGAGTGGTCCAGAAATGTTTTTTTATTTCATGGATAAGGTTAGAATTTCATTCATTCAGACATTCAGTAATGTCAAAATGGTTAAATTATTGACGTATCGTGTGGCCAGCCAATCGGGATTCTGTATGGAAGGAATGCTGTAGTGATGTTCGCTATTCCAGACATCCTACATTTATACGGTTATCTTTTTAAATCGATTTATCTCTTTTTAATTATTTGAAGACGATGTGAGGCCTGAAATTAGGGCTATATTCTCTTACATCGTTAAGGAAAAACAGTAAAGGAAATGAAGATCCTTATAAATGAGAACATACAATGCTGCCAGTCATAAGGGCACTATTCCTGTTGACAGCCATGTGGACGAATTTTTGATGCTCTGTAATGCTTTTCTTCTTTTCTAAATGTACAGACATCACAATCTTCATGTGCATTCAGCACATCAAGCTACTGCAATCCGTCAAATTTCTTTTACACATTTTCAACTTTATCGCTATAGCATTAGCTTCAAGGTTGTTTGAGAACATTTTATAGTTTCGGGTATCTTGATGTGCTGGCGTTTGTACATGTTTGTAAATATTATTATTTTAAGTTTGATTAAAGATCATTACATTAATTTAAAAAATGAAAATTTCAAGAGTAGAGACTAAAATAAATATTAATGAGAATATTAATTGTTGTGAGCTTATTGCCTGATAAAACAAAATCTGACCAGTTATTTTTCATGATATACCGTTTAAAATTGAACCGTTAAATAAAATCAATTGAAACAAGCCGGCCTATCGGAGTCTACTAATAGAGATAGACTCCTCCCAAACTGCGCTACAACACACTGTCTTCCACCTTCCGCATACAGCCCGACTGGCAGGAATGCAAAAATATTATACCTAATATTTTTTTTCTCTTAGCCTGTATTGTCCCACTGCTGGGCAAAGGCCTCATAATCACTTAATCAGCCTATAATGATCCCATTGCTAGGACACAGGCCTTCTCTCTAAGAGAGGGCCACCACACGGGCCCAGTGGGGGTTGGTAGATGTCACATGTGATCGAATTTTTGATTGTAGGACATGCCGATTACCTCACGATTTTTTCCTTCTCCATTTAGAGAGCAATTTAGATAATAATTGTAAATTACACAATAATGCGCCTGCCTCGGTTTGAACCTACGTTTTTCCTACTAACTTTAACTCATAAGTCAGGACCGTTACCGCTGCGCCAGCGTCGTAATGAAAGCATACATGCATAAATGATGAATCTCAACCCAACTAATGGGGGCTGTCGCGCATGAATTCGCCGCTAGAGGCGTTCGTGTAGACTAAGGTCTTCCGAAATGTCAGATATCATACAGTGTTCGCGCGTTGCGTGCTTTTTTATCACGTATTTATACTAATACTCACGATTGTGATCTAGACTGAGCCATTCCTGATTAACTATGACTTGAAGATATTAAGTGGCAACTTAAGATCATAATTGTTATTACTTGGAGGTAGAATGATTTTTAAATGTTTCATGCTTGCTATTTTTAACCGACTTTCTTAGAGAGAATATTGTAAATATGTATCTGAAGTTTACACTATGTTGTTGTAAGTAATAAAATAAACTTTATAAGACGCTATTGGTACTATAAAGTATAAAATAGAATTATTGACAAGACCTTACTCGACAGTTGCGCCATCTGGTGAGCTCAAAAACGATAGCCCCCATTACGCAGGGTTTAAAAAACAAGTCGATTGAAAGGATTTAATTTTTACAAAAAAAAACTTTTTTACTTGAAGATTTAATTATATACGGTTTTCCCGTTTGGAGCCCATCACTACAGAAGCTGTGACGTTTGCAATGAAAGTCCGAAACATGCGAAATTCTAATAGGTGAGAAAGAGACAGATAGATTTCGTCTACGTTTCATTTCGATAAAAATGGTCGAATGACTCGAAAAGTTCGTTCTTTAGTTCAGTTCTGTGCAGCTGTTGAGCTGTTCATATTTTATTGTCCTGTGCGCTAGTGATTTTTCGACGATTTTTTTAACGCTTGAAATTATTGTGATCGTCAGTCGATCAATTTGATTTGATTAACAATTTCTTACTTGGAACGATTCGAAACAAATGGTGTGAAGATATCTCGTGCGTAGTGCACATTTTCCGTGACGTAACTAGAATTCTAACGAATAACTGTCCGTGTACGACTAACAAAGGTCGTGGCGCCTAATGGTTGCCGTTTTTATGTGTTCGAATGAATTTTGACGGCGCGATGTGGGAATCTGATTCAGACACAGGGTCCCGCAGCGCATCTTCGGATGGGCTGCGGAGACGCCAAAGATGGGATCCCGAGGCGGAGAGCTTGGCCTCCCAGATGGATGAACTCGACGAAGTACTCGCAGAGGAAGAAGATGGATGTCCTTTGCCGTCTACGCCGGAGGATCAGCATCTCCTCGACGCCGAGATGGCGGAAGTTTTGAAAGCGGGTGTGCTCTCTGACGAGATCGACCTCGGTGCGCTGGCTCATAACGCGGCGGAACAGGCTGAGGAGTTCGTGCGCAAGGTGTGGGAGGCGTCCTGGAACGTGTGCCACTTCCGCCACCTGCCGCGCTGGCTACAAGACAACGACTACCTCCACAAAGGACACAGGCCTCCCCTGCCCTCGTTCAGCGCGTGCTTTGCGTCTATTTTCCGCATTCACACGGAGACAGGTAACATCTGGACTCACCTGCTCGGCTGCGTGGCCTTCATTGGCGTCGCGATCTACTTCCTGACGCGCCCTTCGATCGAGATACAGATGCAGGAGAAAATGATATTTGGAGTGTTTTTCATCGGTGCCATAGTGTGCCTTGGCTTCTCGTTTGCATACCACACCCTTTACTGCCACTCGGAGATGGTCGGGAAATTGTTTTCTAAGTTGGATTACTGTGGAATAGCCTTACTTATTATGGGCTCATTTGTTCCATGGCTGTATTATAGTTTCTACTGCCATTATAGACCGAAAATAATTTACTTATCTGTAGTGGTTGTTTTAGGAATACTGTCAATAATAGTGTCACTCTGGGATAGGTTCTCAGAGCCTCGCTTGCGACCTCTTCGAGCGGGAGTGTTCATGGGTTTTGGTCTGTCAGGCATAGTGCCTGCCATCCACTATGGCATCACCGAGGGCTGGTTCAGTCAAGTGAGTAAAGCGTCACTGGGCTGGCTTGTTCTGATGGGCTTGTTGTATATATTAGGAGCTATGTTCTATGCCCTGAGGGTGCCTGAACGCTGGTTCCCAGGGAAGTGTGACATCTGGTTCCAGTCCCACCAAATATTCCATGTGCTTGTGATTGTAGCGGCTTTTGTGCACTACCACGGTATCAGTGAACTAGCATCATACCGTGTGACAGTAGGGGAATGCTCTATGCCTCCATCATCAATCGCATTCTAGCCCCCTCCCTTTACCAAATGTGATAGTAGACCATAGATAAATTTAAGTAGAAATACAAACGTTCGATAGCTTCACTGTATATTTTTTAAACATATAAACTACGAATTTTTGTAAATTTTATAACAACATGGAAATATTATGCTGATAACAACACTCAGATAATGGTATTGTTCATAATGAGTGAGGCTGAAAAAAAATGGGGTCACATTCTGGGTAAATGAATGGGGTACTAAATAATAAACATATGTCATAGTTTCTTGTTTATTTATTTTTAAAATTAGGATTAGTGCATTAGTAATTATTGATTTTAGTACTTTCTAGTTATGCTATTTGCACCAGGGATTGCACATTTGAAAAAAGCGACACACTTTCAACCAAGTTCTTTTAAAATAACATCAATTTTCTTGAATCATGCTGTGTTAAGATGTTATAGTGTACTTAATTAATCTTGAGTTTACTTGTCCTGTGTTTTGCACTAAATTTTAAGACCAGTGTTAAGTAGTATAGACATAGTTTGGACCACATGTATGCCCTTTGCTGTTCTTCCATAATGTACATATAACATTACTAACTTAATACTTTAATACTTGGTCATAATTATCAAAAAGAGAAAGATACATAGATTGTTCTGTCTGTAAACGATAAAATGCTAGTATGTATTGAAACAACTAAACACATGCAATACTATTAATGCTGAGTGTGATTAACCCCTTGTATGCTGTAATTATAAACACAATTATTGTGTCTCATGTAAATCTATGTTCTGGGTTAATATGAAGGGTTAATTGCACTCAATGGAAAGTATTGATTTCTTTGACTGCTATTTCTTTTAACGATTGTTATATATTATGACAGTTCCTGTTATCTTCCTTCTATACATTACTTACAATTTCTGATGAAATAACACTTGTGTGTTGCATAGAATCTCACTTTGTCTTTCATTAACATTCTCTTTAGTAGCTTTTTCCCTGTTTTTTAATGGTTTTAGTATTGTATAATCACTAGCACGAGTATCAAAATTCAGAATTCGCAAATTCTTAGCTATTCACACCAATGTAGCACAAATGAGTACATCATCGTAATTAAAAGATTTAAATTGTAATTAGATAAAATAAACAATTGAAAATGTTATTTTAATGGTGTACTTATAAGTGTAAATTCGTTTTTTTTTGTAAGTTTTAAGTAACTGCAGTCTAACATTCCATCATAGTTTCCGTAATGTTAAAATAATTTATTTTCTGATTGTTTTTATTAAGCATTACTTTATATGTTATACTGGACATTCATCAACCAAATTATCATTGAACTGTGGTCTGCATTAGGTTCATAATATAAATTAATTCAAAGTATATTCTAAATTGTTATAGGTGTTCATATGTGTAAAGATTTTATGAGACAGAAAATGTAATAAAAGATTTTGTGATGTATATTGCAAATTGAACTCTATTGTCTTGAAAAGTACATTTATATTGATATGTTGGGTGGAAAAGCTTAAAAATTATGTAAGTAGAAATGTTGATATGATAAATATAGAAAAAATCTCATAAAGATATTGTAAAGACAATGTCTTACATACCTAATTATAAATAAAAGATAAGTATTGATGTAATGCTGCTTTCTCTGAATATTAAGATCCTAATTTGAACGAAAATTCCGAGATCCAGTATTTGGCATATCAAACAAATAAGTCGGAATTGGACTGAGGAAAAAGACAATATTTTCGCACCAATGATTTAAAAATTGAAAGTGGTGTCAATTAATGTCGCTCTTTGGGGGGGCTCGTAAATGACATTGCTTTGATATCAGTATTTTCTTTTTCTAATGAGATTGAATTAAGTATTTCTATTCATAAACATTTCTTAATCTCAGGCCACAATATGTTCTATTTGTGATTATAAAAGCTTGCGTTCGTGTCTATTTTTTTAGCGTAATATTTTGTTATAAAAACATGTTTTCATAAATTGCAAAATTATGCTTTTAATGTTCTTGTGACATTTGTTGATTACTTGTTTTGGTGGGATTAAAAATTATGCAATAAAATAAAATTAAACCAGAATTATGTATGTTTTTTTTAATGTGACCTGAGCAACTCACCCTACTAAAAATAAGAATCATTTATTTGCATAAAATACAGGTTTTACCAGATACTAAATATACCTAATAAAAAAGTTGTGATTTGTGCACAAAGCATATTTTGCCTGTATAAAAAAAATGACCAGATTTTCCGCTGTGTTCAAACATCCAGAAAACAAATTTGACTAGATTAAATAAAAAAAGGAAAACAGGAACACGGCCAAATCCTTTTTTTAATTTTTAATGAAAATGTAGTTAAATCGGTCAAGTTATAGAGAAGTATTATGGGAACTACGAAACGTTTTTATGTAGGTACTTACTTTTAATTGGTATTTTCTGCTGTTCTCTTTCGCGCTTTTCTGCGCGTGGTCTTTCAAAATGTATTGATATACATTTTACAAATACCTATTTTTTAATTCTCTCGTCCCAGGGTAGCCCGCGAAATTCAAATTTTCTTACGTTTTTTGCAATTTGCAGACCATGCAGTGCTAGGTTGTATGTTGATTAAAATATTCGCGGCTGTACTGTAAGAAGCATGTAGTTACAGAATTATAACCATTAAAATCGAATCTTAAACAATATAAAAACGTACGTCTATGACTAATTTTAAATGAATTATGTAGGTACCGGTCTACCTTACAATAAAATAATGTATCCTTTCTTTGCAATTTGGCTTGAAAACATATTACTTAGACAAAATAAATAGGTACTCAGTGTGTTTTTGATAAAAGAACTTCACCACAGCAATACTACAACGGTAGGTACTAGCCATTCTAAAATTAACTTAGATGCATTATTCATAAAATTGAAATTTCTTGTAGTAAAAATAACATCAATTTGGAAACAGAATTCCACTGATAATCAGAAGCGTACCTATCTAATTTTCTACTTGATAATGTTTAAGTACTAAAACTTGTCTGATTTCCTATGACGTCACGGTAGGTAGGATTACTACGGGGCCTACCAACATAATAGGTACCTACCTACATGTGACAGTGAGGGCTGCAAGCAGTGCCAACTTTCCAACAATTTAATGAATGGTTTCAAAGAGAAAAAAACTGGCGCAATGGGATCCTTGTTTACGAGAATGAACTTTTCAGGCATTCTGTGTTTCTGCAGGTTCAATATCTGGAGATCGAGACGAAAAAATATGATAACATCTTTCGTAATTTCTCCCGTTTTGGGTTACCTCGTTTATTTTGAAAATCACTGCACTGAATCCATTGTGTGACTGACACTGGCAGAACCACCATCAGGGATTTTTAATATTGATAACACAACAATTTAGTCACTAATTAGTCGAAATTAGTCGCCAAATATCAGATTTGGTCGGTCACTGGTTCAAAAGATATAAGGGTTTATAGGTGGCCGATCTGTAGGGCTATTACGTATCTCTGTTGACAGCTCGAAAGAATAGTAACTGGGCTCAGTGTCCATCAATTAAGTGTCAAAAGGTTAGTTTCGTTCTATGAATGACCAGTCGCGATCAAATATGACGTCATTGGTTGTCATCGTGGCTGATAGTCACACAGAAGCTTTCGTGCCGATACTTATATTATTTACTCTGAGAAGAAACAGCCGAAACAAACTCAGAGGTCATAGTCTATTTTGAAGTTATCGTGTAGCTCGACTCAAGGAGCTCAACGAAACGACGAACAATACCAAAGAAAGGACATTTGGGTAGGTCGCTTATAGTACTCAAACTGCCAGACAGTCGTGAGTAAAAAAATAAAACAAAATATGTGACCCACATGGCCCTCACATTCACAATAATTAAATAAAATTAACAATAATTTACAAAACGAATGTCAAAAAAAAACACTAAATGTCACAATAATAATAAAAAAGTAAAATTCTTAACAAAATAAGTATTCATGTCAAATCAATACATGTCACATAAAATAAAGTAAAAAAAAAAAAACAACAACTAAGTATTAATGTCAAATCATTCAAAGTCAAAGTGTATAATGTATATTGTAAGTGTAAAAGAAAGGAATTAATAATAAACAAGCGAAGTCCGAAATTTCGACATTCACAGAGCAAATTTCATTGGAGCAGCTTAATCCCAAGCCTTTTTATCTTCGAGATAGTGATTAACATGATAGTAGGCTTTCAGGCATAACTTCCGTTATATAAACGATTTGAATTTATTTAGGCTTAGTGTTTGAATATGGCTCGGAAGTTTATTGTAAAAACGTATACATTGGCATCTAAACGTACCCCCTATTTTCTTGAGCCTCGTTGCAGGAACAACAAATTTGTGTTTGTTCCTCGTATTTATGCTGTGGATAACACTGTATTTTTTAAACAAATTAATATTTTTATGTGCGTACAAAAGGTTTTCATAAATAAACTGAGCGGGCACAGTAAGAATATTAATCTCTTTAAATTTTTCTCTGAGGGAGTATCTGGGACTTAATTTGTAAATTGAACGAATTGCCCTTTTTTGTAAAACAAATATTGTCTGAATATTGGCAGCATTACCCCACAAAAGAATACCGTACGACATCACGCTGTGGAAATAACTAAAGCAAACTAAACGGGCAGTCTCTAAATCAGTTAAATCACGAATTTTTCTAACGGCGAATGCTGCAGATCTAAGTTTTTTTGATAATTTGTCTATATGCGGGCCCCACTGCAGCTTGGCATCCAAAGTTATGCCCAAGAACACTGTGCTATCTTCCGGTTTCAACTCTTCATCCTTGATTTGTATAGTAGTTTTCACTTGTCTTACACGGGGTATCGTAAACTTAATACATTTAGTTTTTTTCTCATTTAGGAGTAGATTATTCACATTATACCAATTAACGACTTTTGCCAGGGCGCTATTGACCTCGTCCGTAACTATCTGCTGACGTTTGAGTTTAAATAAAAGAGAAGTATCATCTGCAAACAATACTATGTCACGATTATCCTTTATGAGGTAAGGCAAGTCATTTATATAAATAAGAAACAAAAATGGGCCAAGAATTGAGCCCTGGGGTACCCCCATTTTTACAACGGAACCAGGAGATCTTTTCCCATTAACATCAACTCTCTGAATCCAAACTCAAATATGAAGTAAGAAGATCCAGAGAGGCGTTACGAATTCCGTAGTGGTGTAGTTTCCTGATTAATGTTTCATGAAGAACGCAATCCAAAGCCTTAGACAAATCGCAAAAGATGCCCAAAGCATCGCATTTGTCCTCCCAGGCATTATAAATGTGCCCTAAAAGTTCAACACAGTAGTTGAACGACCCCTTGTAAATACGAACTGTTTATTATGCAATAACTTATGTTTATTAAAAAATCTTTGAAAAACTAATTTTAGACAAAATGGTCTAAAAATAGTTTTTCAAAAATTTTACGAAATGGGTCTATAATTAGTGGGGTCTGATGTACTACCCAATTTAAACAATGGTATTATTTTACTATTTTTCACTAGATCAGGAAACTCACCGCGGTCGATACAATCGTTAAATATTACAGCTAAAGAAGGAGCTACAATGTTTATAATGGACTTAGCAACGTCCACAGAATGACCCCATAGATCGGCGGTCTTTTTAACATTTAAGGTGTGAAAAGTTTTAATTATATCTTTACAAGTGACATATTGAAAATTAAATTCTAAATCACAGACTGAAACGTTTTCCATTAGTAAAGACTCGGCAGCAGCAGGTGACGAGTTTAGCGATTTAGTAGTCGATACGGGAATATCCGCATATAAATTTTCAAAGGCTGTGGCAACTTGAGTGTCTGAATTTAAAATTGTATCGCCAATAGCAAGGCTGTAGTCACTATTTCGGTTGCAAGACCTTCCCGTTTCGCTATTAATAATGTTCCATGTCATTTTAATTACATTACTACTGGTTTTAATTTTTGAACTCAAGTAACGTGACTTTGCTATAAAACAAACTTTTTTAAATATTTTAGAATAATTCTGAACATACAACTTAAATTCTACAGTGTTTTTATAGGTCCGCTCTGCATACAGCTCATAAAGTCGTTTTCGACTCTTATGAATACCAATAGTGGCCCAGTCGTTGAAGGAAGCGTTACTATTAAATAAAATAAAATAAATAAATAAATATCGCTGGACATGAACACACAGCGCCATCTAGTGCCACATTAAGCAACGAGGCTTGTGTCGTGGACACCAGATAGTTGATATACTACATAGATACTTTGACAACCGAGATTGACTTAGGAATAAACGTGGTATTAAATTGTGTGCAATACATACTGAAAAAATCGTTATAATGTTGATTGGGATCATCAGTAGTTGACAATAGTGGTAATTTAGACAAAAGTTTAGTTTTAAAGGTTTCCAGGCGAGTTTTATTTTTTGGATTAACAATGATATCCTTTTTAGTGACTTTCTTGCTTACATTAGGAGTTGTGATCAATTGCCCACAGTGATCTGAATCTATTAAGATAATAATTTCTTTGTGGGTAGGTTCTGTGTAAATATTTTCTAGGCAAGTGGCACTAGTTGGGGTTATTCTAGTAGCCTCCAGAAATTGGTTTTCAAGATTGTAGTAGTTTCTAGACATGTCAGGTATATAAGACGTCTGGAGGAATTCTATAACTTCAATCCACCAAAGGAAAGCTGTATTCATTACCTATAAACAAGATCTACAATAAATATATGTAATTATTTAGGTATCGAACAAAACGTGTGCATTTAGTCGTTGGCAGTTAGATCGCTGCGCTCCGTTTCATTTACACGGTAAGTAAGAAAGAGATAGATGGGTGTGTACAGACGAGCTACATAGAACGAGTTGCCCGTGACGTAAGTTAAAGGCAGCCAGTTTAAAGTGGAACTTAAAGAATAGAAAACCCCTAACATCCATATTCACAAACTGTATCTCTTCAGATTATTGATTAAGTAGGTATTTGTAAAATTTTCTGTTAGTACAATAATTTTAAGGTAAGCAATCAATAATTTTATATTTCGACAACAGAATCTTTATTATTCCAACCTAAATTAAGATAAAATAAAAACTCAACCCGTCCATACAAACTCTACATACACGATACAATACACACACACCCACAACACAACACTCACAATCACCTCAAAATACACACACAAACATAACACACATCAAACCAACTTTTTGGCAATTCATTTTATAAAATAATTTGATTTGATTTTGATTTTGTATATTATTTCTGGCATTTAAATACTGTTCAACATGTTGTATTTCTTAAATAAACTTATTAAACCTTAATTAGAGCCGTTAATCCTCATATTAGGTATGTAAGTAAGTATTTACATCTTTGATTTAAGATTATTAAGTATGTATTTTTTTTAGTGTATTTCAAACAATGGGTTTATACTTACATACTTACAATATGTTTTCAACGTTTAAGTATTTTTAACATTTTACTAAAGGTACGATAATTTTTACGTATATATTATTCTAACGTAAATTAGAGCTTAACATTGTAAATTAGTAAAACAGTTGCATGCGACTGTACATCTTGACACTAAATGGACCAAGAGCAAGGTTTAATGGTTTCAAAGAAGTTTAAGCCACTCTAACCTAGTAATTTAAAACATGGATTTATCTCTCTCGGACATTTCTAAGGACTATAGACCGATAAAACTAGAAGTATATTACACATATTAGTAGAAATATTTTTTCTTGGCAATTTTTCGTGAACTCTACGATCTAGCTCTTGGACTATACCTTAATAATTGAACTCATTATATCTTCTAAACTAAGACCCGATTAAATCTGTAACTTGGCGACTAATTTCGACTAATTAGCGACAAAATATGGGATAAAACAGATCTTCGCTAGGTGCCCTAGTTTTTGAGATATAAATGTGGTCCTGCTGGGGTAGACTCTCTCCAGATCGGCCACCTATAAACCCTTATATCTTTTGAACCAGTGACCGACCAAATCTGATATTTGGCGACTAATTAGCGACTAATTTTTTGTGTTATCAATATTAAAATCCCTGATGGTGGCTCTGCCAGTGCCAGTCACACGAATCCATTGACTGAATCGAACAATAAGTCATTGTTGGATTCAGTACCGTGAGTTGAAATTCTAGCTTTGCAATAATACCTATTTAGGCATGCGTAAAGTTCTAAAGTTGTCCTTGTCGCTTAGTGAAAGTGAAAACAGGCATTCGTTTTTCAAAGATTACCGTGACTTGCAAAGACCTGGATAGCTGACAACCCTGGAAATGCAAAGCTTTAGGGCTTCATTGCGTCAACGCAGTAAATCTATCTTGGTAGGTACCGTTTACCTTGACTTTGTTAGGTATTAGCATGATGAATTGGTCTAGGCTAGGCTGGCTAGGCACTAGCTAGACAGTCTGAATTTTATTTTGACCGCCTGTACCTACCTTCAAGGTTCGTAGAAAAGCTTTAAGGACCTTGTCGAAATAGGATTAAATAGGTACTGTCAAACCTTACAAGATTGCCCAACAAGCACTCTAACTTTGCCCAGTACTGTACTTTTCACAAATATTTAAAAAGCCGGCAACATTTTTTAGTTATTATTTAATCTTAGTACGAATTTTGATCATGTCCCTGGCAACATAACGTAACGCACTCTGCCTAATGTCACTTAAGTCGGCTGTAAAACCGTGTCAAAATTGGTAGTCAAATTTGCGGTCCAAAACTCGTGTGAAATACTTTCATCAAAACTCGATTTCTAATTACAGCAGAAAATTGAATTTTAAACCACTGATAGTTTGTAATAAATACACAAAGAAGATTGAATATAAAAAGCGAAATTTCTCTTAACATCGAAAATTATGATGGTGGGCAATGTTAAATCAGTTTTTCCAGAAGTAGTTGTTACATCTTTGCCCACCAAAATATTACCGTTAGGGTTGTCACCTCTCAACGTCAAATTGCATCACAGTTATGGATGTACTTTTATTTATGTAAATTTAGCAACAGAGTTACAAGAAAAAAGAAAAACATTTGGATCGAAAGCATACAGAAATGTCTTAATATACCAGTAAAGAATATTATAACTGGATAATAATCATAATATAACATTGTTTGTTCTAAAATACTGCTAATTTCTTGATATTTTTAGATTAATCTTTAAGAGCGAACTATTTGATCGTCACGCATCTGCGTACACCGTACTGATGTACAATTAAAAAAAAGATACTGGTGGAAAACATAACCTACTCCTTTTTTAGAAGTCGGTTGAAAGTGACAACCCTGGTTTTTCCGTTCGTTTGAATGAAAAATGAATTGCCCACTCAAATGTGACAGGCAATATGAACGTTTAAACGTTTAGTATTAAGGTCCTATGATAGATTGATTATTTTTCTATAATGATCCCTAAACCATCTGTTCTTAAGGGCAGGTAGTCCAAATTTTCCCAATTTTACATAACTTTCATTCAATAGTAAACAAACAAATAGTGTTTTTTAAAGCCAACAAAAATAGATATTATTGTTGACTATATCTACTTTGATAATTTGTGGTTCAAAACATGATATCGGAAACTTCACTCGATAAAAAAAAATCCGAACAGGAGCCTAATTCGGATATTTTTTATGTTTTCTTTATTTTTCTTGAAGAATATGAAAGTTTTATATCCAAAAAAAATATCCAAGGGTAGTACCATGACCATGAAACCAGGATCTGATGATGGCATCCTAGAGAAATCGAGGGGAACCTTTGAACATCGTAGTGCGACTAGTGCGTTTATTTATTTTTTTCATTGAGTATTTTAAAGCACTACTATTTAAAGAAAGTCTGGAGTCGATCTGATGATGGAACCCGAAGACAGTCGAGGGCACTCCTCAACGATTCACAACAATTACCTGGTGTTTGGGCTTGATTAATTTGTATTGATGAGAACTTTACACCTAGATTGTGGCTATCATTAGGGCTCTGATGATAAAGACGAAGGACAGTCAAAGGAACTCCTCAATGTTTTACAGTAGCTACCTTGTGTTTGGATTTTATTCATTTCTATTGATGAGAACTTTGCGCCTATATGGGTTATAAGTGCCATTAGTTGCATTAAGTGCCATTGGTCTGATGATGGAGACCATAGACAGTCGAGGGAATTCCTCAACGATATACAGTAGTTACCTTTTGTTGGGCTTCCTTCAAATGGTTCCATATGCCAAAATGTTCTGTTCGTACAAAAATAATACCTAATTAAGATTGATGTTTGCATAGCAAATATTTGTATAGGATATTACAGTTAAAAATGTGACAAATGGTGGCAAAATCAAACAAAACAAGTCACCAACTTCTGAAGCTAAAAATATTTTTAACTTTTTTTGTAGTCGGTCTTAATTTTTGCAAAATAGTTTTTTTGTTAGGTATTAGTTTTATTCTTTTGTTTGTGAAGTAAGGGGAATAAAAATAAAAACAAGCAAGTAGCTAGGTATGAAGTGTTATTTTATCGTCGTTGCTTTTGCCATTTGTTAGTATGTGGTAGATATACATTTTTAACCGACTTAAAAAAAAGGAGGTTTCTCAATTCGACCGTTTATTTTATTTTTTATGTGTCGCACATAACTTCGTCGTTTATTAACCGATTTTGATGATTATTTTTTGTTGGAACTTCATATATATGGATTTGATGATGAGTTTCGGAGACAGACAACGGAACTCTTCAAACAATGACAGGCAAATTAATCGCGATTGCAGCAATCACTTGTATGTTTATTGTTGACACAACATAACATCACGCCTGTATGCTCTCAGCGGGTACATAGATGTGTACGATACACCCACATTTCGACAGTTAGGTATGTTAAGTTCCATTTTTATATTTTTTTTCTTATTATCATGTAAAATAAATGCTTAGCAAATATTTGTATAGAATATATTACAACTAAAAAAGGAAATATAAAAAAAAACTTTTTGTAAAAAATAAAACTGTCAAGAAGTCGGAAGTGTGTGTGTGTGTCATGTAATGACGCTACTCATCTTCACGCAAACAATCACAGGGTGTTTTTACACCGTAAAATTGTAAATACCGTTAGATTATTATCTATCTCGCGAGATTGTGAACTATCGAAAGATTGTGAACCTGTCCCTGATTGGTCAGTCATGTGACAGATACAACAAATAAAGCGGGTGTCACTTCGTGAGATAAAAACAATGTAAGACACTTAGTCAAATAATTGAATAAATTACGGCTTGCAGCATTTTGCATTTACAATATCTATTCAAATTAATTTATTACTTTTAAATGTTAGGTTTTCGCAATGACTACCTATTATAATAAATCAAGCTGACAATTTAATAAAATAAGTTGACGTACTGCCTACACGACACGCTTACCTATACTGTGACACTTTGCTCGGCTTGGGTTCAAGTCGGCGAAGCGTGCGCACGGCTCGTTTCGCGTAAAGGGTGGTAGCGTTAAATACCTATTTTGCTTGGCGTAGCCGGCCTTAAATTAGAAAATACTGAAGTTACAAAAGTTTCTGCAGAATGGGCAAACTTGTAAAAAGTACAAAAAATTCGGCCCGCTGTACACAAATTGAGCTTTTTAGCACATAAACACTTATTTTCTTGATATTATTCTAGATCCTATAAAGAGAACAGTACATTTAAATATCGTGTAGCACAAACACACATTAAAAATATTTTTATTTATTTAATATTTTAAGAAATTTGGGCAAAGTTGTGCGGTTTGACGATATTTAAAACGTCCACAATACACAAGTCTTCAAACTTAAATAGACGCACCGGTACCCAGAAGTTAGATTAGAACCGACATCCGGGAACTTTATTTTAAGACTACAGAATGTAGAGAATTCTATACTTAAAACGAATGGGAATAGGAATAACGAACCGGAATACCTAGTAATTTCTACCTGTGATTGTGACGTAGGTAGGACAATCAACCCCAATTGGATACCTAACACTCTTTTAATCACAATCCGAAGGATTTTGAAGGAAACTCCCTAGTTCATTGCTATAGGTACCTTAAGCACAACATCACCCCCGACCCTTGGAAGGTGTCAGGAGGGGTCGGGGGTGCGTAGCAGCACGGTTCAGGGAGATCGTAGTGGTGGGAGTCTACTTCTCCCCGGGCTGAACTCTCGCCGAGTTCCACAACTCTCTCACAGAGTTGAGTGTTGTCGTCGGAAACCATTCCCTTCCCATACTTGTACTCGGGGACTTCAATGCCAAGAATTCGGCTTAGGGTTCCCGTTGTATAGACGTGCGGGGAAGGATGGTGGAGGACTGGGCTCTGGAGAAGGGCCTGGTCGTCCTAAATCGGGGTTCTGTCCCCACGTGTGGGATGGATGCGGGGCGAGTCGGTGGTGGACATTTCGTTCGCTAGCCCCGCTCTGTCGCCGCGTGTCGTTGACTGGCGTGTCATGGAGGGGGTGGAGACCTATTCCGACCACCGGTACATCCGGTTCGATGTCTCCACCCAGACCTCAAGCGCGCCGGGCCTACAGGCCCCGAGTGGTCCGCGTTGGGCGCCGAAGCAGCTGGACCGGGAGCTCCTCCTGGAAGCCTCGATCGTGCAGGCCTGGGTGGGTTGTCTTGGCGGTGTTTCTCGACATCGCCAATGCTTTCAACACCGTGCCCTGGAGCGGCATTAGGGAGGCACTCCGGTATCACCGGGTGCCGACCTACCTTCGTCGTGTTGTCGGGGACTACCTGACGGACAGGGTCGTCTTCTACCCCGGTCGCAGCGGAGAATGGAACCGGCGAGAGATGTCGTGCGGTGTCCCGCAGGGATCGGTTCTAGGGCCGTCCTTGTGGAACATCGGTTACGACTGGGTGCTGCGCGCCGACCTCCCTAGCGGCGTCAGCGTCGTTTGTTATGCAGACGCTGGTGCTGGCACAGGAGGGGTCGCACGAGGCGGCGGCCGAAATCATGACACGCGGGGTTGCGATAGTCGTTGAGAGGATCCGGCAACTGGGTCTCGAGGTGGCATTGCACAAGTCCGAGGCCATGTGCTTTCATGGGCCTCGGAACGCACCACCTCCGGGATCCTCACTAACGGTAGGAGGGGTATCCATCGGCGTCGAGTCGACTTTGAAGTACCTAGGACTTGTCCTTGACAGCCGGTTGAGTGGAGCACTTCCGACGTTTGGCCCCCAAACTGGAACAGACTGGGGCTGCCTTCAGGCGGCTCCTGCCCAACCTAGGCATCGCCTCCTGCCGGAGGCTCTACGCGGGAGTCGTGCGGTCCATAACCCTTTACGGGGCCCCGGTGTGGGCGCGTTTCTTGAGGCGGAGAGCCGCCCACTACCTGAACGCGCCCCAAAAGGTGGTAACCGTAAGGCTGGCCCGTGGGTACCGCAAGATCTCCCGCGAGGTGGCGAGCCTCCTTGCCGGATTGCGGCCATGTGATCTGGAAGCGATAGTCCTCGTGCGCCTGCACGAATGGCTCGCGGAGGCGCTACGCCGGGAGGAAAGTCCGCTGCCGCGCCAAATTGTCGCTCAGCGGACAGACTTCCGGCGTGATCTCATGTCGACATGGAGAAAGCGACTGTCGCAACCCCGTGTAGGGCACGCCACCATAGTGACGATAAGTCCCCTCTTTGAGGAGTGGCTTGAGAGACGCCACGGCGTCTTTCCGCCTGACGCAGGTCCTCACCGGACACGGTTGTTTCTTTCACTTTTCACTTTTTTTTGGGAGGTTCCTACACCGAATCGGGTGGGAGGAAACGCCCGGGTGTTTCCACTGCGAGGATCGACCGGAGGACACGGTGGAGCACATGGTGGAGGTGTGCCCCGCGTGGGCGGAGCACCGCCGTATCCTCGAAGCGGCGATCGGTGGCGGCGACCTCTCGCGTCCATCCCTGGTTCAAGCCATGGTCCGGAGCGAGACGGAATGGAACGCCGTCACCTCCTTCTGCGAAGCAGTAATGCTAGAGAAGAAGGTGGCGGAACGTGAGAGGGCGCGGACCTGTGGACGGTGGGCTATGGGCCAGCTTGCCGTCCGTCCGTCTTATGACGACAGGCCGTGTCGACGGCGCGTTCGTGTTCCACTCGCGCATCAAAGAGAGTTAGCAATAGGAAGGGGTCCGCAAGGACCGATGCCTGCCGGGGTTGCGGGACTGTTCGAAAGAGATACCGTGACCCCGGAACACAAAGGGCGATAAAGGAACATGGATGGGTTTTAGTCAGTAAAAGTCTGACACTTTCTTCTGCTCCGCCCAGAGCGGGAGGAGTCATTTGATGATTTCCAAAGCGAAAAAAAAAAAAAAAAAAACTGCACAACATCACTTCTGTGATCCAGTCATTGCGCCAGGTATGTTCAAGTCCCAATGTATGAAGTTAGGGGTCATCATTCTCTTGCCCTTATCCCAATTAATTTGGGTTTGGCGCAGCCTGTCTTCTTACAAACTTTATCTACTTACCTACTTATAGTAGAAGTAACGTAAGTACCTACTTAATTTAGGTAAGTATCTAAGTTTTATATTATCTTTGAAAACATCATCGGTTCTACAACGTAAACAACACACATTGACCGACTAACCGTTTACCATAGGTACATTCCGAATGAAAGCGTGTAGCTTCTATGTATCTTCTATCTAGGTACATAACTATACCACACATAATTCAATAACAAATTGAACCCTGAAAAGTGGATGTGTACCGATAACCTGCCTTACTGATATGTCTAAATCTGTTCCAACTCACTTGGGAAACAAACACGTGCTTGAACGACCTTGGCATGCCCTTTAGCTTTTGAAAAAATATTAATCTAGCTTTCGATCGATTATAGAAAGCCCACATTATCATATGCCATCAATCATGAAGCTCAAATAAAGGAGATAGTAAATTATGATCTCTTGGCGTCTTTTCATGGAAGCCGTTCCAATTTCTTATTCGTTATTTCGTCTGATAAAGATATTAATCTTCATCTACAGCCAGGATTATCCTAGATATCTAAATCCAATCGTACCTACCATAAGTACGATTGGATTTATTTATAATATAAGAGTGTATTAAACCAAAATTATTTTGAAAACAATTTCCGGCAGTTCCAGTCTTGTAATAAATTGGAATTTCAAACTAATCTGTTATAAACGACTTAATAAGTTTCAGATTTGAATCAGAGGGAGATAAGACGAAGTCATTATTTTGAATATTAATTTTAAGGCCTTCGTAAGCCTCAATAAAAACTTTTCAAATGAAGGAACCCGCGGCAGTCATGATGCTCGAGTTTGGTTCTACTGATGATTCAAAAAGAGAATAATATGACAGCAAAACGCGTTCAGTTCTGAACATGGAGATAGCCTCCGAAAAGACCATAGCTATACAAGTAGTAACAACCCATTGTTATACTGGCATGAAAAACCGTTTTCGCTACTTCACAAGTTTTCTCCATTTTTGCTATAACAAACCTAATTTCGAGCCATAAAGCATTTTATCGATTACTAGAGTCCTTGACACTGGCAAATCTTAAGGTTAAGTGTGGGTGCGCCAAGGGCACGTGTTTTTTTCAACATTATACAATATTTACCATTATTTATGGATGAGCAGGGTCAATGATTTGATTTACTGCTAGTTGACGCAAAGGCCGTTTGCCAAAATAAAAATGCTGATGGTTGAAATTCAAATGTGTTTATTTCGAATAGACCAGTTAGTCCAGTTACAGGCACTTTTGAATTATCAAAAACAAAATGAGAAGTTACAGACAGTACAGATCAGCCACAAGGCATGATAACTGTGAAAAGACCGAGCGTAGGTAATGCTTAGATCTTGAATTTGTCACGATACCAGACTAAGGTACAGCTACCAACGTCACATCACAAGTTGCTTTCTGTTTTGTTAGTAAGGATACGAATACCTAGGTTTGGGATACTTTAAAACCTGGCTGTGGTAAAAAAAATTGACGGTTAGAAAGGTCGTAGCAGGGCTGACGTCTCTGGGTACTTTCCCAGGGCCGACAGCTGCCACCTTTTTCTGTGCGAACGTTATCCGAACGTACGGTCTATTAACACATAGGTACCCAATAGGTTTGAGAACAGTGTGGCGAGCTTGTCCCAAAAAAAAAAACCTAATAGGTATCACCACCTTCACCATATAATAATGAAAATTCCAAACCGAGCTGTTCCGAACTGTTTCCGAGAATTTCCGAATCGAAAAACTCGTGAACCTTTCAGCCGAACGTTAATGATATTCGGAGTATTTCGGAGGACCTTACTCAAGCCGAGTTTGCAAACAAAATTATGAAAATGGAAGGTCCTTCAGCTACGCGAAATTTTCATGTTCCGTAGGTAATAATTACTTTTTATTTTTCCATAATATATTTGAAATTGTGCTGGTAATTGGGAACACGTTAGGTAATTACTAAATTAGTATTCATTGGTCGAATACTGCTACGAGTGCTTAATAGCAGTTTGCATGCTAATTTCTCTTATACGCCATTTAGCAGTAAAACTTGCTTACTCAAAGTATGCATAATTATTACGGGTTCGAAGTTTCCATTCTAATTTGTGTTACTGAAGTACCTTTAGCATTTGCAGTACAGTAACTGGATTGTGAAGGTGTGAGGAGCTCGTGGCTAAATAATAACAGCCGCTCGGGTCGATCTTTAGGTTAAGCCGTGCTTGCCTAGGTTGGTCTGTGGATGGGTGACCACCCATTACATACCGAGTTTCCTCCGTGCCTCGGAAAGCACGTTAAGCCGTTGGTCCCGGCTGTCATTTGTAGATCTTTGACAGTCGTTAGGCAGTCAGTGGCCCAAAAACTCTGACAACCAGTCTTACCAAGGGGTATCGTATTACCCGGTACTAACTGGGTTGTGGAGGTCAGATAGGCAGTCGCTCCATGTAACATACAACGAAATATAACAAACAAATATACAAATACAACAATATGTATAATACTGGTATTCAACTGAATCCGGTTAGAAAAAGGCTAGGCAAATGATGAACTTGTGAAGGTCAGTAGACAATCGCTCCAACTAAAGTATTGGTATTCAGTTGCATGCGGTTGGACTGGAAGACATCCAAAAAATTGTGGAAAAGCTGGGCAGATTCTTCGTTGGTGTGAGCACAAGGTCTTTGGTTCAATTCTTGGGTCGGGCAAAGTGATATATTGCTTTTTTTCCACAGAAAAGATAAAAGAGGTCCTCTTTTTATCTATTCTATGGTTTTTTTCTATCAGGAGTGACTGACAGGTACCAGCCAGTTAGGGGCTGATGGTGGAGCTTAATGTTGGTGTCTCCAAAACATCTTACACCATACACCTATCTTCTGGCCCTCTACAATACAGCCAGAAACCTAAATTACCTGACCCCTGTTACAAAGAAAAACAAGAGGGGAAGAAGGGTCAGTGTAAAGGGGTTTATTGAGGGGGGCTAACTGTACACACGGAGACATATCAGGCTATACATTTTCAGTATAACATGGACTCGCTTTGTATAGATTTCCGTATAATGAGAGATCCGCTTCTTGATTTGTCGTCGTGTGTACAAGAAAATACCTTATTTCAACAATGAATACCTACGTTGTTTCTAGTAAGACTTTGCCAGATAACATAGTTCAGCTTTATTCGAACTAGCGGACGTCACACGGTTTCACCCGCGTATTTCCCGTTCCCGTGGGAGTACGGGGATAAAATATAGCGAATGTTACTCAGGGTGAAGTTAGCTTTCGAATGGTGAAAGAATTTTTGAAATCGGCGCAGTATTTTTTGACTTTATTCATTACAAACATACACACACACAAAAATACAAATCTTTCCTCTTTATAATATTAGTGTAGATGTACCTCAGATAAGGAAAGCGTCAATGAAATTTGGTCTCTCTCCCCTTCTTCTCATGAGTCAATATCCTATATCCATTGGTTTCCCCCTTTACAAATATTGGTCGAATCGAGAAATATAGGTAGGTACTGCGATATCTACTTTTATTATTATATTATGTATATAATTTATTTATAATGCTGCTATCAACTTTCCAGGACCATCGCCTCATTTTATGAGTTTATGGTCAGCTGTAGACCATGTAACCTGCGTTTTTATAACGTTGATAGTAAATAGGAATCCATATACCGAATACAGAAATAATAATTATCTTAATCTCTATAATCTATGAAGTGTTGTTGATGATTTCAAAATAAGCAATGTAAAGCCATTAATAAGTGTAGTGTAATTAACTGATTGATCATTTAATACTAACGGAATTATTTTTGTTCTTTTGTAGATAAGTGTTTACCTAATTTGATAAATGTGTCTCCGCTGAGAGACACGTGTAAGGTCTCAAGGAAAAACAAAATTTAATAATTTAAGAAAATCAAAAATTCTATCGACCGATGGACTGAAGTGGTGAATCAACAAAGTTCAAAGACACGTAGGAAATGACTTCTGTAATGGATATATTCTGAAAGGCTGAAATAGAGAAAAAACTCAACGGTTGTTTTTTTTTTGAATAATTAGAGGATTTTTCTGAAAGTCTGACAGTCTTTCTGGGTATCGTCTCATTAATATCATGCATCTATCAAAATATAAGATTCATTTTCGTATTAGAACACTAATTAAACAGACCATAACATAACATCACGCCTGTAATCCCCGAAGGGTTAGGCAGAGAGAGGTGTACCCAATTGTAGTACACTCATATTTCGCCAGTTATGTTTTTAAGTCCCATGTAATAGGGGCGAGCCTATTACTAAGACCATCTTCATAATATATCGACGTATGAATTAACAGGAAGTCTCACGCCTTCGCTCCCAAGGGTATTAAAAGCGTGTTACGTTACGCAGCCATATAAAAATTGGGTCAAGTAAGATGGCGGCCGGGAGATCCTATTCTCATTTATCGGGAAACAATCTGTTCATGTACCGAGAAATTCCCCTAAAGCCGAAGTATAAATCACATTTTACCTTGTCTTGGGTTGATGGAAGCAATCCTCTGCTAGACATAGTCCTCTCTAAACATCATCAGCCTATAACAGTAAACTGCTGCTGGAAATAGGCAAAGGGTTCCCAGCAACTCTTACCCAGGTGATGCCAGTGAAGAGTGAAATCGTTCCAACTTACGCTTTTCGCGGTCCTCACTAGTCGCACGCCTTTTAAATCCATCCGATCCAGCTTCTCAGGCCATTCATACCATAACCTTCGAAGCGAAGAACGTTGCTCAAAGTAGCCTAATCGGTGTAAGGTACAGTCCAGCACATCAAATTACTACAAACTGTCAAATAGGCGAGACGACAAAAAAAAATCTAATTAGTCCGTCAGTTAGATTATCAAAAAATATTTGACCCGTGTTTTTTTTTTTGTTACGTAAACCAAAATTGACGAAGATATGACGCTTTTATAATTAATACGTCACGCCTAGGTATAATTTTTAGCTAGTTCTGACGTCACGAGCCCCCACTCCCGAGTTTTGATGCGTTTTATTTTTGTCAATATTCATTGATTTAGAAAAACAAAAAATACGTGTCCATTAATTTCCAATACTCTAACTGACGGACTAAATAGATTTGCTATTTTTGATACTGTCGTCATGCCTATTGTTCCAAATGATTTTAAACAAAATGTTGATCATGAAGTTCAAAATCGAATGAGAAAATTTAACAGTTTGTGGTAACTTGATGCGCTAGCCACTGTATTAACTTCATTTATCACCGTTTAGATGTGTTTAAATGTTATAATAAACAGCTGGTCTCCAAAGTTAAAGAAACATGTCAATACTTACCCACCCATTCATCTTAGTCGTTTATAAATTCCTAGCCAGCGACAAGAGATTTCCAAAAGTTTAAAACTTCCCATCAAGGACGAACGAAAATTGTTTTTGAAACTTTAAAGGCCGCAAGGTCGATAAATTCTTCTATCGGAATGGCAAGGCCCGTCCTTTTTGGCAGCCCGGAATTCCGGTTATATAAATAATATTGGTTACATAATATACGTACGTTTGGGTTTGCCAATATGTGGATTATGTTGGCCTTACACATATATGACAGTGTCAAGGGCAAGCTTATGTAGGCGTGGCATTCATGTTCTTCCTTATCTTAGGTGTTTCGCGTGATCTTAGCGATAGTGTAACTATTAGCTAGATTACTGTATTAACCATCTTGTTCAAGCCAAGGACTTTGTATAATGCAAGCCAGGCTTTTCTTTCAGTCATTTCTTTTTTAGAAGAATACCAAAAAGGTTGGCTTTCATGACACCTACACTTTACGACTACACAAATTCTTGTTTGAGAAATTGACACATCATCTTCCTGCCTGCGTAGCATGACCGCCGTGGTAACTGGTTCGACGAAGAATCGACAAAATGACAGATGAACGAATCTCATTTTGTCGATTATTTCTTCGAAGAAACCCGTTTCTATGGTGGTCCTGCTAGGTACGCGGGCTTCCCTTATCCCACGTTCGTTGGGGTCGGCGCAACACATTTTCTTCTTCTAGTCTGCTCCGTCAGCATTCACTGTCGTAACGCACGTGCTATAGGAATGGGGAAGGAAACTGTGGAACTAATGGCGCTAGCATAGCAGGTTCCCAACATCGTCATTGGTTGAAAATGTGGTAATGTCATTTTTTATTTCAAAATAGCTTGACTTCATTGGTCAGATTGAAACCTAGATATGGTCGCGCCATCTACAATAAGCTTTTAACGGTCCTCCCCATTGGTGAACTTCTTTTAATTGTAAACTCACAAGCAAAGTGGACGAAGCAAAATAAATATTGACTGTAGTTCGTAGCGTACTGTAGTTGCAGGCGTTGCGGCCTATCCGAAGTACCTAATAACGTTATTTCAAAATACAGTATTAATTGCTCAACATAATTAATGCCCGGATCTTGTGGCGTAATTTGTCGTAGTCTACCTTTAGTAAACTTGGTTCTGTAGTCTAGTAAACTGCCTGTTGTGGCAAACGGGCTATTTTAAGATGGCCGGGATTCTGAATTTCTGACCTATATGTGCACGTGACCCTGTCTTTGTCACAATAATGACTAAAGTTAATATCTTCGTAGAATTTACTTTATTGAACGATAAAAACATCATTGTTATCATCTTATCCCCCAAGGTTAGATTCCCTTAAAAACATTCGTCAATCCACGAAGAAGTTTACTGGCAAAAACATTTAATAAACCTGTTATTGACGTCTAAGAAATGCCTGTATTTTTGAAGCGTTAGGCGGTGATGAATATAATTAGCCACACTTCGCTAGTTAGAGAATAGAGGACGAACTTGGGGCAAGCCAGCCATTAACCGGGCAAAAATACAGACACACGGGGTACTCCGAGATGTGTAATGGAAAAACATAATAAAATTTCCCCTGATTGAAACCATACAGGGGGCCTAAAATGGCCACCCAAATTCGGTTGCAATGATGATGCTTGTGAGAAACGCATCTTGGATGTAGAGACTTGCTTTACACGCAAGCATCATTATTGCAACCGAATTTATTCGTTAGAAATCAGCGATCGAAAGTTAGCGAATTTGTCGCTATATATGTCGAGACTGCCTGTCCTGATCTCGAGTGCTTGCGATCGGGAATTAATGTCAATGATATAACATTAACATTCTACGCATTTGCATAAAACATCCTTGAAGATGTCCTTTTTGCGTTAGCTAATAATAAGCAGGTCTTATTAACAGTTCCGTCTTTTGTCTGGCCTTGTAGAGGATTAAGTGGTCTCAACGAAACGTAAGCGATATTAATCCTGAGGCTCGTATTACGTGTCACGGTTTTGGTAACAGAAGGCAAAAGGGGTATTATTTCAGAGCTTATATAAAACACCCATAACGAAGCCGAAAGGCACTTGTTTTTCCCGTCATTGCTTTTTTTTTGTTCTGGATCATAATTGGGAACATTGATGTTTCGGAGATAGGTACTTTAAATACATACATGAGTGCTGTCCTATTCAATGCATGCATAAGAAAAATGTTTTCAATGCTACCGTAAACCGTGATTTCTACACCAAAAAAAAGTCGTTTCCCAGCAATATTTTTTGCGTAGTGTTACTTAGCGAGATGAACAGAAGCTTGACTGACGACTTTGTGAAGTCTTTTCACATCTTATGTAGTTAGACATAGATCTCATTGGAATGAAATAGAGACTTTTCTATTTCGTAGACTCAAGCTCTTTCTCATCTAAAATTAAATGATTCTGTTGTCGAAGATCGAGTACGCTTTGGCAAGCGTAGATACCTTTACAAAAAAGTTTATCGTTATAGGCATACCAACAAATTATTTTAAGCATTTAAATCAGACATAAAAAATTGCTGGCAGTATCAATAGCCTTACTAAAGTCGATTTATTCTTTGCAATACTGAACCTTTCCCTAAACTTTCAGGGAGAATTGGTGTTTGAATTCGAACTTATTTCTGTCGAGCCAATGAGAATATTGGTCGACATTCTTCGTTTCGACGAAAATTCGAAAGGTATGCGACAAAATTTCAGATAGATAGAATTTCAGAACAGTTCAAATAGCTGTCTTCAATTTGATTAGTGGAGAGACACGACCGATCAATGAGTTCGTATACAAAAGTATCAATATTATTTAGCGTCATTTAACGAAGTAGTTATTTTCCTCTGTATAACATAATTACTAAGCTATCGATCCAGAGAAATTGTTCGTTTGACCTTTACTGTCGTATCTATGTATTTTATAATCGTTATGACGTGTCCTAATGTCTATAGGAAACAAATATTAGTTTTTTTTTTGAAAAATACTGCGTAATTTATCGATTTTGCAGTATTTAGTGATTATCTGTAGGTTTTCACCGAAAGACAAAGTGATTCACTGCCAATCTTCCTTTCCATCATACATTGCTGCATCAGTAACGCAACAATCGAACTACCCTGCAAAAAATGTTGTAAACAAAAGGCAATGTATTATTAAATCGGTCACGTTTTCCTGTTCAGCTATCAGTGTGGCTGTAGTGACATCGTGTTATCAACACGTGCGTGATAAGTATGTTGGCGTTACATAAAATATCGAGAGTTATATTACGCCTTCACACACTGGCCAGTAATGGCGGCTAGGGAGCGATTTTTATTCAAAATTTTGGCGGATTTTGTCGCTTGGTTGAGCCAGTTAAAATAAATACTGCTATAAGAGGTCTCGGTAGGCCACCTGCAGAGTACGGAAGACGGTGTTATAGTCAGAAAAGCCGTAAACCCGTTCGTAATGAGGGTATGCCCAAATTGTACGTGTTATCGCTCATAGCTGTTGTAAAACTGGTCATATCGCGAAGAATAATAAAATGTCCATTGTGTTGTAAAAACAACGTGTAAATGCTTGACAAATTGCATTTCAGTTTTACAGCTTTTAGTCAATCATAGCTAGATTTGATTAAGACCTAGAGCAGCCTGAAGCCTTATGTCACACTCTTTCTAAAAGCTAGCAGAGGATAACTGTAGGTCATACCAAAATAAATAATGCTTGAATATTCATATGCACAGTGGCCAAGCGTAATGTAACCTTCATCGTGACCACTTCTTGGACAAAAGCCTCTCTTTGGGAGGACTTCCAGGAATTTTCTTACTGCCCGAACAACAATTTATCCGAACTGGTGAAAGATTCTAGCGATTCCTGGCTTTAATAGGTACCTACCATGTATTGTGTGATAGTGCAAACTATTCAGTGAGTCCCGTGACCCGTCCCGTACCAGTATTGATCGATTTGTCTTTCTACTTACCTACTAAGCCAAATGTTTTGTGAGCCCTGAGTAAGACGGAGGTCGTTCCCAAGTGTTCTGACATCATGAATTTGCGACCTTTCTTGACCTTGATAAGTGACTTTAGTTCATGTTTTTGCGAAGTTTTTTTGTTGGTTACCTATAACTTTCTTTTATAACCCTTTTATCCCTTTTATGGGAAGAAAATGGGAGTCAGAGTATAATAAAGTTGGTGTAAGAAAAGTTTAGAAAACAAATAAAATTAATGTAGAGACGCATGATCATAATTTATATGGCTTGTTTATTTTTTTCTTTCGGGATACCTAGTCATAAAATACTGAATGCCAGGTGAATTTACAGCTGATCGCCCATGACGCCCATATTCATAATCTCATTGCATACCTACTGATTGAATGTAAGTATAAAGTGTTATTGGAATAGCTTCACCACATTTCATGACTTTTGGAAATTCGTAAAAATAATTAGGCTTCCCAAAAAAGTTTTTTTTTTTTTGTTGTTGTAAATTTCCAAAAGTCATAGAACAAAAGTTGTAAACCTGAATAATATTAATTAGTAATCTGTTAATCGGTTATGTGTAGGTACCTATGTGAAGCATTATCCATGCAGTCGTTTCACAGTTTTATAACTGTAGCTGAGACTGTAAGTTTAATTTTTTTTAGCTGTTTTTATATCTACTTTCTCAATTCAAAAGTGGTCACGGGTCTTTTTACATAATGCTTGTTTTGACTTTTGATATAATTATGAGAAGTCTTTTGCACTATGCCAATGATGTTATAAAATTTAAAATTACTTAATTATTAACCTATTCACTGAAGCATGAGACTAAACGTAAACAATAAACGTCATAGATTGTGTTTATTCAAATTAGCACATTTCCTTGTCAATCTATACATAAGTAAACAGTTTATGCAGATCTCTCATCGTCCGGGAAATCTATAAAAAGCGAGGCCATGTTATACTGGAAATACTAGATTGATGTCGCCGTGTATACTTGTTATACAAAATAATTTATTTATTATTACCATAGTCTCATGATTCATGCTACGCATTTGTACCAACTATCGATAAAATAGGTCTTGTTGATAAGGAAACGATGTAAGATAAGCCCGTTGGCGTTACTGTACTTATGATAATATTCGTTAAAAGTAGAAAGATTAGCTGGGTATCAATTTTTTTTATCTTAATCGGTGTCTGTTTTTGGTTGGTAGGTAGGTACCTACTTACTTGGTTGTTCTAGAAATTACATATTATTACAAAGCAATTGACAGTAAAATGTTAAGAATTTATATTTGATTATGGCATAAGTACTTATACTACCTTACCTACGTTCAGTCCTAAGGCCTAAATTCCTGTCGCGCTGACGTCGCGTCGTCGTCGGTCGGGTGCGTCGATCGCGCCGTACGATTTTACATTCAGCGGCGCGTATTTGCTACTGTTTTTCTCGCTGACTTACGCGACCGACCGTTAGCGTGACATAAGTCACTTTTACATTTCCAAGTACCTATACAATGTATGTTTGGATTGGAAAACTAATTTTTATGTGTTGATTTTCCTTGTTTCTATAAGTCACTTTTACATTTCCAAGTACCTATACCATGTATGTTTGGAAAACTAATTTTTATGTGTTGATTTTCCTTGTTTCTATAAGATTGAAGCTTGTCGCAAAACTAGATTAACATTTTAAAAACAATCAAAATCATTAATTTAGACTAGGAACATAGACCAGCACGTTTTGAACGTCAAAGTTTACAAGAGAAAGCCCCCAAAACGCCCACCCTTCACCACTTCCTAGTGTTTCAGCTGGGAAGAAGAAATGGTGAAACAAACTCCCCAGCAACACATCTGTTTGTTAGGTTAAAAGCACTGTAGCGGCACTACAAAACCAGACACTAAATAAAACCAGAAAAATATATGATATTCTTCAGGATCTAAGCTAGTACGATAGTGTTTTGAAAACATAATACAACTAATTTTATTCGATAGAAAAAAAACACGAACTTATCTCTAAAAATTTCTTTTATCGAGTAAAAACCATATTAAAATACATGTGATCATTCTGATTTTTTGGCAAATAATTCTGCAAGAAACAAATTAGCATCATAGTGTTTTACTTTTTTAGAAAAACACTTTTTTTTTTTTCCCATAAATAGATTTTTTGTAAATCGCAAAAAACCACTCATTTCGCACTATTCGGCCCGCAGTGACTGACGTAACAACCACTTTGTAGTGCAAGCTGATTAGAACCTTATTGTAACAGTATTTCAAACGAAGTTTGAACTAGCAGTTTTTTGGAGCCTACTCCTCTCTATCCAAAAAAAATACCAACTAACAAAAAATATATTAAATTACTACATATTCTTGACTCCAAAATTGTCGTTTCCTTTTTTTTTTTTTAAGTAGCTTAGTGTTTAATAAATCCCCTCACAACGAAACCACAGAAATGAGAAATAATGATTAATAAAATGCTACACCTCGTAAAGTAACCATTATTTTGATTTGCTACTTATACTAATGGATAGACAATTTAATAATGAACATAATTGTCGTTTTATTTTTTCCAAAAGACGTATATTTGATTTTATCAAGAATAAAAACCACTCATTTCGCACTATTCGGCCCGCACTGACGTAACAACCACTTTGTAGTGCAAGCTGATTAGAACCTTATTGTAACAGTATTTCAAACGAAGTTTGAACCACCACAAATAGACTTGCTAATTTAGCTCCTGTAGTCGCCTTCAGTAGGTAATAACTAACACATTTCAGCTAGCACACTCAATGATTAAAAAAAAAAACAAAACGTATACTATACTCAAGGACTCAAGCATAAAAAAGCCTATAGGCATAAAGGCCGTGGCCGCTTACACGTGTAACGTTGGGCTATACCTACTTGTAGTGTAGCACTAGGAGTTACTTGAAGTAACAAATGATAGACGAGGACCATCTAGCTATATACAACAAGAATTAGTGTGGGGTGTACTACAATACAACTAAAAAACCCGATAACTGAAAAATCACGCTCTAAGTAATTAAATTCGGGGTTTATGAGGTAAAATCGATCTCCTCCTCTTGTTGAAAATGTAGCCTAAGATACATGGGCCATGATAACGAATCGATTGACACCTTATTCATTAAAATCGGATGAATAGACTAGTTATAAGAAAAAAAAAAACCGCTGGACATTGCACACAGCGCCATCTAGTGCCACACTAAGCAACGAGGCTTGCGCCGTGGGCACCAGATAGTTGATATACTACATAGATACTAGAAACTCTATAGTTAGTTCTCTCTAGTTATAGTTTTACATACATACATAGACTGTTAAAATCATAACCCTTCCTGTTGGCTTCGCCGTAGTCGGGAATAAAGAAACTAAATATAGCTACATAGCATAACAAGGAGAATGTTATTAGTGCAGTTGAAACAATGGTTTCAGTCAAAGAGGTACTTCTATACGAGTAGCTTGCAGCTAGGGTTACCAGGGCCTAAAATTGGAAATCCGGTACCTATTGGAGGATGAAAAATCCTGCTATCGACGGAAAGTCCGGCCTAGCCTAAATTTTAACTACAATCAAACGAAAAACTTTGAAATTTTAATTCAAATTAAAAAAAAAAGCAATAGTTTATGATAAGTTATCAAAAGTTAAGGGAAAAGTGTTTTTTTTTTTTACTAGAATTATTAAAAGCTTGTTTTAATAATTTGGTTTTGACTGCAAATATGATTGAAAAATTGCTCACAACTTCAATCTTTCCAGTTATACTTCGTAAGTACGATGGCTCTAATGGACTCCGTTGATAGTCTGTTTCTTTCTTCCGTCCGGCATGAGTAAAAAAATCCGTTCTGGCACAAAATCCGGGCAAGTCCGGTATTGGCATTAAAAATCCGGTCAGATGGTAACCCTACTTGCAGCTTCTATTAAATTTGTTATTGTAATAACTTGTTTTATTAATTATGGAAGATAGGTAGGTAGTATAATAATAGAGCTAAAATATGATTATCGACTTAGAAGCGTTCGTAGGTGAATCTGAATTGTAGATTTGACGAAAAGCATTTCAGGGGGCCTAAACTAGCCGCTTTAGCAAAATCATTGTATGATAGTTATATTGAGTTACCTACCGTAACAATTCGTAAAATGGTCACAAACTGACAATTCATTCATAATATCAACTGCGTCTGTTCGCCAAACAAGCAAACACGTGTTTGCTTTCAGATTCCGACATAATACTATATTATTGCTTGTTTGTTTCCTTGCATATCATAACATCGCCGGTTTCTGTCTGTTTTTTCCAGAAGTTAAGCAAGAGGTGGACCTATAATATCCACATCGATATTTCGCCGGTTGTTTTCAATTACTATGTTATGAATAATGAAACAATACTTATCAAAAACGCATTTAAAAATGCAGTAGGTAACTCGGAAATCCTTATCAAATAGGATACAGTTTTCAAGATAACAGTAGTTTCCTGCATAATTATGTAGATCTGTGTCATTCGTGCTATGAAGATAAAAATGTTGCATGACAGCTCCACATTCATTTCTGTCTATTTTAGGAGCACTTTATCAACGGCTGAGAAAAGACTGCTTAAAAATCGGTACAAATCTGATTTGGACAGAATAAAGTTCTGAACAGCCCAGATTTGAAAATTCTATTTTGGAACGCGACGGGGGAATTTTAATCCAGGGAGTTATCCATCATTAAATAATTATTGTTATCGTCTGCGGACTTAATCGATTACTGAATCATTTAGCTTTGTTTTGTTATTTGTCGACCAAACAGTGTACCTACAGCGAAACATTGGATAAATAAAATTCATACATTTCCGTTGACTTTATTCAAAAATTCTGTCGGAAACAAAGTTTAATTAAAATAGTAGGCAATCACGAAAGACACGTGAATGTGAGGATGCGGCATCGTCAACATACACAGACAAACAAATACATACCAATGTTTATTATCAAAAAGTATTTGGATCAGTGCCCTATTCCACTTCCTTGCTAGCACATGTATAGCTCTTGTGACATAAAAACAGCAAGATGTACTAATATCACTGAAATATCTACTGTCCTTCACTTAGGAGCTTAAGAAGAAAGAGGCATAAAAACATTCCATTGGTCAAATCAAGTATGGTCAACTTCAGCGCCCAATGACGCTGAAGATGCCGTTTCATTATACAGCATAAAATAAGTCTATACGATAATGTTTGAAAGTTCTAGAAACTAATTTGAGAGCCCTAATTTTCTTCCACCAATTACTTTTTTAATAGTGACCAAAAGACAGTTTCTAAAGTAACTCGGTCACTATAAAATCGATACGTTAATGTTGTTTACAACTTTTACCCTTTTGCCGTCTAAGTTTTTCATACTTCCTTTTGCCTTGAACAGCCCATTCCCGGCCGGAACTTACATAAGTCGATCGGCAAATACCTACCTAGGTACTCCAACTACTATGTCGTCCTAAAATTCGCTTCTTACAAAATGCATCGTCATCAGTCATCATCCTGACCTATCATGAAGCAAGAATGAGGAACTTACAGTTTGTTATCTACAGAGCATCAACGTCAACAACTTCCAATTAGGATGTGACCTTCAGAGGTCCCCTAAACGAGATCACGGGAGAGTTACGGCACAGTATAAAGATAACCAGAAAACCAATTAGGCCCTTATTGTGAAATAAATAGCGGGTGTTGTTAGGCTTTTTGTTATGTTGCACTACACATAAAATGTAACTACATATTAGGTAGCTAGGTACCGAAATGTCTTTATGAGCCTACCGGACTAAATTATCTGGGGGTCTAAAATGGCCGATTTAGTAGAATCATAATAGGATAATAATTAAAATCACGTTAAATAAATTATGTTGGTCATAGACGCAGTTTTTACACGACTGCCCAAAAAAAGGAGTGTTATGTTTTCAGGGTTCATGTATGTTTGTGAGTTTTTTTATTTCACCATAACTTCTTCGAATTTAAACGTAATAGGCGAGACGACAAAAAAAAATCTAATTAGTCCGTCAGTTAGATTATCAAATATATTTGACCCGTGTTTTTTCTTCTGTTACGTAAACCAAATTTGACGAAGATATGACGTTTTTAAAATTCTCAATACGTCACGCCTAGGTATAATTTTTAGCTAGTTCTGACGTCACGAGCCCCACTTCCAGTTTTGATGCGTTTTATCTTTGTCAATATTCATTGATTTACAAAAACAAAAAATACGTGTCCATTAATTTCCAATACTCTAACTGACGGACTAAATAGATTTGCAATTTTTTGAGACTGTCGTCATGCCTATTTTTAATATTATCCTATTATAATTCTAAAGCGGCCATTTTAGGAACTGTGCTTCTGTTCAGGGGGTGTAAAATGGCTGCTTAGAACTAGTGTAAAAGTTTTGTAGTGTGTGAACCGATTTCGATCATAATTTGTTCTTAGAAGAAATACTGTAAGTTAAACTATTATGTCTACGCTATGACTGCGGGCGTTCGCCATCCATTGCGCAGTTTTTCCTGACGTCACCGGGGGATCGTTGAATTTAATGGGATGTAAATTGAAATTCTCAGTTTGCGATACTGTCGCGGGATTTTGAGCCCTTGTAGATTACTGTTGTTACGTGTTTATCTACGTGGGATGAATAACAAGCTTATGAAGTACTAACCAGATTTTCATTTGGAGCTGAAATGTTTTGGTTATTGAGCATTAAATGCCGCTAAAACAGGATTATAGGCACTTTAGTTGATAGTAGCAGAAGACATGCTGATAGATGGATGGCAGACAAAGAGTAACTATTTTAAAAATCGATTCACTGCGGCTATCATTTCCTTACTGATTAATTTATTCCTGTTCACTATAGGCGAAGTTTATCAGAAATTGAAGTAGCTCTTACCATATCGTTCTTTATTGGTGGCAAAGGTTAGACGCATTGCGTAATAGGTACCATACCAGGAATTTGCCTTATCGCTATTCGAAGGAGAGAACCATCAGAACATTTCCATACAAATAGTTTGATGAAAGCCATACATAGGCACGTAGATGTAGATTATATTATGTAGAAGAAGATTCCGTTATTTCTACTTTATTACATTAGAAAATGTTGTAATAGGTTCATGATTTTAAAACAGCTGAAATTAGTTGTGAATAAATTAATGAACGGGGGATTGGGATAGCTGCAGACGGGATCTGATACGGCATCATTCAAATAAATATCAATAAATGGTGGCCATGCCATCAATATTGATATAATGGTATAAAACTGCTTGAATATTTTGACGACTATTAAGTATTTAATATGTTTTGCCTTGTATCGTTTTCAATATTCAAATGACATCTAAATTGTGCGGAAGTTGTCCAAAAATATTGAATAACCTTATGCAATGTGAAGGACGTATAGACAAGTGAATATGTCCAAATAATTTGCAAATGTTTGCAAAGGTTTTTGGGTTTGGAGTATTACATAAGTTAGTCTGTTCTGTGTACTTAAGTATTATGCCATTATTGTCTGTCTTTGGATCATCAATATCATCAGCTGCGTAGCCTTTTCCAATTTTGCTGTAGTTCGCTTCCAGTCTAGCTGGATGTAGCTGAATACCAGTACTTACCTATTTTACATAAAACGACTGCCTTATCTCCTCCAGCCCAGTAATCTGTTACACACACACGTTACAGTGGGTAATACAACTTCCTCTTTGTTCTGTCTTCGGATGATCCAGATGGATTCTTTAGTACTTATCTGGTAAATTGGAAAGGTTTCAAAATTTACCAACAATACCACATTGTGAAATTGATACTCCATTCATTGTATTTTATTACTTTGTTTCGTTCCGAGCTCTTTGAAGAATTGCAGAGTTCGGACCAAATCTGTCTGTATTGCGTAAAGGTAACGCTCCACAGCAGCTCACGGCTAAACTAGGTACGCATGTAGTAAAGAAGATATAAACCGCGCTGCTAACCTGTACCTCTAGTGGTCGACTGTAAGCAATTAGCACCGGGTCATCACCATCTCACCACCTCAATTTTACTTTGATCCGAGGAAGGAGGCAATGCCGTTACGGTGCTGCCAGAACAATGCTGCAAGTCTTTGATTGCAAGTATTTGACGCTTTAGTGATGTTGTCGGGAGCGGAGGGCACTGTTACCGGGGTTGCGGGACTGTTCGAAAGAGATACCGTGGCCCCGGAACACAAAGGGCGATGAAGGAACATGGATGGGTTTTAGTCAGTAAAAGTCTGACACTCCCTCCTGCTCCGCCCAGAGCGATAGGAGTCATTTGATGACTTTCCATCCGAAAAAAAAAGGGCACTGTTAGTTAACATTTCCGAATTTTGTGATGTTGCCTGTTCTATCTATGTTGAGAAACAAGATGTCCCGTTGGTTACCTTTCGGGTACGGAACCCCAAAACAGCAGTGAACTGTCATCATTTCTAGTGCACAAGATATGTGCAACCTTTCAAACGCCCAAGTGCCCAGTGATGCTCCAATTATTACTACACGAAGGCTTCATATAATTGTGTAATACTAAAGTCACTATCCGTCTATACTAGCTTACGTGACGTACTTTCACTTTAGACCTTGGTCTCACTCATGTTTGGCACAGTTTTATAATGTTTACAAAGTGTGTGTGTGTGGCGTGTGCCAAATCTGTTTACGACATGGTTGTACTGCTGGCTATCAACATTTATATGTGAAAAACCTAGCGCTTAGGATTTTTGGAGAGGTTCCATTGTCCATATTAGTCTTTATTTTTTTAGGTAAGAACGATGTTTTATAAAGGCGGCTCATATATCTTGGGAAACGACGAGGGACGGCTCATAGATATCTTCTCGGGTGGCTCTTTATACGCTTATTTTTAGGTTCTGGAACCGAAAGCCATAAACTCGATCATCGAACTCGGAACGATTGGGACTGTTTTTTTTTAAATAACTAAAAAAAAACAAATTTATTAGCAATTTTTTTTTTCGGGATTTTTTTATTGTAATTTGTTAAAAAAAAAAACAGTAAACAGTAAGTAATATTATATTCACATAATACTTACTGGTGAGTGATTATATAACGAGAATAGGTCCAGTATCTAAGCCTGTATTTCTTTGGGGAATACAAAATGGCTATTTCGATTGATTAATGTAGTTTAATTACAAATTCTAGGTACAGTCGTATTTTTTTCATTCGATTCATATATTATTTAGAATTCTGTTTGTGTGGTGGTTTAAATGTCATTGCGGTAATTACACCTTTTGGGCGTTCTTTGTGTACAAAAATTCTATTGACCATTGATGGGTTATTTTTGAACATTAAAATATCATTAGGCCTGCCGCCTGCTTAATCCTAATAAATTAACTATTGATCCAATTGAATTGGTTTAAAATATGATATTCATAACTTTTGAAGTAACTATTTATTTAAATTGCACTTTACGCGAATAACTGAAACATTTTCTTGACCTTAAGACAGTAAATGAAATTACTCAAATTAATTAGCAAAATGCTTTGTTAAAGATAAACTCATTTGCCCTTAATTCCAGGTTTTCCGTGACCGCAAAACTCCTTGCAAGTAGGTTCAATTCCACTCCTGATGGAAATATAGGTACTATTGACACCAATGTCAGTCGGTCTCTTTATTGGGTTATTTCACGAACTTCTAATTATTTATTTAATGATTCAATGATTCTGATTCTCTTTGTCATTCGTCTGTATTGTTTTCTGTAGACAATGGTGATTCTGTTGTGCAGAAACTAAACTTAATTTAGGCTATTGCTATCTTTTACTTAAAGGCAGTGCGAGAAAAGGACGGCTATAGCTATGAACTAAGTTAGAGATGTCAAACTAGTTTATGCCTTGCGCTTTACCGTTGTTTTTAGTCGACATGCTTTTACGTGCACCCTTCATTTGTATAGAAATATTAGTTCCAACTAAATTTGACAGCTCTAAATTACGTCCGTCTCTTTCTCGTTTTATTAGAGAGAAAAAGATCGCATAGCCTAAATTAAATTTAGTTTGTGCACAACAGAATCGACACCAATATTGATCTACTTTATTTCTGTATCCAGAAAATATTTCAACACCAAAGCGTTTGCCTCGCTCTGGCCTGTCTCTCTACTGGCTTGTTATAAGTATTTCATAGTGCAGTAAAAAAAAAACAAGGCAGGTACAGATATAGCGATTGTATTATTAAGATGAACTGAAAAATACATTAAACCTTCACTCTGCAGCGGCCTAGCTGGGTCTTCGTAGTCGGTATAAAGATTTTTAGATGGATCTTGGCAGTTCTTGGGCCGCTGGGAGCTTTTCTGCTGGTCTTATTCAGCTGGTAGAGGATGCTGCAAGATACTTATTTGTTCAGATTTCTAGCATATCGGAAATTAGTACCTATCGTGGCAAAAGCCGTGTCGCACTCGACAAAATCTTGTAGGAACAAGAATTTTAATACATAAACAGCCCATAACGTCCACTGCTGGACATAAGCCTCTCCCATGATGGGAGGAATTTGCCGTAATCTCCACGCTTGGCAGGCGGATTGGAGATCGCAGTGATGAAAGACTAACAGAAAACGCTGCTGCCCATTCTCTGGTCTACGGAGGCGCAAGGTGTTCTGCCTCAGACATTAGTCGCCTTTTACGACACCCGTAAGTGTATGGGTTGGTTCTATTCTACTCTGCCGGATACCACACGGCCTTTAGAAGAATTTTAATAACTCCCTAATATAAGCGAATTTGATAAACAAGTATCGACTCAAGGTTATGTGAACATTTATCTAGTATTTTTAATCGTGTAGGTTCAGAGTCGGTAGGTATTCAAAACTGGCTGTCGAAAATCAGGTTGCATAGTTACAAATGGGAATCTTTGCAGATTCCCAGATGCTTGTTAACTTTTGTTAAGTTATAATGTATAAAGGGTGTAAAAAACCTCTAAACGAAGCCGAAAGGCACTTGTTCTCCTTGTCATTGCGATCATTTTTTTGTTCCACACCATACCTGGGAACCTTCTAGTTACGGAGATATTGGGGGTCAAAATTCCAAATTTAGACAAGTTTTTTTTTTTAAATACAAATTTAAGATTTTTACTTTAAACACCTTCGTATTATTCAATCCATCCATCAGCACAATGTTTTGAGTGCGATACATTGAGTTCTACAACAAAACATGATTTTCCAACCCAAAAAAAAAATTGTTTTCCAGCAAAAAATTTTGCGTAAAGTTACTTAGTTTGATGTACTTACAGAATGCTTGATTGACGGCTTTGTGATGGGGTTGTTTACACTCTGTAGGTACCTATATCTTGTTTTACACTTTTTATAGTAAGCATCGTTGCTACACTGTCCCCCCATACTTAAGTACTAATTTTCTGTAACATATTAAGTTTGTAATACCAAATGATTTGAAAAGAGTAACCATGAAGTTTCTTGCCGGTTTTTCTCCATGGAAACGAACAACCTGAACCGTGCACCTTTTTCGACTTTTTATAAGTTCCCATCTAGGCATATGTGAAATATAGTACATTACTGCAGCGGCCAGCAACAGAGGCATTGATGGACGAACGTGTAAATGTGGGCCGAGGCGAAGCCGAAGCACACATACGTACGTCCATCAATGCCTAGTTGTGGCAAAGGCTTGTATAGTACTTTTCTCAAATAATGCGAGGAAATTAAAACTCTCGCGTTGAGGAGTTCATTTGTTTTTTTTTTCAATAAACCGCCTTCTATTTGCAAGCCAATTCGAAATTTAAATAAAACCTTTGATAAGTTACCTCTTTGGTTGTCATGTTTCAGAGTAAAAGATCGTTCCATTTTTAAATAACACTTACACGACAGTTAAGAGTTTATTACGTAATTTATTTGCCCGCTAAACACGACAGAAATAGATTTTTAAACAACTTTTGCCGGCCGTTTGGTCGCATTTGTATCTGGCCAGTACAGAAATTTCGATTTATCGTGAAGAAGGTTGTCAAAATAATGCTCAAACCAAGCATGTTTGAGAAAAAATATTTTGATTTTGGAATGTACAGGATTCATAATACAAAACTTCTGTAAGATACTTATTCCAGTGCTCCCGAAACTACTTTCGAGATCACTGACAGTCGACCACTCGGTCGGTCGTTCGTGGGTGACCCTTATTCCCAAAGCAAAATGGTTGAAAACTGGCAGACCCTCAGTGAACTCGGTAGTTCGTTAAATAGCTCCACATTTGCCATCTCCCGGTTTTGTTTTCAACTGTAAATCTTTCTAACCTAGACATATTTACGTTACAGTTCTAACCTAGATTCAAAAGTCCTTGAACATTGTGAGGATCCTACACTCCTACTGTTACGGGACTGTACTAACTTAACTGTACCGTCAATGTCTCACATTTTGAACTCTACTGCATTGCGTTAGAGTGCTTAGTGTTTGTTTAATGGTTTGTCTGATATGGTTTGACGTCATGACCTGGCTGTCAAGTGTATAATTATTGTAATGGTGTTACTCAACAGACTGCCATTATTTTGAAGCCGTATTTACCTTCTGTGTTGTTTGATTGCACTGTATACAGGCATACCTACAGTAGCTACATAATTATTTACTTACAATGGCTTCCTTATGCGTTATAGGATTCGACTAATTGTTTTTCTAGATCAGATAGCTTCATATAGGCCCACAGGTAGTGACTGTGGAAAAATCAAATACGTAGTTACCTCATTGATATATAAAAAAAAACCCAAGATATAGGTACGTACACTCAGCGTCTCAAAAGCGACCGCAGTAAGATTGCGCACAATTTGAATTGTGCGTACTTATGACGGCAATGGTTTATCGGGAATTTAATTAAAAACATGACCATGACACAACTTGCGTTAAAACAACTTGAAAGCGACCATTTATTGTTGACCGTTGTTTTAACGCAAGCTAAGTAAGTTCGAATTTTGTAGTCTTTTTTAATTTGGGTTTAGTCAATCCGATTTTTTGGTTTTCATTTTTAGGTTGATTGATCGACGACAGTTTCTGATGTGACAAAATGTAAGGAACTGAGCATCTAGCTTTTATATAAAATGACATTACCTTATAAAGGGTGTAAAACACCTCTTAACGAAGCCGAAAGGCACTTGTTCTCCTCCTTTCAATTAGACCATTACGGCACTTTTAAATGTCAAAAATACAAAAAAAAAACCATCCTGTAATAACTTGAGAAAGTACTGCAGTTGCCCATTCCCTAGCGTAGATCTCTATGGAGAAGAACGGGCCAGAAACTCCATGGACACTCTTTTAAATCAAAATATTGTTACAAAATCTTGGTTACATATTACATATGTGAGAACGATGTAGAAAGACGTGCACATTAAGAGCGTCCAGAGTAAAAGATTACATCAACAATTTAAAAATAAAGTAATTAAAATGAACCGTGGCAGCTAAGAGATGACCAGTCCCAACTGACAGCGCCGATTACGAACATGACGCGTGTATCGGCGCCATTCAACTCAACCATATTGAAGACATTTGAGTGAGCATGACATTCTCTCAGCCACCAAGGCATATTCAAGTCAATGAAAGATAACTAAATTCAAATGGTAGCTTTACAATACATGGTACTCACACATGTGCTATGCAATTATACAATACTAGGAAATGGAATCTATACAAAGCAAAGATACTTTTACAATCTTCTGCAGCTAGCACAATAATTTGCCCAATTAGTTTTCCCCCGTACTATTCTATCCATCCATCAGCACAATGTTTTGAGTGCGTTACATTGAGTTCTAAGTTCAAAACATGACTTTTCACCCCGAAAAAATAAGTCGTTTCCCAGCAATAATTTTTGCGTAAAGTTACTTAGTCTGATGTACAGAATGCTTGGTTGACGGCTTCGTGAAGAGGTCTTTTACACCCTGTATGTAGGTACTTATTGAAGTTTGTTTGTGTGTGTGTGTATTGGATTGACATATTATGCTGCCGAAAAGTTTGTCAATCCTATTGACAGTCGTTGCTAGGATACAAAACGCCTTGAAAGCAATGGCGACTTTTCTAGCGGCTTTGGGAAAAGTGACCCTTCAATTCTTTGCACTTTTCAGGGGGCACAATACCTTTGTACTAGTCGCTGTAAAAACGTTCACAAGATGGCGGAGGAACTTATTTAGATGTCTTCTTTTTGAAAGATTTGGGACTAAGGTCCCAAATCTTTCATAAAGAAGACTGAAGGAATTCTCTTCTGCACAAACTAAACTTGATTTAGTCTATTGCTATCTTTTTCTCTCTAATAAAACGAGAAAGAGGCGGACGTAATTTAGAGATTTCAATTTTTTTTTGACATCTTTAATTTAGTTCATAGCTATAGCCGTCCTTTTCGCGCACTGACTTTTAGCTTTTAGTAAAAGACAGCAATAGCCTAAATCACAGCCTAAATTATGTTTAATTTGTGCACAACAGAATCGACACTATAAGGGTAACTCTTTCCTAATTCCTATTTATATAGAAGACATCTAAATAAGTACCTATTTAATTGTTTCGCCATCTTGTGAACGTTTTACAGCGACTAGCACCGTACTTAATTGAAAAAAAAAACTCAGACTTTCATACTAAGAACAGTAATTAACCTTGAAGAAAAAACTTAAGTTTTAATAATTTCTACGAAACAGAAGCTTGAATACTAAGTATTTAAAGTCACAACGTTATCAAGATCTATGCTAGCATGCCAACAAATACAGTAAATAGCTTTTTAGTAGACGTACGTGTCTCCATGGTCATCGTAATATATACATTATTTAAATGTAAGTATTCTCTGTAAAAGTCTTTGTATGACATAACATTTGCATGGCTTTTTGTACTGTAAATCAATGTAGCGTAAGTGGATAATTTTATAAAGCTTTTTGGGAAGGAAAATACCTACAGGGTGGAATGACATCGGCAAAAAAATACATTTTGACCGACCGTGTTTTTAAAAAAAAGAACACGGTTCGAAATCATGTACTTACTGAATACGTGGTATTCGTTTGTGCGTCGATGTACCTTCTACTTACGCTTTATAGCCAGAAAAAGTGTTCTAGTCTTTTCTTTATAGATCCCGAAAACGCAGCATGAGCACAACAATCGATTAGAATGGAAGAATAACTCACAAATTGTTTTCACAATTTCTGTCCATTTTTTTTCAGCGTAACCATTGTCTGCTCGGGAAAAAATCTTGAATTCTCAAGTGGCATTTGTTGTCTGTAATCCAACCTCTGAAATCTCCAAACCCTCATTTAGAAGTTCCTACCTACCTACGTAAAAATTCTGAAAGGTAGAAAAGGTCCGCAAAATAATAACTGTTGTGGTACATTCATTATGGCCTGATGTTGGTGTAAAGTTCGTTCACCGGTGTAAAGGATATAAATGTAAATTCCTGTGAACTGACTGACACAAAATGAGATTCAGTCAGCCATACCTTTGATGGAGGGGTCACAAATGAAGGCATTGGATTTATTACTAACCAAATAAAGACGGATTTAGCTAAGAATTATTAGATTATATCTTGTACCACTATAAACACACCTTGTACACTGCTGACCCAATTCTGTCACTCACGCTGCTTTTCCTAACTCCAGTCTACTCGCAAATGCTACTAATATTCTCTGTTTGGATGAAGTGAATGACAGTGCTAGGTAGAATTCTGGACCAAACTAACTAGGTTTTCAAAGGGACCTCAAAAATCGATCTAAGTAGAACATTTTGTTTGATGATGAGGCGTTGCCTAAAATTATGTCATACACAGCTAGCCACAAGCAATCAATACAACTTGAAGGTAAAATAAAACATTATATGAATCACAGCAGATTCCTCATTTTAATCCGTTTTGTTATTTTATAAGCCATTAAACCACGTCACACGATACTACAAATCTTTTTATTGCATGAATACAATTATCAAGTAATTGGCATGATTGCTATGCAATTTCCTGTGCCATGTTGTGCCATACGACGATAACGGTTTTCGGTTGCCAACACAGCACGAAATTGAAGACCAAATGAACAAGTGTGAAATTCCTGAAGTAGGAAACGAAACGAACAGAGCCGTTTTATAAGTGGATAAGAATTATGTACCGCGTCGTGCGTCGCGTCGCGTCGCCTCCCACGGAGACATGCGATTGCGTAGATACCGCAATGTAAGAGGGTTCAGAAGGCCCACTTGATGTTTAAGTGAAGATACATTTATTTTAGCATCAGATCCGATGGACAGAAATAAACTATGGATGGACTGTGTGAAGAACGATATGGCACGAAATATGGTGTCTGATGACATGACGAGTAATAGAGAAGTATGGAAGAAAAAGACATGCTGCGCCGATCCCAAATAAATTGGGATGAGGGCAAGAGGATGATGATGTTGGCTACATGTTGATTAGCTTGTTTTTGAAAAAGGAATAAAATGATGAACCTTTTTGAGGACTTAAATCGAGAAGCGCGCACTACGGCAACAGAAACATACGGGTCTTACGGGTGCCTCTGTTGTTAGGACCTACAGACTGTTATCTCCCCAACAAAGTTGTTTGTTGACTGCATTGTGTGAGTGGTTCTTCTGTACCTTGTGATGCGCCACAAATTACGTGTGACTGTGACAACGGTGCTGCGCGTCGCGACCGATCGATGTATGTAGTTCAAGGTCTGGCGCGTTTTTAATAGACTGTCTCTTTTTCTAAAGCGTCGCTTTCCTGGTTTATTGTCTTCGGAAAGGCTACGTGCGTAGTACTCACAACCGGCGTGCGTGTGTGACCAGATTTATGAACGTGGATGAAGCAGGTTAGGTTAGGTGGCGTTATGTAAGTTCTGCCTACCTTCTTGGGAAAAAGGCGTGAGTTTATGTATGAATGTACTATAATTGTGTCTCTTGCGTAGGTTGTTGATAACTGCTTCATTGTTTCCAAGTTCTCGCGTTTTAGAAGTTAAGTACATGAAGGCTAGAGTTCAATTCTTTAGAAAACTTTGAGGAAAATGTTGATCATCATGCATCATAAGAGTAGGTAATGCAATATTAATTGACTGTAGGTATATGAATAGATAATTAGATAGATTATTGGATTGGTTTTGAGAGTTTAGATTTTTTTTATTTTTTTTTATTATGAAAGTATGATTTGATTATGCATTAACTAACATACCTAATGACCTAATAAGACAATATGAAGATCGTATCGAGTAAGTAGGTAAGCGTTTACTTTCCTTATTGGACATGCCTGCAGGGAAGTAAGTGTGGCCGGGTTTCTGTTGGTAGTTATGGATTACCTACTTACTTAAAGGAAATATACTTTACTTGATGTTATAGTCGGACAAAGGCAAGAAATAGTCATAAATATAAAATGTGTCACATTGGTGTCGATTCTGTTGTGCACAAACTAAACTTAATTTAGGCTATTGCTATCTTTTTCTCTCTAATAAAACGAGAAAGAGACGGACGTCATTTAGAGCTGTCAAATTTAGTTGGAATTAGTATTTCCATACAAATGAAGGGTGCACGTAAAAACATGTCGACTAAAAACACGGTGAAGCGCAAGGCATATACTAGTTTGACATCTCTAACTTAGTTCATAGCTATAGCCGTCCTTTTCTCGCACTGCCTTTTAGTAAAAGATAGCCTAAATTAAGTTTAGTTTGTGCACAACAGAATCGACACCAGTGTCACCTATGATGCTAAATCGTTATTCTTCTTTGTCTTCTTCTTTCGAACAGAGCAGAGCATGCTGCCGAACGCATGGTCGTTGCTGCCGCGTACTATTACCACTCCCGCTGTGTTTCTCGCTCTAGCAAAAGACGGTTCTGAACTTCTGAGCGACAGAAAATAATAGGAGTGTGGAAAAATGCGATTCCATGCTGATAGATGTACCTAGTTCAACCCTCAAAGAGGCTCATCAGTTTATTCTAGGTTGTTCTAGGCTGGACGAATCGGCTTCTTAGGTGCCTTCGGGCTTGTCGCGCAGCAAGAAATTACATTATTTTTTTCATTCAACAAGGACTTGACTGTACAGCCATTTGCCTTTAATGTTCAAGTTGTGAGATTGCCATTTAGATATGTGCAGGTAGGTACTGTGTTTTCCTTAACTTAGTTTACTGTTGAAAACATCCGATACAACATACAAGTCCAGTCTCACGATTTCATGAATAGGTAGTGATTGGAATTAGAAAGATACCCGATACCAGACAATCGGACACGTGAAGCGATACCAGTAGAAGTACAAATAGGTCAAAATTTGAGAGATATCCGCTTACCGAAGATTGTGTAAGTGCATTGAAGTACAAAGATGAGGTACCAGTCGTAGGTACCTTTACTTGAATCTATATCAATGGCGTTATCAGTTTTATCGGTGTTATTCTAGGCGTGTTGTTTACTTATGTAATTGAAAGTAAATTTATAGATACTTTTCTAGGTCTTTACACCTTCGTTAAATTTATACACCAGCGGAATAATTGCGTAACACACTCTTATTACCAATGCTATTTATTTTTTGACGATTCAGCAACATTAATTGAGTTTATAAGTTAGCGACCAGACAAGGTTTTTAAACATATGAAGCATTGTTTCATGAATTTTCTTCAAAATCTTTCGCAATGCGATAGAAGACTGTGTTAAGCGACATCGGTGCAGTTTCTTTTGACAAAAAGATGGAGGGCTATTATTTCTCAGAACATGTTCCTGGAATATTTGATTGGAATGCTCTTTCATCCCATTTCTTTTCATCTTCTAAAAAGGCAACAATGCATAAAGTTCATAACACTTTTATGAATGCTGCTGCCTCAAAATAGAATACCTTATATTTATTTCTGACAAAAGAAAATAACCTTGAAAGGTAACCGGCTCCGCTAACTAGGTACTCGTATGACCGCGTCTTCGCCCTTGGCCCTTGTGCAATATAAACGTTGAATGAGATTCATTCAACTTTAGTATGTTTAACTAAATACGTAATAACTAGATGTGGTATTGTGCCTGACCATCTTCATTCTCCTGCCTCTATCCCAATTCTTTTGGGGTCAGCGCAGCATGTCTTCTATACTTTATTACTTGTTATCTCAACAGTCACCTCCTTTCTAGCCACATCATCCTACACACAGTCCATCCATCGCTTCTTTTTTCTTCCTCTACTCTTATAGCCATCTTCATACTGCTGAAAAAACATTTATGTAAAAAAACAAAACCAGTAAATTTAAGGTTTCCATATCCAGATTTGACTTAAGTTTTCCCTCCGCCAGTTTCCTTATTGAGCTTATCATCCTATATTGTTTAAACTGCGGGACACAAGCGTCTTCTCTATGAGACATAAGTGAGGCAGTGGGTTGTAATCCGCCACGCAGTCCCATTTCGGGTTGGTGGATGTCACTTCGATTTTTTGGACATACAGACTGTCTCTAACTGTTCTCATATTTTAAGAATTCAATGCCTGCGTGCTTGCTATCTTTATGTGAACTGGCAGGCCATCAACTAATGAACAGATATCTTATCTATTCTGTGCCGTCACTGTATTGAGCTGGCCTGCGATAACCCTTTCTAGCAACAATGCAGACATCGCCCTATGTAAACTGACGTCTTTGGAAAAAGCGTGCGTAGTTTAAATAAGGCACATCGTCCACTTTACTAAGGCCGGTGCGTACCATCGTTCCTGACGATACGCATAACCGATCGTCAGTTTGTAACGTTCAGCGCTGAACGCGCGCTGGTAGTCACAAACACGTACATGAAATGGGCGCGTTTACAAATTACGGTATACAGGGTGTAAAAGACCTCATCACGAAGCCGTCAACCAAGCATTCTGTACATCAAACTAAGTAACTTTATGCAAAAATTATTGCTGGGAAACGACTTTTTTTTTGGGGTGAAAAATCATGTTTTGTTGTCTAACTTCAATGTAACGTACTCAAAACGTGCTGATGGATGGATTCAATAGTACGGGGGTCGTGGTCTCGTGGAGGTGTTCAAAGTAAAAATCTTACATTAAAAACTTGTATTTAAAAAAAAACTTGTCAAAAAGTTGGACCCCCAATATCTCCGTAACTAGAACTGGTATGGTGTAGAACAAAAAAAATATCGCAATGACGAGAAGAACAAGTGCCTTTCGGCTTCGTTAAGAGGTGTTTTACACCCTTTATAATACGGTCGGTCTACGGATCGTTTCCATAGCGCGTCGGTCGGTCGACGGTCCTCGTACGCAGTGCGTAGCAATATACGCGTGCGTACGGTCTTTCGAGCACTGTCACGACTTGTGAATTTTCATACAAATGACAAGCGCGACCGACCGACGCGACGTACGCACCGACGACGACGGTCGGTCAAGCACTAAAACCGGCCTAAACGACTGACTGATGCGTTTTTAACTACCTACATAATTTGAAAGTTCGTACCGCAGCAGTACAGATCGCAATTTAAACTGACTATACGGAGTGTAAGAAACACCGACGAGGTTATTAAAAAAAAAACAGCTGTTCCATACATTTTGAACGTGTAAGTATTGCACTTTTGTAGGAAAAAAGCATTTTTTATTTTAATAACCGATGAAAAATTCCACTCCGTCTAGTTACTGATGTGATATTCCAGTTACTCAATTGTGATTTGTGCTTGTCATACCTTAAATATCGATGGATTGTGTGTGGAATGTTATTTACGAAAAGGTAGAAAAAGAGTGCATGACGTCTGACAGGGGAAAATGGAAGAGAAAAAAGGGTAGCGCCGACCCCAACCCCAAGTGATATGAGCAAACGGCAGGAATTTTCAGCAACGTCGCGGTCGTGGACGATGGGTCTTACTTGCGACGAGTTTAGTAAACAGTACATCAAAGAGCGATCTGTTTTATAGCTCTCTGTATCACAGACACCGGACGGCGTAACTTTTATGTTATTTATCTGATTGAGCTTATATTTTTAGCCCAACTGACGTTGTTGTCTAAATAAAATGACGTTTCGACTAATGGTTCCTTGAGTCTTCATAATTTATTTACAAATAACATGGGGTTTTTGTTTTGAGGTTTTTGGGGTATCTACTTTTGATCGTTCGCTTAGCTCCAGTCTCCACAAATTGCAGGATGTGGCGGTCTCGTACGACTCTCACGCACATCACTTTCTGCGATCAGTGTTAGAAGGGGACCTTTTGACAGCGCCAGATGGCCTTCTCATTCTTCTATGACTGATTGAAATATTTGACGACACTCAAGGATAAAACAGTACGTATGGTCAGCTAGGAGAGTAAAGTACTGTCTGTCTATCTGCTCATCATGGGCCAGGCAGGCTTAATACGCCTTCAAGCATGTTAGCTACAGGATAGAAATTGTTATTGTTAAAATCAGTACAACAGTGACTGTCTTTTTAGGGTTCCGTAGCCAAATGGCAAAAAACGGAACCCTTATGGATTCGTCATGGCTGTCTGTCTGTCCGTCCGTATGTCACAGCCACTTTTTTCCGAAACTATAAGAACTATGCTGTTGAAACTTGGTAAGTAGATGTATTTTGTGAACCGCATTAAGATTTTCACACAAAAATAGAAAAAAAAACAACAATAAATTTTGGGGGTTCCCCATACTTAGAACTGAAATCAAATTTTTTTTTCGTCATTCCCTTACGGGTCCGTATCTAAGGATCTAGGTCTTCAAAAATTATATTGAGGTTACTAATATCATTTTTTTCTAAACTGAATAGATAGTTTGCGCGAGAGACACTTCCAAAGTGGTAAAATGTGTGTAACTGTAACTTCTAAAAGAAGAGAATGATATAACTAAAAAAAATATATGATGTACATTACCATGTAAACTTCCACCGAAAATTGGTTTGAACGAGATCTAGTAAGTAGTTTTTTTTCAATACGTCTTAAATCGTAAACCGCAATTTACCATTCATTCAATAAAGTTTATGCGGAACCCTCAGTATGCGAGCCCGACTCGCTCTTCGCCGGTTTTTTGTCTGTGTAAATTATGTCAACTTTCCAAAAAATGTATGTCCCTTCTTCATAATCATGTAGTTAACCTGTTCACTTGCTCTCATGGCGTAGCTCGTAGGTAGTCATCGTAACTCATGGTGTTGTCTCTCTCTCACAAACGATTATGTGTCGTGCGTGTGGTAACACACCATTCCGGTGTTATGTCACTTTTGCCTGTCTCGTTTACAAAGTTGAAACGGATAACAACATCGTTTGTTATTTGTTATTGTTTCAAGATGAATGGTCAGGCGAATACTCAGACAGATAAGACTGTTCTTATTAATCGCAAAAATCGTTTATGTAGCCTGATTTTCACGTGAACGTGTGTGAATCGTTGCGGTTTTCATAATCAGCTCTATCCAAAGGTTAATAGCGCTTGATATAGATTATTAAGTAAATACCCTACACAACCAACAAATTTCGTTCAACGTTTACAAAACGGATGTTTCACCTGAGTTTATTTAATACATCGTGTGGGTACCTATTAGTATTCAAAGAATACCACCATGTGCTGAGTAACGGTAAATTTAAAGTTCACTTTAGCGAGTTTCTGTGCATTGCTGTAGCGGCCTAGTTGATGCGTGGAGTGTAGGGAGGAAATCCATCGATGGATAGAAAACAAAGCGTAGCTTTAGAAGCGGTCAGAAACGGGTTTGTTTGTAAAAACGTGAGTTGCGAGGCACGTGACAGGATGACATTGGAGTATTAGACAAAGACAAAGTATGGAAATTACAGAATTCCAATTCTCTGAATAAACGCGGGCATTGCATTGAATTCTGAAAATGCGATCTAGTTCTGCGGTAAAATATTATGTTTGTTGCTTAGCCGTTGTAGTTCTGTGAGATTGAAGGAAGGCCGTGTTGACAAAAATGGATTTAAATTAAGTAAATAGAATAGAAGATTTATTAACACTCGCGTCACCAATACGAATCAAACGACACGTGTAATTTATTCAAATCGGTCAATGGAACGGACATAGGTACGAGCGAAAAACATAACCCTCCTTCTTGGTCAGTCGGGTCAAAAGCACGTACTTAAAATTTTTTACATATTTTCTTCCATGTGAGTTATTTTGCGCGGGTGTTTTATCAAGTGGACATTCCGTCCTTATAGCTTTCATGTGGTATCGTGACGTCCACGCTGTAGCCCAGGGTTGTCGCGTGAGCTTCTCAAGTTCTCATGCAAAAGGTCACATTTCTTTTTCAGTATAAATTGTTACGATAAGATTTGTTTGGAGTTATTTATGATGGGTTAGCGCTTTTTTTGTACGGTAGTCTTATCAAACCTTTGACCAAGGACTCAGGCAATAAGTTTATGGCTTTTTGTCCTTAGGTTCTGTTATTGGTAGATAATATAAATTATAATTTGAGGAATAAGTAGGATTTTGTGACCACGGTGCCAATAATGTAGCAACCCTGTCTCGCCAAGGCGATAGACAGGTTACAGCAAATAATTATCGTGATTATACACACAAATAATGAGCATTGCAACAAATAGCGACCAATACAAACTACAAACACTATCGACTAATGCATTTCAAATGAATCATGGACTTTATTTCTTACTACATAAGGTCTTATATATTCTTGAAGTGTTAATGTATGTGGAAAATGTAGGTGTGTCTAGCTTTCGACAGACAGTGATTTTTCCAGTTTTTTTTTAAGTAACATTCATACTTTACTATCAAATAGGTCATGAATTGTGTTATACGTTAGCCAAATGAAGCTTAAGTCTACTATTATTAACAAACTATCTACGTCATATCATCAAAATCAGCCACCTTGCGGATTCAGTTCGGGCACCTGGAATTCTCATTCTCCTCTGCCTTCTGCCTGTATCAGGTAGCCAGTGGCCCGTAAAGTCTGACACCAGACTTACCAAGGGGTATCGTATTACCCAGTCCTATCTGGGTTGTAGAGGTCAGATAGGCAGTCGCTCCGTGTAAAATACTGGTCAGCTGGTTCACCTGCAACCGGTTAGACTGGAAGCCGACCCCAACATAGTTGGGAAAGGCTAGGCAGATGATTTAAGATAACATCTCTACCTATTGGTTAGTAGCCATTTCGTTTTTCACACAATCTGTCCATAGATTTTTCAGTGTTCCTCCCCTCTTTTAAATGGGTCATGCGGATGTCGCATAGTTTTAGAATAATTTTTGGTTCTATAATATTCCAGGTTCCCTCACAATATCTTGAAAGAGGGAACCAAATACGTAATTATAAGCGAGCAGCCCAAGTATCTACTACTTTTTACCTAAGCAAATACTTATATAGTGGTTGTGTACCTATCTCCGAGATTTTTTATGCTGTGAACGAATGGACAAACCGTATGTTTATGCCAGGAAATTAAATAGTACCCATGTAAACCTATGTATATTCGAGCACTTTGCTTCCGTTTTCCTTCAGATTACTATAGGAAAGAAGGGCACGTGGCGTGGACGATTAAATACCGTCAAATAAACGGCTGAGCAAATTAAATAACATCACGCATAAATAGCGTACCCACATTTCGCCAGTCAAATGTCAAAACCCATGTCAAATCCAGACTACGTGGCTGCTCCTGAGAACTTCCTGATGGAAAAAACCCAATAACATTTTGCAATGCCGAGTAAATCATCCTGAAAATATCAGGGTCCTTTATGCCAGGATTCTGAGATTATCTCAGTCTACACTTCTTATGTCACGATCTGGCATCAAACTAAACTCCGAAAATTTCATAGTACTGCGTCATTTAGGTCATCTAAGTATCTAGAATTCTAGACTTCCAGACTATTTCATCGCGTGACCGTTTCAGAAAACATTACAATAACGTCTTGTCACAGATTACTGAATAGTTACTACGTAAGTCTTGTGTTAAATGTTCAGCTATTTCGTTACAAGTATTGATTTGATCGCCTACTTAAATAACCTAGAATTGTAGGTACCTACTATCCCTATGTATGATAGCTGATGCCCCGACACACCCGAGGTCTTTGACCGTCTTTGTCCCTCTATGGCTGCGCAAGCACCTGCTAGCTAAAGCTATCATAATGCGATGTCAACCAGTGAATCCCGTTTTCAATAATAAGCGAAACTTAAACGTTATTGCGCTGTTGGATTTTTTACTCTCAGCGCTGAGCGTAACGTTGAAAATCCTACAGTGCAAATTTTACTTGGGTACCTATTTATTTATGTGTCAGCTAGTGTTTGTGAAAACGAGCATGGTAAGATATAGGTTTACGATGGGGTTTCTACTTAGTCCATACAATTTATTCTATGTCCATATTATTACGACTGACCTTTATTGTTTATCAAGCGGAGACCTAAAAAAACAAGAATGCTTGCCTAAACTAGGGACGGAGTTCATGAATAGAATATAGATCAACGACCTCATGGCGAGGATTTTATTGAAGTTGAAGGAGACGCGAATACGATTTGAGACAAATATTTGTCTAATTTACAGATGTTTGAACTCCGTCTGAAATTCTGGATGTTTAACCATGGGATTAGTGTATGCTAAAACTGACTAGAACATTCGAGGAGAATACTGAGCAATGAAATCAATTATTTTTCTCATTTTCTTGAAGCACAAACAATATTTTCCTACTTATTTACAACGCGTCTTTCCCAGTAAGGTGAAATTACATACCGTCTCAGATTGACGCGTTCTTGCATTCATTAACGGCTTTGTGAAAGTCTAGATGCAATTTTTTCTCGACTCGCAATCTTTTTTAAAGTGCTTTGTAAATGTCGAAAGAGTTTCAACTTTCAAATATGGTTTTTCTTTATGGTCTTTCAAATACGTTTTTGTTTCAGGAGGTTGGGCATGGATTTCTGATCTTTTATATTCTGATGAAATGTGTGATTTTTTTTTTTTTTTTATGTTTCGCTCCCAGCAGTTCCGATCACAATAATATTGATGACCATAGTAATAAGTTAGGTACTTGATTTTCTCTTTACGGTGGGTACCTAGTTCAAGGATTTCACCTCCAAATTACAGCGTGATTTAGACCAAAGCAATAAATGTGCCAAATAGGTACCTCGGGTCGTAGAAAATAATTGCGTCTGCGGAAGTGCGGACCGCGATCGGGAAGACAACTGAGTATTCCGCGAAGTGCCTTTTGGGCAGTTTTGGATCAATTGATGACCCACTGTAATAGTTGTTCCTATTAAATTGTGTGGCATTGTACGAATAAGTGTAAATAATGTTTGTAGGGATAAAGAAAACCTCATAGGAATCCGAAACCCTTCAATTAAACGGCTTTTTAAAGATAAACCATTCAAAGAACGCTAAGCTGAGCTAGACAATCGCCACGCTGGCAAAGAACATAACATAACTTCACGCCTTTTATCCCCAAAGGGTTAGGCAGAGGTGTGTAAGTAGTTAAGTACCTAATAGTACACGCACAATGCGGAGGTATGTTTAAGACCCATGTAATAAGGGGCGAGCGAAAGAAACAATGAATGGACTGTTTGAAGAATAATATGGCACGAAAGGAGGTGTCTGATGAGATGATGATTTATAAGTGTGGAAGAACACATGCTGCGCCGGCTCCAAATGAATTGGGATAAGGGCAAGAGAATGATGATGATGGTGTAATAGGGAGCGAGCCTATTACCATCAACCTGGCACAAATCCAGACTTCACTGCTGCGGCTGCTACTGAGAAACTCCTGAAGGAAAAACCCAATATCACTTTTGCCCAACCTGGGAATCGGACCCGGGACCTCGTCCTCAGCAGTCGCGCTTGCAACACTTGCATACCTACACTTAGTCAACTAGAGAGAATAGAGATGGAAACGTGTGATTTAGTGTCCATATCCCCATTGCCTACAAACATAGGTAAGTATTTAGAAATAAGATTGCGTTTTAAGTTCGATAGTAAAAGATTTTATTGTTTCATTAATTCATTCTTTTGGCATCGAATATAAAACTGCAGTACTTACTAGGTGTTGTGAACTGTGGCAATACGTATAGTTTATGGTACTGCTATGCAACAACTTTTATTACAAGTACCTACAACTTATGAGAAAGCGATTTTTTTTTCTTTCGCCATGCGTCTCATTGACATTTATTTGGGCATGTCTGGCGCACCCTAGGCAGTTATATAACCTTGCTACCATTATGATGACTGGCAAATCTTTTGAGGATAAGCAATCACACGTCAACAGCCAAATCGATGTGGAATGATATACCTAATTATGTACTTAGATAGAAAGACAGAAACTCTCCAGTCTACCCTAATGAATGAGTCAATGAGGTAACCAAAAGTGTCCCTACCTATCTATGATATAATAAAAAACGGCCAAGAGCGAGTCGTACTCGCGCACCGAGGGTTCCGTACAAACTTTTTAAAGGACAAACTTAGCTTAACTATTAATCTACATATTACTGTTTTCAGATTTTTCCCATTACATGTGCTGTAAGAACTTGCTTTTTGCCAAATTTTGTGATTTTATGTCAACGGGAACTACCATTTAGAGGTTTTTGACCCAAAACCTAAAGGGTACTTCCGGTTGACCTAGAATTGTCAATTTTGGTTAAAAAGCAAGGTTTTACAGCACAAGTAAGAAAAACTCCGAAAAATAAAGGAAATTGGAAATTAAGGTAAAATTTGATATTTATAAGTTTTCCCGAAAATCAAAATTTGCCCATATCTTTTTATTGTGTTGACTCAGGACCTTGATTTGTATACACCTAATAGGTACTATAGACCTCAGTATCTGGTATAAATTTCAACTTACTAGGTCCACCCGTTCCTGAGAAAATCAGTGGTGACAGACGGACAGACGGACAAGAAAGTGATCTTATAAGGGTTCCTTTTATACCTTTTGAGGTACGGAACCCTAAAAACAGGAATTTATAATGAGGAAATATGAGCTCGGTAAGCTTCAGTCAGGCAGCTCAGCTTCATCTAAAATCTTAACTTACATGAAAACGCCGCGAGTGAGCGCTTCAGGCAGGTAGGCTATTTTTAGAACCGGCTTTTTCCGTCATTTCCATAAAGTACCTAGATACTTAAAATGGGTAGGTAAACTGTATGAAGATAGCTCAATGTCATTGTTTATCGACAACAAATTGATAGCCTACTTTACAATTTAATTTTACAATAAATAAACTGTTATTTTCGTAATAATTAGATGATAATAATTGTAATTCTAAACAAGTTTTCTGATAAAGCTCAGCCTTGTGATATTTCGGAAGTATTTCCTTGTTTATGTTCATAAAATCATATTGTAGATTTATTTGTTCATATTTTGTGAATGATGCCTTCTTTTCATGTGGATGCTACAGCCAGACTGCTATCTCATGCTAATTATCACATAAGAGTGCGAAGACTTTTAAAGGTCGCATTAGGTCATAGCCAGGCAGCAGAACTTAGCGTAAGCATTATGGATAAAAACCAAATTATACACAATAGTAGGTACTATAATTTCCACCATTTTTATCCATTTTCCATTCGGAATTTGATAGATGAACTGGGTATAAATTGTAGCTTTCAATTATCAATAAGTTTCTCCAGAATGAGCAAAGATCACGACAAGGTTGCCTCTGTATACTTATTTATCTTTTAATAAAGTCCCGATAGTGTTAAGATTTCGACCTGAATTACAGAGGTTGAAAAGTTACAGAGGTTGTTTCTAAGAAGAAACAACCTCTGTAACTTTTATTATGTTCATAAAATTAAATGGACACAGTATGGCGAGTGAGGACTTTGCCCTCACGTGTTCATACGAGCTAAGAAAGCGGTAGCTGTTATGTCCAAACTGGGCCAGTGCAATGACCCAGTAATACTTGCAACGCCAACGAAACTGCTTGCTACTGGCGGACGTCAAAAACTGTCACAGTTGGAGATTCGATCTCTGATTTTTCCTTAGAAATTCAGTTCTTCGACTGCCCTTCAATTGTTTCTCGCTTCGAACACTTCATGCCATTTACCACAGTACCTACTTTTGTTTTAATCTTATTTAATTGTGGAATTCAGTTAGGGCTAGTTATCCTACATAACTCCATATCTTTCCCACAACTAAGTGGTATAATAAAGAAATACGGCCCGAATATTTTAATTGTTCCACAGAAGGTATGTGGAATCAGAGACTGTGCTCGTTCTTAAAAATTAAAAAAATAACGAGCAGCTGTAGAGAAACACATAGGTCGAGAAAAATCCTTCCGTTTCCTTTTTAGGGGCCAATTCACACGGCCAAGGCAAAGCCATATCATAATAAATATTCTGCACCTAAATTCTTCATTTAAACTTTTTTAATTTTATCTGTTAGATTAGATTAGAATCACTACCTATCTGGTAATCTTTTGAGTCATAAAAGTAGTCGACTGGACCGTTACATATTCCATGTTAAAACCTAGCCTTTCTTTGCATGTACTAAGTACAGAAATAACGATTTGTTCTGCGATAGCTGTTATAGCTCGTCATTAGGTATACATTCAGTCAAAAAAGTATCGGGAATGGATGATTTGTTTATGGTTCCAAATTCAAATTTTTATTTTTTTGTAGTTGTTAGATTGGCACAACTGTTTTCCATTTTGGCGCGGAGTTTGAGTTGCATCTGTTATTTATATTAAATACAGTGCTGGTTTTAGTAATATCATATATAGTGTGTATTGCGAATTTCATAATGGACAAAAATATCGAACAAAGAGTTTGTCTTAAATTTTGCATCGCCAATGGAATTTCGTGTTCGGAGTCACTGAAAATGTTACAGAAGGCTTACGGTGAATCGACTTTATCAAAAACTCGTGCTTATGAGTGGTTCAAAGCGTTCAAAAGCGGTCGAGATGTGATGGAAGATTTGCCTCGCTCTGGTAGGCCGTCAACGTCTGCAACTGAAGTTAACATCGCAAAAGTGAAGAAAATAGTGACTGAAAATCCCCATTCAACTCTGAGAGAGATAGCCGCCGAACTTTCTGTATCTCACGAGTCGATCCGTACCATTTTAACTAATCATTTGGGTATGAAACATGTTGCTGCTCGGCTAGTCCCAAAACATCTGAATTTTCTCCAAAAACTCAATCGCATGAAAGTCGCTGAGGACATGCTAGAACGAGTCAGTTCGGACCCAACATTCATGAAACGCATTGTTACTGGTGACGAGACGTGGGTACGAGTTTGACATGCAAACTAGTCAACAAGCTTCCGAGTGGAGCCTTCCAACTGAACCGAAACCGAAAAAACCACGCCAAAGTCGATCAAAAGTCAAAGTCATGTTGACTGTTTTCTTTGACTATCGCGGTGTTGTGCACTCTGAATTCTTACCGGAAGGTCTAACGGTAAATAAAGAATATTATTTGAGCGTTATGCGGCGTTTAAGAGAGCAAATTCGACGAAAAAGGCCAGATTTGTGGAAAGAAAATTCTTGGATTTTGCACCACGACAATGCGCCTTCGCACAAGGCTATCATTGTGAACGAATTTTTGACCAATCACTCAACAAATACCATCCAGCAACCACCATATTCACCAGATATGGCTCCTGCTGACTTTTTTCTTTTTCCTAAACTCAAATTACCACTTCGTGGCACCCGTTTTCAATCGATAGAAGACATAAAGGAGAATTCGCGGCGAGAACTGAACTCAATTCCGGAAGCAGCGTTTAAAAAATGTTTTGATGAATGGATTATTCGTTGGCGCAAGTGTATCGTTTCTAAAGGAGCATACTTTGAAGGTGATAAAATAAATTTGGATGAATAACAGACATTTTGTGTATTATTGATCTTTTCCCGGTACTTTCTTGACAGAGTAGTATACTATGTATTGGTCATCGTCATGCACATTAGACTTTATTGCTAAGTGGTGTAAGGAATAGAATTGATTGCAGCTGCCGAATATACTACACTCAATAGGCTAGTTTCCACCATCAATAAATTGCAAATCTTTTTAGTCCGTCAGTTAGAGTATTGGAAAATAATGGACACGTATTTTTTGTTTTTGTAAATCATTGAACATTGACAAAGATAAAACGCATTAAAACTTTGGAGTGGGGGCTCGTGACGTCACAACGCACTAAAATATAGCACGGCGCGGCGTGACGTTTTGAGAATTTTAAAAGCGTCGTATCTTCGTCAATTTTGGTTCACGAAACAAAAGAAAAAATACGTATCAAATATTTTTTGATAATCTAACTGACGGACTAATTAGATTTTTTCAGGACACAAGCCTATTACTATTGCGTCGCTAAACGGACTTTGTAACAGGAAATAACATAAATTCATACCTACCTACATTGACCATATACAATAGAATACAAAATAAACATACTAAATAAAACAAATATTCTGCATTTATTGTGCGCTATGTGGACATATTTATTTAGAGTGTCCTGTTAACACAATGCAAGTCGTTCACATAATCGACACACTTTTACCCAACTGCGGTAAACCCTAAAACGAGGGTTATGTGTTTGATTATAAATTTATATTCAAATGAATCTCACCTACTTCTTCTTTCTTTCCAATTTTACCGCAGTCTTCGTCATGCTTTCCAGTTTCTAAGTCTTCTATCTCCCTCTTTTCAGATTCGACGAGAAGGAAAGCATATCGGGCGTACAGCAGCTCAAGTCTTCGGTGCAGAAAGGCATCAGGGCCCGTCTGCTGGAGCTGTACCCACACTTGGAGAACTACATCGACCAGGTGCTTCCCAAGAAAGACACATTCAGGATTGTCAAATGGTACGTACCTATACATATAAAACAGAAGGCTGGTAAGAGTAGGGGAAGACCAAATGAAAGATGGATGAACTGTGTGAAAGATAATATGGCTAGACAGGGGTTACTATAGATATGACGACTTAGAGATGTATTGAAAATAAAATAATGCACTGACCTCAAATAAATTGGGGTAAGGGTAGGGGGCGAGATGGGCAGACGACATTGTTGCCATCGCGGGTATATCCTGGATGAGACTCGCACACGAACGTGGAGCCTATTGCACTAGCTCATGTGAGTCGGGTGATCGGACATCAATAAGAGCGAAGACGCGAAAGCCCGAGCTGGCCCCTCCAAGAAAAAAGCGGGAACTTGGCAAACACGGCAGAGTTATAGTGGGTGAGAGCCCCACATAACCACATCGCCCCCCGGACGGAGTGGTATGCGGCGGGCATATTCACCGACGGAAAAATCAATGAACGTGGAGCTTGGCACAAGTAAAGAGAGGCCTATACCCAGCAGTGGTGAAGACGGGTGTGGACGTTGATGGTGATGAAGGGTAGGAGTATGATGTTTAAATCCCATGTAACTTGTTTGTGCTCTTACGCGGCCAAAATGTACTTTTTGTGACAATATGGTGTCTCATTTTAATATCATGAATTCAAATTTTCAGTCACGACCACATCGAGATAATGGTAAACAGTGCTGGGGAGCTGCTGTTCTTCCGCCAACGCGAGGGACCCTGGATGCCCACTCTGAAGCTCTTGCATAAGTGTAAGTTTTCCATCTAAACCTAAAGCGTCAAGAAAGCTTCAGAGATAATTGTAGTCTAAAGATATGTAACTACTTACGGAAAAATTGGCACAAGTAGGCTGCACCTCGCTGTTCCCAAATAAATTCTGGTCAAAGGCGGGCTCCTTATTTATGGTCGACTTGCATCATTATGATGATTATAGAAGTAGGACCGTATTTTTTTGGCGTGATTACCGACTTTTAGCTGATCCTGCTAAATATACGGATAGAGAGGCCAGAATAGACATGCTAACAAATTGAAAGACCATAAGGGTGCTGCCGAGCTAATACTCCCGTTCTGTTTCTCGCTCTAGCAAATGACGGTTTTGAGCGATGGAAAAGGATAGGAGCATGGAAAATGCGATTCCGTGCTGACAGATGAGGCGCAACCCTAACTCCATTGTACCCATAGTTTCCCTATTTCCAGTCTTAGGCCCGTCTATCAGAACGGTTCTAAACTTTCAAGAAAGCAAAATAAATTCAACCAGTGAAATGGCTTTAATCTATGCCGCGAAATCTGTGCTTGAGCACTGCTATGTTCTATAATATTATGTGCCCTAATATTTTAAAATAGATTTAGCAGTCTACCTACACGAATCTAGAATAATTTATTTGCGTAAAACACAGGTGTTACCAGTTGTTAAAATTGGTCATCTATCCTTTGGTCTTCGATCCGACCTCTCTTTATAAACCCCACTAACCTCTATTTTTCCAGATCCATTCTTCCTGCCAATGCAGCAGGTAGATAAGGGCGCCATCCGCTTCGTGCTCAGTGGTGCCAACATTATGTGCCCCGGTCTGACGTCGCCGGGAGCGCGAATGAGCGGCGTGGACAAGGGACAGGTGGTAGCTGTCATGGCTGAGGGAAAGGAACATGCTCTGGCTGTCGGGTGTACTGCGCTGTCTACTGACGATATGTCATTATTTCTATTAATCAGTATTTAAATATTAAGTAAGAAAGAGGCCTTTTCAGTAAAGGTGGTTTTGCTTTTGGCAAGTAGCATCAGAGTATTCTACAACAGTAATGGTTGCTGTACACTCTCGACTGAGAGCTGTCTCTGTATGTCTCTCCAGACTCCCGAGCTGGCTCTCAAAAAGCCGATACGGGATGGAGAGCAAGCGAAGAACACCAAAGCGAGACGAGCGCTACCAAATGCACTCTCGCACTCATCGGAGTGTCTCGGCAAGAGTGTATAGCCACCAAAGAGCGGATTTCACCAATAAAGTTGAACGCAAAACATCTTAACTTTGTTGAAGAGCTGTCAGTGTCATAAATGCTATGTAATATTTACACTAACAGCTGTTGAACGCCGTTTAGATGTGCTGATCGCGTTCAGTTTCTTTGGTGAAACTCGCCCTAAGACAGCTCAAGGATCAAGACTATGACAGTCGTAATTTTGGCTGCAGAAGCCCATACCAAGTTGTTGTTGTTTGAAGTTTGGCCACAATGGTCGTACGACCAGTTGCGGCTATCCTACTATGAGTTGATTGTTAGACAACGTGTTACATATGCAAATGAAAAATGACCTATAAATACTGTATTTCTTTATGATTCTTCACATCATCGAGAGACAGGACAGAGGCCTTACTCTCTAACGCTTCGTCCGTATATTCGGATCTATCCGTCTCTATCGCGCAGGTCTGCAGAAGAGTGCTAGTGAGAGAGACGGATAGATCCGGTGAGTATATTCATGGTTAACTCATTACCATATCTCACCCTGTCAATATCGGAAATGTGCGAGAGACGTATACTCAGTACTCGTTTGTTGAAAAAAAAAACAGACTAGGAAATTCGCCAAGTCTAATAAAATAATGTCTCTGGTAAACTTACCTGCAGTTATGAGTGTGGAAAGGCAGCTAACTCCCTCCCATACCTCAATTCTCTTTCTAACATTCTCTTTGTTCAACTGAAATGTAAGAATCACCATGTCACATGTCTCTTGTTTTTCAGAGCCAAAGTGAATAAAGGCGTGGGCATAGAAAACTGCCATTACCTCAACGACGGACTATGGCAGATGAAACCAGTGAAGTAACTCAACTCGAAATAATGTGTGCGCTTCTATGTTACTTACTTATTAATACTAAGCTTTCTAATTAAAAAGATTAATTTCTAAAAGGGTTTTGTTGTTTTATTGCAAGAACGTTTTGATTCGCACATTTCGAACGTTTAAAAAAGCATATATTTCATGTGGAAATTCGTTTCTAAATCTAGTTAAGTAAATATTATGTCAATGCGTGTTTATAAATATTATACATCGGAGACCGTAGTGTTGTTTTTTTTTTTTAAATGTTTGATGTTTTAAGCGCAAACTGAACTACTCTAACGAGAAATTAGGTTGTTTTTCCAAACAAAAAAACACGATATTTTTGGAAATAGTTAATTGATAGGCAAGTAGTTATTGTGTTAATGGACGACATGATTGTGTAAAAAGAAGTATTCATGGTATTGAGTAACGGATTTTTCCACATTTCAGTGAAACTATTTGGATCAATACGGGTCTAGTGTACTTTATAATGTACCAAACTTGAATGTTTTACCTAATTCAGCAACGTGTTTCCTTTCTTAAGTATTTTCAAAATTTCTCTCATCACAATTCGGAGTTTGTGAATCTTGAGTGAATATCCAAATCAGTACCTACAGCGATTTATGCCTATTACCATGACATGTATTCCAATGTAAAATAAATGCATAGCAAATACTTCTAAGGGATATTGCTGGGACAGAGGCCTCCTCTCTATGAGAGGGAATGGGCTATAATCCACCACGCGGGCCCAGTGCGGATTGGTAGATGTCCCATGTCTTCGAATTTTTTGGTTCTAGGACATGCCGGTGTCATCACGATGTTTTCTTTCACCGGTTCGGGTGATGAATAACTCCTTAATACATTTTTTTGCAATTTTAATAGGGGATGCGAGTCCGACTCCCACTTCGCCGGTTTTTTAATTAAACAGGGTCACAGTAGATCGTGGAATAGGCTCACCGGGGTAACCACGTTAAGAAAAACACGTCAATTACACCACTTCACCGGTGGCGTGGAAACGTTTGATTATTATGAAGAACACAACTTTTTTATCTTTTCGAACAGCTATATCTCAGAAATGGTGATTCTTAGGAAAGTGTATAAAATCAGTTATTATTTGCACGATCTACAATTATGTCGAACATATTTTTATGATAAAACTTACCGTTTCAATGAAAAATGCAAAAAACCCATTTACGCGACCTTTGACCTTGAATCATTTTTTTTGCAAAGGTCGGATCGATGGGGACTTCTGACATTTCATTTATAATGGTGTTCGCAACATTTGTACTAAGTTTTAGCTCTATGCGAATTATTGTAACCTTACCCCTATTTTTTGAGCTAATTTGACTGGACTATATAAAATGAAACTTGCCTATTAAACAACTGCATACAACACAACAATCACTAAAGAAATCTTACTATTAAGGCAATAAGATTTCTGTGACCCCGACCGAAGACCGAAGCCACGTAAAGTCAAAATTAAAGTTCCCGCCAAAAGTTGCGTTCCGTGTTCCATCGTCGGTAAATGTTATCGTTTTTTTACCGTGTGAAATAATGTAGAGTAACAAAATTATAAGTTGTATTTTTATTTTGGTTGTCAAACCATTATTATTTTTAAAATAAATTTTTCGAAAATAAAGTTTATGCAAATAGCTAAAAGTTTATAATTTTTGTGAGAATGACATAAAGTCGGACTTTGGTCTCTGAACCGGAGCACAGTTTGTTTTTAAAAAATGGCAGCGGCACTTGTTAGTTCGTCTCGTCAGGGTAAATAAAATACTTTTTTAATTAAAATCTCGTTGTTACTATAACAAATTGTGAACTAAATGAAATTAAATAATCGATTTTGAATTTACACATTGTTAAATATTGAAAGTTTCAAGTTAAAAAAGTTATTTTATGTGACGTTGCTATCAGCTGTTCGTGAGTTGGTTTTAAATATTTTTGAGTAAATAATGGATTTGGATATCTAATTATATTTTTTAAGTGAAAACAGGTAGTAAAAACCATAATTAGAAGACCTTGGTGCACAATGTTATGCAATAAAGCTGCTAAATATAAAAGTTCAAAGTTCACTCTGGTTTGTTATTGGTGGTGTTTCTACAAAAGTTTAATTAAAACTTTCAGTGGGGAGGCTAACTAAGGCTGCGAAGAGGTTGTATTCGGATGCTTACCCAAAGATAACGACTCATTACACAATACACCCCAGAGATAAGGACCCGCGATGGAAAGGTAAGTGATAACCTCCAGTTCAAATAATCAACAAAATATTAACGTCATTGCAAGACCTTGATATCAATATTTTATCATCATTATGAAAGAAAAATGTCTCATAAACACAAGCAAACGAGATCTCGAGAGTAGATTAATATATTCTTATCATTGGCTTCTAATAATCAATTACACCATACTACTTTTTATCTTTTGATAATGACAACCCCCAGCAATTTCTTTCAATACAACTCAAGTTATATGTTCACATGGCAACAACCCCCATGAGCTCTAAAGTAATTACTATCTAATCACCCACCTCTGGCATCCATGAGTTGGCAATAGTGATAAAGCAAAGGGCAGGAAATACCTAGCTACTTTCTTATATGTTGGTAGACTGCCAACTTTTAAACTATAGAGTTCACATCATGTTTAAATATTATTTTAAATTAGGAATAAACTCTACGATTTTAATAGACATTTGTAGCATTGAAAATAATTGTTTTTTTTTTTATTATTAATGTCTAATTCCTAATCGACGGGTTTTAACAGATACATTGTAGAGGCCTTCTTTTAGGAATGGAAATACCTATAACAGAAGACCTCCCTCTTCCATGTTTTCATGTGCAAACATTTTACAAAGCCAGTTATTAATTAAAAACAAAGTTGGTTCAAAAAAAAAAACAAAATTTAGAATCCTTATTTTACAATAACATTCTTTCCTATTTCAGTGACAATTCATAGTTGTAAGTTGACTTTAATAATAGACATTAAAGAGTTTATTTTATCATGCTCAAAAATTGTTACCTACACTGTTTTTTTTTAATAAATTCAACTATGGTATGTACAATGGCACTCTGTCTCCCAGACAACCTTATGTTCCTTTTCAATCAAGTAAATTAATCTGTTTTGTACAGATATCAGTATGGAGAGAGTAGCGGAGGAGACGGACATCCTCATCATAGGCGGTGGGCCGGCTGGCATGGCCGCAGCCATCAGGGCTCGCCAGATCGCAGAGGAAAAGGGAGCTGTAAGTATTTGTCATTGTACTATAAAATTACCAAATCCCATTTTTTTATTGTATCAAACTATACTCGAAAATAAGCCTAAAAGTGGCAAATTGGTTTCCAAAAAACATCAGAAACCCTGCAGCACTATTTACAATCTTAAAAAGAGCAATCTTTACTTACCCGGTGAAGCCAATAAGCTCACTTATTTTTGTGTTTACTCTTCAAAAATCAAAATATTGTCTCTAGTTTGAGGACTAAGTTATTACTACAGTCTACACCACTTTAAAACCTTATTCATAAATTTACAGGAAGTCAGAGTGACCCTTCTGGAGAAAGCAGCAGAAGCTGGTGGCCACATATTGTCTGGTGCCTGCGTGGACCCGATTGCCCTGAACGAGTTGATCCCGGACTGGAAGGACAAAGGAGCGCCTATGAACACGGAGGTGACCTCTGACAAGTTTGGTCTTCTGACTAAGAGTGGCAGGATACCTATCCCTGTGTTTCCAGGTATGTTTTTGAAGTACAAACTTTATCAGCTGTACATCAGTGGCCAACTAGAAGTGGGACTGTGCAGGCCACGTCTGCTGTAGAGCCAAAATAACCACAATGTGGAGCCCTGACACAGCCTGAAGGAGTCCCTGCCACTGTCGAAGAACTGGACCAACAACCAGTGGTTCACATAAGCCCTATATCGAAGGCATTGGAAGTCATGGGAAAAGGCCCAGTGACGGAATGACATAGTAGCCAAGAATAGATAATGCATTTTATTAAGCAAAAATGCAGTAATACAGTACCAATGTAAAAGTTTTTATCAGTAGTTTAAAAAAAGCAGTGGCGACCTACACAAGCAATACCTACACAGTCAAAATGTTTGGAACAACAGTTATTTTTCAAATTACTGATGAAAAATGTCTATGTTCAGAATGTTGTACTGAATACGTGGTAACTGATTGTGCGTCGATGTACCTTGCCCTTCCACCTTATATAGTTCTGTCAGTTTTACCAGAGGTATAAACTTTTACCCTATTCATGTTTTTCCATAGGATTACCAAACTACAACCACGGAAACTATGTAGTGCGACTGGGACACCTCGTAAGGTGGCTCTCAGAGCAAGCGGAGGCAGCTGGAGCAGAGGTATGAATTTTATTATCGCTATCACAACACATTATAAAACAAACTCCTCCGCCGCGTCTGTCTGTCTGTCTGTTCGCGATAAACTCAAAAACCCCTACACCGATTTTCATGCTGTTTTCAGCAATGGATAGAGTGGTTCTCGAGGAAGGTTTTAGTATATAATTTGTCAAGTTTTTGTAAACATTGGCTAAAATATAATGGTATTTGTTGGAGGTGTCGGAAAAAAATAAGCCATCTGGGAACTTTACTTTTGCTCGCGGTAACCGACATCCACGCGGGCGAAGCCGCGGGCATCAGTTAGTAAATAATAAAATAAAATAAAAACATTCAGGTAATTCAGGTCCGAGACCCATATAAAACAAAAATAGATAAACATACAAATACAAACACATATAAATTATTGAAATGTCAGAATTACATTAAAATTACACAGTGTTAGCTTATTACAATCTAGTGCTGAAAATAGCCTCTTAATAAATCGGCCAAAACATCGGCCTAATCTAGGATATATTCTTACACCATAATAAAAGCAACCTCTTAAAACGTAGTGTAATACTTTTCTTGCCTGTAAGCACGACGACATATATATCAAGCTATACAAAACCAGTTTATGCAGATCTCGCATTGTACTGGAAATTTATACAAAGCGAGGCCATGTTATATTGGAAATGTATAGCTTGATGTGTCGCCACGTGCCCAACCATTGGGCAGACTGGCAGTCTGGCATATTCTTCGTCGGAACCATTTGCTTTACCATTTGCTTGTATTTACAAACAAAAAGTTAATAAATAAAATAAATAAATACGTAGTATATCAATTATCGGGTATCCACGACACAAGCCTCTTTGCTTAGTGTGGCATTATAAGGCGGTGTGTGTAATATCCAGCGATATTTATTTATTTATTTAAATTGGCAACAGGCCCGTGGCATTAAATGACTAAAGAACGGTCAGAATGAGCTTTTGGGGGTATGAAGAACAGGATGTATAGCTCTTCATCCTCCATAGAAAAGGAGGATCCTCCGACCAAACGGGTGTTGTGTCTGGTGGGCCACTGCCCAACAGTTGTCGGGTTTTTCTATACATATAGTCCTAAGTCGCTGATAACTTTACTTGCGCGATGTAAGATTTCGGTTTAGTTTATCATCTGTGTCATAGATGGCGCTGTAGTACTTTTTGTTCTATGTTGCTGTAGTCTGTAGTACTCTTTGTAATGCCGCTACAAGCTCATTTTGAAGTCACTATCTTATTTAAATCATCATAATAAATATAAATGACCATCCAAAGGTTGTCAAGTAGAGATTAGTATTATCGAAAAGACTAATCTTTGTACCACTTAAACATGTTTTTACAGCAACATGACGTCACGCCTGTTATCCTTATTTTAGTGCACCCATGTTCGTCATAAATTGTTGAGTTGTATGTTATGGGGGCGATCCTTTTGACATCAACTTTGCACAAACTCAGACTCCGGGCACAGTGTTTTTTTTTATTGGTGTTGAAGCTGCAGCCGAAGTAACACCCAATCCGAGATGAATGAAATTTACATTCCGATGGAATGACAAATGACAATCATCATTCTCCTACCCTTATCCCAATTCATTTGTGGTCGGCGCAGCATGTCTTCCTCTTCCATACTTCTCTATTACTTGTCATCTCATCAGACACCTCCTTTCGACAAATGACAATAAAGCACATTACTTATTTAGTTTTGTAAATGAATGTTACTTTACAGATCTGGCCTGGATGCGCGGGCGCCGACCTGATATACCACGACGACGGCTCGCTGAAGGGCGTCGCCACCGGGGACGTCGGCATCGCTAAAGATGGCAGCCCCAAGGACATGTTCGAGCGAGGGATGGAGTTCCACTCCAAAATCACCATCTTTACTGAAGGTAAGACTGAACATACATATTATTATACATAAAGGGTGTAAAGAGCCTCTTAATGAAGCTGAAAGTCACTTGTTCTCCTCGTCATTGCGATAATTTTTTGTTCTACACCATACCTGGGAACCTTCTAGTTACGGAGATATTGGGGGTCGAAGTTCCAACTTTTTAACAAGTTTTTTTTTTTTAATACAAGTTTTTAATGTAAGATTTTCAATTTAAACTCCTTCACGACCTCCGTACTATTCAATCCATCCATCAGCACAATGTTTTGAGTGTGCGGTACATTGAGTTCTATCACAAAACATGATTTTTCACCCAAAAAAAAAAAGTCGTTTCCCAGCAATAATTTTTGCGTAAAGTTACTTAGTTTGATGTACAGAATGCTTGGTTGTAATGAGGTTGTTTACACCCAGTATAGAATAACATAAACTCGCGCCTTTTTGCAATGAGGGTATGCAGAAACTACAGCACGCCATCTGCTATGATGCTTACATACTAATACACACATAGCACCACTCCTGTAATCCCAGGAGGGTTAGGCAGAGTTGTACCTAATTGTACTCCCACATCCATAAATTTAAACTCCGTGGCTACTACTGAGAAATTCCTGTTAGACAATTCCAATAACACTTTGCCCGACCTGGGAATCGAACCCAGAACCTCATGCTCAGCTGTCTACTAAGACTAAACATGGCCCTTAATATTGGGACTTGTTGGGCTCAGTGTATTAAACAAAGGAAGTCTTTAGGCCAATGTTGGAGCCAATATTGGATGTTTCGTCAGAGGTTTGGAACCACCTATCGTGATTAGTATGGTGCAGGGATTGTATGTAAGCGGCCTCTAAGTACAGGTGTCTAAAATTTTGAAAAGCTTAAATAGCAAGAATATACACAAGTTTGTAAACAAAATATTCATCTATTCTGTAATTTTTACAGGTTGCCACGGCCACCTTACTAAAATGATCTCAAAGAAGTATGACTTGAGAGCGAACAGTGAACCGCAGTCATATGGTATAGGACTCAAAGAATTGTGGGAAGTTAAACCAGAGGTAAATCTGACATCTATTTTATGCTTGAGCATTTCTTTTGCTTGGACATTATTCCAGGTTTTAAACTATCTGTGTGCTAAATTTCATCCAAATCCGTTAAGTTATTTTTGCGTGAGAGTAACAAACATCCATCCATCCTCACAATCTTTCGCACTTATAACATTAGTAAGAGTAAGATAAACGTCGACCCTTGGCCCTCACGACTCTCAAGTGATTTAATAATAATAAAACGTTTATTTCAGATATACAATCCATAAAGCATAATAGTAATAAAATAGTCGGCGCACAAAATTTAAGCATCAATCAAAAAGTTATTAATGAATAACTTTTTGATTGATGCTTAAATTTTGTTCAATCAAAAAGTTATTAATGATTAACTTTTTGATTGATACTTAAACTTTGTGCGCTGACTATTTTATTACTATTATGCTTTAAATAAATGTATTTATTTAACATAGAACGGGTGTAAAAACTACGTTAACGAAGCCGAGAGGCACTTATCTTTTCCGTAATTGCAATATTTTTTGAAAATGCAATAATAATGCTCTTTTTCAGAACCACAAACCTGGGCTAGTAGAGCATACAATCGGCTGGCCCCTAGACAAGAACACATATGGAGGGTCGTTCATCTACCACCTCAAAGTGGCGGAGGGCGAAGCTCCCCTCGTGGCTGCGGGCTTCGTGGTCGGCCTGGACTACACTAACCCCTACCTCAGCCCCTTTAGGGAGTTCCAGAAATTCAAGACTCATCAGTACATTATGCCGATGTTTGAAGGTAAACATTATTTTTCTTTATTCAGTAAACTAACTGATAATAACTTCAAACCTTGAGATGATTTAAATCATCGCAGTTTATACTTTAGTATGGCTATCAGTCTGTAAACATATGTTTAAATTATTGTATAAATTAAATTCTGAGATGTTTAAATTGTCAAGTCAATTTACACTGTCATTAATATATCAGCAAACAAAACATGTTTTTATTTGTTGATGTTGGTGTTTGGAGGAAGCATTATTAGAATCATAAATAAACAACAACTGAAATGTATTTATGATTCTTAAGTCTTATGATTATAATAGAAGATATGCATATTTTTTTTCATTTTTTTATTTTGATACAGAATGTTAAAGTACTAGAAAAATAATGACAGAAGCTAAAACAAGACAAATAGGCCAAACAACACAAAAGTTATAACCATTTAAACTTTTGTTTCTATCTCTTTCTCGATAAACGGAATTTAGTATAGATTTTGTACGTCGATGCAGCGAATGACGTCATTCGCTGTATCGGATCTCTCTGTCTAATCAGCAGTTTCAAATGCTTATAACTTAGTATTTTTTTTGTAGATATTAAAAAAATGATTTCACTTTGCCATTTCTGATGTTAATAAGCTTTGTTTAGAGTGATAAAAAAAATCATGCATATACCCTATTCTTTATATACATATTTCTTATGGTCGCTTGATTGAAATATCAATCATAAACATACAGCCTGTAACTGACCTGCAAATTGCAAAAGACGCGAGCTACTCTGGCCCTTTAGCTTTAAATAGTTAAGGTTGTTAGTTGCGCATATTTTCAGCAACATACAACCTGACATTGACCTGAAAATTGCAAAAAACTTAAGAAAATTTGAAATTCGTGACAACTTAATTTGAAATTAGTGACGTTTTGGGAGGGTTTAAATGCTGATTATCTTCTCTTGTTCTTGTACTGTTAATGAGCCGACATTGGTCTCAGGCGGGACTCGCGTGGCCTACGGAGCCCGAGCGCTGGTGGAGGGCGGCTGGCAGTGCCTGCCGCTGCCGATGTTCCCGGGCGGACTGCTGGCCGGGGACTCCGCCGGGTTCCTCAACGTGCCGCGCATCAAGGGTACACACAACGCTATGAAGAGCGGTACGTACCACACATATTTTTGAAGTGAAAACTTCTTTAGGCGCGTAGAGCACTTTTTGGGTAAACAAAAATCATGTAACTCGCCTGACCGTCCCGCACGCTTTTTCTAGCACTCGTAGCCGATCCGCAACGGCGTAGCACCACTTAGGCGTGGCGGGGCACCGTAGCAGTGCTACGACTGGTGCGTGCGGGGCCTGAGGGGGGAGGGGGGGGGGGAAATAGAAAATGCACACACAGCTCGACGATACAAGTCACAAGTTACTTAGTTTTCAATTCTATCGGGAGTCTCCAAAGACTGCCCCGCATCTTTTTTTTTTTCTGATTTGGTTTAGTAAACATGTAAGAGAAAGGTGCGGTAAGGATGTGGCACAGACGTTTGAGACGAGTTTGAGTCATCATGGTGAAAGGATTAGTCCGCTTTTTGCTTGCGTTGCCGAGTGCTAGCTGTCCAGTGTGCGCCGGGCGTTTGGAATCGCAGTACGGATTTTTATTAACGCCGCTCGGGGAGGCTCCTTTCATGCACATTAAGGGCCTGCGCAGACGACAGACTATCCGTGACTTTTTAGTCTGTGAAAATAGAACCTAAGCAATTAAATGCAGTAACGCATACGACGCGCAAAAAGTACGGCGCACAAAAAATCCGTGTCATTCTGGCAAATCATGCCGCGCTGCGCCGCAAAAAAGTGCGCGAAAAGAATAGAACGTTTGCTAACGCAGACGGCGCACACTTTTAGTATAATCTGCACTCGAATAGAATGATCGAGATGTGCGTCGTGTGCGTTGAGTCTGCGTAAAATCTGCGACTTTTTGTATGCCATGCAGACATTTTGTGCGCCGCAGACTTATCCGCACAAAAAGTTTGTCGTCTGCGCAGGCCCTAAACTGAACAACTTACTCCGCGGGACCAACATCATGATCGCAAAAAAACAATCAGCTGTTCCATACCAAACTTCAATACCTACTCGACCCAAACGTCACACCTACCACCGTTTGTCTCTGCATCATACGACTTGACCAATGTCTGGACTTTAAAAGAGACAGTGACCTCTGAGTTTATTTCGGCTGTTCTTCTCAGTCAGGTACGAAACACCGGCCCCATCTAGTTTTAAAACATAACATGGTTTGACGTGTAAAAGTGTTTTTTAACCGATTTCTAAAATAGAATGAGATTATGTAGAAATGGTGATGGAAGAAACTGGTGGTGGTATACCAGCACCTTTTTTTTAAAAACAAGTTTGCAGAAATAAATATGATTTATGGTTACCAAAAGGTTGACTATGTTGTCCCACACTGTGGAAAGCCTACAGAAATAACTTAACGAAAAAAATCCACAATAAATTATGGATTGATATTAAAACAGGTATGTTGGCGGCGGAAGCTGCGATGGACCTCATCATATCCGGGGAGGCGACGCACGAGAAGGGAGTCGTGCCCACGCAGTATGAGGAGAAACTTAAGCAGTCCTACGTTTATAAGGAATTGAAGGTATGCTACGTGCTGGCGATTACAGAACATTCATAGACTTATTCTTTCAAATAAAGTCGAAAAGACATGTGAAATTACACATTGGTATTTGTCAGGTTTCGAAACCGTATCGTCTCGTTAAGAGGGCTATCACAATTATTTGAGTGTTTGAAGAGTCAAGCACTCAAGTACAAGAAAAATTGAGATATTTATTTAGCTCCAAAACATGCAGCCGATGCGACCTTTGCGCTGCCATAGACGAAGAAACGAGTGAAAGTGGCGAAGTTTTGGGCTAAAAAATTTAAAGAAACCCCGGACACAATAAATCTCTAAAAAGAAAATAGAATATCTAAATATTGTCCCTTCTTCTTCTAAGCGTGTCGATGACAATTCAAATTGAGTCAGCCCAAAATTTGGCGACATCAGTTCCTGTGATGTGCAAACAACAAGACACAGTATCAAGTGTCTTATTGTTTGTGGGGCAGCACCACATTTACACTCCAGGGCAGAGTCATCTATGAATCTCCACCTGAACAGGCTTTCCTTGCTTCTGTCAACCTGGGGCCGGAGTCTATTTAAAGACTTCCAGGTCAGCCATGGCAACTACAGTACTTTTTCAAGTTATTATGCCTTGTGACTGGGACTGTAGCTTAGCTTTTTTTGTTGTTTTTTTTTACCTTCAAAAGTGCCGTAATGGTCTAATTGAAATAAATGCTTTGAGTTTGAGTTCATGTCCAAGTGGGAAATCAGCAAGTGGCACAAATGGGTTGGGTAGGGAAACACTTGACAGATTTTCTTTAGAGAGCATTCATCTATACTTCTATACTAATATTATAAAGAGGAAAGATTTGTATTTTTGTATGTAACGAATATACTTAAAAACTACTACAAATCAGTCCGATTTCAAATATTCTTGCAGCAATGGATAGCTTCATTATCAGCGAGTAACATAGGCTATATGTTATCCCCGTACTCCCACGGGAACGGGAACTACGCGGGTGAAACCGCGTGACGTCCGCTAGTTGTTAATAAAGTCTGTAACTAACTCCAGCAAGTCCGCAACTGCCGGCCGTCGTTCCACACGTCGCTGGGGCTGTACGGCGGCGTCGCGTACTCCGCCTTCAGCACCCTGCTGCGCGGCGCGGAGCCCTGGACGCTCAGCCACGGCGGTCAGTCACTCACTTATCTAACCTGTTGTAGCGCCATCTATGCCACAAATGAAGAACTATAACATCAAGATTTTGAATAGCGCGATTCAAAATCAAGAATCAAAATTCAAGTTTTTCGTGGCTTAAGACTTTATTATAAACACACACCCAACACCCACCCTCAGACAACAACCCACCATTACTAACTCCCCACCCACCGTAGCCCACCATACATAACAGCCGTCTGGTTGGAGGATCCTCCCTTTTCGATGGGGGATGAGGAACATAAGAAGTGGTCTCCGGCAAATTATATTTACAATAATTTGCGTTGGATGAACTTGCAGGTGCGGACCACGCCCGGCTGAAGCCCGCTAAGGAATGCCAGCCGATCGAGTACCCCAAGCCCGACGGAGTCATCACCTTCGATTTGCTATCTTCAGTCGCACTTACTGGTGAGTTGAAAATGTCACATTTTTTGTCCGTCGCACTTTTACTGGTGAGTTGAAAATGTCACATTTTTTGTCAGTCGCACTTTTTGGTATATATTTTATTTGGCCAGAGGAGGCAAAACACCGGGAGAGATTTTGCCCAGCGGTGGGACAGAAGAGGCCAATTAAAAAAAAATAGTTCAATGGTATTGGTGTCGATTCTGTTGTGCACAAACTAAACTTAATTTAGGCTACTGCTATCTTTTTCTCTCTAATAAAACGAGAAAGAGACGGACGTAATTTAGAGCTGTCAAATTTAGTTGGACTTGGAACTAATATTTCCATACAAATGAAGGGTGCACGTAAAAACATGTCGACTAAACACACGGTGAAGCGCAAGGCATATACTAGTTTGACATCTCTAACTTAGTTCATAGCTATAGCCGTCCTTTTCTCGCACTGCCTTTTAGTAAAAGATAGCAATAGCCTAAATTAAGTTTAGTTTGTGCACAACAGAATCGACACCATTGCTTCGTTGGTCCAGTGGTCGCAAGCGCTATTGCTATGCATGAGGTCCTGGGTTCGATTCCCGGGTCTGGCAAAGTGTTATTGGGTTTTTGCATCAGGAATTTCTCAATAGCAGCCACAGCAGTTTTGATTTATGCTCGGTTGATGGCAATAGGCTCGCCCCCTATTACATGGGACTTAAACACAACTGGTGAAATGTGGGTGTACTATTAGGTACACCTCTGCCTTACCCTTCGAGGATTACAGACGTGTTATGTTTTCTTTCTTCAATTCTTTTGGTGCGTGGCCACAGTTGGAACTAATCTCGCAAACAATCCCCGTTTATCAAATACAATTTCAGAAATGTTTACCAACAGCTCCCTTCTAGCAATTTCATTGAAAAGCCACAAGAACCTTTATAGTACCGTATTGCAATAAAATAAATATTTGAAATAAGATCGTGCGTCGTGTCTCTTATAGGGGACGCAGAAACGTATATTCATACACACAGGAAAAAACACTGCCCCCTTTCTATTGCCGCTTCAGTCGGGTAAAAATTAACGTTAATATTTTTATTTTAACTTTTTTTCTTAAGACTGACAACCAGTCTTACCAAGGGGTATCTTATCACTCGGTACTAACTGGGTTGTGGAGGTCAGGTAGACAGTCGCTCCATGTAAAATACTGGTATTCAGCTGCATCCGGTTAGACTGGAAGCTGACCCCAATATAGTTGGGATAAGGCTAGGCAGATGATGATTTTGAATTTTTCTTGTACCTTGTTTCAATGTAATCTTTCCAGCCAGTAATCATTAAAATGTGTCTGTTATCGTTCCCAGGCACTAACCACGAGGCCGACCAGCCAGCACATTTGACCCTGAAGGACGACACGGTGCCTGTCAAACAGAACTTGGGAGTCTTCGACGGACCTGAGGCGAAGTTCTGTCCAGCTGGTAAGTAAAGATTTATACAACGTTAATTTTAGGGTTAACATTAAATTTGAATTAAATTTAATGTTAACCCTAAAATTAACTTTGTACAATTTAAAATCTAATGAAATTTAATAATAATAAAATTGCAATTGTAATATATTAATAATAATGAATTTGATGTAAATGTACAATTTAATGTTTTATGCTATGAGAATTTATTTAATTGCATGATAAAAATCTTAAATTATGTATATATAATATTTTGTGTTTGCAATAAAGGCTTACTAAAAAAAAAAAAAAAAAATTTTTGGGTGTTCTGGAACCGAAAGCCATTAATTCGATCATCGAACTCGGAACGATCGGGACTGTTTTTTTAAATAAATAAAAAAAAATGTATATATACTCATATTATGTACTCATATTTTTAATGTATTTTCCTGTGTTGTATACTGTGTGTACATAGATAGTAAAATAAATAAATTTTTGAGTGCACGCAAGGTTCCGTAAATAAAAAGAAACGATGGATGGACTGTGTGAAGGATGATATTGCAACAACGGAGGTGTCTGATGAGATGACGAGTAATAGAGAAGTATGGAAGAAGAAGACATGCTGCGCCGAACGCAAATGATTTGGGATAAGAAGATAATTATGGTGATTAATAGTGTAACTGCCAAATCATAGGATAGATCTCGAGTTTAAACCCACGACACGCATAATAGGCTAGTTTCCACCATCAATAAATTGCAAATCTATTTAGTCCGTCAGTTAGAGTATTGGAAAATAATGGACACGTATTTTTTGTTTTTGTAAATCAATGAATATTGACAAAGATAAAACGCATCAAAACACGGGAGTGGGGGTCGTGACGTCACAACGCACTAAAAATTTTAGCACGGCGTGACGTATTGAGAATTTTAAAAGCGTCGTATCTTCGTCAAATTTAGTTTACGTAACAAAAGAAAAAATACGTGTCAAATATTTTTTGATAATCTAACGGACTAATTAGATATTTTCAGGACACAAGCCTATTATCACTCGCCTCGCTTCGGTAAAGGAAAACATTTTGAGCAAACCAGCATGCCAGAGAGATATTTCTCTACGACATGTAAAGCCAAGTCAGAGGCCCATGCGAGCGACATAAGAACTCTGACATTTTAGGCACTAACCACACCAAAAAGAAAAAGTGGAACATAAAACCTCATTTGTAATTAATTACAGGTGTATACGAATTCGTACCGATGGAGTCTGGTGACGGGCAGCGTCTGCAAATCAACGCACAGAACTGCATACATTGTAAGTATATGTCAAGCAACTTATACAATATAAGGTGTATCTGTTCAGGGGACTAAACCCTGAATCGCGAAAATAAATCAGCTATTCCATACATTTTGTCGAGTTATGCGAACATAATTTAGTTACTAGTCCTTTATTTCAATATAAAATTACATTCTCTGTACGCAGCACTCCATTTGTGTAAATAATAGATACGTGAAATCAGCTATTCGCTTCCTACCTAGCTATAGAATTTATCGAACTCGTCGTCGCGCTTGCCGTTCGCTACGTGCGTTTTGCCACGGTAACGATACATTGCGTATGAGGAAATAAAACAAATCAAATTTATTGGACTCCTATAACGTTCCTGAAATAATTTATTTCTTTCTTTCTTTCTTTCTTCTTTCTTATTATCTTAGTATAATATACTTGAACCCTATCAGTCTGCGGAGGGCTGTTCCTTACATTACACCCTGTATTAACAAAAAATAGTGTAAAAAGACTCTTAACGAAGCCGAAAGGCACTTGTTCTCCCCGTCTTTCATCATCATCAGCTTCTTAATGTTCCTACTGCTGGGACACAGGCCTCTTCTATATGAGAGGGAATGGGCTATAATCCACCACGCGGACCCAGTGCGGATTGGTAGATGTCACATGTCATTTTTGGTTCTAGGACATGCCGGTTTCCTCACGATGTTTTCCTTCACCGTTTTGAGAGCAGCGGTGATGAAATAAATTACACAAAGTAATGCGCCTGTCTGAGTTCGAACTGTTCGTAAGTCGGGGCCGCTACCACTGGGCCACCGCTGCTCTCCCCGTCTTTGCGATTTTTTTTTCTCCGAGACCTTACTTGGGAACCTTCTAGTTACAGAGTTATTGGGGGTCAAAGTTCCAACTATTCCACAAGTTTTTTTTTTAATTCATGTTTATAATGTATAAATGTAAGATACTTTAAACACCTCCAGGACCCCCGTACTATTCAATCCATCTATCAGCATAATATTTTGAGTGCGTTACATTGAGTTTTACCGCAAAACGTCATTTTTCACCCCAAAAAAGAAAGTCGTTTCCCAGCAATAATTTTTGCGTAAAGTTACTTAGTTTGATGTACAGAATGCTTGGTATACTATATATTATATTAATTTCCAGGTAAGACATGTGACATCAAAGACCCATCGCAGAACATCAACTGGGTGGTTCCTGAGGGCGGCGGCGGGCCGGCCTACAACGGAATGTAAACAGACTGCCTTACCATAGACAAACTGTCTTGTCTATGCTACCCAAGTAAAACCTGTTTTTATGTAACTTGATAATATAAATCATATTGTACACTACAACCAACTTATCTACAGGCGGGAAAATACAGAACTAAAATAAATGTACTAATGTTGATATATCGATGCAATTTTTGCTATTGTAAAATTATTTAGGGGTTTTCTGTATTTTGCTGATTTTTATTTGGTGGATAATAACGATCTGATTTATATTGTTAGTTATAAAAATAAGGTGTAGATATTATTGTGATTAAATCGTGTATAGATGGGAACTTGAGAAGTATAAATGTTTATTAGAAAATTTATGTATGTATCAAAATCAATATTAATCTGAACAATGAACGGCTCTTTTAAGGGCAGAGGTCTGTCAAAAAGCAAAATGATATTCCATTGTCCCGATCAAATAGCCTGAGATAAATTAACACATACTGACCTGTATTATTTATTGGCTATTACGTATCTTTTTGATGTCCAGTGACTATAAAGCTTCGGTTGTACAACGAACTTTGATGGCAACTGAGAATGTCAAAATATTGGTATTACGTATTACTCAGAATAGATATCACTTTACGGTGACTAACAGCCCGGGTACGGTGTAACGTCTTTCACGAAAGCCACTTCAAACTCAGTTGTCATCAATTTGATGTCCACTATGCTTACATAATCGCAATATTAGAAGAATCGATATGAAAGCGTCTGTCAAAATGAGTTATCAGCCACGATGGGCGCCGATGAACTCATATTTGATCGCGACTGGTCATACATATTAAGAAACTAACCTTTTGACAGTTATTTGATGGACACTGAGCCCAGTTACTATCATTTCGAGCTGTCAACAGAGATACGTAATAAGCCTGCTGAAAATGTTCTTTAGTAAAAACATTTTCAGGTCAGTATGTGTTAATTTCCTAACTATGTTGGGGTCGGCTTCCAGTCTAAACGGATGTAGCTAAATACCAGTATTTTACATGGAGCGACTGCCTGTCTGATCTCCACAACCCAGATAATACTGGGTAGTAAGATATTATGTCAATGATATTAATATGATAAACATAACTTTGGCATTGGTGTATTTAAATGATTACAGCTATCAATCTGCCTTATTTAAGCGAATGTAAAATCACCATTTCAAATAATTCTATATTTTGTACAATATATTTATGACATGTAAATATTTTTGTAACGGACTTTTAACTAACCGTGTAAATAATTATTGATAAATAATAATTTGGAATGTAGCTACTAGATTAACGTGAATCACGATACGAATCCTGTTTGAACAGGATACTAAAACTTCACAACTATACCAGATTCTAACATAATTAACACGATAAACTCCAACACACATGACAAAATTCAAATTTCATTGTCACCATTTTTTTTTCAAACCTTTTGAATCAAGCTGTCACTCAAAAAGCAACTTAACTTATCTACTTTAGCGGTACGTATACCGCTAAAGAAGATAAGTTAAGTGACAAATGAATAGCTATGACGTAATCATGGAAAGCTCCCCGTACAAATATGGTGCTGCGTGAGATTATATTTATATCGAGAAACTGTGTGTATGAGCAAATCCCAAATTAGTATGTAAGTTGTAATTTTAAATGGCAAATCAAATAAATTATATTTTAGATACAATCTGTTTTTAATTATTTTCGAGTCTTGGGTGTTTATAATTATGTATAATAAGTATGTATTTATAAACAAAAAAGTATCTATGTACAGTTTGGCCGCTGAGAGAATGCGTTCCTGACAGGTCGTGAGCGAAGGACGATGTTACTGAAATGGCAAAGAATTTACGATAAACACATAACTATCGTTTTTTTGCCCTATTAACAAATAATATTACTAAAAACGATATCATTAAATCAAGTAACAGTAAATGTTATAATTTCGCGCTGAATTTATGTATCAACCGACAGACGTCAGGAACGCATTCTCTCAGCGGCCAAACTGTAGTATATCAACTATCTGGTGTCCACGACACAAGCCTCGTTGCTTAGTGTGGCACTAGATGGCGCTGTGTGTAATGACCAGCGATATTTATTTAATTTTAAATCCAGTTTAGGGAGCCAACCCAATCTGGGCCCGCGTGGTGGATTACGGACCACCAGAAGAGCTGTCTGTGTGTATATGACTATTATTTTTAATATGAAGTCCCTAATTATAGTGGATGAACGTATCGTTGGTTTCGCGATTGCTGAGAATGAGGTACTGGCTTCGATTCCCGGGTCCGACAAAGTGCTATTGGGTTTTCCATCAGGAATTTTTCAGTAGCAGCCACGGAGTCTGGCTGTGTGCCCTGTTGATGGCAATGGGCTCGCCCCCTATTACGGTGGACTTAAACAAAACTGGCGAAAAGTGAGTATTATTATATACTTTTATATTTAATGGGTCCACTCTTGACCTGAATCCTATCCTGAGGACAGGGATATGTTCGACGATGGAATGAGCTAACCGAAACGAAGCCTATTAACTCGCCACTTAATTAGGAATACCTCTGCCTTATTCTTCGGGGATTTCAGGATGTGATGTTATGTAATGGGAAAAAATATAATGACCACCAAAAATAACTTTGTGACCACTAACATCTATCACCTAAAATATCAATTGATCACCAAATTTAGTGAATTGAGCACCAAATTTTAATGAGGTGGTCGATGACAAAGTAGTTTTACCATTGAAACTCGTAATCTACCCATCAAGAAATTTAAAAATTGCATTAAAACTAATCTTTTAAAAAAAGGTTATTACAAAATATCCGATTACCTAAATGATAAACACGCCTGTGATATTTTATTCATATGCCTCTGCATGGTATACTACATTTATTTTCTTAAATATATTAATTTTATTTTTGACACTGAATTAATTGCCTCAAATATTGTACTTATTATTATTAATTTTTCGAATTTTTTTGATGATGACATATTTCATTGACATGATGACATAACTCATTGACTCATTGTTAATTCAGTCAAATGTAACTTTTATTATTATTATTATCTATTACGTGACAAACTGTCTGTCGGGTTTGAGTATTTTGTAAGTGGCCTACTCAAATATTCTGCAGATCTTGTAGTGTCGTGTGACAGGTCGTTGAGCTCCCTAAAATGTGGTTGAGCTACACGATGACTGATGCATGCGTGCCGTCTGTCGGGACAGGTCAACTCAAACCTGCTATGGCTCTTTCCTCAAAAGACCATACCAGACATTGCCTACATGATGACACTCACATTGATATCGTTTCAAATAATAGTGTCTGGACTTTAAAAGAGACCACAATCCCTGAGTTTGTTTCGGTGTTTCTTCTCAGGGGTAGTCAGTTAGGTAATGCCGGCGCCAATGTTCTCCTAAAACAAAATATTGACGTGTAAAAGTGATTTAATATCCTATTTTCATAATAACTTATTTCATTTCATTTCATTTTGCCTAGGCCGACTTGGAGCGCCCCGACACTATTTTACTTTTTATTTTATTACTGTTATTTTTTTTAAAAGCATTCAGCAGCAGGAGCCCTGCCAAGCGGGGCTCCGTCGACCGGGTCTCCCTCGACTCGGATGCAAGAGCATAACAGTTCAACTTCTGGTGGTCATTAAGGGGCTCCGCCATGCACACTAGCGCCACTTTAGTAAAAAAATCAGAACTCGTTAAATACACAATTAATATAAAATCTGATTGACAAAATCAATGCTTTAGAGTTCTAGATTATTGACGTCTATTTAATTCAATAAAATATACTTCACTGTAGTTACAGTTAGAAAAATTGCTAAAAACGGCCGTTTTTTTTCCATTTTGTATCTGTAACGACAGCGAGCTATGTTTCAATGAGTTAAGGAGACGTAAATAATTTAGAAGATTGATTTTGTCAATCAGATTTTATATTAATTGTGTATTTAACAAGTTCTGATTTTTTTACTAAAGTGGCGCTAGTGTGCATGGCGGAGCCCCTTAACCAAAAAAAAAACTTTTGGTTCTAATTTCACGATAAAATGGGGATTAATTTTCGTGATCATTTACTAATTTTGGCAATCAAGAGTGATTTTTTTGCCGTTACATTTTGCTAAACCTGGTGGTTTGTTAATTGTATACCATAAGTAATTAGAAAGTTTCTAAAGACTTGAAAACGCCTTTAATGTTCACAAAACAATCACAATGGTTGCTACCAGGAAGTATGGAAGGTTGCACAAACGGTTTCCCGTGTCCGTTAATGTTTGTTCAGAGCGGAGATGAGGCATTGGCATGTATTCAGGCTCCATCAGTGGTGGTAATGGCGCTAGCGTGTTTACCTGAGCCCTGGCCAAGTAGACTTGCCGTACCTGAGAATTAGGTAAGGAAAACATGATCAGAATCACGTGACGGAAGATACGCTCCGTGTAACGCCAGCCGAAACAGTTTCTTCGAAGAAAGAATCGACAAAATGACAGATTTATTTAGTTCATCTGTCATTTTGTCGATCCTTCGTCGATAAAACCTGTTTCCATGGCGGTCATGCTACGCTGGACAGACAAATCATCATTATCTGCCTAGCCTTTTCCCAACTATGTTGGGATCGGCTTCCAGTCTAACCGGATGCAACTGAATACCAGTATTATACATGGAGCGACTGCCTATCTGACCTCCATAACAACTGGGTTGTGGAAGTCAGATAGGCAGTCGCTCTATGTAGGTACGGGTAATAATATGATACGTCATCGTAAGACTGGTTGTCAGACTTACGGGCCACTGACTACCTGTTACGACTGTCAAAGATCTACAATTATTATTATTAGGGAGGGACCTAATGCAAGCACGGCTTAACCTAAAAAATATCGACCCGAACGACTGTTATTATTTAACCACGAGCCGAGAATAAGAATATGTCTACGAACAAACAAATTGATTAAGTATATTATTGAACCTAATATTTTTATTTATTTAATTAACGGTATAGGCACAAAAGTAACAGGTTTTTCTATAAAAGCAACATTTATTTTGACAGCTGTCTTATGTGCGACCACTAGTTGCTAAGGCTAAGAGCAGTAATACTCGGATCGCGGGAATCAGTAAAAATTACCTTTTTTTTTTTCGGATGTGAAATCATCAAATGACTTCTCCCGCTCTGGGCGGAGCAGGAGGGAGTGTCAGACTTTTACTGACTAAAACCCATCCATGTTCCTTCATCGCCCTTTGTGTTCCGGGGACACGGTATCTCTTTCGAACAGTCCCGCGACCCCGGCAGGCATCGGTCCTTGCGGACCCCTTCCTTTTTGCTGACTCTCTTTGAGGCGCGCGTGGAACACGAACGCGCCGTCGACACGGCCTGTCGTTATGAGACGGACGAACGGCGAGCTAGCCCATAGCCCACCGTCCACAGGCCCGCGCCGACGGTGGCCAGGGGGCCACGTGGTGGCCCCCCACGCCCGGGGCGTCTCCCGCGGTGGCCGGGACGCTTTGAGGTTCTCTCCCTCTCACGTTCCGCCACCTCCTTCTATAGCATTACTGCTTCGCAGAAGGAGGTGACGGCGTCCCATTCCGTCTCGCTCCGGACCATGGCTTGCACCAGGGCCGGACGCGAGAGGTCGCCGCCGCCAATCGCCGCTTCGAGGACACGGCGGTGCTCCGCATACGCGGGGCACACCTCCACTGTGTGCTCCACCGTGTCCTCCGGTCGATCCTCGCAATGGAAACACCCGGGCGTTTCCTCCCGCCCGATTAGTAAAAATTACCTTAGATATACTTACGGTGTTCGGAGTCCGTGTAGGTCGCGGGTTGTATGCCCTTGTTCTTTCTTGTATTTCAGTTATTTGTTGTTGTATTTCTGTTAGAGTTGTATATGTCGGCTGAAAACAATACATACAACCCGGTTACATCATCATCAAAATAAAGCAGTGAAAGCACGAAAATATCACGACATTTGTATGGGCAACGAAAGTGCTTATTTTTGAACATTTATTGGACTTTTATTGTTATAAAAGTCATCGACGCCATGTCCAGAGATAATGAAGAATGAGCTATGTATTTTGAACGCTTTAGCTTTATCAACTCCGTAGATGACACGTTAGGGGGGACGTAAATTCTAGTCAATAAGTACCACATTCGATTGTTGTTTCTGTTACCTTCGACAGGGGTGTGACGTTATGTTCTAACTTCCTCTGGTACATATTGAGGGGTGTAACGTGCTGTATAAACTCCTCCATAATAAACCTGGCTCTTGCGATGACAGGCTCCAAAGCCCTCATTTGTTTGGCTATCTTTATAGGCTTGGTTACTCTCAAGTATCTGTTTATCTGGGTCACGAAAAATAAAGTTGATAGCTAAAACCCAGCTACGAAAAAAATGGCAATTAAGTGTAAAATAAGACATCGATGTGTTTTTTTTTTGTTTTCGTATAACAGGAGTCGTACGTCAATAGGGACTAACAAGTATGACACGTGTGTTGTAGGTACGTGTGACTCCGGTTTTATACAAAAACCGAAAAAAGGGGTTTAGACCTGTATTTATTTAAAGTCCAGGTTTCCTCACGGCACGCCGAGACAAACCTGGACTAACATGCGTAGAGTAGTGATGTCCAACATATACTCAGCCAGCAAGTACAATATAGAAATGGATACTTTTCAGTTTTGCATCTTAGTGCTTGAGAAGATAATGAATTACAAGACCGAACAGTAGTCCCTTATTTTTTAAGTCCGTTATATTGTAAATAAAATCACCTACCCTACTAATAGGACACCAACCAAACTTTTTGGTGGTAACAGGATCAGTTACTGCCATCCAGCACATGGCCAGAATTCGTGGGAATGTTGTGTGCGGTTCTCCCATCATCACTCCTGGAGTTTTTACCAGAGATTCCAAGTCAGGTTCCGCATCCAATATGGCAGTTTCGACCAGTAACTTAGTGCGAACCAGCGCTTGTATCAGATCCGACACAATTGTGCCGTCGTCGCCTTCCAAATTTCTATAAAAGAAGATAAAGAATAACTAGCGTTTGCCTGTGACTTCACCCGTGTGTAGGCCAGCCACGGAAAATTCCCACACGGGATACGGAAGTGAGTGTAGTGACATCCACAACCCAGTTATTACGATACCCCATGGTAGTAACATGGTCCATTTCGCTACTGGGAACACAAAGTAAGCCATGAGCCAAAACAAACCGAGGACAATCTTTTGTTTAAATCGTCATAATGGAAGACTAAAGGCCAAGATCTATAAACGTTACTCAGCTCGCTGACGGTGAAGTGCCAATACCTCATAACTAACATTTTTATAGAAATTCAATTTTTTATCGTTTTGAGTTTAAAAGCGTTAGGTACGAGTATTCGCATGTTTTAGTGAAATCTCCTATGTATACGCTTAATTGCAACAGCATTGTGCACACCAACGTGTCTATTTTATGGCATTACTCCTAACTAACTATAAAGCATACATTGTTATTATTCTAAATTAATTAATACATAGCTACTTTTTAATTTATTAAGAAAATAAACGTTTTCTTTAGTTTGTGTAATTTTTTGTCTTTGTCAGGTGTTATTGGCACTTCGCCGTCGTCGTACTATTTCTGTCACTAGTGTCGATTCTGTTGTGCACAAACTAAACTTAATTTAGGCTATTGTTGTATTTTTCTCTCAAATAAAACGAGAAAGAGACGGACGTAATTTAGAGCTGTCAAATTTAGTTTGAACTAATATTTCCATACAAATGAAGGGTGCACGTAAAAACATGTCGACTAAAAAAAACGGTGAAGCGCAAGGCATTAGTTTGACATCTCTAACTTAGTTCATAGCTATAGCCGTCCTTTTCGCGCACTGGCTTTTAGTAAAGGACAGCAATAGCCTAAATTAAGTTTAGTTTGTGCACAACAGAATCGACACCACTGTCTCAAAACTGTCACAGTGCAAGAGCGAGAAAGCAAAGGGAACGTAGTGTCCAATTGAAAGCAACAAGTAACGTTTAGGTCTCAGCATATCAGACTTACTTTAGAAGTTCCAGCATAAGCCGAGCAACTTTCCCCGAAGCTGGTCTTGCGTATCCGATGCAGTCGGTCGAGATACTCCTGGACGGAGGAGCTGGCTCCGTCTCGAAGGCCGAGGCCATTTCCCTCTGCCTCATGTCCTCGGCAGCAAGCCAGTCCAGCGTCAGCGCTGACCTATAAGCTGCTATCCCAGAGAGGGTTACTCTGGTCCCATTTAGAGGGTTGTACAAGTAATCTTCAGCTGTGCACTGTAATTTATAAAGATAATATATATATAATATATCGCTGGACATTACACACAGCGCCATCTAGTGCCACACTAAGCAACGAGCCTTGTGTCGTGGACACCAGATAGTTGATATACTACATAGATACTTTTTGTTTGTAAATACATACTTATTATACATTTAAACATCCATGACTCGGAAACAAATGTCCATGCTCATCACACAAACATTTGTTCCTACTGGGATTCGAACCCGGGACCCTAAGAACGTAAGGAAGCCTAACTACCGCTGCGCCAATCGGGTCGCCAATAGGAAGTCGTTGATTATGTTCAATAGTTCACTATTCCACCGTAAACAGTCTATACTAGTACGGAGAGCGAGTGAAACAGTTATGTGTTAACAACTATACTACGTACTGACACGTAACATCTACTGCTTACTTGTAACTTATTGAACTGTGCAAGGTTGTTATTTTGATTTGACATCAACATCAGTTTTCAGGCTAAAGACAAAAGGATTTTCATAAGTGCGTTACTGGCCGTAGCGTTTTAATGACGCACTCAATAGACCCACTCTTGTTACTCACTCTTTGATAAAATGGACGAGAAAGCCACCACAGACCAAGGTGAAGCAAAAACAAAACGTAAATAAGACTAGGTTCCTAAAAAGTGAAACATTTTAGGTCAAACTTTTTCAATTCATCATAAATGAGTTTAAAAATATTCTGTGTTACCTACCTACGTAAAAATTGAAACATTCTTATTTCTGATAGATTCAGGCGAGTAATTTTACCTAGGCTGGTGTTTTTTTTTACAAGACTACGGCGAAGCCAAAAGAAAGGGTTATGATTTTAGCAGTATAAGTATGTATGTTTGTATATGTTCCTCCGTAGCGCCTAAACTATTCATCGATTTTGATGAATAAGGTGACAATCGACTCGTTATTATGGCCCGGGTAACATAGGCTACATTACCCTTTTTTTATGTATGGGAAATCATCAAATGACTCCTCCCGCTCTGGGCGGAGCAGGAGGGAGTGTCAGACTTTTACTGACTAAAACCCATCCATGTTCCTTCATCGCCCTTTATGTTCCGGGGCCACGGTATCTCTTTCGAACAGTCCCGCAACCCCGGAGGCTACATTACCCTTTTGACCGCAGCATAAATGCATGCGCGTCACGTCACGTCCACGCCAAGCCACAAAAGGTAAAAAGGTCAACTGATTTAATAAAAAACTTTTTTGCAAAAATTAAACCTACTTCAAAAATCAAAAAAGTGAAAAATAACTTTAGCTTCAGAAGTTGGTGACAAAAAAACTAAATCAATCAAACAAAGGTCACCGACTAAAACTACTAAAAGTTTTTTATTTTTTTCATTTTTATTTGTATTGTACATATTATATCCTATACAAATACCTATTTGTTGTGCAAACTTCAATTTGAAGTAAGAAGTTTCAAGTTTTGTTTAGGCACAAACCTCCCTCTATAAAATCATTAAATCCTTATCATTAGGTACAATGTGATAAGGATGAAATACCATTTTTAAATCAAATATGACATATTTGATTTACAATTGGTATTTCATCCTTAGATAACACTATCTCAGTGCGACATTGTTATCTCAGAGCGCCATATTATTTGATGCTATGTTGTAGGTAAATCGGGGCTTCCCCTAAGTAAATGTGTTCTTATAAATATTCGGAATATATACGAATCTATACTAATATTATAAAGCTGAAGAGTTTGTTTGGTTGAACGTGCTAATCTCAGGAAATACTAAATTGATCATTAAAAATGTTAAAAAAACGGGGAAATTTTATTTTTATAAAAGAAATCATGCGGACAACAGCTAGTATCGTAGGTAGGCCAGACGTTGATATAGTATGAATAAGCGTCAGCGCACACCACGCAAACGCATACTCGAACACGCAACTTGCAAGCTCGAGCATGGTCCAGCATCAAGTTTGGACGTGTTTATATTTTTTCACTTCAGTAGCTCAAACATGTAGGTTTTGCTGCCTGAAATCAGTGAGCAAAATGCGATTTTGCTCACTGAGTGAGACAAAGTAACTTTTTAATTTTTGCTTTCAGAAAGCCGCAAAATATCTTTTTCAGCCTTGGGTTAATCATACAATTCGAAACATTCACACTCTATCTTTTTCCCGCCATAAGAAAGAGAGAGAGTTAAAAACCAGCCCTTTCGAAGTTCCGATTTTGAATTCGACCTCGAAGACAAACACGTTCGGAATTTCGTACTAACTAAAGAAATTTTGCAAATAGATAATTATGTCTTTTAATGTAATTTATTGAATTTTTAACTTATTGTTGTATTTAAACGAAAATAAGCATTTACGGCAAATAAAACTGATATTTAACCTGTAAATATTTATTTCTAGTTTCAATAATGTTACGTAATATATTTTGAATAATAAAATATCATGGGTGCTATTTCCAGGGTCACCGACGTAGCCCGAAGAATTGCCAAACTTAAGTGGCAGTGGGCAGGGCACATTGCTCGCAGAACGGGTGGCCGATGGGGCCGAAAAGTTCTGGAGTGGCGACCGCGTACCGGAAGACGTTGCGTTGGAAGGCCTCCCACTAGGTGGACCGATGACCTGGTGAAGATTGCGGGAATCCGCTGGATGCGAGTCGCACGGGACCGGTCAATGTGGCGACACTTGGGGGAGGCCTATGTCCAGCAGTGGACGTCTTTCGGCTGAAATGATGATGATGATGATGATGATGGGTGCTATTTCCGAACACACCTTAATTTAAATAAAAGAGCGGGAATAAAATTTCGTGGCTGGCGTAAAGAGTTGAATAAGTTAAAAATATTAAAATAATCGTAAAATATGAGTGAAACTAGCGACGAGAACAGTATTTTAACACCGGAAGAGTTAAAACAACAAGTTATTAATGCAGAATTAAGTTTCCAACCTGATAAGATAAGTCTCGCGAGAAATATCTGAAAGCATACCATGTCTTCAATGAAAGGAGACATACAAAGGGCGCAAGCAGTTTTTCGGAGACGGTGTTGCTATCTTATTTTTTAAATTTATCACAGACGAGGCGATCATCTACAATGTGGAGTATTTACTCAATGTTGTAAGCTACTTTAAAAACAAAACATAACGTGCATTTTGAAACATACGCAAAACTCGTATCTTTTCTAAAAATATTGTCAGTTGGGGCATAAGGCTAAAAAAGTCCAAAATTTTCACGGCCCTTAACATAGAAAAATTTCATAATGAAGCTCCGGACTGCAATTTTCTTGCCGCTAAAGTAAGTGGTACTGGTATACCTATGAATCTATGTTCTTAGTTAATACAATTTGTGTATAGACTGATAAGTATAAAAGTACTTACTGCCTACTACTAATTTTTGGAGGCGCAATGAATCTTAGTCTAGCTTAGCAATACTGTTAAAATATTTATTACGATATGTAAAAGATGCTGTAAATGTTAAATTATGCATATTAATTATGTAATATTTTCATTACAGGTTGTACTGGTGGCCTACGTTTTAATCTTGTTCCAGTGTGAGTAAGAGAGGGAGCTATAGAGGACGTCTAGCGCCATCTCTTTCCCACACTGGAACAAGATTAAAACGATCCTGCTTTAAGACGTCATGGTAGGCCACCTGATCAGAGGAATTAGTGGAGCGTGTCGCAATAACGAGCTATTACAGCTAACAGTTAATAATATCGAAAAGCATTCAGATAAATTACTGTTAGTAAAATTGAAAAATACGAAGACGAACCTTGACAGGTCTTTTGTCGTACGCAAAGAATATGTAACTATTGTAGAAAAATACCAAAATTTACGTCCAGCCAATATAAAAACCGACCGATTTTTCATCAATACAATATTAATAAATGCTCTAGACAGCCTATGGGAGTAAATAAAATAGGTGCTATACTGCGAGAAATTGCCACTTTCTTAAAACTGGAAGAGCCTCAGCTATACACGGGTCACTGCTTTCGGAGAACTTCGGCAACTCTCTTGGCTGATTCCGGAGCCGATCTCACCACTTTAAAACGTCACGGCGGGTGGAAGTCCAATACGGTTGCAGAAGGCTATATTAAAGACTCAGTAGAAAATAAGTCGAAAATCTGTAAGCGTATAGTGGAAACAATAAATCTGAATTCGACCTCGCATCCTTGGTCTCACCCACGCCCATCCACTTCCAACGACGCAGAGTGTACTTATACAGAAAGCCGATCAGAGTCACCAACGTTCACCGTTGTTCCTTCTCAATCCACCACCGAAACAGAAACCTTAACCCCAGATAATCAAACTGAACTCAATGCAACTATGTATAACGTTGCCAAATAAATCTGATACTCTTAATTTGCAGAATTGCAGTAATTTTACTTTTAACTTTTAAAATGTTCCATTTATTGAATTGGTACCTCTACCTACAATGTTAATTATTTTGATTCACAATAAATAGTTATTTCAATCTATTTCTGTTTATTATTTTATCTCCTAAAGTGTTCTCGCTGTTGAAGTGAAAAGTTATGTGTGTTACACGAGAGCAAAGTTTTTTGCATCTCGTGCCTTTGAATCCCTCGCCACACTCAGGATTCAAAATCAGCACTCGCAGCAAAAAACGACTTTGCTCTCTTGTTGCAAAAATAACTATTACAACGTATGGAGTTGTCATAAGATTAATTTTGATTTTTGTAGTCTCAGAAAATGCTTGGTGTGCGCTGACGCTAACGTAACAACTAATATCGCTTGATCATTATTGAGTCATGGAACAGCAGGACAGGTAAATAACCTAAATCAATCTGCGTAGTCAGGTTCTTTGTTAACCTGCTTTGCGAAATGTACAGACGCCAGCACATTAATGACACCAACCTACTACAATCTGTCAATTTTTTTAAATGTATTTTCAACTTTATCGTTAAAGCAATAGGTAGGTTCAAGGTTGATTAGGAAAACTTCACAGTTTCGGGTAGCTTCATGTGCTGGCGTCTGTACTGTACCTTCGCGATACTCGACAAAATGTTAAACAGTGGTGTTGTAGCATTGTTTTATTATCATTCCAGTGTAGCAAAAGAGAAAGAGCTATACAGAATGTTTAGCGCCATTTTTTCCAGACTGGAATAAAAAATATATACTGCTGGCGTCATAGAGGCCACCAACTGTTGTACTTTAGTAAATGTTGTTCTCTTACAATTGTAATTAATTAATTTTAATTTTGTTCTCTTAATGTTGGCCTCTTACAGCTGCTTGAATCGAATGACTAGACTAACTGATAATTCGTTGGGATAGGCCAGAAGGATCTTTAATACCTACCACCTTTCTATATCATTATCTGCCTAGCCATTTCACAACTATGTTCGGGTTGGCTTCCAGTCTAACCGGATGCAGTTTATCTGTGTTATACATGGAGCAACTGCCTATCTGACCTCCACAACCCTGTTAGTACTGGGTAATACGATAGCCCTTAGTAAGACTGGTTGTCAGACTTTTGGCCTTCAGACTAGTAATAACGTCTGTAAAAGCATCTGCAAATGACAGACAGGTTCATCTGCTTAACGTGCTTTCTGAGGCACAGAGAGAACTCTGTATGTAATGATGGTCACCCATCCACGGGCCGACCTCGACAAACGCTGCTTAACCTTGTAGATCAAAGTGTGCGGCTGTCTTTCTTAAGGTACGAGCTCCTACCTGTAAGTACTATCTTTTGACGAAGATAACGACTAGACACAAGTAATTCCAAACTTACCAGGTAAACAAAAAGAGAAATAAAAACCTAAATTTTATCGCTCCGTAAAATGTTCGATACATAACGAAACAGTTGTGTGCAAAAAATTGACAATATCCATTAAAACAAGCACAGGTGCTGTGTTCGGAACACATAAAGTTTACTGTTTCCAGCTATCAGAAAATAATTTTAATATGCTACCTAGCTTAGTATGACAGTTTATTACCTAAACAGAACCTTTGAATTTACATAAATGTTAATGATTCTTGTCGCAGGTATCATCATCATCACTATTTTCCTACCATTAGGCTGCTTTCCACCAGAGATGTGAGTGATGCGAGATGTGTGTGTGTGATGTATGTGTGTGTGTGTGTGTGATGTATGTGTGTGTGTGTGTGTGTGTGATCATCATCAACCTATAATGTTCCCACTGCTGGGACACGGTCTCCTCTCATGATAAGAGGGAATAAAAGTAACCAATCACATATCTAGCTTAGCTCAAAATGTGAAAAAGATGCACACATCCCATGCTACGAATCCTAGCTCATCTTATGTGGAAACACGCCTTTATCCTCTTTATCAAGGTTGCTTGCATGCTGCGAGCATGTGTTCCTCTTCTCTATTTCTCTAATAGGGTTGAACCTCATTCGGCAGCACGGAACACGCTTTGATGTTACGGTTCACGCCTATAATCCCCGAATGGCCAGGCCCACATTTCGCCAGTTATGTTTAAATCCCATGTACTAGGGGGCGAGCTTAGTGCCATCAACTGGGCACAAATCCAGACTTCGTGGCCACTACTTAGAAATTCCTGGTGGAAAAACCCATTAACACTTTGCCCGACCCGGGAATCAAACCCAGACCAGCTCAGCAGTCGCGCTTCAGACCACTAGACCGACGAGGCGGTCCTATTTTCAGTAGGTACCTATAAAATTCGTGCATGGACCCCTTGGAACTGTCCTAGGCATCATTAAACTAGCCGGTCACCCTCCTGGCCTTATTTAACCGGATAATACGAGGATAGTCCGTCTCCCATTAGGCCCAGGGCCCATGATATAGTGACAATATCCCGCACACGGAATCTTAAAACAGACCGATTTTATGATGCGGAAAATTAAACTATCTTAGTTTGGCTAAAGTTGGGGGATTGTTATAACTTAAAAGGTAGTAGAAAGGGCATAGTCCCGTAAGGCCCCGTATATGAAGAAAGAAAGAAAAGAAAATCATTGAAAAACAAAATTACTGCAGTTTCACAAAACATTCCAATATCTCAAAAACTAAATAACAAATCTTATTCAAACAAATTTTCGTTGATACTCGTAGTTCAGTTCAGGCGACATTTCTTACGTCGTTCGATGTGAATCGTTGGATGTGAAATGGTACAATGAAAAGATGGTTTGGTTGTCTAAAGTCTGATTCGCCCTATCCCCTCGTACTATTATAAAACTGTATCACGAGCGGATAGTCTTCCTCAACCTTAGAACAACAGATTTCCACAAGGTTCCAGTTACAAGTCACATAGCATCAGTTCGATTACATACTGTATAGGTAATAAATCATGGTACAGATAGATAAATTAATTATTAATTAAGTTACAAATGATTGGAATTGTCTGTGTTTGGATATGTATTTATGTATATGTGTATATTATGTTTTTATGTATGTTTCTATAAGTGTATGTGTACAGTTAAGTGTGCTTTATTATTTATTTGTTTATGTGCCTAGTTTATACCTCGTTTAAATTAGATTTTCAGTGCTGTTGTAGTCTAGTGCTTTCAAATATTTTTCAATTGTTTTTTTGCATGTTTGGCTATCAAGATTCTTCAATTTTAGATCGTCAACCATTGATTTAAACAAAAACATAACTGGAGAAATGGGGCTGCTGGCCTAACCCTTCAAAGAAAACGGGCCTGAATTTATGATGTTGAAAACAGTACAGCAAAAAAAAACAGGGCACCTATAAAACGTCACAATATAATTATTGCACGGTTCGAGTTAGTCGTTTCCTGTGGAGAAGAACAAGTAAGAACCTCCATGGTGAGTCTTTTAAAAATATTTGTTTTGAGGGATGGCCTCATCTATCATCTCCAGGAACCTATATCTTACCTCCTTAAAACATAACGGCACTCGCCTAATAAAACTTAATGCATAACTTACCGATGCCCATAAAAACACGACTGGAATCACTAAAGCGATCATTTCAAGTACATTTCACTGTAATTTATAACTGCTATGTAAAAAATATTCTGATTGTGTTTTGACAATCCGTTTACATTATAACTAGTGCCAAAATTTGACAGGACCAAGAATTATAAGTTCTGAAATAATACAGAAAGTTATATTCTACAATGAGGTGTTATCACAATCGGGGTTGCGGGACTGTTCAAAAGAGATACCGTGACCCCGGAACACAAAGGGCGATGAAGGAACATGGATGGGTTTTAGTCAGTAAAAGTCTGACACTCCCTCCTGCTCCGCCCAGAGCGGGAGGAGTCATTTGATGACTTCCCATCCAAAAAAAAAAAAGGTGATTTCACAATAGGGGTCTCATGTGGATAAATCCATAACAACATACGTCACGCCTGTTATCCCCGGAGTACCATTATCATCATCATTTCAACCGAAAGACGTCCACTGCTGGACATAGGCCTCCCCGCGCGTGTCGCCACATTCACCGGTCTCGTGCGACTCGCATCCAGCGGATTCCCGCAACCTTCACCAGGTCATCGGTCCACCTAGTGGGAGGCCTTCCAACGCAACGTCTTAAGGTTCGTGGAGGCGGTTCGGTAGTGGTGTACTTAAAGTCAATATCTTTTCACCAGTGAAGTTGTTTGAGCCCCATGTATAGGGGCTATCGTATTGCAACTAGGCACAATAGGGTATATGCATGATTCTTTTTATCACTCTAAACAAAGCGTATTAACATCAGAAATAGCAAAGTATTTTTTTTTTTTTATATCTATAAAAAATACTAAGTTATAAGCATTTGAAACTGCTGATTAGACAGAGAGATACGATACAGCGAATGACGTCATTCGCTATATCGACGTACAAAATCCATACTAAATTCCGTTTATCTAGAAAGAGATAGAAACAAAAGTTTAAATGGTTATAACTTTTGTGTTGTTTGGCCGATTTTTGTCTTGTTTTCGCTTCTTGTCATTATTTTTATAGTACTTTAACATTCCGTATCGAAACAAAAAAAAAATGTATGCATATTCCCTATTAACAACAAGGATATTCCTAAGGAACAAACCCGTTAACACTTAGCCCGACCTGGGAATCGAACCTAGGACCTCATGCTCTTCTTTAGCGCTCATAACTAATAGACCCACTGAACTGAACAAACTTCAGTGTCAATGAGTTTGGTGATTCAAGGAACGTTTTGCCGTGCGTGGCGAAAATTCACAGACCTTTATATAAAACCCTGTGGAAAAACTTGAAGTAGGTTATGAAAAAAATACAAACATTACGTCTTTAAGTGTTTATTTAAATGCTAAGTTTCTTTGATTGACTGAATATTATAATTATAATTTAGAATAATACATGACCTTATGTAAAATGTATGAATTACAGCGAGAATGCCGCACATTGGGTAGAACTACAAATCTTATTAGAAAGAAAGAATAGTCTTAAAATCAAAATGGGAATTAAAAGGACGGCTATTGGATAACATTTTTTAGGAGAAGCCTATTTCTTCCAAACACAAGGCAAAATAATGTTCGGATTATTTAAAACAAGGCCTACATACAAATAATTATGAAAACAAAGTGAATGAAAGAAAATCGTAACCTAATATTATGCCGTTAAATACAGTATTTTTTATGACTAAGAACAATTTTTATGAATTAGCTACAAAACCACGAAACCTACCCCTAACCAAAGCAATCGGCCGTGCGACCGTCGCCGCGTCGCATTCACATGTCACTCATTTGTTCGGATAATCGCAAATCGCAGTCTGAGTGTTTTGCCAAACGAAATGTATGCGAGTTCGCGCGACGATTTCTTTGGTTAGGGCGTAGCCTTAAACATAGGTTATAAGTTATACAATATATAAACAAAACATATTTAGCTTATCATGTATGTACTATGCAATCATCCGTTGCTAATATACAGTGTGAATCAAATGGGACAATATGCGGAAATCAGAATCAGGCAATATCAGACCCAATGCTGCTGTCTCGAGTGTTTGCTTCTGTGCAATGATCTTCACCAACAAACAATGTCGAACGGCATTAAAAAGCCAGCCAGGTGCGAGTCGGATTCGCACACAAAGGGTTCCGTAACACCAAACAATATATTAACAACAATATTTCAAACGCCCATTCATAGGTCAATTTACTCTTGACCAAAAGAACCAAATTGTTTCAATTAAAACAGAAATAAAGTTTTCTAAGACAGCTTCCCCGTATCTCTTATAGATTCGGATTTCCCCCTATTGCCCTAATTAAAGAATCACATTGTATACATTGTAGGTGTAGCTAATTTTCTAATTTTTTTTTTCCTAATTTTTTTTATGATAAATGTAGCAACCATTGCACAATATAATAAACATATTACACACGTAATATTCCTACATGCTATTAAGTATTTATAGATTGTCCCTACATAATAATACGTATATTTTAATTAAATTAATAAATATCATAAAATTTACGCTATTATTATGACACATTTCAAACTCAGTCTTAACAATTATTACAAATAAAAGCTTAGTTTTTATTACATAGTTTATAGTGTAGGTTTTGTTATTTATTCTAAGTACTTAAGAAATGTATGTGTTGTACGATGGCTCATTTTGTTCTTGGTATTGGTGAAAGGGAGTTTACATAAGGTACCTTATGTGGGTACATACTATAAGTGAAATATAAAAAACCGACTCAAAAGAAAATGCTAAAATAATCTTAATTAACATTACTTTTTTGAAATCAAAGAAAACACAAACAAAGTCACTGACTTCGGAAAGTAAAGTTATTTTAGACTTTTTAGGGTTCCGTAGTCCTGACAAGGAACCCTTATAGTTTCGTCATGTCCGTCATCTGTCTGTCCGAGGTTTTGCTAAGAGACCGTTAGTACTAAAAAGATGTAATTTCGTAGGGGTATGTGTATCAATTACGCCGACAAAGTGGTAAAATAAAATTTTGGGAAATATTGTTTTTTAGGGTAGCTCCCTACATGTGAAGTGGAGTTTATTTTTTTTTGTCATCTGCCCCATTGTACGGGGTATCGTTGAATAGGTCTTTTAAAATGACTTAGGGGGTGCTAATACTATTTTTCGATTTAATGCTCCATTTACGAAATATTAAACTTTAAAGTGCAAATTTTTGTTCTAGTACGCCCCCCCGCCCCCTCTAAAAGCTAAACTGCTGGATTGAAAAATCTGGAAAAATTCATAATGATAGTGCATTTCATGAACTTTAAAGGAAAACTATAACGGTTAAGATAACTTTATTAGTTTAGCAGTAACAGTCGTTGAACTTGGGTGTTGGATAATTTTGTACGAAATACCAAGTCATGGCCAGGTACGTAGTGCGCGAGAACGCTTACTTCCACAATTTTATATTATACAGGTGACTTTTTTTATAATTTTCCAAAAAACAATAATATATATAGGTGAACGGAGTAGAAGCAAATAGCATACTTAATTAGTTTTATTTTTGCGTAAAAAAAAAAATCGAAATTCAAATCATACGCGTATTGGGTATGATTTGATTTTTTTTTAAATTTCTCTTTGTTCTAATATGAAAAGTTTACTTGAAATTTGTAGCGTTTTTTGATGATGGATCAGTTTTTTTCTAAGTTGTGGAAAAAAGAAAAAAAAAACAAGGAATGCCATAAGCTTCTACTCCGTTTACCTAAATTACCCATTTTTTTTGGAAAGTGATAAAAAAGTCATCCGGTATGACCGGTATACAAAATAGCAGCCACGCATAAACTGACTGTATTAAAATTAATTTCTTTAACATCAACGCAAACAAGTATGAGACAAAATCTTTTTAAGCGTCACGTTCCCTTAGTTTTGTATCCAATTAGCGCCAAAACAATTTAAATCATCGTTCTATGGATAGTTACCGAATGATGTTTTGAATACTTACGTTTAGCTTCAAAATTAATTGAGTGATGTGTGGTGTACTGCAAGTGTGCCTAAATAACTAAAATTGGTTCAGGCGTTCAATAGTTATGGAGAATATAAATTGACCGTATTTTTTTTTGTTTTGGGCATTTTTGATTTGATTGTTTTATTTCATTCCTGCATTCCTGTGTAAGGCTCAAGAGCAGTGTCAAGTGACGAGTTTCCTTGTTCTTCATCCTCCGTACTATTTAGTTTTTCTTCGATGTTACGAAATAGCGAGTCTACTATCTCAGGCAACTGGTAAGGCAAAACCTCTAACAAGGTCTTAAGATTTTCGTTGTCCTCACTGCATCTTACTATTTTTTCCGTGAGTTTCTGGATTGGCTTACAAACTTCATTCTTAATCTTCTGTTGTAATTCCTGCCCCATGTTTGTGTTCTCGTATAAGGCAGTCAGTGTTTGAGACACCCCTTCTAATTCCTTAGAATTTATAATGTCTATCAAATCCTTACCATCCACCGCGTCAATACAACGCATCACTTCTACTGTCCGCTCTTTCCAAGACGGATTTGCTATTCCCATTAGAAAAGCACTAGATTTTGCAATACTTATAATTCCGTCTAAATTTTCATTAGTAACATACCGACGAGCAGCTCTCAATAAAAGATTAGTGATGTTAACTAAACCTTCATTTATAGCAATGTTCAGACAAGTTTCAGCGTCACGACCGGCTATTTCAGCTTTCTTGTTTTGTTTTAAAATTAATTCGAATATAATCTTGTCAGTCTTTTCATTACTTGCTGCTTCCGCCAACTCAGGGTCATATTTCAATTTGTAGTCGAAAGCGTTTCTCACCCCCGGGGGGCATAACATAAGAATTCCATTTACTATAAAATTCCACAGTGACTCTAATGTCAAATGTGTAATCTCCCCGCGAAACATGCGTTTTAGCGTGTATGAGGCAAATTCAACAATAAAATATTCGGCAAAGATTAAGTTGTAGAATTGCGGTATGTCATTGACGACACAGTCTATGAAACCAGACTTAATTTCACCTGTTTCTACTTTTTTTAGCATGCTTTTAACTTCAGATATTTCAACTGGAGTAAGTAGTTTTGGTATATCACTCTCCTTAAATATTGCATATAAAGCCATTTTTCTGTGAGTTTGTAGAAAATCTTCACGTATTTTGTCTTGCTCTTCCTCAATGTTTCTGTTCTCAATTTCACAAATGTGTTTAATGTTGTTTTTAAGGAACAGTTCGTATGAGGTCACTGCGTTCAAATATATCTTCGACTTATTCATAATTACGTCCTTATTAAAGTGTATTTCGAATTTATCTGTTATCTGTAATTTAAAGTAATTTGCAGCTATGTACATATGTAAAGGTGTTCCCGCCAGCTCACAAGATTTCTCTTCATCTTGTCGCAAATATCGATCCACCGATGTATAACGATTTAGTCTCCATTTCTTTTGTATTGTTTCACGAAGGAATCTTGGCGAGAGGCTATTGATTTCATTTTTGAAGTGTTCGACTGCCGACAGATATATGATGTGAAGCGGTACACTTAATAAAGAAACCATAGGTCTATTAGTGTCAGCAAAGACATTGATTTTAGAATTGAATAGTTTTATGAAGAAATTAAGAAATTTGCTGATATTATTAAACTGTTGATGGTTTAGTTTTTCAAGTTTCAGGTTCGTTTTCCAGAATCTACGCAGGAAGCTTTCTTGTTCTTGTGTCGACAATCTATCTAGCTCGTACGAATCTCCTAGTTCCTTCTCCAGTATATGGACAATATAGCAGTTGCTTGTTATCCACATTCGTTTGTTAGCTTGTTTCAGTGCAAGTAATAATTCGATCCCCTCCTTTGTAAAATGTGGATGAATTTTGTCAAATCCATCAAATAGCAATATTATTTTGCCTTGATTGTAAAAATGAATGAACCACTCTAATTCATAAGGAATATCTTCCAAATTATCTTTGTCAAGGTCAACAGTCTGATCGGTGCTCTTGGTGAAATTTAGTTTATTAATTGTATCCGTTGCTGTAGTTTTGAGTGCAGCTTTACAAAGAAATCTCATTACATGAGTCACACGTAATTTCCACCCCACAAAATCATTGTTGTAAGCTGACATATTTATTCGTACAATCCAAGGCTTTGGATCAATTTTTTTAGTTTCTAAGGATAAATGAGTAAGAAGAATAGTCTTACCCATACAAGGCTTAGATTTTATCAAGACGATTGTTTCATCAATGTCATTCAATGTGTTGACTTCATATTCCTCGTCGTCCCGAAGCAAACTTCTATTAACATAGTAATCTTTTATTTCATCATATTTAAATGAGTCTAGTGGTTGCCCTATTTCTATTTTCACTCTGTTCAATATCGACCACAACATTTTTGCATGTATTAAAGTTCTTGAATTATCGTCTATTATTGCATTTAATGGTACTTCCCTTCCCTGGTAACATACTCTGAAATCATTAAGAACTTTCGCTTGTGTGTCAGGATGTAAATCATTAAAGTTAATGTTTTCATCATTAAAAACAATGTAGTCGTTATTTTCATATGTTTTTTCTTGTAATGGTTTATCTGTTATTACGATAATTTTTTCTTTAGAAATTTTGATTATTTCATTGATCGTATTTTGGTGCTTCTCATCCAAGGATGTTTCACAAATGATAATTAATGTAGCATCTTTCATTTCACTCAGTTCATTCATCAATTTATTTTTGTCGTCATCTGGAAGTAGGTGTACATAATCTAAATTCACAAAAGTGTAGTTGTTTTGTAATTCGACTAACTGCATTATTTTATTGGCACTTAAAATGACAGCTACTGAGAGTATATTAAGGATTCTTTTATTTCCCATTGATTCATCTAGATTTATAGAATGAATTGTTTCTGCATCAAATTCGATGTCTAACTTTTTGAGAGATCTTATAAACATGATGTTCAGTACCGTTAACACTGGACTGTTTATGATGTCTTTCTTAGCTTCATCAAATATAGTATCAGTTTTGGTCAGGTAGCGGGGCTTTGATTGTGTTTTCCACCATTTTTGTATTTCGTCGTGCAATCTTAGGAAAATAGCGTCAGAATGCACCCGGAACAGAAATTGGTTTTGGCTTTTATCTAAGTTATAGTGATGATCGATTTCCGTTTTCAGTATTCTTTCCACTTCTTCTTCCTTGGCTTGGTGTGAGTAAAACCATACTTTATTTAAAAATTCTTTTGCGTGTTTCTTATCATTTTCGTTAGCTTCAAAATAAGTTCGTGGAAGGTTGTTCGTTTTGTCATTGATTGTAAAGCGAGTTAAATCATCTTGCGTTAGTTTCTGTATTTCTCTAAGCATGTACTTTGAATTTATTCCAAGTGATTCTTCATCTGTATTAAATTTAAATGTCTGGGTTTCTTTATCAAATTGCAGGAGATTTCCTACTGTGCCGGCAATCCCTGTGCTATCAGTGACATGATTTGTTTCTAGTGTTTTATGGCGACCAACATTTTTATCACATATGCAAATTTCCACTGGATATAAAATTCCATCTTCATTATTGCTACGACTTTCTTCTTTTGCTTCGTTAATTAATTTACCAAATTTTTTAGCAAGGAACTCTCGCCTATCTTCTTTATCTGCTTTCTTAACTTTCTTTGGGTCAAATGGAAAGTCAGAGTAGCCAAAAGTACGTGGTAGTTTGAACGTAAGTGATTTGAGTTTTTCTTCACCGATTTTTTTAATAGCCTCATTAACTATAGCCTGAGTGACTTGACATTTTTGTAAATACTGATTTATCTCTCGTTTGTCCTCCGATTTATACAGTTTCGGTAATTTTTGCTCATTGAGGTATAGCTTGTTTGCTTTATCATCAAAAACTATTACCTCTCCTATCAACGTGCAAAGAGTTTCAGCACATGGGTTATTTACGATGGCTTTAACTTTCTCTTTGACTACCTCTTTCGAAATTCCTGTTTTTTTTGTTTGTTTCATCACTATCACGTTACAGAAGGTTTCTTTTAAAGTGATTAAAAGATCGTCTTCACTTTCAAAGAATTCTTTATGGAATTTTCCTTCAATGTAATTAGGACCTGGATCTGCTAGTTCGATAACATTTTGGGACAGAGCTGGGTGATAGATTTTAAGTAACTCATTATTCATAATTTCATTAGTCTTCTCGGACAAAACAGAGGTCAAGAAATGTTCTCCTAGTGCCTTAATGCGTTCTTGTTGCATAAACTTTGTTAAAGAATCTATTTCACTGATTCCATATTTAAATTGAAAGACATCGTCCTTGTTCTTCCCAGTATTTATAATATTATGCAATTTTTGACAAACTGGTTTGTTCCCGGTAAGTATGCTTTTCTCTTCGAAATCCTTTTTAAGAGGAGTATAAAACATAAAATAACAATCAATATCATTGAACTCACCTTCGAACATAGGATCACTGTTTTCATTTTTTTCAAACTTCTGCTTAATTTTTAAGTAACTCCCAAAATATTTTAATAAACTAAACGGTCCTGAGGTACCTTCAAGGCTCTTAACAGTTAGTTTTTTACTATCGGGGTTTTCTTTGTGTTTAGCTTGCGTGAAACACATTACGTGTTTTGTCTTGCCATTTTCTTGCATTTTAAACCGGAAGCAAACGTCATCAAAATCTCCTATATCATCTATGTTGGATGCTAAGTAACATTCTTCAATTACTTTATCGTGTAATGCTCGATGCAAGACTAAGCTTAACAGTTTAGTTTCGTAGAACTGACCGCTGACACCTGAAGTACCTTTTCGTTTTTGATAAAATACAGGTGCTGGCGGGACGGGACCATTGTTTTGAGATATTGAACGATTCAGATTTGATTCCTCTTGAAGGTTTCTTGAACTCGACATATTGCGATCGGTACGAGGCAAATGTTTGCCCTTCTTGGTTAAAATATTGAAAACTTCATTACTGAGCTCTGTATTCTTCTCTTTTGCTATTTGCAATGGTGTTTGGTTATCCAAGTTACTTATTAAAAGTGCCCCTTTCCTCAAAAGGAATTCCACAACATCTTTTTCTTCTCGTTGCGTTGCGATGTGTAATATAGTGTTGTTTTTGTCGTTGGCATCGGGGAAGTTGATGTAAGCACCTTCTTTTAATATTTTCTCGATGTTTACAATTTTCTCTGCAGTTGATGTATTTTGGCGCGCGTAAATGAACATGAATCCATTTTTAATAAATGTATCTTCACTGTTTTCCATTTTGTTTCATCACATTACAGTAACTGGTTAAAGTATTTATTTGGACGCGTTATCACATCAGCAGTTATTCACATTTTATCTAGTGAACACACACACACACTATTCACGATTGGCGACACGTGCGCACGGCGCGGACGATGACCGATGACTAAACCACTGAATCGCGAATTCGCGAGCTTGATTGCTTTTATATTCATCCTTGAAATAAACAACAGCTCAGTGATACAGTCCTATTTTAAGCTTTATCCTATTCAGCATTTAATTTAATGTTTCTTTAAGCGTCAATGGCGTCTTTTTATAATTCAACATAGTGACCTTATTTAAACTTATAGGTACTCATTTGCACATTTCATTTGCATTTTTTTTTGCTAAATATGCAATTCATAAGAATGCCCAAAAAATATGGCACTAAAATAATAATTTGAAAGTGACTGCAGTGCATTTTTTAAGATGTCGTCTAGTTTCAGTGAACACGGGAATAAGTAGTTCAGAAATTGTTAACAATATTGTTGATGTAGGTACGCGCTTACTGACGGTGGACCTGCACTTTTCACCCTTATGCCCGAAGGCATAAGGGTGAAAGTTGTCGACCGGCAGTGAGCACGGTAGTACTTACGACAGTTCATCATTCTCCTGCCCTTATCCCAATTCATTTCGGGTCGGCGCAACATGTGTTCTTCCATCATCAACATTTCAGCCGTAAGACGTCCACTTCCATACTTCTCTTTACCTCGTCATCTAATCAGACACCTCCTTTCGTGCCATATCATCCTTCACACAGTCCATCTATCGTTTCTTTGGTCTTCCTCTACTCTTACATATTATTTACTCTACTCTTAGACGTAATTATAGTACTTACGACAATTGAAATAAAAAGTTTCGACATTACTCAAAACTTTTTAGATACATCAATTCACCCGTCAATTAGACAGTTGCTATCAAAATAATATCAAATATCATGTAGTGAGTATGGAATAATTTAGTAAATTATCATGTTTTCTTTGAAACACAAATTATCATGAATCATAGAAGACGAAGGAGATGTCGCACAATATATGTCACGTTTTGTTTTGGTTAACCTTTGTGGTAAGTACGTATAGATTGGAGAAATTATTTTACTGAGTTACTGTAGAAGTTTGTGTGAAAAGGTTCTGTGTGCACAACAGCCATGGATTTAAATTCATAGATATGCCCTCACCGTACTTAGTTCGCACAAAAAAACTGCTATTAGTGAGCTCGCACATCCCGCATGAAACATGAGACAACACTGTTCAAATCTCACTGACAACTAAAAATAGAAACATGAACATTTTTTGGCGCGGTATGGCGAATCTATGATAACAGCAACTTTCTGCGTATTCTATAATTATCACTTGCTTTGGTGAAGGAAAACATGGTGAAGAGACCAGCATGCCTGAGAGATATTTCTTGACGGCATGTAAAGCTAAGTCAAAGGCCCATGGGCGGGATAAAAACTCTGACACCAGGTTAGGCACTAACGACACGATAAAGAAGAAATAAGCGACATTCTGTGTGCAGAACAGCTCATAATTTCGTTATTGACTTTCACTGGTATAATTTTTTGGTCATGTCTGTGCAATATAAATACGCTGCGAAGTGGGAAGTCCCTTTAGAAGGTAGACTGGTGATGGTCTTCTGAAAGGTAAGCTGCGTAGTAATCGCGACCAGCGTGCGAGTTCATACTCGCACGCTGGTCGCGATTACTAAAAAAAACTACCAATTGTATGAGCGTGAATGAAGTTAATAATATGTAGGGATCCCAGCTGGCTGGAGATCCGTTCTGGAGTCTGCTTACCCCCATGGGAAAAAGGCGTGAGTTTATGTATACCTATCTGTCCCAATTATTTTTAACATATCCTCATTAGCTTTGTAATTTCTAGTGGCCGTCTTTATGCTTTGACTTAGACCTGGAGACAGATTTTCCAGAGGAACGCTGGTTATTTAGACATTCGTCACAGGATACAAGGAAACAGGAGAATGAGATGGCCTGCGCAGCTGTTAGACCCTCAGCTAGAGACATAGTGAGGAGATGTTATGCGATTCTGCCTTAGTAAGTACAATGGCTCCCTATTCTTCTAATTAAAAGAATACCAGCTAAATAATGAAAGCCGAAGGGGTCGTGGATGCGTTACCATCCATCACAATGAGTTTTGTCTGTGCCACGGACTGTTAAGCCATTTCAAAATCGTTGACAGTCGTTAAAAGTATGTTTTTTTTTAAATAGCCGATGATTAATTTCAATGTGGGATTCCGAATGATGTACTGATTACGTGTTATTCGTTTGTACGTCGTCCACCCTGTATATTATGTCCTACCCCAGGTCATGGTCTACCTGTGTACCAAATTTTCCAAATCAGTTCTGCCGTTCAGGCGTGAAAAAGTAATTGACAGACAGATTTACATTCTTATTTATACTGTGTTATTAGGTTAGGAATCTCTTAGTGGAAGCCATGAACTCTGAATTTGGACTTGAACATAACTGGCGAAGTATGAATTATAAACTTGCTAAAAAATGCAAAAAAAATAACAAGTTGTAGTATGCATAAAAACAAATTGAACAGACTAAACCTTCTGTCCATATCGATAACACGTGACGTCTAAATTGTAATGGCGTACGTGTCCAAGGTCATTTTTTTCGTGTGTTTATTTTTGTTTGTTTCGGGGACTCCCCGAGTTGTATTGCAGTATTAAAAACGTGCGATTTCTCGAAAGTACGAGTATGTAGGTAATTATCTATTTGTAGGACACTTGAGTAGCAGGTAGATGTGGGATACGGATGTGATAACGATGTAATATTCAGTACTGATAAAACAAGTAGTGTCGGTGAATTTGTCATACACCACTGCGTATCTTGTTTGACTGTATTTCTACTATAACACTATTAGGTAAATAGTAGAAAAAAAAATGTTTTCTCTGTACTTTTCTGTGATGAAACACTTTATTTGACCCTAATTTTTTACATGAAAAAGAGTTTTATGTACTTACTTATATAAAACATGTTCTGTAGCGACACTAAATAAATTGTGTGTTAAAGTGTTTTAGCCAACTGACATACAATTTAACCAGAAAAAATAATAAACGCTTCGATAATTAATATTTATGTTTCCGAATTAGTATGAATGTCCCCACAGAGAATCTTTCCACAAAGACAAAAGCTTCAAGTTTTGCACTGCCGTAGTGTAGGTACTTTTCGTTGCGCGTTTGTATGAAGTTTTCTCTATGTTGGGTTTCTTAAATTCTTACTCTAGTCGAATTTGTCATATAGGTACTGATACTGTCAGCCTGCGTCATCCCACTGCTGGGCAAAGGCCTCTCCCCATGACTTCCAGTTGTTTCTATCCAGGGCTAAAGTGGACCACTGGTCGTTGGTCCTGTCCAGCTCGTGCCGCCATCAACGAGGTCTGCTGCGACGCCTTCTGACAAAGTCGCATTTTCTTAGATTTAAATATGAATGATTTGTTTGAATAAAAAAGAATAACTCATATTTATGAATGAAACTTAAATTTATTATGATTGATGATATCTTCGAAACTATGCATTTTTGGACCACATATTCTAGGATTTTTTGTATTATTTTTAGTTATAGAATACTGTATATAAACCCAGAGTTACGGGATATAACAAAAAAAACACATTGTAGATGATTGCCCAATTTAGTTGGGAGATCTTAACCTTTTCGTTAATTTCAGTTTTGACAAGGACCACTCAAACACGGCGTTTCTCCACAAGTTCCGGGGCACTATCTACAGTATGTCTGACAGTGAGGACATGCTGGACCGCGAGGCCGGCTTCTATGCTGCGGTTCTCACTCCGCTGGTCTTTCTTCAACAGTACAGGGACACCTGGTGTCTTTTAGAACGAGTAAGTGTTTGTAGTAGGAGAAACATGGTGTGAAGTTCCTCCATTAAAAACGGAAGACTCATCATATAGATGTCATCATCATCATCTGAATAGCCTTTTCCCAACTATGTTGGGGTCGGCTTCCAGTCTAACCGGATGCAGCTGAATACCAGTATTTTACATGGAGCGACTGCCTATCTGACCTCCACAACCCCGTTAGTGCTGGGTAATACGATATCCCTTGGTAAGACTGGTTGTCAGAGTGTTTGGGCAACCTGACCTATCATATAGATGTATATTAGAATATACGCCTGTGATACCCGAAGTACAAATTTACCAAACACATCACCCACACACATTTCGCCAGTTAATTTAAAGCCATATGTAGTAAGGGCGAGTCTATTGCAGTTAACCGGTCACAAATCCAGATTCCTGCTGCTACTGCAAAATTCCCGATGAAAAAACCCAATGTCATTATGCCTGACCTGGGAATCGAACCTTACAGTTCCTGCTCAACAGAAGCGCTTGCGATCACTACTACACCTGTATAGAAATAGTTTGAAATGTAAATAAACATAATGCGTGTATAAACACCCTTAAGGAAGCCGAGAGGAAATTTTTCTTTCCGTCATTGCGATATTTTCTGTTACCTGGGTACCATCCGACCTCCACAACCCAGTTAATACTGGGTAATACGTTACCCAAAACTCAAAAACTCAAAGCATTTATTTCAATTAGACCATTACGGCACTTTTGAATGTCAAAAAAAAAAACAAAGCTACCAGCCCCAGTCACAAGGCATAATAACTTGAGAAAGTACTGTAGTTGCCCATTCCCTAGCATAGATCTCTATGGAGAAGAACGAGCAAGAAACTCCATGGACACTCTTTTAAATCAAAATGTTGTTACAAAATCTTGGTTACATCATTAATTTTGAGATTATAAATATATGTGAGAAAGATGTAGAAAGACGTGCACGTTAAGAGCGTCCAGAGTAAAAGATTAGATCAACAATTTAAAACTAAGGTTATTAAAATGACCCGTGGCAGCTAAGAGATGACCAGTCCCAACTGACAGCGCCCGTTCACGAACATGACGCATGTACCGTATGCGCCTTTCTACTCAACCATATTGAAGGGAACCAATAAATGACCCGACACACCCGCAACCATCAGCGAGACATATGAGTGAGCATGACATTCTCTCAGCCACCAAGGCATATTCAAGTCAATGAAAGATAACTAAATGTAAATGGTGGCTGAACAGTACAAAGTACTCACACATGTGCTATGCAATTATATAATACTAAGTGGAATCTATACAATGCAATGCAAGTATATTTTTACAATCTTCTGCAGCTTCCACAATACATTAACATGGGAATCAATTCTTCTTCTTCTTCTTTGCGTGTCGATAGACTCAAATAATGCCCGACCAGTACAATCAGTACATTAGTTTGCCCCTATGGTTGTGGAGCAGAACCAGCATTTAGCCAAGCATTTTATCATCAATGGAATCGGTGGGTAAGACTGGTTGTCAGACTGTCGGGCCGTGTCACATGTATAAATGTCACATATCTTCGATTTTTTAGTTGCAGGACATTTCGGTTTTTCAAGATGTTTTCCTTCACAGTTTTGAGAGCAGAGATGATGAAATGACAGCACGGTTGACGCAGTGGTTGAGTGATTGACTGCTGCGCTGAGTGTCGCGGGTTCGATTCCTGTACGGAACAAAATATTTGTATGGCCTACAGGTAGTTGTCCTGGCTGTTTGTGTGAGTCTAAATGTTTGTAAGCGCACTCAGGATACAGGAGAAATTCCAAGAGTAAGGTAACGTTTTAAAAAAAAAATGCTTATAGTACACTGCCTGGCTTCGAAGCCACGACTAAGGGTCAATTCACACCGAGACGCGACGCGACGCTGCGCGCACATTTTAATAGAGCGACTCAAAATATAACTTTATTTACTACACGAAAAGATACACATTTCATTGCGATGCGTCTCGCGGCGCCACCCGCGTGACGCAGCGCCAAATCACCGAGACGCGTCGCGCTGCGTCACGTCTCGGTGTAAACTGACGCTTACAACTCATAAGTACTACCCCGTAGAATCTCTTTTATACTTACTACCATTTGAGTGTTTAATAAAAAAATAATAATTACATTAATTTTGTTTAGTTTCATAGAGCAATACGATTGTATCAAATTTCGCACCCAACGGAAAAGAGGTCCGCTTTAAAATTGCTGCAGAATTTAAGAGCTGTCAATCAAAAGGTACCAAGTTCAACATTTTACTGTAAATCAGATAGATACTTCACTTTTGTTTATTTTTGAATTTTATTCGGATATCTTTAACTCGAAGTGAAACATTCTTTTCCCGCCGTTATCCCAATTTATTTGTGGTCGGCGCAGCATGTCTTCTTCTTCCATACTTCTCTATTACTCGTCATCTCAGCAGTCAACTTCTGTCTAATCATATCATCCTTCACGTTCACACACTCCATCCATCGTTTCTTTGATCTTTCTTTACTCTTACAACTAGAGACCGGATTATATGCAACATGAAATCGATGAAATATGCATCACAAATGCTCAAAATATGCAACAAAAGTGCAAAAATCTGCAATATAAAATTGAAATACAATTTTTACTGCTACAATATTTTTTTTTTAATTTAATTTGCTGGTACAGCATTTTCGACTAGATTTTTTTAAAACCGTATTCGGTTCCTAGTTATTTGTATTACGATTGAGCCTTCTATTTAATTAAAATATTTGTATAACTTGAAACCAATCGATCTACTCCAATGGGCACTATTTTAATTTAGGTGCAGTTAGGAACAGATAAAATTAAAGGAAACATGACCAAATATGCATGATATCCCGATTGTAGCTAAAAAACGCATTATTTCCAAAAACACCACAATATGCAAATGCATATGCAAGTATGCATATAATCCTGTCTCTACTTATAACCATCTACAATATTTTTTTTACATGAAATGAAATGAATTAAAAGTGCTAAATGAATCCATTTGCCGATCCAACGATTCCTGCGTCCCTCCATTCCTTCCATCGGTCACGATACAACTCGATTTTCAAGTCCCACCATCCCACAATTTCCTTGGTGGTCTGCAGCTGCCCCGTGGTGGGTCCACGATCTTGTTTTACTGGCCCACTGTTTGTTAGGCTTGCGGTAGACAGCCATGCCCAGTCTAATTAGTATTGAGCAGGTTTATGGGCCTTTGAAGCAAGATGCCACATTATGACAAAATAGATTTTTCTCGCGGCTTCGCTCACGTAGAAAATTATTCCCACGGTAGTTTGCTGACGGGATAAAAAATAGTAATGATTTGCAGATTCGTGGATTTATATTCGAGTTGCCTGGACCTGAGCAGGTCGTGCGACCGACTTTACCTCCGGACGATGACGAGGTAATGTTGCATGACAAAAAAGACATCAGGTACCTTAAAGAACTGATTAAAAACCTCGGGTGAATAATTGGGACTTTTATTTGATATAACTTAACTCTACATATAACATCACGCCTATAATCCACGAAGAGTTAGGCAGGCAGAGGTGTACCTAATAGTACACCCATATTTCGCCAGTTATTTTCAGTCCCATGTAATAGGGAGCGAGCCTATTGCCATCAAGAGGTCACAAATCCAGACTCCGTGTCTGCTAGTGAGATATTCTTAATGGAAAAACCCAATAACATTTTGCTCGACCTGGGAATCAATCCTAGGACCTTATGCGCAGCGGTCGTGGTCGCGTCCACTATACTAACGAGACAGTCTTCACTCAACTCTATAGAATACAAAATCTTTATAAAATAGTACATTAAATTTGAATTCGAAAAAGTTAGCCTTAATTGGTGCCATCGTTTAGGGACAGGGTGCTAGATACGACCTGCAGGGCTATTCACAACACTTCGATTTGATTTTCGATTCGGAAAGTCGTATGTCTATCTCGCTCGATTTCGTAATGCCAAAAAAGATAGACATACGACTTTCCGAATCGAAAATCGAATCGAAGCGTTGTGAATAAAGGGCCAGGTCAGCTTGATTCTGCACAGCCATGTGGCAAAATCGAACATAATATGTAGGTAAGTTCGAGAGAAAGCCTTTTGCCTAGACCCGATGTGTACCGGGCCACCCCGATGTGTACCGAGCCAAGCTGACGTGTACCGAGTTGACCCGAATATGATTCAGCAATGCAAGATTGGCTCGGACCGATACAAAGCAGAGTATGTGTGTAGTACCTACTTGGTTGAGATCGGCTTTAGCAGAATATGAAATTACTTAACAATTTATTTTCACAAAGTGAAAATTCATATTAACTGCGTCTGTGACCATTTAAGAATTTTGAGCTCTATTGTTGTAATTCGATTCGGCCGTGTTTGAACGCCGATTCTGACGTGGCTATGGCTACCCAAACAAGGATGCACCCATAAACGACGACCAACGGACCAACCAATGACAATTTAATTTATACATTTTCCTTTAAATAAGGAATCATTACCCTAACATTCTTCCATTTAAATATTTATTTATTTTAGTACATAAAGGACTTACAGCTAAGTAATAAAAATAAAACAAAAAAGGAAACCATAGTCACCAGAAAGCCAATTTCAAATCCTCACGTTAAAATTATAATAATAATTTATGGTGTGATCACAAAAACAAAAAACACACCGCTTTAATGAAAGTAAGAAGCAATAAACATAGTTGGTTTAAATAATATAAATATAAAATACTCGTATAACAAATATTTTAGTATTTTGGTTTCGAAAAACTTTCGATCATGGGGCCTAGTCTGCTATTACAATAGTGTCACAATGATCTATCATTGATTTCATAATTGTTGAACGATGCCATTGTCATTTTGTTAAAAGTTCGTAATCTGCTAACTTCATAATGGTCGATCATTGGTCGGTCAATGATCTCATAATAGAATTGTGTTACAATGACATTGTTGTATTGCCATTGTTATAAAACCTGTTAATGGAAATGATTTTCGAAAAACTAGAATTAAACTTGAACATCTAATCATGCCAGATTTCATTTATATATATTTTTACGAGTTATTCCTCGAAGCGCTCCCGTTTTGAAACGCTCCCATCTAAGCGCTCCCAAAAGGAGCGCTTGGAGGAACGATTAAAAATATTAAAATTTATTTCCTCGAAGCGCTCCCATGATTAACTTTCGGATAGATATGGGACTATACTAACTGAAATTATAGATAAGAACTAGGTAATAAGTTTTATTTATAACATCCTCTTTGAATACACAATAACATTGGTCCTTGTAATACACATAAGAGTGCCGAAAGCAAAAATATATTATTCTCTCAATTTCGTAATTTGGTTAAGCAACTTCGATGTCGATGATGCACACATGAGTTTTTAAAAATTATCGATATAATTCATTACGTTTACTTCATGCTTTTCCCTATTTTTAAACGTAGGAGCGCTTCGAGGAAATAAATTTTAATATTTTTAATCGTTCCTCCAAGCGCTCCTTTTGGGAGCGCTTGGAGGAACAAAACGGGAGCGTTTCAAAACGGGAGCGCTTCGAGGAATACTTCATTTTTACATATTATTTATTAGTGTTCTATGCAATCTGAAGTTGTAAGAAGTTCGTAAATAGCAAAAAACATTAAGTTATGCGTAACGCGGATTAATGTGAAACTATACAATTTAATAATATTTTATCTGTTTAGCTGTCAAAGTCAAATGTGACATTACTGCTTACTGACGTTTTATTTCTAGCGGCCGGTGTTTTGATTTATTTTCATTTATGTGTTTTAAATTATCTATAGTAAATAAGCTTATATTTATTGCAATACATAATGGTGCTAATTGAGCAAATTTCGGCTGGAACTGTCAAAATTTTTGCAGATTACCGCGTAAGTCAGTCATTCATTTGTCATTGTGTACGAGATTACCATTTTAGCTATTTCTTTCAATGGAGTGTCAGTGGTTGATCATTGGAAAGTCATAGTGACGCCATTAAATAGTAGATTACCAAACTTGTCAAAATCAATTATGAAATCAATGATAGATCATTGAGACACTATTGTAATAGCAGACTAGGCCCCCAGTAGGGAATAATGGTAAATAATGTACAGCCGTTAAGCCGTAAAAATGTAACAAACAAACACAGTTACTTTCATATTTTTTCTGAATAAGCTTTAAATGAGAGATGGAGGTGGTTGATGGAGCAAGGCTTTGACCGAGAAGTGGCCAAGGTTAGACCATAGAAACCAGGGCCATCCTAAAGCTCGTTTGGTTGATGACATTTTATTTTATTTTATTTTTTATTTTTTTGGGACAAGCCCGCCACACTGTTCCCAAACCACTGTAACTCCTGAAAGCCAGAATCAACAGTGGCGACCACCAGAAAAGCGCCGAGACAATGAAGCTCGACGAAGTCCCAGAGAATGAATTTAACTGTCTTGGATCCCGCAACGAAATTAATCAGAAAAGTATAGTGGAGGAGTAGGAAAAAACCGTAATTTCCACTTCCCTCCATTTCAGCAGGAGACAGAACGAAACAAGGCCAATAGGCACAAAGGGACGTTGGTTGATGACATTGTCAAAGTTGCGGGAAACACCTGGATAAGGGACGCACAGAACCGGGAACTGTGGCAGAAAAAAGGGGAGGCCTATACCCAACTATCCCGGGCGGATATGATGATGAAGCTATAAATATTTCCAGAGACATGAACAAAAGACAAAAAAAAAAAAAAAAAAAATGTAATAAATTTGATTGATTGTGATTTTATTTTAATTATAATTAATTATTATTTTATTATTATTTGAAATAATAAATTTTAAAAAAGGAATCTACGTCTAAAAATTTTGATATCTTACGTCGTTAAATGGGGACGTCTTGTCAAAGTAACAAGTGATCAATAAGATTGTTAACACGAACAGCATCAAGGTAAACATGAAGAGCAGTACCAAGGGGTCTTCACAAGGCTTATAGTAGTCGTAAGTTGTCACCAAACAGTTCGTACCATCATTTGGTTTCTTCCCGTTTGGAAATGGATCGTTGTAATGGATCATATTTATAACTCCATTAGCATTGACTGTCATTTTTGAAATATTTTTATGAGATTCAAATCTAGATATGCTTTTAATAACTATTTCAGCTTCTGTAGTTCTTGAAGTTACAAGCTGAAGTTCTTCAGCAAAACGGCTGAAAAAAAAAAACGTTAGTTTTACTACAATTGTAGGTATAAAATTTTCTAGAAATAAGAGTAGGTGAAATCTGAAAAAGGATGTTTGCTATTTAGCACTTCTGTAGGCTCTTGTAACTTGGCTGGAGAAACCAGACATTTGTTGGAAAGATAGTACAAAAGATAGTACAGTAAAAAAAATAGTAAGTACATTATATTGACGACCCGAATAGCACAGTGGTGGTGAGGCTGCCTTACGTTCTTAGGGTCCCGGGTTCGAATCCCGGTTGGAGCAAATGTTTGTGTGATGAGCATGGACATTTGTTTCCGAGTCATGGATGTTCATATGTATAATACTTATTATACATATGAACATCCATGACATACACACATCAAAAGTATCTAGGGATCAACATATATTTTTGCAATAACTTTTCTCCTGATTGATATTAATTAAAATTTTCTTTAAGGATTCATCAAATAAAGTGTTTTCGTTTGTCACAGTAACGATAAACCAAGTCACCTTTGCATTAATAAAGAAATTTGCCATTTTCCTAATAAAGGGATTTTTGACATTTGAACCACTAACATTAAAGTTCGAAAAAAAGACTGAAATAACAGTTTTCTTTAAAATTTTATTGGGTAACTTAAACAATTAATAATCCGTGTTTCTACCGCGAACACTAACAACACAAGAACATCGGTTTGGCATACTCAAAATGAGTTCATCCAAATCACGCTGTGGAATGGCCGCCCATGTTCGTTGCAACAACAAAAAAAGGTCTTCTTGCGACTGGATACCCTCCATATTCGGCAGAGCTCTTCTCTGTAGCATATCCCATGCATGCTCAATCGGGTTCAAGTCTGGCGACTGAGCAGGCCAGGGCAGGACATTGATGTTAGCTGCGGCGAGAGTCTGTCTTACAACTCTTGCGGTGTGCGGTCGTGCATTATCATGCATTAACTGAAATAAGGGACCGATTTGCACTTGTAGAGGAACGATGACGTCTGATACAATCGTCTCAGCATAAATTTGAGCGTTGAGGTTGCCTCTGATCCAAATCAACTCAGTTCTTCCGCCGATCCAAATACCCGCCCATACCATGATGGTTCCACCACTATAAGGATGGACTTCCTGGCAGGATTTTAATCGCTGTTGGCGTCCAGGGGTTCTCCAGTGTCGTATACGTCTTGTATCCGGTCTCATACCAAAACGAGACTCATCAGAAAAGCACACGAAACGCCATTGTTCTTCTGCCCAATTTCTGTGTTCAAGAGCCCATTGATATCGAATCCTACGATTGTGCATTGCTATAGGTGGTACCCGTAGCGGTCTTCGGGAATGAAGGTTCACTTCATGCAAGCGGTTTCTGACTGTTTGGTCGCTAATTAAGTTCCCTGAAGAGTGATGAAGCCTCACGGCTAACATCATGGCGGTTATTGTTGGAGCTCTTCGAGTTAAGATTTGAATGTATCGGTCTTGTCTCCGTGTGGTGCAGCGATACCGTCCTCCATGGCGCTCAGCCACGGTACCAGTGCTTCGGTAACGTGTCCAAAGTCGACTGATAACACTCTGACTTGTATTCAGAGCTAAAGCTACAGTACGTTGCCGGGAACCAGCTTCTATCATTCCCACGGCTCTGAGCATTTCTTCCCTGCTTAAATGACGTCGCCGCTCCATAATAACGTTGGTTTTAATCAGTAGTAGGGAAACAGTAGCACTAATAATGTCTTCAATGCGTTGTATGTTTTTATAGGGAAAATATTGACAGCTTATTTTCATCTTTTACTCGAATTTGATTGAGAGTTCCTGATTCAAATTATGAAATGCACCAAAAAGGATCCATATAAATTTATAAAATCATAAATTTATTACAAAGCCACATCTCAATCTCAAGAAATCCGCATAAAAATGCTTGATCCCTAGACATTTTTGAAGTGTGTACTTATGTATTTAAAAAACAAAAAGTATCTATGTAGTATATTAAATATCTGGTGTCCACGACACAAGCCTCGTTGCTTAGTGTGGCACTAGATGGCGCTGTGTGTTAATGTCCAGGGATATTTATTTATTAAAGAACTAGCATAAGCCCGCGGCTTTGCCAGCGTGTAGTATGTAATTGTCCCAAGGGATTTATTATATTTTCTGTTACTCCAGGGTATAAACCATCTGTGTGCCAAATTTCATCTAAATCCACTCGTGAAAGATTAACAAACATAAATCAATTCATCCATCCTCACAAACTTTCGCATTTGTAATATTAATATAATATAATTATATTATTAGGAAGTAGGATACCTACTCACTACACAAGTACAGTCACGAGCACAATTATGTTTAATAATATATGTCACCGTATAATTGTAAAAACCGTTAGATTGTAATCTATCTAGCTAGATTGTTAACTCTCGAAGGATTGTCAATCGAACATACTGAACATACAATTTAACGCATTATTTTTCGGTAGATGATAATCTATCGAAGTGAAACCATAAATTTGTGAAATGCGTGCGACGGAACTCAACTCGCGCGCTGATTGGTAGAACGGAAAATGACATGTAATTTAGGTTGTGTTTGCTTACTCATACTAACTTATTTATCATTCAAACGGTATCAGGTGGCGTCGAGAAAATTTTTCGGTTTTTCCATCATGGGTGTCGTTTTCATGGTTTTTGAGGTCGCTGATAACGAAAATGAGGTCAAAATGAAAATCCAAGATGGCGCCGCGTAAAATTTTTCAATTTTCCGTCATGGGTGTGATTATCGTGGTTGGTCTGCACTTTAGCGGATATATACCTATACACGCAGCAACTTTTAAAAGTGATTTTCTATTTTGGAAGCCAAACTATAACGAAATAGGTCTAATCTCAGAATAAGAAGTGTATTTATATTATACGAGAAAACAGCCTTTGAATTTTGAAAAGTGTTTATGTCACGGCAAGTATGATCAATTGAAAATTATTAATAATTACCTTATGATTTGGTAAATGTGAATATAAAATAGAAATTCATCACTTTTAGCAGTTTTTATTAATAATTCACTAAAAAAAATAAAAAAGTAAAAGTAATAAAATAAGATTCTAAGTTATTTGTCGAGTAGGTATTTATTTACTTTTTTTTACTTTTTGTGGAGCATAAGCCAATAATAAATTAAGTCATTTTTTACTCTTGTCTCCTCACAGAACCACAAAATCCACAAGGGATGGAGCACTTAATATTGAATTCTGCGTGTAAATTGCATTGTTGTTGTTGTAAATTTTTGATCTGTTCGATCATTAAAATCTTACATGATCTGAGTTCAAACCGGTGTAAGCCAGGTTGGTTTCTATCTTTTAATAGTTATAATATTTTAGTACGAAAGGATTAAATATTAAAATTAAATTTATTTTATTGAATTTTATTAAATTATATTTAAAAATGTTTTATAAATATATATATATATATATATATATTATACTATTTTGGCAGAAAAATGTAATGATTTTAATGTTTTTTGTGTTTTTTTTTTATGTTTTTTGTTGTGTGTCCCGCTGTTATTTTATAACAGCGCTAACAAAACGCCAAACTTGTAGTCCAGTCCTGGGCCGCAATGTAGATTGCCATCGATATTATTGTCTTCTATTCATCAACACACAAATCCAATTCAGGATTGGTCTCCACGAGCGCGTTGAGCTTCGTAAGCATACGCGGTAGAAGGAAAGTGGATCGAGTTACAGTGCGACTAAATGGAAAATTGAACAATGTATGCTTTCTGGCAGTTCTACCGGATCAACCGGACGCAGCTGAATACCAGTATTTTATATGGAGCGACTACCTATCAGAACTCCACAACTCAGTTAGTAATGGGTAAACGATACCCCTTGGTATAAGCCTGGCTGTCAGACTTTCGGGCCAGTGACTACCTATAACGACTATCACAGATCTTCATTTGACAGCCAGCTTAACGTGCTTTCCTAGTCACACGAATAATGAACAGATCTCCAGATATTGTTATTCAACCATTAGACACGACCTTTTTAAATTTACTTCTAATTTTTTTTTTTTTTTTAATTTTTTAATTTATTTATATACGACTAGCGGACGTAACGCGGTTTCACCCGCGTAGTTCCCGTTCCCGTGGGAGTACGGGGATAAAATATAACCTATGTTACTCGCTGATAATGTAAGCTATCCATTGCTGAAATAATTTTTCAAATCAGTCCAGAAGTTTTTAAGTTTATTCGTTACATGCAAAGATACAAATCTTTCATCTATAATATTTGTATAGATAGAGATACGTACGAGTATGTTGGAGCCGAAACCATTGAAAAGGACTATAGTTATCTTAATTGATAAAATAAAAGCTGCTACCCGCGGCTTCGTTCACGTGGAAATTTGGATGTGTATGTGTGAGAAAAAAAAAAGATTACCTGTAGAAGTCGCTTTTCTTTAGTTTGCTGGCGTATTTTTTTGTTTTTTCGTAAGCCTGAGCAATACCGCTCAGACCGGTCAGAATATTATCCTCCACGTCGCAGTCTTTCGTCTTGGTGTCTATATGCAAACTAAATGAGAACGCGACTTGTTCGTAGGCCAGGGTCTAAAAGAAAAACAAATGCTACAGTAAAATACATATATGTATGCGATATTATATAGTCATTTCTATCGATAAATACACATTTATAAATATGTACTCCTAATAACCTCGCATCCCGTGAATGGCAGCCATTTTGTTTTTTTAATCGGATGATCTAGGCTATGTTCATTGAATGCTGCTATTCGCGGGGTGTGAGTTTAGAAGTATTTATAAACGTGTATTTGTTGATAGTATTAGTATATAATATGCACTTAAAGTTTCGGTAACCGGTAGCCAAACACACTGTATAGTTTGACGTCACGGTTGTCGCAGTGGCTGAGCGATCGGGTGCTGTGCTGCGAGTCGCGGGTTCGATTTCCGCACGGAACAAATATTTGTATGGCCTACAGGTAGTTGTTCCGGGTTTGGCTGTATGTGTGTGCAATAAAATTATCGCAATGACGTGGAGAACAAGTGCCTTTCAGCTTCGTTAACATCCTTTACACCCACTATACCTAGCTATAGCAAATTGTTTTAATCTTGCTTCAGCGTGGAAAAGAGATGGGGTTATCCAGGACGTCTGGCTCCATCTGTACAATACTGCCATAGAGACCTCACGACCAGGCCGGTCGTGCGATCACGACCGGCCGCTATCTCAAACAAAGCTGGTCGTAGCCCAGTTGTGCGACCAAACTGTCTTTCTGGCCAAAAGTCGTGATCGTGGCCGTGTACTGAGTGACGTTACTTACGGCCATTTTCAATAACTTACTAACAGGTAACGGAAGGATCTCTAACTGTTTGACATTTAGCTTACGGAACGTTAGAAACAAAAAAGTCTCAGAAAATCTTTTTGTTGTTTTTCTATGAATCACAGTCCTCCGAATGACAGGTAGCTGATGCGGATAGAAAATTCCAAGCTAACGTTTATAGAAACACCGTTAACTACGAGTCGTAGGCATATTAACTAACAGTTACACGTAAGTAAGTTATAGAAAACGGCCGTTAATAGATCATGATAGGCCACCTGTGAGCCTGTAAAACCCAATGTGCTATTTTAACGGCTTCGAACATTACCTTTTTCCCATCAATTTTCCCTGTCATATCTCTCAAAAGCCATGTGAATCTACGATCAGTATTTTTAATTAGCATTCGAACATTTTTCTCTTCGACGTTGGCGATAATTATCCACGATGCAGCTGCATTTAGTTGTTGTGCTATCTGAAAGTATATGAAGAGTACAGATGATAGTATTTCCGAGAATTTTATTCAGCATTAAGCAATCACACACATGAATGCACTTAGGGTAACCAGTGTAACCAAAGCTGGATATTAGTCTAAAAGACCAAAAATATTTGTAGTCTTCTTTTTTCGTTAAAGAATAAATAGAGATAGTACATTTTCGAAAGCAACGGCAACGACGCTCAACCGCATTGATAGACCGCAGACAACTGGTTTAATTTAGTTCAATGAAAAGGATTCTGAAGATAGCGACCGTGCCTGCTCTGTTGCGTCGGGCAGCGATTGCAAACGTCATCGCAGTAGCAGTTGTAGAAGAGATAAGTGCCGCTCCCGTTCTAGGACTAATATCGTGTTCTTATCCAAAAACACACCAGCACTGGTGCTTACTGCATTTCCTATTATTTTCAACTGCAACACTGCTGTCGTTGCGTTCAGAATTATACCTTTAAATCACATACTTGTTTTTCTTTTTATTTGTCAGCCTACTCTGTCCCACTGCTGGGCAAAGGCCTCCCCCATGGCTTTCCAATGTTGTTTACAACTTGCCCTCTCCAGCCAATCCGTTAAGAATGAGTCCATATCGTCACGCCAGCGTTTCTTGGGCCTGCCTCGGTTACGACGGCCATCTTCAGGCACCCACTGTGTGACTATCTTCGCCCATCTATCCGGCTTCGTCCTAGAAACATGATCCACCCAGTCCCGTTTTTAGCCTAGCAGACTTATAGCCAACATCGGCGATGCCTGTCTTAAACCGTATTAAGGTGTTGCGGATCGAAGAATCTAATATTGAGAATGCTACCGTTCCATCGCTTTTTGGCAAACGTTGAGTTTGGACTTCTGAGCCTCAGTCAAAGACCACATAGTTTAATAGAAGTGCAAAATAATAATACTTTACCTTGCCCATATTACAGTTGGCATCCTCGCACCGGATCACAGCGTGGATTATACCCTTTTCTTTCCGAAACAGTGCAGTCAGTTCATTTTCAAAAGCAACGCTATAATCTGAGTCATCAGACACAATCGCCACTCTTCGCCAGCCCACGTCTTGAATAAACTTTAGAAATCCATACTTCAGTAATCGCCAGGGTACCAGATTCATAGAATTTGGAAAATCAGTCTTCGTTTCCGAATACATATACGGAGTTTCATAGTATATGGCTGGGACGAAAGAGTCGGAGATAATGTCATACGGCAGGGTATCTCGTACGGGTCCAGGAGCTAGCACAGCTAGTAAACGATTCTTATATTTGAAATACGACATTACACAGTGCCAAGGAAAATATTGATTCAAATTCTGTGGTGGAAATTCCCTAGGTAAATCCCGGGACATCAAATAATATTGTAGATCGGGATTCACAAAATACTTATCTCTGCAATTTAAATACTGAGGGCATAAATGTTTTGGCATTTGTATCAGTTTTAAATCCTTTAACCTAACTTCTCTGTCTGGGAAACTTGGCCCAGGCAAGCAAAGGAGTACTACATTCAGGTCAGATGTATGCCGCAAAGGCTCACAACTTGTTTCTGTCGTTAATTCAACATATTTTTCATTCTTGTAGTCCATTGCCTGTATAAAGTTGTATAGATGACCATCGTTCATTTCGTATACTGATGTGCTAACAAGATTTGCGAATTCGTTACAGTCATATACAGGCTTTTTATTATAATATGTTTTCTCAGTGCAAGTTATATTATATTTTTTGCTAACGTTCCCCGCGTATACGAAATCGTTCAATGGTTTTCCATCGTAATAATCAGGGACCGCAAAATGGACGATTTTACTGAAAAAAAAGAAAGTAATAAATTTTTCACTTCTCATGCTCTTAAAGTACGCCAATATAGCCCTACTATGCGGGCCTAAAGTGGCCCTTTTAGGCCCTAGGGCGTAAAGTAAATCTCGTAGTCGTGACTTGTTGAGCCACGAGTACCTCGACGTGCTCTCCCCCGGCTGCCGCGACCTGCCGCTGCGTGATGCGCACATTTAGCTTCAAGTAAACAAATCTGACGTGATTTTTATTTTATTAAGTAATATTTAATAAATGTTTTTGTACTAAATTGACTATTTTTCTCACACTCAAAGTGAATAGTACAGTGTAACACACGGCGCTAAAATCCCATTATAACTCGGTTCCTATTTACTACCTCGCTATAGCTCGGTAGTAAAACTATCTCGTATATAATGGGTCATTTTAGCCCCTTGTATTACAATGTACTATTTAATTATATGATAGTGTACTGGTTATTGTTTGTGCACTTTTATCATCTTTTTAATTAAACAGCCGAAACAAACTCAGAGGTCATAGTCTCTTTTGAAGTCCAGACATAATCTTGTTCAATTCACATGAGGACTATGCAGATTAGTGTCTGAGATGGTCTTTTGAAGAAAGAACCACACAGATTTGAGTTTACCTGTCCAGTCAGTGCAAGCATTTGTCAGTTATCGTGTAGCTCGACTTATAACTCAAGGAGCATATAAGTAATTAAGTAACATAACATTATGCCTGTAATCTCCGAAAGCATAGCCAGAGGTGTACCTAGGCTGACAGTACATCCATATTTCGCCAGTAAAAAGTAAGTAACCCCAAATAAATTGCGATAAGGGGGGAGAATGATAATGTAATAGGGGTAAGCCTGTTGCCATCACCCGGGCACAAATCCAGACTCCAGCAGTCAATATTTCTGAATAACTTGCATACAATAAAGAATAAGTATAGCACTTAAACTTAAGGCGGTTCCCCGAGCAAAATTAGCAACTCTATTTGTGGTGGTACAAACTTCGTTTGAAATACTGTTAGAATAAAGTTCTAATCAGCTTGCACTACAAAGTGATTGTTACGTCAGTCACTGCAGGCCGAATAGTGCGAAATGAGTGGTATTTATTCTTTATAAAATCAAATTTACGTCTTTTGGAAAAAATAGAACGACAATTATGTTCATTATTAAATTGTCTATCCATTAGTATAAGTAGCAAATCAAAATAATGGTTACTTTACGAGGAGTAGCATTTTATTAATCATTATTTCTCATTTCTGATTTTTTCGTTGTGAGGGGATTTATTAAACATTAAGCTACTTAAAAAAAAAATATGAAACGACAATTTTGGAGTCAAGAATATGTAGTAATTTAATGTATTTTTTATTAGTTAGTATTTCTTTTGGATGAAGAGGAGTAGGCTCCAAAAAACTGCTAGTTCAAGGTCATTTGCTCGGGGAGGCGCCTTTAAGTAAAACCGGTCAACCAAAGGCCGTAAACGTAACGTAAAATTATGTCGATTTATCAGTCGAATATACAACAATTTTACTAGCATAATAATTAGTATCATACATAGATAAATTAACTGTTAAAATTAACATTATAAAGTAAATTAAAAATTGAATAGAGTATTTAAAATCGTCTGTATTTATAGTTACGTTTCACTATCTAGTGCCTCTACTACACTCTCTGTATTAGTTCCAACTATCTCTAATCGTCGAGATTGTTTGAGCAAGAATAGTCAAAAGTAAACTTACTCGGACGGATTTGTTTGATTTAGGGGGCCTCTGTGAATTTCGTAATAATCTTGACAATAAAATTCAAAAGCGTAATTAATTTCATTTCGATAATTAGAGGCCACATCATTGTTATTTTCTTCAACCAAGTATATCACAGTTCTTCTTGAATCGACTGAAATAAATGGATAAAATATATCAATGGATACAATATTATCTTTTGTTCTATTATTTTATTTCTTCGTAAAAGTATTCGTCGTTTTATAAAAATGGATATTTGTCAGTGCAGTGATCGTGAATTCCACCTTGACGGCAATGACAAAGTTGGACCACTTGTATCAAAATGTAATATTCTTTACACAACAGAAACTTGCATCTTGCGGTCATGCCTATAATCTTCGAAGGTTTAGGGAGGTGTCCCATGTTATAGGGAGCGAGCCAATTTCAATTTCAATTTCAATTTATTCACAAACAATTTACATTGTGTTTGAAATAACAAAATAACAAAATAAAATAAAATACACACATCAAAAATGTCTAGGGATCAAGCATTTTTATGCGGATTTCTTGAGATTGAGATGTGGCTTTGTAATAAATTTATGATTTTATAAATTTATATGGATCCTTTTTGGTGCATTTCATAATTTGAATCAGGAACTCTCAATCAAATTCGAGTAAAAGATGAAAATAAGCTGTCAATATTTTCCCTATAAAAACATACAACGCATTGAAGACATTATTAGTGCTACTGTTTCCCTACTACTGATTAAAACCAACGTTATTATGGAGCGGCGACGTCATTTAAGCAGGGAAGAAATGCTCAGAGCCGTGGGAATGATAGAAGCTGGTTCCCGGCAACGTACTGTAGCTTTAGCTCTGAATACAAGTCAGAGTGTTATCAGTCGACTTTGGACACGTTACCGAAGCACTGGTACCGTGGCTGAGCGCCATGGAGGACGGTATCGCTGCACCACACGGAGACAAGACCGATACATTCAAATCTTAACTCGAAGAGCTCCAACAATAACCGCCATGATGTTAGCCGTGAGGCTTCATCACTCTTCAGGGAACTTAATTAGCGACCAAACAGTCAGAAACCGCTTGCATGAAGTGAACCTTCATTCCCGAAGACCGCTACGGGTACCACCTATAGCAATGCACAATCGTAGGATTCGATATCAATGGGCTCTTGAACACAGAAATTGGGCAGAAGAACAATGGCGTTTCGTGTGCTTTTCTGATGAGTCTCGTTTTGGTATGAGACCGGATACAAGACGTATACGACACTGGAGAACCCCTGGACGCCAACAGCGATTAAAATCCTGCCAGGAAGTCCATCCTTATAGTGGTGGAACCATCATGGTATGGGCGGGTATTTGGATCGGCGGAAGAACTGAGTTGATTTGGATCAGAGGCAACCTCAACGCTCAAATTTATGCTGAGACGATTGTATCAGACGTCATCGTTCCTCTACAAGTGCAAATCGGTCCCTTATTTCAGTTAATGCATGATAATGCACGACCGCACACCGCAAGAGTTGTAAGACAGACTCTCGCCGCAGCTAACATCAATGTCCTGCCCTGGCCTGCTCAGTCGCCAGACTTGAACCCGATTGAGCATGCATGGGATATGCTACAGAGAAGAGCTCTGCCGAATATGGAGGGTATCCAGTCGCAAGAAGACCTTTTTTTGTTGTTGCAACGAACATGGGCGGCCATTCCACAGCGTGATTTGGATGAACTCATTTTGAGTATGCCAAACCGATGTTCTTGTGTTGTTAGTGTTCGCGGTAGAAACACGGATTATTAATTGTTTAAGTTACCCAATAAAATTTTAAAGAAAACTGTTATTTCAGTCTTTTTTTCGAACTTTAATGTTAGTGGTTCAAATGTCAAAAATCCCTTTATTAGGAAAATGGCAAATTTCTTTATTAATGCAAAGGTGACTTGGTTTATCGTTACTGTGACAAACGAAAACACTTTATTTGATGAATCCTTAAAGAAAATTTTAATTAATATCAATCAGGAGAAAAGTTATTGCAAAAATATATGTTGATCCCTAGATACTTTTGATGTGTGTAATAATAAAAAATAAAAAGAAACACATTCATTCATACAAGTAACACAATTATAAATTAACAACATAATTATTCTTAAATCCAATCAATCCAAAAACAGCATCATATTAAAAAATAAATAAAGTTTAAAAATACAATAAAAATATTCAATGTCAACTAACTTTAAAGTTAACAATAAAGAAAAATAGTTCAATGTCAAAGTTCAATAATTCAATGTCAAAGAAAAATAGTTCAATGTCAGCTTATATATAAATAATATTAGGTACACCAGTCATTTTGTTAAATTAAAGTCTACGACATATAATGCAAAAGGCCATAATATTACATGTCGTCGACGGAGTAGAGACACTTATCCAATAGAAATGCTTGTAACTTTGATTTGAATGTGGATGTATAAATTAAGCTTTTTAATTGTAATGGTAATTTATTGAATAATTGTACTGCTTGATATTGTGAACTATGCTTCACAATGCCTATAGCCTATAGCCATTAACCAGCAGAAATCCAGACTCCGTAGCTGCTACCAACAAATTCTTGATGGAAAAACCTAATAACATTTCGCTCGACCTGGGAATCGAACGCAGGACTTCGTGCTCACCAGCCTTTCTAGCGACCGCTAGACCAACGAGGCAGACTTTAATCTTTCTTTATGTTTTTAATACTTGTCTTTTAGTTCTGGGATAAAATGAGGCCTGGACGTCCCTCTTGACTGAAGACACGGCGCTACGGATCAAATATCGAATAGATAACAAATAACATGAAGATGATCATTTGAATCTTATCACCAAGTCTACTTGATACCCTGGTAGTAAGTCCCAAGTCATTCATCATCTGCCTAGCCTTTTCTTAACAATGTTGGACTCGGCTTCCAGTCTAACCGGATGCAGCTGAATACCAACATTTTATATGGAGCGACTGTCTATCCGACCTCCATAACTCAGTTGGTGCCGGGTAATACTATACCCCTTGGTAAAGCCCACCGCAAACCGGGAACGGCACGTCAGTGCATTTTATCTTTACCCAACATAAATTCATACATAGTTAGTCGTAACAAGAAACAAATTCCATTGCTCAATACCGCGAAGCTAAATCCTTTTTGACGCCTTGGGGTCGATGTTGAAACATTGGAATTTGAATCTTGTTATCATGCCTTGCCGTGCCGTCCCCGGTGTTTGCTGGCCTTAAAAATGGTTGTCAGACTTTCAGGCCACTGATTACCTGTAACGACTGTCAAAGATCTACAAATGACAGCCGGGACAAAAGGCTCGACGTGCTTTCCGAAGCACGGAGGAACACGGTCTATGATGGATGGTCATCCATTTAAGGACTTAAGTATGTACCTAGACAAGCGCGGCTTAACCTTGAAAATTTGGCCGTTTAATCGGTAATAAACGGTTTAAATTAACCTTAAAAGTAGTTTCCTAGAGTTGACTCGCACGGACCAGCGAACCATGACAAAAAAAGAAGTAGATCTCTACTCCGCAGTGTTTGGAATAAAATGGCGTCTGCTTGTCACCATACTGAATTTTCATTACTATCATGTCTCTATTGACACTTGCAAGATTAAAACAAATCGTTTGACGTAATAATCATCAAAATTGGCATAGGCGTTTGTTCTTTAGAGCGCCACAAAGGAACATAAATTTACATTATACAGGCTGAAAAACACATAACACTTCAGTCGTGTAAACGGCATGACTCTATTCATAATGCCATTCTGTGACAAGCCTTGGCTTCAAAACATGAGATTCTTACTAACGGCCATTTTCAATAACCTACCAACAGGTATTTGTTTGCTATCTCTGTCTGTTTGACATTTTGTTTACCGACCGATAGAAACAAAACGTCACAGAAAAGCTTTCTTTGATTTTTCTATGAACAAAGTGACAGGTCGGTGACACGGATAGGACTAACTTTGTTTATGGAAACACCGATAACTACGAGAGTAAGCATATTAACTGACAGTTAAGTAAGATAAAGAAAACGGCCTTAAAAGTTTTGGAAAGGAATCATTGCTACAATCATTCTCTGGCATATTATATTAGGGTTTTAGATTGTAAAATGTTACCTTCTGGTTCCTTGTCACACTGATATCCATGATCCGACACACATAAATGTAAAATAGACAGTTTTAGACACAAGAAGAATATTGATATCATTTTTTTTTCACAAAATGTTCATTAGTATAATATGAGTACTGTTTGGTCTGGTAACGTTACACAGTTTAAGGACAATATTGATAGAACGTAATACGAAAATAGTTTATAGTGCGTTTTTCCTCAAAACCAATAGGGTAAAATCACTTCACTATCACTACATAGTATAAAACAAAGTCACTTCTCGCTGTCTGTCTGTCTGTCCCTATGTATGCTTAGATCTTTAAAACTACGCAACAGATTTTGATGCGGGTTTTTTTAATATAGAGTGATTCAAGAAGAAGATTTATATGAATATAACATGCATAATTTAGTAGAGAAACACTATTCAATTTAAATGAATATCTTAGGAGTTATCGCAACTGCCGGGGTCCCGGGACTGTCTAAACAGGGTACTGGGGCCCTGGAACCCAAGGGCAACCGAAAGAACACGGTGTCTTAGTCAGTAAGTCTGACAGTCCCATCCGCGCTACCCAGGGCGGGAGGACTGATTTAATGATTTTACCACCCAAAAAAAAATGGAATTGTTGTAAAATAAAGGCACCCCAGACAGGCGCTTTACTTTGTGTAATTTATTTCATCACCACTGCCCTCAAAACGGTGAAGGAAAACATCGTGAGGAAACCGGCATGTCCTAGAAACAAAAAATTCGAAGACATGTGACATCTACCAATCCGCACTGGGCTCGCGTGGTGGAGGAGAGAGGAGGCCTGTATCCCAGCAGTGGGAACATTAATAGGCTGATGATGATGATGATAATGAAAGGCAGCCCCGCATTATAAAATAATTTTACAGTAAGCGCACTTTTTTTTGTTCTAAATTGGTCCCGAGCAAAGCCGGGGCGGGTCGCTAGTTGGTAATAAACAGGAAACAATTTGTTATGATTATAATTTTAGTCACTGGGTACTTTAATGTGCTTTGATTTTTTTTTTAATTTTTATTTAACATACATAAAATCATGCCTTTTATCCAAGTGCGTAGGCATAAACTACAGAGCGCATAGATAAGTTTTATTATCACCGAGTGGTATGACGCCATGGTGCCATTTTCGTTATGGGTATTTTTACAACTTAGCCCATTGGGCTATAATAGGTCACTTGGCGCTTGTCACTGGCACTTATTCTCCCCGTCATTACGATTTTTTTTGTTCTAGACCATATCTTCTAGTCAGGCCGCGTTCCCACTATGTCGTGACGAATAATTTATCGTTGGTTTTTAGTTGGCAAAAGTCGTGTACGACAGTTATCGCGTCGTCTCATAGTGAACACCTCCATTTAAATACCCAAGCCACGACACTTAAAACTACACGATTATCTGTCATCACGACAAAGTGATGCACGAAAACTGCAGCGCCGACACCCGTCCAGCCACGAGCCGCCGACGCAGCAAAATTCATCATAGCAATTCTTCGTTCATTCCATATTCTAGCATCGAATAGGTTTCACTTATTTTATTGTAATAATTTCTTTTAAATTAAAATTAGTTTTAAAGTATCTTTGGTTTTTTTTCGATCCACCGTCTGCAGTTTACATATTTGGCGCAGCCGGTAGGATACTCGCGGGCCGGTTCGCGAATCGCGTTAGAATCATCTTACATCATCACCACGATCGCGAGTCACCCGGGTGGCTATCAAGACACGTCACGAGTATCCAGAATCTACGATAAAGCTGCGGAGCCGCGTGGAGAATCCAGACATCGATTCACGGCGAAGAACCAGAGATGAAATATATGTGAGTACACCAGAATCTTTCTCGTGTTGCTTCCTCTCTATTCCTAGTTAATTTTATGTCCAAGATTTTTCATCACGAAAGATCTAACCGTCAGGAACCTGCATCGCGACAGGCTCGCCGACATATAGTAGATTTTAGCAGAGATTTAGATAGTGAATTAGATTTTAATTTAAACAGTTTATTTGAACCTGTTATAATGCCTTACGACCCCGATGTAATTTTCAAGGCCTTACGCCTTGTGCCCGATTTTGACGGAAACCCCAATGTACTGACGAGGTTTATTAACATCTGTGACCGGATAGTAACCCAGTATGCAAGTGCTGAGCCAGGCAACGAGCTAGGTAACCTGTGTCTTTTAAATGGTATCGTAAACAAAATAACAGGGCCTGCCGCATCCACCATCAACTCAAATGGCATTCCTGAAACTTGGGCAGGTATTAGATCAGCTCTCATTAACAACTTTTCAGATCAGAGGGACGAAACGGCTTTGTACAATGACCTCTCGTTGGCTACGCAAGGTAATAAAACCCCGCAAGAATTTTATGATCAATGTCAGACTTTGTTTAGTACAATTATGACTTACGTGACGTTACATGAGACTTTACAAACGACTATTGAAGCAAAACGGACACTTTACAAGAAAGTAACAATGCAGGCTTTCGTACGTGGACTAAAAGAACCTTTAGGCTCACGTATACGTTGTATGCGTCCAGAAACCATAGAAAAAGCTCTGGAATTCGTGCAGGAAGAATTAAATATTATATACCTGCAGCAGCGTAACGATACCCCTAAGGCTCAAACTTCTCAGGGTGCACTAAAAATTTTATACAAACCTCCTATGATGCCTGTTGTGCCGTTTAATTCGTTTAATGTTCCGCGACCCCCAGTACCTAACTGGCCTACTCCAGTAGGACAGCGTGGCTATCAACCTCAGCCTCAGGCCTTTAAATTTAATAATCCCAACCAGCATCAAAATCGCATGCCTACTCGAACCCAACAAATGTTCCGTGCACCATTACCGAACTACAACCCTCAAAGCAACGTTTTTAGATTACAACAGAGGATTAATCCAACACAAAATTCGGGTCCGAAACCCATGAGCGGTGTTCAACACTTTATCCCGAAACCGATGCCAGGGCACGATTGGCAACGAAACGGGAACCCACCACCGAATAATTATTTTAAGACGCGCGAATTAAACCTCAGCGAACTTGCTTTGCCTGATAGTTCCTACTGTTCTGCTGACTATTACCATGAGCCAGTATATGACTACTACACAGACGGTAATGACTGTTACGTTGTTTGTGACTTTGACTACAACATTAATATGACTGATTCCAACTTGACTACATCTTCCGATAATCAGATGGCGGGCGAGGCAGAGCCACAACCAGGCCCTAGCAATGCAAATCAGAACCAGAATTTTCAGTTAGACAGGACATCCAAAGAGCAAAAATAGACCTTAACTTACAAACACAAAGACAGTTACCCTATATAGAAATTTCTTGCCCTCCTTTAAAATTTTTGATTGACACTGGCGCTAACCAGTCATTTATAAGCCCCGAGGCTGTACAAAAGTTTTTCCATGACTATCCCGTCAACTATGACCCTTTCGAAGTTACGAACGTACACGGCGTAAGCAGAAACGACTATTCAATAACGCTACCGTGTTTTAATGAATTCAATGAGGCCGATAGTATAAAATTATTCGTTTACCGTTTTCATGATTATTTTGATGGCTTAATAGGATTAGACTTATTATCTAAATGGGAGGCTAAAATAGATTTAAAAGATTACCAATTAATAACGCGTACTGCTACGAATCAGATTAAAATATACAATTCACGTAATGTTAACCTGTATGAGGATATTATCCCCGCTAAAAGTTCTAAGTTAGTTAAAATACCCATAAATACCCTGGACGGCGACGTTTTTGTGAACGAACAAGTATTTTGTAACTGCATCATTCACGAATCCTTACCACTGTTACCAATAATCGTGGATATGTGGAGTTAGAAAATCCAACTCCTAATGACGTCATATTTTCGTTAGACCAACCAACCCGTGCAGAACTGTTCAATGTTAAGTGCACACAAATGAGACAATCAAATCGCGTTGACGACGTATTATCGCGGTTACGTACGGACCACCTTAATGCAGAGGAAAAAGCTAATCTCTTAACCCTTTGCTCTCGCTATGCAGACGTATTTTACATTGATGGAGAACCGTTGACATTCACCAACAAAATTAAACACCGTATAAGAACAACAGACGAAATTCCCGCATATACTAAGAGCTATCGGTACCCTTTCGTTCATCGAGAAGAAGTTAGAGATCAAATTTCCAAAATGTTAGAGCAGGGTATAATAAGACCTTCCGATTCCGCGTGGAGCTCGCCCATATGGGTTGTTCCAAAAAAAGTTGACGCTTCCGGAAAGGAAAAATGGCGCATCGTAATTGACTTCCGTAAATTAAATGAAAAAACAATAGACGACAAATACCCCATACCAAATATCAGTGACGTCCTTGACAAATTAGGCAAGTGCCAATACTGTACGACCCTAGATTTGGCAAGTGGTTTTTATCAGGTAGAGATGGACCCTCAGGATATACCAAAAACAGCATTTAATGTAGAACACGGGCATTTTGAATTCCTTCGAATGCCCATAGGTCTTAAGAATTCACCGTCCACATTCCAACGAGTTATGGACAATGTTCTAAGAGGCCTTCAAAATAATATCTGCCTCGTATATCTTGATGACATTATAGTATACAGTACCTCTCTTCAAGAGCATATGGACAATTTGGAAAAAGTTTTTCAAAGACTTAGAGAGTCCAACTTCAAAATCCAGATGGACAAGTCCGAATTTCTGAAACTCGAAACTGCTTATCTGGGACATATCATCAGTAGGCATGGCATCAAACCAAACCCTGACAAGATCTCTGCAGTCCAAAAATATCCAATCCCAAAGACCCCTAAAGAAATCAAACAATTTTTAGGACTTTTAGGTTACTACCGAAAATTTATCCCCGATTTTGCCCGCATCACCAAACCTCTTACCCTATGCCTAAAGAAAGGTAGTAAAATTACCTTTAGCCCCGACTATGTTAATGCCTTTGAAACCTGTAAGACCTTGCTAACCAATGACCCTATTCTACAGTACCCAGACTTCAAAAAAGAATTTAATCTCACAACAGACGCTTCGAATGTCGCTATTGGAGCAGTGTTGTCTCAAGGACCTATAGGTTCCGACAAACCTGTCTGTTACGCTTCTCGTACACTTAACGAAAGTGAGCTAAACTACAGCACAATTGAGAAAGAATTGCTCGCCATAGTCTGGGCTACGAAATACTTTAGACCTTATCTCTTCGGTAGGAAATTTAAAGTACTGACTGACCACAAACCCTTGCAATGGATGATGAACTTAAAAGAACCAAATTCGAGACTGACCAGATGGCGACTCAGACTAAGCGAATATGACTTTACCGTAGTGTACAAAAAAGGAAAATTTAATACTAACGCGGACGCTCTCTCCCGTATAGAAATCCATAACGAAGAAGTAGACGAGATCGACTCATTGATCGAAAATATCAAAAATCTCAGATCAATGATTAATAACCCATCGGAGGCACCATCTCCACCAACAAACTCCTTGACTGACATCGACCCATTGATCGAAAGTACTAACGATCTCAGATCAATGATCAACAACCCAACGGAGGCACCACCACCGCCAACAAACTCCTCGACTGACACCGTGCACACCAGTAATGAACATCCGATATTAGAAATTCCTATTACAGACGAACCTCTCAATAAATTTCATCGACAGATTTACTTTACCATAGTAGGTGACATAAAACGCCGACCGACAGTAACTAAACCATTCGAAAATCATACCCGAATCGCAGTCCAAATTTCAGAATCCAACCTAGAGAGCGACATTATTAGTGCTATCAAGGAATACGTAAATCCTAAAGTCAAAACGGCTGTCCTGATTAATCCACCATTGGCCATGTACTCAATAATACCCATCATACAAGACAAATTTAGAAGTTCCTCACTTAACCTAGTATTAGCCAAGATAGAACTCGAGAATGTTAAAGAATACCTCCGACAACAAGACATTATCAGACACTATCATGACGGCAAGACGAACCACCGCGGTATAAATGAATGTCATTTAGCCCTCTCACAAAAATACTACTGGCCGAAGATGAAAGAGCAGATCACCAAGTTTATCAATGAGTGTACCATCTGTGGTCAAGCTAAATACGACAGAAATCCAATAAGACCTCAATTTAACATAGTGCCCCCAGCTACCAAACGTACCGAACTGTAAACCTCTTTTCAGTTCAGAACGAAAAGTACGTTACTTTTATAGACGTCTTCACGAAATATGCCCAAGCGTATCATCTGCGAGATGGTACCGCTATAAGTATTATACAAGCATTATTACGTTTCTGTACCCACCATGGATTACCCATGACCATTATCACCGATAATGGCACTGAGTTTACGAACCAACTTTTCTCCGAATTTATACGTCTTCATAAGATAACTCACCATAAAATTTTACCCCACAGTCCGAATGACAACGGCAACATCGAACGTTTCCACTCAACTCTATTGGAACACATTAGAATTCTAAAACTGCAAAATAAAGACGAACCCATAGTTAATCTTATGCCATATGCTATTATAGCATACAATAGTTCAATCCATAGTTTCACGAAATGCAGACCGTTTGACCTATTGACTGGACATTTCGATCCCAGAGACCCAATCGACATAGACCTGACTGAGCACATCTTACAACAATATGCGCAGAATCATAGACAACAGATGAAGCAAGTTTATGAAATCATTAATGACTCGTCTCTTGCGAATCGTACAGCCCTAATCAACAATAGGAATAAAACCCGCGAACCTGAAATAGAATATACCCCTCAGCAACAAGTTTTTATTAAAAACCCCTTTGCCAGTCGCCAGAAAGCTGCACCACGTTATACGCAGGACACAGTGCTCGCTGATCTGCCTATACATATATATACTTCAAAAAAACGTGGCCCTATAGCCAAAGCACGGCTGAAACGTGTGCCTAAGACAAGCCAATTGTTACAGAATCCTGCTACTACTGACAATCCATGCGACACATCCTCAAGAGATAAGACTTGAGAATCTAGCCGAGGGACCAGGACTATTACCATACAGACTAGGACCGACCAGACTACACATTACCACTCATTTATACAGTACATACAATTGACCGACATAGAAAATAAAATAAATTCCGTACAGACGCAACTAAGAACTTTCAAAATTAAACTTACCAACGAGACCTACATGCTTTACGAATACCAGATTGACTATCTTACTAACAAACTTAGTAAGCTACTACAACAAGTAAGATCTTTGGAACCTGTTAGAGTCAAAAGAGGTCTTGTAGATAGCCTTGGGTCAGTAATAAAAAGTGTTACTGGCAACTTAGATTATCTAGATGCCCTGAAATATGACGAGGCTATTAAAACTTTACAAAGTAACGAAAATAAAATAGTATCAGAATTCAACAACCATATCAGTTTAAGTAAAGAATGGATGTCCCAGCATGGTACCATTCTTGAGCAAATAACAAAAAATCAGGAAAAGGTTAACGCAACATTAGAATTACTTTTAGAAAAAAATGCTTACACAGACTACAGCTTAATTAAATTTGCAAAGTTTGCCCAAATTTTAGGAATCATAACCAACAATGTAGAAGATTTAATGTTAGAGATAATTAGATTAGAAAATATAATGGCTTTTATACGTGCATCCAGCACCCATCATTCCATGATAGATATAGAGGTTTTAAGATCTATGATAGATAAACTAAAATCTATATACAACCAAGACCAAGTCTTAAATTTAGAGTTACGAGAGTATTATAACCTTATAAAACCAGGTTCCTACTTTATTGAGAAAAGAATAGTAATAGTATACAGTTTTCCTATAGTCTCCACAGACATCTATGATTTATACAAACTATCCATTGTACCCAACAAACAACAACTCGCCCTTATTCCTTCCTCTCCCTATATAGCAACAAACGAGAAATCATTCGTGTACATAGAGGCTGAATGCCCGAAGTACAGTAGCATCCATCTCTGCGAAAGGAAGACAAGTCATCAGATCCGGACAAAACCTGATTGTATCCAAGAGCTCATCATCAACCAAGGTCTAGAAGACACCTGCCAATTCACCAAGATTTCACTCTCCAAACAAGCAGTAGAAAAACTGGACGACCAACACTACGTGCTATCATTGCCCCAACCGACTAAAGTACAGTTAGCCTGCGGCAGAAAAGACTTCAATATTCTACAGGGAAGTTATCTCGTCACTATACCCATGGACTGCTATCTTCAAACAACAGAATTCACAATCATCAACGACAGCAACGAGATAAAAGGACAGCCACTAAAACTATCAAAGATCCCTTATAACGACATAAATCAAACGACTGACTCCACTCACATCATCGGCTTCAATTCAGTCAACTTGGAAGAACTTCACAGCATCCAGAACAAACTTCTGATGGAAAGTCCTATTCAGATTGACAACACTCAACCGGTTGTTCTATACCATACCACTATACCATTTTATATAATTGTACTATGCGCAACCATACTAATCATTTTGGTAATAAGCCGCAGATACAAATGCTGGAACCTTAGAGCAGACAACAAAGAGAAGCAGCAGACCCTTAAGATACACACGTATGAAGATGTCACCAGAAAACGAGATGAACTCCCAGCAACATTTTCTCTCAATATGAGCAAATAGTTGCTGTTCTGCGGATGGAGGTGTTAAATACGGATCCCTAATGGATATCGCCGACCTCGCACATTCCTGCCTGTTTACGCCAAGCGCACGAAAACTGCAGCGCCGACACCCGTCCAGCCACGAGCCGCCCACGCAGCAAAATTCATCATAGCAATTAATTAGTTTTAAGTATTTCTTCGTTCATTCCATATTCTAGCATCGAATAGGTTTCACTTATTTTATTGTAATAATTTCTTTTAAATTAAAATTAGTTTTAAAGTATCTTTGGTTTTTTTTCCGATCCACCGTCTGCAGTTTACATATTTCGCGCAAGAGAAACAAACGACAAGCGCGTTTTGCTTGGTGTAAGTCGCGCCACAAATCAAATCGAACGACGCGGCGACTATACAGTACCTCATGAGTGAGCTACACGGATGTTGCTGGTGCGTTGCGTTGCAGTATAATTTCAAGGCTTTGCATGAGTGCCATAGTAAGCATTGAAGACCAATGGTAACGGCTCGGCTTACGATAAATTGTGGGTCTATATCCAGGCAAGTACTTGGTGTAAATTACTGAAAAACCGATTTGTGATCAAAAAGAGAAAACAAATTCCTTTAAAACAGTTGAAAGACACAATTATGAACATTTTTTTTTACAAAACAGATTTAAAGTTTCATAGCGAAAGAGGTTGAGTGTGACGGGTATAACTTTCTTGACAGACCATCTTCCTCATTGGCAAATCTTGTTCTACCTGCTGCTGAGTACCGACATCTTCCCTGGACTGCAAGTCCGAACCAGGTCTAACCCACAATCATCTGTATGACACCCATCCATGTGGCTCTCCCGTCTGCTTACACTTCTTCCACATCCAACCATTCAGTGAGGGCTCTACAGTCTACACCTTAGACTGGTCCGCACCAGTCTGACTAAATTACCACCCTGTTTGTATAATATTTATTGCTGTTAACTTACCCAGCTGAAGATGGGGAGGAGTTGGAAAGGATCGCGTCCCATGCTGCTTCGAATTGGTAGGTTCTGCCACCATCGTTGCAGTTACCACGGGATCCAGTCTGGGGATGAAGTTTATTAATCAATCAATCATTGCAATTGTAACAAACTATATTAACATACTAGTTACTGAGTGTCGAGTTCTGTCCCAAACTATGCTTAGATGCGGGTCGAAACACCCCCATCTAAGCATAGTTTGGGACAGAAGTCGACACTCAGTAACTATTGCGGTGCGTATTACTATTTACGGCTTGTAATTTTTCCGGACTTAACAACGGCAGATGCGACTTCGACTCGCACCCATCGTAGCGGGGGACCCCCTTTAATTTTTGAATACACATTTTTTGAAAATTTTAACTGTCCTATTACGGATCATGAGATAGAGCCCGCTGACAAACAGACGGACGGAGGCTTAATAATAGGGTCAAAGAATGGCGACAATAAATCCAATATAGGCGTTTCGCCAAAATATCCTTGTATTTATTTATTTATGTACACACAAAATACTTTACAGGACAATATATTTACATAGAAGAGCACAAAGGTACTGCTTATTTCTTAAGAAATTTCTTCCACACCATTTCTTGTACACCATAAATAGAATCATGATTCGCATTTCCACCTAAATTGTTCAAAACAACCAATATTCCAGGTGAAAAGAGGTCTGTCTACATCAATTTATCAAACATCGGAACGCGAGAGAAAAATCATCAATATCAATAACAACAGGCGGAGTGGTCGAAATTGTTTAGATGGACAATAGTAGAACTGGCGTGGTGATTGATGGCCCACGTATGAGTAATGGTGGGCATTTGATTACGTATGCATTGCGTTCACTAGTCATCAAGCGCTCGGTTGTTTGCATGAAACTATTTGATACAATATCAGTTTGTGTGTGGTTATATATGGTATAGAAAATAATGTCCATCAATGAATGTTTATATATTTCTGCTGAAATTAATGTAATTTCAAAGAGCTGTAGAAAGAACCAGGCTTGGCTTAAAAATAAGCGACCGTATAAAGATCAAAGTCACTGATGCTTAATATATGGAAGAGAAGCTGCAGTGGAATTGGGCAGGCTTCATCGCGAGGACCACAGACAACAGGAACAGGCTGCGTCGACACCAAATAAATCAGAATATGTACAGGAGGTGTCTGATGAGATAACGAGGTAAGGAAGAAGAAGACATATTGCGCCGACCCCAATTGAATTGGGATACAAGCAAGAGAATGATGAAGTCAAACTTACCGCGTAACGTAGTGAGTTAGGGTTGGTAGCCACTCGGGAGATTAAATCGATGCTATGCGTCAAGCTCTTGATGAACTTGGCGACGGCTGCGCGAATGCCTTCAATGTTGCCAGAGCGCAAGGCAAACACGTAAGCGTCGATCAACTGCGAAAAGAAGATTGTTAGAAAGAAAGCATAATCAAGCATAAACATTCCCACGGGCACAGGCCTCCAAAGAAGATAATTGGTGGGTAGGTAACAAAATATTATCAACCTCTAATGTTCCCAATACTGAGACACAAGCCTACCCTTTGTGTGATGGAGTGGGCCTTAACTTTTAGTCCGAACATAATTAGACTATAAAGTTCCCACTGCTGGGCCACAGCATCCTCTCTGTAGGAGCCTGGGTCCATAACTCACCACGTGATCCCAGTGCGGTATTACTTCTAACCTTGCTCATTTCTAGATTCCTGGCTGCTACTGAGTTATCCGTAGTAAATAAATCTAGAAAAAAAAGTAAAGAAACTTCAGGTTATACACATGTATCTTCGGTCTACTTAATTCACCAGTCGCACAAGCGTCCCCTGGGATACCTGAAGCCTGTGAGCCGAGCAAGCCAATAGTCTCAGCCAGGGAGAGGGCCTGGCTATGCTTGTCACCGTTGGCCAGATCTTTGGCCACCGCATGTGCCGTCAGGATGTACGCGGCCGTGTCTCCACCGTCTATGATTTCTGTGGCTTGGTCGGTCCAATGACTGAAACAATAAAATGATCAGATAAAGAAGGTTTTAACACTTGTAGACTCAAAAAGCACAGAGCTGGTGCCTTGAAAAACTAAGGTGAAATTAACAAATGAAAGTGAATGCGATCAACCTATCTAAACCGGTTCAGGAGCTGTCATTGTTATAATTGCAATTGAATATTAACACTTCTTGATGACGAGCTGATCGCGTTCAGTTGTATTGGTGAAATCCACCCCAAGATAAAGTGCCAGGAGGCCTTAAAGGAAATAGTGGAAAGAACTGGATATAGACTGCGACATGTAGCGAAAATGGAAATAGTGGCATTTGGCATGAAGCAGAACAATGCAGGTAAACACAAAATACTATGTTCAGAAGTGCTGCATATATAAGCAGATGTTTGAACGTGGACCAAGCAAACGGAATATTTAAGGATCAAAGCACGTGGCGTCCTGTAATTTCTGTCTACCTTCATAAGAAAAAGGCATACGTTTTTGTATGTATAAGCATAAGCGTAGTCAGACTTGAATGTTCCCACTGTTGGGACACATGCCTCCTCTCTATGACAGGGAGTGGGTTGTAATCCACCACGCGGGCTCAGAGCGGTTTGGTAGATGCCATATGTCTTCAATTGTTTTGCTCTGGAACATGCCGGTTTTTGTCACGATAATTTCCTTTACCGTTTTAAAAAGCAGTGTAGGTGATGATATAAATTACACAAAATTATGCGCCTGACTGAGTTTGAACCCACTACCTGCAGCTTGTAAGTCTGGGCCTTCACTACTAAGCCAATACTGCTGTATATTTCATCGGGCAGATATACGGGGTGGAAGCTTGGTTACCACATGTTCAGTACAAAATCAAAATCAAAATCAAAGCATTTATTTCAAGTAAACCAGTTACAGGCACTTTTGAATTGTCGAAACAAAGATGAAAATTAAATGTAGCTACAGTCCCAGTCACAAGACATAAAAACTGTGAAAGTACTGTAGTTATTCACATTATTCTGAACCCCTCCACATACATATTTTTTTTTAAATCATCTGTTTCTTACTAAATTGCAATACCTACACGGTCAAAATGTATGAAACAGTAGTTTTTTTTTAAGTACCTATGATAAAGTTCTATGACAACAATTAAAATGAGAAATGTGAAAAGTGTCTGAGTATGAATGTGGATGGGTATAAAAGAAGAGGAAGACCATAGAAACGATGGATGAACTGAATAAAGAATGATATGGCAAGACAGGAGGTGTCTGATGAGATGACGAGTAATAGAGAAGTATGGAAGAAGATGACATGCTGCGCCGACCACAAATGATTTGGGATAAGGGGAAGAGAATTATGATGACGATGATAATAAATTCTATGTTAACTCGCATCATCATTTGCCTAGCCTTTTCCCAACTATGTCGGGGTCGGCTTCCAGTCTAACCGAATGCAGCTGAATACCAGTATTTTACATGGAGCGACTGCCTATCGGACCTCCACAACCCAGTTAGTACTGGGTAATACAATAGTACAATACCGCTTGGCAAGACTAGTTGTCAGACTTTTTGGGCCACTGACTACCTGTAACGACTGTCAAAGATCTTTAATTGACAGTCGGGACCAACTAACTGCTTAACGTGCTTTCCGAGGCACGGAGGAAACTTGGTATGTAATAGGTGGTTACCGATCCACACATGACTAGGTAATCACGGCTTAACCTAAAGATCGACTCGAGGGGCTGTTATTATTTAGCCAAGAGCTACCAACTAAGCGCAACTAAAACATTCCTCAAAGCGCAACCATTAGTTGCGCTCACTAATTCGCTCTGAGTCTGAGGAATACCTCGATGATCCTTCTACCCTGCATGTAAGTCAGTACACAAGTAAATGTACTCACGCAGACACTAATCCGCCATTATTCTTCGGGTGTACCAAATCGCTCATGGGTATGGCATTTAATAGGACGCCGGGGGCAGCCAAAGTGCTCTGTGAAACAAAAGAAAAATCCAATGGTGAAATCATTTTAGGTTTAACATAACATCACGCCTCTCCATCGCATCGCGATCTTTGACAGTCGTTACAGCTACCTGTAACGACAGTGGCCCAAAAAGTCTGACAACCAGTCTTACCAAGGGGTATCGTATTACCCAGTACTAACTGGGTTGTGGAGGTCAGATAGGCAGTCGATCCATGTAAAATACTGGTATTCAGCTGCATCGGGTTAGACTGGAAGCCGACCTCAACATAGTTGGGAAAAGGCTAGGCAGATGATGACGAACATAACATCACGCCTGTAATGCCCAAAGGGTTAGGCAGAGACTTAAAAGTACGTCCACATTTCCTCAGTTATGTTTAAGTCTTATGTATTGGGGGCGAGCCTATTGCCATCAACCGGGCCCAAATCTAGACTTCGTGGCTGTTACTGAAAAATTCCTGATAGCAAAACCCAATAACACTGTGCCCGACCCGGGAATCGAACCCAGGACCTCATGCCCAGCTGGAATCATATTTGATATGTATTCAAATACATATAATTATCATTTACTGAAATAGTGGTTCTATCACGAATTTCTGGCACAGTATTATAATCTAGAGTGATCCCATAATACACAATACTCGATTTCAATATATTATGCTCTGTGCAACTGCCTCAGATGGAACCCTGTCGGTGTCACGGGTTCTATACATTTATTCATGGAAAGCTGATGTGGCCAAATATTCTGCTGTATCGGGATTTTGATTGCCTGCAGTACCGTGTTGTCTTGCAAAAGGAAAGTTATGTTTATGTAGCGAGGGACTACATAAAAATAACAGTCCTCTTTTTCCATTATAAAATCCACACACAAATTATGACAATAACTAGAGACCGAATTATATGCAACTAAAAATTGAAAAATAAAAACCGAATAAAAGTCGTAATATGCTCAAATAAATATGCATCATAAATGCTCGACATATTTAACAAAATGGAAAAATGGACCAAAATATATGTATGCCACTTAGCATTAAAATAAGCAAGTACTGTACTGTAAAATATATATTAAAAACATACATTTTCGTTCTTGTTCTTGATAGCTTTTGTTGTTTAATAAATCGAGTAGATACCTACTGTTCCAAATCTTAGTAGTCGTTTTTATAGTTAGAAACTGCTAACATTAAATTAATTATGCACGATCAGTATCTTTTTACATATGCAATTACGTTAAAAAATGCCATAATATGCAATTACAAATGCATTTATATTTATAATATAATGGAATATACAGGCTTTGCCATGTAAAATAATAATTGGTAAAAGAAAGGCGATCGGTTCCGAGACATATCCTAAGAAAAACATATTATATGGTGTTTCCTCATAAATCCGTCTATTCTCCGGTGTATTGAAAATTTGACTAAAGGCATTTTAGAGCACGGCTTCCCAAAGCTGTTGAGTTTGTATTAGGAAGTAGGTTCGATTCCAGGATGATATTTACAAGTAGAAATTTAAATTTGTGTCTCGTTTTGAATATTATACTAATAACACTGAATATTAATAAACATTTCCGATTTTTATTGCTATCAAAATAGCTTAAAAATATAAGAAAATGACAATTTTGGAAAAAGATTTTAAACCAATAAACGAAGCAATTGTTATAGAAAGACCTCTGGCATATTATCAACTAGTTGTGCGCCACGGTTACACTTCCCGTTTAATATAAAAGAAGAAATAAATTAGAAATAATAAGTCAAGCCACAATTTTTTTTTTTGGCCACGCGATCAAACACCTTATTTTATAACTAAGCAACGGGAAAATGAGATGGCTTCTAATAAACTAATTGATCTTTTTTACAACGCCAACTAAATATTCTATAAAAAGCGTCAAATAAAGATCAACAATTATCTTAACTTTTCCTTCTTATTTATAAACATTGCCGTCCAATTTACTAATTCAACTACGGAATTTATATCTCATCTCCATTTTACGTTTTAAAGCTTCAACACAAGGTCTTCAAAAAATGTAATTCAAGCTTCCATAGACAACATTATGTAGGTATTATAACTTTGCATGTAAAATAATATATCTTATTCTTTTATCGTGAAAATAGCAAATAAAATTTTCCTAAAAGTCTTGTTAGCTGGCTGAGGAGCGCAGGCCGAAGGCCGGCCGGCGGAGCGACGACGACTTTTGTGACAGAAAGTGAGTGTGTAATGTAAAATGCAAGCGTAGCAAGCGCGCGTCATGGAGTCGTAGCAGGTTTTAAATTTGCTTATATCTCGAAAACGGTGCGTCCTATCGCAAAAATAATGAAAAATTTGCCCCCTTGCCACGCCTTGCCCACGTAATTCTCAATATGTAGGTAAAAAAAAAAGAAAATAAAATGGATTCGTATTTTTAATGTTTTTTATTATCCCCCTCTTTAATTTCTATGTCCTGTTAGTGGCTATAATTTAATATTTGATGATGACTTTAGCTAAATTTTGACGATCAATTAATGTGGGGCGAGCTAAATTTTAAAAGTACTGAGTTAAATAATTAGAAGCTATTATAATATCTTTTTTGATGTCATATATATTCATATTTTAGAAGTTTACGCTTGAATGCATGTCACAAATTTAGATGCTAAGAAATAACCACCATGCTGATTTGTATTTAGAGTGGCTCACATAGAAGATCACTAGTGGCTAACGCTCGTTAATTGTGGCTGACTTAGTAATTTAGAAGGCAATGTAGATTTTTAGAGGCGAATACTGCTATTACAAAAGAAGTCTGTTTAATTAGCACCCAATAAATTGCCTATAACCTTTTTCAAGAATTGGGCTAATAAATGCAAAAAGATGTTTTCAAATTCGACTGGCAGTTCTAGAATCTAGAGATTAGTGCTTGTAAACAAACAGCTTTATTTTATTTATATATCTAGATATTGATATATATATCATATTATGATATTATTATGATATTGATAGATATTGATATATAGAGAGTATTTATGGGACTCACACCGGACAAACAAAAAATAAAATATTACAAATAAAACTGTATTAAAAAAAAGAGACAAAAAATAAGAATAATGCAAAAAAAAAAAAAAAAAAACTTGTACCAGCCCAAGAGGCCTATCATCCGTCATCTGCCTAGCCTTTTCCCAACTATAGGGGTCGGCTTCCACTCTAACCGGATGCAGCGTAATTCCAGTATTTCACACGGAGCGACTGCCTAACTGACCTCTACAACCCAGTTAGTACTGGGTAATACAATACAAGGGGGCCAAGACATCTCATTAACTACTATCCAACACAAAAATATTTTTTCAATTGCAACCAGTAGTTCCTGCGCGTTCAACCAAACAAGCTAACTCTTCGGCTTCATAATATTGGTATAGGGTAAATGAAAAAATAATAGTATAGACAGAAAAGAAAATGATAAAAGTACTTACTGTAGCGAAGAGTAATACCAGAGCGATAGACAGCATTTTGCTGGTCTGTTTTCGACCAATCGGTATAAAATACTATACACGAAAATGTCTATGCATAACCACTATGTACGAGCTACGCTGTACATTGACCATTCGGCAGTTTGTACGTCATACTCATTTTATGCATATCTTTATTGTTTAGGTGTGCATTTCTGTAACTTAGTATATAATCGTATCAATATAATTCAGTAACAATAAATCCATCAAGGGAATCACTTGTCTACTCATTTACATAACATAACATACCTTACAAATCTACATAACAAGAATAACAAGTACATAACATTTTCACTGTTGGGAGTTACGCCCCAACACAATATAGAAAATAAAACCACAATTGAGCAAACAGCATCGATTTGTTAACAGTTTTACAACTTTAATTTTTACACTGAAACCTTTGTTTCTCACTCGTATCATCAAACTCCTAGGGTTTAAATTGTAATGGGTATTTGTTTTGCAACTATGTACATAAATTGGCACATAGGCTTCAATAAAGCTTTTAATTGGATCGTTTGTTTTTTTGTTTGTCTACGCGAGCATAAACGTAAATTCTCTTTATTTTACAAACAATGTTAAATTAAGGTATTACTTTATTGTACGTTGTAAGGTAAATAAGAAAATATAGGAACGTTATACTAGGTATGTAGAGTTATAAGTGTATAAAGGTCTGGACGAAGGAAGTTATGGATATATTTGTGATTTTGTGGAAAAGGAATAAATAGCCGGGAAAAACCTTGCGATTCATTTTTGACCGTAAATGACCCTTTACGGGACTGCAATAAACAAATTGAGGTAAATAAGTAACTATCACATTTCATAAACAAGAATTTGTGTGACCACCATTAAAAAACCCTACTGGAAAACCACGTTCTGATTATTTTCGGGGTTGACAAGGACAAAATCGACTTCAACAATAGGAGGCATATTGAAGCCGGGTAAAAAGTAGCCTATGTTACCCGAGCCATAATAACGATTCGATTGACACCTTACTCATACAAATCGGATGAATAGTTTAGGCGCTACTGTGGAACATACATAAATACATACATACATAGACTACTAAAATCATAACCTTTCCTTTTCGCTTCGCCGTAGTCGGGTAAAAAAAAATGAAACTGGTCATGTTCTCACAAACCATACTGTATAACAGATTTGCAATGTCAATGCCTGACAATGCCTTTCGTTTTGACAGTTCAATGATATTCATTGCGTGGTTTACGTTGCAAAGCAGATCAATTTTTCATACTATGAAGCAATGGATTAAAGAAAAAGTATTTATTAAACTTACACAGGACATAACAGAAACAAAAAGATAGAATAGACATGACAAAATTATATAAAAAAGTAAACAAGAGAAAAATAATAAACAATGAAAATGGTCCTGTGCAAAGCCAAAAGGCTCCTATCTCAGCAAGGTGCTGTGACATTTAAAAAAAAAAGTCACAGCGCTGGATTAGCAAGATAACAACACGCCTGTAATTTTCGGAAGGTTGAGCAGAGGTTTATTTAATAGCACATTCACATTTTTCACTAATTATGTCATCATCTGCGTAGCCTTTTCCCAAGTCTTATTGGGGTCGGCTTCCAGTCTAACCGGATGCAGCTGAATACCAGTATTTTAGATGGAGTGACTGCCTATCTGACCTCCACAACCCACTTAGTACTGGGTAATACGATACCCCTTGGTAAGACTGGTTGTCAGACTTTTTTTTGGGCCACTGACTACCTGTAATGACTGTCAATGATTACAAATGACAGCCGGGACCAACTGCTTAACGTGCTTTCCGAGGCACGGAGGAAACTCGGTATGTAATGGGTGGTCACCCATCCACAGACCAACTTAGACAAGCACGGCTTAACCTAAAGATCGACCCGAGCGGATTATTTAGCCACGAGCTCCTCACTTTTTTTTAATTTTCCTCGATTTTTCACTAGTTATGTTGGGTACAAATTTAGGGTTGCTCCCCATCTAGTAGCAGCGACGATACGGTCAGCAGCATGGCCCCGCTCCAGATTCCGGGCTACTACTGAGAAAATCCTGGCGAAAAACTAGATTACACCTTGCCGAACCCGGGAATCGAACCCAATACTTCAAAATACATCGGGCCGTGATTAAAAGGGTTGTCAACTACAAAATAAAACAAAATCATACGCCATGTACTGATTCTCAAGCAGTACAACACTGACTGACTGAGTTTACGTCCAAAACGGTAGAACGTCGAAACGCAACAAAGTTACGTTAGGAACGGCATCCAAGTGACTGGAAAGTATTATGAGTTGATCGTTGGGCTCCTGAAACAGCGGGCTCATAGAATATCACTCCTGTTTTCCAAAAGCAGGTAAGCAGAGGCATCATCATTCTCCTGCTTCGATCCCAATTTATGTGGAGTCGGTCAGAATGTCTTCGTCGTCTTCCATACTTCTCTATTACTCTTTATCCCAGCAGTCACCTCCTTTCTAGCCATATCATCCTTCACACAGTCCATCCATCGATTTTTTGGCAATAAGAGTAGAAGAAGACCGAAAGAGAGTAGGTATCCTCTGAGTATCGCCTTTTACCTGCTAACTTTCAAACTCTGCATGCCTAGCCAAGTTACAAACGTTTCATATCGATTCTCTTTCTACAATCGTAAACGCCTCAGCGCTAGCGATTGTAGAAAGCGCTAAATTGGTAGCCAAGTTGACACGACTGAGTCGATCGCTCGTTCTCTAATGTCTTTAGAAAAAACCTACACTTTAGTCTATGGTGAGAGTTCCTACCAAAGAGTATAGCGATCAACATTGTAAACGACAACATTCTATTCTATCATTTTGAACTATGTAGACTTGTCTACGAATTTTCTATTCGTTTGTGTTGATCACGTGATTTAACGTTGAGATGATGTCATTCCCATACATTTGATTCGTTTTCTACTGCCGTTAACGATTGTAGATGGTCAACTTGGCTAAGCCTGCTGGTTTAGCAACCACAACGCATCGCCATCCTTCACCGCCGACTCATCATTTGCAGTAAAGCAACAAACACGTATAAAACCGGCGATGGACACTAAAATACTATGTACCGTTTTATGTTCTCTTTAAACATTTGTGACCATTATCTTTACGAGTGTGGAGTATGTCGACAAATGGCTTAACTGTCCGTACATTGTAAAAATGGATTTTTGAACGGAAAAGCTTTGGATTTGATTCCTTTGTGAGCTTTTCTCACAAAGCTGATTTTCATTTAATTTTTTTGTGTGCTGAGACTAAATTGTAAGATGTGCCCTTACCGTTCTAAGACCACGCAAAATGTGTTGACATTGAGAGGTGTGATGACTGCCTTGTCATCAAAAAAAGCATGAAAATATCACGACATGTATCGGCAACGAAAGTGCTTGTTTTTGAACATTTCATTGTTGCTAATTGTTGCTCGAAGATTTCATTGTTACATTTGAAGTTTTATTGTTATAAAAGTTATCGACGCCAGGTCCAGAGATAATGTAACCGGGTTGTAAATGAGATTTTAAGTACCTAGAGGAGTTCTTGGAGTAGAGAGTATATGTTTTTTTCTGAGAATTCTTCACTTTTTTTTTCTTATGTTTTTTTTGTTGTATAAAACATGCTTAATCGACCACGCCTTTCAAACTTGTCAAATAACATACATATCTTTGTACAAATAATATGAAAAATATAAAGCAGTTACACTTTGGCTCGCTACGAAACAATTTTACATAAGATTCGGATCTGTCTGAGATTTATGAAACAACAGTACACTCGGTAAAGTATTATTGAAGTCTTACAAAGTCAAATTCTGTAGGTAAATGTGCGGTTACAGTGTTAGCGAGGAGATTTATTACCTCTTGTTTAAAAAATGACAAAAATATCTCGTTTGCACATCATTTTCGTACATCCACCATAAATATGCCTGTAGAGCAATCCACCAGTGCTAAGCGCTGCGAACCTCCTGTAGTGTGCAATGATTCATACAAAATGAACAAAACTGCTGAAGAAATATCTTCTCTGGTGGAGGAAGGACGGGTGTCGACATTTTGACGTGAAAATAGTTTCTCTGTAAAAATCTGCATATTGTATCCGATTCGATACTCAATTTAAAGAGTCGACTTCCATGGCACCTGGGTACCTACTAGTACTAGTACTAAATAAAAAAAACTATTATTTGAAAAAAAATCTTGTGAAAAAGTTGCTAAGTTCATAACTTTTCTTTAAATACGTATAATCTTTAAGTAAGCACAATGTTTTAAGTGCGTTACATTGACTTTATAACGTGATTTTTCACGCAAAAAAAAGTTGTCTCCCAGCAATAATGCTTGCGCAGAGTTACTTAATTTCATGTACAGCATACTTGGTTGACCGCTTCGTGAAGGGTCAGTTTACACCCTGTATGAGCTTGGGAACACCGACGGAGGCAGAAAATTCCACTCTTTGGCTGTGCACGTAATAACAAATGTAGCTAAGCTCTTCGTGTGAATGTGTGGATAGTGTCTCAATGTTTTTAAGATGTAAGAAGAAATCAAGAAGCAGTGTAGACGCTCTAAGTAGGACCCCAACTTTAGCTGGTTCCAGTCGTAGCTTAAGCTGAAGATAATCCTGTCTCCCCGTGGGATCTACTTTGTGATTGCAAACGGGGACTCGACAAACAAAGAAACTAGAGCCAGCACTGAAATTGGTACTCTTGATGGCTACGAAGACGCTTTCATCATATTGTGTTTGGATACCAGGTAACTGGTAGACTATGTAGGGATTTTGAGAGGTGTAAGGGATATCGTGAAACAAATTCTTGCCAAGGTACATGATTCCTCAGAAATGAAGTTATACATCGGTGATTGACAACTGAGAAGCTTGGATAAAGCAAAAACAGAGCTATTATTACCAAAAACTGTTTCTACTACTGATAAATCAACGAAAGAGGATGAGTTCGAATTAGTTATAATAGTATTTTAACTTCAAATTATGTTTAGAAGTACCCACAATGTGTAGTAAGACAATGGTGTCGAATCTGTTGTGCACAAACTAAACTTAATTTAGGCTGTTGCTATCTTTTACTAAAAGGCAGTGCGAGAAAAAGACGGCTATAGCTATGAACTAAGTTAGAGATGTCAAACGAGTTTATGCCTTGCGCTTCACGGTGTTTTTAGGCGACATGTTTTTACGTGCACCCTTTATTTGTATAGAAATATTAGTTCCAACTAAATTACGTCCGTCTCTTTCTCGTTTTATTAGAGAGTAAAAGATAGCAATAGCCTTAATTAAGTTTAATTTGTGCACAACAGAATCGACACCGATGTTTTGATCCGTCCCAATCCGTCTAAGTTTGACTGTCCTGTGCATCAACATTTATGTGCATACTAAAGCAAAATCGTACTTGTTGAGGATCATTTTATATCCTCCAAAAACTGCCACTATTCTACCGCAAAATTCTGCTGGTCTTTTAATAATCATCTTATTCTTTATTAAAACATAAACACAAAAATTACAATAATATAGCTTATGTCTAACGGCGAGCTATGTAAACCCAGAATATGGTTTTCTCTCATCTCTGTAACAATTTATGGAAAAGGATTTATAATGGCCGAAAAAAATATTGTTTTGAGTGAACAGTGAGGAATCGGAGGAGTTAGATAAGCCTGCGACACCGTCTATAAATAATTTATTAACTGCCGCTTTGGAGATGGGGCTACGGAAACCGCGATTTTCAGTTTTTTGTAATCCTTTTGGAGTAGTCGGCTTGTTACTACTGTGTAAATAGACTCATCACCAAGCCGTCAACCAAGCATTCTGTACATCATACTAAGTAACTTTACGCAAACATTATTGCTGGGAAACGAACTTTTTTTTGGGGTGAAAAATCACGTTTTCCGTTAAAACCCAATGTACCGCATGATGATTACGCAGATATATAGAATAGTACGGGGGTCTTAAAGTAAAAATCTTCGATTAAAAACATGTATTTAAAAGAAAACTTGTGAAAAAGTTGGAACTTTGACTCCCAATATGTCTGTAACTAGAGAAGATTCCCAGGTATGGTAAAGAACAAAAAAAATATCGCAATGACGGGGAGAACAAGTGGCTTTCGGCTTCGTTAAGGCTTTTTACAACCTTTATAACATAACTGCACAAGTTAAAAAATTTAATACTTATACCAACATGTATAAACGTTTTCAGTCCATTGCAGTGCATTGTCCTTTTTTCTTTTGCACTCTTATTCCCACCTAGGCAAACTTTGTTCCTGTTTTTACCCGATTGTCAAGGAAGGGTATTAAATTTTACCCCATCCGTGTTCCAATCCTCCACAATCTATTCCATGAAGGCAATCATTGACCAGGATAAAGTAAGATGTAGTTTGCTATTTTCGTTTCCGTCGTGCCCGGTTGTTGGCAATAGGCTTGCCCCCTATTAAATGGGACTTAAGCATAACTGGCAAAATGTGGGTGTACTATTAGGTACACCTCTGCCTAAGCGTTCGGGGATTACAGGCGTGATGTTATGTTATGTAGTTTTCTCTCGCTACTTTCATGGCTCCACTCAAACAGTTGTTACTGTGCCTCTTTGTTCAAGAATTTTATGTTTCAGCAAACTACGGACGGATTAATTTTAATAATTTTAAATAAATACAAAATATTTCTCTTTGTAAGAATGGGTTTTAATTCTCAGAGAAATTCAATTCTTCTAAGGGTTCTTACAGACGAGCGGCACGTTGCCAACCGCAGATAAACTGCAGCCGTCGAGACCTGTCGACGGCTGCCGTCGACGCTTGCAGTTGTGGCGTCGGCGGCTGCCGTCAGCGCGTCGACGGCAGTCGTCGACACACATTTACGCGGCATGCCACAACAGCAAGCGTCGCCACCCGTCGACGGCAGTCGTCGACGCTTCGGCGGTTGCCGCCCGGCGCGTCGACGGCAGCCGTCGACAGGTGGCGACGACGGCTGCAATTGTTAACGTGCTGCTCGTCTGTAAGAACCCTAAGTTGTTTAGCTTCTTTACCCTGCTTAAAGGTTTACCAATAGATAAATTAACACGGGCTTTTTTCGAAGGGTTGAGCAAAGGTGTCCTATACACACCGGAGTACACTCACATATCACCAGTTTTTTTTCCTTTTTTAGCATACCCTGCTCTCAAAAAGGTGAAGAAAAACAGAAACTGTCTAAAATCATGTCTTAGAACCAAAATTTCGAAGACATGTGACATCTACCAACCCGCACTGGGCCCGCGTGGTGGATTATACTTAGTCCATTCCCTCTCATAGAAAGGAGGCCTGTGTCCCAGCAGTGGGAACATTATAGGTTGTTTATGCCTATGCTTAAGCATAGGGAATATGTTTTCCACCATATTTTTCGGCTCAAAAATTAAATAAATGTTTCCGGTAGATATTTTATTGTTGTATACACAAAGGTTTAAAGACATCAACCACACGCAAAATATCCAAAGGAAAAAAAAAACCTTACCAATAATGCTTATGCCTAATTGGCATTACTTGCCGATTACCAGATCGTGGTAAAGGGTTAAGTCCATGCTGTCAATTGCTGTCCATGTAATACGGGGCAAGTTTAATACCATCTGTTTGCGATTCTCTAACGTCTCGTCCGAATATACGGACGAAACGTTAGAGAGACACTGACACTGACAGAATGGAAAAGAAACACTTTGGTTTTGAATTCTAGTGAGTTTAATAGGTTTAGCAAGATTTTACAACAGATATTTGGAACGATTAATTTAAAAGATGGCAATTTAACAGAGTATTTTTGGATTTTGGGACGATGCCGGTGTGGCGTTGTATGGTAAGTAGTAAAGAGTGTGTCCGGAGGTGTCGCTTGCGAGCCACGATCGCGTGTGAATCGGCTTCGACGATTGGCTGTTGAATATGACGCGAAATTCGGGAGCGGTCATTGGTCAACCGATGCGCCGCAGACATGACGTGATTTTGAGCGTTGATGATTGGTCAAGCAGTGGCGTAGACACCACCAAATAAGCACAAATGCATTCTCCAGGCTTCTGTAGACACATCATCATCCATCATCATTTCAGCCGAAAGACGTCCACTGCTGGACATATTCCTACCCCACTTCTGCTGGCACAGTTCTAATGGAAAACCATTATAATACTTTTGTTGACCTGGAATTCGAACCCAGGACCTGTCTGATACGTTCTTTTGGGTCAGAGCCCATTCGTCCCCTAAGATTCGCACCCTGTGCCCACTCGTCCCCTGGAACTTTTGAGGGGCCCATTCGTCCCCTGAAGAATATTTATTTTTATTCAATCTTCTAATATAAGTACATGTATATGTGTATACTGCAGCTTGGTAGTCCTGGTACAGTCGCGCAGAAAAGGCTAAAATAAAAAATATAGTAATTCGGTAGATATCATGTTTATTTCAAATAAGAAACACATACAAAATCACAATGTACTAGAAACTAACAAAATACAACTCTTTTACAAAAATCAGCCTTGATTGACCATCATATAAATCAACATTAAATATAAAACCAATATCCCAAGGCGTGGGTGAAGATAATGTTCAAGAGTACGCACCTAACCTTGACCGTGAAAATGCAAAATGGCTTTCTCGAATTACCTCGAATCAAATGGAAAATTCTCACTAGTATCTTAGTAGGTTTAATAAAATATACTTTGATAGAATATACTTTATTTTAGGTATACCAATATTGATACACAGGTGTTTAACTAAGTATATCCTGCACTACCAAATGAGCAATATTTGAAACACATTTGAAATAACGTTCTCGAAAACGGCTCTAACGATTTCGATGAAAGTAAAGTGCAGCAATACCCGGTTTACGTGGCCCAAAAATCGACCTAGCTGGGTTTCATATTTGGGAATATTCTTTTTCTCTATTTTCACCCGACCAGAGCTCGGTAATTACATGGTAACATAGGCGGTCTTATAGGACACCATACCATAATGCATGTCTGTCCGTGGTTGTAGAAACACAATCATTATTTCATAAGTTGTTAATTTATATTTTGAGTACCATTACTAATGAATATTTTATTCTATCAATGATCTGTTATGATTTATTAAATTAATTCCGTTAATAAACTGTTCACAAGTGTACTATGTTAACCGTTTCTTATGTAAAATATAGCTAATTTTATCTCAGGGGACCAATAGGCACCTGAAGAGGTGCCGAATCTTTAACTTATATTGTATATATATTAGAGGGGACGAATGGGTACCTTAAAAATAATATTTTTTATTAAAATATTAATTGGTCCCTTACCAGGAGACCAATGGGCCACCTATATAGGGGCCGAATCTACAACTTTTATGCTGGGGGACGAATTTTAGGGGACGAATGGGCTCTGACCCGTTCTTTTAACTGTTAATTTTATGAAAATAAATGATTTTCTGTTTAAATCGTGTTCGCATATCGCTTTACGACAGTTAACAGTAAAGTTAATTGAGTGTTTTTGCTAAATTGATTGTTTTAAGGGTTCCGTAGCTCAGTTGGCGAAAACGGAAACATTATAGGATCACTTTGTTCCGTCTGTCGTCTTTGTTTTGTTGCGTTCCGTCTGTCTGTCAAGACCCTAGTTTTAGGGAACGCGTGGAGGTATCTAGCTGAAAAAAATCAAACTTGTAAGCCAACGCGAAATATATGCCATGACCTTGACCTTGATGTTTACGTCGCATTATTTGCGATTTCACAAGAGAATCAAAACCTATAGGGTATTTCCAAGAAGCTAGGTTTTACAGCACATGTAAAGGAAAAAATCTGAAAACTAAGTGGTTTAATAACAAAATACCTACAAGTTTATACGAAACCTTGGGTGCTCGAGTTCAACTCGCACTTGGTTGGTTTTCTCCTATTCTATGTGGCAGCTTGTGTAACTTAATACTGTTCGAGGAAGGTAAAATAGCGCCTTCGTAGCAACTGGACAGATTCGCAACTGGACAGTTTCGCAGCTGGACAGATTAGCAACTGGACAGAGTATAGTCATGAAAATAAAAGTTTATAAACTATGCAACATAATAAATTTAAGAAGAGTTTATTCAAGGAAAGTATATATAACACAAAATCACAACCTGCTTTACTACCTATGTGATTTTTTAGTGCTCCGATTTAACTGAATTTTTCTTGTTTAAATATAACGCAGCAAAAGTACGTCAGTGAAGGGTCTGTTTTCACCCTGTATCTACATTCATACACAGAACTTTCCTCACGGCATTTTCCTCATTCCATGAATTTCCATAGTTAAAATAAAATCATGCCTGTATTTCCTCAAAGGTTTACGTACCCACATTTTGCCAGTTTGTATTGCAAAGTTGATGGCAATAGCCTCGCTTTAAACTGCAACATTTCAGACTAAAAGCTGCTTCTAAAAAATTTATAGGAAAACCCGACACTATAAATCTGACCTGGGAATCGAACCCAGATCCTCAGCAGTAGACGAACGAGGCAGTCAAATAATTTTAATCCATCTTAAAAGCCACAATCAGGTGTTTACCGATAACCGTGTCGTAATTAATGTTTACAAATCGTTGTATGTATCAATAATGAGTATTTGCTCAGATTGAGCCGGTCAAACAATAACCAGTGATTAGAGAGACTTGTTTGTATGAGAATGTGGTAAAACATGACGTTGGACGTTTGATGGCACATGGGAAGTAATCTTTAACAGCAGAGATGCAATACACGGTGTTAACGGACCTTTCACAAAGCCGTCGACCAAGCATTCTGTATGCTTAGTACGAGTGTCATACTAAAATTCGAGAAACGTCTTGATCGCGTTTACGTTCACGTTTACATCGTCGATAGTGACAATCTAGTGACTATAAGAAAGTGAGGACCGTTCGAAACGGTCCTACCCAACGGTCCCACATCGCTAACGTTTGCATGTATAACGCGAGTGCAAGTTACAATTTTGTCAGTATTGACAGCTCGAATACGAAACGCAGTCACTTGCGAGCGTGAAAATTTGTCACTTAAGATTTTGTGGTGAGAGCGTCGTGAGAGTGGTGAAATAACAAAGTAATTTAATTTAATATTATGAATAAAACTTACAATGGAATCTCGTATTATTTCGTTTGGAGAATGTTTGAGACTGCAAAAGCACAAAATAAGCGTAATTTAACGCCACAAAAACGTAAACACATTCACGTAAACAAAGATAGAGTGCTCCACTACAAGTCACTCGGGCATTTTTAGATCATTTGCTTAGATCTCCATGCCTAAAAAGTAACAAACTTCATAGATGGATCAAGGTCACTCTCTACACACCAAAAGATATAAATTACACTAACTGCTCCATTTATGTCACCAGCATTTCAAATTGGGACGGGCTAGTCTTTATTTTTAACAATAATATTCAAAACTGTATGCAAATCACAACACAAACTTTCGTCGTCTTCGTCTAACTTCGTTGTATAACCACCATTATTTGAATAGGCAGTCGCTTCTAATAAGAACACAAAATATGAATGTCTATTTATTTTGGCCGGTTACTAATGTACCTACGCAACACTTCTCACGGTGAATTAACGCGAAACGAATGAATGTATTATTAGATCTCACACTCGCAAGTTAACGATAGTCGATGCGTTTAAAAATATCACTCACAATATGTAGTTCTCACGTATTACGTTAGGTGGCGCTTACCCAGCGCCATACAAATTTTTGTAAACGTTAACGCGCTCGATACGTAAAAAAAACTCGCTCTAAGCACTCTGTACATCAAACTAAGTAACTACGCAAAAATTATCATTTTACGGTAGGACTCAATGAAACGCACTTTAAAATATTGTACTAATAACATTGAATAGTACAGGAGTCATGGAGGTATTCAAAGTAAAATTTTAACACCAAAAACTCAACAAATAAAAAAAAAAAACTTTTTTTATCTGTGTCTCTGTTTGTTTGTGCCGGCTAATCTCCGAAACGGCTGGACCGATATTGACGAGTCTTTCACTTGCAGACAGCTAATCTCATAAGAAATAACTTAGGCTACTTTTATTTTAGCAAAATAATTAAGGTTCCGTGCAAAAAAATATGAAAACCCTTGGAATTGTTAACAAAATCCGATTCAAATTGAGAAGTAATAATTTTATAATAATATCACGTGGACGTAGGACGCGGGCAACAGATGTAACAATCATACTTGCGTCTTTTGTAACTTTACTATCCACCTATCCCATAAACAAAACCTCTCTACACACCTTTTTATTCAAAACAAACTCAAATGATCCCGAAATAAGTTGTCAATTCCAATGACAGAGTTTTCGGCACTAATGTCTCAAATTACGCCACTTGTCCCAAGTTGGTGGCAATTAGGTAGGTTTTCAAGAGTTAGGCAAGTGGCGAGTCCTCTGAGAGCTAACTTAGTTGACAGTGCGCCTAACTAGACGTCTCGAAGGCCTGGATTATGCCAGTTGAAATTGTTCGGAGAAGTTTTAGCTAAGATTATATCGGCATGATCGATTCGAAGACGTACATATCTTCCAGCTGTTCTTCGATTTGTGCGGTTAAGATTTGAAGGAGGTAGGACCACCGATTCAGAAACGCTTACCTCAAATTCAGTACATTATTCCGAACCACACAGACATTTTTCATCGGTAATTATAGCAGTAATAGTCTAGTGGTGTGACGGCCAGACTGCCAAGTCAGAGGTTTCGAGTTCGAACCCAATTCACACACCTCTGATATTTCGGATTCATGTGTGTATTGTATAATTATTATCACTTGCTTCGGTGAAGGAAAAGTTCGTGAGGAAATCTGCAGCTTGCCTGAGAGATATTTCTTGACGGCATGTAAAGCCAAGTCAGAGGCCCAGGGGCGGCATAAAAACTGTGACACCAGGTTAGGCACTAACCACACGATAACGAAGAAGATCAGTAATTAAAAAAATATTTTTCAACACATTTGCGAGAAAACAGTACAATATGTAATGAAATAAACAGCGACCCCAAAAACCTCGAAAACGACACCCATGAAGAAAAATCTGAAAATATTCGTCGGCGCCATCTTGGATTTTCATTTTGACCTCATTTTCATTACCAGCGACCTCAAAAATCACGAAAACGACACCCATGAAGACAAAACCGATCATTGTCGTCGGCGCCATCTTGGATTTTCATTTGACCTCATTTTCATTATCAGCGACCCCAAAAACGATGAAAACGACACCCATGAAGAAAAAACCGAACATTTTCGTCGGCGCCATCTTGGATCTTCATTTTGACTTACTTAATAAAAAACAAACCGTACAGAATACGCACGGTGCTATACAACGGGGTACGCCCGGGGGGTGCGCCGCACTTTCCGTTGTATGGTGCGTTAACTTTCGAACAATGTATACAGACTTCGTAAATGCATTTTTTGAGCAAATGAGTTGAAAACAATGTTATTTCCTACAAAAGTGTACATGGTCAATAAGAACGGCAGATTTTTGTTTAATTAATGGTAGAGAAATATACATGAAGTGGTCTGCCGTTGAAAGACGACTAAAATGTCACGGTGTATAAGCAAGTTACTATACAATATAGACAACGTTTTTGTACTTTCAGTGTCTAGAATTAAGTTCTTGAGTTGTAACGTTGTTGTTTTAAACAAATTAGCTTGCTGTGACAGCGCGAAGTAGGTTACCAGCGGTATCTCCAAAAGTCTGTCTGAAAGAATCAATTACCCAGACAATAGATTTGGCAGACACTTTAAAAAAAGGTATATGCAGTTGAACCTTTGTAACTTTAAATTACTTACGTCATTTTAATTCTGATGGGCCAGAATCATCACACAGTGGGTCCCTGAAGACGGTCATCGTCACCGAGGCAAGCCTAAAAACGCCTGGCGTGACGATTTGGACCCGTTGCTGACTGAAAGCAAAACACCGAGAGGGTTGGGAAGGAATGAGGGGAGGCTTTTGCCCAGCAGTGGGACAGAATAGAATATACATAATAAAATTATCTGACGATTATATGCTGTTCTTACTTCAGAAGTTTGCAGAGAGCGGGCACCGGCTGACTCGACGGTACTCTTACGGATATGATCACTGCGGTATGAACGCAACTAAATCTAGCTACTAATGCAATCGTAAAATTAGTTATGGTTATCAAAAACCCGCTGTAACCACTAATCAGTTAATTTCTAAATACAAGCGCTTAACGTACTCACAATTATCGTTCTGTCTCTATCAGCATCAAAGAATTGACAGAAATAGAACGATATTTAATTTTTAAGTGCGTTTAGCGTTAAATAGTTAAAATTATTTGTGGGGCTAGCGTATCTAATACACTGATTCTACTCGTAAGTAACATTCAATGTGTTGAGCCAGTATGTCAAAAGTTAAGTGTACTGCCATTTTTTTTAAATGTACGTTACGTGACAGGTAGGTGACGCGGATAGAATATTTCAAGCTAACTTTGTTTACAGAAACACCGATAGCTGCGAGACGTGGCATATTAACTGACAGTTATACGTAAGTAAGTTATAGAAAACGGGCCTTAATTGAACATCGCAACTATAGTTTGTATCTACTTACGAACATTTTCAGGAAATTAATTTGTGTACTACAACAGGCTTTGAAACCAATAATAATCCAGGCAACGACTTTGAGCAAAACGACTTTTAACTTTATTGCTTTAACGTAACGTTTGTTTTAGTTTAACTTGGTAAGAAACCATCATAAAATGCAATGCTAGGGTAATTGTTTATAATGAATGTTGGGTGAATAGTCATTATAGTGTTCCAAGTATTGGCGTATAAAAAGAAACCTATATTTGTGCTCACGTGGCAGTATATTTTATTTACCATTATGGATTGGCTGACGTTCAAATTTTGTGTTTTAATTTGGGTAAGGACCTGCTTATATACCTCCTAACGTAGTTACCAAGCTAAAGTAGGCCGTACACATCATTCAATGTGGGTCCCGGATAACGACATCAAAGTCGAAGTCAAACTGTTCATTTAAATTAGGCCATTAAAAGGCTTTGAACTTAAACTTGAATACAATGGAAATAGAATTCGGAATTCAGAAAATATGACGTCGTAGCAGATCACAGAAATCTTAATAATAAGGCAATTGCCTATCGTTTATCAATTTTCTTACATATTACATTTTTAAATATGAAACACTATAAAAAACAAAACATTAAAAAATATAAAAAACAGTAGCCCACCAACGCTGGGAACAGGGTCCGAGCTGCCGGTGGTCAGGGCTCTTGAGAGAGCAACCTCCTAACAATACGTGACGTGGCCAGAAGTACTGCTTTCTGACGCAATTGAAGCAAATGCAATTGCCTTATTATTAAGATTTCTGTGTAGTAAATGGTGATGCTGGGAACAACGATGTCTTGATGCCAACAGACCAACAGACCCTCCATTAGGTGTGGACCATTCTGGTACACACCTAATGGAGGGTCTGTTGGTCTCTAATGGAGGCTCTAATGGAGGGGATTCGAAAGAAGAAAGGTAGGCTTTTACCCTGCAATGGTGTGACACAGGCTGGAAATAAATAATAACACATGTTGTGTAGGCCACTGCTGGACATACGCTTCTCTGTGTTTGCCAGAGAAGTTCTATGTAGCACGTTTAATGATATTTATTAAGATAACACGATGAATGATCTTGGAAAAATGACTGTGGCGAAACAATAAAGGATATTATATAGTTTGTCGAGTTTTGAGTTAGTGTAGTGTAATATAATTGTGACTTTACCGCGAGTGTAATATCATCATCATCATCATCATCATCATCAGCCTATTAATGTTCCCACTGCTGGGACACAGGCCTCCTCTCTATGAGAGTGTAATGTAGTACCTAGCTATTTATATGGACACAAGAACAAAGTGACTTCGCCTTAATAGACGCTAAGTAAACGCAATGGACGTGCTCTTAGATATAATTATACTTTTAGCAAATTAAGTTAGATTAAAATTGCTTATTAGCCTTATTAGGCTAGATTTTAATATAAAATATATATATATATATATAAGTAGTTTGTCGAAAAATAACGGACTATGTTAATGATGAGAGGAGCTCGTGGCTTTATAATAGCAGCCGTTCGGGTCGGTTTTCAGGTTAACCCCCCTTGCCTAGGCTGGTCTGTGGATGGGTGACTACCCATTACATAAAGACTTTCCTCCGTGTCTCGGAACGTTCACGTTACGCCGTTGGTCCCGGCTGTAATTTTTAGATCTTTGATAGTCATAACAGGTAGTCAGTGGCTCGAAAGCCTGACAACGAGTCTTATCATGAGTGTGGATTGTGGAGGTCAGATAGGCAGTTACCAGTTACTCCATAAATGGTGATATTCACAATTCAGCTGCATTCAGTTAGACTGGAAGCTGACTCCAACATACTTAGTTGGGAAAAGGCTAAGTAGGAGATGAATGTTGATGATCATAGATTAGACTCGAGGCTTGTACTGATAAATAAGACTGCACAAGTGCACTATTTTAAATTGAGTTGTATGACTTTTCTGAATACTCGTAGAACTCAAATAGATTAACCACCGTCGCGATATTTGTAGTTTTTATAGGGATAATAGACAACACCAAGTATTCCCTAACTTGACGATGTTAGTACCTCATCTATATAAATAAATAAAATTGAAGTTTCTGTTTGTAATTTCAAAATAACAGGTATTTGTCCGTCAGTCTATCTGTCTGTTCGTTCCGACTAAACTCCGAAACGGCTGGACCTATTTTGACGGGACTTTTACTGACAGATAGCGGTGGTTAGCCGGAACACATAGACAAACAGACACACAAAAATTAAAAAAAATGTGTTTGTTTTAAGTAGCGTTTCGTTTTTGAATTCACTGAAAATCTTTTATTTTGATATTACAAACAGATACTTAAATTTTATTTATTTGTATAGATTGAGGTATTCAGTCGGTTCAGTGATAACGTTTGCCTGGGATACCTGAAGCATTTAATGATTGTTCTATCGCCGTTTAAAACAATAGCATAGGTACCGTGCCGTGAAATCTAATAAAGTAATTGCCTACAATGTATTGAATAATTTACGTAAGTAATTGGCGAATGTGCTTCAAAATTGGCGTTTATGTAATTATGTACGTATGTTAGATATTAATTATGTACGTATGTTAGATATTAATCTGTGAACAATGTCCGCTTATCAGTTTGTTAAACTACCTAACTATGCGTTATTAACATGCTTTTCTTCCTTCCCGTTTTCAGAATTACTGGATGTATTTGAAAGTTCATATTTTCCTTGTTGTTTTATTGTGTTAAAAAAGTGCGGTAAAAATACTCTTAACGAAGCCGAAAGGCACTTGTTCTCCCCGTTATTGCGATCCTGCAACATAGACATATTAATTAAATAAAGAAGAAGAAATAAGAAGAAGAAAGAAAAATATTAATTTGGGACAAGCACAGGATCAACAAAAATAATAATGAAAAAACTAATCTAAAACTATATAATAACTATTATCTTTAAATAAAAACTGAAAAGAAAAAAACAAGTTCAGGAAACGGGACATATTGACTGCAACAATCGGGAACCATTTTGGATGTAGTGATTTTAGTCTAGATTATTTAATGGGTCCCGACTGTTGCAGTCAATATGTCCTGTTTCCTGAATTAGTTTTTTTCTTTTCAGTTTTTATTTAAAGATAATAATTATTCTTTACGCAGTCGGGTTTTTTAATTTTTTAAATTATTTTATTTTATTTTACACTTTTTAGTTACTTGCATACCATTTTAAAATCCTCATGATCCCTTTATCGAGCCGTTCAAGCTGTAGAGCGTGCCAAACATTTGAATTTGGCGCCAAATATCCGCCATTTTGTTTATTTTTTTATTTTGATATACCCAGTGTCACTCTCACAGTAAATACGAATCTAACGACACCTCTCAAGCTAAAATCCATCGAGCCGTTCAAGCCACAGAGCGTGCCAAACAATTATACATACATACATACATACTCTCGAAAAACATAACCCTCCTTCTGGCGCAGTCGGGTAAAAAAAGACCTGTGCGAGGCCAAAAAGGCTCCTATCTCAGCATGATGCTGCGGTTGATGAAAAACAAATACCTCAGCGCTGGTATTCTGATGTATCTGAATAAATCAACTTTACAGTTTCCTTTGTATGGAAATAACCACCAAAATAAATGAACAATTTGTAAATCAAGTATTGTTTGACTGTTTGTACATCTGTTTTGTACCACGATCTCAATTGTAAACGTAACTTATTTTGCTCTATGTGTCTCACGTCATAAGATTCAAAATTAAATTAATTATTCATTACAAAATGGCGTCGAAAATATGACGTTATACCTCGACGAATGCTTTTTTTACTTATTTACTTTTGTTGGGGAACGATTTATTTTGGGGTAGAAAATGACGTTTTAAGAGTTCCATTTTTTTTTCACTTTTACACTTCAAAAAAATATTGGAACTTTGACCTCCAATATCTCTGTAACTACATAATTGTGTAGAAGGTTCCAGAGTATATTCCAGTATAAAAAAATGTCACAATGACAGGGAGAACAAGTGCCTTTCGACTTCGTTAAGAGGATTTTTACACCCTTTATAGTGTTGCATGGTAATTTTGGCGCGTACTTTTGAACAGACTTAACAACGCCATCTTGTTTTTTCAATACAATTTCCACAGACAGTTTCACAAAGAATCATATCTCTAAGTGACCAATTTACTTCAAATACATTTTGATTTCCGATTTTAATTTGTTTTTTTTTTTGTTCTAGATATTATGTGTACCAAAATCAAGGTCACGATTAAGTAATTCTACAAATACAAGTGGTAAGTATTTTTTTTCCTAACGAATTGTGAACCCAGAGGTTTGAGCATATTATATTATTATCAGAATATTTTGAGAGTATCGAGCTCTGTTTTTTTACCTAATCACCATTCATATTGTTTTCAGATCAGTTGCGATCAGCTTGCTTGGAAGGTCAGCTTATGGTCCCTCCAGATCCGTGTAACACATGCATTTGTTTTTCCGGGCAAGTATATTGCACGAACCTTTCATGCCAAGGTAAGATGCAGACATACTTATTGTAAACTAGCTATTGCCCGCGACTTCGTTCGCGTGAAATTATTATAAAATATTACTTCCCTAATTAAATTTATTAATAAAATATATATATACAGGGTGTAAAAGACCTCATCACGAAGCCGTCAACCAAGCATTCTGTACATCAAACTAAGTAACTTTACGCAAAAATTATTGCTGGGAAACAACTTTTTTTTTGGGGTGAAAAATCATGTTTTGTGGTAGAACTCAATGTAACGCACTCAAAACAGTGTGCTGATGGATGGATTGAATAGTACGGGGGTCGTGGGGGTGTTTTAAGTAAAAATCATACATTTAAAACTTGTATTTAAAAAAAAATTGTCATAAAGTTGGAACTTTGACCATCAATATCTCCGTAACTAGAAGGTTCCCAGGTGTGGTGTAGAACAAAAAAATAAACGCAATGAAGAGGAGAACAAGTGCCTTTTGGCTTCGTTAAGAGGTGTTTTACACCCTTTTTAAATACATTTTTTCATTAATTACCTATTTATAATTAAAGTAAAAAGGATTTTCTTAACAATTTCAAGGATTTTTTATTTTGCACGGAAAAATAACCCTTTTTCTTAAATAAAAGTAACCTAACTTACTTCTTATAATATGAGCTATCTGCTAGTAAAAGTCAAAGATCAAACAGACAGACAGACGGAGAATAATGAAAAAAAAAAATTACCGTGCATACCTACTATGCATTCAGTAAAACGCTGTTATTTTGAAATAACAAACAGACTTACATTTCATTTATTTGTAAGACTAACATCATAAAAAAATTCTGTCAATTATGAAGCATTAAAAAAAACGGCAAATTGACTTTTATTTACAAACAAGGGTAAATGGACACATGGAAATTACTTTTTTGTTGCGGTAAAAAATTACGGTTTAAAATTAGGTCAGGACTCAATGTAACGAATACAAAACATTGTGCTGATAGATGCATTGAATAGTACAAGGGCCATATGGAGGTATTTCAAATACAGCTAAAATATTTAAAACCTACAATAACATTTGTATACAACCATAGCATCAACCATATGCAATGCAATGTGGTGTGCCGTCAGTAAAAAGAGTTCTAGATCTTGCAAAGTGATAAGCCAATGATTTGGGCAATCGTGAACCAGAATTTAGATAATAATGGTAAAATGTGCCTTTCAGAAAAAGAATGCATCAATGGTATGGAGTTACCTCAACCAGATGAGTGCAATAAATGTAAATGCCGACGGGGAAAAGTCACGTGTACCGACATGATCTGCATACCAGGTACGTTGGTTTAAATTTATTCTGCGCTGACGTCGCGTCGGTCAAGCGTACGTATACATAGTGCTGTATATAGCACCATACTGCGACGCTGTGGCGCGTTTGTTGCTACTGTTTTTCTCGCTAACGTACACGACTGACCTTGCGCGACCGACGTCAGCGTGGCAGGAATTCAGGACTTATGTCCGACTCGTCACTGATGCAGGGTGTATGTTACCATGGTACTACAGAGTAAGTGTACTCTCATCATCTGCCTAGCCTTTTCCCAACTATGTTGGGGTCGGCTTCCAGTCTAACCAGATGCAGCTAAATATCAGTATTTTACATGAAGCGAATGCCTATCTGACCTCCACAACTCAGTTAGTACTGGGGAATACGATACCCCTTGGTTAGACTTGTTGTCAGACTTTTTGCGCCACTGACTACCTAACGACTGTCAAAGATTTACAAATGACAGCCGGGACTTAACTTGGCTTAACGTGCTTTCCGAAGCACGGAGGAAACCCGGTATGTACTGGGTTGTCACCCATCCACAGACCAACCTAGGCAAGCACGGTTTAACCTAAAGATCAACCCGAGCGGCTGTTATTATTTTGGCACGAGCTCCTCAGAGTAAGTAGAGTAGAGTAGAGTAAGCTCGAGTAGAAAAATGATGAAAAAAGTAATAATACTAAGTATTCTAAGTATTACTTTTATCCTTATCGAAAGACTCAGACTGTATTGAAGAACTCGACAACAATTGTCGGGCAGTAGCTCACCAGACACTACACCCGTCTGGCCGGAGGATCCTCCCTTTTCTATGGAGGATGAAGAGCTATACACACTGTTCTTAACATCCTTATACGACGACTCAATGATTGTAATGTCCTGCCGACTGAATTTTGGTTACACCATGCTGCGGCCAATCTCAACGGTGATTAGCTGCGCATGCAGGAGATTTATCTTTGACTTTTGAGTGAGGCTGCCTTACGTTCTTAGGGTCCCGGGTTCGAATCCCGGTAGGGGAAAATGTTTGTGTGATGAGCATGGACATTTGTTTCCGAGTCATGGATGTTTATATTTATAATAAGTATGTATTTACAAAGAAAAAGTATCTATGTAGTATATCAACTATCTGGTGTCCACGACACAAGCCTCGTTGCTTAGTGTGGCACTAGATGGCGGTGTGTGTAATGTCCAGTGATATTTATTTATTTATCTTACTAGTCTTCCAAGTTCAAAGTTACATCTATTTATTTCAGGAGTTTCTCAATAGATCATTTGCATAATGCAGCAATAAGTTGCGCAGTCATAATCCTTCGAGCGATACATCGCGGTTTTATACAGCAGCAGTGGCGAAGGTTCCATACAACTCGATTCCTACCGGATTCATTTTGAAAAATGGCACTATCAGTGTATAGACAAATAATAAAATCACATTAACATTAAAGATACCTATGTATGTACACCGGCTTACCTATTTCATAAACTGACCCTTCGCTACTGTAAAGCAGTGTCAGTTTCAGTTGATCACGTTCAAGGTTTTCTTTTAAATACACGGGTTAAGGACACAAACTTAACATTGTCTTAACCATTGATCTGTTTAACTAAAGCCTAATGACACTGTTACTTATGTTCATGTTGAATGTGAACTCGGCTATCATTGTGCCGATTGTCATGACGGCCAATGGCCTTATAGCCAAGAGCCTCGACGACCGTCTTTCGAGGCTCTATTTAGGTGTTTGGATCAAAGGTCTGATTAAGAACGCAGTACTCCTCGATATGGCTCGCATTGTGAGGAGGTTCCTGTCTCTGGAGCCCTAACCACCGGTATCTTGGACCGTGCTCCGACACCAGCGGACCACAATTTTATATATACAGGGTGTAAAAGACCTCATCACGAAGCCGTCAAAAAAGCATTCTGTACATCAAACTAAGTAACTTTACGTCAAAAAGTTGGAACTTTGAGCCCCTATATCTCGGTAACTAGAAGGTTCCCAGGTATGATGTAGAACAAAAAAATGATCGCAATGATAAGGAAAACAACTGCCTTTCGTCTTCGTTAAGAGGTGTTTTACACCCTATATATATTTTGTAATATTTTTTTTTTGAAAAATGTGTAGATAAATAAATAAAGGATAATGTTACTTAATTTTTCAGCACCACAATGCACTGAAAATCATGTAACGTACCCCGCACAAAACAAATGCAACGCCTGCATATGCAAGGACGGCTTTCTATCATGCACTAGCAATGTTTGTATAGAGGAACCTATTACAAGTAAGATTAACCTAATATAATAAACTAGCTCATGTCATGGCTTCGCGAGTTCAATTATTGTCCCATAGGATCATACTACCGAAATCAAAAGTAGCCTATGTGTTAATCCAGAATATAAGCTATCTTGATACTAAAATTCATCCAAATCGGTTAAGCCGTTTGAGCGTGAAGGAGTAACAAACATACAAACTTTTGCCTTTATAATATTAAGTGTGATCAGAATATCACGCCTTAAATCCCCACAGCTGTTTTTTTTTTTTTTTGGGCAGGAGTGGGAAAGCCCCACCGGTCACCTCGACTATCTCACAGGAATATCTCTTGTGAGACAGTCGAGGTAGTGCCGAACTCGAACCGGCTAAAAACCACTCCTGCCTAGCCAGTGTTCCTCTAACATGATCAGAGACCTTTCTATCCAGTTTTTGGCTTGTTTTGCAATTGATTAGTAAGAGGCCGAAGAGACCTTGCTCTATACTCTAGTTTTACTTCTATTTATAAATTCTGTTTTTAAATGTTTCTATTTTTTATCATTTTTATGCTATTTTAATTCAATTATTAACTACGTTTATAATATAATTGTGTTTTATTATCAATTTAAAGCTGTTATTTTATTTTTCTTATATACTTCAACAACACTCAACCCATTTAGTAATGCCCTTATAAGTTCTTTTCTTCGTTAATGTGAGTTTCTTTACAAAATTTCGTTTTAAAAATGTTAATTTAGCTTATTTACTTATAATATATACACTATATATACACACATCAAAAGTATCTAGGGATCAACATATATTTTTGCAATAACTTTTCTCCTGATTGATATTAATTAAAATTTTCTTTAAGGATTCATCAAATAAAGTGTTTTCGTTTGTCACAGTAACGATAAACCAAGTCACCTTTGCATTAATAAAGAAATTTGCCATTTTCCTAATAAAGGGATTTTTGACATTTGAACCACTAACATTAAAGTTCGAAAAAAAGACTGAAATAACAGTTTTCTTTAAAATTTTATTGGGTAACTTAAACAATTAATAATCCGTGTTTCTACCGCGAACACTAACAACACAAGAACATCGGTTTGGCATACTCAAAATGAGTTCATCCAAATCACGCTGTGGAATGGCCGCCCATGTTCGTTGCAACAACAAAAAAAGGTCTTCTTGCGACTGGATACCCTCCATATTCGGCAGAGCTCTTCTCTGTAGCATATCCCATGCATGCTCAATCGGGTTCAAGTCTGGCGACTGAGCAGGCCAGGGCAGGACATTGATGTTAGCTGCGGCGAGAGTCTGTCTTACAACTCTTGCGGTGTGCGGTCGTGCATTATCATGCATTAACTGAAATAAGGGACCGATTTGCACTTGTAGAGGAACGATGACGTCTGATACAATCGTCTCAGCATAAATTTGAGCGTTGAGGTTGCCTCTGATCCAAATCAACTCAGTTCTTCCGCCGATCCAAATACCCGCCCATACCATGATGGTTCCACCACTATAAGGATGGACTTCCTGGCAGGATTTTAATCGCTGTTGGCGTCCAGGGGTTCTCCAGTGTCGTATACGTCTTGTATCCGGTCTCATACCAAAACGAGACTCATCAGAAAAGCACACGAAACGCCATTGTTCTTCTGCCCAATTTCTGTGTTCAAGAGCCCATTGATATCGAATCCTACGATTGTGCATTGCTATAGGTGGTACCCGTAGCGGTCTTCGGGAATGAAGGTTCACTTCATGCAAGCGGTTTCTGACTGTTTGGTCGCTAATTAAGTTCCCTGAAGAGTGATGAAGCCTCACGGCTAACATCATGGCGGTTATTGTTGGAGCTCTTCGAGTTGAGATTTGAATGTATCGGTCTTGTCTCCGTGTGGTGCAGCGATACCGTCCTCCATGGCGCTCAGCCACGGTACCAGTGCTTCGGTAACGTGTCCAAAGTCGACTGATAACACTCTGACTTGTATTCAGAGCTAAAGCTACAGTACGTTGCCGGGAACCAGCTTCTATCATTCCCACGGCTCTGAGCATTTCTTCCCTGCTTAAATGACGTCGCCGCTCCATAATAACGTTGGTTTTAATCAGTAGTAGGGAAACAGTAGCACTAATAATGTCTTCAATGCGTTGTATGTTTTTATAGGGAAAATATTGACAGCTTATTTTCATCTTTTACTCGAATTTGATTGAGAGTTCCTGATTCAAATTATGAAATGCACCAAAAAGGATCCATATAAATTTATAAAATCATAAATTTATTACAAAGCCACATCTCAATCTCAAGAAATCCGCATAAAAATGCTTGATCCCTAGACATTTTTGATGTGTGTATTTAATATATAATTAAATATTATTTCTCTTTTATTGGAAAGTTTATTTTGATGCCTAAATAATATTTTGATAATTGGCAGAATGGAGCTTCTGAACTTACATAGCGACTGCAGAGTTTTTCACCCAGTCTGACACAACTTGACGATACCACTAGAGTTGACTTACGTTCCAGCATAATTCCAGCCACTTTCTTATGAAAGTGACTCTGAATTACCGTTTTTCATTAAGCCAACCCTAGTGGTTCGCTCAATGCATCTGCAATCTGGTTGTGTCACACCGGTCATCACTGTGTACGCGGAAGTGGGCGCATCGACAACTTTAGCAATATGCTATTGATGCTCTAGCGAATGCGTCCCACTTCCTACGTATCGGGCATAAATCACTGAACGCATTGTGCGAGTGTTCCCCCAGATTGGCTCTGGTGCAGTTTATGCACACCACTGCTTCGCCTCTGTGCTTGTTTGGGCAGTCCACTCTAAGATGTGGACCGCCACAGTGGCTGCACAGGTCGGCCGGCTCCGTACATAGGTGCTTGCCGTGGCCGTACGATAAGCAGCGGGTGCACTGCACCAGAGGCGTCTGATCTTCGACGCGCACTCTCTGGAGGTCAATACGGAGCATGCCTCCTTTGAGTGCCCTCCTCCAGATTACTGGGGTGACACTCAGCACAATGCTGCTCACGTGTGGGTTACGGTTGCGAAATTTTATAGAGACTTTCTGTTCCTCGTCATCGGGCCGTGAAAGATCTCCCGGTTCTGGTTCTTAAGGGCTCTGAGCACTTCTTCGTCGCTGTGCACTAACAGCACGTCCCTAAGGACCAGAAGCGGGTTTCGATTTTTCACTTCCTCGACGACGAGGTTCTCTCCGGCCTTCTCCAATCGCGTTTTAATTTACGCCTCTCCTCCGTCGTTGCGCACCCCATGATGACCTTTTGGTCCTTGGCATTTCGGACTCTCTCGACGCGCACCCAGCCCTCCTTCGCGTCCACTGCTTTCCTCACTCTTTCGAGGATTTCCTCCCCCGTGTCCATCTCTTGAGTTGAGGTGACAACCACCGAGTGCAGCGTCGTTCGCTCCAGGGCCTGAGCCCCGGTGTGGCTCTTACTGACGGCCGCTACACTCGCGTAGGTTGTCTCCTCCACCTATTCCCTGCTGGCCAGACTGTCTCTAGGTCCGTTGAGTTTCTCGAAGTTGTCTCTTAACTCCGAGATGTGCTTCAAAGTGTTTAGGAGCTCAGTCTGGCCAGCAAGAACCTCGACGGAAATGTGATGGGGACTACGGTCAGCAGTGGGCACAGGTTCTGGTATAGCAATGGGTGCGGCAAGGGCCTTGTCTTGCTCCGACTCTTTGACCAGCTCATAAAGCCTGTTTATGGCTTTGATCACAGCAGTCTTGATTTCGGCCTTGAGGTTGCGGGAGTTGCCCAAGTTCAGCTTTGCCTTATTTAGGCAAGCTCTCGCCTCCTTAGTGCGACTGCGGCACTTCGCCTCAGGCTTATTGAGTGGTCTTGAGGCATCGATAGCAGCTCGGCGCGTCCCCGGAGTGGCAGGGCCCCCACGCGACGCAGAAGGAGTGTCTTTTCCGAAGGAGATTCTCCTCCTTGCGTCAGCAGGGGAAGGCATCGCTTGCTCCGCCGATCGCGGCGAGCCACTAGAGCCTTGGGTCCTCACGGTGCTAGATGGGGTGCGGAACATTTTGGTTTGGCAGCGGAAATAAAGCGGACCCCTGTAAAGGGGGGGACAGGTCAACTCTGTCTGCTCGGGAGAAGAGTAGTGTCAGATGAACACTGGATACTTCTGTGTGCCTGTAAAGGGGGGATGCACAGTAAGTTATAAACTAAAATCAGTAAAATTATTATATCTATTTATTAGTCTCCTATTCACAGAAGACTGTCACGATAAAATTACAAATTACAATTAAGTTTAATAAACAAAATATTAAAAGTTTTCAATATTGGTCAGTATGGTTAAAAACAAGCGGTCCCTACAAAACACTATTTACAGGCCTATAAATACTTAAGAAGCCAAATATAGAAAAAAAATAAATCCTCCAAAGCTGGTTGGGCAAAAGTACATATCTTTGGTTGTAAGCCGAAACTTAATGACTTTACTAAAATCGGTCAATGAATTTTATTGGTGTCCTGATAGAATGCTATATCACGGAAAATCCGTTTATAGTGTGAACGTCTGGTTATTTTTTTTTCTTTATCTAGTCATACACCTTTAGAAGGTCTGCACAGGTACTGCACAGAGTATTGCATACTTATTGTGATACATATTTGTTGTGATTCCATGACTATTTTACCTCATATTACTCCGCAGTTCCGATTTGATGATGCATTCGTTATGGAACATAGAATTTGTTATCGCATTTACAGAAGGTATTTTATGATATTAAAGAACCGGTTGTGAGTGTTTCTTTGAGACCTATGAATGAATGTTATGCTAATTGGACCATGGAAGTGTGTATGTGTTTTTTATTAGTGATCGATGGGTGGAATACTTAATTTTCTACTGTGGGTTTGAAGCGTAAATAGCTTTATTTGTCAGATCCTTCAAATGTTGGGAAATCTTCTTATGACTGTAATAACTTGATTACAAATCCCTTCAGTCATTTATAAATAGTCGCTTGTCTATTCTTCAATTTAAGCTTTTTGTTTTATCTTGTGTGCTTTAGTGCAATTTGCTAAATATATTTTCTTTCTTTCTTTTAATTGTTACAAAAGCCACAACAACAAAACCGAAGAAGAAGGAAAAATGTGTAGAGGGTAGTCAACTACCTGGACCGAATCAGTGTCTTGACTGCATTTGTCAAAACGGCAAAAAGAGGTGCAAAAATGTTTGTAATCCGGTCGCGGAAAGTCGTTTTGAAGGTAATGATTTTTACAACTTTAATATAGCTGTGCAGGTGGCTACTTGGTCGAATGAAATTTAAGCCCATCGACGCGCAAAGAAGGAGAATGTAAGGTCAGGGATATTAGTTTTTGGGCTAGCTCACCGTCCGTCCGTCTTATGACGATAGGCCGAGTCGACGGCGCGTTCGTGTTCCATGCGCGCCTCAAAAAGAGTCAGCAAAAGGAAGGGGTCCGCAAGGGCCGATGCCTGCCGGGGCTGCAGGACTGTTCGAAAGAGATACCGTGGCCCCGGAACACAAAGGGCGATGAAGGAACATGGATGGGTGTTAGTCAGTAAAAGTCTGACACTGCCTCCTGCTCCGCCCAGAGCGGGAGAAGTCATTTGATGATTTCACATCCGAAAAAAAAAGGGAAATTAATGCTTTCTTTTTTTATTGAAACACTGTGTTAACATTAATGCTATAGATGCAACGTGCCAAGACAACGACTCCCTTGTGAAAGCCAGCTTGAACAGATCACAGGTTTAGGTACCTAATATAAGTACACACAGTACTGTAGTTATATTTAACGTCACAATAGTTTACCAAGAATAGAATTAATTATTTTGACACCCAAGCGTAATTTTGCAAAATGCGGCACGTGTGAATTCACTGTGTACAATTGAAGCGGTCAATCTGTTGTGACACCATATTGAGTGTACGCAGCGCGCGCGTCAGCGGCGCGTGCTGCAGCAAGTTGGTCCACCAATCTATAAATTTTTATCGGTTATTGGTGCTTTGGTTTTTTTATTAGCCTGTACTTTCTCACTGCTTACAAAAGGGCTCCCCCAATTCCTTCCATGTGCTCTTTTACCGTGCCTCCTCCTCCGTAACTAGAAAGTTCCCAGGTATGGTGTAGACCAAAAAATGATCGATGCTGGTCTTACAGCTGCTAGGTTGAAATGGAACTGGGCTGGTCACATCTGCCGCATGTCGGAGGAGCAATGGGCAAAAATTACCATTCAGTGGACACCATAGCAGGAAACAACAACGCTGCAGGCCCAGAAGGAGATGGCGGGATGAGCTGGATTCTTTCACAAAGGATTGGCCTACAATCGATTGGCCTAGATCGCGAAATGTGGAAGGAGGGAAGGGAGGCTTTGCCTTGCAGTAGGACAATATAGGCTTAACACGTATGACGGCCATTTTCAATACCTTACTAACAGGTAACGGATGGTTCCTATATCTGTCTGTATGACATTTAGCTTACAGACGGTTAGAAACTAAACGTCACAGAAAAGCTTTCTTTGATTTTTCTATGAATTATGTGACAGGTAGATGACGCGGATAGGATATTTCAAGCTAGCTTTGTTTATAGAAATATCGATAGCTACAAGCATATTAACTAACAGTTATATGTAGCTGAGTTACAGAAAACGGCCGTATATGTATCAATTGACGTAAGTTATCGACAAGTTGATGCTAATCCTGTTGAAAGTGTTTGTATCAGGTTTGATTGGCTAATACCGGTAACATTTTCTAGGGTCCAAATGCGTCGTGGGTCAAGTAATACCAAAACCGGACAGCTGCAACACTTGCAAATGCGTCAATGGATACATAGTGTGTACGCACCACCAATGTGCTATAGTCTCAAGAAATGAACTCTTACCAGGTAAATATTTCACACTAGCTTCTGCCAGCGGCTTCACCCGCCTGAAGTCTGATAATTGTCCCATGGGATTTTACTACCGGGATAAAAAGTATCCTATGTGTTAATCCAGGTTATAAACTATCTGTCAAATCCGTTCAGTAGTTTTTGCGTGAAAGAGTAACTTCACACTCACAAACTTTCGCTTTTGTAATATTATTTATAAGCTTGACTGATATTATTTGAATCCTACTAGGATTGAACTTTTAGGACACATTTATAATGCCTGGGAGGACAAATGCGATGCTTTGGGTATTTTTTGCGATTTATCTAAAGCTTTCGATTGCGTTCTTCATGAAACATTAATCAGGAAACTACACCACTACGGAATCCGTAACGCCTCTCTGGATCTTCTTATTTCATATTTGAGTGATAGGATTCAGAGAGTTGATGTCAACGGGAAAAGATCTCCCGGATCCGTAGTAAGAATGGGGGTACCCCAGGGCTCAATTCTTGGTCCATTTTTGTTTCTTATTTACATAAATGACTTGCCTTACCTCATAAAGGATAATCATGACATAGTATTGTTTGCAGACGACACTTCTCTTTTATTTAAACTCAAACGTCAGCAGTTAGTTACGGATGATGTTAATAGCGCCCTGGCAAAAGTCGTTAATTGGTTTAATGTTAATTATTTACTCCTAAATGAGAAAAAAACTAAATGTATTAAGTTTACGATACCCCATGTAAGACAAGTGGAAACCACTGTACTAATTAAGAATGAAGAGTTGAAACCGGAAGATAGCACAGTGTTCCTAGGCATAACTTTGGATGCCAAGCTTCAGTGGGGCCAGCATATAGACAAATTGTCGAAAAAACTTAGCTCTGCAGCATACGCCGTTAGAAGAATTCGTGAGTTAACTGATTTAGAGACAGCCCGTTTAGTTTACTTTAGTTATTTCCATAGCATGATGTCGTACGGTATTCTCTTGTGGGGCAATGCCGCCGATATTCAGACAATAATTGTTTTGCAAAAAAGGCCAATTCGTTCAATTTATAAATTAAAACCCAGATACTCCCTCAGAGAAAAATTTAAAGAGATTAATATTCTTACTGTGCCTTCTCAGTTTATTTATGAAATCCTTTTGTACGCACACAAAAATATTAATTTGTTTAAAAAATACAGTGATATCCACAACATAAATACGAGGAACAAACACAAATTTGTTGTTCCTGTAACGAGGCTCAAAAAAATAGGGGGTACGTTCAGATGCCAATGTATACGTTTTTACAATAAACTTCCGAGCCAAATTCAAGCACTAAGCCTAAATAAATTCAAATCGTTAATAAAACGGAAGCTGTGCTTGAAAGCCTACTATCATGTTAACAACTATCTTGAAGATAAAAAGGCTTGGGATTAAGCTGCTCCAATGAAATTTGCTCTGTGAATGTCGAAATTTCGGACTTCGCTTGTTTATTATTAATTCCTTTCTTTTATACACTCTGACATTGAATGATTTGACATGAATACTTATTTCAGTATTTTTTTTTTTTTTTAACCTTTTGTATTTTATTTTATGTTACATTTACCTACTGACTTGACAGGAATATTTACGTATCTTACTTTTTATTATTATTGACATATGATTTTTGTGATTTTTATTGACATTGATTTTGTAAATTATTATTAATTTTATTTGATTATTGTGAATGTGGGGACCATGTGGGTTTAATTTTTATATATTTTTGTTTGTTTTCTTTTTTTTTCCCACAACTGTCTGGCAGTTTGAGTACTATAAGCGACCTACCCAAATGTCCTTTCTTTGGTATTGTTCGTCGTTTCGTTGAGCTCCTTGAGTTATAAGTCGACCTACACGATAACTGACAAATGCTTGCACTGACTGGACAGGTCCACTCAAATCTGTGTGGTTCTTTCTTCAAAAGACCATCTCAGACACTATTCTGCATAGTCCTCATGTGAATTGAGCAAAATTATGTCTGGACTTCAAAAGAGACTATGACCTCTGAGTTTGTTTCGGCTGTTTCTTCTCAGAGTAGTCAGGTACGAACCCGGGACCATCTAGTTTAAAAAAAAAATGACGTGTAAAAGTGTTTGTAAAAACCTACTTGCAAAATAAACATCATTTATCATTTATCATTTAACGCACTTAAATTATTGTGTTGATGGATGTATTGAATAGTACGAAGGTCGTGAAGGTGTTTAGAGTAAAAATTTTACATTAAGCACATGTATATAAAAAAATGTGAAAAAGTTGACCCTCAATATCTCCGTAACTAGAAGGTTCCCAGGTATGGTCTAAATCAAAAAAAAAAATCGTATTGACGGAAAAAACTAATGCTTCGACTTCGTTAAGGGTCTTTTTACAACGTTTATATGATTGTTGGTGCAGTTTGAATCAGAGAAGGCAGCTGCGGTTTGTGTGTCGGAGAATGATGGTGACTACAACCAAACCTGTACCACCTGTGCCTACATTCAAAGCAAATAAAGATCTGATTCTGATTCGGACTTTCCAGGAATACCATATGACCTTACTTAAAATTCAACAAACTTTTTCCACTATTTTAAATACTCAACATTTTAGGAAATATGAATAAAAAGCCTTAAGCCCGTACATTTACCATCCACTCCAGTCCATCCATCGCTCGTTACTTTTGTCATCATATACTCTTAATCCCATCCACATTCATACTCAAAACTTGGTATTCCTTAAAAGTAAAACAAGAAAATTTTAAATATTTTCCACCTCTATTACGTTTAAGAGAACCATACATCATATCATGTATTTTAAGTGAATCTGAATAGTCTGCTAAGTGCATACATATTTATGTAGCTGACTGTAAAAAAAATTGAACCTAAAAGGAAAAGTAAATAAATGGAATAGTATAGAAAAGTAAAAACAATATGTTTTGCAGTGATCATCAGATGCTAGATCGAGAGGTAAGCTTATGTTAGATATAATTTTGGTCTAATTTAGAGTGGAGTCAGAAATCGCGATATCGAGAATTTTGATAAGAAAGGTTTCGGACCTACCTTGAAAATAATCGTACTTACGATGACAGACACAACATAGTTATCAATAAATCTGACAACAGCTTCTTACAGGCCAGTACTTTTTACCAAAGGACCTAGTTTTAAAAACGCATGTCTGTCCACAGGACCGTCAGCTACAGGAGTAATGCCACTAGAAGAATGTCAAGAGGGTGACTACATCCCACCACCGCCGCCACCGAATGACTGCAATACATGCTACTGCAAGGACAACCATATTGTTTGTACTATGAACAGCTGTGAGGACCCTATTTCAGGTACTCCAGGGCTCTTAATGTGCACGTATTTCTACATCGTTCTCACATATATGTATGATCTCAACATGAATGATGTAACCAAGATTTTCTAACAATATTTTGATTGAAAAGAGTGTCCATGGAGTTTCTTGCCCATTCTTCTCCATTAGAGATCTACGCTTTGGAATGTGCAACTACAGTATCGGGGTCAGTGCAGCATGTCTTCTTCTACCATACTTCTCTATTGCTCGTCATATCAGTAGTCACTGTGTTCGATTAGAACTTACTGCTGACTTCTGAGCATTAAGTCCTGGGTTCGATTCCCGGGTCGGGAAAATTGGGATTTACATCAGGGGTTTTTTGTCTGAAAATCTTGAGTTTTGCACGATCGATGGCAATAGACCTCGCCACCTTTTACATGAGACTTAAACATTCTTGGCAGTACAGTTATATAGGTCTGCTTAACTCTCTAAGGACTACAGGCGTAATGTTATGTTATTTGCACTTAACAACTTGTATTGTCCTTACATTATCCCATTTAACTTTACAGGTTATAAAGGAAGACTAAAAGAGAAAAATGAAAAAACTAATCTGGAAATGTTTGACAAAAAAATCTCAGTAGAACCATTAATTAATATTTTGTACACAGAAAATGACAAAATACCACACAAATTAAAACACTCACATACTTACAACGGATTCCATCAAGAAATCAAAGTACACGCTAGTCATTTACCAAAAGATACAAATAAGTTGCTTAATGTTTTAGCAAATTTGCTAGATAATGAACCTTTAGCTAGTATTAGTCAAAAATTATTAACTTCAAATTCTGTCTCAATTAATCATGATTCAAAGAAACCATTTGATCATTCAGTAAATCAAACCAACCAACTGGGTGATGGAAACGTGTTATCAGCCCAGACAAGTAAACTTATTACTTCGGGCTCTCAGAGTAATGAAACAATTTTAGTTTTTCCTCACACGAAACCTTCCGATGATAAAGTTTCTCTATCTGTCTTGCCTCTAGAAAGCACACATGAACCGACTTGGAAAACAGCTCCTGATACGTTAGTTTATAATAATAGCAAACAAATCCTCTCGCTCCACAGTCAGGAAAAAAACGGCAAAGATTACTATGATAAACCTCAGGCAATGATTACGCCCATAGACTCGAATCAGATAATTCGTAATCCAGCAAAACTCGGTCCTCTAGGTCAGCACTATGGTTTGCAAACAAAACCTGCGCAAGACACGGCAGATACACCTAGTATACCTACTCAATCAATTTACCCGACATTAGATCCTAAACCAATTAATATAAACGATGGTAAAATTATCTATGCACCATTCTCTTCAGAAAATAAGCAGATCAAACTGGCTCCTTCTAGTTTTGTAGCTAATCATGATGATTTGCCACACCTTCGTCCGTTTCAATCGACTAAGCCTCGTCCTAATCATATTATCAACCGTATTTCGCCTACTCCAGTTCAGTTCAGACCTGAACTTTATCCAGATAACAATGTTGGTCAACAGAAACTATCTCAATATCAGTTTGCACCAATTCCTTTAAATTTATATCCTAATCAAGGTACTCCAGAACAGTTTCAGTCTAAACCTAAAGATATTCCTTCACTGCCTATAAATTACTATAATAATAAGGGTGTTCTGTTTCCATCTGAATACCTGAACAATCCAAATCCACCGATAGTATCTGCAAATCAATATAAATCACCGCAATTGGGGTTAAAACCTGCCCCAGGAAATTCATATCCTAATAATATACACTTGAACCCTGCTCCTACAAACCTACCGTATCAAAATAATCGTATATCTACTATAGATAATGAAGCCCCCCAATTCGAACCAAATTCAAAAGCCCATCACCCTGATGTTTTAAATCCATCACAAAATGAAGTTAAACCTAAACATAAACAACCAAATTCACCGCAGTTTCAGTGGATTCCTAATCCTTCTATCTTCTACAAAAATGAATATGAGGTGCCAAAAATAATTGAGGAAGACCCACTTTATACTCCTCCTGAGTCAGGCTTTGAGAAACTTCCACACAAAGTCCCTAATAAAAGTAAGAGAAATAATACCACCCATTCTCGTTATGAAAAACATGTCTCAGTCACTAATGTTTCTGAATATAATCCGAATGACCCCGATGAAGACTCACAGGAATTCGATTTAATTAAAAAAGTGGACCATTATTTAAATATACCCTATGTTCAACTAGATCCTAATTCGATTCAATCTTATTTAACTATACCTGGCCAACGACAAAATTACACACTACATCCTACAATGACTGAAATGAATAAATACGATCAACATGACTCTTGGAATATAACAAATAAACAGTTTGAAGAAGATTCACTTTTTCCTAGTAAAAGTAAACAAACAGATATTTCAACTAAACTAAAAGGAACTTATTCTGTATCGCCTAATATCTTTACTATTTATCTGCATAAGTCTCCATTGGTTTCCCTGCAAGATAATTTTGAAAAAGAGGGTTCTGAAGATCCTACACATCCAAAGATTAACTTGCCTTTAGAAAGCAAACACGAAACGACTTGGAATATTGTTTCAGCTCCTGATACGTTAGTTTATAATAATGGCATACAAAACCTCTCGCTCCACAGTCAGGAAGAAAACGGTAAAGATTACTATGATAAACGTCCGGCAATGATTACGCCCATTGACTCGAATCCGGTAATTCGTAATCCAGCTAAACTTGGTCCTCCTGGTCAGCACTATGGTTTGTCAACAAAACCTGCGCGAGAGACAGCAGATACACCTAGTGTACCTGCTCAATCAATTCACCCGACATTGCATCCTAAACCAATTAATATAAATGATGGTAAAATTATCTATGCACCATTCTCCCCAGAAATTAAACAGATCCAACCTGCTTCTTCTAGTTTTGTAGCTTATCATGATAAGTTGCCACACCTTCCATTTCAATCGACTAAGCCTCGTCCTAGTCATATTATCAACCATACTTCGCCTACTCCTGTTTTGAGCCCTGAACTTAATCCAGATAACATTGTTGGTCAACAGAAACCATCACAATATCAGTTTGCACCAAATCCTTCAAATGTCTATCCTAATCAAAATACTCCAGAACAGTTTCAGTTTAAACCTAAACGAATTTTCTCACTGCCTATAAATTACTATAATAATAAGGGTGTTCCGGTTCCACTGGTACCAAAGACTAACCATCATCTGCCTCCTCCTTCTCAAACCGGTCCTCCCGGAAATCAACATATACCAGGAGTGTTTGATGATCAGGGATCTAATGATGAATTACAATACTCACACGATGCTTATAAAGATCCCAGACAGTTCAAACCCCTTCACAAACTTCCTCCTAAATTGGAAATGTCACAGAATCATCAATTACCAGGAATGTTTGATGAGCGTAGACCTGCTGATGGTGTTCAAAACCCCTTCAATTTAACTGAAGATCTAAAACATCCAAAAGTTAAACTTAATAAATCCTCATATTTAGATCTACACAAATCAATGTTGAATGCTAAACAACCTAAAGAGTATTCTTCATTTCCAAAAGGTAACGTTCAGAATATTCCACACCCTAAATTGGAGCCTAACCAAAACCAACGTTTACCAGGGGTGTTCGGCGGTCGTGGATCCACCGATGGTTTACATTATACGACCAAATCTGCTAAACTACTTTTCCAACCAAAATATAATAATCTATATAAACCACAAAACTCTCCATTCAGACCTACTCAGAAACAAAATTTACCAGGGGTATTTGATGATCATGGATCCGCCAATGGCTTGCACTATCCATTCAACTTAGCAAAAACTCCTTTTAATCAAAAAAGTAACTTTTTTATACCAAGTAACTCTCTATTACTCCCCACCCAGAAACATAACCAACCAGAAGTATTTTATGATCAAGGATTTGCTGATGGTATTCAATATCCATCCAATTCTGCTGAAGGTTCTAAAAATTCAAAAGAAAACATACAAAAATCGTCTATCTTTCCATTTAGTATTCTTGATAATTCGACACCAGATACGTTTGGGGATCGTGGATCCATGGGTGGTAAATATCCATTTAATTTTGCTGAAGATCCTAAACTTCCTAAAGTTAAAACCCCTCATTCTCCACTTGGTTCTACCAAGCATTTACCAGGAACCTTTGACGAACGTGGTTCCGCTGATGGTTTTCAATATCTATCTCATTCTGATGAAAATCCTTTTGAACCAAAAAGCAACCAACAAAATTTTTCACATTCTCAATCGGGTCCCAACCAGAACCAGCACATGTCAGAACCGTTTGACGACCGTGGATCCGCAGATAGATTCCATTACTCATCCGATTCTGCTGAAGATCTTAAGCATCCAAACGATAATCCTGTCTCCACTCCTGAATCTAATTTTAAACAATCACAAAATCAAATCAAACCTTCATCACTGGACCAAATCTATCAATACATTTCTAAAAACTATTATGATAAAACGGAAAATGAGCCAACAAGTAATAATTACAATAGCAATGATCCTGTTAGACCTTGGATGTATCTTGATCATGATCAGTACAAACATTCATCTTTTGACAATCTACCAAATGGGGTACATAATATTCCTTGGTCATTAACGGAATATGATGACAAGGTTCTAAACACTGTTTCCTCCACCCGTCCACCAAGATTTGAACCTGATTACGATCAACCCATACCTTCCTCTTTTGATAATTTGTTTAATGGAATGCAGCACATGCCTAAGCCGGTACCTAATCAAGATAATAATGTATTAGGATCCAATGACGAACTTACAACTCCACAATCTGTATTTAAACCCGAACAAAACGAAAATATAGAATTATTTGATGAAGATAATCGTGTGCAAATAGAAATAGATAATTTCACGGATCTAATAAATTCCGATAGTATGCAAAATAATCTTGATCCCAGAAAAAAACCTGATAATATTCCAAATAGTTTACTCCCCACTGATCGTGGCAAATTTCCCGACTACTACGATAAACTGTATCCATTATTCATACATTTGAAAAAACGAAGTGATCTTTCTTATAATAATTCAGATTTGAGTATCATGGATGAACTTGAATTCCTTTTTGTATCGGCAATGTCGAGAATTGCCGATATTCTACTACAATCCACTACAATCAACTATAATCCATCAAAAGAACAAGACGATGATGCGCTAGTTGAAAACCAAGTAGTTCAAAAGCTATTTTCTTTGAAAAAACTAAAATCTAAATTAAATCAATTAACTGAAAACGATAATAGAATACTCAATTGGTTGAAGCGTATACTAATCAAACTTATCTCAACAAAAGATAATACTACTGAAACTAAAAATGAAATTGATTTGACTAAAATCTTCAGTTGGCCATCTAAATTAACGAGTAATAGAATAAAGACATCTACGGATAATATTCCTTTTAACGGCTTTGATCCAGAAATCGTAGAGAAAATTATGAATGATTTCAAAGAAGACACTCAAACTGTAATACCTACTCCACGTATTGTCGAGACTACAATTGACAATGACAATCGGATCCACTCTGTTACGACAGCAATAGAAGAAACCCAACAGCAAGATACAAAAAAATATCCAGAGGTTCATATAATATTACACCAACCCGATAATGGAGACGACGTGAACCTACCGCTATATATTGAAGCTGATGGCGAAGCAGGTCTAGCTTCCGATATGCGTTCCAAAGAGCCACCATTGCTTCCAATTATGTTTCCTCCCCGATTTAGACACAGACCACAAAATCAGAAAGAAGAATGTGGATATGGAACTCAATGGATTAGTAATTGTCACACTTGCTCTTGTTACTTTGGTCAAACAATGTGTTTGAGAATGCAAGATTGTAAACTGAGGCCTTTTGGTAAGTATTTTATTTATTTATTTTTTGGCAAATGCTATGAATTCGTTCTCCAATTTCTTTTAATGGAAATTACATTGCGCTTGTGTAAAGGGATTAAAATATTTTTTTTCATACAACTTTCACTTTTATAATTGTATAGTGCAACGGTAAAGTAACTTAGCTACTTTTTAGGTGAGCCGATGATATGCAAGCCCTATTCTCACTTCAAGATGGGTTGCTATACCTGTGAGTGCAATGGCGATGGCGTTGCTGAATGCGATGCCACAGACTGTGGCAAAGAACCGAAGGGAGAGCGTCAAGGTAAAAAAATATATACACACATCAAAAGTATCTAGGGATCAACATATATTTTTGCAATAACTTTTCTCCTGATTGATATTAATTAAAATTTTCTTTAAGGATTCATCAAATAAAGTGTTTTCGTTTGTCACAGTAACGATAAACCAAGTCACCTTTGCATTAATAAAGAAATTTGCCATTTTCCTAATAAAGGGATTTTTGACATTTGAACCACTAACATTAAAGTTCGAAAAAAAGACTGAAATAACAGTTTTCTTTAAAATTTTATTGGGTAACTTAAACAATTAATAATCCGTGTTTCTACCGCGAACACTAACAACACAAGAACATCGGTTTGGCATACTCAAAATGAGTTCATCCAAATCACGCTGTGGAATGGCCGCCCATGTTCGTTGCAACAACAAAAAAAGGTCTTCTTGCGACTGGATACCCTCCATATTCGGCAGAGCTCTTCTCTGTAGCATATCCCATGCATGCTCAATCGGGTTCAAGTCTGGCGACTGAGCAGGCCAGGGCAGGACATTGATGTTAGCTGCGGCGAGAGTCTGTCTTACAACTCTTGCGGTGTGCGGTCGTGCATTATCATGCATTAACTGAAATAAGGGACCGATTTGCACTTGTAGAGGAACGATGACGTCTGATACAATCGTCTCAGCATAAATTTGAGCGTTGAGGTTGCCTCTGATCCAAATCAACTCAGTTCTTCCGCCGATCCAAATACCCGCCCATACCATGATGGTTCCACCACTATAAGGATGGACTTCCTGGCAGGATTTTAATCGCTGTTGGCGTCCAGGGGTTCTCCAGTGTCGTATACGTCTTGTATCCGGTCTCATACCAAAACGAGACTCATCAGAAAAGCACACGAAACGCCATTGTTCTTCTGCCCAATTTCTGTGTTCAAGAGCCCATTGATATCGAATCCTACGATTGTGCATTGCTATAGGTGGTACCCGTAGCGGTCTTCGGGAATGAAGGTTCACTTCATGCAAGCGGTTTCTGACTGTTTGGTCGCTAATTAAGTTCCCTGAAGAGTGATGAAGCCTCACGGCTAACATCATGGCGGTTATTGTTGGAGCTCTTCGAGTTAAGATTTGAATGTATCGGTCTTGTCTCCGTGTGGTGCAGCGATACCGTCCTCCATGGCGCTCAGCCACGGTACCAGTGCTTCGGTAACGTGTCCAAAGTCGACTGATAACACTCTGACTTGTATTCAGAGCTAAAGCTACAGTACGTTGCCGGGAACCAGCTTCTATCATTCCCACGGCTCTGAGCATTTCTTCCCTGCTTAAATGACGTCGCCGCTCCATAATAACGTTGGTTTTAATCAGTAGTAGGGAAACAGTAGCACTAATAATGTCTTCAATGCGTTGTATGTTTTTATAGGGAAAATATTGACAGCTTATTTTCATCTTTTACTCGAATTTGATTGAGAGTTCCTGATTCAAATTATGAAATGCACCAAAAAGGATCCATATAAATTTATAAAATCATAAATTTATTACAAAGCCACATCTCAATCTCAAAAAATCCGCATAAAAATGCTTGATCCCTAGACATTTTTGATGTGTGTATATTTTGGTTAAATCATCGATCGATCGATCAACTTGCAGAAAATCACTCGTATTTTGTAGGAAATACAAAGTATTTTAATCTAATGAATGAGTGGAACACCGTGGACGCTCTGTGATTAATAGATAAGTAGGTTACGGCTAGAGATCGGTGCGAAGAAGCGCGCCGACCAGCGCTACAACAGTTAGCTGCATCAAATCGCCAGTAATAATTATATTATGCAATTCAATACTTTACGTCTTTATAGGAAGGCAATAGTTTTGAGAAAAGCGACGATTTGTCCATATTAGTTATTAAAGCATACCTAAATAGCTTTCTCACTCCAACTTCAGGTTCCCACGAGTTAGCTCTACCAATGTACCACGAATTCTTTGACAACAAAAAGACCGATGAAATCCTACAATACTATAAGTTCTACAAGATATTGCCTAAAGATTGTCCAAGACAAAATTCAGAGACGGAATACCCTACTTGTGAACGAGGCACTAGCTGGACCAGTAGCTGTCACAAATGTGAATGTAACGATAGAGGCAAACATGAATGCACTAAGATTAATGATTGTGTATTGGATTTCGATTCATACGGTAAGAAATTTTTCGCTCAAATATTACTGCTATAACGTCTAGTCGAAAACACAACAATGGTTTTTGAGGTAAATCTACAGTACCTTTAGTTATTTTCTAGTTATTTGGAAGTCAGTCTTCAAAGTTCTCCTAACCCCACGTCCTTAGCAAAAGGATCGATCGCTTCGAGGACACGGCGGTGCTCCGCCCACGCGGGGCACACCTCCACTGTGTGCTCCACCGTGTCCTCCGGTCGATCCTTGCAGTGGAAACACCCGTTTCCTCCCGCCCGATTTGGTGCAGGAACCTCCCGAAAACACCTTATGGATTACCCTTAGTTATATTAAGATGATGGCCTTCCATGAGCTCGTATAGCAATATTGCTTTAATCTTACTTTAGTACTAACTAGCTGATGCTCGCGGCTTCGCCCGCCCGCAAATTATATACTAAAACCTTCCTCTTGAATCACTCTATCTATTAAAAAAAAACCTGCATCAAAATAGGTTGCGTAGTTTTAAAGATTTACATCTTTAAAACCACGCAAACTATGCATACATAGGGACGGACAGACGCGGGCGACTTTGTTTTATAATATGTAGTGATAGTGACAACACAAGCACAGACGCCAGCTAAGCGCAAGCGCAGCTACTACAATCTGTCGAACTTTAATAGATTTTCAACTTGACAGTTTCGGGGAGCTTGATGTGCCGTCTGTACATTTCTTACATGTGAATCTTTCAAATATTTATTTTACTAACCATTTTGGATTAGAATACAACATTTTGGTCAACGACTGATTACAGGAAAGCCGGGTAGATGCAAGCCGAACTCAAAATTCTACCCAAGAACGAACAGCATGCGTTGTGTGAAATGTTTGTGCAATGATGAAGGGATCCCCTACTGTCCTGACGCTAACCTCAAGAAACTCTGAATTCTTTTCAAAGAGGGTGATGATGAAGAGTCTTCGATGATGATTGGCACACATTTTCGTACAAATTTTAACTGAATTCTTGTCGCCGGTATTGACGTCAAACATTATGTGTCAAAGAAACACTTTTATTTGAAAACTACTTTAAGTTTCAATAAGATGTTATTATAATATTGTTATTGCAATGTTTGCTTGAGAAAAGCACATACATTTAGTAAATTGATTATATTAAGGGTAAAAACTTAGATGTAAACAAGGCAGATAGACGGAAATTACGACAAACGCTATGACATGAACGGCCGCAACAGTCACGGACGTTTGAACTGACGTAGAAAATTAAAGAAGTTTTTGTTTTTTGAGCGACAAGCTTTATGTACTTACTAAGGGGTGTCTTATTATATATCCACATTCGATTCATTTTCGTCTAGCACCTATCTAAACATAGTACTTTTTTATCAAAAATGAGATTAATATCTGGCGCTTTTGTAAGCGTACGAGTATCTTAATTTTTACAGACATTTTCACTGACGAAATGAAAATGAATCGGTTGTGATTAAATTGCACTAGTAGTTAAATATAAAGGAGTGTAGTTTATACAACAACGACTATTTAGGCATTAGAATATAGTACTTAATAAATGACATAAAATAATTTACTTTTTAGAAACAAGCTTTTTGAAAACATAACTAATTTATCAAAATGACTACTGCTTTTGAAAATGGCGTCAGCCACACAATGTGGCGAATGCATAGTCTACCCTCGCTGATATACCGCAGGTATAAAGCCTAAGGCAGTGTCCTAACCAAAACCGTGTTGAGTTTGGAGATTCCAAACGCTTGATCACCTTGTTTGAAGATTACCTTTCGATTTTCTCAACATATCAGTGACATTATGAACGTAACGATACCTATTCCCGCCATCAATCGCTTTGGTTAGGAGGCAGCCTAAATGTTTAATATCAATTCGGGCGAGAAAAATGCTTTTGAAATCTGTTCACACTTTACACCAAGTAGCAGTTAACAATATTTTCGCTTACCAAGCTTAAAATTTGCGCCAACAATAAATATCGTTTTATAACACCTACCCACAAAGAAAATTCAAGCAAAACCATTGCAAAAGGCAACTTTAATTTACTAACGAGGTAGCCAATGGGCAATGGTGAGCAACTTTTATAAATAAAATATTCCAAGCCTGTAAAATAAAAGCCGTTGCTTTGGCCGTGTTCCCTTGAAACGTAATAAAAATGAATGTTTAATTCTTGCTCGGATGCAGTGCAAAACTACTCTTATACATTACACAGGGTTTGTTTGTCCGATTGTTTTGAAAATTTAAAAAAACGTGTGTGATTTTGTTCGTGGTGGCATGGCTTGCTAAACTAAATTTAATGTTACTGAGTCAATGACATAAGGTAGGAAAAGATTAAACACACCTAGACGCGTTGCAGGAGCTGTAAGCGTCGGAATCATCGCATTTTATAAATCTTCAAATGAAATAGTGTGGAACGCCGCGAACCTATCAGCGCCGAACGACCCGCATTTCAGTAAAATGCTGTAGGGTGTAGAGTATAGGGTGTGAATTCCACCAGTGCGCGTGGATGACGTCATCAAATCCGGCGCCCGTGCGGCGGAACAGAAATATTGTTAAAATAATGTAAAACCAAATCAGCCTATAACGAACCACGAACGAAGTAGAATGAGACAAGGGCAGTTGATGGTGAATATTCTGGTGTCTGTCTAATCCCAAGGTGTAAGGGCGACGAGACTCCGCTAAATGCAGCAAGCGACAAACCGTTGCATAAATAAGAAACGCTTTGGAAGTGAATGCAACACTTGGTGAACCTAGGCCTTTGAGCAGCAATGGAATTCTAAAGTCTTTAAGAGAAGAAGTGTGAATTAGTTTGAAGTATTTTCGGATTCATGTGCGTATTGTAAACTATAATTATCATTTACTTCGGTGAAGGAAAACATCGTGAGGAAACCACACCATTATGCCTGAGATATTTTTTTTACATGTAAACCCTAGTCAGAGGCCCATAGGCCGCATAAAGACTCTGACACTGGATTAGGCACTACCCACACGATAGAGGAAGAACATTAAATATACCAAGTGAACTCACGCGATATTCGCTAGCTAGGCACACGGTAGCAGATGTAACAAATAAATATAAATTTTTGCCCAGTAGACGACACGACAGCAGCAGTGGGAAACGCATTGCGGCGCTCACTACCAAATATATTTTTAGTGCACAGTGATAAATATAATGGTAAAACTCGGACAAATGGTGTGCCCAGGCAGTGCGCCCCCAGTTTTGTATGTGGAAAAATATTGCTTTTGCAGTCTTACTAATTGATTATTATGTAGTGAAAGTTACATAATTGTATTGAAAAGCTTCATATTTTTCAAATTCCCAGGTAAAGTATTATCTGGACCTGTGCCCGGTTGATGGCAATAGGCTTGTTCCCTGGCAATGGGAATTAAACATAACGTGCGAAATGTGGGTGTTCTATTAGGTACACCTCTGTGAAGGGTTCTTCGAGGAATTCAGGCATGATGTTATACAAGGTGTAAGCAGACCCTTTACGATGCCGTCAACCAAGCATTCTGTACGTCAAACTAAGAACTTTACGCAAAAAATATTGCTGGGAAACGATTTTCTTTTTGAGGTGAAAAATTACGTTTTAAGGTAGAACTCAATGTAACGCACTCAAAACATTGTGCTGATGGATGGATTGAATAGTCAAAGGGTCATGGAGGTTTTTAAAGTAAATCTACAAACTTAAAAACTAGTATTAAAAAAAAAACTTCCGAAAACGTTGGAACTTTGACCTCCTAACTAAGTAACTAGAAGGTTTCCACTTTCCCAGGTATGGTCTAGAACAAAAAAATGTCGCAATGACGATGAAAGAGCCTTTAACCGTTAAGGGTCAATTTACACCCTATAAGTAACAAACAACATTAAAAATGCTAATTTTAGCACTAAAAATACACTTAAACGACACAAATTAACAAGGTATGATTCAACCAGGTGTTGCTGAAATGAGGTGGAGCAATTTCATCAGTTTAATGAAACGGCGCCAGGCGGCGTAAGTGATGACGACTGGTAACGGCTGGCAGGAACTAATGGATTTTATTGCAAAGTGTAGTTTTTGTAGAAAAAACTAGTCTATACTATAATAATATATAATATACTTAGGTAGGTTCTTGGGGTCTGTGGGATGTGTGATTAGCATGGGCATTTGTTTCCGAGTCATGTATGTTTATATTTATAAGTATGTATTTACAAACAAAAAGTATCTATGTAGTAAATCAACTATCTGGTTCCCACGACACAAGCCTCGTTGCTTAGTGTGGCACTAGATGGCGTTGTGCGTTTTTTTTTTTGTAAGTAATACTTTTTCCATCAGGAATTTCTCAGTAGCAGCCAGAATGCTTGACAAAGTCAGGAAGCCAAATCATGTTTCTGATGTTGAATCTTCTGTCAAGTTAGTAGTGTTTTTCTCAAAAAAAATCTTGCCCACCATTTTCTTCCCTGACTGCCTCGTTGGTCATTCGCAGGCGCGACTGTTCAGCATGTGGTCCTGGGTTCGATTCCCAGGTCGGGCAAAGTGTTATTGGGTTTTTCCATCAGGAATTTTTCAGTAGCAGCCGCGCAGTCTGGATTTGTGCTTGGTTGATGGCCATAGGCTCGCCCCCTATTACATGGGACTTAAACATAACTGGCGAAATGTGGGTGCACTATTAGGTACACCCATACATTGTAGTCTTTGGGCTTACAAGCGTCATTATGACAGAACTACACCCCATTAACTACAAGAAAACCATTAGATCAATACGAAATTATTTTAATAACAAACGATTTATTAATTCACATCGAACAGAACGAAAATAAATCGTGATAAAGAGTAGCTTTTTTTTAATGTCCGATGACTTGTCGAACGCATTTCGCTTCTGTGAAACACATGTTGTTGGCTCCTTGTTCGTAGCCACCACAGAGACATAGGCTGCAATGCTGTTTCGGGTTGTGTATGAAGGTGCCTAGTGGGCACGTGACATTACCTGTGCATATAAACTTTATTTTATTACACAACAACAACAACAGCAACAAAAACATAACAACAACAACAAACAACAACATACAAACGTTTACATTTGTACTCTTTTTACGAAAATTACGCAGACGGAGGACACAGTTGTAATTTCTATGGAGAAGGAGTGCAGAAAGCTTATATTTTTATATCACAATGCATTAGAAATACATTAAATTAATTAAAAAAACACTTATTTTACACACACACACTGCTATGCGTTTTACACACATAATATAATATGGCTTGCATGAATTCAAGGTGGTATTTATTCTAACAGTTCTGTAGTACACACATAGTGGGCATTTTAGACCATTGGGCGACCACTATCAAGACAAATTGTCTTATTTAACTTGCCTGCGTGTGTGTATGACCAGATTTATGATAAGTGTACGAAGAAATCGTTAATTCATTGCTTTGTATGTTTGAAAAATTCTTATTATCCACCATTGTGGATTAAACTAATGCAATGAATGTTGTCGAACTGTCAAAATATAAGGCGCTGGCGAACATGTAACACGGCATACACCACAAAGAAAATATAAAGTTACTTACTGTAATCTGAAAAAGAAAATAAATTGATTATTAGAAAAGATATAATGTAAAGGTATGTATGTTGTAAAATTTCAACAATTGAGCTAAAATTACTCTGAACGGAATCAATTCTTGCCTTGGCGATGAATCGTAAACTTACCTATGAATCGACAAAACCTCAGCCATGTATGACATTTTCAAGTATCACCACCACCACGACTTTTGTAGATACAAGGAATTTATTTTTTGGGACAAGCCCCCCACACTGTTCCCAAACCACTGTAACTCCTGAAAGCCAGAATCAACAGTGGCGACAACCAGAAAAGCGCCGAGACAATGAAGCTCGACAAAGTCCCAGAGAATGAATTTAACTGTCTTGGATCCCGCAACGAAATTAATCAGAAAAGTATATGATATAAGGAAGTAATAATTATACAATACGCACATGAATCTGGAAAATCAGATGTGCGTGTCTTGGGTTTGATCTCGAGACCTAAGCTTTGGCAGTCCTACATCCGCGGTTGGGAGTCGCTGCGGTATAACACTGTATTTGTTGAATCGTTTTCACCTTTATTTCAATGTTATTATTAGTCAAAGTAACTACGCACCTTTACACATCTCGTCCTGTATGGAACAGTACCACTCCTTGACTGCACACTTGCATCCAGCACAGTACGGGAAGAAACCCATGTGGAATTCGTCTTGTGCATCGCAGTCCCTCTCTATAACATAAAATGGTATGAGAAACGAGGTTGAACACAACAATCGGCAAGTGTGCGCGCGGGATAAGAGATTCATACTGATCTAACAGTTGGCCGATAGTTTGGCGATAGTTTATTTTGAAGGCAAACGTATCGCCCGGCCGATACCAAAACGTTGTAATATGCGCACTAGCATAATAATAATAAATATCACTGGACATTACACAATGCGCCATCTAGTGCCACACTAAGCAACGAGGCTTGTGTCGTGGATACCAGATAGTTGGTAGGTGTAGTTGTTGTTGTTTTTGTTGTTGTTGTTGTTGGTGTGTTGTTGTTGTTGTTGTGTTGTGTTGTTGTTAAGTATCTATGTTAGCATAAATGTTCAATGCTCATACTGATCATCATGATAAACATCGGCCGACAGAAAGTCTGCAGTCTGCGGGGACTCTTACACCCGTATTTATAAATAAGTCAAAGCAAATTGATAACTTGAGTTAAAGTAATTACTTATGATACGATATTTACCCACCGGAGCAACTGGACAGATTCTTAGCTGGAGTTTAGTAATAGCTTGAAGTTAGAACTGTCAAAAGTTAGAATTCTCAAAAACATTCTTTGACGGTTCTTACTTCGTTTAAATTCATGTCTATTGCATAAAACGTTTGCTTAAAAATTACTTAAACTTAAGTAATTTCTTTAACTTGAGTATAGAGTATAAATACTCAGGTTAATCTTTGCTTGCGCCTTGTGGGAATTGTGTGTTGTCAGTTGTCATTCGTAGTTCCCATGCGGCGGTATAGGTGTCGCCTCATTTCTTTTAAATCGACCTAAAAATCTTAAATGCTCGTACACAGCTGAAGAAACATGAAAGTTGGCTCTTAGAATTTTATTCAAAGTAAATCTTTTTGGGAACTATTTTCTCAAGGAGAAGGAGACGGCTGACAAAGAACAATTTTCTGTTTTGAAAACCGAAGAACATTCAATTCATTGAAGTTAAGGGTTATTATTTGATAACAACAATGCCTCTTGCAATGCAATAATGTGCTACTCGTAACATAATTCTGTCTGAAATGATCTTTATAAACTTTTGAAATTTAAACATACAATTTACACTTCACTGTGGGCGTGTAAATCTAATAGGCCTGAATTCCTGTTGCGCTGACGTCGGTCGCGTACGTCGGTCGCGCGTACGAGTATACATTGTGTTCTATATAGCACCATACTGCGACGCTGACGTCAGCGGCGCGTATTTGCTACTGTTTTTCTCGACACCGACCGTCAGCGTGACAAGAATTCAGGCCTTAGATGTTATGTTCTGGTTTTGTTTCGTTCTACAAAAACCTAACTTGATCTCAAGACCCACCTTGACAAAGAGCTAGTTCTTTTCGTGTGCATATCCACTTGCCGTGTTTGGAACACGTGCAGGTGACGCACCTGGTAGGGTACCCAATATCTCCAGGCGTGCATACTTCATACACATCAAGATCATCTGAAATATTACGATTTTAAAAGAAAATGGTATGATCAACCTGTGGTACTCAATCTTTCTAAAAAAAGACAACACATAGTTTTTTTTTAATTTAAAAGTTTGCAAGAACTACGATTCAATGTATGAAGAACAAAATAGTTACGAAATGGGACTTATGTACTGCTATTTATATATATTAATATTAGCAGTATGTAATATATATATATATATATATTATAAAAATAAAAATAATAAACGACAATAATATATGACATTTGTCAAAAGACCGATGGTCGATTGAGTAAGCGAGTTCTTTGCTTTAATATAATAATTTACCTGGATCTTTTTGGTTAGCTATATCTGAAAAAAAATACATTCAATAATGTAAATGAAATATTTGTCGAAATTATCATTAGTTAAAGTTAAAATCAAATAAGTATTTAAAAAGGGTTAAGATGCCTAGCACGGACGCGTGGATTATCTAAACTAATGTAAATTCGAATGATTTGTAAACTGAAAACAGTTAAGCGCATTATTATCTATGGGTAGGTTATACTGATTGTGCTTGTCGCATTTTAAAGCAAAATGCTTTTGACTCAAAAAATAAAATAAATAAATAAATATTGCTGAACATTACACACAGCATTACACCATCTAGTGCCACATTAAGCAACGAGGCTTGTGTCGTGGACACCAGATAGTTGATATACTACATGGATACTTTTTGTTTGTAAATACATACTTATCATACATATAAACATCCATGACTCGGAAACAAATGTCCATGCTCATCACACAAACATTCGCTCGAAAAATCTTTAGAACGAAAATTATATTTTTCCCCACGCGTTTTAGCTAAGGGGCCATTCTTTAGAGGTTTTTTTAGGCCACTTTAATAACCCCCCCCGCCGAGTTTTTATCAGAACTGATAGTTCTAGAAACTTAAAAAAAAAACGCATTATTTCACTAAAATCACTTGCTATTGTTTTAAATTCATGATTGGTACACATATTTTACACATCAACATTAAATTTATTTTTTCGTTCGAAGACGTAATACACGCGATAAGTCGTGATTGTTTCTAACCCCATCCCCAACCAAGATATTTTATTTTTTTCCTTATAAATCTGAAAATAAATAGTAAGAAATCAAAAACCTTTAGAATATTTGCAGAAATTCAGCAAACACAAAGCAAGTCCATTGTGCAAACAGAAGCAGTTTCTACAAAATCGGTTGTTGTCCGGACTGAAGAACGTGAAAGGCACACAGAATGGATGCTTCTTCTTCTCCATGTTTACTCTATTGCCCCCTCTTACTCTATTAACTGCAATGATGGAGAAATCTATTTAAATAACAATCAATTACCGCCAAGAAACTTAAAACATAAAATGTTTTTTTCTGAGGTTCTCAAAAAAACATTTCGTAGTCATAGGTACATAGATTCGTGGCCGATGTTTTTTTTTTAATATTGATTTCAGGTCAAAATATCCTCCCGTCCGTTACTAAATCTCCAGGAGATTTATGTCAATTGTTTAACTATTGTGTCTACTAATTAGTCGAGCTGTATGAAATAAAAAAAATCGGGTTTAATACGGACTATTGGTTTTGTCCAACTCATCCTAAAATCTTCTAGGAGGTCAGCCGCGACGCGTTCTGGCTGTGTGGGGACTCCACAAACTGGTCATTTTGGGCCACAGTTCATTGGGTTTGCGTCAGACGAGGCCAGCCCACTTCAGCTTAGCGGTTTTAGAAGCGAATATTTTATCAACCATTGATTTAAGAATAAAAGTATTTTAGGAACCTCGATAACATATTTGAAGAGCTGTCGATAAATATATATATATATTGTCGGTAATGGCGGACCGACAGACGGACAGGATGAATCTATCAAAGGGTTCCGTGGTAAAACAAATGCCTTTCGTGCCTTCGTTAGGGTCTTTTTACACCCATTATTATTAAGTTGTGTAGCAATACTTACGCGTGATTTCATAGGAGGTAAGATCAATGTCATCATTGCACGGTATGATAGTGCAAACCTTCCGTCCATACAGACAAATGCAGGAGCTGCACGCGTCTTCAGGTTGCAGGTGTTCGTATTCCACGCAGTTCTCTTGTTTTAGCATCCGTACCGCGTTTTTTTGGTCTCCTCTCCCAAATGACCACTTCCATGGAGCTATAAACAAAAATAATGGAAGAAATTGAGATATTCCTCAGAGCGGATCAATTTTTAAGCGCAACTAAATTATTCCTCGAAGCGCAACTATTAGTTGCGCTCACAAATTCAATTTCAAAATTATCTATTTATTCAAAGCGCAACCATGATGAAAAACAGAGAGGAGTATGATGTATTCATTGATGAATATCCCGTTTTCTTGGCTTCGGGAAGCTACTGAGAAATCCTTGATTGAATTGGCTTACACTGTACCTAAAGGGTTATTCAGGGCAAAGACGGTGGTTGGTGATCAGTTGTAATGTCTACCACGTGGTTTTGAACACTTCCATAGAAGCTAGGCCATAGCAACTGTTCGTGACCGTGACAGATACTACGGCTTCTCCGTCTGATTAACCCATAATTAAGGGAGATTTTTGCATTTTTGTAGATAGTAGAGCGCCAAGACGACTCATGTAAAGTGAGCCTCTCCCAACCGGTCTGTTATTCTGTTGTTCCCAATCTTTGAAAATCAGCAACTTGATACATTGAAAGAAAAGCGCCAAATGCGGAAAGAGAGACCTAAGCCCTCCTATACCTACACCTAGAACTCTACCAGTCAAGTCTACTGCTTCAGTTGTGACCGGGTATTTAAGAGCAAATTCGGTCTGGCCGGCCATTTACATGCATGGAAATAGTTTCAAAGGGTCGCTGTTACCGAAATCGGTAAGGAGGACTTACGGCTGACACTTGGTCGGCTCAAACCGACATGTCGTGACTGCCTTAACTAATTAAGGCAGTCACCACATGTCGGCTTGAGCCGTTCAAGTGTCAGCTGTTTGTCACGTTTAATTCGGCGCGGTGTCGATTTTGATGAAAATTGGCTCAAATGTGAATAAGACCTGGGTATGGGTAAGGATATATTTAAGGATACTTTTTATTCTGGTTGTAAAGCCTTGTGGGATAATTTTCGACCTTCTTGCGGGCGGAGCTGCTGGCAAAAGCTATAGTATTGTATATTTTCTTACCTCTGGTTATTAGTCCCCGTCTATTACATTTTTTGTGGGTGCAAATAAGGCGTGCCTTGCTACACACACACTTATTGCACCCATCTTCTGCAAGCGTCACTTCACCCTCGTTACAGACATTTTCTCTGGCAATAAGATGTTCTGGGAATAACAGACCTTGGTTTCAGATCAAAGAATTCGTTTCCCATTGATTTTTTTTTCGTAAGGGTAAAATAGTTACATACCTAACTTAATGAGTACAGGATGGTATGCACATTGAGGCACATCATTATCATGTATTTATTTTTATTCTGAAAACCCCCACATAATTTTTTTTTAAAATCTGCTGTTTCATACGTTTTCACCGCGTAGACATTGAACTTTTGTAGGAAACAGTAGATTTTATTAGTAATATTTATATGTGGCTGACATGTTTTTTTTTCAGAATGTTGTACTGAGTTCATGTTATTCGTTTGTGCGTCGAAGTTTTCCACCTTGTAAATTAAAAATTGTAATCTATGGAAAATGCAATGGGGAGTCCCATTGCATTTTCCACAGACTACAATTTTACGTACTGATGGCAAACGGTAACAGCTGTAGTCAGGGAAAAATCAATTAAATTAACAAAATAAACTAAAACTAACACAACAAAACTCTTATTTTTTCCACTTAAAGAGAATTAATAGCACGAAAAAATTAAATATATTTTCTTCAAAAACTCATTTTTGTTGGCTCGCTTTTTACATCACGCGCAACTTGTACGAGCGTTGACGCGCTTATAAGCTCGTATAAAGTGCTAGCTGCAGGAGATGCACCGCGTGCCACCGCCGCGTGCGCAAACACGCGGTATTCCGCGTGTTTGCGCGCCTGTGTAATGAGTGTTAAAGAGTTCTAGCACTAGCACATGAGATAAGCACTAAATCTAGTGCGCATCCAAATAGGTCGCTGCAAGCACAATTCGGAAAAAAATGGGCATTCAACATCCTTCCGACACTTAGTGTGGATGCGGTTCTCGCAACCAGAACGTTGCGCACTTGGAGTATCAAAAGCATTCAGTATTTGCACGTTCCGGACATGCATGCTTCACTCTAGGCCGCATCATCGCTTCACATCAGGCGAGTTACGTCTAAACGCAAGCCTATATAAAAAACCGCCACTGACGCAAAAATTGTGTGACAGGCAGACACACGAGTTATTCGAGAATATTTGGGTTCCGTTTTCATTCAGACGTTAGGAACTATAACAAAATTAACAGTCGCTCGAGTGATCCATTCACTCAAAGCCTACGGCCCGAATTCCTGCTACGCTAATGTCGGTCGCTTACGTCGGTCGCGCGTACGGGCATACATTGCATTCTATATAGCACAATACTGCGATATATCTCGCTGACTTACGCGACCGACCGCGCGCGACCGACGTCAGCGTAGCAGGAATTCTGGCCTTAGATATCGGATTTATACATACCATCTAAGCAGGCGCGATTGGTGCAGTAGTCTTGGCCTCCCTCACAGAGACAATAGTTACAGCCATCAGGCAATCTGGTCTTATGACCTTCGACGCAACCATCTACTTTACTTTTTAAAATCGCTGAAATAAAATAAAATTCCAGTATCACAGTCGGAAAAATAACATTGTTCTTCGTAATTTTACGTCATTTTTTACCTTGTTATGCTCATTTTATACAACTGCCATAAAATGACATAATTAAGTGATGGAAAACTCAGCCGAGAGCGTATTTTTTTTTAGTCAAGTAATTTCGGTTCCATTAATATTTTACGTCGCGTCGTCACAAACGTAAAATGCGCTCAACTACAGTATGAAACCGAAGTTACGTGACTCACATAATTACCCTCGTTTGGCCTCACCCTTAAGGTCGGTTTCGGCCAAAAAGGAGAATGCACATGTCATTATACCCCCACTCTACTGCAGTGCTGCAACCAAATGGTTTTTATGTAAACAGTGATAGAAAATTCTTTCGTTGATCAATCCAAAATCAAAAATCAAGAATATCGAGAAAATAATGCCCTTGCTCTGATTCCGTTCGTTTAGTTCTAGGATTCATAAAAATAAGATTTTTATTGGTTGGTAATAGCAGTTCAAAAGGGTAATCTCTGGGTATTGTAAGCCTTATCAAGTGTTTGGTTAATTACCTTGTCATATTATACTGTTGCAGATGACATAGTCACGTTACAAACATTTCAACATTTACAGCGGGTTCCCACGTATGAAACTAATGTTAGTGATAATCTACAAGAATATTTTAATCATTTAATTATTTATTTATTTATTTATTAAAACTTTATGCACATAATGTACAAAGGCGGACTTAATGCCTTGGGCATTTTCTACCAGTCCACCTTAGGGTGATACAGAGACAAAACAGTAGGAGCAAGTACAGAAAATTTTCAAGAAAAAAAAAAACAATATATATTTAGAAATAATAAAATAAAACAATATATACATACATACAAACAAAATATACAAAGTGAAGAGAGATTAAAATACAACGATGATGAAAAACTACTAATTAATTATGGGACAAGTCTGCCAACTTATTATGTAGGTGTTCGCGAGCTTGCACTTTAAATATGAGTCGACTGGTTGCCATCCTGATATTCAGAGGAAGCGCATTCCAAAGGAAAACCGCCTGGACAGGAAAAGAAGACTTAAGAAAACCAGAGCGGTGAGTAGGACATCGTAGAAGACGATTATTGGAAGAACGAAGATTCTTGCTGTGCTCAGAGCATAAATATTGGAAGTGAGAAGTCAGATAAGAAGGAGAAGTGGGTTTATCTAGAAGGGAAAACAAAGTTGTCAACGCCCTTAACGCTCTGCGCTGTCTGATGGGTAACCATTTTAAGCGTGACCGATGTGCGGACACGACACAATTATGTGCTGATGCCTAGATAATGAATAATAACCAAGTAATAAAAACAAAAAATGAAATATCTTTCGCTTTTGTCATTATTGTTATTATTTGGGTCGAGTAGGTTGAAGGTTTCTACTGGCTAGCTGATTTTTTTTTTTTCGAGATTTCGGTGGTGGTCCAATTGAGAAAGATGTTTAGTTTGATGGTTTAAATCCTACTCTAAAATATGACCACATCGGCTTCGGTCAAAAATTGTCCTTCGGTCGGACACTACCAATAAAATGGAACCTAACATACCTAACTGTCGAAATGTGGGTGTACTGTACATATCTGCATACCCCCTCAGACATACGTGATGTTATGTTATGATGTTGTGAAAACAACAAATATCCAAGCGATTGCAGCAATCAAAACCGATTTGCTGTCTATAATTCAAGAGTTCCATTGTATATCTCCGAAGATCACCATCAGATCTTCACCAAATTTAAACGGGACCACAAAGTAATTTTCTTCCAAACAAAAAAAGAATCATCGAAATCGGTTCACAAATGGCGAAAAAACTGCTGAAAATACACACACAAAAAAAAAATCTGATGAATTGATAACCTCTTTTTGGAAGTCGGTTAAAAAACAATTGAGCTTGCTCTTGTATGCAGCATTTTTTAAATTAGTTGCTCAAGTCTTTCTGCATAATGTTTAAATGACAAAGTTCTAAGCAAGGACAAAAAGGGCCTAACGTACCTGTGGCGGAGTACATCTTCTAATATATAAAAATCTCGTGTCACAGTGTTTGTTATCGAACTCCTATAAAGTACAAAATAGGTACTAACACTTGGAATACCAAGTGTTAGTACCTATTTTGCTCAAACTTCTAAAATCTCTCTTGGTCCAGCCATCCTGACTCTGACAATTTTTTTGTGTATATTTGGTAGACGTCTGAGAATAGGTCGTAGGCTATTTTGTATTTTTTTCTTACACTTTTAAATTTCCACGCGAACGAAGTCCCGGGCAGCAGCTAGTAAACTTATAATTAACTAACTGTGTAGCAGCTTGGATTTAGGTACGCCGGTAATTTGTGTTTTATTATACTTAATTTGATCAATACTTACGTATTGTAATCTTCAGTGCAGAACTCAGCTCTCCTAAGAGCTACCTTCAATGTAAGCCCTTGTTTGTGAACGTGAATAATGTGAACTGGATCACAATAAAAGTGCTAAAACACGAAATATAATGTAACGTTTTTTCCGATGGCATTAATTCGGACTAACTTCATACTTTTTTTGGCTCTATAGCCTATTTACTATGGGCTAGGGGCTCAACAAATGTTTATGATCATGATCTGATGTTCCGGCCTACTCCCAGGGAAAAAATATGAGTTAAAATGTGTGTGTCATTAATGGCTTATCGATTAAACAATACTTACTTGTGATAAACAAACTTGTGTTCTGTAGTGGACGGAGGGGCGCTGCAGTGACTATCATCGTCTTTGTGTACTTTGTATTTAAAAAATATAAATATTGCACACAACAATAAAAAAATAAAGTTCCTTCATCTACTAATCATTTAGTGAAATAAAAAGTACAGTGGATAAAGATTTAACACGTAGAAAGACTGTTTAAATACTGGACTTGTAAACAAATGTTGTTTCCTCAAGGGGCGAGTGTATTTGTGATTCAGACGTAAATACTGAAGCAAGAAGCCACAAGGAAATGACTTTCTACAACAAGCCTTCATTAGTCATATTTTTTTTTAGTTATCTACCCAATCTTATACAAAAAATGACTCCATAAATCTGGCTATTAAGCTGGCAAATTTTTTAACAGATTGCAGCTTCAGCGACTCAGTAATACCTAAGACTATTACTATTTACAACGCCATCTAGGGACTCCTAGATGGCGTTGCCATGATGCCTAGATGGCGTTGCGTTGCCATTGCCACGTTGGCGATGCCATTTAGTATCTAGGCCGACTGGCCTAGATACTAAATGGCATCGATATTACTACGATATTATGATTTGATATACATATTTATTTTGCAAAAAACATGAGTAGGTATGTACAGGTCTTATAAATAAATGAAAAGTAGCTACATGTTTTGCCCATTTAGGAATGGCGTACAAAAAAATGTTTGGCTTAAACCATTATAAGCCATACCTTTTATAAAACTCTTCGCTGCCAAAAGAACAAAGTTTTACACAACATATCAAAGACAAAGTCTATGCCGACGAAAAGTCTCTCGTCGCGTCGTCTCGTTTGAAAATTCCGCCAAAATGAAATTAGAAATTGAAGGACCGCCTTTTACCATAAGAAAAGTTATCAGGCAAGGTGACCCGCTCTCACCTAAAGGGTGTAAAAAACCTCTTAACGAAGCCGAAAAACACTTTCCGTCATTGCGATATTTTTTTTGTTCTACACCGTACCTGGGAACCTTCTAGTTACGGAGTTATTGTGGGTCAAATTTTCGACTTTTTGAAAAGTTTTTTTTTTAATACTAGTTTTTTTTTTAAATACCAGTATGTTACATGGAGCGACTAGGAATATCTGACCTCCACAACCCAGTTAGTACTGGGTTTATACGATACTCATTGGTAAGACTGGTTGTCAGACTTTTTGGGCCACTGTTGAAGATCTACAATTGACAGCCGGGGCCAACGGTTTAACGTGCTTTCCGAGGCACAGAAGAAACTCGGTATGTAATGGGTGGTTACCCATCCACAGACTAATCTAGGCAAGCACGGCTTAACCTAACGATTGATTCGAGCGGCTGTTATTATTTAGCCACGAGCTCCAATGAATTAAATTAATGTAATGCTAATAATTATGTTTTTGTTACAATTACGATGGATCAAGTTTATAATTATGTAGTAGTAGAATGAAAGGCTTTTTTTATTTTATTTTATTTACTTGTATTGAAAATATTAGTTGCGTTAAGAATGCTGGTTGCGTTAGTCATTCCAGTTGGTTTACCATTACCAGGTGCATTACCAATACTAGGTGCGTTATCAATATTAGTTGCGTTAGCGCTATGAGTTGCTTTACCATTACCAACTGCATTACTAATAATAGTTGCGTGATCAATACTAGTTGCGTTAGCCTTAATAGCTGGCTTACCATCAGTAATAGCGACATTAATAACTTGGTTACCAAAATCAGTTCCATTGACAAAACTAGTTGCAGTCTGAAAACCAGGTCCCAATTTCACATCAGGTATGGTTCCTTTACATAAGGACTCCTTGACGGCACACCTGATTATGTGGTCGACATGACAAACGCAAACTTCGCATTTACCTTTTATATAACGGCTTCCTATATCACACCCTCTTGTGGGTCGATTCTCTAGAAATCGTAATGAATATATTATTTTAAAGAAAGTAGGAATTTAATTTTAAACTATCCCTTATTTAGTAGTTATTTCAGATTGTACATCGAGATTTTGGCATTGAAGGTTTAATAACATACTAAATTAAACTTTATTTTAGACTAAAGTCCATAGCTAGGCTATAATATAAAAACTAGAAGCTCGCTCTTCTAAGAGTTGTTTATCAGACCGTGCTTCTGCGCATAGACCTCACAGGTCAATAGCTTCTTTTTCAAACCATTATCGTCTGCATAGCATGTATCGTGCATGCATCGTGTGTGTATGTCTATGTTATTGACACATATTTCATCAATGTGGCAACATATATTTGTACTGAAGAGTCACTGAAAAGCCGGTTGATGTACAAATTAAATACCAGAGGCGAGTTTAACCCCCCTTGCCTAACTCCGCATTCCAGCTTGTACTCGTCCGACAGAGTATCTACACACCTCACCCGGTTTTTTGGTTTGGAGTACCAGTATTTCAGAAAGGAGGTGTAGTCCGCTAACAGACCCAAATCCCCCAACTTGTCCCACAGTATACCATACGTAACCCGATCAAAAGCTTTTGGCAAGTCGAATTTGGTGACTAGTTTGGCATTTTAAGTAGCGATAAGTTAGTTAATATTAAAAAAATAAATTACTTGGGTATCTGGTATCAATTTCTGTAAGAAATAACACACAATTAGTTTTAAATCTAACACGGATTCTAGCCAAAACATCCTACGGTTAAAAAGACTCTTTGCTTGTCAGACGGACCGACAGACATGCAAGTCAAGGTAAGCTTGAGAGAGTCTTGAGTTTGTCAAGTCTCAGTAAGCATATTTGTCACGAAAACTTGACGGCTGAGTGAGTGCCGTAACTATGTATATTTGAAAAGATATGGATAGAAAAAAATGTTTTTTTTTTCAAGTGAGGAATCTGTTGTTTGTTGTGTGTGTTTGTTGCATACTGATACTGTTGGTAGTAAGAATCAAATTCAATTCAATAAAAAAATCAGATTCGTCAAATTTTGTGAAGGCCCACGATATGTTTGTCAGTTATGCTTGGAGTCGGCAGGTTGCTGGCTTGGCTTGGCTTTGGCTTGGCTTGAGATGAAAATCAACGGCGCGAAACATCTCGGTATACTTTGTATTTTTTTTTAATCTGTAGCAAGCCCCTGCCTGCAGGTTTTCTATCTGAAACTACATCCTAAGCTATTAAGTTTTGTGCTTAGATGTGCTTGCTGAGAAACCCTCTGGGTACGGAAAGAGGAAACTTTAAAAAAGTGTCGAGTTACATACTCACTTTTGGGGTCACATATATAATCATCGCAGACTCTCTGTCCCTCATTACAGTAGCAGTAGTTACAATTATCTATTCTGAATCTTTCAAAATGTTTGCAGTATTTGGGCGGAGGTACCCATCTGTGTTCTTTATTTTCACGTTTTTTAATATTTAATAAATAATTTGCAACTAAAAAAATATTGAATTATATTTCATAACAATAGCAACAATTATTTTACAACTTTCTGTCATGAGTGCCTTTTTCGTAGTTTTCGAGTTCTCCATCTCAAAATCGTTTTTTTTTCTTAGCCTGTGATGTGTCCCACTTGCTGGGCAAAGGTCTCCCCTTTCTCCTTCCAAACCTACATCTGCCGTAGACGACCGGGTTTTTTCATAGCAATTTAGAAAGTTTATAAAAAAGAAATTAACAGTTGATCAAACACGATTAAAATAAAGAGCTTTTTGGATATTTTAACATTCACAAAAAAAAAAACAAATATGAAATTAGTATCTTATGAGATAGAAAGATAGATGACTTCGATATTAGATAAATGCCGTTCATAAATACCTGTTATAATCGAGATACGTCTTGCATTGCAGGGGTTGTTAGTGCATAATATGTCCCAATTGACGCAGATGCACATATTGCATGGATTTGGGGCTGGCACAGCTTCTCCCACTATACATTCAGGCTCAGAGAAAATTATGGACGCTGTATTAAATGAAATGAGATCTTTATATATTTTCAATCCAACGAATCATCATCTGCCTAGCCTTTTCCCAACTATATTGGGGTCGGCTTCCAGTCTAACCGGATGCAGCTGAATACCAGTATTTTACATGGAGCGACTGCCTATCTGATCTTCACAACCCAGTTAGTACTGGGTAATACGATACCCCTTGGTAAGACTGGTTGGCAGACTTTTTGGGTTACTGACTACCTGGAACGACTGTCAACGCCGGCCGCAGCCGGGACCAACAGCTTAACGTGCTTTCCAAGGCACGAAGGAAACTCGGTATGTAAGGGTGGTCACCCATCCACAGACCAACCTAGGCAAGCACGGCTTAACCTAAAGATCGACCCTAGTGGCTGTTATTATTAAGCTACGAGCTCCTCAATCTAACGTATGAAGGACCTAAATATATAACCTTTGTGGCTGTAAAAAAAAGTGGTAAGAAAAAAAAAGTGGTGATATTGTAGTTGTAGAACATACGACAGTAACCTCGTTTGGATTAATTAGGTTATTTTGGCCCACTTATGCAGAAAAGCAATAGAATCGAGAAAATATAGCATGCAGGAGACAGCGAAGTGAACTCAAAAGTCTAGTACCCCGTCACCAATATAATATGTTTTATTATTATTTGTCCATTCCTACAGATAATAATGGTGTAATTAAAAATGTAATTCTCTTTTTCTTATCTTTCACGAGGTTCTCACTATGCCAAAATTTCCCAAAAAGATGGCCAAAATGTAGCCAGGACACGGACGCTAGAAAATCTACACCGGGCCCATGAAGAGCCCGGTAGAAGCACCCGAAGCTCTTTGCCTAGCCATACTTCCGTACAGCTGTCCTTGGAATGGAACTCGGGTCTGAATCGGGCTTGAATGTTTTGTAATCATATTGACTAAAACTGTCATACAGGTCCCTGGAACAACTTGCGACCCACGGATGCCCCTCGACTTAAAGGTTTGGCTGACTTATATATTTTCCAAAATACAAGCCCGTGATTAGACCTGTTGTACTGTATGGATCAGAATGCTGGGCTGTGAAAAAGATGGATGTAAAACGATTGCATGTAGCGAAGATTTGAATGTTGAGATGGGTGTGTGGAGTGACAAGAATGGAGGAATGAGTATATAAGGCTCGGTGCAAACGGGCCACCAACCACAGCCACCGGTAGCCAGCGACACGCAGTTTACACGCTTTTTCATACATTTTGTTGAAACTCGCCGCACATGTCTACGTTTGAACACAGTTTTAGTTTATAAACGCACCTTTTAGTTATTTAAAGACAGAAAAGTAAGAATTTGAAGAAATGTCATAAAGTATCTTTTTTTGTTATTTTACTTGTTATGTTTTTTTATACTTGTTTATTTTACTGAAAATGTGCAAGAGTGGCACAAAGAAAAGAAGACAGAAAAACCATTTATTAGCCCGCAGAGGACAAAACACACAAAATAAAATGGTTAAATTATCAGTACAACTAATAAAAATTAAACATAGAGAAAAAAAAAGAAACGTAATTGGTCCTGTACGAGGCCAAAAGGAATCTCAGCATGGTGCTGTAACACTGATAGTAACTGGTAGACACTGCCTGCCTATCCCTGTTTACACAAAAATAATCTGAAATTGGCAGTAGAGTGGGGATAAAATGTGCATTCTTCTGTTTGGCTGAAACCGACCTTTAGATCAATGCGTCAACAACGTGTGACAGTGGTGTCGATTCTGTTGTGCACAAACTAAACTTAATTAAGGCTATTGCTATCTTTTACTAAAAGGCAGTGCGAGAAAAGGACGGCTATAGCTATGAACAAAGTTAGAGATGTCAAACTAGTTTATGCCTTGCGCTTCACCGTGTTTTTAGTCGACATGTTTTTACGTGCACCCTATAGTTGTATAGAAATATTAGTTCCAACTAAATTTGACAGCTCTAAATTACGTCCGTCTCTTTCTCGTTTTATCAGAGAGAAAAAGATAGCAATAGCCTAAATTAAGTTTAATTTGTGCACAACAGAATCGACACCAATATAATAACTTGGATTTAATTGACTATATTGTAAATCAATAATAAGAAATACTATAAAAGTATAGTAGTTTTTGTTTCATCGAAATTGGGCCAGGTTTTCCAAAGTTACAGGGTTGTAAAGTTTCACCGCTTTTTTACCTTAGCGTTCTTACGTGAGCTACTGCGATGACGTCATGTGGCTGTGTCATGTCCGATTGCGGGTGATGCTGAGTGTTTACGTTCATAAAATTTGATTTGTAAAGTGGTTTGCACTTATTATTTTAATTGTTTTTGTTTAAATGTTATTACTGTTATTAATACATACTTATTGTGTCCGTTGAACAAGGTTTTAGTGTGCAGAACTCAACTCCGCTAAGACAAACGCAATAATTGCATGCGTCGACGTAACGACGGCGTCCTTCAGGGCAAGGTCTTATTTCTGAAAGTTGTAATGTGTGTTTTTACATGGTTTTTTTACTTACATTTTTGGACATTATTAACCTGAAAATTTAAGCATTCGTCCTCCCTAGGTAACTTCATGCTCATTTCCTTAGCATATCTTTTTACCTTGTAATTCATGTTACTTAAGTTTACCTGAAGATTTTTATCTCTCTTGAATCATTGTTCACCTTTGTAATGTCAGTTAGTGACAGGCCTAGTTTTATTTTTAATTTATTGCTGGAGCTAGTTGTAGGTCGTATAAGTAAATCACATCGACCTCATTATCTTTCCAAATTATAAAATGTCAATCATCTGGAGACGACAGGAGCCAGGTGGTGGAATTTTTAGTCTACGTCTGGAGCTGTACAATTTTTTCTTTTTTCACGTAAAGAAAATTAAGACGATACAGTGCGTCGAAAACTCGTGTGACGTCACATTTGAGTACATTTTTTACACAAATGCGACGTCACAAGCCCCAAAGATTGACGAAGATAAAACGTGTGATAAAAGATCATGAGTGGGGACTCATGATCTTTGACACGTTTTATCTTCGTCAATTTTTATAAATTTGATAAAACAAAAAACACGTAGGTATCCAATATTTTTCGATAATCTATCTGACGGACTAGACTGAATCATGTTTTTTTTTTTATTATTTTCAGTTCAGTCATCATCCCTTCCTTCAACGTCTTGACACGAGCGGGAAACGTTTCCAGCCTCGCTCATGTTAGATTTCGTTAGTCCATTCATGCAAGGTGTAACTCTAGTGACTTATGTAGAAAATTACATTAATTTAGAGAGTGTAGGATGTTAAAGCAAAGGAAGCAACTCTCAAATGTTTCCACGAATCGAAATAATGCAGAATATTCTGATATTCTGCATTATTTTGAGAGCGAACTCGAAGAATTCAAGTTCAAGTTGCCTCAGTTAAGTTAGGTTCTTATTATTTATTCATACAGCAATAGGAATGAGTAACTTTTCCCACTTATGCAGAAAAGTTTAGAAAACATAGCATGCAAGAATATCTTCACCCTGGTAGGATTGTTTTGATTGGCCATTCATACTGATAAGACTAACTTAAATTTGGCGACTGCTTCAGAAATAATTTAACAAATCAGTGAGTTCGAAAATTTTTGCATTCTGCTTTGGATGTGTTAAGTGCTTTTTAGGGTTCCGTACCCAAAGGGTTAAAACGGAACGACTAAGACTCCACTTTCCGTCTGTCTGTCTTTCACCAGGCTGTATCTCATGGACCGTGATAGCTAGACAGTTAAAATCACAGATGTATTTCTTTTGGCGCTATAGCAACAAATGATAAAAATAAAGATTAATTCAAAATTTAAGGGAGCTCCCCTACTACGATGGTACGGAACCCCTTCATGCGCGAGTCCGACTTGCACTTAGTCAGTTTTTTTTTTCTGTATCCTTTGATGTTTAGGCACCATGACCGCAACAATGCATAAACAATGCACAAAAAAGTAGTCAATCACGCAAAATTTGTCGCAGAGTTTTTGTCTGTCGTAGACTTGTACACACAAAATGTCTATCACCTGCCTGCCCCTTATTATTAGGTTCGTCTGTAATGCTATTAAAATCAATTAAAAACTGTAATCAATACATACATTATGTGTCCTTCTAACAATCTTTTCGTGTGCATAACTCTCACGCAATAATTTCATTCGACGACTTGATGACGGCTACCTTCAGTGCAAGCTCTCTCGTTTGTACGAAAACTAGTGACACGACCCGGCATCGCACGGGTGCAATGTAGCACATACATATAAACCTTCCTGTTGAATCACTCTATCTATTGCTGAAAACTGCATTAAAATCCGTTGCGTAGTTTAAAAGATCTAAGCGTACAGACAGCGGGAGCGACTTTGTTTTATTTATACTACTTAGTATAAATCATAACTGTCTGTCTGTCTGCCTGTCTGTCTGTCTGTCTGTCTGTTCTTAACATACTTATCTTAAGAAAATAATCTTAATAACGAAAGGCGAGATGGCATCATAAAGAGGTCGCGTATATCGTTGGCCGACCATAACGGTAAAAAAACGACTTCTAAAAAAACTAAACTTTACTACTACTAAAACCATACGAGTACTTTCGGTAGTTGGTGACTTTAATTGTTTCGTTGACTTTTTGCAACCGTCATCCGAAAGTATTTCAATACAATGTAAATTGTTCACGAATAAAAATGAATGAATTAATGAATGTATTAGTAAGTTATATTAGACGTATTTAAGTGGTTTTTTTGGAGGTCGGTTTTATTTTTGCAAAAAATGTTGTGGTCCACACTAATTCTTGTAATTATTTTTATTTTTTTTAGCTAGAGGTCAGTTTCCCTCATTCGTCTGTTTATTTAATTCGACAGTTGCGTTGATAAGTCAGTTTCGCTGATTGGACAGTTGTGTGAATTGGACAGTTGCATCAACTCGACAGTTTCCATAATTTGTCAGTTTCTTTCATTTTATTCAATTCGTCAGTCGAAGTACAATCTGTAGGAAATTCATATATTTTTAAATAAAACAAAATTGTATTTATATGTAAGTAAGCAAACGCAATAATAGAAAACAAAAGATATCTAAAACTAGATGAATGAATCAAAAACATGGTTCAACAATTATAAGCACAAAACATTTACAAATACAAGCCACATTTTGTATTAAATAATATTATTGTTTAAATTGCAGTTAAGTAAGTTTTCAAGTATAAAGATTTTTTTCATATTACATAACATAATTTAAAATACAAGTTGAGGTTTGATTTAAATTGGGATGAGGTTTCTTACAGCAGGTTAAATTATCCACATTAATTATTTACTATTTTTCCCTCGACTGTACCCAACTGACGAATCTAAGAAACTGGCGAATTATGGAAACTCGAGTTGACGCAGCTGTCGAATTCACATGACAACTGTCCAATTAGCGAAACTAGCCAATCAACGAAACTGTCAAATTAAATAAACAGACTAGTGTGGGAATCGACCAGTGTTACGCGGACTCTCGGGTAATTCCTCGGGTAGTACCCATTGGTAAGATTAGTTGTCAGACTTTTGGGGTCACTGAACACCTGTAACGACTGTCAAAGATCTGTAATTGACATTTGGGACCAACACCTTAACGTGCTCTCCGAGGCACGGAGGAAATTCGCTATGTAATGGGTGGTCACCCATCCTCGGACCAACATAGGCAAGCGCCACTTAACAAACGAAAAAAAATCATAAAAAAAGATGCTGGTGGAATACATAACCTCTTCCTTTTTTAGAAGTCTGTTAAAAAGGAGGCGCGCGGTGTAGTATCCTTCCATGTCTGGCTCGTGTTCATAACCCACGTGCTCCTTGACTATTATCGTGTGTTTAGCTATTTTTAGTTAAGGCGATTACATGAGCAAAATAAGCAACTGTGTAGATTTACAAAAAATCTATTGATTGGACTAAAAAAGTAAAACACTATGATACTAGTATTTTGCTTGTAGAATTATTTGCCAAAAAAATCAGAATGATCGCATATACACACATCAAAAGTATCTAGGGATCAACATATATTTTTGCAATAACTTTTCTCCTGATTGATATTAATTAAAATTTTCTTTAAGGATTCATCAAATAAAGTGTTTTCGTTTGTCACAGTAACGATAAACCAAGTCACCTTTGCATTAATAAAGAAATTTGCCATTTTCCTAATAAAGGGATTTTTGACATTTGAACCACTAACATTAAAGTTCGAAAAAAAGACTGAAATAACAGTTTTCTTTAAAATTTTATTGGGTAACTTAAACAATTAATAATCCGTGTTTCTACCGCGAACACTAACAACACAAGAACATCGGTTTGGCATACTCAAAATGAGTTCATCCAAATCACGCTGTGGAATGGCCGCCCATGTTCGTTGCAACAACAAAAAAAGGTCTTCTTGCGACTGGATACCCTCCATATTCGGCAGAGCTCTTCTCTGTAGCATATCCCATGCATGCTCAATCGGGTTCAAGTCTGGCGACTGAGCAGGCCAGGGCAGGACATTGATGTTAGCTGCGGCGAGAGTCTGTCTTACAACTCTTGCGGTGTGCGGTCGTGCATTATCATGCATTAACTGAAATAAGGGACCGATTTGCACTTGTAGAGGAACGATGACGTCTGATACAATCGTCTCAGCATAAATTTGAGCGTTGAGGTTGCCTCTGATCCAAATCAACTCAGTTCTTCCGCCGATCCAAATACCCGCCCATACCATGATGGTTCCACCACTATAAGGATGGACTTCCTGGCAGGATTTTAATCGCTGTTGGCGTCCAGGGGTTCTCCAGTGTCGTATACGTCTTGTATCCGGTCTCATACCAAAACGAGACTCATCAGAAAAGCACACGAAACGCCATTGTTCTTCTGCCCAATTTCTGTGTTCAAGAGCCCATTGATATCGAATCCTACGATTGTGCATTGCTATAGGTGGTACCCGTAGCGGTCTTCGGGAATGAAGGTTCACTTCATGCAAGCGGTTTCTGACTGTTTGGTCGCTAATTAAGTTCCCTGAAGAGTGATGAAGCCTCACGGCTAACATCATGGCGGTTATTGTTGGAGCTCTTCGAGTTAAGATTTGAATGTATCGGTCTTGTCTCCGTGTGGTGCAGCGATACCGTCCTCCATGGCGCTCAGCCACGGTACCAGTGCTTCGGTAACGTGTCCAAAGTCGACTGATAACACTCTGACTTGTATTCAGAGCTAAAGCTACAGTACGTTGCCGGGAACCAGCTTCTATCATTCCCACGGCTCTGAGCATTTCTTCCCTGCTTAAATGACGTCGCCGCTCCATAATAACGTTGGTTTTAATCAGTAGTAGGGAAACAGTAGCACTAATAATGTCTTCAATGCGTTGTATGTTTTTATAGGGAAAATATTGACAGCTTATTTTCATCTTTTACTCGAATTTGATTGAGAGTTCCTGATTCAAATTATGAAATGCACCAAAAAGGATCCATATAAATTTATAAAATCATAAATTTATTACAAAGCCACATCTCAATCTCAAGAAATCCGCATAAAAATGCTTGATCCCTAGACATTTTTGATGTGTGTATTTTAGTATGGTTTTTACTCGTTTAAGAAATTTTTAGAAATAAGTTCGTGATTTTTTTCTATCGAATTAAATTTGTTATATTATGTTTTCAAAACACTATCGTACTAGCATATACCTATCCTGAAGAATATCATATATTTTTCTGGTTTTGTTTATTGCAGTGAATCATATGCTTTTTTGCATTATAAAACTCGCGTTCAGCTCATGTAATCGCCTATGTTCTCGTAATGTATTGATTATTTATTTTGGCTAACATGATTTTATTTTTCGTAGATTAATATTTAGTGTTGCTTTTTGTATTTTGTGAGTTTTGTAAAGTGTAATTTAAGGAATAAAAGATGTTTTTTTTTAATAATATTTCTCTTTAGGTTCCAAATAAATAAAATTAAATAATCAATCATTATCCGTTTCTTTATGGTGGTTTCTCCGATGTCTTTTTGTCGTCGCTAAAAACAAGAAAAATTTGATTGGGGTATGAAAAAAAACCATTATTAAAAAAAATATACGTTAATCTCTGCTTAAAAGACTTAAGTAAGTAACTTAAGTAAGAGAGAGTTGAAAGAAATCTGAACCAGACGGTAAAAAATAAATAAAACTCCGATTTAGTCCAGGGATATACAAAGTCTTCTTCTTTATCCTGTGGTTAGTGCCTAACCTGGTATCAGAGATTTTATGCCGCCCATGGGCCTCTGACGAGACAGGACCCAAGTCTCAAATCACTATTCCATAGTTGTCCAGTGTCTACGTACGATGATCATTATTTGATGGGTAAACATTTTCCATATTTTTCTTGAGAGCACAGTTGCTTATTTGACTGAATTACGTTGAATACTATGTACAATTATTATCTTATATTGTAAGTTAAATTTATCATCAACATAATATACAAATATACAGTCCGTTCTGAACCATTGTTGGCTATAGTTCTCACTTTTCAAATAAAAGTTTAAAAGCATGCTAACGGTATTATTAGCAAAGAGGAAGAATATCTTGTGTCTGATGTAAATATGTGAGGAATTTTAAATGAATGATGAATTTTAAATTATTATTATGGCGCTGCAGGTAAGTCAGCAAGGGAGTGTGAATGTCAGTTTTTGTAGTAATAGATGTATAATAATAACTTATAATGAAAAAAAAAACAACATAGTCCCGTTGGTACATTTGTTCACTGTGCGTTCTTGTACTCGCATTTCATTATTGTGGAATCTTTCCACCTTGATGTCGACTCTTCGGCGAAGCTAGATTATAACTTCTCGATTGCTTGTTTTGGACCCTCGAACTTTGCTTATGGCTTGTCTGTCTTTTTGATGCGATGTAGGATATTGTTGTGCAAATAAAATATGTACAGCTGTTGGCACCGCTTGGCTTAGCTTAGCTGTGAGTCTCCTGTGAGGCGTGGTGAACGGCACGTGGTAATTCACTCTCTTTTCTCTCACTTACTCTTTAATGCTGTCGCACGCCATTCACCGACGCGCTACGAAAGCTCATACCACCAAACTCAAACTCAAAGTCATCGAGAAGGAAACTGTTACTCCTAGTCCCACAGTTAAAGTTAATAATGTAATGTTAATAAATACCTACTTCTTTTAAGTCTTGCAATGTTTGCAGTGCAGGCGTTGTTCGTGCATAATATTTCCGAATTGAGGCAGATGCATTCATTGCATGAATCTGGGGCTTGCAAAGGTTTTCCCACCTCGCATTCAGACGCAGTGGAATTTAAGGACGCTGTTTTTAACAAAACAAATATTTAATTAAAAAATGTAAATGTATCGAATCGCCCCCGACCCTCAAATACACCTTCTCGTAAAGAGGAGGCTCGAGTATTTACCATTATTTCTAGGACAGATATATACCACTTCAGTTTCTCGACACGAGTGCGAAATGTTTCCAGCCTCGCTCATGTTAGATTCCGATAGTCCATTCATATAAGGAGTAACTCTGGCGACTTATGCAGAAATAACATCATTATTTAGAGAATGTAGGATGTAAGAGCGACGGAATTAACTCCAAGACAAACTTAGTAATTACATACTCTGTCAACTAATGCAGAAAAGTTTCAAGAACCAAGATAGGCAGAAAAAAGTTTTGTCTAATCATACAAATTAGGAACGTGAGTCACGTTGCCCACTTATGCAGATATAAAGATAAAGAATTAACAAAATACCCATATGCATTCCCCACATACCCCTTCAATAGATTTTTTTTTTTCATTTATACTGATGGGACTAACTTTGTCGACTATTTACGAACTAATTAGGAAAATCCACAATGAAACGAGCGCAGCGATTTCGAAAAATTTGCATTCTGTCTCGGATAAGATAGGTTTTTAATATTTCTGGATATGTTAGTATTTTTGCATTATATAGGGTGTAAAACACCTCTTAACGAAGCCGAAAGGCACTTGTTCTCCTCGTCATTGCGATCATATTTTTGTTCTACACCATACCTGGGAACCTTCTAGTTACGGAGATATTGGGAGTCAAAGTTCCAACTTTCTGACAAGTTTTTTTTTAAATACAAGTTTTTAATGTAAGATTTTTACTTTAAACACCTCCACGACCCCCGTACTATTCAATCCATCCATCAACACAATGTTTTGAATGCGTTACATTGGGTTATAGCACAAAAAAATATTTTTTACACCAAAAAAAATGCCGTTTCCCAGCAATAATTTTTGCGTAAAGTTACTTAGTTTGATGTACAGAATGCTTGGTTGACGGCTTCGTGATGAGGTCTTTTACACCCTGTATGTGTGGTTTAGGTACGTCTGTAATGAAAATAAAATCAATTAAAAAATGTAGTCAATACGTACGAATTGTAACTCTCGAACAATCTTTTTGTGTGCATAACTTAGCTCCGCCAAAACAAATGCAATAATTGCATTCGTCGATTTGACGATGGCTACTTTCAGTGCAAGCTTTCTCGTTTTTACGAAAACTAAATGACCATGTCAATGAAATTGGCTGCACTTTCGATTTGGCCGGCTTTGGCTTCGGCCTCGTCGTCGTCGTCGTCGTCATATTCCCTTCCTTTACTAAAATACGAAATAGTTGATACTCTTCTCACAATGGCAAAACTTTTAAGCTATGGAAACCTAACTATGGTGGTGGAAGCGCCAGCGCTTTCATACTTTTTCGCATTTTTTGTCAGGTCGTTTGTTGATTCAAATATAATTCGCGACCGTAACACGTGTTACATACACGCGTAGCACCTAGAACGCTGACCGCGTGTTAGCCTAATTACCGCGCATTGCATCAGCGGAGACACGACGCACCGGCACACGGCCTTCGCGGAATCGTCACTTATGGCACAGCATCGGTCAACTGTCGACTATCTTAGCTCATAATTAATATTGTAATTTTCATTTAAAAGGTATATCTGTTCATACACGAGATCTCTTATTAGGTCATTGTACTCATCGTTATGATCAACTTTTACTATGGGATCAAAACCCTGAATCGCGAAAAATGATCAGCTGTTCCCTACAATATTATGTTCGCATAAGTCGTCAAAATTTATGGAACAGCTGATGTTTTTGATCCCATAGTAAAAGTTGTTCATAATGATGAGTACAATGACCCCTTAGAGATTTCGTGTATGATTAGATACACCTTATATATGTCACAGTCAAAACTGTTACAAACAATAACTAACATTTACTTAGAAACATAATAGGTTGTTAGGATTTCTTTTGTGACCCTTTGAAAAAAAAATATCATCTAATTCTAGGATTAGATAACTACAACGAGGCGTTCTAAAACAACATATTTTTAATGCAGAAAACGCATTTAAACTTCATAAGAATTTTAACTGACACCAGTCAAAAGTTGTTTTGACCGATTAACAGTTTTGACTGTTACAATATATTAAGTTTCAATAAAATTTTGTATTTTTTCAATCCTCCGGCTACAGCCTTCGTAATTCACGTATGTATTTACAGAATTATAATCATTAAAATCATCAGTTCATTGAATCCCATTTAATGACATTTTCATGAAAAAGTTATTCAATGGCAAATTGCTAACAAAAGTAAGATTTAAATCCGTGGACTACCGTGGCACTTTTCCTTAACTAATATGCCAAGTAAGAGAGATAAGAAAGAAATCTGAGTCAGACGACGATAATAAATAGAACTCGGATTTAGTCCAGGGGTTTTTTATTATTATTAAATCTATATGTACTAATATTATAAAGCAGACGAGTTTGTTTGGTTGAACGCGCTAATCTCAGAAACTACTGGTTCGAATTGAAAAAATATTTTAGTGTTAGATAGCCCAATTATCGAGAAAGGCTATTGTCTATGCTACGACCAATAGGAGCGGAACAGTAATGAAAAATGTTGTAAAAACGGGAATATTTGTATTAAATATTGCGCTGCGGGTGAATTTAAATCAGCAAGGATCTGTGAATATCACTTTTTTGCGTAGTAATAATTATTTTTTAAATATAATAAAACGAAAATAAAAGCATGATCAGGGTCCCGCTCGCAGCGCGACTGTTTCTGTTAGTTTAAGTAATTTGGGACTCAGGGAAACAGGGACGTTCAAATCTGTGGGTATACTACAAAACAAATACATATGTAAAATATGGTTTAAATATTTTTGTATCAAGCCTGCCTAACGTCTGCCATTTTATTTTGTTTAAAAAGTAGCAGCCACACATAAACTCTGTATTTATCAAGAGCTGGCCACAATACAAGCAAGTGAGTATTTTATTAGACAAAATTTACATAAATGCATAAAGTCTGGTCGTCCTGAACTCCTGATGTAAAAAGAAAGCACATAAAAAAAAAAAAAAAAAAAAAAAAAAAAAAAGTAAAATGTAAACCTTTCAATAGGTTTTAATTTAACGTAATTTTAAAAGTAACAGACAGGCAGACAATTTAATACTTTTGTTTTAATTTTATTGTTATTTTGATTTAGTGTAAATTATTAATTTTTTTTTTTTTTTTTTTTTTTGTGTTATATGACATTGTACAAATAGATTTTAATTTAGTTTTATGTAATTGTGTTTGTGTTATAAGTGTGCAAATTGATTTTAATTTAATGCATAGAATGGATTTTAATGATCTGAAAATAAATGGATTAATTAATTAATTAATTAATTACAGAAAAGAATTGACTTAATGATAGGTAGAATGACCAAAATCAAAAGTGTGAGAAGGACAGACTAGGAGAAGATCGTTGGAAGAACGATCGAAGATTCTGAGCGTGTGAAGAACATATTGAAAGAGACAAATATTCAAGATAAGTAGAAGGGAGAGTTACGACAGCAAACTTACAACGTTTTTTTTCTTCGCATAAGGACTGTTTGATGAAACACCTGATTCTGCGATCCTGATAACAATAACAAATTTCGCATTCACCCTTCGTCCATCGGCTTCCTACCCAGCACCCATGTGAAGGTCTATTCTCTGGAAATCATATGAATAATTATTTAAAAGTAGAAGGATTTTGTAAATGAAGTACCGTCCAAGTAAGGGAGCCAAATAGGAAACATGGTGGTAATTAAAAACTGATTGGTATCTCAAACACAATAAACGGAAAAGGGGAAAGCAACAATGGAGATTCGGATGAAACAAAACTTACAGTGGGTCGTAACGGAGGATCTTTATTATTTATCATAGAGGAAGTTTAGTGAGGTAGAGGCGATTGAACAAAACCAAAACCCTTTCAAATCAAATATTTTTGACAGCACAGGGAGAACTGAGATGGCAATAGTTTCCTGGCTCTGATTTATAAATAGGCGTAACTTTTGCGGTTTTATGACTACTTGGAAATTACCCTGACTCAATACATTTTTTTTATACAGCTGGTGAGTTCTTCTATTATTAAGTTTGCAACGCTTTTTAATGATTTCGTGGTGATACCTTCTAAATCTGCGCTGGTGATGTTATTTAGGTTATTAATCATTTTGACTATTTCGTCTGTTGTGGTGGGTTCTAGGTTACTGAATGTAGTTGTGTGAGTTCTAGATAAATTTGTCAAAAGATTGCCAGTTGGATGACATTGTGTGGGAATTTGATTTGCAAGTATCGAGCCAACATTTGCAAAGAAATCCTTAAAACATTCAACAATCTCCTTTGAATCACACACCATGCCACTTGGTGGTTGAAGTTTCCGTTAATTTGTTGCATGATAGACTGTTTACAAGCTTCCACATTTTCAATGGCTGTTTCTTGCAGTTATCGAAGGCTTTCATAAGTATAGTATTCTGATTACGTTCGTGGAAAAAATTCTTTATAAATAATAATGTCCTCTTTTTGCAAGCAAAAAGAGGACATTATTATTTATAAAGAATTTTTTTTATTTTTTTTATTTTTTTTTTATTTTTTTTTAGAAATGGCCAAAAGACAAGTCTTTTGGCCATTTCTTGTGTTGATTCCACAAAGTATTTCTACTATTTATTTCACCTATTTAAATTATTAAACCAGTCTTGACGTTTTTGTTTTAGTACTTTTGCTTATTTCTATACTCTATATTATTTTTTCTTCCAAGGTATATATATATATATATATATATATATATATATATATATATATATAATATGCAGTCTTGGTCTTGCGATTCCAAGGTGGTCTTATACCACCCAGTACTAACTGGGTGATACGATACCCCTTGGTACGACCGGTTGTCAGACTTTTGGGGTCACTGACTACCCGTAACGACTGTCAAAGATCTACAAATGACAGCCGGGACCAACGGCTTAACGTGCTTACCGAGGCACGGATGAAAATTCTTGGATCACTTCTTTACCCAATATATTAGTAGCACCTTCTGCGTTCAATAAGTTTTCTTATCATTATCTGTTATTATTATCTTTTATGTAACTGTTGAGAGTAAGTTTCTAGGAAGGTCAGGACATTTGATCGGTCAGGTTTTCTATACACAGCGCCAATGTCTAGAGTGTAGTTTTCAATATGGAGCAAATAATGGTTGTAGTTTTGACAGATTTCCTCACTCAGAGTATGTTGCAGATTGTTTTTTACGAATATTGAAACGCGTACACCTCTCGTTTCTGTTCTGTAGTTTTAATAATGTGCGTATACGGGAATCTGATATCTTTTTTCTTCTTCGTCAGATTTTATCCACGTTTCCGTTAAAACCAATAAAGAAAATGAAATTTTCCGTAATGGTAACTGTTTGGTGGTCTCTTCATGGTGTTATTTACTATAGCTTTCTCAGGTCTGGTCAGGCAATAACAGCAGATGTTTACTGTGCCAAACTTCGAACAATGATGGTGAAACTAGCAGTGAAACAGCCCCTACTCGTGAATCGATTTTCACCATTATTGCTCCATGATAATGCAAGACCTCACACTGCACGAGAAACCGTTGTAACTTTACAGGAGCGGCAGTTAGAAACTATATGTCATCCTCCGTACTCGCCAGACCTTGCTCCAACGGACTACCATTTGTTTCGTGATTTGGACAATTTTCTACGAGATAAAAATTTTCTCCCCAGGAGGCAGTACAAAATGCTTTGACACAGTTTGTCGAATCTATATCCTCAGAGTTTTATCGTAAAGGCATAAATGAACTTCCGTTTAGATGGCAGCAATGTATAGATAATGAGGGTAAATATTTGATTAAATAAATATGTTATATCTTAGAAAAAAACATGTTTCAATTTTTCAGCAATAATCGGCAATTTCATACTATAACCCCATTATCTCGCATGGAGTTGTTTTGGTTTCGTAGAATGGATTTTGCGATTTTAAATATACTTTTATCGGACGTGTTTTGTTTACGTAGTCGCGTCCAGTCCCGTGATCCTTTCTGGCTCGGGATAGTCATTATCGATTGATTTTAACAAATATACTTTTTCATGTTTATCCATACTTACGCGTTGGTCTTGGTCTTTGTTCGAGGATGCGGGTTCCGGGATGCCACTAATAACAATATTTTTGCTTCGAAATTCACGTTCGTTAATTTCGGCTATGATGTTTTCATTTGAAGAAGATATTGTTTGAGCTTGCTCAAACGCTTGTGTGACATCTCATTAACCTTTTCCTCGGTTATTCCATTTTCATTGCGAAGCAACAACATCAGATTTGATATTATTTTGTTTTTGGTGAGATTGTCAGTAGTGGATCTAATACCATAAATTCGCTTCTTTAGTATTTTTTTCAAGTTAACTCATTTTGTGTAGTGGTCTTTAACATTGTCATCATATCAGACATTTGTTTAGGCATTTCACTCAATTCCGTTCGAATGTGTTCGTTATCATCAAGCTGTTTCCATTTAATATTACGATGGGTTACTTTCGGAGTATCCAAGAATTCGGGTTGAGGATCGCCTGGTAGTAAATTCGGTAGCGGTTAGCCAACGTACTATATACATGATATCTTTGTGTTGGTCACTCAACCCAGTGTGTGGTTCGACTGTGGTGCTATGACTTCTTTCTATCGCTTATGTGCGAGGGGGTTAAAACAATAATGGGCCTGTTTCTTTCTTGCAGGGCCGAAGAGTGCCATCGACGGTGATAGTATTCTTGTCGTAAACACTAGCACGTGGCACAATTTCCAATCTTCCACTACCAATAACACCTGTCATCTACCTTACAGCGACATAACACAATAAATTATGATACGTGTGCAATATGATATTTAACGACGGTTAGTACGGGTAGCGACAGTTAGTACGGGTAGCGATAGCTATCGTTTATCAGTTACAAGTTTTTGGTACACGTTCAAATTCAATTGTTTTGCTAGCTTTAAACGATTCTACCATAGTAGCTACCAATTGAGACAAATCCTTGATGATGAATTTTAATTATTTCTAAAGTTACTAAGTGCACGTGTGTCGTGAGTAAAAGCTAGTATATATGTATTATAAAAAAAAGAAAAATACTTGGCCATCTGTGATCAATTTCTGAAAGAAAAAACAAACGGTTAATCTATACTTTACTATTATTTTATCGAGGTAAAGTTTGTGAGGTTGTAGGGGGTAATCTCTGGATCTACTGAACCGATTTTGTAAACTCTTTTACCAATAGAAAGCTACGTTATTTGTGAGTGTCACAGGCTACCTATATTTATTATTAGAAATAAGGGGGGGGGGGGGAATTAGAGGCATAAAAAATGTCCACCCGTGCGAAGCCGGGACAGGCCACTAGTTTTAAATATAGCGCTAGCGACCTGCTTCTGCTTCTGACGGCGCCACCTATTAGGTCCAAAACTATCTTATATTTCAAGCTGGAACCAACCAACAATACACATCATCACTACATATTATAAAACAAAGTCGCCCTGTCTCTATGTATGCTTAGATATTTAAAACTACGCAACGGATTTTGATGCGGATTTTTTTAATGGATAGAGTGATTCAAGAGTAAGGTTTTAGTATAAAATTCGCGGGCGAAGCCGCGGGCATCAGCTAGTTCACAATAACGCTGAATTCAGTTTAGAGATTTCAGAGATTACCGTGACGAACATAAAAAAACGGAGTACGGTTATATTCACTGACTGCTTAATATACTAACTTCAAAACTACCACACTTTTAAAATCGCAATTTATCTTTAAGTCAAAGTTTTGAAAAGAAAATATTTATTTATTATTATTTAATAAACAAAAACTAAATATATTACTATGACTATTAAAAACGATTAAATAAACTAAAATAACTAAAAAAACAACGCACTATAAAAGCGCATCAAAAAACTTCTTCTCAACGCTGTCAGACGAACAACAAACTCCATTACTTTGTTCTAAAAAGGTTATCACCCATACCATGTCGTTGTTCGACACATTAACACGAAGCGCTTTGCTACATCGTTCATTATGCGCACAGCCAGATAAGTTGCGTCCTACATATAGGGTTGTCGTCCGGTCTACTGCCATCGTCGCGTGCCAAACGGGTTCTAAGATAGCTGGAACGGCGACAGTAACAAGTGCGATGAGCTCTCGAAGATGAAGATGGGTAGCCCTTTGTGTGAGACGCAACTTGTGTAGATACTGTTGCGCCATCACATCTCCCATACTCATCGTGCTGTTTATGTTCGCGTGCCGTAAAACGGTCCGCACTTCGGCATCGGACAGGCAGTGGTATCCGAGGCTGTTGACAGCTTCACCACAGTGACAGCGATGAGAAAAGCACCAAGCGGCACCTAGACGTAAAGAAGCAGCGAGGCGGAAGGTCGTGTCGTCGAACAAAGTGCGTAGGCTCGACGACGGCACGTGAGCCAAAGACCCGACTTCCACTCACCCACAGCCAGCAGGCGCGCAAGCTCTGCAGTAGTAGCAGAGTAAATTGTGCTGAACTACTAGTCTGCAGAGTGGCTCATCCTGTCATCATCATCATCATCATCATCTGTCTAGCCTTTTCCCAACTATGTTGAGGTTGGCTTCCCGTTTCTGGGAAAAATAATTCTAATCTTTTTATTTCGAAAATAATATCTTGTGTATTTCAAAAGTAATTGCAATTTTAAAAGTATGGTACTAAGTTTTGAAGGCTAGTGTAGATTCAGCTCTGTGCCAGTCAGACTGACGGCCAGTGATAGAGTAGAAATCTAAAGAAGGTATCGTGTACAGTACTTACTAGTCGGGTCACATATTTTATCGGTGCACTCTCGTTCGAGTTTCGAATTACAGTAGCAATAGTTACAATTATCTATTCTGAATCTTTCATGTGGTCTGCAGTATTTAGGTGGGGGTCTCCAATTTTTTGGATATCTATATATTCGCAAAAAATTTTGAGCTAAAAAATAAAATATACAAAATGGCTATCGTAACAATTGAAAGGAACAACAACAAAAACAGGAATGAGACTTTAAGTCATCTGTTGTTGATCATGTTATTTGGGGTCAGCGCAACACGTTTTTTTCTTCTATTCTCCTCTGTCAATCGTCACACAATCATTTACACCTTTTTCCTTCATATCACTCCTCACACAATTCATCCATCGATTCTTTGGTCATCCTCTCCCTCTCCATCTCCATCAATGTCCCTCCTTTAAAGAAATGAATCACTACATAATCACAAAGTGCCCGCGCCACGTCTTTGTCTGTCTGAACGCGATAAACTCAAAAACTATCGAATGGACTTCACCATTAATTCATGAGGAAAATTTAGGTGCATAACTCATGAAGATTTTGTGTAAATTGCCTGAAATATGAAGTAATTGTTGACGACTAGGACTGGAAGCTTCACTGATGTGCACCACGTGGATAGTTAATGTTACACGAAAATAAAATGTGTTTGGATACAGGATACAGATACTAGGTAATAGTATAATTATTAAATACTCATTTATATCGAGCCTACTTGCTCAAAACTCTTTAAATAATTGGTAAGGAGTGAACATTCTGATCACTACATATTATAAAACAAAGTCCCTCGCCGCGTCTGTCTGTTTCTGTGTATGCTTAGATCTTTAAAACTTCGCAACGGATTTGTATGCGGTTTTTTTTTAATAGATAGAGTGATTCAAGAGAAAGGTTTTAGAATATTATTTGTAAAGCGGGCGAAGCCGCGGGCATCACCTAGTTTAACATAAATACATATTGCAACATTTAGGGGTTAATTTTAAACATAGAGCAGATTTTTAAAAAAAGTACTTTTTGGCGAAAATTTTGTAAATTCTATTTTTTTAGGCTATATTTGCTTTTTGTTCAAGAAAAATTAAAGTAATTTAATTCGCTAGCCTCGGTATTTCCCATTACAGTAGGGTCATTTGCACGTCTCTAGGTCTCTTAGATTTAAAGATATTATCACTACATTGAACATAGATCTGCCGATTAAAAAACAAAATGGCTGCCATTCGCGGGGTGTGGGATTAGGACTATTTATAAACATGTATTTGTCGTCAGAACGAGTAAATAATATGACACTTTGAGACTTCCTCTAAGAACAAGTAATGTAGTCGGAGATTTGGTAAGTGTGAAAAGGGTAACCCGGAATACTGGTAAGTCCAAGACTTCAATTATGAAATTTCAAGGATCGTTAAAGTTTTGCCTAATGATCATTGTTTAATAACAGATACCCCCTCACGCGGAAGAAAGGCTATAGTAATTATAAAAACATTGTATCGGAAAACGAGCAATCAAACGATACATCAACAAATGTTGCTTGAATACCTGCTGCAATTTATTATTGTGTAAATAAAATAAACAATTTACGAGTTAGAATTAGCATTGCCATCCAACGTGGCAATGCTGCCAACCTTCTGGGCACTTTTCCTGTTGACAGCGATGTGGACGAATTTTTTGACGCCCTCTATAACCCTTTTTGATACTTGTACGGTCGAACAAGCTATTTGGTTTACATTTTATATTGTAATTTGTTGGTTAAACTGTAAACCAAATAGCTTGTTCGACCGTACATATTTTTATTACTATTATAGAGTTGTAGTTTGTAAATAGTGTTTTTTTTTTAATAACAATTTACGAAATTGATTTATCATCTTTATGATCATTATCATCAGCCTATAATGTTCCCACTGCTGGGACACGGCCTCCTCTCAATGAGAGGGAATTGATTTATATTAGGTTACAATTTTAATAATGTAGGTTCATTCCGAGCCAAATATTGTATTTATTAAGCATACAAAAATTCATGATTTTCGTAGACAAAGAAATTTAACAATACAAAGTAAAATGGGCTGAAAAACACGAGAGGTTTGCTGTGTTGGTTTCAGCGGTGACAGAGAACAAAACATAAAATGTGAGTTGATTGCTACCACGACTCATAATGTGAAACAAAGATTCAGGTACCGAATGAGAACAAAGATTGTTGAGCTCAAAGGCTTTATAAATGTTCAATGGTATCAAGGATGTGTGAAGCAAAATACTAAATAATAAATATACAGATGTTACGAAAAATTAGTTTTTTGTGCAGCAAAATACTAAATACCATATTTATTTGAAATTACATCTTTGTTGTTAGTTCTGTTTTTAGTGAAACGTGTTTTTTTTTTCTTTTTGTTAAGGTTTTTTCTATTTTAACTTAAAACTATGTTTTTATAAAATCATTTTATGATAAATGATGTTTATTTTGCAAGTAGGTTTTTACAAACACTTTTACGTCATTTTTTAAAACTAGATGGGGCCGGTGTTTCGTACCTGACTACTCTAAGAAGAAACAGCAGAAACAAACTCAGAGGTCATAGTCTCTTTTGAAGTCCAGACATAATCTTGCTCAAATTCACATGAGGACCATGCAGATTAGTGTCTGAGATGGTGTTTTGAAGAAAGAATCACACAGATTTAAGTGGACCTGTCCAGTCAGTGCAAGCATTTGTCAGTTATCGTGTAGCTCGACTTATAACTCAAGGAGCTCAACGAAACGACGAACAATACCAAAGAAAGGACATTTGGGTAGGTCGCTTATAGTACTCAAACTGCGAGACAGTTGTGGGTAAAACAAACAAAAACCACATGTGACCCATATGGTCCCCACATTCACAATAATCAAATAAAATTAATAATAAGCACATTTCAAAATGAATGTTAATAAAAATCACAAAAATCATGAAATGTCACAATGCAAATAAATAAATAAAAATAAAAATAAAAACTTAATAATATAAGTATTCATGTCAAATAGGTAAGTAAATGTCACAATAAATAATAAAAAATATAGTAAAAAAAAAATTTCTAAAATACTGAACTCAGTATTAATGTCAAATAATTCAATGTCATAGTGTATAAAAGAAAAGAATTAATAATAAACAAGCGAAGTCTGAAATTTCGACATTCACAGAGCAAATTTCATTGGAGCAGCTTATAGTATTATGCTATACTTACACTTTATATTCATCATTTATAATACTATTTATCATCCTTTTTATTTGTTTATATTTTTACACTCAACAAATCGATGTAATTACGACTCGTTAACTTAAAAATTGCTGAAATAAAATATAATCATAATTTTCATGTTGTGACAAGCCAAATTGTCAAACTGTCAATTACTTTTTAATTCTCTTCCTACCCTATTCTATGATGATTTTGGTTTTTAAAATTTAAATTATTTTTATCAATATGTGTTTAGCTATTGTATTATAGAGATTATTACGATTGTTTACTAAATAACTTAAAATTAAATTATATCTTGAAAATTCTTTACGCACTCATGGATAAGTCCTGGCCGACTACACTTGTCAGATGAGATGATGGCCACAAGAAAACTGATATTTGAAAAATTAAAAAAAAGAGGAGGAGGACTTGAAAAACGAGCTGACGAACCGCTAGAGAAAGTCTACGATGGAATCTGAATCTGAATCTGCATAAAAAAAAACAGTTTGGTTTCTCGTACATATCTATATTACCCAGGGGATTCCACTAAAAGATTCCGCCTGGTCCCTCTCTCCCGATCTTCGGAAGCTATCTACGGATCTGGGACCTCTACTCTCGATCTTCTGAAGCTGTCTTGCTACTTGTCTCGTCTGCCTTACTACAGAGCTGACCTGGAGATCTACACGACGCCCTTCCTGCAGAGGTTTCCTGAAGCTGAACCTCGTAGTTGCCCAGGTATTGACCTGCTACCCTGACGTCTGTTCCCGGCTCTCCTACAGTGCTGAACTTCCTAACCAACTAAGTGTGTGACCTAAAAAACAATCCTAGAGTGCGTGCTAGGTAGGTTTTTATTATTTAGCTGTATTGTTTTATCCCTAATTCTAATCTTTCTCTAATTAAATTTTAATTGAACAAGTCCGCTTATCCTTTTATTTAATAGGAGCAAGTAGATTTGTTACAGTCTTAATCCCAAGCCTTTTTATCTTCGAGATAGTGAATAACATGATTTGAATTTATTTAGGCTTAGTGCTTGAATATGGCTCGGAAGTTTATTGTAAAGACTTATTACATTACGTATTACGTACATTGGCATCTATACGTATCCCCTATTTTTTGAGCCTCGTTGCTGGAACAACAAATTTGTGTTTGTTCCAGCAAACTTTATTTGTTTATTTATGTTGTGGATATCACTGTATTTTTTAAACAAATTAATATTTTTGTGTGCATACAAAAGGTTCTCATAAATAAACTGCGAGGGCATAGTAAGAATATTAATCTCTTTAAATATTTCTCTGAGGGAGTATCTGGGTCTTAATTTATAAATTGAACGAATTGCCCTTTTTTGCAAAACAAATATTGTCTGAATATCGGCGGCATTGCCCCACAAGAGAATACCGTACGACATCACGCTATGGCAAATAACTAAAGTAATCTTAACGGGTAGTCTCTAAATCAGTTAAATCACGAATTCTTCTAACGGCGTATGCTGCAGAGCTAAGTTTTTTCGTCAATTTGTCTAAATGCGGGCCACACTGAAGCTTGGCATCCAAAGTTATGCCTAGGAACACTGTGCTATCTTCCGGTTTCAACTCTTCATCCTTAATTAGTACAGTAGTTTCCACTTGTCTTACGTGGGGTATAGTAAACTTAATACATTTAGTTTTTTTCTCATTTATGAGTAGATTATTAACATTAAACCAATTAACAACTTTTGCCAGGGCGCTATTAACATCATCTGTAACTAACTGCTGACGTTTCCTACGACGCCGAAGTGATAACGTCACTCCGTGAAGAAATAACCGTTGGAGCAAGACCAGTTGGGCTATTACGTATCTCTGTTGACAGCTCGAAATAATAGTAACTGGGCTCAGTGTCCATCAATTAACTGTCAAAAGGTTAGTTTCGTATCATGTATGACCAGTCGCGATCAAATATGACGTATTTGGTTGTCATCGTGGCTGATAGTCACCGTAACTCATTTTGACAGACGCTTTCGTATCGATACTTATATTATTTCAATTATGTAAGCATAGTGGACAACAAATCTATGACAACTGAGTTTGAAGTGGCTTTCGTGAAAGACGTTACACCGTACTCGGGCTGTTAGTCACTGTAAAGTGATATCCACTCAGTGCGATACGTAATACCAATATTATGACATTCTCGGTTGTCATCAAAGTTCGGTGTACAACCGAAGCTTTATAGTCACAACTTCATCCCCTTTTTAACCTTTTGGGGGTGGAATTATCATAAAACTGACGGACTTTCATACAAAATATCATCCTCTTTTTTACCCTTTGGGGGTGAAATTATCGAAAACGCTTAGACACTTATAAATTAATTTTCAATCGTCAGCCTAAACACAAAATTTTAAGATCCTAACTTTAAAATTGACGGACTTTCATACAAACTTTCATACCCTTTTTAACACCCTTAGAGGTTGAATTTCGAAAAATACTTCCTTAATCCTTGTCTACATTATAAAGAAAACCACTGTGCAAAATTTCAGTTTTCTAGGTCCAAGGGCTTGGGCTGGGCGTTGATCGCCGGATCGGAACAGTGTGACACTTTTTCGTGCGTGCAGCCGGTGTTCATCAATATATAAGACGTTATCACGTCAATAAAAAACAGTCGCCGTCATCAACCATTTCACATCTGAAGATATAGCTTTCGAGAATCTGACACTCCAACGACCACAGCCTTAATACAAGGTGTAAACGGACCCTTCACGAAGAAGTCAACCCAGCATTCTGTACATAAAACTCACTAACCCTACGCAGAAAATTGTTGTTGGGAAACGATTTTTTTTGGGGGTTTAAAATCCCATTTTACGTTAAAACTTACTGTAACGCACTCAAAACATTATGCTGATGAATGTAGTAAATAATAAACGGGTCCTGGAGGTACTTAAAGTATAACCTTAAAATCTCTTATTTACAAAAAATTACTGGTGATGGGACCTCCAATATTTTCGTAACTAAAAGGTTCCTAGGCTTGGTCCAGAATAAAAAAAATATCGCAATGACAGGGAGAACAAGTGCATTTGAGTTTCGTTAAGGGTCTATTTGCACCATTTATATATACCTGATTGTATGTTGCAGGAGTTGTTCGTGCATAATATGTCCGAATTGAGGCACATACACACATTGCATATATCTGGGGGTCGCAAAGATTCTCCCACTTTGCATTGAGACTCAGTGAATCCTACAGGCGCTGTGTTTAACAAAATAAAATATTAAATTAACAAACGTTATTATATCAAATACACTCTTAGGGAGGAGGCCCGAGCCCCGGCCACCGTAGGCGCGGGCCTGTGGACGGTGGGCTATGGGCTAGCTCGCGCTCCGTCCGTCTTATGACGGCAGGCCGTGTCGACGGCGCGTTCGTGTTCCACGCGCGCCTCAAAGAGAGTCAGCAATAGGAAGGGGTCCGCAAGGACCGATGCCTGCCGGGGTTGCGGGACTGTTCGAAAGAGATACCGTGACCCCGGAACACAAAGGGCGATGAAGGAACATGGATGGGTTTTAGTCAGTAGAGCGGGAGAAGTCATTTGATGATTTCCCACCCGAAAAAAAAAAAAAAAGGGAGGAGGCCCGAGCGTTTACATCTGCACAAATGGACGACGCTCCAAATTATTTCAATCAATCTCCCACACACGTAGAACTCCGTTAGTTAATTCGTATAAGGAGTCATTGGCGACGTATGCAGAAAAGCTCATAATTTAGAGAATGTAGGATATTAGAGCGAGAGATGCAACATTTATTTTATTCGTCGAATCGATTTCGAAAATCCATCACCGCTCCTCTGAACGATTTTTTTTGTCTGTTCATACAGATAGGACTAACTTTGTGGACTGTTTAAGAAGTCATGCAGAAAATGATTTATGCGGTTAGCGCAGCGAGTTCGTTTTTTTTGCATTCCGCTTCGCATAGTTCTTTATTATTTCTGGGTGCTTTAATATTTTTGCAATGTCCACCATGACCGCACCAACGCCATTGTATGTAAATCAATTCAAAAATGTAATCAATACGTACTTATTGAGTCCCTCGAACAATCTTTTTGTGAGCAAAACTCAGCTTTGCCAAGACAAACGCAATAATTGCATTCGTCGACTTGACGACGGCTACCTTCAGTGCAAGCTCTCTCGTCTGTACTTAAATAATATGATTGAGGCGTCATTGAAGCCCTTATTTTTGTTACGTTCCCTAAAAAAACAAAAAAGTTGAAATACTTCTTCTTTTAACTAACATGCTGAGTTAGAAGGAGAGAGGATAGAAATCTTCTTTAGATGAAGTAATATTCTTTTCCTGTATGTGCGAAAGTTTGTGAGGATGTATGGATGTCTGAATGTTTGTTACTCTTTCACTCAAAAACCACTGAACGGATTTGGATGAAATTTGGCACTTATGTAATTTATAAGCTGGATTCACACATTAGATACTTTTTATCGCGTTAGTACGATCTCGTGGGACAATTACCAAACTCCACGCGGGCGAAGCCGCAGGCACAAACTAGTAATTAATAAATCTGTGTTTATGAGAGAACTCTGATCCGGGGCTCAGGCCCGGGGCTATATTCGAGATTGACAATCCTGAATTTTACGGTCTCTCCGCTTGTTGCGGCATGCGGCACACATTTGTTTGGTTGACCGTACTTTCCCAAGAAATAACTTTGTTTTTTTTTCTTCTGGTCCCAAAATACTATTCAAAAATATTTAGGGGGCATCCGGGACCGCGGTCCCGGTCCCAAAAGCTCCCAGTCTATGTAATGTTGGGCAGCCTTTTGGACCACATCTACGATTCGCGTTTTGAAACGCACTGTCGCACAGTTTACAAAGTTCTTTCATAGGCCAGTAGCTCTTCCAGTATTTTCTGTTCGACGTGCTATTTGTTTATCTTGCCTTGCCTGGAAAAGGACTATGTAGCCCAAGTGGAGGTATTGGTAGAGGAAACCCAAGAAAAGCATCGTGCTTACTTTTCAGGTTACAGTTGAAATTGGTACAGACTCCTTCGCGTTTGGCATTACAGAAGCAGTAGTTACAATTGTCTAATCTGTATATTTCCTCTGAATGGCAGGGATACCGGGTTCGTAGATACCTTGTCCCTAGAAAATAATAATTTCAAAGAATACATATCAGAATAGCTGTGATTTTGAATGACCAGTGATGTGATTTTTTTTTTAATGTTTCTCACCGCACCATGCTAAGATTATAATTTAGTTAAATGTGTCATATTTTTCTTAGATGTTTTTTATTTTTATTTTGTTTTATTGTGTTGTCCTGTGCAAGTCTTTATAAACGTTCGTTATAATCATTCTAAGTTTCTGACTTTCTAAATTGCTGCTAAATTAGTTAGGGGTGTGAGTGTCAGTATATTTTTATTTATGGGTTGTATTTTTTAAATGCATTTCCTTTGCATGTTAACATATACATAATCAGCCTTGATACTCCTACTGCTGGGGCACAGGCCTCTTTTCTGTGATAGGGCCTGGATGTCTCCTCTCGGGTCGTCGAATTTTTAGTTCTAGGATGCCGGTTTCCTCACGATGTTTTCGTTTTCATCTTTTGAGAGTAGTGGTGATGAAGTAAACACAAAGTAAAGTGCCACAATCGGTACTACTTTTATGCTGCATACATTTTGGGTCAAATATTGATTTTTTATTTGGACAGCTGAATACATCTTTTGGTGGTTTACACCACTGGCCTTTTTTTTTTTTTTTTTTTTTCGGATGGGAAATCATCAAATGACTTCTCCCGCTCTGGGCGGAGCGGGAGGGAGTGTCAGACTTTTACTGACTAAAACCCATCCATGTTCCTTCATCGCCCTTTGTGTTCCGGGGCCACGGTATCTCTTTCGAACAGTCCCGCAACCCCGGCAGGCATCGGTCCTTGCGGACCCCTTCCTTTTTGCTGACTCTCTTTGAGGCGCGCGTGGAACACGAACGCGCCGTCGACACGGCCTGTCGTCATGAGACGGACGGACGGCGAGCTAGCCCATAGCCCACCGTCCACAGGCCCGCGCCTACGGTGGCCGGGGGACACGTGGTGGCCCCCGACGCCCGGGGCGTCTCCCGCGGCGGCCGGGACGCTGTGAGGTTCTCTCCCTCTCACGTTCCGCCACCTCCTTCTCTAGCATTACTGCTTCGCAGAAGGAGGTGACGGCGTCCCATTCCGTCTCGCTCCGGACCATGGCTTGCACCAGGGCCGGACGCGAGAGGTCGCCGCCGCCAATCGCCGCTTCGAGGACACGGCGGTGCTCCGCCCACGCGGGGCACACCTCCACCGTGTGCTCCACCGTGTCCTCCGGTCGATCCTCGCAATGGAAACACCCGGGCGTTTCCTCCCGCCCGATTCGGTGCAGGAACCTCCCGAAACAACCGTGTCCGGTGAGGACCTGCGTCAGGCGGAAGGTGAGGACGCCGTGGCGTCTCTCAAGCCACTCCTCAAAGAGGGGACTTACCGCCACTATTGTGGCGTGCCCTGCACGGGGTTGCGACAGTCGCTCTCTCCATGTCGCCATGAGATCATGCCGGAAGTCGGTCCGCTGCGCGACAATTTGCCGCGGCAGCGGAGTTTCCCCCCGGCGTAGCACCTCCACGCGCCATTCGTGCAGGCGCGCGAGGACAATTGCCTCCAGATCCCATGGCGGCAATCCGGCAAGGAGGCACGCCGCCTCACGGGAGATCGTGCGGTACCCACGGGCCAGCCTTACGGCTACCACCTTTTGGGGCGCGTTCAGGTAGTGGGCGGCTCGCCGCTTCAATGAACACGCCCACACCGGGGCCCCGTAAAGGGCCATGGACCGCACGACTCCCGCGTAGAGCTTCCGGCAGGAGGCGTTTGGCCCCCCCAGGTTGGGCAGAAGCCGCCTGAAGGCAGCCCCGGTCCGTTCCAGTTTGGGGGCCAAACGTCGGAAATGCTCCACGAAGTTCCATCGGCTGTCGAGGACGAGTCCCAGGTACTTCAAAGTCGACTCGACGCCGACGGATACCCCTCCTACCGTCAGTGAGGATCCCGGAGGTGGCGCATTCCGAGGCCCATGAAAGCACATGGCCTCGGACTTATGCAATGCCACCTCGAGACCCAGTTGCCGGATCCTCTCGACGACTATCGCAACCCCGCGTGTCATTATTTCAGCCGCCGCCTCGTGCGACCCCCCTTGTGCCAGCACCAGCGTGTCGTCTGCATAGCAGACCACGCTGACGCCGCTAGGGAGGTCGGCGCGCAGCACCCAGTCGTACCCGATGTTCCACAAGGAAGGCCCTAGAACCGATCCCTGTGGAACACCGCACGACATCTCTCGCCGTTTCCATTCTCCGCTGCGACCGGGGTAGATGACGGCTCTGTCCGTCAAGTAATCCCCGACCACACGACGGAGGTAGGTCGGCACCCGGTGATAACGGAGTGCCTCCCTAATGCAGCTCCAGGGCATGGAGTTGAAGGCGTTGGCGATGTCAAGAGACACCGCCAAGACAACCCCACCCCGGGACACCGCATCCCCCGTCGTGAGGGCTCTCACGCGCATGATGGCGTCCACCGTAGAGCGCCCCTTGCGGAAACCAAATTGGTGTTCCGCAAGATCCGGCCCCGTCCCCGCAAGGTGCTCGGCGAGGCGGTTTGCAATTACTCTTTCAAAGAGCTTGCCCACCTCGTCGAGCAACACTATGGGCCGGTATGCGGACGGAGAGTCCGCAGGGCGCCCCGGCTTCCGAATGAGGACCAGCTTCCCCGTCTTCCAACGAAGCGGGAACTGTCCCCTCTCAATGCATGCGCTTAGGAGCCCCTCCAGTCGGGGCCCGAGAGCCTCCGAGGCCAGGACCCAGGCTTTGCCAGGCAAGCCGTCGGGTCCTGGGGCGGTATTTTTGGCACTGAGCCTGCGTACCGCCACTCTCAGGTCTACCCCAGTCACTTCCGGAGTGTCGTCGTCGTCATCCTGGTGGTCCGCTTCCAGCACCGCAGGTGGCGGAGCCATAGGCGGGGGGGGATGTTCTCCCCGCGTGGGGAACAGGGTGCTCACCACATCCTCCACGAGCTCAGGCCGGTGACTCTGCGTCAGTGGGGGGGCCCAGGTGCGGAGTTTATCCCGCACCATCTTATAAGGGCGCCCCCACGGATCTCTGTCGAGAGTCCCCAGCATCTCCTCGCGGGCCAGATCCCTGGCCCGCAGGACAGCCTCGCGGAGGGCGGTCTTAGCCGCTCTGTACCCCTCGTAAAGCTCCGCCTCGATGGCTGCCGCATTCGGTGGACGAATGCGGAGCCTGTGATGCCTGGCGTACAGGTGTCGCGCAGCCACGCACGCCTCGCGCAGAGACGTCAGCTCTCGCGACCACGTCGCATATATCGGACATGGCCTCCTGGAACCACCCTGCCTCATTGTTAATGTCGGCAGGCCTGTCTGGTGATGTCACCCAGGCCTGCACGATCGAGGCTTCCAGGAGGAGCTCCCGGTCCAGCTGCTTCAGCGCCCAACGCGGACCACTCGGGGCCTGTTGGACCAGCGCGCTTGAGGTCTGGGTGGAGACGTCAAACCGGATGTACCGGTGGTCGGAATAGGTCTCCACCCCCTCCATGACACGCCAGTCAACGACACGCGGCGACAGAGCGGGGCTAGCGAACGAAATGTCCACCACCACACCACTGGCCTAAGTGTTCAAACACAGTAGAAGCGGCGCGGGCGGCGGAATCCGTAAGTGGGTGTCGTTTCACACACAGCTTCTTCTGCGTGTGAACATAGTTACAGCAGCGTATCCGCAGTGTTAAACGACACCCTCTTTGCCATGTCTGTACGTTTTGGAGGTAGCGGTATTTATCAAAACAAATCCACTCCGATTTAAACTATTAGATGACGTAGTGCCACGTAACAGGTGTGACAACAGTAGGATATGCTCTCATACTGCGAGAACATCACTTATGCGTAAAAGTATTTTCTGTATGGCTCCTACGATATACAATAAATTACCTAAAAGTTGGAGAGAACTGCCCTTGTCACTTTTCAAAAATAAGCTGAGAATTTTTCTAGTTAATAAAGCGTATTACAATATTTTAAATTTTTTGAATGAAAAGGACTTTTCTATTCCGACTTCTAATACACATGGTTAAGAATAACAATTTAATAATGTGAGTTTTAATTTATTTGACTTTTGATACATTTTTAATGCATAATAATGAATATACTGGACATACTTAATTTAATTTATTTTTTGACTATTATATACTTATACAATAATATCTTGACATCAATTATTATTTATTTCTTATGTATTTTGTAATTAAATTTCAAATGACTATACGCAATGAAATGTAATTTTTAACCTACAAAATTTGTACGCCGTTATTGGCAAAGCATGGACGCTCACAACATAGTATTTAATACCTTGCATGTCTGATTACTCAGTTTATGTAAACGCATGTTTGACAAATGAATTATCTTTCTTTCTTTCTTCCCGCATCCTCTCCCGCCGCCCGCGCCGCAAGAGGGAGCAGGGGCAGCGATTTTCCATACAAATGAATTCCCCCTTTTGCTTCCTAAATAATGCCTCTAGAACAAACCTTTTTTTTTCATAAAACCAATGTATATTGTAGACACGTCCCTGTCATTTCCTTTTTTCAGCAACTAGCAAATAAAAAAATATGACCTTCCAAAAATTACAAAAAATTACCAATATTTTACGGCCGTGATTAGAAGAGGGCCAGAATAAAACTAAAAGTTTTAACACAAAATAAATTGAGTGAAACCTAGACATACTCTTCCTTAAAATTTTAATTTTAGAATTAGAAGTAGAACTTTTCCTGAATTGTAAAAATATAGATATTCTTTGTATAACGGAGCATTGGCTCAAATGTCATCAATTAATTTTCAATTTCAGTAATCACCAGGTTGGTAGTTCATTCAGCAGGGTAAATGCTATACATGGCGGCGCATTAATCTTACTAAATAATCATCTTAAATTTAAAGACCGCAAGGATATTGTCAGCCTATCTGTTGAGCGAACAGTTGAAATAGCCTGTATAGAATTGGAGCAGTTTATTATATTATGTGTGTATAGACCTCCTTCAGGGTTGTATGATTGTTTTGAAAAGGTAATGGATGAAGTGTTGCATAAAATCTGTAGTTCTAAGAAGTCAATAATCATTTGTGGTGATTTCAATATTAATTTGTTAGAAAATTCTGGGTTAAGTACTAAAATTATAAGCCTCTTTCAGTCATACAATCTTGAAAACAAATTTCTCGAGCCCACCAGAATAACCCCAACTAGTGCTACTTGCCTAGATAATATTTACACTGATATTATACCCACCCAAAAAGCAATTATTAACTTAATAGATTCAGATCATTGTGGGCAATTGATCACAATTCCAAATGTAAACAAGAAAGTAACTAAAAAGGATATCATTGTTAATCCAAAAAGTAAAAATCGCCTGGAAACTTTTAAAACTAAACTTTTATCCAAACTACCACTTTTGTCAGATAATGATAATCCAAATCAACAATATAACGATTTTTTCAGTATGTATTGCACACAATTTGAAAACACATTTGTCCCTAAGACAATATCTGTAAATAGTAACGCTTCTTTCAACGACTGGGCCACCATTGGTATTCATAAGAGTCGAAAACGACTTTATGAGCTGTATGAAGAGCGGACTTATGTAAAAACTGTAGAATTTAATTTGTATGTTAAGAATTATTCAAAATTATTTAAAAAAGTTTCTTTTATAGCAGAGTCACGTTACTTGAGTTCAAAAATTAAAAATAGTAGTAATGTAATTAAAATGACATGGTACATTATTAATAGCGAAACGGGAAGGTCTTGCAACCGAAATAGTGACTACAGCCTTGCTATTGGCGATAATATTTTAAATTCAGATACTCAAGTTGCCACAGCCTTTGAAAATTTCTTTGCGGATATTCCCGTATCGACTACTAAATCACTAAACTCGTCACCTACTGCTGCCGAGTCTTTACTAAGGGAAAACGTTTCAGTCTGTGATTCCGAATTTAATTTTCAATATGTCACCTGTAAAGATATAATTAAAACTTTTCACACCTTAAATGTTAAAAAGACCGCCGATCTATGGGGTCATTCTGTGGACGTTGCTAAGTCCATTATAAACATTGTAGCTCCTTCTTTAGCTGTAATATTTAACGATTGTATTGCCCGCGGTGAGTTTCCTGATCTAATGAAAAATAGTAAAATAATTCCATTGTTTAAATCGGGTAGTACATCAGACCCCACTAATTATAGACCCATTTCGTAAAATTTTTGAAAAACTATTTTTAGACCATTTTGTCTAAAATTTGTTTTTCAAAGATTTTTTAATAAACATAAGTTATTGCATAATAAACAGTTCGGATTTACAAGGGGTCGTTCAACTACTGTGTTGAACTTTTAGGGCACATTTATAATGCCTGGGAGGACAAATGCGATGCTTTGGGCATCTTTTGCGATTTGTCTAAGGCTTTCGATTGCGTTCTTCATGAAACATTAATCAGGAAACTACACCACTACGGAATTCGTAACGCCTCTCTGGATCTTCTTACTTCATATTTGAGTGATAGGATTCAGAGAGTTGATGTTAATGGGAAAAGATCTCCCGGTTCCGTTGTAAGAATGGGGGTACCCCAGGGCTCAATTCTTGGCCCATTTTTGTTTCTTATTTATATAAATGACTTGCCTTACCTCATAAAGGATAATCGTGACATAGTATTGTTTGCAGATGATACTTCTCTTTTATTTAAACTCAAACGTCAGCAGATAGTTACGGACGAGGTCAATAGCGCCCTGGCAAAAGTCGTTAATTGGTATAATGTGAATAATCTACTTCTAAATGAGAAAAAACAAAATGTATTAAGTTTACGATACCCCATGTAAGACAAGTGGAAACTACTGTACTAATTAAGGATGTAGAGTTGAAACCGGAAGAGAGCACAGTGTTCTTGGGCATAACTTTGGATGCCAAGCTTCAGTGGGGCCCGCATATAGACAAATTGTCGAAGAAACTTAGCTCTGCAGCATACGCCGTTAGAAAAATTCGTGATTTAACTGATTTAGAGACAGCCCGTTTAGTTTACTTTAGTTATTTCCATAGCGTGATGTCGTACGGTATTCTCTTGTGGGGCAATGCCGCCGATATTCAGACAATATTTGTTTTGCAAAAAAGGGCAATTCGTTCAATTTATAAATTAAGACCCAGATACTCCCTCAGAGAAAAATTTTAAGAGATTAATATTCTTACTGTGCCCTCTCAGTTTATTTATGAAAACCTTTTGTACGCACACAAAAATATTAATTTGTTTAAAAAATACAGTGATATCCACAACATAAATACGAGGAACAAACACAAATTTGTTGTTCCTGCAACGAGGCTCAAAAAAATAGGGGGTACGTTTAGATGCCAATGTATACGGTTTTACAATAAACTTCCGAGCCATATTCAAGCACTAAGTCTAAATAAATTCAAATCGTTCATAAAACGGAAGTTATGCCTGAAACCCTACTATCATGTTAATCACTATCTCGAAGATAAAAAGGCTTGGGATTAAGCTGCTCCAATTAAATTTGCTCCGTGAATGGCGAAATTTCGGACTTCGCTTGTTTATTGTTGATTCCTTTCTTGTATACACTCTGACATTGAATGATTTGACATATATTTTATTACTTTTTACTTTATTTTTTTATTATTTTATGTGACATTTACTGATTTGACATGAATACTTATTTCATTAAGTATTTTACTTTTTATTATCATTGTGACATTTAATGATTTTTGTGTTTTTTATTTACATTCATTTTGAAAAGAACTTGTAATTAATTTTATTTTGATTATTGTGAATGTGGGGACCATGTGGGTCACATTTTTATTTTTTGTTTATTTTTTTCCCACAACTGTCTGGCAGTTTGAGTACTATAAGCGACCTACCCAAATGTCCTTTCTTTGGTATTGTTCGTCGTTTCGTTGAGCTCCTTGAGTTATAAGTCGAGCTACACGATAACTGACAAATGCTTGCAATGACTGGACAGGTCCACTCAAATCTGTGTGGTTCTTTCATCAAAAGACCATCTCAGACACTAATCTGCATAGTCCTCATGTGAATTGAGCAAAATTATGTCTGGACTTCAAACCTCTGAGTTTGTTTCGGCTGTTTCTTCTCAGAGTAGTCAGGTACGAAACACCAGCCCCATCTAGTTTTAAAAAGTGACGTGTAAAAGTGTTTGTAAAAACCTACTTGCAAAATAAACATCATTTATCATTTATAATGTCAAAATTATATGAATTGGCTCAGTTTTGAAGAGAAAAAAGGGGAATACGAAACGTCGATCTCATCAAAATGTTTGTAATATCGTACTCTACGGGGGCAGGCTTGACGCAGCGCGACGGCAATATATTCTTCAAATACCTATTTTTTAAATTCCTCGCAGGCCTTCATCATCATCATCATTTCAGCCAAAAGACATCCACTGCTGGACATAAGCCTCCCCCAAGTGTCGCCACATTGACCGGTCCCGTGCGACTCGCATCCAGCGGATTCCCGCAGCCTTCACCAGGTCATCGGTCAACCTAGTGGGAGGCCTTCCAATGCAACGTCTTCCGGTTCGCGATCGCCACTCCAGAACTTTTCAGCCCCATCGGCCATCCGTTCTGCGTGCAATGTACCCTGCTCACTGCCACTTATGTTTGACAATTCTTTGGGCTACGTCGGTAACCTTGGTTCTCTTGCGGATGTTTTCATTTCGCAGGCCTTGTTACCTCTTAATTATGACCTCGCCTTGCTGCTACATGCCGTTAATAAAAAAAAAACACTTACTTTGTGATCTTCTGCACTTGTTATTAGAACATACGAGTTTACGCTCGAAGTTGCAGTAGCAATAATTGCATACACCTTTTCTGAATCGCGTTCCTATAACGCATGATCTGCTATTGGTTGCATTATCTGAAAATCGAATGAAATAACATAACATCACGGCTCTAATCAGTGTAAAAATTAATTAGGGAAGGGGAATAATGGGGATAAGAAGGGAAGGGAAGGGGAATACGAGTAAGAAGGGAAGAATGGGGCTTAGTTTATAAGTTTAATGGGGAACTATTGGCGCTAGCATAGCTTGAACTAAACATTGTCATTGGTTGAAAATCTGTCAATATCATTTTTTATTTCAAAATAGTTTGACCTCATTGGTCAGATTGGGACTAGGCTATGAAGGCGCCATCTACAATCAGCTTTGACCAGCCTTTCCCATTACTGTTTTGGAATAAAAAAAAATGCGAATGGATCGTATCAAATCATTTTTAAATGTGATGTTTTAGAATTTTTAGCTAAAATCTGAAAAAAATCTTAGTTAAGTTAATCTATGATTATTAAAAAAAAAACAGGTTATTATAGTAATAAAACATCCATCCCCGTGAGCGATGTCGGCCAAAGTTAGATAATACTATAAAAATAATAATTACTTCTGTCATACTTCGGGTCAATTTTTTCTGGAAGAAAAAACACATAATTATTTTTAATCTCTTATATTTCAGATTAGAAAAACCAGGGAAAGTATCACCTTAATTTATTTCAAAGGGGGAGTGGGATAGAGCTATACAGGACGTCTAACTCCGTCTCTTTTCCACACTTACAAAGTTGTTGGTGGTGGAAGGTCTCCAAATCTGTGACAGTGAGCTGAACTGATAGACATACAAACGTCATAGTGTTAGAGATAGATTAGCGTTAGCCCCCTTTGTGAACGGAACCCTATAGAATTATTATTATTAGCCGTCTGCGTCCCACTACAGGGCAGAGACCTCCCTTCCCTCCTTCCACTTTTGTTTATCCACAGCTGTTATTGGTAGATCCTTGAGAATATAATTGTGGAAATTAAAATTTATGGTGAATCTTTAATAATAAATTATTATAAAGAGGTAAAATTTGTTTGTAAGTTTGTATGTAAGGGGGTCATTTCGAAAATTCTGTTACTAACGGGAAGCTACATTGGTGTCGATTCTGTTGCGCACAAACTCAACTTAATTTTTTGACTATTGCTATCTCTTACTAAAAGGCAGTACGAGAAAAGGACGGCTATAGCTATGAACTAAGTAAGAGATGTCAAACTAGTTTATGCCTTGCGCTTCACCGTGTGTTTAGTCGACATGTTTTGACCCTTCATTTGTAAATATTAATTGTAAATATTATTTTGAAATATTAGTTCCAATTAAATTTGACAGCTCTAAATTACGTCCGTCTCTTTCTCGTTTTATTAGAGAGAAAAAGATAGCAATAGCCTAAATTAAGTTTAGTTTGTGCACAACAGAATCGACACCAGTATCTCCGAGTGTAATAGGCTGCATTTAAAACGTCCCGTGGGTTAATTTACGTACATAACAGGAGCGAAGCCGCGAGTAAAAGGTAGTAATAGATACGTACCAGTCAGTTCACATTTGTTCTTGGAGCAGATTCTTTTGCCAGCCTCGTTGCAGTAGCAGTAGTTACAAGCATCCACTCTGTGCCTTTCACCAATATTGCAGGGCTTAACTTCAAAACTATCTTGCTGAATTGGCACCCGTAAAAGTGTTGGAGCTGAAAGAAACGCTAAAAGCAGACGTGTATGTATAGTGCACTTATATTTCACACGTGAAGTTTTATCATCATCATCAGCGTATTAATGTTCCCACTGCTAGGACACAAGCCTCTTCTCTATAAGAGGGAATCGGCTATCAGCAAAAGTGACGAATCAACGAAACTGTCGAATTAAATAAACTGACGAGTGAGGGAAACCGACGTTGTTACACGGACTCAATCTACCACGCGGACCCAGTGCGGATTGGTAGATGTCACATGTCTTCGAATTTTTGGTTCTAGGACATGCCGGTTTCCTCACGATGTTTTCCTTCACCGTTTTGAGAGCAGCGGTGATCAAATAAAAACATCACTTACATTTAAATAATCGTTCGGCTACTTCAGGACACTTTTTCAGTTTCCTTTTTTCACATTTCCAACCTTTACTTGGTGATATACACATGCAAATAGTACAATCAACTACCTTTTTTTGTCCTTTCTTGCAATTCGGAGGTAGATCACCTAAAAAAGATAAAAATAAATCGAATGTACCCCACATACATCACCCCCAGAAAATCATAAAACATATACCTAATAAATAAAAAATCCTATCCAAACCGAAAGGGGCATATTGTAGATCAATGACATTACCAAATAAAATAAGAAAAATAAATATTCATGAAATTGAAACATGATTTTTCCCCAAATTACCACCATTTCACTAAATTCTAACATGCTGGTAAGCATAATAAAAATCTATCTCTTTTGGTATTAGTAAATAAAATGCTATTAGCAGCAAATGTCAAACGTCATTTCCACATTTTATATTTGTGATTGTTTATCGGGTCTAACAAGCGTAAACTGGTAGTGCTATACCAGTCTCATTACAGAAATTCTTGCAAAAATATTTTACCCATGGTTTGTAAAAAAATACTGCATTTAGATTTTTATGTTAGGATCGAGGTTAATGGGCAGAAAATACACGACGAATAAATCTACCTGGGTCAGCTTCTGTCCTTCAATACAAACAGGACAAAGAAATCGAACGTCGAGTTGAAATTACCTAGAGGAGCTACTGGTCTATGAAGGCATTTATGAAGGGCCACCTTTCTAACTCACGGAAGCGCTAGTTCGGCGACATGCGTATCCTGCCTTTTATTTTTTGTTCCCGGGGTGGATAATCCTCCTGGATGTCGTCCACCCTGGGGCAGATGGAGGTGTCAGTCGGACTCTTACCGACTAAAAACCAACCCGGTGGCCCCTTTCCACACTTGCACCGGGATCATGGGAACTAGTGCGCTTTTCACGATCCCCGGCTAGTGCCGGCCGCGTCGGCGGGCCTCCTCAAATGCGTATCCTGCCTATCCTAACCTATGGCTGTCAGACTTGGTCTTTGACTGAAGCTCAGAAGTCCAAACTAAACGTTTGCAAAGAGCGATGGAACGTAGCATTCTCAATATTAGACTCTCCGATCGAATGTGCAACACCTTAACACGGTCTAAGACAGGAATCACCGATGTTGGCGATAAGTCTGCTAGGCTAAAATGGGACTGGGCGGGTCATGTTTCTAGGATGAAGCCGGATAGATGGGCGAAGATAGTCACACAGTGGGTGCCTGAAGATGGCCGTCGTAACCGAAGCAGGCCCAAGAAACGCTGGCGTGACAATATGGACTCATTCTTAACGGATTGGTCGGAGAAGGCAAATTGTAAACAAAATTGGAAAGACATTCGGGAGGCCTTTGTCCAGCAGTGGGTCAGAGCAGGCTGGCAGGCTTTTTATCAGATTAAAAATGTAAATTATAAAAAAACTGGTATCATTTGGCAATAAAAGATGAAGGATGCTAGACTTCCAATCAATAGACTAGTTATTTTTTATGGTTCCGTACCCAAAGGGTAAAAACAGGACCCTATTACTAAAACTCCACTGTCCATCTGTCTGTCTGTCAGCAGTCTGTATCTCATGAACTGTGATAGTTAGACAGTTGACATTTTCAAAGATGATGTTATTTATGTTGCCGCTATAACAACAATTACTAAAAACAGAATAAAATAAATATTAAAGTTTTTTTTTTTTTTGCCGTTTTTTGCTCGATTAATATATTAATAAAGGCAACAGGTAGACGCTTGAAATATTCACAGAATATTTAGTTATATATTCACTTTAAAAGTAAATAATTACAAAATAAAATAAATAGTTAAGGTGGGCTCGCAAACAACAAACGTGATTTTTTTGCCGTTTTGTCTAAAGTTGTAAAGGTACGGAACCCTTCGTACGCGAGTCCGACTCGCACTTAGATTTATAAACAACTTCTAAACCCACCGTGGGTTCTTCATTTCAGATTAATACAAAATATATGTAAAATCATCATCTGCCTAGCCTTTTCCCAACTATGTTGGGGTCGGCTTCCAGTCTTACCAGATGCAGCTGAAATACCAGTATTTTACATGGAGCGACTGCCTATCTGACCTCCACAACCCAGTTAGTACCGGGTAATACGATACCCCTAGGTAAGACTGGTTGTCAGACTTTTTGGGCCACTGACTACCTAACGACTGTCAAAGAACTAGAAATGACAGCCGGGACCAACGGCTTATCGTGCTTTCCGAGGCACAGAGGAAACTCGGTATGTAATGGGTGGTCACCCATCTACAGACCAACCTAGGCAAGCACGGCTTAACCTAAAGATCGACCCAAGCGGCTGTTATTATTTAGCCACGAGCTCCTCAAAATATATGTGAAATATTAATAATCAATTCAAAAGAAGATTTTTGCATAATAAACAAGGAAAAGATGCAACTACAACCTGTTTGGTGGTGGCATTGTCCTGTTCTTTTTTTTAATTACAAGACTGCCAAGGAAGTGTTATGTTTTTCGCGCGTATCTTGCATGTTTCTTTGTAAATTTCTGCAAAACCTCGTATCTTACAAATGGCTGGATGAATTTCGACGGTATCATTAGATTTTGTTTCTCAAAAACCCAAGTGTCCTTAGAAAAGTGTATTAAAATATTAAACAAAATGGTATTTTTCTGGCGCTTAATTACAAACCAAACCTATCGAGTAGGATATCAAAATGAAAGAAATTAAATAAAAGATTATAAAATATACATTTATCCAATTTGCTGTCGGGTTTTTTGATTATTTTTATTAAATGTTACTTGTTTAAAATAACAAATATTGACTTACCAAATGGACTCCTAGGTGTTTTAGTTGTTGCAGTAGATTGTGGTTCATTACAAACTTGGGTTGTGCAGGCTTCATGCCCATTGTGACAGTAGCAATAATTACAAGAATCTATCTGACGAATTTCCCCTTCTTTACAAGTAAACGGCACATCAGGTTCTGGAGAAAGTAAAAAATTAGAAATACCACCATTTGAACCCATTCTCATATATCTTGGAAAAGCCTTCTTTCATCTTGACTTTTAACAACAAAATTTTGTTTTGTTTTAAGTTTATTAAACCTATACTATCTCTTACGGGGTATCTTCCTTCAGGCACCAAAACAAACTCCATGGTAGCTATTGCTGACGTTCCTGATGGAAAGACCCAATAACACTTGCTCGACCTGGGAATCGAAACCAGGACCTCATACTTAGCAGTCGCGCTTGTTACCATTAGAACAACGAGGCAGTCACTATCTTGACTTCTGTTTAGCTAATATATTTTTTAAACCTTGCTGTTTGTTTCCAGTTAAAACGGTACGTTACATGATTTATCAAGTTTGTTAAAGGTAGATTATCTCCGCAGAGACCTCAAACTCGCCGGTCCAACAGGTCCCGAATGGTCCGCGATGGGCCCTGAAGCAGCTGAACCGGGAGCTCCTCCTGAAAGCCTCGATCGTGCAGGCCTGGGTGACATCACCGGTCAGGCCTACCGACGTCAATAACGAGGCGGGGTAGTTCCAGGAGGTCATGTCCGATATATGCGACGTGGCAACGTCAGGAAGCGCCCGGCATAAGGTGTACTGGTGGTCGCGAGAGCTGACGTCTCTACGCGAGGCGTGCGTCATCACGTGGGCAAGCTCTTTGAAAGAGTCATTGCAAACCGCCTCGCCGAGCACCGGACCAGGCCGTCATCTTCCCTGGTCGCAGCGGAGTATGGAAGAAAGGAACCGGCGAGAGATGTCATGCAGTGTTCCGCAGGGATCGGTTCTAGGGCTGCCCCTGTGGAACATTGGTTACGACTGGGTGCTTCTAGCGGCATCAGCGTGGTTGGCTACGGTGACAATACGCTGGTGCTGACACAAGAGAGGTCGCACGAAGCAGCTGCCGAAATCATGACACGTGGCGATGCGATAGTCGTGGAGAGGATCCGGCAATTGGGTCTCGAGGTGGCATTGTACAAGTCCGAGGCCATGTGCTTTTATGGGCCTCGGAATGCGTCACTGTCGGGATCTCTATTAATGGTAGGAGGGGTTCTCATCGGCATCGAGTCGACGTTGAACTACCTAGGACTCATCCTCGACAGCCGGTAGAGCTTCGTAGAGGAACGGGCCGGGGCTGCCTTCAAGCGGCTCTTGCCCAACCTGAGGGGTCCAAACGCCTCCTGCCAGAGGCTCTACGCGGTATCGTGCGGTCCACGGCCCTTTACAGGGGCCCGGTGTGGGCGCGTTCCTTGATGCGACCGTCGCCCACTACCTGAACGTGCCCCAAAAGACCAAGCCTTAAGGCTAGTCCGGGGGTATCGCACGATCTCCGGCGAGGCGGCGAGCCTCCTTGCCGGATTGCCACCATGGGATCTGGAGGCGATAGTCCTCGCACACCTGCACGAATGGCGCGCGGAGGCACTACTCCGGTGGGATACTTAACTGCCGCGGCAAATCATCGCTCAGCGGACAGACCTCCGACGCGATCTCATGGCGACATGGAGAGAGCGACTGTCGCAACCGCGTGCAAGGGCACGCCACGATAGTGGCGATTAGTCCCCTCTTTGAGGAGTGTCTGGAGAGGCGCCACAGCACCCTAACCTTCCGCTTGATACAGTTCCTTACCGGACACGGTTGTTTCGGGAGTTTACTGCACCAGCACATGCACATGGCGATGCTCCACCCAAGCGGAGCATCGCCATGTCTTCGTAACGGTGGTTGGTGGCGGCGACCTCTCGCGTCCGCTCAATCGGTTCAATCCATGCTCCGGAGCGAGAGGGAATGGGAAGCCGTCACCTCCTTCTGCGAAGCAATCATGCTAGCGAAGGAGGTGAGCGAGGTGGCGGAACGTGAGAGGGAGAGAACCTTACGTCCCAGCCACCGCGGGAGGCGGCCCGTAGGCGCGGGCCTGTGGACGGCGAGTAATGGGCTAGCTCGCCGTACGGACGGCGTCTGACGTCTTATGACGATAGGCCGTATCGAGTTCCACGCGCGCCTCAAAGAGATGTCAGCACACGGGCACAAGGTGGGCCATACGTTTTTTTTATAGGTGCATATTTTCTTAAATTATTAATAAATGACAATATATTTACATAATTTAACCGAAATTATGTTTTGTGATTATAACTTACCTAATTCTTTTTCTTTCATGTATTCATTAGGGTGTGTATCCTCGTCATTGTCTGTTTCTAAATCATTTGGTCCAGTGCTTTCTTTGTTTTCAACATTCTCAGAATCGGAAGACATTGTGTCATCAGGATCAGGATACGAAGAATCATTATTATTATCTTCTGGATAATTTTTAATCAAGCTTAAGAAGTAACTAACGAGATCAGCTTTATTCATTTTGGGTACTTTTATGGCTGGTATTTCAATGAACTCTTCTGTTTTTTTTTGTTTTTTTTTTTGTTTATCACATCTTTGAATTTCACATAGCCATTTTCCTTTGCGGCAGTAGCAATGATTGCACTCATCCAATAATCGCGTTTGTCCTGGCTTACAACTCTCAAAGTCGAAATCTGAAATAACGTACTTATAGTGGATTACTTTATAATCATAGGTAGTTCCATAATATTATTTATTTTATTTGTCGGATTGTCAGGGTTTATTCCGACATGCTCGTACATCTTGTGGGTAGAAGCACAGCGGGCAAAAAGAGTATAAGATGAGCTCGCTCTACTCATTCTTGTTTCATTTCTCTTTTGCGGAGGGAATCAGACGACTAAACTCTTTATTGGTGGAATAGCAAACCTATTTCATGAAAACGAAGTCCGCTTTGCTTAGCCATTTCCGGCTCATTACTCTTTCGCGGTGAAAACCGGGCTCGACTCGTTTTCCTAGTTATTGAAACACACTTATCTCTATCTCGAAAAACTACTGAAGCCATTTTTATGAAACTTGGTGGGTGGTCTTTTTTAGTCCAACTAAAAAAGATTGAAAGCTTTTTTTCACAATTCGACTTATAGTTTTTGAGATATGCGCGGACAAACATACACATAGAAGTTTAGGCACACAAGTTTAGAAGCTGGTATTGACTAACATATACAACGGGTGTACAATATGTTGTGTGGTTAAAAAACTAAAATGTGAATCCAAGTCCTTGCAGAAATACAAAACGCTTCGAACGTGATTACTGCTATTGTCCAAGATGGAGCGTTTCTTCCAACCAGGAAGTTCGCCATCTAGCGCTTACATGAATGACTTATGAGTAATGCTTACCGACATTATTCTTTTTCTTTTCTGTTTTCTTCTTAGGATCCTTTTTATTGCTTTTGCCGCCGTCACCTTTGCATTTTCTTTGAGTGCAAAGCCACTGTCTTGCATGGCATATGCAACGGTTACAATTCTCATATTTAACATCCCAGACATCGCATTCTATTTTTTTGATTGTTTTTCCATGTCTTAAAATATCTAGAAACATGGAAAATTCAACGATTATTCTTGGGTTGCGTAGTTTAAACAAAACCGTATTAGCAGAACTAGCCCGATTAAATAAAACAAATTGCAGAACGGCTCCGGAAATAAGAATACTAGATTATAACACTAAAGCAAGTAAATCATCTGTCAGTGTCCGGTCAGTAATTTGTCCATTTCGATTAATCTTTAGGCTAAAATGTATTTGTAAATCTTTGTGTTGAAGAATTATTATTTCGTATTTCCCGTTTTGGCAAGTACAATAGTGCAAGGATCCTAGTTCTAGGTCTTTTATTTTCTGGAGTAGAAAAAAACTAGTAAAACAAAAATAATCTTCAAAAGGTGAAGGAGAACATCCTAGTGAAGAATCTGGCTTGCGTTTTAAGAAAGAATATCGAAGACAATTGACATCTGACAACCCGCACTGGGCCCCGTGGTAGATTACTCACACCTTCGCCCAGAGTCAAGCCCTGCGTCCCAGCAGTGGGAACATTGCAGTATGATATGTTATGTCTACACCACCAAACACACAATGCGATGATGACCCACTGACCGCACAGCCATATAAACAAAAAAATATCAGCGCCGAATTTTATAACGCACGATGAGAACTAAAAAATCCTGCATTGCGCAATTAGAGTTATCTGCTAGATAAGAATATTTACACCAACGCAACTACAACCCTCGGGCAGTGGCCAACCAGACACAACTTCCATCAGGTAGAAGGATCCTCCCTTTCCAATCAGGGATGAGGAACTAAACTGTGTTCCTCATACGCTTTTAAACGTTTTACGCTAAATGTATTTAAAACATCTTTCTGGTTCTGTCAATCGTTTCAAGGCTACCGAGAGAGAAATGATGTTTTAAATAAATAATAATATGTCAAGGATCTAGCTTGCAGGTTGGGTTAGGGCCTGTTTCAGAAAGCATTACTTGTCGATATGGATCGCATTGTGTGAAGTTCTGTCTCTGGAGCCTAAACCGCCTGGACTAAAAAGCTTGGACCCTGATCCCGACACCAGCGGACCACTACTTTTAATATCATCATCATTTCAGCCGAAAGACTTCCACTGCTGGACATAGGCCTCCCCCAAGTGTCGCCACATTGACCGGTCCCGTGCGACTCGCATCCAGCGGATTCCCGCAACCTTCACCAGGTCATTGGTCTACCTAGTGGGAAGTCTTCCAACGCAACGTCTTCCGGCTCGCGGTCGCCACTTTAGAACTTTTCGGCCCCATGGGCCATCCGTTCTGCGAGCAATGTGCCCTGCCCACTGCCACTTAAGTTTGGCAATTCTTTGGGCTACGTCGGTATCCTTGGTTTACTTGCGGATGGCTTCATTTCTGATTCGATCACGCAAAGAAACTCTGAGCATAGCCCTCTCCATTGCCCTTTAGGTGACTTTAAGCCTTCTGATAAGGCTTTTTATTTTTAATATATAGTTTTTTTTTATTAATAAACTGGGTTGTGGAGGTCAGATAGGCAATAGCTCCATGTAAAGTACTGGTATTCAACTACATTTAAAAAAATAAATAAAGGATTTTAATAATAACGCAAAACAGATATAGTGATGTATGCCGCACATTTATATTTTTGATCTTTCCATCATTGTTAATGCTGTCACTTTATCTAAATCTTGGGCCAATAATATCAATGACATAAACTTGTTCACGACACAGATTGGTCGTCAGGGGAATAAAAAATATTAATTGAAATCGTTAAATGTTTTGTATAGGTCCAAAGAAGGTGTTTATACTCTTATGAGTAAGCTCGCACTTGCCGGCTTCAAAGATAGATCATAATATTTTTTGTAGAATGCGCGGGATCATTTTCTGACGCAGTATGGTAAATTTTAACGATTACAATCTTTGGTTAGTAACGAATGATACGTACGTGTAGCGGGTTTAGAACACGCCATTTTTGTGCACAACTCACTGCCATTTTGACATCGACACCAGTTGCAACCATCATGCCATCTGGTTCCCTCTTTGCATTGTATTTTACGTTTTCTCAGGTTGTGATGATACTCTGCAAGCAAAAATATTGTAGAAGAAAGTATTTGATAGTGTCACAGTGTAACATGAGATAAGCCTCCTCATAAATGAATAATCTAACAGTCATGAGAAATCAATTTTGGAGTGTCACTCTAAGGGCAGTTGGCTCCATGTAAAATACGGGTATCCAGCTGCATCCGTTTGGACTGGAAGCCGACCCCAACATAGTTGAGAAAGGGCTAAGCAGATAATGGTGATGACGACTCTAAGGGCCTTTCCCAAATTATTTTCGGGCTTTCCGTCTAACCGGATGTAGCTAAAACCAGTATTTTACATGGATCGTCTGCCTATCTGACCTCCACAATCCAATAACTGGGTAATATGAAAGCCACTGGAAAGAGTGTTGTTCTATGAAGCTAAACGCTAACTAGAGCTTCATCGGGCAAGATGCTATTACAATAATGATTCTCTTTTTTTTTGTACATTTGGTAGTTTCACTCACTCGTCAGTCGAAACTGGCAAATTATGGAAACTGTCGAGTTGACATAACTGTCAAATTCACACAACTGTCCAATCAGCGAAAGTGACGAATCAACGAAACTGTCGAATTAAATAAACTGACGAGTGAGGGAAACTGACCAGTCGTCTCGGATGCAACAGCATAATAGTGCAATTTCTGGTGGTAATTAACTATTTTTTGTTCTAATTTCAAGCTAAAATGGGAATCTAATTTTGGTGATCATATTTACTATTTTAGGCAATCAAAAGTGATTTTTTGCCGTTACATTTTACTTGAATCTGGTGGTTTTTTAAACATAAGCCGTTTTTTTTCAAGTCCCGCATATAAACTGGTTTTCCGCATATCCGTGAATAAAATCTTTTCTTGACGCAAGACGCATCGCACATCGTTCGAGGCCGCGAAAGGGGCGGTACAGAAAAGCACTACTGCTGTGCAATTATATTTAAAAAAAAAATAGAACTACCTCACAATAATCACAATGTAATATTTTAAAACTGACACGTGACATTTAGATTCAGAACTGTACAAACAAACATATAAATGAAAAAAAGAAAAAAACAGCCTTGTATTGTTAAAAACCTGTGAATTCTTTATTCTATTCGAGGTATAAAACATTGTGCAAGTGTTGCCAAAAGTAAAACAACTGCACTACGGTATTTTTCATGCAGATAATAAATTGCATATGGTGTTGTATTTTTTTATCTGTTCACACTTTTTGATATGCCATCGTTTTTTTCAACGACTAATATTGGTTAATTAAAATCATCATCTGTCTAATGGGATGCAGTTAGAATTTACATGGAACGACTGCCTATCTGACCTCCACAACCCAGTTAGTACTGGGTAAAACGATACCCCTTGGTAAGACTGGTTGTCAGATTTACTGGCTACTGTAATGGATGGTCGCCAAGGACATTCATATACAGCTTTAATTTTAAATCTCTTTGATGGTTACCAATCTTTGGACCGACCTTGGAAACCGCGGCTTAACATGATGGTGGACAATATACAGTTCTACCACAGTTACCTCTGATTTTACACTACTTTCAAAATCACCGTGATCTACTATATTTTCTTTGCAAAAAGATCCTGTCGTTTTACTCGTACTTCTATCGAAAAGTCTGCCAAAGTCACAATGATCTTTACTTTTGTAGTAATAAGGTTGTTATTGGGACGCTACTGTCAAAGAGGAAAAGTAACTTTAATAGGACCACAGTAATTCTTGTTATTCCCTAAACTAAAAGATATGCTGACCTTATTGGTGAGGTTCTTCAGAAAGGTTAAGTGCGTAGTACTCGCAACCGGTGTGCGTGTATGACCAGATGTATGATGAGGTGAAAGAAGTATATAGGATCGTAGCAGGGAGCGCTCTACGGTGCCTGCCTACCCTCGTGGGTAAAATGGCAAGAGTTTAAACTCAAAACTCAAACTCAAAGCATTTATTTCAATTAGACCATTACGGCACTTTTGAATGTCTAAATTACAAATAAAAAACAAAGCTACAGTCCCAGTCACAAGGCATAATAACTTGAGAAAGTACTGTAGTTGCCCATTCCCTAGCGTAGATCTCTATGGAGAAGAACGGGCAAGAAACTCCATGGACACTCTTTTGAATCAAAATATTGTTACAAAATCTTGGTTACATCATTAATTTTGAAATTATACATATATGTGAGAACGATGTAGAAAGACGTGCACATTAAGAGCGTCCAGAGTAGAAAAAGACAACAATTTTACAACAAACGAATTAAAATGAACCCTGGCAGCCAAGAGATGACCAGTCCCAACTGACAGCGCCCGCTCACGAACATGACGCGCGCATCGGCGCCATGTTTATGTTGTAACGTTACTTTTGTGTACTTAAGGTGAATGCACCAGGGTAACCCGCGAAATTAAAATTTCCTTACGGTTTTTGCCCTTTTCAAGCCAGTGCTAGTTTGTATGTTGATTAAAATATGATTCGCGGCTGTAATACGTATGTAGTTACAGAATTATAATCATCAATACAACCCTCCCTGTTCATGAAAGTCGATTGAATGACTATTTCATGAAAAAGTCATTCAATCGACTTTCATGAACTTGGAGGTTTTCGCGGAATACCCTGGAGCATCCACCTTAACATAGTTTAACATTATAATGTCAAAACAAACTACAGATGTAAAAAATATTAGGGCCATCCTAAGTTAACGACATGAATTGTGTTCACTGTTTCACCAGTTTTGTGCGCGCGTTTCGTGAATCCGAATGTAATGTGAGTAAGGACTTGTCTATACGTCACGCCCGTGCCGCGTCGTATACTCATATGCAATTCACCCTAGACGACTAGCACATTCGATATTCTGCTCCCGAGGAAGACGCACATTCACTTGATTCTTATCTTATTAAAAAGGGTGTAAAGGACTCTTAACGAAGCCGAAAAGCAATTATTCTCCACGTCACTGCGATATTTTTTTTTCTACACCATACCTGGGAACCTTCTAGTTCTAGTCTATTGGGGGTCAAAGTTCCAAAATTTTCACAAGTTTTTTTAAATACATGATTTTAATGTAAGATTTTTACTTTAAACACCTTCACGACCCCCGTAGGTACTATTCAATCCATCCATCAGCACAATGTTTTAAATGCGTTACATTGAGTCCTACCGAAAAACGTGAGTTTGCGCTACGGTTACTTAGTTTGATGTACATAATTCTTGTTCTTTTGTTGGCTTCGTGAAGAGTCTGTTAACATCCTGTATTTAATGTATATAATTCTATTTATCTGACTTACTTGCGGGTGCTTTAGGACATATCATTCCAGTGCACATATACAGTTGTCCAGCGACGCACGTGCAATGGTTGCAGTCCACTCTTGTGTGCTTCCCCATCGCACAGAACTTTGCTGTTGGAGAAAATTACATTAGTCATACTAAATTTAAAAAATAAAAACAAATTTATATAAATATTTACTTCTCAGTAGCAGCCACGAAGTCTGATTGATGGCAATATGCTCGCCCCCTATTGCATGGGACTTAAGCATAACTGGCTAAATGTGGGTGTATTGAATAGGTACACCTGATGCGAAAGTACTATCAAATTTAAAAAAAAGTCGTTGTAGAGAACCTTACTTGAACCAAAAATAGAAAGAAAAAGCATTTATTAGCCCGCACAGGACAATACACATAAAATATGTTGGATCCGGTCATGAGTACGGACGGGCGAATGGTTTGAAAGCGCGCCATTGGTGACATCACGCGACCTACTTAGCAGTTTACCCCACCATGGCGGCTTTTCTGCGGACATTCTGGGTCTGATCGCACGCAGCGGAGTTAAGACATCTTGAAACTGTACCCGATTCATTGTGGCCAGTGTTAATGTGTGAAAGTGTAATGTCAAGTAATTTGTTAGACTCAGTGTATCTGTTTGAAAAGGGTAACCATGGAGTTTCTTGCCGGTTCTTCTCCATGGAAACAACCAACCCGAACCGTGCAATGCGAAATAAAATAGTGTATCGCATCCAGTGTGTTTTCATAGCACGAAACCCGTTTTCTGCCCACAAAATGCTCGACCCTAGCGAAATATATCCTGACAAACCCGACAAATATAAAAAAAACGGTGAAAGTGTCAGTACACTAATAAAAAGTAAACAGAAAAAAAAACCTAAAAATAAAAAGAAACGAAATTGGTCCTGTACGAGGCCAACAGGCCCCTATCTCAGCAAAATACAAACCTATGTGACAACCACCAACCAGCACTGAACCCGCTCGGGGGCCCTTCTTACAGAAGGGAGGCCTGCGTTCCAACTGCTGGAACCCAGACTTCCCTATGGGAGGTATTGGAAAGGCTGACTGGTATAAAATGCCAGTGGCATTAAGGTGTATTCACCTTAATGCCACTGGCATTTGCGCTGGCGCTTTAATTAAGTAATTGCAGGTCAGTACCAGTGCCAGGTTGTATGCTGGTTAAAATATGATTCCCGACCGTAACTTATATGGATTTACTGAGTTATCATTAAAATCATCAATCATCAATCATCCCCCTCCCCCTCTCCTCTCCTCTCCTCTCTGACCCTCTTAGTTCATTAACCAAATTGAATGACTTTTTCATGAAACAGTCATTAAATAGGATTAAACGAAATTAGAGGATCGTATGACAATTTTAATGATTATAATACAACACGCGGGCGCAGTGCGGGTTTGTAGATATTTGGTAGGTAGATAGTGGTCTTCGAATTATCGGTTCAAGGATATGCCGATTTCTTTATGATGTTATCCTTCACCATTTTGGCAGTTCTGTCAAGTCGTCTAATGTTTTATCAAATACTACTTATGCCCGGAGTTCAAATTCTTAGTTTTTTTTAGGAACGCTCCCTGGTTTATGTAGAACAACTGTGCAAAATTGCATCAAAAACGGATCAGTAGTTAGAAGTCTAAAGGGTACGAACAGATATTGATTTAAATATCTACATAAATATTAGATCACTTACCTCCTTCAGCTAATGGAAGCGCTTGCCCTTTATTTGGTTCTGAAACAAAAATACCGTAAGTTCATTTGTTTACTTAATACAGATAAGTAACTTCATCATCATTAAATGCCTTTTCTAACTACGTGGGGGTCAGCTTCCAATCCAATCTAACCGTATGCAACTAAATATCAGAATGTTATATGAAGCGACTGCCTATCTGACCTCTACAACCCAGGTAGTTCTGGGTAATACGATACCCCTTGGTAAGACTAGTTGTCAGACTTTCGGGCCACTTGACTGTAGCTTAAGGACTGTCAAAGATCTACAAATGACAGAGGGGACCAACGGCATAACGTGCTTTCCGAGGCACGGAGGAAACTCGGTAATCGGACAACTTACATACTCATACGAGTACATGCTAGGAGTGCAAATTAAATAAATGCTTGTAAAAAAAGAAAACACTTTAAAAGGAGGTTTCACACCGTTTTTTTTTAGTAAGCCAGTTAAAAATAAATAGGTCTTACCAAAATCTTTGAAGCCACCCGAATATTTGAACACCTTCAGCAGTCGTAGGTCTAAAAATGTGTAAACCAAAATTTATTTTAAAACGTAAGAAAATTTGAATTTCGCGGACTATCCTAACGCTTTCACCTTAAGCCGCAAAAAATGTATAGTTACATTGAAGTAGCATGGTTACACGTGGTAAATGCTTTCAAAGCATATGAAGGTGCGCTTCACGGGCAACTAAAATTGCTCAACACTGGTCAATTCTCATCAACTATGACGTCACGACTACAACCAGAAATTTAATGGCAACATGTAGCAACCTGTTGCCTGAGATACGGCCACACAATACCATGCAATATGGAGGAACTTAAATAACTAGCTGCCGCGCGGCTAGATTTGGTGGCCGGTTCCCCTCGCAAATACGACAGAACAAAAAGAAAAAAAAAAAAAAAAGATAAAGAAAGAAAGAAAAAAGAAAGATAAAGATAGAAAGAACTTTGGCTAAAATTACCAAACCGATTGGATATTCGGCAACTCATATTGGCGACATTGAAAAATGTATGTGTAGCAGTTAGAAGCAATGTCCCTGAAACAATTGCCGCATTATATTGTTGTTGTTCCAGATTACTCCACTTAATTGATCAATTAGTGTTGCCAAGGTATTATTGCTCGAAAAATTGCCCGTGTAACACCTTAATAGAATGCGACTTTCTCGAGGCACTCGGGTGTAACTTTACTCCGTGTTTATCAATAAGGGGATAATGGTATAAAGTATAAAAACATTTACTTGATTTAGCAGTTGCCATTGTCATTTCATCATCTCTAGCTGAAAAAAAAAAAAAATTTAGTATAAGAATTACTTTCACATGAAAATTATGTATAACTAGCTGACCCACGCAACCAGTAGTTCCTGAGATTAGCGCGATCAAAGAAACTCTTCAGCTTTATAATACTATTAGTAAGGATGTGTTTGAAAATTTTGTAATGCTAACTTTTACCGGCAGCTTGGCGTGCGTCTCGGATGTTGTCCCACGGGATCGTACCATTGGGATAAAAAGTCCTAACCCAGGTCATGGTCTTGTACCAAACATTCGTTTCGACGTTAAGGCGCAAACTTGAAATAGACCGGTAGACTGAGTTACTTTCTTAGTCATAATCTTACTTTCTGTTGTAGTCAGTTTCTGAGCATGGATGTCTTTCAATTAAAAACTGCTGAATAGATTTGAATGAAATTTGGCACACAGATGGTTCTTCGAGCCGGATTCGGGTCATCGACTGGCCCAGTGCGAACGCCGCGAGAACAAAGAAATCCCTGAGCGATAAGGATTTCTGTAAGGTGTCTAATTAGTGAGAAATAAACCCTTTCAAAGGACACACCTCTATTTAATACAAAATCCTGCAAACATAATACTCAACCTTATCGCTCTAAACATAATGTTAATTATAACCTGGATCCCGGTAGTACGACCCCTTTTTTTTTCGGATGGGAAATCATCAAATAACTTCTCACGCTCTGGGAGGAGCAGGAGGGAGTGTCAGACTTTTACTGACTAAAACCCATCCATGTTCCTTCATCGCCCTTTGTGTTCCGGGGCCACGGTATCTCTTTCGAACAGTCCCGCAGCCCGTAGTACGACCCCTGGGACAGTTACCGAACACCACGCGGGCGAGGCCGCGGGCTTAAGCTTGTGTTACTATGGGATTTTGAAATAACATTATTTTTAATTCCTACATCATACCTCGTGCTTTATGTGTGTATTTTTGTGCGAAACTTCTCAATAAATTGGTAAAATTTTCGCGGACCAATCTTTGTGATTGAAATTCATTGTTTGCTCCTGTAATGAGATGAATGTAATTAGAATATAAATCTATTCACAAACATTATAAGTAGAAGTTTATTTAGAAAATAAAATAAAATGGAATAATTAATAATAATTATTAATATATATATAATATATTAATAATTAATTATTAATAATTTGTACATGGGTATTTCGCCTGAAATAAAACACAATTAATATTATATATAATATATTAATAATTAATTGTGTTTTATTTCAGGCGAAATACCCATGTACAAAAAAAAAATACATAATTAAAATAGGACCACACCTTTGAACCACCTGCTGTATTTTGCCAAGATATTTTTTTTTGTGTAGATTTAAGTTTTTTAATTTTATTTTTTGTCGTGTGCACTTGTGGCATGTGCCAAATAAATATGTTTTCTTTCTTTATCTACCTGTATTTCGCCACTATTGTTTTCGTTTTGCCTGGAAGATACTATTTATAGTCTATTAAAATGTACTAGTATAAGTATGTATAACAGTAAACATTACCATCGTCTGATGTGTACCAGGTATGGTCATCGTAAAATGCTTCTCCAACTGTGGCCTAAAATAAAGTTACGTTAATTAAATAATGCCTTAAAAAATAATTCCTCAGAAAGCAGTTTTCCTGGATAGGGCACGCATAGTGAGGAGATTAATATACTATTAAATAGTACTATTAATACAGAACTATTTTCTATTCTGTGCCACCGGCAGCCAGTACTATTTTTAAAATTTTTGTTTTTAAAACACGTAGGTGCGTTGTTGGATGCGTTTACAAAACTTTTAAACTCACAAACGCAAACAGCCAGGCCTGGAACCTACCTTTAGGCCGCACCGCAGCAGTCAATCGCTCAGCCACTGTGTCAGACGTGCCAATGTACATTGAGCGATTGCCCGTTTGACCTCAAAACACCATGTAACATGATACCTCTTGGTAACGCTTTGGTTGTCAGACTTTCAGGCTCACCATAACGACTGAGTAATGGTACAGATTTTTTTATAAAAAAAAAAATAACTAATAACTTTAAATAAAAAAAAAAACTAAAAAGAATAAAATAAGTTCAGGAGACAGGACATATTGACTGCAACAGTCGGGATCCATATTGGATGTAATGATTTTAGTCTAGATTATTTAATGGGACGCAATATATCCTGTCTCCTGAACTTGTTTTATTCTTATCAGTTTTTTTTTATTAGAGTTATTAGTTATTTTTTACGCAGTCGGGTTTTTTTTTTTTTTTTTTTGTTTTACACTTTTTAGTTACTTAGATATTATATCATTTTAAAATTTCCATGATGAGCCCTTTATCGAGCCGTTTAGGCTGCAGAGCATGCCAAACATTTGAATTTGGCGCTAAAAATCCGCCATTTTGATATCAAAATAACAAAAAAAAACAAAATGGCGACTTCCAAAACTTGCGGCTGGCAAATGGCGATTTGTATTTACTGTGAGAGTGACACTGGGTATATACCTAGTGTCACTCTCACAGTGAATACAAATCTAACGACACTTCTCAAGCTAATCAAGCCGTTCAGAAAAAAAAAAACGAATTCCACTATATGGCACCCCCAATCCACGATTTTATTTGTTTTTTACTATAATGTGCGAGTGACACTCGCGCCATCAAGAAGAATCTAACGACATATAATCTATCCAAATCCCTCCATCCGTTGAGGAGTTACGAGGGAATAAAGAAACGGACATACATACATACAGGTCAAACACATTACCCTCCTTTTGGCTTCGCCGCAGTCGGGTAAAAAGGCCTACTCTTGACCTCAATCTTGTCCTAAGGGCAGAGATGAGGTCGACGATGGAACAAGCTAACCCAAAAGAAACCCATTAACTCGCGACTTAAATAGATTCGGGTTATACATTCAGTCAAAAAAGGATCGGGAATGGATCATTTGTTTATGGTTCCAAATTCAAATTTTTGTTTTTTTGTAGTTGTTAGATTGGCACAACTGTTTTCCATTTTGGCGCGGAGTTTGAGTTGCATCTGTTATTTATATTAAATACAGTGCTGGTTTTAGTAATATCATATATAGTGTGTATTGCGAATTTCATAATGGACAAAAATATCGAACAAAGTTTTTGTCTTAAATTTTGCATCGCCAATGGAATTTCGTGTTCGGAGTCACTGAAAATGTTACAGAAGGCTTACGGTGAATCGACTTTATCAAAAACTCGTGCTCATGAGTGGTTCAAAGCGTTCAAAAGCGGTCGAGATGTGATGGAAGATTTGCCTCGCTCTGGTAGGCCGTCAACGTCTGCAACTGAAGTTAACATCGCAAAAGTGAAGAAAATAGTGAGTGAAAATCCCCATTCAACTCTGAGAGAGATAGCCGCCGAACTTTCTGTATCTCACGAGTCGATCCGTACCATTTTAACTAATCATTTGGGTATGAAACATGTTGCTGCTCGGCTAGTCCCAAAAGATCTGAATTTTCTCCAAAAACTCAATCGCATGAAAGTCGCTGAGGACATGCTAGAACGAGTCAGTTCGGACCCAACATTCATGAAACGCATTGTTACTGGTGACGAGACGTGGGTTTACGAGTTTGACATGCAAACTAGTCAACAAGCTTCGGAGTGGCGCCTTCCAACTGAACCGAAACCGAAAAAACCACGCCAAAGTCGATCAAAAGTCAAAGTCATGTTGACTGTTTTCTTTGACTATCGCAGTGTTGTGCACTCTGAATTCTTACCGGAAGGTCTAACGGTAAATAAAGAATATTATTTGAGCGTTATGCGGCGTTTAAGAGAGCAAATTGGACGAAAAAGGCCAGATTTGTGGAAAGAAAATTCTTGGATTTTGCACCACGACAATGCGCCTTCGCACAAGGCTATCATTGTGAACGGATTTTTGACCAAACACTCAACAAATACCATCCAACAACCACCATATTCACCAGATATGGCTCCTGCTGACTTTTTTCTTTTTCCTAAACTCAAATTACCACTTCGTGGCACCCGTTTTCAATCGATAGAAGACATAAAGGAGAATTCGCGGCGAGAACTGAACTCAATTCTGGAAGCAGCGTTTAAAAAATGTTTTGATGAATGGATTATTCTTTGGCGCAAGTGTATCGTTTCTAAAGGAGCATACTTTGAAGGTGATAAAATAAATTTGGATGAATAACAGACATTTTGTGTATTATTGATCTTTTCCCGGTACTTTCTTGACAGAGTAGTATGAACTCGGGAACACGGACACATTCAGGGAATTAACAACTCTTTATCTGTGCGCATTATAAATAAATAAATATCCATGGACATTACACCCAGTGCCACACTAAGCAACGAGGCTTGTGTCGTGGAAACCAGATAGTTGATATACTACATAGATACTTTTTGTTTGTAAATACATACTTATTATACATATAAACATCCATGACTCGGAAACAAATGTCCATGCTCATCACACAAACATTTGCTCTTACCGGGATTCGAAACCGGGACCCCAAGAACGTAAGGCAGCCTTACTACCGCTGCGCCATTCAAAAAGAAAAGATGTAGCAAAGCGCTTCGCTTAGAAATTAGTGGAATATCGTTGATTACCCGCAGTACGTCTGGACTCCCGATAGAAGAAGGAAGATGGTGTAAAATGAGGTCGTGAAACTCTTAGTGGTAAATACAGATTGCGGTCGTGGCTCTGGATACCGGACCTATTTACCAATATACTGAAGTATCTATACAAGTAAGGTGTCCGCAGCCGTTTGCAATCTATCCGTAAAGGTTAGACCAGACCTTTTATGGGAATAGTATTAAAAAAACAATTCGTTTTCTTACCCAACATATGAGCCACAGTATTGCCAACATGGTCGCCGAAATGAACAGTCCTGATTATACACCGTGAAGATTTTTAATCGGAACTAATTAAAAAATGAAACAATAATTAAAACACATCTTCTGCGTTACATCACAGTATTGTGAATGTGACTAAGTTGATAAGAAAATATGCTGATTAATCGCTGGAATTAATAGTTTCGTAAAGTATCAGCAGTAGCAATTTAAAAATTACAGCCTAGAAATCCATATCTTTTTGTCGTCGCGGCTTTATAATGTCACAATCAATAACATTTATTTGAATTTTTCACTGCACCGTTACTGATTTAATACATCACTTTTTGCTACTTTACAATAGGCGAGACGACAAAAAAAAAACTAATTAGTCCGTCAGTTAGATAATCAAAAAATATTGTACCCGTGTTTTTTCTTTTGTTACGTAAACCAAAATTGACGAAGATATGACGCTTTTAAAATTCTCAATACGTCACGACTAGGTATAATTTTTACCTAGTTCTGACGTCACGAGCCCCCACTCCCTAGTTTTGATGCGTTTTATCTTATTTAAAAAAAAAAAACAAAAAATACGTGTCCATTAATTTCCAATACTCTAACTGACGGACTAAATATGTATATTTGCAATTTTTTGATACTGTCGTCATGCATATTATACAAAAAAAAATGCATCAAGTATTATTTATTGTTATAAAACGTGGTGAGATATAAAGTTGAAACCATCTATTTACCGATGAATGTGCTCAGTTGCATAAACCAGAAGATTTATTAAAATTTCATAAAAAAAAAATGAAACACAGTATAGTTACATGCCAACTGCACTTCTTTGAGTAGCTGATAAAAAATGCAATCCTGAACGCAGAGGGAATTTTAAAATCAACGAAGGTCCTTTCAGCAAAAACGTACTGTTATTGCGAATTCTGGCTTGCTAAAGGCAGGTATGATTCGCGAAATTGTCGACTGAAAGCTAAGTTTTGAAGCCGAGAGGTTTTTGAATAAAATATACTTCCTTTGCTTGCTTTTCGACTGTGTGAAGTAGAAGTGCGACTAGATGGACTTGCATTATGAAAAATTCCGAGTGCAGCACAACTTAAAAAAAAAAACAAGGTGCTGTGAAAAAAAAGCAACTTGTTTTTTTTAGTTACGAATAATGTGTTACAAAGGTTTACTTCTTCAACTAATAAAGTATCTTGTGCTAAATTCGTTGATCAGCCTCATCCTTGAGAGCCCTCTTATTTTTTTTAGTTTTAAGAGGGGAACAGTGCCTGCGATGAGATTGAAAAATAGGTATTTGCAGAAAATATTGCCGTCGCGCTGCGTCAAGCCTACCCCCGTAGAGTGATTACATAGGAACAGGGGTGAAAGTAGATAAGGACAGCTGCAGCTCGATTTTATCTTTTTTCTCCTAGGAAACTGAGCCAATTCAATTATTCTTGACATGAAAGTTTTAAGAAAGAGTATGACTAGGTTCCAATATTTTTTTTATGCTAAAATCTTTTCGAATTTTTCTAATCACGGCCGTAAAAATGGGTAATTTTTTGGCAATTTTGGAGGGTCATGTTTTCTTTACTTGTTAGTTGCTGAAAAGAAGGAAATGACACGTGTCTACAGTAGTCCTTGATTTTATGAAAAAAATGATTGCTCTAGAGTCTAGAGGCATTATTCTGGAAGAAAAAGGGGAGTACGAAAAGTCGTTCTAGTCAAAATTTGTATGGAGAATCGCAGCAATTGTTCCCTCTTAATGTTTGAAAAAAAAAACACGATACACGTGTATACATACTTTAAAAACCAAAAGGCGTTTTCTGCTCTGATTTTTAGAAAAGGTCAATTTAATTTCTTCATCAATAGAGAGCAAGTTTAAATATGTCTGCTGTCGCTCCCTTTGAAGCCTAACGAAGATACCGTCAGCAAACATAATTTATACAAAATAAAACTGGGAAGAAAAATATTTTTCCCTAAAAATAAAAATAACTGGAAATTCTTGAATATAGAATACATACGTCTAACTATTTACTTCATATTCCTTGAAGTAGATTCTTTTTTCGTTATCCGTAGCCCGTTAGAAATCACTGTAACAATCTGTTGTCTCTCGCATGGTGATATCAGCAATCAATTCGATTAGTTTCTCTTTTAATTATCTCATGTAATCTAGAATCCGTCATGGAGTCTAACTACAGCAATCAAATCAACTTATCGTTGAATTTGTGAACCAACCTCGATGTCCATGATTTGAAACCGTCTGTTGTATCAGACAGAACGTACTGCTTGAAGACCTTTTTTTTCTGATGGGAAGTCCTCAAATGACTCTTCCCGCTCTGGGCGGACCAGGAGGGAGTGTCAGACTTTTACTGACCAAAGCCCATCCATGTTCCTTCATCGCCCTTTGTGTTCCGGGGACACGGTATCTCTTTCGAACAGTCCCGCAGCCCCCGCAGACTGCTTGAAGACCTAAAGCAATCAAATTCTGTACATAATAAAGAGTATTCTATTCTATTCTTTATTTTGTTTATAGGTTTATCTACCGATAGAAGCACCTTTTTCATGAGCTTCTATTCAACTTGCCTTGTTAGTTTGTTATTTCAAACACCGTTCTGACATGTGTAGCCAATAGAAAGAAGAAAACCAAGAGATAAATAAAATCTAATTTATGTTCTGGTCATTCTTTTAAAACTGGCCAAGTGCGAGTCTGACTCGCACACACTGGGTTCCGTAGTTCCACCAAACAATACCGATAATAACGATATTTAAAATGCTGATATAAGTAAATTTTACACTCAAAAGTAATACTAAATTTATTTTACACAGGATGTTAAAGAAAACTAAAATTTGTGTAATTTTAGTTTTCTTTAACATCCTGTGTCCCATATTTCAAAACTTAAATATCAAATCTTATTCAAACCAATGTCCGTTGAAAGTTCTTTTTACGCTCTACATTCTTACTTTATAAATTAGAGCGGGGACACAATTTTTACGGATTTAAAAGCGAATATCTCATCATTGACTTAAGAAAAACAGTATTGGGGAAACCTCAATATTATGAATTATGAGCAGTCGTTAGATACTCCACACAGTTAAAAGTAGATTTTTTTGTATGTAATATAATAATATGTATAGAGTGCCACCCCTTTTTTTTTATTCGAAATTTCACATAACTTTTGTGTAGCGATTAGAAGACACCTGCCCTCCCAACTGTATGGTGCCACCGGTCTCGGAGTAAAATCGCTGTGACTTACGGACGGATAGGACGAATCTAAAAGGGTTCTATTTTAGCTATTTGACAAGGGAACCCAAAAAAGGCCTGTTTCCAAGAACACCACGAAAATTTCAAAAGTAATTGCCTAAAAAATTTACTGTTGTATTGCATTCATTTAAGTGAAAACGAGTATAATTCTTTTTACATGCAGGTACCGAACATTCTACGAAAAGTGCTCATGTTCAATTTTGCCTCCTACTTAGAGGTACCTTAGAAATCTTATTCTTTAATGCTTACTGTTTGCAATATCCACTTGGCTAGAATACCTTGCTCGTTCTCCGACCAAAAATGTATAAAACGTGAAACAAATAAAAGCGAAGGCAGTGGGATTATTATTTCATAACTGTGAGGCATTCATCTTGGCAGCTATGTGTTGGCTGCTAGCTCCAGTCACGTTACTGTAAAGTTGTGCGTACACTGTTTTGGTAAGGGGAGAGTAGAAATGTAACTTTTAGGCTCGGACGTATATAAGGGGTGGGGGGGGGGGTGTTGGGGGTCCGGACCCCCCCGTTCATATCCATCTTACTTGTCCAACAGAAAAAAAATTAGATGCACCGCGCCGATTGTAGAAAACGATATTTACCTATATTATAGAAAACGGTATATATAGTCAGTTCGCAATCATTTTGAGCAAGCACAGCAAATGAGTTCAAGCTATATAGTTGTGCCAAGAATAATTGGAAGGCAAAACCTGTGCAATAATATTGCAGCAGAAACTGCCGAAATATACTACCGACGAAATGTGTTTTACCCTTTCATTGATCATGTTATTACAGAACTCGACGCTCGTTTTAAACCACATGAATCGACGATCGAAGGAATTCAAATGCTCCTACCTGAAAAAACCAGTAATGACTCCAGCATAAAAGAAAAAGATTGCACAAACATTTCTGGGTTGGGAAAATGAAGGCACAATATTTCTGAGTGAATAATGGCACAATCACTGGAAATCTGTAGGTAGCATAAAACCTGCAACTGTGTTCGACGCCATCGACAACTGAGATGATCAGTTTTCCCTTTAATAAAAAAGCTTCTCATGATTTTAGCCACACTCCCAGTGTCCACTGCAACCTCTGAAAGATCTTTCTCTACCTTTAAGAGGTTAAAAACTTATTGTTTGTTTGAAAAATTTGTTGATGAAAGACTTACTGGTCTGGCTTTAATGAGCGTACACCAAGATCTGGCGGTACAACTTGATTCCGAAGAAATTATTAATCAGTTAGCAATAAAACGTAAAAGACTGAATTTATTACTTTAAAGTTTCAACTTTGTTACTTTTGAATAAATATTGCAATACATACATGTATATATAACTTTTTATTTAAATGCTTTTTACTTAAAGTAACCTAAGTCATATATTATAGATTACCCGCGACTATACTTGCGTGTTATAGTCGCAGGCAATGTTTAATTTGTAAATGATAGATTTAATTGGCGTTAGAGCTCTGTTTTATACTTTGGGGACCGACCCTTGGCAAAGCTATAGCTACGTCCGTACTTTTACGTTGTGCTTTTTCGACGACCCGAATGGCGCAGCGGTAGTGAGGCTGCCTTACGTTCTTAGGGTCCCGGGTTCGAATCCCGGTCGGAGCAAATGTTTGTGTGATGAGCATGGGCATTTGTTTCCGAGTCATGGATGTTTATATGTATGATAAGTATGTATTTACAAACAAAAAGTATTTATGTAGTATATCAACTATCTGGTGGCCACGACACAAGCCTTGTTGCTTAGTGTGGTACTAGATGGCGCCGTGTGTAATGTCCAGCGATATTTATTTATTTATTTATTATTATTTTAGGGTTCCGTACCCAAAGGATAACCAACGGGACCCTATTACTAAGCGTCCGCTGTCCGTCCGTCCGACTGTCGGTCAGCGGGCTGTATCTCATGATCCCAACTAGATAGACAGTTAAAATTTTTCACAGAATGTGTATTTCGGTTTCCGCTATAACAAAAAACACATGAAAAATTAAAGGGGCTAGCTACTACTATGGTACAGAACTCTTCATGCAGGAGTCCGGCTCGCATTTGGCCTTTTTAGGGTTCCGTACCTCAAAAGGTAAAAAAAGAACCCTTATAAGATAATTTTCTTGTCCGTCTGTCCGTCCGTCTGTCACTACCGATTTTCTCAGGAACGGGTGGATCTAGCAAGTTGAAATTTATATCAGATACTGAGGTCTAATAGTAGGGTATATTATTCTTATATTAGGTGTATAAAATCAATGTTCTGAGTCAACATCGTAAAAAGATATGGGCAAATTTAGATATTATTAACTAAATAACTAATCTGTATGACATTGCATTAATTGAATATCTTAAAATATTTTATGATTGTTTTTATTTATTTTTAATTATTTTTCATTTAATTAACTAACCTTATATTTGTTAATTGTATTTTACGAAATTATGACTGTATAGATTATGCATGCCTTACGGTAGAAACAATTGAAACGTGTAAATTTTTAATAAGACCATTGTAACAGTGTTTTCGGCAAAAATAAATGATTTGATTTGAAAAAAAAAGCAATGTTATGGAAAACAACATTATTGAAAATGAAAAATATAGCAAATAAATTTATGGATTAAAATTATTATGACACTTGATCGATTATAACCAATGAAATTAGTGAAAATTATTTAATGTAATTTCACGATTATGGCAACTGAAGCGTTATTTCTAATGAAATTATGGCAAATACAATTATAGTATATAAAATTATTGCATTTTAAATTATGTCAAACATGAAAATTTTCGACTAATTCGCTCTGTAAAATAAATAAGAACCAATTCTATAACATCACACTATGATTCGAATTCAATCAGAGCGAGAGCTCTAAGGGCTATATGGATACCAAACAACTGTACTCAACCGTAGTGGCAATCAGAAATAACTGCAGCATTTTTAATTGCTTTGCAGCAGCAACCCCTGTACAAAGTTTTCAGCACAAAATGTACAGGCCTTTATGGAAAGAGTGAATAAGTGAAATTCAGCGGCGCACCTCGCTGAACGCTGAAACATTTACACCAAACAGCTTGTTTTACATTTTCGGAATACTAAACGCGGTCGATGTTCGCTTTGTGTGGATGTTCGGCCTTTCGATTAACTATTGGTTAAACTTTCACTGTCATTGACGGGATATCTTCCGTGATTTTCTATTATTGTGAGCTCCCGATATTTCGACGCTGTTGCAAGAGCTATGATCGCTGGATGACGCGGGATCACGGAATATATCCCGCAAGTGACAGTGAAAGTTTGGTTATAAACCTTTAAAGCTTAAAATAAATATTGGTTGCTAGTTAGGTTAGCACAGTATGCTGTCGAACTTCTTAAGAATATTTCTTGCTTGTAGATAAAATTCCAAATAATTCTTCCCACACTTACGATATTTGTTGCCCCACATACAAAGTCACAAGTAACTGTTAGCTAGTTCACAACACGGTTAGCGCAGTGGCTGCTGGCCTGTGCGGCGCAGGTTCGATTCTTAGGTATAGTCTTACATCCTAGTCAAAATTCAGGAGCTTGTCACAGTAATAAATTTAAATTACGATACCTGGTCATTAATTAATAAAGCTGCTATTTTAAATTGTTTATCTCTGACAGTATTTTAAAATAACACGAAAGTATTAAACAGAATTACCCATAACGTGACATGTTTTTTTTTTTTTTTTTTTTTTTTATTTAAAGAAATTCTAATACAGAGGTGTTGCTTAATTCTAAACTCGCCAAACTTTTACGTTTGATGGCGAGAGGCGTTCTTTTACATCATAGTTACATAACTAATACTTTTAAATATCTATAATACATTTAAATGAATGAATAAATATGTTTAAATCTTATACAATGTAGGTATTTAGTCCTGTTTGCTATCCTGTATAAAGTTTCTTAATTTTGTCTTAAGTGATCCTTTACTAACTTTTACTTTTTCTCTTAATAAATCTATTTTGTTAAACACTTTAGGTACCAAATACTTGGATGTTCTCTTACCATAATAATTTGTTATCTGTGGTTGAACCAGTCTGTTCTCTCGAACCCTACGTGTGTTGTACTTGTTTTTAACATTAACTTTATATTCATCATTATAATAATATTCTAAACCTACCAAATATTCTACTTTTTTGTCTATGGGGATAATTTTACAGATGGGAAATAACTTATCATACTCTTTGTTGCACTTATCTTTAACATTTTTACTAACCAGAAACTTTAACAGTCTTGTTTGTATATCTTTATATATTTATATGTCGCTGTGTGCGTTTATTTGGGTGTGTAAAGGCGTGGTTATAGGGTTTGAAAAAGACGGACTGCGTTTAAATACGGGTGGTTTACACTTACCGATTTTCGTAAATAAAAAAAAAAAAACCTAACCATTATTATTGATTCGGGTCGAGATTCGTTAGCATAGATACCTCCTTGAATTTGACCAGGACGCAAGCATCACCTTGTATTGGTATGGTTTGGCTGTTTTTGTATGTGAGTTTAAATGTTTGTAAAACGCACCCACGATACAGGAGACATTCCGAAGTTTCAAATACAATTCAATCCTACCTTTTCGAAGGAAAATCCACCCTATGTCTTTCGCAGCACCATCACGGATCGCCAACAAATATTTGATATCGGACATAGCTCGACATCCCAACATCCGCAATACTTCTTATTCCGTTAACTCTAGTTATTGCGGGATCAACGTGCGAGCACTTTGTATCCATTTGTTTTGTGCAAATTGTATTTATGTCTCTTTGTTTAAATAAAAGAATTGGGTGCAATACAAAGTGAAGTTTCTGTTTGCATACGTAATATTGGGAGTTTAACTGGAGATCTTAGGCTTTGATAAGAAAGATAGTAATGCTTACAATGGATGTTAGTTATATGAATGATGGTAAATCCAACCTTTCAACCTTCTAGGAGGCGCGTAGTTTTGCTAGCCAATATGGCCATATGGCCTGTATATTTTTTTCTGACCAACAATAGTGGCGTAAGTATCATCATCATCATCATCATCAGCCTATGATGTTCCCACTGCTGGGACAGGGCTTCCTCTCAATGAGAGGGAAGTATATTCTGTCATATTGTCGCGGCCCTTCCCTCGACCCCCTCAGTAGATCCCTGTATTGCGGCGTGTGCGCTTGTGTTCTGTGCGTGTGACGATTGAAAATTATCGAATTTGATGTTATTTTATTGGTTTGTTTTACTCATTATATTTCGTTAAATAATCATTTTATTTTATTTTAATAGTGCATAGTTTTGTAGGTAAACTTTTAGTCTATAGTTTGGTGACATTTTTGAAGCACATTATTCACTACTTTTTAGGTTAAATGTTTTATTAATCAAAAACGAGTCCCCTTTCATTTATTTTTGTTGTTTTAAATGCCTACCTATTACGGAACATGAGATACAGCTCTCTGACGGCAGACTGACGGACGGACGGACAGCGGAGGCTTGTACAGTAATAGGGCCCCATTGGTTACCCTTCGGGTGCGAAACATTAAAAGAACACTTTCAAAAAACAAATAAATCGAATCGGGGGCGTCGGCCAAGGGTGCCTCGACCACTGGGTGCCTAAGTCACGAACCCAACAAAAAAATATAAAATGTGACACTGTGTGCCTTACGGCGGCAGCGCCAAATAGGCCCAGACTGTGTGTGTGTGAGTGAGTGACTATAAATGGCGATTGAAAAAATCTAAGGTTAATTGTATTCAGAAGCTGTTAAAACTTTTTTATAATAAATCTATTTGAAATCACCTTAACTTCAAACTATCTCTTCCCTAAATGCACTTCAACCCCATCCATCAAAGATGCTCCAAAATCTTCAGCTAACGTGTTATCCCGCCAATTTACTACAATTTACTGAATATTTGGCATGGCCTCGAACATGCCCGCGCCAGGCCACACAATTTATGTGGCCTCTTAGTATTATATAATTTATGAAGAGCTTAAATGTTATATTTTCTCCTCATTGAAAATTATTAACTGCAGTTTAAAATGCATGAGGAGAATTTGGCCAAGTTCCTTCGACCTCGTTTGTAAGTTGTATGCTTTAGGATAATTTGGTCGATGTAGTGTAGAGGAAAATGAATTGGCGCGACGTGTTTCGTGTGATGAAAAATTGTGTTCATTTTTAGTTATTCCATTTGAGAATTTAAGCGAATGTACTTGTTCATGCACATTTTTAGAATGTATGACTTGTAACAGTTTTAGTCATAGAAATCTATGGTTTTAGTCATGTTTTAGTCTTACCAAGGGGTATCGTGTTACGAAGTACTAACTGGGTTGTGAAGGTCAGATAGGCAGTCACTCCTTGTAAAATACTGGTATTCAGATGCATCCGGTTAGACTGAAAGCTGACCCCAACATAGTTGGGAAAAGGCTACGCAGTTGATGATAATTTGTAACGGTTTTACACGTGTACCTAATTTTATAGGTGACCAACATAATAGGCGAGACGACAAAAAAAAAACTAATTAGTCCGTCAGTTAGATTATTAAAAAATATTTGACCAGTGTTTTTTCTTTTGTTACTTAAACCAAATTTGACGAAGATATGACGCTTTTAAAATTCTCAATACGTCACGCCTAGGTATAATTTTTAGCTAGTTCTGACGTCACAAGCGCCACTCCCGACTTTTGGTGCGTTTTATCTTTGTCAATTTTCATTAATTTACAAAAACAAAAAATACGTGTCCATTAATTTCCAATACTCTAACTGACGGACTAAATAGATTTGCAATTTTTTGATACTGTCGTCGTGCCTATTATTATAGGCAGCCTACCTGACGTTATGTAGGTACTTATCGCCACTTGCAAAAGCTGTGTTTAAATTTATTGTATGTATTGATATTCTATCTAGCTATCTGTTAGTGTGAAAGTTATGGCCGATGCGTGGTCACAACAACAACAACAACAGCAACAACAGCCCATAACGTCCACTGCTGGACATAAGCCTCTCCCATGATGGGAGGAATTTGCCGTAATCTCCACGATTGGCAGGCGGATTGAAGATCGCAGTGATGAAAGACTAACAGAAAACGCTGCTGCCCATTCTCTGGTCTACGGAGGCGCAAGGTGTTCTGCCTCAGACATTAGTTGCGTGGTCACACGTGAGACTAATTCGATGTGGCTCATCATCATCATCATTTTAGCCGCAAGACGTCCACTGCTGGACATAGGCCTCCCCCAAGTGTCACCACATTGACCGGTCCCGTGCGACTCGCATCCAGCGGATTCCCGCAATCTTCACCAGGTCATCGGTCCACCTAGTGCGAGGCCTTCCAACGCAACGTCTTCCCGTTCGCGGTCGTCACTCCAGAACTTTTCGGCTCCATCGATGTGGCCCATTTGAATGAAACTACACTGACACTTATATCCCTCGAGAAGAACCCGGACACGCTGTTTAGAGGAAGAAATGGAGACATATCTTGAGATTGTTCGACTTTCTGATTAAAGAAAAAATTGTGTTTTCTTTAACATCGTTACAGGCTCTATGTCAAAACAACACGCAAGTATATGTACCATACACTTTCCAATTAATACTTCTTAAATGTTTGACAAAATGCAAAGAAAATGATAAATGATATTTAGTTTGCTAAATGGGTTTTTATAAACACGTTTACACATCTTCTGTTTTCAAACTAGATGAGGCCGGTGGTACGTACCTGACTACTCTGAAAAAAAAAACAGCCGAAACAAACTCAGAGATCATAGTCTCCTTTAAGGTCCAGACATTATCTTGCTCAACTCATGTGAGGACAATGCAGATAAGGGTCTGAGATGGTCTTTTGAAGAAAACACCACACAGTTTTGAGTGGACCTGTCCAGCCAGTGCAAGCATTTGTCAGTTCTCGTGTAGCTCGACTCATAACTCAAGGAGCTCAAAAAGTAAAAAGCTGCAAAGTCAAAATAAAACAGAAATGGAATTGCAAGTACCTACGCAGACAAGAAATACAACAATAAGCAAAACTAATCCCCAACCTCTAATTATAATTCCTCTCTCAAAGAAAACTCAATAAAAAACCCTACATTTTATTCCCCTGATGTAAAGACCTAAAGCGTAATACTTGACCAATCTTTATTCCTTAAGAAGATTGCACATAATCCTCTGAGATGGTTCAGAACGGAATATTAATCTGAGCTTCATTAATGCCTTGCAAGCGAGGCACTGAGGTCTAAGCCAGAACGATGAAGCCTCTGCAATTAAGGCTGATGATACATGGGGCCAGTTTCGAAATTCAGGACGTGATTAGAGATGGTTTAGGTAGAGTCTGATCAGGGATGTTTGTCATGTGTGAAAGACTCCAAAAGTGCAGTTCCTAATTTTTAGCTTAGTCAGTCTTTTTTAAAAGACGTAGTGACATACTGTGTTAAGGATGATATGGCACGAAAGGAGGTGTCTGATGAGATGACGAGTAATAGAGAAGTATGGAAGAAGAAGACATGCTGCGCCGACCCCAAATTAATTGGGAAAAGGGGAAGAGAATATGAAAATAACTTTCGCACTAGTATATTAGAGAAAAGTTGAAAGGGAATCGACTGTCGAGGTATGGACATGTGATGAGGAGGGAAGAATCGCATGTGACTAAAAGAGTGATGAATATAAATGTTGATGGATGGAGGGGGAGAGGAAGACCAAACTTAACTCAAACTCAAAGCATTTATTTCAATTAGACCATTACGGCACTTTTGAATGTCAAAAATACAAAAAAAACAAAGCTACAGTCCCAGACACAAGACATAATAACTTGAGAAAGTACTGTAGTTGCCCCTTCCCTAGCGTAGATCTCTATGGAGAAGAACGGGCAAGACACTCCATGGACACTCTTTTAAATCCAAATATTGTTACAAAATCTTGGTAACATCATTTATTTTGAGATTAAACAGATATGTGAGAACGATGTAGAAAAGCGTGCACATTAAGAGCGTCCAGAGTAAAAGATTAAATCAACAATTTAAAAATAAAGAAATTAAAATGAACCAACGATGAAGAATGAAGAAACGATGGATGGATCGTGTGAGGAATGAAATGAAAAAAATGAAAAAGCAGTAAATGGTAGCGTGACGGTTGACAGAGGAGAATGGAAGAAAAAAACGTGTTGCGCCGACCACAAGTAACATGGGACAAGAACAGGAAGATGGTGATGACTCCAAAGATGGAAGTAAATGCATGGAGACGTCAATAAGTTCAGTCGAGCAAGCTCAACAGTCAGCTAAAAACGAGGAGGAGGAAGAGTCAAAATCAAAATCAAAAAATCAAAGCATTTATTTCAAGTAAGCCAGTTACAGGCACTTTTGAATTGTCGAAACAAAGATGAAAATTAAATGTAGCTACAGTCCCAGTCACAAGACATAAAAACTGTGAAAGTACTGTAGTTGCCCATTCCCTAGCGTAGATCTCTATGGAGAAGAACGGGCAAGAAACTCCATGGACACTCTTTTAAATCAGAATATTGTTACAAAATCTTGGTTACATCATTCATGTTGAGATAGTATATTATGTGAGAACAATGTAGCAAGATGTGCACGTTAAAAGTGTCCACAGCAAAAACACACAAACAAAAAAAAAATACAATTCAAAATAATTCATTCAAATAAGCCATGGCAACTAAGAGATGACCAGTCACAACTGACAGCGCCCGTTCACGGACATGACGCATGGATCAGCACCATTCAACTCAACCATTTTGAAGGGAACTAAATGATCCGACACATGCGCCACCATCAGCGAGACATTTGAGTGAGCATGACATACTCTAAACCGCCAGGGCACATTCAAGTCAAGAAAAGACGTAGGTTTCCAGTGAATGATAGCTTTCTAGTACATAGTACTCACACAATATGGGCTGTGCATTTATATAATACTAAGGAGATTGAATCTATACAATGCAAAGATAGTTGTACAATCTTCAGCAGCTCCAACAATACATTTTAATGCTATCAATTTATGCGCCCCTGTCCTTGTGGAGCAGGACCAGCATTGAGCCAAGCATTTTTATCAGCGATATAATCGCTCAACTTGTAATATGCTTGCTTACATAGTGTGCGTTTAATGCATGTTTTAAATTTCGTCTCATTCAGTTCAAGAATACTTTGTGGAATTTTATTATAGCATCTCAAACAGTACCCCATGAAAGATGAGTCTACTTTAGCGAGTCGGAAACCTGGCTGAACTAGTTGGTCCCTATTTCTAGTACTGTAATTATGTCTGTCACCCCTTTTACCAAAAAGGTGTAGATTTTTTCTGACGTACATTATGTTTTCGTAGATGTATTGACAATGTACCGTCATGATGCCAATATCCTTAAACAGTTCCCTTAGAGAATCGCGCTTACGAAGATTATATATGGCCCTGATGGCTCTTTTCTGCAGAATAAATATAGACTCAATATCTGCAGCCCGTCCCCACAGTAAAATGCCATAAGACATTATACTATGAAAGTAACTAAAATAAACCAGTCTAGCGGTATCTACATCATTATACTGACGGATTTTTCTAATGGCATAGGCTGCTGAACTTAGCCGCCCCGCAAGAGAAGTCAAATGAGAACCCCATTGTAGCCTTGAATCAAGCGTAATCCCCAGGAAAACCGTTTTATCTACGAATTCAAGTTTCTCTTTATTCAATATTATATCACAATCACTACTTTTAACATTCGGTAAAGCAAATCTTATGCATTTGGTTTTTTTTTCATTTAATACCAAATTGTTTGCTGTGAACCAATTTTGGACCTGAAGTAGGGCATTATTCACGTCATCTAGATTTTGGGCCCGCCTATTTATCTTAAAAATTAGGGAAGTGTCATCAGCAAATAACACCATATTTTGCGGTTGGTTTTTCAGTAAATAGGGAAGATCATTTATATATACTAGAAAGAGAAAAGGACCCAATATTGAGCCTTGTGGAACCCCCATTTTTACTTTTAAACCCTGTGAATTAACACCATTTATTTGAACATGTTGTTGTCTATCATTCAAATAAGATTTTACCAAACTAAGTGCAAGTTTACCCAGTCCGTAATGCTCAAGTTTCAAAAGTAATGTGTCGTGATTTACGCAATCAAACGCTTTGGAGAGGTCACAAAAATTCCTATGGCGTCTTGAGACTCTTCCCACGCAGCAAATTTGTGCTTTAATAAGGTTACACCGGCGTCAGTTGTACAACGTCCCTTGGTGAAGCCATACTGTTGATCATGTAAGATTCTGTTGGTGTTAAAATGATAGAGCATTTGATTAAGCATTACTTTTTCGAAAACCTTGCTAAAAACTGGTAACACGGATACAGGTCTATAATTATTAGTATCTTTACTGTCTCCGGATTTGACGTGACGAGTTTAACGGCCATTTTCAACAACTTGCTATAGTTGGTGCCAGTTAAGATGAGAATAGCGGTCATTGACGCACCTACATTTATTAAACTTCTTAACTTTGAAAACCAAAAAATGTTTGTTCAAGTCTGCAATCGTCATCTATCGTTATCTTCAAAATTTTTTGTAATGAAAAACGATACATGGTTTATTTGTTTTGGTTCGTACGAACAGATATTAGGGAAAGGGCAATGACCGCTATTCTCATCTTAACTGGCACCAGCTATAGCCGGTTTCGGTAGGTTGCTATCTCTGTCTGTTTAACATTTTGCTGACTGGACGGTTAGAAACAAAACGTCACAGAAAAGCTTTCTTTGATTTTTCTGTGAATCAAGTGACAGGTCGGTGACACGGATAGGATATTCTTTGTTTATAGAAACACCGATAGCTACGGAAAGGCACATTAACCAACAGTTATACGTAAGTAAGTTATAGAAAATGGCGTAAGTGAACAATCGTTTGGGCGCATCCTGGGTTGTTAGACGCGCAGCCCACCCAATAATCATCTGGCTGCCTTAATAATACTTATGCCTATCTGAGGGAAAACAAAAAATAAATACGTCTAAGTTAGAAAACAGTTGAAATAGGTACCCCGCCTGTCTGTCAATAGCCTTAGCTTTAAACTGTACATTTCTAGATCCTTCGGTCAGGGGCTGCATCATAACGGTTGCGTGTCAAAGCGCAAAGACGATTGCGCATAATCGCAGGGTATTACGCAAATGATCCGCTTGCACCGGACTTGTGAACGACGGTGTTTGCATTTATTACTATGTACTCTAATATTAAAATGGACCTCTTACCAAGGGGTATAAAGGGGGGTATTACCCAGTACGAATTGGATTGTAGAGGTCAGATAGGCAGTGGCTCCATGTAAAATACTGGTATTCAGCTGCATTCAGTTAGATTGGAAGCCGAGTAACTTCATTATCGACCCTTTTTTTTTTCGGACGGGAAATCATCAAGTGACTTCTCCCGCTCTGGGTGGAGCAGGAGGGAGTGTCAGACTTTTACTGACTAAAACCCATCCATGTTCCTTCATCGCTCTTTGTGTTCCGGGGCTTTGTGTTAATTCTAAAAAATCGGCCATCATCGGCAATCCGTACCATCGTAGTACAGCCCCCTTTAATAATAAATTTATTTTTAATGTTAAAGCGGTAACAGAAATACATATTTTGTGAAAATTTCAACTATCTGTTACAGATCATGAGATACAGCCCGCTGAGACAGACGCACGGACGGACAGGGGAGGCTTAGTAATGGGTCCCTGACTCCCATTGGTTACCTTTCGGTTGTGGAACTCTAAAAAAAATTGCTCCATTTTCCATCATACAAACCTTTTCTAAAGCTTAACTTAAACATATGTCGATAGCTCCATAAATCTAGAAATTTCGATAAATCTACGGAAATCTACCAGCTGTTTGAGCGCTGTAATTTAGGCACTTAATAACTGGACGTAACCAGTTTCATCCGCTTCGTTCCAGTATAAAATGATTCAGTACGGATAGCCTCGGCTTCTGCCAAATCTACTTAGTGAAAGCACTTAGTCGGGTTTTTCTAGTCTGTGAGTAAAAGAGTTATAGTTTGGTTTTAGGTCAAATTTGATATTGCTGCATTTAGGCTATTTTGTACCATTTAGTGTCTTGATTTTAATATTATTTACTCTGCCAAGTACAAAAAAAGAAAAAGAAAAGGAAAATATTTATTTGTCTCGCACAGGACGAAACAAAATGATTAAAATAAAAAATATAAGTTAACATAAAAAAAAAATGAAAAAAAAACAAAAGAAATCATTTTGAAATCATAAATTTTATCTACCATTTTCTACACTCGCATTTTCTGAGTTATCGAAATGCTATGCACAATTATTGTAAACATTATTTTATTTCAAAACACCTTACGAGAGTACATTAACAGTTTACATACACCACAGATACAAGTTTTTGCTTGAATATAAAAATCAAGTTACATACACAGAATCAGTCTGAAATAGAATTCTAAACAAAAATACTAGGTACTACAACTAAAAACCCGACTACCCAGTGAATAAAATGTAGCCTTTGTTACACGGGCTATAACAACGAATCGATTGACATCTTATCCATCAAAATCGGATGAATAGTTTAGGTGCTACGCAGGAACTTACGTAAATACAAACATACATTCATACATACATAGACTGCTAAAATCATAACCCTTTCATTTGGCATCGCCGTAGTCGGGTAAAAAGTATTGAGTGCTGAGACGGCGATTCGCTTTATACAGCTGCGCTTCACAGACAGCAACTAAAAATAATAACAAACATAAAACACCCTCTTTTGTTTTAAAGATAGAAATGACCTACATTTTAGGTCCAAGAACTTCATAACTTAAAGGCACTGCTTCACCGGGAGCTTTCGCCTGTAAAGGAAACTTCCAGTGAGTGAGCGCCATTAGATTACTGATCGGTACCATTTTAGTCTATCCAATCAAGTCTATGGCGAAAGATAAGTAATCCATCTGCCGAAACGACTGAAACTTTAAGCAGTAAAGATCGAACTTTTTTCAAACAGTGTGGCGAAAAGACTAGCCATAACATATCATCACGGATATAATCCAAAAAGGATTAGGCAGAGGTGACCTTATAAGTACACCCGCATTTCGCCAGTTATGTTTAAGTCCCACGTAATAGGGGAGAGCCTATTGCCATCAAACACAAATCCGGACTCCGTGGCTGCTACTGAGAAATTCCTGATGGAAAACCCAAATGACACTTTGCCGACCCGGGAATAGAACCCAGGATCTCATGCTCAGAGGTCGCGCTTGCGACCCACGAGGCAGTCTGACCTACAAAACAGGAATACAGATTAATTTTGGGCTGTAACTTTTCTTTTATTTAAATTCGAACCGTCTGAAAAGAAATGTTTTTATCAGCATTCGCAAATAGTGGACTCACTGTCTATTTGCATTGGAGTAAACGAGAGCGAGAGAGAAAATAATGAATAAATATTTAAATAAAAATTGTGTGGATTAATTGTAAAATATGACTCGTTAGCGATTTAGGTATGAATATGTTGACTTCATGTTTTTAATTGCAGACCCATACGTCAAAAAAATAAAGACATAGAACTGTTTAATGATTATTGTAAGACCAATCTTTGCAATTATTTTCTATTGAGCCAATTTCGTCCAATTATGTATCGAGTCCGTCCACGGTCTTTGAAATATGATGAATATTAACATATTTATTTTTTTGATGTGCTGTTACAAATAGTTTTTCTTAAAAAACTGCTTAAATAACATTAATCAGGTGTTGACAGCCCCTTATGTAAGGGTTTTCTTCCTTTCTTTTATACCTACGCTGCTTAGGTCTTTGCGTAATATCTTTTACTCTTGAGTTATTTAAAAAATTAAAAATAAGATGGCTTCTAGTTTTAAATAGCTGTTAGCTGAATTAAGGCCACGGCTTTTGTATTTGATTGTAGACTAGCTGTTGCTCGCGACTTCGTCAGACTTCGAACAGTCCCGCAGCCCCGGCAGGCATCGGTCCTTGCGGACCCCTTCCTATTGCTGACTCTCTTTGAGGCGCGCGTGGAACACGGACGCGCCGTCGAAACGGCCTGTCGTCATGAGACGGACGGACGGCGAGCTAGCCCATAGTCCACCGTGTGCTCCACCGTGTCCTCCGGTCGATACTCGCAGTGGGAACACCCGGGCGTTTCCTTCCGCCCGATTCGGTGCAGGAACCTCCCGAAACAACCATGTCCGGTGATGACCTGCGTCAGGCGGAAGGTGAGGACGCCGTGGCGTCTCTCAAGCCACTCCTCAAAGAGGGGACTTACCGCCACTATTGTGGACGACCTATTCTCAGTCCTACCAAATGTACACAAAAAAAGTCATAGAAATCGGTCAAGCCGTTTCGGAAGTGTTCGATAACAAACACTGTGACACGAGATTTTTGTATATTACTCGTAGAGATTATTTCCCTATTTAAATCTGATTTTGTTGACAATTTCAAGGGTTTTAAATTTTTTGCACGGAACCGTAATCATTTTTCGATAATAAAAAAGCTTGAGATAACTACACTAATATTACTAAGAGGAAAGATTTGTATTTTTGTATGTAACGAATAAACTTAAAAACTACTGGACCGATTTCTAAAATTCTTTTGCCGTTAGAAAGCTACATCTTTACCGAGTAATATGGGCTATAAATTATATTGCTACAACAGCCCATAACGTCCACTGCTGGACATAAGCCTCTCCCATGATGGGAGGAATTTGCCGTAATCTCCACGCTTGGCAGGCGGATTGGAGATCGCAGTGATGAAAGACTAACAGAAAACGCTGCTGCCCATTCTCTGGTCTACGGAGGCGCAAGGTGTTCTGCCTCAGACATTAGTCGCCTTATACGACACCCGTGAGTGTAATGGGTTGGTTCTATTCTACTCTGCCGGATACCACACGGCTAAAATTATATTGATATCATGCAAATTAACCGAGCTATCACAATTTTCGCGGACGAAGTCGGGGGCGACGTGCTAATTCTTTATAACATCAGCTATCTGCCATTAGGAGTTCCATCAAAATTTCTCTAGCCGTTTGGGAGATTAGCTGAAACAAACAGACAGACAGACATTTAAAAAAGTATTTTTTGTTTAGGTACCGTATAAAATTTCATATTCGCCGCATTTAATTTATTTGTACAGAAAATCTACTGATGGTGACAGATAAAGGTCCACAAGGTACAATAGTATCCAGCTTCTTTTGTGATTACAATAGGAAAAGAAAGATTAACTTAGCGACACTATTAAAACTTTTCGCGACAAAAATTGATTATCTTTGGACTTACTCACTGAAAAGGTGGGGCAGAAGGTACAATCTGATTAACTTATACTGATTGTAAATGAAAAATGCGTTGACTAAAGCAACTATCAAAATTATCCTGTATCATAGATTTTTTAACTAATAAATATTTTGACTCTTTTTTGGGCCAGAGGGTTAGAACTGCCATTCAACGTGGCAGTGCTGCCAATCTTATGAGCACGTTCCCGGATGCCAGCAATACGGAGGAGTACTTTGACGCCTGAGTGTCCTATTGTAGACGTTGTATACAGGGTGACAGGGAAACTCGACCTATTCCTTGAGGATCATTCCCACTTTGATTTTGTACCACCTTGAATCGTAGGACTAGTGGAAAAAAAAGTCCCATTAGTTCTACCGTAGAACTGTTTAGTAGAACTAGTGGGAGTGATACTTCCTTGAAAGGGGTTATAGTAGGGGTCAAAACCGGATGTTTACCGAGCTGTATCGTTTCTGCGATGATTTGAAATTTTTTGGTTTTTTACCAAAAACAATTACTTATGAAAATACTGCTGTTTTGTTTTAATACCGCACATAAAGGATTGGTAAACAATAATGTGGTCAATGTGTGTGCGGTTTTTTTTTTTTAATGAACAGACGTAGTTTTAATCGACAGTACCCATTACTTCTTAACCAGCTTTACCAAGGGGTTTCGTACTAGCCGGGTTGTCGAGGTCAGATAGGCAGTCGTTCCATGTAAAATAGTGTTCACCTGCATCTGGTTAGACTGGAAGCCGACCCCAACATAGTTGGGAAAAGGCTAGGCAGACGATGATGACTCAGTACTTCTTAACCTTCCTGCATGGTGTCTTGTTTGTTCTTAGAGCGAGCTGAAACTCCGTCCCCATGTTATGGGACTTATGGTTTCGGACGGGAGACATTCAAACTTTTTGTTAGCAAATGATAAAAATAAGTTTCCTTCAGGAGGGTCCCGCGTCATTACTGTGAAGCGAAGTTGTAATGAGAAATTGAGAATTGGGTGGAGTCGGCAAACATTTTCTGAAATTGTTTCCAGGGAGGCTTACTGCTTTGTTTGAGAGGAAAGTAGTAACTTTAGCTGAGGTTTAAGATATTAGATTGGAGTATGTTGTGTGTGTAGTAGGTAAGATTTTAGTTATTGTATTGTAGGTGGGTAGGTACCTACACATAGGTCGAGGTAATGTGAATCCACGTAGCAGGAAAATAAAAGTCTAAATAAAAAAAAACACTATCACAGACATGCTAACTTGCTGTAAAGAAGCATTTAGTTTTGTTTTTTGTTGTAATTAAGACCCCAAAAATATCCGAAGAAACTTGTCAAACTAAGGTTGATAATAAAACACTTCTTTGCAATCATAATAACTTCAAAAATATAATCTCGGCAAGAAAAACATAAATTCGCAGACATTTGGACAACCACCAACAAACGCTGGGCCCGCGAAGTGTACTACGGACCACCATCTCTCAGAGAAAGCAGGCTTGGGAATATTCTTCCTAATGTTTAATCATACCAGGATTTCGTATTTTTATTACACACCCGCAGTCGTCACTTACAAATAGAAAAGCGATAAATGCAATCGAACGACAAAGTGGCCTAGAGCACAAAGTCCAATAGCTGTTCTTTGTGAATCACCTAAATTGGACCAGTTCTTAAACTACGACAGAATAGAATTCCTGTCTAAATGCGGGCAGATCCAACTATCAGACTAGCTGTGCAACCGTACTGTAACACCGTTCTGTTGAAACTTAATGACTGTATTGTCGTTTTGAAAGGACTTGATCAATTTGAGCATTACAACCAGCTTGGCCTCTCTGTCCTGCTGTTTGCACATTACAGGAGCTGATGGATGCTACTGAAAATCGGTAATAAATAATTATGTTGAAATTCACCAATATATGACTAAGAAATAGATTACCATGGTCGAACTAAAAAAATAAAATAAAAAAATTGTCATTCACACAATATACGTATTGGATATTTTTTCCTTTAAATCCGTCTTATTTAAGTGCTGAAATAAAAGGAGATTATTTTTTTTTGTAAGTACCTACCTATCTACCTTCTTTTGGGTTTGTTTCGTTAGCCACACATTGTAAATAAATAACTTACCTTCAAGGATACCCCTTAGGCCTTGGCCCAGCAGTGGGACATACAAAGGATACTAAAACAAACGTAATGAGGGAAAGTGACATCAGTTTATCTTATTGCAAGACGTGCAAATTTAAAGTCACAACTTATTTTCTAGAGATATTTTAATGATTTTTCCGATTATTGTTTCTTTTTATTTCAGTTACTATCATAATCGAAAAAAAATATGGAAACTCCTCCCTTGTAGTAGTCTTGTAGTTGTAGTGTCCTTGGTGTAGTCTCTCTTTTCATTATCCGGCTCCAAGGCCGAACGTAAAACATAAATCTTTTCTAAAATTTGACACATACCTCGTGTGATACAGCTTATTTTTTTTCGAGGTTTAACCTGTGTGGGATTTTACTCCCTCTAAAGCCACTCCGATGGTCACAGGCCCACAATGAGGAGGTTGAAGGAGGTATTACATGACCGGATCCTCTTCTGTGCAACGCCTGGTATGACACATCCCTTGGGAGACAAAAGATAGAGCGTGATTTTTTTGCCTGCTCTTGACCTCGATCACGGCTGATGGAAAGCGATGGATGAAGTCTATGATGGAACGAGCGTGCCCAGAAGATGCCTGTTCACACTTGCTTTGAAGGCAGGGTTAAATGTGGGTGGGAACACAGATGCATGCAGAGAGTTCCACACTTTGGCTGTGCGCATAATAAAACTGGAGGAGAAGCGCTTATACGACACGTCGGGATATCAACCAAGTGCGGATGGTACGCCGCAGTGCGTCTGCTAGTCCGGTGGTAAAAGTGTGATGGTGGGATCAGGTCGTGGAGCTCCTACGCACACTACGAAGTACAGTCTGTAGAAGACCGACAGGCAGGCAACATTACGCCGATGAGCTAGACTGATTCAGATATCCAATGCAGTATTCTGGACTTCTAGAACCAATTTCATAAATTACCACCAAAGATGTCCCAGATACACACCACTTAAGCCCACCCCAGAGATTCAACGAGAAACGGTTATTACATGTCGGTGTGACAAACTTAACGGCAATTGTGCAAATTAATGACAATCGGTTGCAATCAATTTGCGGTTAAGTCGGACGACAAAGCGAGAAGCAAGTCGAGTAGCAAGTCGAGTAGTGATTAATTCCTCATCGTTTGTAGTCTGCACTGGCAGTACTGTATTGGGAATTTGTAATTTCGTTTGGTGTTGGTTAAAGTGGTTGAGTACTTGCCTACATGTTGTTCAAACGTGTGTTCAACTTACAATGTGAGTGTAAAGCAAAATTGGTCGATATACAAGGTGTAAACGGACTCGGCACGAAGCCGGCAAGCAAGCATTCTGTACATCAAACTAAGTAACTATACGCAAAAATTATTTCTGGATTACTTTTTGTTTTGGGTTGAAAAATCAGGTTTAACTGTAGGACCTATTGTAATGGACTCAAAACATTGTGGGAATAAATAAATAAATAAATATCACTGGATATTACACACCGCCACCTAGTGCCACACTAAGCGACGAGGCTTTTGTCTTGGACACCAGATAGTTGATATACTACATAGATACTTTGTAAATACATACTTATTATAAATATAAACGCGACTCTGAAACAAATGATGGACATTTGTTTCAGAGTCATGGATGTTTATATTTAACATCACACAAAAAAAATGCCCCTACCATGATTCGAACCCGGGACCCTAAGAACGTAAGGCAGCCTCACTACAAACAACAACAGCCCATAACGTCCACTGCTGGACATAAGCCTCTCCCATGATGGGAGGAATTTGCCGTAATCTCCACGCTTGGCAGGCGGATTGGAGATCGCAGTGATGAAACACTAACAGAAAACGCTGCTGCCCATTCTCTGGTCTACGGAGGCGCAAGGTGTTCTGCCTCAGACATTAGTCGCCTTATACGACACCCGTGAGTTTAATGGGTTGGTTCTATTCTACTCTGCCGGATACCACACGGCTAGCCTCACTACCGCTGAATGAAATTGGAAAGGAATTCAAAGTAAAGTTATACATGAAAAACTTTTATTTAAAAAAAAAACACATTAGAACCTTGCTAAAAGTTGGAACTTTTATCCCCAATATCTCTTTAACTAAAACGTTCCCAGGTATGGTTCAGAATCCAAAGTGCTAAGTAAGTAATGCCTGATGGAAAAAACCCAATAACACTTTTGCCCGACTTGAGATTCGAACCCTGCGCAAAGACTGTACTAAACTGGCATGAACGTTAAAAAAACCTTTGAAAAGAAATCCGGAATCAAATGCCAAAATCCTTTTTAAAAAGATTCCGTAGCCTCATTAGGTACTTCTTAAGAGCACTAGAAAGCTAAAATAAAAACCTATAATGGAATTAAAGTCTAGGCAACGTTCCACGGAATCCTGTTAATCGCCTTACATTAAGGAGGTAGTTGCATTTTCTAGGCTAAAGTCTAGGCTGAAAATTGTTCTAGAACGTGTTGATGGCTAAGGTAATGACCCATCTAGAGAGGAGTACGGGTTCTAAGAGATTTTAGCAGTTCAGTTTAGAAAATTGTGGGTATAAAGTATTTTCTTGTTTTTCTTTTTTTAATTTCTTCTGAATGTTCGGCTTTTTTAGAGGATTTACAAAATGGCTTGGCTTTAACAACGCTTTTTTGCTGCCAGTGGCCCGAAACTGTTGTGGAGGTCAGATAGACAGTTGCTCCATGTAAAATACTGGTATTCAGCTGCAGTTCAGTTTAGAAAATTGTGGGTATTAAGTATTTTCCTGTTTTTCTTTTTTTTAATTTCTTCTGAATGTTCGGCTTTTTTAGAGGATTTACAAAATGGCTTTGCTTTAACAACGCTTTTTTGCTGCCAGTGGCCCGAAACTGTTGTGGAGGTCAGATAGACAGTTGCTCCATGTAAAATACTGGTATTCAGCTGCAGTTCAGTTTAGAAAATTGTGGGTATAAAGTATTTTCTTGTTTTTCTTTTTTTTAATTTCTTCTGAATGTTCGGCTTTTTTAGAGGATTTACAAAATGGCTTTGCTTTAACAACGCTTTTTTGCTGCCAGTGGCCCGAAACTGTTGTGGAGGTCAGATAGACAGTTGCTCCATGTAAAATACTGGTATTCAGCTGCATCCCGTTAGACTGGAAACCGACCCTAGGGAAAAGGCTAGGCAGACGAGATGATGAACTTTTGATTTTTACAAGGGTACAATATTATGTATTGCTATACGTAAATAGTAACATTATAGTGGGTGGACATTTAATCACCTGCATTCGTCAAGGGGTTAATTCAACCCGTCATTATGTAGAACTTTTTGTTAAAGGAGCTTTTCATACATTTGTTATTGTTGTCATTTGATTTTTTTATTATACATAAAAATAGGCGAGACGACAAAAAAAAACTAATTAGTCCGTCAGTTAGATTATCAGAAAATATTTGACCCGTGTTTTTTCTTTTGTTACGTAAATCAAAATTGACGAAGATATGACGCTTTTAAAATTCTCAATACGTCACGCCTAGGTATAATTTTTAGCTAGTTCTGACGTCACGAGCCCCCACTCCCGAGTTTTGATGCGTTTTATCTTTGTCAATATTCATTGATTTACAAAAACAAAAAATACGTGTCCATTAATTTCCAATACTCTAACTGACGGACTAAATAGTTTTTTTTTGACGTTTCACCTATTTTCATGACATCTATGTACAAAACGTTACCGCACAATGTATACAATTAAACCAAACAAACATAATAGGTAGAGATAGACGCACTAAGTACACACACACACACACACAGTCAGTAAGTGACGTAGATTATTGTATAAAAGACCCGAAACATCGCTTATGGTGTATACCGAATACTACGTAACTGCCTACATAACATAGTAAGCGTGCTCTTTGATGTTCAAAAATCGACGGAGTTAAACATCCAGGGTATTCAATAAATATGCAGACATTAATTTAGATTGCACTTATAGTAATCAATACAGGCATCTGTCGCATATTCAGTACCTATTTTCTTTGTAAACTATCAAGATAGAGCTTAAATACTTAAATAAAATTTAATTTTCCCATTTTCAAAGCAAAATCATGAGAAGTGAGAACTTTAACTGTACATGAGTACTAATGTATGTATTACTAATCTAGAATCTAGAACAAACGTTCTATTCATAGCACACATTCAACTTGGCAAGGTGGTAGTACGTAGTCGGAAAGAGACAGACGTTCGTGTGAAAAGGAGAAAGCGTTTCGTCATGCGTACTGCGATCCTCTTAGCTAGTGATGGCTTATTTCGAGAAGTTTTCCAGCGGTCCCATGGTGTAATGGTTAGCACTTTGGACTCTGAATCCAACGATCCGAGTTCAAATCTCGGTGGGACCTTTACATTTTACACGACTGTCAAGGAAGTGTTATGTTTTTCGCGCGTATCTTGTAAGTTTGTTTTTTGTAAATTTCTTTATAACCTCGTATCCTTCAAACGGCTGGATGGAATTCGAAAATTAAGATATCATTAGATTTGTCTCAAAAACCTAAGTGTCCTTATATAGGTGTTAAAGAAAAATAAACAAAATAGCGGATTTTTGGCGCTAAATTGTAAGTCATAAATTATTTTTTTTTCAACCAAACTTATCGAGTATGGTCCATGAAATCGTGAAACAGGTTTTTAGGAATAATCTTTACTTTAAAATAAAGTCGTTCTCGCTGTCTGTATGTACGCTTAGATCTTTTCAACTACGCAATAGATTTTCAGCAAAAGATAGAGTGATTCAAGAGACAGCTAGGTTTATAACGCGGGTCACTAGTTAATTATTATAATTTTAAACAGGTTGTGATTTCGTGAGTTTTGTTTTATTCTGCTGCACAATTTAATCAACTTTCGTATGCATATCATCCTCCCAAGTGCAGTTGGAACAAAGTTTTCAAAGAATTTAGCTGTGAACTCCACTGAAAGGAGTACTTTAGGTAAACAATCGAAAATGATTCTAGTATTATCTTCTGTTTATTTAATTTGTGATAAGCAATAACACTGCTGTATTGAAGTGGGATTGGGCGGACCATGTCTGTACAATGTATCAGCATCAATGGACCAGAGTCGTCATCCAGAGGGTGCCAGAAGACGGCCGAGAAAACCGCACGGAGAGAAAAGTGGTGGGCGGTGGGAAAGCCTTTGCGCAGCAGTGCGACAATTAGGCTAATGTAAAAAAAGTAAATATTAAATAATAGAGGTATATTGACTAACTAGATTGTAGAAAATAAGGTTTATGATTTACGGGTTGCGGGCCTGTTCGAAAGAGATACCGTGGCCCCGGAACACAAAGGGCGATGAAGGAACATGGATGGGTTTTAGTCAGTAAAAGTCTGACACTCCCTCCTGCTCCGCCCAGAGCGGGAGAAGTCATTTGATGATTTCACATAAAAAAAAAAAGGTTTATGATTTATCATTTCTAGAGGATTTTCGGCGATACAACTTCAGTCAAGTGACACTAGAGTTTCTCACTTTCCATTAATATCGTCGAGTTATGGTGAATAAAGTTAAAACTAAGCAATTTCTTTCTTCCGCAGTGGCTGTCGCAACGCGGGTGTCGTTTGACCTCGTAGCTTCTGGTCAAGCTGAAAGCCGTACTGCCAAAAGGATCATCACATCAAAACATAGCTAAAATAAATGACCAGATTATCACTTAAATAGTGATAATCTAATTAGGCTCAACCAAGTGCAGCGGTGGCCCAGTGGTGGCGGCCCCGACTTACGAACAGTAAGTCATGGGTTCAAATCCAGACAGGCGCATTACTTTGTGTAATTTATTTCATCACCACTGCTCTCAAAACGGTGAAGGAAAACATCGAGGAAACCGGCATGTCCTAGAACCAAAAATTCGAAGACATGTGACATCTACCAACCGCACTGGGCCCGCGTGGTGGATTATAGCCCATACGCAAAATACGCCCTTTGACGTGGAGTTGCGGACACCAGCCCGTTATACAATACAATACAATTAGGCTCAATCTATCATATCAGAAAAAAACACGATTTACATATCTAGATGCAAGAAAACTAATTTCTATACATAATCAGATGGTCTGCGACAGTGGCGGGCATGAAAGATATTACTATAGTACTAGCTCTTGAACATGACTTTGGTCGCGTTAATTTAGAATTTGACAATTAAACACACTACTATAGTTTCTATAATAATATAAATCAATCACGATTCGAAAGACTCGTGGCGCCATCTATTATCATAAGAAAGGTATTGTGGTTTTCCTCGGGAACATTTCTTTTTTTTCGGGATAAAAGGTACCCTATATACGTTTCAGCGGTTTAGGCGTGAAAAGGTAACAAACAAACTTATTTTCGCTTTTATAATAAGTTAGGAAGAATAACGAACGTACTGTTAATGTCGCCGCGCAATTACCGCGCACTTGGAGCGCCAATACTGTTGGAGCGGGAACTGATGCGGATAGGGTGAGGTTATACTGACAGCGATTATTAAGATAGAGTATTTAAAAAATGGTCGTAGAGTAGATAACATTGATACGGGTAACTTTTGTCTTCGAATAATGTTGACATGGGGACACAATTGGTAATTTGTGCCTAAGAGAATGGAAGAAAATAAAAATCAAAGTCGCGACGTTGCTTCCGATTTTGACCACGCGCTCCAAGATCCTTGTACGGTTATACGCTTAAATTACATTGAAATTGTTAATCAATTAATTGTGTCTGTCTGTAAATAAATAGTGGTAGGTTGTGAAAGATATTTAGTATAAAGAATTGCTGCAAGTGACGCAGCGCAATTACCGCGCACTTGGAGCACCAATACTATTGGAGCGGGAACTGGTGCGCATAGGATGAGGTTAAACTAACAGCGATTACCTACAAGTTTTTTTAATACTTTAGTGTGACTAGTCTTTCACCATAGATTAGTAAATTACAACCGTGCGAAGCCAGGGCGGGTCGTTAGTTTTCGTTTTTTAGTTAATAACAGTGCTACAAGGACTTTTTGCCGCTCGAATAACGTGAATATTTGAAAAACAAGAAGGCGTGCTAGTTCAACAGTTGTTATTTTACATCTACACTATAATAATATGATAAAGAGGAAAGATTTGTATTTTTGTATGTGTGTTTGTAATGAATAAACTCAAACACTACTGAGCCGATTTCAATTTTTTCAGCATTAGAAAGCTACATTCACCTTGAGTAACATATGCTATATTTTATCCCCGTTCCCACGGGAACGGGAACTACGTGGGTGAAACCGCGTGACGTCCGCTAGTATTGAATAGAAAGTTACAGTAGGCGTAAGTGGTATCGTAGCCTAAAAACTGTGCATTTGTTTTGTGAAGGTTACTAATTTGACACTTGCAATAGTTACCTATAATATTTATAAAGTTGTTGCTGTTGACCCTATTACCCAGTTTATGTCTATCAGTCTGTCACAGGACATCATTATTATCATATCACATATCAGCCTGAAATCACCCAATGCTGGGTTCAGGCCACTCCTTTCCTCTGCCACACTTCCCAGTCCTGTGCGTCTCTTATCCAGGTGTTTCCCGCGACTTTGACGATATCGTCGACCAAAAGGCCCTGGTTCAAAAGGCCCTGGTTTTTTGGCATAACCTTGGCCACCTCTATGTAAAACATTTAAATATTCTTGATTTTTGATTTGACCAATTCCGCGATGCCACAGGACGTTTAGTATTAATTGGAATTTGTAGCTAAATTTCTTTTGGTATCCGCTGATGTCTGAATACGATTGGGCGGCGTTGAAGCTGTAGGTATTATATAGTCTTCTTTAAAAGAGCATGTTTATTTTAACCTTTTTAGAGTTTTCACAAAAATCGCTAACTGTATAACCGCGCCCCTATAACAGCTATTTAGTTAGTTAAGAAGAAAGAATAGGTGCCGCTCCCTTTGCATTTTTATTGGACATTTTCTTTCGTTCCGACGTCGGATTTGAATAATACTCTTTAACAAGGACAAGCGCACAATTCACGCCTCTTTGTGTTAATATTTAAAAAAAATAATAATATATATACAGCGTGATTTTGTTCAGCTTCCTGTGTTGTAAAATTGAAATGGAGATTAAATTTGTCAGTGTGTAATATTATCAAATTATCTAGGCATGTTTTTTCATAAAACATGCAGTTTTTTTTCCTACAAAAACAGGACTTTTCCTTGGTTAGTTTATCAGGTTTTTACGTAATAACTTCAAGATCACCTCGACTGCTTCATTGGTCTAGTAGTCGCAAGCGCGATTACTATGCATGAGGTCGATTCCCTGGTCGGGCAAAGTATTATCGGGATGTTCCATCAAGACTTTCTCAGTAGCAGCCACGGAGTCTGGACTTGTGCCCGCTTAATGGTAATAGGCTCGCCCCCTATGACATGGGATTGGCAAAATGTGGATGTACTATTAGGTACAACTCTGCCTAGCTCTACGGGATTGTCGGTGTGGTGTTATGTTATGTAATAACTTTCGTTTTAGTCTAGTCCGAAGGTCTGACAATCAGTCTTACCAAAGAGTGTCGTATTACTAACTAGTTTGTATAGAGGTACAGATAGGCAGTCACTTCATGTAAAATACTGATAAACACTGCACTAAATCCGGTAAGATTGGAAGCCGACCCCGGAATAGTTGGGAAAAGGCTAGGCAGATGGTGATTTAGCCCATCAAGCTTTAACGATTACTATTTATATATATTGTCGTTACGAGTACATTTTTCGACGTAGCCCGATAAATTGCCAAATTTAAGTGGCAGTGGGCAGGGCACATTGCTCGCAGAACGGATGGCCGATGGGGCCGAAGAGTTCTGGAGTGGCGACCGTGAAACCGGAAGACGTTGCGTTGGCCTCCCACTAGGTGGACCGATGACTTGGTGAAGGCTGCGGGAATCCGCTGGATGCGAGTCGCACGGGACCGGTCAATGTGGCGACACTTGGGGGAGGCCTATGTCCAGCAGTGGACGTCGTGCGGCTGAAATGATCATGAATGTGACAAGTACATTTTTCTTATGTATACTATCGTCGGTCCATACAACATTTGCCGGATTAGTAAAGATTTTAGTTGTATAGCTAGTTACGCATAAACTAGCTAACGAACGTATTAAAGATAGAAATGAAACATTTCACAAGATTAGTCTTCCCAAAATGATCAGTTATTTTTTTAATCCTAAATATTTTTATGTGAAAGTAAGTTTGTTTGTTTGTTACCTTTTTACGCCTAAACCACTGAACCGATTATCCTAAAATTTTACATATACGTTGTCAGGTGTACGTACAGAAACAGACATCTCGAAAACGATTACTGTCCCTGATGAAAACAACAATAATTATGATAAAAGATGACGTCACGTGTCTTTCGAATTATGATTAAATAGGCGAGACGACAAAAAAAAACTAATTATCCGTAGCCGGGTCAAAAAATATTTGACCCGTGTTTTTTCTTTTCTTACGTAAACCAAAATGGACGAAGATCTGACGCTTTTAAAATTCTCAATAAGTCACGCCTATTATAGGTATAATTTTTACCTAGTTCTGACGTCCCGAGTTTTGATGCGTTTTATCTTTGTCAATATTCATTGATTTACAAAAACGAAAAATACGTGTCCATTAATTTCCAATACTCTAACTGACGGACTAAATAGATTTGCATTTTTTTGATACTGTCGTCATGCTTATTTTATTATTTCAATCAGAGTACAACCCGAATTGATAGTCAAATTCTTAATTAACGCAAGCGAAGCCACGGCCAAAACCTAGTTTATTATAATTGCCCTTTTGTCTTAAAAAGTTTATCACTTTTAGTAAAAAATGTCTTATTTAGATTGTCATTAAGCTGAATGAGTATGGCCCTCCTTAAGCTTTAATCATTGCTAAGAGTGACAGAATTCAGTTTTCTTTTTTGAGAGGATTTTCTTGATACCTACCCTAATTTATGGACCCTCTGTACGTTATTGAAAAAGCTCTCTGCCTTTTGGAAGTCCTTCTGAAAGTAGGGTGTCCATATCGTTTTTTATATTGACGAGACAAAAAGAAATTTAAATACTGCATTCAAAATCGTTGAGTCGGTAATGGATAAACGATAAATGATTTTTATTAGCATTGAACTGCCGGATGGGTAGCAGTTCAATGCTTTTATCGTTATAAAAACAAACCATTTGATTTCTTAAGATTCTGAATACTTTCTTTGATGCGATGAAGCCCATTGATACCCAAATCAGCATCTTATAAGTAAATAACAACGTTTATAATATTATAGTACTTTGTTACCCGACTGCGCCAGAAGGAGGGTTATGTATTCCAAGAGTATGTATGTATTTATGTATGTTTAATTGTTTGGCACGCTCTGTGGCCTGAACGGCTCCATGGATTTTAGCTTGAGAGGTGTCGTTAGATTCGTATTTACTGTGAGAGTGAGAGTGGGTATATCAAAATAAAAAAAAAAACAAAATGGAGGATTTTTGGCGCCAAATTCAAATGTTTGGCACGCTCTGCAGCCTGAACGGCTCGATAAAGAGCTCATCATGAAGATTTTAAAATGGTATAACTAAGTAACTAAAAAGGGTTAAAAAAAATATGAAAAAATCCCGACTGCGTAAATAATAACTAATAACTTTAATTAAAAAAATTTAAAAGAATAAAACAAGTTCACTAGGAGACAGGACATATTGACTGCAACAGTCGGGACCCATATTGGATGTAATGATTTTAGTCTAGATTATTTAATGGGTCCCGACTGTTGCAGTCAATATACAATGTCCTGTCTCCTGAACTTGTTTTATTCTTTTCAGTTTTTGTTTAAAGTTATTAGTTATTTTTTACGCAGTCGGGTTTTTTTTCCTTCTAGCATCCAGTTAGTTTTAGTTTTATCAGTCGGGATTTTTATTTATTTTTTATAATTATTATTAGTATTTTAATTGTAGAACTAGTCAACCTCTACCGGTCTAAGGTGATTCCCCCAATTTAAAACATAAATAGAGGTGGAAAGCCATAAACTTAAACATCACTTAATTCAGAAACAGACAAAATAACCTCCTCCTGGATCAAAATAACATCATTGTCACCCTATATAAAGGTGAAACTGGTTTTAAATGAACACAGCAATCTCGACTGATTGGAATTTCGGAGTGATATTATCAAGATAATGAATATAATACAACACTTTTCAACTTTGCCACTTTTGTATTGTTTCAAGAGCAATTTGAGACTTTTGAGACTTTTATTAAAATAGGCTTTGGGGTGAAGTAGGTACTTAGCTACTTTATTATACATTGTAAACTGTTTTCAATCCAAAAAAAAGGGCTGAAAGGCTGAAAAGCCGTTAACAAAACTATAACAGGTTGTTTTAGAAAGTAGGTCTTACAGGCCCCACTCCTTGCTGGCAGGTAGTAAACAAGAATGGATTGACAGAGCGACAATTATACAACTTGGAGAGTACTTGTGCCAGCTGAGTAGCGTAGTTAAAAAAAAAGTTGTTTTCGTGTTCTTCCGTGCCTCGGGAAGCACGTTAAGGTTTTGGTCCTGTCTGTCATTTGTAGAGCTTTGACAGTTGTTACAGGTGGACCGTGTCAGTGGCCCGAAATTCTGACAACTAGTCTTACCAAAGGGTACGTATTACCCAGTACTACCTGGGTTGTGGAGGTTAGATAGGAAGTCACTCTATGTGCAATACAGGTATTCAGCTGCATCCGGTTAGACTGGAAGCCGATCCTAACATAGTTGGGAAACGGCTAGGCAGATGATGATGAAGTTTTCGTGTTCTTGCTACCAAGTTGTATACGTGGGCACCCAATGACACTGCCCGACCTGGTAATCGAACCCGGGACGTTATGCTCAGCAATTGCTGCTTGCTACCTCTAGAACAACGAGACAGGCAAAATAAGACTGAATTTTATCACAATTTAGAACATATCCACATAAAATCCCTTATCAACAAACAAGGAAGCACAAACTCCTTAAAATAAAAATCCGTTATAGTTTTTCATTATGCTCGGGCAATATTTTCCCAGCAATCATACAGCACGCGGAGCAAAGTACACAGCAAACAACATTGTAGCGACAGTTTGCATATTTTTATTTTAACCGGTAAAAAATTACCGGTATTTTTTACCGGTATTGAAACTACACACTTCGTGTCGAGGAACATCGATGAGAAAATGAAGTATTAAAAGTAAGTAACAAGATGAACAATAACGATGTTCCTTGGGAGTTTTATTTTGTAGGTATATTTTGGTATCTAATGTCGAGATATTTTTTAGTAAGTAGTTGATTTGATTGGATCGGAGGAGCTCGTGGCTTAATAAGAATAGCCGCTCGGGTCGATCTTCAGGTTAAGCCGCACTTGTCTAGGTTGTTCCGTGGATGGCTGACCGCTTATTACATACCGAGTTTACTCCGTGTCTCCGTTAATACGTTATGCCGTTGGTCCCGGCTGTCATTTGTAGACTTTGACTTTGTTTTATTCGATAAGGCTTTTAGGTTTTGGCTTCCTTCGATCAAACCTTAAGCTTTTGTCAAAGTGGCCAGTAGTTTTGGCTGAAGCTGATGGTTTCTAGCAAGTGCTGAAATTGAACGAACGGGGGGCGGGGGTCACACACTTTGAAGTAAACTGTAAGTATTTTTGACAAGTTACAAGGTAATTTAAATGATCGCGTTATAAATAAAATAAATATCACTGGACATTAACACACAGTGCCATCTAGTGCCACACTAAGCAACGAAGCTTGTGTCGTGGACACCAGATAGTTGATATACTACATAGATACTTTTTGCTTGTAAATACATACTTATTATACATATAAACATCCATGACAGGGAAACAAATATCCATGCTCATCACACAAACATTTGCTCCAACCGGGTTTCGAACCCGAGACCCTAAGAACGTAAGGCAGCCTCACTACCGCTGCGCCATTCGGGTCGTCAATCATTCGGGTCGTTATGTTGTTTGTATACAGTCAATCAGTAAAGTTTTAATTTTAAAATCATATTATTAATTTTGACGGCCTCGTGGTCACAATAGCGACTGAGTGCTGGTCTTGGGTTCGACTCCCGGATCGGGCAAAGTGTTATTGGGTTTTTCCATCAGGAATTTCCCAGTAGTAGCCACAGAGTTTGGATTTATGCCCGGTTGATGGCAATAGCCTCGTCCCCTATTACATGGGACTTAAAACATAACTGGCGAAATGTAGGTGTACTGTTGGGTACACTACGCCTCTGCCTCACACTTCGGGGATTACAGGCGTGATGTTATGTTGTTATGAAAACTTCGGTTTTACCCGAAAATTGACGAAAATAAACACAAAATATGTATATAGGTAACCTTAAATATTACGGTTTAAGACATTTATTTCTCAAAAAGAATACAATTCACTTAATATGAGAAATACAAGGTAATCTTAAAACTAAATATAAGAATTACTTATGAAGAAGGTAGGTACTCGTAAATAAATAAGTTAAGTAGTAGACAATTTTTACAATTCTGTGGGTAATAGGAAAAAGTGAACATATCGATTCTTAAAGGCAAGTCAATAACAATTGCACATTGAACAATTTATATGTACTTTATGTTTCGGAAATACAGAATAGGTATCCTAGTTAGTTTTAAACTTAGGATATGACTTAATGACAATTTGTAGATGTAAATAACATTGAATTGCTGTGGTTGGTTAAATTTTAAAACCTAGAGAAATCTTTTAAGATGTGGTGCTTTATGGTTTTTTTTGTATAAAGTAAAGGACTGTATCTCTTTAATGTCATTAGGTAATTTATTATACAACTCTGCTCCTTCGTATAATATATTTTTCCTTCCGTAATTAGTTTGAGGTGGTCTTAAACAAATGTTGTTTTTTCGCCTAGTAGTACGTTTTTGTGTTTGGCCTTTTTTTGTAAATGTTATTTTAGAGTGTATATTTTTATTTATTATTTTATGTACTAAAATGCAGGTGTTATATTTATATATCTGTGATAGTGTCATCAATTTAGTTTCTTTGTAAATTTTTTCTGTCGGAGTTAGGTAGTGGTAATGGAATAAGAGTTTTATTATTTTGTTTTGACAGGTTTCGATTTGCTTTAAATGTGTTTTAGCCGCAGTGCCCCAAACCTCTATTAGGTATTCTAGGTGAGGTTTTACCATAGAGTTATAAATGATATATCTAACAGATGTCGGCAAACAGCGGACGATGCCTCGAAGCGCGCCCATGACAGAAGATAGTTTAGATCTTAATTTATTTAGATGTGTTTGCCACGTCAGATGTTTATCTAAATGGAGACCAAGATACTTCTCTGAAGAGACTTGGGTTATAGGTTCGTTGTTTATGTATAGATTTAAGTTGTTTGCGACATTTTTGTTCCTAGCACTAAAAATAATATAGTTTGTTTTAGAGGTATTAACAGTAAGCAAATTGTCTTGGAACCATCTAGAGAGAGTTTCTAAGTCATGTTGTGCCTGTGCGATGACCTCTTCGATATTGTTTCCAAATAAAAATAGGCTTGTGTCATCAGCATAGAGTATTATGTCACCTGCCAGATTTAGGTTATGTATATCATTTACGTATAATATGAACAGCAGAGGAACAAGAACGCCGTAGGTTAAAGTTTCGCAATTACTTTGTACATCACCAATCCGAACAATTTGTTGTCTATTGGAGAGATAAGACCGGAACATGTCGTGGGCAGTATCTCTGATGCCAATTTCATGCAGTTTTTGGAGAAGGAGACTATGGCTAATTGTATCAAATGCCTTTTTCAGGTCAATAAATATACCGAGTGCTGCGCATTTTTCATCGATATTGTTTTTTAGATTGGTCACAAGATCAATTGTTGCAGTTAGAGTATTAGATTTTGCACGGAAACCATATTGTTTTTTAGAGAAGAAGTTTATAGTTTTGAGATAATCATCTAAACGTTTATGTAATTGTAGCTGATAGGTGGTTGTTGGTGGTGAGAATAAAGAAAATACTGGTGGATCAGCGATTTTGGGAAAGAAACCAGGCAAAATGGCGCCTAGCTTGACCGTTTGCGCGGGAATGGTGCTACAGCGTAACGCGGGTGCACGCTGTGTGCATACGATGCAGACTCCCAAGGATATCAAAAGGTTGCGTAATGGCCGCTCAGGGCTGCCAGGTGCAAAAAATGTGTGATCGTACGCCAACTACAAAAAAATCGTATGCCAAGGAACATATGTAATAAAAAGATCGTACAACATAAAAGTACAAAGTTTTTCTTAAAAATTACTAAAATTCGTTTCTTTTTAGAAAAGAAATGCAATTTATTAGACATACAAATTTTATGTGGTCATATTTTTTAACTTCGTTCTGTTCAGTGTTTCATTGGATAACTGTTTCTAAGTCTTGTTTTACTTCGCTGAATGCTCTTTCACAATCTAACATAACAAATTTAAAGCAAATTGAGCCATTGTTCTATAATTTTTAAATTGTTGTATGATGACGCCCCAGCCCCACCACAACTCGTCGGTATTCATAGTTTAATCAATTTTATCTTAAATGTTGGGAAAACTGCGCCATTCGTCATCTTCTATTGCCTGCATCATTTGAATGTCGTCGGGTTTTACTATTCTTGGAACAAGTATCAAAAGTGGCTGTAATGTAGGTAGGTACAATAATTTCTGGAAGCAGCATTGGTAGGTTCAATACAGTCAGTGAAATGTAGCCAGGTATACAAAAATCGTACATTTTCCGTACGATCTTGGTCTAGCGATCGTACATGAGTAAAATGACAAAAAATCGTAGGAGTACGATTAAAATCGTACATCTGGCAGCCCTGTGGCCGCTGGTGCCCAATGGCATGAATTGACCAATAAGAGCGCATTGTCTCGCGCATGCGCGAGTCGCATTCTGCCCAATTTTGTTCCCATTTATTAGAAAATCAACTTATATAAACATGTTTTAATGCAAAGACAATCAAAATATTTATTACAAATTATCTCTTAAATTATTAACTTAATTTAGGTATCTAATACATTTCGTATCAACCTACTTACTTATTCGTATTTTAATAAACAACAAACTGGAAATATAGCTAGTAAAAAAGTAGTCGGGCTGATCACATTACCACAGATTATTTAGAAATGTTGCCATCGACAACAGTAATATTTTTCCGAATATTTTAGAGATTATTGGGAGGACAGAGATAGGGCGATAATTGCCTGGGTCAGTCTTTTTCCCTGACTTAAAAATGGGACTAACTTTCGCAATTTTCAAAGAATCCGGGAAGATGCCCTTTTGTAAACAATAGTTGATGCTCATCGTGAGTTTAGTTAATATTAGAGTTTTAATATTTTTTATGGTTTTGCAACTAATCCCATCCAACCCCGCACTGGTGTTTGAATTGAGATTATCTATGATTTTGCTCACTTCTGCTTCAGTAGTTGGGGTTAAGTTTAGTAGTTCACTTGTACTAGATATTGTTGGCTGAGTATGTATTTGGTCCCTAGGCCTTGTAATTTTATTAGCTAAAACAGACCCTATAGTGGCAAAAAATGTGTTAAAATAATTACATATTTCTTTAGTGTCTGTGATTTGACCAGTTTCCGTATCTAGCTTTGAAGGAGCGGAGCATAATTTTGGTTTGTTTCCAGCTAAATTCCCGATTAGCTTCCACATTTTTAAAGGTTTTCTTTCACAGTTTTTGAAAACTTTGTAGTAGTAACAATTTTTAGTATTTTGAATTTGTTCCGACACGCTGTTACGTAGGGTTATGAAATTGTTTCTTATTAAGTCGTCGTTGGGATTTTCTTTATGAGCAGACCACAGCTGATTTCTTTTAGTTAGCATTCCAATTATGTCTTTATTGATCCAGTCTGATTTAATGGTATTTTGAATTTTGAATTTCGGTATTCTATTTTTAGTTACTGCTTCCTTTATTGTCTGTTCTAAGCTTTCGTAGTCACTCTCAGAGACACTAACAATTTTACTTTCAACTGTTTGGTAAACCGCTGTGTAATCTAATATATGGTACTTTACTTTCTTTTTCATTTCAGGTGCATATTTGCCAACTTCGAGATAGATTTGCTTGTGATCCGACATAGTCTCCAATGTCGGATCACAAGCAAATCTATCTCGAAGTTGGCCACTATAGTTACATGAAATTTATGATTCTTAAGATTGGATAAGACATAGTCAATTATCGATTTTTTTGTAGCAGTATCACGGGTACTAAATTTTTCATCAGTATTGTTTAGGATTAGGTGTCCATTTTCTAATAGCATTTTTTTGTAATTATTAATCGATCGGTTCGGATTAAGCAGGTCGTAGTTGAAATCACCGAACACTAAAGCTCTTTTCCTCCTTGTCAGCTGCTGTGAATATTCCTCCAGAAAATCATGATTGTTTGATTTTGGTGTTTTATATACAGCGCCTATATCCAGTGAGTATTTATCTAAATGGATGTATATATGGAATGGAAATATTTTTCATTTCCATTCCTATTTCCATTCTAAATGGATGTATACATGGAATGGAGTATTTATGGAATGGAAATATTAACTTTCATAACAATGAAATCACGTCACTCGCCTTTTAATTCAAATATACAAATAAACAGTAATTAAGATTTATAAAGATGAATGTTCTGAAAATAAAACTGAACTGTGTCTGTGTAATCTTAACTAATATTTTATAGAGAAAAGATTTGATTTTTTGTTTGCTTGTTACGATTTAACTCAAGAACTAATCAAACGATTTTAAAAATTCTTTCACCATTAGAAAGCTACATCTTTCAGTCACTCGTCATCTGGCGACTGTGAATTTTGCGACTGGCCGCGAGTTGGCATCTTCCAATTTTTATTTATTTTGTTTTCATCAACTCGCACTCACGTTATAAAGTACAGTAAACGGAACGTACTGTACGGCAAACGGAGGCTGGCGGCGCACGGCGGAGGGGTGGGTTTTTTTTTTTTGCAAAAAAATATTTCATTGGTTTTTCGTTTTTATATATGTACTTAAATAAAGAAAAAAAAAAGAATAAAAAAAAAATGGTTACAAGAAAAAAATTGCAAAAAAAAAAAAAGTTTACAAAAAAAAACATTAAAAAAACAATAACAATTCAATTTTATTATATTATATTATTACAAATATTTTTTATTTTTCCTTTCATAAATTCTACAAGCATTGCTCGTTTACATTTTACTATAGAAGTTTACGTAGTTGACTGTACATCTGACGTATTTTACGCGGGTGGCGCGAGTTGACGACAACAAAATAAATAAAAATTCGAAGGTCCATCTCGCGACCAGTCTCGAATTATATTGATATCATGCAAATTAGCCGATATATCACAATTTTTGCAGACGAAGTCGCGGGCGAAGTGCTAGTTAACTAAATAAACAGACTTACATAACATTTTTGGAGTAAACTCGTTAATCAACGTTAGTGTTTTCATATAGTTAGTTACTGGAATTCTCACTTTAGTTATCTAAAAAATAAATATGAGAGAGCGAATTTAATAAATAAGTGTACTTTACAAAAGTACAGAATATAACATCACGCTTGTAATGCCCAAAGGTTTAGGCAGAGGTGTACCTGTTATAATTATCATTGATATTTATCAGATAATCATCTTATTAATTAAGAAGAAATAATTATCTTCATAATTTCGAACCCTTTATTACACCCACAATTCGCCAGAATAAATTATGTTTTAGTCCAATGTAATAGGAACGAGCCTATCACCGTCAACCGGGCACCAACCCGGACTGCTATTGAGAACAATATCATACCTGACCTGAAAATCGAACCCAAGACCTCTTGCTCGGTAGTAGCGCTTGCAACTACAATACCAATGAGGCAGGACCATATTATTTAGATTACATTGACGAGTTATTAGGTATGCGAGGGTTTTATCCATGTTTTATTGCTCTTATATCTAGTAGGTACTTAGTAGAAAAACGAAAAGATTCCGGCAATTTTTGAAACTCCTTATTTCTAATTCAATTTAATTTTGTCGAGTGACGCATGATGTTACGAACTTCGAAAGGGCACTGAATCACATTTAAACATTTGTTTTGGTCAAATAATTCAGTCTCCTACCTTTTTTTGTTTTGGATGGGAATTCATCAAATGACTCCTCCCGCTCTGGGCGGAGCAGGAGGGAGAGTCAAACTTTTACTGACTAAAACCCATCCATGTTCCTTCATCGCCCTTTGTGTTCCGGGGCCACGGTATCTCTTTCGAACAGTCCCGCAGCCCCGGCTTCAGTCTCCTACCTTAGATATGTCTTAAATAAAGGGTGTAAAAAGACTCTTAACGAAGCCGAAAGGCACTTGTTCTCCCCGTCATTGTCACACTTTTTTTTTGTTCTAGACCATACCTGGGAACCTTCTAGTTACGGAGATATTGGGGGTCAAAGTCCCAACTATTTCACAAGTTTTTTATTAAATACATGTTTTTATTGTATGAACTTTTAACTTAACTTAACTAAACTTTTAACTTAAACTTTTTTAAACACCTCCACGACCGCCACACTATTCAATACATCCACCAGCACAATGTATTGAGTGCGTTACATTGAGTTTTAACGTAAATCGTGATTTTTCACCCCAAAAAAATAGTGATTTCCCAGCAATAATTTTTGTATAGGGTTACTTAGTTTGATGTACAGAAAGCTTGGTTAACGGCTTCGTGAAAAGTCTGCTTACACCCTGTATTATAACCTATACGGTTATCACTTTGCAATTTTCTGTTGCAATCAACTTACTATAACACAAAACTTTTCCTTACAAAAATTTAAACCAGCCTTTGTTTTTTCGTAGTTGGTATAAAAGGGCGATAAGAAAAATAACTCTTGGTACAAAAACCACACGATATCTAAATAACCTGCCGGGAAACAAAAGGTCTATTTACACGTCAAAGCATGTGGCCTACCCTTCAAATGGCCCGCAACGTAACCTCTTAATAAAACGGCCTTATTTGTAGACTCCGAGCTGATACTAAGATAATCATAACATAACATTATGCATGTAATCTGTGAAGGCTTAGGCGAAGGTGTACCCGTTAGAACCACAGCAGAACAGGTAAAAAAAGGTTAGAAAGGAAATAGTTCTTGATTTGTATTAGAACGCGTGTCGCCGCTTACGCACACAAACTACTCACACTTAGATCGCGAGCTTGCTATTGATTGTCATACTAATGCAAAACTGTGCTTGACGTGCATTCAGTCACGCCAATGTTACGGTGACAAATGAGCAATCGATTGACGTTCACTTCTTTTCTTTTCTTTTTTTTTTTACATTGCCTCACACTAGGAATTTCTCCTGTATTGTAGGTGTGCTTACAAACATTTACGGCATTTTTGTATGAACGGCGCGCTTGCCCCGCTCGCAAGGCCATTCTAAGCTGTTTTATCTGTTCTGTGAGTACACCCCCTTGTCGCCAGTTATGTTTAAGTCCCATGTATTAGGGGGCTAACCTATTACCACCAACCGAGCACAAATCCAAATAACACTCTCTGCCCTACCTCGGAATCAAACCGAAAACCTCTAAGTTAATTACTAAACTTAGTGCTTGTGACGACCACTTACTGATAAAAAAAACCCTATAACACCTTACCCGGCATCGGAATCAACACCAATATCTACCTCAAGCAAGCTGCTGCGCTTGCGATCACTAATCTAACTAGCCACTTAGTAAAAACTAATTAGTCCGTCGGTTAGATAATCAGAAAATATTTGACCCGTGTTTTTTCTTTTATTACGTAAATCAAAATTGACGGAGATATGACGCTTTTAAAATTCTCAATACGTCACGCCTAGGTATAATTTTTAGCTAGTTCTGACGTCACGAGCCCCCACTCCCGAGTTTTGATGGGTTTTATCTTTGTCAATATTCATTGATTTACAAAAACAAAAAATACGTGTCCGTTAATTTCCAATTCTCTAACTCACGGACTAAATGGATTTGCAATTTTTTGAAACTGTCGTCATGCCTATTACAGCCTCGGCAGCCAATCTAAACGGAAATTAGCCAAGTACGCAAGAGATATTGGTGTCGATTCTGTTGTGCACAAACTAAACATAATTTAGGCTATTGCTATCTTTTACTAAAAGGCAGTGCGAGAAAAGGACGGATATAGCTATGAACTAAGTATGTCAAACTAGTTTATGCCTTGCGCTTCACCACGTTTTTAGTCGACAGGTTTTTACGTGCACCCTTCATTTGTACAGAAATATTAGTTCCAACTAAATTTGACTAAATTTTACTTCCGTCTCTTTCTCGTTTTACTAGAGAGAAAAAGATAGCAATAGCCTAAATTAAGTTTACTTTGTGCACAACAGAATCGATACCATTATAATGGAAAACTGAGCCTATTGCCTCCGTGACAAGACTCCGTGACTGCTACTGAGAAATTCTTGACGGAAAAACCCAATAACACCTCCAAAGTGATAATTCATAATGTTAATACGTCTGTGACCATTTTAATAATTGTAACATGATTCATATTATTATCCTATAATGATTCTGCTAAACCGGCCATAATTATTGGGCTACCAGACCCAGGTGCACTCTTTCTTACTTTACTAGCATAATCCGATGGCACGCAATCACTATGCAATTATTGTCAAACAATTTACTTAAAATTCACTGAAACACAAAACATGTCCATAACAAAAAAACTAACCTTGGCTCTGACGCCTAGTCGGCTAAAAACGTCGTAAGAAAAATAACTCTACCAAACACAAAGACACGACCCCCGCAAAAAAAAAATCTAAATTATCTGTAGCGAAACAAAAGTTCTATCTACACGTTAACGCACGTGACGTACCCTTGAAACGGCCCGAAAAGCAACCTCTTAATAAAACGGCCTAGCTCGTACGTACGACGGGTGACGACCAAATGCGTACAAAATGTATCCACCTCTATATATACCGACTAGTCTGTACGCCCCTTTTCTGCTTCCACTAAAAATACCGTGAGAATTTCTGTTAGAACTTAACAAGTTCCGTTCTGCTGCTAACGAGTAATTTGGCAGCACCTATTCTGTGGGATTAAGGTTGAATTTGCCGTGGTGAACGGGTTTTGCGCTATTTTTTTCGCAGTCAAGACGTGACCGTGGGATTTTGAATGCGTGGGAAATAACTACACGGGGTGAATATTCTTTTGCGGTGCGTAAATTTAAATGTTGTAAGATATCTAGTAGAAAACAGCGGTAACGAAAAAAAGCTTGGTTACGCGTGTGAATGCGTTTACCTTTTCTTTTTTTCAATTAAAGGGAAAAGGGAAGTAAATAATCATAAAACTTAGTGTTTATAGAAGTAATAGAAACATCAGGTACTTTTTTAAAATCAAATATTACATAAGTCTATTATCTAAAAAACCGGCCAAGAGCGAGTCGGACTCGCGCACCGAGGGTTCCGTACAAACTTTTTACAGGACAAACTTAACTTTGCTGTTCGATCCCATAAAACGGTTATTGCGCTAACCGCAAATAATAAGTTTGTAATAGTAAAATCGCTTTTTTTTTTGTTATTAAACTACATATTTACGGTTTTCAGATTTTTGCCTTTACATGTGCTGCAAGCATAAGACATTGCTTCTCGTCAAATTTCGTGATTCTAGGTCAACTGGAACTACCACATAGGTTTTCGACCCAAATCTAAGGTACTGCCGGTTGACCTAGAATTGTAAATTTTGGTTAAAAGCAAGGTTTTACAGCGCAAGTAAGGGAAAAATTCCGAAAAATAAAAAAGTGAACGGTAAGGTAAATTTTGGTAATTACAAGTTTTCATGAAAATCTAAATTTGCCCATATGTTTTTATCATGTTGACTAAGAACTTGATTTTTCTACACCTATTATGGACTATAGACCTCAGTACCTGGTATAAATTTCAACTTGCTAGGTCCACCCGTTCCTGAAAAAATCGGTGGTGACAGACGGACAGACGGACAAGAAAGTGATCTTATAAGGGTTCCTTTTTACCTTTTGAGGCACGGATCCCTAAAAATAAAATGATTAAGGAGTATCGTATTATCCAGTATTAGCTGAGTTGTGGGGGTCAGGTAGGCAGCCGCTCCATATAAAATACTGGTATTCAGCTGCATCCGGCTAGGACATAGTTGGAAAAAGGCTAGGCAGATAATAATGATCGATAAATCAAATAATTCAAATAAAAAAATGTCTGAAAATGCTGTTATTTAAACATTATCAATCTATATTTTCTAAATCAAACTCGTACTACGATAGAACGAATTTTAGACTAAAATTAAAATAATCCATGCAATTTTACAAAAAATATTTAAAAAAAAAAAGTATCCAACCTGTTTACTGCGGAGTCTGCGATCAAAAGGTCAAGGTCAGCGAGTAGACGAGTTACTGGGGCGTGCAAACTCGCTCCAGTACTACCCCACCAATCATTTATCTGTATTTGGGTAATTTTGCTATGTTATAGTCAAAGGTCGATACGTAGCTTCTTCGCTGAATGTCTGGTTTATCCAAGGTTTTGACAAACGCCTTTCGGCAAACCCAATAGATTCCAATTCTAACCTTTGACTAATGTATTTTTAGGCACACCTAGAGCATTTAACTTATCGGTAACTTATAATCTGTGTCCACGACACATTACTTAAGTCACTCAATCTTCATTCAATGTTATTTTTAATCTATGTTTGCATTCACTCAATACATTCATTCATCAACTTGCAAACTGCTCCGGCGTAACAAAATCTATTTTCAAAATTGTAATAATAGGCATGACCACAGTATCAAAAAATTGCAAATCTATTTAGTCTGTCAGTTAGAGTATTGGAAATTAATGGACACGTATTTTTTGTTTTTGTAAATCAATGAATATTGACAAAGATAAAACGCATCAAAACTCGGGAGTGGGAGCTCGTGACGTCAGAACTAGGTAAAATTATACCTAGGCGTGACGTATTAAGAATTTTAAAAGCGTCATATCTTCGTCAATTTTGATTTACGTAACAAAAGAAAAAACACGGGTCAAATATTTTTTAATAATTTATCTGATGGACTAATTAGTTTTTTTTGTCATCTCGCCTATTATAGAGGTTTCAATAAACCTGTAAAACGGAAATATCTTTGTTTGATTTATCGCAAACAATCTGTTTCGGACTTCGGAGTCTTTCTTATGTAGGATTACCTACTATTTCGAAATTTGAAAAGACCTCAAGAAAATCACACAACAAAATTCATCAAACGTCGATTTGTATTGCACTTTTTGAGGTTTGATTGCCTCGTCTAGTGGCGCTTGCATGTGATCCTGGGTTCGATTCCCGGGTCAGTCAAACTGTTATTGAGTTTTTCCATCAGGAATATCTCAATAGTAGCCACGGACTCTGGATATGTGAACGGTCGATGGCAATAGGCTCACCCCCTATTACATGGAACTAAAATCATAACTGGCGAAATATGGGTGTAATATTAAGTACACATCTGCCTAACTCTACGGGGATATTACTGCGAGCCTTTAGGATGCAGAAGCGTGCCGTGAGAGCCATTACGCGGTCACAATGGGATGACACCGCGAGACCACTTTTTAAACGGCTAAAAATATTGACTGTTCCCGCTATGGTGATATTGCAGGCGGCGGTATACGATAGGCAACATCTGAACGAATACAGTAAACGTGGAGACAGGCATAATTATTGTACTCGTGGTAGAAACAAGTTAGCTGGCTACCTACCACACGCCCTGTCTAAATCTGGAAAGTTGTTTCATGTTATGGGTCCATCAGTATACATTCAGCCAAAAAAGTATCGGGAATGGATGATTTGTTTATGGTTCCAATTTTTTTTTTGTATTTTTTTTGTTGTTGTTTGATTAGCACAACTGTTTTCCATTTTGGCGCGGAGTTTGAGTTACATCTGTTAATTAGATTAAATACAGTGCTGTTTTTAATTACATCATATCTAGTGTGAATTGCGAATTTCATAATGGACAAAAACATCGAACAAAGAGTTTGTCCTAAATTTTGCATCGCCAATGGAATTTGGTGTTCGGAGTCACTGAAAATGTTACAGAAGGCTTACAGTGAATCGACTTTATCAAAAACACGCGCTTATGAGTGGTACAAAGCGTTCAAAAGCGGTCAAGGTGTGATGGAAGATTTGCCTCGCTCTGGTAGGCCATCAACGTCTGCAACTGAAGTTAACATCGCAAAAGTGAAGGAAATAGTGACTAACAATCTTGCCGGAAGGTCAAACGGTAAATAAAAAATATTATTCGGACGTTATGCAGCGTTTAAGAGAGCAAATTAGATAAAAGGGCCAGATTTGTGGAAAGAAAATTCTTGGATTTTGCACCACGATAATGCGCCTTCGCACAATTGTGAACGATTTTTTGACCAAAACTCAACAAATACCATCGAGCAACCACCTTATTCATCAGATATGGCTCCAGCCGACTTCTTTATTTTTCCTAAACTCAAATTACCACTTCGTGGCACCCGTTTTCATTCAGTAGAAGACATAAAGGAGAATTCGCGGCGAGACCTGAACTCAATTCTGGAATAAGCATTTAAAAAATATTTTTATGATTGGATTATTAGTTGGCGTAAGTGTGTCGGTTCTGAAGGAGCATACTTTGAAGGTGATAAAATAAATTTGGATGAATAACTAATATTTTGTGTTTTATTGATCTTTTCCCGGTACTTTCTTGACAGAGTAGTACAACCGGCTACCGGATAACACCTTAAGCACGACGTCTGACAATGCTTTTAAAGCAAAACTCAAAGGCTGCCTAACCGAACAGGAGTTATATGACCTAAAAGAATGGTTTTAGGTAATTTGATATGATTATTATAGTATTGTTTCTATTATTCTGCTTATCACGTGTTCTTAATTATTTTTTAATTGATGATAATTTTAATTTAATTTGTTCTTGATGTTTAATGATTTGTGTTTTCACTTTTTTTTTATATATAAATCTGACCTGTAATTCTTGGTATAATTAATAAATAAACTAGACTAAACTTAACTAGATATCAGGCATGATTTTATATGGTTGAGGTCTGCCTAGCCAAATCTTGGAGCGCTGTTGCTTCTATGTTTGACTATAACAGCTAGACACAAGTAAGTACGACTTTTTGCTCGAAAACCCATCTATTGTACGTCTGTTGAATGTGTCTTCTATTTTAGAAAAGGTCTATATATCATGTCTGGATGTGAAAGATAAGCTGACCCTTAGTTACTGAGAGTCTATTCAATTTACTCCGTTGTCAAGTCTAGAGTCAATTTACTTGATTACTTGTTATTTTGGTCAAACACAGACATGAGATATAATAACAGGCTTTAATTTTGATAAACTAGCGAGGTCAAAATGGGACTAGGCGGGTCACATTCCCAGGATGGATCTGGACAAATGGGCCAGATTCGTCGCACAGTGAGAGCCTGTAGACGGTCGTCGTTAACGAGGCAGACCCAAGACACGCTGGCGTGACGATTTGGACTCGTTCCTGATTCATTGGGCAGAGACGGCAAAAAACCGAGAGAGTTAGAAAGAAATGGCGGAGACTTTTGCCCAGCAGTGGGACAGTAAACATTTTTATATTTATTTATATCTACTAAAAACCCAATTTGAATAAACAGCTAAAACCGCACATACACATCGGTCAATTCTTCTTCTTCTTCTTCTTAGCGTGTCGATGTTGTAGCGGCACTACAAAAAGTACTACAGCGCCATCTATGAGCTAGACGATGAACTAATAGCAAAATACGTCAAATTCCTACATCGCGCAAGCAAAGTTATCCGCCACTTTAAAACTATATACAAGAACCCGACAACAACTGTTGGGCAGTGGCTTACCAGACATTACACCCGTCTGGTCGGAGGATCCTCCCTTATCTATGGGGGATAAAGAGCTATACACCCTGTTCTTCATACCCCCTAAATGGCAATCTAAATTGAGTGGGTCTAGAACTGAGCGACTAGTTTGGCGCTTCCGGTAGCGTCTATCAGTTCCTGTAGTGAACAAAGAACAGGATACGATAATAAGGCCTCATTCACGAAGTTAGCGGCGTCGGTGCGGGTAGCGGCGCGGTGGCGCTGTAGTGTTCACGAAGTCGCTCGCGGCGCTAGAGCGGCGTAGTGTTGTGTTACGAGAAATGAATATCTTTATTCGCGAACGAAAACAGCGACGACAACATCTTTTTGCTTCTAATTCCTTCCTAAAGTTGGATTTATTGTGGGCAAAAGAAGATATAAATTCCTACAACCGGGCGAGGAAGTGATAAATGATAAATGATGTTTATTTTGCAAGTAGGGTTTTACAAACACTTTTACACGTCATTTTTAAAACTAGATGGGGCCGGTGTTTCGTACCTGACTACTCTGAGAAGAAACAGCCCAAAACAAACTCAGTGGTCATAGTCTCTTTTGAAGTCCAGACATAATCTTGCTCAATTCACATGAGGACCATGCAGATAATTATGTGTCTGAGATGGTCTTCAATTTCAAAAGACCATCCCACACAGATTTGAGTGGACGTGTCCAGTCAGTGAAAGCATTTGTCAGTTATCGTGTAGCTCGACTTATAACTCAAGGAGCTCAACGAAACGACGAACAATACCAAAGAAAGGACATTTGGGTAGGTCGCTTATTATAGTACTGAAACTGCCAGACAGTTGTGGGAAAAAACAAACAAAAAATAAAAATGTGACCCACATGGTCCCCACATTCACAATAATCAAATAAAAATAATAACAAGAACTTTTTAAAATGAATGTAAATAAAAATCACAAAAATCATTAAAAATCACAATGATATAAAAAAAAAGTAAAATACTTAGTAAAATATGTATTCATGTCAAATCAGTAAATGTCACAACACAAAATAACAAAAAATATACATATAATATACTGGACTATGTCAAATCATTCAATGTCAGAGTGTATAAAATAAAGGAATTAATAATAAACAAGCGAAGTCTGAAATTTCAACATTCACAGAGCAAATTTCATTGGAGCAGCTTAATCCCAAGCCTTTTTATCTTCGAGATAGTGATTAACATGATAGTAGGCTTTCGGGCATAGCTTCCGTTTTATAAACGATTTGAATTTATTTAGGCTTAGTGCTTAAATATGGCTCGGAAGTTTATTGTAAAAACGTATACATTGACATCTAAACGTACCCCCTATTTGTTTGAGCCTTGTTGCAACAAATTTGTGTTTGTTCCTCGTATTTATGTTGTGGATATCACTGTATTTTTTAAACAAATTAATATTTTTGTGTGCGTACAGAAGGTTCTCATAAATAAACTGAGAGGGCATAGTAAGAATATTAATCTCTTTAAATATTTCTCTGAGGGAGTATCTGGGTCGTAATTTATAAATTGAACGAATTGCCCTTTTTTGCAAAACAAATATTGTCTGAATATCGGCGGCATTGCCCCACAAGAGAATACCGTACGACATCAGGCTATAGAAATAACTAAAGTAAACTAAACGAGCTGTCTCTAAATCAGTTAAATCACGAATTCTTCTAACGGCGTATGCTGCAGAACTAAGTTTTTTCGACAATTTGTCTAAATGCGGGCCCCACTGAAGCTTGGCATCCAAAGTTATGCCTAAGAACACTGTGCTATCTTCCGGTTTCAACTCTTCATCCTTAATGCAGTAGTTTCCACTTGTCTTACATGGGGTATCGTAAACTTAATACATTTCGTTTTTTCTCATTTATGAGTAGATTATTAACATTAAACCAATTAACAACTTTTGCCAGGGCGCTATTAACATCATCCGTAACTAACTGCTGACGTTTGAGTTTAAATAAAAGAGAAGTGTCGTCTCCAAACAATACTATGTCATGATTATCCTTTATGAGGTAAGGCAAGTCATTTATATAAATAAGAAACAAAAAAGGATCAAGAATTGAGCCCTGAGGTACCCTCATTCTTACTACGGATCCGGGAGATCTTCTCCCGTTAACATCAACTTCTGAATCCTATCACTCAAATATGTAATAAGAAGTTTCAGAGAAGCGTTACGGATTCCGTGGTGGTGTAGTTTCCTGATTAATGTTTCATGAAGAACGCAATCGAAAGCTTTAGATAAATCGCAAAAAAATACCCAAAGCATCGCATTTGTCCTCCCAGGCATTATAAATGTGTCCTAAAAGTTCAACACACATCAGTAGTTGAACGACCCTTGTAAAACCGAACTGTTTTTATGCAATAACTTATGTTTATTGAAAAAAACTTTGTATTTGTGCCTAAATTAATTTTTCAAACATTTTACTAAAGGTGGGTAGTACTGAAATGGGTCTATAATTAATGGGGTCTGATGTACTACCCGATTTAAACAATGGTATTATTTTACTATATTTCATTAGATCAGGAAACTCACCACGGTCAATACAATCATTAAATATTACAGCTAATGAAGGAGCTACAATGTTTATAATGGATTTCAACGTCCACAGAATGACCCCATAGATCGTCATAGGTCTTTTTAACATTTAATGTGTGAAAAGTTTTAATTATATCTTTACAAGTGACATATTCAAAATTAAATTCGGAATCACAGACTGAAACGTTTTCCCTTAGTAAAGACTCGGCAGCAGCAGGTGACGAGTTTAGCGATTTAGTAGTCGATACGGGAATATCCGCAAAGAAATTTTCAAAGGCTGTGGCAACTTGAGTGTCTGAATTTAAAATATTATCGCCAATAGCAAGGCTGTAGTCACTATTTCGGTTTCAAGACCTTCCCGTTTAGCTATGAATGATGTTCCATGTCATTTTAATTACATTACTACTATTTTTAATTTTTGAACTCAAGTAACGTGACTTTGCTATAAAACAAACTTTTTTAAATAATTTTGAATAATTCTTAACAAACAAATTAAATTGTACAGTATAAGTCCGCTCTTCACACAGCTCACAAAGTCGTTTACGACTCTTAAGAATACCAATGGTGGCCCAGTCGTTGACAGAAGCGTTACTATTAACCGATATTGTCTTAGGGACAAATGTGGTTTCAAATAAAAGCTATATTTTCTTACCTTCTATATTCATATCGGTTTTTTTTTTTGTTTCTTTTCGGTTTTCCGGTTTTCCGGCTGATTTGGTTCCTGTCCCTACTGTTCCTTAGAGGGGTTCTATCCAAAATCATACATATTGATTGCTCCAACACGTCGCGTCGTCGGGCGGGCATTTTGAATTTTACTCTGCACAACACTGCGTTAATGCAGTCTCGAGGGCACCGCTCGTTTGCCGCTCGACGCTCGTACGCCGCTCTCGGAGTCTATTTAAAGACTTCCAGGTCAGCCATGGCAACTCATATCCAGGTGGGAGATTTTCAGCAGGTGGAACGAATGGGATTGGTAGGTATGCATTACCTCGCCAGAGCTTTAGTTTTTCCGTGGAGCGCTCGCCACTGAGAGGGATGACACACTTCAGAAAGCTGGTCGGTCAATAAAAGTAAACAATAAAGATGAACGCAGACCCTGGTCTGCGTTCAGCTTTATTGTTTGAAACAGTTTTTTTAATGATTAGCCTAAAGCTGAACGCAGATCGGGACGGCATGGCAAGCGATTTAAATTTTTGCCAATGGACTTTCAAACGTATTGATATAGAAATATGACCGTGGTGCGTCTTTCAATACAAATCCCTTACGATGCCACGGTATAATTTTAAAGCATAGCAATTTATGTCGTATTTCTGTATCAATACGTTTGAATGTCCATTGGCAAAAATTTAAATCCCTTGCCATGCAGCCGACCCGGTCTGCGTTCAGTTTTAGACTAATCATAAAAAAAAACCATTTTATTTAAATATATTATGTAACTTTACGGTCGCTGAGGTGGTCTATTCTGACATTAAAGGTCACTGTGTAGAAGAGTCAGTGAAGGTGAGAGGTCGTGAGAGCGATATTAATCTACGTCTGTGTTACAGCTAAATGGAAGACCGTGTCACCTTTTGTGTAGATAAAACACTTTTTGAATATATTTGTGTCAGTCTCAAATTGATATTTTTTTAACTAGAAACTGTTTATTTTAACATAATATAACGTTACGCCTGTAATCCCCGAAGGATTAGGCAGAGGTGTCCCCTGTCAAATATAAAAAAAAAACTATTTACAAAAAAAAGTACTAATTAAATAAAAGTATTATCATTTGAAATAGTGCTTGTATTATGAAAAAATTGTTAGTTTAACAGTTATATTTATTTCAGTCTTTTTTCTAAATATAAAAAAGACTGAAATAAATATAACTGGAAAAATGTGAGTGCACTATTAGGTACATATGTGCCTAACCCTTCTGGGATTACAGGCGTGATTTTGTGTGTGTATGTAATTTGATAAACGCATAGTGAAATAAAAAGATTGATTTTTTTTTTCATTCAAAATTATTTTTCTTACAAACCAATTTAATATTTCTCTTTTCTTCCAAAGAGGAATTTTCCACTGACGTTTGCCACAACGCTTCAGTATATATCGATAGGTGGCGCTGATCAGCTTTGGGAATATTTTTTTTTAGCGGTTTTCTAGTCAAATCCAATGAAAAAAGAATTAACTGCGTAATTATATAAAGGTCAATGGTAAAATCTTTTAGCAGCTCAAAAAAAAACTCTCCTATGCACATGCCAAACTCATTGTATAGTAAAATTTCTTTATTATTCATTGCTAAAAGTGAGAACTGTAAAAACCTTTTTTCTGTCAAACATTTTTAACCTAAAAAGTCTACTGTTTTTTTGCATCACTGAACTGAACTACAAGTTTTTGCATGGTTTTTGCTATTGTTCTTCTGAGTGTTTTTGCGTTATTTCTAAACTCCTGGTGCGTCGAGTCGAGCTTAGGTTCCTCTGTACTTCAGTTAAGGCTTAGTGGACATAAAAACGAGCCATTTTATTATTCCCAAAACTTGATCAGCGCCATCTAGTTCGTTCATAAAAAGCACTGAAAAATTCCCCATAGGAATCAGCTAGAGACCGGAATATATGCAACATAAAATCGTGGAAATATGCACCATAAATGCTCAGAATATGCAACAAAAGTTCAAAAATCTGCAACATTATATTGAAATAATTACCTACTAAAATTTTTTTTTTTGTAATTTAATTTACTCGTACCTACTGCATTTTCGACTACATTTTTTATGAAAACCGAATTCGGCTCCTAATTATATTTGTGTTATTTGTAGTACGATTGAGCCTTCTAACTTGAAACCAATCGATCTACTTAAATTTTCGAATTTATGTGCTTTTTTGCATTTTCCAGTTAGGAGCAGATAACATTAAAGGGAACATGCCCAAATATGCCAGATATACCAATTATAGCTAAAATATGCATTACCTTAAAAATACCACAATATGTCACAGGGCTAGTGTAAATTTTTAAATAGAAAAAGATAAGGTACTTTACCAACTCAACGTTTTATCAAATACCTAATAAAGCGAAGAAGAGTCGATTCATCGTGTTATCGCGTTCACGGTCAAGGTCGTGATAAGCCAGCCGGGCGTGGGAACCGTGTGAACTTGCCTTCAACCCGTGGGAACCGAAAGATCGATTAGTTTAAGTTGCTTAGGTCAGAGATAATTATTATAACATGAGAAAAAACTACAAAGAAGCTATTTTAATACATTTCGCAACAGAACAAAATGTGAAGAAAATATTATTGCCGTTTATTAATTAAATAGTTGAAGTCTTAGTTATTAATTAAACATGACAATTAATTAACAAAAGTAGCATTGATAAATTACGATTCGATAACATGTTTTTCATATCTAAGAGACCAGACACAAAACTAGATTACACCTAACAGGAATGCTTTGGTTTCATATTTTCATATTATATTTTGTAGTGTATGTGATAAATAATTACATTTAATTAGACAGCACTTCACTTACCTGTTTCCGATAAAATTTAAAATAATTTAAGTGTTAAGGGTCATTGTACTGGCACAGTTCATTCAAATCAAGGCTGCGAAGGGCAAAAGTTAGTGGCGCGTGTGAACTCGACTGGTCATGAGAACCGATCATTCAGCACAATTAACTATAGAGGACAGTGGAGTGATTAAGATACGGAGCTCCCTTTTTAATTGCTGAAAGGAAAGTTTAATGTTAGGTAATTATAGATACGTCTAGGATTTAATTAATATTAAAGTATGGGTAACTGGATATTTTGGTAGGTATTACTTTTGAAGTTGTATTTTTAACTCAATATATTTTTATTTGATAGTAATACGAAAATCACATACACTTAACATAACCAGTATTGGTAGTTGTCACTATCAATAATCTGTGAAATATTACTCCGCTAAGAGTTTAATATTTTCTACGGTGAATGGTTGCTGCATCGTTATCTCCCTCGCTTACGCAATAACATTTGTATTAATAATGTTATAATTAAGTGTAATAATTACTTAGATTAGGATATGATGAGGCTGACGTACCTTTGTAATGTAAAAGCCTCTAAATAAATAAAGATTAAAAAGAAAAAAATATCTGTGACCTTCATCGTTCGTCAATCATTATCAGGGTTTTAAGTGTAGTGTGTTGTGTTTTGTATGGTGTCGGACGTAAAGAAGAGCACCATCCCATATCTTCCCGTGGATGTCGTGAGAGGCGACTAAGGGAAGAATGGGCAGCAGCGTTCTCTGTGCTTTTGTAACAACCGCACTGCGATCGCCAACCCGCCTGCCAAGCGTAGCGATTATGGCAAAAACCCTCCTTTGGGGGAGGCCCATGTCCAGCAGTGGACGTCTTTCGGCTGAAATGATGATGATGTGTTGTGTAGATAGGTACTTCACATTTATCGTGATGATAATTATCGGAAAATTATCACGATAATTATCATCACTATAATTATCCGTTAATTATCACGATAATTATTAAACAAAGAAAGTATCTTGATAGTAATGAACCCTGATCATTATTATTTTCAACTGAGAATTACAAAAAGTCCATCTCTATTTTTTTTTTTGATATTTTCGTCTGTAAATGTTAAGGTATTTTTCCATCAAATTATCGAGTAAAATTCTATTTATTTTGTCCTATTTTTGACCGACTGCTCTAACAAAACAACATTTATAATAAGATAAAGAAAACACCATTTAGCATAAGACAAATTGATTCATTAGTCGTTGAGTAATTTGTATAAGATTCACACGGTCACACCAGCTAATCAAAAAACCAAAGGAAAGAAAAAATAACAACCTACCTGCCATCCCATCTGTTATGCCAGTGCGAGTTGAAGGTCGTGATGGGCGAGTTACTGGGGCGTGTGAACTCGACAGGTAGGCGTGAGAACTGAACGATTATACATTATTACTGTGGAGGGAAAGTTTTGATAAATATTAATTTTAATATCAAAGCATTTTTACAATGTATGTATATGTTACGGCTAATAGCCAAAGTGCGGCTACACCTAGTTTTAGGCTACAACTAGGTGCAGCCGGCCACATGCGGTTAAACTTAGATGTATCCTACTTATCTTCGGTTCGAACTAGGTTTAGCCTTCATCATAGCGGCTAGAACTAGGTGCAGCCGCACACTGGTGGTTAATCTTAGGTTTAGAGTTAGTTTTAGTTTAGAGTTAAGATAGTAGGATATATCTGTGGCTGGCTGCACCTAGTTGTAGCTGGCTAAAACTGGGTGTAGCCGGATTTTGGCTATTAGCCGTAACATATACATTATATACTAATTGTACAGACCTAAAATAGTACAAAAAATACGTATATACATGTATCAAAAGCAGAAAAGACAGAAGACACGTTGGATGGCAATGCTGATTATTGGGCCAAGAAATTGACCAGCCCTCTGGTCATGAGAAGAGTAGACCAACCGCTTTGCGATTTCCCGAAATAATATAAGTGGGCACTCGCACCAAAAATATTAATTTAATTTAACTCGTGAATACACCGAATCTTGAGATTTACACCGTATGAGCAAAAAAGAAGCGAAGAAAAAAAAATTAAGCAAGTAAGTATATCTGTGCCAGTGCGAGTGCGAGTAAGTTCAAGGTCGTGATGGGCAAGTTACTGGGGCGTGTGAACTCGATGGGTAAGCGTGCGAATTGAACGCGCATATTAAATTAATAGTCCGAAGGGAAAGTTGTGTTAGATAATCAATTATTTATAAAAATGTTTAAATTATTCACAGTTTTACACCATTTAGGCATCAAACTGAATTGTGTTTTTGTGAATTTTCTCAAAAAAACTTGCCACAATTAAAAGCACAAAAAAAAACTGAGTTATTTTTCACTATGCCATGGCTATACTATTTTTTAATGTTGGCTGAATGCAAAATCCATTTCTTCTCAAGATTTTTGCAGCAATGTAAATATCACATTCCATTCTGTTTATTTAAATCTGATATCAAATGGCATACAATCAAACAACTGTCAACACAGCCTTGCAAAATGCAAAAAATGCGCAAACGCGCTAACATTAATAAAACACCTTATTTTTTTAACATTAAAGTTAAAATTCCTTTAACACGATGACAGATAGACTGTGGTTACTCAGATTCCCACGTAGAATTTTTCACATGAGAATGGAAATTTTGTGGGAACATTATTGTGGTATTTGAGGGCTCTCCCGCACGTGCCGACGGGTTATTGGAACGTATTAGAGGTTTAAGTGTTTAATGTTAATCAATTAGGCATGTGTGCTGTAATTATGGGTTTATAGTTTAAGGGGTGATTGTTGGTGACACCATGCGACGATCAATAAGATGGGTGGACCAGATAAATAAAAAAAATAGATGGATTTTTATGTAAATTCATCATCTTTAAATACAATTTTGTATAAATTAAATAATAATTCTGACACAAACAATTTGGTATTTTTATGATTGAATAATGATACCTTATAAAATTAGGAAATAATTTAAGATAAGTTAACATCACGCCTGTAATCCTGAAGGCTTTTGGCAGATTTGTACCTACCTATTAGTAAATTCTCATTGCACCAGTTGTTTTTAAGTCCCATATAACCGAAGGCGAGCTTATTGCCATCAACCGGGCACAAATCCAAACTCCGTGACTTATCTGTGCTGGGAATTCAACCCAGGACCTCAAGCTAAGCAGTCGCGATTGCTACCCCTCGACCAACGAGGTAGTCCAAGCAAGCAATCAAAGTGACTCATAGAAGAAATAATAGGTATTTTTGTGAGCCTTTTAGTTCCGTTCAAAATATCACCATTTTTTTTTAAAAACAGATATCTCGAGAAGTTTTAAAAATATCAGTATCTTTACTTTAATTTAACATTTTTCCTGTAATATTTCCGTTCAGAATATCACAATTTTTTTTGTTTAATAACATCTGTCAAGAAGTTTTAAAAATATCAGTATCTATAAGTACTTTAATTTAACTTCCCAGCACACATTTCAACCACAGCTAAAATATTCACACGTAAAATTCCTGCTTGTGTAAATATTAACTTCAAAAGGACCCATTATATATTTTTTGCCCTAAACGATGGTGTTATCATGTCATTGTAGGGTCAAATACAAGGTCTTGGTATTCCCATGGGAGACCAATGTTTCCTGTGTGAACTGTATCATCGTCATGGGAATGTAATTTTTTATGACTTTTTTTAGACCTGAACAAGGGTGTGGGTTTAGTGATTGCGGAAGTGCTGATGTTTGCTTTGGTTTCGTGGAAATTGGGACATGATCTATACAAGGTGTAAACAGACTCTTCACGAAGCCGTCAACCAAGAATTCTGTACATGAAACTAAGTAACTCTACGCAAAAATGGGAAATGACTTTTTTTTAGTGAAAAATCACGTTTTTCGGTAGGACTCAATGTAACGTACTTAAAACATTGTGCTGATGGATGGATTGAATAGTACGGGAGTCGTGAAGGTGTTAAAAGTAAAAATCTTACATTAAAAACATGTCATTTATGTACCTATCTAAAAAAAAACTTGTGAAAAAGTTGTAACTTTGACCGGCCAATATCTCCGTGAATAGAAGGTTCCCAGGTATGGTCTAGAACAAAAACTTGATCGCAAAGACGGTGAGGACACGTGCCCTTCGGCTTCGCTAAGAGTCTTTTAACACCCTTTATACCTATCTTTTCAAATAAAGAAAAAAGTGTCTGTTAACCATGTCAAAATAACAAGTTTTTACTTAATGCACATGAAAGTATATAATTACAGTAGGTACTTATCACAAAGAAAAAACATATTTTTGAATTTTTGCTTGGCTGTCTGTCGGCTTTTACTGGCAGATAGCTGATGTTATAAGAAGTAACTTATGCGAATTAATACTATTTTAGAAACAGGATTAGGTCGCGGGGCACAGATAGTTTTGATTACAATATTACTTTCAGAGGTTCCACACCTTTTTCAGTGCCTTCAAACTAACCACCGTAGCCTTCTGCTCATCCCACCAGACCACACAGCTACAAAACTAACTCCAAACAGAACACTAACCTTCGCCCTTGCACGTAATAGACATGTTAACCCTCCACCGCCGCGGCCCGCTACGACGGGGTCTGTTAATAAAAATTCCCGCGCGCCAGACGCGGTTCACACGCAAAAGCACGCACAATACATTTCAGGAATATTCGATTTGTAAAAAGTAAATAAAAGGCAAACGGTTTTTTTGTGTGTGGAATATTACATTCTGGATTGTTTTTCTTTTAAATCTGTCAGTGAGCAAGCTAGAACTAGTAACTATTGGTCTTGGTGTTTGGATAAAAAATATAATGTCATACGGTTGGGCAGATGTTTTTAATTCAAATATTTAGCAGTTCTTTAGGAATCCAATAGATAGTTAAAAAAATAGAGTACCTTAAAGTTTTGTTCTTCTCCCAAAACGGTGAAAGAAAACATCGTGACGAAACAAGCCTGTCCTAAAACCAAAAATGAAAAGATATTGTTATCTGCCAACCTGCACCTGGCCTGCGTGGTGGATTATTAAAATAGCCTATTCCCTCTTTTATCGAGGAAATCTGTGTCCCAGCAATGGGAACATTGTAGTGTGATTATATATGTGTGAAAATACTTAGCTATTTCAAAATGCTGTCTTTGTCAGGGCGTATTGTTACTCAGTGCCAGGCTCAATCTTCTTGTTAAGAATAACATAACATTACGACTGCATTCTCCGAAGGTGTATCTAATAGTGTTACCCAAACGCACCCACCCACAGAATAGTATATTTCATTACAAGTGCGGAAAGGCTGTCATTGCAAAGAGTTCCGACAAATGTCTACAGTCGTGACAGTCGGAACAAGTTGCAATGACGGTTCCGCAGGTGTACTGAACGACTATTTTTAATACATGTTGCGAAAAAATGAAGCAATTTAATAAAATAATAAACCACAATAAACTCAACTAAGAAAATGGCGCCAACCGTAGAATATAAGCAGAGTTTTTTTTTTCTTCACCCATTTTGGTAGGCAAAGGGAACTCCATACAGCTTAGTCTTCAGTAGATTTTTTTTGTTGATATGAAATGAAAATGAAATTTAATGAGATGAAATGAAATGAAACCTAACCTAACTCATTCAATTAAATCATTAAATCTGATATTGAAATAAATTAGTAGCTTCTTTTTAGAAATATACGTATTTGTATGGATCACAGAAAGTCTTTAGTAAAAACTTCATGGTTGGTTTTTCTTGTTAATAGACATTATTTTGACAGTTGGGAAAGAGAACGCAAGAGTTCGGCAAAGGTAAAAATAGCACTAGTATGTTACATCCCGAACGCTATACGTCCCTGCAATACACCACTTTTTGAGCAACTGTATTTAAAAATGTATTTACAACGGCCAATAACAAAACACTGTAAAAGTTTCGAGTCACGCACGGGTTCAGTACACTGAAGTTATCGCTGTGTAATGGATTTTCGGTTTGAAACGCATGACCCCAAAATGAAAACGTACAATGATACCCCTTTGACCCTTGGCAGGTTAACACAGTGACGTGTTCTGCAAAAGTTTGTATTTTTAGAGTGAACATGCATTTAATAAGGTTCTCTTTACGTCACAATTGTAAGGTAAGTAATTTGTTTACTGCCTTGCTGGTCTAGTGGTGATTGATGAGCATGAGGTCCTGGATTCGATTCTCGGGTCGGGCAAAGTGTTATTTTTCCATCAGGATTTTCTCAGTAGTCTGGATTTGTGCCCGGTAGACGGCAATAGGTTCGTCCTCTATTACATGGGACTTAAAACAACTGGGGAAATATGGGTGTACTATTAGATACACCTCTGCCTATCCCTTCGGGGTAACAGACGTGATGTTATATTATGCTTTACAACACATTTAAAAGAGTGTACATGGAGTTTCTTGCACGTTCTTCTCCATAGAGATCTACGCTATAGGGATGGGCAACTACAGTACTTTCATAGTTTTTGTGTCTTGTGACTGGGACTGTAGCTACATTTAATTTTCATCTTTGTTTCGACAATTCATAAGTGCCTGTAACTGACCTACTTGAAATAAATGTTTGGTTTCGATTTTGACATAAAGTAATGCTTTAATATCTTACATATTACATTAGTATCATATTAATAAATCATTATTAATACATATAATACAATTATTATTTATTGCAAGGTTCTCATAATCTGCTTGTTCCCATACTACTTCCCGTGTGAAATGTTACAAAAAATTGAAACCTTTTTTTTTGTCATGGGATTTGTGAATTGCCTACTTAAAATAAGGGTATGGTGGCCAACGATAAAAAGTTATAGGACAGTTCTCGCGACTGGTATTTTTGTCACCAAAGTTTGAAGAAAAAACTTTAAAGGAAGTTAAAATTAAAAAAAAAAAAATCGTCTGTATTCACTTAAGTTGTAAAGATTAGCTTTGGTAACAAAATGTATTTTAAGTTATATTTTTGCGCTGTTAATCTGTTAAAACTTATATAGAACCTAAAAGGCCTAGAAAAATGGACATTATATCAGCAAAATAAATGACAAAACAAGGGAAAAAATAAACATAAGTCAATCAAAAGCTTATATTACTTTTATTTTATTTTTTTGTAATAAAACGCTTTGATAGAGACTGCTATTGGAGTTTGTGCTAACACATGGTATTCAGGACAGAAAAATACTTGAAGAAATCAAACCGACTTTCTACAAAAAAAACCCCTTTTCACAGTCACTCTATTCGTACCTAAGTTGATTTAATGGATTATACAATTAGGGTGGAATAATAAGTCGCGTGCCATGTCCCAACAATGTTGTTACTTTGGTATGTAAATACACACGTCATGGGGTCGTAATCATAGTAATTTGGGGTCTGAAGGGGTAATTATCTTGATATTATATTTATAATTTATATTTGATTTTGAAATTTGAAATTTGATTGAAAGGTTGTTGACCTAGGGGTAAAGTGCAATTTGATTGGCTCCGTTGAAGAATAAAGAATTTAAACTCGAGGAATTTTGAGGCTGTACGGATCAATCTGATATTCCTAAAACCTAACATAAAGACTAAAAAAATGGTTTGGTATAAATTACATAATAATTATTAATTTTAACCTAAAAAATAATCAAAGATAACCCCCTAGATATTTAAAGTCCTCTATACGACTTTAAAAAAAATGGCTTTTCTCGTTATTCTCGTTAAAAAATACATAAGTAAGTAAAAAAATTAAAGTAAAAAAATCTAAAAAGCGTTACGTGACTAATCTTTCAAAATTGCCATTTGTCTCAATAATTTAAGTCAAATTAAGCCGTATTAAAATAATAACTAACACTAAATTCTGTCAAAAACCTTTCCCAGAACTTAACCTGTTTTTGCCACGTACTAACAATATTTTCCCAGGACACTATCTATTAGGTTTTTTTGTCAAAACACCATAACTTTCTGTTCCCATGGTTTGTGGTTCTCTTGCGAACTACACTTTGAGAAGGATAGCGTGGGACAATTTTAAGGGATCGTTATTTGGGCCACTAAAGTAGCGGTTTATAGAGATAAAGTTTAAAGCGTTTTTTTTTCGTGGCGGACACAAAAATACGCTACTTTTTTAAAGTAGGTAGTGCGATTTAAATAAAACATTTTACATTTTTTGAAATACTTTTTAATCGATAACCATAGCGTTTTTCTTAAAAAATAATTAATTATCTATTTTATCGCACTCAACTATAGCTATAGCTGTCAACTATTTCTTTAAATTTACTTTTTGTTTAGGTTCCGTTTTGAAACACTCTGAATGTTTGTTATGTTTATTGTTTCTGTTTTCAAATTTTATATGCACGTCATGTCCCTGCGATGAATAAAGATTTTTTCTTTCTTTCTTTCTTTCACATTATAAAAATAATTCACAAACAATGAAAATTGTTTTTCGAAAAAAAAATACTTATCATATCCACCACTGTGATACCTGAAATCATTTATCATCATATCTTCCTCGCTTACTCCAAACAACGTTGGGTCGGCTTGCAGTCTAACCGGTAAAATCAATGAAAGTCGGATGTACAAAACTCTCTGTATTTATACATCCGACCGTATGCTTCTGATGTCGAGGATTATTGAGCTCATTCTGTGGCCCCTCATTACAAGGACAACAGTATCGCGTGCCGAAGCTTTCGTGACAATTATCACAATAGGTCGAGGGCAACTATGGGGTTCCTACCGTAACCACCAGCATACCTTAACAAATATTTGTTTTACTGGTTTACACAGCAGTTACTATTTGTTTTTACAGCACTAGTGCCACTTTTAATCCAAATTATTTCGGTGAGCTTTTATTTCTCATTTTGTTAGCTCAAACAAGATTTATTTGCCCATATTTTAAGGAAGTTATTTATGTTTTTTCTTTTGTTTTTCACAATAAACCTTTTTTGTTGATTTGGGGATAAAGTCATTAAAACGTCAAATGCTTTGGTAATGAACTCGAAGTTAATTAAGCGTGTTAGCGATTAAAGCAGGTAGCAATACAATTCCTTTGGCCCTTCCTTGTTCTCACGGTTTTTTTTTTACTGACTTTTAATTAAATCCGACTTAGTTCACACGAGATTTGGTTGGTTCCCATAGGAAAGATTTTTGTTGTGGGAATGGGAACCGACTGGCACGTGGCGGGCATAGGGTTAAGTGGGTGTGTATTTATTCATAGGTCATTATTGACAGATTAGTGGCTTAGGTATGGGGATTTTTTAGGATATGAATATAATTTATGAGACTTGTTTTTTTTATACAATAATTGGGCAAACTTTGCCATTGCAGCCAAGGTGGAATTCATAGTGACAAATACAAACGCCAACGTGTAACAAACCACGTTTTTCAATACACTTACGAAGAAATAAAATAATAGAACGAAAAGTAATTTAATTTTTCATTTATTTATTTAAACTTCATGTACAAGAGTGGTACATAGGCGGACTTAATGCCACAAGGCATTCTCTACCAGTCAACCTTTGGGTTAAATAGGACAGCATTGTGATAGAGTACAACAAAATAAATAAGAAAAATACCATTTTGTTCAATTAAATTGATATATATACACAAGTAGTACATACTCGTACTAAAACACACTTATACAGATAAATTTAAATAAACTAATATACCTATATTATAACATATACAAATATTCCAAAATACGAGAAACCACATAATAATTACTATGACTAGCATCATCATTATGAAGCTATGATTTAAATAGCTTTTTCCCGCGCAAGGTATGAAGCGCAAAACCATCTAGTAATAAAAATAGAAAATTAAACAAAAAAAATTAGAACACAAAATTAAATATGTGTCAGGTTATTGACAGATTTGACAGTTTAAACCCCGGGTTAACAAAAGACCCTCCTCCGATAATGGGGCTTAATTATTACTGCAAATTGTGCAGGCAGACCTCTGCCTTATTCTGCGGTGATTACAGGCGTGATGTTATGATATGATCTCTTTCAGATAATATTTACTTACATTAATGTTATAGACCTGTTTCTACGTTTTAATTTTTTGTATTATTTTCCAAAAATACCTGTTAAGTTTAGCAAACAATTCAATTTCTTCATTCCATTCTCATTCTCAGGGGTTTTTTGTACTATCTTTTAATAAATTAAACCCATACCTAACAGTTCACATGATTTGGTTAGTTCCCATAGAAAAACTTTTCGTGGGAATGGGAACTGGGAACTACGCCTATCAGCACGAGGCGGTCATAGGGTTAAGTCAGTATTTAAGTCTAAGTCATTATTGAGAGATTTGATGGTTTAGGTACGGATCCGCAATAGGCTCGCACTTTTATGGGGCTTAAACATAACAGTAGGATGTGTAGGTGCACTGTAGATATACCTCTGCTTAATCCTACTCCTGCGGTGATTACAGGCGTGATGCTGCTATGACCTTTTAGATAATAATATTTATTTATATTCAATATGAAGTATGTTTCTATGATTATAAAAAAATACCGATGACGCTTCCAAAAATACCCATTTAAGATTAAAATCGAATAATGTGTTTAAGAAAGAATTCATAAAAATAGGTATCAATACAATGCCTTCGTCCCTTCTTTCCACCACACGGTTATTTTTGATAAATAAAATTCAAATTGGTTCACACGAGTTTTGGTCGGTTCCCAGAAAAAAGATTTTTGGTGGGAATGGGAACTTCTGCAATTGAGTGGCGCGTGGCGGTCATAGGGTTAAATGGGTGTTTATTTATTTATAGCTTTTTATTGAGAGATTAGTGGTTTAGGTCCGGGGTTTTTTTTTTGGTTATTAACATTATTGATAAGACTTGTTATTCTCTTGTTTTAGAGAAGGGTAAACTTAGCCATTGCACCAATGCAACCTTGGCGGAATTTAATGTGACAAATACCTAACGTGTATCAAACGACGTTTTTCAATACACTTACGAAGAAATAAACGAAAAATATTTTTGGCATCATCATCGTGATGAAGCTATGATTTAATTTGAGAAGTATAGGTGTCATTAGAAACTCCAAAACCATCTACTATTAAAAAATAGAAACATTTTGAACCTAATAGTAGTGCATTAAGAGCCAGTTTTCGACGGAGTGTATTTGAATAGGAAGTATTATTATGCTTTTCTGCTTTTCTAATATCTATTAGTTTGTTAAACAAGTCATAAAAGCCGGTATCAATTAAATTATTTTGTCTCTTCCCTATAACAAATTGGTTTTACTTCACACGAGATTTCGTTAGTTCCCATAGGAAAGACTGGCTGGGAATGTGAACTGGGAACTTGAGCTAACGTCAGGCACGTGGCGGTCACGGGGTTAAGTGGGTTTTGTATTTATTTGATGATCATTATTGAGGGATTAAACGGGTCTAGCGTGGGATTATTTTTCAGTTACACAATACTTTAATAAACGAGAGGTATTTTTTGGTTAGAGAAGACACTTTTCCGATAATAAGTACCTATAATTAACTTAAAACTACACCGACTTAGGTTGCAAATCGGTCAATATTTGGCTGCATTCCGTATTACAAGATAATCGCTCACAGCGCTCACATCTATATTTTGCGTTCCGATTTAGATATCACGATTATGACGAACGCGTTGACAGTGAACATAACCCCAAACCAAAGCTTCCACAGGACCTATTTTTGAAAATGAAAGTTATGTTGGTTGACTCTATCGACTCTGATAACTCAGATTTTGAGATAGAGAACGACGATTCGTCCAGTGATGAAAAGGATGACGGAAGTGTTTATATTAGCGTATTTTGCTCCCGGCAAAAATTTACCCCTTAATACCACGAATTACATAGATGCAACATAATTAAATATAATGTATAGTTAGATGCGACTTATAAGTTCTTATCAAAACAACACAACCTGTCAACAGCACTGTAATTTTTGACAGCGCTCACGGTGATATTTATTTGGGGCATGGTCGGTGTTATCGCAAGGTGGCGCATGTCATGACGTCATCTATGACGATTCAAGGGACATCGATATCGCGCTCACGGTAATTCGGAACGGGTTTATGGACGCTCAAATCGATTACAGCTTAATTCGGAATGCAGCCTTTATTATTTTAGCTATTCACACACACTCTAGATAATATTTAAAAAAACACCATCATTCTCCTGCCCGTTTTCCAACATGTCTTCTTCTCTCTCTCTTCTCTTTCTAGCCATATCATCTTTCACACAGTCCAGCCATCGGTTCTTTTGATCTTCCCCTACTCTTATCTCAACAACACCAAAAAGCACAGCTAATTCAGCATGCATTTTAAAGTTGTTTTTTTGTCATCTGTAATGCTATTCTCACGGTAAAGTTCAACGAAATTTTTTACATATTTAATTCGTTTTCAGTTCACACGGAACCAAGTCGGTTCTAACTGGAAATATCTTGGGGTGAGAACTTGGGGGGTAGAACGGCACGTGACCATATTTGTGGTTTTATTGATAAGTAGGTATATGTGTGAATAGGGTAGATGAAAAAAAAAAACAATTATTTCGTCAGATGGATTTCCAAAAAATATTGGACATTATTTTTTTATTTTTTCACGTAAACAAAAAATAAAGACGATATAGTGCGTCGAAAACTCGTGTGACGTCACATTTGAGTAAATTTTTTACTCAAATGTGACGTCACAAGCCTCCCTCCCGCTCATGATCTTTGACTCGTTTTATCTTCGTAAATTTTTATTAATTTGACAAAACAAAAAACACGTATCCATTATTTTTCGATAATCTAACTGACGGACTAAGCAGAATTATATTTTCTTTAGTCAGTCATCATCCCTGTTCTAATAAAATTATGTGAATGCAAGTACCCACTGTTATTAATATGAAAAGTCGATTAAGGTGTTGGTTATTTTATTTCTTATTTCAGTTCAGCACGTTTTGTTCTCCATAATTACAAGTATGTTGGTGTCATCTTCCAGTCTCACCGGATGCAGCTTAATACCAAAATTTTACATAAACTGACTGCCTATGTGACCTCCACAAAAGTATTTATCCGAACAAAGTGTAAAAAAAAACGAAAGAAATGCGAAAAGACCTCTGTCTGTCGGTTATCACCTTATAACATCTTAAGACTGTTCGACGGAATCTGATGAGGTTTACAGATAGATGGGTTCCATAGGATACTGTCTATTCCAGTGATACCTATGTTCAGGTGGGATAATTCCCTGTGGACGGTGGGCTATGGGCTAGCTCGCCGTCCGTCCGTCTCATGACGACAGGCCGTGTCGACGGAGCGTTCGTGTTCCACGCGCGCCTCAAAGAGAGTCAGCAAAAGAGAGGGTCCGCAAGAACCGATGCCTGCCGGGGCTGCGGGACTGTTCGAAAGAGATACCGTGGCCCCGGAATACAAAGAGCGATTAGGGAACATGGATGGGTTTTGTAAGTCAGTAAAAGTCTGACACTCCCTCCTGCTCCGCCCAGAGCGGGAGAAGTCATTTGATGATATCCCAGCAGAAAAAACAAAATTGGTGGGATAATTCTATACCTATCATAAATAAATATGTTCGTTGCGATTAAACTTAACATTATACATAGTAAAAGCCAACAACACAATTGTTAGGTATCTTAAAACAACGATTGCATTAATCAATTAAATATTGCATGCGAATCCGGTATTATGCATAATTTATCAATTCACACATGAAATGCCTTAGTCAAGATGATAATTTATTTATTAATGGGCACACGATTCACACGATAAGTTCTAATCAATCATGAAAATATTACCGCTCTCATAATCTAATGCCCGCTTCCACCATCAACTGCTTAGCCTTTTCCCAACTATGTTAGGATCGACTTCCAATCTAATCGGATGCAGCTGGATACCAGTATTGAACATGGAGCGACTGCCTGACCTACACAACCCAGTTAGATTGGGTGTTATTGGCCCGTTTGCAACACAACTATTTATAAATGTTGACCGTTAAACGCTACGCTACGCTACGTTATGATTTGTTGAGCATACGGGCCTTAGTCTTTTTTGATTGAGGTCGGAAATAATCCCAAGGGAATGTAACTACTGGTATAAAAGTATCCGATGTCTTTAACTTGATCATAATATACCTGGCTCCATGTCAAAATGCGTCTATAACTGGGCTGATAAGATGTAAAAAAAAAAACAAATTGACAAACAGAGCTATTTATTATTGTAAATTCGGATTATAAAGGTAACATTATATGAAAACGTTTATTTTTCACACGAGTGCTTGTAGGTTCTCACAGGAAAATAAATAGGGTGGGAATGTCCCCACATTCCCAGATACCGTGGCGCGTGCCTATACTTGACGCATCCTTAGGGAAAAAAAAAATTGATCAATGATAATTTTAATATAGACTTATTGTACTTTGGAGCAAAAACCGCACAATAAATCTTTTTTTAATAGTATTATTTATTTTATGATACGTTATTTTTTTTACTAATAAAAACCAGATAGATATAAAACTTAGAGGAAGCGCGAGCACGAGATAGAGAAAAAGAAACCAACAAGTCTTTACTGTTTTTTTCTATACTCAAATGATGCACATCTTCATCTGAATTCTCACACACTAAGGAGTTTTTTTTTTGTAAAATACGTTGATTCTTCACACGGGACCCCTAAGGTTCCCACTGGAAATAAATCGGGGTGGGAATTTGGGGTAGCACAGTGACGCGTGGCGGTACCTGTCGCATTCTAGGGTTAAGCCTGCGATATTGTTTGAGTGACAGGTGAATTCAGTGGTAGTTTGAAATTTATAATTTACTTAGTTTAAACGCACTGTGAGTGTGTTTCTAAAATAATTGACACACTTACATAAATAACCTAAATAGGAACATCAGACTAACAAAAACAAAATGCTAAAAATAAAATAAATAAAAATAAATAAATTGTGTTTTATTGCAGGCTAAAATACCCGTATACAAGAAAAATACAATTGAAAAAGATAAAATAAAATAAAATAGTAAAGAAATCATTAATAATCATAAAATATCATATCATTCAATTCATTAAACATCATAAAATATCATTCAATTAAAAAAAAAAGTAACTAAACAAACTATAAAAACGCATCAAAAATGGTAAAAAGCCCAAGAGATTATAATGTATTTAAAAATAAAAATCTAGTACATATTTTCTTTGTTTAATATTTCAGAATCGATCGAGTAACCCTTTGTTTGTTTCTTTCCCCCACTATTTATGGAAATCCCAAACAATAAATTTTCCCACGTGAACATTGTTAAAACCACAAAAGTACATAAATTACCCGAAAACCTTTAAAACGTATTGATACCCCACATTTCGTTTTAATTCCCACACAAATTTCAACGGATCTTTTACCCGCAAAATTCGTTGATGTTTCACACGGGTCACGCTGGTTCCCACTGGAAAGTTTTGTGGTGGGAAAAATGTGGTGCGTGCCAAAATGGGTCGCGGTCGACGGATTAAGTAGCTGTGAAATTGTTCTATAGTAATAATATTGGAACAATAAGTTTATTTGCTTCAGCATTATTGTTGGTGTCCATTTTCAAATAGTTGATCTTTTTTGACATATTATATTTGAACGTAACGGTAAAATATCATAGATCAAGATACTATCTTCCTAGCTTTATCTAGCAAGTGCTCTAGCCAAAAAAAAACCCTTTTTGAGGGACAATCTTCTCTAATTCTCTAATTTGGACGTTCCAAATGTGCTCAGCTATTAGGAAAATGTTATGTGTGATTTTGATTTTACAAATCTCACTTTTTTTTTTTTATTAACACTACATGATTTTCTTATCCATTATACCATACAAAGAAAAAACAAAAGATGTAGCTGACTGACCGTACCTTTAATTTATTCTTCCCGATCATGGTCCCACGATAATTGTAACGTACTAAAAGACCGTTGATCGTTCACACGTGAACATGACAGTTCCCAGTAGAATGGGACACTGGTGGGAACTTGGGGCGGCGCGTGCCCCATACTGTCATGCCGCTGTTGCAGGGTTAAGATGCTGCAAAAAATCTTCAGTAAATTAACTCAGTGAGCAGTGGGGCCTATGCATTCTGCTATAGAATTTTGTTGTTTGTCTATTTTTTTTTGTTATTTGCTCTTGTTCAATTTATAGAGTTAGCAATTACCCGGAAATTATAAGTATAGCTTTGATACATTGACCGAGACAGCCCTACAGATTTTTGTGGGACATTTACATTCGGCCATTTTGGAATGTTGATTGTTTTATCTGGATATGAAGAACAGGGTGTTGGACGGATGTTGTATGTCGAGTTTTTCTCAATAGTCATAAGTCGCGATTCAGAATTTTGATGTTAGTTTTTCATTTGTGTCATAGATGGCGCTGTAGTTATTTTTATACGACATTGCTGTACTTTTTAGGGTTCCGTACCCAAAGGGTAAGAACGGGACCCTATTACTAAGACTACACTGTCCGTCTGTCTGTAACCAGGCTGTATCTCATGAACCGTGATAACAAGACAGTAGAAATTTTCACAGATGATGTATTGTGGTTGCCGCTTTAACAACAAATACTAAAAATAGAATAAAATAAATATTTAAGGGGCCCATACAACAAACGTGTTTTTTTTGCCGTTTTGTCTAATGTTGTATGGATAATGGTACGGAACCCTACGTGCGCGAGTCCGATTCGCACTTCGCCGGATTTTTTGTATTGCCGCTCGAGTTTTATCCATTTTTTTTTTTTTTTTTTTTTTTTTTTTTTTTTTTTTTTATAATTATTATTACATGATTAATGAATAGTTCCTAAGTAGGTGATTAGGTAGTATACTATGAATTCAAAGATTAGTATTATCTATAGCCTATATTCCTAGCTAAAATGAATCATATATAATTTATCTACGTGGCCAATACAAAGATTAGTTCAGCAGTTGTATCCTGTAATACTAATCTTGGTTATCAAAACCAATTATACGCACATCACCGTAATTATAATTGCTTGAAAGTGCATATCATTCTAATTTTTAAATAATAAGAGTTATGTACTACACTTTTGAACCTTATATCCTCAGTCCTAAGGTTGAAAATTCGACCTTCAGTAAATTTGGTGGTACCTATAAATATTATCAACAGAAATGTCTTTATCTTTTGAATATACATATACATCACTAGCTTGCATATTAAAGTTATTATAAATTTATTTTTGAACAGTTAAGTCAATGATAAGTGTAAGTAAAGGATTTATTAAAAAAAACCGTGCTTAAAAGTAGGTTCTCGAAGTATTTTTTGAGGTACCAACCCCCCGTACCCTTTAAAACGTTTTCCCCCCAAGGGTATGGCAGAGCTGTACCTAAATAGTACACCCACATTTCGCCAGTTATGTTTCAGTCCCATGTAAAAGGGGGCGAGCCTATTGCCATCAACAAGCACTAATCCAGACTCCGGGCCTGCTACTGAGAAATTCCTGATGGAAAAACCCAATAACACTTTGCGCGACCTGGGAATCGAACCCAGGACCTCATGCTCAGCAGTCGCGATTGCGAGCCCCTCGACCAATGAGGTAGTCAATTCAAATGTATTCATTATGAGGGAACAGGGACTGCGATTTTGCATACAAATCTAATTCCCTTTTTTTCTAAATAATGCCTCTAGAGTCTAGAGAAATAATTTTTGTTTTATGATACAATTGGTCTAAGCTGCAGCTCTCTCTATCACACTCTACGGGGGCAGATTTGACGCAGCGTGACAACAATAGTTTCCTCAAATGTGTGCGCCAAAGTTCACCTAAATTTTCAACTCCGATAATTGGAAATCCGAAAATGTTCTTCCTAACATTTTTCATCCTAACAATCACAATTCCTAACTACTCTGTCTCTAATGTTCATATTTCCGAAGCATTTAACTTCATAATGTCAGTAGCAATAAACATGATCTATAATACTTTTATTTGTTTTCCTATATTTTCTCAACTTATCCATCTTTTACACTATTATTCAAAGTCATATACGTTTCCGTATTGGCGTCTTGCCTGAATTAAATTAATTTTTATTTTATTTTAAGTACCATGGTACAAATACCTACCTCAAATACCTATTTTACTAATTCGTCGCAGGCCTTGTTCCCTCTTAAAAAATTATAACCCGTTGTAAGTTCACACGATACGAGTTTAGTTCACACAGGAACGTCGTCACATTTGGTGGGAAATTGGGGTGGCGCGTGCCAATAACTATCAATGTTTCAAACTGCAACTCACAATGATTTTTATATAAGAAATCGTATCTTATCAATGAAATATCGCAGTGCTCAATTTGTTTAGTATGGAAAACAAGTGTACCTATTCATGTTATCATTGTTGATTTAATTTGAATTGCTTAGTCAACTTTAGGTGAATAAAATCCATCATATCATAATCTGCTTAGAGTTTTCCTAAATATAATTGGGTTCGGTTTCCAGTCTTACCGGATGCAGCTGAATATCAGTGTTTTACATGGAGCAACTGCCTATCTGACCTCCACAACTCAGTACTAACTGGGTTGTGGAGGTCAGTCTGGTTTTCAGACTTTTAGGCCACTGACTACAAGTAACGACTGTCAAAGATCTACAAATGACAGACGAGACCAACAGATGGAATATAAAATCCATCTACAACCTAAAAATTATTTTAGACTTTTGAGACACAAGTTCTTCCACTGCTTTGGAACGTTTTTTTTTTTCAATTTAGTTTTGTCTACTTTGTCACCCTATTTAAAGTTCCCAGGACCAATACGGCTTGTTCGTTGGATTCCGTTGTAATTTCACACGGGATCAGTATTATTAGTTCTCACTGAAACCAAAACGGCACGTGTACAAAATTACAAATCCATGTTCCGATAGTAAAATCGATAATGGTACTTGATTTATGATTTCGTCATTCATAAAATTGCAAAATGAAAGTCTAGATTTCAAATATTAAATGAATCAGTTAATCCGATTTGTAGGTTTGTCACAATTAATAATAGGGTCGTTAATGACATCTTGATTATAATCTCGCCATTCATGAAATTGCAAAATCAAAGTCATCGTGAAATAGTACTTACATAGATTTGAAACACTAAAGTAATCAGCCAATCCGATTTGTAGGATTATTACAAATTAGAACAATTTTATGCTGTATGGTGTCGGACGTAAAGAATAGCACCATCCCATATCTTCCCGTGGGTGTCGTAAGAGGCGACTAAGGGACTTACCAGAGAATGGGCAGCAGCGTTCTCTGTGCTTTTGTAACAACCGTACTGCGATCGCCAACCCGCCTGCAAGGCGTGGCGATTATGGCAAAACACCCCCTTTGGGGGAGCCCCATGTCCAGCAGAGGACGTCTTTCGGCTGAGGTGTAGAACAATTTTTGGTGACAAAAATAAACAGTACATTTTTTCCAATAATATTTATTATATTTGAGTACCTATTATAATGCAAAACGTGTAAAAATTAATACCATACCGTCTTTCAAAATATGACCTGCCTCCGCTTCTTTTTTACCCGACTGCGGCGAAGCCCAAAAGGAAAGTTATTTTAGCACGATTTAATCAAACAGTGGAAATATAGAACGTTACAATTCCGTTAACAATTCACACAAGACGCATTCTGTTCACCGGTAAACGAGTAATATGTCCTTACGTCGCGTCAATGGGAAATTGGGGTGGCGCGTGCCAATAGCCCTCGTTTACAGGGTTAAGTAGCAGTCATACTTGTAAACAAATACACTCAGTTGCTTTGTGTGTATAATGAGGGTTCACAAATAAACAGTCCGTCCAACTTTTTAGTTTAATATCAAATCCTTTTATTGTTACAGAATTAAAAAAAAAAGAACGTTTAATGTAAGATCCGTTAACAGTTCACACGAGACTACTTTAGTTCTCATCGAAACCAGATCTCGATGGGAATTAGGGGAAAGCGTGTGAATTTTTTACGTAATTTTAGAAAGAAAGGCTTTTGCATTTTTTGGATTTAGAATACAAAGTTGTTCAATTATATTAAAAAGTTTGCATAAGGTTCCTTTCAATTTTTTTTTCTGGTTCGAGAGATTTGGAGGTCATAGGGGGAAACCTATGCCCAGCAGTGGTATGACAAGGCTAACAGTAACAATAATATTTCTCCGGTCATTCTTAAGAAAACAAGTCATTTATTCGCACAAAAACATTTCACCGACGAATCTAGTAGGTACCTATCCTGTTCTTCTTTCGTATCGATGGTACGACTTATTTAAATTTCTTGAGCCCCGTATGTGGTATCCTGTTAAAAGTACTATCTAATTTTCTGTCCTAAAGAATGTAACTATTTCACGCGTTAATTGTTTAAGAAAATATTAAAGTTCTAAAGTAAAATCCCCACTTATTGTCAATCTTTAGATGCACCCAAAGACTCTAAAAAATTTAAACAATTACAAAAATAAATCAATTCAGGGTTTCACACGAATTTTGTAACGACCCTTTTATGATAAAAGCCGTTTGCGGTTCACACGGTACGGTTTCCGGTGAGAAGAACTCCTTGAAGAAGAATGCGGGGAATGGGGTGGCTCGTGCCGCTTCCCAATGCGTCGTATTCGCAGGTTTCAATGTTTTATTGAAAGGGACACTGTTAAAATTGGTGAGTAATTCATGAGTAAAGTGATGTAGACATCTTTGGATTTTAAAATAGAAAAGGGTTTATTGTACTTTGATTTTAGGTTAGTTCCTGTACAATGAATTATAATAGTTTTTTTCCCGTTTTTCTACCGTGTGCGTTCAGAAATTATCCCAAGGGAATATATTACCGGGATACAAAGCAGTGAAAGCCCAGTGGTGTGTACCCAAGACACGTACCTCTGATTTTACGGATTCATGTGCGTATTGTATTTAACACTTGCTCCGGTGAAGGAAAATATCGTGAAGAAATCAAACCATGCTTGATTCCTTTCCGACAGTCCGACGATCACACCTCTAGGCTATCAACATACAATGAATTACAAGTACAATACAATTACACAGTCCCATACAAAATGATAAGTTAACGGACATAATAAAATTATTACAGGTACGGATATTTTCGATTAATTTTTTTCATAGTAAGTATAAAAGATTAATCATTATAAATTGTTGTTGTTAAGAGTTATTGGTCGCAAGTTACAGTACAAAACTTCTAATCAATGAGGCTTGATAACTAGAAATATAAAATTATTAACGACGGTCTACAGAAAATACTTTTGACTTAGCTGTTATCTTCACAGATATTATAAACGGGTAAAGTTTGTGGGTTTACATGTAAGAAGTAATAATAGTTATTTATGCAACTCTTATATAATGAGGGGTATTAAAAGTCGAATGTGGGTTTATCACATGAGGCGAAGCCGAGTTATACTCGTAATAGTATCACATGAGTGTTTTAATACCTAATTATGTGCAGTTGCATACAAGACTATTACATCCATGATATGAATCCTCCATAAAAGGTTCTGAAACAATAGGGTGTTGTAGCCGTCTATGTAAATTCATGGAAAGTTTAATTGCTGAGTATTTAATACAAACAAACCATGTATAGGTAATAATATAATTATTTACATTTTGGATTGTAGAATTATTAAAATGCACAAAGCTTGTATCACTCATTTTTGAAAACAACAAAATATACGTAGGTAGGTACATGATGCAATACTAATTTCGAACAAAAATGGCGGGATACGACGTGAATTCGAATTAACCTTTAAATTTACGGCGCTGTGGTAGTGAATCGCACGTGCTAGACAATGTTCTTTTTTTAAAACGAGTTCCATAATGAAATTTAGTACAACAATAGAACACCCGTTTGGATGATATTATGGTTACTATGACACTGTCTGTTTTAATGTTGGCAATAAGCTAACTGTTTCACATACTTTTATAGAGGATTTATAGCATGGGTGTAGATAAAAGTATAAACATCACGTCTTTAATTCCCGAAGGATTGTGCAGAGGTGTGCCCACAAAAGGTACACCCACATTTCGGCGAGCCTATTGCCATCAACCGGGCACAAGTCTAGACTTCGTGGCTGCAACTGAATAATTCATGATAGAAAACAAACTTACATTTTGCCCTAGCTGGGAATGGAACCCAGCACTTTATGCTCACTTAGTAGTTGCGTTTGTGACCACTAATCCGATAAAAAATATATAACTTTATAATATATTGTTATTATGTTTTATTTTAAAACAAGAAAATAAACGCGGGCGAAGACGCGACAGAAGCTAGTCCCTTACTAAACGAAACAACTATGAATTTGATTCTCATTCTCACGGATTTTATAACGAACTTTTCACACGGAATGGTTTTATTGGTTTGGGGAGGTACTTTTAGTTCATGGGGTGACACGTGCCAATAGCTCGCATTTACAAGGTTAAGTGAGCGTGTAGTAATATGGTGTTATAACGGTTATATAACCATTTGTATTTCATCTTTCGAATTGCTTCGAATTCGCACACCATTCATACGTGATTTGCTTTTATTATTTTGTTATAGAGCACATCAATGTTTTTTTTTTTCGTAAATCACTTCGTCAAACTAAGGGCGAATTTAAGTATGAATTTGGATGGGTATAAGAGTGGAAGAAGACCAAAGAAACGATTGATGGACCATGTTAGCGATGATATGGCACGGAAAGAGGTGTCTGATGAGATGACGAGTAATAGAGACGTATGGAAGAAGAAGACATGCTGCGCCGACCCGCGATGTGAGATGAAGATATGAATATTCTACATAAATTATAATACTAACAGCTTTTGAACGCAGTTCAGACGTGCTGATCGCGTTCACTTCGTTAGTGAAACTCGCCCAAAATCAATAACTTAACAAGTTAAGAAGAAACAACAAAGATTTGCTAAGCAAACGAAATATAAAATCAAGTCAGATAAAGTCAAGGAGGTCTTTGGCAAAGCACAAAAAGAGATGTAAAAACAACAATGTATAAAGAACTTTATTGTGACCGATAAAGAATGGCTTCAGTCAATGGTTCTCAAGAGAAATCTTCTTGAAAACGAATAACGAATGGGACAAAGATGTTTTTATTATTATTTTCAGTTCAGTTGCTTTAAATACAAGTTTTACATATTGATGCTGATTTGTTATTGAACTACTTTCTGCCTTCAGTTTTGCAAATTATCCCACGGGAACGTACGGGATATCCTAGAGCCATCTACTACAACTACTACTACAACAGCCCATAACGTCCACTGCTGGACATGAGCCTCTCCCATGATGGGAGGAATTTGCCGTAATCTCCACGCTTGGCAGGCGGATTGGAGAGCGCAGTGATGAAAGACTAACAGAAAACGCTGCTGCCCATTCTCAGGTCTACGGAGGCGCAAGGTGTTCTGCCTCAGACATTAGTCGCCTTATACGACACCCGTGAGTGTAATGGGTTGGTTCTATTCTACTCTGCTGGATACCACACGGCTAGAGCCATTCTGAGCCATCTATAGTCTTCCAATCTCCCCTAAAATTGGATTTAAAAAGATATTGGTATTGGGTTTTTCCATCAGGAATTTCTCAGTAGTAGTAGACACGGAGCCTGGATTTCTGTTCAGCTGATGGCAATAGGCTCACCCCCTATTACAAGTAAATAAATAATTAAAAATAACTGAATAGTGGGTGTGCTATTAGGTACACCTCTGCCTAAGCCTTGCGTGCCTTGTGGATTAGAGGCCAATTATTATGACCAACATGAACCGTATTTCGAGGCCTTTTTAACAATAAACTGATGTGTTTATTAACTATTTAAACTTTAATGTTCCTGTGAGAGTTAGCGCAGACACGACTGGTAAGTGACGTGAGACCGGAATATGGCGTGGGGCTCCTAAGCTAGCGAGCTACTCATTTCATATTTTATCCGTTCGCGTATATATCCCTCTTCTTAGTCATTTCTTTTGTGGCCCAACATTCTGATCAATGCGAGACTACAGGTGTAATCATGGTTTTATAAATGTTCAAGGGGAATGCGAGAGGCGCATATTGCTCCCGTGACTTACTATCATTTCATCCAGCCATTGTTAACTCTGTGCTTAGCACGTCGATCTTTTCCTCCATCGCTTTGCACGAATGAACCAAGATACCGAAAGTCGGAGCAGACTGAGAGAAGAGCGCCTTCTGGCGCTATGGCTATTGCTATCGCAGACCATGTTTTCTAATTTAGTTATGTTGGTTTTCAAGCTAACATTCTTCAATATCTATTGCCGTTTGTCCAATCTGTCGCCCGGAAACCTGTTATGCGCCTATTCCTAGTGTGGCAGTTTTTTCGCGAGTCGAGAAGTTTTCGTTCTTGTCCAATAATATTAATTTCAATCCGCAGTCCGCTGACGCTATCCGCCGATTTAGCGGGCCGACAGTTAAGCGCATACAACATTAGGGTTTCGGGTGGTTGAGTTCGCTATGTTAAGCTATATAATTGTTAGCCTGGGTACGCATTACTTCGCTGGTTAGGTAACGGATAGACTGCACGCTTCCTCTTGTCAAACGTTACATCAATATTGGAATAGAAACTGGATATAGTGTAGTATGGTTCTTTTTCCATATAAAAGACATTGCCAGCCGCTGTTAATTGGTAAACATATTACTTAATCTTTATTGCACACAAAATAAGTGCGAAAAATAAAAATACATAATGGTAAAATAGTTTTAAGGTTTCCGTACCCAAAGGGTAAAAACGGGACCCTGTTACTAAGAGTCCATTATCTGTCTGTCGGTATGTCTGTCTGTTTGTCTGTCTGTTACCAGGCTGTATCTCATAAACCGTTATAGCTTGACAGTTGAAATTTTCACTGATGATGTATATATCACTGAACTTTCAATGATGTATTCTGTTACCGTTATAATATCAAAATAATACTAAAAATGGAATTAAATAAATATTTAAGGGGGGCTCCCCCAAAAAATCACGTTGATTTTTTGATAATGGTGTGGAACCCTTCGTGCGCGAGTCCGAATCGCACTTGACCGGTTTTTTAATTGTGATCAACCCAACAGTTAAAAAGATTTTGATTTTTTGAAGTAATTGATTAATTTTGTTCAAGATTTCAGTAGCAGTTTCACCTTAGTAGTTTATTTTCAAAAGATCTATTATTACTAACTTTTGTCTTGCAATCAGTTCGTATCTTTCGAAAATTACTTATAGATGATACTATTTTGTTTATAAACGCGTTCAGTTAAAGTCAAGTTACCAATACGAATGGTCTTCAAATAGGAACTATTTGGCTTAAAGTTGCTTCAAAATATTTTCACCCTATTTTTACTCTTACAGAAATCTATTCGTAGTTTAGTCACTTGTATCCGAAGCGACTTCTTTCACACTATATTTGGGCCACAATTTGCTCTCTCAGATACATCTTACGCGTGGAAGTTTCAAGCAAAATCCCTCACAGCGTCAATAAAGGAAATAGTACTCTATTTGTTCGTGGCCAAAGTTGGTTTTTCATCGGTGTTGTTTAAAAATTTTCAAGTGTGTTATGTGCCTCGAAATAAGAAATTTCATTTGAGACGATTTTGCGATTTCCCTCACTTGTTTCCCTCAGGACAGCCCGTTGATTTATCAGAAAGAATTCTCGCCTTTTTTATTTCGAGAAAAAAATGTTTCGCGCCCCGCATCGTGAGAGTGTTTTGATGTGTTGTAAAATTAAAACTCCTTACTGTTATAAATTTTAAATTCTATTGTTCTCGTTCGTCTTATTGTTTTCTTGTCTTGTCTTTGTGAGAATTTGCGATGTATGAGAGAGTTAATATTTTATTAATCTGTCTCGTTTTACTTGAGGAGAATACACGCGACATAATGCGAGTCGATTTTGCGAGAAAAAGGGGCGTTCATTCTTTATTGTGTTGTCACTGGCAACTTTCTTACCTTTTTTTTTCCGGATGGGATCATCAAATGACTCCCCCCGCTCTGGGCGGAGCGGGAGGGAGTGTCAGACTTTTACTGACTAAAACCCATCAATGTTCCTTCTTCGCCCTTTGTGTTACGGGGCCACGGTATCTCTTTCGAACAATCCCGAAGACCCGGACAACTTTTACTGACTAAAACCCATCAATGTTCCTTCTTCGCCCTTTGTGTTACGGGGCCACGGTATCTCTTTCGAACAGTCCCGAAGAATCGGACAACTTTCTTACCATAAGAAAATCTTGTCAATTATTGATTTAGCTTGAGTCACAATAAAGATGAGCATTCTTAATAGAAACGATTATTATCATCATTCTCCTAACATCACCATGAACACCTCGTTGATCTTAAGGTCGCAAGCGCGACTCTGAGCATGAGGTTCTGGGTTTGATTCTCGGGTCGGGCAAAGTGTTATTGGGTTTTTTACCACTAGGAATTTGTCAGTAGCAGCCACGGAGTTTGGATTTGTGCCCGGTTGATGCAATAGGCTCCCCTTCTATTACATGTAATACACACTCACATTGCGCCAGTTGCGCTTAACTGGCGCAACCTACTTGTTAGGTACACTCTGCCTAACCCTTCGATTATTACAAGGCGTGATGTTATATACTTCTACCATTATTCTTCAGTATTATATAATCGCATAGCCCATATTGTGTGAGTACTATGTACTGGAAAGCTATCATTCACTGGAAACCTACGTCTTTTCTTGACTTGAATGTGCCCTGGCGGTTGAGAGTATGTCATGCTCACTCCTAATGTCTCGCTGATGGTGGCGTGTGTGTCGGATCATTTAGTTCCCTTCAAAATGGTTGAGTTGAATAGTGCTGATCCATGCGTCATGTTCGGCGCTGTCAGTTGTGACTGGTCATCTCTTTTTTGCCATGGCTTATTAATTTGAATGAATTGTTTTGGTTTTTTAATTGTATTTTTGTTTTTGTGTTTTTACTGTGGACACTTTTAACGTGCACATCTTACTACATTGTTCTCACATAATATATATTACCATCTTAACATGAATGATGTAACCAAGATTTTGTAACAATATTCTGATTTAAAAGAGTGTCCATGGAGTTTCTTGCCCGTTCTTCTCCATAGAGATCTACGTTAGGGAATGGGCAACTACAGTACTTTCACAGTTTTTATGTCTTGTGACTGGGACTGTAGCTACATTTAATTTTCATCTTTGTTTCGACAAATCAAACGTGCCTGTAACTGGCATACTTTAAATAAATGCTTTGATTTTGATTTTTATTCGAATCTATTTGGGGTCGACGCACACATGTCTTCTTCCACACTTCCCTATTAGCCACTCCCTCTCTAGCCATCTCATCATTCACACAGTCCATGCATATAGTTTCTTAGAACCTCCCCTATTCTTAAAACCATCTGTTGAAATCCCGTGAAATGAGAAGGTACCTTAATATTGTTGTACTTTACCCGTAACAATAAACTAAAAGTAATGCTCGTAGGGTATCCATAAACGATGTAAGTCTGGGCATATTTTATAGGTCAACGCCATTCCCTGAACAACTGTATGTGAACATAATGCCTGGAAAGACGTAACTCAAATAGTCTTGTGTAGAGTGACCATTGGTTCCTGTAAAATGGGGATTTTCTGTACCTAGTTGTTTTATAGGAGTATGAGGAACAGGGTGCTGGATGCCGTTGGTCCTGGCTGTCATTTGTAGATCTTTGGCAGTCGTTACAGGTATCAGTGGCCTGAAAGTCTGACAACCAGTCTTACCAAAGGTTATCGTACTAACTGAGTTGTGGAGACCAGATAGGCAGTCGCTCCTTGTAAAGTACAAGGCATTTATCTAAATAAATATTGATAAAAAAAGCCGTGATGTAGAGTTATGTTTTATTTACTGCGTATACAACGCAGCAAGCAGTGCAGTGCAAGTGCTGTACGCTTGCACTGCACTGCTTAGCACTGCTTAGCGGCCTGGTTTCGATTCCCAGGTTGGACAAACTGTTATCGAGTTTTTCCATCAGGAATATAACAGTACCAATCATGGAGTGGTTGATGGACTTTAACACCAAGTGGTATGTGTGTGTGTTCTATTAGGTACACCTCTGCTCAAACGTGTTTTACAGGCGCGATGTTATCTCGGACTAACCCGTAAACTTGGTCACTCTACTTTTACGATACCTTTTATATGTGCGATGCACCTTCATCACACAAAACATAAGACACATCGTCTTCTGTAACAAAATAAAATACACCTTAGCACGACGTCTTATAGTTCTAATTCGTGTGGCAATCAGTTTGTGGAAAGTCAAGTTAAGTTTGTCGATCGGACAACGCATTGGAGTCTAGGGTGTAGTATCAGATTATAGTCCGGCCATCTCATAGTTTTTGTTTTATATTAGAGCCGTTATGTTTTGTAGAAGATTGGTAAATAATATTATGACTTGGTGAAAAACTCGGTTTTTTCAAGTCGGCCTCATAGTAATTGCTTACGAAGAACTTGAAAAAGAGGATAATTTGCAGAAGTATCTTTCTTGTTTTGATAAAATAACCTTCTTTTTTTTCTTATTAAACGGTGAAAAATGCCTAACGCATACCGCACCGTCCGGGGAGACGGTTTGGTTATGTTGGTTATGTGGGCTTGCACCCACTGAAAAATACCGCCGTGAGCATACTGTCACCTTTGCGGATGGGCCGCGAGAACTGCTACGCATGACGTTCGCGACCCATCCAGCGCTGCCCGTCTCTCGTCTCCGGGCACCAAACTCCTTTGGCGATGTCCTGGCTCACCTGAGACATCGCCTCCACCTGTGAGGCCCGTGCAAAGCGACGATGATAGACTCCCCAATCTATCGCCCGCTGGCACCTCCTAGGGCGCCAGCAGGTCGCCATGACGCCTCCTCCGCCACCCTGTCCTTCTTTGATAAAATAAACTAACCTAACCTATGATCTCACGGGACCGTACTATAAAGGGTGTAAATAGACCCTTAACGAAACCGAAAGGGACTTGTTCTCCCCGTCATTGCGACATTTTTTTTTTTGTTTGAGACCATACCTGGGAACCTTCTAGTTACGGAGATATTGGAGGTCAAAATTCCAACCTTTTCGCAAGTTTTTTAATAAACATTTGTTATTAATTTAAAGATTTTTACTTTTAACACCTCCATGACCCCCGTCGGTACTATTCAATGCTTCCACCAGCACAACGTTTGAAAACGTGATTTTTCACCCCAAAAAAAATTCGTTTCCTAGTAATAATTTTTGCGTGGGGTTACTTAGTTTGACGTACAGAATGCTTGGTTGACGGCTTAGTGATGAGTATGTTTACACCATGCATATACCATAGAATTAAAAATTTTTCAATGTTCTAACCCAAGTCATGGTCTATTCGTCCGCAAATTTAACCTAAGGTGTGAAAAGGTAACATAAAACCAGGCATACCGACTGGCAGACGAGTGACAGACATACAACATCACGCCTGCAATCCCCGAAGTGTTAGGCAGAGGTGTACCAAATATTACACCCACATTTCAGGTTCAGGTTTTTTAGGTTCCATGGGGGCGTACTTATTGCCATTGCAAATCCGACTCCGTGGCTGCTACTGAAAAATCTCTGATGAAAAAACCCAATAACACTTTGACCGACCCGGGAATCGAACATACGAGTTACTTTCGCATTTATAATTTTAAGTACACACAGAAAAACAAAAATACCTGACGCATAGCGATACCGTCTATACCAACATACAAAAACTGAATTTAGCAACAAAAAAAAAACAGGATTAACAAGGAACTCCCGCAAGAATATCCTCGGATATGATTTGGGCCCCACCCAGGAGACTGCCCCCGGTTTTTGTTCGGATTACGGACGACACAGGCATGAAATAAAATAACTATATTTATCGTCACAGAAAACTGCCATGGGTACTTTTATATAGAGGGGGCTGTAAATATTGACAGAAATGTGTTAATGAAAAAAAAGCTAGCTATGTAATTTTTGCTTGTAAGTCGGACTAAGGTATTACTTGGATGCCGGGGTTGCGGGACTGTTCGAAAGAGATACCGTGACCTCGGAACACAAAGGGCGATGAAGGAACATGGATGGGTTTTAGTCAGTAAAAGTCTGACACTCCCTTCTGCTCCGCCCAGAGCGAGAGGAGTCATTTGATGATTTCCCATCGAAAAACAAAAAAAGTTTTACTTGGAATAAACAACAGTGCAAGGGGTATCTTTTTACCCAGTTACTGATTGGCAGTCGCTCCATATAAAGTACTGGTATTCATGAAAAGTTGGGTAGTACTCGGTCGTCGTGGTATGGACATGACAGAAGTGATGAGGAGGAATGAGGAAATGTCATGAGGAACGTTTTGATTAGAAATGTGGATGTGGATGATTTAGCTAGAAATGATATTATTATTATTATTATCATTTATTTCAGGCATTAACCCATATAACTCAATACATACTTATTACATAAATTACACTATAACTAATTCACATGACATTACATTATTAAACTTAAAATTGCCAATTATAATCAAAGTTAAAATCCACATTTAAATCAACATCTTTAAAATCTAAAATTAAAATAAAAATCATAATAAAATCAGAATTAAAGTCGAAATCATAATCTAAATGAAAACCATAAATAACATTAAAATCAAAGTCACGTTAAATTAACTCATACTGAAAGGTTTACATTTTACTTTTTTTTTACCTGCCCCAGGCTTGATATACAGGCGCATGTAAGGCCTGCCAGTGCTACATAAATGGTCCGTCCAACCTGTTGGCAACAACTGTAAGAAGACTGTTGCCGCTGCCCCGCACTCTACTCGCTAACGAGGTCTCCCTTTTACGCATGCTGGCATAAAAACAGTCAATGCGAACGCTTGCGAACATTCCCGATGCGCTGCAGAAGCGAGGCAGCCGCAGCAGCGCCCTTAGCGCGTTATTATATTGAACGCGGAGAGCGCTGTAGGATTTCTGCACATATGATACCCACAGACTACTCGTATAAAAAGCTGTGCAGTAGGCTCGAAACAAGGTGATCTTCACATCCTTGGAGCTACGAGCAAACCTGCGGGCAATCATATTCGCCCTCACCGACAGCGCCCTCCTTTCTCGCTCTATATCAGCGTCGTCCTTTAGGTCGGACGTCACAATATGGCCCAGATACTTAAAAGTGTGTACCCGCTCCAAGGACACCCCACACAGCCTTACTGGTGGAACCTCCACCGGACACTTAGAACCCGCATTGAAAACCATAAGCTCGCTTTTGTTGACGTTGTATCTTAGGCCATGTGTATGCGCGTACGTTTCGCAAATGCTTATTAGCTCTCTGAGTCCACCTATTGACGCGCTCAGCAGCACCATATCATCAGCGTAGCTGATGTTGTTAAAACAAACATCATCAACATGGCATCCAACATGGCGGCTGCTGAGCTCGGCAACAAGTCCATCGATATACAGGTTGAAGAGCGCTGGTGAGCTCAACCCCCCCTGCCTCACCCCGCACTCCAACCTGTACGAGTCCGACAGAGCTCCCGACCATTTAACATTATTGACCTGGTTCCCGTACCAGTGCTGGAAGATTTTAACAACTATGACGATATGACGAGTAATAGAGAAGTATGGAAGAAGAAGACATGCTGCGCCGACCACAAATAAATTATTAATGTGGATTCATCTGCATCCGGATAGACTAGTAGCCTAACAAGAAAAGCTTTAGACGATAAAAGGCAGATGATGACATTTGGCAAAAGCATGTAACAGCAAAATCAATAACCGTCTGCTGAGAACGGTGGTATTCGCAGTAACAATCTAAAGTTGAGCATGAACCTGAGAAACGTATGTCCCTAATACTAAGACACATGCCTCACCTCCGTAAATTCGGCAAGACTAGCGTAGTGACTGAGCGACTGACTGCTGTGCTGTGTGTTGCGGGTTCGACCTCCGCACAGATCGAATATTTGTATGGCTTACAGGTAGTTGTCCCAGGTCTGGCTGTTTGTGTTTAAATTTTTGTTATCGCACCTACAATACAGGAAAACATCCTAGAGGGGACAAACTGAAAAAAAAGAATAATTAAATATTGCCTTTACATTATAAAGTAAAGAAAAATTATGCTGATAAAATGCTTAGACGACATTTCTTGCAAACCCCTCAAACTATAAAGGAGTAGTAATAACTAATAGTCAAGGTGCTATGGTAAATCTAAAATAAAACAAAAACCTTAAGGAGATAAATCAAAAAAATGCATCCAAGGGAAGTAAAGGTGATGCGAATCCCATTCCTTGTATTTTGTTTCGAATGACAACGTAGCGAATATGTTTCTAAGTTTCCTGTTGACGTTACAATGTGGAAAAAACGGAGAAAATATGCATCAAAATCAAAACATTTATTTCAAGTAGGCCAGTTACAGGCACTTTTAAATTGTCGAAACAAAGATGAAAATTTAATGTAGCTACAGTCCCAGTCACAAGACATAAAAACTGTGAAAGTACTGTAGTTGCCCATTCCCTAGCGTAGATCTCTATGGAGAAGAACAGGCAAGAAACTCCATGGACACTCTTTTAAATCAGATTTTTTTACAAAACCTTGGTTACATCATTCATGTTGAGATGGTACGTTATGTGAGAACGATGTAGCAAGATATGCACGTTAAAAGTGTCCATACAAAAACAAAAAAAAAAAAACAAAAATAATACACACATCAACACGGTCTAGGGATATTTCATACTCAATTAAATAACTCGAAAAGTACTGGCCGCATTGGAATGTTTTATACACCGATTTGTTTGTAATTTAACCTCAGACTAATTCCAAATTCAAATTTTTGAAAATTCTTTTGTTTCGGTGGCATAAAAATGTCTTGATGTATAGGAGAGGGAATTTTCATTTGTGCGAAATTTAGAAAACAATACGAATTACGTTTAGTTACAGTTTTTTTTCATTTTTAAACGAAAGATAAAGTTAAAATTGAGGTATTGTAGCCATGCAACGCCGACATTTGACGAGGGCGGAGATGTTACGAGCTGAGGGAATGCTGGAAGCTGGATCTGTTCAGCGTAATGTTGCTAAGGCCATAGGGACCCATCAAAATGTAATTTCAAGATTGTGGACACGCTATCGTGCCACAGGTGAAGTAGCGGAGAGGCACCGGGGGCCAAGTCGCATCACTACCCCCAGACAAGACCGATTTTTGCAAATTACTGCGCGAGCACAACCAAATGCAACGGCGACTCAATTGGTCCAAAGGCTGCGAGTGGAACACCAAGTGCTTGTGAGTGACCAAACTGTAAGAAGGCGACTGCATGAAAGCAATCTACGCTCTCGTAGACCACTTCGGGTCCCACCTTTACGGAGAGGCAATCGTGGACGACGATTAGAATGGGTTCGGAACCACGTGGACTGGGGCCGTGACCAATGGTCCAATGTGCTGTTCACGGATGAATCCAGGTTCGGCTTCCATCCAGATTCACGAAGGACGCGTGTTTGGCGAGTTCCTGGACGATGGAGCCGTCTCCAGAACCCTCAGAAAGTTCACCCATACCAAGGAGGAACAATTATGGTTTGGGCAGGAATTCGTCTTGGAGGACGGACGGATCTCGCTTCTGAGCTCGGCAACAAGTCCATCGATATACAGGTTGAAGAGCGCTGGTGAGCTCAACCCCCCCTGCCTCACCCCGCACTCCAACCTGTACGAGTCCGACAGAGCTCCCGACCATTTAACATTATTGACCTGGTTCCCGTACCAGTGCTGGAAGATTTTAACAACTATGACGATATGACGAGTAATAGAGAAGTATGGAAGAAGAAGACATGCTGCGCCGACCACAAATAAATTATTAATGTGGATTCATCTGCATCCGGATAGACTAGTAGCCTAACAAGAAAAGCTTTAGACGATAAAAGGCAGATGATGACATTTGGCAAAAGCATGTAACAGCAAAATCAATAACCGTCTGCTGAGAACGGTGGTATTCGCAGTAACAATCTAAAGTTGAGCATGAACCTGAGAAACGTATGTCCCTAATACTAAGACACATGCCTCACCTCCGTAAATTCGGCAAGACTAGCGTAGTGACTGAGCGACTGACTGCTGTGCTGTGTGTTGCGGGTTCGACCTCCGCACAGATCGAATATTTGTATGGCTTACAGGTAGTTGTCCCAGGTCTGGCTGTTTGTGTTTAAATTTTTGTTATCGCACCTACAATACAGGAAAACATCCTAGAGGGGACAAACTGAAAAAAAAGAATAATTAAATATTGCCTTTACATTATAAAGTAAAGAAAAATTATGCTGATAAAATGCTTAGACGACATTTCTTGCAAACCCCTCAAACTACACACATCAAAAATGTCTAGGGATCAAGCATTTTTATGCATTTATTTTATGGATTTCTTGAGATTGAGATGTGGCTTTGTAATAAATTTATGATTTTATAAATTTATATGGATCCTTTTTGGTGCATTTCATAATTTGAATCAGGAACTCTCAATCAAATTCGAGTAAAAGATGAAAATAAGCTGTCAATATTTTCCCTATAAAAACATACAACGCATTGAAGACATTATTAGTGCTACTGTTTCCCTACTACTGATTAAAACCAACGTTATTATGGAGCGGCGACGTCATTTAAGCAGGGAAGAAATGCTCAGAGCCGTGGAAATGATAGAAGCTGGTTCCCGGCAACGTACTGTAGCTTTAGCTCTGAATACAAGTCAGAGTGTTATCAGTCGACTTTGGACACGTTACCGAAGCACTGGTACCGTGGCTGAGCGCCATGGAGGACGGTATCGCTGCACCACACGGAGACAAGACCGATACATTCAAATCTTTACTCGAAGAGCTCCAACAATAACCGCCATGATGTTAGCCGTGAGGCTTCATCACTCTTCAGGGAACTTAATTAGCGACCAAACAGTCAGAAACCGCTTGCATGAAGTGAACCTTCATTCCCGAAGACCGCTACGGGTACCACCTATAGCAATGCACAATCGTAGGATTCGATATCAATGGGCTCTTGAACACAGAAATTGGGCAGAAGAACAATGGCGTTTCGTGTGCTTTTCTGATGAGTCTCGTTTTGGTATGAGACCGGATACAAGACGTATACGACACTGGAGAACCCCTGGACGCCAACAGCGATTAAAATCCTGCCAGGAAGTCCATCCTTATAGTGGTGGAACCATCATGGTATGGGCGGGTATTTGGATCGGCGGAAGAACTGAGTTGATTTGGATCAGAGGCAACCTCAACGCTCAAATTTATGCTGAGACGATTGTATCAGACGTCATCGTTCCTCTACAAGTGCAAATCGGTCCCTTATTTCAGTTAATGCATGATAATGCACGACCGCACACCGCAAGAGTTGTAAGACAGACTCTCGCCGCAGCTAACATCAATGTCCTGCCCTGGCCTGCTCAGTCGCCAGACTTGAACCCGATTGAGTATGCATGGGATATGCTACAGAGAAGAGCTCTGCCGAATATGGAGGGTATCCAGTCGCAAGAAGACCTTTTTTTGTTGTTGCAACGAACATGGGCGGCCATTCCACAGCGTGATTTGGATGAACTCATTTTGAGTATGCCAAACCGATGTTCTTGTGTTGTTAGTGTTCGCGGTAGAAACACGGATTATTAATTGTTTAAGTTACCCAATAAAATTTTAAAGAAAACTGTTATTTCAGTCTTTTTTTCGAACTTTAATGTTAGTGGTTCAAATGTCAAAAATCCCTTTATTAGGAAAATGGCAAATTTCTTTATTAATGCAAAGGTGACTTGGTTTATCGTTACTGTGACAAACGAAAACACTTTATTTGATGAATCCTTAAAGAAAATTTTAATTAATATCAATCAGGAGAAAAGTTATTGCAAAAATATATGTTGATCCCTAGATACTTTTGATGTGTGTATAAAGAAGTAGTAATAACTAATAGTCAAGGTGCTATGGTAAATCTAAAATAAAACAAAAACCTTAAGGAGATAAATCAAAAAAATGCATCCAAGGGAAGTAAAGGTGATGCGAATCCCATTCCTTGTATTTTGTTTCGAATGACAACGTAGCGAATATGTTTCTAAGTTTCCTGTTGACGTTACAATGTGGAAAAAACGGAGAAAATATGCATCAAAATCAAAACATTTATTTCAAGTAGGCCAGTTACAGGCACTTTTAAATTGTCGAAACAAAGATGAAAATTTAATGTAGCTACAGTCCCAGTCACAAGACATAAAAACTGTGAAAGTACTGTAGTTGCCCATTCCCTAGCGTAGATCTCTATGGAGAAGAACAGGCAAGAAACTCCATGGACACTCTTTTAAATCAGATTTTTTTACAAAACCTTGGTTACATCATTCATGTTGAGATGGTACGTTATGTGAGAACGATGTAGCAAGATATGCACGTTAAAAGTGTCCATACAAAAACAAAAAAAAAAAAACAAAAATAATACACACATCAACACGGTCTAGGGATATTTCATACTCAATTAAATAACTCGAAAAGTACTGGCCGCATTGGAATGTTTTATACACCGATTTGTTTGTAATTTAACCTCAGACTAATTCCAAATTCAAATTTTTGAAAATTCTTTTGTTTCGGTGGCATAAAAATGTCTTGATGTATAGGAGAGGGAATTTTCATTTGTGCGAAATTTAGAAAACAATACGAATTACGTTTAGTTACAGTTTTTTTTCATTTTTAAACGAAAGATAAAGTTAAAATTGAGGTATTGTAGCCATGCAACGCCGACATTTGACGAGGGCGGAGATGTTACGAGCTGAGGGAATGCTGGAAGCTGGATCTGTTCAGCGTAATGTTGCTAAGGCCATAGGGACCCATCAAAATGTAATTTCAAGATTGTGGACACGCTATCGTGCCACAGGTGAAGTAGCGGAGAGGCACCGGGGGCCAAGTCGCATCACTACCCCCAGACAAGACCGATTTTTGCAAATTACTGCGCGAGCACAACCAAATGCAACGGCGACTCAATTGGTCCAAAGGCTGCGAGTGGAACACCAAGTGCTTGTGAGTGACCAAACTGTAAGAAGGCGACTGCATGAAAGCAATCTACGCTCTCGTAGACCACTTCGGGTCCCACCTTTACGGAGAGGCAATCGTGGACGACGATTAGAATGGGTTCGGAACCACGTGGACTGGGGCCGTGACCAATGGTCCAATGTGCTGTTCACGGATGAATCCAGGTTCGGCTTCCATCCAGATTCACGAAGGACGCGTGTTTGGCGAGTTCCTGGACGATGGAGCCGTCTCCAGAACCCTCAGAAAGTTCACCCATACCAAGGAGGAACAATTATGGTTTGGGCAGGAATTCGTCTTGGAGGACGGACGGATCTCGTTTGGGTGCGGGGCAATATGACGGCAGAACGATACGTCCAACAGGTGCTGGGGCCCGTAATCTTGCCCCACAGAACACAAATGGGGCAAGATTTCCTGCTCATGCACGACAATGCCCGGGCACACACGGCGAGAACGGTAGCAGCTTGGTTACATACACATAATGTTAGGGCCTTAGACTGGCCTGCTCAATCGCCAGATCTAAATCCCATTGAGCATGCGTGGGATATGCTGCAAAGAAGAGCTCTGAAGGAAGTTCCTGAAAATCTGGCTACAGAAGATCAACTTTTTGCGCACCTCAGAAGGACATGGGACAATATTCCGCAGCAAGACATTGACAACCTTGTTCTGAGCATGCCGAATCGTTGCCGATGTGTTATGAACATCATCTCAGACTACTAACTTCAAGTTTATAAACACAAATTAAATGATTTTTCTATTTTTTTCAGTTTTTACTCACAAATTAAAAGTTCATTCATATACGGTTTCCGTCTATGCTTCATTTTTTTTCCATAAAATCCTGAAATTTTAATCTATACCTTAACCATTATTAAAAAATGGTAGAATATTAAATAACGTATCTTTTAAATATATACATGTCATATAAAATGAAAAGCTTTATTTAATAAAGTAACAATTTACAAATTTATTAAAAATAACTAAATTAACTAAAAACTTAAAAAATCATATAAATAATTAACACATTGATAGTAATTCGCTTTTTTTAAAATATCCCTAGACCGTGTTGATGTGTGTATATTCAAAATAAACTGTGGCAACCAAGAGTTGACCAGTCCCAACCGAAAGCACGTTATGTGAGAACGATGTAGCAAGATATGCACGTTAAAAGTGTCCATACAAAAAAAATAAAAATACAATTCAAAAATAAAATAATTAATTCAAAATAAACTGTGGCAACCAAAAGTTGACCAGTCCTAACCGACAGCGCCTGTTCAGGAACATGACGCATGTATTAGCACCATTCAACTCAACCATTTTGAAGGGAACTAAATGATCCGACACACACGCCACCATCAGCGAGATATTTGAGAGAGCTTAACCGCCAGGGCACATTCATTTCAAGAAAAGACGTTGGTCCAGCGAATGATAGCATTCTATTACAAAGCACTCACACAATATGGGTTATGCGGTTATATAATACTAGATATTGAATTTATACAATGCAAAGATAGTTGGTACAATCTTCAGCAGCTCGAACAATAAAATTTGTGCTATCCATTTATGCGCCCCTGTCCTTGTGGAGCAGGACCGATTGAGCCAAGCATTTTATCAGCGATTTAATCGTCCAATTCGTGATACGCCTGCTTACATAGTGTGCGTTTAATGAATGTTTTAAATTTCGTTTCATTCAGTTTAAAAATACTTTTTGGAATTTTATTATAGCATCTCAAACAGTACCCCATGAAAGATGAGTCTACTTTAGCGAGTCTGAAGCCTGGCTGAACTAATTGGTCCCTATTTCTAGTACTATAATTGTGTCTGTCACCCCTTTTACTAAAAATATGTAGATTTTTTCTTATGTTTTCGTAGATGTATTGACAATATACCGTCATGATGTTGGTAATTGTCAGCATGATAGTTCAAACTTAAAGGATGCCTTATCGTTTAGCCGTACCGTACTCGTAAACGCGTAGGGGACGGGTCAAAGGAAGTAGGCATTAAGATATTAGCAGCTGATTCCTGCCCAATAACGAATAGGTAATCAGTATCTTATCTTAAAATATAAACACTTAATACTGAAAACAAGATACAGATAAAACAGTCTCTATAAATTAAAAATAATGAAACAGTGTTCGTCAGTACCAAACATACATACAATCATGGCACAATACAACTTTGAAGGACAATACGATAATATCAATGAACGCCAACTCGAGTTCATTAATAAAGTGATTCAAGAACAAGATTTAGAAGTAATAAAAGTGGTTTTCAATCCAGTTGGACAGGCTGGTGACAATTTCGTAGCAAACGTAAAGCGGATACATATTGAAAGTAAAAATGGAAGCATGAACATGATTGTCAAAATCGCATCTTCATTCGACATGGTTAGGAAGATGACGAATACTCAATATCTGTTCAAGAACGAGCACACGATGTACACTGAGGTGTTACCGAAGCTAGTAAAGCTGCAGGAAGACGCTGGAATACCAGAAGAAGAACAACTAAAATTCGCCAAATGCTACGGATCTCTGAATGAAGTACCGAACGAGGTTGTAATTTTACAAGACCTAAAAGAACTAGATTTCGTTATGTTGGATAAGTTTGAGTCTCTGTCAAATGAATGTGTTATAAGCATCTTGAAGAACTTCGCTTTACTCCATTCTCTTTGTTATGTGTTAAAGAACAAAGAACCGGACACTTATGATGTTTTCAAAAGTACACTAACAGACTCATGGGTAGCCATGGCTGAAGGTAATCCAGAAATGGTGGCTCATATGCAGATATTTCAAAAAGAAATTGAATCAGTGTTTGATGACGAAGCTCACAAAAGTGTAATTAAAGGTAAATTAACGGATCTCTTTAAATGGGCTGTGCACTTCTCAAAGACGACGGACGATAGATATTCAGTTATACAACAAGGAGATGCTTGGACGAATAATATTATGTTTAAATTTGTGGTAAGTATTTGTCTTACAATATTTATTGCATTTTGCGTCGTCTTTTAGCTTTTTGGATTTCGGGGAATCTGCTCCTCAAGATATTATCTTTTAGACATTAATTACGACTGTTACTAAAACTGTGACTTGATCGTCACTTACAAATGTGTAATAGAAAATCATCGATAGCATTGTCGCATGCAATCGCATGGGGAGGCTAGGCTTAGGTTTGAGATGTGGATTTTGGCGGGAAAACCAAACAATGGGACTTTCTATAATGAAATGTTAGAATCGCGAAAAAAATTCAAGGCTAAATTAAAATGGTGCCAAGACAGACAAGAAAAAAAATGGACTTACTTGCATCCAACCACTCAGCTAAAATTTTTAAATCGTTTTGGAAAAACGCCAACAAATTAAATGTAAGGCCTAGTCTTCCCCTCATGGCGACATGGAGAGAGCGACTGTCGCAACCCCGTGCAGGGCACGCCACAATAGTGGCGATAAGTCCCCTCTTTGAGGAGGGGCTTGAGAGACGCCACGGCGTCCTCACCTTCCGCCTGACGCAGGTCCTCACCGGACATGGTTGTTTCGGGAGGTTCCTGGACCGAATCGGGCGGGAGGAAACGCCCGGGTGTTTCCATTGCGAGGATCGACCGGAGGACACGGTGGAGCACCGCCGTGTCCTCGAAGCGGCGATTGGCGGCGGCGACCACTCGCGACCGGCCCTGGTGCAAGCCATGGTCCGGAGCGAGACGGAATGGGACGCCGTCACCTCCTTCTGCGAAGCAGTAATGCTAGAGAAGGAGGTGGCGGAACGTGAGAGGGAGAGAACTTCACAGCGTCCCGGCCGCCGCGCGGGCCTGTGGACGGTGGGCTATGGGCTAGCTCGCCGTCCGTCCGTCTCATGACGACAGGCCGTGTCGACGGCGCGTTCGTGTTCCACGCACGCCTCAAAGAGAGTCAGCAATAGGAAGGGGGCAAGGACCGATGCCTGTCGGGGTTGCGGGACTGTTCGAAAGAGATACCGTGACCCCGGAACACAAAGGGCGATGAAGGAACATGGATGGGTTTTAGTCAGTAAAACTCTGACACTCCCTCCTGCTCCGCCCAGAGCGGGAGAAGTCATTTGATGATTTCCCAACCGAAAAAAAAAAAAAAAGGTTTAGTCTTCCCGTGAACGTTGAAGGCGTTCATGATCACAAAATGATTGGCAACTTGTTTAGGGAACATTTCACAGTGCAGTCGACGTTGAATCCGTCGCCGCGTGTTGTTGCGAAGTGTGTATTTCTCAGCTAAAAGCGTTTCAAAAGCTATTAAACACATGCTTAGAGGCAAGTCGCCTGGTCACGACGGTCTCAGTATAGAACACTTTAAGTATGCTGGGGTACACTTACCAAGAGTGCTTAGTATGATGTTTAATTTGTTTCTATGCTACTATTATTTGCCAGAGCCATTAATGCGTACAGTCGTGGTACCTATTATTAAAAACAAGACTGGTGACGCGTCCGATAAAGCTAACTATCGACCCATCTCACTAGCTACTATAACAGCCAAGGTGCTTGACAGTCTGTTGAATGGTAATCTCACGAGGCACGTTGACCTACAGGACGCGCAATTTGGTTTTAGAGCCGGTCTCTCGACGGAGAGCGCCATACTCTGCCTGAAACATACTGTCAAGTACTACACAGAGAGAAGGACGCCGGTACACGCGTGTTTCCTGAACCTATCAAAAGCTTTTGATCTCGTAGCATATGACGTACTATGGGAGAAGCTAGGAAGCGCGGGTGTGCCTGTGGAATGTACCTCTCTTCTTAAGTACTGGTACTCAAATCAGAAAAAATCAGGTGAGATGGGCCGGTACTTTGTCGGACAACTATAAACTAAATTTGGTGTGAGACAAGGGGGGTTAAGCTCTCCATTATTATTTAATTTGTATATAAATAAATTGATTGAGCGACTCAGTAGCACTCATGTCGGCTGCTTCGTTGACGACAAATGTGTTAACAATATTAGCTATGCAGACGACATGGTGTTGCTGAGCCCCTCAATCAGCGGATTAAGGAATTTGGTGTCTCAGTGTGAAGCATTTGCGATGTCGCACGGGCTTAAATACAACTCCAATAAGAGTGAATTACTAGTATTTAGAGCAGGCACATACTATCCCGAATATGTTACTCCTGTCATTCTACGGTTTAAGACATTTATTTCTCAAAAAGAATACAATTCACTTTATATGAGAAATACAAGGTAATCTTAAAACTAAATATAAGAATTACTTATGAAGTAGGTAGGTACTCGTAAATAAATAAGTTAAGTAGTAGACACTGGACACACAATTTTTACAATGTTGTGGGTAATAGGAAAAAGTGAACTATTACATATCGATTCTTAAAGGCAAGTCAATCACAATTGCACATTGAACAATTTATATGTACTTTATGTTTCGGAAATACAGAATAGTATCCTAGTTAGTTTTATACTTAGGATATGACTTAATGACAATTTGTAGATGTAAATAACATTGAATTGCTGTGGTTGGTTAAATTTTAAAACCTAGAGAAATCTTTTAAGATGTGGTGCTTTATGGTGGCTTAACGGTGCAGCCTTAAAAGTAGTGGATAGGTTTAAGTATCTGGGTCACATAGTAACTGGTGACCTTAAGGATGACAAAGACATAGAGAGGGAGCGCAGGGCTTTTGCAGTGAGAAGCAATATGCTCGCTCGCAGGTTCGCACGCTGCACCAACGAGGTGAAAATAACACTTTTTAAGGCGTACTGCCAGTCATTTTACTCGAGTGGCCTGTGGGTGAAACATATGCAGCGAACCTACGCCGCCCTGCGCGCACAGTATAATAACGCTTTTAGGATGCTGTTGGGGCTGCCGTGGCGCTGCAGCGCGTCTGGTATGTTTGCTGAAGCGCGGACGGAAGGTTTTCAAGCCATCATGCGCAAGAAAGCCAACTCCTTGCTGCACCGTCTACGAAGCAGCAGCAACAGCATTCTAAATGTGATTGCTTCCCATTTTGACTGTCCTTTCCAGATTCAGTGGGTAAGGACTGCCATAGGCATAAGTTAGATATAGGTACTAAAAATTACTAACTTATTTGTAGGTAAATTTTTGTGTTAATAACACACTAACATTATATGTTTTTATGTTTATAATTTATAATGTAACTTATATGGAGATTTCTCTGAAATAAAATAATAATAATTACAAAATTAGTCACTAATTTTACTGTTTTGTTTGTTTTATTGCTTGCTAGGATGACCTCACTGAATATGGTATTATTTTTGTTCACAGGGAGATGAGTTAAAACAATCAATCATGATTGACTACCAAGCATCGAAGAACAACAGTCCTGTGGTCGATCTTCTCTACATGATCTTCAACTGCACTGATCATGAGACCAGGTCTAAGAACTACTACAACTGGTTAGACTACTATCACACTGAATTAGACAAATCTTTGTCGAATTTTGGCCTCAAAGCAAGCTCGGTGTTCCCCAGGGAGCAGTTGGACGCTGACTTGAAAAGATATGCTGAATGTCTGTTTGGTTTGTCTCTAATGTTAGCAAATCTTTTAACGAGGGATGCAAAGGAAGCCAGTAAGTTTATGGAAGCTAGACAGAATACTGATATAAGCGGTGCATTAGACGCAATGAAAATGGACGCCATGCCCGATGCAACTATGTTTCGATTCAAAAAGAGAGTTATAGGACTTATTGATAGTTTTACAGAATTTGGTTTATTGTAAATTAAGTTAAATGGTAATAAATTAATTTAAAATACGAATACCGGGTTTCAGTGATCCCACTTTTTTGGAAGGACTTTTAAGGAAAAGATTCTTATGCAACTCTTCTTCAAAAGTAATATCTCCAGTATTAATGTCAGTAGTCTTCTTTTTCGTGTAGTTAGTGCCTAACCTGGCGTAAGAGTTATATAGAGGCCATGGGCATTGGACTTGGCTTTTCATGCCGTCGAGAAATATCTCTCAGGCTTACTGGTTTGGTTTCATGGCTTTGCATGCCATCACGATGTTTTCCTTCACCAAAGCAAGTATGAATTATACAATACCAATACCATGATTTATTATATACATATTTATATTTATTAGTCTATATATCTTAGCATTATGTATTTATATAAGTTTATATTAATATTTACATATATGTGTATTTATATATCTTAATAGGTTAAGTTAGGTAAGGCACATAATCTCTATTCTCTTCCTTTTCTCACACACTATTGTCTACATTTCTTTTTCATTTCTCCTTTTGCAGGTCTGGTGGCAGAAATTTCTTAAGAAATAAGCAGTTCCTATGTACTCATATTTTTAATGTATTTTCCTGTGTTGTATACTGTGTGTACATAAATAGTAAAATAAATATATAAATAAATACGCACATGTATCCGAAAAATCAGAGGTGCTTGTCTTGGGTTCGAACTTCAGACCAATAACTTGGCAGCCCGACTGTCACGCCTCTAGGCTATTAATGTCAGTAGTAGAATCTTACTTCGAGCGCCTGATCGTAATTTTAGCCTGGTTTCATGGCGACACTGTACGGTCGAACAAGCTATTTGGTATACAGTTTAACCCACAAATTACATTGTAAACTGTATACCAAATAGCTTGTTCGACCGTACATCATAAGTTTTACTTTTTCTTCTTGGAGTATCCTGCCTTTGGGCGGGCAAAGGGTCTGTCTTACTCCTACAAACCCAGAAGGCTGGCACCATCGCCTCGTTGGATGGTAATGACGATTCTTCGGCCCAAAAAAATGCTAGCCTTTTTGTCACGTGAAGAGTCGACCTTTTTTAAAAAAAGTTGATTTGTGGGGTTATTGCATTTTCTGTTGTAGATTGCCTTTCCGAAACACCAGAGAGGTACATTTGGCATTTTGAAGGTTTAAAGTCCAATAGATTTAAATTGCTGTTTGAGGAGTTGTAGGTGATTCAAAACGGTGTCAACACCACCTCCTAGCGTTCCATCGTCTAAATACCAAGCGTTAAATTTTGAATTCAGTTTTGGATCAATAGCCAAACTGAAAATGAAAGGCCCGAGAAGGTCACCTTATTGGCAACCAACTGCAGGCACCAAAACTTTATCCTTGTACGAGTAAATATTATTTTGATGAATGCCTATAAAATTGCCACATAAAACCATACATTTCGGGTAGTCCTTTTTTATTTCAGCAAAAGTATTGGTTAATTTAAATTATATCCACCAACACTTTTATCACTTTTCAATTTCGCTTACGTGAAGTTAAGCATGTTTTTCTCACGTGGCATTACTCTATGAGCTTATCGATTGTTAACAACTCGATAATATATGATTTAGATAAGTAAATCATGTTTAATCGATACACGTATAAATGCTTTTAAGCATGACATGCTAGAAAAATTACAGACGTTGTTGAAAAGATATCTTTTTGTAACTGAGCTGATTATTTTGCTCAAAAAATATCCATGAAATAGTAATATTCTGTAAGTGACTCATTGATAGCCTAGTGGTGTGATCGTTGGACTGCCAAGTCATAGGTCTCGAGTTCGAAACCAAGACACGCACCTCTGATTTTTCAGATACATGTGCGTATTGTATAAGTATCACTTACTTCGGTGAAGGAAAACATCGTGAGGAAACCAGCATGCCTGAGAGATATTTCTCGACGGTATGTAAAGCCAAGTCAGAGTCCAATGGGCGACATAAAAACTCTGACACCAGGTTAGGTAGCAATTACACAATAAAGAAGAAAGAAGTTTGCCTGACGGAACATACTGTTTCTTTGAACGCTTGACTGAAAAAGCACCACTCCTTTGACAGATCGACGGACAACGCTCGAACAATGCCGTTTTATGATCCTGCTCAGCAAATAACTCACTGCCTCAACCACTGAACATGGAAACATAAAACTAATAAGATCTTTTGTTACCAAAAAAAACTTACGTAATTATTTTCTAACCTTGAAACGATCAAGCGGGCGTTGAGTCTAGCTACTTTATTTATACATAATTAGTCACATCTTATCAATGAATTAATTTATCTTTTGAACAGATAATCGTAATGGTCTAAGGGCAACGTAATATTAATGTAATGAATAGAAAAAGATTTATGTCAGATTTTGCGATACAATGTCGTATATTTTCAGTGGTTTCCTCTCTCTAAAGACCGAGGCCAAAACAGCATAATTCAGCCGTGTTTGTAAGAGTAATGTATATAATTTTTGTTGAAAAGTACGCTGGTGACGCACCTTAATATGTTAAGTGGCCATCTTTGCTATCGACGACGTCTGCTACACAGGCATCCCAAGTGCATTTTCTAACGCAGATAAGTTTAAATGACTGTGTACGTTAGGTGCTAGTAATTAATTTTGTATCTTCATCTTCAAAAAGCAATTTTAACACTTGATATTTTTTCTTGTAATAAACATTAACAGTTGATACTTAGCTTACACAAAAAACAAACACATTGATATTATCTAATCTCATACAAAAAATTCACAAAGCTACCTACACATAGATAAAATAACTTTATAAATTAAAGGCCAATCAAATTATATCTTTAGTTAGTTCCTATAACGTGTAACCATGGCACAATACAACTTTGAAGGAGATTTCGAAAACATAAGCGAACGCCAACTTGAGTTCATCAATAAAGTTATTCAAGAACAAGACTTGAAAGTAACTAAAGTGGTTTTTACTCCTGTTGGAAAACCTGGCGATAATTTCGTAGCGAACGTCAAGAGGATCACAATCGAAGGTGGAAATGGAAATTTGAAATTGATCGTCAAAATTGCACCTCCATTTGAAATGGTTAGGAAGATGACTAACACTGAATTCTTGTTTAACAATGAGCAAACAATGTATAATGAGGTGTTACCCAAACTAGTGCAGCTACAGAAGGACGCTGGTGTACCAGAAGAAGAACAACTAAAATTCGCCAAATGCTACGGAACTCTGAATGAAGCTCCTAACGAGGTGGTAATCCTAGAAGACCTTAATGAATTAGACTACGTTATGTTGAACAAATTCGTGTCTCTATCTGACGACTGTGTAAAAAGCATTTTGAAGAACTTTGCTAATCTCCATTCTCTTTCTTACGCGTTAAAGAAAAAAGAACCAGAAACTTATGATCTCTTCAAAAATAAATTGACAGATGTATGGGTAATTATGGCACAGGATAATGAAATGCAGGCTCACATGCAAACATTTGAAGATGATATTTTATCAGTATTTGACGAGGATAGTAAAAATATACTTAGAAATAGACTAGTGACTATTTTGAAACTGGCAGTGAAGGCTGCAAAGAGCAGTGATAACAGATATGCGGTTATCCAGCAAGGCGATGCCTGGACAAATAATATTATGTTCAAATTCGTGGTAAGCATGTCTTTTAAGTATTACAAGTTACAAAAAATATTTGTGTATTTTTTTGGGACAGAAACAAATTCAGACCAATCAATACATATTTCTCGAAAAAAATATCAGGCTCTCACATAACTAATTTTGTTTCTTAGAAAATTCTGTTCACATGAACACATTTTACTTCTGTTTTTTTTTTTTGTTAAATTGAAGTGACTATTTTTTTGTTCGCAGGGAGATGAGTTAAAAGAATCAATCATGATTGACTACCAAGCATCGAAGAACAACAGTCCTGTGGTCGATCTTCTCTACATGATCTTCAACTGCACTGATCATGAGACCAGGTCTAAGAACTACTACAACTGGTTAGACTACTATCACACTGAATTAGACAATTCGTTGTCAAACTTTGGCCTAAAAGCTAACTTAGTGTACCCTAGAGACCAGTTGGACGCTGACTTGAAAAGATATGGCAAATTACTTTTTGCACAATCTGTAATGTTAGCTAATATTTTATCAAGAGATTCAGAGCAAGCTGGCCAGATCATGGACTCCTGGAAGAGTGAAGATGTGGGGGAAATATTAGATTCAATGAAAATGGAATCCGTGGCTGATGACACTATGGTTCGTCTCAAAAAAAGAATTACAGGACTTATTGATAGTTTTACTGAATTTGGTTTATTGTAAAATTATGATGGAGTTAATGGGTATTAAATTGTTTTAAAATTTTAATAATAGCTTTTTCTAATTCCACTGTAAGGCATAGGTTTCTTAAGCAAATATCAAATTTTCCAAGTTACATCCAACGATACGAAAAATAAGAATACCTTGGTTGACAAAATAGGAAATATTGAAGAATGACATTCGACCGTAAGATCAAAGACATTGTGTGTTCCTGGTGCGTGTACTACGCCCCAGAAAGAGCCATGGCAGTGGCTAGCAGTCCACTGCAGCTAATCAAGAACCTAAGTATACGCATCAGTTCAAACATAATATGAAACATCACTGTCTGAATGATTGAATCTAGATGATGGTGGAACTCTTCACTAATATTGCCAAAAAATACATCAAAAAAGAATAAAATTATTAAGTGGCCTGAATCATCAGACGTTGTAGGTATTATCGGAGCGTGCCAGGTAATTATGTTTTTAAGCTTGATTATTTCCTACGCAATCGCCGTGGTGATTACCAAAGTCGATACCTACTTGGCTAACAAATAAAAATTATCTAATCTTAATACATCCGACCAACAGCGTTCACCGTCACTATAATACCGATAGATAAAAATATTGTGTATAAATTATAATACAACACTCATTTGCACTTAGTATCCAAGCAATCATGGCACAATTCAATTTTGAAGGAGATTTCGATAATATAAATGAACGCCAACTGGAGTTCATTAATCAAGTGATTCAAGAACAAGATTTACAAGTAACTAAAGTGGTTTTCAGTCAAGTTGGACGGCCTGGCGATAATTTTGTGGCAGACGTAAAGAGAGTCAGCGTAGAAGGTGACAATGGGAGCTTAAAATTGATTTTGAAAGTTGCATCTGGAGTCGAAATCGTTCGCAAGACTACGAACACACATCTTTTGTTCACCAACGAGGACACAATGTATACAGAGATATTACCAAAGTTATTGCAGCTACAGAAAGATGCAGGAGTACCAGGAGAGGAACATCTAAAATTCGCGAAATGCTACGGGTCGCTAAATGAAGAACCGAACGAGGTCATAATTTTAGAAGATCTAGCTGAATCAGGTTTCTCAATGCTGAACAAGTTTGACTCTCTGTCCGATGAATGTGTTAAAAGTATCTTAAGGAACTTCGCTATACTTCATTCTCTTTCCTACGCATTAAAGAAAAAAGAACCAAATACTTTTGATCTCTTTAAAGGTAACTTGGTAGATGCATGGTCATTGATGGCTACGATGCCTCAATTCATGCAACATTTGGAATTACTCGAAAATGAAGTCATTTCAATCCTGGACGAAGAAGATCATAAAAAAATAGTCAAAAATAAAGCAGTAGATATTATCAGACTGTCAGCCAAGTTATCAAGGGAAGATAATAGATATTCTATTATTCAACAAGGCGATGCTTGGACGAACAATGTGATGTTTAAAATCGAGGCAAGTATTTTTTTAATTACAGTGTGTCAAAGATTATTGTCGTACTTTGGGCGTACGTAGGAATAAGTAGTGATGATAATGATGATAGTTGATAAGGAAGATAAGAAATCAATAAGGAACGTACTGATTTTCTTCAGAAGATTTTGATACTTTAAATTCCATACACAGGTTACAAATTCTGCAAAATTTTCTACTCTACAAAGTCTCTTATAATATTTTATTGAAATGAGTGGCATAGCAAATTTGATATATATAAAATTTCTATCTGATTTCAAATAACCTTAATAAAATTTTACTATTATTTCCAGGGTGACAATTCAGTCCAATCAATCATGATTGACTACCAAGCATCGAAGAACAGTAGTCCTGCAGTGGATCTCCTCTACATGATCTTCAACTGCACTGATCATGAGACCAGGTCCAAGAACTACTACAACTGGTTAGACTACTATCACACTGAATTAGAAAATTCCTTATCTAACTTTGGCCTGAAAGCCAACTTTGTATATCCTAAAGACCAGTTAGATGCAGACATGAAGAGATATGGCAAATTGATTTTTGGTCTATGTCTCTTGTTATCTAATATGTTGATGAGGGATTCCAAAGAAGCTGGTGCGATTATGGACAGCTTAAAGGATCAAGGTTTTGACGAAGCAATACAAGCAATGCAAACTCAAGGCTTAGAGGGAGATACCAAGATCCGTCTTAAAAATAGAGTTGTAGGACTTATTGATAGTTTCACAGCATTCGGTTTGTTGTAAAATGTTCGCACTGCAGGACAACGGTTTCTTATCCGAATTGCTTGCTTGATTAAATACCTATTTATTGATAATTCGTTTGTTTTTTGTACTCATTGGTATCTTCGGTTGTTACTATGTGTATTTTTGTATTTAAAATATAAATATATTTATGTATAGTCATCATCTGCTTAGCCTTTCTCAACTATGTTGGGGTCGGCATCAGCTTTATCCGGCTGGGCTATAACCGGATGCAGCTGGATACTAGTATTTTACATGGAGCGACTGCTAATATAACGTCCACAACCCAGTTAGTCCTGGGTAATACGATACCCCTTGTTAAGACTGGTTGTCAGACTTTCGGGCCACTGACTACCTGTAACGACTGTCAAAGATCAACAAATGACATCCGGGACTAACAGCTTAACATGCTTTCCGAGGCACGGGGGAAACTTGGTACGTAATAGGTCACACATCCACAGACCAACCTGCCTAGGTTGGTCTGTGGATGTGTGACCACCTAGAGCGCGGCTTCAGCTAAAAATCGACCCAAGCGGCTGTTATAACAAAGTTTATTTAAATCTATTTATGTATTCTTCTTCTTCTTCGTCGTCACACTGTTGGCAGAGTGGTCGTGGTCGTCACATCAGTGGTGGTGGTAAGCTTCACAATCTGTCGCCATTCCTCCCGTACTGTGGCTTTTCTCGTGCATTCGTGGAGTGGACCATTGAGTGCAGTTTTGACTTGGCCAGTCCATTTACGTACAGAAAATACTTTTACTACTACACACATCAAAAATGTCTAGGGATCAAGCATTTTTATGCGGATTTCTTGAGATTGAGATGTGGCTTTGTAATAAATTTATGATTTTATAAATTTATATGGATCCTTTTTGGTGCATTTCATAATTTGAATCAGGAACTCTCAATCAAATTCGAGTAAAAGATGAAAATAAGCTGTCAATATTTTCCCTATAAAAACATACAACGCATTGAAGACATTATTAGTGCTACTGTTTCCCTACTACTGATTAAAACCAACGTTATTATGGAGCGGCGACGTCATTTAAGCAGGGAAGAAATGCTCAGAGCCGTGGGAATGATAGAAGCTGGTTCCCGGCAACGTACTGTAGCTTTAGCTCTGCATACAAGTCAGAGTGTTATCAGTCGACTTTGGACACGTTACCGAAGCACTGGTACCGTGGCTGAGCGCCATGGAGGACGGTATCGCTGCACCACACGGAGACAAGACCGATACATTCAAATCTTAACTCGAAGAGCTCCAACAATAACCGCCATGATGTTAGCCGTGAGGCTTCATCACTCTTCAGGGAACTTAATTAGCGACCAAACAGTCAGAAACCGCTTGCATGAAGTGAACCTTCATTCCCGAAGACCGCTACGGGTACCACCTATAGCAATGCACAATCGTAGGATTCGATATCAATGGGCTCTTGAACACAGAAATTGGGCAGAAGAACAATGGCGTTTCGTGTGCTTTTCTGATGAGTCTCGTTTTGGTATGAGACCGGATACAAGACGTATACGACACTGGAGAACCCCTGGACGCCAACAGCGATTAAAATCCTGCCAGGAAGTCCATCCTTATAGTGGTGGAACCATCATGGTATGGGCGGGTATTTGGATCGGCGGAAGAACTGAGTTGATTTGGATCAGAGGCAACCTCAACGCTCAAATTTATGCTGAGACGATTGTATCATTTGTGCAGTTGAAAATCATCATGCAGCTGCTATGGGCTGGGAGCATAGGGTGGGATGATAACCCGCCAGATCATGTTAGGGACAAGTGGATAGAATTCGCCAAAAGCTTATCAGAGATGGAGCCACTTTACATTCCACGATGCATAAAATCATCTACTGAGGCTACCATCCAACTTATTGGTTTTGCAGATGCATCACTAATTGCACATGGCTGTTGTCTATACCTGCGGGTAGTAGACTCCAATGATGAGGTAAGTATGAACTTGATATGCTCAAAGTCCAGGATCAATTCCCACAAGAACAAACTGACCATACCCAGGCTGAAGCTCAACGCTGCCTTGTTGCTAGCCCGACTGGCCCACAAGGTACTGGTGAGCCTGCACAATAAAGCATTAAATCCTCAAACCCATATGTTTGTGGATTCGCAAATAGTGCTTGCATGGCTCAACACAGACATTGCTAAGCTGAACACCTATGCTGCCAACAGAGTCCGGGTAATTAATGACTATTCAGTCAAGAATTCTCTTAGCTGGGGGTATGTAACGACAATTGATAATCCTGCAGACTGTATTAGCAGAGGACTGCTTCCTCATGAGCTAAACGGCCACACCCTATGGTGGCATGGCCCATCACATGACAAAAACGTAACAATACAAAATGCTTATGGTGAACCTTCTCTTTCTCCTGACGTTCAGGTAGAGAGCAAGGATGATATTTTGGTACCGGTGGCTTGTCCAACAGTAACAAACGATAACAATAATTGCATTCTGCAATCAATAATAGAAAAGTTTTCTATATAACATAACAAAAATGACCAGAGTCTTAGCCTATGTTCTAAGATATCTCAACAATTTAAAGCCCCGCTCTATAAAATGCCAAGAAAGCTTTCTATGTGTGAACGAGTTAGATAGTGCACTATCACTATTGATAAGGTATGAGCAACAAAAATACTTTGGCAAAGAAATTAAATGTATTCTGGCTAATGATCGATACAATGGCAATCTGAAGCCTCTACATCCTTTTATAGGTCAAGACAAATTGTTGCATGTAGGTGGCAGGCTTCATCATGCCAATCTACCATTTTCCCAAATGCACCCGATTATATTGCCAAAGAATTCAGTTGTCACCGAGTTGATCATTAAGCGCGAACATATCAGGCTTTTACATGCAGGACAAAAGCTAGTTTTAAGTAGCATTAACCAAAAATATTGGTTAACAGATGGCTTGAGATGTGTCAAAAAATTTATTCACAAATGTATTATCTGCTTCAGGTTGAAGGCTGAGGCCACGAGTCAGCTGATGGGGTCTTTGCCTGCCGACGAGTCAACGCGTGTCGTCCCTTCGAGAAGGTCGGCATGGACTTCGCTGGGCCAATTTCCGTGAAGCAGAGTCGCATCAGAAAACCACTAATAGGAAAAGGTTATATCCTAGTAATAGTCTGCTTTGTCACCAAAGCCATTCATCTTGAGCTCGCGTCAGATTTAACGACAGACACATTCCTAGCATGTTTCAAGAGATCTGCAGCTAGACGAAATTTGCCCAGCGCTGTCTACTGCGATAACGCGTCGACTTTTAAGGGGGCGAAGGCCCGATTAGGTGATCTATATCGGTTACATGGTGGTGATAGGGCACATCAAACACAGGTGCAGACGTTTGCTGTCGAAAAAGGAATACAATTTCACTTTATACCCAGTTACAGTCCTGTGTTTGGTGGGCTTTAGAAAAGGTCTGTAAAAAGTGTAAAACACCACCTCAAGCGTGTAATTGCGGGAGCGTTACTGACATATGAGCAAGTAAACACTATACTTACTGAAATCGAAGCGGTCTTAAACTCGCGTCCCATTAGTGCTATGTCGGCAGACCCTTCAGATTTTTCATGTTTAACACCCGGGCATTTTTTGACCGGTGCTCCAATAAACTCATATCCTGAGAAAGACGTCAGCGACACTCCCACCAATCGGCTTAAATTTGGGCTCTATGTACTAATATGAAACAGATATTCTGGAAACACTGGAAAGACGATTACCTAACTACACTGCAAAACCGTCCTAAGTGGCACAATATTTTGCCGAATGTAACCGTAGGTACCCTGGTCATACTTAGGGAACAAAATGTACCTACTTTGCAATGGCCTATGGCCCGTGTAACGAAAATCTTTCCAGGCACTAAAGATGGCGTTGTAAGAGCCATATAAGTAATTACATCCAATGGGCACTCTCATCGGAGGTCCATTACAAAAAAAAGTATGTGTATTACCAATAGATAATAAGTAATTAAATTTAAGAGGATCAATATTCCTAGCTCCTAGTAGCATTTAAGTTTATATAGATTTAAGTGTCTCATTTAATAGTTGTGAAGTTAAACTCTATTGTTGCATCCTAATGTAGGTGTTATTAGACATATTATTTTAACAGAATTAAAATTAGTTGCACAAAGGTAACAAGAAAATTGTAACAATTCTAAGCTATGCTCATAGCAATGTTGAATAAAAAATGTAAACAAATGTTCTCAGAAATGTAATTTAATAAGTTTTACAGAGATAACAAACAGTATATTATGTAGGTCTATAGAGAATATAAGAATGTAATTTGACTGTGTTTTTAACACTAGGTAGGTACAAATTAACCTTTGATTTACATAGTTAGCATTTGTAGTTTGATCTAGTAATATTGTAATCCTTCCTGAGGGTCAATTTAGTTCTTTTAAGGCCCCAGCATGTCTGTTGCGGGACTATTCGAAAGAGATACCGTGGCCCCGGAACACAAAGGGCGATGAAGGAACATGGATGGGTTTTAGTCAGTAAAAGTCTGACACTCCCTCCTGCTCCGCCCAGAGCGGGAGAAGTCATTTGATGATTTCCCATCCGAAAAAAAAAAAAAAAAAAAAAAAAAAAAAAAAAAAAGGCCCCAGCATGTCCGAGACATTAAGTAATTTTAGTCTGTGCAAAAAGTAAGGTTTTGCATCTGTATTATCTTAAGATTAGTTATCTGTGGAAAAGGGCTGTCGCTCTTCCCTTCCGCCAAAACCGTCGTCTAAAACGAACGCGTGCATATACCGGCAGGCAATATATTGGAATTATTACAGCAAAGTGAAGTTTAATTTAACATCTGCACCTGACTTCCAAATCCATTATAACAAACTACAATATTCTACATTATGTATTGACGACCGTAGCACCTTAAACTATGAGCATGTCGCTAGAAAGCCCCGTATTCATTTTTACTCAAAGTTAAAGCTTTAAGTTTTAAACTAAGAATTATTTACAGCAGACCAAATATAGTGAAACTTCGAACCAAACCTTCTAGTCTTTTATTTAAAAGTGATATAGTATCACTGTGCATTTCACCCATCATTTCAACCATTTCATCAGTTCTCTCATTTTCAATCGCATCTTTCATTCTAGCAGCCTCATCTGGTTTTATTGTAAGTATAGCAGAGATGAGAACAGCGAAGGAAAAACCAAGCTTGCCGTATCTGTTTAAATCGGCGTCCAATTGGTCCCTTGGGTAGACGTCATTGGCTTTTAGGCCATAGTTTGACAAGGATTTCTCAAGTTCGGAGTAGTAGTAGTCTATCCAGTCGTAGAAACGTTTGACTCTAGTTTCGTGGTCGGTGCAGTTGAAGATCAAGTAGAAGAGATCGTACACTGGGCTGAAGTTTTTGGACAATTGATAATCTATTAACATTGACTGTTTCAAGGTCTCCCCCTGAAAGAACAAAATAGAATAAAAATTATTAAAGGGAATTATGCGTAATATTTTAGTGTTCGCACAAGCCATCCACGGACCAACCTAGGCAAGCACGGTTTAACCTAAAGATCAACCCAAGTGGCTGTTATTATTTAGCCACAAACTCCTCCAAGAATAAAGAACTAAAGTAAAAGTAAAACAAAAAATATTTTTAATGTAAGAAAAGGTTTAAAATACTTGCCTCAAACTTGAACATAAAATTGTTTGTCCAACAATCTCCATGTTGAATCACTGCAAAACGGCTACCATGTTCAAACTTCATCATTTTGGCGGCACGTCGTATACCTTCACTGATTTTTGCTTTTCTCATGATGGTCTTATGTTCTGGATTTTCAAGCAGATTTAGAGAAAGAGTTTCAACATGAGTAAAAAAATCAAATTGTCCAAAAGTTCCTTCATCCATTGCTCCCATTACATCCGGCAAATTGTCCCTATAATAATTAAATGTTTCGGGTTCCTTGCTCTTCAACACGTAAGAAAGTGAATGAAATATAGCAATTTTTTTCAATATACTGGTCACACACTCATCAGAAAGGGGTAACAATCTATCCCTCATAGCAAAACCTGATGGTCTGAGGTCTTCTATCAGGATAACTTCATTAGGTGCTTCGACATATGTTCCGTAACATTTTGGGAATTTTATTTGATCTTCTTCTGGTATATTGGCTTGCTTCTGTAGCTGTAGTAACTTTGGCAGGACCTCTGTATACATCAGATGCTCGTTTCTGAATGCGCGAGGAACGTTCGATGTCTTTCGAACGAATTCAATCGTTGGTGCGATTTTGGCGAAAATTGAAAAGTTTCCATTTTCTCCTTCTATGACGATCCTTTTTACATTTGCTCCATAATTGTCAGCAGCTCCTCCAACTGTCTCGATGATAACTTGGCTGTCCTTGAAACCTTCTTTTTCAATTACACTTTTGATGAATGATAACTGGCTTTCAGTTATATTTTCAATTTCACCTTTAATATCATGTTGTGCCATGGCGGTGCAATAAGGTACACTAGAAGTTTTTGGTATGACTTCGTTTCATTATATAGATACGCGTTTATCTGTGCGATATACAATCACACGTCAGGATAGGTGAATATTCATTTTTAATTTGATTAGATGATAGGTATAATTAAATAATAATAGCGAAGTGATTACTGTGATAGGTGCTTCGAAACTGTATTTTTTCCGTAAACAGCAATATTTGCACTTGAACATAACATTGTAATATCAATACTTTTAATCATATGTATTATGATAAGATTTATTTTATTCAAGTCATCGTGAGGTGTTGGTAACTAGGTACCTAACAGGATCTTCTGTTTGGGGGAGATGTTGACTCGTCGACCGCTTGAAAGTTAATCCAGGTGGCTCTCGTCTTTGGTTGAGAAGGGGCGAAACACGTCTCGACCACAGATTTGGGTTGCATATTGCACAATAATTATCGCACGCGAAGCTTATGCATAGATTTTCAGTCAAGATGGCTCTGCTGCATTTTTCATTTAAGCCACGATCTAGATCTAGTTTTGGGTGGAGTTTTTCTTTTTTCTTTATCGTGTTGTTAGTGCCTAACCTGGTGTTTACCATCATTGAATTATATTCAAGCCTTCCCATGTACAAAGTAACGCCTGCTAAATTATTGAAAAACAGTATTCAATCTGGTGTTTTTGTGATTTATAGACAAACACTTTCATAAATGCTAATACGATGCGTACTCTCATATTTATCGCTTCGACTTCAGTAAATGCAATGAAATGCGTGAATGACCAATTTCAAAGAAGATAATAAAGAAGCTCCAGCCTTATATATAATGGTGCCTACTAAAATTAAACAGGTACTTTAAAACTTTTGCAATCACAGTTGCTATAACATCTTTATAGGCGTTTTAGATGTTTCTAGTCAGCATACATAAGGTAACGTAAGGGGCATCGTATCTGCGTCGGGGGCCATCACGTGGCCCCCTGCCACCGTAGGCGCGGGCCTGTGGACGGTGGGCTATGGGCTAGCCGTCCGTCCATCGCATGACGACAGGCCGTGTCGACGGTGCGTTCGTGTTCCGGGCCGATGCCTGCCGGGGCTGCGGGACTGTTCGAAAGAGATACCGTGACCCCGGAACACAAAGGGCGATGAAGGAACATGGATGGGTTTTAGTCAGTAAAAGTCTGACACTCCCTCCTGTTCCGCTCAGAGCGGGAGGAGTCATTTGATGATTTCCCATCCGAAAAAAAAAAAAAAAAAAAGGGGTATCGTATCACCCAGTGCTAACTGGGTTGTGGAGTTCAGATAGCCAGTCGTTCCATGTAAAATACTGGTATTCAGCTGCATTCAGTTAGACTAAAAGCCGATCCCAACGTGGTTGGGAAAAGGCTGGGCAGATCATGATACATAAGGTAACGAAAGCCAACCACACTATCCATCTACTACCTATTACTCCTAACCAGAATCAATATCTCTACTAAAGAATCTCCACTACTCAGTTGTTGCAGATGTTGAATTAGTTGATTGTTGGAAACATAATAAACCTTTTTTATCCCACTTCTGGGTAAATTTCTCCAGTCTTTCCACGCACTCTTTCCTGCGCCATTTCAAACCACCATTTGTTGTAGTACTAATGCGAACGGCCTTGGTAACCAGGGGTCCTAAAAAGACACTTTAGCAGAATCATAAAAGATAATAATTTGATTTTCTTTACAATTCGTAAAATGGTCGTAGACGCAGTTAATATTATGTCCCCGGTTACAATTAAAAATGCTATTTTATCACCAAAACCAACCTTAAAAAGATTTTAATTTCATGTTGTATGAGCTGAACATTTGAACTTTCAATGAGATTACAGTATGTAAGTGCTTCCAATTTTGGCCTATAGCCCTATACTCAATAATTATTAATGGTAATCGAATTATTGAAAGCATTGAGAAAAAATCATGCTCGTTTTTGGATTTCTGGATTTGTCCAAGCTGACTTATTCCAAGAAACTGCTAACAATAAATTTGTGTTACTTGTTGCATGCAATCATGTACCTACTATGACTTTTAATGTTTAATACAAGCCGAGTGCGGGGGGGATTTTTCCAACTTTTCATGAGGTTAAGGGGATGAGTTTTCTAAAAATGATACAACTAACTTTTATTTATAAAAAGAAATCTGAGTCCCAACTTCCATGTTTCTAACTTCAGAATAATGAAGAACCCTCTATGTAACCTCTTTTTTGTCAGCCTGAACTGAGCCACTTCTGGGCAAAGGAGTCCCCGGGGAGTCCCCCATTACTTCCACTTTCCATCAAAGTTGAGCTTTTTCTCGCCAATAGGCGAGACGACCAAAAAAACTAATTAGTCCGTCAGTTAGATTATCAGAAAATATTTGACCCGTGTTTTTTCTTTTGTTACGTAAATCAAAATTGACGAAGATATGACACTTTTAAAATTCTCAATACGTCACGACTAGGTATAATTTTTAGCTAGTTCTGACGTCACGAGCTCCCACTCCCGAGTTTTGATGCGTTTTATCTTTGTCAATATTCATTAATTTACAAAAACAAGAAATACGTGTCCATTAATTTCCAATGCTCTAACTGATGGACTAAATAGATTTGCAATTTTTTGATACTGTCGTCATGCCTATTAACGAGAAAGCGATCTAAGGCGTCCTGCCATCTTCTTCTCGATCTGCCGCCGCCCCGTCTAGTATCTCAGGGTTCCCGTTTTTGATATGCGGCCCACAGCTTTGCTGACATTCTAGTCATATCCTGCCCAGTCCCGTTTTAGTTTCACAGCTTTATGAGCCACGTCAGCAATTTGAGTTCAGGAGCGCAGTGTGGTGTTCCTTATTCGATCAGTAAGTTTAAACGTTAAGGATGCTGCGCTCCATTACCCGTAGGCAAACCTTGAGTTTGAACTTCTGGATGTTAGTCAAAGTTAGCAAGTTCTCTTTACGGAAATATACACACATCAAAAGTATCTAGGGATCAACATATATTTTTGCAATAACTTTTCTCCTGATTGATATTAATTAAAATTTTCTTTAAGGATTCATCAAATAAAGTGTTTTCGTTTGTCACAGTAACGATAAACCAAGTCACCTTTGCATTAATAAAGAAATTTGCCATTTTCCTAATAAAGGGATTTTTGACATTTGAACCACTAACATTAAAGTTCGAAAAAAAGACTGAAATAACAGTTTTCTTTAAAATTTTATTGGGTAACTTAAACAATTAATAATCCGTGTTTCTACCGCGAACACTAACAACACAAGAACATCGGTTTGGCATACTCAAAATGAGTTCATCCAAATCACGCTGTGGAATGGCCGCCCATGTTCGTTGCAACAACAAAAAAAGGTCTTCTTGCGACTGGATACCCTCCATATTCGGCAGAGCTCTTCTCTGTAGCATATCCCATGCATGCTCAATCGGGTTCAAGTCTGGCGACTGAGCAGGCCAGGGCAGGACATTGATGTTAGCTGCGGCGAGAGTCTGTCTTACAACTCTTGCGGTGTGCGGTCGTGCATTATCATGCATTAACTGAAATAAGGGACCGATTTGCACTTGTAGAGGAACGATGACGTCTGATACAATCGTCTCAGCATAAATTTGAGCGTTGAGGTTGCCTCTGATCCAAATCAACTCAGTTCTTCCGCCGATCCAAATACCCGCCCATACCATGATGGTTCCACCACTATAAGGATGGACTTCCTGGCAGGATTTTAATCGCTGTTGGCGTCCAGGGGTTCTCCAGTGTCGTATACGTCTTGTATCCGGTCTCATACCAAAACGAGACTCATCAGAAAAGCACACGAAACGCCATTGTTCTTCTGCCCAATTTCTGTGTTCAAGAGCCCATTGATATCGAATCCTACGATTGTGCATTGCTATAGGTGGTACCCGTAGCGGTCTTCGGGAATGAAGGTTCACTTCATGCAAGCGGTTTCTGACTGTTTGGTCGCTAATTAAGTTCCCTGAAGAGTGATGAAGCCTCACGGCTAACATCATGGCGGTTATTGTTGGAGCTCTTCGAGTTAAGATTTGAATGTATCGGTCTTGTCTCCGTGTGGTGCAGCGATACCGTCCTCCATGGCGCTCAGCCACGGTACCAGTGCTTCGGTAACGTGTCCAAAGTCGACTGATAACACTCTGACTTGTATTCAGAGCTAAAGCTACAGTACGTTGCCGGGAACCAGCTTCTATCATTCCCACGGCTCTGAGCATTTCTTCCCTGCTTAAATGACGTCGCCGCTCCATAATAACGTTGGTTTTAATCAGTAGTAGGGAAACAGTAGCACTAATAATGTCTTCAATGCGTTGTATGTTTTTATAGGGAAAATATTGACAGCTTATTTTCATCTTTTACTCGAATTTGATTGAGAGTTCCTGATTCAAATTATGAAATGCACCAAAAAGGATCCATATAAATTTATAAAATCATAAATTTATTACAAAGCCACATCTCAATCTCAAGAAATCCGCATAAAAATGCTTGATCCCTAGACATTTTTGATGTGTGTATTTAAAAAAGCTTTCCTTTTTGTTGACTTTCGTTTTGGGGACTTTGGACTTAAGAATTCAGTGGTTGAGACAGTCCAGTTTCTGCATGTGAGTGAAGACTACAAGATAGGCACAATAAAAAACAACTATTTTCTTAACACACTTTAATATAAACAATAAAAGCATATATTTTGTTGATAATATTAATTAAGACCTAAAACAAAGGATCCTAGACACAATACATGTTACAAAACATAAGTACTTAAACCTAAGCAAGATAACAATACACATTTACGTGTGTTCCTTCAATTATGAAGGAGACCCACAGCATGCACTTAAAACTAGTCGAATAACAAGAAAAAAATTTTTTGTGTACCACGTATTCAGTACATCACTGCACATACTTACACATTTTTCATCGGTTCTTAAAAAAAAAAAAAAATGTTACAAATACAAATTTAAATAACATATACACTCTTGAACATCAACATTGACATTCATTTTGGCTGTTTCGGCACACTCCACCATCTATTGTCTTCACATCCTTAAAGGCCCGTTTGAACTACAAACCACAAAGTACATAAAATCAATCGTATTCCGAAATTTGCAAATAATTGTGCAGTTGCACTTTGTTTTACATCGCATTTACACCAAGGTATAAAATAAGTATTTTGAAGGTCTACTAGTTTCGTTTACAGCTAAATCATTTTGAAAAGACTAGTTATACAAAACTTATAAAAAACAAAGTTAGAATTGTCTGAAATAACGCACGATACATGGCCATGTTTTAAGACGAATCAATCAAGTTTTTAAATAATAAAAACTAAATTCAAAAGTGATCGCAATGAAAGGGAGAACAATTGTCTTTCGGCTTCGATAAAGATGTAAAATGAAAGATCTTCCCAGTTTTGGCCTTCAATACGCCTTCAGCAAATTCTAAATACGAAAACTTGCATCTACAGCGAGGTTACTTTTAGTAAAGCGGCTCTTTAGTAAACTGATCCCACACAGGCGGATCCCGCGGGATCTTGTTTCGGTTCAGTCAACGCGACATGATACCGCGTGGGACTATTCACTTTTATATCTCCTCGATAAACGTTGTCACTCCTTTAGAATTCCCAATATTTTGTTACATGACAATAATAAGTAATGAAAAAAAAAAAAATGGGAAAATCTTCCCCCATTCTTTTAATTTTTTTCGACGCTGCACCCCTTCTTGGAAATGAATAAGAAGCATTAAGTAAATAAGTACCTATTATTTTTTGCGGCTTTTGTATATTCTTTGCAGTCCTTAGACAAAAACATAAATTGGTATCGATTCTGTTGTGCACTAACTAAACTTAATTTAGGCTGTTGCTATCTTTTTGTCTCTAATAAAACGAGAAAGAGACGGACGTAATTTAGAGCTGTCAAATTTAATTGGAACTAGTATTTCCATACAAATGAAGGGTGCACGTAAAAACATGTCGACTAAAAACACGGTGATGCGCAAGGCTAGTTTGACATATTCTCTAAATTTGTTCATAACTATAGCCGTCCTTTTCTCGCACCGCCTTTTAGTAAAAGATAGCAATAGCCTAAATTAAGTTAAGTTTGTGCACAACAGAATCGACATCATTACCCAACATAATATCTAGAATATAATTACTATTACAATTTAAAATTAACAATGGCCACGACGTCAAAGACAAACAACAATATTCCCACCTCATAGCAGACCAAAGAGTTTAAAACTCTCAATCAATCCAATAAGTCTCTTCTTAAAGAGAAGCAGGGTATCAGCGTGCAAATCAGTCATTGCGCTAGCCATATCCTCCATCTTCCCACTTCCTATCACATCCTTCAATTTAGCAGCCTCCATTGGATTGATTGTCATTGCACCAGACATGAGAACAGCACAACCAAAGCCCAGCTTCCCGTATCTTTTTAAATCAGCATCCAATTGGTCTCTTGGGTAAACGTAGTTAACTTTCAGGCCAAAGTTGGACAAGGCTTTCTCAAGTTCTTCGTGGTATAGATCTATCCAGTCGTAGTAGCAAGTGACCCTAGTTTCGTGGTCGGTGCAGTTGAAGATCAAGTAGAGCAGGTCGTAGACTGGACTGAAGTTCTTCGATTGTTGATAATCAATTAACATTGACTGTTGCACTGTCTCCCCCTGGAAGTACAAAATGGGAACATGTTAGTAAAAAGGATTTTGATATTGGAACTCTTTTGCGTAATCTATGAGGCAAGAAACTAGTACTACTGACTAATGTATCTGTATTGTGACAACGGGATCGCACTCTTTATGTCAAGGCAGGGTAATTACGCATAATGGCTCAGTGTGAGATTTTTGGGAGTACCCACGAACCTAAACATGTAATTTGCAATCAAATACGTCAAGTAAATTTGTACGTCCGAGTGTCGAAGGACAATGATTAGTTTATACTTTGTTTAAATTTGTTCTCATGTAAGTGAAATGTAAATTTCTTTATGAGAATTAAATGTGTTTAAAAAATAAATAAAATGTGATTGATGTGTGTGTGTGTGATTAAATGTGTTTAAATGTGTTTTAATGTGTTTTTTGTGTTTTTTTTTGTAATGTGTTTGTATGTGTTGTCATTTTTGTATGAGTAGGTTCTTCACGTCACTGCGATAATTTTTATGTTTTTATTGTATGATTTTTTTCACCCAAGTCTTTTCCTAGCAATATTTTTTGCGTAAAGTTACTTAGTTTGATGTACAGAATGCTTGGTTGACCTAAGTGACAGTGGCCTGTTTGACTGTGGCTTCGTGAAGAGTCCGTTTACACCCTGTATGTAGGTGCGTAATGTTTTGAAATGAATGTGTTCCTATAACATACCATGAACACAGTCTCGCTACAATATGGTCAATAAATTGGATGATTGAGGATGACTATGACGTAATAACGGGAGATGGGACAAATCCTTGTTTGTCATTGAACCGCCTGTCAGCGCAATATACCATTTTAACGTTTTATTATCTATAAATAAAATTGGTTTTATCTTATCGTGACCATTAAAATGATGCATTTGCACGCCTTATGTTTGACAGGGTATGCTGGAAACAAAAATGTATGTAATATCAACAGTAGGCTGCTGTATATCGAATAAATTAATATTTGAATATAATTTCAATATGGCACATATTTTTACAAAATAAATAAAAATGCTTTTTACCCCATTGCAGCGCAAATTCCCTTCTCTTCGAAAAAAGATATGAGCGTTCATTATCACTCTAGCCAGAAGTGGATGAGTAATTTCAGGAAAAAACTAGTTTCCAAAAACACACTATAGATTAGGTACGTTTACCATTCATAATAAAAGTTATATCCGTTTACTATCTCCTGCGTGTGGTTATCAATCGATTAGATAAAATATTATGAAAAAAAGTGAGTTTATCCTCACATTTTAGGGTTTTACCAATATGTCGAAAGTAGTACTACGAAACTATTTAAAAAAACGAATAAATGTCGCAAGTTACGGGTAAACAAAATTAATTTGTCAACTCAGCCTATCAGTCTACAGATGGACATAGGACTCTCACTCGCTTGTCCACCATATGCCAACAACGCATCTTTTCGTATTTTGGCCATACAGTGAGTACAGGCGACGAAAATTTGGATAAATTAATATTGGTTGGAAACACCGAAGGCAAAAGTTTGCGCGGTCGCTCACCAACAAGATGTAACGATCAAGTCAAAGACACTTCGTCCTCCAAATTCTACACTCTTTAGACATGAGGGACCGACCCTAGAGAGAGAAGAATCTCCCAAGCTGAGGTACAGCACCCATCACCACCAGTCCCAAGTTTGTCCCAGACACCTTCTAGGGTCGGGTAGGGTCGTGGGTAAACGTGACACATTTAAACAACAGTAATAGTATTGTAAAGACAAAAAAATACCAAAGTAATGACCTCAAACTTGAACATAATATTGTTGGTCCAACAATCTCCATGTTGAATCACTGCAAATCGGCTCCCATGTTCGAACTTCGTCATTTTGACGGCACTTTTGATAACATCACTAACTTTGTTCTTCACGATGTTCTGCTGCTCTGGGTCATCAAGCAGACCGACAGAAAGAGCCTCAATTTGATAGAAGAAAGCAAGTTGTTCAGGACCCGCTTGAGTCAATGCTCCTAACATATCCGCCATGTGGTCCTTGAAATAATCATAAGTCTCAGGTTCCTTGTTCTTCATCACATAGGAAAGCGAATGGTATATAGCCAAATTTCTCAATACACTGTACATATGTTCATCGGTAAGAGATTTGAATCGGTCTAGCATAACAAATCCTGATGCTTTAAGATCTTCTAATAGAATAACTTCATTAGGAGCTTCCATATTCGTTCCGAAACATTTTGGGAATTTAATTTGGTCTTCTTCTGGTACATCGGCTTGTTTCTGTAGCTGCAGCATCTTTGGAAGGATCTCTGTGAAAATCAGATGCTCGTTGTGAAACAAAAGAACAACGCCCATGCCCTGACGAAGAAGTTCGAAAGATGGCGCTATTTTGGCGATCATTGTCGAGGTTCCATTTTCTCCCTCTATGACGAGCCTTTTTACGTTTGCGTTATAGTTGTCAGCTGCACCTCCAACAGCCTCAAAAGTCACTTTGCTGGCATTCAAATCTTCTTTTTCTATCACGTTTTTGATGTACTCTAACTGCCCTTCAGTTATGCCTTCGATCTGACCTTCAAACTTTAGCTCTGCCATAATGGTGTGTTGACGAAAACTGTTTTGAGTAAACTGCTGCTCGAATTGTTCGCTATCGTTGTGTTATATAGGTCCGTTTTTATCTGAAAGATAAGTCAGAGCTTAAAACAAACAATCACACCACACCACCAGGATGTGTGATCGTTTATTTTCAAATGATTAGGATACTTATAGGTGCAGTTATGTAATAATACTGCATTTATGACAGAAAGGCAGACTGCCACAGTCTCTTTTGTACGGTTATTTTTACTAGTAAATAAAGTAAATAAGTGTTTTTTCCTTAGTAACAACATTAGTTACCAAGGAAACGGCTACGTAGCAGTATACAAATTATAATCACACACACAAATCCAGAGCGGAGACCTCTCAAGATACACGCGTCTTCGATTTATCAAAAGTATGAACAAACAAAAAACTGAGACAAACGTATAGCAAAATTAAACCCTAAATCAACTTTCGTAAAGCGGTTTTTTGAACAGCACGAAAAACATAATAATAAGGCGTCATCTCGCTAACTTCGGTTTTGCTAAACAATTTTAAACGAAGCTTCATAAAACGGTTACCATCACAATAACAGTGCCAGAAATAGAAATGAGTGCAGTACATTTTGCGGCCGTTTTCGAGCTCCTGAATGTATCTAAGAATTTTTAAATATTTGTGTTCGTGAAAGAAGAAATATCCGGCTAAGTGTGATTTGGTTTCGCACAGTGAAGGGTTCCGTCGTCAGTCGGGAAAAATAAGCATGTATGCTTAACATTGATTTTATCCAACAAACACCAGCAGCCTCACACGCTTAAGTGTATTTTTTGAGGTATTCTACACAAAATAAGAGCACATTTTAAAGAGCACGAAAATGAATCCCCAAAATGCATACGGGGGACATTACGATGAAACACCGACATTTCATATTGACATTGATTGAAATTTTAGATAGGTAGGTAGGTAGTTAAAAAAAGTTGGAGGTGGTACAGGAGAAGAGTACCTGGACTGGAAGGATACACAGACATTAGAGGCTGATATAAGAGGAATAACGACGATATAGAATGGAATTGGAACAATTTTAGCGTACCTCAAAAATCGTCCTTAGTGGTATATCCAAACGGCTTCAAGATGGTATTTCAATTATTCGTGCTGTAACAGGTACCACTTAATAATTATTACATTATAATTGTTACTGTATATCGCTAAAAATATCGTTTAGGTAAAGTTTAAAAAAAAAAACAGCATCCGGTTAGACAGACAGCTGACCCTAACATTTGGGAAACGGCTAGGCAGATTACATTTTTTTACGATATTTAACTACACCATTGTTTAGCAAATTTACACCTTTTACGCTTCATCGATTGTATGTAGCAGTCAACGAGTAAAATGGCTGTGTGACATCCGGCCTTGCGGTCAGAAAGACAGATAATAAATTAAAAGGTTTTTGCCCTCTAGCTACGGAACCTTAAAAATATAAATAGCTCTTCAATATTAAGATAACATTAAGCAATACTATTATTTGCACTCAAATATAACTCTCATATCTATTTGAGTACCTAACAACAACAACAACAACAACCTTGAGTACCTATTTTAATTTAAATCTTTAAGAAGATACGATTATTTAAAATCGTTGTGACGTAAAACAGGATGTACCGGTTCCTAAAATATCTACCAATGTAAATAAACAAAGTTGTTTGTCTGTGAATTTGCTTGGCATGTCAAAAAGCAAGTTTAATTTTTACCAAAGTTATGAAATGAAATGAAAAGTAGTTCGAGATTAAGACGGAAATGACAAGCCAATGCATAAAGACGTTGCTACGCAAAAGTTTTTCAAAGAAAATCTTGAGCCGAATAATAAAACCGGTGTTACCTTGTTATCTATGACAATAACACGTCGATCAGTGAATAATCTCAAACAATTTCTTCTACACTTTCTTTCAAACCCGCCCCAACACAAAACTCACGAATACTGGCTACAACTATTGAACAAGGATGGCCAATTATGTTTGTACAATTAATCCACCACTAGTACTTTGCAACCTTGAAATTCGGCGTACTATTTCGGCAATGACGTCAAAACAGTCTGTTTTTTACATGAGAACTGCGCGCACAGATCGGGCGTGTGTGAGCGTCGATGGATAGAATGTTGCCAGTAAGATATATCAGGTTTTTTGTCCTGATTAAAGTAATTATTTATTTATTAGAATTAAAACATTAATACGTCACTTAATACAGAAAATGCAACACACAAATAATGGACGACGTGATAAATGAATTGGTAACTAACTCGATAATAAATTGGTTTTTCGTCAATGACGCCTAGTTGTATTGTTTGGTGAGTATCTTTTAGAGCTACAAATTGCTATAACAATCTCCAAAGGCGTTTTCGGTTTTATTTCAGCACACACTATTCGCGAATCGTATTGGTGAGTAATTGGGTCTTGGAGGTCGAATAGGCAGTCGCTCCATGTAAAATACTAGTATTTAGTTGCAACCGGATTTAAATAAAAAAAAAATCTGTAAAACTACTGAATACTGGAAAAATTGTGTTCCAAGCAATAACATTTTTTCAAAGCAGAAAGTAAACAATGAAGTGTTTACTTTCTGCTTTGAAAAACAAGAAATGCTGTCACCGACTATAATGTAGATTATAATTTATCTGTTAACTGATGATGTTGACTGCCTCCAGTAGTTTGTTGGTCCAGTGGTGGCAATCGCGACTACTGAGCATGAGATAATGGGTTTGATACTCGGGTCGGGAAAATGGCTATTGGGTTTTTCTCAGTAGCACCCATGGAGTCTAGATTTGTGGCTAATTGATGGCAATAGGCTTGGCCCCTATTACATGACTTAAACATAACTGGCGAATTGTGGGTGTACTATTAGGTACACCTCTGCCTAACCCTTCGGGGACTACAAGCGTAATGTTATGTTATTATTATCTATCAATCTTTATACTTACCAAGAACCTTCTCTTTTGCTTCCCCTGGGGCCTAAGTAATTGGGTCGTGAAATATATTTGTGTTCAAGTAGGCTTAGCCACGACAATTGGTCCACAATGGCCCTGGATCGTAGGATTTGCAGGTCATGGGGAGAGGCCTTTACCCAGCAGTGGGATGACTAACAGGAACAAGTAGGCCTACGTCCTTTACCTACAACTTTATATTCACTTTCCTCACTCAGATTTCCTGTTCAAAACGTAGAATAGAAACACATAAAAGTTTCATCTACGTACCTACTACCTACCTACCACAGTGTTTGTGATCCTTTCAGCAGAGCAAACAAGCCACAGACTTGTTCCAAGATTACCTATTGATTTTCAATGAGATTTATAGTGGGAAACGCTGTGATTCAAAATGGCGTCTTCTTTTAGGAATATTCTGGGCTGGGCTAGGAATCTGGAATAGTGGTGGGTAGTTAGTTCTCTGTATACAGTGTTTTTGACTACTGGTTATCGATACTTTAGGGGCATATTATATACTCATTTCTATCGACAAATATACGTTTTTAAAAATACTCCGGACTCCCCGCGAATGGCAGCCATTTTGTTTTCTTAATCGGCTGATTTAGGGTATGTTTAATAAAATGCTAATATATTTGAATCTAAGAGACCAGGATACGTGCAACTGATCTTATTGCAAGGGTAAAGGCCTAGACGGGTGATCATCGGAACTACTGACCCGATTCCGAAAATTCTTTCACTAATGGGAAGCTACATTATCCCCGAGTATACAATTAAAACGATGACATGAAAAGGACAAAAGTAAAGTTCTTGTTCTTCTATTAGACGAAGTTCGAGACATGATAATCGTCGTATGACATTGTCAGTCTGTGTACTTGTCTTGGTAATAGGGTGCTTATATAATAGTGTAACCGGCCTGTGTAGGAGGATTCGGTAAAGGAATTGTTAAGTGTTGAGAGCAGCGGTGGCCCAGTGGTGGGGGCCCCGGCTTACGAACAGTAGGTCGTGGGTTCGAACCTAGACAGGCGGCATTACTTTGTGTAATTTATTTCATCAACACTGCTCGGAAAACGGTAAAGGAAAACATCGTGAGGAAACCGGCATGTCGTAGAACCAAAAATTCGAAGACATGTGACATCTACCAATCCGCACTGGGCCTGCGTGGTGGATTATAGCCCATTCCCTCTCATAGAGAGGAGGCCTGTGTCCCAGCAGTGGGAACATTAATAGGCTGATGATGATGATGTCCGTATTTACATCTCTTTGGGGCTGACTGTATAAACGATGATCATGTCACATAACGGTCGGCAAATACATATATACAGGGTGTAAACAGACTCATCACGAAACCGTCAACCAAGCATTCTGCACATCGTTCTAAGTAACTTTACGCAAAAAATATTGCTGGGAAACGACTTTTTTTTTGGGATTAATAACTTTTTACGGTAAAACTCAATGTACCGCACTCAAAACATTGTGCTGGTGTATGGATTGAATAGTACGGGGGTCGTGGAGGTGTTTAAAGAAAAAATCTTACATTAAAAACATGTATTTAAAAAAAAAAACTTGTGGAAAAGTTGGAACTTTGACCCTCAATATTTCCGTAACTAGAAGGTGCCCAGGTATGATGTAGAACCAAAAAATGATCGCAAAGACAGGGAGAACAAGTGCCTTTCGGCTTCGTAAAGGGTCTTGTACATCCTTTATGTGTCGGTAATATTAATAGACTACATTATCGTAATAAGAACGTTTCGTTCGTTTCGTTTTCACGGAAATAGTTTCTTAGATTTGAAACTATTTCCGTGAAAAATCAATTTGTTTATCGATACTACACAGTCTTTGTAATGAAAACTCAGTGCAATTGATTACTTTTCCACGTAGGTTTTAGTCGTAAATCGAAATGAACGCGGGTTTAACGTATCTTGCAATTTCAGTGAGTGTTATTTTGTAATTTTTAATGGGCGTTTTATCAGTTTTCTTGTAGTTTGATGAAAAAAAGCGTAGTAGAAAATTTGTTGGTCTGTATTTTCACTGCCGGACATGGCTACCTGAAATGCTGATATGCAAAGATGGGACATAGGAAAAATGGTCGTTGGAACTTCGTCTTTGTCATGTCGGTGAATTAAAAACTATTTAGTAGATAACTTTGACTTGGAGCTAGTGGCTAAATAATAACATCAGCTCGGGTCGTTCTTCAAGTTTGGCTGCTCTTGCCTAGGCTGGTCCGTGGATGGGTGACCACCCGTTACATAGCGAATTTCCTCCGTGCCTCAGAAAGCACGGTAAGCCGTTGATCCCGGCTGTCATCATTTGTAGATCTTTGACAGCCGTCATAGGCAGTCAGTGGCCCGAAAGTCTGACAACTAGTATAAGTTCAAAATTCAATGAGAAAATGTGAGAGTTTGCTGTGTTTTTTTGATGTGCCGTCTACTGTAAGTGTTCCATGATGTGATGTAACCAAGATTTTGTAACAACATTTTGATTTAAAAGAGTGTCCATGGAGATTCTTGCCCGTTCTTCTCCATAGATATCTACGCTAGGGAATGGGCAACTACAGTACTTTCTCAAGTTATTATGCCTTGTGACTGGGACTGTAGCTTTGTTTTTTTTTTATTTTTGACATTCAAAAGAGCCGTAATGTTATAATTGAAATAAATGATTTGAGTTTAAGTTCAGGTAACACCAAATACTTAAGACAAAGCATTATTTTTATCCCGATATTACATTCCTGTTGGATAATTTACTTACTCCACACAGGCGATGCCACGGGCAAAAGCTAGTAGTATCATAAATCACGAGTACCAGAAAGGACCAATCTTAATGGGTGTGATGGAGACCATCAAACTGAACAACTTTCTTCATAGGACTAACATCGCAATCATCATCTGCCTAGCCTTATCCCAACTATGTTGGGGTCGGCTTCCAGTATAACCCGATGCAGCTTATTACCAGTATTTTACATGGAGCGACTGCCTATCTGACCTAGACTGGTTGTCAGACCTTTGGGCCACTGACCACCTGTACCCAGCCGGGACCAGCGGCTTAACGGGACGGAGGAAACTCGGTATGTAACGGGTGGTCACCCGCGCGGCTGCTATTTATTTAGCCACGAATTTCTCGAGACCAACATCGTAATCGCGAACAAATACCTATTCAGCTGTACCATACATTTGGCTCGAGAAGGTATAGAGGATTTGTAGGTACGGCTGATTATTTTTTAGTGATTACAATGTTGGTCCCGTACAGAACACTGTTGATTTTGATGGTCCTTAAAATTATCATATTTAATATGATATAACAGCCGCTCGGGTCGATCTTTAGGTTAAGCCTGCTTGCCTAGTTTGATCCGTGGATGTGTGACATTAGATGCCGAGTTTTCTCCGTGCCTCGGAACGCACGATAAGTCGTTGGTCTCGGCTGTCATTTGTAGATCTTTGACAGTCGTTACAGGTAGTCAGTGACCCAAAAGTCTGACAACCTGTTACCTTACAAGGAAGCCGACCTCAACATAGTTGGGATAAGGGAGGCAGATGATTTAATATGACCACACCTTTTTGATACATGATGTAGAAGCCTGTCGGTATCGGGACCATATGGGAAGGTCTGATAAGCTGGAGTGGTCTGTAGGCCTATTACGTATCTTTCTGAAATCTCGTGACGTGACTATCAAGTTTTGGTTGTACACCGAACTTTGATGACAACCGAGAATGTCATAATATTGGTATTACGTATCGCACTGAGTGGATATCACTTTACAGTGACTAACAGCCCGGGTACGGTGTAACATCTTTCACGAAAGCCACTTCAAACTCAGTTGTCATCAATTTGTTGTCCACTATGCTTACATAATCGAAATAATATAAGTATCGATACGAAAGCGTTTGTTTGTCAAAATGAGTTACTTATTTTATTTTAATTTATTCTATTCGGGAAACTTACAGCTAGTATAAACAATGTTCGGATGTACGGATTTGATGGCCAATTAGAAATTTCCGCAATTATACATTTTAAACAAACAGTCGAAACACAACAAAAGAAAAAGGTAGTACGAAATACTTAAACTAAAAAAAATTACAAAACAAAATAACACGATCAAAACTAACAAAAAAAATAAAATTAAAAGAAAATACTAAAGAGTGCAATCAGATACAAACAAACTACTTATCTGTAAAAAAGCTTTTTACTAATAAATTCTTAAGTCGCGAAACACTGGTGTTGAAGATGTCCAAATCATGTTCACTCGTAAGTTTATTAAAACTTCTGCTCGCACGTATCAGAAACGAATTCTGCCTGTAGGTACGCGGACTTGGAGTGAGGGACATGCAACAAGCTGGGTTTGCGAAACGTTTTGCATTGTGTGACCAAACCTAAACTACCTAACAGCTCAGGGCAATCTACAGTACCATTTGCGATTTTAAATAAGTATGCAATGTCATATCAGCAATGCGTCTGCGCTCCTACAGCGGTAAGATATGAAATCTCTTGCATCGCGCTACATAATTGGGAGTATTTTTCCTAGTTTTGTACTGCAATTCTGTCTATATAAATATTAAAAATAGGGTTTCACACTTGTGAGGCGTACTCCAGGTGGCTGCGTACAAAAACACAATATAGGATTTTGTATGTTTTAATGTTTTTAAAATCAACTGACAACCTTAGTATGAATCCAAGTGCTTTAGCAGCTTAGCTTTATTAACAATGGTTTCAATGTGAGCATCGAAAAGCAACTTATAATCAAATGGTGACAGCTAGGTCCCTAATAACACTAATCCTATTTATATTAGCATCATGTAACTACGGTGACTATCAGCCACGATAAAAAACATGACGTCATATTTGATCGCGACTCGTCATACATAATATGAAACTAAGCTTTTGATAGTTAATTGATGGCCACTGAGCCCAGTTACTATCATTTCGAGCTGTCAACAGAGATACGTAATGGCCCTACTGGTCAGTGTCGCTTTTAAGATTTCTACTTCTAAGGTATTTTGTTGCAGTTAATCACGGTAGTAAGCGCGAAAGTTACACTGGACGAGGATATGCTACTCTATTGGAGAAGGAGTAAGTATAAAATGCTCATAAATATAAATATCGCTGGATATTACATACAGCGCCAACTAGTGCCACACTAAGCAACGAGTCTTGTGTCGTGGACACCAGATAGTTGATATACTACATAAATACGTTTTTTTGTAAATCCATACTTATTATAAAAAACCGGCCAAGTGCGAGTTGAACTTGCGTGGAAAGGGTTCCGTACAATGCCAAAGTCAAATTTTCCGTAAGTGAATGTATTATATTGAGTTTACCACTTTGTTTTCAATTGATAGAATTCTTATAGGTTTTTCTATAATCTACAAGCAATGAACTATATTTTGTATTTTTTTCAAAATTGTAGGCTCAGTAGTTTCGGAGATCAGGTGAGAGAATGGTCAATTTTCGTCTTCTTTCATGAATGAAATCAAAACTATTTATTTTACAATAATAACAAAAATATATTTGAGATCCTCATAACGAGTCTTTTCATTTGATAAATGAGACAGTGAGGTTTGCAAAACTTTTTTTTTTTATTCCTAATTTGTCCCCCGATAATTACCCTTATTTGAAAAAATATTTATTTACTTTGCACATCTGTGTATGGGTCATAGGATTACACCAGCGTACCAAATTTCACCTGATTTGGTCCAGTAGATTCGGAGCAAATTGGCTGTGACAGACAGACGTACAGACAGACAGACGCACGAGTGATCCTTTAAGGGTTCCGTTTCTTTCTATTTTTGTACGGAACCCTAATATAAACATCCATGATTCGGAAACAAATGTCCATACTCATCACACAAAAATTTGCCCCTACCGGGATTCGAACACTCTAAGGCCGCATTCCCACAGAGAACCTCACAGCGTCCCGGCCGCCGCGGGAGACGCCCCGGGCCTGTGGACGGTGGGCTATGGGCTAGCTCGCCGTCCGTCCGTCTCATGACGACAGGCCATGTCGACGGCGCGTTCGTGTTCCACGCGCGCCTCAAAGAGAGTCAGCAAAAAGGAAGGGGTCCGAAAGGACCGATGCCTGCCGGGGTTGCGGGACTATTCGAAAGAGATACCGTGGCCCCGGAACACAAAGGGCGATGAAGGAACATGGATGGGTTTAAGTCAGTAAAAGTCTGACACTCCCTCCTGCTCCGCCCAGAGCGGGAGAAGTCATTTGATGATTTCCCATCCGAAAAAAAAAAAAAAAAAAAAAAAAAGGCCGCATTCCCACTATGTCGTGACGATAATTTTATCGTTGGTTTTTCGTTAACAAAAGCCGTGGATGACAATAATTGCGTCGTCCTATATGTGAACACCTCCATTTAAATACAGAAGCCACGACACTTTGACGGCCACGGCCTTTTGTGCTAGTGTAAAATATTAGTGTTTAGTTTGAGTTAATGTTTAGTTTAGTGCTTGTTATTTGATGGAAAAGTACCTAAAGTAGTAGTAACATAAAAGCAGAATGTTTTATACGGCAGCTACATCTGCCAACAAACTGCTTTACAGTTTGGCAGAAGGAACATTTTTTGTAATACGAGGTCACCACGAATAAACGCTTTTTTTTTAACTACACGATTATCTGTCGTCACGATAAAGTAGGACCGCGGCCTAAGAACGTAAGGTAGCCTCACTACCGCTGCGCCATTCGGGTGCTCACTCATTCTTCTTCTTCTTTTTCGGCTACCAGCCCTGTGTTAGGAAATTGGCATCACATCGGGGAGCATTCACATCTCTATCGTTACCATTCGTTCCATCATTCATTCATGGTTCCCGGAGAACATTGCTTACGTTTTTATCTTTCAAAAAACAACGCCAATATTTTCAGCTTTGGATCATAATCTTGTTACCTTGGAATCTTACAGAGGTTATCCTCATTTTCAGCGGACTACCGAAGCATGGCCCCTATTCTCTGGGAATTACGGTCGTTTCTTAATAAAATAGTCCAAATAGCAGTGAGCATTTTCCTTGAGTCAGTGATATGCTTTGTGACCTCAGTTGTAAGTGCAGTGAGAAGGGTAAATGTAGACTAAAGTAGGGTAATCGTGTGCACTGTTGTGGACCCGGATTGTAGAAATAAGTTATTGCTGAAGATGTTTTAGTGTTTATCTTGAATATGTATACGTAAAAAACCAGTTCTTTGGGAGTCAACCGCAAACAGACAGATTTGACAAACGTGAATATAATTAATGCCAATTAATTCGAGTCACTCTCGGCTAATCTTATTTTTTATAATAATGTAATGTTTGATACAGTAATTTTAAGTTAATGTACTTGTCATCTGTGAAGCTACAAAAATAAATATATATAAATAAATTATCATAAAACATTTTTTTTTTCGTTTATCGTCGCAGGCACACGTATTCTGTGATAATTTCAACTGGTTATGTATAATTTCTTCCCTATCACGGTTAAAAAAAGATACATTCCTAAAGCAGACTAATATTGCACGGCATAGGCTTCATCTCTGCGAGGCGACTGTACTCCATCTTTGCCCAACCAGTATATCGGCCTAACCCAACTGCACCTGCTCTGCTTAATAATAGGGTTCTGTGGGCAGCCTTTTCAAACAAATTCAAAGATTTTTTTCGCATAAATCCAACATGGGATCTAACGAAACGTCAGAAGCTTGATGCTTTGGGTACGGAACCCTGAAAATAATTAATTAACAATCCCGTATCTCCAATCTTTCTATAATCTATGCATCCAGTAGAGTAAGTGTAAGTTTTATGTTTTATCTTAATGTGCGAGCATGTATATGAATATGCCAAGGTTTACTTAGGCATTTCAGTATTAGGTACTTCATGTATAATTCGCCACGTATTTTTCAAGAAGACCAAAGAAAAGATAGGTGGATTGTGTGAGGAATGATATGAAGGGAAAAGGTGTAAATGATTGTGTGACGGTTGACAGAGGAGAATAGAAGAAAAAAACGTGTTGCGCTGACCACAAGTAACATGGGATAAAGGCAGAAAAATTATAACTGGCCAGCATTTGTATATGTCAAGATTTACTAACGCATTTCAGTATTACTTTATGTAATTCACTACGTTTTTTTTTATTATGATTTGCTTTGAAATAAGATAACAGAGTAACCTACCGTCGTAGTAGGGGAGCCCCCTTAAATGTTTAATTTGTTATTATAGCAGCAACCGAAATACACATTCTGTGAAAATTTCAACCGTCTAGCTATTACGGAACATGAGTTACAGCCCGCTGACAGAGAGATGGACGGGTGGACAGCGGAGGCATAATAACACCGTTCCGTTGGTTACGCTTCGGGTTCGGAACTCTAAAAAGTGGAACTATGTATTAAAGATGCTTCAAAACATCACAATATAGACCCTGAGGTGCCCTATGAAACAGAGGCCTCTAGTGCCTATAGACAAATTAACTAATTTCAGTTTTTTCTTTCTTGTTTTTACATCTTGTTTCATTTCCTAGCAGGTAGTAATTCGACATGCGAGCCGTTCACAACGTACTTTATAAACTGCAACAAATGCGTGTGCAGCGCCGATGGCACAGCTTACTGCACGAAAATGGCTTGCTACAAGGCTCCAAGGTCTCTAACGGGTACAGTATTTCAGCTTTTCTATTTATCGTTCCTTTTTGATCAGTCACTGGGCTTACAACTGTTTTTTTCTAATAGGGGTCGAGCCTATTGCCATCAACCGGGCACAAATCCAGACTCCGTGCTGAGAAATTCCTGATGCAAAAACCCAATAACACTTTGCGTGTATCGAAACCAGGACATCACTCGACCAACGAAGCAGTCAAGGCCACAAGGCAACACGAGGCAGTTATAATAAAGTCCTATTTAAAAGATTTCGGGACTATTGTCATTAAGCAGTCATAAATCACATACACACTCAGAATTTTTTATTTAATATCGGCATTTTGCATTAAAACATTTTCGTTGACCAAGGCCAAATTGAGTTGCCCAGTTTTTAAAAACGCTAGATGCGGGACCGGTCGTGTTGACAATTCTTCCAGTAGGCTTTTGTCGAACAGTGTACATCTTCTATCTTTAATGATGATGACTCACCATTCTTCTGCCCTTTTCCCATTCATTTGTGGTCGGCGCAGCATTTGTCTTCTTCTTCCATACTTCTCTATTACTCTTCATCCCAGCAGTCACCTCCTTTCTAGCCATATCATCCTTCACACAGTCCATCCACCGTTTCGTGAGGCTTCCTCTACTCTTATAGGCATCTACATTCATACTCAACATTTTCTTTACTACATTTTCCTCACTTCTCCGCATCACGTATCCGTACCACGATAACTGATTACTACACAACTTTTCAGTCACCAGCGCCACTTTTAGACTTCCTCTTATGTACCTACGGGTGTTGTAAACAGACTGATCACGAAACCGTCAACCAAGCATTCTGAACATTATACTAAGTAACTTTACGCAAAAATTTTTGCTGGGAAACAACTTTTTTTTGGGGTGAAAAATCACGTTTTACGTTAAAGCTCAATGTACCGCACTCAAAACATTGTTGCTGGTGGATGGATTGGATAGTACGGGAGTCGCGGATGTGTTCAAAAATTTAAAAAAACTTGTGGAAAAGTTGGAACCTCTAATATCTCCGTAACTAGAAGTTTCCCAAGTATGGTTTATAACAAAAAATAGACAAAGAAGGGGCGAACAAGTGCCTTTCGGCTTCGTTAAGTCTTTTATACCCTGTGTAATCATTCCTTCCATCCGCGTAACACCACACATCCCTTAGCATTCTGCGTATGAATAATTAATTGTTTATTGACTTTCAGACTGGTTTCAGATCCGTCCAGATCCGTCCGTATTACACCAGTAAACGATTTTAACCGACCTGGTCAAAGCGAGTATGACGGTGCAACAGATAGTGTTGCAGCACAGTAGACTTTGTCCTTAAGTTGACCTAGTAAAGAGTTTCAATAATATGCGAGGTCAGCTTACAGTGGTTTTGTTACCATAAATGTGCGGTAATAGTTTGTAAGTAGGTATGTGAGATTTTTAAATAAATGTACCAATTTTTTTGATTTCTTTTTTTTACTGCGATTGCATTTTTAACTAGTAACGAGACTGTTCCAATGATAAAGGCAACCGGACCCTTCATTTTGTACATCAAACTAGGTAACTCTACGCTTAAATTATTGCTGGGAAAATATTTTGTTTTGGGGTGAAAAATCACGTTTTACGGTAAAACTCAATGTAACACTCAAAACATTGTGCATATGGACGCATTTAATAGTAAACGGGTAACGGAGGTATGTAAAGATCACTGTAATGTTATAAAATAAAACTGCGTTTAATTGTAATTAATGTTGACATAATTTATTTCCCAAAATTATAAATAATTTAAATAGTCTACGCCAACAAATATAACTTTTATTTTATGAAAATCGAACATATTAAATACCGTAGCAGAACGCCACCTGGCGTTCTGCTAACCCAATCTACTTATTTAGAAAAATGAAAAACTTGTTTTTTCATTCACGCCATCTAGTGTCAATCTTCGTAAACGTAGGGATTAGATACTCATCCACGTCTGTGTGTGTAAACGACACTGTATTCGATAGCAGATGATAAAATCGGGTTATGTGTCGAATTGGGTGGATTTTGTGCGAATGTTAAGACCCAGTTTGATAAAGCGCAATGTCCGATCACCGCGTCCGCTACTCATACGACTTAATAATTTTCCAATTACACAAAAACCCAAATAAACTGAAAATGTTGACTTCAACGCCATGTCGCGGGAAAATGGCTGGGAGCAGCCTGTATGCATCACCTTAAAGTAAAGATATGATCTTAAAAACTAGTATTTGAAGAAATACTTGTGAAAAAGTTGGAACTTTGACCTCCATTATTTACGTAACTAGTAGGTTCCTAGGTATGGTCTAGAACAAAAACCGGCGAAGTGCTAGTCGGACTAGAGCGCGAAGGGTTCCGTACCATTACCAACATTAGACAAAACGGCAAAAAAATCCCGTTTGTTGAATGAGATATTTATTTTATTCTAAAAACAAAAAACACAACAACAAAAAAACTGAAAAAAAAGAAACAGCAACAAAAAACAGAACTTTTACAGAGCTGTTGTGATATTTATTTTGTTCTGTTAAAAATAGAATAAAATAAATATCTATTATAATAATGTAATCAATCAATCAATCAAATCTAATCAATCTCTAATCTATGAATTTTTATTATTATGTATTTTACGCAATTAATTTATAAGTAGAAGTGTGTAGTAGTGTGTAGTAGTAGTTGTAGTATTTATATATTAATTTTTATTTTTTTAATTTATTTTTTTATGTATTTATGTAATACATCATCAGCGAAAATTTAACTGTCTCGCTATAATGGTTCATGAGATACAGCCTGGTGACAGACAGACGGATAGTGGAGTCTTAGTAATAGGGTCCCGTTTTTACCCTTTGGGTACGGAACCCTAAAAAATATCGCAATGACGGGGAGAACAAGTGCATTTCGGCTTCGTTAAGGGTCTATTTACACCCTTTATTTGGACATGAAACTGATTTTTAATTCGTTCGTTGACCCCAAAAATATAAAGGTCTGCGGAGATTTGCTACATTTTTAGGGTTCCCTACCTGAAAAGGTAAAAAAAGGAACCCTTATAAGATCACTTTTTAATTTAGATACCTCTATTCACGTTGTTTATTAATTTATTAGCTTAGTACTTGTAAATGGCGGCCATTACAGACATCGGTGAAGTTGAAGGTAAATACCGTGAGGAAACCTAGATTCATAATAATTATTAAAAGTCTGAAATCGCCAACCCGGCTTGAGCAAGCGTGGTGATCAATGCCTTCTCTATATGAGAAGACGTTGCTGCCCAGCAGTGGGACAGTAATAGACTTGTATTATTTATAGGGAATTTATGTTATAAAATTAATAACTAATTAAAAAGAAAAAGAAAAAAAAAAGTAATTTTATAAGTAATTTATGCTCTTCTGGTTCTGCTCTAGTGATCGCAAGAGCGACTGATTAGAATTAGGTCCTAGGTTCGATTCCTGGGTCAGACGAGGTGTATTTGTGCCCGATTGATGGCAAAAGGCTCACCCGCTAGTACTTGGGACTAAAGCATAACTGGTGAAGTGTTGTACTATTAAGTAAACCTCTGCATAACCCATCGACGATTACTGGCGTTATTACTATTGCTCTTGAAACAGTGAAGGATAACATCTTGAGGAATGTGGCATATCCTAGAACCGAAAATTCGAAGGAATATCGCACTCCACACCCGATTCTGACAGGTAGGATGCCAGCATTCCGGCAGTGAAAACGTTGTAAGCTGTTAACGTTACAAAATGCATTATGATTCCGTTTTCAAATTACATTTTTGTATTTATCAGCACTACGTCGTTTTTACAATGATATGATTAAGCTCCTGTAGCGGCATTACAAAAAGTACTACAGCGCCATTTATAGTATAAAAAAATCTATGATAAAAAGAACTCACATCAAACTTCTGAATCAAAAAGTTATCCTAGAAACTACCATCATCACACACGTCTGGTCGGAGAATTCTTCTTTTTCTATAGGAGATGAAGAGCTTTAAAACCCGTTCTTCATATCCATCTCCCTTTGGAACAATCCAAGTTGGTAAACATATCATTTCAGTTCTCATAACACAAGCTTTTGTTAACAAAAAATATCTCAATTTAATTTACAGCGTACACGAAGTCATTGACGCACCTTATATCTCACTCAGTCATCGATGTGTTATTATCATAATTATAAAAATGAAACAGCCGTACATTAAGTCTTATCGTTCAGATAAACACGAACCTATATAATATATCGAAGTAATACACACAGCTCCTAGTTCAATTCATCAGACCACCATGGAACATACCAAGTTTGAAGGTGATCTTGAAAATATAAGTCCAGCCCAGTTAGAATTTATCAAAAATGTGATCGAACAAGAAGGGTTCAAAGACAGCAAAGTGACCTTCGAAGCTGTTGGAGCTGATGGAGACAACTATGCAGCCAGCGTGAAAAGAATCGTCGTTGAAGGAGAAGATGGTAAATTGTCGATCATCGCGAAACTAGCGCCTTCACATGAAATGGTCCGGAAGAACTTACACTCTTCTCTTATGTTCAATAATGAGCACCTGATATACACAGAGATCCTGCCAAAGTTTTCGGCACTACAGAAACAAGCCGAGGTAGCAGAAGAAGACTTGCTGAAGTTTCCAAAATACTACGGATCGAATGTTGAAGCACCTAATGAAGTTGTCTTACTAGAAGACTTAAAAGACTACGGTTTTACCATGCTTGACAGATTTACTCCCCTTTCGGATGAGTTTGTGAAAAGTGTACTGAGAAATTTAGCCATATTCCATTCTCTCTCATATGTGTTGAAGAGCAAGGAACCCGATACATACGATTATTACAAGGATAATTTGCAGGATATGTGGGGAACCTTGGGTAAAGGAACTCCTGAAGAGCTTGCTTATTACAAAATAATCGAGTCAATGTCTCTAAGTTTGCTCGAAGACCCAGAGCATCAGAATGTAATGAAAAACAAAGTCAGTACCGCAGTTGTCACAGCAACTAAAATGAACAAATTCGAAAATGGCAGCCGTTACGCTGTGATTCAACATGGAGATTGTTGGACCAACAATGTAATGTTCAAGTCTGATGTAAGTACAGTATGTTAGTATATTAAATATTGTATTATGTTTACAAATTTAGCTTTAAGAAGAGAAGAGAAGAAAGGTGAAGAAGGTATTAAGAGATGGTTTCTTCCAAAATGCGCCGCAGAACTCGGTTTTCCGTCTTGCGCAGCCAACTGCCACAGCCACCTTTCGGTCTTCAGTCCATTCATCTAGGTGGCGTCTTACGCTATGTTTATCAATCCAAGGTCTTCTGTTTAGGAGTCGTCTGCTCCTCTAGTTATCGGTCCTTCAACAAACATGCTAGTTAGCCTACATCCACGTTTGCTTATAATAACCCTACAATCTGTGTTGGTGACATCATTTCGAATATGGTGTAATCAGCGTCACTCGCAATAATTCATAATTAAACTAAATTACAGGAAAATGTTATTTTTTAAAGCTTACTATCTGCAGCGAGCCCACGTATGAACAGATTAGATTAGTTTATGTTGTATTATTAAATAATACCTACCTATACTCACGGTCATATGCATTATCACAGATAGGTAATACGATAGTATAAGCATGGTAACAAAAGAAATCAAGAAAATTAAATCATCATGCCGATTTCAAATTGTAATGAAAATACGACTCGTATTATTTTCTTTACCAAAACATCTAAAACACGTGACAACGCACTGCCTAAGTCTCAGATTATTCAATCATATTTAGACAATGACTCCGATCCTTAGAATCTTTATAACGAAATTAATTCGTTCCACTATGCATATTTTAAGTGACAAAACTAAAGACAGCTCTGTTATCAAAATCTCTTTTCATAACTCATTTCCATTTTGTGCTTCCAGGGGGAGAGTTTGAAACAGTCAATTCTCATCGACTATCAGGTCTGCAAGAACTCCAGTCCAGCTAGCGACATCCTCTACTTGATCTTCAACTGCACCGATCACGACACTAGAGTTAAGCACTTCTACGACTGGTTGGACTATTACCACTCCGAACTGGACAAATCCTTGTCCAACTACGGTCTGAAAGCCAACTACGTTTACCCAAAAGACCAATTGGATGCTGACGTGAAAAGATACGGCAAACTTATCTTCGGTATTGCAGTTATCTCCTCTGGAGTTCTTACATTAAAACCAGAAGAGGCTAGTAAATTAAAAGAAGCATTTGCAACGAATGTCAATGATATAGTCGACATAATGGGAACTTTGCACGAAGATACTTTTGCCCTTTTAAAGAAAAGGCTCACTGGATTGGTTGAAAGTTCTGTTGCCTTCGGTTTGCTGTGATTAGTTGTAGTTTGTTACTTTCAGCTTTAACAAAACCTTAGATATTTATTTGTTGTTCTGACGCCGTTTAAATTATTTCTTTTTTAATAAATGCTATTAGTTTAGATTCTGTATTTTTGATTTGTTTTCTTATCAAATAATATGTCAGTGATGAATATTTTAAACACTGCTTTTATAAGCTTTCACGGTTTATAACAAGACGACATCCCATAAATGACGGTAAAAATTACATTTTCTACAACATTCCAATAATTATGTTCAATAACTTGCTTTACTTCTCGCTAGCCACTGAGGGGTTTGAGACGAACCACTTTCTTAACTTATCAGTGCCTGTGGAAGCCATACAGAGCCATAGTAAAGGCCTATCGTTTAACTGAGACCAGTGTCCGAGGTAGCACTCGGTAGTACTCGATACAAGAGTGGTGCTGACGCCCTTCAACGGATAATTAGTCTGAGTTTTCAGCAAAACGTCACCGGCTCTGGCTGGCGGCTTGCATCCCAAGAAAGTCTGGTTAAGCCAACGATAAACTTATAGGTCGGGCGAGATGACATTAATAAAGAAAAAAACACGTCACCACTCTCCCAGTCATACTCACTCAGAAACCGTCTCAGGTAAGCTCCCAACATAAATAATGTATATTTTAAATATTTGAAGTTCCTACTTCAAAATTACTTCCATAAAAAATAAATCAAGCTTCTGCCATTCGTTCCACTTCTTTAAACTAAAAATAATTTATAAAAATAAAATTTCTCGAAGAGCTGAAACTAATTTAAGAAGGCCAACGTATCTCAGCGGAATGAGATAAAAAATAGTGGAAAATCTTCCCCAAGTTATCGGCATCTCGCCTTTAGAGGTTTAAAGTAAGAATAATTGGCCCGGGCCACTGGCTGCAGACTGCAGACTTGTAATTAGTTAGACCTTGTTGAAAAATTATATACAACTCGATGCTATAGAACAGTGGTTCCCAACCTTTCTTGGACTGGGGACCACTTTGATGTCTTTATTGTTAGCAGGGTCTTAGATGAAGGGCACGCCACAATAGTGGCGGTAAGTCCCCTCTTTGAGGAGTGGCTTGAGAGACGCCACGGCGTCCTCACCTTCCGCCTGACGTAGGTCCTCACCGGACACGGTTGTTTCGGGAGGTTCCTGCACCGAATCGGGCGGGAGGAAACGCCCGGGTGTTTCCATTGCGAGGATCGACCGGAGGACACGGCGGAGCACACGGTGGAGGTGTGCCCCGCGTGGGCGGAGCACCGCCGTGTCCTCGAAGCGGCGATTGGCGGCGGCGACCTCTCGCGTCCGGCCCTGGTGCAAGCCATGGTCCGGAGCGAGACGGAATGGGACGCCGTCACCTCCTTCTGCGAAGCAGTAATGCTAGAGAAGGAGGTGGCGGAACGTGAGAGGGAGAGAACCACACAGCGTCCCGGCCGCCGCGGGAGACGCCCCGGGCGTCAGGGGCCACCACGTGGCCCCCGGCCACCGTAGGCGCGGGCCTGTGGACGGTGGGCTATGGGCTAGCTCGCCGTCCATCCGTCTCGTGACGACAGGCCGTGTCGACGGCGCGTTCGTGTTCCACGCGCGCCTCAAAGATAGTCAGCAAAAGGAAGGGGTCCGCAAGGACCGATGCCTGCCGGGGTTGCGGGACTGTTCGAAAGAGATACCGTGGCCCCGGAACAAAAAGGGCGATGAAGGAACATGGATGGGTTTTAGTCAGTAAAAGTCTGACACTCCCTCCTGCTCCGCAATGCAAAAATTGGAAAATGAGATAAAAATCTTTAGAATCAAGAAAGTGAAGGATGCTTATGAATCATCTTGCAAGACCGAGCGCAGCATGCTCGAAAATTTTAGCATCCACACTTGTATAGATAGATTGTCAATTAATAAGTTTGAGTTTGCATCTTCTGCAAGTTAAAAAGTACGAATAACATTTTAACCTTTTGCGGACCATATTTTAAGCTCCTGCGGATCACCGGTGGTCTGCGGACCATAGATTGGGAACCAATGCTAAAGATGCACTATGGAGAGAAGAATATGTTGGCGGCATGCTATGGAGATGATAATACACCTTCGTGGATTTAGCATAAGTATAGCACAAGCGTGGCATCCAAGGACTAGCTAAAGAAGTGTTCGTCACACGGTGGCGAGATAGGCAGACGCCATTGTCGCCACCGCGGGAATATCCTGGATGAGGCTAGCACAATAACGTAGAGCTTGGCAAAAGCAAAGAGAGTAAGAAGTGGGTGAAGTCGGGATGTGGATGATGCAGTGCGTATCGGTAGATGTTACATGTCTTCAAAATTTTGGTCATGTTTCCTCACGATGTTTTCCTTCATCAGTTGTGAGAACAGTGGTGAACTGGTGATGGAATGAGTTACACACACAAGGTTATCGCGCTATTTTGAGTACGAAGCCACGAGAACAACTAGTCGTAAGTTTGGGTCGTTATTTCGTTGCCTGCTCATATTGGTTGTAAGTTTATCCGTGACCATGTTGCTTGCAACAGCACCGAAATATTGGGAACTCAAAATAAATATTACCTAAACATGGTAAATAAACACATAACAACAAACAAACAGAACATAACAACACAGGTAACATGGTAACATGGTAAATGCCTATGGCATTAAGTCCGCCTCTGTACTTTGTGCTTGAAGTGTTAAATAAATAAATAAATCCCGTTATTATTATTATTATTATTATATAAGCCTTTTATTCCCAAAAAAGTACATTTTAAAATTCGTTACATAATCTCTTAAATAAAGTATTCATTTGGTTCTTAAAACTAATAAATTCATTCGTAATAATTCTACATGCATCATAACAATAATCAAATAAGCAAAAAAATAATGTTTTAAATAAATAGATTGATGTCATAGATTAAAATTAAAATAAACAAAATAAAATTAAAATTAAATAAAATTTGCAAATAAATGAATGTTTATCTTTATCTTTAAAATTAATTTGCTTTGGGTGCCCGTTTAAGGGCGAAGGCCTCCTCCATTTTATTCCATTCCTCTCTATCTTGGGCTATTCTAGTCCAGGTGGGGCCGGCCACGGCAACAATATCGTCGCACCACCGACGCCTGGGTCTGCCTGGAGTGCGTGGTGCATCGCGAGGGTACCAATGGTGAACCCTCTGGCTCCAGCGTTCATCCGTCGCTCTGGCTACGTGTCCTGCCCATCGCCATTTCAACTTGCAAGCTAATTCTACAGCATCTATTATTTTAGTGCATTGCCGTATGTCTTTGCTTCTTTTACGGTCTCGGCGTTTAATTCCCAACATACTCCTCTCCATTGCTCGTTGGAAGGCTTGAAGTTTGTGTGTGACTGCCTTTGTTAGTGTCCAGCTTTGACAACCGTAGAGTAGAGTAGGTAATATAACGGTGTCCATAGCTTTCTTTTTCAAGCGAATCGGAATGCGTGATTTAAATACTTCTTTTAACGACCAATATTTTCTCCATGCACTGTTTATTCTACGATCTACTTCATTTTCTGTCAGTCTATTAAACGAAATGCTTTGCCCAAGATAAACACAGTTGTCTACGTATGCGATTGATGTGCTTTGTATCATCGTAGGTACTCTTATGCTATTGGTTAACAGGCATGTTTTTTTAGCGTTCATATGAAGGCCACATTTTCGGCTCTCCTCATCTAGAGACTTTAGCATGCGCTCAAGATCTGCATGTGTTTCGCTTAACAGAACAATGTCGTCTGCGAAGCGGAGATGGTTGAGAAACTCACCGTTTATTTTTATACCGACATCGCACCAGTTTAGTTGTCTGAAGACATGCTCTAAAACGGCGTTGAATAATAAATAAATCCCGTATTTAGTGTTAATGATAATTTTGACTATTTCTTGTAGCTGCAGTTAGGGAAATCTACATTCGTTTTACCTGTTTCAACAACAAAAACATCAAGGTTCGGAAATTACAATCTTTTTCCCTATTTCATAAGAATTTAAAGTATTCATATCGTAAAAAAATTGTATTACTCATTCATTTGGTAATTACTTTTAAAAAACACTGATAAACGAGCTTATCGGAGCATTGCAATCATAATTAAAGTGTATTTTAAGTACTACACACCCACCAACATCTACCTAGCCTTTTCCTAACTATGTTGGGATCGGCTTCCAGCCTAGCCGGATGCAGCTGGATATTAGTATTTTACGAGGAGCGACTGTCTATCTTAACTCCACAACCCAGTTAGTACCGGATAGTACGATACCCCTTGGTAAGATTGATTGTCAGACTTTCGGGCCACTGACTACCTAACGACTGTCAAATAGCCGTTGTTCACGGCTGTCGATTGTACATCGACAGCCGTGAACAACGGCTTTACGTGCTTTCCGGGGTACGGAGGAAACTCGGTATGTATTGGGTGGTCCCCACCCATTCACAGATGAACCTAGACAAGCACGGCTTATCTTGAAGATCGACCCAAGCGGATGTTATTATTTAGCCACAAGCTCATCCTAAACTAGGACTAAAATACAAATTAAATAAAAGCTTGTAAAAATCAGGTTCTAAAACCGGTATTATCGCACTCTACAGAATTCCCAATTAGCAGGAGCTACGAGTATTATCGAAGTTCTCTGTGGAATCTACTAGGTGTTGTAATTGCCTTTCAGAAGTTCCGACTGTAATAGTAGCGACAGCATATACATACCGGTGTAACGCTGAATAAGCTGCTGACGCTACAATGATTTAGTTGAAGTTGGTTCTTAGTTCTGGTAAAGTGACGTTTGAATCCAAATCTGCATGCACGGTTGCTTTGTCAGTGTTACGATAGGGTTGTTGTACAAGGTGTAGTTTTGCATCCTAGTCAAAATTCAGGAGCGTGTCACAAAAGACATAAATAATCAATTTAAATTACGATACCTGGTCAATAAATAATAAAGCTGCTATTTCAAATTGTTTAACTTTGACAGTATTTCAGAATAACACGAAAGTAATAAACAGAATCACCCTTGCACGACATGTCGCTGTTTTGTGTGAAGGCGCAGTTATAGGGCTAGTAACAGACGGGCTGCGTTTAAATACGGATGGTTTACACTTACTGATTTCCGTAAATAAGAAAAAAAAACTTACCCATTTTATTATTGATTCGGGTCGAGAATCATTAGCATAGATACCTCCTTGAATTTGACCAGCATGCAAAGGGACACCTTGTTTAACTATGTAGTATTTATTACTAAACCAACAACGCAGTCTAGTTGTTAAACTAGACTGCGTTGTTGGTTGGATTTTCAGCAGTTGCGTTTGTGACCACTAGGTCACAAACGCAACTGCTGAGAATGAGGTCCCTGTGTTCGATTTCCAGATCGGACTAAGTGTTATTTGATTTTGCCATCAGGAATTTCTTAGTAGCAGTCTTGATTTGTGCCCTGTTGATGGCAATAGGCTCTGCTGGCGAAATGCGGATGTACTATTAGATACATCTCTGCCTAACCCTTTCGGGATACGGGCCTGACGTGATGGTATGTTTAACTATTTGAGTAACACGTGGGTAAATAATAACAGCCGCTCATCGAGCTTTAGACTAAGCCGTGCTTACTCTGTGGATGGGTGATCACCCATTACATACCGAGTTTTCTCCCCCGGAAAGCACTTTGATAGATTTTTTAACAACAACATGAGCGATTCACGTTCACTTTAGGAGACTACAGACAGTAACTCTTTTGAGAGCAACAGGGTCTTTTCATTACCTTAAGCTTTTGAAGAAGCGATAAGCTATCGATGGTTTTCACGCTCAAGAAACCTACAACAAACTGTAGGTCCTGTGTTAGTAGAAAAATATACTTTATAATAAATTGTTGATCGCTGACTATTCACACTACCGGCGATAATTTGGACAAACAACTAATTTTAATAAGCGTTTATTTAACTGAATTTCAAACCAGTTCCCCCCAACCGATTGACCTGAAACTTTGCACACACCGTTGGTTCTGGTGACAATGCATTTTTATGACAGTCATGACTTGATCATGCAGCCAGGATCACCTGTTCACAAGAGAAATCCTCAAAGGAGCATGGACATAACACTTTGTATACGCGTTCAATGTTGATGAATAATACAAGCTTGTTTGTTTTTAGGATTTATTTATTGGTCGCTATCTCTATTACCTTGAGATGTGCCTCAACAAAAGTAAGACTGTAACAACTGAACAATACTATTTAAGCTATAAACTCAAAGGCAATGGAACGCGTACAACGTATCTTCTTTTATTTCTTGCAATAAATCTGTTCACAGATTTGAAAGAAAGTCATAGTGATGTCACGCTGAAAGTTATTACAGAAGTTTTTATTTTATTTGTTAGGGACAAAAAACAGTTACATGCCAAGCTTAACTAGAGATTCTTAAATTAGCACAATACCAAGAAATACATTTAAACACAATCTATTTCATATTTTATGTTACTACACATTGTTAGGAAACCGGCATGTCCTAGAACCAAAAATTCGAAGACATGTGACATCTACCAATTCCCACTGGGCCCGCGTGGTGGATTATAGCATACGCAAAATACGCGCTTGACGTGGAGTTGCGGACACCAGCCCGTTATACAATATACAATATACTACACATGTAACCCACAACATTGACCACGAATACACAAAAAAGAAAAGAAAAGCAAACAGACATAGTTGTGTGCATCGTAAAAGCCTAGTAAAAGAAAGGGGAAAAAAAGTAATAATATCCTACATAAGAACTTAGTAACTCTATTGCTCTTGCCTTGAAACGATCCGTGGAATGAGTAAATATGTCAAGCTCCATGAAGTGAGCGTTGTACGCATCAACAAGGCGACGAAGAGGCAGGACAAGACGTTCTGTATTATATATTATACTAGAAGAGCACTAGAGCCCAGCGGCTCTTATTCAAGTATACAATTTACTATACAGTCATATCAATTACAAGTGACAATACTTACCTTAGGGTGATCAAGCGCATCATCATATGCCTAGCCTTTTCCCGACTATGTTTGGGTGCGGTTCAAGTCGAACCGGATTCTACTGAATACCAGTATTTTTCATGAACCGACTGCCTACCTGATCTCAACAAACCAGTAAGTATTGGGTAATATGATACCCCTCAGTAAGGCTGGTGAGTCACCTTGCTCGCTACCAACACTACCAATTGCTCTAGCAAACCTGAGAGAAAACAATGAGGATAATAGTTTTTTCTTTGGTCTTTGTGAACTGTTTTTATGTGACTGTTGTGTGTGTTTTGTCGTGAGTGTCGAGTTGCAGTAGTGCGCGTAGCAAAAGACAGAGAAAGAGGGTAGACAGATTTGTCTGCTCCTAACAATTTTATTTCCATCCACCCGCATTCTCCAGTCAACCCGCGACCATGGCGCTTGCAACAACGTCGAAACATCGGGAGCTCAAAATAAAGAACAGTCACGAAAGATATCCCGTAAGCGACAATATAAGTTTGTTTGTAAGTGGTTTCAGCTGAGCTGCAAACAGGTTCATAACCTCAGTAAGTTCCTGCTATTCATAAATACCCGCAAAATACCCGCTAGTTCCAATTGCCCGTTACTTATCTTTTCGAGTTGACTGGCTAACCTTTTTTTTTTTTTTTTTGTATGGGAAATCATCAAATGACTTCTCCCGCTCTGGGCGGAGCAGGAGGGAGTGTCAGACTTTTACTGACTAAAACCCTGACTCTCTTTGAGGCGCGCGTGGAACACGAACGCGCCGTCGACACGGCCTGTCGTCATGAGACGGACGGACAGCGAGCTAGCCCATAGCCCACCGTCCACAGGCACGCGCCTACGGTGGCCGGGGGCCACGTGGTGGCCCCCGACGCCCGGGGCGTCTCCCGCGACGGCCGGGACGCTGTGAGGTTCTCTCCCTCTCACGTTCCGCCACCTCCTTCTCTAGCATTACTGCTTCGCAGAAGGAGGTGACGGCGTCCCATTCCGTCTCGCTCCGGACCATGGCTTGCACCAGGGCCGGACGCGAGAGGTCGCCGCCGCCAATCGACGCTTCGAGGACACGGCGGTGCTCCGTGGGCGGGGCACACCTCCACCGTGTGCTCCACCGTGTCCTCCGGTCGATCCGAAACACCCGGGCGTTTCCTCCCGCCCGATTCGGTGCAGGAACCTCCCGAAAACACCGTGTCCGGTGAGGACCTGCGTCAGGCGGAAGGTGAGGACGCCGTGGCGTCTCTCAAGCCACTCCTCAAAGAGGGAACTTATCGCCACTATCGTGGCGTGCCCTGCACGGGGTTGCGACAGTCGCTCTCTCCATGTCGCCATGAGATCCCGCCGGAAGTCTGTCCGGTGAGCGACAATTTGTCGCGGCAGCGGAGTTTCCCCCCGGCGTAGCGCCTTCGCCTCCAGATCCCATGGCGGCAATCCGGCTAGGAGGCTCGCTGCCTCGCGGGAGATCGTGCGGTACCCCCGGGCCAGCCTTACGGCTACCACCTTTTGGGGCGCGTTCAGGTAGTGGGCGGCTCGCCGCCTCAATGAACGCGCCCACACCAGGGCCCCGTAAAGGGCCATAGACCGCACGACTCCCGCGTAGAGTCTCCGGCAGGAGGCGTTCGGCCCCTCGACGGTGGGCAGGACCCGCCTGAAGGCAGCCCCAGTCCGTTCCAGTTTGGGGGCCAAACGTCGGAAGTGCTCCACGAAGTTCCACCAGCTGTCGAGGACGAGTCCTAGGTACTTCAAAGTCAACTCGACACCGAACCTAACCTGCCTAACTGCGACTGGCTAACCTGCCTAATGGCCGAATACTAAAACGTCACACAAAATTTAAGTAGCACTTTTATTTAATAGATAGGTACTCAAAGTGACATTTGGCTACACGAAATTTAAAGTTTGGGAGCTGCTCAAATGTTAAGCAGCCCTTAAATTTTGAGTGACGTTTCAGTATTCGGGGGTTATTGTACTAAGTATAACTTCTGAGACACCACTTTACAGTGTATTAATATGGGCCAATATGGCGTCAGAAAAAGTTTTACGACGCATAACGTTTTTATAGTCATGATAATACTTCAATACCCATATGCTTTGATGTGTATCTGTGTGTTGCAAATTGAGGGTCAGAGTTGATAAAAGATATTAGGCACATCAGTGAAGCCTCAGTGGTAACGTCCCGGAAACCTTTGCCTTGTGAAAATAAAAATTGTCAGGAAACCAGTATGATCTTTAGGTTAACCGATATCATACCCGACATTCTTCCGTGCCCCAGAAAGCACGTTAAGTAGCTGGTCCCGGCGGTCATTTATGGATCTTTGGGAGTCGTTACAGGTAGTCAGTGGCCTGACAGTTAAGACTGGTAGTCACACTTTGAACAAGTCTTGGAAACCCCAAAAGCTAAAGCAAAACCTATGGTGTGGTGTGGTGGCTCTTAACAAGCCAAGAGCCTGCTGGTTGAGGGCAATTGGCTCGCTTCTACACTCTTGGTACATAACTGGCGAAATATGGTGCCACCATAGGTTTTCCTTTAGCTTTTGGGGTTTACAAGGCGATGTTGCATTTCAAATAAATAACTCACGCAAATAGTTCAACTATTCATAACTCACTCTATTCAAACTAAAACATTCATTCAAAAACTCTGAAATACAATTTCTGGACCCAAATCTCAGTGCTATTTGAGTGCATGGTGCGCCTGAAATCCGTGAATTCCGTATATCGGTACGGATCCGGTTCAGTGGGCAGTTGTCAAGAATTACTTCCGCACACATGTTCCGCTCCCTGGCGACACCTACATCCGGTTGTTTTGGAAATGCATTTGAATTCTCGTTCCAATTCCTGTATCAATTAGTTGTATTTCGTTTGTTTTTTGTCTATGATATAACTTTACTGTACTAATATTTACAGGGTGTTTGAAATGTTTCAGGGGCAGAAAGTTTGAAATGCTACAGATACATATACCTCTTCCCCCCGGACCGCCGAAAGGTGCAGACGTATCAGAACTGCTATTAACTGTTAAAAAAAATATTAAAACAATTTTTAAATTATTTAATTCATCAACAAAAATAGGAGTGCATAAATACCGAGGAGCTAGAAAAACGGCAATCCGAGTCACGTCGGCGTTAGTAACTCCTTCGTTCGTGCTCGCCTGGTACCTGACCGCTAGCTACGCAGGACTCGCCCTACAGACCGTAAGAACCCAATTCTTTACTTATAACGGCGTGGGCGCACCACCTCTACCAGCGACCACGCCCTCGGTGACCTAATTGGAGAATTAGGCCAGCGGAAACTCCGCCCACCAGTATCTTGGGAGGCTTCCAGCTCCTCCTGCGTCGCAGGCGCATTGGTTGCTGTAACAAGTACTTCCCCGCCCGGCTTACTTCGGTACACTTCTGGTAACCTGGTAGTGATGGACTCTTCAATGAATAAATCAGCTTCGGAAACAGATATCAACGTGTTGGGAACCGATAAAACACCGCCTAACTTTGTGTATCGACGGACTAAGCGAAACAGGGAAGAAATATCAGTAGGCCTGCAGTTAGATGAATTTAAGGAAGAGATGAGAAAAATGATGTCACTTTTCACGGAAAAACGTGAAAAAGAGTTGCACGAGATTAAAATTACTTTAAGTGAAATTCAACAGTCTAACATTAATATAGACAGCTCCATTTCATTTTTGTCTGGGCAATTTGAAGAGCTTAAAAAGAAAGTAAATTTTCTAGAGAACCAAGAGAAGGAAAATAAGCAGTATATCACCATTCTAGAGGATAAAATCGAGGATATGCAGGTGGGCTGTCGTAAAACAAATTTTGTAATAAAAAATGTACCAAAAAAAGCCAACGAATCTAAAGAAGACCTCATAGAAATGGTTATGTGTCTTTCTAATAGAGTGGACTGTAAAATCGGAAAATACGACGTCAAGGATATCTATAGAGTACGAGGCAAGAATAATGAGAGCCAGAATATGCCAATAGTTGTGGAGAGCAGTTCTACTCTTCTGAAAACACAAATACTTAAAATGGGAAAGGCTTTCAACATAAAGCATAAAACGAAACTATGCGCTAAACATCTAGGCTTTAAAGTTCAAGAGGACACTCCCATCTTTGTAGCTGAGCATTTGACCCCCAAAGCGTCCCGTCTACATTTTCTTGCTCGTGATCTATCCAAATCTGGTGCATACAAGTTCTGCTGGACTGCATATGGCAAAGTTTATCTTAAAAAAGATGAACAATCACCTACTATTATGATTAAATCTGAAGCCCAGGTACATCAACTTACGCAAGGAAAATGACTAGTGATACGTTTCTCACGTCACATAGTGAACTGTCAACCGCGAACCTGTTATTTGGTATTATTATTTACGGATTGTTTTAGAACATTTAACTTATTTCATAATTGTCCTATACCTTTAAGTTATTTTGCATGCTACTGCTTTGTAAACCTATTCACACAATTACATACACAAACATTTATACAAATTCATACTCCAAATCTCTTCCACACACTCTCCAATCACAAACTATACATAAATTACAATTTAAATAACCAAAAATATATATTATCCAGTACTAGCAACAGCACCGTAAAGGGCTTATTTGTTAGACATTATCATTCTACAAGCAACATATTTCTTTATGCTACTATTACTAAGACTTATCTCAATTTATTACTACATAATTTTTACCCTTATCTAGAAATGACATTATTTCAACTTGTTAATACATTATGAGTGATGATTTAAAAACACTCGCTGACATAGACAACATCAAAATTGCACGATCTGTTGACTGTGACCCGGCTGACTTTACCAAACACATAAAGATAAATACTAACGATTTGACAATATTTTCCCAAAATATAAGGAGCATTTATTGTAATTTTGACAATTTCATAGCAACTATATCCACTTTTTCATTTGAAACGGACATCATAATATTCACTGAGTGTAGATTAAATGATGAAAAATCTATCCCGCAACTTATAAACTACACTTCCCATTTTACAACACGGCACTTAAATCAGAATGACGGGGTAGTGGTCTACATCAAAAACTCTCTTATGCCCAAAGTTAAGGAAATAAATTTGGTGCAGGCATCTTGCCTACAATTGGACATTCTTAATAATATTATTCTGTGTATTTACCGTTCCCCATCGCATACAAATAATGACAGTTTTATAGAATCACTCAGTACAGAACTCAATGCTCTAAGTACGCAGAAAAGTATTATTATAGCGGGTGATATAAATATTAATATTAAACCCAAAGATACAGAACAATCCTATGAGCGTAAAAATAGAGTTAATTATCTTACTATGTTATCAACTTATGGCATATTACCGGGCCATATACTTCCCACGCGAGGAATAAACTGCTTGGATCATTTTATGCTCAAGATCAATAACAACAAGAAATCAGCTTTTGTTGGTGTACTACACACTACAATTACTGACCACTACACAACATTCTTAGCTCTATCTAAAATAAAAATTAAACAAGTTGCACCAAAAACTAAAACTAGTCTTAATTATGAAGGTGCGCTGAAACATTTACAGGAAAACAAAATAGCAGAACTACTCTTTTGCAACGATCCGATTGAACTTATTAATATTTTCATACAAAAACTAACTAACTCTATAAATAATAATACTACCACTGTAACAATTCCTAACAAAAAACGAATAATTAAGCCGTGGATAAATCAAGGTATATTAAAATGTATAAACAATCGTAATAAAAAGCAAAAAACGCTTAAAAGGGATCCTAGCAATGAAATTTTAAAAATTACATTTAATAGGTACAGAAATTATTGCAATAACCTCATAAAAAAATTGAAAAGGAAATATCAAAAGGAATTATTAGCCAACTCTGTAACAAACAATAAATTACTGTGGAAAAATATAAAAAATGTTACCTATTCTTATAAAACTAAAACCGAAAATTCGGAATTATTAAACCTAATGCCATCCCCTACCGAGTCAGTTAATCATGTAAACGATTTTTTCGTTAACATTGGTAAGCAACTGGCCCAGCAAATTCAACCCGACTTAGACCCTGACCCCCAACACCCAATTAGAAATCAATCTTCCGTATCTCATTCTTTTGTACTCCACGATACTGACTGTGATGAAGTAGATAGAATTCTAATGAGCTTAAAAACTGATAGTGCCCCCGGCTGGGATAAGGTAACTACAAAATTTCTTAAATATATAAAAATGGTAGCTGTTCCAATCTTAACTCATCTGACTAACCTGTGCTTTAATAAAGGCGTCTTTCCGGAAGAACTAAAAAGATCCATTATTACACCTGTACACAAGGGAGGGAACAGAGACGATGTCAACAACTATAGACCAATATCAGTCCTACCGGCAATTTCCAAAATTGTGGAAAAACTAGTAAATAATAGGCTCATTAGCTACCTAAGTAAATACGACTTACTGTCGCCTACACAATTTGGGTTCAGACAAGGTGTATCAACCGAGGATGCAGTAACCGCCCTAACATCGCTAGTAGCTGATACTATGGATAGTGGCAACAAATGTGTTACTGTCTTCTTGGACCTGAAAAAAGCGTTTGACACCGTCTCTGTTCCAACCCTGGTGAGTAAATTAGAAAAATACGGAATAAGAGGAACCCCACTTGCTCTTTTCAAAAACTATCTATGTAATAGGAGGCAGAGCGTTAGGATTGGAAAGTATACCAGTGACTACGCGGATGTCACTTACGGCGTACCGCAAGGAAGCGTATTGGGTCCAACTTTATTCTTAATTTATATCAACGATCTCTGCAATTTAAATATCAAAAACGCCAAAATTTTCTCTTACGCCGATGATACGGCTATTGTCTTTTCTGGTGCTTCTTGGGAAGATGTTGAGTACACAGCTGAAATAGGGATGGCTAGGATAGCCAAATGGTTAAAAAAAAATTTACTTACCCTGAATACCTGTAAAACTAATTTTGTGTGTTTCAGTATTAGTGCACGGACTGAACCGACGGATGATTTTAAAATTAAAATACACGATTGTGAGGACTTCAAGAATAAAAATTGTAATTGCCCAAAAATTAATAAAGTAAAACAAACCAAATATTTAGGGGTAGTAGTAGACCAGAGATTATCTTGGTATCCCCATATCGAACAAGTTGCTAACAGGGTTAGAAAACTGTGCTGGTTATTTAGTACACTGAGACATATTGTGCCAAAAAATATAATTAGTCGTAATAACACTTCTAGAAATCTCCTTAATGAGATATACGTCGCTTTGGCTCAGTCTGTCTTAGTGTACTGTATTCCTAACTGGGGAGGATCAGCAAAAACTAAATTCTTAGAAGTAGAGCGTGCACAACGTGCCCTGATAAAAATTATGTATTATAAGAAGATGAGATATCCCACAGATAGTCTTTATAACATAAGCGAATTACTCTCAGTAAGAAAACTATACATAGTTCAAACTATATTAAAGAAACACAAGACCCTACCTTACGATGCATCTAAACTAGCAAAACGAAGAAAGCATGCTGTTGCAGAAGTCCCCCAAACAAAAACTTTGGTTGCCTCTATGCAATTTAATACACGGTCTGCTCGGTTATATAATAGAATAAATAAAGAAATATGTATATATAAAAACCATTATTATGAATGCAAAAAAAATATACTGAAATGGATCAAACTACTTACTTATAATGAAACCGAAGAGCTCCTGAAACCCACGACATAACCTATATTCTCACACAGGCACACAAAACACACACATACACGCGCACACACACACACACTCACTCACACACACAAAACTATACATAAGCCAATTGTCTACTTACTTAAGATAAAATAATGTTATTAATATTTTTCTTTTCTTTTCTTTTTTTGTTATGGAAGAGCGGAGTCTTCTAATACAGGCATTGTTTGCTTAAAAGAAGGCTCCAATCACAAACTAAGTGCTGTAATCTTTTTAAAGAAATAAACTATTTTGATTTGATTTTTTGATTTTGATATTTTTTAACGCACGGGACCTGTCAATGTGGCTACACTTGGGGGACGCCTATATCCAGCAGTGGACGTCTTTCGGCTGAAATGATGATTATGATAATGACATATTTTGGGTCAGCATGATTCCTTGATCAAACGTGCCTGTTTTTGAAATTGAACAATTTCTAGTACGTAAAATGTGAGAAAAATCAAATAAATGGACTGGAATAGACTGTGTCAAGTGTTGATATGAGAAGAAAGGAGGTGTCTGCTGAGATGACGAATAACATAGAAAATATGGAAGAAACATACATGCTGCACCGACCTAAAATAAATTGGTATTAAGACAGGAGAATGATAATGATACGAGGTCACCGTTAAGGTATTTTTAGGGTTCCATACGCAAAGGGTAAAAACGGGACCCTATTACTAAAACTCCACTGTCCGTCTGTAAGTCTGTCTGTCTGTCTGTCAGGCACCAGGTTTGCTATATGTGAATGGTGAAACTAAAAAGGTTATAATATAGTGTCTAATGTTGTATAGATAATGAATGGCCCTTCAAGCGCGAGTCCAACTCCCACTAGGCCGATTTTTTTTACTATGCCGCTACAGCCCCATTCATGACCTCAGTCGATGTCACTTGTGACAAGCGACAAGTGAGCCGCTTCGCCACTGCAGCCACCAAGCCACTACTCGTGGCATGTCAACAACTTGCTTCATTCGTATTCTCCACAGCCGCTTTTGCAACACGTGTGTAACTTGAGCTTTTACCTCTTGGCCAAGAGCTTAGTCACTAAGTGATTTTAGTACTTCGTTTAAGTTTTAGGCCTGGACTCTACTAAAACAGAGACGAGATGAGACGAGCGTTCATTAATACCTCTCGTCTCCGCTTAGTTTTAGTGGAAACGGTTGAGCAGGAGGAGAGATGTCTCATATTTGTTGAACCAAGCAGGCAACAGCGCACTCTAGAGACGAGAAGAGTGTGTCCGTGAGTGGCGTGCGGCGGTTGCTAAAGGTCTAAGGCCTGAATTCTTGTCGCGCTGATGGTCGGTCGCGTACGGTCGGTCGTGACGTCAGCGAGAACAAAATACGGCTTTCGGTCGCCGCTGACGTCAGCGTCGCAGTAGGGTGTTATATAGATATAGAACACGATGTATACTCGTACGCGCCCGACCGTGCGCGACTGACCGTTATCACGACAAGAATTCAGGCCTAAGCGTCCACCTGTCCGCATCGGACGCATCGCATCAAACGGATCGTAGTAGTCTTTGTTTAGAAAGTCACACAAGTGCGTCCACCTGTCCGCATCGTACGCAATCGGAATCTATTCAATAATACTACGATCCGTTTGATACGATATGTCCGATGCGTACGATACGGACAGGTGGACGCTTATCTTAAACTGAGCGTGAGTAGCCTATACAGTCAAATGCACCAATATGTAAACACTTAACAATTTTTAAAGGTGTTTTTCTTGTACTGCTCTGATTTAAATTTAATGTTGTTACGAACATAGTATTTTGGAATTCATATTTTTATGAAAAAGATCCAATCTCCAAATTACAATCGTTATTTCTTGCGAAAATTGCTTTTATATTTAGGAAAGACCCGTATCCACTGAAGCTGTGCGTAGATGCATACTAGCTCTTAAGCAACACCTCTTCTCTCCGGTTCAACATCTCCACTTTGGTGGACTCAGGGCCTTACACGTGTTTTAGACAATTTTTACATATTTTCCTTATGTATCAATTTTCCTTGTTTTTTTTTACCTGGGTGATTCAAATGAGTCGACAGCATTCTCGCTGTTATCTAAATGATAATATTATATGTATGTCAATCATGATAATTACCTAATTACAGCTAATATCAACAGAATTTCAGATAGTGACAGAGTACTGCAAAATCATTTTTCTAATAAATACCAATAGGTCATCAATATTAGGCACTTTTAGTTATCTTCGTACCCCGGTTTTCTCAAAAGGGATAAGTAGATATTTATGTTACAGACTGTAAATAATTGTTTTGGGATAAATTCAGGATTAATAAGTTCTTGAGGTAGTCAAACCCTCTGTTTTATGTCTAATATCGTCAATTGAAGTCGATTAAATTAATGAATTAAGTAGTCAATTCAATTAAACTTATGATTATGTCTGATTCCTTTTCATGCATCAAAGAACTTTGTTCTCGTGGGATCTTTTTTGTACTCCGCGTGAGCCCACAAAAACGAGTCTAAACTGATATTATCAACAGGTAAAATTGTGTGGATTTCGGACACTAGATTTTGACAGGAACCTTCTAGTTACAGAGATAGGCCAAAGTTCTTACTTTTTCACATTTTTTAAATTGTTTTTAATGTAATAATTTTACTACAAATACCTTCACGATCCCTGTACTACTGAATGCATTCACCAGCATAATGTTCGAGTGCGTTACATTGAGTTTTACAGTAAAACGTCATTTTCACACAAAAAAAAAGTCTTCCCAGCAATATTTTTTCGCTAAAATGATTTCATTCATGTACGGTCGAACAAGCTATTTGGTATACAGTTTAACCAACAAATTACATTGTAAAATGTAAACCAAATAGCATGTTCGACCGTACGTACAAAATACTTGGTTGACGGCTTTGTAAAGGGTCCGTTTACACCTTGTTATAAACTACCACTACACAATATTTCTAAAGGAAAAACAATTTCCACTTCGAAGCTGGAACAACTTCCACTGACCTTTACCGCCAGCTAAAATAAACTTGGCTATCTATTTCTGGTCAAGCGAGAGTGTCGGTAGAGTTGAATGGAAACCTAAATATAGGGCCCTGAATTGTTTAGGAGCTATTCTAGACTATTTTGTAGCAGGTTCAATGGCAGTAAGGGTAGTCGCATCAGAGCAGTCTGGGAAGGCAGTGTATCTATTATAGTTAGTTTTGGTTTAGCCGATTCCACCTTACCTCGTGTGTTGAGTGGTTGCAAGCACGACTGCAAAGCATGAGGGCCTGGGCTCGATTCCAGGATCGGGCAAAGTGTTTTTGATTTTTCCATCAGGTATTTCTCCTTTTGAGAGGCCTTTCAACGCTGCACTTTCCGTCTTGGTAGATGTCACCTGCCATATTTTTCGGCATGCAAATAATCAACGACGTGTTCATAAATATTGTTTGTTTTCATTTTACATCAAAGTATTTATTGCAGTCGCTATAGCAATGTCTTATCATTGATAACATTATCACTGGTGCACTACGTGGTTGACGTCAAGATGATAGGACATTCCTAATACAATAATCATGATATAATCGTAAACGATGTTACTGATAACCCCCCTTCCTCCCTCGATGTCTCAAGGCCACAAATAACGTATTTTTAATATTTAATGTGATATAATTTAAATGATCGAACTGTTAAATTTTTCAAATATCGAGTCCTTGAAGGATATTTGTAACGCATTTTGGGTCCTAAATGCATTACAAATATCCTTCAAAAACTCGGAGTGAGACATATAAGGTGTAAACAAACTCTTCACGAAGTCGTTATCCAAGCACTCTGTCCATCAAACTAAGTAACTCTAAAAATTATTTCTGGGAAGGGAAGCGTTTTTTTTTTTTAATACATTTTACGGTAGGACTCAATGTGACGCACTCAAAACATAGTGTAGGTGGATTCATTGAGTAGTACAGGGGTAACGGAGGAATTTAAAGTAAATTTATAACATTAAAAACTTGTTTTTTTAAATCTTGGAACTCTGACCCCAACCAATACCTCCGTAACTAGGAGGTTCTCAAGTATAGCTAGACCAAAAATTGAAATGATGGGGAGAATCTTCGTTAAGGGTATTTTTGTATCCATTGTAAGTGTGTTACGTTGACAAGCCATCGCTCAGAAGGTCTACCTGATAAACAAGGCATTTAATACACATCTACAATACCAGGGCATCACAGGAGCATATTACCCTACGATTTACTCTAGGATTCTGATGATAGAAATACATGAAAGCGAAATAAGGCTCATAAATGGTGGTATTCTCAAGATCAGCTCTTTAATAAAAACTGCTACTATTATTTTATAAAACACTAGCACTTCGCCCGCGACTTCGCCCGCGACTTCGTCCGCGAAAATTGTGATAGCGCGACTAATTTGCATGATATCAATATAATTTATAGCCTATGTTACTCGGTAAAGATGTAGCTTAATGCTCTCGACTCTCTCTGCTCGATGTAGCTCTAATGGTGAAAGAATTTTAAAAATCGTTTAGGGAGTTCTTGAGTTAAATCGTAACAAACAAACAAAAAACCAAATCTTTCCACTTTACAATATTAGTTTAGACAATTCCTAAGAGATGTCAAAAGGTCACCGAAAGTTTTGCACAACCAGCATCAGGGAGCAACAACTAGCAAGATATAGTCATAAATCTTCAAGTGCTGAAGTTGAACCACTTAGGACAACTTCAAAGACACCCCGAGTTTACGAAGTTCGCTCTAAAGCAATTTCCTGAATAAATTATAAGTTTAAAATGGCCGTTACAAACATTTACATAAGAATGAGTGAAACACTATTATACTATGTAAAATTGTTTTAAATTTCAAAGTGGATTTGTAGGGAGGGTAAGACAAAGATGAGTTTACTTTTTATCTTTAAGTTGAGATGTAAAAGATAAAGCTAAAAACGCAAGTTTTTGTATCTGAAGGTTAATCTTTTAAAAGCAGCTTTAAAAGTTCTAACAGATTCTTCAGATCTCATAGGGCGCCGGTGATGTTCTCATGTAAAACGAATTAATCAACTCACTATTAATTTAAGTAGTGTTGTATCGTGGCTAAATTATAACAGCCGCTCGGGTCGATCTTCAGGTTAAGGCGCTCTTGAATAGGTTGATCTGTGGATGGGTGACCACCCATTGCTTACCGAGTTTCTTCCATGCCTCGGTATGTACGTTAAGCCGTTGGTATCGGCTGTTTGTAGATCTTTGAGGAGTTCTCTCGTGAGGAGGCGATCACGGCGGCAGGATCAAATCATGTCTGTCATAAAAATATTATCATCAAAACAAAAGGTGTTTGCAAAATTTCAGCTCAATCGGTTGGGGGAACTAGTTTGATTCAGTTGTATGAGTTGACTAATACATACTAACACAAGGCAAGTTAAATCAAAGCTTATTATAATAACAGCCCCATAGCCCTGTATATAGAATCAACTAGAATATTTAACTTAATCCGAACATTTGGCGAAGTTCTAAATAATTCATGAGTAAAATTGGCAATGCAGCATGAAATGAAAAAAAATACGATGAAAACTAAAAAAATTCTGTCAGCCAGTTAAAAACTTTGACGGGCAATCGTGTGGAGTATTGAAAAAAATCAAATGAAAAATGTATGAATATAAAATTCAAATAGAGAACGGCTTTTGTTTAGGAATATGTTAACGAACGTCATATTTTATGATGTCAGTATAAAAAGAGAGCCGTTATTTATCATGTTAGGGGATTTTGATGATGTTAGCGAATAAACAAGTTGTATATAATTTACGCAGAATGATAGAGTACTCTTTATTATGTTCGGCATACAAATGCAGTAATAGAATAACGCCTTTAATTCCAAAGGGTAAGGCAGACGTTCTGGGACAAGCCCGCCACACTATTCCTAAACCCTTTAGAAAAGCGCCGAGACAATGACAGTCTCAGAGAAACCCTGTCCCGCCCCCCCCCGCTGCCCTGTCTTGGATCCCGCAACGAAATTAATCAGAAAAGGATAGCGGAGCAGTAGGAAAAACAAAACTTCCAGTTCCCTCCATATCAGCAGCAGATAGAACAAAACAAAGCCAATAGGCACAAAGGGATGTTTACAACTGGGATAAGCCCAATTGCCTAGAACCACGGATAAATATTATCATTAATATTAAGATGTACCTATTGTACACCCACTTTAGCCAGTGTATCCCATCTAATAGGGGGCGTGCCTATTGCCATAAATAGCGCACAAAACCAGACTTGGTGTCTATGGTGTAGTGGTCACCAGTGCAGTAGCACTTCCTGATTCTTGTAGCAGTAGCTTGAGGACTTGAGTTCGATTACCAGGTCGGACAAAGTTGTTATTAGGGTTTTCCACCAGTAGCTTTTCAATAACATTCCGAGGTCTTTCTTACTTTCTTTCTTTTAGTACAAAAGTGCCTTTTTTTAGCCTCCAAAGTTTTTAAAACAGAAAGCTTGTATTTCCCTTCTATTCCCAAGTTACAGCCAACTCAATTTCCCTCCCGATAGCATAAAGCAAACAGGATAGTTATTATTAATCAGTTAGTAGTTTGCTGTTTCAATACAGTTACCAACTATATCAGGCGAGTTCCCGGGAATATGACGGCAAAATTTTAACTTTGTTCCCAGTAATTCGTTTACACAGAAATTGATTTTGAAAACAAACGTAACTTTCGCTGCAGTTTGTTTTGCGTATGTGGAGGTTGATTTCCTTTAATAAAGTAAAGGAAAATGGCGCTGGTGAAAAAATGCATTTAAAAATACATATCGTAGGGATCTAGTGATCACGTTGTTTCCCTCGGCCACCGTAGGCGCGGGCCTGTGGACGGTGACCTATGGGCTAGCTCGCCGTCCGTCCGTCCCATGACGACAGGCCGTGTCGACGGCGCGATCGCGTTCCACGCGCGCCTCTAAGAGATGTCAGCAAAAGGAAGGGGTCCGCAAGGGCCGATGCCTGCCGGGGCTCCGGGTGTTCGAAAGAGATACTGTGGCCCCGGAACATAAAGGGCGATGAAGGAACATGGATGGGTTTTAGTCAGTAAAAGTCTGACACTTCCTCCTGCTCCACACAGAGCGGGAGGAGTCATTTGATGATGAAGGGATCTTTTCGGTGCGTTTCAAGCTTGACAGACAATTTTTTTAAGTATTAGTGCACCTCTGATTTTTCGGATTCATGTGCGTATTGTTTTACTGATGTGTATTACTAGCTTCGGTGAAGGACAACATCGTGAGGAAACTAAATATGTCTGAGAGATGTTTCTCGACGGCTTGTCTCTGACACCAGGTTAAGTTAGGTTAACTTTAACATTAACTAACTTTTGCATTTGACTTTACTACTTATCAATCAATACTTAAGTGTATTCATCCTTATGCTCCGAAAACCGTTTTGCGCTATTATTTTTAAAATATCAGCTGTTTCGTACTAAAGTGCAATACCAGTGTCCACATGTAAGTGTAGAAAAGTTGTTTTTTATGGATGGATAAAAATAATATTTTAAATCAACCTTATAGACACATACATCATACGTGGAAATTGGAACTTGAATTCCATCATCGGCGCGAATCTCTGGAGCATAAATATCTGTGACGTCATCCGGCCATCTTTAGAGCGCGCCCGTCCACACGAAAACTCACTACGTTGCATATTCTACACGCCGTTGTTCAGGGGACCTATTGTGGAAACTACTCGAAATAGGTGGGCTCGATATGTGAGTGAAGAAAATTGAACATTATGAAGCACAACATAAAGGAGATAGTGTATTACTAGGTTGAACAGTTGAACTTTAATCCTTCAAAATTAAGATAGCAATAGTAAGAACAACTAAAAGCAGCCAAGTGCGAGTCGTACTCGCACACAAATGGTTCCGTAGCACCAAACGATTAACAATACTATTATGGCTCATTCATTGGTCAATTTATACCTACTCAACAGCAAAACTAAATTTGTTTTTATAGTATTGTAATGAAAAACAAATTTACTGCTCCTGACACATCCCTCGCTACGCATCCTCGACTAAGGTTTAGGTAAGTTTTACCAAAGGCAATCTAATACAGAGTAGGTACAAAGTAGAGTAGGTATTTAACTTCAGAACTGTAGTCAAGTCAAGATAGTGAGTATTGTAGATACTCACTATCTTGACTTTTCGATCGGTTTTATCGCTAATAAATTGTAATTTCTTCTAGACAGGTTTAAAATATACGAGTACCTTAAAAATAAATCTATCGCTTGTAATGAGTCCTCATTACCTACACACATTGATGATAAAGAGGCTGCCCATCGTTTTTAAGGTTCCATACCTCAAAAGATAAAAGGATGGGACATCATCAAATGACTTCTCCCGCTCTGGGCGGAGCAGGAGAGAGTGTCAGACTTTTACTGACTAAAACCCATCCATGTTCTTTCATCGCCCTTTGTGTTCCGGGGCCACGGCATCTCTTTCGAACAGTCCCGCAACCCCGGCAGGCATCGGTCCTTGTGGACCCCTTCTTTTCTGCTGACTCTCTTTGAGGCGCGCGTGGAACACAAACGCGCCGTCGACACGGCCTGTCGTCATGAGACAGACGGACGGCGAGCTAGCCCATAGCCCACCATCCACAGGCCCGCGCCTACGGTGGCCGGGGGCCACGTGGTGACCCCTCCGCGCAGGCGTTCATGCAGGCGCGCGAGGACTATCGCCTCCAGATCCCATGGCGGCAATCCGGCAAGGAGGCACGCCGCCTCACGGGAGATCGTGCGGTACCCACGGGCCAGCCTTACGGCTACCACCTTTTGGGGCGCGTTCAGGTAGTGGGCTGCACGCAGCCTCAAGGAACGCGCCCACACCGGGGCCCCGTAAAGGGCCATGGACCGCACGACTCCCGCGTAGAGCCTCCGGCAGGAGGCGTTTGGCCCCCCAAGGTTGGGCAGGAGCCGCCTGAAGGCAGCCCCGGTCTGTTCCAGTTTGGGGGCCAAACGTCGGAAATGCTCCACGAAGTTCCATCGGCTGTCGAGGACGAGTCCCAGGTACTTCAGCGTCGACTCGACGCCGATGGATACCCCTCCTACCGTCAGTGAGGATCTCGGAGGTGGCGCATTCCGAGACCCATGAAAGCACATGGCCTCGGACTTGTGCAATGCCACCTCGAGACCCAGTTGCCGGATCCTCTCGACGACTATCGCAACCCCGCGTGTCATTATTTCGGCCGCCGCCTCGTGCGACCCCCCTTGTGCCAGCACCAGCGTGTCGTCTGCATAGCAGACCACGCTGACGCCACTAGGGAGGTCGGCGACCAAAATTGTCAATTCTAGGTCATCCGGAAGTACCCTATAGGTTTTGGGTCGAAAACCTATATAGTAGATCCCGTTGATTTAGAATCACAAATTTTAGCGAGAAGCAATGTCTTATAGCACATGTAAAGGAAAAAAACTGAAAACCGTAAATATGAAGATTAATAACAATATATTATACTATTGTAAACTTATTATTTGCTATTGATGCAATAACCGTTTAATGGGATCGAACAGCAAAGTGAAGTTTGTCCTTTAAAAAGTTTGTACGGAACCCTCGGTGCGCGAGTCCGACTCGCTCTTGGCCGGTTTTTTAATAATTAGTTATCTTCTTTCTGTTTCGTGTGGTTAGAGTCTAATCTGATGTCACAGTTTTAAGCCGCCCATAAGCCTCTGACTTGCCTTGCCATGCCGTCGAGAAATATATCTCAGGCATGCTGGTTTCCTCAGGATGTTTTCCTTCACCAAAGCAAGTAATCATTATACAATACACCCATGAATCCGACTAATCAGAGGTTCGTGTTGTAGTGATAAAAGTACTACAGCAACATATGACAAAAAGTACTACAACGCCATCTATGACACAGACGATGAACTAACCGCAAAACACGTCAGAAATCCTACATCGCGCAAGCAGAGTTATCCGCGACTTGAGACTATATACGAGAACCCGACGACTGTCGGGCAGTGGCCCACCAGACATAACACCCGTCTGGTCGGAGGATCCTCCCTTTTCTAGAAGAGATGAAGAGCTTTACAACCTGTTCTTCATACCCCCAAAGTGTCTTTGGTTCGAACTCCAGACCTATGATTTGGTAGTTCGACGATCACACTATCACTGCTATTTCTGGTCTAGTCTTATTTAGTAATAAAAACACAAGACAATCTACCGTAACAAATAGAAATAACTAGACGATTCACGAAGTAAATTAGTTTATTGTTTCAAGGTTAAGGTAGGAAATTCCCAAAATACAAGTGAATCATTTTCAATTAACCATTATATTGCTGAACTCATAAAGCTTCCAAATGTTTGTGACTCATAGTGTGACGAGCATGACTCAAGGTTGGAATTATGGACTCTCCTATTACGAATACCCTGAGGGGTGCTACACATGTTTGGGTATAGGATGTCATATACGTAGAAATACTTCGGGAAAGACCTGTTCGACTGGATAATTAGTTATTCGGTTGAATTTTTGTATGCTGATTGGGAACGATGCAGTTTAATTTATTGTCGTATTGTCGTCACCACCCTGTATATTTTAATTCCATTTATTTAAATGTTATCAACATCAGGAAAGTTCTACATTTGCCGAGCCGACTGAAACACGATTCGACGACCGCTACGGTAGATACCAAACGGGGTTTGCCGATCGGTAGGAACCGAATAAAATTCTAATATTTGTGTCGGTAGTATCTAATGGCTTCGGGTTGGTTTTGTTATTCAATAAACACGGCTCAATCGAATGTCAAGAAGTCTAAAACAAACCTTACATTTTCATTTTCCATTTGTGACCTTACAACAATGCATTTTAAGATCACTTTTTCAATAGCAGTTCCAAATCTCCATTTTAATTCGTATACAGCTTTTAAAGTGTCGCGTAACACCGTATTACGGGTCCCTAGAACGCGTTATCATTTTTACAACTTTTATGTATGTGCGCTGAAGCGATCATATCTGTGAAGAATATGCCGTGCGAAGGTTACCTAAAGCGTCAATGGGTAGCTTTTTTATAGAAAAACCCTATCTTCACTTGAATTGTCAAACATAATGAGCACTTTCTTTCAACGGTGCTCTCAGTGGAATCATAATTTTATCTTTTCAGTAGTGCAGTGCTATTGTTAAGAGCATTTTCTTTTGATTTTGTGACAATAAAAAGCTGAAGGTATTGCTGCATGATAAGGACGTATTTAAGATACAGAGACAATATAAAAGAACATAACATAACATCACGCCTGTAACCACCTCAGGATTAGGCAGAGGTGTACCTAATAGTACACTCACATTTCGCTTATTATGTTTAAGTACCATGTAATAGGGGGCGAGCCTATTGCCATCAGCCGGGCACAAATCCAGACTCCGTGGCTGCTTCCTCCTATGGAAAAAAAAAAACAATAACAGTTTGCCGAACCGGAAATCAAACGCACTGCCAACACTGCACTGTCAAAGCCACTAGATGAACGAGGCAGTCAGAAGGTATAGGTACAATTTTTAAGAATTCCCCAAAAACAACATAATCATCATCATCATCATTTCAGCCGAAAGACGTCCACAGCTGGACATAGGCCTCCCCCAAGTGTCGCCACATTGACCGGTCCCGTGCGACTCGCATCCAGCGGATTCCCACAACCTTCACCAGGTCATCGGTCCACCTAGTGGGAGGCGTTCCAACGCAACGTCTTCCGGTTCGCGGTCGCCACTCCAGAACTTTACGGCCTCATCAGCCACAAACAACATAATACTTTCAATAAAAACCGAATTCAGTGAATAACCGACAAACAAGCGGTATCATAATATGAAATTCAAGCCAGTTAGCGGCACCATAAAAGGTCCGGCAACGCCATGAATTTGTTACCAACGCACCGGGCATGCTATAGCGTGAAACATTAACGTGGGCACGCACTGGGTGGGGGACACGCTGCGGTTCTTGAGAGGTAGATTTGTGAACTGTTACAAAACCACATCTTCCAATTTGAAAGTGTTTACATTGGATTAATTTGAATTAATGTGTGTATTTTGTTATGTCTATTAGATCGTACCGGTTTTTATCAAAGGACAATCAATATGAGAAAGGTGGGCCCACCTTTCAATAGCAATAAGATACTCAAGAATGAATATGTATTTTTATGCAGAATAAAACTTAATATTATTACAATAAATAAAAAATAAAAAAAATAAAAACAAATAATAAAAATAAAAAAAAAATAAAAAAAAAGTATACATAAAAAAAAACATAAAGAGTAAATTAGACTGAGCCGACTTTATGACGTCGTATCTCCGAAAGTACTAACATATGACCATAGTTTTATTAGTAACTAATGTTCCGCTTAAAAATCCCTATCCATCGGTATTTCAAATGTTACTATTGAAGGGTGGGCCTAGACCCCTTACATTTGTTTCCCACTCTCCTTTGGACACCGACACACAAACAGTTACACGTATTCAGTTAATCATTCTGAACCTGCTTCCACGTCGAACGTCAACTGTTTTTTTTTTAATTAAAGATTTAAAATTAATATATTATATTTTAAATGTTGTGAGAGATTGGCCTGAGAGAGCCGCACGTTGAGAGGAGTGGGAGGCTATGGGGAAGGCCTTTGCCCAGCAGTGGAACAATATAAGTAGGCTAAAAAAAAAACTGGGGTTTCAGAATGATGTACTGATAACATGGTAATTGTTTGTGCGTCGGTGTTCCTTCCAACTTGTATAGTAAACTAAAAGATAGCCGCATTGGAACTTAGTTTCTGCGTTCTTCGATCTTTTGAGTTGGAAAATGTTTTATGTTACGTACTTACCTGCAGCATTATGAAAATCGTACATCGTTTAAGATTACTGTACAATTATTTCTATGTTCTAAACAAAATTGCGCGTCAAACCCGCCACGTTTACCTCTCCTAGTGCAAGCCCCAAGCCCGCGGCATTCTGACTACTCAAGTCCATAATTCAGGCACACAAGCGCATGACTTCTGGATTACTCTCCAGCACTCTGGGAGTTCTGGACTGGACGAATCAACGTAAATGTTTGAGCAACAGGTCTGAGCTTGTGAACTGTTAGTTGTTGCTGTAACAACAACAACGAGTTATGTTTAGTTGTTATTTAGGTAACGAGTAATAGTTAGTTGGTTTGCACGGCAAAACAACGAATATTGCCGTTTGACAGTCGATACAGGTAGTCAGTGGCCCGAAAGACAACCAGTCTTACCAACCACTGGGTTGTGAAGGTCAGATAAAAATCATCATCATATTCATCATCACCCACTGCTGGTATACGCCTCCCCTTTTCTCTGCCACACTTCCCGGTTCTGTGCGTCCCTTATCCAGGTGTTTCCCGCGACTTTGACGATATCGTCAACCCAAAGAGCTCTAAAAAGGCAGTGGTTCCATAAATAAAATAAGGCATCCAGGTTATAATTGAAGCCAACCTTGGGGTCGGCATCCATACTTGGGAAAAGGCTGGGCGGATAATGATGAACGAGCTCTATATTTAACACAAATACATACTTAACAAACACGCTTCAGAATTTCGTTTGAACGAGTTTACCTAGAAGTCTATGATAATGGAACTTGTATGGAATGCCTTTCAGTGTGGGCTAGTAGGGCAGCGGGAATGCCTGATGAATGTGGAGAATAGTAGGACGTTACGACACTGGATTTTGATGCAAGTGTGTAAAAAAATACTAGTAGCTTTTACCCGTGGTTTGCTCTCGTTATAGTTGAAAATGATCCCACGGGGACGTTTTAAATATATCCCACTCGGGGGGCTTCCCAACAGTAAATTAATGGCTGGTCAGCAATAAAAATAATTATGAAACAAGCCTCCAGTTGACAGTTATGATTATCTATGACCGATAAGTTGTTTCCGCGATGCAGTACTATCAAGTAAGTAAATAAATAAATATCGCTGGACATTACACACAGCGCCATCTAGTGCCACACTAAGCAATAAGGCTTGTGTCGTGGACACCAGATAGTTGATATACTACATAGATACTTTTGTTTGTAAATAGATACTTATTGTACATATAAACAACAAAAAAAACAAATTGATGTTAAAATACATAGTTTAGTGATAACATAATAGAAAGAAAATAAATAAAGAAAGAAAATATTTATTTGACGTCAGATAAGTCAGTCACACACACATATAAAAAAAAAAGATACAAAATAAGGAGGAAAACATAGTACTTATGTGCTGTGTGCCTCACGGCTGCGCCTAAAAGGTCCATTTCAGCATTCATGCCAGACAGGTGATGCTGTCTGACGCTGGTCTTCCAATGAACCTTGAGGGGGAAGTGACGGAAAACAGTTTCAAACAAAATGTATAAATAAATGGTGACAAATAAATATATAACGAGTAAATTAACTAAATGTGTATTTGAGAGATAATCGTAAGTCGATTTCGTGGCCGTACATCGGTAGCTATGCTTTCGGTAGTTACAATTTCTATTTTCGTATGATTCTGTAAAGTTATAACATGATAGATCAGATGACTATTTATAATGAAATATAAAACATTTTAGTTCATTTTGTGTTATCAATGCTCTTGTTAAGAAGGTATATATATTTGAAAATATACTCAGTATGTTGACAATTACAATAGCAGCATTATCTTGCCAGACACTATACGGAGAAATTCAATGAAAGAAGTTGCTTTGAGCATCATCACGGCGCGAAGGTAATGAGTAGAGAGCGGATTATATGCAACATGAAATCGTCGAAATACATGCATGCATGCAAATATGCACCATAAATGCTCAAAATAGGTATGCAACCATAGCGACCTGCTACAAAATGTATTTTTTTATTTAATTTACTCGTATTGCATTTTCGACAAGATTTCTTTTATGAAAACCGATTTCGGTTCCTAAAATTATGTATTTGTATTATTTGTATTACGATTGAGCCTTCTATTAAATTAAAATATTTTTATAACTTGAAACCAATCGATTTACTTCAATGGGCACTATTTGAATTTAGGTGCTTTTTGCTGTTTTTCAGTTAGGAGCACATACAATTAAATGAAATATGCCCAAATATGCAAGATATCCCGATTTTAGCTAAAATATGCATTATCTTCAAAAAACACAACAATATGCAGTCTGTCAGACGGTCTCTAGTAATTAGTGACACACTTACGTGTTGGTCGACGCTAGTCGTGAGGGTTATAACAAACACTCAAACCTGAATTAACTTTTAGTACCCATATTAATATTAATATTTACGGAAAAGCCATTCTTCAAAAAAATCACTGCACCACCAATAAAAACCTCAAACCTGAGTTGGTTTCTTCTCATAGTAGTCAGGTACGAAACACCGGCCCAATCTAGTTTTTTTTTAAATGACGTGTTAAAGTGTTTGTAAAAACCTACTTGCCAAATAAACATCATTTATCATTTAACAAACAAAGACTCCAGTTCTTTTTCAAACAAACCAATAAAACCTCAATCCAGGTAGCGTTGGATACAGTCATGAAATAGCGAATACAAAAGTAAGGTTTTACTAAAACCGGAGGCCCGGAGGCGGCCGACATAACAAACCGGCCATCCACCGGATACGGTCGGCCGCGGGATCACTTTCAGCCGGAAACAGCGGCCATTGCCGCTTGGATCTATTTCCTGCAGTTTCAACGACAAGTTTCATTCACTATATTGAATAAGGAATAGTAATGTTGCGGTTTTCGTCCGGTTTATCTGAATTCTACCTTATTTTCTCTCGTCTAAGGTAAAATGTTGAATGCAACTTTACATTCTGAATGATGAAAACTCTATTAAAGTTGGTCTCGGTTTTGAGATTAGAGAAATCAGTCAGTTCTTTGTGTTTTTGTAGCATCAAATTGTATTGAAACTGAGGGAGAAAATGTTAAAAATTTAAAGGTGCCAGGAAAGATCGACTGACTAGAACAAGGATACATAATTTTTGAAAAAGTAAGAAAAGAAAAAGTAGATGTGTAACTTTAAAAATTAAAATGAAAAATTAGGTTATACGAAAACCTTCAGTGACTAATATTGAAAAGAGTATGCTTAGATGGTTAGGTCATGTGAAGAGGATGGGTAAAAGGCGATTTACAAGACAGATTTGAGTAGCAACACCGGGAGGGGACGCTCTAGAAGGACATACACTGACCTTATTGGTGAGGTTCTTCAGAAATGTCAGGTGTGTAGTACTCGCAACTGTATGACCAGATGTATTTTAGACGAAAGGAGCATATAAGGATCATAACAGGTGGCACTCTGTGGGTCCTCCCTCCCCCTTGGAGAGCCGTGAGTTAGTTTAAGTATGATTTTTTTAAAGTAATAAATCAAAACGTCGTGAGGAAGGTGCCGTCAGAAACATCAAGACGCCTGCTACGTTCCTTCCGTACTTCTCTTGCTAACCAGTACATAATCTGCCTACAAACATTACGTAACTCTCAACTAAATCAAATACAGCAGCAATACAGATGTTTAAGCTAAATTCGTCATCAAAATGCAAATCCTAATGCCGGATATAACGTTGTTAGTAGTTACCTATAACGATGCTCCATAGCAGTTATGTTACGGTTATATAGCAGTGTTATAATTGCGTTTGAGTGAGCTAGTATCCGGACTAACGGACGGACCGCTCGAAAATCCGATAACTAGGTATGGTCTGTGCATCGGAATCGGAATATCGAATTAGTATCGATAGCTTTAAGTTTGCAATTTTTTAGTGATTAAAATGGAATGGAACTCTATGGGGGAAGCCTATGCCCAGCAGTGGCACAATACAGGCAATGAAAAAAAAAATCCCTAAAATGTTCATTAAATATATTTGGTCCGAAATTCAGCTATTCTAACTCCACTCGCTGATACCGTCATCTGTAGAGATTGCCTTTGCAACGGCCGACTTGGGTTCAGAGTCTATTTAGAGATTTCCAATGCGACCACGGCAAAGCATACCCAGGTGGCCAGGTACCAGGCTTTCAGACGGCTCGGTGAAGCCGTCAGGGGGTTTAAGTATACAGATTGTAAACAGACTCTTCACAAAGTCGTCAACCAAGCATTCTGTAGAAGCAAGCTCCAAAGCAAGTTAATGATAATTATACAATACGCACATGAATCCGAAAAATCAGAGGTGCGTGTCTTGGGTTCGAACTCGAGACCTATGATTTAGTAGTCCGACGGTCACACCACTAGACTATCACTGCTATTTGATTGAATGATAAATAATAATTAAATATGAGATGGAGGGTGTATTTTGTGAAGCTCACAAGATCAAGAAAAATCCTTTCCTGTATATCCATATCCACTCATGAACCTGGAAAATCACAGCAGCCCATACATTTCAAACACAGCATGGCAGTGTTTGAAATGTATGGGCTGCACGGATGCAAAAATATTTATGGTGCCATAAGTTCCCTTTAACACCCTACCACTGCCAAAATCTTCCTATATCACACCCATTTCAACCCTTTCTCGCTACTTTTCTATATCTTTATCACCCCTACTGGATATATCAGTTGCTTATTGAGTCGCGTAAGTTGGAAAAGCCAATTTACAAAACGGGGCTGTTTAATGATCCTTGTAAGCATTTCAATTTCCGCTTGAATATGACCTACCATTTTCTCTTGATAAACATATATCTTACTGCGTAGTTGATTTCTGGTGTCGTGGTTCTTGCAAAGAAAGGGAACAAGAATAAGACATTAATTTATTTTACTAGCCAGAGATATTAATAAACAACAACAATTTATAGTGTCTCATTTTTTATCGAATAATTTTCTGGATACTAAACTTTCCCCAAATATATATAGGTTGATTTCTAGTCTAACCAGTTGCAGCTGAATACCAGCATTTAACATGGAGCGACACTCAATCTGACCTTCACAACCCAAGGCTTTTTCATCAAATAATCATTAAATGTAATTAAATGAACTTGGAGGGTTGTTTTATTGATGATTCTGATGATTTTAATTCTGTAAACATTCTGTAAACACACACGTGTTACAGCCACGAATCATATTTTGTTGAACATACATCTTGACACTGACCTGCAAATTACGAAAAATTATTCTGATATTCGGGGCGAAAACGTATTTAATAAATCAGAGATCGTTAAAATCGGTCCAGCCGTTCTTGAGATATACAATGACCCGATACTTACCCGACTTTGTTTTACATCGTCAATTATCATGTTTTTCATGATCATCTCCGCTGGAAATCTAACACTGCAAGCATAGGTAGCCAATTATTAAGTCTTTTAACAAGCTGTTGTCAGAACTTCATCTTAAGGGGCTCCCCCATGTCACACTAGCGCCATTTTAGTAAAAATATCAGAACTCGTTAAATACACAATTAATATAAAATCTGATTGACGAAATCAATGCTTTAGAGTTCTAGATTATTGACGTCTATTTAATTCATTAAAATATACTTCACTGTAGTTACAGTTAGAAAAATTGCTAAAAACGGCAGTTTTTTTTCCATTTTGTATCTGTAATGACAGCGAGCTATGTTTCAATGAGTTAAGCAGACGTAAATAATTTAGAAGACCAAATGATTGATTTTGTCAATCAGATTTTATATTAATTGTGTATTTAACAAGTTCTGATTTTTTTACTAAAGTGGCGCTAGTGTGCATGGGGGAGCCCCTTAAGCGCCACAGTAATTTATACGCTAAAATCTGAGAGTGACCACAAACGGGTTCCCCCAATACCAGCAAACCGTTCCTTGATTAATTCAAAGCTAAAATTGTTTCCTTGTTTCCCAACAATAATTCGTTTTCACTAATTTATATTGTGTTCTTAATTCCTAAAAGTTTTGTTCGGGAGACGCTTTTCTTGTCCAATGTTTTATTAGTCGGCAAGGTAAAACTTAGCCAGAGATCCTAATGAAAATTTATACAGTTTTAATTAATACGCACTTATAAATATTTATGAATGTTTATTAATATTTATAGGTGTAAAGTTTGCGATTTTGATTGGGTTTAGACTGAGCTGGATTAAGATTAGCATTGATGTGTTTTGGAATCTATTTTGACAAGGATTTTAAGTCGATTTTGTATTGCTGTTATACCTAACACAAAGGGGTATCATATTACTCATTCCGTCAAGAATAGATCTTTGACAGGTAGTCAGTGTCCCGAAGAAGTCTGACAACCAGTCTTACCAAGGGGTAACGTATTACCCATTTCTAACTGGGTTGTGGAGGTTAGATAAACAGTGGCTTCATGTAAAATACTGGCATTCATTTGAATCTGGTAAGACTGGAAGCCGACCCCAAATAGTTGGGGAAAGGCTAGGCCGATGATAGCTGATACGATGATTGCTGTTAGGTGTCTTCTGGTTTTGATACCTCTTTGGCCTCGTTGGTCGCAAGTAGGTACTGCTGTTAAACATGGGGTCTTGGATTCGATTGAAAAGTCTGGAAAAGTGATTGTACTATATTATTATTTTTTATTTTGACAACTATAACATTGCTGACATTCTATTTTATAAGTTTTGTAATTAATTTAAATTTGATTTAAAAAGTGACACCATTTTATATTTTATGCCTTTTATTTTATTTCTTTTTTTGTTTTTAAACCTGACATTTTGTGGAATGTAATTTAATAATTGTTATTTGGTGATTTCAATTATTTACTGAATCAAATTGTATTGTTATTTATTGATTTTAATTGTTTTGATTTAATTTAATTTTATGTAATTTGAGAAACATTTTGTATGCCTACCGGTGGAACATAGTTGGTTCTGAATTTTATGTATTTTTTACCACCAATTTTTTACTTATGTTCACAAAATAAATGAATTTGAATTTGAATTTGATATTAGGAATTTCCGATATTTCTGAGTACCCGGAATCTGGATCCATACCCTGTTGATGGCAGTAAGCTTGAGAATTCCAGACATGATGTGTTGTTAGTTGACTCCATTTGCTTGGTTGAACGTTTTTATAGAATTCGAGCCTGATTTTTATTTATTTATTTATTATTATTTATTTATTAAACTTACACACTATCTTCACAGGATGACCCCAATACAATAGTGGTTAGCAAACACACACCAGATATATAGTAAAACACCTTACGGCTAATACATAAAAAACTAAACATAAATAATAAATAATAATAATAATATATTTTATCTGATATTTCGGGAAAATTGCATGAGTCATCGGAGTTTCCACGATTAGTCAAAAGTGGGTTTCCTTTCTGGTAACTTTTGATGACTCAACAAATAGTTGAATTTAGATTGAACTGAAAATTATAAAACATGACTAACTTTTTTCATTAAAAAAAAAATCCCCGGTGTACTTAAGAAAAGGCTTGGCAGATGAGGGGTCAGCTTCCAGTCTAACCGGATCCCAATCTGACCTCCACAACCTAGTTTGTACTGAGTAATATGATACCCCTTGGTAAGACTGGTTGTCAGACTTTCGGGCCACTGACCACATAATATACTACAGTAGCCCATAACGTCCACTGCTGGACATAAGCCTCTCCCATGATGAGAGGAATTTGCCGTAATCTCCACGCTTGGCAGGCGGATTGGAGATCGCAGTGATGAAAAACTAACAGAAAACGCTGCTGCCCATTCTCTGGTCTACGGAGGCGCAAGGTGTTCTGCCTCAGACATTAGTCGCCTTATACGACACCCGTGAGTGTAATGGGTTGGTTCTATTCTACTCTGCCGGATACCACACGGCTAACCGCATAACCCAACGACCACATAATATAACGACTGTCAAAGATCTATAAATGACAGCCGGGACCAACGGCTTAACGTGCTTTCCGAGGCACGAAAGAAACTCGGTATGTGTCGTGTAGTGGTCACCCTCCATATCTAGTTTTCTTCGTGCCTCAGAGAGCACTGTCACCAACCCTTTATTTTAAAACTAATATTATGACCTTCCATTCAACCATTTTACAAAGAAAAAATCCTTTTTTAGTATCAAATCAGGCATCCACTGAAAAGTACCAAAATAAGTCGTCACTGAAAAGATTCTTATCAAATTAATTAGCTCCCAGTTTTAACGAAATATTATTCTAATTAGTCAAAATGAATGAATTTTAATAGACTTCGGTTTTAAGAGTTTCTTTTTAATGGAGTCCCTTTTGAAATGGGAGCACCTGGCATTTGGGTTGAAAGTGGAATGAGGGAGTGGTATTTCATTTGGAGCTGAATTTAATTTGGTGTTAAGTAAATAGAAAGCAATTTAGAAGAAACTATAACGGCTTGACTGGCGTAGTGGTCGCAAGCGGGTCGTGCAAAGTGTTATTGGGTTTTTCCATTAGGAATTTCTCAGTAGAAGCCACGGAGCCTGGATTTGTGCCCGGTTGATGGCAAAGGCTCGCCTTCTATAATTTGGGACTTAAACAAAACTGGCGAAACGTGGGTGTACTATTAGGCAAACCACTGCCTTACCCTTTGGGGATTACAGGCGTGATGTTATGATGTAGATATAGCTTTTAGAGTATCATATTACCCAGTTAATGGATTTAGAAGGTCAGATAGGCAGTCGCTCTATCTAAAATACTGGTATTCAGCTGCATCCGATTTGACTAGAAGCCCATCCCAACTACCAACTAGTGGGGTTGAGGCTGATAATGTCGAGTAGTAACTTCTAAAATAATTGTAATATTCATTACACAACATCACGCTTGCAAACCCAAAGGGTACGGCAGAGATGTAACTGTAGTACCAACACTCATATACAGGGTGTAAAAGACCTCATCACGAAGCCGTCAACCAAGCATTCTGTACACCAAACTAAGTAACTTTACGCAAAAATTATTGCTGGGAAACAACTTTTTTTTTTTTGGGGTGAAAATTCATGTTTTTTCGTAAAACTCAATGTAACGCACTCAAAACATTGTGCTGATGGATGGATTAAATAGTACAAAGATCGTGGAGGTGTTTAAAGTAAAATCTTACATTAAAATCTTGTATTTAAAAAAAAACTTGTCAAAAAGTTGAAACTTTGACCCTCAATATCTCCGTAACTAGAAGGTTCCCAGGTGTGGTGTAGAACAAAAAAATGATCGCAATGAAGAGGAGAACAAGTGCCTTTCGGCTTCGTTAAAAGGTGTTTTACACCCTTTATGTCAATAGTTATGTTTGTCTATGCTATAGGAAGCGAAGCTATTGCCATCGACCAGGCACAAATCCAGACAGCATTGCTGATACTGAGAAATTCCTGATGAAAAAACACAATAACAATTTTCCTGACCCGGGAATCGAACTCAGAATCCTCAATAGCAGTGCCTGCAACTAGAAGACCAAAAAGGCAGTATATAAGATCCCATTAAAATAGATGGTCAAATTTTAACACAGCGTTTAGTAAGTCTAACCAAAGATATCCAAGCAAAAAACACTGATTAAAATGATTTTATTTTGACCGAAATAATAAATTACCGGCACTCTAGAATGAACACATCCAATAAGGGTAGGTACTTGTACTAGTACTAGTAGGTACCCAGTCAGTTCTGTATTTATAGTTATTATAAGAATAATTTATTTAAAAAAAAAAGTATAAAAAAAAAGTTTTACAAAAATGTTTGTAATTATGCACAAAATAGAATCACTTTAATCAGTGTTTTTTTTTTTGCTTGGATATCTTTGGTTAGATGTACTGAACGGTGTGCAAAAATTTGTCCATCTATTTTAATGGGAATCCATTTTAATATATTATTTAAAGGAAATCACACTAGCACTGAATTTCATACCCACTAAGCCCGTGGAGTCCACACGCAATCATAGAGTTTAATATTTACCTTCTACAAAAAAATTAAGGTAACACTGACTTCTCACTTTGACCTTGATAGGACACAAATTCCTATCAACGCAGTTCAGCTTCACAAATATTTATGTTCCATCACAAAAAAGGAATGTTTACGTTGAAAATAGCGAAGTAAGTAAAAAAAAAAACTCGTTTAGTCACCTAATTTGCTGATCCAATTTGCGTCACTCAAAGCTTACACATAGTTTTTTTCGAGGGTTCGAGTCATCTGCTAAAGGGGTAGTATTGCCAGCTACATGAAGAATAAAACGTAGAAAAAAGTTCTTATTTATGTATGAAACACGATTTCGGTAAAAAAAACGAGTCGCATTATTTTATTTTAATTTAATTATTTATTTTTAAAGTGAATATTTATTTATTTTTTTATTAAAATATCCCTTACAACTATCATTACAGGAATGCTCCTAATGCGATAGCTCGGTCTCAAAATTAAATTTACTTATTTACAATATAAAACTATGATAAACTTTAAAAAAATAAAACTAGAACTAGATATAATATACAACTAAATATTCAGTAAATATTTCAAGCGTCTGCCTGTTGCCGTTATTAATATCGAGCCAAAAACGGCAAAAAAAAACACGTTTGTTGTATGGGAGCCACACTTAAATACACACATCAAAAATGTCTAGGGATCAAGCATTTTTATGCGGATTTCTTGAGATTGAGATGTGGCTTTGTAATAAATTTATGATTTTATAAATTTATATGGATCCTTTTTGGTGCATTTCATAATTTGAATCAGGAACTCTCAATCAAATTCGAGTAAAAGATGAAAATAAGCTGTCAATATTTTCCCTATAAAAACATACAACGCATTGAAGACATTATTAGTGCTACTGTTTCCCTACTACTGATTAAAACCAACGTTATTATGGAGCGGCGACGTCATTTAAGCAGGGAAGAAATGCTCAGAGCCGTGGGAATGATAGAAGCTGGTTCCCGGCAACGTACTGTAGCTTTAGCTCTGAATACAAGTCAGAGTGTTATCAGTCGACTTTGGACACGTTACCGAAGCACTGGTACCGTGGCTGAGCGCCATGGAGGACGGTATCGCTGCACCACACGGAGACAAGACCGATACATTCAAATCTTAACTCGAAGAGCTCCAACAATAACCGCCATGATGTTAGCCGTGAGGCTTCATCACTCTTCAGGGAACTTAATTAGCGACCAAACAGTCAGAAACCGCTTGCATGAAGTGAACCTTCATTCCCGAAGACCGCTACGGGTACCACCTATAGCAATGCACAATCGTAGGATTCGATATCAATGGGCTCTTGAACACAGAAATTGGGCAGAAGAACAATGGCGTTTCGTGTGCTTTTCTGATGAGTCTCGTTTTGGTATGAGACCGGATACAAGACGTATACGACACTGGAGAACCCCTGGACGCCAACAGCGATTAAAATCCTGCCAGGAAGTCCATCCTTATAGTGGTGGAACCATCATGGTATGGGCGGGTATTTGGATCGGCGGAAGAACTGAGTTGATTTGGATCAGAGGCAACCTCAACGCTCAAATTTATGCTGAGACGATTGTATCAGACGTCATCGTTCCTCTACAAGTGCAAATCGGTCCCTTATTTCAGTTAATGCATGATAATGCACGACCGCACACCGCAAGAGTTGTAAGACAGACTCTCGCCGCAGCTAACATCAATGTCCTGCCCTGGCCTGCTCAGTCGCCAGACTTGAACCCGATTGAGCATGCATGGGATATGCTACAGAGAAGAGCTCTGCCGAATATGGAGGGTATCCAGTCGCAAGAAGACCTTTTTTTGTTGTTGCAACGAACATGGGCGGCCATTCCACAGCGTGATTTGGATGAACTCATTTTGAGTATGCCAAACCGATGTTCTTGTGTTGTTAGTGTTCGCGGTAGAAACACGGATTATTAATTGTTTAAGTTACCCAATAAAATTTTAAAGAAAACTGTTATTTCAGTCTTTTTTTCGAACTTTAATGTTAGTGGTTCAAATGTCAAAAATCCCTTTATTAGGAAAATGGCAAATTTCTTTATTAATGCAAAGGTGACTTGGTTTATCGTTACTGTGACAAACGAAAACACTTTATTTGATGAATCCTTAAAGAAAATTTTAATTAATATCAATCAGGAGAAAAGTTATTGCAAAAATATATGTTGATCCCTAGATACTTTTGATGTGTGTATTTATAATATTCTAATATAAAATATATATATATATATTTATATTAAATATTTATAATTGGTTTTGCGGCAACAGAAATACATCATCTGTGAAAATTTCAACTGCCTAACTATCACGGTTCATGAGATACAGCCTGGTGACAGACAGACGGATAGACGGACAGTGGAGTCTTAGTATTTACCCTTTGGTTACGGCACCCTAAAAAAACATGTGGTCGACCTAAATAATGATTCAGTTTCCAAAATTGCTAGTCATCATGAATTGTGTCCTGACAGTTTTTAATTACTTCATAATCATACCTTACGTGTGTCCTCAATAACTACCCAAATATCTTAAAATACCGCTAACAACCCCAGAACTTTCGAAAATAGCAACACTTTACGAACGATGAGTCAGCGGTACGTTCCCGCAACATCCCACTGCCACGCGTGGGGGTTAAGGGTAGCAATAAACCCGATGCGTCACTGTTGCGTAAATACTTTCACGGGTTTTACGTTCTACGTCGTTGTAAGATGCCTTTAGTAAGGGATGAAGAATGTTTGAAATGTTCGGTACTTTAGATGTGTTTTTGTTTTTGCAGTGGCAAGGAGGCGGTAAAGACGGGGCTCATGGAGATGTGTCAAGCAAGAATTAGTTACATTTAGAACTATTTCCGTGTCGAAGGGATCTAGGGGGTTTTGACAAAGTGGCAATCTAATAAAATCTAATAAAAAACAAACACTAATATTATAACGAAAGAGAAAAGATTTGTATGTTTGTACAAAACTAAAGGACCGATTTCAAAAATTCTTTCACCATTAGAATTCTACATTATCCCTGAGTAACATAGGCTATATGTTACTAGAAAAAAATAGGAGGGGAGGGCAATTAGGAGAAAATAAATTTACCCCCTGGCAAAGCCGGGACGGACCGCTATCGCTAGTCGCATAAAAATTGATACTTAATTACTTTCGACAAAACATTCATGGTTGTACTATCACACCCAAAATTAATAGAATGTGTAGACTGACTATTTATTGCAAAGTTTTCCAATTAAGGTGCTAGCCAGATCATCTAGTAAAGCAGATAAAGGTGATTCGCACCTCCGCGCGGTCGGGCGGTGAAGCAGATCTCACGTCGCATTGGCTTGTACAAAATACGTTGATGCCTAATACACGTACACTGCCCAACCGCGCGGACGAGCGGCGCTCACCGCCTCTCACATGCATTTGCTTCTTCGGTGTATCGTGTGAGTATCTTCTAATCTGTACCAGTATCGATGCTCTTGGAAGCTATGGTATTCATTTACATAAAGTAAATCTGTATCTCTCTGCATACTGTCGGTACTTTTTCTCTTGAAACCCTTTTGTGTTTTTCACGAATGTTTCACATTTTTAATCAGTATTCAAAACTCAGATAACATCGTTCAATACCCCACTTTATCGCACCAAAATAACTTTCTAATCGCACCAAAAACCGACCTATCCCAAACGAACAAATTAGTGAACAATTCCACTGAAACGTACGTTAATGATTAAGTTTTCAATATGCACAAACGGGCACAAAACCGCGGTCGGCACCGGACGCTGGATGGACAAATTGGTCGCGCGGCGGAGCGGACCACAAATGCCATTGGGAGGTAACCCTGTGGTATTAGAGGCGGGAGGTAGTGTGAGCGGGATTAGGGCTAAAGTAATCTAATGTGCATGAAATTAGGCTTTAAATTGTTATGTTACTTGGCTATTTTCGTACAGGGAAGAGAAGAAATCATATAGACATCCTGAAGACTTATAAACTTCGGATCCTGATTATTATCATTCTCCAGTCCTTAACCTAATTTATTTGGGGTACGCGACATGTCTTCTTCTTCCATACTTCTCGATTATTCGTCACCTCTGTAGTCAATACTCAATACTCAATTGTTTATTGCGTTCCATAAGGTATTACAAGGATGGTGTTATAAAATAAAATAAAAAGATCATTATGGACCCTGTCGGGCACAGCAACATTAGGAGAGAGGAAGACAGAGGAAGAGGGCTTAGTAGCAATTCAATATGAAACTATTATTATAAATTATTAGATGTATTAAATCGGGTGTATAATTATGAATATTTATACATATTTAAATAATTAATTAGATCTGTGTGGTATAATATATAAGTATTTTTTTTTAATGTAATGCAGTAATGTAGAATAATCAAGACAATTCTTATAATAGTACATTACGATATTAGTGCGTTAAGATGGTTATAACATGCGAGGCGGAATTTCAGCCCGAGCCGAAGGCGAGGGCGTAATTGAGCCGAGCATGTTATAACCAATACGCACGTATATCGTACGACGTTTTTTAACACATTTGCGAGGAAACAGAAAAAGATATTCACAATACAAGTACAAAGAAAAGAAAATTTGAGAAAAATGGCGCGAGGATTATTTTCTGCCGTGGCTGCGTGAAAATGTTGGCAAAGACGCTAGAGCATGCAGCCAAGTTTTTAAATTACCGAATAAACTGTTTTATTTTTATTTTAAATAAACTCAATCTGTGAATGCACACTGTTGCTTTCCCGCCATTTTAACAGCGCGCTAGCGCTGCCTACTGACTGGCCGCGCGGCGATTAGTTCGAAATTTGAATAGCAACAGCGCGCTGCACGCTGCTCACTAGCTGGAGTCGTGCGGCGCGATCAGTTCCATATTTGAAATGGCAAATAATACTGTTATGGAATTTGTATGGACTATAACTTAACTATTTGCTTTGGTAACACACGCGTTTTTTATGACCCGCTTTACATATTTAAAACCGGTGGAATTACATCAGCTTTACGAGCAAGGGTGTTAAAAAAGTATTTAAACTATTTTCATTATAGTCTAAGTTAGTAGTTGGTAGGTGGTGGTGGTGGTAGGTGGTAGTTATAGTATATTTTCGTTTTAGTCACCCGATTTTTAGCCATATTATCTTTCTCAACGTCCACCTACCGTTTCTTTGGCCTTTCCCTTACTCTTGAGGCAATCAAAATAAATAATACTTACTTTCCTCGTGTCATTTTAAAAGTTTCATTTCGAAAATGTCGAATGTGATCGTTGAGCTGATTTTCAGTTATAAGTGCTTCTTTCATATTTTCTCTTATAATATAGGTACTTAACTTTACTTCCAATTCTAGCTTTAGAACCTATCTTGACTTAAATTTTGCTATAAATAGGGAAAGACCAAGAAAACGATGGACTGATTGTGTGAGGAATGATATGAACAAAAAAGGAGTGGTTGACTGCGGAGAATTAAAAAATAAACCTGTTTTGCCGACCCCAGGACATAGGCAGAAAGATGATAAAATAAAATGTTATATTTAAACCGGAGGTGATCTGTACCTCAAGACCTGCCTACTTTAAACGCCTTTCTCCATAGCCTAAATGTATAAGATTGTTGTACAAACAAAAAGTATCTATGTAGTATATCAAATAACCGGTGTCCACAACACAAGCCTCGTTGCTTAGTGTGGCACTAGATGGCGCTGTGTGTAATGTCCAGTGATATTTATATATTATTTATTTATTGTGTATTACGTGAACCAGTGACCTGATGTCGAGATCAATCAAGATTTATGATCATGAATTATTTTTCTATCCCTTCATTTTAAAATTTCAGACTGATATTTCTATAAACTGTATCCATGAAACAGAAAACTTTCTATTACCAAGTTGTACACATACCTGGAAAATAGCATTCTTACCATCGAGTGAATTATTATTTAAATAATAACTGTCAATTGAAAGTCCTATTTCATCTTCAAATCCTCGCTGAAACTGAAACCACACGCCCACCCGTCGCTCAGACGTAATATAAACGGGGCCAGTGTAATTCTGTTTAAAATTCAAACACTAACCGCCATACTTGGACACGTGACGTCACAGGCGTTAATCATAGTCGTTTGCAGGTCGCCGAGATTGCAGAACCAGGTAATTAGCTGGTCAGATTGAGTGAGGTACGGAACGAAAACTTTACGGCTGGGAAAAGTTTACGGTTTGAGAAAATGGAGTGCTTGGTCCATTTTTATTCACACAGGTTAAAATGAAATTCATCACGGACATTTTATTCGATAGTACAATAAGCTTGAAGCTGAGATCGTCGATCTTCAAGGTTAAGCATCGCTTGCCAAGGTCGGCCCGTGGAAGGGTAACCATACATTTCAAACCGAGTCTCTTTCTTGTCTCAGAAAGTATATTTCCGTTGGTCACGGCGCGCGGCGGTCTTTTTTAAGTCTTTGACAGATGTTACAGGTAGACATTGGCCCGACAATCGCTCCATGTAAAAAAACTAGTATTCCAGAGTAACCAGATTCATCCGGTTAGACTGGAAGTTTACCCCAAATAGTTGGCAAAGGGCTAGGCAGATGATGAGGTCTATAAACTTAAACTTTGAAATCTGAGTTCCCTAGGAAGGCTTTAAATTGGAATTCCTTGAAAACTATTGGCTTTTGAGAGGGAGTCGTGTGCGGTCTAAACAATCTTGAAATAAATAAGAAGTTGAGTAGACACTGTGTGAGATAGGCTTGTGTCCTGAAAAAATCTAATTAGTCCGTCAGTTAGATTATCAAAAAATGTTTGACACTTATTTTTTTTGTTACGTAAGCCAAAATTGACGAAGACAACACGCTTATAAAAGTCTCAATACGTCACGCCGTGCTATAATTTTTAGTGCGTTGTGACGTCACGAGTCCCCACTCCCGAGTTTTGATGCGTTTTACCTTTGTCAATATTCATTGATTTACAAAAACAAAATAATTGTGTCCATTATTTTCTAATTCTCTAACTGTCAGACTAAATATATTTGCAATTTATTGATGGTGGAAATTAGCCTATTACAGGAACCAGTATGTAGGTAAGTAACTAAAAAAGGTTACAGGCATCAGTCCAATGATTAGGTAATTTAATACGGTAAAAGCCTATTGATATCCGGGCTCAAAAATCCTCAGATTCTCTGGACATTTTACCCTATACAACGATTCGGGGTAGAGTTAAAGGCTCGAGACCACGTGGTCGATCACCAACCCGATGGACAGACTCCATCAAATCTGTCACCAAGATTCCTCACCCAATAAGCTTGCTATGCAGCCAATAGAGACCCGTGGGAAAGGAAGGCAACGATCGCAGTTGTGAGCTACCCTCATCACCACGACCACTGTGTCAAGAAGACATTCGGGCTCAATTGCTAACTCCGAGCTGCTAATAAGAATTCCAGATGACAAATCATAGTAACACTTTACCCGACCTGGGAATCGAACCAAGGACCCCATGTCGGCCATAGAGCTTGCGACTATTACACCAAAGTGATAGTAATCATAATTTACCATTCATTCATAACCTACCTTTCAAAACCATTAAAAACTGACCCCCACCATCAGAAAACTCAACAGGTCAAAAATTGGCGATATTACATTTTTAGCTCACCCCAAACTGGCAACATTGGGGGCACCGTAATTGTGGCTATAATGGCCATTTCCCCCGCATCGCTGAAAGGCTGTAAAACATATTTATGGGAGTAGCAACAGTATTAATAATGCTAACTTGTTTTGGCACAATGAAAATGCATTTTTATTTTTCCTGCTAAGGGTTCTTACAGACGAGCGGCACGTTGCCAACTGCAGATTAACTGCAGCCGTCACCTCCTGTCGACGGCTGCCGTCGACGCTTGCAGTTGTGGCGTCGGCGGCTGCCGCCGGCGCGTCTACGGCAGAAGTCGACACACATTTACGCGGCATGCCACAACTGCAAGCGTCGACGGCAGTCGTCGACGCTTCGGCGGCTGCCGCCGGCGCGTCGACGGTTTATATGCCGTTGGCAACGTGTCGCTCGTCTGTAAGAACTCTAACGGTCTGTGATATGAGTGTATTGTTTGACCTTTTTAAGCAAAATGGATTATGTCGGAATAAATTGGTGTAATAACGAGAGTATAAAAATGCTAATGGGATTAGAGTTTTAAGTCATACAGGTTTGTATTAAATGTCTCTTTTGTCCGTTAAATTTTAAACGGACTACTTCTGTAAAGTGTGTTGTGTCTGCAGGGTTACTACCCAAAATTACAGTCGGGTTTTTCTGTACCGTCTTAACTCGCGGATAAATTTAATTCGTACTGTATTAACGTGATTTTTCACACAAAAAATCGTTTCCCCGCAATATTTTGGAGCAGTTTTACTTAGTTTTAGTGTTCAGAATGCTTGGTTGACGGCTTCGTAATGGGTCGTTTTTCACCTTGTAGGATTAATACATTATGATCGTCGCAAAATATTTTCTTCCCCCATTATCCATTTGTCTATTTTCATAAACTTTTTCTAAATCCACAATCAGAAACACAACATCAAGTGTTGTCCCACAAAGGCCGAGGTCCTCACCCTGTCTTTGACGTCGGCCGACCGCAGTGGCGCATTCGTCCTCGGCCTCTCGGCTTGACTGACGTTAAGCTTTACTTGCATGCCTGTCTCGGTTTCAGAGATGTGGGTTACAAAAGGATAGAATAAAAGATGAGTTATAATATTGTCTAGGAAGCTATGATCGCTGGCAAATGCCTGAGAATGATATTATACTCGTAATAAAAAGAAATACATATATGCACGACCTCAGTCACCAGGCACCTCATTCTGGAGGTATACGTTTGGATTTACAGGTTAATCTTTTAAAACTCCTGATCCGATTTCATTAAATGAGAAACTAGACTATCCCCGAGTGTCATAGCCTACAAACAAAGATAAAAAAGATAATTAAACGTTCCAGTGGGATTTCCAACCATAACGCTTAAGAAGTTGCTTAAAATCGCTAGTTCATTAAAATGTTACTTGATTTATGTATGGGATTACCCGAGTTATAACATAAGTTAACACTTTCCACCTGAATATTCTAAGGTAACTGGTCTAAGACCATTAATCGAGCTGGTTAACGCTAACACGATGTTGCTAACCACAACAGCATATATTAGGTTGGAGTGTTGCCAGCACACCCTTGTTCCGTGGTTGGTTCCGTACGAAATTAATGTTCGGAGGTTCTGATGCGCTGGCAAAATTTAAAGGTGTTTTTGGAATGATTTAATTACAAACTTTGTTTCTAATTAAATGACTTTCTATAAACACTATTATAACTAAATCATCTGCCTAGTTTTTTTCCCAAATACGTTGGGATCGGCTTCCAGTCTAACTGGATGCAGCTGAATACCAGTATTTGACATGGAGCGACTGCCTATCTGAACTCCACAACCCAGTCAGTACTGGGTAATACAATATCCCTTGGTAAGACTGGTTGTCAGACTTTTTGAGCCATGCACTGACTGCCTTTAACGACTGTCTACAAATGACAGCCGGGACCAACTGCTTTACGTGCTTTTCGAGGCCACGGAGAAAACTCCGTATGTAATGGGTGGTCACCCATCCACAGACCAACCTAGGCAAGCACGGCTTAACCGAAAGATCGACCCGAGAGGCTGTTTTTATTAAGCCACGAGCTCCTTCTAAAATCATAATCCATTTGAACTAAAAAAAGTTTTGCTCGCAACAGTAACAGACCCACCTCTCAATCTACTTCTACAATAGAAGTGTCACTAGATTGTTCTAGGAGAACAATCACCGCTTAGGTGGCGTGCACCTTGCAAATGACAGCCTTGAGAGTGTAAAGCAATTCTACATTATATACATAAATAAGAAATTTCCGTACCTGGTGAGATGAGATTTAGGTATCTCGAGAACTTATCTAAATATATACTCACACAGCATCATGCTAGGTAGTATCTATTTTTAAGTTAAAATGCAAAACAAGTCTTGTCGACTATTTGATAGGTTTTCACAAGAAAACTTTCGCCACCTTCGGCACATTAGACCCTTCATTCTTTCGAGCTTTTTTCCACCTACCGTGCACAAATTTTAGGCTGCGACTGAGATTCCAATGGAAAATATCAATTCAAAAAGATGTTGGACCTGGGATCCGAACCCAGGATCTTATACTCCGCAGTCAAGCTTGCGATCACTAGGCCAACGAGCCAGGTATCACTATTTCAAGAAAGCAATAAATAACTCTGTCACTGCTCTACAGCTTGGCAAACCCTACGGTTTGCCAAGCACAAAACTTAACCACCAATCAAGCAACAAAGTCCGTGCGGATGCGTCATTAAATGTGTCGCCAGCAGCTTTAATGAAACGCGCTAGCCCGCATCCCTGAGTGTAAATATTAACAAAATGGTGTACGTCAAACTATGTATTAGGAGGTAGGGTTGGCAAGAGTCGACAATTTAAAGTTACTTCCGTTAGTATTTATTGGTCAAATCTTACACCTGAATTTTAAACTGGTTCCTTCCAACTGATTGAGATGAAATTTTGCACACACCATTGTTTCTGGTGACAATACATATTTATGACAGACAAGACTTGATCCTTTTTTTTTTTTTTTTTTTTCGGATGTGAAATCATCAAATGACTTCTCCCGCTCTGGGCGGAGCAGGAGGGAGTGTCAGACTTTTACTGACTAAAACCCATCCATGTTCCTTCATCGCCCTTTGTGTTCCGGGGCCACGGTATCTCTTTTGAATAGTCCCGCAACCCCGGCAGGCATCGGTCCTTGCGGACCCCTCCTTTTTGCTGACTCTCATTGAGGCGCGCGTGGAACACGAACGCGCCGTCGACACGGCCTGTCGTCATGAGACGGACGGACGGCGAGCTAGCCCATAGCCCACCGTCCACAGGCCCGCGCCTACGGTGGCCGGGGGTCACGTGGTGGCCCCCGACGCCCGGGGCGTCTCCCGCGGCGGCCGGGACGCTGTGAGGTTCTCTCCCTCTCACGTTCCGCCACCTCCTTCTCTAGCATTACTGCTTCGCAGAAGGACGTGACGGCGTCCCATTCCGTCTCGCTCCGGACCATGGCTTGCACCAGGGCCGGACGCGAGAGGTCGCCGCCGCCAATCGCCGCTTCGAGGACACGGCGGTGCTCCGCCCACGCGGGGCACACCTCCACCGTGTGCTCCACCGTGTCCTCCGGTCGATCCTCGCAGTGGAAACACCCGGGCGTTTCCTCCCGCCCGATTCGGTGCGAGAACCTCCCGAAAACACCGTGTCCGGTGAGGACCTGCGTCAGGCAGAAGGTGAGGACGCCGTGGCGTCTCTCCAGCCACTCCTCAAAGAGGGGACTTATCGCCACTATCGTGGCGTGCCCTGCACGGGGTTGCGACAGTCGCTCTCTCCATGTCGCCATGAGATCCCGCCGGAAGTCTGTCCGCTGAGCGACAATTTGTCGCGGCAGCGGAGTTTCCCCCCGGCGAAGCGCCTCCGCGCGCCATTCATGCAGGCGCGCGAGGACTATCGCCTCCAGATCCCATGGCGGCAATCCGGCAAGGAGGCACGCCGCCTCGCGGGCGATCGTGCGGTACCCACGGGCCAGCCTTACGGCTACCACCTTTTGGGGCGCGTTCAGGTAGTGGGCTGCACGTAGCCTCAATGAACGCGCCCACACCGGGGCCCCGTAAAGGGCCATGGACCGCACGACACCCGCGTAGAGCCTCCGGCAGGAGGCGTTCGGCCCCCCCAGGTTGGGCAGGAGCCGCCTGAAGGCAGCCCCAGTCCGTTCCAGTTTGGGGGCCAAACCTCGGAAGTGCTCCACGAAGTTCCACCGGCTGTCGAGGACGAGTTATAGGTACTTTAAAGTCGACTCGACACCGATGGATACCCCTCCTACCGTGAGTAAGGATCCCGGAGGTGGCGCATTCCGAGGCCCATGAAAGCACATGGCCTCGGACTTGTGCAATGCCACCTCGAGACCCAGTTGCCGGATCCTCTCAACGACTATCGCAATCCCGCGTGTCATGATTTCGGCCGCCGCCTCGTGCGACCCCCCCTGTGCCAGCACCAGCGTGTCGTCTGCATAGCAAACCACGCAGACGCCGCCAGGGAGGTCGGCGCGCAGCATCCAGTCGTAACCGATGTTCCACAAGGACGGCCCTAGGACCGATCCCTGCGGAACACCGCACGACATCTCACGCCGGTTCCATTCTCCGCTGCGACCGGGGTAGATGACGGCTCTATCCGTCAGGTAGTCCCCGACCACACGACGAAGGTAGGTCGGCACCCGGTGATACCGGAGTGCCTCCCTAATGCAGCTCCAGGGCATGGAGTTGAAGGCGTTGGCGATGTCAAGAGACACCGCCAAGACAACCCCACCCCGGGACACCGCATCCCCCGTCGTGAGGGCTCTCACGCGCATGTTGGCGTCCACCGTAGAGCGCCCCTTGCGGAAACCAAACTGGTGTTCCGCAAGATCCGGCCCCGTCCCCGCAAGGTGCTCGGCGAGGCGGTTTGCAATTACTCTTTCAAAGAGCTTGCCCACCTCGTCGAGCAACACTATGGGCCGGTATGCGGACGGAGAGTCCGCAGGGCGCCCCGGCTTCCGAATGAGGACCAGCTTCCCCGTCTTCCAACGAAGCGGGAACTGGCCTCTCTCCAAGCATGCGCTTAAGAGCCCCTCCAGTCGGGGCCCGAGAGCCTCCGAGGCCAGGACCCAGGCTTTGCCAGGCAAGCCGTCGGGTCCCGGGGCGGTATTTTTGGCACTGAGCCTGCGTACCGCCACTCTCAGGTCTACCCCAGTCACTACCGGAGTGTCGTCGTCATCGTCCTGATGGTCCGCTTCCAGCACCGCAGGTGGCGGAGCCATAGGCGGGGGGGGATGTTCCCCCCGCGTAGGGAACAGAGTGCTCACTACGTCCTCCACGAGCTCAGGCCGGAGACTCTGCGTCAGTGGGGGGGCCCAGGTGCGGAGTTTATCCCGCACCATCTTGTAAGGGCGCCCCCACGGATCTCTGTCGAGAGTCCCCAGCATCTCCTCGCGGGCCTGATCCCTGGCCCGCAGGACAGCCTCGCGGAGGGCGGTCTTCGCCACTCTGTACCCCTCATATAGCTCCGCCTCAATGGCTGCCGCATCCGGTGGACGGATGCGGAGCCTGCGGTGCCTGGCGTACAGGTGTCGCGCAGCTACGCACGCCTCGCGCAGAGACGTCAGCTCTCGCGACCACCAGTACACCTGACGCCGGGCGCTACCTGGCCGGACTCGGGGCATTGCCACGTCACAGATGTCGGACATGGCCTCCTGGAACCACCCTGCCTCATTGTTAATGTCGGCAGGCCTGTCCGGTGATGTCACCCAGGCCTGCACGATCGAGGCTTCCAGGAGGAGCTCCCGGTCCAGCTGCTTCAGCGCCCAACGCGGACCACTCGGGGCCTGTTGGACCGGCGCGCTTGAGGTCTGGGTGGAGACGTCGAACCGGATGTACCGGTGGTCGGAATAGGTCTCCACCCCCTCCATGACACGCCAGTCGACGACACGCGGCGACAGAGCGGGGCTAGCAAACGAAATGTCCACCACCGACTCGCCCCGCATCCGCACACACGTGGCGACAGAACCCCGATTTAGGACGACCAGGCCCTTCTCCAGAGCCCAGTCCTCCACCATCCGTCCCCGCACGTCTGTGCAACGAGAACCCCAAGCCAAGTTCTTGGCATTGAAGTCCCCGAGGACAAGCACGGGGAGGGAATGGTTTCCGACGACAACACTCAACTCTGCGAGAGAGTTGTGGAACTCGGCGAGAGTTCGGCTCGGGGAGAAGTAGACTCCCACCACTACGATCTCCCCGAACCGTGCTGCTACGCACCCCCGACCCCTCCTGACACCTTCAAGGGTCGGAGTACCGGCGGCGGCCGATGACACTATGGTCACTGAGCCGCTAAGGTCCGCCACCCAGTCTTCCCTGGGCAGGACAAAATACGGCTCAGCGACCACAGCGATATTAATCGACCACTGCGCCATGCTCTGGAGCAACAGATCCTGAGCACAGGCGCAGTGGTTGATATTCGCTTGGAGGAAGCGTAATGGGGCCGTTATTGGCACTCCATTACCACTTCCTCCTCCCTGGCCCCTTGTGAGGGCCCCACTGTGGCGGCGACAGCGGCAGCGGCGGCAGTTGCGGCTGCGGCGGAGGCGACGGTGGCGGTGGCGGCGGAGGGCCTACCCTTGCCTCTGGTGGCTTTGGTGGGTGGAGCGCAGGCCTTGCTCCCAGCCCGGTGATCGGCCGGCTTGCCAGCCGCCGCACATGCACCGCAGTGCGGCGTGGCGCAGCAAGCTGCGGACACGTGACCCGGCTGGCTGCAACGGAAGCAGAGGCCGCTGCGGTCAACCTCCGAGGCGCACTGTACTGACACTTGGTGTCCCACGTGGCAGCGATAGCACCTCAGAGGTCTGGGCTCCAGCAGCTTCACCTGCGCTGAAACCCAGCCCACCAGTAGCCTACGGCCCTCCACTATAGCTTTGGCCGCCGTCACAGGGCAGCATACCGTAACGGTATGCATACCCGTGAGGTCCGGGCGTAGGGCGCCTGCTCTGACCTGCTCAGCAGGACACACACCGGACCTGGCGACGGCGGCCACCACCTCCTCCTTGGTCACCGAGTCGTCCAGACCCAGAATGCGCAGGTCTGCCCGAGTGTCCAGGCCCGTGAGATGCGCAGACCTGCGCATCTCACGGGCCTGGACACTCGGGCCTCGTCCGCGTTTAGGGACGCTCTGAGCTTTTCCGCCAGTGCGTCAGCGGACGAGCCGCTGGTTTCACCGGGGATCTCCAGCATGCGTGCCCCCGTCGCGGTGACTTTAAGCCGGAGGCCCCCGGTGATCCCGAGCTCCCCGAGATCCACCGTCTCCTTCGCCTTCGCCAGCAAGTCGCGGTAGGACACGCCCCTCTTTTCCGCTTCCGGCTGTAGTGTTATCACTACAGCCGCGGTCTTCGGGGCGCGGAGCCTAGCCGCGATTTTTCGCGCCCTGTGCTGGCGCTGCCGCTCCTCCTTTCGGGCCTTTTTGGCCGCCTTTCGCCCCTTCTTTTCCTCCCCGACCACCTGCCATCCGGCTTCAGCCGAGGGAGGTGTAGGGGGCTGGTGGGGCGGTGGTGGCGGCGGCGGCTGCCGTGCCGCAGGCACAGGCCCATTCGCCGTAGGCACTGGCGTTGGCGTAGTGTCCACCTGTGCAGCCGCCTTGCCCTTCCCTTTTTTGCCCCCCTTTTTAGCCGGTGCCGGTTTCGCCGGAGCCGGCTTTTCGGGGGAGGGGGGCGCCACAGCCCTGCTGGAGGGCTGGCTGGACGGCCCCGGTCCGGGTGCGGTAGCCGCAGCACAAGACTTGATCCTGCAGCCAGGATCGCTTGCTCACGAGATAATTCCTCAACGGTTAATAGCATGAACACAAAAATTTGTGTACGCGTTTAATGTTGAAAGAAAAACTTAATTTTCTTTAAATATAAATGCTTTGGGGGCACGTGGCCACACGGCCCATTTTATCTGACAGAGAGGAAGCCTAGGTCCCAGCAATGGGAACATTAAAGGTGCCCAGCAATGGTATTTCTGCTTTCATCCGAAAAAACTAGACATCTGTTTTAAAATATAAATGAACAAGAACAGCCCTATCACAGGGTTGCTTCCGTATACTACTTACGGATACACCTTAACTTTGCAAATTAATGAGAATGAGTTCCGTCGCAGATAAACTAGTCTGTTGCTGGTTTGTTTTGACTGGCTGCAGGCGAAACCAGGGGGTTAACTAGAGATTTAAAACTGTGTCTTTGAAGCGTGTTAGCAAATCTGTTTTAACCTCTTCCAGGCCGTAATTACAGACGCAATTAAAAAGCCATTGTTCTGTTCCCTTTCGGGAACGTCTGGGAAGATAATGGTTAAAACGATTTGTTTGTTATTTTAATTGGTGGCCCGCCTCGTTGGTCGAGTGGTTGCAAGCGAGCATGAGGTCCTGGGTTCGATTCCCGGGTCGGGCAAAGTGTTATTGGGTTTTTCTATCAGAAATTTCTCAGTAGCAGCCACAGTCTAGATTTTTGCCCGGTTGATGGTAATAATAAGCTCGCCCCCTTTTGAGTGGGACTTAACATAGGTAAATGGCGAAATCTGGGTGTACTTTTAGGTACATCTCTGCGTAACCCTTCGGGGATTCCGGGCGTGATGTTTTATGTATAAGTAAGTACAAATAATTGTCACTGGCTACTTAAAAAAAAACTATACCATTGTCACCATTTACTATTACCATTTTCTTTACCATTTGGGTAAATGGCAAAATGTAGGTGTGCTATAAGGTACACCTCTGCTTGACCTGCCTCCTGATCTCCTCCGTCGCTGTGAAACCCTTCCGAATGGAAGGAATCCGGTACAGCAAAGCAAGAGTGTGATGAGGACGGCTTCACCATAGTTCAGAAGAAGAAGAAGAAGCCTACTTGTCGCAATCAATGCGGTACTGGACTGTCAGGACCAAATATGCTGCTGCGTCCAGCGATACCAACGACGTTGCTGTATGTGTCCCGACTGCATCACTCTACGAAGGTTGAGGAGATCGTAGAGTACATGAAGGTGAAGACTAGCTGGACCTTGAGGGTCGAGAAGTTGGAGCCGCGTCACAACACCAACTTCAAGTCGTTTGTGATGCGAGTTCCGACACAACATCTCGACAAGTTTCTCAAGGAAGAGTTTTGGCCGAAGGGTGTAGTTTCGCGGCAGGCTACGTGACACCGCGCAGCGTAACACGACGCCGCCACTTCGTGTGTCATAGTTGTGTAGTGCTACTAACATAGTTATTTAAGTTGCTTAACTAACAAAAATTGTTATTAGTATGTATTTTTATGCTAAGGTATTTATCTATGGGTCTTTGTTACCTGAAATAAATGGTTTATTATTATTATTATAAAGTACATAGCAGGAAAAATTTAAAACAACAAAAAATCGTGTAAAAAAACGGTAAATAGGCCCAATTCTGTAAAATAACCAACTTGTCCATAGTGTCGGTAGTGTGTAAGTAGTATCTCAAAAGGCTAATCATTGACATTTGGTATTCTACAAATTATTTATGGTAATTGACTTACCACTGTAGTGCCATTGATACGCCATAGTAAGACTATTTGAATAATTGGTATTCTGCTCAACTATAATGTGTCAATGTCACCATGATGGCCAAAGTTAAGGTAGCCTGTACCTATATATTTTAAGTGTATTTGACAGTTGTGTCTATCGTGTTTGAAAAGTGTTCTACCGCCAAAGCTCAGATAGCTCTTGCTTGTAATTTTAAAATGCCAACAAAAAAGCTTTTAAAATTAAATTGAAGATTGATTTGATTGGTTCAAATTAAGTTCAAAGGTCTAAACATCAATCCGTTGGTTTAATTCTAGTTAAATTTAGCCCTCATACAGGCGGTAAAGCATTGTTGACCAGACATTACGTCACAAAGCAGGGTATGCTAATATGGTGCGTTCATTTGTGGGTAATTCCGGCCGTGTATGTCGGACCGCAGTTTTCGATCAGCCAGCCGCAGTGTTTGGTTAGCTGCTGGGTTATTTCACTAGCTTTTTGGGTGGGACGGACTAGCAGCCTCATTTTTCGGTTTAGGATGGAAGGATTTGATATCTGATATGGAAGGGTGCAAATAAAAAGCCTTTGATGAGAGTTACGTGGATTGCAATAGTAAGGTAGCTGGCCAACATTTTTTTTTGCTAAAAATTTGTGAAAACTATTATTTCCCGTTCCTGGGCTATGGTGTTATGGTATTATGAAGGCAAGTCAACCTTAATCAGCGAGAAGGATTCAGCTTTCGCAGCTGCCTCGGCAGGCAGTTTATAAATAAAAATAAACAGTCCAAATTTCAAATAATCGGATTTGAAAGAATTCAGGTTTTTGAGCAAAAGTTACCTACAACTGTAGGGAGCTCGTGGCTAAATAATAACAGCCGTTTGGGCCGATCTTAAGGTCGGTTCGTGGATGGGTGACCACCCATTACATACCGAGTTTCTTCCGTGCCTCGGAAAGCACGTTAAGCCGTTGGTCCCGGCTGTCATTTGTAGATCTTTGACAGTCGTTACTGGCAGTCAGTGGCCCGAAAGTCTACCAAAGGGTATCGTATTACCCAGTACTAACTGGGTTGTGGAGGTCCGATAAGCAGTCGCTGCATGTAAAATACCTACTGGGATTCAGCTGCATCCCGTTAGACTGAAAGCCGACCCCAACACAGTTGGGATTGGGGAAAAGCTATGTAGATGAGGCAGTTGATGAGATACCTACAACCATGACTGACTATGGCATTAAGTCCGCCACTGTACTTTGTGCTTGAAGTGTTAAATAAATAAATAAAAACTGTTAAGGTGCTCTTCAGTTATACGGAAACCTGTCGTATTGGTATGGTCTACCACAGCAAATGAGTTGTGGTAGCTAACCGCTTTCGCCAGTGTTGCTATAATCTACCATTGAAAATTATGTATTACCAAATCCGCGCCTGACAAAACAATACAAGTTTGCAACTCAATATTACAGTTCAGCACATATCTATTAAATATTTATCAGGCTATGTAATATAATGTATACCAACCATTTTCGTTGGCTTTCATAGCCCCGTGGTTTCCATAATGTACCATGTTTGTGTCGTTTAGTTTCTAATACATTATGTATTGGGCTTTTGATTTTAGTGCGTAATGCTAATTAATTGAAAGCTTATGTGGTTTTGGAGTGATTGTGGTGATATGGCTGATGGTTAATGATGAGCAATCGCTGTGTTTAGGGTGCTTCCATATTAAATCAGAGTAGGTACCTATATTTATATATCTAACTGTCATTTTAATGTCTTGCGTAACAGCCAAAAAGAAAAGTTGAGGCTGCAACAAAATAGAAACAGAAAAAATCTTCTTTATAATATTTTAACCCCTCGTATGCTGTAGGGGGCCAGCCAGGGGAGAGCAGCGGTGGCCTAGTGGTGGTGACCCCGACTTTACGAACAGCAAGTCATGGGTTCGAACCCAGACAGGCGCATTACTTTGTGTAATTTATTTCATCACCACTGCTCTCAAAACGGTGAAGAAAAACATCGTCAGGAAACCGGCATGTCCTAGAACCAAAAAATCGAAGACATGTGACATCTACCAATCCGCACTGGTCCCGCGTGGTAGATTATAGACCATTCCCTCTCATTGAGAGGAAGCCGTGTCCCAGCAGTGGGAAGATTATAGGCTGATGATGGTGATGACGATGTATGCTGTAATTACAGACACAATTAAAAATCCATTGTGTCTCGCGTAGATCTACGGTCCGGCAGTGTTTATGTAGTTATTTACATTATGTGTAATAAACTTTTGCCCAGGCTCCTAATTCTACGTGACATAGTACAAGATGGTATCTTATGTCCAATACATACGGGAGAAAGGAACATCGATGCACCAACGATTACCACGTCATGTACAGGACATCATTCCAACCCCCCACCCCGCACATACATTTTTGTCTAAATAAAATCTGCTGTTTCTTACAAAACATACCTCATCATCTGCCTAGCCTTTTGCCAACTATGTTAAGGTCGGCTTCCAGTCTAACCGGATGCAGCTGAATACCAGTATTTTACATGGAGCGACTGCCTATTTGACCTCCACAACCCAGTTAGTACTGGGCAATACGAGACTCTGATTGGTTGTCAGACCAGGCCACTGACTTACCTCTGACAACTGTCAAATATCTACAAATTACAGCCGGGACCAACAGCTTAACGTGCTTTCCGAGGCACGGAGGAAACTCGGTATGTAAGGGTGGTCACCCATATACAGACCACCCTAGGCAAGCACGGCTTAACCTAAAGATCGACCCGAGCGGCTGTTATTATTTAGCCACGAGCTCCAACAAAACATACAAAACATACCTAGACGGTCAAAATGTATGGAACTCGTTATTTAATAAGGCGTGAAAAGATAACAAATTCTCGGACAAAGAGAGTCGTTTTCATTTATAACATGAATGAGTAAACGATTACAAGTTACTGAAGATGAATTAAAAAAAAAGTAGTGGGCGACCATGCAGATTTCATAATTATCATAACACGTTGGAACGAAATTAAAAACCAAAAGAATCACTTAGTACAAAACCCTTAAAACCTTCAATCCACCTCCCAACAAGAATAGCGTGACGATTCATCCTTAAAACAAACGACAAACAAATAAAAGAAATCTTTCAAACATTTTCCTAACAACATCCAAGTTTTATAGCAAACAGCTAGCAGCTTGTCGACGAGTGAATGATCATTGCTATTACAAATTGGACAGGCGCTTCGTAGTGGGGTGAATTTGCGACAATACAAGTTGAATTGTGTCAAGTTTCCGACAGTTCTCTATGTTCAGTGATTCAGAAAAAATAAAAAGAAACTAGCTTTCATTCGGTGTGTTTTAGAAATTACGTGTTTGAGCGGAGTTAATGCTGTTTATGTTATGGCTCTCTTTGGTATAAAATGCAAGCAAAGGAAAGTCAATCTACTCAGTCTATTGCAGTCCACTGCTGGAAATAGGCCTCTACTTAGCTGCTCCAAAACATCCCGTTGTCCACCTCCTGTCAAATCGCTAAACACATGTCAAATCTGACAAACCGCCCATCATCAAGAGTCTCTCATTTGTTTTCGGCGCAGCATGTTTTCTTCTTCCATACTTCTCTAATACTCGTCATCTCATCAGAGACCTCCTTTCTTGCCATATTATACTTCACACAGTCCATCTATCGTTTCTTTGGTCTTCTTCTCCACATTCACACTCAAAACTTTGCTCACTACATTTTCCTGACAAACCTCCCAATGAACGCAAATATAACTGAAAAATACTACCTACAACAAAGTTAATACGAAATACATATTGTAGTGAAAATATCAGTTTAGTAGGAAATATGATAGATATAAGCACTAGAAGTAGAAATGGAACGTACAATTTATACAACGATACCTGGAATCAGACTTTAGCAATTGCAACGTTTCTCGGTAAAACTAGTTGCAGTGATATTTTTACCAGGAACTTGCGTTTATTAATTCCTTTAGCGAGACACGCGAAATTGTTTTTCAACGAATACTATTGTTGTACGGAATTACGGAATATAGGTGTTAAACGCGTGAGTTTATGTGTGTAATAGATTTTTTTAATCGAATCTAAAAGCTATGACATAACTTATTATTAACTGTTTCGTATATTTAATAGTGAATACGACTATCACAGTAGGCTTTTTATTAATTTACAAAAACCACCGATGGCCTGGTGAAGGTTGCGGGGATCCGCTGGATGCAAGTCGCATGGGACCGGTCAATGTGGCGACACTTGCGGGAGGCCTATGTCCAGCAGTGGACGTCTTTCGGCTTTAATGGTGATGATGATGACTAGCATACTGCAAATGCATTTGCATATGCAAGTATGCATTGCACAAAAGTCCCGTAATGGTCTTATTGAAATAAATGCTTTGAGTTTATCTTTGAAGTTATGTTATTTTTTTACTATTCACATGTACTGTAATCCCTTAAAGTTTAGGCAAATAAACTAATATCTATTCCGAACTCTGCTCATAAAGAATTATCAGAACTTATGTGTAAACTGTACATCCTCAGACACCCATCGTGTTGAGACCTTTGCCAAGCGGTCGTTATGCATGCAACTCATGGGATTAATGACGGCACCGCCGCGCGCTGAGGCCGGCCTAGAAAGAGATGGCGAGATGATCGCCGCGCATCACGAAGGCTGGTTCGAAGTTGCGCAAGAGAAGAGTATCTCCAAGGATATGGGGAGGCTTATGCTCAGCAGTGGGACATAAACGACTATTGAAAAAATAAAATGTAAAATGTACCTATACGTCTATAATTCTTTACTACGACAACAGAACAATCAATTTATTTTACTAACAACAAATAAATCGTTTCGTGTAAAAGAAAATACCAGTGGTTACCACGATAAACGTTTAACAGGCACTAGAGCAGAGAACAGGCGGTAAACAAAGGAATTTTAACTTCCTAGACAAACTGAATAGCTTTGGTTTTTTACTATATGTAGAATTGTTCTAGCTATGCAGTTATGCAGTGCAAGTAGGGCCATGAAAGCAGAGCGTGTTTTAAAATCAAGGACCTTGCTTTTTTTTTTCAATGCAGTCTTTTAAAGTACTTTACAGTGGTTAAGGGAACTACATGGGTCAATCTAATATTAAATTTCACTTGTCGAGGTGGTCTTGGGGATGGGTGAACGTTTATTTTGTACCGACGCCCCTTTACGCCTCAGATTCCGGCTGTCATTTGTAGATCTTTGACAGTTAGGTAGTCAAGTCAAAATTCCAAAAGTCTGACAACCAGTCTAACCAAAGGGTATCCTATTACCCCGTAGATAACTGGGTTGTGGAGACGGATCGGCAGACGCTCTGTATACCATATTGGTATACTGTGGAAGTGCCATCAACGAAGCAATCTGTACATCAAACTAAGTAATATTGGTATACATAGTTGCAAGGGTCCTTTACACTCTTTATAGAAAGCACTGTCGCACAAGCATTTGTCGCATTAGCGTGATATCAAGCTTCAGTTTGTCGCACTAGCGTGATGTCGAGCTTCACTTTGTCGCACTAGTTCGAACTAAATCACTCGCCATAGTTCAAATGTACGCAGCATTCGAACTATGGCAAGTGACTGTTTGTTGACCTTTACGTGTGCGCTTATTTGGCACCCGGTTAAACTAGAAGCTGACCCCAAAATATTTGGAAAAAGTCTCATAAGACATACTCAAGCTAACACTCATGCATAATCCTCTACAAAGGATAAAGGATTCTGACAAACTCTTACTTATATCAATCACACGGTCTTCTTACAAGAACTCCTGATCAGAGGAGGATTTACCTTTGTATGATCAGCATAATTTAAGGACACGAAGGTTACCCATTCAGTACGGTTTATCAAAATTATCGAATACAGGTGACGTGATATATGACGCATTGCCACAGACTGCATTTCCGCGTATTTCATAGCCCCATCCTAAATACAATAGTTCGTGATCTGAGTAAGGCCAGTGAGCGGTTTCCCAAGGACTTCTAAACCGCAACCAGCTATTATTCGCCATTTGCCAATTAAAGCAATTTTAATGTATTAGGCACAAGCCTGCAGGAGCCTGGGCTGTTGAATTACCTTATGTTCTTACAATTAATAAATAATAAAAATCTTTATACATCTTCAAAATTGATAAATATTGAACCGAGAAGTCCCTGTTTTTTGCCGTGGGTGTTTTAAAGGGCGTAAGTTTAGCAGTATCTCAAGTAACCACCCGGTTGTTAGACTTTTTTTGGAGTAGGTAATCTCCTTTCTTTATCGTGTGGTTAGTGCCTAACCTGGTGTCAGATTTTTTAAGCCGCCCATGAGCCTCTGACTTGGCTGTACATGCCGTCGAGAAATATCTCACAGGCATGCTGGTTTCCTCACGATGTTCTCCTTCACAGAAGCAAGTGATAATTATACAACACGCACATGAATTCGAAAATTCAGAGGTTGTGTTGGAACTTGAGACCTTTGACTTGTTGAGTAACCTCTGACTGTCAAATATTAAGAGTCATATTAACATAGGCACGGTAATATTACAATACAGTAGTGTAACTCGGCCGCATGATAGAAATAAATGCCTACAGCCGCGCGGTACGTAAACATGCGTTAGGGCTGCCCGTCTCCAGGATTTTAATTACATTTGCCTACTTTCTGTTTCTATTTAGTTTTGTGATTGTAAATATCCTTTTTATATAAATAAATGAAATACTTTGTATATTGAATGAAAGTGTTCAATAAAAATGCGTGTTGTTTTTTGATTGGTAGATTTAATTAAAAAAACATGTTACTCTATTCGCTTTATTTATTAATCCAAACACCTTTTTTTTCGTGAGATAAAAGGAAATACTTATCCATTAAAAAGACACACCTTATGTACCTACCTACTAGTAAGTAAAATTATTTTATAGTCTTACCTTTCAGAGTTTCCAGGTAATTTAAAAAAACTTATGTTTGGATGCGTTATTGACGAATTCATACAACCAAAAACAGCACAATATTTCCTACTCGTCATATTAACTGATTTTTAGAGAAAAAATCGCGCGGTTATTGTTCAAAAAACAACACACCGTCCGTTCGACACTGCGGTACAGCCGTGACCAAAGAGTATAATAATAATAAGGGAGAAGAGAGCCCTCTTGTGCCATTTTGAAGCATCCGATTTGAAGCGCCATCTGGATTTCTTAACGAGAACTAAGGCTCTATAGGTAGCTATAGATAGTTATGAATGTATGTATACCTTCTTACGTATAGGTCAATATTTGTTTACATTAAGGTGATCATTCAAATTTTCTTGTTTTTTTGCAAATAGCAGCTGTTTTGTTTATGTCGTATGTTGATCGTAATGAGATTTGCGAATACATAACATAATGATGATACATTACAAGACGAGCCATCATTTTATGCGCGAATTGCATTTTGATCAACTATCCGATGTAAACACAGCTTCTATTTGCAAAAAACAAGAAAGAATTTCGCCGGCTACATTCATATTTATATAGAATTGACAGTTACACAGAGAATTTGTAAATAATTAAACATATTAAGATGGACTAACGAAACACATTCAAGCGTAAGCGCAAGTTGCGGCGGCCATAATACGATGTTGCCAGTTTATGTTACACAAAAATGATTTCCGAGACAAGGTTGTGGTATAATTGATAATACGAAACAGCCATGAAATATAAAAACGTGATAATTTTGATGAAAAATGTAACAATTATTCTTTAAAATTCTTAATTATTTGATTTTCATAATTGAACAGAGACATCTATCGTTAATTGTGAAATACATAGTTTATTGGTTAAGTAAAGTAGATGGCGACTCTTTCTTCACTGAAGTTGTGCATGTTCTAACTGTCTCCCCCTGGCCGTGACTGTCTGCGCCCCGAGCGCACCCCGAGATCGAGGCGCGTAGGTATAGCTGGCGTTTCGTCCGTTTGTATGAAGTTGGAGTACTATAAGTATTATAATAGTAATAAAGTAATATAGAGTATTATAGTATTACCGTGACATAGGCTATCTTTTAAGAATACCACAAATAAGAGGGTCATACAATAACATGCAAAACAAGTCATAGCTTAACAAGACGTAATAACACACATAAATTTCATGTTAGTCTGCTCAACTAGTATTTAGGGTTCTATGCTGTTGAAACTTGGTAAGTATGAAGTAGTATGTAGTTGTTCTGTGAACCACATTAAGATTTTCACACATAAATATAAAAAAAAAACAATAAATTTTGGGGGTTCCCCATAGGTACTTAGAAGTGAAACTCAATTTTTTTGTTAAAAAACCCGTATTATACCTGTGGGGTATCTATGGATAGGTTTTCAAAAATTATATTGAGGTTTCTAAAATATTTTTTTAATAAACTGAATAGTTTGCGCGAGAGACACTTCCAAAGCGGTAAAATGTGTCCCCCCCGCCCCTGTAACTTTTAAAATGAGATAATGATAAAACTAAAAAAAAAAACTTCCACCGAAAATTGGTATGAACGAGATCTACTAAGTAGTTTTTTTTTAACACGTCATAAATCGTAAACCGCAATTTACCCTTCATTCAATAAAGTTTGTGCGGAACCCTCGGTGTACTTGTCCTACTCGCTCTTGGCCGGTTTTTGTATACCCGGGTCGTGTCAGCACAGAATGAATCACATTCATAAACATGTGTTGGAATAACAATAACACATCACAACAAACATCATAGTTAGTGTTTTGTTGTAATGTCAACAATCTATATAACGAAGATGTTATCGTTATAACATCCTATCAGCTGTGGACTAAGAACTGGTCAGTGTTAAAAGGTGCCATGGCAACAATATGCTTGATATTATTGATGGTTACCACGTCTGCCGGGGTTGCGGGATTGTTCGAAAGAGATACCGTGGCCCCGGAACACAAAGGGCGATGAAGGAACATGGATGGGTTTTTGTCATTAAAAGTCTGACACTCCCTCCTGCTCCGCCCAGAGCGGGAGGAGTCATTTGATGATTTCCCATCCAGAAAAAAAAAATGCTTGCCACGTAAGTACTAAACATTATTCTTAACTCCCGCATACAAATTTTGTATCGGTTATTTTAAAAAAATCAGCTATACCATACATTTGACGACCCGAATGGGACGCAGCGGTAGTGTGGCTGCCTTACGTTCTTTAGGATCCTTGGTTCAAATCCCGGTAGGGGCATACGTTAGCGCGATGAGTATGGACATTTGTTTCCGAGTCATGGATGTTTATATTTATAATAAGTATGTATTTACAACAAAAAAAAAAGTATCTATGTAAAATTTTTGCAAATAATATATGTCAAAAGTCGACATAATTGTCACAACTATCCGACAATTCTCAAGAATAATTTGACTGTGGTTTTTTGACATAAATGCCAAGTTTTATAAAACGCTTTTATAATGACAAATATGTCAAGATTTCACCTGTCGCTTTCTGACATATTTGTCTTTTTTATAAAACAGCATAAGCGCGACAGTTCTACATTTTTGTCATCTGTTTACATACAGGCTGTAAACCACCTCATCACGAAGCCGTCAACCAAGCATTCTGTACATCAAACTAAGTAACTTTACGCAAAAATTAATGCTGGGAAACGACTTTTTTTTTTGGGGTGTAAAGTCATGTTTTGTGGTAGAACTCAATGTAATGCACTCAAAACATTCTGCTGATGAATGGATTGAATAGTACGGGGGTCGTGGAGGTATTTAAAGTAAAAATCTTACATTAAAAACTTGTATTAAAAAAAAAAGTTGTCAAAAAATTGGACCTTTGACCCCCAATATCTCCGTAACTAGAAGGTTCCCAGGTATGGTGTAGAACAAAAAAATGACCGCAATGACGAGGAGAACAAGTACCTTTCGGCTTTGTTAAGAGGTGTTTTACACCCTTTATACGTAATATACATAATGTGTCTACGACACAAGCCAACCCCAAGTAACATAATAATAATAAGTATGTATACAAAGAAAAAGTATCTATGTAGTATATTAACTATCTGGTGTCCACGACACAAGCCTCAGCGATATTTATTTAGTTATTTTGACCGTGTAGCTATTGCAGGTTTGTAGGAAACATCTGTGCTTTTAATATCCGAAAAAAAAGTTATATGTGGAGGTGTTCGAAATCTTGTACCTACTGAATACGTGGTCATTGTTTCAGCGTCGGTGTCCCGACGCATTAAATTACACCCTGTATAATATGTTACGGGTAATGCTAGAAGAAGAAATATACCTAAGTTTACTCGGGTTAACTTAACATTATCCGAGTTTGTTGGGTGAAGTTTGAAAAGTAACTATTATGTTACGGCTAAAAGCCGAAGTACACCTCCATAGATCTAGCCGGCTGTGCTTAGGTGCGGGCGGCGGCAGTTGGTTAGATTTAGGGTTCTTACAGACGAGCGGCACGTTGCAAACTGCAGATAAACTGCAGCCGTCGACACACATTTACGCGGCATGCCACAACTGCAAGCGTCGCCACCCGTCGATGGCAGTCGTCGACACACATTTACGCGGCATGCCACAACTGCAAGCGTCGCCACCCGTCGACGGCAGTCGTCGACACACATTTACGCGGCATGCCACAACTGCAAGCGTCGCCACCCATCGACGGCAGCCGTCGACACACATTTACGCGGCATGCCACAACTGCAAGCGTCGCCACCCGTCGACGGCAGTCGTCGACACACATTTACGCGGCATGCCACAACTGCAAGCGTCGCCACCCGTCGATGGCAGTCGTCGACACACATTTACGCGGCATGCCACAACTGCAAGCGTCGCCACCCGTCGACGGCAGCAGTCGACACACATTTACGCGGCATGCCACAACTGCAACCGTCGCCACCCGTCGACGGCAGACGTCGACACACATTTACGCGGCATGCCACAACTGCAAGCGTCGCCACCCGTCGATGGCAGTCGTCGACACACATTTACGCGGCATGCCACAACTGCAAGCGTCGCCACCCGTCGACGGCAGTCGTCGACACACATTTACGCGACATGCCACAACTGAAAGCGTCGCCACCCGTCGACGGCAGTCGTCGACACACATTTACGCGGCATGCCACAACTGCAAGCGTCGCCACCCGTCGACGGCAGTCGTCGACACACATTTACGCGGCATGCCACAACTACAAGCGTCGCCACCCGTCGACGGCAGCCGTCGACACACATTTACGCGGCATGCCACAACTGCAAGCGTCGCCACCCGTCGACGGCAGCCGTCGACACACATTTACGCGGCATGCCACAACTGCAAGCGTCGCCACCCGTCGACGGCAGCCGTCCCAATTGTTCCGAATTCGACGATCGGGTTTATGGCTTTCGGTTCCAGAATGACCTAAAAATAATGGTGTATGTTGGGATCAGCTTCCAGTTCAATTGCAGTTGAAAACCAGTATTTTACATAGAGGGCCTATCTTCACAACCCAGTTACGGACATTACCTCTTGGTAAGACTGGCTGTCAGACTCATGTTCTAATTTCTTGCACATTATTTATTACATATCAAGAATGAGTCTTGTATACCTTCTAAACTACAATTTCATCTTATTAACGATCTATCAATAAATTGATAGACAGCATAGTTTCTTAGAACGTTTATTAGGTGGTCTGTGCTATTTTAGGAGACGTATGACGCTACTTGCTTTAAATCAATGTGTCATGATAATTAAGAGAGTCCGGGGCTGCTACTGAGAAATTCACACACACACATAACATCACACCTGTAATCCCCGAAGGGCTAGGCAGTGGTGTGCCTAATATAGTACACCTTCATTTTGCCAGTTATATTTTTTTCCCATGTAATAGGGGGCGAGCCTATTGCCATCAACCGGGCTCAAATCCAGACTCCGTAGCTGCTACTGAGAAATTCCTAATGTAAAACCCACTATCACTTTGCCCAACCTGGGATTCAAACCAAGGACCTCATGTACAGCAGTCGCGCTTGTAATCGCTAGACCATTGACTTTGGCTTTAAATAAAATATATAATTTACATTTACATAATAGAAGACTTACCCTTTATTTGACTTGAATGTAAGGTAAAAGATTTCCACGATTTTCTTTGAACAAGGTAACGTTACCAAACTTAATCTTATTATATGAAAGAAGACCCAAGAATACAAACTAAGTAATAAAAGGTAGGGTATTAGATTTCAAAACCTCGGTTAAGAAATGTGTCAAAAGGAATCGTTAATATTAACACTCCGTTTCTGAATGCCTATTCAATATAATCTATAGTCAATTCAATTTTGCGTGTTGGTTGGTATATTGAAAAATGTCACGACTGTAAACCTGAAAGGTAGCAGAGGTGTTTCTAATAGTACATTCAATCACCCACAATTTGCTAAAGTAGTGCCAATTTAATGGACCACATTTGACATCTGTCAGTTTAGTACTACTACATTTTAAAGTTACCTTATTTTGTCATTATTACATTAAATATGTAATCGTAATTGAAAAACGTAAGCAGTTGTGCAGTTCTAACTTCGAAGAAATAAGTAATATTTTATGCCAGCCGTTACAAGGTTATTTACTTATTTAAACTTCATGTACAATAGTGGTACATAGGCGGACTTACAAGGCATTCTCTACCAGAGAATGCCAAATGCCAATGTTATGTTGTTGTATTTTTATGAATTAAATGGGGCCTACTTTAGTTCTGTTTTTAAGACCCATTTAATAGGGGATTATTGGACTATTGGACTTAATTGCAATTCGAACTCCGAGCCACGCTATAAGCGATGTTTAGTTTGTGGTTCGCTGATTATCTATGACACAAATGTTTTGTTTCTGTGATTAAAAATCTTATTTTGTTTTATTTGATTTTTTGGTTGAAATCAACCAGGCATGTCAGACACCATGGCGGCTAGCTGCAATATAATTCTAAAATTAAAACAAATAATATTCCCATAAATAAAATTCTAAATTGTCACCTTTGCAGACTGGTGATTGGGTTGTCACCTACATACATGTTACCCGGAAGTTAAAATATCACTGGCAAAAAGGTTCTACCATCTCCTTCAAAGCAATAGCCGTTATGTTATGATTGTTATGTAGAATTATGCTTGATTGATATTTCCAAGAGCTGAATAGAGTTTCTACTTTATCAGGTACCAATGTTGTGTTAGTAAAACAATTAGCATTGTTACCTATATCTTCAGCTTTAGTTCAGAGCATGAATGAAAATTTGAAGATTGTTGTGAAAACATGAGAAAAACTATCATTTATGAATCATCACGTACACACAACAGATTGATGGAGAATTTTCGTTTTGTCCAAGAATTCTGAAAAATCTGTAACATGATCTGCCTAGCATTTTCCCAACTATGTCGGGGTCGGCTTCCAGTCTAACTGAATGCAGCTGAATACCAGTATTTTACATGGAGCCACTGTCTATCTGACCTTTACAACCCAGTTAGTACTGTGTATTATGGTACCTCTTGGTAATTAAGACTGGTTGCCAGACTTTCGGGCCACTGACTACTTGTAACGACTGTCAAAGATCTACAAATAACAGCTGGGACCAATGGCTTAACGTGCTTTCCGAGGCACGGAGAAAACTCGGTATGTAATGGGTGGTCACCCATCCACAGACCAACCAAAGCAAGCGCAACTTAACCTGAGGATTGATCCGAGCGGCTGTTATTATTTTGCCACGAGCTGTAACAGATAACAACATATATAACGTAACCAAAAATGTTCCCAATGCTGGGATACAAGCCTGAAAGAGTGGGCCGTAATCCACCACGTGGGCCCAGAAGATGATGTCACTTATCTTCGAATCTTCAGTTTTATTAAATTTTATGCTGATTTCCTCATGATGTTCTCGTTTCCATAACAGACGATCTGTGAAATCAGTAATCAGAATCTATATAAATGGACCTTCAGTACATGTGGCTGTAAGTTCATTCAGCGTGCCGGCTGTGCAAGGAGTGCCGTGTTTATAAAACAGGCACTTATCGGGATATACGTTTAATAAGGGAACTCAACACTACTTGCAGACACTGATGACTAAGGCTACTACTAAAGTCCGCAACAACACGTTACTAAGCGGGAAAATGGTTCACAAACACAGTGTGTTAGACAGAGATAGACATAGTTTTCCCTCTACTCCCAAAGACACAGTTCGAGCTAGTTTGTTTTTTCTCCGTATACGTTCCGTTCAGTATAGGCCGCGACGCCGGTGTATGCAGTGGTGTAACGCGCGCTCATACTAAAAAAACTCGTTGCAATAATAAAATAACAACATTATACCTGTGTTTTACGTTCCAAACAATCGTTCTATTGTTATAAACGTTTAAAAAAACACGTTTAATTTTATCAGGAGGTTTTTTTTGTTGTTTTTTAACGTTTTTCGCTGGTTTTTTGTTTTGACCGGGAAAACGCCGGGTGTCCGAATTTCTGAGTGTATGTTAACGTGTACTTCAGTTCTTGAGTGACGTTTGGACACTGAGAGGAGATCTCGTTGTTTTCGTGTGTTTTTTATTGTTTATATTCTGTTGTTTTGTTGTTGTTATATCTTCTGTTATACTTGCCTACCGGCGACTGACGCCGGCACGTTTGTTATCGATCTTCACTTGTCAGGTAAGTTAAATATGGAAAACGTTCACTCATATTTTTATAGGTAATACGTATTTGATCGACTCTGTTTATATAACATTTAGGTTAAGTATTACGTATTGCTACTAAAAATGGCTGTACATGCAATATATCAGAGTTTATCCTCGTCTCTACGTTTGTTTTCCTACAATTCAGTCAGTTTTAGTAACATATTTGTTTTAAAAGGTTTATTTATTTCAGAGCGGCTCTACCATTCACATTTCGATTTGTTGTTGTTATCTTATATCTATAACGACTAGGTAGGTATAGGCATTGTGTACATACAGACCAATTGATAACATCATGAATAAATATCGCTGGACATAACAGACAGCGCCATCTAGTGCCACACTAAGCAACGAGGCTTGTGTTGTGAACACCAGATAGTTGATATACTATATATATACTTTTTGTTTGTAAATACATAAGTAAAAAAAAATATATAAAAATCCATGACTCGAATACAAATGTCCATGCTCATCACACAAACATTTGCTCCTACCGGGATCCGAACCCGGGACCCTAAGAAAGAAAGGCAGCCTCATTACCGCTGCGCCATCCGGGTCGTCATCATTATTTCAGCCTATAAACCGACTCCCTGATAAACGTAACGTCCTTTCGTTCCACGTTTACTTTGATAAAATTAAACTGATCCTTGGTTGTACCGACCGGCAAAACTACAGTTAGTTTTACAATAATTGGTAACTGTTTTCGACCTACCCTGGCCGTACAGCTCATCAAGGAGTACCTATGACTGCAAGACACCAGTTACTTGTATTGTAATATTATCTCCAACATTGGGCAACATTTAACGTAATGCAAAGTAACACAAATGTTCAACTATTATTGTGTACGAGCGTACATAAAGGGTGTAAATAGACCCTTAACGAAGTCGAAAGGCACTTGTTCTCCCCGTCATTGCGATATTTTTTTTGTTCTACACCATACCTGGGAACCTACTAGTTACGGATATATTGAAGCTCAAAGTTCCAACTTTTTTTAAATACATGTTTTTAATGTAAGATTTTTACTTTCAACACTTCCACGACCCCCGTACTATTCAATCTATCCATCTGCACAATGTTTTGAGTGCGGTACATTGAGTTTCCCAGCAATATTTTTTGCGTAAAGTTATTTAGCATGATGTAGAGAATGCTTGGTTGACGGTTTCGTGTTGAGTCTGTTTAAAACCCTGTATAATATGAACTGAAAGAGGCTACTAAATAAACTACTAACTAATCAACAGCTGTTTCATATATTTTAACCGTGTAGCCTACCTACACAAAACCTACACGCCTAACCTACACAAAAAACAACCGTACCTATAGGTACGGCTGTTTTTTTTTTCAATTACCGATGAAAAAGTACAGAATGTTGTACTGAATGCACTGAAAACATTGTAAATTGTGCTGATGGATGCATTGAATAGTACGGGGGTCAAGGAGGTATTTCAAGTAGTTATAACCTTTAGTTCGAAGTTTGACCTCCAATATCTCTGTAACTAGAAGGTTCCCAGGTAGGAAGGTTCCAGAACAAAACAAAATTATATCAATGACGGGAAGAACAAAGTGCCTTTCGGCTTCGTTAAGCGTCTATTTGCATGCTTTATATCATCTACCACGAATACCTAGGTACTTAGCAAAGCTCTAGGTTGTCACTGTTTCAGTTTTTAATCCCTCTTTAAGAAGATTTAGTAGGTTAATCCCCATAGCATTTAAAACAGATCACGTACCACCAGTAGGTTGATTTCAATCTCTTCACAATTTAATATAACAAATATGTACTCAAGGATAATACGCCGTTTACATGGATTTTCTTATCACCGAACGATTACGTCAACGTATGATATATTTTCCCATGGTTTGTGCGACATAATAATGGTTTTCTGTTCCTTTAAAACCTGGATCAACACCACTTTCGGATAAATGAAGGCAATGGGGCTTCACTAATGAATGATAAATGTCAATCCTGTTCTTTATAATGTCATTCGTTCGTTCTTCGTTCTTTGATAGGTAGGCTTATATTATGAGGTGAGATAAGCAGTCGCTTCATGGAAATTAATGGTGTTCAGCTGCATCTGGTAAGAGTGGAATCTGACTGCAACATAATTGAGTAAAGACTAGGCATATGAGGATGTAAATACAACTGCATCTGCTATGCGTGGGGATCTGGGTTCGTTGCCCAAGTCGGGCAAAGTGTTATAGGGTTTTTCAGTCATTTGTCAGTTGGTTAATGATGATAGGTTCGTCACCTTTTGCTTGGGTCTTAAACAAGATTACTACTTTACTGCAATGCATTTACTACACTATACAGAAACACTTTTTTATCACTTTCCAAAAAAAATGGGTATAATAGGTGAACGGCACAGGTGAACGGAGTAGAAGCAAATGGCATACTTGGATATTTTTTTTTTTCGAAATTCGAATCATACGCGTAATGCGTATGATTTGAAATTCGATATTTTTATTTTATTTTATCAAAATTTCTCGTTATTTGTTCTAATCTGAAAGGTTAACTTGAAATTTATAGCGTTTTTGATGATAGATAATTTTTTTCTAAACTGTGGAAAAAGGAAAAAAATAACTATAAATAAATAATTATCGCTGGACATTACCACACAGCGCCATCTAGTGCCACACTAAGCAACGAGGCTTGTGTCGTGGACACCAGATAGTTGATATACTAAATAGATACTTTTTGTTTGTAAATACATACTTATTATACATATAATCATCCATGACTTGGAAACAAATGTCCATGCTCATCACACAAACATTTGCTCCAACCGGGATTCGAACCCGGGACCCTTAGAACGTAAGGCAGCCTCACTACCGCTAGGCCATTCGGGTCGTCATATGTATGTCTTCTACTTCGTTAGCTTCTACTCCGTTCACCTAATATACCCATTTTTTTTGGAAAGTGTTAAAAAAGTCATCCGGTATACTGGGTGGCCGATTTATTCACATGTAGGATAAATGTCAAGGTAAGAAACTCCTATAGGATTCGTGAAAAAAAAAAGATTTTCATACTCCATGAAAGAAACAGGTGACTTAATCGCCACCTTGTACAAAGTTTACTAAAAACCATTTCTGGGGAAATGAGAATGAGAAATAGATAATTTCTAAAATTGTTTATTAGGTAGGTACCAACGTGATGATACTGTCCTGTATGTATTTCTTCCATAAGGTAGACGTAGAATTCTAGGAATCAGGGACCTAGACCTGTCTAGCTTATCTAAGATACCTTATATATAGATATGTTTATTTGTACATTATGTGTGGTATGTGGAACTTATTTTTCTGGGAACTGATATATTAGCTTGTGTGTATATTGATAGTATGATTGTGTGAATGCTCTCATTGAATATTTAATCGGGGCAAGGACGTTTTGAACACTATACAAGGAAATAATATATAATAAATAATATGTGTTATTGAAGGAATGCACATTAATAAACTAGAATAAATATTGGAATAAATATAATTATAGGCCTCCCACTAGGTGGACCGAAGACCTGGTGAAGGTTGCGGGGATCCGCTGGATGAGAGTCGCACGGGACCGGTCAATATGGCGACACTTAGGGGAGGCCTATGTCCAGCAGTGGACGTCTTTCGGCTGAAATGATGATGATATCAGAATTCATCCAATTTAAACCTAATTTCTGCTAAGGCTTAATGTTTTCGTATCTAACTGATTCAATTTAAAAAAAAAAATTTGGTACCTAATTTGTGGAATGATAAAATTATTAGAAGTTCTATAAATCTATCTATAACCTATAAGAACAAATAAATAACTTTTTCGACCTCTTACAAAAACAAACAAAATTAGAATACATATCTAAACTTGAACAGAATACAGGTACAAAGTATTGTTTAAAAATAAATTAAAATATTGTAACGTTACAATTTCCTGGGTAGGATCCACAAAACTGTAAAGTCACTCTGAGCACTCACCTACCTAACTTTCAGTCTGGAGGGGAGCACTATTAAAAGAAATTGACAAGGGGACGAGTTATAAGAATTTATTAACAAAGATCCTAACCTAAAAAGCTGGAGCTACTCAAATCACTAATGCCAGTGAAGCTGGCGGAAAATACTGAAGATGAACGCAGAATGGAATAAATAACTGAAGAACGTCCGTCTTCAGACTGTGGAGGAGGACCGAGGAACCATCAACTCTCAGGCCGTAGAGAAGGGCCAAGGGCATCCGTCTTCAGACGGTGGTGCACGGCCGAGGACCGTCAATCCTCAGGCCGTAGGAGGAGGGCCGAGGACTTCTGTCTTCCGACCGTGGAGGAGGGCCGAGGAGCGTCAAATCTTCATCAGGCTTGTGCAGCTCAAGCAGCAAGGTTTCCAGGTGTTCTAGGTGAGGGTGCGGCGCGGAGAGAGGCCGACTTAAAACTCAAGAATAAGGGGAACTGCCCTTTAAATAAACTTTTATGAAGCTTCCCAGAGATGTTTCTGCTCTCAGCTCTGAACGTAGACTGCCATTCAACCACCAGGCTCCTGTCAACTCCAGATAATTTACATTTTAAAATTAGAAAATTATTAAAAAGAAAATCGAATGAGGTCGATGTGATTTACCTATACAACCTACAACTAGCTCCAGCAATAAATTAAAAATAAAACTAGGGTTGCCACTAACTGACATCACAAAAGTAAACAAAGATTTAATATAACATGCATTAAAAGGTAAAAAGGCCAAAGCCGTTGCCAAGCCTCCAAGAAATGACCATGAAGCTACCTAGGGAGGACAGAGGATAGAGATCTACGCTAGGGAATGGGCAACTACAGTACTTTCACAGTTTTTATGTCTTGTGACTGGGACTGTAGCTACATTTAATTTTCATCTTTGTTTCGACAATTCAAAAGTGCCTGTAACTGGCTTACTTGAAATAAATGCTTTGATTTTGATTTTTGATTTTGACGAATGCTTAAATTTTCAGGTTAATAATATCCAAAATGTAAGTAAAAAACATATAAAAGACATACACATTACAATATTTCATACAGGAAAAATTTAAGATAAAATGTTACTATTTCCGTAACCCGATAAAAAGTAACAAAGTGATAAAAGACCTACTGTCAAATGCAAACTTAATAAATTGATAATATTTTAAATGGATTTGCGAAAAACATTCACTTACTTAACTTGTAAAAGGCTAGTGGTGTGACCGTCGGACTACCAAGTCATAGGTCTCAAGTTCGAACCCAAAACACACACCGCTGATTTTTCAGATTCATGTGCGAATAGGCAAGACGACAAAAAAAAACTAATTAGTCCGTCAGTTATATTATCAAAAAATATTTGACCCGTGTTTTTTCTTTTGTTACGTAAACCAAAATTGACGAAGATATGACGCTTTTAAAATTCTCAATACGTCACGTCTAGGTATAATTTTTAGCTAGTTCTGACGTCACTAGCCCCCACTCCCGAGTTTTGATGCGTTTTATCTTTTTCAATATTCATTGATTTACAAAAACAAAAAATACATGTCCATTAATTTCCAATACTCTAACTGACAGACTAAATAGATTTGCAATTTTTTGATACTGTCGTCATGCGTATTGTGTAATTATCGTTTTGCTTCGGTGAAAGAAAAAATCGTGAGGAAACCAGAATACCTGAGAGATATTTCTCGACTGCATGTTAAGCCAAGTCAGAGGTCCCATAGGCGCCAAAAACTCTGACATCAGGTTAGGCAACACGATTAACATGAATCGGATTATTGTGATCCTGTGACGGTCCATTACAAACCTTCATAGCAGCTTCTCCCGTAATAAATATAGTACAAGTAAACGAACCACCTTAATGCACATTACCCAACTCATCTTATTCCAATTGCACTTAGAATTCTGCTCACCTCACATGTCAGCGGTCGTTACCGCGGGTGAATGTCTCTCTGACGTAAGTTTCGCGCAACTGCACCGTGATCCGATTTCATGCACGTGCGATTAGCATGTGCGCGAGAGTTATATATGCGAATAAATTGGTAAAAGTAAGAGTTTTTTAGTTTTATTAAAGATTTTTTTTTGGTAAAAAACTTTATAGGACTGGAATCGTGATGTGGTTTATGTTTTTATTTTGTCGCCTGTTATGTCCCGAATATCGGGCAAAAGGCCACTACTCATGCAAATAGGAAGGAATGACCTTGATCACCACGGTTGTTCTATGCGGGTTGGCAATTTTAGACCGAAGTCCAGAGTTTCCTCACGATGTTTTCCGTCGCCGTTAGTTAGTGGTGTAAAAACTACTAAGAAAGTACGTATGACTTTGAAAAAAATTTTGGTTTATTAAATGCATTTTTTTAAACTGAACTTGGGCTCCTGGATTTGGTAAAGTATTATTGGGTTTTACATAAGGAATTTCTCTGTAGCAGCACAGAGTTTGGAAGTTGGTGGTACACCTCTGTGCCTCAAAAATTTCGGTAAGTGTGTAAATCTGTTGGTCCTGCACTTGATGTTCCGGCCTTATCGGATTGCAATCCCACTAAACTATGATTATGAGGGAAGGAGTACACCCGATTTTGTGTTTTTTTAGTTCTATAAACTTCTGAGTACTTGCCTTGTCTTCTCAGATATTGGCGACCGTTGAGAAATTTGATCGGTCGGGAGGATACTTTCGTTTTTACAACGTCAGATGTTCATTGGCAGGTTATATGCATGTATTTACATATAAGGAACTGACAGACTGACTTGTTGGTCTAGTGGTCGCAAACGCGGCTGCTCAGCATGAGGTCCTGGGTTCGATTCCCAGTTCGGGCAAAGTGCTATTGGGGTTTTCCAACAGGAAATTCTCAGTAGCAGCCACGGAGTCTGGATTTGTGCCCGGTGGATGGCAATAGGCTTGCTCCCTATTACATGGGACTTAAACATAATAGGCGAAATGTGGGTATACTACTGGGTACACCTCTGTCTAACCCTTCGGGAATTACAGGCGTGATGTTATGTTATGTTACATGGAACTGCAACAAACTATAAATAGTTACATAACTATATGCAAACAAAAAATACCAATAACAAAATCCACTCATATCTCGCGCATTTTAATTAATTTCTTGTTCCTTTCAATTCATTTCATGTTGTTCAATTAATTGCGATTCTAGCACGTTCTAATAATTAAAATTTCGGTGTTTTGTGGATGTTACAAAACTGTACCAAATGTTCGGTCAAAAGTTACCGTTGCCTTTCGCTTTCACAATCATGTGAATTACTTTTTGTCTTAGTTTTTTTTTGTGCGTAAAATATGTGAGAATATTTCAGTGATAGTTGTTCTGTTAGAATGTTGGCGCAAATTGCTTTTGTATGAAAGGAGAGTCGTTTTTAAGGAGAAAGGGTGAAAACATAGACGAAATAAATCATCTTTTGCATAGCCTTTTCTCAAGTACCTATGTTGGGATCCAGGATCCAGTTTCATGCATGTGTTTTGCATGCCGCTGCATGATCAGCCTATATCGTACCCACAGCTGGGAAACAGGCCTAATCCCTATGAGACGGAATGGGCAATCCACCACGCAGGCCCAGTGCGGGTTGGTAGATGTTACATGTCTTCGAATTTTTGGTTGTAAGACAGGTTTAAAGTAATGCGCCTGCCCGGGTTCGCATCTACGACTTACTGCTCCTAAGTCGGAGCCGCCACCACTGGACCACCGCTACTTTTACCTATCTGACCACAACACAATTACTGGATACAATGAAGACACCCTTTGGTTAGATTAGTGGTCAGACTTTCGGGATTCTGATTTCTGAATTGGATGAAAAAATCCACCCTAACGGCCGAAAGAATTTTGATGAAATTAATTATCAAACGGATAGACCATGCCTTGGGTTAGTAGGATACGATATTTTTTATCGAAGAAGGACGTTTCCTGTAAATAATTTTCTACCTACATGCGGTAAAAGCAAATACTAAAATAAATTATAGTAATCTCAGTTTGTCTGCGCATGAGCAATACTACTAGAACATGGATGTAGGTAAGGCGAGCCATGAAACGTTACTCCGTGCTTCCGCCCTTCACTGGCCAGATGGTAACCATTCACAATCGCGGGAAGTCTGCTTGGTTAGCCTGAGAAGGTTACAGCAACCCATACTTAGCTGGTTGACGGTTGTCGGTGGCTTTACCCAATTATGTCGTCGGACCTAGATGATTTTACAATTTACGTACTATTTTATCTTTTGTGGAAAAGTTTTGGTATTTTGATGCAGGTGTAGTTTTTTTTATCCATTAATTTCAATGAATAACTAATATGTAGGTTTTAAATTTTTCCTTAGTTGAAAGGGAATCGACTGTCTTGGTATAGATTGTGATGAGGAGGGACGAATCACATGTGACTAAAAGAGTGATGAATATAAATGTTGATGAATGGAGAGGGAGAGGAAGACCAAGGAAACGATGGATGGATTGTGTGAGGAATGATATGAAGGGAAAAGGTGTAAATGATAGCGTGACGGTTGGCAGAGGAAAATGGAAGAAAAAAACGTGTTGCGCCGACCCCAAGTAACATAATAATAAAAAGTATATCATCATCAGCCTATTAATGTTCCCACTGCTGGGACACAAGCCTCCTCTCATTGAGAGAGAATGGGCTATAATCCACCACGCAGGCCCAGTGCGGATTGGTAGATGTCACATGCCTTCGAATTTTTTGGTTCTAGGACATGCCGGTTTCCTCACGATGTTTTCCTTCACCGTTTTAAGAGCAGTGGTGATGAAATAATTACACAAAGTAATGCGCCTGTCTGGGTTCGAACCCACGACTTACTGTTCGTAAGTCGGAGCCACCACCACTTGGCCACTGCTGCTCTTGGTAATCAAAAGTATCTACCGGAAGACTTTTTTATCACTTTCTATAAATAATGGGTATATTATGTGAACAGAGTAGAAGCTTATGGCATACCTAGTTCTTTTTTTCTTTGTCCCACAGCTAAGAAAAAAATTGATCCATCATCTAAAAACGCTACAAATTTCAAGTAAACTTTTCATTTATTAGAACAAAGAAAGAGAAATTTTGAAAATACTATCAAATTTCAAATCCTACGCAATATGCATATGATATGAATTTCGAATTTCTACGAACATTTTTATATCGAAAAAAAAAAAAAAATCGTTATGCCATTTGCTTCTACTCCGTTCACCTATCATACCCATTTTTTTTGGAAAGTGATAAAAAAGTCATGCTGTATGTAGTATGTCCACGAAACAAGCCTCGTTGCTTAGTGTGGCACTAGATGGCGCTGTGTGTAATGTCCAGCAATATTTATTTATTTATTTATTAACATGGGTCAAGGGCAGGAAGATAATGACCATTTAATTTTTCCCAAAAAGAACTTACTTTCCACCCAGTGACGCAGTGAAACTATTTTTTTCTTTTTTAAACAACGTTGGTAAGAATCGATAAGAAAGAACAATTACATCGTGAGAAATTATTGTTGTAACAAATGGCTAGAAGTTTTAAACACATTCCATTATTCGAAAGTGGTTAGGTAATCATAACAGCCACAAGGGGCCATTTTTTAAGTTAAGCAACGCTTGTTGAGGTCGATTTCAGGATGGTTGACCATCCACTATATACTCAAACCCCGCCGTGCCTCGAAAAGCACGTTAAGTAGTTTCAGGGTGACTTTATAAAAGTCACACATTATCATTATCTGCTTAGTCTTTTCCCAACTATGTTGGAGACGGCTTTTAGTCTAACCGGATACAGCCAATAACCAGTATTGTACATTGGAGCGACTGCCTATCTGACCTCCACAACCCAGTTAGTACTGGGTAATACGATACCCCTTGGTAAGATCAGATGTCAGAATCGGAGTTCGGGCTACTGACTACTTTCTGAAACACAGAGGAAACTTGGATTGTAATGGGTGGTCACCAATCCACAGACCAACCTAGGCAAGCGTGGCTAGCTAACCTAATGACCCGACGGGCTGTTATCCTTCATCTTTTTTTTTGTACGTAGCAAACGTTCTTTCAAGAATTCACATACGTTAGTTTGTTATTTTGGCCTTCCGCCAAAATATCATTGCAAAGACCACTTTTAAACCTCACTGTCTGTAGTGTATAAAATATCTTTTTAGGGATTAAACAAATTGCCATCTTATACCTACATACAAACAAGGTTAATCCTCATAAACATCGGCCAACATACGCATACGGCCATGCACGCCATTCGGCCAACTTCGGAGGTAATCGTGCGTTTCCGTCCTGGTTTGACAGCCTTGCGCCAAATGCACTCTTTTGTTTATTTTTTTATTGGCAACATCTTGATTTGCTGGTGTTAATCATCATTTCAGCCGAAAGACGTCCACTGCTGGACATAGGCCTCCCCCAAGTGTCGCCACATTGACCGGTCCCGTGCGACTCGCATCCAGCGGATTCCCACAACCTTCACCAGGTCATCGGTCCACCTAGTGGGAGGCCTTCCAACGCAACGTCTTCCGATTCGCGGTCGCCGCTCCAGAACGTTTCGGCCCCATCGGCCATCCGTTCTGCGAGCAATGTGTTAAGTTTGGCACTTTTTTGGGCACGGATGTCTTCATTTCTGATTCGATCGCGCATGGAAATTCCGAGCATAGCCCTCTCCATTGCCCATGGGTGACTTTGTGGACCTGGTGTTAATAGGCAATTTTATTAGCTGCTATCATTAAACTTATCTCGATTAAGAAAATGCATTAATCCTTAATATGTTTGCGTGTTTATTTATACATTCAATGTTGATAGCTAAATTGTTGCACTGATTTATGTTAATTGGTACCAACATGCAGAAGTATAATAGCAGAGTACTCGTATTCATACAACTTGAGTTTATAATATATTTTTTTAATTAGACGGTACTTTTAAAGGGAAATGTTATTTTTTTATTAACTTATTTAATTGGCATTGACTGGTACTATACCAAGGTATCGTATTACCCAGTACTACCAAACAATAACAAGTAAATTTAATATATTGTTAGTTTTGTATACCAACTAATTAGTAACATTAAAGCCCAATTCCTCTCTCCTACTTTGCTGTGCCCTTACAGGGTCCATATTTATGTAACTAGCTTTAAGCACTTTGTAACATCTTTTAAAAAATATGTAATGCAAAATAAATAAATAAGAATATAGAATGTTCCATGTAAAATACTGGTGTTCAGCTGCATCCGGTTAGACTGGAAGCGAAAAGTGTGCGTTGGATTCTTCCATGAGGAAGTTCTCAGTAGCAGTCTGAATTTATGCCCGGTAAGTGTCAATAGGCTCTCCTATTAATGGGACTCAAACATAACTGGAGAAATGTGGGTGTTCTATGGTACACCTCTGCTTAACCTTTCGGGGATTACAGGCGTGATGTTAGTAACTAGGAAAACGACAACTTTGCTACTGGACAAGGTAACTATATTCCCGCGACATGTCAATCAACACATCAACATTGTTTGGTTATAGATAACCAAGGCTTATCGGTAGGTAGGTATAACTGAGTACAAAATGCTTTGTTTACGCGCGGTCAGTGTGCATGCATGATCCGACCACACCTGTGAAGCTACCGTGAGTTATGTTATATAAGCGTGATACCTTTGTTTAACGGAGTGTGAGTGGAAAATTAGGATTTTTGTTTACTGAAATTGCCATTTAACGTTGCAATACTGTCAGTCTTCTGGGCACCTTTCCGGATGACAGCGATCCGATGGAGTACTTTGACGTCGTCTAAGTGTCATTTGTCGTCGTTGTAGATAAAGTTGTAAAAACCTCTTAACGAAGCCGACAGGCACTTGTTTTCCCCGTCATTGCGAACATTTTTTTTGTTGTACACCATACCTGGGAACCTTCTAGTTACGGAGATATTGGGGGTCAAAGTGCCAACTTATAGACATTTTTTTTTTTAATACAATACTTAACATACATACATAATACTGTATGCAGGTATTTTATATCTCGTAATTTTCTCAGCAAACCCTTTCATTTCACCTATATCCTGGGAATGCATAAGAAATTACTAGGTAATTCAACATCTTTGGGTGTTTGCCATAGTGGATTTAGAATATCTTCTATTCAAACTTAAATGCAAAGTTTCAGCTCAATTGGAAACCGGGAAGTGGGTCAAAAACTTTTAAGATTTTTTTACATAGTTACAGGTGAACCTAATGAAAGCGTGTTAAAATGACCGATCCTCAATCAAGCTTCATCAGAAGTCACTTTAGAAATCGGAATAGCAATGCTGCTAGAGTCTTAAGTTAGTACTTAGGGCAGGTATAATAAAGATATGGCTTGCATGTTAATGATAAGATAGTAGTCTATCTTACTTCCATTAAGTCCTGCTACAATATGCTCTGTGAACTGCACATATGCATTAGTAGACAGCTGTCAGGTCAAAGTTAGTAATAGCCTCACAGAGTTAACGCACCAAAGCTCGCAACAGCGCATAAGTCATGACAGATGGTAATCAGGCTCGTCTAAGTGCGCCCTTACCTGACTACTGGCTTGAAAGATGCAGAACTTCTGAGTTAATCAGGCAAACTTATGAATTGCTTACACAGAAGCAAGTCTCTAGGCATTGGCAGAGAAATATACACCAGGGGGCTTAAAATAGGGGCAGGCTACACAGGGGTAGCTTATTTTACGAATTGTGACCGTTTTAACAATTTGAACGTGATTCATAATGTACTATTATGAATCTATTAATAAATTATGATATATGTGCGGTAAGTTGAAATCACAGCCGAGGCGATATTGCTAGCCCGAGCCGTAGGCGAGGGCTACAAGAAAGCAGAGGCTGTAATTATCAAAGCGCATGTATGTCATACGACGTTTTATAACATATTTGCAAGGAAATAAATAAAACTCGTACTTTCCTGAACGAATACTTAAATCTTTTACTTGTTCACAAATTAGCTATGCGCGCGCATCAGCGCTTTTTTTTAAGTCAAAGACACAAAAAACAGCCAGTATTACTAATAAAGTAAATTAATATTTTTGTGTGTTTGACAGATCAATGGTTGTAAATTATTGTCAAAATTAATTAAATTAAAGAATTAAATGTTTATCTATTATATTTCATCTCCCAAAGTTAATTTTATTCATAAAATTTTGACCACTTCTCTGACATAAAAACTCTTTGGTAAGATTTTAAAAAGTACCGTTCGTTTTAGACGGAGCATCTTGATAAACCGTGCGTTTTACATTACAATAACGCACAAGTACGTAATGAGATACAATACGATAATGAAATTGGTGAAATAAGAGACCCTTTACGAGCAAATGTGTTATAAATATATATTATGATCCTGCTGAAGCGGCCGGTATACGGATATACCTAACCTGAGTTACGACATAAGATTTTCATCTCGATAGGACGTCCGATAGGACTCTTGGGACAATATCTGACCTCAACGTAAGCAAATCCCGGGCAAAATCTAGTCTTCTACAAAACACTTGAGCAAAGTACAAAATCAGTGATAGTTTTCAATGCACCAGACAGGAAACCGGCATGTCCTAGAACCAAAAATTCAAAGACATGTGACATCTACCAATCCGCACTGGGCCCGCGTGGTGGATTATAGCCCGTGTCCCAGCAGTGGGAACATTATAGGCTGATGATGATGATGATGGTGATGATCAGGTCAACTTGATGCCTCGTCTGTTTCTTTGTAGAGGTCAACTATTTGTATCTGTCACTATCATACTATTACTTATAAACAGCTGGATAATGTATCTCTTCCGTCCTACTGAAAAATGCTCTAAAAGGACTACTTTGTCAGCCTTGAAATTGATTTAGTTAAGAATGCCAAATGCAAAGATGCAGATTCATGCAAGGCAAATACCGCTTCTTAAGACAGCTGTTTACAGGCCTCGAGTTCAAACCCAAGGCACGCACCTCTGATTTGTTGGATTCATGTGCGTATTGTATAAATTGCTTCTGTGAAGGAAAACATCGTGAGGATACCAAAACCAGCATGCCTGAGAAATTTCTCGACGACATGTAAAGCCAAGTCAGAGGCCCATCGGCGGCATAAAAATTCTGACACCAGGTTAGGCCCTAACTACACGAAAAATAAGAAGAAGGACAGCTATGAAAATCATTCCTATTTCTAATTGACGGCTCTTATCTTTCAAAATTTACTCAAAACTACAATACTTCCACTACACGCATTATTCTACATAGTACTCACAATAACAAAATGATTGCTCCTCTATTATGCACAAGCGATGTCCCAAACTATATCGCACTAGCGGCTAACAGCTACTATGACAGGGATGAACAACCTATGGCACGGAAAACTGACAATTCTGGGCACAGCTTTTACTTCGTATAGAAGTAAAAGCTGTGCCCAGAATTGTCAGTTGTCAGTATAATAGTACATTATGATATAAGTGCGGTAAGTAAAAAATTACAGCCGAGGCGATATTGCTAGGCAGAAAGCAGAGGCTGTAATTATCAAAGCGCATGTATGTCATACGACGTTTTATAACATATTTGCGAGGAAATAAATAGAACTCGAACTTTCCTGAACGAATACTTAAATCTTTTACTTGTTCACAAATTGGCGATGCGCGCGCCTCAGCGCTTTTTTTAAAAGTCAAAGACACAAGTAAAAGCCAGTATTACTAAAAAAGTAATTTAATAAATTTGTGTGTTTGTTACAGATGGTTGTAAATTATTGTCCAGATTAATTAAATTAAAGAATTAAATGTTTATCTATTATATTTCATCTCCCAAAGTTAATTTTATTCATAAAATTTTGACCACTTCTCTGACATAAAAACTCTTTGCTAAGATTTAAAAAAGTACCGTTCGTTTTAGACGGAGCATCTTGATAAACCGTGCGTTTTACATTACATTACTACACAAGTACGTAATGAGATACAATACGATATTGAAATGGGTGAAATAAGAGACCCTTTACGAGCAAATGTGTTATAAATACAATTTAAGTGTCTTTTTACACGACTGCCAAGGAAGTGTTATTGTAATTTAAAAATAACAGCTTTTTACTAAATATGAAAGTATAATACGGTATTTATAACAAAAAAATATTTTTTTTTGTCTGTGTCTATCTGTTTGTTTCTGCTAATCTCTGAAACAGCTGGATCGAATTTTACGGGACCTTTTTTATTTTAGACAAATGATTAGGTTTCTGTGCAAAAAATTAAAACCCATGGAATTGCTAACAAAATCCGATTCAATTAGGGAAGTAATATTTTATAATTATTTCACGCGGACGAAGGCACAGTTATTTGGAACAAAATAGATTTTGATGTTCGTGATAAATTGTTGTTAATTTTACATAAAAGGCATTTATTCTTGTTAACGAGTGTTTGAATGAGGATACAACTTTGCTCTGTAGTAGGATATTAATAGGCTGGTGTACTTACAAATTATCAATATATTTTTATGCGAGTTACATTTGTTCTAATTTTCTACCAGAAGACTCGAAATGAGCTTTTTTACCATTAAATTTCATTTGAACGTATTCGACGACATATTTTGCGCAATTGAAACTCCGCTTCTTCTCAAAGCAAGCGCAAAAAAAGGTTTACCTTCCCTCCACGATTAAGTGAATCATAAATCGTGACTGATGAACTAAAATATTGTCATTACAGTCATGTAATTTATGTGCGGGCATTATAGATGACTGCTTCATTAAGGTTAATTAGCATTACGATGTATAGTTTAGGATGTGCACACATTAAGGCTAGAGGTGATTTGGCATATTTTGAGTTTTTTTTTTTGTTATTTATAATATATTAAGGTCTCGTTGACTCACTGCTAACCGCGAGGTCCTAGTGTCAATTCCCGGGTCGGGCAAAGTATTATTGGGTTTTTCAATCTGGATTTGTGCTCCGTTGATGACTATAAGCAGGCTATTATATTATATACCTTCGGGAATTACAAGCGTGATGATGTGTTTTGTTATATTAAGGAATGAATCAGATTGTGTTTTCTATCTATTGGCCAAATCATGTTATTAAAAAATTAAAAAAACCCGACTGCATAAAAAAAAAAACTTTAAATAAAAACTGAAAAGAAAAAAACAAGTTCAATAATAAATTCTAATACGGAACATATTGACTGCAACAGTCGGGACCCATATTGGATGTAATGATTTTAGTCTAGATTATCTAATGGGTATCGAGGTTTAGGCGTTTAAACTTGTACTATTTATTCTGTGGTTTAGAAGTTTTGTCGGAATAAAGAAACTCACTAACATACATAAATACAAACATGAACCCTGAAAACATTTAAACACTCCTTTTTTTGGGCAGTCGTGTAAAAATGTACAAAATCTAGTCGCGATCTTTTTTAGCAACAATCTACAGAACTGTTTAAAATGTCGAGAAAAAAATAGTGCTATCTTTGACAGACTGAGGCTTTGACTAGAATACTCTACTATGTTTTAGAGTTCATGATCATCTAGTTTTTGACATATTGAAACATTTAAAAGAAGTCTGAAGTATTTTTTAATATTGGGACAAGCCCGCCACACTGTTCCCAAACCACTGTAACTCCTGAAAGCCTGAATCAACAGTGGCGACCACCAGAAAAGCGCCGAGACAATGAAGCTCGACGAAGTCCCAGAGAATGAATTTAACTGTCTTGGATCCCGCAACGAAGTTAATCAGAAAAGTATAGTGGAGGAGTAGGAAAAAACCGTAATTTCCACTTCCCTCCATAATATCAGCAGGAGACAGAGCGATACAAGGCCAGTAGGTACAAAGGGACGTTTACAACTGGGATAGGCCCAGTTGCCTAGCACCACGGATAAATATTAGTCGAGAAGTGCTATGCTTTAACTGGAGACACATAACATCAAGGGTTAGGCAAAGATATACCTAATAAATCCCCACTTCGTCAACCATGTTTTTTTAAACCCATATACGAGTAATTAGTAGGGGGCGAGCTTTGTGCACTAGAGATAATGATATTATTCTTATCTCTATCTTATTCTTCTTTCTGATAACTCTTCTATCAATTAGAGAGAGATAAGTGTTTTTTTATTAATTTTCAACAAAAAGTGTTGTTATTTCGCAATAGATTATAATTTAAGCGTTCACTTGGCAGTAAAATGTGCACAAGGCTCACTTTGTGGTTAGACGCACAGCCTTCGCGGTTTGTGTATGAAATTAAAGCTAGAATTAACACTACTACGAGTTTTTATTTTGCAGTTTATTCACAGATAAAGTTATTGAAACAATTTGAAACTAGATTATGTTGTTAGCTAAAATGGGGAGTTATTAAATAGTCTGTACGAAATACATTTAACATTAACAAATAGATACAAAGTGGTTTAAAATTAGCTTTAGATAATAACATCATAAATCCTCGAAGGGTTAGGCACTTAGGCAGAGGTGTACCTAATGGTATACCCACATTTCACCAGTTATGTTTTACGGCCATGTAATAGGAGGCGTGCCTATTGCCATCAACCGGGCTCAAATTCAAACTGCTACTGAGAAATTTCTGATGAAAAAACCAAATAACACTTTGCCCGACCTGGGAATCGAACCCAGGAACTCACGCTCAGCAATCACGCTTGCGACTACTTGAAAAATAGGTACAATGTGGTTTAAAATTAGCTTTAATCAATACTAAATAATAAATACGAAAGTAAATGTGGGTTGGTAAAGCAGAAACATTTTTCAAAACAGATTTTCAAATTCTTGTCCATTCAAAATGATCAGACTTACTAAGTCAGACACCGCTTACACAGCGTTTTCTTTAATCTTTGTCTTCATGAAAATCTCCCGAACAAACATAAGAGATGAATGAGTTTCTATCCCTTTGTTTTATAACTCGCACCAACGCAGTGATTAGCAAAACTTGTTGAAACTTCGCTAGTTTACTTTGTCTATTGTTATCAACAATACGTACTCTCTGAAACTTAAATATTCCAAAATTGTCTGTGGTTTTATGTATTTTCAGAGTGTTGGGTAGGAATATTGTTTTAACGTTCGAAAAGTTTGACAATGGTATGTTTAAAATGGTTATTCTTCACGATTACAGACTGAACTATTGTTCAGTACATTATTATGTATAACTACTTACATAAACTCACGCTTTTATCTCATGAGGGTAGGCAGAAACTACAGAGCGCCACCTAGCTGCTGCGGTCTCTAGACTCTCATAATAATAAAATTGTATTTAATGTTTTTACGAAACGCCATCAACTGCAAAAAAACTATTTTTTTAGGGTTCCACAATTTTTTTGGGTTTTTAGGTATCACAACTATTAATAAAAAGAAATTAAATATTAAAGGGGGCTTCCTTCCTACGATGGTACGGAACCCTTGCGGACTCGCGCTTGGCCGTTTTTTTTAAGATGATATCAATGAAATATTCTTACTTTAATAGTTAAAACTTAAAATAAACATTCCCACATTGATAAGTTTGCAAAAATTAGGGATGATGGCTGACTAAAAATATATGATTCTGTTTAGTCCGTCAGTTAGATTATCCAAAAATATTGGATACGTGTTTTTTGTTTTATCAAATTAATCAAAATTGACGAAGATAAAACGTGTCCAAGATCATGAGTGCGGACTTGTGACGTCACATTTGAGTAAAAAATTTACTCAAATGTGAGGTCATACGAGTTTTCGATGCACTGTATCGTCTTCATTTTTTGTTTACGTGAAAAAAGAAAAACTATGTGTCGAATATTTTTTTGGAAATCTATATCTGACGGACTAATTCGATTTTTTTGTCATAGTACCTTAGCATATCGTGCAAAAAACAGAGCAAAAAATCAACAATTATAATTTTGACCAATTTCCTCTAACCCAAAAATCAATGTAGACATATTATGGTAATGTCAAACCCCGTTCAGATAGACCTTTGTCACCATGCGTTGGTCGACGGAACCTCTCACCAGCATACGTTTCGCAACTCGATTGTCTAAACCACCTGGCCAGCAAATAATCGCTCGATTTGACCCAAATATCTTGTGTATTGTTTATCATTTTGTAGTTAAGTTAGTTGAAACTTATTTCTGGTACTAAATTGTAGTAATTGGAACAGTAGTTTGGTTAAATGTTTTAGTAATTGCCGGTTGGTTGTCATTAAGTTGCTTGGTTGTGACATGGAGCAAGATTTATAAGTACATAGTGCCTATTTAGTTTTTAGTTTGAGGAGCTCGTGGCTAAATAATAACAGCCGCTCGGATCAATCTTCAGGTTAAGCCGCGCTTACCTAGGTTGGTCTGTGGATGGTTTACCATCATTACTTACCGAGTTTCCTCAGTGCCTCAGAAAGCACGTTCAACCGTTATTGTTTCATCCTATTGCTGGGTAAAGGCCTTTTCCCATGACTTCCAAATCGTTCAATCCAGGGCCAATGTGGACCACAGGTCGTTGGTTCTCTCCAGCTCGTCCCGCCATCTCCTGTGAGTTCTACCAAGGACTAAAAGAGTGATGAATAAAAATGTTTATAGATGGAGAGAGAGAGGAATACCAAAGAAATGATGGATGGTGAGGAACGATATGGAAGTAAAAAGTATTACTAGTACTATACAGTACTAGAGTAGAGCGTAATAGTTGAATTTCTTTTGATAAAAAACGACTTTTTTTTAAGGCTTTTTTCATTAATAAAGATTTAAATAAATAACAATTTAGTTTTCAGCAGAAATGCGATATTAAGGGCTATATATCCCTCAAATGGCTTAGCATGATCCTCCGTTACTCCTAAAATACTGCAGCATTAATTTTAAAATAAATATATGGTAAAGTTGAGGATTAATGCTAAGTCCTATGTGTGACGAAAACACGATTCCATAAACTTTTCTCGAAAGAAAAAAAACCAAAGTTACCTCCAAATCGAACAATAAACCGCTGGTATTCAAAAAGTACTTCAAATTAGATCATGAAACTTTGTATACTAACTGAACTTTAAAGCAGGTTTAATTTTTTTTAGTCCAATCAATAGATTTTTTGTAAATCGAAAAAAACCACTCATTTCGCACTATTCGGCCGCAGTGACTGACGTAACAACCGCTTTGTAGTGCAAGCTGATTAGAACATTATTCTAACAGTATTTCAAACGTAGTTTGAACCACCACAAAAAGAGTTGCTAATTTTAGAAGGGCCTTAACGAAATTCTCGCATTACTGCAATTTGATCATGCGACCCCAATTAATTGAAATCACTTTGTTTCATTATTTCAGTTCAACGAATGAGAAAACAAGACGTCATTTAAAATAATAATTGTAAATCAAGCGTTGTTTTAATTGCAAAAGGGAAGGGGCAAGGGCCGGGGGGCAAGGGCAGATGCCTGCCAGGGCTGCGGGACTGTTCGAAAGAGATACCGTGGCCCCGGAACACCAAGGGCGATGAAGGAACATGGATGGGTTTTAGTCAGTAAAAGTCTGACACTCCCTCCTGCTCCGCCCAGAGCGGGAGGACTCATTTGATGATTTCCCATCCAAAAAAAAAAAGGGTCGTAAAAGAACAGGGTACGCCACAATAGTGGCGATAAGTCCCCTCTTTGAGGAGTGGCTTGAGAGGCACCACGGCGTCCTCACCTTCCGCCTGACGCAGGTCCTCACCGGACACCACGTGGCCCCCGGCCACCGTAGGCGCAGGCCTGTGGACGGAGAGCTATGGGCTAGCTCGCCATCAGTCCGTCTCATGACGACAGGCCGTGTCGACGGCACGTTCGTGTTCCACGCGCGAGAGAGTCAGCAAAAGGAAGGGCCGATGCCTGCCGGGGCTGCGGGACTGTCCGAAAGAGATACCGTGGCCCCGGAACACAAAGGGCGATGAAGGAACATGGATGGGTTTTAGTCAGTAAAGGTCTGACACTCCCTCCTGCTCCGCCCAGAGCGGGAGGAGTCATTTGATGATTTCCAATCCGGAGAAAAAAACAAAAAAAGGTTGTTAAAGAAACCTGTTGCGCAATCTGGGAGCGCCTATAAGGCCTCCCTTAGATTATCAGGTGCCAGGTCTTGATGTACCTAGTGCGTCTAATTTGTAAAAAGTCCGTTATTGTTTTTGTTTTTAATAATAAAATAAGTAACATGCTTAGATAATATTTCCTCCATATTAATTTTCGAAACAAGTAGTTATTTTTTGTACCGTATCACAAGGTTGTCTGGTATATAATATACAATAATTGTGCCTATTTACCTATTGTCCCTTCAGTTGACTTCAAATGGGTACTTAGCAAAAGATGGGTTTTCGATACTTAAATAGTTTACAACATGCGTAAATCCCCAGTCGGTCAATATAAAAAGTTTATTAGGTTCAGGATAAATTCAACCTTTCTTGAAATATGCTACTATTTCAAGAAAGGTCGAATTTCTTTAGAATTCATTAATATTTACATTACCCACTACTCCATTACACACACAATCCTCCACTTACCCCTGCCAGCCTCTACAGGGGAATACAGGGATGAAGTTAAGTTCAACCATCAAAACATTGTTTGCATCAAAATCAAAAACCCAAACCTTAATTTTCTCCATCATAAACCCCTAAAATCCATTCAGAAACACATGAAAACATAACGCGAACATCTGAAACTTCAACCTTGACCGCATGAACCGGTTCGAACCGGCTCGAACTGCCGTGAACCGGGGTTAACGACCTGCGACACGGTGCATCCTGCGTGTTCCAGCTGGAACACTGTGCTGCTCTTATTAGCTTTTATATTTCGCTATTATACACATAACATTAGCCGTGTGGTATCCGGCAGAGTAGAATAGAACCAACCCATTACACTCACGGGTGTCGTATAAGGCGACTAATGTCTGAGGCAGAACACCTTGCGCCTCCGTAGACCAGAGAATGGGCAGCAGCGTTTTCTGTTAGGCTTTCATCACTGCGATCCCCAATCCGCCTGCCAAGCGTGGAGATTACGGCAAATTCCTCCCATCCTGGGAGAGGCTTATGTCCAGCAGTGGACGTTATGGGCTGTTGTAGTGTAGTAGTAGATATACACATAATATTGTGTGTGAGGGATGATATGTGGAAGTAGATTTTTATCTGTATGGCAAGTTGTACTCGACTTGACTAATAACTCTACCATTCTAAATGCGCCTCTAAAGTTGGTTTATTTTTACCTTTATTTAAAAAATATCCGGGTTATCTTTAAAAAATATTATACTTTTTACTTCTTTATCAGTTAATGGCAAAAAAATTGACATATCAGTGGTAAATATCATCATCTGCCTAGATTTTTTTCAACTCTGTTGGGGTCGGCTTTCAGTCTAATCGGATACAGCTGAATACTATTATAGAGACTGACATAACCTAACAAAAAACTTATGCTTCCGTGTGACCACTTTAAGTTTGCAGTTCAAGATGGCGCTACAATTATTTTAGTCAGTGTTTCCCGCCTGCACAGCTACAACAAGTTGGTTGAAGTTGTCTATGAGGTTTGACACTTGTCTATGCGCTTTGGTTAGCCACAGCCATGTAGGTAACGTATTTTTTTTTTTTGAGTAAGTATGCTCATTTTTTTCCTTGAAATGGCTTCGTTATAGCCGAGTAGGTATATATAGAGTGCATTGTCAAGATACCTTTTTTTTATTGTCTTTGGATATTATTGTAGTGGCTTATACCTTTTGAAAAGTTTTTATAAAAATCAACAAAATAGTTTCAACAAACAGACAACAATGGTTGCAAATAAGGAATACAAATTCCTTTTTCGTAGCTAGTTACGAAATTGAATCATCAGGATACTTGGTTGCGGATAATGAAAAAGTATTCTTGATTCGCAACTGGTTGCGAACAAAGAATAAAATTTCCTAATTCGCAACTGATTCCAGATCGCGGTTGCGAAAACGGCCGGAGGGCAATCATCGACGTCAATAAAAATCAATATTCATGTAGGTAGATCTCCTTGGGCAGAACTGACTTGGCAAATAATATCTAATTATAGCAATACTGGAAAACCAGAGCGCGACCGCCACTTCTCTATATTCCTCTTACTTCGTTATTCAAATGAAGTCTGAATTGATAAAAGGACTCTATCGTATACCTAATTATATCGTTTTCCAAGAAATTCATTTCCCTCTGTTATGTAGCATGTGCATGACCTCATTAGCGCTGATAACATTTGGCATTAATTATAATATGTCGGAAATGTATCGAGACAGATTGCCAGGTTGCACTTTGATGAAGAACATTACCCTACCATTTTTAACCAACAATAATTAAAAATAAAAATAACTCTTGGGATTAATAATAATAGCAGAATCGGCTCGATATTCTAGGTTAAGCAACACATGACTGCCTCGTTGGTCTAGTCGTCGCAAGCGCAACTGCTGAGCATGAGGTACTGGGTTCGACTCCCAGGTCGGGCAACATGGTATTTTGTTTTTACATCAGGTATTTCTCAGCCGCTGCTACGGAGTCTGGATTTGTGCCCAGTTGATGGCAATAGGCTCGCCCCCTATTACACGGGGCTAAAACATAACTGGCGAAATGAGGGTATATATATTACTAGGGACACCTCTGTCTAACCTTTCGAGTATTACAGGCGTGATAATATGTTACGTTAACGCATGCGTGGATTGATGATCATCCGTTTTATACCAAGACCTTGTCGTTCCTCGAAAAGCTCATTACATCGTCGTCCCGTCTATCATTTGTACCTATATCTTTGGCAGTCGTTACGGTAGTCAGTAGCTGTAAGTCTGACAACCAGTCATACCTAAAGATTCCGTGTTACTCATTATCAATTTTGTGATCAGTTAAGTAGTCGCTCGAGGGAAGCGGTGGCCCAGTGGTGGCGGCCCCGACTTACGAGCAGTAAGTCGTGGGTTCGAACCAAGGCATTGCTTTGTGTAATTTATTTCGTCACCACTGCTCGCAAAACGGTGAAGGAAAACATCGTGTGGAAACCGGCATGTCCTAGAACCAAAAATTAGAAGACATGTGACATCTACCAATCCGCACTGGAACCCGCTTGGTGGTTTATAGACCATTCTCTCTCATAGAGAGGAGGTCTGTGTCCCAGCAGTGGGAACATTATAGGCTGATAATGCTAAGTATTCGTTCCATGTACAATCCAATCCCAATCTCAAACTCAAAACCCAAACTCAAAGCATTTATTTCAATTAGACCATTAAATGTCAAAAATACAAAAAAAAAAACAAAGCTACAGTCCCAGACACAAGACATAATAACTTGAGAAAGTACTGTAGTTGCCCATTCCCTAGCGTAGATCTCTATGGAGAAGAACAGGCAAGAAACTCCATGGACATTCTTTTAAATCAAAATATTGTTACAAAATCTTGGTTACATCATTCATGTTGAGATTATAGATATATGTGAGAACGATGTAGAAAGACGTGCACATTATGAGCGTCCAGAGTAAAACATTAAATCAACAAATTAAAAATAAAGTAATTAAAATGAACCGTGGCAGCTAAGAGATGACCAGTCCCAACTGACAGCGCCCGATCACGAACAAGACGCGTGTATCGGCGCCATTCAACTCAACCATATTGAAGGGAACTAAATGACCCGACACACCCGCCACCATCAGCGAGACATTTGAGTGAGCATGACTTTCTCTCAGCCACCAAGGCATAAGGCAATGGAATAAGAACAGGCAGATGAAAATGACTGGGTAAAACATTATACTATACCACTTCAATTAATCAAGTCAGATTATGATTGAATGAAAGACAATTAAATATCTTTTGTTACGATACCTACGGGGAGCACACGCTTATCAATAAGTTACGAAGAAGAATGGGCATAACATCCGCTCCTGACCCGTCAAAAACATGAACAATCTGTCTTAACATCAGCAACACAGGGTCACATTATATATATAACTAACGAAAGTATATGCAGCGTGTTGTCGGAAAAGTTTGGTTATATGTAAGGGTGTGGAACTGATCATCAAACTGAATCCCTTTCTCCGTGTGACTAACAACGAAATCGTAAAAAATTATCAGCTGTATCATACTAAACTTCTATACCTACTTGACCCACCCTCCCCCCTTTTCCCTTGGAAAGTACGTTAAGTCGTTAGTCTCGGTTGCCATTTGTTGATCTTGGAAGTCGTTACAGGTAGTCAGTGGCCCGAAAGTCTGACAACCCGTTTTAACAGCGGGTTCCCTATCCAGGACTAGCTGGGTTATGGAGGTCAGATAGGCAGTCGCTCCATGTAAAAAACTGGTATTCAGCATTCGACTGGAAGCCGACTCCAACAGTTGGGGAAAGGCTAGGCAGATGATCGTTTTGATACCTCTGATGTCTGCGGAGGTTTGTCATCGAATTTAATTAGACACTCCCGTTATTATCTAGATCTCTTCAAGGCTCGAGTGAATCGGTTCCTTCTAGGCAAGCATGTCCCACCCCAGGCCGCATCTATCATCGCTTCACATCAGGCGAGTTGCGGCCAGCCAAACATAAAGGTAAGCCTATTTCGTGTTAAAGAAAAAAAAAACACACCGTTAAACCAAAAAACCCTTGAAAATCTACATGACAATGACAATCTACCTGTAACTACACAAAAAATACCTACATAATACATCTTTCATTCGAAAACTACCCCAAACATTACGCAACAAACACAGTGTCGACACACAGAAACCCAGTGTGCACATCCAAAACAGGTTGCATGAACTTTGTCGCGAGGAACTGGCTTGAATAATTTATGTGTTCGCATTGTATTCCAGCTGATATGACACAGTACTGGACTAATTTCGTTATCTGATTGTATTTTGTTAACGCGTGTACATTGTTGGTCTGTTTGTATGCATTTTGTATGGTCCTATGATGTCATTGGGTCGCGAATTTGTATGTAAATGGCCGTGTACCTTTTTTGGTGTCCGGGTTTCGGACTACAAAATAGTTTGGTATTTGGAAAAGGGTTTGTCGTTTGGAAAGTTCATCAAGCTACATCGTAGTGGACTGGTTCAAAAACTATGGTTGTTTTTAAAATAACAGGACCATTGTGTTTCTGGTGTTTGCTAGCAGCGATCGGTTATGTCCATCAGTGAACCAAACGATCTTTGAAATGATAGACCAACAAACCAAAGCCAAAAAACTAGACATTTGGTTATCTTACGATGTTTTCCATCATAATTTTGAGGGCAGTAATCTTACTGCCGCTGTCCCATGTTATTTTGGGTCGGCGCAACCCGTTTTTTTCTTCCACTCTGCCCTGTCAATCTCCATCACAGTCTCAATATCCGTCCATCAACATTTATATTCATCACTTCACATAAGTGTTCCGTCCCTCCTCATCACATAATATGTCCATTACAAGACACATACGATACGAATCCCTTTCATATTCCACACAGGCGCCACTTTCGAACTTCCTCTTATATCCTCATTTCTTTCTTCAACCATTTTTTTTTATTTTTCCATCTTATTATTCTCATCTCTGCTGCATGCAATCTTTTTTCGTCCGTGTTCTTCACTGGCCAGCATTCCAATCCATACAGTATGACATCAGTGGTGACGAAATAAATTACACCCAATTTACCTGCTTGCGTTCGAATCTACGTCTTCCACTACTAGATCACTGCGTTCAAAAACAAAATCAAAACCTGGCCATTGCGCTTAAAAACAAAACCAAAACCTAGTCATCCATAATTCCCGAATAACATTTACTAGCTCATGAATTCTACTAACGCGTTTCGTCGGCAAGTCACTAAACAGTTTATAGGTTTATTAACTGCAGTTAACTGGCCATTACTCAGTTACAATAACTATGAGAAATAAAGCCAATTGTTTATTACTTCCTGTGCCTTCAAAATGTGTTAAGATGCTTGTATTAGTTTAAACTGGTCGTATGTGAAGGAAAATGGTCATGCCCATGGTCTCGCCCTCACATTCGGTCATAGTGTCTTCAAAAGAAAATTATCAGGTTGTTTTCCAATCTTTTAATACTGTTAGAAGAATTAAGCGTAGTCTTTTCTGTCCGCGCTACTAAAGCAATTTAGATTGGAGTTAATACAAAAAATGAACACAGTATGTGAAGTGTATTTTATGCGATTTAAAAAAAGTGTACTGTACTGGTTTGCGGGAAATTTTATGAAATTGGTGGCGCGACCAGATGTATGTTTCTAGCCCCGCCATCTACACTGCAATGAATAGTATGTACAAACTCATGGTATAATTGGTTTTTCAGGTGAGAAATAAGATATTAAAAAGGCACTTTAAGTAAAACATAATACGCTTTACTGTATTTAGCATACTACTGTAAAACTCAACGATGAAATGGTGTTCGCAATGACAAATATTGACTATCTAGCACTAGAGACATTAACGTTAAGTGTTGAACGTGAAGTGAACGTGAACACAATCACGTTAATCAAACAGTGGTTTTAGAGTTGGGGTTCGCTAAAACAGTTTCGACCAATTGGTGGACACCGCTCCGAAAATCGGACTCTGATAATTTATATACTGAAGTATTTAATAATATCCTTGTCCGCATAAAGTCCGTACCAGGTTCACAGATCTTTAACAAGCGTAAGGACAAAAAGGACAGACAGACAGACATGTTTCGTACTATTATGTCGCTAACTTTCTTATATACACAAAAATCCTCATCACCGTTACTAATAATGAGTTCCGATCTAATTCCAAAGTATATTGAGTCAGTTGTAAATATGTACAAGTGTTTTATTACCACCTCTTTAGTTAAAACAACGCGCGTGATAACGGCCCCTTTGATGTAACTTAACTAACATTTACTTAGTGATTACGTACATTATTTGTTAGTAGAGTACTTGTACTGGGAAACGAATATTGTTATTTACGAAACAGGTTTTATTTAAAAGCCGCAATTTTTTTTTTTTAATATCGATCCCTAAAGTTTCAGCCATTCGGTCCACCGACTAAAAAACTCCACCTGGACAGGCATTGGCTAAACTAGCGAGTCTTTTAACAAACACCGAAACTAGGTTGGCCGAATTTTTTTTCAAATTGAAAAATAGTACTTCACAAAACACAAACAGATCTCTTTGTAGAGCCGGTTCTCTATTTTGCGCATCACAAGTCTATTTCATGGTAACCACCATGATTCTCCTACACTCACACATACATACATACATAAACTCACGTCTTTTTCCCTAGGCAGAAACCACTGAACGCCACCTGCAGCGATCCATACAAACCTCCTTTTGCCTCATCCAATTTCATACATCTGGTCATACACGCACGCCGGTTGTGAGTACTACACACTTGATCTTTCTGGAGAACCTCACTGCAATGATTTCAATTAATTTGGGATCGACGCAGCATGACTACTTACAATCACAATCCAATCATCATCAATCATCATCATCATCTTTCAATCATCTTTTCCATCAGTCACGATCTGAGAAATCACCGCCTGAACGCCAATATAAGGTGAAATCACATTTTATTTTCCCTGCCCTTACTCCCGTCTCTTCCCTGCCACTGTGACCGATACAGTCCATACCACGGCTATACAAGGTGTTGCTTTGTATCCTGGTCAAATTAAAGGAGATATCTATGCTTATGATTCACGACCCGAATCGATAATAAAATGGGTAGGTTTTTTTTTTCTTCTTTACGGAAATCTGTAAGTGTAAACCACCCGTATTTAAACGCAGCCCGTCTGTAACTAGTCCTATAACCGCGCCTTCACACACAAATAAACGCAAACAGCGACATGTCGCGCGATGAGTGATTCTGTTTATTAAAAAAACAACACAAAAACAAAACTGTCAAATTAAAAAAAAAATAGTAGGTTTATTAAATATTGACCGGGTATCGTAATTTATATTAAGTAGTATATCAACTATCTGGTGTCCACGACACAAGCCTCGTTGCTTAGTGTGGCACTAGATGGCGCTGTGTGTAATGTCCAGCGATATTTATTTATTTATTTTATTTATTTATATTAATTATTAATGTCCTCTCTGACAAGCTACTAAATTTTGACTATGATGCAAAACTACACCTTGTATTTCCACCAAAAAAAAAACAATTCTAAACCAAACCAAAATACAGCTCTTCTAATCCACTCACTAGCAAGTAAACTCAAGAAAACAAAGGTTACTCACATACTTACGATAAGAGTATGTTTATAAACTTACAGCGAACTCGGTATAAAGTGAGGTAACGCATATATACCAGTACCTACCTTTATGTACTCAAGTGAACACAACTTTACGTTTGAGTTTTGGAAAATTTCTAACTTTGCCTTAAGCTTTGTTTAGGGATATACGGGTAGATAATTGTAGCGGGCCTGATCGAGTAGAGTAAATTCATTTTGAAGGAGTACAAGGTACAGTTTGTGCTAGACCCACTTCCTAGTCACTTATAGACTTATAGTAGATTTTTAGGCGTTTAAGATAGGTTATTTATACATACTGTCTACAGAATCAACGAATACATCTATTCTTATATGATAAAGAGGTCAGTTTGTACGTAAGGTTAATCTTCGGAACTACTGTTCAGATTTCAAAAATTCTTTCAATTACGGGAAGCTACATTATCCGCGAGTGAGTCTACATTAAAACGTTTTCGTAGGTTATTTTCAGTACATAACGGGAGCGAACCCGTTCGCAAAAGCTAGCCAGCATATTAATTAGATTGCTTCTTTGTAGACACGGATAGGCTTCCATTCCGTATGTTTACCACCAGCTCACACACTCCTTCCATATTTTGTCAAAGTTGAAAATGACTGGTTGGCGCGGTGTTTAATATGCTCCTTTAGAGTTGGATTCGTATATTTACACATACAAATAAGTAGCTTATAAGCTCATTTAAAATTTACCTGAGTACATAATTCATTACTCTTCATATTCGTAGGATTTCTTCGCTCTCGTCAACTTAACAACTAAACTCTACTAAAAAAATAAATAAAAAAAAAGTTAGTAAAACTTATATGGGACCACCGCGCGGGCTTATTCTACCAAATGAATATACTTGTCCAAAAATCGGCTCAGTAATCACGGAGTAATTGGTGTACATATGTATGTACTCGTATGTAGATGAAAACAAAAACAGGACGCTAGTGGAATACATTATCTCCTTTTTTAGACGTCGGTTAAAACTTAAAGGAACAATGATACCATGCGACTTTGCGGTACCATGAATTTGAGTTTTTTTTTGTTATCTGGCTGGTATCATGAATTTAAGTTTTTTTTGTTATCTGGCATCATTAGAAGAAGATAATTTTCCTGGAACCTGTAGACCAGTTTCCGTAATCACTTCTGCTAATCTAACAGACATACCCTAATAACCTCTTGCAGCGGTGGCCCAGTGGTGGCGGCCCCGACTAAAGAACAGTAAGTCGTGGGTTCGAACCGAGACAGGCGCATTACTTTGCGTAATTTATTTCATCACCACTGCTCTCAAAACGGTGAAGGAAACCATCGTGACGAAACTGGCATATCCTAGAACCAAACCAACCAAAAATTCGAAGACATTTTACATCTACCAATCCGCACTGGGCCCGCGTAGTGGATTCTAGCCCATTCCCTCTCATAGAGAGGAGGCCTGTGTCCCAGCAGTGGGAACATTAATAGGCTGATGATGATGAATAACCTCTTCCACCACTAAAAGGAAGGAGCTACTTGGCCCCTATTCCCACCTAGCTCACACGCCATCACTGTACACTGGAATCTTTCACATCTAGCCTAGATGCACGCTTCCTGCTCGTGACAATTAGATCAAGATGCTCAATTATAGCGGATCGTTACGTGTTGCCTTGCGTCAAAGTTACGTCGATGTCGCATCACTGTTGCGTCAATTTGTGTAGGCTATAAAGAATGATGGACAGAAGGTTTACTTGATGACGTTCAAGTCAATGAATAGATCAGAAAACGATAACGAACTTTAAGGCTCTTCATCTGCCTAGCCTTTTCCCAACTAAATTGGAGTCGGGTTCTATGTCTAATCGGATGCAGCTGAATACCAGTATTTTACATGAAGCGACTGACTATCTGACCTCCACAACCGAGTTGTTACTGGGTAATACGATACCTACCCCTTGGTAAGACTGGTTGTCAGACTTGTAACGAATGTCAAAGAATTGACAGCTGGCACCAACGGCTTAGCGTGCTTTCCGATGCACGGAGGAAACTCTGTATGTAATGGGTGGTAACCCATCTACGGACCAACCTAGGCAAGATCGCCCTTAACCTGAAGATCGGCCCGAGCTGTTATTATTTACTTTGTATTTTTTTGTAAGCAGCTAATTTTAATCGATCATTTTAGAGTGTTTGTTTGAGTTAAGTCTTCTAAGTTCTACCTGCTTAGCGTTCTATGCAATTATGCCCGATAATTATCGCCACATTATTCATACTAAACCGTTTACATAGTAATTAGTGCTTGGTCTTAGACAAACAATAGCTATTCTATTGTCTAATTGAGTTATTGAGCTCTCATGAAGGTTATTACACTATGATTTACTTATATTGCAAAATCATAAACAGTGGGACTACCACGTTGGTCTGGTGGTTGCAAGCGTGACTGCTAAGCAGCTGGTCCTAGGTTCAATTCCCAAGTCGGGCAAAGAGTTATTGGGTTTTTCCATCTCAGTAGCAGCCATGCAGTCTGAATTTGCGCCAGGTTGATGGCCCTAGTAAATAGGACTTAAACATAGCTGGCGAAATGTGGGTGCGTACTATTAGCTACACCTCTGCCTAGCCCTTCGGGGATTACAGACGTGATGTGCATCACGCCGATAGGCCCCAACGGCTTAGGTAGAGGTGGAATGGGCGCTTAATGATCTCCAGCCACCGTAGGAGCCCTAAGTTCGCTAACTTAGCGCTGAGTTGTCGTTCAACCAGCCAGGCCCAAAGAGGTGGCGCGCATCGGTTTCTGCGCGCCTTCATGGAAACGTGCGGTCGCAGGAAAAATTGCACTTTGTATTGAACCATGAAAATTTTCGTATTAGGTGGTGGTGCAACTAAAGTACAAACACTCACATTTCGCCAGTGACGTATGTACATGATATAAGAACGAAAAAACTTTAGTGATTTTAGCACCAGTTTTTCAAGTACAAAATTTAGTTCAAAGGTTTCTATATAACTGTCAAGTCATAAGTATCGAGTTCTAACCCAAGACAACGCACCTCAGATTTTTTTTTTTGTTCGTATTGTATAATGATCACTTGCTTTGGTGAAGGAAAACTTCGTGAGGAAACCAGCATGCCTGAGAGATGTTTCTCGAAGGCATGTTAAGCCAAGTCAGAGGCCCTTGGGTGGCATAAAACTCTGACACCAGGTTACGTACTAACCACACGATACAGAAAGGAGAAGATTAATTTTTATGCAACATAAATATTTCCACAATATTAAAAAAATAATAATGATATTTATTATCAACACAACATAAGAAATTTCCGCTTCCCACGCGTCAGCAAAATTTTGCTTAAATTAGCTGTTGGATCAATCAATCAATTGGGTCTATTTCGGGCCGCTTCTTCCAATTTGTTATGTTATTGATGTGACATAACGAAATTATATATCAGATATGAAAAATAACAGGCTTTCTTTCTTGGAAAAAAAAATATAGCATATAACATCATGCCTGTAATACCCGAAGGCTTGGGCAGAGGTGTACCTAATTTCGCCGGTTATGTTAACGTCCCAAATGATATGAGTAGGCCAATTGCCACCAATCGGGCCTAAATCCCGACTAAAACTAGAATAATCCGGAATCCTGTTCATTTCATCAGTTATGTTTAAATCCCACCTAATAGGGGGCGAGCCTATTGCCATCAACCTGGCACAAATTCGAACTCCGTGACTGTTAGTGAGAAATTCCTTATGGAAAAACTACCGAAAAACAACACTTTGCACGACCTGGGAATCGAACCCAGGGCCTCATGCTCGGCATGGCGTTTGCGACCACCAGACCAACGAGGACGTCCAAAAATTAAAAAGTAATCTAAAAATATTCTAGGCAAAGCACTTTCGCTCTTATTATAAACTAGCTAGAACCGGTTATTTTTAGAAATAATAAAATGTCCTACCGGCCGTTCAAGTTGGTGATACAGAAAGCCACATTCGAATTTTAAATGTCCCTCAAAATAGAGACGGGCGACGACGACTTAACGACTTTACTTAACGACTTTAACGACTTTTGCTTTCGCTGAGCGAATGACGTAGTATATGTATGTCGGATGGAATGAGACGTAATTTAATTATGTTTCTACGATTGTTAATTATTTCTGTTGGCCTTTTCGCACTCAATAAAAATATTACCAGATCGCGCAGAAAAAGTTATCGATGTCACTGGCTGTAAAAATTGCCTTAAAAAGCCTAAAGGCACTTGTTCTCCCCGTCATTGCGATATTTTTTTTGATCTGGAACATACCTGGGAACCTTTTATTTACAGAGATATAAGTTTATTTACAAAAAGATGCTTTTAATGTTAAAACTTTACTTTAAATACGTCCTTGACCCCGTACTATTCAACGCATCTATCAGCAAAATGTTTTAAGAGCGTTTTATTGAGTCTTACCGTAAAACGTCATTCAAACCAAAATCAACATTCAAAATCCACAAAAAAATAAACACTTAAAATACAAAACCCATTCTGTCAACCCTAAACCACAACTGAATGAATGAATGAGTGAGTGAGTAAAAGAAATTTCATTCGTCCGCACCAGTAACATTGTGTAACCCGACTTTGCCGACCTCGTTACGAGTTAGTCTCAATTTGTCCGCTTGCCTTTACGAAGGTACTTTCTTTGTCCATACGTGGTCTTAATTAGTGACGTCACTGAGGTTGTTGACCTTCATATGGATGGCATTGGGAGCTTGCATAATCAGCTGTTTCTACTGCTGGGACACAGGCCTCCGCTCTATAAGAACCGCACTAGGTTGGTAGATATAACGTCGTCATCTGCGCCTAGTCTCAATAGGCGAGACGACAAAAAAAATCTAATTAGTCCGTCAGTTGGATCATCAAAAAATATTTGACCCGTGTTTTTTCTTTTGTTACGTAAACCAAAATTGACGAAGATATGACGCTTTTAAAATTCGCAATACGTCACGCCTAGGTATAATTTTTAGCTAGTTCTGACGTCACGAGCCCCCACTCCTGAGTTTTGATGCGTTTTATCTTTGTCAATATTCATTGATTTACAAAAACAAAAAATACGTGTCCAGTAATTTCCAATACTCTAACTGATGGACTAAATAGATTTGCATTTTTTTGATACTGTCGTCATGCCTATTATGTTGGGGTCGGCTTCCAAACTAACCGGATACAGCTGAATACCAGTATTTTACACGGAGCGACTGCCAATCTGACCTCCATATACCAGTTAGTACTGGGTAATACGATTGGTAACTGGTTGTCATACTTTTGGGCCACTGTATTCCTGATTTTTTAATCCGTAATTTAATCTTCGAAATTATTCGTAGTATCAGGTATTACCGAATTAAAACTATCCTATGTCTTAAACCAGATTCATTCATGGTATACCTAAGTACCCATCGAAATAAACTGACAGGATTATATATGGATTCGTAACAACATTGTAAGACCTTTAACAACTCTAAACCTACTAGCTAATTAGTAATTACACTTTGTAATAAGACGTTAGTTTACGCCTATTAATTTTCTGGGGTGAGAAAATTCATTAGCGTTTATTTTACTTAAGTTTCTCTTTTTCTGCTACTTGATTTTAATCTTAATATATATAATAACGTCATGGAATATTTTGTTTGGAAAATATCTAGAAAACCCGTATTTTTCACTCCTAAGATAACATCATTACGATTGTATGTTATCCTCGAAAGGATAGGCAAAGTTGTATTTATTTATTTATCAGTTTATGTACACATTAAATACAGAAAAGGACAGAAAAATTGGTACAAAGGTGATGCTTATTTCTCAAGAAATCTCTTCCAGCATACCTGCGAAAGGAGAGTAGATCAAAAGAGAACAGTGAGAGTGGAGGTAGAGAGAGAGAGTGTATATTGTACGAACACCCACAACATTTTCCGCTTCTGACTATAATTTTAGTGTCACGCAAAATATTAACCTCATAACATTATGTCTTAGACCACAGCAACCATGAAATTACAATAAGCTTGCAAATTATAAAAATATCCAGAATAAACCTATGTATATACATTTGTCACAAATCCTGCCCATCCCCTTACACAATCCCTAAACACCTTGAACATAACAACAGCACAATCAAAAACCTCCCAACGGTATTGAACCTGAAATATTTTTCACTGAAATCCAACAATACGGTATATTTGTCGACCTCGCTATCCAGCAAAATAGACTGTGTTAGAAAAGTCACTCTGATTGGTGGAATCGCTGGATTTTTACCCAATACCAACTATATGGATATCCCTAAGGATTTGCCAGAATCAATATTGGCGTACATTGAATCGAATACCTATATAAAAAGTTGTAACTAAATCGGATTATTTGACCCGTGTTCGGTACATTTTTATTATAATATTGTTAGTGGAAAAAGGGGACTTTTATTTTTAGTTATTGAGTTGTGAAATGTGAATGGAGAATTTACGAATCTGAAGGATGCTTGATTGCATTTCATCGTATCTTTCATAGGTACAGATAGCAGGGACAGTCAATTTTTATTTTTATTTAAAGCAATTAATTAATTTTAATTTAATTAAAAAGGAGGAGCTCGTGGCCAAATAAGGCCGCAAGAGTCGATTTTCAGGGTTAAGCCATGCTTGCCTAGGTCGGTTCGTGGATGGGTGATCATCCATGGATGGGTATTTAGCCGTTGCGAAAGCATGTTAGGCACTAGGCAGTGTACAGGTCACTATTAGGCACGTAGTAAAATAAAACAACACAGTTTCGTTCCAACGCGCACGTCTTACTCGCACGGCGGACAAGCAAAGAGTGTGCTGTGCGGTCAGTGAAGCACCTTACTGACCTTACCCCCACCACCGCTCGCCCCACCTCGTAAGGTATGTGGGTATTTATTTAAACACTACAGGCAGCACACAGTCACGGCTGTCATTTGTAGACCATTGTCAGTCGTTACAGGCAGTCAGTGGACCGAAACTCTGACAACCAGTCTTACCAAGGGGCCGTATTACCTAGTAATAGTAGTACTAGTAGTAGTTACTGGTTTGTGGAGATCAGATAGGCAGTCGTTTCATGTAAAATACTGGTCTTCAGCTGCGGTTAGACTGGAATCAGACCCCAACATAATTGGGAAAAGGCTACACAGATGATCATGTCCCTGCCAATAAATTGCCTACCTACTGTTCAGTAGCGATGGGTCAATTTTTGTAAGAGATAAGCCGGAGTACACATCTTTAATGTGATTATATTATTTGTCTGTAGAATACTGACTGTACCATTTTCGAAGGGAATCCGATAGGAATCGAGTTGTATGGATCCTTCGCCACTGCTACTATTACTGTTAGCTTGTGTCATCCTACTCCTGCGCAAAAGCCTCTCCCTCTGACTTAACCATCTTTCAATCTTTCAATAGCCTATTTGAAAAAAGAATATACCATTGATTAAACCTTTTCACAGATAGCGTCCCGTTTTTCCACTCCACTCGCGTATCTCCAAAAATCAAACGTAACAAAATTAAAGTGGACGGCTCTGAAACGTTGGAACATAACTCGATAACGCGTTGAAAGCCTGAGGCACTGTCCGGCCTCCATTGGTAGGTATAGCGCAATGATAATTGGGTTAACTGTAACGCCTGTCAAAAGCAAGGAAACCGAGCACAGAGATGATATTTCAATATTTTCCATGAGTCTATGGTGTAGATATGTGGAGAAAAGCCGTTTGTGTTTAATGCTGTTTCATTTGAAATACGATTCTAAGCTCGCTAGCATTTATTGGATGCAAATAGATTCTATCACCCGTAAATAAGTCAAATTGATTACTTGATTATAAGTAATTATTTAGATACGACTTTTATTCTGCAGTCTATTAATTGCTAGAAGTTAGAACTGTCAAAAGTTAGAATTCTTAAACATGCTTTCTTTGGCGGTTCTTACTCGATTTAAATTATTATATTTTGCTTAAAAATGGTTGCATAAGTAATTCTTTTTTTATGAATCTAGATCCGTTAGCTTTGCAAATAACTTAAACATACGTTTAATTTACTACAAGTGATTAAAACACTATTTTGTTGCTGTCAACCATTTGAAGATCATTGATGTTTTAATTAATTTGTTTGACGCTAAACATTCTGTTAGAGATTTGTGGTGCAATCAGACTTTCGAGCTGATCGAACATCTATGTACGAAACTCAACGATGCCTATTGAACAAGTAGCAGCTGAGTACTAGTATTTTACATGGAGTGACTGCATCACAACCCAGTTAGTACTGGGTAATACGATACCCCTTGGTTAGACTCGGTTGTCAGACTTTCGGGCCACTGAATCAAAAGACAAATATCTACAATTGACAGCAGGGAAACACGGTATGTAATGGGCGGTCACCCATCCACGGACCAACCTAGCCAAGCGCAGCTTAACCTAAAGACCGATCCGAGCGGCTGATATTATTTTAGCCACGAGTTCCTCTATTGGCTTAGAAAACATTACAATCATACTAATGTCTTTACGCTACAGATACACTGTGGTTTCCCAAATTCAATTGTACTTATAAATCTCGAAACAGTTTTGCCGTTAATTTCGAGAGAAAAGCCCTTAACTAAATGCTGCCTTTGTCTCCGTACCCGAATTAGGAACGCAAAACCAAACGCCTTAAACAAACGATGTAAATGAGCCATAAAATTAGGAGTAGCCTTGATAGGTACAACAAATAAAAGGGACAGAAAACCAACTATACAAGACGGAGGGAACACCGATGCCAAAACGGTTACCACTTATTCGGCACATCATTTTGAACCCTGGGAGGGTTCAGAATGATGTAGATGTAGAATAATGCTGTTCCATACACTTTATCATTAGCTTCCTCAGTTTCTGAAGATTGGCCATTAACTCCGAATATGTCTTCTTGTCTTTTGCTAGATGGAACAGCTCAGCAGCATTGTTTGATTGAAAAGAGCTAAATAAAATACATAAGGCGAAATCACAGCGACAAAGGTTTTAGGTATCCCGTCTGTCCATTTAAACAACGAATTGACTGGGCCAATTTTGGACGAATTTTGTTATTTTTTGAAAAGGAGACAATTTTTTTAGGCGCACTTGGATGTTGCTTTTATTATTCATATTACACCAAAAAAAAGTAACCATTTTATTTTAATAATAATCGAAAGAGTAAATAGAAACGAAACCGGAATCTTAAAATCATAATAAATAAGTTATATTAAGATTTTTTTTGAGAGTCAAATCATTCCTGTTGTGGTCAATGTCATTTGACAGATAATCCTTACGTGAATAGGGGCGTTTTTTTCGTTTACATAAAAAAAAAGTACGGTATCCAGTGTTAACCATATCTGCTTTAATTAAAATGGTGTACCTACAATTACGGTAGTAGGTACCTACAAGTAGGTAGGTAGTAGTAGGTAGGTACGTAGGACGAGTCTCGAATGATGTAGGTACCTACTCTAAAGAAGGTTCGAGGAAGTCGTGGATCTTTCTCGAGCATTCTATCGCCATATAAATAATCGACGTGTTTGCGGGAGAGGCAGTCTGATTTTGGCTACACAACGAAGCGAATCGAAGTGAACTAGAAGTGCGACATCTAAGCGAATAGTGATCAGTATTGGGACAAGCCCGCCACACTATTCCCAAACCACTGTAACTCCTGAAAGCCAGAATCAACAATGGCGACCACCAGAAAAGCGCCGAGACAATGAAGCTCGACGAAGTCCCAGAGAATGAATATAGCGGAGGAGTAGGAAAAAACCATAAATTCCATAGTGATCAGTAGTGTATTTGTGATTGAGTTATAAGTGTTTTGTAATTAAATAAAGTTATTTATTGTTTAATCGGTAGTAATTAATTTATCCCATACCCAGCTCGTAACAATACAATAGAATATAAAAATAAGTATTATTAAACTGTGAGCATTTTTAATGCAATTTTTTTAGGTTTTCGCTAAAATCGCATAGATGGTTTAAACAATCAGCGTGGCACGGAGCTTTGTAAATCCGCGTTTTTAGTGGTTGGCAGACAACTTCATTATTTTGACATTAAATTTACTCTTTCTGTTTATTTCGATTTTCGTAAAAGTGTTTTTGCAGAGTTTTCGCATTTATTCCGGTTAGACAAGGCTGTAATCTGAAATCTGTAGAGGTTTTAAGGAAGAAATCAATGTACGTTTCATATAAAACACTACAATTTAGGTAGGTGCAACTGCGTTTGTACCAACAGACCTTCTGTCTCCACATTTTCCTTTAAAAACGCGTGATTCATGCTTAGATTATTAATATTCTAGTCAGTCGCTTCGTCAAAACTTCTATAATTACTGGGGTATATTAATCTACGCGAAGACGCCAAGAATTTTATAAAATGTGCCTAAATAATACCCGAGAGTCTTGGAGAGTTTGGAACAATTTATGTTAATGCGTTGTTATAGTCGAGATGGGTATGTGTAATGGATGTTTTTGGTCTTTATTTTAATGGTGTGTTGGGAGGTATGGTTATGCATATTCCTTATTGTGTTCAGTAACAACTTAAATAATAACAATAATAAAAGACCCATAGATAAATACCTTAACCTGAAAATACATACTAATAACAATTTTTTGTTAGTATAAGCAACTTAAAAAACTATGTTAGTAGTACTTCACTTGCACGTTGTTTTGTGCATACTTGTGGAATTTGTCCGCGGGAGCGACGGAACACCACATCCAGCGGCCAAATAATGTCTTACAAATCGATATAAAACATGTTCATCGTCAGCATCAGTCTCTTCCCCTTATCCCAATTCATTTGGGGTCGGCGCAGCATGTGTTCTTCTTCCATACCTCTCTATAACCCGTCATCTCATCAGACACCTCCTCTCGTGTTAAATCATCGTTCACACACTCCATCCATCGTTTCTTTGGTCTTCCTCTACTCATATACCCATCCACATTCATACTCATAACTTTCCTCTTGGCATTTTCCCTATTCCTCCGCATCATATGCCCGTACCACAACAACCGATTAGGTACCACAAAATTTAAAAATGATATAAAACATTAAAGTTATCAACGCATTATTTAACTGATCTGAAAAAGACTTTATTCAAAGCTCAAAATAATATTTCAATAATAAATTTAATTTATTTATAGTCGTTTAGTTATTAATCTTTTGAAACCTACGCAAGTAAATACTATGTATACGCCTGTCTAATGGTTCATATGTCAAGATTTACAATCATCCATTCAGTCATTCACTGTCTGCGGAGGTCATTGTTTAGCGAATGATGAATCAATTTGACCGATCATTCTTGACCTGTCGTGAACTTTGAGTGTTGTGCAAGTAAAGGTGTAGTTACACTGACAACTATGTATGATTTAAAGGTTTTTTAAAACTATTCTTCTGTAGAGTTGGTTAAGTTATCGTCAGTCATTGTTTGTCGTTCAGAAGTGTTTTGAAATAATAAGATTGTTGATTTCATGTTTTGTTTTTTCAAAGGATCATCATCTCATCTTCCTGCTCCATCCCATTTTATTTGGGGTCGGCGCAACACGTTTGTTTTATTTTCTCTTTTTTTTTCATATCATTCCTCACATAATTCATCCATCGTTTTCTTTGTCTCCCTCCCCCTCCATCCATCAACCTTATATTCATCACTCTTTTAGTCACAAGCTATTCGTTCCTCCTCATCAAATGCCCATACCAAGACATTCGATTGCCTTTCAACTTTTCTGTTACTGCCGCAACTTGCACACTTCTTCTAATATGATCATCATTATAATTTAGAATATTAAGAAGCTTAGAAATTGCAATAATCAATTGGAGTTTGGTTTTGATTACTATAACCAGTTTGTAGGCTAGAATTATTAGTGAGGCCATCGCTTCGCTTAGTTCCTTGTGCAGGGCAAGTTTCATCTCCACATTCATGAGTTGATACAACGTTGTAAAGTTTTTACGGGCAGTCATTATTTTAGGTCGTTGTATCTCAGTGTGGGTGTCAAAATAATGTACTGACTTATACGTTTACAATTTATAAGTACCGATAGGCTCGCCCCCATCTCTTTGGGACATAATTCCGTCATCGGCAACTTGTGGGTATGTTAAGACCGTTCAACCGGCTTGTTTATTGTAATTGGATTAGGTGCGTTCTAACAGTAATAAGTTCTAAGAAGGATACAATAAGGCATGGCGAAAGTATCAAAAAATTGCAAATCTATTTAGTCCGTCAGATAGAGTATTGAAAAATAATGGTCATTTTTTGTTTTTTTTTTTAAACAATGAATATTGACAAAGATAAAACGCATCAAAACTCGGGAGTGGAGGCTCGTGACGTCAGAACTAGCTAAAAATTATACCAAGGCGTGACGTATTGTCCAATGTTTTTTGGAAATCTATCTGACGGACTAATTAGATTTTTTTTGTCGTCTCGTCTATTAATGTTCGAATTAAAATTTTATAGAACAACTATTTGCTTTATTTAATCATAAACTATGTACATACTTAATTAAAAACTAATTAATTAATAAAAGGGCATCGAAAAACTCCTCCTCAACGCTGTCAGCTGGTAATGTGCCCAAGAGACTGGCGGCGTTGCCACGTTGTATGGCAACACTTAGCCTCAAACCAATAAAAAAAAAAACCCTAAAAATTAAAGTCACTATACTGCTCATCATAACTTAACATTATAATCATCACGCCTGTAATCCCCGAAGGGTTAGGTAGAGGTGTACCTAATAGTACGCCCACATTTCGACAGTTAAAAGTCCCATGTAATAGGGGTGAGTCGGTTGCCATCAACCGGGAGCAAATCCAGACTCCGTGGCTGCTACTGAGAAATTCCTCACGGAAAAATCTAATAACACTTTGCCCGACCCGGGAATCGAACCCAGGACCTCATGCTCAGCAGCTGCGCTTGCGACCACTCTACCAACGACGCAGACTTTTACTATTATTTCTCTAATATTGGTTCTAGTAGAGAGATGAAGAACAGAATTGGTTTTCCACCTTATCCAAATCTATTTAAAATCTTAGAAGGACTAAACAAATGGACTTAGCCTATATTGTCCCACTGCTGGGCAAAGGCGTCCCCCATAGTCTTCCACTCTTCTCTCCGTGAGGTTTTCTTAGGCCAATCTCTTACAAACGCCTCTAAGTTGTCACGCCAACGTTTTCTCTCGAAAACCTTTGCGGGAAAACACCACAAACTTACCACTTCATAAAAATAATAATATCTACCAAAACAAAAAAGGCTCCAACCTACATTTCAACCTTGAACCAAAAATCTTTTCACATCTTATTCGGGTATATCATCAAGGTGAGGCAAGAGACAAACAGATCTCGGATCCACTTATTGGCTTCTCAGATTACGTCATAATATTTCAGGAGATGATTGATAAACTAGGCCTGGTGTGCCGGATGGCTGTTGCGTAAGTCACGGAGTAGGGGTGGGGTGGTGTCGATAAAAAGGTTTAAAAATACTTTTTTTTTTATATTTGAGGAGTTCGTGACTAAATAATAACAGGCCGCACGGGTCGATCTTCAAGGTTAAAATGCGCTTGCCAAAGTTGCCGTTGGTCCCGGCTGTCATTTGTAGATCTTTGACAGTTGCTACAGGTAGTCAGTGGCCCCGAAAGTCTGACAACCAATCATACCAAGGGGTATCGTGTTACCCAGTGCTAACTGGGTTGTGGAGGTCAGATAGGCAGTCGCTCCAGGTAAATACTGGTATTCAGCTACATCCGGTAAAACTGGAAGCCGACCCCAATAAAGTTGGGAAAAAGCTAGGGAAATATTGTTTTTTTTTTTTTATATTTGTTAGTTGCTTATGTTTGGGGGTGGAGAAAATTGTAAAATATAGTACTTAAACTTCATTAGAGTAAAGTTCATATTTTGAGTCGTTTACTCGCACACTGTTCTTTGGAAAAATCGTAGTGGCGCCTGTTTGTCAAGCGCTCAGCGGCTCTAAGAACAGGTCGGCAATAAAGTATCACGAAAATACCTTCGACTTAAAAACGCCATTGACCTAGACTAGGTCATTTGAAAGCCATCCAAACCATCGATACGAAAGAAGAGTTCACTGAATAGGTATCACTAGCAGCCTACTTACTTTCTTCACCTCACTTTTTTACGTAACCGATTACCTTCTTATCGATACAAAGAGCACATCCCTAATCTTTCCGTACAATTCGGCGAAGAGGCCTTCATTATGTAACGTTTTCTTATCTTGGGCTCACCTTAAGAAGATGGCTGCTTGTAAGGGATACGTAAATTATTCCTGCAAAACCGCTGCCTCTAATCTTGGGTTATGGTGCGATTGTGAGCGAGGGGATGATTTATTGCCTTTTTTCCATCTTTTTTGGCGTTTATAGACATATTTTTGGGAATATGATTAGGGGAAACTGCTGACCTAACCAGAGCTGCTGTTAGCTGTATGGTTTTATGGACCTACATTTTAAATACTATCTTCTTTCTTTCTTCTGTATCGTAAGGTTAGTGCCTAACCTGGTGTCAGAGTTCTTATGCCGCCCCTGACCTCTGTCTTGGCTTTACATGCCGTCGACAAATATCTCTCAAGCATGCTGGTCTCTCACGATGTTTTCCTTTTTAATATTCAGTGTGTTAATTGCGTTGAACAAGATGACCACAACTGTCTTGCAGTATGGAAATATTAGCAGCGAGATAATTCGCTTAGAGTTTTGTTTTTCGAAAAAGCCTTTTCACTTTTAGAGGTCAACTAGTACGATACGATTTTAATACTATTCTGCACCCCAAATTCGCCGAGGGAAACTTTTTGGGGAAATCGATCGAAACTTAACACTTTCAAGTCGTGACGGTATGTTAGTAACCTAACCTTGAATAGAATAAGTAAAGAATAAATCATAAACTCCGTTACAATTATAACCGGTCTACACACTACTGCTTACTACTACACAAATCTTAAGCATGATACATACAGAACCCGCTAACTCTGGAAATCCTCTTGAACTGAAACAATTCTGCATGTGAAGGATATCACCTGATTGAGACGATCTTTCAAACGGATTAAGTGCTGAACTTGATTCAGTCTTCGGTTCTTGATAGATTCATGTTTCAGAATTCTGAATTGCAGTGTTGTGTCGAGGGAATCGATATTGATAGATAACGGGATTGAGTAGAATTTAAATAAGGTACCATAGATTTGCATGTGATGCGGATTAATGAGGAAAATGTTGTGAGGAAAGTTTTGTGTATGAATATGGATGGGTATAAGAGTAGAGGAAGACGACCAAAAAAACGATCAATGGATTGTGTTAAGGATGTTATGGCAAGAAAAGAGGTGTCTGATGATATGACGAGTAATAGAGAAGTATGGACGAAGAAGACATGCTGCGCCGACCTAATACCGTTTGCGAATTCTAGGCCACCGAGACTAATAATCGTTACTATTTACAGCTTTTGAGTATTTACTACAGTTTACAGTTATTATTACAAAATAACATTACCCGGCCCGAATGGCGCTGCGGTAGTGAGGTTGCCTTACGTTCTTGGGGTCTCGGGAGCATGGATATTTGTTTCAGAGTCATAGATGTTTATATGTTTAATAAGTATGTACCTATTTACAAACCGTGAAACCGTGTGGTATCCAGCAGAGTAGAATAGAACCAACCCTTTACACTCACGGGTGTCGTATAAGGCGACTAATGTCTGAAGCAGAACACCTTTCGCCTCCATAGACCAGAGAATGGGCAGCAGCGTTTTCTGTTAGTCTTTTATCACTGCGATCTTCAATCCGCCTGCCAAGCGTGGAGATTACGGCAAATCCTCCCATCATGGGAGAGGCTTATGTCCAGCAGTGGACGTTATGGGCTGTTGTAGTAGTAGTAGTATTTACAAACAAAAAAGTATCTATGTAGTATATCAACTATCTGGTGTGATATTTATTACTATTATTATTTATTAACATTACAAAGAGTCTGACTGAAAAACTTAGACCCAACTGTCATGGTCTACCTTCAAGGTTACTAACATTAACACTAACAATGCCATGAAAACGGGATATTTACAATGTTGACTATTTGTTTTGAGTTCCCGATATTTCAAATGCTACGAGTATGCTTGGTGCCAGTTAAAATGACAATAGCGGTCATTGCCCTTTCCCTTATACTCGTATCTCTTCGTACAAACCAATACAAATGAACCATATATAGAAAGAAAGAAAAGAAAGAAAGAAAAAATATTTATTCGTCGCAAGGACATGACGTGCATACAATATGTATTAGGAAAAACTAACAATAGAAATACAACGCATTAAGACAAACACAAACATTAAGAAAGATTATATCGAGATTATATCGTTTTTCATTAGAAAAATGTTGAATATCACGATAGATGACGATTCAAGACTTGAACAGGGCTTATCTTAGGTTTTCAAAGTTAAGAACTTTAATAAATGTAGGTGGGTCAATAACCGCTATTGGCATCTTAACTGGCAGCAACTACAAACAAAGTAATTATCCCGTGTTAGTGATAATGTTAGTGACCATGTCAGTTTAAAAAAATATAATTTCTATATATTTGTTGAAGGTAAATGAAAGCAGACCAAAGATACAGTACACATATATAACAACATAAAAGCCATTCTCTGAACATCTGACTTACTCAGGTGGGATCACATAAAAGGAACACAAATATTTCTTCAGGAGCGTTTTCGCGCCACAAATAAATAAACTACACTCATAACTCAAACTCATACAGCTATGTGCACAGTACAAGCAATGAAATATACAGGGTATTGCCTTCTTCAGGGTTGCCTGACGAAAAAATGTTGCGGAGAGTAATTTAATATTTGGGTAGGGTAACACTGGCATTTGTTGAGTTCTTGTTTCTTTTATTGTAATGTGAGTGGTTTTGTAGAATTTAATATTACGAGGTCTTGGATTTTGAGGAGCTCGTGGCAAAATAATAATATCCGCTTGGGTCGATCTTTAGGTTAAGCCACGTTTGCCTAGGTTGATCCGTGGAAGGGTGACCCCCATTACGTACCGAGTTTCCTCCGTGCTTCGGAAAGCCGTTACGTTAATTGTATATTGTATTGTATAACGGGCTGGTGTCCGCAACTCCACGTCAAAGCACGTATTTTGCGTATGGGCTATAATCTACCACGCGGGCCCAGTGCGGCTTGGTAGATGTCACATGTCTTCGAATTTTTGGTTCTAGGACATGCCGGTTTCCTCACGATGTTTTCCTTCACCGTTTTGAGAGCAGTGGTGATGAAATAAATTACACAAAGTAATGCCGCCTGCCTGGGTTTGAACCCACGACTTACTGTTCGTAAGTCGGGGCCGCCACCACTGAGCTACCGCTGCTCTCATACGTTCACGTTAAGCCCAACGGCTTAACGTGAACGTAACGGCTTTCCGCTATTTGACATCCGGGACCAACGTCCCGGATGTCAAATAGATCTTTGCCATTTGAGTCAGTCGCCCGAAAGTCTGACAACCAGTTTTACCAAGGGGTATCGTATTACCTTGTTAGTACTGACTGGGTTGTTTGTAGAGGTCAGATAGGCAGTCGCTCCATGTAAAATACTAGTACTCAGCTGCATTTGGTTAGACTGGAAGCCGACCCCGACGTAGTTGGGAAAACTGAAAAATAAACATAAGTCGCTAAAAATATACCCAGTAATAATATAATATATCAGTTCCAATATATAAAACAATTCGAACCTCAAGACAATAGATATACGACTCACACTAAAACATAAATTGAAACGTCAATCATGGCCCATTGTGTAAACATTAAGCCATCAAACACCAACCTGTACAATTAGGCATCCCTACCGCGGTAAGGGGGTAAGGCACATTACGGTAGGACAAGACATCAATAAGACGGATATATCTTTTGGCATGACTGCCCTGAGTAATGACTGTTTGTTTTGCTGGCTGTATCAAGTAATGTTATTTACTTAGTGATTTTTGGTTCATTTCCCTGTGTTTCTTTGTTAATTCAATGTTTGCAAACATGACACCTATTTACATTTTTTTTACAATTTTTCTTTGCACTCCGTCATTGTTTAGAGATCGCACACATTTATTAAGTTTTACCTAATGTCAGCTGTTGCTAACATGTTATCATATAAAATAAATAGAATTGTGTATAAAAACTAATAATAATAATAAAATATAATAGGTAGGATAATATCTCGTCGAAAACAGTCAAAAACGTAGTAAATTAAATAAAAATACTTTATTTTGCAGTATTTATTTCAATACCATGTACCATGTTTACTGTTTGCAAACTTATATTTCTTTAAATTTTGTGTTACAATATTTCGGCACTTTAATTGCATATTCACAGCATTAATGATGCATATTTCGACGATTATAAGTTGTACATTATACTATCTCTAGTGATAACAAATTAAAGTAGCTGACATTATTCTTATCAATGTTTCTTTATTTTCAGGTATAATATTCAGCCTTTCGACTGATAGAGAAGTATGGAAGATGAGCCATTCAATTACTACATGATACCAGAAAAAGTCTCTCGGACGAAGGAGCTCGTGGCTAAATAATAACAGCCGCTCGGGTCGATCTTTAGGTTAAGCCGTGCTTGCCTAGGTTGGTCTGTGGATGGGTGATCGCCCTTACATACCAAGTTTCCTCCACGCCTCGTTAAGCTGTTGGAAATGACAGACGGGAATCTGTCATTTATAGATCTATGACAGTCGTTATAGGTAGTGGCCCAAAAAGTCTGACAACCAGTCTTACCACGGGGTACCGTATTACCCAGTACTAACTGGGTTGTGGAGGTCAGATAGGCAGCCGCTCAATGTAAAATACTGGTATTCAGCTGCATCAGGTTAGACTGGAAGCCGACCCCAACATAGTTGGGAAAAGGCTAGGCAGATGATGATAAAAAAGACTTTCGCAATTGAATTGATTCACGGGATCCATTTGGTAGTGCTCCATGTTTATTTACCCTAAACTGGTAGTTGTCAAACTGTATTGGTGGCTGCCAACATTTTACCGCACACATTTTGCGTAAATTATGACACCCGATATTTTCAGCCTTTCGACACGTACTTTTTAACAAATAAGTAGTTTAAAATTGGAACAACCGCCAAAATTACCCTGCCTACACAAACATCCTTATATTTTCAGCATAGTCTTTCATTACGTGATCCTCCGGATTTCGCCGGAATGAGATTGTTAGAAATAAAATGTAAACTCCGGTCTTTGCCCCCACCCTCATTTGTCATGAGGTGTGTATTTAAAAAAAAAATAGCTGTTGTGACTTCTTTGTTTCGGTCTTTTTAAATGCGTTCTTTTTGTTTGATAGTTCCAATACACAAATGGTCGTTTAGTTCTTGTTGGTCATTTTGTAGATTAGTCTACTGTTGAGGGTTGGTGCCAAATGTATGGCACGGTGCCCATGGTTATTTATAACCCTGCGTTTATACCCCTCTAGTTGTTAGACTTGTTTTCAGGAAGTACTTCATCTAAAACATGGCTTGTTTAAAATTGTATTAACGTTGTTTCAGACTTACTGTGATAACCCTCTTGAGGTTTTTGACAAGTTTTAAGTACAGAAGTCAAACACATCAAGATAACCGAAACTGTCAAATTTTCCCAATCAACCTTGAACCTAATGCTATAGCGATAAAGTTGAAAATCTATTAAAAAAAATTGGCTGGCGTCTGTACCTAAAACTTTCATGTAGATTTTGAAACTTGTATTAGGTTTTGAGCTGATTCAGTTTATCCTCAAACTGTCTAAATTCTAGAACTGTCTGCCGTCCCACCGAAAATTCTTTCCCTTCTCCATTCGAAGGTCAAAAGTTGTTACGCGGAACCCCAAAACCCCCAGTCATTTATAACGCCGGGTTCCGCGCATTTAACAAACAGACTTCGCCGCGTGTCATTTTTCAGACAACCGCGAACTGTTTGTTTGGCTGACCCCTTATTATTAAGAGTCGTGATGCAAATTACGTTGTGTTCTGCATAATAAACTTGTTTAAAGTAATGGTATGGCGTTTAACGTTCAAGGGGCGCTGGTTTAATACAATGTGAGTAACATTAGTTAGTACTGTATGGTGTGGGACATAAATAATAGAACCATCCCATTTTATCTTTCCGTGGGTGTCGTAAGAGGCGACTAAGGGACCAGGGAATGGGCAGCATGCAAATGCAACAGCAAATGGCAGTGTTCACTGTGCTTTTGTAACAACCGTTCTGCGATCACCAACCAAAAAACTACCAAATCAAAAAATATTTATTTGCTAGAATTTGGTACATTAAGGGTGATACAGTAAATAGGGTAGATGACACACCAATCAATTGAGATACTTTTTACGAGCTGTCAAAACGCGGTTGTCTCATAGATTTTGTATGACAGTAGCCAACTGTGACGTCACTGTTTTTTCAACTCAATGACTCGACTATTTATTGATTTCAAAGCAACTAAAATCGAATTTGGCAATTAATTGAAAATAAATCGGGTTTTCAGGCCCAAAATAAAGTGTTTTTTTTTAGAGATTGGTGTCTTGGAATTATTGTTTTATAGTGCCATCTACCCTATTGCAGTTTCATCATATCCTGTCATAACATGGCGGCATGTAAGTTAGACTAATTGACATTGCTTATTGTGAAAGTATTTGCATACTTTCACAATAAGCAATGTCAATTAGTCTAACTTACAAATTACAGATTCTATTGACTTGTCCTTTAAGTAGTCCCTAACGGTATACTCGTAATATCTTTTATTTAGTAAGAGTTGGAAAAGTCTTTTTTTTATATTGTGAGCGGTAGGTCTTGAATACTATTTGGTAAATGATTGAAAATAATAATCGACATGCAGTATAATTTTTCTTAAATAATTTTAGTTTTATTGGGGCAACCAAAGTCTATCTTTATGTCTTGTTCGGCTATTTGGTCTGACGGTACTAGTTTCAAATAAATTGTAGTTTCTCCTAACAAAAACACATATTACAAATAAAAACATCAATACACATAAATCAATATATAGACATGACCACCTGATTATTGCAAAAAAAACCCTTTGTGGGGGGGGGGCATGTCCAGCAGTGGAGTAGGTATTCTCAAGTAAAATGTAAAGAAATTCTCTGCCTTCATCCGATTGTCCGTTGATCTAGTAATTAAGTAGTAAACACTATACCAACCGCTGAGCATTAGGTCTTCGTTTTGATGCCCAGATCAAGCAGTGTTTTTTGGAGTTTTTCCATCAAGAAATTTCTAGTCGAAGTCCGGAGTATAAATAGGACTTAAACAAAATTGGCGAAACGTAGGTGTAGTGTACGTGTACCTCTGCGTACCCGTTTTTTTTTTAGCCTTGTATGTCCCACTGCTGGGCATAGACCTCCCCCATATCCTTCCAGATAATCTTCTCATGCGCCACCTCGGAAAAACCTTCGTGATGCGCGTCTACGTCATCTCGCCACCTCTTTCTAGGCTAGCCTCGGCGACGCCGTCCATCCTCAGGCACCCATCGTGTTGAGACCTGCCAACCCGTTACGTTAAAAAAAAAACAGAAAAAATATCGATAACACTATTGGTTAGATCCACAACAATATGAAGCCATTTTAAACGTTCTTCTTTTTATAACAGTTAATTTGTAAACGAAACACGGCCTCTCCGACCGAAAACTTGAAGTGTTAACCAAGAAGATCGTTTACTGCTACTTAACCCTCAAACGTCGGTCCTAATCTGCTGTTAATATCAGTTAAGGATAGATGTAATCTTATCCCTGCGCCATCCTTTGAGTTAAGACCCGCCGGCCGATCAAAGGGTTATTTTAATTAATATTAATAAACCTTTTAGTTATTTTGGGGTTAGGGAAGAAAGGGTGTGAAGTACCAAAGTTAAGCAGCGGTCAGTTAGGGTGATAATTGGATGGATTGTCTTGTTTGTCATGGATTGGGTTGTGTATCTCATAGGCTTGTGGTATTCGTTTTGTTTATCAACAAGGCCTGGAGTTTTAAGATGTTTTGACTGTGTGATTTTGACCAACACTGTGTCTTTGACTATCTAGGTTACTGTACGGACGCCAGAACATCAAGCTTCCCGAAACTTCAAAATTTTCCCAATCAACCTTGAACCTAAAGCTTTAGCGATAAAGTTGAAAATCTATTATAGAAATTTGACTGATTATGTAGCTTGATGGGCGATGTCTGTACGTTGGAAGTAGCGAGTTCTCAGAAATATGTCCACTTGAACTACTACACATTTTCTGCAACGACATAATGTATGACGAACGACGTATGATGTATGTAGTAAGATTTGTGTGTTTTGTCCTGTGCGGGCTAATAAATGCTTTTTCTTTCTTTCTTTCTGAGACTGGCGTTACTTGTCAAGAAAATTTACATCGACATGTCAAACTTGGTACATTTATTTTAGATCTGTGAATTCCCGCCTGCACCGATAAGTTGGTTGAAGTTGCAAAGGCGCTGTCAGTGTCAAATAGTTACCATAGATGGGTGTGCTTAAATCATTTTAAACGCTATTTTAGTTATGGTAGATTACACAAAATATTAATAATACATTTGAATGTTGACTTATTTTACCACAAAAATGGCGCCTAAAACCAAGATGGCGGCTCGTCAAAGAAGTAAGAAAGATATTGTTATTCTTAACGCATGTACGGTCGAACATTATATGGTTTACATTTTACAATGTAATTTGTTGGTTAAACTGTAAACCAGCTAGCTTATTAGCTTAGCTTGTTCGACTGTACTACGGGCAGATTGAGTATATACCTACGGATAGGACGAAAGGACACTGCCTACTTGTGTAGATAAGTTCTAAGGCCTTTCTTTATCTCAGACAATTGCTTGTCGACCTTGAATTTTCTTTGGGTCCTCAGAACGTATTATATTTTTTGATGAATTTCCCTGGAATCCAAGCCCGTGTCTATAACAGCCGTGTCTTTAGATTCAATGGAATTTATGTGAATACATGACAAACCGGATTTTATCTGCTTATTATTATTATAATTTCATTGATTTAATTACAAAAATGTTTGATTTTGTTATACTTACAATAGGCGAGACGACAAAAAAAAAACTAATTAGTCCGTCAGTTAGATTATCAAAAAATATTTGATCCGTGTTTTTTCTTTTAAGACGTAAACCAAAATTGACGAAGATATGACGCTTTTGAAATTCTCAATACGTCACGCCTAGGTATAATTTTTACCTAGTTCTGACGTCACGAGCCCCCACTCCCGAGTTTTGATGCGTTTTATCTTTGTCAATATTCATTGATATACAAAAACAAAAAATACGTGTCCATTAATTTCCAATACTCTAACTGACGGACTAAATAGATTTGCAATTTTTTGAAACTGTCGTCATGCCTATTATAATATTTACTGTGGCAACATTGTCACTGTCACAATATGAATTATTATTGCATTTTTTTTAACTTAAATCTTAAACTATAAAATTTTTCTTTAGGATGTCCCCTAATCCCGTGTATATTTTATTTTTATTTTATCAAATAGGAACAACAAACAGCTACAGTAAAGTATATATTAACAACATGACCTAAATAACTTATATAATAATGTAGCCGACAGCGCTGTTCACAGATTACCATAAATGACTAAACCTTAAATTGCTGAAAAAATTGCTTAAATTCGAAAAGCTGTTCGTGCATGACAGTTAAAACACATTACAAATAAAAAAATGGATTATCGAATTACATAATTAAATAACATTAATTAATCTAAGAACTATTTTAATCTAAAGCTCTAAAATCTTCTTACCTTTATGTGTCTCATACAAAAGGCTTCGAAACTTTTGCATGGAGATCTAAATATATATGTGTTCGAGTTCTTTATTGTATGATGCTGTGTGATGTATGTGTGCGCGCGCGCCCTCTTCGTTAGTATTTAGCTTGAGCGCCACACGGTTGTTTCATTGCTCCGCAAACATATCATTTGGCCATTCGCCATATTGGTGAATAATTACTTTCTTTTACGCACCTTTCGTACGAAAACATAAGAAAAGTAGTCCGACTAAACCAGACACAATACATAACATACCTAATATTTTTTATGGGTAACCCACAAAAGGTAATCTAACAAGTGTACGTACTACATAAACGTAAGTACTAACTCATTGTTTATCCAAATAGGAATATCATTGGAATGGTTCTGCGAATCGCTCATTATTACGCATCCGCTATAATGAGAGAGGCGGTTCAAGGTATGAGCGGTTAGCGGTTAATAGGTTCAAGTTAAAATCGGTCTGAAGTAACATACGGAATAGCAAATAGCATACGGTATACGGGTTTTACTATGGGACCGAAAATTCCGTCTGAAATTGTACCCTGATAAACAGTTTGTATTGTAGAATGCTATTTCACTATAATGGTTCTCTTTGTTCTTTATATCAATACAGTAAATTTCTCTTTGTATGTTGTTATTTATATTTTCTGAGCAAAATAAAACGTACATTTAAAAATGTATTGCCCAACAGAACCTCATATAATTTTCGATTAAGCTACAAATATCAAGCATCTTTTTTTTGAGACACCTTCTATAAAGGTACTTCGTTAACGTATGCCAGTTTTCATTAACATTGGATGTCAGTTAAATGTCTGCCCAAACAAAAACGCAGTCCACGCTCAGTCCAGTGACGAAATCTAAAAATTCAACCGCGCACTTTTTAGGTAGCACACGATTTCATGGACATACAATCTTATAGCTCATGCCACACTAACCATAGTACACTCGTAGCGCACTTGTGACATCACTATGTCGTGTTATACAACTGGAGCTTGGACAACATTTCCAAGAATTGCTCGTTACGCATCAGTCTGATGATAGACAGCCCAATTAACGGGCGACTAGCGTTGATACAGCTCCAGAAAACTGTCAAGCGTAGTTTGTTTGCTAAACTGTTTAAGAAGGTTGAATTAGTTATAGAAGAACACCGTAGTTAGAGTATTTTCTTAATTATAATGGCACTCATACAAAGTATAAACGGCCGGACCCTTCACGAAGCCATGTACATCAAACAAAGTAACTCTACGCAAAAATTATTGCTGGGAAACGATTTTTTTTTGGGGTTAATAATCACGTTTTATAGTAGGACTCAGTGTAAGAGTGTAACGCATTCAAAAGATTTTGCTGATAGATGTATTGAATAGTACGGGGGTCGTGGAGGTATTTAGTAAAGTTATAAAAAACTGTATAAAAAAAACTTGTTAAAAATTTGAACATTGACCCCCAATATCTCCGTAACTAGAAGGTTCCCAGGTATGGTGTAGAAAAACACAATAATTGCAATGACGGTGAGAGCAACTGCCTTCTTTATTTTACAATACAGCTCTGGATAAACTGAAATGTAACAATATTTTGATTACATAGTTGTTTTACAGGTTGAAATTACATAAAAATATAGATTTCTAACTCTTAATTTCAAGTAACAACAACTGTTTTCGAGATCAACTGCCGCTGGTAGCGTCGTGGCTAAAAATGATAAATTTGGAAATTCTTCGTCTTTTAATCCATACTTGAAATCAAAATCGGTTTTGCCACCTTATTTAATTGGATCGAATCCAGAAAACCAAAGTAAGGTACACAAAAAGCTATTACAAAAAAAATACTATAAAAAATCCGAGACTTCCAGCTTTCTAAAACCTCCGCTGCCGCTCAAACCTTATCATTTACACCACAACCATAATAAGTATATCGCTTGTCGCTTCTTATCATAGTTCCGCAGCCCTCTAGGTGTTTGTCACAAAGTATATAGGGTAACCCTGACATGATGACCTCATGTACAAGATACTGTGAGCCAAAACATTTGAGATAAGCTCCGCCCGAAATGGGTAGTGAATCAAGGTGTAAGGAGAGTAGTTTCCCTGCTCGTGTTAAGTATGTTATCAGTTAGTGTGTTGCGATTATATATTGTAAGTTTGTGGCAAATCGAGTTTAGTTTATATAGCTACAAGAAAGATGTCGTGAACAGTGTAATGTAGACCTTTCTTTTCGGTTGGGAAATCTTCGAATGACTTCTCCCGCTCTGGGCGGAGCGGAAGGGAGTGTCAGACTTTTACTGACTAAAATCCATCCATGTTCCTTCTTAGCCTTTTTTGTTCCGGGGCCACGGTATCTCTTTCGAACAGTCCCGCAGCCCCGGTAGGCATCGGCCCTAGCGGACCCCTTCCTTTCTGCTGACATTTCTCTGAGGCGCGGGTGGAACACGAACGCGCCGTCGAAACGGCCTGTCGTCATAAGACGGTCGGACGTCGAGCTAGCCCATAGCCCCGTTAGCCTCCAGTTAGGTGAAATTAATGAGGACGAACTACCTACCTATGATAAAAATCTAAGCACTCTGAAAAACAAAAAATAATACTTGTATCTGTGGATCAAAATAAACATATTTTTTCTGTTATAACATAAACTAGCACATTGACTTCGTAAATTCTTTCCCCGCAAACAAATCTATTACAAAATTACATTTTGTGAATGTAACATACGTAAAACAAACACAAATACCGGAGAATGTGTAACTAAAAATACCAACGAGAAAACACACATCCTAGAACAAAAAGTTTTACATGAATCTGCCAAGTCCATGCAGTGAATTTACCAAGTCCATGCAGCGTACGGTTACAATAAGTAGGTTTTAACCCTTGTAAAACTGGGGAAGTCTTTGTTCTACGATTTAAAAACTAAATTCCCTGAGCCACCAAGAGTTGCATAATAGAAAAGTCGGGCCTCTAAAGTTCTGATGAGAACCGTAGTACTTACTAGCATGTAATTAAAAAGCCGAGTTTTACATAAATTTGTCCGGAGTTTTTTAGAATTGAATTTTTACGTCTTAAGTGAAATAGCTTTTTATAGTAGCCTTTTTTCAGTGTACAGGTTAAAAGCCTTTTGGAATTTGTGAGTTATCTTGAAGTTAGGTAAAATTAAGGTGTTTTTTTTCGTTAGCTAGTCGCTTCTTACCTAGATAGATAGAGTTATCATAGTGAAAAAACAATGATGGCAAAGAGCTGTGTAACAATAATGGAATACAATAGAATATGCTTTAGGAGTATCTATCAAACATACATAATTATCATTGTACTTCGACATTTAAAAAAAAAACTCCATTACAAATCATAATAGTTTGGGGTACCAGCAAGCGATGCTATTGTATGAAGAAACATGAAGAACTTGGAATAAATCCAAAATGCAGAGTGCAAGTTGCACTTTTAATACACAGTGAACCAGTTTCTTAAAGTTAAGTGGGACAATTTACCAAAACGAAAGGGAAAAGGAACCTTTTGGGCCACCTAAATAGATTACCACGCAATTTACCCAAGTCAATTTCCTCTAAACAAAAACTAATCAGAAAAAGTTTTCTGCCTACCCTGAAACTACGAAAATTAATGTCTATTACATTTTCTCTTTTTCTATTTTTTCTCTTCGAACTATATCTCTATAGGTACATCCTAATGACTTTATCCCAATAAATTGGACCCGAAAAATGTGATAGGAAAAATTACCCGGGATCCCATCTCATTCTAGATTTCGTCGTTAATTCGTGGTGTCAACGGAGTCTAGTCCTTAATAACTCGGTTCAGGTTCTTCCGAGTTTCTTTGGTGATCGTAAAGGGATTATTGAAGCTTTTAGTATTAGTTGGCTTTATGGAAGTAATCTGTCGATTATGGGCGAAAGATATTATTTTCTTTTTTTTTTTACTCTCCTTTTCTTCCTGCAATCTGTCTTGTCGACATTAAGGTAGATTTGTATGTACAAATAATATGACGTGCATGGTACAGTATCCAATGATATGCCCATCTAGTATGGCTTCTTTATATTTGTGTTAGAGAAGATCTTGAGGAGCACGTCTCTTTAGCCTTCTAAATGTGCGATTTGGTTGTTGTTCCATTAAACTTCTTGCCAATTGGTTTGGATGGTTTACAATTCTCTTGCAGTAGGGTAGTAAAGAGTCCTTAATTTCATCTTTGACTGTCTTGATTTTTAGATCACGGTGTAGTTTATTTGTAATATACCATGGTGCTCCAGTTATCATACGTATGGTTTTTGACTGGAAGCGTTGTGAAATTTCAATATTTGATTTGGATGCAGTACCCCATAGCTGCAAAGCATAAGTCCAGACAGGTTTGAGTATACACTTGTATAGAAGAAGTTTATTTTCCAGTGTAACTTGGGATTTTCTTCTCGTGAGCCAATAGATCTTTCTTAGTTGTAAGTCAAGCGCCTTTCTTTTAGTCTTTATATGTTTTTTCCAGGTAAGTCGTCTGTCTAACTTGACTTTGACTTTGACTTAAAGAGAAGGTTATTTGGACTGATTTAGCTTCATTTTGCCTTTATACGCCAGTCTGTCAGCCAGTTCGAGATATCATTTAGATTTCTTTGTAATTTCGCCGATGCTCCAGCTGCGGTTTCATCAATGGCAAGAACCGCTGTTTCGTCAGCAAATGTTCCAGTCATTGTGTCTTGTCTGTTTGGTAAGTCTGAGGTATATATAAGATAGAGCATTGGGCCCATTACACTGCCCTGCGGGACTCCTGCTCTTATTTCGTGTAAATTTAGAAATTTATGGGTAAGCCTTTACGGATTTAAAAAGCGAAACATATGCGATGACATATTGGTAATGACAATGAGCAAAAATAGGTTGAAATGAATTTGTTTTCTTTGTATGTCAAATCTCAGTCCAGTCACCAGGTCATAAAATTAAATAAAAAAAGTTTTATTTTAAACGGGATCTGCTTATATGGCCTTGTGGCAAAAAATTAGAGGACTAAGGATACGAGTTTTTTTTTTTTTTTTTTGCCGGGGTTGCGGGACTATTCGAAAGAGATACCGTGGCCCCGGAACACAAAGGGCGATGAAGGAACATGGATGGGTTTTAGTCAGTAAAAGTCTGACACTCCCTCCTGCTCCGCCCAGAGCGGGAGAAGTCATTTGATGATTTCCCATCCGAAAAAAAAAAAAAAAAAAAAAAAAAAAAAGGATACGAGTTTTCTATAAAATTATGCTGGTTCATAATTTGAATACTTTGGTTTCACTAGTAAGGTGATGTGATGGTCAATGGTCAATCCTTGTATGAATTGGTTGATCCTCATTGATTTATTTTCTTTTATTTTTATCAGACAGGCAGTTGATAATTGCCAAACTTAAGTGGCAGTGGGCAGGGCACATTGCTGGCAGAACGGATGGCCGATGGGGCCGAAAAGTTCTGGAGTGGCGACCGCGAACCGGAAGACGTTGCGTTTAGAGACCTCCCATTAGGTGGACCGATGACCTGGTGAAGGTTGCGGGAATCCGCTGGATGCGAGTCGCACGGGACCGGTCAATGTGGCGACACTTGGGGGAGGTCCAGCAGTGGACGTCTTTCGGCTGAAATGATGATGATTCTTATAACTCTTTACTAAAGAAATCGATTCGGGAAATGTAAACTGAATGTTAAATAATTTACTCTTCCACTTACGATACATCTTACAGCAAAGTCTCAACTCTAAGAAAACGTCGGTTATAAGTGGTTCACAGCTCATTCATGCATTAGTGTTAACAGACAGTGGAAATCTGCCAGCCAGCACCATTGCCAAATCTAATACGCGGCTATTGTGGGTCGTTAAGTTAAGAAGCTCGACTTAAATTATTATACTTGTTGGTGACCCTGCTTTTCCCGTATTTTGACCTCATAATCGGCTTCTAGTCTAACCGGATGCAACTGCATACCTGTATTTTAGTAGTACATGCTCATCTGACCTCTACCACAAAATTAGTCCTGGGTTATACGAAACCGCTTGGTAACACTGGTTGTCAGGCTTTGAGGCCACTGACTACCAACAGTACTAACGAATGTCAAAGATCCAAAAACGACAGCCGGGACCAACGGCTTAACTGCGTGCGTTCCGAAGCACGGAGGGAACTCGGTATGTAATGGGTGGTCACCCATCCAGGGACCAACCTAGGCAAGCGTGGCTTAACCTAAAGAGCCGAGCGGCTGTTATTATTTACCTACGAGCTCTTTCTGTATATTGTCTGTCAGTGAATGATTGAATTCACGATTTGCCAGATTTTATCAATAACTAAAAACTTGGATTCAATATCCCTCACAAAGCAACGACTCCTCAAATCGGTTACTGGCTACAATCGGGCCGATTGCCAACACAACTAGCTGCATACAATACTGTATTGTATTGTATGTAAAGTACCTACTGCATCATTGTATATTGTAACTCGAAAGGAAACGACATATTCCGTATTTGGTTGTCCATTGTCGCCAATGTTATCTTAAGTTTGCCAAACTTATGTTTGTGACACTTGTTTGTACACGCGGCTTCCGCCCGCGAGAAAGTCAACTTTACTATTGGAATTAGTGGTATCCCGCTTCGATATGACTGTGTGGACAGTCATATCGAAGCGGGATTTGCTTGAGCTGATCACGTTTCACTATTTTTTCGCATTTATTTCGGGGTGGTGACGAGTCGCTTATTTCAAATCGAAACGAGGAAATATCGTCTTTTTTACAATATTTAATTTCACTTAAATAATGTACGGTCAACCCAGCTATTTAGTTTACAATTTTACGATATAATTTGCATGTTAAAATGTTAACCATATATCTTGGTCGGCCGTACATACTGAATTTAAATGAATCAATGAATGTTGCTAAATATTTAACTAGCAATTGCAAAGGTGCAAGGTCAAATCTTGCAACTGGATTTTAAAATAGTTATCCTCAACCGATTGAGCTGAATTTTTGCATACACGTTTAGTTTTGATGACAATGCATGCATGGTTAGCTAATTTGACGTCATTCTAAATCTAATATGGTGGACTTCCAAAGCTGGCGGTCTTCTTATTTTTATGTACTTCCTTGATACGGTCTAAAGAAAATGATATCAAAAGGGTTTGCTGAAATGAATACGAAAAAAAAATACGACACACCTATATTTAATAGCTTGTTTTTAAAAACGTTTTTCTTATCATAAGCTTGTTGCTTTTAATGCAAGGATAAAGCGATTCCGAAGAGATAAGTGTATTCAATTCTCCTAAAATATCCCAGAACACCGACCCATTGATTCTGTTCTCTATTTCTGTGTGTTGAAGCACACAGCATATGACAGCAATAGTGAAACTTTTTAGTTGAAAATATTTTTTTAAATTGGTTCAATAGGTACGTCGCGGCAGGCCATGAAGGTGATGGTGGGATGAATTGGACAGATTCCTTCAGTAATGGAAGGAGGACGCGCAGTTTCGCGAGCAATGGAAGGAGTGGAGGCCTTCGTCCAAGAGTGGGACAGCAGGCTAGGAAAAAATGATATTGATTTAGAAGCTAAGTTAAAGTTCCTCATAAGTTTGGGGATGAAGTTAGGAAAACAACAAGATAATTTAATTATTCAATGGGTCGAAAAAAATAATGTGTCCTAAAAACGGATTGCTTTGTTTTCTAATCGTAACTTTTGTTTGTTACAATCTGATCAGAACTATGAATGTATCTTCTTTTGTGACATTTTACTTCAGTGAATTGTGGGGCTTGGGTTCGATTCCCAGGTCGGGCAAAATGCCATCAGGAATTTCTCAGTAGCAGCCACGGAGTCTTGATTTAAGCCCGGTTGACGTCAATAAGCTCACCCCCCATTACATGGTGGGAGCTAAAACATAACTAACTAAATTAGATACACCTCTTCTTAACCCTTTAGGAAAAACAGCCGCAATGTAATGTGACTTAAAATGTAGGATTTTTCTTTAGATGCTTTTTTTTTTATTTTTCTTCATAAAATGTAGTCCTATATCGTAGATAACTGCAACAGACCGCTTTAAATTATGTCTGACGTGTTCTTGCAGTTTAATACTCAGTATTGGTTAGTACGACGTCTTCTGCATCCCTAAGCCTGGCACAGTTTCAATAACGCAGCGGAACAGACACCCATCTGTAAGTAGCTACTGCAAGAAAGTTGTTTATTTATTTGTAAATTGGCTTATGCCCGCGTCTTTACCTCTATTTGCCCCGCTTTGTCTTACAAAGTTTTTCTTTTACACGGTTTCGGGTATTAAAGCTTAGAGCTACTCGCTGGAAACAAAATCAACTTACCTGACGTAATCAAACTCGACCCTATCTATGACACTAGATAAGAAAAAACGTAAAACATCATCAAAATTTTTCTTTATCATTTAAAACATTAAATGATAAAAAAAAAACTTATTGAATGTATTTATTTTTATTTTTATCATTTAATGTTTTAAGCTTTCACGGTTTATAACTAAACTAATACTTTCAATTACGGGATATCTTCCGTGATTTTAAATTATTCTGAGCTCCCGATATTTCGACGCTGTTGCAAGCGCCATGATCGCGGGTTGACTGGAGAGTGCGGGTGGATGCAATGGTAATTATCATAATTCTCCTGCCCTAATTCCAATTTATTTGGGGTAAGCCTAGCCTTTTCCCAATTATGTTGGGTCGGTTTCCAGTCTAACCGGATGCAGCTGAATACCAGTATTTTACATAAAGCGTCTGCCTACCTGACCTCCACAATCAAAAACTATAATAATGATAAACATTACCTTTTTATTGTCCAGATTGCGAGAACCCCAGCTTATTCTTAGTAAGTAACTTGTTACCTACAGAGTTTTCTTTAAAGAAGATTTTCTTACCACAAAGAAAATAAGCATCTAATAAGTACAGAGAAATTCTTTTACAAGTCTTACAGAAAATAGATAGTTGGTCGAGCTAGAAATTACGAACTCGAACTAGAAATTACCTCTCAAAGTACCAATCTGTGCTGAATCAACAGATTTTCTTTAACACAAAATTCTTACATCACGTAAAGTAAGTAAACTCAAGGATATTTTCTCAAATGAAATTGACTCCCAATTTAAATTGATCGTATTTTTTAATCACAACTGTCATGATTGTACGAGATGGATTTAACATGGTAACACCCAAGTTCTGATTTGTATAGAGAACTACCTACTAAAACTAAATAGTGCCCAATATACACGCGCACTTGTAATTTTATTTTTTACCCTCTCGTTTGACCCACTGCTTGGCAAAGGCCTCCCATTTCTCCTTCCAAAACACACTATCTTATGCGATATTTGGTCATATCCGCCCCGCATACGAGATTAGATCGTCACACCACCTTCGCCGCGGTCTACCTCGACGATTTAGTGAGTGCTATGGTATACCTCTCTTGGAAGAGGTGTACAAAGCACTCACTAAATCACTAAATTCTGGAAAAACCGTTATGATATTATTTCATCATATGCCTAGCCTTTTCCCAATTAAGTTGGGGTCGGCTTCCAGTCTAACCGGATGCAGCTGAATACCAGTATTTTACATGGAGCGACTGCCTATCAGACCTCCACATCCCAGTTAGTACTGGGTAATACGATACCCATTGATAAGACTGGTTGTCAGACTTCCGAGGCACGGAGGAAACTCGGTATGTAATGCGTGGTCACGCATCCACAGATCAACTTAGGTAAGCACGGCTTAACCTAAAGATCGACCCGAGCGGCTGTTATTATTTAACCACGAGCTCCTCAGTGTCATAATATTATATCACAACTAAAACTAGCTCACACAAACCTAAGCACATTCACCAACTCCCTAAACTAGCCTTAGTAACATCGTCCTCAAAAGGACCTACCCAGTAAATTCAAAGGTCACTCGTGAGATTGACAAGCCACGTAATGGGCATTGAAACCCACCTGCTGATTGACAATTTGTCTTCTAAAAACGTATCTGCGCTACCCTTGGAAAGTATTTTAAATGTATATTGAGTTCTTGGCGTACTGTGGCTTTGTTAGGTAAAATGCTTACTGTGTGAAACGTGGTTTAGTTTGTCTAGCTAGACTATACAGGGTGTAAACAACCTCATCACGATGCCGTCAACCAAGCATTCTGTACATCAAACTAAGTAACTACGCAAAAAATATTGCTGGGAAACGACTTTTTTTTTGGGGTGAAAAATTATGTTTTGTGGTAGTAACTCAATGTAACGCACTCAAAACCTTGTGGTGCTGGATGGATTGAATAGTACGGGGGTCGTGGAGGTGTTTAAATCTTACATTAAAAACTTGTATTAAAAAAAAACTTGTCAAAAAGTTGGAACTTTGACCCCCAATATCTCTGTAACTAGAAGGTTCCCAAGTATGGTGTAGAACAAAAAAATGATCGCAATGACGGGGAGAACAAGTGCCTTTCGGCTTCGTTAAGAGATTTTTTAAACCCTTTAGACATATAGCACTAGGCAGCGTTATTTTGGTAGAGGATTCCGTTTGACCGTATAAACGTACAGTTTTGATCTAATTGGGTCTTCTTTCGTCTTTATCGTATGGTAAGTGCTTAACCCGGTGTCAGAGTTTTTGTGCCCCCCATGGACCTCTGACTTGGCTTTACATCCTCGAGAAATATCTCTCAGGCATGCTGGTTTCCGGGGTTGCGGGACTGTTCGAAAGAGATACCGTGGCCCCGGAACACAAAGGGCGATGAAGGAACATGGATGGGTTTTAGTCAGTAAAAGTCTGACACTCCCTCCTGCTCCGCCCAGAGCGGGAGAAGTCATTTGATGATTTCCCATCCGAAAAAAAAAAAAAGGCATGCTGGTTTCCTCACGATGTTTTTCTTCACCGAAGCAAGTGATAAATAAACAATACGCACATGAATCCTAATCTAATCTGATCTAATTGAGTGAAGAAAGTTTTTAATATGGGATTTAAAAACTGGGACTGTCTCGTTGGTCGAGTAGTCGCAAGCGCGACTGCTGAGCATGGGGTTCTGGGATCAATTCCCGGGTCGGGTAAAGTCTTATGAGGTTGTTCTATCTAGAATTTCTCAGACGCAGTCACAGAGCCGGTTTTGCCATTTGTGCCCGGTTGGTGGCAATAGGCTCGCCCCCTATTAAAAAATTAAAACATACCTGAAATGTGGGTGTATGATTAGGTACACCTCTGCCTAGCCCTTCGTAGTATAACCCTGTGTCAAATACGGGTATGAAAGTTTGTACGAAAGTTCGTCACATTTACTCCTCGCTTGTAGTTTTATAAAATTATAGCACTCTGCACTCTGCAGGATTAAAATACATAACTTCGTACACTCCAACATCCGCCCTCATAACCAACTTTGATACAAATTTTTGTTTTATTAGCTTATTCTGGAACATCCTCTTTGACATGACGGGTCAAGTAGGCAAAAAGTTTTGATGCACTTCAAAATAACGTTGGACTAGCATTAACCCCGTTTAAACTCCGTTTAATAGTAAAAACGAGAAGTTAGATAGTACGTAGAGTTCCCTTTTGTATAAATCCGTGCAGCCAGTCTGAATGGAGCAGGTTTTGAAAAGTTTTAGTTCTGCAAATTAAACTATGTGTTCTGGCAGATGGAACAATATGGCGTCTGCTTTTGAATTATATTTCACTTATCTAAAAGGATGAATCTTTTTATATTGAGAGTTTATTCACATTAGTGCCTCGTTTCTCTTGTTTCCAATGTTATGACTTTACTTCAAATTCCTCCATAACCCCTGTACTATTCAATGCGTCCATCAGCGCAATGTTTTAGATGCGTCACCTTGAGCTCAAGGTACCGTAAACTGTGAAATTTCAAACTAAAAAACAATTCATTTCCCAGTAATATTTTATGCGTAGTGTTACTTAGTTTGATGTAAACGGACCCTTCACGTCGTTAACCAATAATACAGAATAGGTTTGTGTCCTGAAAAAATCTAATTAGTCCGTCAGTTAGATTATCAAAAAAAATATTTGACACGTATTTTTTCTTTTGTTACGTAAACCAAAATTGACGAAGATATGACGCTTTTAAAATTTTCAATACGTCACGCCGTGCTATATTATTTTGTAGTGCGTTGTGACGTCACGAGCCCCCACTCCCGAGTTTTGATGCGTTTTATCTTTATCAATATTCATTGATTTACAAAAACAAAAAATACGTGTCCATTATTTTCCAATACTCTAACAGGCGCACTATATAGATTTGCAATTTATTGATGGTTGAAACTAGCCTATTATTGGTTGACGTCTTCATGAAGGGCCCGTTTACAGCCTGAGTATTGTATGAATTAGCTGTGGCCAGTCAAAATGACATATTGTGTGAAATTGATAAAACAATTAATATACCTGGCTCTACTTAATCTCTTTAAAAAAGAATGTAGGTAATTCTCATAATTAGGCTTAATTGCCCTAACAAAAAATACAACTCCTACACTTTTGTTTGAAAAAACTTTCAAATACGATAACTAAACCAGAAGAAAAACACAAGGCCTTCAGCAAATTAATCCCTAAAAAGGCTTGAGTCGTTCGACAACAATTATTTATGTAACCAACCTCTTCGTTGGTTACGAAACCCTTCATTATTTTTAGTAGAACTCTCCAGAAAGTTAATTTTTCTCTGATAATTGTTCTGGCTTTGATCGTAGTCAGTAAGGTTGCTTTTTCAACGACATTAATGGACATAATTGGGACTGAATTTTAAATTACACAAAGGATTTTGGTATCGAAGTTTGTTGCTCGTTTTATTTTAAGTTTGTTACGTTTTTTTTACCGAGGTTCCGATTGGGTTCCGCTGAGCTACCAATTGTAATGAGTGGTTATATTTTGTTCATAGATTTCCTTACTAATGATGTGTATATCTTTAATGGCAATTAATCGTGTTGGCACTAAATTGTCATTAAAAACACTTGCTGACATCTGTGGCGTGAGCTTTTGCTACGTAACAATTTATTTGTGACATGAAAACGTGAATCCTAAGACAAAAAAAAAATCTAACAGTGCTTGCGAACGAATGTTCATTTTGCGAATAAATGATCGTTATCGCGAAGCCGATTCTCGCGGTGAAATGACGGTCCCTTTACGCAACATGACAGGATTACACTCCAAGAAAAACAAAAGTAAAAATTTAGTTATAAACAAGCGAACAAACTGTACATAAGCTGGGAGTCTCACATCATGCACATAAACGAACTCCACAGCAAGTCAATTTAACAGCACTTTACAAAAAAAATGCGAAAAGTTGAAACGTAATTCACAATAGACTGAGCTAAAAAGGTGCACCAAAAAAGACCAAAAAGTATGGCCATTGCAAGTTACCACTGTTCACCAGCTAGCCTTTGAAAACTTTTTCTGAAAACCCTATCTGACAAAGACGTGTTTCAGTGTGCATGGACGCCATTTTGGACCGAAAAAGTGCTGCCTTGCTACTTCTGAACGAATACGTTTGAAATTAATTTGCCTCGACTTTCTGCTTCAGATCGGTGTTTTCAATTTGCTCTTGCGATACCGAAGTTTTCAGATAAGCGGCGATTTTTTTTTGTGAAAAAATTGTAGATGTTTTCAGAGAAGCTTTGAATTGTTAAGAAAAAATACTGTTTTAATATAATATTATGCTATCATCATCATCATCATCATCAGCCTATAATGTTCCCACTGCTGGGACACGGCCTCCTCTCAATGAGAGGGAATGAGCTATAACCCACCACGCGGGCCCAGTGCGGATTGGTAGATGTCACATGTCTTCGAATTTTTGGTTCTAGAACATGCCGGTTTCCTCACGATGTTTTCCTTCACCGGTTTGAGAGCAGTGGTGATGAAATAAATTACACAAAGTAATGCGCCTGTCTGGGTTCGAACCCACGACTTACTGTTCAGAAGTCGGGGCCGCCACCACTGGGCCACCGCTGCTCTCATATTATGTTAAATTAAACTATATTATTTATTTGTAAATACAGTACTGTCAAATTATTACAGAATATTTATTTCAGATAGAATGCACTTTATCTAGTTTTTATTATTTCTAGTTTCGTATTATTGTCGACGTGTATTTACGAAGTAAATGAAAAAAACCAATTCACTGCATAAACACCATTGATTTATTATTAATAATCGAGTATAATATTATCAAGCAATAAATATCTACATATTGAAATTATACTGCTCTAACTAAACTTACTCATTGAGAACTTAACAGTTAAATAATTCTAGGGCAAACGAAAACTGGGTCTTATTTAAACTAACTTAAACCCAGATTTTATTCTTAAACTTTCACCGATTCTCTTTTCTGGTCGAGAAAATTGTGAAGCCAGAACTCCCCAGCGTTATTTCCATTTCGTCCTGAAAACCGTTTTACCAATTCTGAATTGTTTCAGACGTGGACGTCGCCGGAACTCTTTAGTGGCGTATCTGATGTTTTTATTCTTTTCCAGTCTTCACGGGAAATTCGGTTTCAATGTCTTCCTTTTCGCTGTTCGAATTGTTGTTTTTTTTTTATTTATCACTAGCGTCTCTTTTGTTGTACTATGTAATACGTTCCAGCGTTTTCTGTTGTCTTGGCGTTTAGCGTGAAACTTTTAGTGGCTTTGCCGTTTTGTTAGTTACTGTGTTCTGCTTGAGTTTTGTGCTTTAAATTATTAAACTTATATTGTCACTTACGGAATTTCTTCCGTTTTTAGGGTTCCGTACCCAAGGGTAAAAGCGGGACTCTATTACTAAGACTCCGTACCGTTCGTCTGTCCGTCTATCGGTCACCAGGCTGTATCTCATGAACCGTGATAGCTAGACAGTTAAAATTTTCACACTTGATGTATTTCTGTTGCCTCTATTACAACAAATACTAAACATACAACAAACGTGATTTTGCCGTTTTTTGCTCGATATTAGTAACGGCACCAGGTAGACGCTTGAAATATTCACAGAATATTTAGTAGTAGGAATATTCACTTTAAAAATAAATAATTATAATAAAACAAAATAAATTTTTAAGGGGGCTCACATACAACAAACGTGATTTTTTTGCCGTTTTGTCTAATGTTGCATAGATAATGGTACGGAACCCTTCGTGCGCGAGTCCGACTCGCACTTGGCCGGTTTTTATTAGTTTAGTTTTAAACCGTGAAAGCTTAAAACAGTGTTTAAATTATTATTTTGTCTTCTTTCATTTTTTTTCTTGTGTCCGTCTCGCTTGTTGGTATTTTTGGGGATATTGCACTAATGTTTCTAATATACAGACTGGGCCATAATTTTTTGCACATTTGAAACATGAATAGAAATAAAACGAAATATTTTGTTGATCATTTATTTAAAGTAATAAACGTATTTGTTTTTTTTTTTAAATGACATCATCGAGATGTAACTCGTCTCGTCGTTGGCATTCCTGCAATCGAATTTGCAAACTTTAGAAAACTCGCTGACACAAGCTGCGAGGGATCGCGGATATCTCCTCATTGATGTTTTCTTTTAATTGGGATATAATGGTCGTCGGTTTATTAAGGTACACTCGACTTTTCAGGGATTCCCACAAGAAAAAATCGGAGCAAAAATCAGTAACGTACACAAAAAGCACGCTGCTGGCCCGTGAAGCGCTCCATCGTCTGTGCTCTCTTAGAACATTGGAGCCTGCTTAAAACTTTTGTATGGAAACTAGCGCCATCTATCTCAAATTGTGAAAACTATTTACATTATTTACATTACATTAACTATTTATTTTAAATCTTATCACTAATAAAGTGGTGGTAACCACCACTTTATTAGTGATAAGATTTAACTGAATTATTTAATTTACACTAAAAACAAAGTAAATAAAAGAATTAGTTCAATCAATGATAAAAACGTATTTTAGTCTGTCTGTCACTTAAAAAAATGCGTTATTTTGATCAAAGACTACTTTCTATATGGAGAATTTTGATTTAATTCGAGATTTCTATTTTTGTTTTTAATACTAATAATATGTGCTGTAAATATTATAAAAAGCATTTCGTCTATATTTTTCAACTGTTTGAAAGCTGTCATCATGCATTAGATTAGAACAGCTATTTTAGATAGTTTGTCGTTAGAACAAGTAGCCCGTCGGTGACAGCGACCGCCCTATGAACATTGGTTCCCAAATTCAACCATCAGTCAAGACTCACTTTTTGTATTTATTTTGATAGATTATGGATTTAGTTCGCCATCAGCACGGATTGATGGCGCTACTTATATGATGACGGAAATACGGTTGAAAGTACCGTCTATTTTCATATAAATAAAGTAGTCTTTGATCGTGACTAAAACCGCTTTTTTTCGGTTTTCGGTATTCATCATATGACTCCTCCCGCTCTGGGCGGAGCAGGAGGGAGTGTCAGACTTTTACTGACTACAACCCATCCATGTTCGTTCCTCGCCCTTTGTGTTCCGGAGCCACGGTATCACTTTCGAACAGTCCCGCAGCAAATGTTTGTCACCTTAAGGGCTATATATCCCTCAAATGGCTTAGCATGATCCTCCGTTACTCCTAAAATACTGCAGCATTAATTTTTAAATAAATAAACGGTAAAGTTGAGGATTAATGGTAAGTCCTATGTGTGACCAAAACAAGATTCCATAATCTTTTCTCGATAGGTAAAAAATCCAAAGTTACCTCCAAATCGAACAATAATCCGCTGGTATTCAAAAAGTACTTCAAATTAGATCATGAAACTTTGCATACTAACTGAACTAACTATAAAGCAGGTCTTATGTGTTTTATTTTTTAGTCCAATCAATAGATTTTTTGTAAATCGCTCATTTCGCACTATTCGGCCGCAGTGACTGACGTAACCACCGCTTTGTAGTGCAAGCTGATTAGAACTTTATTCTAACAGTATTTCAAACGAAGTTTGAGCCACCACAAATAGAGTTGCTAATTTTAGAGTTAGAAGGGCCATAAGAGCTATTTTTGTCTTCACATTGGACGTTACGATCTGTTTTAACAATTTTATTAATATTTTAACCTGGTTTAAATAGTATTATTTCAATACTAATACATAGTTTTCCTTTGTTTGCAGGTAACCTGCAGAACGTTCCTTTGGTATACACTGAAATTCCGAGAATTACCAGGTTTTGTTTATTTCAGAATACATGATAACTTAACTTAGGTATTTAGGACCCATATTAATGTTTTATACTAAAATTACATAATCAGCATTTATGTCTTTTTTTTTCTCTTAATAAAAACTCTACGTAATAGTAATTAGTCCGCTGAAATGCGAGGTTTCTGACAATGATAATTTAGTTTTCCACCAGGCCACCAGGTCAAGCTCATCTGTACAAATATTATAAAGAGGAAACATTTGTTTGTAAGTTTGTATGTAGGGACTTAATTTCCGTACATAACGGGAGCCAGTACTAAATAATATAACCGCAATAAATCTACGGCCAGTCTAAATATAAACCTATTGAGGAAATTGACGATAAATTCCTCGCAAATCTTCAAGTATAAGGTCTTAAGCAAAATTAATGTCTTTCATAATTCTTCGCTCCGAAGACCCTATCGTTTGTAGGCGAAGAAACTTTTAGCACGTTTTAGCCAACATCTTAAATTTAGTCTTGAGACTAAATTGATAGCTAAATTTAGAATATAAGACACGTTTTCTACAGGGATTTTTTCATCTTTTTCTATGTTAATGTTTACGTCTGCGATATTATTTTTTCTTCTTTTATTTCTTGTTGTAAATATTTTGGGCTCATATTTTGTTCAGACAGGAGTTATGAAAGACTTTTTCTTTTATATGTTAATTTAAAGGTAGATAAATATTTGCTGTCATGATTTTGTTTTTTGGCTACAGTTTGTGTATTTTACAGACTTATTTTTGGTAAAGTAGGGTACCTAAATAATCATCATCTGTCTAATCTATTGGCGCAGACGTGAGACACACAATAATTATCTATTTTTAGATTTAAGTTTTTCTTGTTGTTTTTTGTTTTACGTAGTGGCGTGTGCCAAATAAACGTATTTTCTTTCTTTCTTTTAACCATTTCCTTACTAGGTTGGAGCCGGCTTCCAATATAACCAGATGCAACTGAATACCAGTATTTTTCTTGAAGACCGACTGCCTGTATGACCGGCCAAACCAGTTTTGGGCACAGGGTAAAACCTACCCTAGGTAAGACTGGTTGTCCAACTTACGCGCTTCTGATGTCTACCCTTAAAGATTACTGTCTAAGACATTTTTTAGTAAAAATGATTTGACTTTTATGATGTAATGAACATAGTTGATGGCACTCTGTAGTTTCTGCCTACCCCTATTCGTAAACAACATTTCTAATGCTACCCATGTTTTTTTTTGTTTCCACTGTTCTCTACATATCTCGAACTTTCAGTACCAAACAAAAGGCATCGGATTTAAAAGTTGAAACATCGAGTTTTTCTCAGTATCGATCGTCGAAAGCTCGAAAACCAATCACTGCCAATGTTAATACGTCCTGCAACATTTCGACTGGTTCGCTATCCTTTTCACCTGTCAGAGTAGGGCTGACAACTGGGACATTTTATTTGCAAGCTTACTAAGAAGATACGCGTAGTCTTTCTTTTCAAAATTGACATGTATGGAAGATTTGAATCCTGATTTTTCTCCTGATCCTATCTGGGGTACAAACTGCAGAGTTGTTTTATACTAAGGGGTTATCAAAACTTTTATCGATCGATCTCCAAGGTTAAGCAGTGCTTGCCAAGTCTATCCGTGCATGGGTGACCATTATTACATACCGAGTTCCCCACCATGCCTCGGAAAAGATCTTTGACAGTCGTTAAGCAGCCGAGTAGTACACAAGCCCGAAAGTTTCTCAACCAGTCTTACCAAAAGGTATCGTGTAACTCAGAAGATGGGTTGTGGAGGTCAAATAGGGAGTCGCTTAATGTTCTTGTTCAGCTGAATCAGGTTAGACTGGAAGCCGACCCCAAAAAATGAAAACTAAATGAAAAACAATAATCGATAGATGCATTATAGCACTAAGCCAGCCAGTAACACAATTACCCTCAAAGGGAACTACAAGAAAACCCAGTTAACCAACCAACATAGTTAGCACCCCTAAACTCCGTTCCAGCTTTCTGCTCTCCGCCATTTCTTTTTTCTCTCTCGCAGCATCTGCTCATTTCTCGTTCGTAATTGTCTCCTTTCAATTGCCGTTTTCGTAGGCACAGCGTTTAGTTTTGCTATTTTTTGCTGTGTACTGAAAAAAAAACTAGAAACGAGCAGAGAAAACAAACTTGCATACGAACGCAAAATATTCTGTTTCGTGAATTTCAAATGACATCTTAATATCACACCTGTAATCCCCGAAGAGGTAGGCAGAGGTGTACCTAATAGTATACGCATTCCGCTAGTTAGTTAAGTCATGTAATAGCAATCGAGCCTATTGCCAACAATCGGGCACCAATCTAGACTCCGTGGCTACTACTGTGAAATTCCTGATTGAAAAACCCAGTAACACTGCACGACCTGGGAATCGAACCCAGGACCTCATGCTCAGCTGTAACGCTTGCCATCAATTGACCAAAGAAGCTGTCTAAATTATCACTTGTTTACTGTTTACTAATTGTTAACATAAAATTTGCTAAAATCGAACACACGTTTTATACGAGTACAGGTCAATCAACCACTTACGGCCATTTTCAATAACTTACTAACAGGTATCGGTAGGTCTCTGTCTCTCTGTCTGTTTGACATTTAGCTTAGGTAGGTACGTTCTTTTCGGTTAGAAACAAAACGTCACAAAAAAGCTTTTTTGATTTTTTAACCGACTTCCAAAAAGAGTAGTTTATCAATTCGTCTGTTTTTTTTTGTCTGTATGTTCAGCCTGTTTTTCGCAAATTGTCAATTATTTTTTTATTTGGAAGAAAATTACTTACGACAGCGTATAGGTCGTAATTGGTGCAATCGCTTGGATGTTTGTTGTTTTCACAACTTTATAACATATCATCACGTCTGTATTCTGAGAGGGTATGCAGATGTGTACAGTACACCCACATTTCGACAGTTAGGTATGTTAGGTTCCATTTTATTGGGGATAAGTCTATTACCATGACGTGTATTGATAACAATATAAAATAAATAACTGCCTCGTTGGTCTAGTGGTGGCGACAACTCAGCATGAGGTCCTGGGTTCGATTCCCTGGTCGGGCAACGTGTTATTGGGTTTTTCCATTAGGAATTTCTCAGTAGCAGCCACAGAGTTTGGATTTGCGCCAGCGCTTGCCCCCTATTACATGGGACTTAAACATAACTGGCGAAATGTGGGTGTAGGTAGTATTGGGTACACCTCAGCCCAACTCTTCGGGGATTACAGGCGTGATGTTATGTTATGTTAAAATAAATGTTTAGCTAATATTTGTATAGGCTAATACAACAAAAAATGGAAAAATAAAAAAACTTTTTGCAAAAAATAAAACCGACTTCAAAAACACAACTAAGTGAAAAAAAACTTTAGCTTCAGTGTGTTTGATTCAGTTTCTTTGGCACCGACTTCTGAAGCTAAAGTTATTTTTCACTTTGTTGTGTTTTTGAAGTCAGTTTTATTTTTTGCAAAAAGTTTTATAGCCATGAATCAAGTGACAGGTAGGTGAAGTGGATAGGATATTTCAAGCTAACTTTGTTTATAGAAACACCGATAGCTACGAGACGTAGGCTTATTAACTGACAGTTATACGTGAGTAAGTTATATAAAAAATGGCCTTTAGTCAACCACTTTGTCAGCTTTTTAGGAAGCCGAATTTCTTTTCGTTTTCTTTTCCCAGTATAAAAAGAAGTACCCCGGAATTCCCAAAAAACACAAAATGATATAAACTATAACTAGTAATTCAACAAAAGACAACGTATTTTGAATCTTAAGAATATGTTGATAATGTCCATTGTTTTTGGATAAAAACGTTGGGGTCCCAAGCATTTGCTAAGTGTACTATAACAGTAAGTCTGCCTTTAAGTGCCGGTCAGGGGGTTGCTGCACTAATTTATTAGGAGCGTGGTGGTCCAAGACAGGAGCAGAAGCGTTTTGAGCATACCTCTAAGAAGAAAGAGAGATAGATATATCGGTACTGTTCTCTCGCTCCTATTCTATAACGTAGCTACACAACTGTTAGTTGTCGTAATGTCAGACGCCAGCACATCAAACTACCCGTAACTGTAAAATTTTCTCAATTAACCTTGAACCCAACGCTTTAGCGATTAAGTTGAAAATCTATTAATGAAATTTGACCGATTTTATAGCTTCATACGCTGTAGTTCTGATTTTGCTCCTAAACATTTTCTATGCTACAAAGGATGCTATAATGAGGAAACTTTGTGTATGAATATATGAAATAAGTAGCCCAAAGAAAGATAAAAATAAACAATGTATGGATGACGTAAGAGCTTATAATGGCTTAAATCAATAAGAGTACAAAGACGACGGGAAATGAAAGTCCCGATAAACTAAGATAAAGGCAAGAGAATAATTCGGTTATTAGGTATGTCCATAGAGTTTTAGGCTTCAAATTCCTACATGGAAGGAGCTTCCCCGAGTGACGTATTCTACTAATCCCCTGATACGTCGCACCCTGGGCAAACGACGACTTCTGGCGATTGGCTAATCCTTACACACTTGCCTAACCCTTAGGGGATTACAGGCGTGATGTTATGTATTTGATTTCAGTTTGAATTTAGAAGTCAGCTGGTCTTTCATAAGTTGTACCACAAGCAACCCCTACTACTTCCCTATTCTGACCTGTTCCTTAAGTGGGCTTGTGCATTTATTGCCAATAAACCGGACCCACTAAGGACAAGCTATATGTACGGATTGGCCAGTTTTTCTGGATAGAAGAAAAAGGTTAATGTTGGAAGATACCTAATAGGTTTTGTATTTATATTTTATTTTTTTGATTGTCCAAATGAAAAAATGACAAAGCCAAATGATCACCCAAAAATCAAAATTTATAATTTTTTTTTTCTCCTAAAAGCCTTGAACAAAACAGAAGAAAATTATTTACCAGTTGGTTTGTTCCGCCATTGTATATATTTTATATACTTACAAGTTTATCAGGAGGCCGGTCGGTTTAACGTTGCAAGAATGATAATATTCCTTACCTAGAACAAAAAAAAACATAAATTTAAAAACCAAACAATTTCCAGCGATTACTCGATATAATACTAATATTCCAAACATGTGTTTTTATTGGCAAACATAATAAAACAGGAAAATAACACAATTTATTACATTACAAACAACAGTAGCTTGCGAAAAGTAATCCATAATGTTTGTATGACTCTTATGGCACAGACAATAAAGACTAAAATAGGACGTATTATGCAAAATTCAACGGTACATAGAATTTTTGGTGCGTAAAACGTTTGATAAGGAAACGGCCTATGAAATGTAAATATATTGTATAATAGATAGGTATATTGATTTGATAGAGTCCAAAGAAGCGATGGAGGGATAGTGTGAAGTTTTGGCTAGAAAGGAGGTGACAGCTGAGATGACGAGTAATAGAGAAGTATGGAAGAAGAAGACATGATGCGCTGAGCACAAATACATTGGGATAAGGGAAGGAGAATAATGATAAGTACATACTCTAGTAATCTACCCATGTACCAATGTACCCATGGAATACGAGGATTGAATGTGCTTTTAATCAACACTATCACAGATATTCGGCAAACCATAGATACCAGGTTTACAAAAGAAAAAATGTGCAAGCAATTTACCAGCTGCATTGAAAATAGGACTGTATGTCTATTGCTTAAAGGCGCGCGAACGAGTCGCGAGCATGTGCGAGACGATGCGTGATGTCCGCGTCGATATTTATTTATTTAACACTTCAAGCACAAAGTACAGAGGCGGACTTAATGCCATAGGCATTTTTTTTATATTCATACATTTTTCTACATTAAACGGTGGTATTACGCTGAATAAACTTAATTTAATTCTTAATGAATCATAAAAAAGAAATATATGTATCTTCTCGTAGAACATACATGTATTGATATAAGCACCGGCTAATAATTTTATTACTCTCTTTTGAATAGAAAAAACCCTCATTATGAGTGACTGTATTTTTTTTCTATATTATTTTGTTAATTTTGCCGCCTTATAAAAACGATCCAAAGTCACAAAAAGGGGGAAGTCAAATTGTCTACTGAAGTGGGGTGGAGGACCATATTCCTCCGTTTCACATGCCTCCACATACTGAGGGCTTATCGACATATCGGACTGGTTCATTACGCAGTCGTCTACACATTGGCCAGAACGGCTCACATTGCCCAATGGGACTTCATCTCGAGACAGATTCACTGTACTCCGTATTCCACAATCGCTTGCACCATAGCGTATTGCTTCACCAAGGCAGGGTGGGATTAGAACAGCCCCACCCCGAACACTGTCTCACTGAGTAGACACGGACTCCCCATACAAGTGGCGCGAAATGTCGAACTGGTGTTACGTGGCACGAAAACTTTAATAGCGCGATGTAGGACTCCATTGTTCGGGACGAAAAATAAGAACGAGACTAGAGGTCTCGAGTTCGAGCCCCACAGATAATAAATATTTTTGAGTTTTTTTGTTGCTGTGTACATTGGTGCTAGGCTTTTTATAGATTTTTTGTTTGATATTTAATTTTATTTAACAGGGAAAAATTGAGGTATTCCTCAGAGCGCACCTATTTTTTTACTTCTTCAATTCAATTATCTTCAATTAGTGATTACGGACAAAAGTTTATATTGCAATTCTACACACAAAGTTACGATGTGAATGAATTTTGAGCAGTTTCAGATGTTTTTGTTGAGAAGTTTATATAGTGTTGTATAACGAAAATAATATTGAAAAAAAAAAATACTAAACTGTTTAATCCGAACATTCGTTTCTATGTACAAATACCTAAAACAAAAATCTGTATTGAAATTTAATGAATCACAAAAATAATTTGTTCAAGCCGAGGTTCGAACTCGGCACCCTACATGTACACCGTTAAGGCGCTACTATTCAAACTGCACCCTCCAAAAAAAACCAACCCTTCGTCTCTCAAAGTTTTTCATAGCTCGTAACACCAGTACGATATATTGCGCGTCTCGTATGAGGAGTCCGGTCAGTGAGACAGTGGTCAGGGGTGGTGGCTGATCTAAACTGAACCCCAATTTAAGAGATATGCTGTAAGTGAAAGCTTTCTTAACTAAAGAGTACAGCCGAGTCTATTCCCCGAACGTTCCCCGAGATGAATCTTCCCTAGTGGGTAATGTGAAGCCATTCTGGCCAATGTGTAAAGACTGTGTTGTGAACAGTCGATATGTGTAAAGTCTTCAGTACGTCGGGGCATGCGAAGGGGGAATATGACCTCACCCCTATGTACACACATCAAAAGTATCTAGGGATCAACATATATTTTTGCAATAACTTTTCTCCTGATTGATATTAATTAAAATTTTCTTTAAGGATTCATCAAATAAAGTGTTTTCGTTTGTCACAGTAACGATAAACCAAGTCACCTTTGCATTAATAAAGAAATTTGCCATTTTCCTAATAAAGGGATTTTTGACATTTGAACCACTAACATTAAAGTTCGAAAAAAAGACTGAAATAACAGTTTTCTTTAAAATTTTATTGGGTAACTTAAACAATTAATAATCCGTGTTTCTACCGCGAACACTAACAACACAAGAACATCGGTTTGGCATACTCAAAATGAGTTCATCCAAATCACGCTGTGGAATGGCCGCCCATGTTCGTTGCAACAACAAAAAAAGGTCTTCTTGCGACTGGATACCCTCCATATTCGGCAGAGCTCTTCTCTGTAGCATATCCCATGCATGCTCAATCGGGTTCAAGTCTGGCGACTGAGCAGGCCAGGGCAGGACATTGATGTTAGCTGCGGCGAGAGTCTGTCTTACAACTCTTGCGGTGTGCGGTCGTGCATTATCATGCATTAACTGAAATAAGGGACCGATTTGCACTTGTAGAGGAACGATGACGGCTGATACAATCGTCTCAGCATAAATTTGAGCGTTGAGGTTGCCTCTGATCCAAATCAACTCAGTTCTTCCGCCGATCCAAATACCCGCCCATACCATGATGGTTCCACCACTATAAGGATGGACTTCCTGGCAGGATTTTAATCGCTGTTGGCGTCCAGGGGTTCTCCAGTGTCGTATACGTCTTGTATCCGGTCTCATACCAAAACGAGACTCATCAGAAAAGCACACGAAACGCCATTGTTCTTCTGCCCAATTTCTGTGTTCAAGAGCCCATTGATATCGAATCCTACGATTGTGCATTGGTATAGGTGGTACCCGTAGCGGTCTTCGGGAATGAAGGTTCACTTCATGCAAGCGGTTTCTGACTGTTTGGTCGCTAATTAAGTTCCCTGAAGAGTGATGAAGCCTCACGGCTAACATCATGGCGGTTATTGTTGGAGCTCTTCGAGTTAAGATTTGAATGTATCGGTCTTGTCTCCGTGTGGTGCAGCGATACCGTCCTCCATGGCGCTCAGCCACGGTACCAGTGCTTCGGTAACGTGTCCAAAGTCGACTGATAACACTCTGACTTGTATTCAGAGCTAAAGCTACAGTACGTTGCCGGGAACCAGCTTCTATCATTCCCACGGCTCTGAGCATTTCTTCCCTGCTTAAATGACGTCGCCGCTCCATAATAACGTTGGTTTTAATCAGTAGTAGGGAAACAGTAGCACTAATAATGTCTTCAATGCGTTGTATGTTTTTATAGGGAAAATATTGACAGCTTATTTTCATCTTTTACTCGAATTTGATTGAGAGTTCCTGATTCAAATTATGAAATGCACCAAAAAGGATCCATATAAATTTATAAAATCATAAATTTATTACAAAGCCACATCTCAATCTCAAGAAATCCGCATAAAAATGCTTGATCCCTAGACATTTTTGATGTGTGTAGTAGACGCTTTGACTCCTTTTTGTGACTAGCAAATATTTGTAATATGTGGAATGTTTATATAGCTTTTTTGACGGATGATTTAAACATTTTTTTTAGCTCTACTAAACTCCGACACCAGGTTAAACACTAACCACTCGATAAAGAAGAAGATATAAAGATTAAAAAAAAACACATTGTCGCGGCATCAATAGACAAAAATGCTGGGTTACTATCTAGTTACCTGCTTCCGTCAAGAGGGTGATTCTTCCCGTCATTTCGGTCAACAGAAGAATGTTCATGAATGTATGAATAGCATTTTTTCTTTTACTAGTCAGATATGAAAATGCTTTTTACATTTTAGCTTAAGTATATCGATTCATCAAAGCCCACGTACACTTCACGAAGCCGTCAACCAAGTCTTCTGTACATCAAACTAAGTAACTCTACGCAAAAATTATTGCTGGGAACCGACTTCTTTTTTGGGGATTAAAAATCACGATTTACGGTGTAGGACTCAATGTAACGCACTCAAAACATTGTGCTGATGGATGTATTGAATTGTAAATTAAAAACTTGGTTCCCCGGGTATAGTCTAGGACGAAAAAAAAATATAGCAATGACGGGGAAAACGAGTGCCTTTCGGCTTTGTTATGAGTACTTTTAGACCCATTTTACATTTAGATAAGCTGCATACAAATCCCTTATTAATAACACTTGAGGGCTTCGCACAAAGTCTCATTTTATTACCAATTACGAAAGTGGTTAACTCGAAAATATTGGATTGGATTGTGAAAACGAACTCAAATTCAAAATATTTTTTTTCAAATGTACTAGTTACAGTTTAAATAATTAAAAACAAGAAGACTTAGCTAAGACCCAGCCACAGGTATAATAACTGTGAAAGTACAGTAGTTGTCCATTCCAAAGCGTAGATCTCTATGGAGAAGAATGGGCAAGAAACTCCATGGACACTCTTTTAAATCAAAATATTGTTACAAAATCTTGGTTACATCATTCATGTTAAGATTATAGATATATGTGAAAAGAAACTCGATAGACACTCTTTCAAACGCTTATGTCAATCTTGTTGAACGTTGTTTTAAAAATAAGAAAGCTTTGAAACTGATTGCTATTTATATCGTCATCTTTCTGGCCATGTCCCATTTTACTTGAGGTCGGCGCAACACGTTTACTTCTTCCATTCTTCCTCTGTCAAACGTCATGGTATCATTTACATTTGATTGCTACTTGTAAAAATACGCTTTAATTATCTTTATCAGTACATTTTTTCAATCAACTATTGTTTGACCCTAATGAAAACTGCAATGACGTATAACAAGAATGATAGAGTCAAAATTAATTTATAAGTAATCAATATCGTTAGTCGTAAGTATTCGATGCTTAGATAGTTTCAAACGTACATAATTATGAAGAGAGATATGTGGACATTAATATAAAAGGTAATATGTATTGATAACCATATCTTATCAGATGAAAACCTAACGTTTCCATGTTATCATATTCTCAGTTTAGTTCCAAGTGCCGTCTCTCCACCCTAGAATCCTGTTTACCCCATATTATGATAAAGGTTTCAAAAGAAATATCAGTTAGTAATACTTTATGTAAGCACATAATCGAACTATGTAGTGTTGAATTTTCTATTAGCTAGGTACTATAAAAACATCATGACCACCGATTATTGTATTGATTAAATAAATAAATTAGTCTTTAGTGTGTACAAAATAAATTTACTTTTATTCACAAACTATATTAAGTCGTTTGTTTTTATCATTAAAAATATTTTATTGTAATTTTAAATAAAATAGGTCACTTCAGGGATAAGTAGTTAAACATTCTCATAAGAGATGGCAGCACTGCGACTAGTTGTCAGCTCTTTATGTGTTTTGTTTGCCGTCCTTCTCGCAATCGGCGCGGGCCGTATATGCCCATCCCTGCCCCCCAATATAATATTCTTAAAACTTTAATATTAATAACTTTTTTATATGATAAAAGATTCTAAATTCATTCTTGTTTATCAGATAAATAAAATATACGGATATTTGTGAATAGTTTAGTCATAAATTGGAAAAATCCTACATCGCGCTATCAAAGTTTTCTCGCTGATTCGCTCGTAAACGCTATTTCGCACTGTATGAACGGGAGGTCCGTTTCTACACAGTGAAACAGTGTTCAGAGGTAGGGCTGTCCTAAACCTACCACTGGTGTTGAAGCAATAAGCTGTGAACGGAAAGCTATTGTGGATAAATGTAGTGCAGCCAGTCTGTATCTATCGAGTCTCGACGGTCAGTCGAGTAGTTGGCCCATTGTATATGGTGCACGGTTAGCCCATTTGTGAAATGTGGCACGTTTTCGGCATTAAGCCGTCCGGTTAAGGCATTGTGCCTAATGTGAAAGGTCCTTGTGACCACAGTTGAAGAGTTTCCTGTAAGACGGTACTCATTGTAACACGGAGGACATTGGTCCTCAACCCCACTGATGTAGAAAATTTGACTTCCTTTTATGACTTTGTTTCAGTTTTTTTTGAATTAGTTGTAACGTATAATCACAAAGAAGTACACAGTACATAGGTACTAGGAAAGATAAAGCACGCCTACACTCAACGATGAACCCGTCTATTAATTTTGTTGAGACACTGATACTAAACAAGATAATCTTGAAAGTACTAGGATAGCAGACGATAGTAAGACGTCTTATAGTATTACATCACATTAACAACAAGTCATGTTACGCATACCAATAAGGTCTCATTTCCTTAGGAAGCGTTCAATTTGCGATGACAGAATGGTTGGCATCAGTAGCTGGCAATAGGCTCGACCTTCGATACAGAGGTCTTATTCAAATTGACTTCTAGTTTTTATTTAAGGACGGTAGAGTAGGTCCGAAGGTGATGTAATGGTGATGACATGTGTTACAGGATTAGGAAGCGATGTTTAATTGGTACACTTCTAACAAACCCTTCGGGTATTACTGGCTGCTACTGAAAAAAATCTTGAAGGCAGAACCCAATATCAATAATTTTGCCCGACCTGGGAATCGAACCCGGGACCGCCGGAGTCGCGCATGCGGTCACCAACGGCAGCCATTACATAACATTCAATCAGTTTCTCTTAACAACGCATCTGTCCTTGTAACGAAACTAACCTTGTCTGCAAAAACGCGGTCAATATCAACCGTCACAGATTGGTAAAAAATGTCTCGAAATCTGACAGGTCGGAACCAGTTTGAGGTAGTCTGGTCTGGTCGGTTTTTGTGGAAGAATGGACACTATTGTCTGTTTGTAGAGGGGAATTTTATTGAGGAGTTCGTGGCTAGATATTTAAATAAAAACCACCTTCAAGGTCAACCTTATAGTAAAATATTTTTATTACAAGCTTTTAAATTTATGTGTGACGTTTTTTTTCGTGTTCGTCTCAGCAAACCCTGTTAATTCATACTTACCCATAATTATCATGGGGGTGCAAAATAACTAGTCCGCCATCTTTTAGAGCCCGGTGAACAAAACATCATGAGGAAACCAGCAAGCCTGACATATATTTCTTGACGGTATGTAAAGCCAAGTCAGAGGCCCATTGGCGGCATAAAAACTCTGACACCAGGTTAGGCAATAAACACACGATAAAAAAGAAGAATTAGTCCGCCATATTGGTCCGTAACATACCAAGACCCCTCCGTGTCTCGGAAAGCAGATTCAGGTTCTGGTCTCAGCTACCATTCACAGCTCTCTGGCAGTGTTTAGGGTAGTCAGACCTACTTACGGGGGAGGTCAGATAGTCAGTCGATCCATGTAAAATAGTGTGTATACAGCTGCGTCGTAAATTCTCCTCGGATGCGAGTGAAACCATGTGCAACAGCTAGTCTCATAATATTTCGAAAAACAGTAAGTTTCTGACATAAATTCTTATTACAAAATAACACTGACCCAGTAACCAGTTAAATATACTCGTTCGAGATAAAGGACAATGCGCACATTGAATTGTCGTTAAGATAATACTTACAAGTTGTCCTTGAAACCTCTGATAAGGACAAAAAAAATAAATACACTACATTTTATTCTTTGTTTTTGTTGATAACCGGCGTCATGTAGAGAATGTCGAAGCGGTTACGTAGTGCTGCGTACAATAAATTGTCATCCGTCGATCCATTATTTTAGTTTTACTAATCAGACATAGTTTAGACTTAGTAATATGAATCACAACGTGAAGCAAATTCACTTTCAAAAGAAAAGTTCGTAACTACTATTTAAGTCAGAATAAATTGCTCTCAATTTGAAATCGTCATAATAATAATTATTAGGTTTCTTGTTATTTTCTTTTAAATTTTTGGTATTTGTTGAAATATATATTAGTTCATTTTATCTGTTTATGTGTATTAGTATCAATCTAAATCTAAACTCTCGTTAACAAAAAGTTTTTTTAGACATTACTTTGTACCCTATCACTATATTTTCCTATTTAACCCAAAGGTTGACTGGTAGAGAATGCCTTGTGGCATTAAGTCCGCCTATGTACCACTATTGTACATGAAGCAGTAGTCTTTGACATGAAGTTTAAATAAATAAATAACGTTAAAGTTCTTAAAATGGTCACAGAGGCAGACGCAGTTATTATTATGAATTGTTAATTCATATTAAGTATTATCCCATTAAGATTCTGCTACAGCGGCCATTTGAGGCCCTCAGTACTATCACCAGCATCAGCCCTTAGCAGACCACTACTAGATAAGGGTCACTCCAATCTCACGCCATTCAGCTCAATTCGCAGTAAATCTCATCTAGCTGTTACCAGACCTCCTGCGAAGATCTTCACTCTACCTAGCTTGACGGCGGCGGCGGCCTCTCTTACGTTTGCAGATTCGTGGTCTCCACTTTAAGAACAACTGTCTCTCAAAGGTTCTGTTCTACGGCTATTATGGCCGCTTTAGGACTAGCTTAAGAAACCATCATCTGGCCTTTACACTCTCACTTACTTACGGCACAATTTGTGACTCTATAAAATTGGGATGGCAAGAAACATGGACTAAATAAATACAAGCACAAGAATCGTTCAGGCTGTGCTTTTAACGATTTGATTTGTAACGTTACATTTTCCCGGTAGGATCCAGAAAACTGTAAGGTCACACTGTGTACTCACCTACCTAACTTTCAGTCTGGAGGGGAGCACTGTTAAAAGAAATAGTCAAGGGGACAAGTTATAAGAATTTATTATTAAAGAACCTAGGGCCTACCTATTTGGAGCTAGAAGATAACTAAACTAGGTTAGAGAAGCGGGTAGATGAAAATGAAAATAAACATGAGATCAACTCCTCTTGGCTGTAGCAGTGACCGAGGGACGTCAGGCTTCAGTCTTCCTTCAAGGATTCTGGCCGAGGTTCGTGGCCGAGGGACGTCAGGCTTCAGTCTTCCTTCAAGGATTCTGGTCGAGGTTCGTGGCCGAGGGACGTCAGGCTTCAGTCTTCCTTCAAGGATTCTGGCCGAGGTTCGTGGCCGAGGGACGTCAGGCTTCAGTCTTCCTTCAAGGATTCTGGTCGAGGTTCGTGGCCGAGGGACGTCAGGCTTCAGTCTTCCTTCAAGGATTCTGGTCGAGGTTCGTGGCCGAGGGACGTCAGGCTTCAGTCTTCCTTCAAGGATTCTGGTCGAGGTTCATCATTCTTGGTCAATGCAGCCGAGGAAGAGAAGGCCGACAATCTTCCTCCTGGAGAGGTCAGAGGACTTCAGTTTTTTTTCCTTTCTTTCAGCTCCAGACGTAGACTTGTGTTGCCTTTCAGCTCCAGTAGTAGACTGAAAATTCCGTCACCAGGCTCCTGTCATCTCCAGATGATTGACATTTTATAATTTGGAAAGAATTTCTAGAACATAATAAAAAGAAAAGATAATGAGGTCGGTGTGATTTACCTATACGACCTACAACTAGCTCCAGCAATAAATTAAAAATAAAACTAGGCCTGTCACTAACTGACATTACAAAGGTAAACAAAGATATAAGAGATAAAAATCTTCAGAAAACCTTAAATAACATGAATTACATGGTGCTGCATGAAGCTACCTAGGAAGGACGAATACTTAAATTTTCAGGTTAATAATGTTCAAAAATGTAAGTAAAAAAACCATGTAAAAACACACATTACAGATTCTGCTTATAACCTGCATCTGACTGAGCTGAAAGTAGAACCATAGTTCATTTGTCAAACACCTCTCACACAATATGTTTAAGGCTCTATCTTTAATGAGATATTATTTATTCTTACTTTACAATATTCTAAAGAAAGATTTTTTTGTTTGTGCCGAATAAGCTCCGAAACGACTGGACAGATTTCAACCATTTTTCACCACTAGAAAGTGAAGTAAATCAGGCTATAAATTATATTAATATCATGCATATTAGCCGCGCTGTGACAATTTTTGCGGACAAAGTCGTGGGCGAAGTGGTAGTTAAATTACATAACTCTACTAACGGTACAATCAGATTCTCAAACAATTGGCTCGAACCAATTGTTCACGTACACCAAGAGATCTGTCCACCCCTATAAGTGTTTGCTTAAACTTGCAACTCCATTTCGGGCCACTACGTATACGGTACATACTCTGCTATAGAGCGCTCGGAACAAAGCCCCATAGAGTATTGTTCCACAGCAATGGTATGCTCATACCCCGTTACTATGAGGCAAGAACTCGGAAAAGTGAGTTTGTTTAAACAGTTTAGCAATTAGTCTGGTCTTAATAATTAAAAATCAGTATATAGAGCTGCGTATGGAGCTCGTGGCTTAATAATAATAGACACTCGGGTCAAGCTTCAGGTTAAGCCGCACTTGCCTAGGTCGGTCCGTGTTTGGGTGACTAGGTCACCCAAACACGGACCGACCTAGGCAAGTGCGGCTGTTGCGTCCTTTATTTTATAAAACTTTGATAGTCGTTACAGGTAGTCAGTGTCCCGAAAGTCTGACAACCAGTCTAACCAAGGGGTTTCGTACTACCCGGCACTAACTGGGTTGTGGAGGGTAGATAGGCAGTCGTTCCGTGTAAAATACTGGTATTCAGCTGCATCTAGTTAGACTGGAAGCCGACCTACCGACATAGTTCGGAAAAGGCTAGACATATGATGAGTAGAACTGCTTAAGAATCAACTTCGTAGATTAAAATAGTAAATTGAAGAAGCTGTAATAGATTTCTCCTTAAACACTGTTTTAAGCTTTCACGGTTAAAGAAAGAGGGTAGACAGATTTGTCTGCTCCTAACAATTTATTTTCCATCCACCCGCATTCTCCAGTCAACCCGCAATCATGGCGTTTGTAACAGCGTCGAAATATCGGGAGCTCAAAAATAATACATGGCATTAAGTTCGCCTATGTACCACCCTTGTACATGAAGTTTAAATAAATAAATAAATACATCACGGAAGATATCCCGTAAGTGACATTTTATGAGATCTCCTTAAAGCTGTCTTAAACCTTTGAACGACTAATTAATAGACACAATAGTCAAACAATTGACATAAATCTCCTCGAGATTTAGTTACGGACGGGGTTTTGCTTTTGCCTGTCCATGTTCATATGCCAGCTTCATCCATATTTTCCCCCGATTTCAACTATGTCGTCAATACATTAATATTTCAATTTATTTCTCAAGGGACTTGTGTTGTGATCCAGTTTTTGTGACTCACTTCGAGTTCCCCTAGTACAAGAACCAGCTTACGTATCACTAACGAATCTTTTCTATTGTTCAGTTGCTGTTGACTGCATCCTGCGTAATATTCTGGTATTGTTCGTTTTTATATTAAACACCATTAAAATGTGTCCAGCCTAGTTTTGTTAACGGCGAAAGGATGGACGTGATTTATTTGTTAGGTTGAATATTTGTATTGAATTTTGGGAATATTCAATGATCTCCATATTTGTCTAGCTTTCTAGCTTTGCGGAGCTCGTGGCTTAATAATAACAGCCACTCGGGTTTAATTTCAGGTTAAGTCACTCTTGCGTAGGTTGGTCCGTGGATGGGTGACCACCCATTACATGCACCGGAAAGCATGTTAATCTCTTGGTCCAGCTATCAATTGAATTGCAGGCTGGTAATTGATCTTTGTCTGTCGTTAAGTAGTCAGTGGCCCGAAAGTTTGACAACCAGTCTTATCAAAGCGTTTCGTATTATCCAGTACTAACTGGGTTGTTGAGGCAGTCGCTCCATGTACAATACTGGTATTAAGCTGCATCCGGTTAGACTGGAAGCCGACCCCTACATAATTGGGAAAAGGCTAGGCAGATTATGACTCTTTAATAATGTAAATCAAATGTCACCCATCCGCAGACCAACCTAGACAAGCGCGGCTTAACCTGAAAATCTCCTTAGCAGCTGTTATTATTTAACCACAAGCTCCTACTATACAAGAGTAATAAATAAATAAATATCGCTGGACATGAACACACAGCGCCATCTAGTGCCACAGTAAGCAACGAGGCTTGTGTCGTGGACACCAGATAGTTGATATACTACATAGATACTTTTTGTTTGTAAATACATACTTATTATACATATAAACATCCATGACTCGGAAACAAATGTCCATGCTCATCACACAAACATGTGCTCCAACCGGGACTCTAACCCAGGACCCTAAGAACGTAAGGCAGCCTCACCACCGCTACGCCATTCGGGTCGTCAAACAAGTAATCTCACCTAGCCCCTTATCAAACGACTGATAGCGGTAACTGACCCTGAGGTTACACCAGTTATGACTTCCGAACTTCTGACTGCCCATAACGACTGTTCATGATAACCGGGACCAGAGGTTAACGATAACGGTCTAAATATGTGGTGAGTAGATGACCGATGACTCATCTGTACATAACTTTGGATATCACGTATAACGTAGGACCCATTCATGTTAATATTTAGATTACTGTTTTAAGCTTTCACAGTTTAAAACTAAACTTATATTGTCACTTACGGGATATCTTCCGTAATTACTATTTGTTTTGAGCTCCCTATATCAAGTTTATCCGGAACCCTCAGTGCGCAAGTCCAACTCGCACTTGGCCGGTTTTTAATTCATAACATCACGCCTGGGTTTACCTGGCGGGTAAGGCAGAAGTTTACTCATATTTCATATGTAAGCCCCATGTAGGTAATAGATGGACAGCCGGCTGTAGATAAATTGATAAGCTCAATAGGAGAGCAGCGGTAGCCCAGTGGTGGCGGCCCCGACTTACGAACAGTAAGTCGTGGGTTTGAACCCATGCGCATTACTTTGAGTAATTTATTTCATCACCACTGCTCTCAAAACGGAAGCAAAACATTGTGGGGAAACCGGCATGTCCTAGAACCAAAAATTCATGTCATTGTCATTGTCATTCATGTGACATCTACCAATCTCCTGGGCCCGCGTGGTAGATTATAGCCCATTCCCTCTCATTGAGAGGAGGCCGTGTCCCAGCAGTGGGAACATTATAGGCTGATGATGATGATGATGATGATGAAGCTCAATAGTGCTTTGCTCTACTTGGGACGTGGGTTTTCCAAACAAACTAGATGTTGCGCTGCCTTCGCCCGTGTGAAATTATCTAAATACATACTAGCATTAAGTAAATTGTTGGTGCGATTGAAAATAACTAGCAAAAGTTTATAGCACATAAAACTACACTACCAACGGTCGTTGACCCCGCTATCAGTGAGATTAGTTATTTCTTTATCTTCATAATACAAGGTGTAGACGGATCCTTCACGAAGCCGGCAACCAAGCAATCTGTAAGTAAAATTAATTAACTCTACGCAAAAAAAAAATTGCTGGGAAACGCCTTTTTTTTGGGGTGAAAACACGTTTCACACTCAAAACGTGCTGATGGATAAATTGAGTAGTACGGGGACCGTGAAGATGTTTAAGGCGGTTCCCCGAGCAAAATTAGCAACTCTATTTGTGGTCGTTCAAACTTCGTTTGAAATACTGTGAGAATAAAGTTCTAATCAGCTTGCACAACAAAGTGATTGTTACGTCAGTCACTGCAGGCCGAATAGTGCGAAATGAGTGGTTTTTATTCTTTATAAAATCAAATTTACGTCTTTTGGAAAAACTAAAACGACAATTATGTTCATTATTAAATTGTCTATCCATTAGTATAAGTAGCAAATCAAAATAATGGTTACTTTACGAGGAGTAGCATTTTATAAATCATTATGTGGTTTCGTTGTGAGGTGATTTATTAAACATCAAGCTACTTAAAAAAAAAAATGAAACGACAATTTTCGAGTTAAGAATATGTAGTAATTTAATGTATTTTTTATTAGTTGGTATTTCTCTTGAATAAAGAGGAGTAGGCTCCAAAAAACTGCTCGTTCAAGGTCATTTGCTCGGGGAGGCGCCTTTAAGTAAAGGTATAACATTAAAAATTTGTATTTGAAAAAAGTTGAAACTTTGAGCCCCAATATCTCCGTAACAAACGTATTTTTACACCCAATAAGTACGTCTCACGTCTCAAAAGTAATGTCAGCAAAATTGATTTTACCCTATATTTGTTTTAACAATCCCTTTTTTAAAAAGAAACAAATTAATACAATAAAATGTAGAATATACAACAATAGATACAATTATCGCGTTGAAAACGGAAGCCCTAATTTACTATCGCGATCTGTCAGTACGTGTTGTATGTGCGTCACTCGAAAATACATAGCTGAACACATTGTAATTATGTTAATAGTTAATTATAATGTAGGTATTGAATAACGATTTTATGTGTGTAGACCAGTATAATTACATTCAGTCAAAAAAGTATCGGGAATGGATGATTTGTTTATGGTTCCAAATTCAAATTTTTGTTTTTTTTGTAGTTGTTAGATTGGCACAACTGTTTTCCATTTTGGCGCGGAGTTTGAGTTGCATCTGTTATTTATATTAAATACAGTGCTGGTTTTAGTAATATCATATATAGTGTGTATTGCGAATTTCATAATGGACAAAAATATCGAACAAAGAGTTTGTCTTAAATTTTGCATCGCCAATGGAATTTCGTGTTCGGAGTCACTGAAAATGTTACAGAAGGCTTACGGTGAATCGACTTTATCAAAAACTCGTGCTTATGAGTGGTTCAAAGCGTTCAACAGCGGTCGAGATGTGATGGAAGATTTGCCTCGCTCTGGTAGGCCGTCAACGTCTGCAACTGAAGTTAACATCGCAAAAGTGAAGAAAATAGTGACTGAAAATCCCCATTCAACTCTGAGAGTGATAGCCGCCGAACTTTCTGTATCTCACGAGTCGATCCGTACCATTTTAACTAATCATTTGGGTATGAAACATGTTGCTGCTCGGCTAGTCCCAAAAGATCTGAATTTTCTCCAAAAACTCAATCGCATGAAAGTCGCTGAGGACATGCTAGAACGAGTCAGTTCGGACCCAACATTCATGAAACGCATTGTTACTGGTGACGAGACGTGGGTTTGCGAGTTGCAAACTAGTCAACAAGCTTCGGAGTGGCGCCTTCCAACTGAACCGAAACCGAAAAACCACGCCAAAGTCGATCAAAAGTCAAAGTCATGTTGACTGTTTTCTTTGACTATCGCGGTGTTGTGCACTCTGAATTCTTACCGGAAGGTCTAACGGTAAATAAAGAATATTATTTGAGCGTTATGCGGCGTTTAAAAGAGCAAATGCGACGAAAAAGGCCAGATTTGTGGAAAGAAAATTCTTGGATTTTGCACCACGACAATGCGCCTTCGCACAAGGCTATCATTGTGAACGAATTTTTGACCAAACACTCAACAAATACCATCCAGCAACCACCATATTCACCAGATATGGCTCCTGCTGACTTTTTTCTTTTTCCTAAACTCAAATTACCACTTCGTGGCACCCGTTTTCAATCGATAGAAGACATAAAGGAGAATTCGCGGCGAGAACTGAACTCAATTCCGGAAGCAGCGTTTAAAAAATGTTTTGATGAATGGACTATTCGTTGGCGCAAGTGTATCGTTTCTAAAGGAGCATACTTTGAAGGTGATAAAATAAATTTGGATGAATAACAGACATTTTGTGTATTATTGATCTTTTCCCGGTACTTTCTTGACAGAGTAGTATATTATTATGTGATTGAATAATTGTTCGTCGCCTGCCTGTTGTGGACTGCCTCTTTAGTCTAACGGTCGCAAGTGCGTCTGCTGAGGACGAGGTCCTGGGTTCGATTCCCGGGCGGGGCAAAGTGATATTGGGTTTTTCTATCAGGAATTTATCAGTAGCAGCCACGGAGTCTGGATTTGGGCCCGGTTGATGAAATATGCTCGCCCCCAATTACTGGGACTTAAAACATAACTGGCCAAACGTACGAACTATAAGGTATACCTCTGCCTAACCCTTCGAAGTTTACAAGCGTTATGTAATGTACGTTAAGTAATTGTCTATCTATGCATCATTTACGACAGCAATCAAGTTTCCAGAATGAATGATTTCACATGACAGCCTAACTCGACGTGTTCCACGCGCGCCTCAAAGAGAGTCAGCAAAAGGAAGGGGTCCGCAAGGGCCAAAGCCTGCCGGGGTTGCGGGACTGTTCGAAAGAGATACCGTGGCCTAAAAAAGCCTAATCCTATTTGTAATTTCCTTCCTCAATTCCTTATTCGATTTCCAAAAATCCTGCACAAAACCTCATAATTTCTAGCGAAGTGGCATCATTTGAATATAAAGCAGTAACTAAACAATGGACTTTGGGCAGTACGTAGTTGTTCGGACATTCAAAACACGATACGGATGAGATACGCGGCTTTTGCGCAATGGTTCTGTACTTTCGATTTCTAAAATGCGATAAATTGTGAATTTTGATGTGTTTTGGTAGTATGTTAACTGACTGACTTTTTGGTCTAGATTCTTGGTTGTAAGCGCCACTGCTGAGCAAAAGGTCCTGAGCTCGATTCCTCGGTCGGGCAGTGTTGTTGGATTTTTCCATTGGGAATTTCTCAGATGCAGCCACAGATGTGCCCGGTAGACGGACGGACTATAGGCTCACCCGGTATTACATGAAATGTGGGTGTACTATTTGGTACAGCTCTACCTAACTCTTCAGGGGTTATGTTCACGTGTGATAATTTCTGGTCAAGGGCAAAGCCTTGGATATATGCTAGTATTTTATTGTTCGTGCAATAATATTGGCAGACTCAGAGAGAGGTAACCTTCAACACAGGAAGCTCCAGTTTAACACCTTTTATCCATACGGTATAGTCTACCAAGTAACAAGAGTAGGTGCTAGATATGAGTTGTAGAATAGTTGTCATGCTATATAAAACCCTATAATATGAATGTACTCATAATCTGGATAGCCTTTTCCCAACATTGTGGGGTCTGCTTCCAGTCTTACTGGATTCAGCTGAATACCAGTATTTTACATGGAACGACTGCCTATGTGACTTCCACAACCCAGATAGTACGATTGATACGATAACCCTTAGTAAAACTGGTTGTCAGTCTTTCAGGCCACTGAGTACCTATAACGACTGTCAAATATCTACAAATGACAGCCGGGAACAACAGCTTAACCTGCTTACCGAGGCACGGAGGAAACTCGGTATGTATTGGGTGTTCATACTGGTTGTCCATCCACGGCCCAACCTAGGCAAGCACGGCTTGTCCTTAAGGGCTATATATCCCTCAAATGGCTTAGCATGATCCTCCGTTACTCCTAAAATACTGCAGCATTAATTTTGAAATAAATATATGGTAAAGTTGAGGATTAATGCTAAGTCCTATGTGTGACGAAAACACGATTCCATAAACTTTTCTTGATAGAAAATTTTTCCAAAGTTACCTCCAAATCGAACAATAAACCGCTGGTATTCAAAAAGTACTTGAAATTAGATCATGAAACTTTGCATACTAACTGAACTAACTATAAAGCGAGTCTTATGTGTTTTGTAGTGCAAGCTGATTAGAACTTTATTCTAACAGTATTTCAAACGAAGTTTGAACCACCACAAATAGAGTAGCTCATTTTAGGGTTAGAAGGGCCTTAATATCGGCCCGAGCGTCTGTTCTTATTAAGCCACGAGCTCCCCATATTATGAAAGTACTAAAAACAGTAATTGAAGGCTAAAACAAAGTACTTACACTAACTACAAAAGCACATAAAAGAAGCTCGAGAATAAAACAAAATTATGCAAAACGTAAACAAATGAATGACGTGATAACGTTTCATTGGGCCTCAACATAAACATATGCGGAACCCAAACAAAGCCGACGGTCCTGAATGACCTTGTAACCTTACATTGACCTTGGACGTCCTTTGCCTCCATTTTGTGTCATATTACGTCAACAATCTACGCTGTGTTAGCGAAACAGTAACCTATTTTTTTGTGTCGTCTGTAATAATAGAATAATCAATGTAAACAAAGCAATGTGGCAGGAAAATTCACTTTTTTTTTCTTCTTACATTCTGTTAGAGTAGGTACAATATTATAATTCTTCTTATTTTACACTACACGATAACTGACATATGCTTGCACTGACTGGACAGGTCCACTCAAATCTGTGTGGTTCTTTCTTCAAAAGTCTCAGTCTCAGACACTAATCTGCATAGTCCTCATGTGAATTGAGCAAAATTATGTCTGGACTTCAAAAGAGACTATGACCTCTGCGTTTGTTTCGGCTGTTTCTTCTCAGAGTAGTCAGGTACGAAACACCGGCCCCATCTAGTTTAAAAAAAAAATTACGTGTAAAAGTGTTTGTAAAAACCTACTTGCAAAATAAACATCATTTATCATTTACTTACAGCTGGAATGTTAACAAGCCTCAATATCCATAATATACCCGTGCGGATCGTGTATTGTTGTTCAGTCTGCCTAGGCCGCCTTACCCTTTCATTTTTATTAAACAAAAACGCAGAATGACGCATATTATTTTTAAAGAATTTTAATAAATGTGTTAACTGCATGCATGACCACATGAACGTGGACGACCCAAGAGAAGTATGTAAGGGTCGTAGCTGCAATGCTGTGGCGTTCTGTGCTTTCTGCCTACCCCCAATGGAAAGAAGTCGCGATATGGATGAATTACCTGTCATTGCAATAAAAGCTAGCCCTCTAATACAGGGCATTAGGTTCACTTCTGCCTAAGCCTTCGGGGATTCCAAGCATGATGTTACGTTATTTAAATGCCTTTCGTATCTATATTTCGGTAAGTATTCTTAATTCTACAGGCTAACGTTCTTGAATCCGAAGGACCAGCTTCGTGTCACGTTTGACATAATTAAAACAGATTCGAGTCCAACAAAGGACTCACAAGGTCGACCCGAGGCCAGGTCGCGAGGTCACAAGGGCATACTGTTTGTTAGAGCCCTGTATTTACTCAAAAATGTGAGCATGAATGAATAAACATAATAATAAACAGTTACTAATATTACAAATGCGAAAGTTTGTGAGTTTGGATATCTGAATGTATAGATGTATGGATGTTTGTTACTCTTTCACGCAAAAACTACTGAACGGATTCGGATGAATATTTGCACACAGATAGTTTGTTTGTCTTTTTATCTCGTTAGTAAGAACTCATAGGACAATTATCAAAATTCACGCGGGTGAAGCCGTTGGCAGAAGCTAGTACATACATAAACTTACGCCTTTTTCCCATAAGGATAGGCAGAAACCACAAAACGCCATCTGCTACGATCCTCAACGCTGTCAGCTGGTAAAGTGCTCAAGAGACTGGCAGCGTTGCCACGCTGTATGGCAACACTTAGCCTCTGGCCAAAGTAAAATCCCTTGCCAGCCCTTGGGAAGCCTTGGTAAGCGTCCACTAGGCGTTTAGAAATTACCTTAAAATGGCTGTAAATACATCAAAAATAATCAACTGAATACATATCTATATCTATATTATTATATATTATAATAAAACAGTAAAAAAACTGTGTCTGTACATTGAATATATTAAAAAAGAAATAATTGAGGGGGGGTTTAGAAACAATGTCTGTTTGTTTGTACACGCTAATCTTCGGAACTACGGATTTGAATGTTTTTTTTTTGTTGTATAGGTATTAAGTCTGGGCAACATATAGGCTATAATTTATCTTGGAAACTTGAACACCTGATGCAGAACCGCAACAGACCAGCTAAACTATAAGAGATACAAAAATGATACCATAGCAAAACATGTTCCACGTGATGAGCATTTTATGCTGAGAGAATAAATTTGAAGATCTGGAACATCTGATGTGGAACTCCAAGAGCCCAGCTACACTATATATAACATATATAGGAATGACGTTTTAGCAAAAGTTGTTCAATCTGATGAGCACTCTCTGTTGACTTATAAAAATCGAAGATGTGGAACACCTGTTGTGGAACTCCAAGAGCCCAGCTACACCATAACACATATAGGATTGACGTCTTAGCAAAAGTTGTTCGGTCTGATGAGCACTCTCTGTTGACTTATAAAAATCGAAGATGTGGAACACCTGTTGTGGAACTCCAAGAGCCCAGCTACACCATAACACATATAGGATTGACGTCTTAGCAAAAGTTGTTCGGTCTGATGAGCACTCTCTGTTGACTTATAAAAATCGAAGATGTGGAACACCTGTTGTGGAACTCCAAGAGCCCAGCTACACCATAACACATATAGGATTGACGTCTTAGCAAAAGTTGTTCGGTCTGATGAGCACTCTCTGTTGACTTATAAAAATCGAAGATGTGGAACACCTGTTGTGGAACTCCAAGAGCCCAGCTACACCATAACACATAATTATAAGAATGACGTTTTAGCAAAAGTTGTTCGGTCTGATGGGCATTTCCTGTTGACTTATAAAAATCGAAGATCAGAAACATCTGATGTAGAAATCAAAGCTGTCACTAATTTCAATGCATAATTATAAAATAACATAAGCTGGGAGTACCTCCACGCGGTGAAGGCGGTAACAGTTTAGGCCTGATTTTCGATGACGATGGTATATCATTGAAAATTTGACTCTACTGGCCAAAACTCCCATTTATTATTTTATTTTATCGAATAAATATGCCTTCGGGCTTATATTATTGAGTGTTTAATTTCCTTTTCCATTTATCTTTGTGACACGGTAGCCTACCCGGTAACGCAGGAGAGCAGTCACTTAAATTTTAATTGATAAGGTACCATCACAATAAAACTATAACCATGCCTAGAAAGAGGTCAAATCTTTCCCAATGTTCCAAAGGAGCTAAAAGATTGAGGATCATAAGATCCCAAGAATCTACCGAAGAGCGTCAGAAAAGACTTGATGCTGTTCGAGAACATCAAGCTGCAACTCGCTCCGTGGAAACCTCTTCGGATCGCGAAGCACGCCTGCGTTCTCAGCGTATTTACGCATCTACATCCAGGTCGCTAGAGACCAGTGAAGAATATGATGCGCGACTGACCGCTTATCGTGAACGTCACGCATTGTCTCGCAAGTCGGAGACGTTCACGGATAACGTTTCAGATCTTCGATTTTGACGACCCCGTTGTCGCTGGCATAAGCAACAGGATCCGAGTACGAAGTCGCGCAAGCTAGTTTATTTAATAAAAGGGTCTGACTACACAGTCATAGTAAAATTGATAAGGTAACTGATAAACACACATGACCCGATGACCGACGTCCTCGGATCGACCTAGTGAGTCTTTTTGTCGGGCCCGATTGCGTAGTGACGTCAGGACATCGATAAAATGAGCGAAAGAATAAATAAATATTACACATTTTAAATAATTTTTAGCCGACTGAGAAGGGTAATGTGTTTATCAGCCTCTATTATATACTGTATGTTTGTTTCTTTGTGGTGCTCTAGTGACCACACGCGTGGGCCGATTTTGATGTTTCTCACGTCAATCGATCCGTCTTAATCTTGCTAGTGTCACTAAAGACGTGAAAGTAATCAAAATTTAATATGGCGACAACCAGACAATATTGTGAAAAAAAAAGAAATGAAAGTCGACTAATTATGTTAAGTGTGGTATCATTAAATACATATTTGAAAATCATCTGTAAGTTTCTCATATCATTTCGAATGCCCATTTAGGATTTTTTGCTTTTCAGCCGGATTTTTATAATTCGTTTACATTAATAAATCTCGTGTTGGCCCAGAGGTTAAGGCCCCGCCTCTCATGCATTAGGTTTTGGGTTCAAATCCGGGCAAGAACCAAAGTAACTTTTTCAATTCATATGTACTTTCTGAGTTTATCTTGGACATCAAAGACATCGGTGAACAAAAACGTCGTGACGAAACCAGGACGTATACTTAATAAATATTATAAACAGGTAAGATTTCATTTTTTGTTTGTTTGTTACGATTTAACTCAAGAACACAAGACAATTCTTGCACGATTAGAAAGCTACATGTTTACCGACTAATATGGACTATAAATTATATAGATATCATGCAAATTAACCGAGATATTACAATTTTTGCGGACGAAGTCGCGGGCGAAGTGCTAGTACACTTAATAATATATAACAATATTATAAAGAGGAGAAAGATTTGATTTTTTGTTTGTTTGTGTGTTTGTTACGATTTAACTATAAAACGAATCTATTGATTTTAAAAGTTCTTTAACCATTAGAAAGCCAAGTCTTTACTGAGTAACATAGGCTATATTTTATCCTCGTACCACGGGAACGGGAACTACACGGGTGAAACCGCGTGACGTCCGCTAGTAATTAAAGTCTGAAACCCCCAACCCGTCTTGTTGCAAGCGTGGTGATCAATGCTCGTGTCTTCTCTGTTAAGAGAGGCCTTTGCCCAGCAGTGGGACTACGTATTATTACATATTATTTTAATATATTAATATTAAAAGAGCGAGGAGCTGAGATTAATAAATTAATAACAGAGAGAGGTTTACGGGGAAAATCTGAATACGTCTTACCTATTTGAACTATCTTCTCAAACTTTAGGTACGTACTATTAGGTTGTACGGTGTACCACGCTAAAAATATTGATGTTGCATTATATAATTATGCATGCAAGAGCCCAAGGTAAATAATTACCGCAGAAATAAAGTACGGAAAGAGATCAAAACGTTAAAGAGTTCATGACCATCAACCTAGAAAGAAAAAACAATTTTTAGGACAGTAACCAATTTCCTTATGCAATCTTGGTAGGATTACCATACAAAAACAGCAACATTCTCTATAATCTATGAAAATTAAAACTGACATTAAGTGATACGATCCTAATTTACTTCGACAAACCGTGAGAACATTCCACAACACATTGTAGAAAGCTCATCAACATTAAAGCCTCCAATTCTTGACATAATGTGACAGTATGTATAAATTATGTCACATTTCTCAGAACTCATTTTGTTACATTTGCTTCACGTGACGAACCACTTTCTTACAAGTGATTTATATGTTAATTTTGGTTCCGCTGTCTATTTTCGTCAATTTTTTAATGTTCCATCCTTATACAAGATGAAATACATTATGTATGCCTAGTTGACGCTTCCCGTGACCCAAGAGCTGGCTTTTTCCTTGGTCAGAGGCTAAGTGTTGCCATATAACGTGGCAACGCCGCCAGTCTCTTGGGCACATTACCAGCTGACGGCGTTGAGGAGGAGTTTTTCAATGCCCTTTTATAGTTTGTTGTTAGTTTATTTAATACTTAGTTTTTAATTAGTTACGTAAAGATTATAAAATAAAATCTCATTAGGCTTATGTATGATAACGGATTTGATTTCTGAATAAACTAGACTTTATGAACAAGAATTGTAGTACCATTTTAATAGCCTTTAAGAGTGGCGATACGTTTAAGTCTGAGTTGGGCCCTGCCCTTTGCTGACTTTCTAATATTAGCATATTATATTAGCTTATTTTATTAGCTTATTTTTTATTTCCGTGTAGATCGAACATAAGCAAAAAATCCCTATCGGGAATTCATCAACTACCTAGCCTTTTCCCAACTATGTCGGGGTCAGTCTAACAAGACGCAGTTGAATACCTGTATTTCACACCTCCAGAATCCAGTTAGTACTGGGTTACCCTTGGTAAGACTGGTTGTCAGACTATCGGGCCACTGACTATCTGTAACGACTGTCAAAGATCTACAAATGGCAACATAAATGTCTAGAATTGAACAGCAAAAAAGTTAGTTTTCTCGCTGCAAAAATATTTTTAAAAAGACACTCTGTAGTAATATAATTCCGCGCAGGAAACACGTGATTAACCTCAACCCCTTAACAAGTTTAAACAATCACCCGACAGCTGCGCATGATTCGATGTTTTGACGAGTAATGTCACAGAATAAAACAGAAGCGTAGAGCTTCTGTTTTATTCCTATTCTTACAACAACCGAAGACAGGCGCACGCACACATAGAAACGAACAATCTGCTGTCCTAAAACATTTACAATCATTTTTTTCGAAGCTTGACGATGATTCCCTAAGGAACACCGACGCACAAACGGTTACCACGATATTCAATACATCATTCGAAGCCCCTCACATATCAATTTTTCCTCGGTAATTCAAAAATCAGCGGTTCCATAAATTTTGCAGCAGACTACTATTAAGTGTCCCTTCTAGGGTGGAAGGAGCACATGAAGCTGACCTTTTCTACTCATCTGTGATATGGTACCTACCGGTGACTAATGTTTCATTTGTTTTCTTTTCGATGCTCAACTGTTCCGCTTGTAAGTAGCTAGAACTTGTTGATTGGATGAATTCATTTAGTCATAGTTTTCTGGGAATAGCCGAGTCTAATATGATGTGTGATGTGTTATCAACAGTTGTAGGATTACTATGTCGTGACGTTGTCTGTACGGAATCTTCCGATCAAATAGTTTCCCGATGACATGTGTTGCTAAACTCAGAGAACGTTGCAATGTTTTATGCATTCATCATTTCAGCCACAAGTCGACTACTGATGAAAAGCCTGCAAGCTTTGCCAAATCGCCCAGTCTAATGCTTCGTGCCTCACAAATTTTCTCTCATCTCACTTTCAACCATTACAAGATAAAAGATGCATGGATATTGCTACAAGCGGAAGTAACACAAACTATACAGTATTGTCAACACCGTAACAAAACATAGATAGTTCTGAGGTTACTGCTAAACAAAAATTAAGACAATAGCACTGCAACTGGTTGTTAAAAACAAATAAAGATCGTGTTATAAAACATGACCAGAGAACTAAAAAAAAGAAAAATGGTTGTTAATACAACAGTGTCATCACAATGTTGTATTCTGTGGTGTGAAGAGTACCGGTGTGACTATAAGCAAATAAGATATTGTTGACCGTTGCAACCAACCTGGTATCAGCTGCAGACTGAAGCTGACCCCAACGTATGAGAAAAGGCTTAGGCTGATGATATAACAGATACCGACATCCAATGGAGACTACCTACCATCAATTAGACCGTTTTCTTGTTAGCCCGCCTTTATCATCTTCCATATCTTCAAAATTGCGAGAAACACTTGGTTAAGGGACGCACAGAACCGGGAAGTGTGATAGACGAAACGGTTGGCGTATACCCAGCAATGGGTGATTCCGGGCTGTTAAGATGATCATAATACTGCATCATCCCAATTTATTTGGGATTGGCGTGGCTTGTCTTCGCTTTCCACAAGTCTTTATTAACAGTGGGTGAATCTGGGCTGATATTATGATAATCATAATACTGCATCATCCCAATTTATTTGGGATTGGCGTGGCTTGTCTTCGCTTTCCACAAGTCTTTATAAACAGTGGGTGATTCAAGGCTGATATTATGATGATCATAATACTGCATCATCCCAATTTATTTGGGATTGGCGTGGCTTGTCTTCGCTTTTCGCAAGTCTTTATTAACAGTGGGTGATTCCGGGCTGATATTATGATGATCATAATACTGCATCATCCCAATTTATTTGGGATTGGCGTGGCTTGTCTTCGCTTTTCGCAAGTCTTTATTAACCGTGGGTGATTCCGGGCTGATATTATGATGATCATAATACTGCATCATCCCAATTTATTTGGGATTGGCGTGGCTTGTCTTCGCTTTTCGCAAGTCTTTATAAACCGTGGGTGATTCTGGGCTGATATTATGATGATCATAATCCTGCATCATCCCAATTTATTTGGGATTGGCGTGGCTCGTCTTCGCTTTCCACAAGTCTTTATTAACCGTTATTTTAATGTCACGTCCTTTCTAGCCATAACCATAGCTACAATTTTCATTATTAGTGACCGAGACCAAACTATTCAAATTGACGATAAAAATATTCGAAGAAACGCAATAATTTTGGACGGGCAGGGTGAATTCAACTTGCAATCAAAAACCAACCTATTTTCTGATGTAATAAGAATGCCAGGAATTCAGTATAAACCACTACCTTTCATATCAGGAAACCATGTTTAATTTAAATAGGCACTTTGCCCCTACTGTCTCCATTCTTCGTGAAGTTATGACACAGACGTGCACCAACGAAACTGCAATTAATTTAATATGTCCGTTCTTTGTTTCAGTACTTTATGATTTTCTTTGGCATTAGTTCCGGATTTTTATACATTTCGCAGAAAAATGTCACTAGCTTTTTATTTGTTCGATGTTCACCCTTCCATAACTACCAGTTGCCCTGTTTTACCCTGTTTCCAAGAACAAGAAAAAGAAAGCTACATAAAAATGATGAATTCCTAAAAATGATTGTTGGCAGAATGGACTGCCCCATCCAAAGTCACTGGGTCAAAATAATACTTATTTTGACCCAGTGACTTTGGACGGGTTTATGTTAAATTGAATTAAGGACTATTAATAACACTAACATAGCAAATAAGCACAATCTGTTACTAACCACTAACAACGTATGGACTGTTATAGGTCTGAAATAAAGATATATTTTTTTTATTTTTTTTATAAACTGCAAGGTTACACACGTTAGCTAATTAGAAAACTAGCTCCACACAATATAAAATCACTTATTTGCATGCAAGAAGTAACATCTAGAACATTACCTTTTCTTCTTTTTTATTTATGTTGGTTGGCGACCATTTTACTAACAGTAAATTTCAAAGGACGGAATTTAGAACCTTCCTTTGGTAGGTGACTCGATGGTATAGTGGTCGCAATTACGACTGCTGAGCCCTGAGGTCCTGATTCGATTTCCAGGTCGAGCAATTCTTGTTAGGTTTTACCATTGGGAATTTCTCAGAAGCCGCTGAGCCTAGATTTGTGGGTGTTTGTTGTCAATAGGCGCGTTCCCTTTTCATGGGACTTAAACATAACTGGCAAATTGCGGTTGTACTATCTTCGGAGACTACATGCGTGATGTTATGTGTGGAGTGAAAATAGACATGCTTTGAAGTAAGTTTGAAATAATTTGGTTATTTTTGTGATCGTTTACTATAGAGAAGAACTGGCATGAAACTCCTTGGTTACTCTTAATAATAAAATAGGAAGTCACACAAAAGAAAATCAATGTATTGTGGGCTAATAATACGCTTATTATTGTATTTACATTGTAAGCAGCAAGGTCAGGAGTGGGCTTATTGGCTAATTGGCTCTGTATTTAGACCAGTCGTTCTGAGAAATTGAGTAGGTACTTACAAAACAATTTTTATACACAACACAATTGAGATCTTAATAAAACTGTAGACTATTCTTAGGTAGACCAATGTAAGTGGAAACAGTACCTACGGATGTAATATACTGACCTTATGTTTGTGACGTTCTTTCGAAGGATTTGCATGCATGGCTTAGAGGAGGATATTAATATGACTATGATAGATGAAAAAAAAAATCTAATTAGTCCGGCAGATAAATTTCTAAAAAATATTGGACACATATTTTTCTTTTTTCACGTACTTAAACAAAAAATGAAGCCGATACAGTGCGTCGAAAACTCGTGTGACGTCATATTTGAGTACATTTTTTACTCAAATATAACGTCTCAAGATCCCTCCCCCCTCATGATCTTTGACACGTTTTATTTTCGTCAATTTTATATTAATTTGATAAAACAAAAAACACGTACTTATCTAATATTTTTGGACAATCTAACTGACGGACTAAACAGAATTATATTTTTTTTGTCAGTCATCATCCCTTATCGTTACAATTCGTAAAATGGTCACAAAATGATACTTCATAAGATTAACAGCGTTCGTGACCATTTTAAGAATTTTTGAATTACTTGACTTCATTGTTCTACTTTACTAGAGTCTAAACGCCAAGAATAGGCGAAATTAACTTGATTTTTAGGGTTCCGTACCTCAAAAAAAAGAAACGGAACCCTTATAGTATCACTTTGTTGTCCGTCTGTTCGTCTGTGTGACAAGACCCTTTATCTCGGGAACGCGTTGAGTTGAAATTAAAACCATATACTCAAGTCTACAGTCCCATGAAGCGGAACCCTCGGTTTTTTTAAGATTTCTATCAACTTACACTTACATATTTTTGACGTTTCCTCCAAATAAATTTGTTAAACGTCTAACAAGCTAGCTAGATCATAATTAATGATAAAAACTTTCACCAAAAACAACAAAAAATAATAATTAGAAACCAATTTCAGTCTGGCCGTACACCGAGCCTTCGTTTAGCCATTTTAAGCTAAAATATAAATCAAATTACAAACTGCTTTCAGGCCGTGATTTCAATACCTAACTCCCTTCAATTTAGTTTTGATAAATACCCATTATTAATCCATTAAACTCATTAAATATTTCGTTAACGGCATAAATTTTGTTTAAGAAATGCTTGTCATAATTCCTTGTGAACGGTCTAATTAATTGGCTTGTATTTACTGAAATAATCTTCTCTTAGTAAATGTTTTACCTGAACAACGGGACAACAATGGGATTTGTATACAAAGAGGTATTCGTTTTGAATGAAGTGAATATGTGTGTGTGAGTGAAAACAGGGACGGCCGGTACGGGACGGACTCGTTGGTCGCAAGTACCACTGCTGAGCATGAGGTACGGGGTTCGATTCCCGGGTCGGGCAAAGTGATATTAGGAATTTCTCAGTAGCAGTCAAGGAGTCTGGATTTGTGCACGGTTGATGGAAATAGGCTCGGCTATTCACATAGGACTTACACTTAACATTATGCATGTCGTACAACTGAATACAATAGAAGACGGATATATTGCACCATTTACCTCCTTTATTTTCAGCAATCCTGGTAAAACCGCATAACCACATTTCAATAATCCATAAGAAACCAATCCCAGGTTCGCGTGCGAAACGCGTGTAAAACAAGTACAAATTGGCCAGCCAATGACGTGACTTATATCACATTGTGACAAATGAAACCGTAACACATACACACTTACATTTTCAGAATGGCGGTATTACGGTAATAATTCTGTGGCACGCGACTGACAACAGGTCCCTTCACCCTACGTGACGTTTTGATGTGAAAATTATGTGCAATATTGATTATGACATGGTTTTTCTGAGGGATTTTTGTATTTGCATGGGAACGTATTTTTTTTTAAATGGCGTGAGATAGTGTTCAATTTATAATGGCGTGATAGTGTTAAAATAAGTCAGAAAATGTTGGGGTTTCCATCAGGAATTTCTCAGATTAGCAGTTTCGGTGTCTGGATTTGTGCCCGGTTGATGTCAATAGGCTGGCCATACCCCGGCCTTCATTATTCAGTCTATTGCTATCAACTGGGCACACACATGGGACTTAAACATAACTGGTGAAATGTAGGTGTACTATATTAGGTACACCCCTGTCTAACCCTTGAGGATTACAGGCGTGATGTTATGTTATGTCAGCTCACCTTACTGGTTTTTTTGACGTACGGCCTTCTGAGCTACCCAAACGATTCTAATTGTTTCGTCTATCAGGTATAAAAATTACAAAGTACATATGACTATAAATGTCTTATAAACATTTAAATTAATTGTACTTATATGTATTCCTCTTGTTCCAGGTCAGTACACAAAAATCTAGCTATTGGCCTCGTGTTATTGGTCAAAAAGAGCCACAAAACAGTAAGTTACTAGATTATTATTACCTACCACTACCACCTACTGTTTCTTATTTCTTTAGACAGAAGGACAGAAGCCCAGACATACAAAGGAGAACCCATAATAAGTAAAAATAAAATTGAGAAAATAAAGTTTCGGGTAATAATGCCAAAATGTTTAATAAAAAAATTCCTTGAAAGATTTGTAGAGGTCATTGCTGCATTGGACTAAAACAAGTAAATATCATTCACTGTTCATGGAAATAACATGCAAAACAATAGCATTAAACATGAATGTGTTTAAGAATAATTAGAACGAAGCGTACCTTCAGGCAATATGTAGTCCATTATTGCCTCACAATACATTATTCCATGCCTTGCATTATTCTTAGTCCGTTATTGCCTCGTTGGTCCAGTGGCCAGCAAACGCGACTTCTGAGCATGGGGTCCTGGGTTCGATTCCCGAGTCGAACAAAGTGCTATTGGGTTGTTCCATCGGGAATTTCTCCTTTTTTGCTCGAGAGAGGGTAATTGTTCAAAATGGTCAACCTGTTCTCCTTTCTCCAAACTTTACCAACAATTTACTAAACAAATTTACAAAAAAAAAAACAACACATATTATCTTTTCTTACAAAAGAAACAAGAAAAAAGAAACTTGTCTAGATATGTTAATCAAGTACTCAGTGAACAGCAACGGGTGCCGTTGCCAAAATACTAAATGTAAAGAAAACAGTTTAAAAAATATGCTGCGAATTCCACTAAAGGCTTGCACTTGTTTTTTGGTCTGACAGTTTTGTTGCTGTTATTTCTGGAACATGCTATTTGTTTTTCGTATCTTCTATCTAGTTTTGTTATGATATAATGTTTACTTTAGTCACTAATCCAAGAAATTCTTATGAAAGACATTTTTGTTTGTCACAACTGACATTTATTTTTAAACATCGCAGCACAAAAAAAAACACGGGGTCCTTCTGGCCTTGTACAGGACTACAGGACCAATGAAGTATTTTTTTCCCTACAATTTGTATTCTAGTTTTAAGTTCCTTTAATTATCGTCAAAGTCAGTCTAATAAATACCTACTTTTTTCAGTCTTCTATCTAATCAGCCATGCGCTGTATTTTTTTATTTTATATTTGACAAGAATACAAGTGCCTTTCGGTTTGGTCAAGCGTCTTTTTACACCCATTATAGGCTAATAATGCAGAAAAGTACCATGCAAATAGAAATCAAAATCTATCACCATATTTGATAATTTGGTGATAGATTTTGATTTCTGTTTGCATGGTACTTTTCTCCTTAGAAAGTCACTTAAAAAATAAAAAGTCCATCTCTCTCCGCTCTGAGCCTGTTTTAACATCTTCATTACACATTCAAGAGTAAAAGGCGAGCTATTTTCGGCCATCTTGAAAAACTTCTCCGAGCGCACGTGAGAAGAATGAGGAATCGAATATCTTTGTCATTTTTACAGTTTACACAAATATAATTGCTCTGCAAAAATTGTTTTTAGATATTTTCATAGCTTAGAATTTCTAAATAAAGTCAACCAACCATAAACTGACCTAGGCAAGCTCGTTGGGTCAGAATGCAGGGGTTAGAAATCTACGAAGCAATTCTGATTATGGGGAAAATATAAAGTATTTTTGTTTTCATAAAGAAACAATACAAGCATTTCCCGTGACACGTGTAATTAATAATTACAAACAGCCGATGTCCATTGTCTTTAAGCACGTGGAAACACAATGGCCACTAACCTTGAAGTTACGTAAACCACGCTCTGTTTAACAATCAACGCGATAACTTAAATTTCATTTAACCGAGTTATGAATGCATAACTTGTGTGTTAACTAGTTTGATATACTTAATTAATTAAGTAATGGTCTTTTACGAGATTATGCTAGTACGCTCATAAATTGCTCGTCCACTATTTATGCGAAGACACTGCCTCCTAAGATACAGGATCTTCCTAGTTTAGGAGTCAAGGCTCAAATTTTGTATTGACTGTACTGTTATTCATCTCTCGCACACAACTTCTGTTTGCTAATTTTTCTGTACCCTTGTGACTGTTGTGTACTTTAATATGTGTCAAACTTGTATTATCCTAATAAAGACTTATAGTTGTAGTTGTTGTGGTCTGTGCTCGGACGATAATTGGTGCATTCACCCGATTAGACGTTCGTGCGTTAAATGTAGGTTGAAACTGTTGAAAGTAACATGATATTTCCAGAATTATATCTCACGAATATTTATTTTGTGATTTATTTATAAAGCTTATAATTATAACCAGTGCAATGAAACAAGTTTTCTGATACAGACATACATCAAGCTACCCGAAACTGTCAAATTTTCCTAATCAACCTTGAACTTAATTTGACCTTTAGCGATAAAGTTGAAAATCTATTTAGGCGCGTCACCGTGCAAAACGTGGCGGTACTTAGCCGTTTTTTAGTCAATTTCTCTTTATCCAAAAAAAATACCATCTAAAAAAAGTACACTAAATTTCTACATAATCTTGACTCCAAAATGGTAGTTTTCTTTTTTTAAGTAGTATTTTGTCGATTCTGTTGTGCATAAACTAAACTTAATTTAGGCTATTGCTATCTTTTACTAAAAGGCAGTGCGAGAAAACGACGGCTATAGCTATGAACTAAGTTAGACATGTCAAACTAGTTTATGCCTTGCGCTTCACCGTGTTTTTAGTCGACATGTTTTTACGTGCACCCTTCATTTGTATGGAAATATTAGTTCCAACTAAATTTGACGGCTCTAAATTACGTCCGTCTCTTTCTCGTTTTATTAGGGAGAAAAAGATAGCAATAGCCTAAATTAAGCTTAGTTTGTGAACAACAGAATCGACACCAATGTTTAATTAATCTCCTTCCTTCAAATCCACAACGAAACCACAGAAATGAGAAATAGTTATTTATAACATGCATCTCAACTCTCACCCATAATTTTGATTTGCTACATAAACTAAATGATAGGCAATTTAATAATGAACATTACACATATTTTTTTTTTCAAAAGACCAATATTTTATTTTAAAGGGATTTTACTCTAAAATCTGAGCGTAATCGCGACGTATCTCTTGGGGTCCGCAAGGGCCGATGCCTGCCGGGGTTGCGGGACAGTTCGAAAGAGATACCGCGGCCCCGGAACACAAAGGGCGATGAAGGAACATGAATGGGTTTTAGTCAGTAAAAGTCTGACACTCCCTCCTGCTCCGCCCAGAGCGGGAGAAGTCATTTGATGATGTCCCATCCGAAAAAAAAAGGTTATTTTGTCAGGGTACCGCCTTAAAGGACATATTGTAATATAGCTTGATGTGCTTTTGTGCTCTGTACCTATGTAATCAGAACGGAAATGTCCTTCTAAAAAGAATGCAGGCATTATCTTCACCGGTGCGTGAGAATATCCAGTCTAAACTGCGAATACCACTATTCTTGAAAACTTTACCGTCAGAAACTCTCCCGTTTCATGAAAGTCGGAGCAGACACGTCCAAACAAAAAAAATATTGGTGTCTGCACCCCTTTATAATTTCTCAAAATGCTTTAGAAGTTGGCCTTTATAAAAATATTGGCACTAAATTAAACTTTCTACACCCCAAACCAGATTTCTATCAACAAAATCTTTCCTACCGATGTTGTGTGCAAACGAACTGGTTTTCTGTGTGCGTTTACGCTAAACAAAGAAAGTGTTGAAGCGAGTTATCGTCGTCACGGCAGCGCACGTGCGCAGGAGCACGCGACAACGTTTGTGACATACGGATGGAAAGATAGGCGAGCGGTCGGACGGATTTGTTGGCGAGCTTGTTTCGTGTACAATTTTGTAGGGCAGCAGTAATTTTGATTGGTGTATTTATTTAGGTAAGGAAACGCATCGTTGTTAGTTAAATCCTGGAAGAGTGTAAAGGCTCTAGAATAAATAGATAATACATAATCAGATAGATTATAAATTGATCTATAAACATTGACGCAGATTTCATTGAATTCTGTCTCTATGCCTAATAATTTTTACTTCGACTGCTAGATTGACGTGACGTCAATGCTCTTTCTTCTGTCTTACTTTTTGTGATGTGGAAAAAAGCATTTTCTTGACAGAAGCGAATAAACGTAACCCGATTAGTTAGATATTCCAACCAATATCCTAAATCCAATACAATTTCACTCCACTACGCCTCATAGCCTAGGTACTCAAGAGTACTTCAATCAATGTTCTCAAGTCTAGCTAACAATGTGCCTCGGGCAAGCATGGCGTGCCAATTATCCAGTCGTTATGCAATATGCCTGTGAGAGTCATCGGCCATATTATGTACAGGTTAGAACCAGTTTCTGTATGCGTTTATATTTGCGTTTGCGACGGTTTAAGACTGGCTGGTGATGTGGGATATCTTTGGGTACCTATAGGAGAAATGAAATGATAATAGAAAAAGTGCGATATACTATTTGTGCTAGTCTTCACTTAAATTAATGCCTAATTAATAGTTTCAACTCTTGGCCCAAAGCCGAGGGTCAAAAATCCAGCAGTCGGCTGGCAGGTAGGCATTTGTTTAGTAGTTGCCTAGATTGTGGTGAAAATAGGCATCGGAGTTACAGATTTTATTAAAAATTAAAATTTAGGACAGAGTAGAAACAATCTAACTAAACTGTAGCTTCATTTGTAGGTATGTTGTTTGAGAGGTAAATGAAAGTATGAGATTTTATTTGAAGTTAATATTTGCTTAAACAAATGAAATCATAATAGTGCTTTGTATCTCTACAAAACGTAGCATGTCATACTGGTAAAATGTCTGTTTTCTACGAAGTACGAAATTAATCAACGCTCCAATAAAATTTTAATAAATGTTATTTATTGAACGGAAAACAAAATGTTCTGTATGTCACTAACTCGCCGCCCCGATGAACCGTACGTCACATTCAACAACGAAAACCAATCAGACGACTGTTACGCAACGAGTTGCGTGTGAGTCGCAAAATCGCGACCGGTCGCAATGTAGACCACAGTCCGGTTGTTTGTTTAGCTTAACCGGTTTTGACGTGGCGCCTCGAATTGAGTGTATACTGTATGTGTGTGTGTATTTGACGGAAATAATTAATAGTGTTTGATTTGGTGTATTAGTGTCTCTTTTGATTTATGTGATGCTTATTATTGGACATTTGTATAATTATATATGATTACTGTGATTATGTTGTTTAACGAAATCACTGATATTGGCCCCTGGGCCCGGCAGTCTCGACAGAGATAACGACAAAATCGCTTTGAATTTTTAATTGATTGCTAATTACTAATGAATTAATTGGGTTGCAATAACGATGCTTGCGGGAAATCCAAGTCTCTACATCCAAGATGCGATTCTTGCAAGCATCGTTATTGCAACCCAATTAATTCATTAGTAATTAGCGATCGAAAGTTCGCGAATTTGTCGCTATCTATGTCGAGACTGCCTGCCCAGGGAAGCTCGCGGAAAAAAAATGCGTTTAATTGAAAACCTCCTCCGTTTTTTCATCTGTTACAAATCTAATAAGTTTATTGTAATTAAAATAAAAACGGTGTCATTCGTAGTTTATTTAGAGTCGCTACGAGGGGTTAGACTCCCACAAATCTGACAACCAGTCTTACTATTGTGTATCCAGTTCATTTCTGGCGGGGTTGTGGAGGTCAGATAAGCTTAGCTTAGCAATTTTTTTTTTTTTTTGGTTTTTTTTTTTTTTTTAGCTGTGATGATGACGAAAAGTAAAAATAGGAGAGTGTTTTTGTTTCAACATGTTGCTTCATTGAACGTTAGAGGCCATTATCGTTTTCCTACCCTTGTTACATTCTACTTGGGGTCGGTACAGCACGTTTTCTTCTCCCACTCTCCCCTGTCAGACGTCACGGCATCATTTACTCCTTTCTCTTTCATATCATACCTCACACAATCCATCCATCTATTATTTGGCCTTCCTCTCTCTCGCCATCCATCATTAGAGGCAATATGCAGAGATAAATGTTTAACGTTTTATGTTTAAATGCGAACGAATCTGTTCCAAATTCACAATAAACTAACTGCACTATAAATACTTCAAACGCGCTACTAAACAATTAAACGCTAAAATGGCCGCCAAAGAATGTTGTTCGCAACGAATAGCTCTCAACGAATATCCTTTGTTTATTTAATGACTCATAAATTTTAGATAAAATGTCTCCTGTCTCCTGGGATGGGGTTTAGTTGCTACACTTCCTTGTCCTTTATTAAAGTTACGTTACGTCCTGAAATATTCTCTTTAGATACTGCAAAGATAGCAGGCTGTCGCTTCATGCTAAATAGGTACCTACCTACGCGTCAACGTTAAGTGTAAACGTAGCAGCGTAGAGTCTGGATTTGTGCCCGTTAATGGCAATAGCACCGCCCCCTATTACATGGAACTTAAATATAATTGGCGAAATGTGGGTATATTATTAGGTTCGCCTCTGCCTATATCTTTAAGGATTACAGCCGTGATGTTCTGTTATGTAGAGTTAAAATTTTTACTCCACGATGTTTGTTTGCGATACTCTACAATTCGTTTCTTTCCAAACAGCCATTTAATTAAGATGACAGAAAACTTCAGAGCTCTCAAATCATAATTTACTTACCCCAGAATCATGTTGTCTCTAATTTCTCTTCGATAAATTCAATCTTTGCCCTGACAACTCGATGTCTACCTACCAACGATACGTCGGGGAAATAATACACATTGTGCGAACAAATAAACAGGGGAATCCATCTGTCCTCTATGAAGTGGATTCGATCTACTCCGAGAGCGTCCCACCCAGGGGATTGCAGGGGATAAAATGTAGTTACAGATAGGGTCATCATTTTGAAATTTGAAAACATCGCAAAGCAGACTGAGCATTTCAAATCTCTAATCTATTTTAGGGTTCCGTGTCCGAAGGGTAACCTACGGGACCCTTATTCGCCTCCGCCTCCGCTGTCCGTTCGTCCTTCCGTCTTTCTGTCAGCGGGCTGTATCTCATGATCCGTTATAGGTAGACAGTTGAAAGTTTCACAGAATGTGTTTGTGTATTTCTGATGCCGCTGTAACAACAAATAATAAATTAAAAATTAAAGAGCCCTAATACGATGGCAAGGAACCCTTCATGCGCGAGTCCGACTCACACTTGCCCAGTTTTCTTTTCTTGAAAAAAGCCTGAAGTTGTAAGTTCGGACAAATGACAAAGCCGGACAAAATCTGGAGGGATGGTAACCCTAGTTGTGACGTTTTATTTTTAATCAACGGTAAGAAAGTATTCATTTGAAACGTGGTAACCCTTGTACCGCGTTTTACAGGACTCTCGATGGGATTAAATGCTGTGGTAATAGGATTTTTTGTAGACGTGGGAATGTAATTTTGTTTTAGGTGTAGATTAAGATCGAACGTGTTAATTCAATTCGAGCTTACAGGGGGCGTTAATGTTGATAACCACATATAATATAAACACTTATCAGTTTTAAATTAAAAATCAAATCTGCATTTTGTTCAGTATTATTTTTCAAAAAGAAAATGCTATTAAAAAAGTATCTTCGGACATTTTCAATTGAATGGTTTCATTACTTTTTATTTGTATTTGATTATTGTCAATTAGAATGTTTTTAACATTCAAAGCAAGCGTGATGACACATCTTTGCCCATCAGTGGGACAATAATAGGCTGGTACTATGTGTTTTTCGAGATTATAAGATTGTAGGTCTCGGAAATTCATAAAAAGTTCATTGTATAATCATTATCTTTGTGCTACTCGTCGTACACCAACCATGTTAATTAAAATATTAATAAACAAATAAAATTATTAATATAATATTAATAAAATAATTATATTATTATTTATATATATATATATATTTTTTTAATCTTTATTTATTATTATTATTAATATAATTTAATTTCAAGAATATACTCATCTTAACTGATTGGTTGATAGTCACTCGAGCGCATGAAATTTATAGTTATAACGTCAAACTTGAAAGATTAAATCATTTTCTCGTAAATGCAAAATACGGAGTACAATATTTCCTCAGGCTATCTTTTACAGCTACACCAAAATACACTTGCAACAAAATACACAACATATTACACCCAAACGGCATACAAAAGGCAATTGCTGCCAAATAGGATCCGCAAATCTTCTTGCGACTTCGGAAATCTTCGTGAATCTTCGCAATACGTTAGGTACAGAATAAGTAGAGGCATTGAATACTTGGGATTCTGCCTCCGATCGGGCAAACCCCTTGAGACCAGCAGGTTGAGATGAAATTGGATTGTCAGGTTGTAGTTGACATTAGTACGCGCTATCCGGTTTATAGGTCTGATGGAGGAATTTATTGAGAAGATTGGATTTCGAAGTACAAGGAATAAACATACCTATTTATACGCGAACACGTAGTTGTGTTGTTTCTGACTGTTTTGTTGGTCTAGTGGTCGTAAGTGCTTCTATTGTGCACGAGATTCTGAGTTCGATTTCCGGGTCGGGCAAAGTATTAAGTTTATACCAGGAATTTCTCAGAAGCAACCCAGAATCTGGATTTGTACCCAGTCGATGACAATAGGCTCGCCCGTAATTTGAGACTTAAACATACCAGGTGTGGACCAAATGTGGACTACTCGTAAAATGAGCAGGTATAACACGCATAGCGTATTGCGCATTGCGTATCAACGCACAGTTTATTTGAAAACCAGTTTTAATTGTGGTTTATGGTAACAAGTTTATACAATACTTAAGAGGCATGACGACAGTATCAAAAAATTGCAAATCTATTTAGTCCGTCAGTTTAGAGTATTGGAAATTAATGGACACGTATTTTTTGTTTTCTGAATCAATGAAAATAGACAAAGATAAAACGCATCAAAACTCGGGAGTGGGGGCTCGTGACGTCAGAACTAGCTAAAAATTATACCTAGGCGTGACGTACCTATTGAGAATTTTAAAAGCGCCATATCTTCGTCAATTTTGGTTTACGTAACAAAAGAAAAAACACGAGTCAAATATTTTTTGATAATCTAACTGACGGACTAATTAGTTTTTTTTGTCGTCTCACCTATTGCTTCCAACTGTAGAAACTAGTTTTTTTATCATTTGTTACATTATCATTTTACATCATACCTATCTGAATCCTTGTGTTACTGTGGAACCTAAACCTTGTTTATCGTGTGGTGGAGAATAGCATTTTTTGAACTTTTTTTTGCACTTGAAGAACATGATCAGTGTACAGTCGAGGACTTTAATTGATGAGCCACTTGCCGCTATTCGTATTTTAGCTGTGTAATGCAAATCGGGTTTAGTCGCTAATATTCGTACTCGTGAATGTGTCAAAGTGCAAAATGCAAAGTGGAAAAGTAGTGAAAGTGGCTTATCAATTAAAGTCCTCGACTATACATATTTACAGAACATGGTTAATAGCAATCATGATTTAACTAGCTCAGTGTTCCACAAAGTGTGTGCTGTGGCACACTGGTGTACCATGGTCATTAGTTGGTGTGCCTCGGAAAATGAAGGTTACGTTACGTTTTGAATATGTGTGGAAATTGGAATTGCTGGCTTTGGTTTTGAATATATTGCATGTGTTCTTAATGAGGGTAGTGGAAGATTACTATGTGTGGTTTATAAAAAAATAAGGTATGGTGAAAATTTTTGGCCTGAAATACGGTTGTAGGTATCTAAGAAAAATAATGTAGATCGGCTACAAACTTCGTCCCTTGTACTAGCTAAAATCCATGTCGAACCACTAAACTGGATTCTTCTTCAGCTTCAACGGTTTTATCTTAATTAACGTAAGAGAACACTGTCGGTCTATCAAGGAACCTAAACCTATTAATTCAACCTTCAAGATAAAGGTTACTTTAGTAATAATGAAACAATGACGATATCATTAGTCTTTATTGAAATATTCCGTGGGTGTTAATTATGATTTTGTATTAAGAATATTAGCTACCTTTTTCGGTGGTATCTGGAAATGTTGATGAAAGGATAATCCAAAGTTTTCTTTTTTCTTTTTAGTAGTTTCTATTTATTCCTTTTCAAGTGAGTTCTTCCAAGAAAGTACCACTGTACATATTTTTCTGATGATTTGCAGCCTACTGTGTCTGTTAATTTAAATATTTTCTAAGTTTTTGGATACCAAACAAGGTATCCTTGCTTAGCTCAGTTAAGACTCAGGCAATATAACAGCTGTTCGAAACGCCCACCAAATCCGTAGTCGCAATTGGCAGATTCTAAAATTTGACAAATGTCATCAATCAAAACTTTACAATCGTGACGTTTATGTCAATTTATGAACACACTATAGCTGTCAATATATCTATTGGCATGATTTAGGGCGTGGCGAGGTTGACTTGAGCTGAGTTAACGACTAAGAATGTTATTCCTCCGTGTCACAAAGATACCGAAATCATGATATTCCAGTAACCTTCGACTGATGAGCATTGTAATTGTTAGGGTCATTAGTTAGTATCATTATCTCTACCTTTTCAGAGAATAAAACTAAAGAAAGCGATTAACCATGCAATGTCTGGACCAGTTAAGAAAATCGTATAACAACGCGTACTCAAGAATAAGATCAATTCCCTCAACAATTTCTAAGCCATCTCTCGAGCACCAAGACTTATAACTAGAGGCAATGATTTAGACCGTTCGATTTGATCTCCACATCAAAAGATGGTCGCGTTTCTTTTTAACTGACTTCTAAAAAAGGAGGAGGTTTTTTTTCTTATTCTTATAATAGTGTTACGAGCTGGGTATGGGATAAATTAATCACTACCGAAGAAACAACAAATAACTTTAATAAACACAAAACACTTGAAACTTAATCACAAGTACACTACTGATCACTATTCACTTAGATATCGCACTTACTAGTTCACTTCGATTCGCTTCGTACTGTAGCCAAAATAAGACTGACTGCTCCCGCAAACACGTCGACTATTTATATGGCGATCGAACGTTCGAGAAATATCCACGACTTCCTAGAATCTTCTAGACAATTCCATAGTGGGTCATTGTCCTTCGAGTAGGTACTTTATGCCCTCGGCGTACGGTCGAAATTACAATGATGTTCTTTTGTAGGTAGTTTGCGAATTTGTACCTACATCATTCGGGACTCGTTTTACCTACCTACCTACTTACTAGTAGGTACCTACTACCGTAACTGTAGGTAAGTACGGGTACGACGTAACAATAGGTATGTACTCCGTGATTACTGGGCCGATTTACGTAATTATTAAACGCACTTATATTGCTAAAGACGTGGTGGTACGGGCCCTGGACATCGTAAATCATATTTATTTCTGTAAATTGGTTTTAGAAAACACTTTCACACGTCACATCATGTTACGTTTTAAAACTAGATGGGGCCGGTGTTTCGTACCTGACTACTCTGAAAAGAAACAGCCGAAACAAACTCAAAGGTCTTCCTTTTCAGTCTGTCTCTTTTAAAGTCCAGACATTGGTCAAGTCATAGAGTACCATACATATTAGTGTCTGAGATGAACTTTTGAAGAAAAACCAAACATATTTGAGTGGACTTGTCCTTTATACTATGAGGGGCATATCTAACGATTTAACTCTTCGACTAGAGGTACCCAAAGACGGTCAATATCCCGAACAAGTATAGTATTTGCGTTCTATCAACAGATAATCGACTCGCTGGGTGAAGTTAAATGGAGATCTGGAGTGGGTGCTGAAACTAACTCTTGTGCGAATTTGCTTTAGATTAATAATACTCGTAGTAATCTTAGTTGTAGTTGCTCTACGAGGAAGATCTGTTGCTGTTTTAATCAATGAAAAACATTTCTAGCTGGGCACGACACAAAAAGTTTGCGGAACACTGATCTAGCGGTCAGTGTTTGGGACAAGCCCGCCACACTGTTCCCAAACCACTGTAACTCCTGAAAGCCAGAATCAACAGTGGCGACCACCAGAAAAGCGCCGAGACAATGAAGCTCGACGAAGTCCCAGAGAATGAATTTAACTGTCTTGGATCCAGTCAGTCAGTCAGGAGCGGTCAGTGTTTCACAAACTTTTTGTGTTCAAGGTACATCTTGAAACTTTCACATTTATAAAATTAGCACGATGGGATAAACCCCTTCGATATAAATCCCGCCTTTTAACAAATCGTAAATCCCTCATCAAAACCAATTCAATCCAGAATATTATAGAATTAACCAGTATGCACTGACTTCGAGCGGAGTTGAGAGACTCTCAAGGGATACAATGCAATCCGGAATATGTGAATACTTGGTCTAAGGCAGGATTATGTTGGGATACTCTTAGGTAGTACAAATACTTCTAGTATTGTTGGAACTGGTATTCCATTTGAGTGTGATAAGAGGTATAGAAGGATAAGTTAAAATATTAGTAAGTATACATACGTAGTATGACGTCTGATAGGGGAGAATGGAAGAACACGTGTTGCGCTGACCCCAAATTGAATATGACAAGGAAAGGAACGTGATGATGATGAAACGTACTACTATTTATTGTAGGTATTGTGATTTCGATTTGAGTGGTTTTTAGTTAGAGAGTATTTATTTATTTATTTAGGAACTCCAACAAAGGATGTACACAACACATTAAATGAGTAATGGACAATAAAAGTATCTCGTATGTGTACTCCTTCACTTACAGGAGACCACAGCATGCACAATAAAATGTATAAAAAACAATATCTAAATTAAAATCAAAATCAAACAAAAAGACTGAAAAATTAAAATAAAAAATGAAACAAAATTAACAATGTCATAGTAGCAATTGGGAAATTAAAATCAAAATCAAACACATTAGGTAACAAATTTGGAAAAATAAAATAAATAATTAAATAAAATTAACAATGTCATGGCAATTGAGAAATTAAAATTAAGATCAAAATAGCTTAAAATTGGTCACATAAAATTAGAAATAATAAAAAATATAATAAGTATATAGAGTAGTGACGGATTTGGGTGAGTGAGTATATGGGGCTAAGTTTAGAAATATTAGGTTTTGTAGTGTTGAGGGTAGTGTCGTGGGATTTGTAACGGTTTCGGCAGTGGTGATGTTGCCTCTGATTCTGTTTTCTTGTTTCTGTCTATCAAAGCTTTAGCATTTCTATATCGGCACAAAAGTAAGTTTATCGGAGGCTTGACTAGATCCAATATATTTTTGACAGGTTTAGGTATTACTGAAAGATTGCTACTGGTTGAAAGAGAAGAGAAACGAAATCTAAATGGTATTAAAAAAAAAAACATTTCAGAGCTCCAATTTCAAAGACTGAATACCGGTCGGTAAAAAATAAGAGCGATTTATGTAATTTTGTAATAATTTTATTCAGAGTCTGATAACGCATTATCAACAATCTTGTCAATCGGTTTTCCAATAAATAAATACGTTAAGTCTTGTATCACGAGTATTCACCAGTGCTTATGTCTATGTATTTTCTTAAACCTTCAGGTACTTATCCTAATCCGCTCACTCAAGCCAACATGGACTTAGATCTCAAAAAAACAATGTTTTACGTTATAACAAATCCTTTAACACCCTTTATTTCAAACGTTTTCCAACAATTATTTTTGTAAGCGGGATTATTGGAGGCACCGAAAATAGAATTCGCAATTTCATTGGATATACATGAAAAGGAGCGTAAAGATAGGGATTTATCAGCTTCTAGAAATCTAGATTATTCTATTGAATTGCTTTTTTATTGATTGTCCTGAATAATTCTTTAGGCATTCGGCTTTTCAAGTGATTCGGGTTTTTTTTGTAAAAATGAATGGTGGGGATAATTGTGCTGGAGATGAGGGGTTCCAAAATTAGAAATTGATAAAAGTAGAATGATAAGGAGTAAGTAATGTTGGAGTAACTGGTTTAGTAAGGATAAAATATGTCAGGTGTGTAGGCGTGCGTGTATGACCAGTATGCTTAGTGAGAGTGTCATATTAAAATTCGAGTAACGTCTCGATCGCGTAAATGCGTGTTTACGTTACCATTTACGTCGTCGATAGTGACAATCGAGTGCCTCTATCTGCTCTCATGACCATTGACCACAGATAAGTAATGTCGTCTAACTTCGTTGTATAACCACCACTAATTGACTATGCAGTCGCTTCTAATGAACACAAAATACGAATGTCAATTTATTTTGGCCGGTTACTAATATACGCAACACTTCACACGGTGAATTAACGCGAAACGAATGAATGTATTATTAGATCTCACACTCGCAAGTTAACAATAGTCGATGTATTTAGAAATAACACTCACAAAATGTAGTTCTCACGTATTACGCTAGGTGGCGCTTTCCTTGCGCCACACAAATTTGCGTAAACGTTAACGCGCTCGATGCGTAAAAAAACTCGCACTAAGCACTCTGATGTATAAACGTGTGGCGTTCTGCAGTTTTTGTCCACCTCCATTGGAAAAAAGTGTAAATACTGTTACTTGTATAGTTATCTACCTATGTTTAAATGACAAATTTTAACTAAGTTTACCCACCTACACACTTACTTCCATTTTAACTTTAATTTCTTGAATTAAATTTTGCCAAAAACAAAATGTTATTTATGTAAGCCAGAGAGATGATCTGTACCTCAAGGCCTTCCTACTTCAGACGCCTTTCTGTAAATAAAATCGTGCGTATGTGAACCAGAGCCTGTAATTCTTGATGTCAAGATAAATAAAGATTTATGCTCACCTAACGAAAAACATTCAAATCGACAGTCAACAAATCATGCTAAGTAGTGCACAAATTAAGCTAATAAAAAGGTGTCTAAACATCTCAAAGACTTATAGTTGACCTCACAATAACATCAAAAGGATCTAACGTGTGAGTACACGTTACATTTGACACTGAAGTGTGAAATGATGTTAACGACCCACAAATTCATGGTCGAGAACACAAAATATATGGAAAAGGTACACTCAATACAAGAAATTAGCTTACAGTCTCAGATCAAATAAAAAACCAAGACATAGCGCTGCGAACAATAAAGTGAAGCCTGCGCAAAACTAAGCTCCGCTCTGACACGCTCAAACGCACACATTTACATCAAACTACAAGCACACTACAGCTTAGTTGAAAGCTCAAAAAATGCACACATATTTACGAAACCGGCATCACTGGCTTCTCTTGTTCGCAGCGCTCTGTGTCTTGGTTTTTTATTTGGTCTGAGCTGACAGTCATGAAAATAATGAGATAACGTTTTTAAGTTTGGATATGGGCGGAACTATTGTAAAATACCATAGGTGTATTGACGCTCCTGAAATTGCGGGTAGGCATCATCACAAGTACTATAATTAGGTCAGTTTGATTTCGAAATTCACTTTTAATGTAAATGAAATCGGAAGAGTCAAATCTTCATCAGACACCATTATCTTAGTCTCACTAATAAAATTAACCGACCAAGTGTGAGTCGGACTCGCGAAGGGTTCCGTACCATTGTATTAGGGGAACCTTTTTTTATTTATTTTTTGTTATGGCGGCAACCGAAATACACATTCTGTGTAAATGTCAACTAAAATAATTATTTGTTCCAAATAATTATATTCGCTCCAGGAAACATAAATTGTTTAATGTTCCATTTAGTAGCACTGTAGCTCGATCCACTTCGCCTGTACCACGTATGCTTACGAACCTCATCGCTCTCGTGGAGACCAACCCTGGATTGGACTTGTTTGCTGATGAATGGAAGACGATATTATTGGAATGTTTGTGGTTCTGCGAGAAGACCGAGTAAAAGGATTAGGTATTTAATTTGGTGTTAATGGTTTTAAATACTGTACTAAATAAATAAATAAATAATGAGATACAGCCCGCTGACAGACGAACGGACTGGGGAGGTTTGGTAGTAGGGTCCCACTACCTTTCGGGTACGGAACCTCGAAAAGACTAGCTGTTATCATTTTCACATTTTGGGAAAACTTTATTTAATAACGGTTATAATCATTCCGTTATCAGTGCACATTAGGAAGCAATTTCTCAAAAGCAAAATCTTGTTAGAAAATCATACCTCCAAATATCTTTCGGAAAGTAAGCCTTCTGATTTCGTATTTTGTATGTTGTAATTGGCCACGAGTGCCAGTGTCAAGGGCACTTAAGTTTCACACGTAAATTTTAAAAGTTAAGTACATTAAATGGATCCAGTTCATTAAAAATGTGAATTTTTATTTTTAGGAGCAGCACGTGGCTCGTAAGTTGCTTAAATTATAATTATCGAATGGATGTAAATTTGTGCCTCGTGTAGGAGCTCGTGGCTAAATAATAACAGCCGTTTGGATCAATGTTCAGGTCAATCCGCGCTTGCCTAGGCTGGTCTGTGGATGTGGATGTGGGTGACCACTCATTACATACCGATGTTCCTCCGTGCTTTGGCAAGCACGTTTAACCGTTAGTCCCGGCTGTCATTTGTAGATCTTTGACAGTCGTTACAGGTATGTCAGTGGGCCAAAAGTCTGACAACCAGTCTTACCAAGGGGTAACCATAAGGGGGTACCATACTGGGTTGTGTTGTGGGGGTCAGATAGGCAGTCGCTCCAAAATATTTGTATTCAGAAGCATCCGGCTAGACTGGAAGCCAACCCCGATGATCCAGGTTTTTTCTTAAAGCAAACAGGATGAGTAAAACCAAGAAACCCGAAATAGTAAAATGCATCTGTAAATTTAATAATTCGAGACACACAGTCCAATCACCTGACATTACCACACAAGTATTAATAACAACCACGTGTATATTAAATAACAATTTTTCCTTACCATGCCGACGTGTTGACGTAATACCCATACAATGCACTTAATAGGAAATGACATCATTCGTCGAGTAATTTAAATGGCGGCCATTACACAGTGTGATGACCTCTTGAGAAACACATGGGTATTTAGATATCTTACATAAATAGATAACAACAACAACAGCCCATAACGTCCACTGCTGGACATAAGCCTCTCCCATGATGGGAGGAATTTGCCGTAATCTCCACGCTTGGCAGGCGGATTGGAGATCGCAGTGATGAAAGACTAACAGAAAACGCTGCTGCCCATTCTCTGGTCTACGGAGGCGCAAGGTGTTCTGCCTCAGACATTAGTCCCCTTATACGACACCCGTGAGTGTAATGGGTTGGTTCTATTCTACTCTGCCGGATACCACACGGCTTACGATACGCTTAGATAGATAAATAAACCTTTAATTTAGTGCACACAAAAGACAGCACAGCACACAGAAGTATATAGCAGTGTGTGTAGTATATAGTGCGGTTTTACAATTGTTTTTTGTATGTTGAGGTTAAGGTGTATATCCAGATTACTGCCTCGTTGGACGAGCGGTCGCAAGCATAAGGTCCTGGGTTTAATTCCCAGGTCGAACCAAGTGATTTTGGTTTTTTTTTTAATTTCTCAGTAACAGCCACGGGAGTCTAGATTTGTGCCCGGTGTATGGCAATAGGTGCGCCCCTATTACATGGGACTTAAACATAACTGGCGAAATGTGGGTGTACTATTAGGTGCTCCTCTGTCTAACCCTTCGGGGTTTACAGGCGTGATGTTATGTTATGCAGATTGGTGATATATCTGGCGTTTTAGACGGTTTTTACGTATTTAGGGAGAAAGCAACAGGGTAGCCCGCGGAATTCTAATTTTATTAAGTTTTTTGTAATTTGCAGGTCAGTGTCGGGTTCTATGTTGATTAAAATATGATTCGCGAATGAAAAAAATAAAGGGGCTTTACAGAGTTATAATCTGTCTGAATGGCTTTCAAGCTATTTTAGAGTTACTTTTTTTAATCTACACCATATAATAATATTATAAAGAGGAAAGATTTGTATTTTTGTGTGTGTGTATGTTTGTTTGTAATGAATAAACTCAAAAACTACTGCGCCGATTTCAAAAATTCTTTCATTATTAGAAAGCTACATTCACCCTGAGTAACATAGGCTATATTTTATCCCCGTACTCCCACGGGAACGGGAACTACTATCAAAATAATTTTACTCTAATTCACGTTTCGGCCAAATCTGACATAATCTGTTTACTTTTAAAGCTTTTATTCATGACCTCTCGCATTGTGAACCGAGATAGCAAATACCTCTATATTATTTAACCATAAATACACCCATATAGCTTTACCAGCATCTTAATTATAGGTATGATGCTTCAAACAGGAAGGCATACAAATTGAAGCTGGCTAGTAATAATATTTTAATACTAAGGCTTCGACCAGGGTAACAACGGGTGACTGGAGTGGTAGCGGGCGCGATTTGATAGCCAAAGTGCTTAGCGAGTTGCTACATAACATAACATCACGCCTGTAATCCTCGAAGGGTGAGGCAGAGGTGTACCAGTACATCCATAATTCGCTAGTTATGTTTAAGTCCCATGTAATAGGGGGCGAGCCTATTCCCATCAACCGGACACCTATCCAGAGTCCGATGCTGCTACTGAGAGATGTCTGATGGAAAAACCCAATAACAATTTTCACGACCCGGGTATCGGACCCAGGACCTCATGCTCAGCAGTCGCCATTGCGACCACTAAAGAGACTGACCTCTGCAGTCTCTTTTTTATCATTAGGGTTGAGTTACTTTCTGAGTTTCATAGTTTACTTTGAATAAGACGACTTTAGTGCTTTAACCACCAAAGTGGTTGAGCACTAAAAATACGGGTCGTCAACTTGTATGAACTTAGACAGTGGTTTCATAATACATTCTGCACATCGCGTCGCTCCCGCTTCAGCGCCCGCGTACGCTCATCACCGTAACCAAGGCCTAGACGTGACTGCGTAACATCCTCCGACCGGTCACCGACAGCCGTCTAGCTGTTACGTATTGCGACTATTTATAGACTACCCATACGTATAGCACTGACTTTGTCTAGATATTACTTAGTGGTTTTTTCCGGTTGTAATAAAAGAAACTATTAATACACTGCGTTTGTCATGGTGCTGACTTTATCCTGTGTGTTTAAGTTATTGTTACATCATAAAATACTCTCCAAGCTTAAGAGAAATTTGCTATACGTATATTCATGCCAAAGGGGCTTGGGAGCTCGTGGCTAAATAATAATAGTCGGTCGGGTCGAGCTTCAGGTTAAACCGCGCTTGCCTAGGTTGGCCCTTGGATGAGTGATACCACCCATTACATACCGAGTTCCTTCCGTGCTTCGGAAAGCGCGTTAAGTCGTCGGTCCCGGCTGTCAATTGTAGATCTTCGATGTTTTCCTTCAATGAAGCAAGTGATAATTATCGACTATTGTAAGCCCTCCTATTCTACAAATAACCAAGATAAGCAAACCAATCCCACAAATCAATAAAAAAATTAAATTAATAATACTCTTATTACTCTATATTAAATTCTGAAACACGCCATGAAAATGGCGTCCACGATCCAATATCACTTGAAATGTATTAAATAAAACATTTACGACCATATTTATGGGTAGCGTCGTCACCGGGTATATTTGTTGTCGTAAACATTTCGCTGATAACTTGCAGAGAAGGCAAAGCAGTAGTTGTGGAATTAATTTTGTGTTATGAACGTAAAATATATTATAGTCTGTAGGTATAGGGCATAAATTGCAGTACATGACATGAAAGTTATTGCAGAAGTATCTGAATAATCCGCTCCTCAGTGGCATTAAACAATTTATTTTAAAGGAAAAAACGGAACTTATAGTCATCGTAAAAAAATATACGGCCGTTTATGCCGCAAATCTACACTAACATTACAAAGAGGAAAGATTTGCATTTTTGTATGTGTGTATGTATGTTTGTAATGAATAAACTCAAAAATGACTGCGCCGATTTCAAAAATTTTTTCACCATTAGTAAGCTACATTAACCCTGAGTAACATAGGCTATATTTTCCCCCGTACTTCCACGGGAACGGGAACTACGCGGGTGAAACCGCGTGACGTCCGTAAGTAACGTAAATACCGACACACTCAAGGAAAAAAAAAATTTGGTTAAATAGCCTTTCAATGGAATTAAATTAAAGTTCATCTAATTAAAGAAGATTGTATTGATGACTTTAATTATAACAATTCTGTAAAAACTTACGTGTTACGGTCACGAATCATATATATTTTGTTCAACATACAGTACTGACCTGCAAATTGCAAAAAAGTAAGAACATTTGAATAGGCTAGTTTCCACCATCAATAAATTGCAAATCTATTTAGTCCGTCAGTTAGAGTATTGGAAAATAATGGACACGTATTTTTTGTTTTTGTAAATCAATGAATATTGACCAAGATCAAACGCACCAAAACTCGGGAGTGGGGGCTCGTGACGTCACAACGCACTAAAAATTATAGCACGGCGCGGCGTGACGTATTTAGAAATTTTAAAAGCGTCGTATCTTCGTCAATTTTGGTTTACGTAAACAAAACAAAAAATACGTGTCAAATATTTTTTGATAATCTAACTGACGGACTAATTTGATTTTTTCAGGACACAAGCCTATTGCACGGGTTACCCTGGCGCTTCCCCCTTTATTTAAGCCAAAAAAAATCAGCCACGTTGCCAAATTGAGCTACTGAATTACAAACACAGTGGTGTTACGGTTCAAAATAAAATTAGATAGCAATTTTAACGATTTCCCTAACGATAACATTACAACCGGGCTCCATTTCATTTGCACGCTATTTAAAAACAATTTTATGTCACGATTTGACGGTATTACCAGTTTTATTACTGACTTTGAACTACTTCATTTTCTTTACTTGTATGTTAGAAGAATCGATTAATTTCATTGGGAATTGAAGACGTATACGGTATAGATACTTAATCTTCCGTTATCAAGTATCTATGTAGTATATCAACTATCTGGTGTCCACGACACAAGCCTCGTTGCTTAGTGTAGCACTATAGCGCTGTGTGTAATGTCCAACAACAACAACAACAGCCCATAACGTCCACTGCTGGACATAAGCCTCTCCCATGATGGGAGGAATTTTCCGTAATCTCCACGCTTGGCAGGCGGATTGGAGATCGCAGTGATGAAAGACTAACAGAAAACGCTGCTGCCCATTCTCTGGTCTACGGAGGCGCAAGGTGTTCTGCCTCAGACATTAGTCGCCTTATACGACACCCGTGAGTGTAATGGGTTCGTGTAATGTTCAGCGATATTTATTTTATCATCTGCCTAGACTTTTCCCTATTATGTTAAGATCGGCTTTCAGTCTAACCGGATGCAGCTACATACCAGTGTTTTATATGGAGCTACTCCCAATCTGACCTTATCATAACCAAAGAATAATTTATTTGCTTAAAATACAGGTCTCTGAGCATGAAGCTCCTTGATACCCAGAAACAGAAAATTGTTATTGGTTTTTTTTTTCTGTTGCATTAGGAACTTCCCGGTAGCTGCCCTTTTTTTTCGGATGGGTAATCATCAAATGACTTCTCCCGCTCTGGGCGGAGCAGGAGGGAGTGTCAGACTTTTACTGACTAGAACCCATCCATGTTCCTTCATCGCCCTTTGTGTTCCGGGGCCACGGTATCTCTTTCGAACAGTCCCGCAACCCCGGCCAGTAGCTGCCCGAAGTCAGGTTTTGTGCCCGATTGATGGTAATAGGGTCGCCCCCTATTTCATGGGACTTGAAACATAACTGGAAAAACGTAGGTGTACTATCAGGTACACCTCTGATTTATACTATGTTATCATAGATCTCTGCTAACTCCCCTACCAAAAACCGCAATAAATACGGCCCAGCAGCACAATTCCAGACGGCCCATTCTAATTTGCCAAACATTGCGAAACTGTCGTATCAATCGGCCGTGTTAGTGCAAAACCGGTTGTAGTTGAAACCGTTGAATAGAGAATTGATGCAGATATGGCAGAGAATTCGAGAAATTGTTATCATATAATAGGTGTAACAGAATAAGCGCAATATCTCTTTCGTGGTGAATCAGAACATCAAACTGAAATATTTTCCATCTAGAAAAGAGTTGGGCTCTTCATAGTCTTCATGCTAATTGCGTCAGCCAATGCTATATTTTGTATTAGAAAATATACAAGGTGTAAACAACAGACCCTTTACGAAGCCGCACCAAACATTCTGTAAATCAAACTAATTAAGTTAAATGTAACTAAAATGAATATGAATTTGAAACAATCAAGTCGAAAAATCACGGCTTACGGTAGGACTCAAAGTAATGCACTCAACGCATTGTGCTGGTGGATGTAAACGATACAGGAGTCATAGAGGTATTTAAAGAAAAGTTATAACTATAAACATTTAACTTTTTATTTAACTTTTTTTAAGGAAATAATAAACTTATTCTTTTTTTTATACTTTAATTAAATACAGATGTACATAATTTACAATTTACATTATTTACCGTGGGCCCGAACGCTCACAGCCTTTTCAAGGAAATTTCAAAACGCTTGGTTGACACTTCTCGTGACCCTAGAGCTGGCTTTTACCTTGGCCAAAGGCTTAGCGTTGCCATACAGCGTGGTAACGCCCGCCAGCCTCTTGGGGACATTACCAGTTGACAGTGTGTTTTTAGTTTAAGTTAGTTAGTTTAGTTTACTTATTCTTAACATAAACATCCTTCTACATATACGTTGACATATCTCACCAATTTCTATATTCTTAGACAAAAACACATAAATCATAGTGTGCTAGAACAGCTGGCTTATGATTCAGGCTTGCAGCATTGTTTGTACTTGAGAACGAAACTTGCTGTGATTTAGCTAAATAAACAATAACCAAGTTTAAACTAATAACAGTAGACTCGAATCAAAGCATGATTGTTTAGGAAACATTATATTGATGTATAAAGTTAGTTGTAGATTGTTCATCATCTGCATAGCCTTTTACCAACTATGTTGGGGTCGGCTTCGTCTAACTGAATGCAGTGGATTACCTGGAGCGACTGCCTATGTGACCTCCATAACCCAGTTAGTACTGGGTCTTACCCCTTGGTAAAACTGGTTGTCAGACTTTCAGGCCAATGACTACCAGTCAAAGATCTACAAATGATAGCCTGGACCAACGGCTTAACGTGCTCTCCGAGACACGGCGAAAACTTGTTTGTAATGGGTTGATTCCAGATAGTTGGCCGATTTTCCAGCTAATCAGATGGCTATCTAATTGTTTATCTTGTGTCTGGTTAGGACATATTACACTGTACTTAACGATACTGATGGCATCAATTGGGTATCTCCTGAGTAGGTTTGGAAATGGGATACGGGTTCGAATCCCGGTTGGAGCCAACGTTTGTGTGATGAGCATGGACATTTGTTTCCGAGTCATGGATGTTTATATGTATAATAAATATGTATTTACAAACAAAAAGTATCTATGTAGTATATCACCTGTCTGGTGTCCACGACACAAGCCTCGTTGCTTAGTGTAGCACTAGATGGCGCTGTGTGTTAATGTCCAGCGATATTTATTTATTTATTTAATTAATGCTGCTGTCTTTACCCCCTTGCAACAAGATGAGCTTGATAATAAGATATTCCAGAAGTTTATTAATTAGTGGCTTAAAGAGCCACGCCTATATGCCTTTATTCCAACTTAACGCATACCATGCTCCACCTCATAGCCTGGACTCTTAGCCCAAAAACATACATCCGCAGTGACCTTTGCGCTGCCCCCGACGACGCGGTGGAAGTGGCGAAATTCTGGGCTAACAAAATATAAAAAAATGTCGAGCCAGCGACACAAAGAAAACAAGACTGCAACTAAAATCATCACCTTGTCCTCGTCCTATGTTACTTGGGATTAGCGCAATACTTTTCCTTGAATTCTTACATACCCATCCAACTTTTCTTACGATTATCAAACCTAATAAATCTTACAGTTACCAAAACTTATAAATCTTACGATTACCAAACCTTATAAATCTTACGGTTACCAAACCTTATAAATCTTACGATTACCAAACCTTATAAATCTTACGATTACCTTACCTTATATATCTGACGATTACCTTATCTTTTATATCTTACGATTATCAAACCGTATAAATCTTACAATTACCATTCCTGATACTTCTAAATCACACACAGCAAACAAACAACCAATAAAAAAGCACAAACTTAACGTTGATAGTTAAATAACTGAAGAAGATCCTACACCACACTTCCAAGTACAACAGCTGCCATTTAAAGTCACAACAGGCTAAAACTACAACATAACAGCAACAAAATTCTGCGAAAACATATATCCGATACTGCAAACAAGAATTCCTAGAAGCAATTCCATTAGTGTTGTTGAAGTAGGTCACAAACTCCATGGTATCACCTCATGGGAACTGAGAAGCCATGGCAACTACAAAACATAGGGTGAAGTTATGCTTGCGTAATGACTATATGACTATGGAATAATTATTGTGAGTTCAAACGGTGAGGGTTATGCAAGAAGAGGTGTGGTGTGTGTGGTAGCGGGGATGGTGTTGCTAGAAATACTGTGGCACTTCTGGATAATATAACAGTACATCACGCCTGAAATCATCGAAGTGTTAGGCAGAGGTGTAGGTACCTATTAGCACACCCACATTTCGCTAGTAAAGTTTATGTCCCGGAGACGAGCCTATTACTATCAACTAGGTGCAAATCCATACTCCGTGACTGCTACTGAGAAACTCATGATGGAAAAACCCAATGACACTTTGCTCGACCTGGGAACCGAACCCAGGACCTTATGTTCAGCAGTCGCGCTTTCAACCACTCGACCAACGAGGCAGGACTCGAAAACTACTTTAACAAATGTAGGGCGATTAGCCCGACTTCGATAAGTTCGTAAAACCCGGCGCTGTTTCATTATTATTAGCGCTAATTATTTAAAATAGTGTCAAGACTAAAATAATTACAAGTCCTGTGCAATAATCGTAATCATCATATTCACCCTCTACCGAGTATAGCCTTTCTTAGCTTGTACTAGTCTCGAAATTCTTCTTCCGTTCTCATTTAGGATTTACCCGTGATGGCAACAATATCTTCTGCCAATCTCTCCGCGGAACGCTCAAAAAATTTCTAATAAGGCCCAACTCAAGATAATTATGATAAGCAGCCTTAACAAAGTAGAAAAGTAACCCGTTAAAGAAAAAATGATTATTCTAGAATTCTAGATCTAGAGCAATTACCACCCAGCTGTTTCCGCTGGCACTGCAACCCCAGTTCGTGTGGGTAAACCGGTCGGTGAGGAAACTACAGTACACCACGTGGGTCGCACTCAACTGCTGTCGTTGTCAGCGCACTGCAACTTAGCTGAACCATTACAATCATTTCTAATGTTGCAGATTAGGTGAGGGCATTTCCTGGCCTCTAAAGGAAACTTGTTAAATTTTTTGGAATTGTTGTTATTGTATTTGTTTGATATTTTTAACTTTTAAAAAGGTTGTCTTGGAATTACAAAAGTTAATAGAATAGTTGCTTTTATTTTTAAGAATAAGTTGTGGCAATGATAAAGTTAACAATAAATAGAATTGCGATGATTTTGTGGTCAGAAATCTCAATATTACCACATGCATTGATTTATCAATATTTGGAGTGGAGAAGGTTGTTGGCGAGTTGTGGGAAAACTTTTCTGAACGTTTGTCATAAAATTTTACTAGAAAAAAGATTCATGTTCAACAATGCATACATATTCCTATCAAGCATACCAAAACATAAAAAGATAATATAATAAATATAAACAAACAAAGCATTTAAAAAAATCTTCATAAGCTATTCTAGCACAAGAGCAAATAATAGATTTCAATGCGTTACAAATATTAAGCTACACAAAGGGTTCGAACAAAGAAGAAGCCAACGGAAAGTAAAGAATAAAAATGTGAGTCACAAAGCAAGCGAACCAAGGAACTCATAGGGGTACAGAATGAAAAATAAAATATAAAATCCTAGCCTCCACATTGGTAGACGGGAAGCTTAAATTTTGTTGTCCAATATTGGTTTGAAGAAGTTACACAATGTAAGTACTCTCGGACGAAGATTTTCTGTAATTCTTTTAGCTTTTGTTTCGTTTGTTTTTCGATTTATGGAACTACTTACGGATCTTACGTCTACTATATTATTTGTTTGAGATTTAGTTGTGACTGTTATATGATGGGTTTTCATTTTAGATTTTTGGACTTTCAAATCTTCTGTCTTTTTTGCTTGGATGTTTGCAATACTTCCTCTCATATTAACAAGAACTGTCAGTTCATTGGACGTAGATTACTTCATATAAACTAAGCTTATCACAGTCTACTGCTGGACATAGACCTATCTGAAACTGAGCCACATCATTCAATTCCAGTAGCGGACCGTTGAAACACCACGGGCTGATACACATCAGTCAGGAATAAACAAGAAGGGATTAAATTGGATGGTGAGATGGATGGCCTGTGTGAAGAATGATATGGCAAGAAAGGAGGTGTTTGATGAGTTTACAAGTAATAGAGAAGTATGGAAGAAGAAGACACGCTGCGCCGAACACAAATTAATTGAGATAAGGGGAAGAGATTGATGATGACGCTTACGATAACACTTCTTTGAAACAGGGTTCATCGTACTCAACATTATGAATAACTTTAACTAAGGCTCCAACCCTGAAACCGCGAAAATAAAATCAACTGTTTCTAACATACACAATTCTTCTTTACTCACTGCAACTCCATTCAATTGTACGTAAGTTTCACCAGTCCAATTGGAAGCAACTCGGTTGTGCAATCTTTGCCCGGACGTAAACAAAACTAGAAATTGTAGTTTATGTTCGCAAGTTTTTGTTCTGAAACCTGTACTAGTACCAGATTTATATCTGAGCGGGAATCGAGTGGGGAAAGTATTGAGTGAGATCTTAATGAAACTGAGTCTGGGTTTTAGAGATTTTTCTTAGGATTTGGAGCTGTTTTATTAGAAGGAGCTTTGCAAATAGTAGTTTCCTGGTCGGAGAAGCTCGTGGCTAAATGATAATAGCCGCTCGGGTCGCTATTCAGGTTAGCACACGCTTGCCTAGGTTGACCCGTGAATAAGTGGACACCTATTACATACCGAGTTTCTCCGTGCCTCGGAAAGCACGCTAAGCCGTTGGTCCCGGCTGTCGTCTGTAGATCTTTGTCGTGACAGGTAGTCAGTGACCCGAAAGTCTGACAACCAGTTTTAGCAAGGGGTATCGTATTACTTGGTACTAATTCGGTTGTGGAGGTCAGATAGGCAGTCGCTCCGTGTAAAACACTGGTATTCAGCTGCATCCGGTTAGACTGGAAGCCGACCCCAAAGTAGTTGTGAAAAGGAGGACTTTCCTGTTTAATCTCCTTGTCAATAATAATGATGTCATTATAGAAGGTACACCAAGAAATTCTGATTTGTGAGAATTCCCGAAGCAGTCTTACTTAGTTTCTGCAGTGAGTAACGTAAAAGTTGAGAACTTGTCAAACTCTAGTTAGGCATTACGGTACTCAAATAAGATTTCGCAACTTCTAGTGTATCCGAGTGTGTCAATATCCGGCAGTAGAGGTGTACCTTTTGCTGGCCTGCTTATCAAAATTGAACTGATGACTCATGCAATTGATTATGAAATCATCTAGACTACACTGGCCTGCAAAACTAAGTATCACATTTTTAAAATTGCAATAACTTTTTAAGTACACAAGATATACTTTCGAAACAAAAAGAGTTTAATTTTGTACATAAAAACTAATAAAGATGATAAAAATAGCTGTAAAATGTTTTTTTTTTTAAATCTCTAACTTCTGTAGTTTAGAAAAAAAATACATTTTAAAAGTGTAGTACTTATTTTTGCAGGCCAGTGTATATACCGTTATCAATTTATGGATTTTATGGTGTATTTAAACATACTTTGGTGATATCAGACTACGACAAATTTTCCTTTTTTTTGTTTTAATTTTTCTTTTAAGTTTTAATTTTTCACACACGCACGCACGTTTTGATAAAATTAAGAAATCTTGTCGTAAAATCGTTAATACCTACATAAATTTCTTTAACATGAAGCTTCAAAGATTATTACTTTTTAGTAATAATCCTTGAAGCTTAATGTACAAACACAACAAATCAATTTTAAACGCACAAAATTAAACTCACGACTAAATACTAATAATTTCTCAATTAATATTTCGCCACAAGATATGTAGATACATAGAGCAACTCCCACGTAGACACGGAACAGCGATACATAGATATGAACATACGTAGTACATACATACCTACACGCATCGTCCAATTGAGCTCAGTGCAATGTTCTCTGGTCACGAGCGGGGTCAAGAATCTCATAGAATAAAGTAATAACAGATGCGCCAAGTGGGTTATTATATTGTGGCGTTCGATTTGATGACTCTGTGAGGATAATAGTCTTTGGTTATTGGAGTGGATAAGATTGCAGTGAGTATGATATTTATTTTAATGGTTGGGAAATGTTGTTTTGTTAGTAACTGATAATGTTGTGGTCTTTGTGGTGGGTATTTTTATTGTTAATCTTAAATGTCAGGTCACGGGCTTCTCAATCGCAATCCGTTGGCTTGGTATGGGCATGTGATGCGGAGGAATGAGGCACATGTCGTGAAGAAAGTTTTGAGTATGAACGTACTTTAAGAGAAAATCAAAGAAACGATGGATGGACTGTGTGAAGGATGATATGGCTAGAAAGGAGGAGACTGCTGAAATTACGAGTAATAAAGAAGTATGGAAGATGAAGACATGCTGCGTCAACTCCAAATAAATAAGCATGGGGCAAGAGAATGTTTTTTTACAAAAAAAATACCTGTCAATTATGTTAAAATACTGGATCCATGTTCTACGATGACGTAACAACGTACGTGACTAAAAATATCACAACTGCATCTACAAACACTATTCAATGTTTCACAGCCCCACATTATTCCCCTTTATCGCGGTACCGTACTAATATCAGAATACCGTTGCGTTCACGACTCGTTCGAATGGCCTTGCCCTATCACTATAATGTTGAGGTAGGACCGATAACGTCTCGTTCATTCGTTCGTTCAATAGGTAGCGTAGCATAGTTCTGGAGTGAAGTCATTGCTTGAAGATTGTGCAATCTTTTGTCTTAAGTATATAGCTAGTAAGTAGAGATATTTTTGAAGGACCTCGTCGTACGGAACAGTAAACATACGCCGTTTAAGAGATATCTTGGGATGACACTTACCTACGGGATGACGTTTCTAACAGCGTCGAAATATCAGGAGCTCAAAATTAAAAATAATTACGGAGGATATCCCGTAGTGACATTTTAAGTTTAGTTACAAACCGTGAAAGCTTAAAACAGTATCTAGAGATGAAATTCTTCAATAAAAAAAATAAGTTTAAGACGAAGGAGTAAATTAATACCCACATTGCCATTTTTAATGTCAAACTAAAATTAAACCAGTAGCTAAATTGAAATGGGTGAAACCCAAAAGGAGGGCAATTGTTCATTGTTATGCAGATTAACACAGAAAAATACTGTACAGTAACAACTCAAATAGAATCTACCATCAATCACTTTTCTTCAAGATTTGCAATTTAATTATATTTTCTGACAATTACCATGCCCTTCTTATTATACGAGTATCTGACCCCGATTTTTTAGTTTTTATGAATTCAAATTTTAATATTTATTTTTTATGGTCAACTCTAAATAAAATCCCGTAATGTTTGTGTACGTACATTATGAGCGCCCGTTCAATATTTTTGTGTTCTAAAAACATTCATAGTAACACGACTATTTTCCTTTTAAAATTAGTAGAAAGGAATTGTAGGGAGGGAGGCCTTTGCCAAGGAGTTGGGCAGAATTTTAATACGATGCTATAATAGGCTAGTTCCCACCATCAATAAATTGCAAATCGATTTAGTTCGTCAGATATAGTATTGGAAAATAATGGACACGTATTGTTTGTTTTTGTAAATCAATGAATATTGACAAATATAAAACGTATCAAAACTCGGGAGTCAGAAATCACTAAAATGATACCACGGCGTGACGTATTGTGAATTAAAGCGTCGTGACTTCGTCAATTTTGGTTTACGTAACAAAAGAAAAAATACGGGTCAATTTTTTTTGATAATTTAACTGACGGACAAATGTTTTTTTTCGGCTATAGGCATAATACAAACCGTCCCCTCCACCACATGATAACGTTAGTCTATGGTTACTATAGCACTCACGCTCTACCGTCCGATGCCCTTGCCCTATCAGTGCGCTGTTGAGGCAGGCCCGGCGATTTAAATTTAATATTGTGGGCTGATGTCTTGTTGTTGGTTTCGGATTTGAGAATAGTAATAGATCAAGTTAACTATACAGGGTGGTTCAAATTGTAACTTTGCATGGGTCCAGTGATATATATATTTATATTTTTACACGGCTTTTTCACATTCTTTAACGTTAACTAGAGGCATTTTTTAATCTCATTAAAAATGAGCCCTGTAAAAATAAAGATCCTTTTGTTTAAAAGCGGTTCCAATTCATTTTTAATATTATTCGAAAACTATAGAGAATCGTGGAACCTAATATGGGGTGTATTTTCGGATACCCCTGGGTGTAATCAATTTTTTATGACGTCACTATTTGGACCACCCAGTATACAAAATCACCTATGCTAGTACTTACTCCAAAATATTTGTTCTGCAAAGTTATAGTATCGTAAATATCAGGAACAAAAATTGTCAAGCTAATATGTCTACTGTTTATTCATTCGACTTTCAGTTTTATCCACGAAAGTACCGATACTGATGAATAATGCATTTTGTATCATTGGGTAGTTAATTTACTTTGCAAATGAATAAAATTATCATAATGAAGTCGATTATTAATGATTTTAATAAATCATTAAATTTTACTCTATTATGAAGACGATAATATTTTCGAAATTTTGTTTACCATCGTTTTAATTATGTAGATCAAAATATTATTGCAAATATCAGTGTGGCAGGCGCGAAGGCACCTAAGAACCCGATTCCTATCAGCTTCCCTTCGGGAATAACCACTCTACGTAGTGTATGTGTAGTTATTTCTTCACAAAACTGTCTCAGAAGCGAATCTGCATGGTCCTTACATGATCTGATCAATACAATGTCTGGACTTCTAGAGTTTGAAAAAAGACCTCTAAGTTTGTTTCAGTGTTTTTTGTAGAAGCTATTTACCTCATCTTAGTTTACAAGACCACAGTGCACCAGCTTACAATATAAATATAATTTTGTTGATTTAACACAGACTGGCTTTTGACAACATTTTTTCGGCCTATTTGAAGAACAAAATAGTTAACTAAAATTACTTGTAGTTCCAGAGTGGACTTTCAGGTCAAGTTAGTTATTTTCCTGCTAGAAAATGTTAGTAGGATCGGACCTGGGATAGTACCGATACGCGGAGAGTTACTAGGCACACATAACAAGCAGGAACATAGCTGCCTCATTATGGGCGAGTGGCTCGAGAGCCCTCTAGCAACGCTGCTAATAGGAGCCCGGGCTATTCTGCAATGTTTGACCCATAAAATATAAAATTTACTCTTATTTTAAAGCTAACCGCTGCGATTTTGCGGTTTTTACCCTTCGGAAAATCCTCGTTTAACCTTAACTAAACGAAGATATTTTTTACATAAATGAAATAGATTTGAAACATGTTTTTACGTGAATGTTCTTAGTAAAAATATTATAATTTCAATTTCAAATTTCAAAGCAAAAAATAAATTCAAACAACCTAATAAATATAAATCGAACCACAGTACACATACTCGTAATAATATCAAAAAATATTTTCAACTTTATTCAGTGTATTTTCCATTGACAATAATCTGGGATTGATCAGCTGAATATAGCGGTTTAGGTTTATTTTAAAATGTTTTTTCTCAACAAAATTGATTGGCAAATAATATCATATCGGGCGGTTACGTTCAAGTCATTGAGACCAATTTTGCTGTAGCGATGCGATTGCGAACTAAAAACGAGAACTACAAAAAAAAAAACAACTGTTTCATACATTTTGACCGTGTAGGTATTGCACTTATGTAGGAAACAGATTTTTTTTTTCATAACCGTTAAAAAAAATATGTGTGGGTTTAGAATGAAAGGAAAAACTAAAAAAAAAGTATTAGCCCGCCCAGGACAGAACACAAAAATAAAACGATTAAATTGTAATTAAAAAAAAAAGTAAATTTAAAGAGAAAATAAAAACGAAATTGGTCGGAATTGGTTGGTTGGTTGGTTGGATGGTTTGTTTGGGTTGGTTGGTAAGAATTGGTCGAATAGGTTGGTTGGTGGTGGAATTGGTTGGATAGTTGGAATGATGTACTGAATACGTGGTTATCGTTTTATGTATGTATTTAATTAAATTTTTACAAAAATATTTCCTCCAAGAAAAAAGTTACAGAATACAGAAATAGAATTCTACAAAGAATAAGGTTGCCTCAACATCAGTTTGCATATCATTACGCCAGCGATAGCTTCCCCTTTCTTTCTGGAACAATACTTTCCAGCAAGAAAACCTTTGTTCATCATGACTTTGTTTCACTTTGTCGGTTAATTTAATAATTTAAAGTAAGAAACGTTTGTGCAACGTGATTTATCTTCGCCATAAATTAACCTGGAAGAGTTGAATGGTTAAGTTTTCTGTAATTACTGTGTGTTTAGAGCATTGCTGGTTGAAAGTCCTCAAATATGTTACACGACACAATATAAAATTATGCCTTTTATCCCCGAAGGGTTAGGCAGAAGTGTACCTAATGGTACACCCACATATCGCTAGTTATGTTTAAGTCCCATGTGGCCATGTCATGTGTGTCCTATTTCCACCAATCGGGCACAAATCCAAACTCCGTGGCTGCTACTGAGAAATTCCAGAAGGAAAAACCCAAAAACACTTTGCCCGACCCGACCGATCATGCTCAGCAGTCGCGCTTGCGAACACTAGACCAAATACGTACAAATGTTATAAAAATTTACGACACAATTTTCCAAACGATTTCAGAATGAACCTCTTAGTTGTTCTTAGCTTTTTTGACAGTTCCTGCAACATATAAGCCCTTAGGTTATTCTATTCAAGATTCAACTAATTTTACACTCTAATCCACATACCAACAAATAATTACCCACTACTTTCTCAACTTTCTGCTGATTACTTCTACAGCACAATAATCCTTTTTTTCAACACAATAGAGTCGAAAATTCCTCAGCAGACATAGCAGATGATAACATGACGCCGCTACGGCATATTAAATCGTTTTTTCAAAAGCATAGAGTTGAAAATGGCTCAGCAGGTGTTGCAGACGACATCGTGATGTAGTCTGACCTGTGACCGAGTCGTGATCTTCCATAGTTGTCCGTATTCCTCGTTGGTCGAATGTCCGGCATGTAATGTGATTTACTAGAACTTTGGTAAGGGGACGTACTTGGTTATGCGGTAAATGCCATGGTTACGGTTTCTATAATGAAGTTACGGTTTTTTTGTCGTTATGGAGGAGGATAAGCGGTTAACTGCATCATGGCTGTAATCCCTTAAAGGCTAGGCAGATGTTCCTAACCGTAGTATGTCTTCATCTCGTTTCAATTAAAGGAAAAAAATTTACGACGAGATTTAAGAAATCGATGCTGTTAAACGTTGTTTATTTTTACGTTGACGACTCTCTCATTTTGACATGTTGATAAACGGTATCACTTTTCTCGGAAAGATAAGAATCTACATGAGAATGCCATTTATATATTTTTGGACAATTTAGCGTTACAAGGAACTCTTATCAAGACAATCTTACATCACTTAATGAGGTATTTACTTTATTAGGTAAGTTAAAATCAGGTCACTGACTTTACCACCTACTCGTAATCGAAAGACTGTATCACCTGAAGCTTGTTGAAGGTGGAATAAGTCAGAAAAAACGCCTTACGAGCCCGAAAGGCACTTAATCTCCTCGTCATTGCGATATTTTTTTTTTGTTCTAGAACATACCTGGGATCCTTCGTTACATTGATTTCTACAATTTTTTTGATGGGAAATCATCAAATGACTTCTCCCGCTCTGGGCGGAGCAGGAGGTAGTATCAGACTTTTACTGACTCCCATCCATGTTCCTTCATCGCCCTTTGTGTTCCGGGGCCACGGTATCTCTTTCGAACAGTCCCGCAACCCCGGCAGGCATCGGCCCTTCCTTTTTGCTGACTCTCTTTCAGCCGCGCGTGGAACACGGACGCGCCGTCGACACGGCCTGTTGTCATGAGACGGACGGACGGCGAGCTATCTCATAGCCCACCGTCCACAGGCCCGCGCTTACGGTGGCCGGGGGCCACGTGGTGGCCCCCGACGCCCGGGGCGCCTCCCGCGGCGGCCGGGACGCTGTGAGGTTCTCTTCCTCTCACGATCCGCCACCTCCTTCTCTAGCATTACTGCTTCGCAGAAGGAGGTGAAGGCGTCCCATTCCGTCTCTTCAAGATTACATGGAGTGACTGACTATAATAACTTGTCAATACACATTATTATATATTAAAATGATCGTTAACCCTTCACTAAAGTTATAAACCGATAGTTTACAACTGTTATATGCAGTAAAACTAGTTATTTGAGTTTAGTTTAGCAACAGTAGCAGTTTTTTTTAATTATTGGAAATATTAATGTTTTTAAATTATTGGAAATATTAATGTTATTTCAACATCTTAGAAGTGTCATTTGGTTATGTCCGTTCGACATAATATTGTGAAGGTATATTTCACCGGTAAAATTTTAGGAAAAAAAACATGAGAAAACCGATGTATTCTAGAATAAAAAAAATTCGAAGGCATGTGACATCTATCAACACGCACAACCCGCGTGGTGGATTAGGTACAGCCCACTCTTCCCCGAATACTGAAACGTCACTCAAAATTTATAATAAGGGCTGCTTAACATTAGAACAGCTCCTAAACTTTCAATTTCGTATGGCCAAACGTCACTTTTGAGTATCTGTTAAATATAAGTGCTACTTAAATTTTGAGTGACGTTTCAGTATTCGGGGTCCCTCTTTTAGAGGGAAGGGCCTGTGTCCCAGCAGTGGGAATAGACTGTTTAAATAGACAGCCCGACTTTAGAAAAAGGGTGCCAGTTCTGTTGCTACCACCAATTTGCTTATAAATCTTTGACTTACGCATAAAAACAAACGTTGAAATACACTCCTTGCATTATAAATATTCTTGCTCGGCTCAGGAAAAAAAAAACTCTTTTTACCAACCAAGAAAAAATGCACCTCGCACCTAATCCGGTCCTGTCATCTTTTAAATTAATTTTCCATCTCGCTTCAAATCAAATGAAAATGAACTTTAACTTTCCACTCTAGGGTTGTTTATCCCCAAACACCTTCCACAGTAGGTGTGCACGTTTTCTTCATGTAAATGCCTATTTATTTTTATGTGTTGTCATAAAATGGGACCGCCAGCGCGAAGCTGTTTGTATAAAAACACGTTTAACATGCATTATAGTAAATGCCTAAGTTTCTTTGGCGGGTAAAGCTTGGAAAATACAGAGACTGTTTTTTTGTAACACTCTTGTTGGTGTCGGTATATACGACAGTATTTGAATGACAGCAAATTCAGCATTTTTGGCTTACATCTGGTTCATGCCGATCGGTAAACTCCAAACGGCATCTATGGTAGATGCCGTTTGGAGTTTGTTTTGCCGTTGAATTTTGTTCGGGTCGGCTCGAGGTAGCGTATTTGGAATCTATACCTTCACACAACGCTCATGATGTCAGAGACCTCGAGAAATCGAGAATTAATCAATTAAAACGTACCTTTGCCTAACATTTGTGACGTCACTGGCCGGGTTGACATCGGGTATACTTTCAGAAAAAGGATTTCGCGCGTAGGCATTTTAAAACATACCCGACCGGTTGTTTATATCAAGAGAAATTGGATGCAATTGGGACTTTAGGGCCCGGCCACCGTAGGCGCGGGCCTGTGGACGGTGGGCTATGGGCTAGCTCGCCGTCCGTCCGTCTCATGACGACAGGCCGTGTCGACGGCGCGTTCGTGTTCCACGCGCGCCTCAAAGAGAGTCAGCAAAAAGGAAGGGGTCCGCAAGGACCGATGCCTGCCGGGGTTGCGGGACTATTCGAAAGAGATACCGTGGCCCCGGAACACAAAGGGCGATGAAGGAACATGGATGGGTTTTAGTCAGTAAAAGTCTGACACTCCCTCCTGCTCCGCCCAGAGCGGGAGAAGTCATTTGATGATTTCCCATCCGAAAAAAAAAAAAAAAAAAAAAAAAAAAAGGGCACCCCGACTCGGACAGGTTAGGTTAGAAGGGGATGGCGGGGTCGTGTGAGCGAGCGAAGCGAGCGAATAGACCCCGCCATCCCCTTCGTGGTTATTTTTTTATAAACCACACAGAAGTAGGAGCCCCGCGAAGCGGGGCTCCGTCGACCTAACCCACCATCAACCATGCACAGAAAAAAAAACCATGCACAGAATAAATAAGTTTATTCTTATTATACTAAACATTGCGCACCCATCGACATCGACAGCCAGAAAGCTAATAAGTAGGTAACTATTAGAATTAAAAACAAGTTTCAGACAGTGAAACGGGTATACATTACAGTATAGCAAAATGGAGTATCCTACATGAAAGTATACACCAGAAAAATGTTGCGGTCGGGTATATTTTGAAATCCCTAGCACGAACGTATATATTTTTATTGTATACCCGAACTCAACACTATAGAGCGTTGGCTGAAGGTATAGATTCCAAATACGCCTCGAGGTATGCTGAACGGTTTATTCCCGAAAGTCTTCAGTTTCTGCCACCCAACTGTATCGAAATAAGTTTTGTCTTCCGGGAGAATATTGTGGAAGACTATTTTTTTTTTCGAATGCTTTTGTTTATGCGAAGGAGTTTTTATTTCTTTGACTGCATTTTTAAAAGAAAATTCCTTTTTTGCGAGGTTTCTTTTTTATTTTGATAATAAACCATAATCTTTATAAGTCTCTATTTTTGTTACAGGTAAATACAAACTTTTTCCGTACTTGCTGACTGTCAACTTTTTACATCAGTGCCAGGTAGATATTAAATTTACTAATACATCACTAAAAAATATTCTGAGAAAGTAAAATTTGAGCATAGAGCTGTACCATAATGAATTTGTCTGAAGCCAGTGGTAACGCCGTTGAAGTTGCAGAGTTCTGGTTGAACCTCATTTAAAGGAAACTTTGACAGCACGGAAAAGATTTTTAAACATTAATGAAATATTTTTCTGCCATTTTCTTCATATATCATAACTTACCGATAAAAAAACTAAAACTTACCATAGATAACTTCCTTCTCTCTCAAAATTATGTAGATACTGAAAATATATTAAAAAGTATAAAATAAAAGCCACTCAGCCATTCATAAACGCAAACAAATACACACAAACTCACACACGTACACATACACACACACGCATACACACCTACACCACACTCACACGCTCACTCACACAATATGTTCTTACACACACGCACGCCAGTAATAAACAAATTAATAATTTGTAATACTTACATTTGCACTTGCACCGCACCGCACTTGTAATGGCAGCTCGTTGACGGTGGTGACGGAAGTAACTGGTGTTTATAGCACAGGAGTCCTCCTAGTTTAAGCCCAGTTGCACTTGTCTTGTATCTTACCACTAGGTTAGACCAATCATGGTACAATAATTGTAAAAAAGTTTAAGTCTTAAATAAATAATCATAGTTTATTGCTATTGTTTATTATTCTGTTATACGCTGAAATGTGCTCCTAAATACGTCTATAACAAAGCGGTAACAATATAGTAGGTCTATAGGACTCTTAGACCAGTTACAGTCTACATGCGTGTACATGCGTATATACCAGCGTGTCCGCTCGAACCAGTGAGTTCAGTCAGTAGCAATATATCAGTATCTCTCGCGGCTCGCGCTTATACGAGCGTCAACGCTCGTACTAGTAGCGCGTGTGGAGAAAGGCGCATGCATACGCGCCTACGCGCGCTTCCAAAACGAAAGTATTCGCTGCAAAAATACGCTAATCTGTAATCTGGTATCACCTATTCTTACAACATACAAATAAAGATCAAGATGAATGTCCAGAATCACGACCCCAAATTGTCAAATCCGTCCATTCCAGCTATTTTTGATCCACATAAACCAATCTATCTTCCTGGTGAGATTCTAAAAATTTTATTCACTACAGTTTCTCCGATATATCCACGAAAGCGCTCACTTAGCTACGGAATCTTGTTAGTCCGTATTTTACGAGCTCGCATCAAAAAGTCGGCGTTATGGATAAATTAGGAACGCTTCGGAGAAAATGGCCGAGTTCATTAATCATTGGTGTTATTGTGCGAACGTTGGTTGTGCGATGTTGAAACGTTATTGTGTTGTAAGATTAGTGTTTTGATATTGTTAAGATAGGCTTAACGATTTTCCAAATTAATGTATTTGTGGATTAGTGAAGTCATCTTTTAGTTTAGGCACGAGATACACAAAAACTTCGAGAAAGAGGTCAATCGTCGAATCAGACTCGGCTGGGCAGCGTTAGGGAAGTTGCGCGGTATCTTCTCGTCCAACTTACCACAGTGTCTCAAGACGAAAGTCTATGACCAGTGTGTGTTGCCAGTGATTACATACGGGACCGAAACGTGGTCGCTCACAATGGACCTCATCAGAAGGCTTAAAGTCACCCAAAGGCCAATGGAGAGGGCTATGCTCGGAGTTTCCTTGCGTGATCGAATCAGAAATGAAGACATCCGCAAGAGAACCAGGGTCACCGACGTAGCCCGAAGAATTGCCAAACTTAAGTGGCAGTGGGCAGGGCACATTGCTCGCAGAACGGATGGCCGATAGGGCCGATAGTTATTACGGATCATGAGATATAGCCCGCTGACAGACAGACGGACGGACGGACAGCGGAGGCTTAGTAATAGGGTCCCGTTGGTTACCTCTCGGTTACGGAACCCTAATAATTGAAACATTAGCATGATCAGCTTTTAACGTTCCCACTAGTAGGCCACCGGCCTCCTCTCTGAAAGGGAGCAGATAGTAATTGCACTACGTGGTATGGGTGTAATGCTCCACAGAAAGAGATGGAAAACGTTTCGCCTGGGTTTAATTGACGTCTAAACTTTGCCACACATACCAATTCTCTATACTCGTACATCGGTCGTATTGTTCTTAAATTGCGCAAGAGTCGACGTTGCGACACAATTGTATGACAACTCCATTGCAGCGACGTGTGCTGACATGGGTGATTAATTACTTTACTTTACTTGCTATGCGGGTTCAGCTTACTTACCCGTAATGAGTTTAAATGGTTAGGTAATTGTGTAGTGTTAGAAGGTTATGATTGATTATCATCGCAGGTCATAAATAGGGTAATCAATTAATTGCCAAATTCGATTTTTAGTTGCTTTGAAATCAATAAATAGTTGAGTCATTGAGTTGAATAAACAGTGACGTCACAGTTGGCTATTGCCATACAAAATCTATGACAGAACCGCGTTTTGACAGCTTTTAAAAAGTATCTCAATTGATTGGTGTGTCATCTACCCTATTCTGCCCCTTGTGGAATAAATTAGTACCTGTTCCAGGCCACTGCGAGTTGAATGCTAAGCATAGGTCACATCAAATATAGGTTAGTTTAGCGAAATAAGTTTCTGGTCCGTAAGTAGTGTAGTTTGATGTTTTACGTAATTTTTACCCCAAAAAATTAAGTCGTTTCCCAGCAATAATTTTTGCTTCGAGTTACTTAGTTTGGTTTACAGAATACTTGGTTAACGGCTTCGTGAAGGGTCTGTTTACACCTTGTATGCTTGTAAACAGAAAAGAGGATCTATCCATGCTCTTGACAAAATCCCTTTCTCCTTTACGGACATAACTCCATAAACCATCCCTAATGCCTGTCATTTCTCCATAATAAACACATGATGTTAAACTTTTCCCATTACACTACTAACGTACCTACTACCTGTATTTACCAAGTTATTTAGACCAGAGATGAAAAGGTAGACTTTTAAGAGGTAATTAGAATGGTTTATTTTCTTCCTGGCATACAAATATCAACTATTTTTGTAAAATTATTGTCTGTAATTAAGAAAGGTTAGATAAATGTTCTTATTTTTTTTTTGCTTGCTTGCTTATCTTTGGATGTCAAACGTGGGCTATAACAGATCAGCAGCCTAGCCAAGTTACAAACGTTTCGTATCGATTCTCTTTCTACAATCGTAAACGCCTCGGCGTAAGCGATTGTAGAAAGCGCTAAATTGGTAGCCAAGTTGACACGACTGCGTCGACCGCTCGTTCTCTAAAGTCTCTAAAAAAAACGTACACTTTAGTCTATGGTGAGCGTTCCTACCAAAGAGCGATAGCAATCAACATTGTAGAAACGATAACATTCTATTCTATCATTGTGAACGATGTAAACTTATCTACGAATTTCTTTCTTATTCGTTTCTGTTGATCACGTGATTTAACGTTGAGATGATGTCATTCCCATACATTTGATTCGTTTTCTACTAACGTTAACGATTGTAGATTGTCAACTTGGCTAAGCCTGCAGCTATCGAACGAAGTGTAATAGGGATAAGAAGAAGTGACAGAGAGAGAAATTGGAAACAATAAAACCTAGACAAAATTCAAAAATACGCACACCGATAGTAGAAAGTTAAAATGGCGTTGGGCAGGACTTAATGTTACGGTATACCAAAGAAAAGTGTACCAAAATAGTAACTGAGTGGTACCCTAGGACCGACAAAAGAAATAAAGAGACACAGTGTAAGCATTGGGAAGACGACTTCAGACAAATGGCGGGCCCTAAGTGGACCCGAATAGCTACAGAAGATCGAGTTGCATGGAAGTCCTTTTTTTTTTTTTTTTTTTTTTTCGGATGGGAAATCATCAAATGACTTCTCCCGCTCTGGGCGGAGCAGGAGGGAGTGTCAGACTTTTACTGACTAAAACCCATCCATGTTCCTTCATCGCCCTTTGTGTTCCGGGGTCACGGTATCTCTTTCGAACAGTCCCGCAACCCCGGCAGGCATCGGTCCTTGCAGACCCCTTCCTTTTGCTGACTCTCTTTGAGGCGCGCGTGGAACACGAACACGCCGTCGACACGGCCTGTCGTCATGAGACGGACGGACGGCGAGCTAGCCCATAGCCCACCGTCCACAGGCCCGCGCCTACGGTGGCCGGGGACCACGTGGTGGCCCCCGACGCCCGGGGCGTCTCCCGCGGCGGCCGGGACGCTGTGAGGCTCTCTCCCTCTCACGTTCCGCCACCTCCTTCTCTAGCATTACTGCTTCGCAGAAGGAGGTGACGGCGTCCCATTCCGTCTCCGGCTCCGGACCATGGCTTGCACCAGGGCCGGACGCGAGAGGTCACCGCCGCCAATCGCCGCTTGGAGGACACGGCGGAGCTCCGCCCACGCGGGGCACACCCGCATGCCTCTTCAAATTAAGGGGAAGATTTATAAAACAATGGTAAAGACCTGCTGTCTTGTATGGATCAGAATGTGGACCCCAAAAGTCCCTTGCATATCGACAGAAGTACTTCCACTATCAAGGTAGGTATTCCTATGTAAATATTTATTGTAACTTATCAGTCCGATAAGCAACAAATAGCCACAGTACCGGTATTGATTTTTTTACCTCCACTAGATAAGTTTATTCATAATACTGTAGTTACCTACATCTGATAAAGTTTGAGATTTCTTTATTGGTATAGAATTTGAATCGAATATTTTCCGATAAAAATTTCACAGGTAGAAGACTAAAGAGACTAAGAGATATTTTTTCAACTGAAATCGTCACACAAACGAGTAATATTGTTGATCAAGATCACACTTTTTATTGTATGTTGTTATTATTCCGTGGATGGTGTACCTAACGGTTCACCTACATTTCGGCAGTTAGGATTTTTAAGTGCCATGTAATAGAGGGCTAGCCTATTAACATCAACTGGGCAATAATAGCCGTGTGGTATCCGGCAGAGTAGAATAGAACCAACCCATTACACTCACGGGTGTCATATAAGGCGACTAATGTCTGAGGCAGAACACCTTGCGCCTCCGTAGATCAGAGAATGGGCAGCAGCGTTTTCTGTTAGTCTTTCATCACTGCGATCTCCAATCCGCTTGCCAAGCGTGGAGATTACGACAAATTCCTCTCATCATGGGAGAGGCTTATGTCCAGCAGTGGACGTTATGGGCTGTTGTAGTAGTAGCAGTAGGGCAATAATCCAGTATAAAGAGGTAAAGTTTGTGAGGTTGTAGGGGGATCTCTGGATCTACTGAACCGATTTTGAAAATTCTCAACTCTTTTACCAATATAAAGCCACGTTATTTGTGAGTGTCATACATAGGCTATATTCAAAATGTTCTCGTGGGATAATTTCCGAAAAATACGCGAGCGAAGCCGCGGGCAAAGGCTAGTACTCAATAAACCTTAAAATTCCCACTTTGCCTCACAGATGGCGTTACCACCCCGCTCCATGAAATTCACACATCATTGTCAATGAGTCGCCAGAGTCGCGTCATGGTTCCCTCGATTACCGACAGATGTCGTTATAAACCAAGGTCAGTCACAAGGCCTCACACCCTTGAACTTGGGTGACCTTAGACCGTACACAGATATTTAGTGACCATGGTAGGATAATGACCCAGGGGATATTGACCCTTTCTGAATAAAAACTTGAATTGAATAGTTTGTGAACCTATTATTATGTATTGAACTTTTCAGGTTGAATGAAAAGTTTTATTGTTTGCCCTTTGGCTGTGGTTTAGTTTCCAATTTTTTATTGTTTTCTTTTCAAAACATTTGTAAAATTATTATAGGCCAATTTAGTTGTAACAGTTTTAACCAAATAGATAATGTGTAATGATTTCAGTGAAATTACAATCAAATGATACTTTTTAACTTATTTTAATAGAGGTTTATTGATGAACTTCATGTCTTCGGTGCCGTGTGGTATCCGGCAGAGTAGAATAGAACCAACCCATTACACTCACGATATAAGGCGACTACTGTCTGAGGCAGAACACCTTGCACGAACACCTTTGAGAGGCTTATGTCCAGCAGTGGACGTTATGGGCTGTTGTTGTAGTTGTTGTTTGTTGATGAACTTGATTACTTACTTTGCCGACGATCTGCTTACCAATTAAAATATTAACTGAATTTTCTAGTTCAGTTTTATATACTATTTTTAGCGGCCATTTTGCGCTATTTGGAGCTGAATGTCGTCAGCTTTGTTCCACTCACGGCAGAGTATGACCACCTTCTCTTTAGTCCCATTCTTCCCTGGTCTGCGCGAGTCTTAACCAGGTCTAATCCTCGATCTTCTGAATGTCATCCACTGGTCTGGCTGGAGATCTGCCAACACTTAATGTACTAACATATCATTACGCTACCTCATATTTTATTATGTCAGTCTGCTCTGTCCCACTGCTGGACAAAGGCATTCCCCATGACTTTCCAATTTGCTTACAATTTGCCCTATCCGACGTCCGCAATTTCCCAGTATAGCAACCACGCAGGCTGGATTTGTGCCCTGTTGGTGGCAATAGCCTAGCCACGTAACTGGTGAATGTGGGTTGACTATTGGTTTACTCCCTAACCCTTCGGGATTACAGGCGTGATGTTATGTTTAGTTTAATCACGTTAAATCAGTTCGCTTTTGCACAACTACAAAGCAAGACTTATGTTAATTTTAATTGGTGATTACGACAATAATATCTTCGTCTCAATTTAGATTTCTAAAAGCCTTTGCCTAGTTTCAGTTTATGTTATATAATTAGATTCTTGCTCAGTACAATCTCGGTATATTTCGGTTGTTTAGAAGAGATTGGCGAAATAAATAAAGAAGAATTACTGTTTAATATTTCGCTCGTTTGCGGCAAGGATGACATAACTCCATAAATTGAATTTTTCGATGTTGTTTGTAGTTGAATATAAAATAAACGAAAGTAAGTATTAAAGAAGACAGTTCTTTTTAGGCCCACTTCGATGTTGCATAAATATTATTCATATTACACGAAAAAAAAGCAACCATTTTATTATAGTAATAAACGAAAGATAACATAGAAACGAAACCGGAATCTTAAATCATAATAAATAAGTTTTATGATATTTTTTGCGAGTCAAATCATTCCTGTTGTGGTCAGTGACATTTGACAGAAAATACTTACGTAAATAGGGGCGTTTTTTCCGTTTACAAAAAAAAATACGGTTTATATTGGTAATAATATCTGCTTTAATTATAATAGAAATTTAATATAAAAATAAATAATATTAAACTGTGAGCTTTTGAATGCTATTTTTAAAGGTTTCCGCTAAAATCTTTTAGATGGTATAGAAAATCATCATGGCACGGAACGTTGTAAATCCGTTTTTTTGGTGGTTGACAGACAACTTCATTTGACATTTACTCTTTCCGTTTATTTCGGTTTTCGTGAAAGTGTTTCTGCGATTTTTTCGCATATAATAAAAATTATTTTGTGAAAATGGCATCTGCTGGTCGTTGTGTCAATTGTGCAGTAAGATTTCAACGCAATGTGCGAATACAATTACTTTCAGATACTGCTACAGACGTGTTGTTGTTATTGTTTATTGTTAGATTCGTGTTTTCATTTTCGAATTTCTCATCATTCCGATTAGACATGGCTTAGCTAATATTACCACTGTAGTCTAGAGATTATAAGGAAGAAATCTATATACGTTTCATTAATATCTGCTACAATTTATCTGGGTGGACTGTTCTCCAAACAAAAAAAAATATCTTTTGTTTATTTTCTATGTAAAAAAAACTTGTAACAAGTTTAGTAATTTATTCTTCTCTTAATGTTAATTTATTTATTTTAAGTAGGTATTTATGCACCTTCTAGCCTGAAACACAGGTTCCACCTAGTTCAGGCAATAAGCAACAAAGCTTTATTTTATGTGTTAAAGTTAATTGTAAATCTGCTCATTTTTTTTTATAAATAAACGAGTTATTATTATTTAAATTCAGTAACGAAATACTTAAAATATACCCTTTTCTTTTGATAACAGGTTTCTATATAAAAAAAATTTAAACATAGTGATAATATTTTTAGTGTAACTTAAAAAAACCCCGTCCTGTTTTTCTTATTTTTCGAGTTATGCCATTTTTGCCGCAAACAAAAGATATTTTGTGTAATTAAGTTTAAATCCTTTTTCTGCGCTCTAGTTTGTTCATCACTTTGATTGTTTGTTCTTATTAAAATGTTATTTATAATCCGCAATTATAAATAACGTTTAGTTATGGACTCTATAACACTCTCGTAGTGATACTTAGTTTCTTTATGACACTAAATTCTTCAATATCCATGGCATATTTGATGTCGAAACGAGGAAGATTTTGCTGGAACTTCGTTCGATTATTCTTCATGTTTTAACATTTGTCTACGCGACAACGTTAATAACCTCCTTTTTTTGAAGTCAGTTAAAAACGCAATGAGTATTGTTGAATGTGCGATCAACACACCACCATCATTTTAGCCGAAAGACGTGTCCTGCTGGACATAGTCCTCCCCCAAGGGTCGCCACATTGCCCGGTCCCGTGCGACTCACATCCAGCGGATTCCTGCAACCTTCAGCAGGTCATCGGACCTAGTGGGAGGCCTTCCACCGCAACGTCTTCAACACATAAATCTAAATGTAAATGCAGTCGTATTGGAATTGAAATTGTGCTGGTGGCCTACCATGACGTCTTAAAGCAGGATCGTTTTAATCTTGTTCCAGTGTGGGTAAGAGACGGAGCTATAGAGGACGTCTAGCGCCATCTCTTTCCCACACTGGAACAAGATTAAAACGATCCTGCTTTAAGACGTCATGGTAGGCCACCAGGTCGATTAATTGCGCGTTTCATTGCCAGTTCAAGACAATGATCTTGTTCAAGGAATATCATGTTGTTATGAAGCTATCAAATAGGTGACGACAGGAGAAACCGTCCCATTTACACTAACACGGACTTGAATGGGCCATTTCCTTTTCCTCCAATGAATCTCGATGTTGCCGCACTTATTATACCAATATGACTATAAAAATAACGTTTATTATTTTTAGATGTAACTTGACCAACTTCTGAACGTCATATGTACGAGAAAAGATGATCTCATATCAATTCGAATGGTTTTTGTACAACAAGAAGTCACTACACTGATGGCCCATTGAAAGTACCAACATCTACACTGAATGACTGAATGGAACGACCGAATGAACGCTTCCGCCCAATGGCGGGTGAATGAATGAACGGTATTTGGTATCTGCGGAGCGCAGCTCAATAGGGTTTTTAATTTTGTTTTTGAAAATGGAATCCGGTGAGGTTTTAACTGTCATTTTTCTGGTTTACGGATATTGCGTATTGTGTCTATAGTCTACGGGCAAAAATAAATATGGAGAAATACTCTTCTATCACGACTGCCCAATCAAAAGAGTGTTATGTTTTCAGGGTTCATGTATGTAAGTATGTTTGTGTGATCCTTTAACTTAAATATTTTGGAATTACAAGCATATTCCACAATATCAATTTTGTTGCCATGAAAATAATAAATGTAGGTATAATTCATTTTAGCTAACAACTTTGATCGAAGGCAATAAGTGGTAACAATATTTACTCATGTTAAGCCACCTATTATTCCAATTACTCAGTTGGTAATCAAAGTTTTACTTCTTTGTAATATTAAATGTCAAGCGAAGCAAATTCTTCTTTGATTTATGATAACAACAAATAACATACAAGCTTACTTTTTTTAAAGTCTTACAAAAAACTTACAAACTAAAAAACAACACAAACTGAAACTAATAAACTAATTGTTTTGTTTATAAAAGGAACTGGTTTCAAATCCAGTTGCAAGATTTGACCAATCCATACTAACAAGGCAAGTTAAACAAAAGCTTCATCATCATCATTATTTCAGACGAAAGCCGTCCACTGCTGGACATAGGCCACCCCAAGTTGCCCGGTCCCATGCGACTCGCATCCAGCGGATCCACGAAACCCTCACCAGGTTATCGGTCCACCCAGTGGGAGGCCGTAAATAAAAGCTTATAAAAATTAATACAAGATCAATAATTTAGTTATTACAAAAAACACCATCGACCGTACAATTTGTATCAGAATATCTCGCAACTTAAATCCACAATATCATAATTCTCCTCCCCTTATCCCAGTTTATTTTAAGGTCGGCGCAGCATGTCTTCTTCTTCCATACTTCTCTATTACTCGTCATCTCATCAGACCCCTCCTTTCTTGCCATATCATCTTTCAAACAGTCCATCCATCGCTTCTTTGGTCTTCCTATAGTCTTCTAGCCATCTACATTCATACCCAACATTCTCTTCTCTACAGTTTCCTCATTTCTCACCCAAACCCACATAATGAATGTCAATAAACAAAACCATAATAAACATTCACAAAATGGTTAGAAACCTCGAACACACTCGTTTAGCGGCAAGTTGCCGTTTGAGTGATCAAAGTGATCATTATACCCGGCCGGGTAACCCGCACCGTCAATAGCTTTGTAGCCGTTTGGCCATTTGGCTATTTTCCTTTTGTTAATTCAGGTTTTATAGTTTTAGTTTGAAATTATTATGATGTGCATCCAATTTTGTGAAATGATTAGTTATTATGAGGTTATTGAGCAATGAAATGAAAATAATTGATTGTGACAAATTGGTTGAGTTTTTTTTTTCGTTTAAACAATTAGTTGTATAAATTATGTGAATTGGGAAAGCTGATTTTGGCATTTATTGTTGTAATCTATACATCTTTACAAATAGCCAAATAAAAATTAAAGAGAATTAAAAAAGAACAGTTTTTTCTAAATGCAATTACGAAAATGGTTTTATATATATTGGTATGGGTAGTTTTACTGGCAGATAGTTGATGTTATAAGGAGTAACTTAGTCTTTTATTTTAGAAGAAGAATCAGGGTTTCGTGCGAAAAAAATAAAAAGTTGTTATCGAATACCGATTTAAATAGGGAAGTAATAAATATTTTTATAATAATTTCACGCGGATTATTTACTACCCAGTTACTGATTTGTGAAGACCAGTTCGGCTGTCGTTCCATAATAAAATATCGGTATAGACCTTATCATAGGTAGGAAAACTAGGCGATGGTAGTGATGTTTTAAGGTCTTCAAAGGATTAAGAGGCATGCACTTTCGTTAATATAAAGGGTGTAAAACAACTCATAACGAAGCCGAAAGGCACTTGTTTTCCTCGTTATTGCGATCATTTTTTTGTTCTACACCATACCTGGGAAAACTTCTAGTTACGGAGATATTGGGGGTCAAAGTTCCAACTTTTTGACAAGTTTTTTTTTTAAATAGGAGTTTTTAATGTACTATTCAATCCATCCATCAGCGCAATGTTTTGAGTGCGTTACATTGAGTTCTACCACAAAACATGATTTTTCACCCCAAAAAAAAAAAGTCATTACCCAGCAATAATTTTTGCGTAAAGTTACTTAGTTTGATGTACAGAATGCTTGGTTGACGGCTTCGTGATGAGGTTGTTTACACCCTGTATACCATAATGTTTTTCACCAAGTACATTTTAGGTGGTGGATTATTAAAAGCTTTTGAAACAGAAAAACTCAATTATTGTGTACTTACTTCCCTGGACAAATTGAAAAAGGTAACTCAAAGTCCGCAAGTGTGCTCAACACACAAACCAATGCTGCAATGCAATGAATTTACCAAGCCAATTCTGAAGAATTAATTAACATTCACAGCCAGGAAAAATGGTAGAAAACCAATTTTCAACCTCATTGCTCAGTGCATTAGGGTGAAAAGTGGTCAGCTACCGTTGTCCGCGGTATAACCTACAATTAATTGTAAATAAAAACAACTTTTCAGTAAAAAAACAAGTAATGTTTAAAAAATTCCTTTGTGAAAAATTCCTTTTAGAATTCTTGTGATTCATGCAATGGGCAAAAGAATAAAAAAAATATTTTCAATTTACTATTTGCTGTGGTTAGGTACCTTATTTTCAGTTTAAAATTTACTCGGTAAATTGTGCAAATATATAATGCTTTATATTAATTAATACATAACCTAACATCACGCCTGTAATCCCCGAAGGGTTCGGCAGACGTGTACCTTATAGTACACCCACATTTCGTCAGTTATGTTTTAAGTCCCATGTAATAGGGAGCGGGCCTATTGCGATCAACCGGGCACAAATCCAGACTCTGTGGCTGCTACTGAGAAATTCCCGATGGAATGGAAAAACCCAATAGCACTTTGCCCGACCCGGGAATCGAACCCAGGACCTCATGCACGGTAGTCGCGCTTGACCAACCAACTTAACTAGACCAACGAGGCAGTATGAATTAATAAAAACCTGCTAAGTGCGAGTCGGACTCGCGCATGAAGGGTTCCGTACCATCGTAGTAGGGGAGCCCTCTTTAATTTTTAATTAATCTTTATTTTTATTCATTGTTGATAACCCTTCAACTGTTTGCGAAGTAGTCACAATAGTTAAACAATGGCGTCCTGTCCGAATCGGTCAGGTCCACAGACGAAGGTTTATAGCAGCAACAGAAATACATCATCTGTAAAAAAACAACTGTCTAGCTATCTTGGTTCAAGAAATACAGACTGTGACAGACAGACAAACGGACAGTGGAGTCTTAGTAATAGAGTCCCGGAACCCTAAAAAACGGAAATATCGACAACCAAGCACTTAACCAATTAACAATCGCAATATTGAAATTAATTGAAAAATTTACAGATTTAATCCTAAGGTGCACCTTAGGATTAAATCTGTAAATTTTTCAAATCTGTAAAATTTCAAAGGAATCATTTGGTCAATTTAAATGAAGAGTGTCTGTTTGGGAATGAAAGAGCAAATAAAATGAACGAAAGAATGTATTGGATTGTGTATAGTTTTGGATTAAAGGCAATGTTTAATTAGGAATCTTTATTTGCCATAATTATTTAACTGCGTAATTCGGTTGATCGATCAAACAAAAGTAAGTTCTAAATTTTATTTTGTAGAAATAAAACGCACAGTATAAAAATATGGACGTGAAACATCGAAATATATATTCTAAAGAAATAAACAAATAGATTAGCAAATCAGAAATCAAATCAGCGAGAGATGAGAGCTCTCATTAGTGAAAAATTGCGAACTTCCATAAAAATCTTCTCCAATTTAATTTACTAAATTTGGTTTCATAGTACAATTTAAAGTACAGTCATGACTAAAATAACATGTACCATTGTAATTTTAGGTTGTAATTTTTTGTTAAAAGTTTTTTTTGCTAATTTTGGTATACCGGATGACTTTTTTATCACTTTCCAAAAAAAATGGGTATATTAGGTGAACGGAGTAGAAACTTATGGCATACCTAGATTTTTTTCTCTTTTTTCCACAACCCAAAAAACTAAATGATTTAATAGATGTTGATTGAGGTAATAGATGTTATTGGTCACAAATCTATTTTTGGTGGTCATTATACAGGATACTCATCAAGAAGCCAAGCATTATACATCAAATAGCAGTGCCTACATTAAACTAATTAACTTTACGCAAAAATTATTGATGGGAAACTCATGTTAAAAAATCATGTTTTGTGTTAGAACTCAATGTAACGCACTGAAAATATTGTGCTGATGGATGGATTGAATAGTACGGGGGTCGTGGAGGTGTTTAAAGTAAAAATCTAACATTATAAACTGGTATTAAAAAAAAAAACTTGTTAAAAAGTTGGAACTTTGACCCCTAATATCTCCGTAACTAGAAGGTTCCCAGGTATGGTGTAGAACAAAAAAAATGATCGCAATGACGGGGAGAACAAGTGCCTTTCGGCTTCGTTAAAAGAGTTTCCCCATTTTAATTTAGTAGACTGATTTTTATTACTAAGATGGCATTCATGCTGCACCCAATCTCCAGGATTAACTTGTTTTATCTTTGGATGAAAATATTAAGGTTGTCTGTAGGTCGAATATCCTTAGAAAAGAAATCTAAAAGATTATCCTTGCAGATTGTGAATGAAAGTAACTTGGGTACTTTGTTTACTATTTTAGAAAAAAAAAAGTACTTGGCATTTAAAGCAGTACCTACATTTGTTTTTAGTCGGTTGGCCATAGGCATTATTAACATTGAAAGAAAGAAAGAAAGAAAAAGCATTTATTAGCCCGCACATGACAAAACAAATAAATAAGTGAAATAAAAAGGTGAAATTATCAGTTTATATAACTCATAAAAATTAAACATAGAGAGTTAAAAAGAACATAAAATAAAAAGAAACGAAATTGGTCCTGTACGAGGCCAAAAGGCATCTCAGCATCGTGCTGTAACATTAAAAAAAATTCACAGCGCTGGTATTCTGATTCATTGCTAGAAGCAGTGTATTTTTAAACCCCGAAACCGCAAGAGTGGTGTTATATTTTTGAAGTGTGTATCTGTGTGTGTCTGGTGACATCATAGCTCCTGAATGGATGAACCGATTTTGATGAAGTTTTTTTTTTTCGTTCCAAAGTTGTCTTGATTGACAACCGAATCGGTTACACCAGTGAATCCTTGTTCGTCGTACTTATTTCTTAACTCTCTGTGGTAAGCCGAGCAAACAAAAGTCCAGTTACGTTTAAGTCCTAAATAATAGGGGGCTAGCCTATTGCCATCAACTGGACAAGAATCCAGATTCCGTGGAAGCGATTGAGAAATTCCTAATAGGAAATCCCAATGACAATTTTCCAACACCAAAAACCGAATAATTTTTCACGAGTGCATATTTACAGAGCACATTTCTCTTATCCCTCCTCACATACATAACAAACGACATACACAGAAACATCCTTTGCTACCTAATCGCAATATTATGCTTTATCACAAGAGACTTCGGTGAAACAATTTTCTTTTTCACGCCTCCATAATCAAGCATCGTAAAAATATACATACGACATATCAGAACTTACCAGTATAAACAGACCTGTTATTGAAAGAAATTACCATACAATATACAGTCAGCTTATGCTTCAAATGTGTAGCTTGATATGATAAAGTCGTATGTACGAAGAAATAAGAATATTCCGTTACACATAAACGTGTTGGTTTATTTTTATTATTATGTGAATGAAAATACTGGGAACTTACTGCTGGCTTATTGCACAGAGAATGGTTGATAAGTAGGTAGTTACATTCACATCTTTCAAAGCGGTATGTAAAGTCTCATGGTAGAAACAGACTATCGAAATTCATTGGACAAACCAGATCTAACTGGAATCGAGAATTACCCGAAAATTTACAAATATTATTTAGAGTAGCTCGTGGCTAACTAATACTAGCCACTCGGGTCCATCTTCAGGTTAAGCCGCGCTTGCCTAGGTTGGCCTGTGCATGGATGACCATCGATTGCATACCGAATTTCCTCCGTGCCTCAGAAAGCACGTTAAACCGTTGGTCCCCGCTGTCATTTGTAGATCTTTGACAGTGGTTACAGGTAGTCAGTGGTTCGAAAGTCTGACAACCAGTCTTACCAAGCGGTATCGTATTACCCAGTTCGAACTGGGTTGTGGAGGTCAGACAATCAGTCTCTCAAAGTAAAATACTGGTATTCAGCTGCATCTGGTTAGAATGGAAGCCGAATCCAACATATTTGGGAAAAGGCTAAGCAGATGATGATACAAATATTATATAGCCATCTTATTACAGAAATCTATTTGTTTATAGGCATTGCTAATGCACGTGTTATTTGAATAGACGAACGAATAAAGTAGAAGAATAATTATTGAGTTGACATAATTATTTTCTACTCACTTTATCTTTCACAACTTCAGTGTATTCCTTCTGATCAGTGTGGTTGCAAGCGCCACTGTATAAAAGTCCTGAGTTCGATTCGTAGGTCGGGCAACGTGTCTCTGGTTTCAGGCTCGTCTGCTATTTCACGGTACCTTCACTTATCCGACAACATGTAGACAAGACTATCTGCTGTAAGTCGCACCTCTGATTAACACTTTGGGGGTTTCATGTAGTTCACATTTCACGTAGTTTCATGTTCTGTTAATTAAAAGCAAATCTATTCATCCTCCTTGATGACAATGCCTATCCGTAAACTATTCTAAAGGGTGTAAAAAACCTTTTACCAAACCCGAAAGGCACTTGTTCTTCCCGTCATTGTGATCATTTTTTTGTTTTACACCATACCTGGAAACCTGGATTACGGATATTGGGGGTCAAAGTTCCAACTTTTTGACAAGTTCTTTTTTAAATACCAGTTTTTATTGTACGATTTTCAAACACAAATCTTTAAACACCTCCATGACCCCCGTACGATTCAATCCTTCCATCAGCACAATGTTTTGAGTGCGTTACATTGAGTTCTACCACAAACCATGATTTTTCACCCCAAAAAAAAAGTCGCTTCAAAGCAATAATTTTTGCGTAAAGATACTTCGTTAGATGTCAGAATGCTTGGTTGACAGTTTCTAGATGTGGTTGTTTACACCCTGTATACCGACGCCATGATACCCATACAAACATTCTAAATTCAAACAACACTCGAATGAACGGTAGAACGAGCTGTCCGTGCTATACGCGACGGTAATTACGTTAATAAAGCTGTGCTAATGTCGTTGAACTGAGCATTGAACGAATGAACGACAAACAATGGGTCTGTTCGAACGCTACGAGTATGCTGATTATGGTGTAAGCGCCGCCATTGAAATTATAATGAATGAAGGTTTTCAGAGATTGTGTTTGGCATGAGGTACTGGTGAAGTGATTTTGTGTTACAGGGTCCGCAATTAATACCTGTTTTAAAGGAAAAACAATAAGTATACCTCATCATCTACTTAGCCTTATCCCAACTATGTTGCGGTCGGCTACCAGTCAAACCGAATGCAGCTGAATAAGTACTGGGTAATAAGATACCCTTGGTGAGACTAATTGGCAGACTTTCAGGCCACCAACTACCTGTAACGACTGTCAAAGAAATGATAGCCGGCACCAACGGGTTAGCGTGCTTTTCGAACGAGGCACGGTAAGTCACCCATTCACAGCTCAACCTGAAGATTGATCCGAGGGCTGTGAGGGCGTGATCCGTCGTTCTAAAAAATGTAGTTACGTGCGCTTTCAAAACACCATTGTAGGGTTAAAATTAAAAGCTTTTTCTTCTTAAAAGCTCCAACAAAAACATCAACGTACCTTCAAAATAATACCAACTACGCAGCCACATTCATCCTTACCGTTGCTAAACCGGCTGAAGAAAATCCGACGTCTCAAGGGACGAGAAACGTAGAAAAAATCACTCAGAATTATACGAAGTAAAATCCCGTAAAATCTAAGCATTAATCTTCCAGTTTGAGAGGGAAAAGTACACAGTTTATCAGGTCAAACAGACATTTGTATATGTGGGTAGTTTGAGTTTTGTGTGGAAATGTATGAAGAACTGAGTGTGAATTATTTCTGAGATTTCTAATTCGAGGTAGCCAATTTCCTTGACGAACGTTATAAGTTTTGATGAATGGCTTTGTTAATTAAATTACATAGCATCACGCCTGTATACCCTGTGGGGTTTGGCAGAGGTGTACAGTCGTGGTCTTTTCCGCCTGACCAGTTAAATTTTTTTTCGCTTAAATCATGCGGAGACGGCGGAGACGGATGTTGGAGTCGGCTTCCAGTCACACCAGATGCAGCTGAATACCAGTATTTTACTTGGAGAGACTGATTGTCTGACCTCCACAACCCAGTTAGTACAAGGTAATACGATACCCTTTGGTAAGACTGGTTGTCGGACTTTCGGGCCACTGACTACTTAACGACTGTCAAAGATCTACAATTGACAGCTGCGAGCAACGGCTTAACGTGCTTTCCTAGGCACGGAGGAAACTCGGTATGTAATGGGTGGTCACCCATCCACGGACTAACCCAGGCAAGCACGGCTTAACCTGAACGCGGCTGTTATTATTTAACCACGAGGTCCTTTAACGTGTATTCAAAAGGTGTTTTTTATTACGTCCTTTGAATAAACTTCCCTCGGTTTAGCAGCTATCTACGTCGTACAGTTAGTTTAGGAGAAAATCTCGTAAACTTCTCAATCGATCTGACGGTTATTGTATTGGTAAAGCGATCGTGAAATAAAAATATATTCTCCCTTTGGGCTTTTGTTCAGAATTTGATGTAGGTGAAGTTTAGTAGCTACTGCTTTGAATTTTTCTGTTCAATTTTTTCTTTGCTTTTGGGGCAAAGACATTCAAATATATTCACGACCGATAGATGGAACAAGACGAAGAAAATCGTAATCTAATACTTCTTACTACTTAGTAAAAAATCGGTCTGTCCAGTGTCACACCCCCGCTTGTCAGGTAGCATTCGTGTTTTAAAATCAAATAGGTTCGGGATGAAAATTTTTGTACAAAATGTTCCCAATGTCCGCTCTATAAGTATTTTCGTTCGATGACGATCCTGAAACATCTTTAAGTAAGACTGCTATTGATCTACGGTCGCAATTATACTGCTAAGCTAGAGGATCGGGATTCTGTTCCCAGGTCCGACATATTCTTTTAATTAAGCCCTCTAAGATTTTGATTGGGTCCAACGAAGTCGTGGTAAGACCTAGCACATATTATACTACATAGGGCTTATTGTCTAACTAAAACATAGGTAACTGACTTTACAACTCTGTTCTTGGAAGAATAGGTGCAAGCTTTATGATAATGTAAAGTCAAGAACGCATTACGGCGGTAGCGGGCGCTTTGAAATGCATTTCATTGAAGTGCTTCAAAAAAGTGTGGTGCGACCGGATAATTTATTAGGTAGTAGATACTGCAAATTGTAACCAGCATATTTTTAGCTGCTTTTGTTTTTTAATCTGTAGTTTAACCTCTACTTAACATCATCACGACTGTAATCACAGAAGGGTTAAGCAGAGATGTACCTAATTGTACACCCACATTAAGTCCCTTGTAATAGTAGTTGGGGGTAAGCCCATTGCCATCAACCGGCACAAATCCGGACTCTGTGGCTGAGAAATTCTTGATGGGAGAACCCAATAACACTTTGCCCGACCCGGGAATCGAACTCAGGACCCCATGGAGGCCTCAACATTAATTTACTTCTTTCTCATAATTATCCTAGACCACAATAACCTGACGTCATAACCTGAAAATTATACATCACCAAAACAATTTGCACCACATCACCAATGATGTCAAAAGCGCAATATTTGCATTAGCCACTGCAAGGTCCATTGGAGCCCGACACACAGGTCTGACGGGATGGGGCGCATTCCTTGACGGCGTACCAAGGCACTAACGCGCAGCTCGCACGTGTGTGTGTGTGTGTGTGTGAGTATGTGCGTAAGAGTTTATTTATTTATAATTTATTTAACACTTCAAGCACAAAGTACAGAGGCGGAATTAATGCCATAGGTATTTTCTACCAGTTAAACTTTAGGTGATGCAGAGACAAGCAGTGGTAGGTGTCACTTCTGAAAATGAGAGAACAATTTTATTTAATACTACGATATACTACAAGGATATATAAATACTATACATATACAGACTACACTATACATATAGACTAGACTATACTATACTATACATATAGTTTGTATTCATAATTGGTTGCAGTTGATTTGTGGGGCAATATGTGGACTGTTTAATTTTTTTTGGGAAATAAATGTTACTGTATTTTAGTCACAGTTAATGTATTTTTATTCTGTTTGTTTTTCGTGACATTTTTAATTTTCTGCTGTATGTTCCCAGACGTTCCCAAAAGGGAACAGAACATTGTTATTTTAATTGTGTCTGTAATTACGGATAACTACAGGTTAAGTTATATAAAGTTCTCAGTATGAACGTGGGTGGCCACATTCATACTGAGAACTTTATATAACTGTCAACTGAAGTGACCAGATATTAGTGCTTAATTAAAAATATTACAAAAAAATATATATCTAGTAAAAATATGTATATAGATTCTACTTTTGTACCCATGGTATAAGAGTAGAGGAAGATCAAAGAAACGATGAATGGATTGTGTGAAGGATGATATGGCAAGAAAGGAGGTGTCTGATGAGATGACGAGTAATAGAGAAGTATGGAAGAAGAAGACATGATGCGCCGACCACAAAACAAATTGGTCTAAGGGCAGGAATGATAACAACATGCAATTTTTTAATAACTACTTATATACACTAACGCAAAAGAACCAAGGTTACCGACGTGGCCCGGAGAATTGCCAAACTTAAGTGGCAGTGGGCAGGGCACATTGCTCGCAGAACGGATGGCCGATGGGGCCGAAAAGTTCTGGAGTGGCGACCGCAAACCGGAAGACGTTGCGTTGAAAGGCCTCCCACTAGATAGACCGATGACCTGGTGAAGGTTGCGGAAATCCGCTGGATGCGAGTCGCACGGAACCGGTCAATTGACACTTGGGGGAGGCCTATGTCCAGCAGTGGACGTCTTTCGGCTGAAATGATGATGATAGTACACTAACGATCGCATCAATCCATAATCAGATCAAAAAGGTTCCCCATAAAAACCAGTTTGATACAGAATCTTAAAATCAAACCAGAACGAGTCTAAAGAATGTCGTGTACTCTGTCCCCTCTCGTTTTCTACGGAATCCTCGCCCTTTCCCTTTTGTTCGGAACCGGTCTGCTCTGGCGCATCGGAATACAACTTGTTAGCGATTTGAGGAATTCGTTTTTGCTTTGGTATGATAAATTCAATATAGATAAATTCTACTTTTAAAACTTTTAAATGTATCGTCATGAATTTAAAATAAGAAACATTTACGCATTCATGAAACTCCAGATATAAATTCAGTTAAATGAAAACGCGAATATCCACGAATCATTCCGAATAGCAATTCCATTCTGAGCATTCAAATTTCGAAATGAACGATAAAACTACTAATAGGAATGGAGACGGGAGCTAAATCAATCATCGATATCAGCGAATGAAATCTCTTAGCGAATGAAAATTGAAATGAATGAATGAATTGTCGAAATTTACTTGCATAATGGCCATGAATGGAAAATGTACATAATAGTCATTGGTAGTGTTTATTGGACAGTAATTGTTTTTTTTGTAAATTGTAAAAACAAATATAGTACAATACTGCAGCGGCCAGCAACAGAGGCATTGATGGACGAACGTGTAAATGTGGGCCGAGGCGAAGCCGAGGCACACATACGTAAGTCCATCAATGCCTATTTGTGGCCAAGGCTTGTATAGTACTTTTCTCAAATAACGCGAGGAAATTAAAACTTTCGCGTCGAAGAGTTCATTTGTTTTTTTTTCAATAAACCGCTTTCTATTTGCAAGCCAATTCGAAATTTAAATAAAACCTTTGATATGATACCGACTTGGTTGCCATGTTGCAAAGTAAAAGATCTTTCCATTTTTAAATAACACGCCAGATATGAGTTTGCTATGTAATTTATTTGGCCGCTAAACACGACAGATATGGATTTTCATACAATTTTTGCCGGCCGCTGCCGCTGGTCGCATGTATCTGGCCAGTATAGCAATTTCGATTTATCTCGAAGAAGGTTGTCAAAATAATGCTTAAATTTCCAAGCATGTTTGAGAAAAAGTATTTAATGTTTTAAAGGTTTAGAAGTAAGGTAGCCTTTATGTTCTTATGTTACATACATACATAACATCACGCCTTTAATCCCTGAAGGGTTGGACAGAGGTGTACCTAATAGCACACCCACAATTTGCCAGTTAAGTTTTAAGTCCAGACTTCGTGGCTCCTTTTAACAAATTTATAAAGGAAAAACCCAATAAAACTTTGCCCGACCCGGGAATCGAACCCAGGGCACGAGCCTTGGGTTCGATTCGCTCAGACCACTAGACCATCAAGACTACATAGAAACATCAAACGAAGAATTTTGAGAAAACGCGTAGTTTTACCCAACTATGTTGAGGTCGGCTTCCAGTCTGTATACCAGTATTTCACATGGAGCGACTGCCTATCTGACCTCCACAAACCAGTTATTGGCTAAAACAAAACCCCTTGGTAAAACGAGTCTTGGCAACAATCGTAATAAATACCTACTAATTAAATAATCATTGAACTTCCATAATACAATAATTTTACCGTCACTTCAATCAAATAGTAAATTACAATACGATAATGTACTAACTTGAAATTCACATTAAAAATAGCATTCTAGCATTAACTATGGCTGGCATTCTAATAGTCACCTTAACCCATTAATGTTAATGTTGAAATTGCATTGTGATTGGTAACTTGACATTATGTTGACTTGGCATCAATCATAGTACGTGTATTTAGTTGTGGTATGAGCAGGAACGTTAAAATGACCTTAAACGATTCGTTATGAGTTATTAGTGGCAGTTTTGAGTTATTAAATTGAATGGCATTGCTATGTTGTTGCTTTGTTGTGGGTTGAGAAATAAAAAAGGACCGGCCGGGTTCCGTACAAACTTTTTAAAGGACAAACTTAACTTTGTTGTTCGATCCCTAGAAACGGCTATTGCACCAACCGCAAATAATAAGTTTGTAATAGTAAAATCACTTTTTTTATTATTAGTCAACACATTTACGGTTTTCAGATTTTTCCCTTTACATGTGCTGTAAGACATTGCTTCTCGCCAAATTTCGTGATTCTGGGTCAACGGGGTTTTGGGTCGAAAACCTATATGGGTTTTCGACCCAAAACCTATAGTGTACCTACTTCCGGTCTAGAATTGCCATTTTTGTTTAAAAGCAAGGACTTATAGCACAAGTAAAGGGAAAATTCAGAAAAATAAAAAATAAATGAAAATTAAGGTAAATTTTGGTACTTACAAGTTTTCGCGAAAATCTAAATTTGCCCATATCTTTTTGTCGTGTTGACTCAGGACCTTGATTTTTATTCAACTAATATGGGACTATAGACCTCAGTATCTCGAGAAAATTCCTGAAATTCCTGAGAAAATCGGTGGTGACAGACGGACAAGAAAGTGATCTTATAAGGGTTTCTTTTTTACCTTTTGAGGTCCCTAAAAATAACAATTAACTAGAAATGCATGTCTCATAGACAACTTTTTGGGCTGGCTAGACATTAATTTTTTATTAAAGCGACTGAAATCATTGTGCCAACATCCGACGAAAGGGGAATATGCTAGCTGGAGGTATACGTTTTTTTTTTCGTTTTAAGCCTTGATATAAAACACAGAAGATCAGTTATAGCAATGTATGATCCGACCCAGCCTGTTGTCCCTTGCTGCCCTCTTATCAATGACGCACTAAGCCGAGGCCCGAACCCCACAGGGGGTGCCCTTAGTGACTGTTCATTTAATTTAAATCCTTAGTTTGTAAGCCCTGGCTGGGGGCCTTAAAGTAATTTTTGGCCACCACAGGATTGTCCGGTTAAGCAGTAAAGCAACCTTAGCACGTTACAACTGCGAGTGGTCCTTCCTAAAAAAAAAAAAAAATAGCAATGTATGGGAAACTCTACTCTTTGTATCTATAATCTCTAACAATTCTTCTAGGCTTACTTACATACCTACCAATACATTATTCTCGTTTATTTACAAAGACACAACAAAAATATAACCACATTTTCCTCTACTGTAATTCATAACGCGGAACGAAAACAAAAAATAAACGCGAAAGGGAATTAATACACGCGTTATTTCCTTGAGCCACTAAACCATAATAATTCGCAATTCCGTGTACAAAGGGCACATTATCTAAGGGCCATTTAAAAAGAGGAGGCAGCCTACTAAATTCACTTTCTTTTACGCGGTAGGCGAAAGACTCTTTTGTTGAGGTGTGAATGAGTGTGTATCTGAAAACGAATAGGACTTTTTGGTGTGAGCTTTGAGAAAAGTTTTTGTATTTTTTTTTTTCAGTTGGTGCATTAAAATGATTAAAAAAATTATTTTTAGTGGCTGTAGTAAGAATAGCTAGTCTTACTTACACCCGTATCTATAACAAAGTCAAAGTGATTACTTGAGCAAAAGTAATAACATACGATACGATTTTTATTCTGTAGTTTAGTAATTGCTTGAAGTTAAAACTGTCAAAAGTTAGAATTCTTAGCTTTGCTTTCTTTGACGGTTCTTACTTCGTTCAAATTCTTGTCTATTAAATAAAAATGGTTGCTTTAGTAACTACTTTATTGAAGTCAAGTGCATGGTTACTTTAACTTGACTATAGATATGGGTAAGTGACTTTTAAACTGTAAAATAAACACACGTTTAATTAAATCTTACGTTTTCGAAACTTGCCGGTACTAGAGTTTTAAATAACGCGATTGTGGATGTAAAAACCATTCTTCATCGTGACTGTCTACGTATATAATCTCCAAAAAAATATTATAATCATAATTTACACATTTTACATCCAAGGTTGAAAGTACAACATTCAACATTAGGCACAGGAACCGTGTACACACATGTACCTAAATTGCCTACACAAAACACAGTGTTCAAAAGTTTTAGACTTCCCCAAACAAAAGACAAAAAGTTTATGAATTAAAAAAACACCGAATCTTTTGTCAGTTACCGCGTCACGCGACACAAGCTCCGTTCATTCAATTTTTTCCCTTCGAAGCTTTCAATACTTCGATCGTTGGTAACAAAAGGAAGTCAATAGTGGACCTGAATGAACCTGAAAGGATCTGAATGGACCTGAACACTTCTTATCTAATGCTGGATCCATTCAATTTACATTTTCAATCTCTTTTTTTTTCTTTCTGGGCTTTTCTATTTGCCCATTGGCTATCGTCTGGACGGTTGGCAATGAATTCTATATTTAAACTATCCTTTTTAGATTGTCTTTTGTTTTTAGATTTCTGGAGTGACTTTAAAGGGCCGTACTCACTGCGAACATACAATATACTATACCATTTATAAGAATTTCTATACGGGCGCAAGTAAAATAGTTATACGTACTACACAATCAACCAATCCATGCATTAAATACTTAAACACCACATCTCCATTATCAGTAATCGAACTAACCAATCAACCAGCACCTAAACTAATTACCAGGGTTGATACTATCATGATTACAACACTTCGCAAAGCAATTGTAGCTGCATCCTTGAGTCCCCCGTTCACTCGATCTCGGCTGCTCAGATTGCCGCTGTTTCGAAACCGAACGGGGCCAAGTACGCTTCCTTTCGAGCAATCTATTCATAGATACTGCTCATGTAAATGTACATTGCCAATTGTATCCGAAACTGAAACGCCTATTCCGAAAGTACGGACAATGGTGGATTTGGAAAAGTTAGAAACAAAAGAACAATGTTGATTTTGTTTCCTTTGATGTTGGGTGGTAAATGATGTCATTGGTTAGCCTCAAGCCTGGTTTGCTGAAAAATTGTGCTGGCCACTCTATAAGCGCCGCCGAGACTGGCCCAGAAAGAGGTGCCGAGACGATCTGGAAGCATGCCGCGTGGGCTGGTTCGGAGTGGCATGAGAAAAGAGCTCTTAGAAGGAATTGAGGGAGGCCTTTGCCCAGGAGCGGGACAGTACACAGGCTAGTAAAAATAGTGCCGACTGCCGTTGTATCTTTGCTAGGATAACAAAAGTAACACTTTTAAGTGGCAGGTGCTTTCATAGTGACTGTCAATTAAAGCTGGTTGGAACAACATTAGTTAAATTAAATGTATCAAAAAACGCATATATAAGAGATGCGCCCACAAAAAGAATATTACGTTTTAACAAAAACCAAGCGCATAGCATGACCCTATCCAAAGTGAGTTCGTATCCAAATTCAGTATTACTTTATATCCCTGAAGACTAAAAAAATATTTATTCCACAGTTCATAATGCCTTACAAATTCTAATATCGTTGTCAGTAAACTTGAAATCGAAGCAACGATTCCTCTAGAGGCCAGCAAGCTTCCCGGTTCCATATTAATTGAAATAAATTCACTATTTTAGACTGACTGACTCGTTGATCTAGTGGTCACAAACTCGAGTACTGATTATGAGGTCTTGAGTTTGATTCTCAGGTCGGCACAGCGTATTTGGGGTTTTCTATCTGAATTTCTCAGAAGCAGCCATTCAATATGGATTTGTGCTCGGTTGATGGCAATAGGCTTGCTAATATTACACGTGACTTAAACATAACTGGTGAATTGTGGGTACACTATTAGGTACACCTCTGCCTGACCATTCGGGGATCACAGGCGTGATGTTATGTTGTATGTCCATTGGAGCGATCATCCAATGTGTTAGAGCGCTGTACTCTGATTGGTTCACTTGATCCCAACATTCCGGGAACACATTTGACGTTAGAGTGGACACACACAAACGTTGTTCAAGAGGTAATCAAGGAAATGCGTTAGTGAGACGAGGATTTAAATTGGTGATTCTCGATGAGCGGGAAATAGGACTAAGCTGTGTGTTTGTCAGTTAGATGTTGGGTGAAGATTTGTAATAAGCATATTAGTTGGACTGGTAAAAATAGAAACGGAATCAAGGCAAAGGCAGCCATCCCATTCAAAATTAACACGGACCCACCGCAATCTGAATGCGAATATCATTTGAATCCAACAAAGTAAGGATTGACGAAGTAATATATATGCGGGATGGACCCAGGTTATCTCTTCGACACGTCAATCAAAATGTGGGGTTTGGGGTCTGGGGGTCCGAACTCGGATCTAATGTGACATGAGCTTTGATGTAGTGAGCGGAGATTTTTCTTTTTGGGGGTCAATGAGTTTTTGATGTTGAAAAATGTATATTTTTTAAATAGTTTATTATATATTATTTATTTATTTACACTTTACACTTCAAGCACAAAGTACAGAGGCGGACTTAATGCTATAGGTATTTTCTACCAGTCAACCTTTAGGTGATGCAGAGACAAGCAGTGGTGTAGATGTCATTTCTGAAAATCTGAGATTAATTTTTATTTAATACTAAGATAAACTACAAGGATAGGTATGTAAAATACTATACATACTACAGCACTATATAGCACTGGATCGCAAAGTAATAGGTCCGGCAAGCACTCGTTTTATGTCTTTTCTTTGTTGGAAAAATAACAGTTTGCCTGAAAAATTAAACCTTGTTTCTCAAACGAATTCGTTAGATGGCAATGCTAATTAGCATTGCCATACAACGTGGCAATACTGCCTGCCTTCGGGGCACTTTTTCTGTTGACAGCGATGTGGACGAATTTTCTGCCGCCCTGTAATTCATGGGATAAGAATTACAGGGCGGCAGAAAATTTGATATTTGATACTTGTACATAATTCTAGATTATTTTAGTCTAAATATAATTTGTTTGAGGGCTGGTACGAGGTGGCGCAGAAGAAGAGTTTTTGGAAGGATATGGGGGAGGCCTTTGCCCAGCAGTGGGACATTCAAGGCAAAAAAAAATATATATACAGGGTGTTAAAGACCTCATCACGAAGCCATCAACCAAGCATTCTGTACATCAAACTAAGTAACTTTACGCAAAAATTATTGCTGAGAAACGACTTTTTTTTTGGGGTGAAAAATCATGTTTTGTGGTAGAACTCAATGTAACGCACTCAAAACATTGTGCTGATGGATGAATTGAATAGTACGGGGGTCGTGGAGGTGTTTAAAGTAAAAATCTTACATTAAAAACTTGTATTTAAAAAAAAACTGGTCAAAAAGTTGGAACTTTGACCGCTAATAACTCCGTAACTAGAAGGTTTCCAGGCATGGTGTAGAACAAAAAAAATATCGCAATGACGGGGAGAACTTGTAAATAATGTACATAGTAATCAATCAGTTAAAGGCTACATTAAACATACATACAGACATGTAGATCTTTATTTTTCATTTCTTTTTCACTATATCCTACCTAGGCAAAGCTTTACGACGCACTGCGACAAAATTACGTGTTGCATATCTTAGGGAAAAAAAAGCTTTGCGTCAAGTTGCGGATACACGCACAAAGATACGTGCAGTGGCCCGGAAACAGCTGTTTGTTATTTACATGGCTTCATTTTTCTTCATACAACGTTGGTGCTTCTTCCATTCAACTGGGGCCTGTGTTCCAACAGTGGTAACTTGCAAAAATTTAAAAAGCGCGATTTCTTTGTTTATTGTAACTTTCGTATGGTTTGCGAATTCAACTTAGACCTTTTTTTACACTAAATAGGTTTTAGGCCGCAACTCGCCTGATGTGAAGCGATGATGCGACCTGGGGTGGAGCACGCTTGCCTATAAGAAACCGATTCACTTGAACTTTAATGAGATCCCAGATTGGAATGATCGGATACAGAGAAGCCGCCAGTGAATTCCACAGACTGGCGGTTCGCACAATACATGGGGAAGCAGAGCGCTTTGTACATCGTACCTTCTACTTGCTCAAATGTTATACCTATAGATAGGTTGAATTCATTGTGGCTATATATTCTCGCTATTACAATTTCTAAGTATTCTTAGTTCAAATCAACACATAACATCACGCCTGTAATCCTCAAACGGTTAGGCTGAGGTGTACCTAATACTATACATCCAGAATCCGTAGCTGCTACTGAAAAAAAAATCAAATCAAGATCAAAGTATCCTATGTCATTAATTGTTTAAGTTTATCATTTAAAACCGTACTTACCAGGACTGAAAAAAAGAAAAAAAACTTCAAAACCGTTTCAAAAAGCATCATTCAAAGGAACCCAACGGCCCTCTTTAGTTATAAGGGCCTAAAGGCACTTTCAGCCGTCATCAAGAAGCAGTTAAGTGAAATTTAAGAAACATGGAACCTTTTTACCTGACCGCAACATTTGTCATCCCGGATCTCTAAGAGCCCGGGATGATCTGTCACTGTGATAAACGACGTCGGCTGATGTGCTGTACCACTAATAGGTGAGAGGCAGAAGTACCAGTCCTTAGAGTATCTTAAACAAGGATTTAGCATAATCCGCTTATACTGGCTTGTGGAGGTCAGATAGGCAGTCATCATCAACATCTTCGATCTCGAGCGGCTGTTTACTCACGTGTTCTTCGAGGTCAGATAGGCAGTCGCTCCATGTAAAAACCTCATATTCAGCGGCATCTGGTTAGACTGGAAGCTTTTTTTGGGAAAAAGCTAGGCGGATGATGATGTAGGTTCCCACTGCTGGGACACAGGTCTTCTCACTGTGAGAGGAAGCGGGCTGCATGCCGGTTGGCAGAAGACATAGATGCCCATAAAAACCTTAATCCAGACCATTTATACTCAAATGATAAGGAATAATATATAAGAATAGGTTCTATTTAATGTCGTCCATAAACTGTGGCTTTAAGACATTGGCATTGTACATTTAGAGTAATTTAGAATGGTCAGTTAGAATGGCGTCCTGCCAAAAAAATAAGGTAGATACGCTACCACTGATAATTCTGAATGAATGTGCTAATTTACGACAGCAATCATTGCATCTACCATCTAATGATAGATGGGGAGGGAGAGGAAGGCCAAAGAAAAGATCGTCGAGGTCAAGAGCAGGCACATTTTTCAATAAAAAAGCAAAAAAAAACTGTTGGATGGATTGTGTGAGGGATGATATCAAAGAGAAAGGAGTGAATGATGCCGTGACGTCTGACAGGGGAGAGTGGGAGAAGAGAACGTGTTGCGTCGACCCCAAGTAGAATAAATAAAATAAATAAATATCGCTGGACATTAACACACAGCGCCATCTAGTGCCACACTAAGCAACGAGGCTTGTGTCGTGGACACCAGATAGTTGATATACTACATAGATACTTTTTTTGTTTGTAAATACATACTTATTACACATAAACATCCATGACTTGCAAACAAATGTCCATGCTCATCACACAAACATTTGCTCCAACCGGGATTCGAACCCGGGACCCTTAGAACGTAAGGCAGCCTCACTACCGCTACGCCATTCGGGTCGTCAAAAATGTAATGGGATAAGGGAAGGAAGATCAAGATGATTCTAGCGGAGTTATTGTCCTTCTTATTTTTCTATGATGTGATTCTATTACGCTAACTCGGTACAAAACAAGAATTAAACGGTTGATGTTATTAAGTACAGTATTTTGGGCAAAGAACTCGCTCAAATTTATATTTTAATGGTTTTTCTCTTTCTGTTTCAGGTTCACCTTTCCTGTTGATAAGGTATGTTTTGTTTTTATTTCGGAATGGAGGGGAGAAACGAGAAGTAAATTAACTATTTAAAAAAAATCTTTAATGTTACGGACTGGTTAACGAAGTTAGACTGCCTCGTTGGTCTAGTGGTCGCAATCGCGACTGCTGAGCATGAGGTCCTTGGTTCGATTCCCAGGTCGGGCAAAGTGTTATTGGGTTTTTACATCAAGAATTTCTCAGTAGCAGCCACGGAGTTTAAATTTTTGCCCCATTGATGGCAATAGGCTCGTCCCCTATAACATGGGACTTAAAACATAAGTTGCGAAATGTGGGTGTACTAAGACACCTCTGCTTAAGCCTTCAAAGATTACAGGCGTTATGTTATGTTATTATTACGAAAGCTCACAAATATTTTATTGGTAACTGCAATAACCCAAACACTCAAACAAAACATCTACCTCCACATTCCCTAAACTATCTAAAAAAAGAAATCTTAAACAAGAAAACCCCTCAATTTTCAAAGGCGTTAAGATACAAAGCAATTCGTCCTCACTCGGGCGCTCTCACTATCGCATGTCAATCGAATATTGCCATTTCTCCAAGTCCCTTTCATCTCGGCACCCTATTCTGAAACATCCCTATTTTGAAACGCCCCTGATTCGCCATCTCGACACAATGCCTGATCAATACTAGGATTAAGAGACTTTTAGGGCCAATTTCGCGATTACGTCACTGATTTTTCTTTTATTGTGAAAGATAGCGGGAACTAGGTATTTTACTGATATATTTTTATGGGGAGGATCTATCTAGGTTTTGACGTTGAATTGGATCTGAAATTAGACAAGATTTGGGTCAGATATAAAAGGATTTACAGTGAACAGAAAACTGTACGAGATAGCGCTCTTTATGTTATTGCATTTTCTTTCGGTTTGCAATATTACATACTTCGAATAATTTTGGAAGAAATCAAGTTGCTGAGGAATCAGTCAATAAACTAAGAAGTGGTGAAGAGCGAGCGTTTTGGGAGGCTGTCTAGTGTAGTTCTAATCTTCAAAAATGCATTGAAAAAGAAAATATTTTTGATTTTGACCCAATCATTGTCGTAGGTTATTTTTGAGAATTTTCCACGACTTCGCCAAATCTATACATAACAGTAAAAATATCCTAAATCAATTTTCAATTTTAATTTATTGACTATCTCGTTGGTCAAGCGGTGGTTAGCACGACTGTTGATCATGGGGTCCTGGGTTCGACTCCCGAGTCGGGCACAGAGTTATTAGGTTTTTTTCTTAGTAGCAGCCACGGAGTCTGGATGTGTGCCCGGTTGATGGCAACAGGATGACCCCCTATTACATGGAACTTAAACATAACTGGCAAAGTGTGGCTGTACTATAATTAGTTACGCCTCTGCCTAACCATTCTAGGATTTCAGGCGCAATGTTATGTAATTTTCGATTTACGTAACCTACAGTAACATACTCATCCCAAAATAAAACCCAAACAACTCAAAGAACATCGATAAAAAATATAATCTTCAAAAAAACCATATCAAACGAATGGATCGTCCTTTTCATCCAAGTCGTGACCAATCGGAACCGATCGGAATCACTCGCGTTAATGTCATTGCATTTGAACATTCGAACGGTGAATTGAAATGACATTTTGTCGGTCGAGTGGCCTTATATTGGTTCTCGTCATTATTAAGGAATTGGTCTGCGATTTTGTGTTTTATTTGCTGAGGTTTTTTGATGTCAGTTCAATAGGGGTTTTCGGTGTTGGATAGGTTTATTAACATCGTCATCACGCCTGTAATCGCCTAAGGGTTAGGCAGAGCTTTATACGCACATTTCGCCAGTTACGTTCAAGTCCCATGTAATAGGGATAAAGCCTATTGCCATCTACCGGGCACTAATCCAGACTCGAGGCTGCTACTGAGAAATTCCTGATGAAAAACTCAGTAACACTTTGCCCGACCTGGGATTCGAACCCAACGAGACAGTCCAAAAGGGCAATGGAGAGGGCTATGCTCGGAGTTTCCTTGCTTGATCGAATCAGCAATGAAGAGCACCAGGAACCGCAAGAAAACCAGGGTCACCGACGTAGCCCGAAAAATTGCCAAACTTAAGTGGCAGTGGGCAGGGCACACTGCTCGCAGAACAGATGGCCGATGGGTCCAAAAAGTTCTGGAGTGGCGACCGCGAACCGGAAGACGTTGCGTTGGAAGGCTTCCCACTAGGTGGACCGATGACCTGGTGAAAATTGCGGGAATCCGCTGGATGCCGCACGGGACCGGTCAATGTGGCGACACTTGGGGGAGGCCTATGTCCAGTAGTGGACGTCTTGCGGCTGAAATGATGATAATGATGATGAGACAGTCCAATGAGAAATTTAATTATAAATTAGGCGATTCTCGAACACACGAAAAAGAAAGAAGGGACGATTTCACAAATTTTACAGATTTTCTTTTTCATATGAATTTAAGAAAAGACGTAGTCAAATCAGCCTGAAAAACAATCATCAGTATAAAATGCATAACTTTGATAAAATAAAATGTTCAATCCACCAGCTTAACGATTTTATCATAAAAACCCGTAACTAGCGTGATTTTGCTTTTGTTTCCCGTTTTTTTTATTTCCGTATGAAGTGCATTTTAACTCAAGTTCATATGACTAAAGGTAATTTGTTCATGTTTTGTAAAATGTCATGCTTTTATAACAATTAAAAAGGCATAAAGAATGTTGATTACGGACATGTCAGCTTAGGTTCGCAATTTGATATTTTATACAACATTATTTTTATTACCTATATGCGAAACCTGAATATAGTTTGTTCAGAATAAGCAACTGAATCGATTCTAATATTTTTTACACCATGTTATTATCTCAAAAATATTTAAAAAGAGGATACAAGTTGGATGCCGAGCGACAATTAGTACCTATCCGCTATCATACGCGCCCAACTGACAGGTCATAGCGGCACAAGGCGCGGGCGCATAACGCGGGCGGCGCGGGGGCGATCGCCGCGTGGTGTACACATTTTTTACGGACAACCAGGTAACAGAACAAGCTTATAATTTTGTAATTTTTCATGATACAGTTTTGAAATTTTGTACATAGATTCTTAACATAAAAATACTCGACACGTGTTTCGGATTCCGCTTGTACTAAAACGAATGTTGTATAAATCATGATTTTATTTTGTAGAGACCTGCGCACATACATAGCCTTTTTCCAACTACGAGTATGTTGGGGTCGGCTTCCAGTCTAACCAGATGCAGCTGAATACCAGTATTTTACATGCCGTGACTGCCTATCCGACTTCAACAACCCTAGAGTGGTTAATCGGTAACATAATGCATTCTTATAGGACTTGTAAAAAAAACAATTATTTTCCAGTGCAAAAAAAAAGTCCAATTCTAAATTAAAAATACTTACCTATATCTTTTAGAACTCAGATTTTTTTTAAGTATCTTAAAAATAAAAACCTGAAATATTTAATAACCACATTCGCAAAATATCGCGACCAAAGGCCATGTTGAGATGAACTTTAAAAGATATTTTTTCGGCTTCGTCTAGACAAGGAGTCATTGACATCTCATTGGGATAAAAGACTAGATCTGAGACAAAACAAATAACTCGCTTGTCAATTATTCCAACAGCTAGACATGATAAAAACAAATGAACATTGCATTGTTATCTTCCAAAATAAAATAAAGTTTTTCTTCGTACATTTTCTTGAGACATAAAATTTTACTTAGAAGCGTAACTTCATTTTCGTATAAATTGTCAAAATGAACATCGAAAGGTGTTTTCTACTTTTTTTTTTGTTATTAATTCTTTTAAATGCGTGTAGTTAGAATTTACATTTTAATTCGTTAAATGTATCAAATTCAAACTGGATTAACTTGAATGATGAACTTGAATGTCAAAACAAAACAAAAAAAGCGAAGCTACAGTCCTAGTCACAAGGCATAATAACTAGTGGAAGTACTGTAGTTGCTTTTGTAGGGCATGGATATTTTGTTAAAGTCTTGTCAGATCATTAAGAAAAAAGGAACTGTTGCCAGTTAAATTATAAACTTATCCAAAATCCGTCAAATGTAGAATCTGTCGATTGTAGAATCTGTCAAACATAGAATCTGTCGATTGTAGAATCTGTCAAATATAGAATCTGTCAAATGTAGAATATGATGTCAAAGTAGAATCTGTCAAATGTAGACTAAACGATTTTTCAGTTCTGTCCAATTTAGGCTTAACATAATAATATTCAAAAACTTTAAATTTTGAACTAAATACTCGTACAAGTTAAAAATTTCTAAATAAATGCAAACAAACCAACACATCAAAGTATTTTGACCCTTCATCAGTAGAAGTTTCGAAGATAAATTTCGCCTAACAAAACTCAAATTGTAACTCTGAAATTATAAAGGAACTCGCCCAAAATTGCTGCGGGCGACCTATTTGCGTTATTTCATTCAAAAAGGCGCCTTTTTAAAAACGCACAATGAATGTTTGTCGCCGGGTAAAGCAATTTCTTTTGATCTGCAACGTCTCAAGGAAGTGAAATCGTTGTGATATCATTTGCAGTGTGTTGTAATAGAAATTGTAGACAATTTGTTTCCTCAAATGATGGTATTCATAAAGAAATTGCACGTTGCTGCGGCTTCTAACAAACGATTTAACTTGAATGTTAGTGATGATACGTATTAGGCTTTGGAATTAAATATTGCGTCTTCCTTAATATTTATTCTCAGCATCTTCTAATATAATAAATAACAACAGCCGCTTGAGTCGATCTTCAGGTTAAGCAGCGCTTGCCTAGGTTAGTCAGTGGATGGGAGTGACCACCCACTATACAAACCGAGTTTTCTCCGTGCCATGGAAAGCAGCCGATGGACCCGGCTGTCAATTGTATATAATCTTTGACAGTCATTACAGGTAATCAGTGGCCCAAAAGTTTGACAACCGGTCTTACCAAGGGCTACCGTATTACCCGGGATTCGGTCATGGTCCACCTGCTTAGTCCACCTGGGTGGACCACGGGCACTTTTTCTTGCCGGTGGGCAACCTTTACCAACCCAATATTGCAATCTCTTTCCTTTTGAACTTAGTTTAGTTATTAATAGAGGAGTAATTATCTTCCTTGGTAAGATGACATTACTTTGATTGAGCTGTGACTTGGCCGTCAATTTTTCATTCATGTAATGGATTTAACAGAAAAACAAATGTCTCAAAATTGTGATAAAGATTTTGGTGAAGAAACCCATGTAGATCATGAGATATGTTTTATTTATAGAAAAGGCACGTTACTACCATAAACTGTTAGTACTGGTTCTCATCATAAACAACAATTGTATCGCTTTCTTTTTTTATCGGCTGTCGGTTTTTCGCGCGAACACAAAGGCAATCGCAGTGCCGTCCACACTGTTGACGCTAAATTACACGTAATCTTACATTACACGTTACACTCGTCTGGACCCGGCTTTAGGTACCTATTTCACAGAACAAAACAATTGTTATAATTTATAATAACAAACTACTTATACTGAAAGGCTTTTCCTCTAAATAGCCGCAATATATATGTGTTAAGTGTCATAATCGTTTCGCTCGCGAGTGGACCGATGGCCGCAATCCTTATCAGTAAGTAGGTAAGTGAATGTTTCTGCCCTGCTGCCTTGATAACGTACCCACTTCAGCTTATGAGACACGGGAATAATCCATACATAACTAGTGTGATGGTCCTGGGTTCGATTTCCAGGTCAGGCAAAGTGTTGATGAGTTTTTCCACCAGGAATTTCTCAGTAGCAGCCACGGGAATCTAGATTTATGCCCGGTTGATGACGAAATGTGGGTGTACTAATAGGTATACCTCTGCCTAACCCTCAGGGGATTACCGTCATGATGATATAACTAGTGCGTTTCAAATATGTTCGTTTTTTTTTCTTCCCGGATTTTTAAAAAATATGATTCTTTCAATCACTGATTGGAAGGCATTCGTCAACTGCCGGACTAACTGAACTAGTATATTGAGCTTGTTAACTAGAAAATTATAACGGATTGTATTGTATGACTAGCGGTGATCAACAATTTCCGTATTGGACAAATGCGGAAAGGACCCAATGTAAATTTCGAAAATTGCTCTGATCTTGAAGTATACTTCCTCAATTTTAGAAGTGACGGTAACTTTTCTTCAAGAAGTCCTACTGTAACGCTTTTTTACTTTTAAAAGGCTCCTACGATCAGAAGCCATAGACGCCTTCTATAGGTAAATAGAACCGTATCCAAATCTGTTACGGAAAAATATCATCTTCCTGCCCTTGACCAAGTTACTTGGGGTCGGCGCAAAATGTTTGTTTATTCCATTCTCCTCTATCAACCGTCACGCTATCATTTAAGTACTACTTTTCCTTTCATAATAAAGGGAAGATCCTTTTATTCCAGCACGCCTAGCCAAGTTACAAACGTTTCGTATCGATTCTCTTTCTACAATCGTAAACGCCTCGGCGTAAGCGATTGTAGAAAGCGCTGAATTGGTAGCCAAGTTGACACGACTGAGTCGATCGCTCGTTCTCCAATGTATGTAGAAAAACCTAAACTTTAGTCAATGGTGAGCGTTCCTACCAAAGAGTATACAGTACCATTGTAGAAACGATAACATTCTATTCTATAATTTTGAACGATGTAAACTTGTCTACGAATTTTCTATTCGTTTGTGTTGATCACGTAATTTAACGTTGAGATGATGTCATTCCCATTCATTTGAATTGTTTTCTACTAGCGTTAACGATTGTAGATTGTCAACTTGGCTAAGCCTGCTGACCTGAAGGGCTAAGTACTCCCTTAACAAAGCCGAGAGGCACTTATTCTTTCCGACACGACATTGTGTTCATTTTTTTCTTCTAAACCACACCACTGGGAACCTTCTAGTTACAGAGTTATAGGAGGTTAAAGTTCCAATTTTTTCACAAAGTTTTTAGGAAACCATAAATCAATTATGATTCCTCATACAATCCATCCATCGTTTCTATGGTCTTTCTGTAACAGAAAACAAAACAACAAAATACAAACAACATCATCCCTCCAATGTTTCAATCCGCTCAAATGACCCACTTCCAAACAGTCACGGTACAAACCCTCATTAAACCAATGTAACGTCCGAACCCCATAAATATTTATATTCCTGTAACAAACAGGTGTTAAAAACGTCACAGTAACAACCTCTTCATTAGGCAACCGTCCTGTGTAAACTTGTAAGCGGAAGATGCAAATTTACATTAAATAAACAAATTTTATCTGTACGTCGGAACTGGGTTCAACAGGTGTGCTTAATTTGGTACCTAAATAAACTTTTATGTTGCATGTACTAGCAAAAAAAGTGTTTGGTGTTCTTAGGTACTGTGTTTTTTTTTATTCCAGACCTTTATAAATCCATGTCCTTTTGATGTTTTACTTCACCACCATTGAGTGATATAGTGATTAAGCGACCTAAAAATTAAAACTAGGTCCACCCTAGGACCCTACCTGGACAAGAAAGTGATCTTATTAGGGTTCCTTTTTTTACCTTTTGAGGTACGGAACCCTAAAAATAAAGTTTAGAATTCATTTAAAACTACATAATACATAAAAATACATTATTTACAAAAGGGTTACAGGGCGTCAAAAAAGACTACACTAGGGCCATGGGGTCTGAGTGTCTACCTAGTATTTCGGGAAATCGGCAAGCGATTTGTTGATTCTTCTCGTGACTAGAAGGCGGGCCTATTTTTTGGCTAATGAATCAGAATTGCCATCCAACGTGGCAATGCTGCCAGCCTTCTGGGCACTTTTTTTGTAGACAGCGATGTGGACGAATTTTTTGACGCCCTTATACCTAACCCTTTTGATACTTGTACATATTAAAAAAAAAACACCTGAATACATATTTAGCTTTAGTTTATGACACCATCTTATAAACTAAAGACTAATCAGGCAAGCATGTCAAACATTTGACTTCGCACTCTCTCAACGCAACATGTTTCCTAGCTGTCTGTGTAGGTACTTTTCTCTTTTGCTGACTGTACTTAAATGGCTGCCATTAGCAGCAATGCCAGCGTTCATAATTGATGTTTATTGGAAGAATGATGTGCAATTATAAATGGGGCATTTTTATGGGAAAATCCGGAGTTTTTAGTATTACGGATGAAAGCGAGAACGTTTATTATGTACCGAGTTGCAAATTCTACGAGCTATATTGAAGTTGTGATGATGAATATTTCACAGATTTTTAACTTTGCTCAAAGAAAATGCCTTATTTATTTACCCCTTCTCCTGTCTTGGGTTAGATTTCAGGACAGAGTGTTATGTTATTGGTTCGTTTATCATCAGGAGTCTTTTAGTAACAGTTAAGCCGGCAACCAACATAACTGTCGAAATGGAGCGTACCGTAGGTATAGGTATATGTAGAATGATTGTATGCGTGATTTTATTTTAAGTCTACTTAAACACTTTTTAACAATGGAAGATGAAGACGTTAATATCATACATGATATGCTTAGCTTTTACCAAACTACGTTGGGGTCGACTTCCAGTCTAACTGGATGTAGTGGAATACCAGTATTTTTCATGGAGTAACTGTCTATCTGACCTCCACAACCCAGCTAGTACTTGGTTATACGATACCCCTTGCTAAGACAGGTCAGACGTTCGGGCCACTGACTACCTGTAACGACTGTCAAAGATCTACAAATGACAGCCGGGACCAATGGCTTAACGTGCTTTCCGAGGCACGGAGGAAACTCGGTGTGTAATGGGTCACTCATCAACAGATCAACCTTGGCAAACGCGCCTTAACTTGAAAATCTCCTCCTCCTCCGCTAAAATCATACATTTAAAGTACTTATTACGTAATGCTCTTACTTAATACACTATAATCAAGCACCCATACAACATAAATTTAAGGGTCTGCGCTAAGTATAATATTTCGTAATAAAAAAAGAGAATTCATTGCGAAGCCCATTTTAAGTTGAGGCGGGTAAATCGCTAAACACATTTAGAGCCTTTTATAAAGCTTTATATAATCTACATTGCGGTTAAAAGAAAGGAAAAAATTTAAAGAAATAAAGTAGATCAGATACAGTAACCAAGCTGAAATCATCTTGTAATGTTGGCACTGCTGGGACAAAGACCTCCAGAGATGGTGAGGGCTGTAATCCACCACAAGGCCCAGTAAGAATGAGTGGATCATCACCACCATCAGTCTCGTGCCTCCCGATTTGTTTGACCTGGCGCAGCATGTCTTCTTCTTTCATACTTCTCTATTACTCGTCATCTCACCATTCTTGCTATATCATCCTTCAAATCCTCAACTACAAACATCCTCATTTCTCCGTATCACTTTGGTGGATGTCACGTGTCTTTGAATTTTCGGTCCAAGAAGAAGCCGGTTTTCTCACGGCGTTTATTCCTGCACCGTTTTGTTTTACTAGCATGTGACAGTAGTTGAGCCTAATGTCATCAAAGACTTTAGGCTGCTACTAAGAACTTCCTGATAGAAAAACCCAATCACACTTTGACTGTCCTGGTAATCGAAACCTCATGCTTAACAGTAGTTCCAGAAAAACGAAAACTTAACCCTTTCAGAAAGTCCCATTCATACCAAACTAATATCTCACTCTCACACAAGTCTGGTCTATTTATACCCCTTTTTTTTTCGGATGGGAAATCATCAAATGACTTCTCCCGCTCTGGGCAGAGCAGGAGGGAGTGTCAGACTTTTACTGACTAAAACCCATCCATGTTCCTTCATCGCCATTCCACGGTATCTCTTTCGAACAGCCCCGCAACGTCTATTTATACCCCTGACATAAATAACTTCAATGGAAACTACTCATCTCCAATATAATCCTAGTAATTGCCAAAGTTTCAACCAAAATGCCAAGGCAAGGTACACAAGACCAGAAGGTACCCATAAGTACTACGAGTAGGTATAAACACTACTTGTGTCGGTCCCACAGACCGACTGTCGCTAAATACAGCAACATGTACTCCAACAAACACACATTTGCTCCCTAAAATGAACGAATATACAAATAAAAACTATCTTATTTTAACGTAGCAAAGAACCTGGCAACTAACATAAATTACAAAATGCTCTCATAATAATTCTCCTGCCTTTATAACAATTTATTTGGGGTCGGCGCAGCATGTATCAAGTATTTATTAACTCATGAACAACCCTGACTGACTTCAAACATCTACATGTCAATCTGTCTCGGAGAAGGAGCAAGTATAATTATGTGATTAAAGGAACTTACCTTAAGTGAAGTTCTATCATAATTATACGATGCTCCTTCTCCGAGACAGATCTCCCAACCCGTCCCTACTGTAGTTCTTCCCTAAATAGGGTTGTTTAAGATTTCTAGCTTTAAACGAAATTACATACGAGTATACACACAGTGTTGCCCGACGAGAGAACGGTTTTTATTTCATTTTTTTTTTTAGCTTTGAAATAATTGTGATGGCGCGGTACGATTACCTGCTACTACATACATGCATCTTCTTCTCTATATTTCTAGACTATTATGCGTCATCTCATGAGCTCCCCTTCTAGATATATCGTCTTTCACACAGTCTATCCATCGTTTCTTTAGCTTTCCATATTCATGGTCAAAACTTTCCTCACGATATTTTTCTCATTCCTCCGCATCACATGACCAAGTTACCAAGTAAAATACGAAGGTTAACTAATAATTTTGCTGACATTATCATGAATTTCTGCTAACCCGTCAGTATTACTGATTTTCAGGCAAAATCTTAAGGTGCAAGCTTCGACCGAATACGTAGACGTCTATTATGGGTATAGAATCAGCGCATCTAGTGCCGGTACAACCCGGGGCCAATCTTGGGAGACATGTTGTTTTAGTGATGGGAACAAGCTGTCTGTCGATATCGATAAAATGGAGTGATGTCGTGTCGTACTATTTGAACCCTAAGTAATAAAAATATACGCGTCGACTTGTGAACCTCCTCACATTTATTATCGGTTAATTTGCAGAAAAGCCATGAAAGTGCACTTGGGCTGGCTTAACAGCAAATAAATACAGTTCTGGAACAGTTATAAAGCAATTAGTATCGCAGTTACACGAAAAAATACGAGTAAAGATCTAGGGTTCTTGATTTTTAACGTATTTTGTCTGCTTTCTAACTGCAATGCAGTGCATTAGCCACACAGTGCAAGAATTATCTTTAAAATGTTGTACAGGTCTTTAATCAACCTATTAACATTTAGTACTTGACTTGAGAGCAGCGGTGGCCGGTGGCCCGGTGGTGGTAGTCGTGGGTTCGAACCCAGACATTACTTTGTGTAATTTATTTCATCACCACTGCTCTCAAAACGGTGAAGAAAAACATCGTGAGGAAACCGGCATGTTCTAGAACCAAAAATTCGAAGACATGTGACATCTACTAATCCGCACTGGGGCCGCGTGGTGGATTCCCTCTCATTGAGAGGAGGCCGTGTCCCAGCAGTGGGAACATTATAGGCTGATGATGACGATGATGATGATGACTTGACGTAAACACCTTCTAAGATTTAACTATTTCTATTTACTTGAAGGTTATGAAACCGCTGAGGAAATGTTAGTAGAATAAATTAGCTGAAAACTTACGCAAATCATTATTATGTTAAACAAAATGCCAATGAGTTATCTTAAATTATAATATAATTTCTATGAAAACCTACTTGTTGGGATAACCCCTTTTGTGTTTAAAATAAACATTACAAAACTCACCTTTTTAAATACAGTCAGCTTATTGACTAATCCATTGCTGGGCCTGGGCTGTACTTATATTAAATTGCGCTCCAATATCTTTTCTTCTTTCTTCCAGTTTTCCATTTAAAAGTCGCCCAACTATCAGACGAAATCCTTAACATAATCTATACTAACATTTCAAAGAGGCCAAATTTTGTTTGTACGTTTGCATGTAAGGGGTAATCTTCAGAACTACTGATCCGATTCCGAAAATTCTTCACGCTAGGTTACGTACATTAGCTCTAAGTGTCATAGGCTATATTTGAAACGTTTCCATGGGTTAATTTCCGTACATAACGGGAGCGAGGCCGCTAGCAAAAGCTTGTTTTAGAATAAAACTATCGACATTGTTTGATACGTATCCCATCCCTACTATTGATACACTCTCCTAGATAACCGTTCAAGCACGCGTGTTTCCTAAAGGTATTAATAACGTCTATATACATAAGCGACCGAGCTCAACGCTATACATAGTCCTTATATATTTGTGTAGTTACTAGTATAGCTACATACATATTATGTCAGGAAGTTAGTCCCAGCCTGTTTTATTTTTTTTGTCGGATGGGAATCTCATCAAATGACTTCTCCCGCTCTGGGCGGAGCAGGAGGGAGTGTCAGACTTTTACTGACTAAAACCCATCCATGTTCCTTCATCGCCCTTTGTGTTCCGGGGTCACGGTATCTCTTTCGAATAGTCCCGCAATCTCGGCAGGCATCGGTCCTTGCGGACCCCTTCCTTTTTGCTGACTCTCTTTGAGGCGCGCGTGGAACACGAACGCGCCGTCGACACGGCCTGTCGTCATGAGACGGACGGACGGCGAGCTAGCCCATAGCCCACCGTCCACAGGCCCAGTTAGTCACAGCCTTGATTTCACATGAGATCTAACCGCAAGTGTGGTAGGTGACAGGTTATGTCAAGTTGTGACGCGTAAGTGATTGAAACCTAGTTTGATGGAAACTAGAGGATGGAAAATAATGTAATTGCTTACCTTGGTATGAGAAAATCGTCAATCCATACAAGATTATCGTAATGGGCACTCAAAAACCATCTCAGACACTAATCTGCATGGTCCACAACTCCATGTGTTGCCTAGCGACGATTATCATCATCATCTTGACATCACACCTGCAATTCCCTAAGGGTTAGGTAGAAGTGTACCTAATAGGACACCCACATTTCGCTGGATATGTAAAAGTCCTATGTATCTAAACGGTGGCGAGCCTATTGCCATCAACCAGGCACAAATCCAGGCTACGTGCCTGCTACTGAGAAATTCCTGATGATAAAACCAAATAACACTTTGCACGACCCGGGAATCGAATTAATTTACCGAAACCAACTCTCTGGCTCATGTAGTATTTTCCATAAATACCAATGCGTGTCAATTTTCCAGCTTATTTTGTTTAATTTAATTTGTTTTTTCTCACAGCTGGACTACGTACGAGTACTTACGTTCTAATCTGTGTTTCTCTTCTTCTATCACGCTTAAATTCTTTCCTTTTCTCTCTTATTATAAAACTGTTTTAATTGGTAATAAATGTTGCGCCAATTTTTATGCGATTCTTAACATTTTTAACACCATCTAATATTTATTTACGCCAATCATATTATTAATCTGTAACACAAATTACAAAAATGAGCTTCCGAAGCGATAAAAAGGCCCAATTTCGAAAAGATCCTTTAAGAAGCCCTTTCATTCTATTAAGGACAAAATAATTTGGGATAGGTATCCATCCTCGAAGGACGGGAAGGGAGAAAGGGCGTAAATTAACAAAGTTTAATGAAAACATTCTAAGGGGATCGACTTCCCTTCGCAAACAGGTGTTAAACAAATAGAAGATGATCAAAGAATGCAGACTTTTATAAACTTTTGCGATGAGAATACTGTATCGATGTTTTGTTATTTTGTTATTTTCCTTCATTTGTTTTGGAAGAAGCGATAATAAATAATGAAGCGTAGGCAATACTTATATCGACATTATTTTTCATTTGAACTTTACAAATAATTCAAATTATCATATGTCCTTTTCAAAGGAAAAGAAATACCTTGCTTCAAGTATTTTTTCCGAGTCTAACATCGCTTTTGATACGGGATGAATTTTTAAATTTTCAAGTGGGTGTGGATGGCCAAACCCGAAACTATAAGGAATAGCGTAAATTACTCAAAGATTTTGATAAAAACTAAAACGTTAAAGTTTTTTTTTTTTTTAAATCATTATTCCTAGACAGATGTCGAACCCGTTGATTCTGAAAAAAAAGCACACTGCATTATTACACTATTCGGTAGTGTCGCTAATTAATAAGGATCAAAGTGACTAAAATAAAATACCCATCGTGTTTAGTATTTAATATACTAATAAGTTACATGCAAAATATTTTTCAAATGAAAATCTTAACATTTTTTCCAAGGAATTATTCATTTTAATACCAATCTGTAGGTACTTGATCTTGCATCTAATTCAAATAAAACTTGTTTCTATAACATTTTGACTACTTAACATTTTTTTTTTCGAAAGAAACATCATATAAAAAACCTGAAGAAACCAACTTCGTACATACTTCCCTACAGAGCAAAGAGTTTTCAAACTCAAAAGGTAAGGCTTACAAAGAGTGCTCCTATCTTTTTAATAATTTTAAACGCTTGTAAATCTGTTAGTAAATTTTAATAATTAGGGCGCTAGGTTCAAGATTATTTTATTAAAGTTTGAAATTAATTATTTTAAAACTTATACAGAATTTTTGTGAAAGCTGTTGGATTAAAAAAGGAAAATTTGAAGAAATATTGCAACCTTTCATTACTACTGGTTCCCAGGTCTCATGAAGTCTTTTGTTTAAATCTGGAAGACAGGGAAATTGATCGACGAACGGCATAGGAAAAAATTAAGCATCGACTTGAAAACTTCTCCCTCCTCTTTTAGTCGGTATTTTGGACCGAATTTAGTTTTGAATAACCGGTCACAACTAGAGTAGTAAACTGAAACTCAAACTCAAAGCATTTATTTCAATTAGACCATTACGGCACTTTTGAATGTCAAAATTACAAATAAAAAACAAAGCTACAGTCCCAGTCACAAGGCATAATAACTTGAGAAAGTACTGTAGTTGCCCATTCCCTAGCGTAGATCTCTATGGAGAAGAACGGGCAAGAAACTCCATGGACACTCTTTTGAATCAAAATATTGTTACAAAATCTTGGTTACATCATTAATTTTGAAATTATACATATATGTGAGAACGATGTAGAAAGACGTGCACATTAAGATTGGCCTGCAGAATTGTAAAGTTGGCCTGCAGAGTTAAAGTTATAGGTATAGGAGGGCGTTGTTCTTTTTTAGGGTTCCGTAGTCCTGACTAGGAACCCTTATAGTTCCGTCATGTCCGTCTGTCCGAGGTTTTGCTAAGAGACCGTTTTAGTACCAGAAAGTTAGTTGACATTGAATAATTTTATTGTTTTTTAAACTTTATTTATTTTTTAATATGATGTTGTTTTTGGATTGACGTAAAATAATAATTATGTTGTTAATTTATAATTGTGTTACTTGTATGATGAATGTGTTTCTTTTTAATTTTTTAATATTATTTTATTTTTATTTTGTTATTTCAAACACAATGTAAATTGTTTGTGAATAAATTGAAATTTAAAGTTGTAATTTTGTGGGGGTGTGAATATGAATTACGCCGACAAAGTGGTAAAATAAAATTTTGGGAAATATATTTTTTTAGGGTAGCTCCCCTACATGTGAAGTGGGGATGTTTTTTTTTTTCATTGTCTAACCCATTGTGTGGGGTATTGTTAAAAAGGTATTTTAAAATGACTTAGGGGTTGCTTATACTATTTTTCGATGTAATGCTCCATTTACCGTAAAGTGCAAATTTTTCGTTCAAGTCTCTGGTTCGATCTCTAGCAAGTCATATCCGGGCACACGACAGGAAATAATGTTAGTTTATACAAAGGTCGCCTTTTTCGAAACCGCTAAGGAGGACTATACTATTCTGAACAAACTACTTGACAAGTACCTCATCTGAAAGTTCTTAGATTCGATCTAAAAGTATGGCCCATATTCATACCAACTCACATATTCAGGCTAGAATTTTTCAATGACACCTGGAGGGAAAGTACTCTAAATATGGAGATAGCAAATTTTACTCACAGGAAATATTCCTTTTTTTTAAGAGAAACATATTTTTTTTAAAAGAAACATATCTGCATTCACAGATTTTTGTTTTTTTTACCACACTGGGGCATCGAACCCGGGATGGATCGACAAAATTTCGAAAAAATAACATTCTGTACCTTTATAGGTCAATTATATGGATCAAAATAATCTCTCTTACAAACATGATAAATTAAAATGAAAGGAAAACCATCAATAAAAGTGCTTTATCTTATTGAATTTTATTTTATTTTTCATGTTTGTTACAGAGATTTGTTCCATATGATTGTCCCTATTGATTGGTGTATAAAAAGTACAGGAATGTTTTTTTTTCGTGTTTTGTCGGTTCGATTTTCGAGTGTGGCAAGCCAATTTTCGAAAATCTGTGAATGCAGATATGTTTCTTTTTATAAATAAAGGAATGTTTCCTTTGAGTAAAATTTGCTATATCCAGTATTTAAAGTACTTTCCCTCCAGGTGGCATTGAAAAATTCCACCCGGAATAATATATGTGAGTTGGTATGAATATATATTATATGCACTAACGTATCGATATTTAAAGAGTCCCTGAAACGTGCTTGAAAACCTTTACGCATGAGGAGCCGCGAGCGATATGTAAAAAGTTATGCAAAATTCTATATTTCACAGTCGCAATAACTTAGGCAAGCTTTTACGTTCTTTGCAATACAGAAACTGTTTTTGTAAAGCATTCGTTCTGACAAAAATATTAATATGTAAATTTATAACACGTGAGGTCTTGGGTTGTATTTCCAGGAAGTGCAAAGTATTATTAGTTACTGGCTGAAATATAAATGTATTATGAATAGTCAGTAATGTATCTCTCTGATCCAACTACGTTCTGCTTACTCCACAAAGAAAGAAAAAATATTCATGAGTTGCAGGGACATGACGTACATAGAAAATACAAAAAAAAAAAAAAAGGGTTAAGGCTGGGGCTAACGAGAGGTTTTCTCCATATAATTCCTCTTTGATGAATGAATATAAATGTGCAAAAAAAATATAAGTTGCTTATTAAACTCTAAACATTAATTGTTATAATTGAAATAATTCTAACTTTATTACTACTATATGAAAAAAATATTCAAGAAAAGCATTTTTTCTTTGAAATTTCGTAACTACTCCTAAACGACATTAGGTTTTAGTTTTTTTTTTTTCACACAAATATTTTTCACTTTTTTCTTCACAAAGTGTATAACTGGCTTTTAGATCTAATGATTTATTAGGCTACAATTAAATAAAAACCACTCATTTCGCACTATTCGGCTCGCAGTGACTGACGTAACAACCACTTTGTAGTGCAAGCTGATTATAACTTTATTCTAACAGTATTTCAAACGATGTTTAAACCATCACAAATAGAGTTGCTAATTTTAGCAGATATCCCAGCCTTAAACATGCAACGGGCGCGAGATGATGGATGCAATTCGCACGGGACCGTTCAATGTGGCGAAACTTGGAGAAGGCCTATGTCCAGCAGTGGACGTCTTTCTGTTGAAATGATGATGATAATGAAACATACAACGTATAAAAATATTTATCAATACAACAAGATGGACCAACAAAGTAGACAGCTTGCACGTCGTGACTGCGACAAGCAGATTGCCATTCAGCATGATGCTGTGATGCTGGGGGCCCAGAGCACACCGCTGGTTTTCAATGGTCACCCGAGAACAATTCAGTACAAAAAAAAAACGTAATTCACCATTTTGTGGTGGCGGCCATCTTGGATTTGTAATTTATCATAATGTATTCTACTAGTCAAGCCCTTTCATTTGTTACCCATATTGAGGGAGTTGTGAAAAAATATGAAATCCGCCATTTTGTGGCAGCGGCCATCTTGGACTGATTTTCATCAAACATAGCTAAAAACACTCCCGACTAATTCACCTTGCAAGCAAAAAAAAACAAAATCAAAATCGGTTCATCCGTTCGGGAGCTACGATGCCACAGACAGACACACACACACCACAGACACGTCAAATATATAACACCCCGTCGCTTTTGCGTTGGGGGTTAAAAACCTTTATAATATCTGTCAATCGTTGCAAGATCAAACACAATAATACTGTTATGATTACATTTAGTGATTCGCCGTAAACGACTAAAGTTAAAAATCCGAAACATAAGACTAAATAATTGGATCATGTATACTAACCCTCTTTAAATTCACGTGAACAAACTATTAACAAACATAATTATTGACCTTAGTAAAAGTAGTTAACGAGACCCACTTACATGCAACCTCATTTGCTAGCAATCTTCTATTTTTAAATAAAAAACGTTAATGAAAACACTTTTCTCAAAAGCCAGTTACCTACATTAAATGAGGTAAAAACTAAACAATATTATATAGTCTGAAGCTTTGCTGAACATTTTCTATGCAAATACCAAAGAGCAATATTATACAAAATGGGTTTCTAAATGCAATTGTTGTGACCCCTAACGAAGGTAATGAGCGCAGCGGAGGCGGAGCGATTTCTAGTAGATTTTGTTTTTGTATTAACCTGAATGTTCCAGCCTGCCTAAGGACTCGTTGGTCTAGTGGTCTGAAGCGTGACTGCGGAGAATGAGATCCTGGATTCAATTCCCGGGTTACGAAAAGTGTTATTGAGTTTTTTCATCAGGAATTTCTCGGTAGCAGCCACGGAGTCCAGATTAGTGTTCGGTTAATGGCAATAAACTCGCCCCTTATTACATGGTACTAAAACATAACTGACGAAATGTGAGTGTACTATTAAGTATAATCCTTCAGAGATTTCATGATGTTGTTTTAGTTTTCGCCCATAGCGGAAACAGTTTTCTATTTTCTGCAAGTAGTTTTCCACTTCCAAAACTTTATGGCTCAAAACAGCAGCAAAAAAAGTTTTTTTGTTTTTTTTTTTTTCGTAAATCAAAACGACAGTAAACTCCGGATCAAAGGATATGATGTGGCCATGATGATACGCTGTTGATAACATTACGTATGCAACGTGAACGTGTCATTCACGATAATTAAGCGCTTTTAAATTAAGTTAAATTAATGGGTAACAGCGTGACATAAAATCTGAAGGGTATAATTATGTCAAAGGCATAGTTTGCTAATTGCTATGGTACAGCGAGGGTGAGATTTTTCTGCTTTATAAAACAACAACTAGCGGACGTCACGCGGTTTCACCCGCGTAGTTCCCGTTCCCGTGGGAGTACGGGTATAAAATATAGCCTATGTTACTCAGGGTGAATGTAGCTTTCCAATGGTGAAAGAATTTTTGAAATCGGCGCAGTAATTTTTGAGTTTATTCATTACAAATATATACACAAAAATACAAATCTTTCCTCTTTATAATATTGTTAGTGTGGATGTAGACGTATCAGAGAAGTCACAAATGAGAGCAACGAATGAGAAAGAGTAGTTTTTAGGCATAAATGTGGCTATTTATGTCTAGTCTGACCACCAGTAACGAATCTTACTTCCTCCTTTCATCATTCACAGCCTAAATTCACCCACTGCTGGGTATGGCATACCGCACCATCCGTGGAAACGGTTTGGTTATACGAGGCTTGCACCCACTAAAAAAATACCGCCGTGTGTCGCCTTTGTGGATGGGCCGCGAGAACTGCAAATACGCATGACGTTAGCGACTCATCCCACTTCCGGGCACCAAACTCCTATGGCGATGTCCGGGCTCAACTGTGACATCGCCTTCACTCGTGAGGGCCGTGCGACGACGATAGACTCCCCGATCTATTACCCTGTGACACCTCCTAGGGCGGCATCAGGTCAATATGGCGCCTCCTACGCCGCCGCCCTCTCCTCCTGCGACGAATCGAGTCAGCGAGGAAGTCCTCCTCCCTGACGCGCTCCGCCACCTCCTTCTGCGAGATGACGTCCTCGCAGAAGTATGATACTGCCTCCCATGCCTCCCTGCTGTCGACCGTGGTCTTGGCCACGGTTGGCAAGGAGAGGTCTGCAATCTCCACGTTCCTGTGCCAGCCTCATCCAGGTTTTTCCCCCGATGGCAACTATGTCGTCTGCTCATTTCGCCGCCGAACGACCCAGATCTTAGACGCCAATCGGTGACAGTCTAGGTGTCCTACCCAACTCCATTTGATGTCCATAACGGTGTGGATTTTCTCCTTTGGATGTTATCAGAGAATGTACTTCTACAACATTAGGATAGGCGTTGGGATCCATCCCATACATCCCTTTTTGGCCGCTGACAACCCGCTAATCCTATGTCAACAAGACCTCTACACAACCTCTTTGTGTACCATGTCCGTCCAGTTACAGTTAATAGGGACGCTAAACAACGCTGTTATTAAGTTTTAAACTGACTTGTTCGACCCTGTGTTAATGTTTCTATACGGCCATGTTATAAGTGTTGCAATGAGTGGGAGATTGTGTGCAGATGAGGTTTTTAAAAGAACGGTATCAGTGTTACGTGATAGCATTTTAAAGGCTTTAAGGATCAGTTTTATGTTTAGTTTTAAAGGGAAAAACAGCATCTGATACTCATAATATTAGGTGACACGCGGGTCTTCAATTGTGCTACGAGTATCATCTTGATCATTGGTTTTTATTAATATTTTTATTGTCATAAAACTAGCTATTCTTCTATAGTTTGTACCGATACGTAATATATAATAGAGCGAATAATAGCTTGGGGCCTACCCACATAGTAACGGCAGCGGCGTTTCAAAGCATTTATACAAAGATTTTCAACAGACCTGGGTTCGATTCCCGGGTCGGGCAAAGTGTTATTAGGTTTTCCATTATAAATTTCTCAGTAGCAGCCACTAAGTCTGGATTTGTGCCTGGTTGTTGTCAATAGGCTCGGCCATGGGATATGGTACACGGGACTTCAACATAACTTGAGAAATGTGGTTGTACTATAAAACGTACAATTCAGCCTCATCCTTTTGGGATAACAGGCGCTACGTTAATGATAGCGACAAACCATCTTTTCCATAGTAACACTAAGATTTGAATACACGCCATAATATATAATTTTTCTAGTTCAGTTCATTCTGATATAGAAGTAGTTGATAGGGGTTCAGGCAAGCCCGGGGCTCCAGCCATGTGTTAAAGATGCGACTGTATGAAAAGATGCATGAGTGTGGAAGAAGACATGTTATGTATGGATGGATGGCTTGGACTTGAGTAGTTTCTTTTTATGTTTGTTAGAAAAGTGTGTGTTCATTTATCTTTAAACATTCGTTGATTTTTATTCTTTGATTCATTTTAAAAGGCCATTTGTAGATATTTGGCAATCTGGTTAGGTTAGGTCTGGTAGGTGGTTAGAACGCAAAAGACCTGACAACCAATCTTACCAAAGCGTTTAGTATTAGATAGTAACTGGGTTGTGGAGGTCAGATAGGCAGACGCTGTATGTAAAACACTGGCATTCAGCTGCATCAAGTTAGACTGGAAGCCGACTCAACATACTTGGGAAGAGCTAGGCAGATGATGATTGCATCATCCCACTGCTGGGCAAAGGCCTCTACCCATGACTTCCAGTTGTTTTGATTCAGGACTAATGTGGACCACTTTGACGAGCTGGACCGTTCTGTCTAGTTCGTCCCGCAATCTACTACAAGGTCTCCTGCGACGCCTTCTGGCTGTGTCAAGGCTCCAGGGAGTAGTTATTTTGGCCTACAGCCCATTAGACATGCGCCAGACGTGGCCAGTCCAGGACCACTTCAGCTTAGCGGCTTTTATAAATACTATAGGAAGGCTGAAAGTACTACAACTACTACTACAACAGCCCATAACGTCCACTGCTGGACATAAGCCTCTCCCTTGATGGGAAGATTTTGCCGTAATCTCCACGCTTGGCAGGCGGATTGGAGATCGCAGTGATGAAAGACTAACAGAAAACGCTGCTGCCCATTCTCTGGTCTACGGAGGCGCAAGGTGTTCTGCCTCAGACATTAGTCGCCTTATACGACACCCGTGAGTGTAGTGGGTTGGTTCTATTCTACTCTGCCGGATACCACACGGCTAACTACTCTGCCGGATGCCACACGGCTCCGGTTGTGCACTACGACGAATATTTGGCCACAATATTGGAAAGACATAACATTTGCATGGTCGTTAAAATGCAGGTGTGGTTTTTCGCAAACTGAAAATAATAGGATGCAGCTGTTCTGGCTTGCGCAGTTTGAGTACCAATGCTGTTTTAACACAAATTTTACCTAGATTTCAAACGAAGTCTAAAAACTTAGGACTCACTTGTGTACTCTACGACTTAAAACAGCGCACGAACATGACATGTTTTATATGAACAAGCTGTTGCCCGCGACAAAATTATTGTAAAAATGTTACTTCCCCATATAAATCGGAACCCTAATTATTTTTCTAAAATAAAAGTAGCCTGAGTTACTCTTTATGACATTGGCTTCTGCCAGTATAAATCTGTCAAGCCGTTACGGAGATTAGTTGGAGCAAACAGACAGACAGACAAAAATAAAAATCAATGTTTTTTTGTTATTAGTACTCTAGTTACTTTCATGTGCATTCAGTAAAAAGTTGTTATTCTGATATAACAAACAGACACTTCTATTTTATTTCTATGCATAAAGGGTTGGTTATTCCGTGGACTACTGTTTTCTTAACGGTGACATCTGTGTAGAATCTGTACTACCAGTGTTTATATTGGGGCATAAAACGAACTCCATGATCATTGTTGTAATTATTTCCAACACTGGCCCTTGAACCAATATAAACTCATTTATATCACATTATACACATTGAACACAATAAATAAGTTAAGCATAGACACATCCGCTGTCTAAAAATAATAAAACATTACAACAGCAAAATCATAGCAAAAATATAAATCTATCAAAGTATCCGTCACATAATATAAACAGTAAATATTCAAAACCATGTGATACGGATCTAAAACAAATTTATACTTCTGCAAGTATACCTTACCTACTGCTTAGAACCATTATGTCATTTATATAATGATAGAAATAAACGACATACAAACTTATCATGTTTTTCCTTTGCCAACGGTTTCGTTAAAACGTCGGCCACCATTTCATCAGTAGATAGGTATTTTATAACGACTGTACCTTCCTCAACGATTTCCCTGATGAAATGATGTCTTACGTCAATGTGTTTCGTTCTGGCATGGTACATAGAATTATTGCACAACTTCAGTGCAGACTGATTATCATTATACAAAGTAATCCTATACTGTACCCCGTAAATTTCGAACAGAAACTTGCGTAGAAAAAGAGCCTCTTTACAAGCATCTGACAGACACATATATTCGGCCTCTGTGCTTGAAAGAGCCACTGTTCTTTGTTTTCTACTCTCCCAAGAGATGGTAGAATTTCCAATTTTGAACACATAACCGGTATAAGATCGGCGATCGACCTCATTTGACGCAAAATCAGCGTCAGCATATGCGACGATATCCAACCCTGACTTCTGAAAAGTTAAATAATGATCAGGCGTACCTTTCAGATAGCGAAGAACGCGTTTTGCCGCCTTCCAGTGAGTCTCGTCGTACGCGTCGTTGAACTGGCTGAGCAAGCTGACAGCGTGCGCAATATCCGGCCGCGTACATACTGCTATGTACATCAGACATCCTATCAGGCCTCTGTAGTCGTGCGTACAATCCTTTTTTGTAGATTTCACGAGCTTCAGACCGGTCTCCATAGGTGTTCGCGCAGGTTTGCAATCTGACATGTGAAATCGTTCTAGCACCTTCTTAATATAGCTTGACTGGTCCAGAGTTATTTCATTGTTCTGTCTGCAAATCCTCATTCCAAGAATGTGATGTGCTGGCCCTAAATCTTTGATTTCGAAGTCCTTCTTTAATTCTTCTTTGATTCCTGCCGTATCTCGGCAACCAGCTGAAGAAAATAACATTATGTCATCAACATAGAGCGCAATTATAATCATAGATTTCCCGCTCGACTTGATATAAACACAAGGTTCGGAAGATAAACGTTTGAACCTCATTTTGCTCGTTAAAACGCCATTTATTTTCTCATACCAAGACTTCGAAGCTTGCTTCAGTCCGTATATGGCTTTATTCAACTTGTAAACTTTATCTTCTTGGCCTTTAATCTTGTAGCCCTCTGGTTGCTCCATAAAAACAGTTTCCTTTAAATCTCCATTCAAGAACGCCGTTTTTACATCCAGATGCTCGATATTCATGTTATGTTCCGTTGCTAAAGCTAGTAACGTACGTATAGTAGAATACCGTACTACAGGAGAGAACGTTTCTTCGTAATCAATACCGTATTTCTGGGTATAACCTTTTGCAACTAGGCGCGCTTTGTACCTCAATATTTCCCCGTCGAGGCCAAGCTTTCTTTTAAAGATCCACTTGCATTTGACAGGCCGTTGCTTCGTATCGCGGTCGGTCAGAGTCCAACACTTATTATCGATGAAGGATTTATACTCTTCCGCCATCGCGGCTTTCCACTTACTTGCTTCTGGGCCATTCAGTGCCTCGCGTACTGTCTGAGGGTCCCCCGTGTCACTGTGTACAGTGCGTGCTACACTAGCTGACTCAAACTCACTAGATTCGTCCATAGAGTTCTCGTAGTCTTCCAGTGTGGAATCTCCTGGGACATACGTCTCATCCGCAGGGTCATCTGGGGTCTCACTACTGCTCTCAGAATCATCTATCGTAATGGCGCTGTTATCTTGACAGTTTTCGTTAGATATTTCTGCGGGCTCTTGGGGTAAATCGGGTAAGGCGGGTTGCACTGGAACATTATCGGTGACAGTTACATTGTTCGGAAACAAACCAATCCGAGTGTAACGTGAACTGTCATCCTCATCCGATGAAGTGTCATTCCAAAAAACATGTTCTAGGAAAGTGACATTTCTTGCTTTTATGACATTCTTCGGGCTCGCCGGATCTATCAATCTGTAACCCTTTTACTCGTCACAGTATCCGACAAAAATAAATTTCTTACTTTTGAGATCCAATTTGTCCCGTTTGTGCTGTAGGGCATAAGCTTGACAACCAAAAATGCGTAGGTAACTTAGATTCTCCTTTTTACCTGTCCATTTTTCTTCCGGTGTACTGCCCATCACTGCCTTAGTTGGAGAGCGATTCTTCAGGTAGACAGCGGTGTTAACTGCTTCTGCCCAGAATTCCTTTTTTAAGCCTGCTTCCTGGAGCATGCACCTGGCTTTCTCCGTAACGCTTCTGATCGCGCGTTCCGCGACTCCATTCTGAGCTGATGACCTTGGAACCGTGGTCTGATGTCGAATCCCATGCTTCTTCAGGAACTTCTGAAAATTAGAATTGACATATTCACCACCATTGTCACTACGAAGAACTTTTATTTTCTTATTGGTTTGGTTTTCTACGAGATGCGCCTGGCTTTTCCAGCCACTCTTCTTGCCGTCAGAGTTGTCAGGACAATCCTTCTTGATATGCCCACTCTTTTTGCATCTAAAGCACTTAATTGATTTCGGTGCTTTCCGAGCTGCTAAAGCCGTAGCATCTTCGCTTTTCTCATTGCGTCTTGCATTTTCTAGAAGTAATTTCGCTTTGACATTTTCGCTTGACAGTGACGTGTTCGAATTTTCTAGAGCCATAATCAACGGGTCGTAATCGCTTGTCAAACCGCTGAGTAAAATCACAGCCACGAAGTCATCTTCCAAAGCCGCTCCGATGTCGCTCAGTTGTTGCGATGTATCCATGACCTTATTCACGTATGCCTCCATACTCGCACATTCGCTTAATTTGGTGGCGAACAATGTGCGAAGCAATCCGAGCCGTCGTGACAAGCCTCGGTCCTCATATGCCTTCTGCAGGTTGTTCCACGCTTCGCGAGCCGTCTTTGCATTTCTAATTTGTGGAAATACACAAGACTTCACGTTCAAAGCGATTTTCGCGAGCGCCTTTTCCTGTTTCTTCGCGTCTTCGTTTTTATTTTCAGTTGTGCCCACACAATCCCAAAGATCGTCGTGGATGAGCACCATCCGCATCATAAATTTCCAGGATGGATAATCTTGGATCCCGGATAATTTTTCAATACAAACATTCTGAATGGCAGTTGCCATCTTTTGTTTTCATGCGAATAAATTTTGAAAATAGTTTTACGAAATCACACGCGCACACTTAGAAAATAGTAATTTTACAGTAGCGAATTTTAAACGCTCGAATTTAATAATTTAATGTAAATAAATTTTTCACGCTCTGCTACCATGTTGGTTATTCCGTGGACTACTGTTTTCTTAACGGTGACATCTGTGTAGAATCTGTACTACCAGTGTTTATATTGGGGCATAAAACGAACTCCATGATCATTGTTGTAATTATTTCCAACATAAAAAGACTCCTAACGAAGCCTAAAGGCACTGGTTCTCCCCATCATTTTAACCATTTTTTTGTACACACCATACCTTCTAGTAACAGAGATATTGGGGGGCAAAGTTCTAACTTTTTCACAAGTTTTTAATGTTAGATTTTAACTTTAAACACCTTCACGCCCCCTGTACTATTCAATCTATCCATCAGCACATTTTTTTAAGTGCGATTGATTTCTACCTAAAAAAGTGATTTTTCATCCCAAAAAAAAAGTCATTTCCTAGCAAAAATTTTTGCGTAGAGTTACTTAGTTTTATGTACAGAACTGACCTGTACAAATGCCTGTAGATGAGTTGACTACATTACTAACTTAAAACAACCCACCTCATATCACCTACACCCCCTGCCTACCCTGTAACGACTCACGCGTGATGTCAGCTGGTGTTTCCAATAAGTCTGTACTTGTATAAATAATGCAACAGGCATCGCTACGTGTTAGCCGAGTTATTGGATTAGCTACCTTATGAACTCGGCGGACAATGTTTATAGTTTACAGAAAAATAAGTAGTGACGTTGTGGGCTTTTAGGTCCTCTTGGATTGTAGGTGTGAAACAGGTGTTTATTTTAGTTTTTATTTAAAATTACACTCACATATTACACCATACATATCCGGTTTTTTCGGATGGGAAACCGACGGAGCGGCGCTCTGGGCGGAGTGGAAGGGAGTGTCAGACTTTTACTTACTAAAACACATCCATGTGCCTTCTTAGCCCTTTGTGTTCCAGGGCCAATATACCAAGGCAGTCGATTCCCTTTTAAGTTTTAATTCTGTAACTGGCGCAACTTTCAAACCCTGCCTATCCTATAATTATACTTATTCCTTACACATTCATCTCAACATTCTCTATTTATAAAATCGTTGAGATTTTCGAAATCAGAAAAAAACAGATTTCCTAACCACATTTTCCGAAACAGAAATTCTGAACGTAATCACACGCAGAAACCGTGTCGGTCTGATTTCCTGCAACCTTGGGGGAATCTAGTGCTTCACATATGATCCTATGTTGTGCATACGATGTTAGTACCTATCTTCAGAACAAAGCTGCTAAGAGATGAGGATGTCCCATTTCTGGCTGTTTCGAAGTTGCATGTGAATATAGAGGGTGTAAAAAGACTCTTAACGAAGCCGAAAGGCACTTGTTCTCCCCGTCTTTGCGATATTTTTTTTGTTATTGTCTATACCTGGGAACCTTCAAGTTACGGAGATATTGGGGTTCAAAGTTCCAACTTTTCCACAAGTTTTTTTTTAATTTTAAACACCTCCACGACCCTCGTACTATTCAATCCATCCACCAGCACAATGTTTTGATTGCGGTACATTGAGTTTAACCGTAAAACGTGATTTTTCACCCCAAAAAAAAAAAATTGTTTCCCAGCAATATTTTTTGCGTAAAGTTACTAGTATGATGTACAGAATGCTTGGTTGACGACTTCGTGATGGATACGTCTGTTTACACCCTGTAAAAATATAAGTACGAATGAACGTTTTAATTTGAAATTATGTAGTTGGCTTCTAGTCTAACCAGATATAAAAGCCGTGTGGTATCCGGCAGAGTAGAATAGAACCAACCCATTACACTCACGGGTGTCGTATAAGGCGACTAATGTCTGAGGCAGAACACCTTGCGCCTCCGTAGACCAGAGAATGGGCAGCAGCGTTTTCTGTTAGTCTTTCATCACTGCGATCTCCAATCCGCCTGCCAAGCGTGGAGATTATGGCAAATTCCTCCCATCATGGGAGAGGCTTATGTCCAGCAGTGGACGTTATGGGCTGTTATAGTATAGTATAGTAGTAACCAGATATAAATGAATTCCAGTATTTTACATGACGGACCGCCTATCTGTCCCCACAACTTAATTACTGGAAATACAATACCCCTTGGTAAGACTACTTTTCAGACTCAAGGCTTCCAGATACTCACAACGGCCAAATGGAACCCTGACCCAACGTCTTATCGTGTTTTCCGAGGCACTAAGGCACTTTCTACCTTCCTTGTCTTAAACTTTATTTTTCATATTTAGTGCCTAATCTGCCCGCTTAGCATGACCACCGTAGACACGAAAGATAATCGAAAATCTTTTTGTTCATCTGGAGATGGAGTCGACAAAATGACAGATGAACAAAAGATTTGTCGATTCTCTTTTGCTTATACTGTGGTCATGCTACGCGGGCTGCTGTCAGTTTTTATGTCGCCCGCGGCTTGGCTTATAACCATTGATGACTGCAGTACAAGATAACACAGCTACTCTTGTTCCCCTTAATTCGTTATTCGGACCCCTTGACAGGAAACCTTCTTTACTGCAACCTTCTGTCAGACATTACCATCTCCAAAGAGCATCTCAAGTCATTACAGCGCCCTACTGCATACAAGCAATTTAATACTAAAACGTAGAACAGCTCACGTACTGCGAAAATAGAATAATTGATGAACAGTCTTCCTGAATACTTGGCACTACTGTTAGTTCTAAGTTAAAGCGCTAGGTGGTGTTGCGCGAGGAAGAATTTATTATCAACGCGTGGGTCGTGTTCTTGCATTAGGTGTTGAAAATGTTGTCAATGTCGTTAAGTAGTTAAGTATCGATAAAAAAATACATTTGATTTATAAGAAATAAAAGTAAAATATCAACGTAAGTAGAATTTCAAATGAGTAGAAAATAATTTTATTTTGAATAAACTCTCCAATCTGTTCTGAAATTAAACAGCCTTTCTTTAGAAACTTTATGGCTAACAACGTGACAGACAAATTGATATTCTCAATTATCAATATCAGGAATAATGACGATTGACAAAAATGTTCTGTCAATTAAATGTCAATAAAAGTAATACGCATTGACAACGATTGCCAATTTTTCCATGCACTCTTTCCAATATGCTTGCAAGGATCTTGTCCTGCGAGGTCGATAGTATTTCCAGACAAAAAACACTTCAAGCCATGTATCTCATTAAAATCCGTAAATCCCCCTGGTAGGCATTCCAAATAATTCAATGCGGCATAATATCTCAGTGGCTACGCGTCCAAACGCATAATTTAGCATTCGGGAGCTATAATCCCAGCGATATATTTACTAAGTACTTATACCCCATTCCGATCGTTAAGCCAGCATTATGCACAGTATTTTATCTACCGTAACTTCAAACTACCATTTAAGCATAAAACTACTGATCACCTAAAAAAAGTAGTTTGAAGAGAGCTTAGTGAACATCCATTATGAAAAGTTTTCACAGAGTATATTTACGTTCAACTTTTAAAAAACTTAAAACCTTTTTGCTGATTCCAATTGCAAATTCGAAAAAGTTTAAAAATGGAATACTTTTTGGTATCGTATACCTACCTGAGGAACTCGCGAACACTGGCATGCATTGTACGTCATTAAGAATACATTTGGTACACTCCTGGGGAAAACATCGGACGTGTAACGTTAGAAATATTACAGTTACTACACTGTGTGGACATATGTAGCGAGTTGTGAAAGAAACGAGTACTCGATCCCGATTGTTGAGTAAGTGTATCGATATTATTTCGATGTCTCGATGCTCTACTTTCGATGTGCATTATGAAATGTGATAGTTTGAAAGAATTTTAGAGCGTGGATCGTGTGGGATGCTTTCTGAGAACTTGGTACAGTTAAATTCGTAACAGTTTCTACTGAAAATTAAATGTGATGTACCTATATTTATTCTACTTCTGCTTTCACTGTTCTACGTAAGTACCTAATGGTTTTCATCACATTACACGTCTAATGTCAAGAAAATACTTTTTTTTTACTTAAGTATAGAATAACTAATGCAATCATCAATAGGCGAGACGACAAAAAAAAATGAATTAGTCCGTCAGTTAGATTATTAAAAAATATTTGAACTGTATTTTTTCTTTTGTTACGTAAACCAAAATTGACGAAGATATGACGTTTTTTAAATTCTCAATACGTCACACCTAGGTACATTTTTTAGCTAGTTCCGACGTCACGAGCCCCCACTCCCGAGTTTTGATGCGTTTTATCTTAGTCAATTTTCATAGATTCTCAAAAACAAAAAATACGTGTTCATTAATTTCCAATAATCTAACTGACGGACTAAATAGATTTGCAATTTTTTGATACTGTCGACATGCCTATTGCATTAGTTAGTAAGGTCAGACAGGAGAAAAGCCTTATAGTTACTAAAAATCTTTCAGAACAAAAAAAACACACACAGAAATTGCCTTTTGGGTTTTGGGTCTGTTCGTATTCCTCACAGCAAGCTAAAAATTCCTACGGTCCCAAGCACTAAAGCCCCTATGTGCAGAAAGATCCTGGAAAAGTTCAGACCAAAACTTCCCGCCGATCTCAATATGACATCTATAAAGTTCCGTTTTACTTTATCATTAACTACTGCAAGTATCATGTAGTAACAACATTTTGCACTACACTAATATGCATGTTATCGATATAAAATGCATTATGAATATTAAAATATATTACTGTGTTGTACACGAGCATTACACCGAGAAATGTACTGCAATAGTGATGGGAAATTGTGATACAGAGAATATCGATGTTTCTAAGCATTTTATGATTTTAAAGTAGGTACGAGTAGTTGCGGAGGCAGGTTTAATTATTATTACAGTGGGTTTTAAAATGGCGTTTATAAGCCGCTGTAGTGCTAACCGATGGAAGCAATTTATTTAAGATTTTGACCCGTTTTTACTTAGATGCTGGTCATTCGTAAAATTTATAAAATAGTAACATTGCTTTGATATACTTATTTAGGTCACGTTTAGTCTACATTCTGCAGTAATCAGAAGTTAAAGCGCGTAACAAAATTATCTATAATTCACAAAATGGTAGTCTCTGATCTTTCTTATCGCGAATGGTTAGAAGTCTGGCCTCTTTAACCTTACAACCAGATGTTCGCAGTTTATTATTATCAACGTTATCACTGAACCAAATACTGCTGAGATTTATTTCATTCTGAGATTTTATTAATATTATAAAGAGAAAAGATTTGTAGTTTTGTGTGTGTATGTTTGTAATGAATAAACTCAAAAACTACTGCGCCGATTTCAAAAATTCTTTCACCTTTAGAAAGCTACATTTACCTTGAGTAACATAGGCTATATTTTATCTCCGTACTCCCACGGGAGCGGGAACTACGCGGGTGTAACCGCGTGACGTCCGCTAGTCTTAAATAAAAAAATGCTTTCATGACATAATATATAAATGAAGAAAAGGTCCAATTGCCGTCAAAACCTTACTTAACCATTGGAATCTAAATGCTACTCAATTCATCACGTTTTCTGACTTAAAAGTCTTCTTTTTATTCGATGTGTATCAAACTTAGGGATCATCACAAACTGGTCCGGTTATGGGTCAATCACCCACTTAGCGCGATCATTATTTATCGAAAGTAAACATGACATTATTACTAAGATAAGATTGTCTATAAATTGAATAAATTTCTTGTCAGGCCGTTGACTCTGAGATATGAAATGATATCGATTTCGCACGTGGTGTCAACGTAATCTTAATTGAAAGATGTCTATTCTATTTTATCGGTGAGTAATACTCGATATGTAGGCCATCCCTACTCTTTGAGTGGTGTAGCAACTGGCTACTATAACTCGCTCAATGAGAAAAGATTGACATAATCAGAAAATTAACTAGCCTACATGCAATCCTGTTGGATATTAAACCTCTCTCATTTTAACGTTTTGTACCAAAGAGTTTTTTTGCTATTTGGCTAGGCTATTTTGTATTTTTCTGTTAGTTAATGGGGATCGCAATTTATGCTGGGATATCGACTAGTTTTAAAAGAAAAGGGATGAAATATTGTATTGGTTTTATTTGTCGTAACAAAGCAATGTTTTATTGTTAAATAAAAAACTACTGCAGTTAGCAAAAGAGCTATATTTGAGGAAAGGTCGTGGATAAAAAAGTTGCACGTTAATAAGGGTGATTTTTCATTACATTTTTTACACACATGCGCCCGTTTTGGTTACGGTGGCACATTTTAATTCAACAGTTAAACAATTAAACTTTGTTTTGCAAACAAGGAGTCAAAGAACTTTGTTATTCTTCACCGACACATTTATTTGTAGACGCGTTATTATAACGTTTTATCTCCATGCGAGTTGACTTTTGATTTATGACAGTGTGATGTGTTAGTACGTACTTAATCTTGAACTTGAACAATAACTCACTGCTAATGTAGTCAGGAATAAATAAAAGTAGCATATATAAACAATATTGCTCATTAATATTTACTTTATATTGATTTTAATGTGCTGGAAATATTATTTTATTTATTTCGCTGCTATAGTTATAAAATAATGAATGTATAATAAAAAAACAATGTTGTGCGTTTTTGTCCTCATTTGTTAGTCGTCAGGATCATTTAAATTGTTTTTTTTCTGTAGAAGCCTGTGCGGAGATTTGCAAAAAAATAAATCAACAAAATAATTTATAGTTCAAATATATCTGTGAATTTAATAATGTAATATTCACTGATTTAAATTAACATCATTATCATTCTCTTGATATAAATTAACATAATTAATATAAACATGCATAATAATGTGCAGTATTGTGTAACACGAATGCAACTGTGGATACATATTTATCTAAAATAATTTTGTAACATTTAAATAATTATTAATTAAGTCATCCGTATTTTTGCAAGATCTAGAAGCGGTAGTTTCTGAATGATCCAGTTAATGTTTGGGAAACTAGGTCAAATCTATCTATTTTGATGTAATGATGCCTAAAAATTATTATCTATAATTACCATTTTTGTTTCTTCAATAGGTTTAGGTGATTTTAATTCTGCAAGATGTATTGATAAAAGGTTGCCATTTTTTAACAAAATAATAATTTTAGACGTCACATAGTTACAGTCGTTAAAAAAATAACGTGAGCAATAAAAAAGATTCGATAATACATACTTACATAATTGCTATCGATAACAGGTCGTCACTATTGCTGTAATTTTTTATCGAAAACTAAACGTGCGTATGACTCGCGATTTCACACATAGCTACACAAGTTTGTACTGTGCAACTTCTTGTAGCTACAAACTTTTTTACTAATACATTTTATTGAACCCAGAAAACAAAGTTATTTTAGAAATAAACTAATAAAATATATGCACTCTTTCACGCAGTGATATTCATGTCTAGCTGATTCAGTTTCATTGACATAGGGTCACAAAAACCGCCCAAATGCGAGTCGGACTAGCGTACGAAGGGTTCCGTACCATCGAAGCACATACATTTTTAATTAACCTATAATTTGTTGTTATAGCGGCAACAGAAAAACACATTATTGCGAACAGGATGTAATAGTATTTTTATCTGTCTTGAATTACAAGTATATTATGTTATTTTCACATTTAATTTTCAATTATTTCATAATTCGTTCCTGAACCGTACCTAAAAATAAATTCAATGACGCAGCCCGCAACAAACAATAATGTTACTCTTAAACTTATATAATTACTGCCCTGAAATACGATTATAATCTAAAACGAGCATACCACAAAATATTTAAAATTATTCTTCATGCAATTTTAACTACATCATAAAATTGCATCATCGATAAGCGAGCGTTCGCGTCACTGGCTTTGCAATCGGTTATCGCAGACGCGAGTCAGTATACGAGTACTCGCGACTTAGCACGAACTGTTTCGCGGTATATTTGATTTTCGAATAATCGAACGCTGCGCTGTTTGAAAGATTTTCAGTTGTTTTTAAGTGCCGTATAATTATGTTGTTGTTTTTTCTGTGTTGATGGTAGACACTGTTTTCTTTTTTTTTATGTGTTGGATAAGTGATGTTGTTGGTGTGAAGAGTTGTGAGTTTTGAATTTTGAAGCTGGTATTTTCGTTTTCCTACAACAAAAAATAAAGGTATTTATATTATTTTACATACTCACGCCTTTTAACCGTGGCGGTAAGCAGAAACAATATTGTTTTGCATAATACATAGTAGGTAGAGTCAACACATATACTTCTTAGAATGACACATCATCTGCCTAGCCTTTTCCTAACTATATTGGGGTCGGCTTCCAGTCTAACCGGATGCAGCTGAATACCAGTATTTTACATGGAGCAACTGCCTATCTGACCTCCACAACCCAGTTAATACTGGGTAATACGATACCCCTTGGTAAGACTGGTTGTCAAGACTTTTTAAGCCACTGACTACCTGTAACGACTGTCAAAGATCTTCGAATGACAGCCAGGACCAACAGCTTAACGAGCTTTCAAAGGCACGGAGGAAACTCAGTATGTAAGGGTGGTCACCCATCCACAGACCAACCTAGGCAAGCACGGCTTAACCGAAAGATCGACCCGAGCGGCTGCTATTATTTAGCCACGAGCTTCTCACTTCCTAGAATGACAGATGTTAATACAAATTTTGTCCGGTACCCCGATATAACAAAACTAACTATCCACATTGAAATGAAAATTATGAAATCAGCTTACTACCAATACACAATAAGCGTGAGTATAATACGAGACGGATCGGATCAAAGATCGTGAGCGGAAGTCGCAGTATTCTTGTACGTTTTATAGTGTAATCCCGTCCTTATTTGTCGCAGTTTAAGGCAGGAAACATGTTTCTGATGCATACAGCATTACAATAGTAATGCGTTATGTCATGGTAATATAGAAGGGTGTGATATCGTCAATTATTTCGGCTTACTGTAATCAAAAGCTAGATTTTTTTGGGTGTTAACTGAACAGTAGGAACTGAAAAAAAAGTCAGTTTCAAAAAATAAATAAGATATACTCCGAAAGAATATGCAAACGTTTAATGAGTTTCAAATGAGATTAGGACTGACGCGCGAGATCTAGTTTTTTTTGCTAACCATACTTTTCAAGTTGACAGTCCTATCAAGTGGACACCCACGTTTCTTTTTAATAGGAGGCGAGTCAATTTACATTTTTCTAGCACAATATTTTGGTTTTTACTGACCAAGTTCTTCGACAGTTTTATGAAACAGTTTGCAGTTTTTTTTTAAAACCGAATTAATCTAACATTGGGAACATGGTCACGCTTATACTGAAATATACAAACAAAAAAAATCAGTATTCAAACAATATCTAGGAAAATAAATATTTTATAAATTAGAATAGCAAAAACGTGACGTGCATTGCCAAAAAATAAAACTAAACCAAATAGCTAATGCCTCACATCACACTATAAACAGTAAAAATCGTAAAAAATCAATGCAGGCAAACTTTTTAACTATTAAAATTAGCATAGCGATTACGAGAAATATATGTATGGAAAGAGCAATAATTTAAACATAATACAATCGCCAGCACATCAAATGACTACAATCTGTCAAAATTCTTTAATAGATTTTCAACTTTATCGCTAAGGCATTAGGTTCATAGTTGATTGGGAAAATTTGACAGTTTCGGGTACCTTGTCTGTACAGTTTAAGCAATCATTTCGAACGAATTTACATTTGAAGTACTGTCGGACATTTTGTGCCGCCAAAATTTCGATGTAAGCACAAAGGTTGCAATGTATAGAAAATTGTACAATGTCGTGATTGCCCTCAATTTTCCACCCTTTTTTTATTTTTACCGGTGCAGCGAAAATACTGAATTTCGGTCAAGTGTTTTTGATGATACGTAACATAGTATTATTATGATTGGTTTTCATGAAACATAAACGGAGGTATGTAGTACCTATAGCTTCATAATCTATACATAGAGGTAACATTTGTTTGTAAGTTTGTATGTAAAGGGTAATCTCCGGAAGCAATGAACCGATTTCAAAAATTCTTTCACCATTAGAAAGCTACATTCACCCTGAGTAACATAGGCTATATTTTATCCCCGTACTACCACGGGAACGGGAACTACGCGGGTGAAACCGCGGGACGTCCCCTAGTTTCATATAATATTGACAGTCGGTCTGCCAAATCATAGGAATCGAGTTCGAACCCTAGACACGCACCTCTGATTTTTCGGATTCATGTGCGTATTGTATAATTATCACTAGCTTCGGTGAAGGAAAACATCTTGAGGAAACCAGCATGCCTGAAAGATATTCCTTGACGACATGTAAAGTCAGGTCAGGGGCCATCCATGCGCGGCATAAAAATTCTGACACCAGGTTAGGCACTAACCACACGATAATAAAGAAAGATCTACATTTCGGAGTGCTATACGGTACTGTAATAGGCCAGACGACAAAAAAAAACTAATTAGTCCATCAGTTAAATTATCAAAAAATATTTGACCCGTGTTTTTTCTTTTGTTACGTAAACCAAAATTGACGAAGAAATGACGCTTTTAAAATTCTCAATACGTCACGCCTAGGTATAATTTTTAGCTAGTTCTGACGTCACGAGCCCATACTCCCGAGTTTTGATGCGTTTTATCTTTATCAATATTCATTGATTTACAAAAACAAAAAATACGTGTCCATTAATTTCCAATACTCTAACTAACGGACTAAATATGTAGATTTGCAATTTTTTGAAACTGTCGTCATGCCTATTGTTTAGTGATAAAACTCAATATCCCAGTTATATTGGGATCAACCAACGTTAGAAATAAACATTATCAAATAATTAAAAAGATTTTTTTAACGTTGCTCCACTCTAGGAATTTCTCCTGCGTCGTGAGTGCGTTCACAAACATTTAAACTCACATACAGAAAGCCAGAGCCGGAACAAAATACACCCAGTTCTATTTCGCCTACCCTTTCTAAGTGTAATATATCTAGAAAGTTCTATTATGTAAGTAAAACAGCCATCCTTTGCAATACCTACGTTCTAAGAATAGTAGACTCGTGTTAAGATGAAAAATACATGTTGCTTGAATATTTTTCTTGGAGTTCTCTTCGAAGGATAGGAGTTTTATGTTGATAACATAGTGCTGTTTGTTTTTTGTTTCTATTCATAAAACAAAATGGTAGCACACTAAAGACTTGAAGCTTAAAGTAATAAAGAAAGGAATAAGAAAAATAAACAGTGGCTGACCCTCATGTCCTGGGTTCACATAACATAACATCACGCCTGTAATCCCCGAAGAGTTAGGCAGGCAGAGGTGTACTTAATAGTACACCCACATTTCGCTAGTTATGTTTAAGACCCATTTAATAGGCTCCGCGGCTGCTACTGTGAAATTCCTGGTGGAAAAACCCAATAACACTTTGCCCGACTTGGGAATCGAACCTAGGACCTCATGCACAGCAGTCGCGCTTGCGGCCTTTGGAAGCCTGATCATAATCAATTCGTAAAAATGCAGTCCTAACCTACCTACATTTTTGTAAGTTTTTGACATTGATCGTCTCTAAACGCATGCTGCTCCAACCTCAAATATCTTGGGCTAAGGGCACAAGAATGATCCGGGGTTGCGGGACTGTTCGAAAGAGATACCGCGGCCCCGGAACACAAAGGGCGATGAAGGAACATGAATGGGTTTTAGTCAGTAAAAGTCTGACACTCCCTCCTGCTCCGCCCAGAGCGGGAGAAGTCATTCGATGATTTCCCATCCCAAAAAAAAGGCACAAGAATGATGTTGATGTCACTAAAATAAAACTGCGTATTGAATTTCAACGTTTTTCAAGTACAAGAACTTACCATCTGATGACTTAATTGCATTCCAACGCATTGCTGTTCCACCATCTGTGTTTGTTCTCTGCTCATAATGTGACGTATTCATGTGGCAACATGAAATATATTCTGGAATAAATTGAGACATATTCAAACAGAAGCGATGCATTAAAGCGCTACACACTAGGTGTTAAATTAACAGACCGTGCTAGAGTATTTGAAACACTGCACTGCGTTCCAAAATAAATGAGTGTGTACTTCGTTTGTGTGAGTCGAAAAGCTGGTATTTTAGCAAATGCGACAGCTGTTTAGTGAACTGTGAGTCGACACAACAGAATCGACATTCTGTTGTGCACAAAATAAACTTACTTTAGGCTATTGCTATCTTTTACTAAAAGGCAGTGCGGGAAAAGGACGGCTATAGCTATGAACTAAGTTAGAGATGTCAAACTAGTTTATGCCTTGCGCTTCACCGTGTTTTTAGTCGATATGTTTTTACGTGCACCCTTCATTTGTATGGAAATATTAGTTCCAATTAAATTTGACAGCTCTAAATTAAGTCCGTCTCTTTCTCGTTTTATTAGAGAGAAAAGGGTAGCAATAGCCTAAATTAATTTTAGTTAGTGCACAACAGAATCGACACTATTGTCAGGAAATTAAATCATGTTTACTACAAATTCTTATATTTTTATTTGTAGGGCATATAAAAATAAAATGGATGGATCTCAATATTAATAAAAAGTCTTTCCATCGGCGTACAAATAGTCTAATTATAATTTCTAATCTTCTGTCTTTATGGTGTGTTTAGTGCCTAACCTGGTGTCAGAGTTTTGATTCCACCCATGGGCCTCTGACTTGGCTTCACATGCCGTCGAGAAATATCTCACAGGCATGCTGGTTTCCTCGCGATGTTTTCCTCCCCCGAAGCAATTGATAATAATTCAATAAGTACTTGAATCCGAAAAATCAGAGGTGCGTGTTTGGGTTCGAAATTGAGGCCTATGTCTTAGGGCACGCCACAATAGTGGCGGTAAGCCCCCTCTTTGAGGAGTGGCTTGAGAGACGCCACGGCGTCCTCACCTTCCGCCTGACGCAGGTCCTCACCGGACACGGTTGTTTCGGGAGATTCCTGCACCGAATCGGGCGGGAGGAAACGCCCGGGTGTTTCCATTGCGAGGATCGACCGGAGGACACGGTGGAGCACACGGTGGAGGTGTGCCCCGCGTGGGCGGAGCACCACCGTGTCCTCGAAGCGGCGATTGGCAGCGGCGACCTCTCGCGTCCGGCCCTGGTGCAAGCCATGGTCCGGAGCGAGACGAAATGGGACGCCGTCACCTCCTTCTGCGAAGCAGTAATGCTAGAAAAGGAGGTGGCGGAACGTGAGAGGGAGAGAACCTCACAGCGTCCCGGCCGCCGCGGGAGACGCCCCGGGCGTCGGGGGCCACCGTAGGCGCGGGCCTGTGGACGGTGGGCTATGGGCTAGCTCGCCGCCCGTCCGTCTCATGACGACAGGCCGTGTCGACGGCGCGTTCGTGTTCCACGCGCGCCTCAAAGAGAGTCAGCAATAGGAAGGGGTCCGCAAGGACCGATGCCTGCCGGGGTTGCGGGACTGTTCGAAAGAGATATCGTGACCCCGGAACACAAAGGGCGATGAAGGAACATGGATGGGATTTAGTCAGTAAAAGTCTGACACTCCCTCCTGCTCCGCCCAGAGCGGGAGAAGTCATTTGATGATATCACATACGAAAAAAAAAAAGGCCTATGTCTTAGCAGTAAAGAAGGTCAAAATGAAAATCCAAGATGGCGCCGATGAAAATTTACACCACTAGGCTATCACTGCTTTTTTATTTCTAATTAAAACATTCGAAAATAATAAATAAATATAAATAAAATAAGTTAAACTATGTATGATCAGCATGCTACTGTGTTCTCAGTTTTAGGCGTCTTTCGCTTCACATAAATTTTTAAAACCTTGCTTTTGCGCATATTCAGAAAATGAGCAGAGAGAATGTGTAGTCAAACTGTCCATCTTAGCTTTCCAGTCGAAATAAAAAACAGCAGTATCCATTTTTTCCTTATAAGTAAGTACCTAAATAAAATTATTAAGTTAAAAAACCGTTATCACACAGAGAGCACTTGACATTTTTCCAGCATCATTAGAATTCAAGATCCCTCGAAATCGAAAATAAATACTCTTTCGCAATCGTCACTTTGCCCCACTTTCCCGATTTCAGTTCGGAGCGCGATAATCTGATGCTATTTATTTTTCATTACCACAACATATTTAATGGAATCTTCTGGAATCAAGCAAATTGGTTTAAGGCAAAATTGTATTTATTTAAACCAAAATTACAGACTCATCCGAGCCATTGCCAAATTCTAGATGGCCCGAGGAATTCAAAGTTTCTTACGTTTTTGCACAAAAAATACTAATCCTTACGTTACGACGTTCATAAATTATTCAATCATCAACATACTTTCTGATACTGACCTTAATATTGCAAAAAAAAACCATGTATTATAAATAAATAGTCTATTTCACAAAGGCCTACATGGGTAGTTAAAAAAAGGTCGAGAAAAGGTGCACGGTTCGGGTTGGTTGTTACCTATAGAGAAGAACCGGCAAGAAACTCCATGGTTACTCTTTAAAAAATATTTGGCATTAATAATTAAAAAAAAATAAATGGGAGGACAGCGTAGGCCCGACAATAGTGCGTTGCTTCTTCACAAAAACTTAAAACAAGATAAAAAATTAACAAGAATCTAGGAATCCACAAGCCTTACAAAATTATGTCAATGTCGTATTAGGTAGATGAATTTCAAAAAGCCAAACTGGAAATGCGTTTTGGTGAAATTGGTTTGGTCACTTAATTTAAATTAAAGCTAACAAGCTTTCCTAGGGGTGGTGGTACCATAACAACGTGAGCCCCAGGGGTCGGCAGGACATGAATTAATTATAAATTGCGATTTAGAGCAGTGTACCCGATCTAAATCTCCTCTAGGTTGGAAATATAAGGAATGGAGTTTGGAACGGTCGCGCGTATATTAAGGCCCTTCTAACCCTAAAATTAGCAACTCTATTTGAGGTGGTTCAAACTTCGTTTGAAATACTGTTAGAATAAAGTTCTAATCAGCTTGCACTACAAAGCGGTTGTTACGTCAGTCACTGCGGTCGAATAGTGAGAAATGAGTGGTTTTTTGCGATTTACAAAAAATCTATTGATTGGACTAAAAAATAAAACACATAAGACCTGCTTTATAGTTAGTTCAGTGAGTATGACGTTATCTACACTAATATTCTAAAGAGGGAAAAATTTTAAATGTTTGTAACGAATTAACTCAAAAACTACTGGACCGATTTCAAAAATTCTTTCATCATTGGAAAGATAAATTATCGGGAAGTAACATAAGCTCTATGTTATAGTTTTATCATGGAAATTAGCCAAGTTATCACAATTTTTGCGGACGAAGTCGTGACTCGCAGGCGAAGTAACACAACATCTTATGAACCCTATGATCTGCTAGTCTTAACTAAAGTGACTAGTATTGATCAAGTACAGTCATTTTACTAATGACAACAATCTATAATCCAATATAATTAAAATGCATAAGATTAAAAAGTGAGTTGAGGAATCCTATTATCAGTGGTGGCCGTGTTATGAACGATAACAACAAACTACTAATTTTCATGATCTCTCACGCAACAACCGTTCAATTCTGTATGTTTTTTAAACTTAGTTTAACATCTGTCTCTATGCGGTTAAGTAGTTAAGAATGTATGTAGGTAACATGTACTTAACTGTTAATATATCTAATAAAGGTATAGTTTCTGTAATATTAAAAGTTAATCGCATTAATTTGAATCAGGTAAACAGTTTATAATATTATTTTAAGAAAATAAATGTATTGATTTATCTGCCTAGCCTTTTTCTCAACAATATTCATGAAGAGACCGCCGGTCTGACCTCCACCTCCACAACCCAGTTAAAAAGTGGGTAGTGGGTAGTTAGTGGGTAAAACTATACCCCTCAAACTCACCCCTTTCAGGTTTCTGTGTAACGACTGTTAAAGATCTACAAATGACAGCCCGGACCAAGGGCCTATCGTGATTTTAGAGGCGTAAAAAAAAAAAAACAAAATAACCAATACTCCTTTTCCCATAAAAGTGCTAGATTATACCGGTCGACTTTATTATCACTTTCCAAAAAAAAATGGATATATTAGGTGAACGGAGTAGAAGCTTATGGCATACATAGATTTTATTTTCTTTTTTCCACAGCTTAGAAAAAAAATGTTCTATTATCAAAAAACGCAATAAATGTCAAGTAAACCTTTCAGATTAGAACAGAGAACGAGAAATTAAAAAAAAAAAAGAAAAAAACGAATTTCAAATCATACGCAATACGCGTATGTTTTGAATTTCGATTTTTTTTGAATTTATTTTTTCGAGACAAATTAAAAAAAAAAAACTAAGTATGCCATTTGCTTCTACTCCGTTCACCTATTATACCCATTTTTTTGGAAAGTGATAAAAAAGTCACCTGTATATAACTAAAACGTTGACATTCAGACCAAATTAATTTATTAAAACTAATCCAGTATGCATTACAAACTACCACAATTTATCCCAAGAAACGATGAATGGACTGTGTGAAGGGCGATATAGCACGAAAGGAGATGTTTGCTGAGATGACGAGTAATAGAGAAGTATGGAAGAAGAAGATTTGCTGCGTCGACCCCAAATGAATTGGGATAAGGGCTCAAATGATTTGAATGTCCATAACACCTACAAAAGAGAACTTACTCCAAACGTATTAAAAATAAAGCAAAAATTCATACAAAACACTAAACGAACCCAAGGGAACCTCTGCAAGCTAACATTGAAGAGCTAACGAACCAGAGAGAGAACCAGCCAGAGATTTAATACAACTAACATTCCCCCTGATCCAATAACGGCCGGTAACTAGAATATGGAGTAATTCCACGAATACCAAGGAATAATTTCAATTTAGAGGTAGTTGTGAGATAGAGGGAAGGGAATTAGCATTTGTTTGTTGTAGGTTAGGAGTGGATGTAAATCTTAAGGTAAAGCTCAAATTGCTGAAGTGCAAGTGAAAAAATTACTGAAATACTGACGTCTCTGGAATTTGGAGATGTGACAGTTCTTGGTCAAAGGTGATTTAGTATTATTGCTATTGTTACGTAGTTTTCTTCAGTTTAACACCACAAAAGTCGGTTTTTATACTTTGTGAAGAATTTCAATCACACAATCAGTCAGACCCGGAACAACAAGCTATAGGCCATACAAATACTTGTTTCGTGTGGAAAGCGAACCCGCTACACACAGCGCAGCAGTCGATTGCTCAGCCACTGCGCCAACCGTGCTGCCAACCTTTTTCTCACGCCATGGGGATAGGCAGAAATTACACCACCTGATACGATCCTCTCATACTCCTTTCGACTCCTCCACGTTCATACACGTGTCTTTTCTGTTTCTTTTTATATATTTGCAAGCTTATTATAGGCCGTAGTGTTTTCCTTAATTATTTATTTCAAAGTTCAGACTATACAGTGTATGATGACAAACAATTAATAAAATAACGTCAACCACTCACAACAGCAAATGTTTGAACAAATGTGACTTGAATCTAAAAATAAATTACGTTCGAAAAAGTAACGGTCACTTTTTGCTTTTGAATTCCATATTCCAATTTGTATAACTCTCTCAACTGTTAAACATTTCGTTCGTAACAACGCTTTCAACACGTTCAAAAGCTTTCATTTAAATATCTCAAACTAACAGAGATACCACTGTAACACGACTGAATAATTTCAATTCAGCGATAAAATGTACATAGAGACACAGAATAGATTGTTACAGAAGGCCACGCAGACGCGTACGTACGGTGATCACAAAGCTCAAACAAATGACAATCGCGAGTTCGCTTGCATCCACTGTATACTGTGTTCGCGATTTAGTTACCAAGCATGTGGAGTAAAAGTTTATTTGCAAAAAAAAAATTGTATCCACACATAATTCAGTTTGCGCTAAAATTTCAAACATTGTTATGACTTTTACCAATAGTACTATTTATTCTAAAACTAACATAATAAGTTGAAATTCTTTTATGTGGAAATAGTCAATGTCTTGTTAAATTATGCTGAAGGAGTTGGGCCCAGTAGGCAACCATGAAATACGCCATATTCGCTCAGAATAAAATACTGCAATAACACTTTATACTGGCAACAACATCGATTGGTTTTCAACGCGTGTCCTATCTAAGGGTCTGTTGTATGAAGCTGTCCTTCTGTGCCCATCTATTTCGTGACAGAACGTTCGTTACTGTAATGAACGTTGTGAATTACTTCTGTCCAACCGACTCGAATCTTAACGAGGATCCACAACAATGGATGGAGATTAAATCGAGGTATATTTTCCGAAAATTTTGGATTTAGCTTCCTTTGTTCAAACTCTTTTCGTTTGTGGAAAGTCCTTTGAAACAACACTTCTGTTTGGGACAGAAACCTGTGTTTAGAGTGCTTTAATAACTAGGAGAAATCATTGTTGTTATTTTTAGATTCTTATGTCTAAAACCGAACTTCAAGTACCAAATTAATATTTTTTGGTACTCTTGACCAACTTGCGCCTTTGAAAGATTAATTGGAACCCCATAATGTATTTCCTTCGTTAAAAATTAAATTTGCAACATCAGTTCAGTACCCCCGTATTCCAAAATTAAAGATATTAATCACACTCACAGATTCCTCCCAAAAATATTCATCAGAAACAAAAGATTATTGAAACGAAGGGTCCCCATTTTAAATTGAAAAAAGGCCCTTTTTGAAACACTTTTTATGAATTTTAATTGCCTAATAAAATTCAAGTCCCAATCAAATTTCCTCTCCGAGAATGAATGTTTGTTTCAGTTCTCTTTGGATCTTTGCATTGTGACGTTTCGCAGATATTTCCAATTTTTGTCTTTTATTAAATTGACCCTTTCAATTGTTCAGCAGAACAAATAAACAGGAATTCACTTCAAAAGCTATAAAGAAGCGAATAATGGATAAATTGAGTTTGTTGTAAAATGAGTTTCGAGCTATTTTAGGCACGTAGACTAGAATAAATTCTTATGAATTCAAGATATCTTAACTCAGATAAAGCATCATCATCACATAAAGATTCAAAAGCCGTAGCTCTCACACAATTTAAAGATGATACCAAGATTCGTAGTCCAACATACTTTTGAGATATTCCTACACTCAAAACAAGCAATAATTTTCGTAACACCGTTGAATATAGAAAGGCATGTGAGAAGAATGTAGCATGCTTAGGAATTGTATTCAGTCAAACACATTGCGTTGCCAAAAACAAATGACAGATATTACCATAATACACGGGAAAGTTGGATAGGTCGCTGCGTTTTTATTGTGAGTATGAACGAATTCGAGAAACATTTGTTTGTAGGTATAGAAAAACATACTACGAGGGAACATGGTGTTGGTGGGTAAAAATAAATGTGTTTGATAGAAGAGTTTGTTACGTTCAGAACAGAAGACAAAGTAAGTGTGGTTAAGAAACTAAGATGACTTTGTAAAAGAAGAAATTAGAAATTATTTCTCAAATAATAAAATAAAAAACGCTATTAACATTCGAGATGAGTATATATGAATAGTCATATTCTAAATGTTATGTTTGAGTAATAGAGAAGCATGGAAGAAGAAGACAAGCTGAAATTGAAATGAAAAATGAATTGGAATAAGGGCAAGAGCATTATCTCTTGCCCTTATTCCAATTCATTTTTCATTTGGATGATTCACAATATCAAATTCAACTGGGTGTTATAATGCAAATGACGATTGTACGACTTAAATACGAATATTTTCAATATATATTGCAATTACACGAATATTTTCAATTAAAGAAAGTAGGCTTATTAAAAAAAAGATTCGAAGACGGACAGAGGAATCACAAGCCTGCTAATGAGACTTAATAAACAAACAAACCGCTGTCTAACGAATAGCAAACATAAGCCGAAACAAAAGAAGATTTACTAGTTAAAAACTAACCATGCACTTTGACCTGCACAGCATAAACAATTGACATTCTATTAAGCGAAGCTGAACCTCACAAAGGGAATATAAGCATGAATATGGAAGTGGCAACATCATCCCAACATCCTGATCCCGGGTCCCGGTAACAGACAGCACTACCCGGCAATTAATTGAAAACGAACATTACCGTTCAAAGGAATAACAGATCACTGTAAATATTAATATGAAGCCTTTTGATCGTTCGTTGATTGTTTTAGATTTAGATTGTAGCTCCAATATGTTGGTGAGTGCTGAAATGGGAATGATATTTCATTACAATTCGATTGAAGCGTTTACCAGTATTGATGAAATGATAATAGGGGAACTTGTTCGAGAAATAGCAGGGTTGGCAGACGAGAGGTTTTGTTTCGATACTCAATGATCCAATTTTGATTTTAGACCAGTTTCTTGTTATTGTTACGAGATTGAACTTGAAATAGATGATTCAATCAGTGAAGAATCTTTCATGCCTAAGGCTCTTTGCGGAGTCAATATCCTCAGCCCGTCTGTGTAAAGTTACGAGAGCGCTCAAATAAGATGAAATATCATCTGCACATAAACATAATTAGCCTGTAATGTTCTACTTCTTCTTCCTAGTACTATCCCATTTTAGGTGGGGTTGGCTCTTCAAATTTTCTCTACCTCTCTTATATTCAGGAAGTTGCAATGCTTTTTTCACTATCATGTTCGTCGTCTCTTCGCATCACGTGACCATGCCATTTGAGACGGGATTAGCCTAATAATGTTCATGAACATAGCCTCCGTGAGAGTGAATAGGCTGTAATTCACCACGTGCCGTGTGGATGTCGCATATCTTAGAATTTTTGATGCTAAGGACAGGCTGATCCCTCACGATGTTTTCCTTCACCATTTTAATAGAAGCTTAAAACTCATTTACAAAAGCAAAAATTCAACATCCCATGCTCCTGTTTATTTTCGAACTAAGAGGCAATCCATTACTTCCATCGCATAAAGAATTATCCCTTCAAACGACGGCTAAGCATCCTCAGGTTTATCGAAGTTCGGCTCCAATTATTCCCTTTTGATGTCAAGCCCTCGTGCCAAGAGCCAAAGGCTTCGGCGAATTTCGCCTGTTTAATGTGTTAAGTGCGTCGGTATTTCGGCTAAATGGATTTGGTAATAGGGAGACGGGATTTTAGAATGTATGTATGTGCCTCTGAGTGATTTTGGGTTGTTATGTTATCGCAGATTGTTCCAATTTCATGTGTCATTAGATATTTGATAGTGATGTTTTGATTGTTGGGACTGTTAAGTTAGTTGTCGAATCGGATCGATTAGGTATTAAACAACTCTATAACGTTTTCACTGGTAGGAGGCAGGTCTCCTGTCCGTGGAAAGAATGGGCCTAAATCCACCTCGCGTGCCAGGTGCGTGTTGGTGGATATCATATAAGTATCTTCGAATGTTTGGTTTTAGGACATCGGTATGTCCTATAACCAAATATTATTTCTGACGATTATTGCCTTTAGCATTTGTTTTTTTTCTTTTTTAAACTTTGCGCCATACTAGAAATTTCTGCTGTATTGCTGTATAGTGGGTGCGTTTTTAAACATTTAAACTCTCATGTAACACAAACTGCTAAACCCGAAACAACTATCACCAAATAAATATTTATTCCGTGCAGGAATCGAACCAGCGACACGCAGTACAACAGGCAATCGCTCAGCCACTGCGCCAACCGTGATTTTGAAAGCAGTAGTGACGAAATACATAACACCTAGTAAGGTGCCT